>JAIXND010000754.1:10253640-15053640 GCA_023646645.1 Varanus salvator macromaculatus | reverse complement strand
ATTTTTCTGGCTTTGTTATTTTCCTTGTGCCTAATCTCTCACCACCCTTTTACCTCAATGTTTGGGAAGGCTAGTGGGTTCTTGGTTACAGTCTTTTGCACACACTTTAGAATTAGCTCTTTTGATGATGATGGGATACTCTTTTTCTGAATAAATACATAAAGGATCCAGTAATACATGTTATATTCTAGGAAGGCCATGAAAGGCTGTAATGTCTAAGCTCTTAAGTTACCTAGCTGCACCCTTGGCCTCCAAGGCTGCAACTGTGCCCTCAGAAGTGATGTTGGTGAGGGGAGAAAGGGAGCAAGAGAGTGAGCCAGGTGGACAGTAAGGAGGAGGAGGAGGAGAGGATCTGCATGGTCCTACAGCTTCCCTGTCACTGCCTGGCTACTCCCTGGAGAGCATACTGGTCAGGGTGAATGGCCTGATTAGTTGAACATGGTTTTAAGGGAGGATGAAATAGCTACGCAAGCCTCCATCTGCTTTCTGTTGCTTGGCTCTTGTTGGCAGAGTTTTACATAGACAGAGGGCTTGACTTTACAATTGCACTGTGGTATATTTTCAAAAGAGGAAATTTTTAATTGAAGGATATTTTAGCAGAGTTATTAATTCTAATCAGGAGATAACTGCTTATTAAAATAATACCCTAACTTTATCTAATGAGATAACTAAAGTGTAAAAGAATGACAGATTAAAGATTTGTTGAGATAATACCTTCAAACTGATCATAAACCCAAGCTTTTTCTTTTTCTTTTTAGATTAGGCATGCAATTAAGTATATGGATTCAAAACTATACCCTGATATGTAAATTATTTTGAACAGAGGAAGTACTTTTTCCTATGACTTAAGGGCTTCATGGTAAAATGTGTCTGATGATCATGAATATACAGAATAAAGGCAATGTAACCTTTCAGAACAAATGGCTGAAAAATTTATGAGTAACATTAAATGAAACCAGTGAATGGATAGGAAAGAATAGAGGAAAAAGTAGCCATGAATATAAATTAGTTTTAAAACAAAACAAAACAAAACAAAAACCATTGCATCAATAGTCCCTAACTCCACATAAGATCAACATTACATGACTTAGGAAATACCAAACCATCAGCTGGACACTAAAAGCTGATTTGATCAGCTGCTTGTCTCCAAATTAAGTCATGTTAATTTAGTTAAGTCATATTAATTAATTTTAACTGAAGTCATATTAAGTCAGCTGCTTACCTCCAAAACATATACATTGGATAGAGTCTTGCACTCAAACAAAGCACAGGTGCAATTCTGTGTCTTCTCAGAAATAATGCTCTTCTGAAAGTATGACCATATGCTTTGGGATAGCCCAAAGTTCTCCTTCATGGATCACTGCCTTGTCGTGGCGAAGGGGCTTGCGTAGCTCAATGAAGCTATGAGCTATGCCGTGCAGGGTCACCCAAGACGGACAGGTCATAGCAGAGAGCTCTGACAAAACGTGATCCACTGGAGAAGGAAATGGCAATCCACTCCAGTATCTTTGCCATGAAAACCCCATGGACATGAAAACCAAAAGGCAAAACGATATGACACCGGAAGATGAGCCCCTCAGGTCGGAAGGTGTCCAATATGCTACTGGGGAAGAGCGGAGGGCTAGTACTAGTAGCGCCAGAAAGAATGAAGCGACTGGGTCAAAGCCGAAAGGACACTCAGTTGCCGATGTATCTGGAGGTGAAAGGAAAGTCCGATGCTGCAAAGATCTTTACTCCATAGGAACCTGGAATGTAAGATCCATGAATCAAGGCAAGCTGGTTGTGGTCAAACAAGAGATGACAAGACTGAACATCGACATCTTAGGAATCAGTGAACTAAAATGGACAGGCATGGGTGAATTTAGTTCAGATGACCATCAGGTATACTACTGCGGGCAAGAATCCCTCAGAAGAAATGGAGTAGCCTTCATAGTCAATAAAAGAGTAGGGAAAGCAGTACTGGGATACAATCTCCAAAATGACAGAATGATCTCAGTTCGAATCCAAGGCAAACCATTCAACATCACAATAGTCCAAGTCTATGCCCCAACCACTGGTGCTGAAGAGGCTGAAGTTGACCGGTTCTATGAAGGCCTACAACACCTGCTAGAATTAACTCCAAAAAATGATGTCCTTATCATCATGGGGGATTGGAATGCTAAAGTAGGAAACCAAAAGATAACCGGAATAACAGGCAAGTTTGGCCTTGGAGTACAAAATGAAGCAGGACACAGGCTGGTAGAATTTTGTCAAGAGAATACGATGGTCATAACAAACACTCTTTTCCAACAACCCAAGAGACGTCTCTACACATGGACATCACCAGACGGTCAACACAGAAATCAGATTGACTATGTGCTCTGCAGCCAAAGATGGAGAAGTTCTATACAGTCAGTAAAAACTAGACCAGGAGCTGACTGTGGCTCAGATCATGAGCTTCGGGTGGCAAAATTTAGGCTTAAGTTGAAGAAAGTAGGGAAAAGCACTAGGCCACTCAGGTATGACCTAAATCATATCCCTGATGAATATACAGTAGAGGTGACAAATAGATTTAAGGAATTAGATCTGATAGACAGAGTGCCTGAAGAACTATGGACGGAGGTTCGCAACATTGTACAAGAGGCAGCAAGTAAAACCATCCCAAAGAAAAAGAAATGCAAGAAAGCAAAATGGCTGTCTGAGGAAGCTTTACAAATAGCTGAGGAAAGAAGGGAAGCGAAAGGCAAGGGAGAAAGAGAAAGATACAAACAATTGAACGCAGAATTCCAGAGAACAGCTAGAAGAGATAAGAATGCCTTCCTAAATGAACAGTGCAAAGAAATAGAAGAAAACAATAGAATAGGGAGGACCAGAGATCTCTTCAAGAAAATTAGAGATATGAAGGGAACATTTCATGCAAAGATGGGCATAATAAAGGACCAAAATGGCAGGGACCTAACAGAGGCAGAAGAGATTAAGAAGAGGTGGCAAGATTACACAGAAGAACTATACAAGAAAGAGCTTAACGTCCCTGATAACCACGATGGGGTGGTCCCTGACCTCGAGCCAGACATCCTGGAATGTGAAGTGAAATGGGCCTTAGGAAGTCTGAGCAACAACAAAGCTAGTGGAGGTGACAGCATTCCAGCTGAGCTATTCAAAATCCTGAAAGATGATGCAGTTAAAGTGCTACACTCAATATGCCAGCAAATTTGGAAAACTCAACAGTGGCCACAGGATTGGAAAAGGTCAGTTTACATTCCGATCCCCAAGAAGGGCAATGCCAAAGAATGTTCAAACTACCGCACCATTGCACTCATTTCACATGCTAGCAAAGTGATGCTCAAAATCCTACAAGCTAGGCTCCAGCAGTATGTGGACCGAGAACTACCAGAAGTACAGGCAGGATTTCGAAGAGGGAGAGGAACTAGAGATCAAATTGCCAACATACGCTGGATCATGGAGAAAGCCAGGGAGTTCCAGAAAAAGATCTACTTCTGCTTCATTGACTACGCTAAAGCCTTTGATTGTGTGGATCACAACAAATTGTGGCAAGTTCTTAAAGAGATGGGAGTACCAGACCATCTTATTTGTCTCTTGAGAAACCTATATGCAGGTCAAGAAGCAACAGTGAGAACTGGACACGGAACCACTGATTGGTTCAAAATTGAGAAAGGAGTTCGGCAAGGCTGTATACTGTCACCCTGCCTATTTAACTTATATGCAGAGCACATCATGAGAAAGGCAGGGCTAGATGAATCACCAGTTGGAATCAAGATTGCTGGGAGAAATATCAACAACCTCAGATATGCAGATGATACCACTCTCATGGCAGAAAGTGAAGAGGAACTAAAGAGCCTCTTGATGCGGGTGAAGGGGAGAGCGCAAAAGTTGGCTTGAAACTCAACATTAAGAAAACTAAGATCATGGCATCTGGTCCTCTCACTTCCTGGCAAATAGATGGGGAAGAAATGGAGGTAGTGACAGATTTTATTTTCCTGGGCTCCAAGATCACCGCAGACGGGGACTGCAGCCAAGAAATTAAAAGACGCTTGCTTCTGGGGAGGAAAGCTATGGCAAATCTAGATAGCATACTAAAAAGCAGAGACATCACTCTGCCAACAAAAGTGCGTATAGTCAAGGCTATGGTTTTCCCAGTTGAAATGTATGGCTGTGAAAGCTGGACAATAAGGAAGGCTGAGCGCAAAAGGATTGAGGCCTTTGAGTTGTGGTGCTGGAGGAGACTCCTGCGAGTCCCTTGGACCGCAAGGCGATCAAACCGGTCAGTCCTAGAGGAGATCAACCCTGACTGCTCTTTAGAAGGCCAGATAGTGAAGATGAAACTCAAATACTTTGGCCACCTAATGAGAAGGAAGGACTCCCTAGAGAAGAGTCTAATGCTGGGAACAATAGATGGCAAAAGAAGAAGGGGACGGCAGAGGATGAGGTGGCTGGATGGAGTCACTGAAGCAGTTGGTGTGAGCTTGAGTGGACTCCTGGGGATGGTGGAGGACAGGAGAGCCTGGAGGAATGTTGTCCATGGGGTCGCGATGGGTCGGACTCAACTTCGCGACTAACAACAACAACAACAAGCCCAAAGTTTAATTTGGGATATATAGCACTTTCCTTGTTATTTCAGCCTACATTAAGAGAACAATCCGACTTTGATGATCAGAAGCCTCTGCATTCAGAAGCAGGGTTCCAGTTATCCAGTATAGGATTTTGTGCACACCATAAGAAGACTGCCAGCATGGCATAGTGGTTAGCATATTGCATTGGGACTCTGGAGTCATCAGGGAGTTTGCAAGCAGTTGCTGTACATAAATACAGCGGCAGTGCTTCAGAAGATGGGGTGGGGAGGTTGAAGAGGCCTCTGGGTAGCTCTTATTTGGGCATCTCCAGTCCTCCTCCCCACCCAACTAAATGTTCCTTTTCCATTATTTCTAAGGTGCCTCTCTAACCTTAGAGGACAGTCAGTATGGGCCCAGGCAGATTTTTGATTCCCCAGAGGCTTCCCCACTGTCTGACCTTGGAGAGGGGCAATCCCCAGTATTCAATTATGTTCTGGACAATGTAAGGAGGCACAGGGTTGTGCCCCGTACAAAGAAAGCATTTTGATTGGGGAGGACCGTTGCTGAACTTGAAGGGAACTGGCCCCCAGCCCCACAATTCTGGGTCGGTCAAAGCCGATTTAGGATACAGGATTATCTAAAATCAACTCTTCATTATGGCTACTGATTAAGCAGCATTTTGAATTTTCATGCAAAACAGGAACTGGAACTAGTACCTAAATTTAGCCTCATCTTTTTGCCATACTGCCTAGTAATAATACAAATTATTGTTCATTTATGAATTTATCCCACTACTGCATGGCTTTTCTTTAGGTGATAGAACAATGTTCATGTGGATCAGAGAGCAAGTGTACAAATTAAATGCTTTCTTGCATTTAATGGGCTGACTGACATCACAGAAAAATATTGACATAACAAGATGGTGTGTATCTTCTCATTATGACATACGACATTATCAGAGTTAATATGTACTTAACATCCCAAAAAGAATCAACAGAAAGGGAACATCAGAGGAAATACTTACGAAGAAGGAGAATGAAATACTGTTGAGATTATGGACAGTCAACTGAATAGGATGGTGTAAATTGGTGACCTGCAACAGCAGGAGGTTGGACCCGATGGCCTTCCTGGCTCCTTCCAACTCTGCAATTCTATTATTCTATGTAAGCATATTTTTTAAAAAATGCTAGAGATCAGCCAAGGACACAAATGTCATGGAATTTATTCTGTTTACAAATGTCTTTCTCAAACAGAAAGATAAACTTTGTTTTGACCATACATTTGCTTGCTTATCAACCTTCGTTGTTGATAATCTGTAGTCATGGGTTTTCCATATATTACCGTGTTGGCATAGTCACTGTCACTTGCAGATGGTTCCTGTTGGGTAATGGAAAACCCTATGCTCTTGATCTTTAGAACCAAGAAATTTATTGCTTCTGCTTCATCAGAATGTTGTTCATAGACAGGTTGCTTCACTGAGAAATAAGTAGAGGTTATTAGGGCTCTCCATAAATTGATGAAAATAAATCTCATTGCAAACATAAACGAAGCTCGGAAAAATATTGCCAGCCACCTATTGGAGGTCACAATACCTGTGTTTTTTAGTCCAGAAAAACAATATGAAAATACAGTTTGGAGAGAATGAATCAAAGAATTATAACTCCACTCATATTCACCAAATATTAGGAACCCAAATGACATGAACATGGAAAACAATATAACTGCAATTATAGTTAAACAAACAAGCCCAGAAAAGGCTGCTGACATAGTATTTTCTGCCATACGCACACTGTACATGAATCTGAAATAGCGGTATAATTTCAAAACCAGACAAAAGGTCAGAACACCTGTAACCATTCTATAGCGCTGATCAACTTGAGAAACTACATGGAAGGGAACAAATTCTTCTGGATGGAGCAGATAAAATTCCAGCAAGGTAAAAGCCAGGTTGTATTTCAGTACAGTTAGCAAGAAAAAAATGATACAGATTGTCTTTACTGCAAAATTATTTAAGTTAGTAGCTGTTTTGAAATAGCCTATCCCGTCCTGACGTAACATGTTAAATTCGTCAGCAAGGTAGAAAATAAGAATGCAGACCATAATTACATACATGGCCTTCTGACTTTTGGCTTGATATCTGAAAATAGAGAGTTTATAAGAATGAACTGACAAACTTGTATTAACAATGCCAATATTAGTAGTCTCAAACATAATGGTAATGCTGCAATATAGATCCACATCTGGATTAAATGTTGTTAGCTCAAAAATCACTGCCCAGGTACGCTCATCAAGCCAGTTGTTCCTTCTCAAATTGTCCAGCCTCAATGTTGTATTGGGCTTTTGTTCTCGAGGAAAAAAATAGAAGGTGTATCCTCCAGGTCTGTATGTATTTAAAAGTCCATAAGACTTATATTCCCACTGAACAATGTCTGACTGGTAGGTAAATCCGTGAAAACTGCTGGGGGCTTGGGAATCTGATTTATGGGCTGGGATTGTCCAGGACTCATGATAGTCACTTTGATCTTCTTGATCCATGTTATATCCATGACGGCAATGACTTTTAGTAATCACATAGTTATTTATAATGCTTTCTGGATGAAAACATAACTTTTTGGTATTTTGTGCTCTTATTTGCTTCATCCTGGGCAATCCAAGAATTTTAGATGAAGGCTCTGAAAGATAGGTGGGTTGATAGTCATTATGTATCAGTGGCACAAAGACATTGCTGATCCACATGTAGATATGCTCCAACTTGTGTATTTTAGATAGACCAAGGGAGAATTTATTATGTATAGCTTTATTGTAATAAAAAGTGGTGGTGGGTGCTGTAGAGTATGCAATAAGGAAAATGCAGAAAGAGAAGAGAAGATGACAGATGACATCCTTCACAAAAATGCAAGCTAAGTGTTGAGCTCTTACTTTTTTCCTGAAGGGGATAAGTTCTTCCTCTTTTAAAGGTTCATATTGTTTGCTGCACCTGACTTGGACAAGTTCATGGTGAATATCCCTCTTATCGTTATCATCCTTGCCTGCTGTGATGAGCTGCATCTCCTGGTATTGTTCTGTGCTTATCCAGGAGATGCTTTTATAGGTTTTCTTACCAATCGTAGTCATAGCTGAGATGAGAACCATCTTTAGGGTTTGCAGCAAAAACACACTCTGGCAAAATGATGTCATGGATGCAATAAACCATTCTATTGATGTTGTATAGCCATAGGTCAAACCATATAATATAATGAAACATGAAGAAACTGCAGACATGCAAAAGACCAATGTCCAAGCGACATATCTCCACCACCATGCAAATCGTGGCCTTTTCAAAAAGATGGTAGCCCTCTTTTTTATGTCAGTAGTATCTGTGTCCTTGGCAACTACAATAGTGTCACTCATGTTGTGTTCTGATAATGTTCTGTTGTTCTTTTGCTCTGCGTTTGACCTTAGAGAATCTGCTGAAGTATCTGTTGAACCAGAAATGTCCAAAAAGGCACTGGACAAAGAAGGGAGTATTCCTTTTGTCCCACTCTCACCTGTGTTTTGTGCTGAAGGCTTCTCCTCAGAATATCTAAATAAGATTGTTATAGTCACATGTAAGGGGATAGAAAACAAAGCACTCACAAATCCAATATACATGGATTTCAGATACCGTTGCTGAACTGAAAGAACCTCTTTGACTGCTTCACCACTGAAGAACATGATGTTAAATAGTAGATTGTTGAGCATTATTACTAAGCAACAAGATACTCTCTGCACCCTGTTGAAAGAACCGGTGACAACCTGAGCAAATACTGAAAGCCATATATGAGTGTCTTCCAAGTCTTTGGCAAGTTTTATCAAAAAGTGGTCCATTTTATTTAACTGTGTTTTTATGTTTCTAGGAACAAATGACCTTTCTATTTTGCCATCAGTTTTGCCAAGACTAAACCAGCTTCTACACAGAAACAGCCAGTATTCATTAGTGTGCACATTTAGTACTTTGACTCTGCTTAGATACCAGTCAGGGGAAGAACCAGCATTATTGTGCCAGATGTGAAGGGAAGAAATATCCCCTAACTCATGCTTGGTAGTTAAAAGAAAGGTGTCTACAGCTGCACAAAAAAGAGTGGGCAACTTTGGGTGTGTTATGTGATGAACATCACTGGCTCCATTCTCACCTATTAATTCAAGAAAAACGTCTGCTGTGGTTCCTGATCCCAACCGACTCCCTGTGTATATGGTGACCACATAAGGCCTTCTGTGGTAGGGATCATTGTCTGGTAAGACCAGTATTTTATCTTTTCTTCTCAAATCAGCTTTATCTTTGATCATGGCCCAGGAAAGACAGAAGATGTAGCCTGCAAAAATGAAAAACACAGTGAACAATGTCACTGGATTTCTGTCAAATTCTGCTAAGAGGACCTTATTCAGATCTAAAGGATTAGGATATAAGTGTAGTTTGCCACCCAAAAATGCAATGTCAGGAATCAAAGTGTCTGGAAATTGGCGACTGGTTGCTATTCTGCTATGTGTATTTGCTTCACAGATGCAATGTATCTTGGACCAGGTTGTCTGAGGACCAAGGCTGCATGTTCCTTCATTCCACCGGCTTCGAATTCCATCTAGATCTAGACAGTCAGCAGTGAAAACAGCAATGCGAACAATTTTTTTGGTTTGGGCTCTCACAATTGGATGAGACAATAAGACAACTGAAATATTCCACCTGTTTGCTCTACTGCCTTGGAGTAGAGACCTCAGTAATGTCCAAGGAAGACAAAGTATATATGGAACCTTAATTGCACAGTCAGGGAAGTTAAAATATGTTTCATCTAGTATTGGAGGCTTGTCAGAGAAAGCAATATACAACACTATTGGAGGACCACTGACATTAAGTCCTAGATAGATTGATACATTGAAAGTAACTTCCATATCACACAGAATCTGGATAAAGATGTCTTTAGAGTTTCTCTTGATCTCAATACTGAAACCACCAATTGTTTTAGATAACTTTTTGTCCGGTCCTACTGTTAGATTGAATGCTGCCAAGTCCATATCTTTCCTAGCCATGATCACTTCAGTTACCTCAGGGGTGATCCTTGCAGGATCACCATTAGCTTTGGCTCCTACCATTCTGAATCCACTCACCGCTGTGCTAATATCGGCTGTGCTTGCCATCCAAGGGAAGGGATTCTCATGAAACACATAATGAACAGTAGAAACCACAGCATCTACTGGTAACTCAGCAAGGTTCTCCTTGCTTAGTTTAGGATAAAAGCAATTCTTGCAATTTCTTTTCTTAGAAAAAGTTCTAGAAACTTCCCACTTTTCATTCTTCCATAAGTGAATGGACCAACCTTTGGCTTCAATTTTAATGTCATGTTCTCCAGGGACTTTACCTTGTAAAATGAGATCTGCTAATATTTCTGACACAGCAATCACTCCTTTAATTGTATGTACATTGACATCTCCATGGTCCAAGAGAGAAGCTCTGTGCACATTGGATAGACCAGTAAAAATACCATTGCCAAGGATCTCCATTTCCTTAGAGCCTAAGTCTCTGTGCCTTTTTAGAGCTTCACTGGCTTCTTTTAGTTTTCTGACTGCAAGCAGCTTTGATTCCCCTTTTATTTCATTGACTTCCTGTGTTATTTGACAAATACTTGCGACCACTTGGTTTATTATCTCTGCCACAGTCACAGGAATCTCTGCAGACATATGAAGGAGTGTTTTCCGCAAATCGATTTTTGAGTGATGAATGGCTGGTGAAGCCTCAATATTATTTAATACAGAAGTCATTGTATATATAAGGGACCCTATCTTAATGTAATCTTTAGTTTTAAGGTAAAGGGACATAGGGCCATTTGAACCATTGATTAAACCATGTAGTTCATTGAGAATAATGTTATATGGCTTAATTCTTCTGGGATCATGCACAGTTGCCTGCAAAGTTACTTGAGAAAATGATCCATAGGTATCATACACTTGAACATATATTACCAAAGTGTACTTTTCAGATGCTATACCAGTGGGGAGAAATGATGGAGGAGTTTCCTGCAGATGACCAATATACACTATTATTCCAAATGTATTATTCTCCAGGGATGAGATTTTTGTCATTTTTGTTAGATCGGAATGTGCTATCACTTTATACATAAGAGGCCCGTGCTTGTCTTGAAATCCCACACAGCGGATAATGAATTTCGTATGAAGTGCTGTCCCTTCTCTTGGATAAATGCTACATTTTCCAGTCTTTGGGGGAGAGTTGACATGAAATGAATATCTGTAAACAGCTGATGGTCTGCCTTGGGTGCTTGCTTTTAGGCTGAGAATGTAGAATTTCTCTGTCATATATCTGAATGCCAAGGAATTTATAAACATGTATGGGCTTGACCTCCCAGATGTTGTTTTGGAAGCCCAGTCAAAATGTATTTCCTTGAAATTTCTTGAAAATAGCGTCCACAGGTAAACTGTTTGTGTCTCTTCACAGTCTAGACATCTTCCAGACAGGACAAATCTTTCTGTTACTTTGATGGCTTTCCCACAATTTTCAATACAGGTAATATTTAGCACTGGTACTGACCCAGGAAGAACATGAACAGTTTGGGATGCAAATGCGGATTTGTGCTGTTTCAGAATCATTAGAATAAAGTAATATTTCATGTTTTCCTGCAATGTATTTGGTTCCACTATTTGAACTGCTCTGGTGGAATTTGTCCAGAGTAAATCAACTTGATGTGGATGGCATTTTTTACTTGGAGTCAGCCTCATTATTGAATAGTCCAATTCCCATTTGGTGCAATACCAGTTAAACTGGATTCCTTCAAGGGGATTAGTTGAATCAGGATCAGAGGAAGCAGATGCATCCAAAGTCCAACGATCAGTACTACCAACTGTCCGGAAGAAACCTCCAGCTATGATTGCCACTAAGTCACTTTCCAGAATTTGGAGGACTACTGAATCAGTGACCTTGAGTGTCATTCTGTGTGCAGGGATATATATTGTCATGGTCAAATTAACATGATAAAAGCCATAAAGCAGGACATTTTTAGGTATATGAAACACACTTGTATGTTTGTCTATATCATCAGGTAGCTTAAGAAGATTTGCCCAGTCCGGAGTGGATCCTGCAGTTTTAATGCTGTAGATTTTCCAGACAATATCTAACTGTATGGGCAGCATACACACTGCCTCAGCAGTTGCTTGCAAGGTAATTGCTGACCTTGTCTTATAATGTATGACAACATCAGAGGGATCAGGTTTCTGGATACTGACTTCCAGTTCAGTACAGTACTGCTTGTGGCAGGCCACTGTTGGCTCCATAACTTTTGAAGCATAAATATTGATTTTAGCTTTTAAAACAGCATGTGGAAGTCCACTTTTTCTGCAGCTCACTTCTGCTACAAAGCCTGTGTATAGTGCAGGTCTGAAGGATAGAGCAGGGTTGGAAAGAAAATGGGCAGCATGTTTTACCTGATTCCTGTATGTGTATGTGTTGTTCCAAAGGAGGTGCTGTTTGGTGGAATCAAAAAGTTGCAAATTGAAGGCCCACTCGCATTGCAGCCATGGATGCTGCACAGGAATAAACCACACAATATAAGCTAATCCTTCATCAGGCGAATACCCACTGAAAACGAGAACTTCTATATCCTTTTCTCCTAAAGACTTGAAGAGAGCCTCCCTTTGGTTCAAATATAAGTGCATGCTAAATCTATACCATTCTTGCTCCACAAATTCTATGATGAACAGGTATGAGAGGCTCTGCTGCTGGTAAAAAATCTTGTGAGAGCTGGAGCTCTGAGCAGTGCTCTTGGTAATATTTTGTTCTTGTGTGAAATAGTAGAGCCCCAGTGCATGACTAAAAATGTAAGTGCCTACTTGGGTTTTCTGTGGGTTGAGTGTGAGGTAAAATGGAGCTGCATCACTTGCTCTGAAAATCAGAGTCTTGTGGGAGAAATCAAGTGTTCCTGTCAACTCTCCAGATATTATCCCATTGGTGAGGAAGTAGATGCTGGCCACCACCTTCTCCCTGGATTTCTGTGATCTGGGTACAGCACAGAAATCACTTGGCACAGCAAATGGGTTGTAAGAGAGAGACCATTCCTCCAGACCCTGCATATCTACCAATGTGTAAGCCATAGTTCTGGAGCTGAGAGGCTGGAGAGTCCAGGACAGGTTGAGGGTTCTATGAAGGGGACTGGGCCGTGTGGAAGAGGCGCTGAACACATAGAGGAGAGCAGGCTGCACATACAAGTCCAGACTACGGCTGAGTCGAGGCCCATTTTCAATATGGAGAGAAGCAGTGTAGAGTCCACGGTGGGGATAGAACACTGTCATGTGGTAGCTATAATATGATGCACACACTCGGTGCAATTCTGCATGGGGATAAGTAGTCGATGAAGGTGGTTCACTGTGCTGGTTGCTGGGGATGAGCTGGTCTGCAGGCTGACCCCCTTGACATTTGAAATGGTAGTTCCAGCTGGAACTCTTCAGGCGTGCACACCAGCCTAACTGCACTGGTTGCCATTCAAGGACAGGAAGAGACTGTGGTGAGAAGAGGAAGAGACGGACATCCTGCCTAGAAATTTCAATGCTGAGGTTCTTGTGAGCACACAAGGGGATGTGGCACAAAGCTGACAGACACTGTACTGTGATACGAGTAAAGGCCCATGGTGGATGGGGGCTTCCTGCCTCCAGACTTGTATCTACCACCAGCTGGCCTGACCAGTGATTTGTATTCTTTATCAATCTGGAGTCCCGGTACCACTTACAGTGTGGGGGAGGTTCGACAGGCTCTTCCCTCAGTGCTGGGGTTCTTGAATACTTCAGGTCAATTTTCCCATCCCAGAAGCATGAGGAACTAAGTTCATTGTTATGTTTCTGGTAGACACGATGTTGTGGATTTGAGCAAGTGACCAACAGGGGTGGTGGCAGAAAATGAAAGGGTACAGCTATTGTGTACCGAAAAGAGTACCACAAAAGGAAGATAAGGAAAACAGAGTACAACATCTTTGATGGGTTGGCTCAGAAACAGCAGATGTCTTCCAGCATCACCAGCTCTTCTAGATGCAAGGATTGTTTGAATTCTAGAATCCTTTAGCGGTTGCCCCAGGCAACTAGGATTCATATGGAAGTAATATTTCTTTATGCTCCTTTTTTCTCCTTGGATTTATGACTCCTCTTCATTTTCTAGAGAAAATATACCAGTGATTCACACGTATTGCAAACCCCTGGTTTATTTAACCCATGTTTTTTCCAATCCTGTGTTGTCATATTGTGTGAATCAACCAATCAAGGTCTTGCACTTGGGGCATAGGAATAGCTGTCATAAGTACAGGTTAGGGGACAAGTGGCTGGAGAGCAGCACTTGTGAAAGGGACCTCGGGGTACTGGTTGACCGCAGGCTAAACATGAGTCAGCAGTGTGATGCGGTGGTCAAGAGGGCGAATGCCACCCTTGGTTGCATAGCCAGAAGTGTGGCTTCTAGATCAAGAGAGGTATTACTTCCACTCTACATGACTCTGGTGCGCCCGCAACTGGAGTATTGTGTTCAGTTTTGGGCCCCTCATTACAGAAAGGATATAGCCAGGTTGGAGTCAGTGCAGCGTAGGGCCACAAGGATGGTGGCTGGTTTGCAGGGGATGGGGTATGAGGCGAGACTGAGGGAACTGGGTCTCTTCAGCCTGGAGAAGAGGAGACTCAGAGGGGATATGTTGGCAACATACAGGTATGTGAGGGGGTGTCACATGGAGATGGGGAGAGGCCTGTTCTCCCCTGCAGAGGAAAGCAGGACGCGCTCCAATGGAGCAAAGCTCAGGGAGCCAAGGTTCAATTTGAATGCCAGGAAGCACTTCCTGACAGTTAGGACCCCGAGGGTGTGGAATGGGCTTCCACGGGAGGTCGTTGAGGCCCCATCGGTGGGGGTGTTCAAAGATAGGCTGGACATGTACATGGTGGGCATGTCATGAGCGGAGCCGGCTGGTGCCGGAGGTCAGACTAGATGGCCCAGGAGGCCCCTTCTGACTCGCTCTGTTTCTATGTTTCTATGTTTCTAACCACACCAACCAACTATGGTCTACTAACCAGGAACAACTCCTCCCCACAAAAAGAGCTCAATGGGCTATTGTTGAAGTCAGGTCTGCAGAGCTGGTAATGCCTTCCAGGTATGCAGCATATACAGCAACCCAGTAAGGGCTTAATAGATCTCCTTAATAGATCTGCTGTTTGCCTCTTAGATTGAAGAAATGTTGAGCATCTGGTGGGGTGCTTCAGAGGTGGCAGGCAAGAGTGGTAAATAGCAACAACAGCCAGCCACTCTACATGCCAGTGTTACAGCTTCACAAAAGCATTTAGGATACATGGAGGGAATGAGAGAAAGAGAAGGAAACCCAGGGATTGAGAAAACAACCCACAGTTTGCTCAGTTATCTGACAGATGAACCTTGGGTAGGACAACAACTTATGAGTTTGCCATGGGTAAATAAGCTTTATGTATTAAGACTTTTTGTTGATAACTTTTTCACTTATATGATTTATTGGTCATTAACTGCTGCAGCTTCAAAATGCAACTAAAATATCAGGAAGTGGCTTAAGTAGGGTCTTAGAAGACTGATATGGTTCTTCACATAAATGTTCATTCATTCTTATGTTGCCTTTAAATAGGTACCTTTTTACTCATCGCACCAGAGGTGCTGGTTGTCTTATTTTGAATTATTATAGTAATTACATGCTTTATGAGCATTTTGATTTAAAGTGAAATTAGAAACAGTAATACATGGAAAACGAAATAACTCACATTCAGAAGGGTTTGGTCTCCCCATGAAATGATTCTGAGTTCAGTATATGATCAGACATTACCATTCCAAGAGGAAGTCCACATGCTTTAACTGTTCACAAATGGGACAGTGTCTGGGGCATTGCTCACAGGATTCTGTGGATCATGTCCTCTGCATGTATCACCAGATCTACAAGCACAGAGAAGGCCATCTGGCCATGGCTATTGCCTCCTCACCCCATCACAGCCACCACAGAAAGTTTTTCTTATGAAGTTGCAGCCACAGTCTCCCCAAGGAAGCTGGAGTGGAGAAAAGGGGGAGTGTTAGTGGATGAAGAAGGGTGGAGAGGGGAGAGGAGGGGAAGTGAAGGGAAAGGAGGCTACGATATCAGTATCCTCTGACCTCTCCAATTCCCTCTTTGCCACTGAAGGGTTAATCAGCTCATGTAACTGTTTTTGCTTTGAAAGGAGGTACAGCAGAACCCCCACATCCATGGAGATAGGTTTCAATCCTCCCAGCAGATGCCTGAAACCATGGAGAATAGCAAACACTAGATGTACTATACACTGGTGTATACATTTCCTTTTTCACAATTTCATGGACTGAAGATACGTTCTTACCATAGCTCCTGGAAACCTTGGCATATGATCCCCCCACCCCCATTAAATCAAGAATTTTCACTTAAAGGAAACACTATTGGCCCTTTCCTATTGGCCCTTTGGCCCTTTCCGTCACGTTACAATTTCTCTTTTGGACCAAGGGTAACCACAGTTAAGTGAAAATGTGGTAACTGAGGCAGACAGTACCAGGAGACCTGCTGTAAACACCTCCATCTTCTTGCCTTGCCAATGTCAGAATCCTGGAATTTCAATTCGTGAGGAGGAAATAAAACTCGGGTTTGTGGGTAAGATCAAGCGTTATGACCATCTGTGGCTTTATTGTTTGGCCCAGGTTCCTGCGGTAAGACTCACGATAATACATTACCGGGCAGGCAGAGGTAAACTCGCTGCAAGGTTTCACTACAACTACACTACAGGGTATTGTATACCCTCCTGGTCACCTACACAGGTACAGAGCAATTAATGACAGAATGCAGACATTACAATAAGATTCTGAGGTCATCACATACAGAATGGATAAAGGAAGATCAGCCAATCATACAGTGACAATGAGATTGAAATTTTTCTAATTGCAGTGTATTGACATTTCAGTTGAGTAACTTCCAGACACTTGAACCCATCTCCTGGTCTGCTTAGACATGTAAATTCAGGCTACTGAGAAATTATTCATGAACTCATAAGCTCACCTAGACTAAGACCCTAAGTAATGCATCTGCACCATTCTGATTGGCCAGGGCGCATGGAGTGCTCTGGGCTAACAAAATAGATACTTCCTGGTAAACTGAATACTGAATGGCCTGTCTACTCTGGCTTACAGCTAAAGGTGAGAGAAAGGAGCGGGGGAGGAATGCCATTTTAAACAGTGACTTGGCTTGGAAAGCTGGTGCATTTGAGAAGGAGTGCAGGATTGATTTTATAACACAAAAGCACACAGAAGCAATGTTTTTCTGCCAGGATTTATCCGAATTTTCCCAACACCAACAAGACCTATGATAAACTGAGTGACCCTAAGGAAGAAGAATCCAAGATTTATTGGTCATTAACTCCTACAGCTTCAACATGTAACTAAAATATTATATTTTAGTTTTTACCAAAGAAAGGTGTTTACCAAAGGTGAAGTTTTTACCAAAGGAAACTATAAAAGCATAGTTACAAACAAATGCAACAAAAACAAAAGATAGAAGGTAACAGAAGAAATTAATGTGGCTTTGTAAAGAGCTTTGAGTTTGACCTAAAACAAAAAGGGCATATATAGGAAGTGACAAGAACGTCAGGATACAAAAGAAGAGTATAGATGGATAGCACGAAAGTGCAGGAATGAATTTGGGAAAGCTAAATCTGGGAATGAGCTGAGCCTAGCTAGGGATGTGAAAATCAACACAAAAGCCTTTTGGGAATATGTGCACAGTGTGACAGTGTGATAGAAATGTATTGGCTCTAGTGGTAGTTATAATCTAGCTAATATCAGTAGGCATAATAATTTAGCTCTTTGCTTTTGTATAAAACACTTGCATACCTTAGTAATTCAGTTCTGCTCCAGGGACTGGGGTGGACATACCCCAGCGTTCAACAAATGCCTAAGCAGCCTTTGCTCTGAGTGGCCCTTGATCTGAATAGCCTCTTGATTGCCACAGGATGGCTAGTATACCGCCTACGCCTAGCATATGGCTTATCAGCATTCTCCCAGGAAAATACCACGAATACACAAAGACATGACCAGGAGGCAGATAATGAGCTGTCCCTGGTAGTCTCTGGGTCTGTAAATCAGCCAACAAAAACAACTGTATCCACAGATGTTGATTCCAGGATCAAAAGGTGATAATGAGGCTCAGCACCCAAAGAGCAGTTGATTCCCAGACCAAAAGGTGATAGTAAATCTCAGCTTACGCTGTAACATGAACTACACAAGGTATAAAAGACTGATGGTAACGTTAATTGAGGCTGCATGTGTGATAATGCAACCGTCGTATGACCACAAGGCGTGCTATCACTGGGTGCGACATCATCACCCAAGGAACATCCAGGGTAGGACGGAGACCACCCAACGCCTAACTGTAACAAGTTGCAGGGTGGGACGGAGAACACCCAACGCCTAACTGTAACAAATTGCTTATCTTAGCTTCTGTACCTCCACTTTTGCCTCCCATTTCCCAGAAACTGTATATATGAATGAACCCGCAAAGTTATCGCACGAGCCCTGCGTGTCTTCCACCCTGTCAAAATTCATATCTAAATATTCCTGGGGGTTCAGAGGGCACATGCTAAGTGTATAAAAAAGGACCAAGAACCTGTACTCGGGGCTGCATGATCTGGACAGAATTGTTGCCCCGTGCAGTCGCCGGCTTTAATAAAGGACTCTGAATTTGGCAGAGATACATGACTGGGTGATTCCTGGGTGCTCTCCTGTGACACCATAACATTTGGAGGCCCCAGCGAGATCCCCGGGGATCGCTCCAGCTACAGGCCCCCGAACATCCGGGTTCTGGAGACGGGACAACGTCTAGGGGTTGGCCACCCTGAGATGTTCCAGGGCCCCAGATTGACCTCCCTCTCCAGAAGACGGAAGGGGTGCATAAAAAGGAGAGAAAAACAAACAGCGGAGTCCGCCAGTGGAAGGAAGCTCCAGGGACGACTGTCCGAGCATCCATCAGGTATTTCTGGTTTTGGGACTAGTCTTCTGGGGAGGGTGGAGGACTGGACGCGGTCAATAACTCCAACCCTCTATGAGTCAGGCGGGACGCTGTCTTAGACTCTTGGTACCTGTTTTGTGTCCTGTCGTGTTTCTGTATACGTTGGTCTTTGTCCTGTCACGTCACTATATGGGAGGAGGAACAAGTAAACCCAGCACTCCTCTGGAGTGCATGTTGAGTCATTTTAAGGAAATCTACGGGGACAGGTATGGGACAAAATTGACGCCCAGGCGCCTCCAGACCTTTTGCACCTTGGAATGGCCCACCTTCAATGTGGGATGGTCGGAGGAGGGGTCTTTAGACCCCAATCTGGTTCGGAGCATCTAGCAGGTGGTGGTTGGAAAACCAGGCCACCCTGACCAGTTCCCGTACATTGACACCTGGTTCTCTCTAGTCAGAAACCCTCCCCCTTGGCTGAGAAACTGTGCCATGCAAACAGGAACGAGGGTTTTGGTGACTAGAGAGGGTCCTCCTCCTAAGGCCCTGGGGTACGGACCGGTTCTCTCTCCAGTGCCAGAGGATGAGGAACTTCCCCCTCCGTACAACCGTAGGCAGGGAAAAGAGGAGCTGAGAGTAGGTGACAGGGTGGACGGAGGGACCCTGCTCTCTCCACCCCACACCCGGGGTGGCACAGGATATGGGGTCCCGGTAGCCACCCCTCTGGAAAATACTTCTACCTCCTCCCTTGCCCTCTCATTATGGGAAGCTCCCCCGGCCGATGGAGATGCCAGGGGACACCCAGTCATGGTATATGTATTTTAAATTTTGTACTGTTTTATATATTGTTTTAATTATGTTGCAAGCCGCCCCGAGGCTTTGTTGTGATGGGGCGGCCTATAAATTTTTAAACAAAAAAAAATAAAATAAAAATAAAAGATGTCCCTTTCTCTTCAAGTGATCTTTACAATTGGAAAACCCAAACCTCCCCTTTCTCGGAAAAACTGCAGGCTTTGATTAATCTACTTGAAATGGTATTTTACTCACACCAGCCCACCTGGGATGACTGTCAGCAGCTCCTGACTACTCTATTTACATCAGAGGAAAGAGACCGTATTCGAGTAGAGGCCCGAAAGGCAGTGCTGGGACCAGGAGGGGGATCATTAGAACAAAATAGGGATCGCATAGAGGAAATTTTTCCCACTATGCTACCCCGATGGGATCCAAACACCTCTGGAGGCAAGGCTTCCCTGGCAGCATTTCACCAGGCCCTCTTAGGAGGCTTAAAAGCGGCAGCCAAAAAGCCGACTAACCTATCAAAGGTTACTGAGGTTATTCAAGGAGTACAGGAGTCACCTGCCGCCTTCTTGGAGCGGCTGTGTGAAGCTTACCGAATCTACACTCCTATTGACCCCGAGGCAATGGAAAACCAGAGGGTGGTAAATGTTGCTTTCGCCACCCAGTCCGCTCCTGACATCAGGAAAAAGCTACAGAAATTGAATGCATTTGAAGGTATGAACCGGACCCAATTGTTGGAGGTAGCCCAGAAGGTTTTTAATAACAGAGACACACCAGAAGAAAAGCAGGATAAAAAGATTGTAAGGGCTGTAGTGGCGGCAATCCGAGAGACAGGTCTTGGAGGTACTGTGGATCGGGAAGGAAGGTGGCAGCGGCAGCCACTAGGGAAAAACCAGTATGCATACTGTAAAAAGGACTGACACTGGAAAAGGGAATGACCCTCGAGAGTAGAGAAACAAGACCCGGAGGCACCATCAGCCCCCAGGGTTTTGAATCTGAACAAAGATTGATGGAGCCGGGGCTCCATTCCACTGAACCCCCAGGAGCCCAGGGTAACCTTAAAAATCGGGGGAAAACCTGTTAATTTTCTAGGGGCAGCGCATTCAGTCCTAACGGATCCTTTGGGACCCATAACAACAAAAAGAACAGCTGTCCAGGGGGCTGTGGGACAGACTGTCCTCTCTCCATGGACATCTAAACGTATTGTAGACCTTGGTAGAAATATGGTGACCCATTCGTTCCTGGTGATGCCTGATTGCCCATGCCCCCTCTTGGGTAGGGATCTCCTGAAAAAGCTGAAAGCCACAATCTTGTTTGAAGAAAATGCAATACGCCTCACCGTAGACCCAAAAGACCAGGCTTTAGCCCCAGCTTCCCCAGTACATATCCTCTTAACCTGCTCTCTTTCGGAAGAATACATCTTGCAGGAAGGACCCGAAGGGGAAGAGGCGGAAAGGAACTCAGGAGATCCCAAGTACCTGACGGAACTGCAGCAGCACTTCCCTGGTGTATGGGCTGAATCCAACCCTCCTGGAATGGCCTCTCATCAAACTCCGGTTGTGGTGCAGTTGATGGCTACCGCTACTCCTATCCGGATAAGACAGTACCCCATGAGTATGGAAGCAAAACGGGGAATAGCTCGGCATATACGCCGATTTCGGGAAGCTGGCATTTTGAATGCATGCCAGTCCCCTTGGAATACTCCTTTGCTCCCCGTCCGGAAGCCAGGGACTGGGGATTACCAGCCAGTACAAGATTTGCGAGAAGTTAATAAGCAGGTCGAGACTATACATCCTAAAGTCCCGAATCCCTATACTCTGTTGAGCCTCCTGCCCCCAGAGCGAAAATTCTATACGGTCTTGGACTTAAAAGATGATTTCTTTAGCATACCATTGGCACCAACTAGCCAACCCCTTTTTGCATTTGAATGGAATGACCCGGAGGAAGGATTCTCTGGTCCGCTAACCTGGACCAGATTACCACAAGGGTTCAAGAATTCCCCAACCCTCTTTGATGAGGCACTAAGTGCTGACCTCCGTGCATTCAGGCAAGAATATCCCGAATGCACCCTGCTCCAGTATGTGAATGACCTACTGCTGGCCGCAAACACCAGGGAAGAGTGTAAACGAGTTACCGAAGGTCTGCTGGATACCCTGCAGACCCTGGGATACCGGGTATCTGCCAGAAAGGCGCAATTATGCTCTCCAGATGTTACATACTTAGGGTACAAACTTAGTAGAGGGAAACGGACCCTGTCCTTAAACCGGATAGAGACTATTTTGCGCATCCCTGCTCCCACCACTAAAAGACAGGTGCGAGAATTCCTTGGAGCACTGGGATACTGCCGTCTGTGGATCCCGGGGTTCGCTGAAATTGCCAGACCACTGTACTCTAGCACTAGTGGGTTGCAGCCTCTGAATTGGACAGAAGTGGAGCAGAAGGCCTTCGAGGAGTTAAAAAGGGCTCTAGTGTCTGCACCGGCCCTAGTTCTGCCTGACATCACGAAACCGTTCCAGCTCTACATTTGCGAGGTAAGAGGCATTGCAAAGGGGGTACTAACTCAGACATTGGGCCCCTGGAAACGACCAGTGGCATACCTTTCAAAGAGGTTGAACCCTGTGGCCTCGGGATGGCCGGCCTGCCTCCGGGTGGTGGCTGCCACGGCATTACTAGTAAAAGAGGCTGACAAGCTGACCATGGGGCAAGAATTGGCCTTGACTACACCCCATGCTGTGGAGGCCTTCCTTCGAGGCTCTCCAGAAAGGTGGATATCGAACACCAGGGTTACCCAGTTTCAGACCCTTCTCCTCGATCAGCCTCAAATTCGCTTCCAGAAAACATCAGCCCTAAACCCGGCCAGCCTGCTGCCAGATGATGATCAAGGTGAACCGATTCATGACTGCATTGACATAACGGATATGGTACAGATGACTCATCCTGATCTGACGGATGTCCCTTTGAAGACACCAGATGAGGTACTATTTACAGATGGCAGTAGCTTTGTCGAAGGAATCCGTTATACGGGAGCAGCAGTAGTTACCCTGGACCAGACGCTCTGGTCACAGTCTTTGAATTGGGGAACCTCAGCACAGAAGGCAGAACTGATAGCGCTCGTCCAGGCTTTCTGGTGGGGCTGGGGAAAGTCTGTCACAATCTATACTGATAGCAGGTACGCCTTCGCCACTGCACACGTGCATGGTGCCATTTACAGGGAAAGGGGATTGCTAACGTCTGCAGGAAAGAACATTAAAAACAAGGAAGAGATTCTGGCTCTGTTGGAAGCCATCTGGCTACCAAGGACAGTTGCAATAGTACACTGTAAAGGACACCAGAAGGGGAGCACAACCAGAAGGGGAGCACTAACCAAGCTGCAGACCAAGCAGCCAGAGAAGCAGCTTTAAGACCTGTGGAACCTCTCAACATCCTACTGACTATGCCTGTTCCAGAGCTTCCACCAACACCGTCATACACTAAGCAGGAAGAAAAGTTAGCAGTGCGGAAGCAGGCATCTCAGGAGACGAATGGATGGTGGGTCTTGCCTGGTGGGCGCATTCTGCTCCCTGAGGCTCTGGGACGGACCTTGGTGACCCAATTGCACTAGGCCACACACCTGGGGGTTACAAAAACTGCTGAACTCCTACGAGGTAGGTTTTGCTTCCCGGGTATGGATGAGGTGATTAAAAATATAGTAACCAGGTGTGCTTCTTGTGCTCAAGTAAATGCAAGACAAGGGGAAAAGGCACCTATAGGGGTCCGGGTGCGAGGACAAGTCCCAGGGGAGCATTGGGAGGTGGATTTCACTGAAATCAAGCCACCGGC
The DNA here is from genome assembly GCA_023646645.1 of Varanus salvator macromaculatus. Classification (NCBI taxonomy): domain Eukaryota; kingdom Metazoa; phylum Chordata; class Lepidosauria; order Squamata; family Varanidae; genus Varanus; species Varanus salvator. Next base: position 15,030,482 of record JAIXND010000754.1, on the reverse strand, counting down.
CTCAGGCTATAGGTACCTATTAGTCTTCTTGGACACTTTTTCTGGATGGGTGGAAGCATTCCCAACTAGAACAGAAACAGCTTTAGTAGTGGCTAAGAAATTACTACAGGAAATATTACTGCGATTTGGACTACCTCTCACAATTGGCTCTGACAATGGCCCCGCCTTTGTGGCAAAATTATCACAGGCTGTAGCTCAAGCAATGCACATTAAGTGGAAGCTCCATGTGCCTACAGACCACAGAGTTCAGGACAGGTTGAGCGCATGAATAGGATTCTTAAAAAGACTCTTGTGAAATTGGTTCTGGAAATGAAGGAAAGCTGGATTAACCTCTTACCCTTCGCTATCTTAAGGACCAGGTGTATGCCTTACAAGGAGGGGTTCACCCCATTCGAGATTATGTATGGTAGACCTCCCCCAATTCTGCCCAGGCTCCGTGATGATCTAAACGCTGAAATTTGTAATCAATTCTTACTCAAGTCATTACAGGCCCTGCAGAAAACTCAGCGGGAGGTCGGTAAACTAGTTCGAGACATGCTGCCAGTTCCCACGTCAGATCCGGTGCATAAGCACCAGCCGGGAGATTTGGTGTGGGTCAAGAGAATAGCCACTCAAGGACTCACTTCAGCTTGGAAAGGACCGTATACTGTCATCCTGACTACACCCACGGCAGTCAAAGTAGACGATATTCCAGCCTGGATTCATCACTCTCAACTGAAAAAAGCAGAGATGGAATGGAAAGCACACCGCACTTCAGACCCTCTCAAGCTAAGACTTTCGCGTGTGTCAGACTCTTGAGCTCTGTGCTTTACCTAATACTCATTCTTATGCTGGGAAGGGGGGAGGGGCAGTCTAGAAACCCCCATCAACTGATACCACGTGTTTGGGAATTGCGAAGCACTGATACAGGAGAAGTTCTGGCCTCAAATACAACCCTGTACTGTCCCACTTTTACGGTGGACCTATGCCACCTGATGGGAGAACCTTCAAGTTCAGTAAAGCCAAGGCATGGTGGGACAGGCGGGGTCCGGACTTGGGGCTGTGACACAACTGCAGCCGAATTAGATCTCCAGGAGGTAGATTTTTATGTGTGCCCGGGGAATGGAACAAATAATTATGACTGCCACGCCGACGGACAGTTCTATCGTGCCAATTGGGGTTGTGAGACAGAGTCGACCATTATAGGCTCAAAAAAACATGAGGACCCTTTTATCCATGTCAAACGCTTGAATCGACCCCGCGTATGTGCCTCACGCAACTGCAATAAGATCCGAGTGCGGCTCCACCAAACATGCGCAGATAGGTACTGGATAACGGGTCGAACCTGGGAAATCCGCCTGTATGTCAAAGGAAAAGACCTGGGAGCCTTCTTTACCAGTCAGTTAAAGTCCGGGCATCGCGATCCCAACCCCATAGGACCAAGTAGAGATATCCTACTCCCAATACCCTGGCCAAAAGAACCAGGACAGGCCCCAGCTCCCAGACCAAGGGGTTTAAAACCCACCACCGCACCAGGCTCTCTAACATTACCAGCTGCTGGAGCAGGGGAAGGAATACTAATATCACAGGCACCCGCTAGTCAGGCACCTGCTAGCAACATGCACCCCTCACCTGCTAGCAATTCGCACCCCTCTATTTTTTCCCTTTTGGAAACCGTCCATTGGCCTATCAATAAATCCCAACCTGACATGGGAAGGGACTGCTGGCTATGTATGGATCCCAAATCACCATATTATGTAGGAATAGGGGCAACTCAGAACTTCTCACTACTAACTAGCCCCTCTAGATGCTCATGGGAATAGCCAAAACTGACTTTGGAAGACTTGCATGACCAAGGAACTTGCTTATTATCCCCAGGATTCCCCTTGAGGGATTCCCCCTATGCAGATTCCTGTTCAAGCACCCATGAAGGGAATGCTACCAATACCCTTTATTATCAGGCTCCTATGGGAACCTGGTTCGCTTGCACTAACGGCCTGACCAAATGTGCTTCTTCGGACCTCTTCCAGACAGGGGAGCCTCTCCTCTGTATTCTTGTATACATTCTTCCCCAAGTAAATATCTACAATGGTGATGAAGGTTGCATGCATTTGTATGGCCACAAACTTAGTCGAGCTAAATGAGCCCCAATCCTGGTTCCTCTTTTTGTTGGCCTCGGTATAGCGGGCTCAGCTGCCATAGGTACAGCAGCTCTGATAAAAGGACCCCAGGACCTCGAAAGCCTTAGTGCCCAAGTAGATTCAGATTTAACACACCTGAAGCACTCAATTTCCCGCCTAGAACAACAGGTTGACTCATTGGCTGAGGTTGTACTGCAGAACAGGCGAGGGCTGGACCTTTTATTCCTCAAGCAAGGTGGACTTTGCATAGCCTTAGCAGAAACCTGTTGCCTCTATGCCAACCAGTCAGGAGTCATCCGTGAGAGTCTGTCCTTGGTCAGAAAGAATCTAGAGGAAAGGGAGAAACACCGCCACCAGTCTGATAACTGGTTTCAGGGATGGTTCAGTTGGTCCCCGTGATTAATCACATTGCTATCAGCAATTGCGGGATCAGTACTCTTGCTTATCATTGCACTCGCCATGGGTCCGTGTCTGATCAATTGCCTAATTGGCTTCATGTAGAAATGTATTGATTCAGTCAAACAGCTGGTGCTGTTTGAATATATACCTCTCTCTCAAGATGAATCTACGATTTGATTCATGCATGCCCATAAAAAACAGTTGGGAATGTGATAATGCAACCGTTGTATGACCACAAGGCGTGCTATCACTGGGTGCGACATCATCACCCAAGGAACATCCAGGGTGGGACGGAGATCACCCAACGCCTAACTGTAACAAGTTGCTTATCTTAGCTTCTGTACCTCCGCTTTTGCCTCCCATTTCCCAGAAACTGTATATATGAATGAACCCGCAAAGTTATCACACGAGCCCTGCGTGTCTTCCACCCTGTCAAAATTCATATCTAAATATTCCTGGGGGTTCAGAGGGCGCATGCTAAGTGTATAAAAAAGGACCAAGAACCTGTACTCGGGGCTGCATGATCTGGGCAGAATTGTTGCCCCGTGCAGTTGCCGGCTTTAATAAAGGACTCTGAATTTGGCAGAGATACGTGTCTGGGTGATTCCTGGGTGCTCTCCTGTGACACCATAACATATGATTTGGGCAGGATTGTTGCCTCATGCAGACGCCGGCTTCAATAAAGTACTTTGCTTTTGATTAATTTGGCATTAGAGTGGTCTCTGGGTGATCTCCAGGTTACACTGTAACACAGTAGAAACCGGAAGAAAGAAGGTGTGGTTCAGCTTCTCAGTGAGGAGGGCTAATTGATAGCAGATGACAAAGGCTCAGTTCCTACTTTGGCTCCATCTTTTCTCAAAAGCAGTTCTTATGACCTTCATGACAAAAATGAAGTAGGAACTGAAGGGCCAGGACTGAAGCTTAAGATGGTTAAGGAACACCTAACTGCAGTCTAGAGTAACAGAGAACTGGCAAAAGAACTTTCAAACCCACAGTCTATTCTCTTTGTGAAATCATGGAGGCCAGGTCTGCTATTCTGATGCCCATTCTCCTATTTTGGAGAGATTCCTTTGGGTCTTAATCACCATCAATAGTTTGGTGTAATGAGCAAACTTTGTCACACTAGATCACCGACCTATCCCAATGACACAGTGTAAACAGAGCCTCTGATTCTGATCCCAGGTCTTGGAAATAAAGGAAGAAATCGTCCGGAAGACATCCTGGTCTTCCGGCTAAACGGCCTCCCTCACCTTTTCCTCCCGGGCTACGAACACTAATTGCCATGAGGTGGCGCAATCACTCGCCTGCACTCTTTTGTTGCAGCCACCGAGTCCGCAAGAAGAGCCTCCCTGTTTTAGAGTTTATTTTCTGGGAGAAAGGGAAGACTGCAATTCGGAGTTGACTGTCGCGACTGTGATTACTGAGCAAGGCGAAAAAGAACCGGTCCCTAGGAGAATATGGCGTCTTGGAGAGATTGCAAGGTGACACAGCGAGCTCTTAGAGGGAAAGGGAATGGTGGTTGTGCTTGCTGTAGATAAGCTTAATTCTAATGGAAGCTTGCAGTAAAATCTGGGACTTCCTTTTTGAATAGCCTGACCAGGTTGTGTGGGGATGCCGCAGTAAGCTAAAACTGCTTGCTGCAGTTGAGGAATTCCTTTTTGTAGCTCTTTACACCCCTGCTTCTCTTGCTTGCAGAGAAGCAAGAAGGGGACCAGGGGACTGCGCGCCTGTGTGTGACGTCAAAGGTAGTAAAGGCCCTGGCTTGCCAAAAACTGTTCTCTGGATTAAAATGCTTCCGTTTTCTTAAGTGAAAAAGAGCCTTTTGCTACCCTGCCCAAGATTGCCTAACAGTAAGTCGCACTGAACTCAGTGTTCTGAGTAGGTATGCATATAATTGCATTATTTAGCTTGAAGTAACTTCGATAATGCCAAGTTTCTCCTGTGAGCAAAGTTTGACTTTGAAGAACATCATCTGGAAAATTAGTTATGTATTTACAAAGCGGGCATGGGGCAACATAGTTTGTTGATTAGCTTCCCCCGCCCTCCCTTTTTAGTTAATCCCCTATATGCAGATAGAGTTTGCGGGTTAATTCAGATGCTGCATTTAGCAAGTGGTATGCTGCAGGGTGATCCTGTATGTGTTTACCTGAAATTAAGTTTCATGGAGGTCGGTGGAGCTTGCTTCCACACGATTATAGTGCTGAAAAGCTCAAGCCTATGCGTACTGAGAGAGAGAGAGAGAAAAGCCCTACAGCTCCCAGCATTTCTAGCCAGGCATGCTGCACTTAAACTACATATTGGCCTGTGCAGAGAAGAGCTGTTAGGTCAAAAGATGTTCTTCTAGAGGTGCTTGAGCTAGCACATTCCACTTCGACCTTTATTTTAGAAGTAAAATACTGGCCTTGCTATAATTCAACAAAAATGTTGTAGTTGCACTAATTAGCATTGGGACGCAGATATGCAAAGTCATTGTGGTTTTACCACTCACAGTTTCTTTGCAGAATCTGCTGTCGATTGCTTTTTAAAATTAGGATACATTTGCATTGCAGTGTAGAAAAAAAGCAATGTTTACAAACCACCCTTGTACTAAGTAGATGCTGACATTGGTTAGCGAAAAAGTTCATAAGTAACTTCCATTACCTATTTGCTGCTGAAATAATCCTCTCAAAAAAGAGATTTCTCTGCATGAGAAAAGACTTGGGGTGCCTCTGATGTACACCACTTTGCACTTCCATAAGGCATTGCATAACTGCAGTGGTACCTTGGCTCATGAACTTAATCTGTTCCAGGACTCTGGTTGTGACCCAGATTGGTCGTAAACCAAGTCAAATTTCCCCATAAGGGTCAGTGTAAATAAGGTTAATCCGTTCTGTAACCATTTTTTAAATCAGAAAAATTTGAAGCAAAGTGACAGAGAAGACAAAGATCGAGACCATCTCCCCCCCACCCCCAGTGATAGTGCAGGGGTTGGGGGGAGACAGGTGCGATCGCGGGCGCTCTGGGAGGAAGGCGGGTGCGATTGCGGGTGCACTGGAGGGGAACCAGATGTGGGCACGCTTGGGCAGGGAATATGGGCGCAATCGCAGCCATCCCCCCTCCCAGCATGAATGCAGCCATCTCCCCCCCCCCCCGCCCCAAGCATGACCGTGATCATGCCTGTGCAGGGAAGGCAGGCGTGCTTGCAATCATCACCTGATGCATAGTTTGCGACCTGCGGCAAAATTTTTATGAAATTTATGTTCGCAACTCGATTTGGTTGTGAACTGAGGCATTCATGAGCCAAGGTACTACTGTATTTTCCTTCTTAGCAAGTTTTTAAAGGAGAAAATAGAGGATAGAAATCATGGGAGGGTCATATGTGGAAGATGATGTCATTTGGAAGCACCGCTTCAGCCCCAAATTCCATGAATGAGGAATAATAAAAGAGACACCATTGTTATATTTTATATGTAAATGGCAAAAAGCTGCAGCAGGGGTAGGCAGAAGGATTGCCAGGTGTTTTGGACTTCAACTCTGTTAGCTTCTGGCAATATATCCAGTGGTCAGGGACACTGGGCAGTGAAACAGGAGGGGCAGGGAATGGGGATTGCAGCAATAGGACCAAGGTCTTTGGGTTTACCACCTCTACCCTACACACTTAGCTGAGAATAAGTCCCATAGAACTTATCTCTGAATGGATGACATGCAGATGATTGGAATATCTGCAATAACAATTTATTAATTTCCTTCAATTTGTGGGCAAACTTTGATATGAAATGAGAGATCTGTGATCAGAACCTCCTGCATTCTTTGGAAAACGATGATGATGTTGCAAATGTACCACCTTTTCCTCTTTTGTAAGGAACCCTGGGAGGCTTGCATAGCTCCATTTTATCTTCACACAACAACCGTGTGATGTAGACTGGGCTGTGAATGAGTGATAGATCCAAGTGAGCTTCATGGCCAAATGGAGACTAAAATTGGATCTCCCAGGTCCCCAGTCCAACACTCCAACCACCACACCACACAGGCTCACAGTAATTAATGTTTCTGCTGATTTTTTATTGCATTTTGCGTATCTCTTTGTGTTCATACTGCAAAATGAGGTAAGTAGTGTGGAGGAGAGACTTGTATTTTTCTTTTGTTCTGCATTTCCTTCCAGTCTAAAGCATGCCATAGATGCTTTTGGTTCAGTGGTGGTCAGTGAAGCATACAGGCACCGAGTAGTTGGAAGAAGTGTATGAGTAAGATCTTAGTAACAACAACATGGAGGATAGGATGCCTTCCTTTGTCTTTCAAGCAGCCTCACTGGGCTGCTGCAGGAGAACCTAATCGGGGATCTCATGAGTAGTAGTTGAGCCCTCAAATTTGTGGCATATTCAGGAATAAATATATAGGAGCAGGATACTCTTGTGCTTGTAATCTCTGAAACAGAGGTCCCAACCCAGTTAAAGTTTACACAAAATAGTCAAAGTTCAGAATCTACTACTAGAAGGTGGTAGGTCAGGAATGTCAGAGTCTTCTTACCAATGGCAAGAATGAATAATTGGACCCACAGGGAAGCTTGAATTGCCTTGAACCCCAATGTTTTTATTGGTGAGATCACCCAGACGTCCATGACAGCATGCTACCAGGTAATTGTCTTCCCTGCCAACTACAAAATCACAGCCCATGCACAGACATTTTTATAAACTTCCAGTCACAAACAGAATATTAGGTTTCCAGATAATGTTAATAGCATCTTGATGTCTTCACACACAAAACAATACTCTAAACCAATCAGAAATGCCCATGACAATGGAAAAGAAAATTTCCGTGACTGAGTCTTATCAACAAGTCAATTCAGTGAATTTCTGACAGTTTGGATCAGGCTCTGTGTCTACTTAAATATGCAAATATGTCTGATTGAGGAACCATTCTGAAAAACTGTTTTGACAACTACACTGTGCAGGTGCTTGCCTCTGTGGAACTAGATTATTAAATGGGTCCATTAAGAAACAAATGAATTTCTTTGTCTCAGCTCCCTGCTGCTGATGGGAATACTGGTATTTCCCCGCTGACAGGGTTAGCTTACAGCAGCTTCTCAGTCCAGCTAAGAATTACATCTTCTTAAAGTAACTGTAATGCTAAACAGTAACCTGGCTTGGAATTTTGCTGCTTTCTGAGAAATGCATGCAGGTTTGATTTTATAACTCAAAGGCACACATAAGCAACCTTTTTTTACCAGGATTTAGCTGAATTTTCCCAACAAGAGCTTGGGGCCTATGTGGTGACTTGTTAATAAAGCAGATGATTGCCTTTGATAATTTTTGAAACAGCTTTCAGTATAAGGTCATATAAGGTGCTAGTTACTTCTGAAAACCCAAATTGAGTGACCAAAGCCGAGTCACAATCTAAAAGCCTTGAAAACTACATGAATTCAGGTGTTGTTACAGTGTTGTCAAGTAAGTTGTTCAAGATCTCTCAGATATGCACACAAGACTGTGACACAGATAGTGTAAATTCAGCAACTCTTGGGCTAGGTAGATTTAAGTTATCAAGAGAAAGGATTGGGCTAGGTAGATTTAAGTTATCAAGAGAAAGGATTGCTTTAAATTGTTTTCACTTAAAAGCCTTTTTATTTCTTGAACAATGGTGCAAATCTGGCCAGTAAGCCATATTGATTGACAATAAAATAAAATATTATTTACAGTAGTTCATTGTTCCAGTAGATTTAAATATTTTGCAATGCTTACTTTTTATCTATAGAGAGAATGTCTGAAATAGGTTCCCATAAAGGGTCTTTCCCATATGACCAGCACCCATGACAGTTTCAGATTACCAGCATAATTGTATAGACATCTGTTCATACATTCCATTGAGCTTATAGGGCTTACTCCTGGGTAAGTGAGTATAAGATTGCAGCCTTAGTATGTGAATGCAGGAAGATGCACGCTGGACATTTCTCTGTGCCTCTTTTAGCCCCACCATTGCTCCTATCCTATTGACTCAGTTTTGCTCTCAGAAAGGAGCAAATGAAAACAAAGCGCTCATGACTGATAGATTAAACAAGGTTTGATAGTTCAGGAAGTTGCATTTATTTATTTTTTACATCCAACTTTTGGGGCTTTTTAAAGCATCAGTTTTTACACTTGTATTGTCTTCAGTCTTAACTAATTTTGCCTTGTTTGGCCCAAAACCACCACCGCATAAAGACAGAACAACAAAAGTCTTATCTTGCCTGTGCCTTTGGACATATGACCGTAATCAGAGAAACTGGGAGCTCAGAACTTTTAAGCAGCAAACGTTGTTATGCCTTATTGATACATTTTGCTAGGTAACTTTATTTTTACAAGTCAGCAGTGTAAGTTTAGCCTTCTTATTTTTATGTGAAGTATGTGTGTGTGTGTTTTAATTCAGTCTGGCCACTGTTAAAGCTCTTATATCATTGTATTGCATATATCCTGTACAGGTGCAAAAAAAGCTACAGAATGTGATATTGAGCAGCAGTCAGCTCCCCAAATATCAGGCTTCATGGGAAAAAAATGAACAGCCAGGTTCTAATGCTTAATTTGGAAGTTTATAGAATTCCTGGTGAACTCTTGAAAGTCACATACAATTTTTCTCCATTATGAACAGAAGCATTGATGGAACACAATGCAGATATAAAGTATACAAAATAAAAGTTGAAATTTTGCTTCACCTGCATAATTTATACAAGATGCACTATTCTGTTGTGCATGTATTAGAGTGTTACCTCAGATTTAGCTGATTTCCACACGGCATTGGGCCAATTTGGACAGACTGAAGAGATGTCCAGATTGAACTCCTCTGTATAGAATGAATCCAAACTATAGACTCCTGAAGATTTGGGATTTGGAGTGACACAGACACATTCCTTCCCATGTGCTTCATGCAAGAATCACACTCGGGAATGAAGAGGACTCAGTCCCCATAATGGGAACAGCAAATCCTGTTGTCAGATCCCTTTCCCTGCACAGTGGGTGCCTTAACTGAAAGCAGCCAAAGACAAAACTTCGATAGAGAAAACACTGTGGGGGTGTTTGCCAAATGCTATGGCCTATGGCTAAAATGGTCATTTGTACTACAAGTGCTTTTTTCTATTTCCTCTTCCACATGGGCAAAAATAATTTATTTTTGTTATATTTATTGTATTTATTGTATTTTTAATATTTGATCTTGAGATGGGCCAGTTTTTAAGTAGTGTAATTGTTGTTAATTGTATTTATTTATTGTTGTTAAGCCGCCCTGAGACTTCTTTGCAAGGGGGTGGCATATAAATATGTAAATAAATAAAATAAATAAATGGGCAGAAAGAGGGCTTTAGAGACAATACGAGCTCAGTGAGATGATACTGAAATGCCTGATCCTGCATAATCATAGAAGCTAAGCAGGGCTGGACCTTATTGAAATCTGGATGGGTCACTTAATGTTATGAACCACCCAGAGAGCTACAGCTATGAGCAGTATAGAAATGTAAATAATAATACTTTATACTTTATTCCTCCAGGCCTTCCTGTCCTCAACCATCCCCCAGAGTCCACTTAAGCTCACACCGACTGCTTCAGTGACTCCATCTAGCCACCTCATTCTCTGCCATCCCCTTCTTCTTCAGCCGTCAATTGTTCCCAGCATTAGGCTCTTCTCCAGTGAGTCCTTCCTTCTCATTAGGTGGCCAAAGTATTTGAGTTTCATCTTCAGTATCTGGCCGTCTAAAGACCAGTCAGGGTTGATCGCCTCGAGGACTAGCCTCAGTTCTTTGGCGCTCAGCCTTCCTTATGGTCCAACTTTTGCAGCCATACATTGCAACTGGGAAAACCATAGCCTTGACTATACGCAGTTTTGTTGGCAGGGTGATGACTCTGCTTTTTAGTATGCTGTCTAGATTTGCCATAGCTTTCCTCCCCAGGAGCAAGCGTCTTTTAATTTCTTGGCTGCAGTCCCCATCTGCGGTGATCTTGGAGCCCAGGAAAATAAAATCTGTCACTACCTCCATTTCTACCCCATCTATTTGCCAGGAAGTGAGAGGACCGGATGCCATAATCTTAGTTTTCTTAATGTTGAGCTTCAAGCCAACTTTTGTGCTCTCATCTTTCACCCGTATCAAGAGGCTCTTTAGTTCCTCTTTACTTTCTGCCATTAGAGTGGTATTATCTGCATATCTGAGGTTGTTGATATTTCTCCCAGCAATCTTAATTCCAACTGGTGATTCATCTATCCCCGCCTTTCTCATGATCTGCTCTGCATATAAGTTAAATAGGCAGGGCGACAGTATACAGCTTTGCCGAACTTCTTTCTCAATTTTGAACCAATCAGTGGTTCCATGTCCAGTTCTCACTGTTGCTTCTTGACCTGCATGTAGGTTCTCAAGAGACAAATAAGATGGTCAGGTACTCCGATCTCTTTAAGAACTTGCCACAATTTGTTGTGATCCACACAATCAAAGACTTTATAGCATAGTCAATGAAGCAGAAGTAGATGTGTTTCTGGAACTCCCTAGCTTTCTCCATGATCCAGGATATGTTGGTAATTTGATCTCTAGTTCCTCTCCCTCTTCAAAATCCTGCCTGTACTTCTGGTAGTTCTCCGTCCACATACTGCTGGAGCCTTGCTTGTAGGATTTTGAGCGTAACTTTGCTAGCATGTGAAATGTGTGCAATGGTGCTGTGGTTTGAACATTCTTTGGCATTGCCCTTCCTTGGGATCGGAATGTAAACTGACCTTTTCCAATCCTGTGGCCACTGTTGAGTTTTCCAAGTTTGTTGGCATATTGAGTGCAGCACTTTTACTGCATCGTCTTTTAAGACTTTGAATAGCTCAGCTGGAATACTGTCACCTCCACTTGCTTTGTTGTTGCTCAGACTTCCTAAGGCCCATTTGACGTTACATTCCAGGATGTCTGGCTCGAGGTCAGTGACCACCCCCTCGTGATTATCAGGGACATTAAGTTCTTTCTTGTATAGTTCCTCTGTGTAATCTTGCCACCTCTTCTTAATCTTGTCTACCTCTGTTAGGTCCCTGCCATTTGGGCCCTTTATCATGCCCATCTTTGCATGAAACATTCCCTTCATATCTCCAATTTTCTTGAAGAGATCTCTGGTATGTGACCTGCTTCATTTTGTACTCCAAGGCCAAACTTGCCTGTTATTCCGGTTATCTTTTGGCTTCCTACTTTAGCATTCCAATCCCCCATGATGATAAGGACATCATTTTTTGGTGTTAATTCTAGAAGGTGTTGTAGGCCTTCATAGAACCGGTCAACTTCAGCCTCTTCAGCATCAGTGGTTGGGGCATAGACTTGGACTACTGTGATGCTGAATGGTTTACCTTGGATTCGAACTGAGATCATTCTGTCATTTGGGAGATTGTATCCCAGTACTGCTTTTCCTACTCTTTTATTGACTATGAAGGCTACTCCATTTCTTCTGAGGGATTCTTGCCCGCAGTAGTATACCTGATGGTCATCTGAATTAAATTCACCCATTCCTGTCCATTGTAGTTCACTGATTCCTAAGATGTCGATGTTCAGTCTTGTCATCTCTTGTTTGACCACATCCAGCTTGCCTTGATTCATGGATCTTACATTCCAGGTTCCTATGGAGTATAGATCTTTGCAGCATTGAACTCTCCTTTCACCACCAGATACATCTGCAACTGAGTGTCCTTTCAGCTTTGACCCGCTTACTTCATTCTTTCTGGCGCTACTAGTACTAGCCCTCTGCTCTTCCCCAGTAGCATATTGACCTGAGGGGCTCATCTTCCAGCATCATATGTTTTTGTCTTTTGGTACTGTCCATGGGGTTTTCATGGCAAAGGTACTGGAGTGGGTTGCCATTTCCTTCTCCAGTGGATCATGTTTTGTCAGAGCTCTCTGCTATGACCTGTCCATCTTGGGTGGCCCTGCATGGCATAGCTCATAGTTTCATTGCGCTACGCAAGCCCTTTCGCCACAACAAGGCAGTGATCCATGAAGGAGGTTAGTCAGTACTACATCTATTTTTAAACGCACTCCATTTCTTTATTTTCATTTTAAAAAGAGTGTTTTGTTTTGTTTTTGTTTTTGTTTTTTTGTGGCTTCAGAATTGCCAGAAATTTCACATCTCTACATTGGACAATTTGGTATTTTATGTTTCCTGCAGGCGTGGCAGGATGCTGGACTTGTTCTATCAACCACAAGTAACGAGGCCTGTAAAATGTATGATGCTACACTCACTCAGGTAGGAATAATTAGGAGTTTACTGGATAAGTTAATAAGCATAATAATGTATTATTTATTCTAATTTCTTATCCTCTATGGATGCTTGCTGCAGATTTTTCCTATCTATCTATCCATCCATCCATCCATCCATCTATCTATTCGATTTCTAACCCACCCCATTAGCTATACGGCTCCCTGGGTGGGTTACAGTAAAACCATGTAATATAATAACACAGATCACAATTACAATAAAACATTAATAAACTAATACAAAACACACCCACTTAACAGAACTTGTAATTTCATAAAATACATACCCCATTGTTAAAATACCGATAAAAACGAGTTATCAATTAAAATACTGTGTATTGGGGAAGCAGGGATGAGCATAAGAAATACTTTGCGGAAGTGTATCCTTGTTAGTATGTTGCAGTAAAAACAAGAGGTTTGTGGCACCTTAAAGACTTAGCAGATTGATTGTGCCATAAGCTTCAGTGGGGCAGAGCCTACTTCAGGAAGTTGCCCTGTCACAGGACATTCACAAGATGACGTTTCCTGACCATAGGAACTAAAGCATGGTAAATAAGTGGGTACAGGATCTTAAACATATTGATCATGGCATTTGCACAGGCTTATGTTTGAAAGTGAAGAATTGCCTTCCTTTTCTTTTCTGGAGTTAGAATGCAGTAGTAATTGTTGTGTGTCTGAGAGCCATAAATATGCTAACCCATCTAAAATGTCTTTATAAAGGCAACTCATAGAGCAGAGAATTGGACTAACTTGTCAAAGTGATTGAAGAAACAGATTCAAAGCCATCCAACAATCCCAAATGTAGCAATGACACAAAGAAAATGACTTAAAACATTCCTTTTAATTACCATGTTGGAAAAAAGTTGAAATTGATTAAATTGATTATCTGCTTGCTGCATGTAAAACTCAGTCACAAGAGACAATGCAGAGGAACTTGCTTTGGTTTCTTAATCACTGTAGCTATTTTCTTGTTACAGTATGTGACTTGGAAAAATGATAAAAGTCTAGGAGGAATAGAAGGAACTCTCTCAAAATTACAAGCGGCGGATCCTAGCTTTTGTAAGTAACAATTTAAGGCTGTGATCCTATACACACTTGATCTAAGGCACTTGAGATCAAGCCTTGCTTAATTTAGTGGGACTTGCTTTTGAACAAATCTATGTATGATTGTACTATAAGTATTCAACCTTTTTATACACTTACCTGGTAATAAAATCCAAAGACCTTCATGGGATGCGTAGGATTTTGCTGTAAATGACTTTCCCACCCTCTTTCCCAGTCTGAGCCCTTCCAGATGTTTTGGCCAACAACTCTTACATAGCTCCAGTTTAACGTGGCATTTTTGTTGTCATTTTTGACAATATTTCTGTCTTCTACAAGCATTTAAAATGATGCTTTTTTTTCTTTTAAGATTTTACAATTTAAATGATTTAGGGTGCAAAAAAGCTCTCTGAGATCAGTGCTAGGGCATGAATTCAGAGCATGCTCCCTCCACCCTTGCAAATGGAGCAATTCTTTTCTTACTATAGCTCTGAAGTAACAGACGTAATTTCAGAGCTGGGGGCAAAGTAGGGAGGAGCAAGGTTCCACCTGGGTATGAGGGATCCTGGGCAGTGCCTCCATCCCTCCCACTTACTAGCAGGGGTCATAAGTGCTTTCAGGGGTGAGGAAAGCACTCAGACGTACCTTGCCTCTGAGGTCTTCCTGCCCTCCATTGGATGTCTGCAATCCTCCAAGTGCAGAGAGTTTCAGGCAGCCACTTTGGATGGTGCTGTTATTCTTTGAAACCTTTTGAAATGCTTTTTATTTACTGATTTGATGTTAAAATTGTTCTCTGTAGATTGTCCTTGACAAAGAAGTCATAGTTCTGAAACACACTGTGTTCAGTGAAAACATTCTTCCCTGGCACCTTTTCCAGTGGCACCTTTGCAAATATGTCCTCTTTTTGCTTGTTGTACAACTCCCAACTTGGGTGTGCTGTGTTAATCTGTGTTAATTTGGCTATTCTAGCTGCTGCTGAGCATAGTGGCTGTTGTTAGACTCTTACCTTCTTAACTTTTTAAAGGAACTCAGTTTGTAGTTCTCACATTTTGAATATATGATGGAACATATTTTGTTTATGGTTGTTGGTGCTGAATAGATTTTCTGGTCCCGTGTTACAAAATTTGACGAACTGCCTATTATATAATTTTTGTCTAAAGTTTTTGTTATTGATGTCTTTTGGCTTAATTTGCAGCAATGGGGCATGTGATTGCCAATGGTTTGGTCCTAATTGGAACTGGGAGTTCTGTGCGACTGGACAGGAAACTAGATGATGCAGTAAGAAAAATGGTTGCTGTTTCACAGTCTCAACCATTGACTGAGCGGGAGAAGTTACATGTGTCTGCGATAGAGCTGTTTGCTAATGCGTAAGTCTTTGATTCGTGGGGAATGCCATTGAAAAACTCTTTGCCTTTTCCATAAAATCTAGCTCTCTAGAAATCTACAGAACAAGCAGCTTATAGGCATAATCATCCCTGTTATAGAAGTTTCACATTAGCATCCTTGCTTCCCAGCCTGTCCCTTCCCTTTATAAGATTTCTGCTTTTGATTTTTCACTCAGAAATGTCTTGCTTTCCTTGCCAAACAATTATCTACCTTTGAGATAAGGCATAACGATTTTTAACTTTAAAAATAATAAAAACAGGAATTGTTTACACTGCTTCTGCTTTGCATTGCTTCCATACAGTGGCTTCTTTATGTAGTCACTGGGGTAGTTGTCATCATCTGTCTGCAGCACTTCTAACTCCCATTTGTAGGCTTCCTAGTATCTGGAGGGAGCAAGAGTTTTCTTTCTCTCTTTCTATTACCATATGGTTTTTAAAATGAAGGCAGGCCTGCAGAGTTGGTAATTCAATCCAGTACTGGCTTAATAGACATCAGTTCTGCTTCTTGCCTCTGAGATTGAAGAAATGTTGAGCATCGGGCATGATGCCCTATGTGACTGGTTTACTACATTTGGTTTTATGGTCTAGTGCAGGCCTGAGTAAGTTAGTTGTGTTTTATTATATATTTGAAAATGTAATTGTAAATGATATGTAATTAATGATAGGTTTATTTTTAAGCAGCACGGTGTATATCTTTTGAGAAGCCATATGGATAAGAATGTGAAGCAGCCTTGCAAGCAAGCGTACAAGTTATTAACTTGTAAAAGCAACAACAATATTTACTAGTCCTACTGCACATATGAGCTGTGTTTTAATAATCCGTTGCCCAAAATGAATATAATAGAATAATCCTTAGCAAAGTTTCTTTGCCTGGCCACTGGAAGGAAATTTTTCCAATGAGAGGTTGTTAACTAAATGGATCAGTGTTACAAGTCTTGTATGGACATTAATCTGTGTGGGTTTCTCCTGTGTAGGCAGCTCCCTAGAGCATGTGAGGAGTGGGAACAGATTCTACAGAACCACCCAACGGACTTGCTAGCTCTAAAATTTGCACATGATACTTATTTTTACTTGGGACAGCAGACACAAATGAGGGACTCTGTTGCCCGAGTGTATCCTCACTGGACACCAGATATTCCTCTCAGCAGGTAAATTAATTTTGCTTTTCTTGCCATCTCTGATTCCACTGTGTGCTGAAATCCAAGAACATCAGATAGAAATATTCAGTGAATCACATTCTAGTTTCTAACTGATTCTGCTGTCCATTGTAAACAGGTGTAAATGAGTGCAGGCCAATTTCTTTAGAAATGTTTACAGTAGAAGCTAAACTTCTTTCAGAATACTTGTGTGCATCCCCCATACAATTATTTCTGTACAAATGAGTCCTGCAACAAAATGTTGCAGTGTGGGGTGCTCCTATTTGCTGTTACTCAGCAAATGGCTGCTCTCAGCCATGCTCTCCCCTACAATACTGCATTTCAAACCTCCTCTTGTCATCCTTTCAGTGCTCAATATGTCATGTCCACTGAGCACAGGGAGGTATTTACCCTTTTTTGTACTTCTACAAATGTTGGGTTTCCTCTGTGTATTTGGCTATGGAAGGACCAGCACTTCAGAAATAGAGGGAACAAGTGGGACCTTCAAATGTGGAGCTCAGTCGATGTGGAGTTCATTTTTCCAGTGATGGTTACAGTCTCCTTCCCTTAATTGTGTTACGTTTCTCCCCTTTTCACTGAACTTGTACAGTCTTCAGTAGACTGTTTTTCTTTTTGCTTAGGACTTTTCCTAAATAGTTTGTTACTGTGATTCCCTTGAGTTCTGATGGTACTTTCCTCTTCTGTGTGCATGATGCAGCTTTAGTTACAGAAACATGAGCATTCTCACATCTAAAGATTGGTATTAGTGAATAAGATGATAAAATTGTAGATTGGGTCTGAGGCTGACACAAGGAGTTTGCTTGTCCACTGGGAGTTTACTGTGGAGCCAGTATGTTCTGTTTAATCACATTTTACTGAGCATCCAAACTGTGGTATCATATCATTAGCATTCTCCATTTTCCTTTTATCATAAAAGAGAAGGAAATTGTAATATCCACAGGTCTAGATAATTTCAGTCCTACTCTTCAATTTTTTGACAAAGTGGGATTCTGAAGTAGGTGATACATCACAGAAGAAAACCTACCACAACTCAGCACTTTACCATTATAAACTTTATAACTTTATAACTTTACCAGTATAAACTTTGCAGGGACAGCTGGTTATGATCCAATTTTGGGACCCTGATTCTGGAAAAAAAATGCTAGAACTTCTCCATGAGTTGCTTCTCCACACATCCAGAGATCTGAACAGTAGCATTTTTATTTCAGTGCTTTGTTGTATGTTAGTTGTTACTATTACTGCATTGGATTTAAATCCTTTTATCCATTTTTTCCACTTGCAAGGAATACAAGGTGGCTTATGTAGCTCTATTTTTATCCTCACTACAACAACCCTATGAGGGAGATTGGGCTGAGAGTGAATGGCTGGCTGAAAGCCCGCCCATGAGCTTCATAGCTGAGTGGGGAGTACAATCCAGAACTCATGGGTCCTCAGTCCAACACTCTTGCCACTACACCACACATCATCTTTCTTGAATGCAAAAAGATGCAGCGATATCAGCAAACAGATCCAAGCTGAAGATCAGTCTTTATTATAATGTGACCAGATTGCATTTGGAGCAATATATAGAGACATTGGTTGCCAATTGTTTACACACACACCCCCTCCAGAATTATAGAGGTTGCTTGCTTGGAAGCTGAGCAATCCATGTTGGTGTGAAGAGCACAAAACGGATCTGCATTGATCAGACTCTGGAGGGAATGTGAAGATACAGCCTGCTTCCCATTAGGGCCAGCCACTGTTGACACCAAGAGAAAATACAGTGGTACCTTGACTCACAAACTTAATCCATTGTACGACTCTGGTCATGACCCAAATTGGCTGTGACCCAAGTCAAATTTCCCCATAAGGTTCAATGTAAATAAGGTTAATTTGTTCTGTAAACATTTTTTTTTAAATCACAAGAATTTGAAACAAAGTGACAAAGAACAACAAAGTAACAAAGAAAAACAAAGATTGTGGCCATCTCCCCCGCCCCCCCAATCATTCCCGTCTTCCCTTCATGAGCGTGATCGCGATCGTCACCTTATGCAGACTTTGCAACCTGAGGCTATTTTTTTCTGAAATTTCTGTTCACAATCTGATTTGGTCGTGAACTGAGGTTTTTGTGAGCCAAGGTACCACTGTACAGTGATTATGTGTTTCATGTAATTATTTTGTCTGTGCAACTCATGCACTTGTGAGATATCGATAGGCTGTGTGTGCTGCAGGTGCAAGGTTTCTGAAATGGGCTTTTACAAGAAATTTGCATTTTAGGATTATTGCATTGTTACACTTGTGCATAATGTTATACATATATATTATATGAAGTAATTTTAAGATCTACTGGTTCAGAATCAGAGTTAAGGTTATATCTTAGTGGCTCAAGTGGCTACAAAGGCAGAAAACAGAAAGGGATGTGTTCCATGATCAGTTACGATGTAAAATGCCACAGACTGTGTGTGTTTACAGCTTTTTGGCACTAATGCAAATAGGGAAGATGGAGTGTCTTGGACCAGCACAGATGCCCCATGTTGTCCTGGCCTCTATTGCTTTATGAAGCAGCTAAACCTCAAAAGAAATTTGCATAGGTGTTGACCAATGGTGATTTGTAGCTTGTAAGGAGGCACTGTTTTGAGGCTTAAAATGGCAGTAGCTTCTTTTTTGGTGATTCACCTTCACTTTACTAAAAGTCTTACTGTAACATATGTTAAAGGCACCATACCTTTGAAACATATGTTTGCCATTTTGCTGAAAATGGAAAGCTTTCAAAGAAGACACCTTTTATTTTGTAAATAATATGCTTAACACAATCCCTCAGCTGTCATCATGTGTGTCACATGATTTGTATTCCAAAACTTTTGTCTAGGCAGGAGTCCTACCAGTGAATCTCTTTGACTCTGAAAGTTTTCACTTTTTTTGTTTAGCTACATAAAAGGCATGTACTCCTTTGGACTGATGGAAACCAATTTCTTTGATCGTGCTGAGAAGCTTGCCTATGAGGTAAAAAAAATAAAGGCAGACAGTGCTGAAATACGGTATTTTCAACTTGATTTTTGTATGGACGTGGTGAGTGAAAGGGAATTGGTGGCAAATTGGCCAATTCTGGCCTTTTAAGGCCTTTTCTCACCTCTTTAAGCTTTCCTGACTTCCCTAATTTACACTACCAGGCAAGGAAGGAGTTGAGGAGCTGAACCCCCACCTCAGCTCCCTCCTGCTCACCTGGCTCTTCCCTTGATCCTCATCTGCTCACCTCACCACAGATTCTGAACAGTTTTCCTCATTCCAGAACTCCTTCTCCTGGCTCCTCACAGGGGTGTCCTAACCAGCATTTTTCCATTGGACAGCCTCCCCACCGTGTCATTCAACAAAGGAGCCAAGCCAATTGCTGGATAATGCTTTTTAAACAACATAAATTGTACAACTGCACAACAGCTAACAAGTATACATTTCTTCCTCCGACCTTTTTGCAAGGCTTTAGCTATTAACCAGACAGATGCGTGGTCTGTGCACACTTTAGCTCATGTGCATGAAATGAAGGCAGATGTGAAGAGGGGGCTGGCATTTATGAAGCAAACAGAAGACAACTGGAAGGTAAATGTCCTCTTACTTAGCTCTGACTTGGTTGGTGCATATTATCACACACTGGGAGGCCTGTTTCAGTGCACTCTCTTTCACATGCTAGGGTATATATCAGTATCTTTCCATCAGCTGAAGCTATACTTGGATTGCCTTGCATGTCTGAGTTCAGGTGGGCAGCAGTGGTTATGTTCTTGCTGTAGAATTTGTTATGTAGGCTGCTAAGCCAAAACTGTTCAATTAATGGCTTTTGGAAGCATGGCCAAGCACTTTCTGTTTGGAGGCTTCTGGGACAACTTAAGATTTTACTTCCTTTTTCCATGTTCAGGGTTTTTGCTGCAATTTTGATAATTTCTTGATTGAAACTGGGCTATTGTTTGTGTTGAGATTCTCATTGGATTTTTGGCACGGAAGTTTGTACTATGAAATAAGTAACACAGAACATTGTGGTATTTTGAAAACCTGTGCAGTATAACAGAAGGTAAGGTGTAAACTAGAAAATCCTTGGTTCAAATCTCACCACAGCCACATAGTTCCTGGGTGTATTAGGCAAATTGGTATTCTCTTAGGGCCAGCCTTCCCATGAGTAATATGGACATAGTAATACTTTCCTATTCTACAAGGCAGTTGTAAGGATGAAAGCTTCATGTGGGACCCTTGGGAACATGAGGCATGTTGGGAGTTATATCAGAAATATGAGAGGGCCAGATTCAGTACAGGACATCCCTGGACTTTCCCTAATACAGACCTTTTTCTAGCAGCCCCAAACATTTGCTTCTAGGTAACCCTTAAGCTACTTCCATTTGTAAAAGGGAGAGATTCTCGTTTATTGTAATTGTTCTTTCATCCATTCTAGGATAGTGACATGCTTTCCTGCCATAATTACTGGCACTGGGCTTTGTATCTTATTGAAAAGGTATGTGCCTGTGTCTTCAGCTCTGTCTTGTGTCTGAGCAAATCTTTTCAGCATGGTTCATTGACTTACCATCCTTTCAGTATTGCTATACCCTTCCCTTCCAATTGGTTGTCTCAGCTGCATTTAATACCTTCATTGTCACTCTCACAATTCATTATGTAGCAGAGGCCACTGACCCTTCTCTTCATTGTGCATACATGAGTGCTTGCTTTTCTGCATGCTTGGGAACAAGGGCAGTCCTCTGAGCTGAGGCGTAGCACTTTTATACTCCCAGCAAAGCTGAGCTGAAGGTAATTGAAACAAAAGCAAAAATCAAATCACCAGTGCAGGACCATGATGAAGAATATGATTAAGTAACTGGGTAAATCCAGATAGTAATCCATGGCTGGCATCTCAAAGTTAATTTCTGGTTGCAATCTACTTGAGGTTCACAAACATACATAGGGCAGCATGGCTAGTGGGGGAATGGCAAGAATTGCAGGATGCTTTTCTATGTAAACATGAATAGGATTTTGCCCTCACTGTTGTGCTGCAAAAGCTGCTGTCTTCAAACAATAATGTACTGCCTGCTCTTGCAATGGAGATGGGCATAGCAGGGGTGGATTGTAGAATACAGTGCTCCGATAACTGCCATACAGGATCAGCACTTCAATTCTGTTCCCAGTGCATTGCAGAAAAACAGTGTTTCAAGACTTTCCTACATGGAAAGGACTTGTGTTTAAGTGAAATAGTAATCATTAGCTTATGAAACAAGTAATGCATACCTGATTTTCCTTTACAGCAAGGCAAATGTTGGCTTGTGTGGGTGGTGTGCTGCATGCTTGATGTCATGCAGGTTCAGTGCTTGTAGCTGAATTCTGCAAGCTTTTCCTGAGGAATATTGTGGGTGGTGACTTGCCATTTGAATCCCAGAGTATGGGAATTCATAATCTGAGGAATCAGAAGAAGCAATTGTCTGAGTCAAGCCACAGTCCCTGATGTTTATTCTTACCTAATCTGTAATTAACAGGAAATCTTTCCTTTTGTAGGGTGACTATGAGACTGCTTTGACCATTTATGACACTCATGTAAGTGTGACCACCTTTCTTGCTGGGAAAATAAAAAAAAAGTCTGCATTCTCAATTTGGTTCATTTCCTACTAATTTTTTAAAAATTATACAAGAAAACCTGGATTCTGTAGCTTATATAAACTACGCAAATATAGCATCTTGGCATGATTTATTTTGCCAAATTGATTCTGTGATGTTTACCATTTTTCATATTCTAGTTTTGCCTAGTCATGGATGAATGACTAGGGCAGGGGTTGGAAATCTTTCAGAGCTGGTATCTTCAAGGTGTGCCAGGCTGTAGCTTCCTGGACTTACAGTGCCCTGCTGTGCTGGCCTTGAATTACTCTCAGCTTGTATGATTTATGCAGCACAGTTCCAGGAGAGTTTACTCAGAAGTGCAACTGAGTTCAATTGGACTTACTTCCCTGTAAGTGCTTGTAGGTTTGCAGACTCATGTTTACTTTTAAAACCTTTGCCAAACACAACATTACATAGACAGACTTAATCCAGATATTTTGTTGCAGAACTTTGACTATTTTAGTGCATTTAAGATGGGTTTAATTCAGCATATAATGGCTTAAACCTATTTTTAGCCCATCTTTGCCACCCTGACTGAGACGATGAAAGGGTTGCTGAAAGAATTGGGTGGGGTAGCTCATAAACACGTATTATCAGAGTTTCTGATAGTTGAAAAAATTTCCTCTTGATTTCCCTGCCCAAATTAAATGTGGTAGCACTCTTCATTGTTACATTTAAAAGGTTTTCTTTAGAAGTGTGCAAGAGAAGAAGAATCCCTTACATTTATTTATTTATTTATTTGGAAATTTATAGGCCGCCCCTTGCCACAAGCCTCGGGGCGGCTCACAACAATAAAAACAACAAATTCTAATACATTAAAATTTCCAAACATTAAAATTCACAAACATTAAAAAACTGGCCCATCTCCAGGTCCGAATTAAAACCGCCACAATATAATACCATAAATAAATTAACATTTAAAATATTGTTTAAATAAAAAGGTCTTCGCCTGGCGCCGAAAAGCAAACAAAGACGGCGCCAGGCGAGCCTCTCTGGGGAGCGCATTCCATAAATGGGGCGCCACCGCAGAGAAAGCCCTCCTCCGGGTACTCACCCTCCTAATATCTTTCACGGAGGGTTCCCGGAGGAGGGCATCAGCAGCAGATCGTAAGGGGCGGGAGGGCGTATATGGTCGCAGTCGCTCCTTTAGGTAACCGGGACCCAAGCCGTTAAGGGCTTTATAGGTAAGAACCAACACCTTGAATTGGGCCCGGACTTCAATGGGGAGCCAGTGAAGCTGACGGAGAACTGGGGTGATATGAGAACCACGCCCAGTCCCCGTCAGCACCCTGGCAGCTCTGTTCTGCACCAATTGAAGTATCTGGACCATCTTCAGGGGTAGCCCCACGTAGAGCGCATAACAGTAGTCTAGCCGGGAAGTCACCAACGCGTGAGTCACCGTCGCCAAGCAGTCGAATTCCAGAAAGGGACGCAGCTGATGGATCAGCCGGAGCTGATGGAAGGCACTCCTCGCCACTGCTGACACTTGAGCTGTCAAGGTCAGCTCCGGGTCGAGGAGGACCCCCATTTACAGATCTGGACATGCCTCATGATTGGAAGCAAGCAAGCCCTGAGTAGCAACATTTGAAAACAAAACTGGCAAGTTTCTTCGGTGGGTTGTCAGTATTGTGCTGTGCAACTCCATGGAAGGAATGCTAGAGGAATCTAGTATTTAACAGAATTATAAAATCCTTCAGAGGCTGGCTGGGAGTATTCAGGGGCACGGCAGGCATCCTGCCCCATGCTTTGGGCTCACAGAAGACTTTCATTGTGTGATGCAGTTCTCACATCATACTAGAAATTTTCTCAGCTGCATTAGTGTACCTGGCCCACAATGCTATTGAGCTGGCCACTCAAAGAGCACCTATGCAAAAATGGCTTAGAAAGGCATGTTGTTGTCACACCAATGATCAATGGCCTTGAATGTCCTAGAACAGGGGTTCCCAACCTGGGGTGCCTGCATCCACAGGGGGTACGAGATGGTATTTCAAGGGGTGCGACTAAAGGGAAGGCTATGTTGCAATTCACCAAAAACTATCCCAATAACAACAATATTATTATTACAGTGGTACCTCCGCTCACGAACGCTTTTTTGGTTTCATAAAAATTTTAACTCAGGTTGCGAACTCTGCATTGGGTGGTGACCATGATTGCGGCTGTCTCCCCACCCCTCTGAGTGGGGAGATGGCCACAATCGTGCTGGGGGCGGGGGGGGAGATGGCCAAGATCACGCCTGTCTTTCCTGCACGAGCGTGCCCGTGATTGCGCCCCTCTTTCCTGCAGGAGTGCAACTGCGATCTCAGCCATCTCCCCCCCCCCCGAGTGCACCTGTGTTCGCGCCCATCTCTCCCCCAATACGTTGGGATGGCGGGTTCCATCGTGGTCGTGCTGGGGGGGTGCGGAGACATGGCCGCACTAGTGCTGAAGGTTGAGGGGGAGATGGCTTTGATCTTTGTTGTTGTCACTTTGCTTCACATTTTTCTGATTAAAAAAATAGTTACAGAACAGAGTAACCTTATTTTACATTGAACCTTATGGGGAAATTTAACTTGGGTCACAACCATTTTGGGTCACAACCAGAGTCCTGGAACGGATTAAGTTCGTGAGCCAAGGTACCACTCTATTTTGTTTGCATTTGGATTCAGTTCTCTTTTGTCAATCAAGACAACATCTAGGAATCTCCTGGATCCACATGCAGACTTGTGGATCGCAATCAGCAAGAAATTTCCACATTTTGACAATATCATGAATGAGAAGCAGGAACAAGTAATTGAATTTTATACTCACAATTGGGATTGATTTTACTGTTTACAATTTTTTCTAATTGCTCATTTTATATCTGAATTTTGTGCACTGAGTTAAAAGCTTATTTTTCTGAGTTCAGTTTGTTCACCCACAGTAGTATGTGTGCTTAAATTTGTGGTTCAAAAATTAGAAATTTGACTTTTCATCTTCACATGGGATATTACTTTTGTAGTGGGTGCAGACATAAATCAAACATTCTCTAGGGATGTGGACCATAGAAAAGGCTGGAAGCCACTGTCCTAGAAGTAATTTTCCTATTGTTCTGAAACTGTGGCATAGAAAACAGCTTCTGCTCTTAATCTTGCTTTTTTTGTTTTTCGTATTTCATTCTGGACCTTAAGCTTTTCACAGTCTGTATCAGTCTTACAGCATAGTCTTTAAAAAAATTACATGCAATAATTAGCAAAGAAGCTCCTTATGATCAAGTTTTTAATCCAAAGAAATGCTCTCACTCTACCAAGCAAGCATTCTAATCTTTTTTAAAGAAAAAATTCCCCTTCTTGAATTCAAGTGAAGGAAAAAGAGCAATAATATGTGTAGGTTATAGGAAAGGGCCCAAACTGTCTTTATTTTAATGGTGCTCTTGGGTTTAGATTCTTCTGAAGAAATTGTAAATACTGATATTGTGTATAATGGCTTGATGTTCTCTCTCACTTTGGACTCTTTTCCTCAGTCTAAGTTGCAAATGCTTTGCGGTTTACAGATTGCATCCAGGTGCCAGCTGAGTGGGACCATGCTAGATATTGTTGACAATTCCTCCATGCTGTATCGACTTCAGCTAGAAGGTAAAAAAAGGCTTTCTCTTTATGTGGAATCAAGGTGTCATTGCAAAGATGCCAGCCACGTTTTGATCTCAGACAGTAACCCTCCTCTTTTCACCACAGTAATTATAGAGACTAGACTCTTGATGGAGTAAAAAGCCTTGGGAAGAGAATTGTTTTGCTAAAGCAGGCATAGGGCACAAGCAGCCCATGGGCCACATGTGGCCCCTACTGCCCCTGCCACTGTCATGCCATGGGAATGGATGGCCACAAAAAATAAGAAAATATAATAAAAATCACTGATTGGTTGGTATTATTATTTGCTACCAGTGCTGAATTTGTGATAATTGCTTGCCCAGGGACTAGGGGAGTGAAAAGCGGCCCCAGATATCTCAGAATTGCCCAGCTTGTGCTAAAAGTATGACTCAGAAACTGTGAGTCAGATGACTCCATGACAACAATCATGCATAAAGGTTGTAGAGAGACTGCAAATGAGCTTCAGGCTTACACGAATCCCTCTTAGTCAACTGGGTAGGAGGTAGTGGGGTGGGCGCAGAGATTTCCCTCCCCTTTTAGGTCAAAAGGCCAGACCAGTCTTACTGTATCCTGAGGAAGCAGCAGAAAATTCTCCCCAGGTTGGCTCTGCTTTCTGATGGAAAAACAACATTGTCTCTGAGGATTACTAGATAAGAATGACACTGAGGTAGCCAAGAGTGTTATTTAACTGAAACATAAGAAATCCAGTGCTCTGTTCCCAGTGGACAACAGGATACCTATGGAAAGCCCCTAACTAGGGCACAGGGGCAGTGCACCCTCCCACTGCTGTTTCCCAGCAACTCATGTTCAAAGGTATGTTGCCTGAGGCTGGAGGCCACATGGATTTCTTGATTCCCTCTTTAAAGCCAGTCCTGCTGTCTGGGTTCTGTTCATTGCCTGAATGCATTAAAGTGAAGAAGGACAGATGGATGGATGGAAGGAAAGAAGGAAGGAGGGAAGGAAGATGAGCCACCCTGCTAATACAACTGGTATATAGCGTAGCAAACCACACTGTTTTCTTGGCCAATTTAATACATTGTCCCACCCCATCACTTGTGCACTTTTGTTCTGATGGGCTAGGTACTCATACCACTAGATCAGCTTCAAGGAAGCAGGAAGTGGAAGAATGGTCAAGACAGGCATCTTCATAATGGTTTAAATGTTCATATATTAACTTAGATGTTATATTTCATATAAAATCATTATGTAGTTAATAGATTCACAACCAAGTGTTATGTATGTTCACCCCAAAAAAGGTCCCCACTATGTTAGCTGGGTTTGCTGTGGGAGACTCCATATAAGAGATTGTAGCCCAGGAAGCCTCTGCCTTTCTTTTTGAAAACCAGATTGGTTGTTTGACATATGTGCAACTTTGCTCTTAGGTGTGAATGTGGGTGACAGGTGGAAACAAGTAAACCAGCTGACAAAGAAGCATGCCAAGGATCACATCCTGATCTTCAATGATGTTCACTTTCTGATGTCTTCATTAGGAGCCCAGGACCATAAAACAACTCAAGAACTCTTAGCAACCCTCCAGGAACTGGCCCAGTAAGCAGAAAATGTTAATTTTGCATGAGAGTACTGGGGATAGGCAACCTGCTGCCCTCAGATGTTTTCAACTTTAGTTTCCAGCAATGGCTGTGGATTATGGGAGTTGTAGTCCAGAAGTCTGTAGTCCCAGGTTGCCTGCAGGACTGGAGCTAGTCTAAACCCTGCCCTTCCATAAGTGATTGCTTCTGCATGCTTCAGGACTGCCCTGCCAAAGGCTGTTTCCAAAGAGGGTTGGTTCCTGAAGACTGTGGGAAATCCTGTAACATAGCAAGATTAGCAGGGTCAGTAAGTACTGAAAGACAGAGGATTACTTTCTGTAGTGAGCCAGCCAAGCTTGTATCCACTTTTCTCCATATGCCATGGAGCCAAACAGTATTTCAGCTGTACCACCAAGGTAATGTAATGTAACATTACCTTCATCTAATGTAATATTTGCCATCCTCTGTAGCAGTCATCTCACAGTGGAACATGACCAACCTGAGTTCTCAACTGGAGCTTGACACTATGGACTTTGTTCTCAGTAATCCTGGGAATGGGCAAAGTTCCTCAGCATCACACGTCAAGCCTTAACATGTTGACAGCACCAAACAGGCACAAAGTGTTCACTGAGTGTTATGCTAACAAACAGCATAAGTGTTCAGCAGTTGAAAAGGAGGTTGAAACCAATGCAGTTGGTGACTGCTTTTGTTAAACAGGTATTCTCTTTCCTTTCTTTGTTTGACTTTTGCAGGGCTACAACAACTGCAGTGATGCATTGATTGTTCTTTGTTCATTGCCGAACAGTTTGACTTACCAGTTGTACAACTAGATGTTTTCACTTCCCTTTCTCTGCTCTAGGGTGTCCGATGAAGACCATGAGCTGAACCTTGTCCCAGAACTGGGGCTGCCTCTTTTGCAAGCATTTGTAGAATTTGAGATGGGCAATTATGACAAGGCAGTGGAATTGCTGTATCCTGTTCGCTACAGACTTGTTGAAATAGGAGGGAGCAATGCTCAGGTGAAAAGGAAATTTGTTTTTCAAGAACATTTTGGTAGCTCTATCCTGTTCCATGTTTGAGTTTCGGAGAAATTTCATACATACCTGAAGAACAGAGACTGGAAAGCAGCCCATCTCATGCAGACAGTGTGCTGAAATGAATTCCGCTTGCAGGGGAAAAGTCCTTTTCCTAGCTGCTGGAAAGAGCTTGGAGCCAGGGCGCCCACACTCCTCTCCTCTGCAGTCAGCTGCTAGGAAACCCAGCTGTTATTCCCCACCTTCTCCTCTGACTGCATTCTGGGTTCTTGAGACCGCCTAGTAATATTTATTATTATGTTTTGCTTTTGAAGAAAAAGGGAATGTGTGGGACGCATTTTCAAGTTATGTTTTTCATGATAGTGGATCACACTGAGGGCCACTCCAATCGTTACTACTTTGCAGTTTGAGTATTTGAAACATTTCATGCTACCTGAGGTGATTAAATGACTTGGACGAGGCACAATCTGAACTGTAGAGTTTCTGCCTCACAAATCACTCATTGCCAATGATTCTATCAAATGCAATAGTGTGGTATCCTGGTTAGGGTGTTGGACTAAGCATCAGGAGATCTAGGTTTGAGTTTCCACTGAGCCCAAAAGTTCACTGAGTTATTTTGGGCCAGTCACAAAGTCCCAGCTTAAACTGCCTCTTAGAGTTGTTGTTATAAGCAGAAAATGGAGTGGAGGTGAATCCTGTAAGTTACCTTTGGTTCCCTGCAAGAGAAAGAAAGGTAGGGTATAAATCTTGAATTAATAATAGGTGGCAGTTATGCATTTTAGTCCTAACCAGCAGATCCCTAGCTATTGCTCTGTTCCTGTGGTCACCAAAACAGATGCTAGATTAGCAGCCAAGAAAAGCAAAGCAAACTGGTATTTTCTGCTTTCAGAGATGGTGAAATGTGCCTTCTGTGACCTTTTTAAAACTGTTTTTCTGGACAGAATCCCTGTGGAATTTGGACTGCAGTATTACTTTACTGTACCGTAATATTTAAAGAACCAACCAAGCAAAGAACAATAGATGTTGTTTATCGTTGTAATCCAGTACAGTGGTGAATATCACCAATGCTTATGTTTAAATAGTTAGTGTCCTGAGGCTCCCTTGCCCTGTTATTACAATCCTGGAATTTAAGCTGTGTATTTAACTTTTTCCTCCAGAGAGATGTTTTTGCCCAGTTGCTGATTCATGCTGCTTTAAATTGTAAATCCAAAGCTAACCAAAAGCTTGCAAGGTAAGTTTTATCTTCTTAGAAATATATGCTTGCCAGTAGTCAAAGAGGAAGGAAGGAGCTTTCTCCCCAGTAGGGAGAGGTTTTACTGTCTGCTTGAAACTAAGGCCCAAAAGTCGTACCCTTGAAGGTTTGCTTTCAACTTACCTAGTGCCTAAGTTTCCTAGATAACCCCCACCCCTTAAGAGGAACATGAAGCTTCTGCTTCACCAAGTTGCTTGTTAGAAGAGGCTAAACTATATTGGAGGGATACATCCTTGTCCTCCTCAATCTGCTTGCAGATTTAGGATGCTGGAGCAGCATTTGGCAATAGGTGGATATTGCACTTGCAGGTTAAACCAGCAGACCTCTGATTCAACCATACTTAATGTTTTCATATGTTGTTAGCCGCCCCGAGGCTTGTTTGCAAGGGGGCGGCATACAAATTTGTTAAGGAAGGAAGGAAGGAAGGAAGGAAGGAAGGAAGGAAGGAAGGAAGGAATGGTCCTCAAGTATGGGCTAGAAACTTTTACTTTTCATACCCACCATACTCTTTCTCTACTCAGTCACCCACGTGAAAAAAAAACTGAGCAAAAGGAACCATCTCCTGGGGTAGGGGATGGGGAACCAAAGCTGTCACTGTGTACAGGGAAAGGCAGAAGAGGTGCATAAGTTATTGCGTGGGGGCGGGGGGGCTCAAGTCCCCACACATAGCTTGAGAGGAAGAGGAGCACAACTCCCTGCCTTGCTGTGGCGGGTGGGGGAGCCCAAGCCAGCTGCTGCTATGGGAGGTGAGCATGGGTGCAGCTGCCACCAGTGCCCCCGTTGTCCTCTTCCCACATCCCAGCTGCTACCACCTGCTTTCTCCTCTCTGCCTTCATGAGGCTGGGACATTGGTGGGAAGGCAGCCCAAGAGACTGTCTGTGCCACTGCTTCACCCTTCTGAAGATTTTGTTTGTTTGTTTGTTTGTTTGTTTGAAAAATTTCTATGCCGCCCCTTGCCAACTAGCCTCAGGGCGGCATAGATCCCCACGTTTATGGGGGATGTTTGGTTTGTCAGCCCAATATATGTTACTGACGGTCCAGGGCATGCTACTCAGCATCAGGCCTTCCTCCAATAAAGTTTTGGAGGAATAAACCCTGCCACCTGATAGGCCTGAAACAAGTGCTTAGGATGGGATGTAGCAGTCACTGAGCCATTTCAGACATTTCAGAAAAGCAGCAGAAGGGGGAACGATGAATAGTTATAATGTGTATATCTGCTGTGGAAAGATGCAGTTCTGAGGCATGTATATCTATATTTTATTCTGCCCACATGACAGGGTCAGTCTTTACACGTCACAGGACCATTGTGGGAAGAAATCACTGTAAAGTAGCTCCCATGTACCTTCTAAGGGCATGCTGCTCAGTACTGGATCTTAAGGAATTAATTTTGATGAAGAAGCCACAGCCTAGCATGTGCAGCATGCAGTCTTTTCATATTAAAACTGGAGGCACACTTCACAGCTAGAGTTAACCATAATTCTTCGTTGTGACCTCTGTGCATCACACATATGGGGTGCTGCACCTGCGCAGTGCCTAGGCCGGAAGATTACAAAGCTAACGGTTTTGGCGGGAAAACTCCGCTCCCCTCCCCCCACATAGTATAAATAGAGCAGAGTGTCCGCCATTTTGCTCAGTCTTTGCAACCACCGTTCACTGTGCCTCGTGCCTGTTAACGTCCCTTCGCTTAGATCTTTGCCTTGTGCTATTACCTTCTTGTCTTTCTTACTCTTAACCCAGGTTAGATCTCCCAGTTTTTTCTCCCTAGTTGATTCTTCGGTTTCTTCATTCTTGTTCCTATAAAAAAAAACCAAACCAAAAATATTATCTTATCCTCTATACTGTCTACTTTCTCTTCCTTTTCGCGATGGCGCAGCGAGCGGCTTTCCGCAAATGCGTTGATTGCGGATCCAAAATGTCACCCACGGATCCGCATGATTTATGCCTCCTCTGGCTTGGCGAGGGGCATAGAACAGACAAGTGCGGCCACTGCTTGGACTTTACCAAGCAGGCAAGGAAGAACCAGGAGAATCGGCTCCGGAAACTCCTTTGGGATCAGGCCTTAATGCAAGTCGACCAACTCACGTTACAGCCTTGTTCCTCTTCCTCTGCTGCACCTCCCCCGTGCTTGACTCCAGCTATGAGCGCTCCACCTAAACGGGCCACTCCGTCTCTTGCCGCTCCTCTGCAACGCCCTCTGGCTGAAGGTGCCACTACGCCAGAGACCCAGTTGCTGCCTTCCTCCCAGCAAAAAAGAGGGAGAAGTGCAAGCATGTCAGCACAGAAAAACCTTCCTCCCATAAGAAGCAGAGGAAGAAGAAGGTGGATAAGCCCACTCGCAAGGGCAAAAAACTGGACCACCCAAAGCATTGGGGTTCGGGATCGTCCGGCTTGTCAGTACCGATTGCTGCATCGGTACCGACCCCTTCAGGACCGGCTTTACAGTCTGCGATGCAAGTGACTCCGCCGGGATCCCCCAGGCCTACCATTCGGCCTGAGAGCGTGCCACTTCCACAATCAGAGGAGCCGCTTCGGGGGTCAATCTCTGAAGGGGAGATTAGGGACTCCCTACTGCGAGCCCGCTCGCCAACTCCGATGCCGACGGCTGAACCACCTGCTGACTCGCCCTCGCCCCTCGGAGGCGCAGTCGTTCTTTGGAGCGAAATGAAGAGGATTGGCTGATGCCAGGATATGGCACATACCCCAACTGGGGCGATTACCACGCCTATCCGTACTACCCTCGGGACCGTAGATCACCATTGGCCCCGAGGGAGGTGCCCTCTACTTCATGGCATTCGGAGCAAGAATGCCCGGCCTCTGATACATCCTCTTCTACCGACCAACGTTATAAAAAGGAATCTGACGAGTCGGAGGTTGATTCCACATCCCCTGATGTGGTCATCTCGCCGCAGGGACCTGCTTCACCAGACGAACCTCACCTGTTGTTTTCAGAGCTCATGTCCCAACTCGTCAGTGCTCTTGATATCGAGGCCCATCAGAGAGCTGGCCCTTCCATGGACCGTTTCTATGATGTTGTACATGGGGAACAATCCGCAACCATAGCCTTGCCGCTGATAACAACCCTGTGTCAGGCTATGGCACAACCATGGGACCAGCCAGCCCAACCACAGGCCACGTCCCGTCATTATGAGAATATGTATAACGTCCGTGAGGATGACATCCCCTTTCTCCTGAGGCACCCGAGACCTAACTCTATGGTTGTCGAATCCTCGCAGGGTAGGGAGTCCAGAGGCCATATCATCCCTTGGGACAAGGAAAGGAGGAAGATAGATATGATCACACATCGAGTCTATGCGGCCTCTGGACTCGGCATGCGCATATCTAACTATGAAGCGACACTGGTGCGTTACCAGTACTTTCTTATGCAAAAACTGAATAACGTCGCCCCCTCCCTTCCTGATCAACAAGCGGACCTGGCTAAACTCCTCATTAAGGAAGCGAAGCAAGTGGCGGTGCAGCAATTATCGACCGCAAGGCACCATGTGGACACTGATTCATGGGCCCTGGTGAATGCCATCTCTCTGCGCCGCCACGCATGGCTCCGATCCTGCAACTTCCCTGAGGAGATGAAGAGGAGGATCGAGGAGATGCTGTTCGATGGTACCAGGCTCTTCCACCAGAAGACCGGCCAAAAACTCAAGGCCATACATGAGTCTCAGATGACGGCGTGACGCATGGAGCTTCCCCAGCAGAAGCGTAAGTGGCAGTGGCCTCGGTCCTCCTACCGACAACAGTATCAATCCCGCCAGCACTTCCAACAAAGGCAGCAGCGTTGGAGGCAGCAACCACCGCAGCACTTTTCTCAGGGCCGCCGACGCTTCGAGTCCAACAAGCGCCAACGTTGATGGTCCCGGCGGACCATTCTCTCTCTCTCCCAACACCACTTTCCCCTCTCCCCTTTGGGGATTGGCTCCAGGGCCGACTCCCCATTTGGGAGTCCATTACATCTGATAGGTGGGGGTTATCTATCATTCAGTTTGGATACAGGATTGAATTCAGTGTGGTCCCTCTGTTGAGCCCGATTCGATTTACACCTCCCTCATCGGTGCTGTGTGACGAAGTTTCCCAATTGCTTCGTAAAGGTGCCATTCGACAACTTTCCAGCACGGAGGGCTTACATGGATTCTACTCCAGATATTTCACAGTTCCGAAGAAAGATGGTGGTCTTCGCCCAATTCTGGACTTATGAAATTTGAATAAATTCATTACTCCTAAAAAATTTTGGATGACCACTTTACAAAATATTTTCTCATTTTTGAAGAGAGAGGATTGGTTCGCCTCACTGGATTTGAAGGATGCGTATTTTCACATTGCCATCCATCCTTCTTTCCGACATTTTCTGCACTTTGCTGTCAGCTCTGATCTGTTTGAGTTTGCTGTTCTGCCTTTCAGACTGACTAGGGGCCCACGAGTGTTCACGAAGTGCATGGCGCCGGTATGCGCATATCTTCGTACTCGGGGAGTTCAGGTTTATCCATATTAAGACAACTGGCTCCTTGTCTCGCAGACT
Source organism: Varanus salvator macromaculatus (assembly GCA_023646645.1). NCBI lineage: Eukaryota > Metazoa > Chordata > Lepidosauria > Squamata > Varanidae > Varanus > Varanus salvator. Next base: position 14,996,627 of record JAIXND010000754.1, on the reverse strand, counting down.
AGGCAAGGTCTTTTGACTTCTATAGAAGTGACCTGTATCATACTTGATGATCTTGGTCTCTGCATTAATCACGAAAAATCATCACTTTTTCCCATGCAGATCATCGATTTCATCAGAGCACATCTCAATTCTGAATGACAAATAGCCTTCCTTCCACCAGAACGTCGGGATTTATTATGCAGCCTCATTCGTCAAATCCGAGTGCACAGGACTGTGTCAGCCGTTTCTATTCAAAGACTCCTGGGACACATGGCTGCTGCGGTTGCCGTTGTCCCATATGCCAGGCTACTTATGTGGCCCCTTCAACTTGCCTTCAACACTTTATTCTGCCAGCAACAAGATCCTCCCAACAAACAAATTTGGATTCAATCTTTGGTCATCCGTACCCTGACTTGGTGGGCTATATTAACGAACCTCTCTGTTGGAGTGCCATTTCAACCACCACAACCAGAGACACCCCTTTACACCGATGCATCCTTTATCGGGTGGGGTGCGACATGTTCGGACCTTCGGGTCCAAGGGGCTTGGACCCGACGAGAGGCCCGGAAACACATTGTCTTGAAGCTTCAGGCCATCTTCAATGCCCTCAAGGCTTTCGAGACTGTACTGTCTGGGCGAGTTATTCAGATTGCTTCCAACAATATTCCTGCTGTTTTCTACATAAACAAGCAGGGGGGCACGAAGTCACCAGTCTTAGCTCGCCTGTCCATGGCCATTTGAGTCTGGTGCATTCAGAGAGACATTATGCTTTTAGTGGTCCATTTGGCAGGGACCGACAACATCGAGGCGGACAGACTGAGCAGACAGATGTCGGCAACGCACGAGTGGGAACTGGACTGTTTGATTTGCGAGGAACTCTTCCAGTTATGGGGCTACCCAGAGATAGACCTGTTTGCCACTCACTGCAACAGGATGTGCCCTCGGTACTGCTCCAGGGCAGGCATCGGATTGGGTTCGAGGGGAGATGCTCTCATGGTCCCATGGAACTCTCTGATGTTTTATGCCTTCCCACCAATTCTGCTCCTAATGAGAGTAGTAGTGAGAATAGTACACCACGGCGCCAAAGGGATCTTCATAACCCCGTGGTGGCCACAACAGTCGTGGTTCACCCCCCTCCTCCACTTATCCAGGGGGAAGTTTATACATCTACCAAATATTTCTCATTTACTGACGCAGCAGGAAGGAGCAGTCCGCCATCCAGACCCAACCTCTCTGAAATTGACGGCATGGCAAATCGCTTGAACAGGCCTGCTGATATGGTACCGATGAACGCTCATGGTACAGAGAAGTCTACTTTACAAGACGTTCAGCTGAATCTTGCCTCGGGTTCGACACAAATCGATCCCGTCCCAGCTGACACCGCTCAAGAAACCAGATTGATTCTCGAATCTGCTGTAAGGCCGTCCACTCATCGTTCATATACAGCCAAATGGACAAGATTCTCCTTCTTTGCTCAATGAGTCGTCCCGGAAACAGCTTCAGTGGACAATATTTTACAATTTCTCTTGGAACTTCACCACCTGGGACTTAAACCTTCATCTATTAAGGTTTACATTGCTGCCATTTTGTATTATCGTGGCACTATTCATGGCTATTCAGTTTTTTCTTTACCTCTGGTTTGACGTTTCCTAAAGGGACTTCAGAATTTAAACCCAATGATCCGACCAGCTATGCCAATATGGAGTCTTTCCGTCGTGCTTCAAGCCTTGATCAAACTTCCATTTGAACCTTTAGCAACTGTGGACTTACGCTTCATCTCTTGGAAAACGGCCTTTTTTGTGGCGGTTATGTCAGCACACGAAGGGTTAGCGAAATTTGTGCCCTTCGCTTAGATCCACCTTACTTAAATTTACACAAAGAAAAGGTTGTTCTCCGCACGGACCCTTCTTTCCTACCTAAAGTGGCTACACCGTTTCACTTGGGCCAAGACATTGTTCTGCCGGCATTCTTTCCATCCCCGTCTAATTCGATTGAACGTGCTCTCCACACACTCCATGTTTGCCCTTCTATCGATCCTGAACAGAATCTTGCTGTGCTACCAGTAGACTTTTCTTCAAGTATTTGGAGCATGACAAAGGGTCACCCATTTCATCTCAGAGGCTTTCTAATTGGATTGTCCAGACGATCACCTTGGTGTACCAACTTTCGAAGATAGACTTCATGCCAAGTCATGCCAAGGAGTCACTCCACTAGGGCAATAGCAACTTCATCTGCCTTTGCCACCGGAGTTCCACTCCAGGATATTTGCAAAGCTGTCACGTGGGCAGGCCCGTGCACTTTCACCAAGCACTATCGGCTTGATGTACATGCTGGACAGGATTGCTCCTTCGGCAGAGCCGTCCTTTCATCTCTTCTACGATGACACCTCCCTCCTCCGAGTCGGGTAAGCTTGTTAATCACCCATATGTGTGATGCACAGAGGCCATGACAAAGAAAGGCAGGTTGCTTACCTGTAAGTGATGTTCTTCGAGTGGCCATCTGTGCATTCACACAACCCACCTGCCGGCCCTGCTCGGTGTCAGTGAGTGGATGTTTTTTCTCGGTACCGTTATTTTAAATTGATCGATACCGGTTTTCTTCCCGGGTAGAGATGTTTGTTGTGAACGCTCTCAACCTACAGGGGGCGAACGTTTGGTCTCTAAGACTGAGCAAAATGGCGGACACTCTGCTCTATTTATACTATGTGGGGGGAGAGGAGCGGAGTTTTCCCGCCAAAACTGTTAGCTTTGTATCTTCTGGCCTAGGCACTGCGCAGGCGCAGTGCCCAATATGTGTGAATGCACAGATGGCCACTTGAAGAACATCAGTTACAGGTAAGCAACCTGCCTTTTCCCAGTTAAGTCCCAGAACAGTGGACTGGCATCCACACAACTGCAGACTAGCCCAGTTAATATTGCTTCCTAACATATCTGCCACAGTCAAGACAGAATTCAAGAAGGGGAATACACTTTTAAGGTGATGACAACACTTTAGGAATTTCCCTGCAACTATCAGCATGGAATTACACAGTGCAGCATGGAATTACAGTGGAATGCCAGGCTAGCCTTTCTCCCTTGGGATAGTGTAATTACCTGTAGACTAATGGGAGGGGGGGCCCTGCACAGGACCTCCACTCTCTGGGGCATCAGATGCTGGATACATCCAACATAGTGGCTTGATTCAAGGCACACTTTGCTCTGAGGGTTTTCAGACAGCATGCTTGACTCCTCAGGATGGTGTTTATGAATAATTACGTGATATGATGGAATAAAGCAGCAGCCTAATGATGACTAGCATTTCGTAGGACACTTTATTGCACTCAGAAAGAGGCTGCTTTATGAGAATTCTCATGTGTTTCTTCTTTAGGTGTCTCCTTATTGAACGTGATGAACTGAGACCAAATTCACCATTGACTGAACGTCTGATGCGAAAAACCACAACTCTTCATACTTTGGGATAAACCTTACACTTTTATTGGTCAATAAGCTGCAATATTCATTATAAATAGCAATGTTTTCTTTTGTCAGTAAGCCAATTGCATAATGGATACTGAACTTTACGTAAATACAAGCTATCAGGCTTTTAGGAAATTAACAAGAGGGATTCAGTTTTGCTTCTGGACTTTCAGGAATCTGTAGTGTGTTCCCCCCTCCCTACTTTATTTCCATACTTATCCAATGGGGGAGCAGAAGGAACCCCCATGGTGCCCATGCTTGGTGCCCACTGCTTCCAGGGTCTCCATTCACTGGTAGCTGGGATTGCCTCGAAAGTGGAGACCTCTAGCCACTGCAGTCTTTGTTTCCTTTGCATGCCTCTGAGAGCAGTTGGCTTGTCTTTTGTAACTATCCATGGTAACCATTTTATTTGTTGTGCCCAGGACAATTTCTCAAATTTCAAATGCGCCCATGAGCCTCAAAAGGTTGTTTAATCCTGACCTAGTAGAATTTTCTTGTTCACATTTTTGCCATTCCAAAAATGGCCGTGGTACTTGATAATGGGTGAATAGAACTGGGCAGGGGTAAGTTGTGTAAACCTTAGTTTACACAATATGAAGAATCCATAGCTGCAATCCACTGAGAACCAATGTGCAAATCCATTTTAAATGAATGTGAATCAAGCAGTGTTGTACACTTGCACTTTGTATGTCCTTGAAATGAATAGGCTGCAATTGATGGTTTGTGAAGTAAAGATCTGTATTAGATTGTGACAGTCTCTCTCTCAGTTAAACTCCTCAGGATAATTGTATACACATACAAATTCTAGTAAAAGCTGTGCTTACATGTATGTGAATATGTGTGGTAGATGATCTTTATAATGTACAGATGTGTGCTTCTTTTCTTTGAATTCTGAATGTTGCCTGGATTGGTAAACCTTATGAGGAATTTCTTTGCAGCACTGCTACCATCTTTCCTGATACCACAATTCCAACAGAATCCTGTAAAACCTAAAAGTTGCTATAAAAGATGGGATGAGATAGACACCAAGTTGAGCAGTAAAACAAATACTCTCTAAAGGGACCTCCCTAACAACAGACCTCCTCTTTCTCTTCCAAGACTTTCTCCAATTAAGTCATACCTTAACTGCCCTTTCCCAGCTGACCTGTTCCATTTAACTAGGATCCCAGCTGACCTGAATTGAATTTCTCTCTCTGTGGCCCATCTTTCAATATTAAAAATGTTTGTCTCTCCCCATTCAGAAAGTCAGTAACTTATGGGGTCTATTTTTTTCCAGAACTTTGACATCTATCTGTGCCTGATACAGAATGGTGGGGGGCTGGAGGGAAGGCTTAATTATTTACTACACTGCATGAATTATCTGGATGACTTTAACATAAAAGTGCAAATATATTTGAGTTACTACTGATCTGAGATTTGTTCCAGCAATGCAGAGTCCCAATGAAATCAATGGCCAATGAGCTTTCTCCAAGAATGGCTTAAGTGTGGATCCAACCTCAGGGTTTCTAATTTTAGAGAGGTGTGGGTGGAGCTTTTCTGTTGTTGAACTAATTGAGAGTCAGAATCCTTGCCAGTGCACTGCAGCTGTAGATCCTGATCTACCTTCCACCAACCCTTCTGCATGGCAGAGAAGGGAGATTCTAAGGACTACATCTGGAGCAGTTACCCACTTGCTGTACATTAAAGGAGCTGGATGCAACACACCCTGAATAACCTATGTGAGTTTAAGGTGCTTCTGTGAAACAAATGCAATTAATAAAACTTTAAAATACTAATAAGCTGAAAGAATTGTTGGTTAGCAATCCAGTATGATTTGGACAAGAGCTGCCTTCTGCATTTTTAAAAATTGCTACATGAATCGTGTTACAATCAGTGTGTGGAATGTTTTCTCTTGCCAAGGCACAGCATTTTTCCTTGTGTGTACCGGAAAAGAAAAATTGCTATGCACTTTTCCTGAAAGGCTGGCAAAATGAACAGATAAAATGAGTCTGAATTCCATACAAAGAGGGCTGCATATAACTACAAAACACACATTACTTAAACCTAGAGAAAGCATGACATCTTGTGGATCAACTTGTTACATCATTTATTAAAGGTATCGGAACATTTCTCAGTCACTGAGACAGTCCAGTGGACTATTTCCTTATGTACCTGAGCAAAACTGAATGACTAGATCTGTTATTTAGTAGTATCTCTCAATCACAGGGACAAGTTAAAAAGGGTATTTTTTGTACCAGCCAGCACCTTATGGAGCCTTCTCACTTCTCATTTGTGGGGTGGGAATCACTGCAATGTGATGCTTTTCTGTGCCATTTGGATAACATGGCACTATTAAAGCTATCGATTCCCAATGAACAGACTACTAAAACTGCAAATGGTTAGCAGACATTGAAGGAAAAAATGATGGGAATGGTTAACCAACAGAAGCTTTCAGTGCCTTTGCCCTGGAAACACTCTTAGGATAAAATCCTATGGTTCCTGGAGAGTACTGCCTCAGGCTCTCAACTTTCTATTCCAACCCCTCCCACTAAAAAAAAAGGATTTTAAGCTGAAATTTGGACAAAATTAAGACAACATGCTTAAATTTTCCAGTTTGTTTAATTATATCCCTAAAACAGGAGACTCGCCCACCATCTTGTACTCCACTACCCACAGCATGAGAAAAGCCAAAAAATGAAGAGTATATTTGCATTTCTCAGAGATATAACCAGGAGAGAGTAATTTTTTTTAAGAACATTGAAAGCCAAGTAGTCATGTATTCAATGATCATCATTTACTGAAATTAACTTGAGAGTGTCTTGGGCTAAGTTTCATGCCCAAAACCTTTACCTCTGATAATTAAATACTAATTGCCTTACTACTACTGACAGTAAGACATACAAATTATATTGTTTAGCTGAAACAAACTGAAAGCTTATGTCATATCTAACACTTGATTAATTTTTGCAGGATATGTCTGGCCAATAATAGAGATCATTGCAATTGGCCAAGTGTTATGCATGAAAGTTAACTGTCCCAGAGTGAACAGGAGTATCAAAAGATACAACTATTCAAACATTCCTGGTACAATGACAATTAATATCCGTCTAGCAGGGCAGAAAAATGTATGTATGTATCAGTATGCCCTGCCTTACTGGATGGATTAATACCCATCCTTAAAAATCGCAATACATTCAAGGGACTCTTATTTTGCCCCTTACAAAATCATTAAGATATATATTAAAGGAAATGCTGCAATTTTCACAGCTGTGCCTACAACAAAGGTATTGTCATTTTTCCTACACAAGTAACTGATAAAAAAGTAAGTCCGATCTTCAACAACAGTGATTCAACATTTCTTATTCATTTGAAGGTTTATATTGCTTCCTCCAAATCTGATTATTTTAAAAAGAGCATGTAAATTAGCAATCCCAGAAACTAAACTGGCAAAACTGACATGCTATGGGCACATCTTGAGAAGGCATTTGTGCTACAAAAAATCAAAGGGAGAAGAATAGAAGGCCACATACGACATACAGGCATCTTTCCAGAGGGCTGCCATAAGTGGTAGACAATCTGATGGTACATAACAGCAACAAACTGCAACAACAACAAGGTGTTAAGCATTGTCTACGCCAGAACACATTTCTTGTCCTCTTCATAATATATCAAATATGCAGGATAAATCTGATGCTTCTCAAAAATGATGAAGATGGATGCATCCATCACATTATCCACACAGCTGTCATAACACCTGGTCAGATCAGTTGACCTTGCTGGGGGACGACTGTAGGTTGAATGCCCTTTAACAAAATCACCGACCAGAACTTGAGCCACGAACAGAACAAACTCCTTTGAATTTGCTTTATGTTGACAGTAGTTGTGGGAATACTGTGCATCTCTGGCAAAGTAGCTCCCTAGAAAGATGGGGGGGGGGGTAGGTTGTTAATTAAGGTGCTGGCTCTCATAGACAAAAGGTAGGAAACTTTAGCTCTCTTGATGGAATAAGCTGTAGGCTAACAACAGAGGCCATAGTAGTTATGGATGATGGGAGCTGGAATCGAACAGCATCTGGAAGGCCAAATGTTCCCCATCCCTGATACAGAGTGAAGTACAGAACACGCTCCAGACAGTAGAACCCCAACAAGTATCTTCTGAATAAAAACAGGCAACTAGAAAATTCCCCCCAAATTTGAAGAAGTACTTTCTGAAAGGCAGTGCTAGTAACCCCCGGATAGATTGGGGGCGGGGGAGTACTAGAAATAGCCAGTGTTGCTGTGCAGCTCCAATGAGATAGCACATGTACAGCGCCCTAGTTTTTGATGTGCAATGGTGCTCTTGAGTACAAAAATTTCAGGACCTTCTTTCAGACCTTTTTGTCCAGATATTTAAAATCTGTATTGTGTATTCTAAACAAACACCTGCAGGAATATTTATGACAGATGCGCCTTATAATGCAAAGGGACATGAAGAGGCAGAAAAGGAGTTTATCCAAAATCTGACTGTATCAATCAGAGCTTAAACATGGAATATGACTTCTATGACTTCACAGCATAAAAGCTGAGAAGAACACTGCCATTTGTTTACTGTTAATTTTCCAAATCTTGCTTGGATAATGTGATAAACTATTAACTGATTTATTCAACTAATAACTGCCCACATTTTCACTTTGGAATCTGATTATTCCCAACTTTCTAATGTTCTTTCAATAACATAATTTCAGTTAATTTCCCAAGGTAAAAAACCTCACAACAATCTTGTAGCTATTTATGTTCATCAAACAGTCAGCATTTTTTAATTCACTTTTTTTGGCAATTTGCAGACTGAGATTCCACAATAGGGATCAAGTTTCATGAAATATGAAAAGAAGTAGAATGAGTGAAGTTAGCATTCACATCACACCTCTTTGAAGAAAGACAGGCTTCCTTACCTGTAACTGTCGTTCTTCGAGTAGTCATTTGTGTATTCACACATATGGCCTCTTTGCGCATGCATGGAGCAGTTTTTCGGGAAGATTCAAAAGCTGACTAATTAGTATTTGGAGAGAGCCCAGCCCCCTATGCAGCTAGCATGAGGGTGGGGCTCCAGCTAAGACCTCAGTTCAAAGCTGAGACCGCCATCATCACTGCATGAGTAACGCAGAATAACGCATGTGTCCAAGAGAAACACCAGAGGGGATGGTGGGTGGGTATGTGTGAATACACAGATGACCACTCAAAGAACAACAGTTACAGGTAAGGAAACCTGTCTTTACTCTTCGTAGTCTCTGTGTATCACACATATGGGCGACTGGCAAGCTTACCTCGAGGAGGAGGGTGGTGTGGCTAAGTGCAGCAGAGCAGAGAGGACGGATCTGCCAAAGGGGCAGTGGGAATGCCCCCTTCTTGACCTGACATCAAGGTGGCAGTGTTTAAAAAGGTCGACAGATTAGGCCATGTGGACACCTTACAGGGGTCAATCAAGGGCACTCCAGCATAGAGTGCAGAAGAGGTGGATGTGGCTCTAGTCAAGTGAGCCTTGACAGGTCCAGAACATTGAAGACCAGAGAGATCATAGGCCAGACGAATGGCATGGACGATCCACCTAGAGACCCCTTAAGGCTATATCGGGTGTCCTCTGTGTGGCTCACCATAAAGGATGAACAGCCTTTGAGTCTGTCTTAGGGACTGGGTTCTTCATGTATAAAAGGCAAGAGCCCTTCTGACATCAAGGGAATGCAATACAGTCTCTAAGAGGGAAGATGTACTCTGGAAGAACGAGGGCAGGATTATTGGCTTGTTCACATGATAATATGACACTACCTTAGGCAGGAAGGTAGGATCAGGCCGGAGGATGACTTTGTCTTTATGAAAGACCATGTATAGGGTATCAATCCGGAGGGCTGCCAGTTCTGCTGCTTGATGGGCAGAGGTGATGGCTACGAGGAAGGCTGTTTTCCATGACAGGAGGTGGAGATCACATGAGTGCATAGGCTCGAAGGGAGACTTGGTAAGTGCGTGGAGGACCACAGACAGGCTCCATGATGGAGGTGGTTGTCTGAGGGGAGGAGTTAAATACCTGATCCTTTTGAGACATTTGTGTATGAGGGGATGAGAGAAAGTCGTTCACCCCTGAACTGGATCATGGAAAGCTGATATGGTAGCCATGTAGACCTTAATTGACGAATAGGAGAGGCCTCTTTTGTACAAGGAGTTCAAAAATGAGAGGATTTCAACTGGAGAGGCTGTGGCTGGAGCAAAGTCATGCTGGTTTGCAAAGGCCTGAAAGGTTGTCCATTTTGCATTGTAAGATTTGCAAGTGGACAGTTTAAGCAATGCATCTAGAACAAACTGGAGGTCAGAAGGAACTAAGTCTGACGAATCCTCCATGCTGTGAGATAAAGTGTCGATATATTGGGATGGAGAGTTCTGCCATGACGTTGGGTGAGCAAACTGTCCCAATTGGGTGAGCAAATTGTCCCAAGTAGATAACAGAATGTCTGTTTGGACAGGTCAAGTAGGAGAGGAAACCAGTGTTGACTGGGCCACAAAGGAGCAATGAGAAGCACATTGCTACGATCTTGCAAGATCTTTGTCAAGACCTTCAGAATCAGCGGGAAGGGGGGAAATAGGTAAAACAGATTCCCACTCCAGGATAGGAGAAAGGCATCTTCCAGAGAGTGCCTGCCGAGACCGGATCCCGAGCAATACTGGGGGCAGACTGTTGTGTTTGGTAGTGAATAAGTCTATCTGGGGTATGCCCCAATGGATTCATAAAGTTTGGAGGACTGCAGGATTCAATTCCCACTCATGGCATGTGGTAAAACTCCTGCTCAAGAGGTCTGCTACAACATTGGTTTTGCCTGCTACATGTAGAGCAGCTCACTTGGCTATACATCAGAGCCATATAGTTATGGCAAGGTGTGCTAGCCTGTTTGTTCTGGTTACCTCTTGTTTGCTTATGTATGGCACCACTGTAGTATTGTCCATCAGGACTCTTATGTGACGATCTCAAACGTGGTTTTGGAAGGCAACCAAAGCGTTCTTGATTGCCAGGGGCACAAGGAAATTGATATGGTGACAGCTTTCTGTGGGACTCCACCTGGACTGGATGGTGGCTTGTCCACAATGAGCACCCCAACCAAGGAGGGAGGCATCTGTTACAACACTCACTTGAGGATCCTGAGAGGAGAAGGGAGTGAGCTACAATAAGCCAGTCATCGAGGTAGGGGTATACATGAACACCTTGGAGGCGGAGAAATGCGCAGATCACTGACATGCATTTGGTAAATACTCTGGGTGCAGTTTCTAGCCCAAAGGGGAGAACAGTAAATTGGAAATATTCATTGTTTATCTGGAATTAGAAGAATTATCTATAGGATTCCTCAATCGTAATAGAAAATAAGCATCCTTCAAGTCAATGGACATGAACCATGCACCTTCAGAGCAAGGGGAGGATGGTCTAGAGAGATACCATCCTGAAACGTTTGGGTCAAATATACTTATTCAGAGAACGGAAGTCCATGTGAGGACAAAGACCCCTGTTTTTCTTTGGTACTGTGAAATACCTGGAATAGAATCCAGGATTTTTTGATGGTGCAAGTTCAATAGCTCCTTTATAAAACAGGGAGGCAATGTCCTGTAATAGAGGTGGTGATGGAGCAATTCATTCTGGTACCACAGAGCAAGGGAGTGTAGTAAACTCGATACGGTATCCATGGGCAATGACTGAAAGCACACATGAGGCTGAGGTTATGGCAGCCCAGGTGTGGAGAAAGGGCTGGAGTCGATGGTTGAACATAGGAGAGCCAATGTGAGACATATGAAGGAGTCACAGATGTCTCCTGGAATTGTCTGGGCACCTCCAGGAAGATCGAACCTGTGAAAGGGGATCTTGGCTTCCAGGCTAAGTGGCCATATGCTGTCTAGTAGTTGTGATGGCAGGGGTCTTAGGCTGGTAGGAAGATAGATGCCACTTATGTGAAGTATATTGCCTTTGGGGTATTGACTGATTGATCCCCATGCAGTGAGCAGTGTTCCTGGCCTTTTGAACTGAGTCCATTCAGTTTTCAGTGGTTTCATGGAACAAGCCAGTGTTGTTAAATGGCATGTCTTCTATATGTGCTTTGGCCTCCCCTGACAGCTCAGAGGATCGAAGCCATGCGAAGCAACGGAGACCTATTGTTCCCGCCATATTGCAAGCGACACCCTCAGCTTGGTGTCGCACTGTGAGGATCTCTTGTCTGGCTAAGTGCATAGCCTCATTCTTGATTTCGTTTGCCAGGTCTTGGGCGTCCTTAGATAGTGAAGAGCATAGGGACACCATTCTATCCCAAAGCATGAGAATCTGGCCATGGTAGCTTGATAATTGGCCATTTATAAAGACAGGGCTGATGAGGAGTAAAAAGTGGTGACCAATGGTGTCAGAACGCCTACCTTCCTTGTCAGATGGGGTGGCATGCTCTCTCCTGGAGTGAGACTGGGTGGACTCTACAATGATAGAGTTTGGCCTAGGATGATGAAACAGGAATTCAGCATCTTTTTCTTGAATGCAATACAAATTCTCGAGGCAGCACAGTGGTGGGGCCACAGATGCCGGGGACCTCCATTCATGATGGATCGCATCCAGCAGAGGTGGGAGGAGTGGTATGGTAACAGGTCCAGCAGACTCTGCATAGACAGCCTCAAAGACTGGGTCTTTAGCTCTCAAGGGTTTTTGTCTAGGATTAAGACCTAGACTATGGGCCATTCAAAGAACCTGGGATGCAAAGAATCCAGTATCCTCAGGTGGCCGGGACAGGTCTGAGAAGGTCATCATGAAACCTGGAGGAGCATCAGAATGCTGGTCTGGAGAAGATGCCATTGAGACCAAGGTATACTGCCCTTGTTTGGACAGGCCTTCGGTTCTATTGGTATGATGGCTGAGCAAGGAAGATGGAGGTTGCCTATCTGCGAACAGCAGAAAATTGGCAGGGTCTTGAGTCAGTTGTTGGAATGCACTGCGAAAGCTGGGACCAGGCAAGGGGTTATGTTCCGAACATGACGGGCTCCAGTGGGACCCTTGTCTTGAGCTGATGGATCCACAGCATTCTACATAGAACTCAGAATCGAATTGAAAAATCGAAATCCCCTTGGCCCCTTGGGGGAGATCAATGTCTTTTATGCAGAGTCAGAATAGGAGATCAAGAGCATCATTTGGCTCTTTGTCTCTCAGGCTGGAGAAACACACTCAATACCAAGGGTGAAGGCTTGGCTTGGTTCTTTACCAGAGGGTGGGCTGACTGAGGAGGCTGAGCCGATGACTCCTGAATCTCTCTTCGGACACCAAAGTGCCCCTTGGAGGTCGGAAGGGTTGTAGGGATTGTCCCTGGTTCTCCTGGCTTTGGGGTGGCGCTGTGACTCCAGCACACGGGAGGCCACTACGTACCAACAACTCAAATGGGCGCTTTTTGTGCTTTCCTTCTCTTTAATAAGGGTAAGTGACTTTCAAGGCTTTGCTTTCTTTTCCAACTTCTTTTGTTTTGACACTTTGGGCATTTTCGCTGGTGGGGGAGGCAACAAGTCATCTGGGTTTTGAGCCAAAGCTGCAGAAGTAGATGCTGAGGGTCTTTGGCATGTAAAGAGCAGCTCCAAAGTTCCGCTATTAAATGGTCAGCCTGGTGCTTCCTTGCCTGCTTTGTAAAAGCTTGGCAGTGGTAACAAGACTCAACAATGTGAGACTCTCCCAGGCAAATAAACTAAGGAAGTGGCTGTCGGTTGGTGGGAGCTTACTGCCCTATGAGGTACAGTTGCAGAAAGCCGCCTGAAGTGTCATTGCCTGCCGGCAAGGCACAACAGAAGCCCCCAGTGGCAAATGCCAGGGGCTACGAATACCTATTCTCCTCCTCCATTTTGTGCTTAGAGCAATAGGGAGAAGGTATAGAGAAAAGGAAACCTGACCAGCAGGAGCTTTTACGTATAGCCCGTGAGGTAAGTTGGAAAAGAACTTCCCAATGCATTCACGATGGCGGTCAAAGAAGACCTAAGGTTTTGGTGGGAGCCCTGCATTCACGCTAGCTGTGTTGGGGGCTGGGCTCCCGCCAAATACTAATTAGTCAGCTTTAGAATCTTCCTGAAAACCACTCCACGCATGCCCAAAGAGCCCATATGTGTGATGCACATGAAGAATAGTGGAGTACAAAAAAGTTTTTCTTCATGCCATGTCAGCAATGGCTTTTCAAATTTTAATCCTCTAGACTGCCAAACTGTCAAAAGTAGAAGCATTCCTTCAAAAAATTTCTCATCTATTTAAACCAATTCCTTCCTTAATTGGATAGCATCTTCGTTTGCATCACTCATATAAAATAACATATTCATCAGGATAAGGTAAATTTACGCAAGAAATGACTTTCTTCAAAGGGAAAGTACCAAAGTGGTTTTGATACAAAGAACTTGAGAGTGCTTTGCTTTAACATTTTACCTTTCCCAAAGACAGTTCCATTGGTTCCACAAATTCTCCAGTCAAAGTTGTCATTGCAGATAGCTTCCAAGAAAGAATAATTAGTACCATGGAACAAGAGTTTCTCTTCAACATTCCGTCCTCCATTTTTCTTCTTCATCTGCTCTTTTTGCCTATTATGAAACGAATGTCTCTCACTCTCTGTTGAACTTAAGGTTAGCAATACTGTATCTCTTACACCTATTAGGATGAAGTGCCTCATTTTATTTAATTCATTATTACATCTATATCTTGCATTTTCTTCTTGCAAGGCATCCAAAGTAGCTTACACAATCCTCCTCTCCATTTCATCCTCACAACCCTGTAAAGTAGTCTAGGCTGAGAGTCAGTGACAGACACCACAAAGCACTTCCAATGAGCTTCATGGCCAAGTAGGGACCAGAACATGGATCTCTTCAATCCTAGTCCAACACTTTAACCACTATGCCCAAATAACACATTTGAGTGGCTATCCCTGATTTACCACCAGTTTTAAGCACTTGAGGAACAAGAAAGTTTTTTTTTAATCTTTGCAGTGACCAAAAAATGATGATGATTGGCACAAGAGAGGGGACAAGAAAGGTTCAAGACCTCTGACACTGACAGGAGGACCAAAAGGGAAGGAGCAGCAACCCACAGCGAGCTCAATCATGTACACACCACAGTTGTTGCATGAACAACCAATCTATGACACTTATTTGCAGGGTGGGTTGTTGTGTCATGCAAACAGTTCCCATCATTCCTAAACACCAGCTCTACCATAGCCATCACTTGATTAGGAAGCTGGGGACAATAAAGAAGACAGGAAGGTGGCCAGAACACAGAGAGGAGAGGAGAAAGGACAGAATCCAGCTGAATGTGGGCAAAAGCACATCTTCAGGCTTTTTCTGTGGTGATGATGGGAATAAAGAAATGATAGTTCTTTAATAAATATTTATAGAATAAATATATATTTAACTTCTTAACAGTTTTTTCAATTCTTGAATGAGATATGTAGGGATTTTCAGACATATGCTTCATCACACTGGCATGGCTGTTATTTAGGAAAAGATTTAAAAGGGGTTTTTTGCTAGCTTCACACCAACAGAAAAAAATGCTTGAAAGGTGGGAAATGCCACTTAAATGTGACTGATGAAGCAAATAATGAGCTACAAATATTGTGAGCCAACCTTGTGCCAGCCTGGGATGCAGGACTATTGGTTCCTAGTTCCTTTTCAGCCACAAAGCTCACTGGGTGGCTTTGGGCCATCTGCTGATTCTCATGAATGTAGCAGGGTGATTGTGAGGCTTAAAAGGAGAGGGAGAGGAAGGGAATCATACAGGCCATACACCCCTGGAGGAAAATGCAGGATTCACATGTCAAATAAATTTTGTGCTGGTAGAGGAAAGGCACACTCATAATCCTCATGAACCAGTTAATGAGATGCAGATGAAGACGGAGACATGTTTATTGCCATATTTATGCATCTTTGTACTTGGATTGTATGCCATGGGTGCCGGCAGCCAAACTGACTGGTGGGACAGAGGGCAGGTCAGCAGAAGCAATGCCAAGGAGTCAGCAGAGGTGGAACAGTCTTTGAATCCACAACAATCAGAAAGTGATGCACCGAAAGAGGAAGCTGAGGTGCACAACATGTAAAGGGTATACAGAAATCACTCAGCCATACAAAAGATCTCCTTTGGACCCATGCTCTACTGCTTGTCAGGATCAGGGCCAGAATGACCCTGCAAAGTGCTTGCAGAACCAGGAACACCTCAGGAACATCTGTGGAGCCATTGTGCAGTGCAGAATTGCTGGAGGTCCTCAAGACCAGCGTCAAAGGTTTCATTGCACTGCTGCTCCTTGCCACAGCAATGCAAGTAGTCTCCAGGACTCGAATGTGCTCCAGCCTGCTTCTCTTGTTCCATTTGCTCCTGTCTTGCTCTGGTTAGTCCCTGTCTTGCTCTTGTGTGATCTTGTGTACTCTAGCCTGCCATTGCCCTGCTCCTGCAAGTTCTTTCTTGCACCAGTTGTTCCTGCTCTGCTCCAGCCCCCTCTTGTCCAGACCACCTTTACATGACTGCTTCCCTGGCATCAGACCACTGGACTGTTTCTGGACTGTGTTCTCTCTTTCACTTGTGTATAATATTGGACTGCCTGCTACCCTGACCCTGGACCGCTCACCACACTACCAGCCTCAAGCCCTACTAAGTTGTAGGACCTGGCTTCACACCAGTACCCTGATCCTGCTGTTCTGCCTGTCCCAACTGTCACCCATGCCCCAGCCCTTACACTGTTCCAACAACAACTCCCATTCCACTGAGGAGCAAGTGGCACTAAAATGAGTGGGAAGTGAGAATCCACACAGCCACTGTAAGAATGAAGATCACAGAAATAAAGAAATATGTGAGCTGCACAGAAAAGCAGCATTTAGAGCACAGGAACAAATTCCAAAAGCATCCCAAAGTTTTGCCTTTGTTTATCCATCATAAAGCTTACACCAGAGCAAACCTACTCGGAAGCAGCATAGTACACAATTCCAGATGATATATATATTGTAAGGAGGACTGGATTGCTCAGGAGAAAGCATGGCAAGTTTTGCATGCAATTATAATGATGATTGTTATATCCTTTTAGAAGCCAGTAGAATCCCTTTGAACAGCAGATACCCCAAGTATCCACACCCACCCCAAAAAATACACACAGAACCCCCAAAAGCATGCATGCATGCACGCACGCACATGCACCCCCCCTCCAAAGCATGCAAACACAGACCCACATGGGAAAGCAATTTTAGAACCCAGGAGAACCCTATAGCAAAAAGGGACACTGAAATATGCATTTTCACATGAGCATTTCTCCCCCCACAAATACCTCTCCATGCCCCCTGAGAAAGCAAGCATATGCATGGATTAACTAAGGTCTGGGCATTCACCAACACCAGCTCCTGCTGACACATGCCTTCCTCTGCCTCCAAAGGCAAAAGAAAAATCCACATGGGTTGTTTCAGAAATGGATGGTGCTGCCCTCTGCTGATCCTGTGTGCTGGCTGCTTTGTTCAGCCATGTGAATCATGGTTAGAATGTTGCCTTGCTCAGAGCATCCCCTTCCTTCCCAAGTGATGCTGTCATGCAGGGCTGCCTCTGCGTTACTCAGGGAGCCTCAGTGTGGTGCCATGTTTGTTGAACAATTATTCTTTCCATCTCCCACAATTACACACATGAAATCTTATTCAGCAGGTCTGTATCTTGCTACCTCAGTGCTCTCTTGCTCTCATGCATGCACACATGCATGCACACTCACAACTTTGAAAGTTTTGTAATCATAAGAGTTACATCTATGCTATTCTTCAAAAAGAAGATACGCTTCTTTTTGAAGAAAATGCTTCCCATGTGCATCTGCCAGTTCACTTGTGCAGGTAAATGCCCATATGAGTGGCTCAGTCAGTTCCTCAATCTATATGGTGGTTACAGCTTCCTTTCTGTGGTGAAGGGTAAAGTCACTTTTTACATTACAGTGCAGGAAGATTTACAGTTGTTCACATTCTCTTGCAACTCTGTAGGGGTAGGTCTCCATTATTATCCCCACTGCAGATAAGGAAACTGGCTGAGAGTGAGTGACTGGCTTATCTAATGCTGACTTGATGGTCTCACACCTGAGATCCAGGGATTTCCTGATCTCTAATTAAGTTTCTTAGGCTGCAGTCCTCATGTAATGCCATTAAACCTCCAAAGTCAGAGGTTTACAGGTTCCTATACAGAGCAGAAGTAACTGTTACTTCCCCACCCTCCCATCCTGCATTTTTGTTAGTTGAGCTTCTTCATCAACTGGGGCACCTCTTGGAACAGGAAGAGATGGGAGAAACTTCAGGGTAAATTAATCTGGCCTTTCTAGTCTCCACGCCTCCTCCCAAATTTCCCTCTTTAACTTCCTCATAAAGTCACTTTCCTGATCTCAGAGAGCAGCCAGCATACCTTGTTTCCAGATAATCTGAGGGGGCAGACAAGTGGCAGGGCAGAGCTCATTTATTTATATATTCATGTTTGTATCTTGCTTTTTTCCCTTTCAAGCAACTCAAGGCAATTAACATAATTCACTTCCTCTCAATCTCATCCTCACAACAAGCCTGTGAGATAGGCTGGGTTGAGCATCTGTGCCTGGCCCAAACTCACTCAGTTGGGTTGGGTGTTGTCTTTAATCTTAGAGCTGGGAATCTGAAAAATCCAGTGGTCCTTCAGACACTGTCTGGAGGTCAGAGGATTGCTCCCTCACATAAACCAGAGCCACATGACTCTGATGATCTGTTCATGCAAGCAGACCATTCATATAGCAGGAGGTTTGAAAACATGAGCTGGCAATGGGAATGGGAAGAGTCATTCACTTTAGAGCTTTTTGGCATTTGTACTGTGGCCATTTCTAAAATCAAACTGAGATTCATGACACAAGGCATCCAACATTGCCTTCCAACTTATTTCTTCCTTGACTTGAGAAGCAGCAGGGGATAACATTTGAGATTTAAACTCACACTAGTAAGACACAGTTATCAGCACAAAGCTAAATGTAAGAGATACACAATCTGCCCATGGTTTCTTGTTTTGCTTTTTGTTTTTAAATGCAAACTGCCAGTTGATAAGAGAGATAAGGGAGTGCCTACTTGTTCTTTCCCTCTCTGCCACTCTGTCAATTCAAAGTGGCATTTCCTGAGCTGATTTTGCCTTCTGTCTTTTACCCTATGGATGAGAAAGCTACTGGGGGAGTTTGAGTGGAAAATCAGGAGGAAAGAGGATTAAGCATCCTAACTTGTTTTTAGCTCTCCTGAGCACATCTTCATTGGTTGCTTTTTAGTAAATAATCAAACCAGAGGAGCCCACTTCAAGCATTTATATTTGAACATGCAAAGGAGCCTTTGGGAACGCACAGGCCATTGCTACTGGTGGCAACATACCCAGGCTGTTATGCACTCACTGAGGCTGAAGGCGTGCCCATCTTTCACAAGATTCTGAACAAGTGAGGGGAGTTTGGCAGATTGTATGTCTCTCTGCAATATTCAAATTAGCCCTTCCAAATCCCTTGTAACACTGGGTGAGTTAATGAGATGGATACAAATATGATGAGATCAATATAATATGATGAGATGGATACAAACCATTGAAAGACTTGCCAAAGGGATGGGTTCTGAATCCTTTTAATTTTCTTGATGACATAATTGCTCATTGTCGTTTCAAAGAGATTCGCAATTTTAGTGTATTCACGGGATGTTTTGCTGAGTTCAACAGCCTAAAACCAAAAGTATCAGACTGTTGGTTACATTTATTTCCAAAAAGTCAAGCACACAGCATTTTCAGTTGGTTTACCAGCAAAATCTTGAAATGCTGCAAAATTCCTGAAGCTGTAACTTCAGAGGTAGATGGAGATCTTACCTGTTCCACTTGGCAGAGAGAGTAATAATGCCACAGCAGCTGCCATGTAGCCCTTAGGAGATGGCATTCCAATCCTATCCAGTCTCTTCACTGCAATTTCCCTATGACTCTGACCCATCAACAGCCTATTAATTCTCTCTCTCTCCCCACTATATATAAAGTGCCTTTATATTCTCTCTCTCTCTCTCTCTCTCTCTCTCTCTCTCTCTCTCTCTCTCTCTCTCTCTCTCTCTAATATATAATGAGGGGCAGAATAAGAATGTATGAATGTATGTAAAGTTGTTCAAAGACAGACTGGACATGCACATGTGGAGCCAGCTGGAGCCAGGGGTCAGACTAGATGGCCTGGGAGACTCTTTCTGACTCGCTCTGTTTCTGTTTTTCTATCTGAAAAACTGAGTCCATTTGCATAATGTGGCAATGCATCATTGGTAACTAGTCTCAGTCAGCTGTCATGTTGTGTGACCGTGGACCCTCCCCCAAGGTGGCTTGTTTTTCCCCAACAAGCCATCCTAATACAGGGTTTGTGTCAAGGGTTGTCATTTCACCTGAACCCAGGCGAGTGACTCGATTCTGGGTTGTGATAGGTGATGAGTGAGCCACTGTGCAAAACCCACAAAGGCCCTTTATTGATCTTGCTGAACTCTCCTGGCCCTCCGCCAGAGACAGTCTCTCCAAATTTCCTAAGCAGCACAGTAGAGCCATCATCAGTGATTTGCCATCACTGTCACCATCACTATCACTGCAAGTATCGCCATTATCATCATCTTGCCCCAGAATTTAATTCATGGTGGTTTTGGAATTAAAAAAGTGGGGTAGTTCACAACTCTTACTACTGGAAACCTGAGGCCTTGCCGGGTTTACGTCCTGGTAAGCACCTACTGTCAATCCTGTCAAGCGCCACCCAGAGACAGTGACAAAGCCAGGCTTCCAGTACATTTCTTTCCTTCGGCAGCTGTCAAAGTGCAAGCAGCTGCATGAGGAAGGGGTGTGTGTGAATATATCACCTCTTTTGCAGCAATGTTCTATATGATTAATTTTGAACCTGACAGGTCTTACTCTCTTCTATGTCTCCTTCCTTTTCCTCAACCACTAGGTGCTCAGAAAAGTGGGAAGTGCAGCCAGACCCATTTACAGGAGCACTTATTTTTGAGAGCAATCAAAAACATTTCTTTTTAAACAAAGTTTTTGACAAAGATTAACAAGTTTGGTGGGGCATTTATCAGGGATATATATCTTTGCACACTTTTGCAAGCTGTTGACATCATTTTTTAAAATATCCAAAACATGTACACATTTTTGGTGCTAAAAATGATGCAAAAAGGTAATAAATTAGCAACAGTTGCTCCAATGTGTTGCCAAGGCACTATAGATGTACCCTCCCATCTGCTGCTCGCCTGCTTGCCAGCCTGCCCAATGTTGGGCCACGCCACAAAGGCCCTCAGGGATACTGCTGCCAACAAGGGATGAGGTCTGCACCTGGCTCCTCACCCTAGTGCAGACACCTGCACAATGCACCTCACCTATGCATTGCCATCTACACACTCACCCTCCCCAGACACCTGGCGGCCAAAGGTTGTGAAGCTGTTTGGGGCCATTTGGGGCAGGGTAGGGTCAGGGGCTTTTTGGTTGTGTTGCAGGGAGATTGGGCTTGGTAACTTTTAAATGTTGTACTGGTGAGGTTTTCTCTTTTGAGTGGAGCCAGAGGCATTTTGTGCATTAGGGCTCCTCTTTTAAATGCACAGCATTCTAGTTTTATGTCTGCATTCTATATTTACATCTGTGTTTTAAATCAGTATGGGAGTTCCTGGGGAGCAGAGGGGCACTGCCATTGGGGTGGTTATGGGCAGGGGAAGATATGGCACTAGGGGTTTAAAAAGTCATTACAGAAGGAGGGCAGATGGTCAGTAGTTAAAGGTTGTCCCCTCTTCTGTTTTTTTCCCCAAACGGAAGGTACCAGGCAGTGGTATCAACGGGCCCTCAGGCTTGGTGGTGCTGTTGCTGAATGATTTGTTGTTGTTGTTAGTCGCGAAGTCGTGTCCAACCCATCGCGACCACATGGACAACATTCCTCCAGGCCTTCCTGTCCTCCACCATCCCCCGGAGTCCACTTAAGCTCACACCGACTGCTTCAGTGACTCCATCTATCCACCTCATTCTCTGCCGTCCCCTTCTTCTTTTGCCATCTATTGTTCCTGGCATTAGGCTCTTCTCCAGGGAGTCCTTCCTTCTCATTAGGTGGCCAAAGTATTTGAGTTTCATCTTCAGGATCTGGCCATCTAAAGAGCAGTCAGGGTTGATCTCCTCTAGGACTGACCAGTTTGATCATCTTGTGGTCCAAGGGACTCGCAGGAGTCTCCTCCAGCACCACAATTCAAAGGCCTCAATTCTTTGGTGCTCAGCCTTCCTTATGGTCCAACTTTCACAGCTACACATTGCAAATGGGAAAACCATAGCCTTGACTCTATGCACTTTTGTTGGCAGGGTGCTGTCTCTGCTTTTTTGTATGCTCTCTAGATTTGCCATAGCTTTCCTCCCCAGGAGCAAGCATCTTTTAATTTCTTGGCTGCAGTCCCCGTCTGCGATGATCTTGGGAGTCCAGGAAAATAAAATCTGTCACTACATCCATTTCTTTCCCATCTATTTGCCAGGAAGTGAGAGGACCGGATGCCATGATCTTAGTTTTCTTAATGTTGAGTTTCAGGCCAACTTTTGCGCTCTCCTCTTTCACCCGCATCAAGAGGCTCTTTAGTTCCTCTTCACTTTCTGCTATTAGAGTGGTATCATCTGCATATCTGAGGTTGTTGATATTTCTCCCAGCAATCTTAATTCCAACTGGTGATTCATCTAGGCCCCCCTTTCTCAAGATGAGCTCTACATATAAGTCAAATAGGCAGGGCGACAATATACAGCCTTCCCGGACTCCTTTCTCAATTTTGAACCAATCAGTGGTTCCGTGCCCAGTTCTCACTGTTGCTTTTTAACCCTCACATAGGTTTCTCAAGAGACAAATAAGATGGTCAGGTACTCCGATCTCTTTAAGAACTTGCCACAATTTGTTGTGATCCACACAATCAAAGGCTTTAGCATAGTCAATGAAGCAGAAGTAGATGTTTTTCTGGAACTCCCTAGCTTTCTCCATGATCGAGCATATGTTGGAAATCTGATCACTAGTTCCTCTGCCTCTTCGAAATCCTGCCTGTACTTCTGGTAGTTCTCAGTCCACATACTGCTGGAGCCTAGCTTGTAGGATTTTGAGCATAATTTTGCTAGCATGCGAAGTGAGTGCAATAGTGCAGTAGTTCGAACATTCTTCGGCATTGCCCTTCTTTGCAATAGGAATGTAAACTGACCTTTTCCAATCCTGTGGCCACTGTTGAGTTTTCCAAATTTGCTGGCATACTGAGTGTAGCACTTTTACTGCATCTTCTTTCAGATTTTGAATAGCTCAGATGGAATACTGTCACCTCCACTAGCTTTGTTGTTGCTCAGACTTCCCAAGGCCCATTTAACTTCACATTCCGAGGTCAGTGACCACACCATCGTGGTTATCAGGGACGTTAAGCTCTTTCTTGTATAGTTCTTCTGTGTAATCTTGCCACCTCTTCTTAATCTCTTCTGCCTCTGTTAGGTCCCTGCCATTTTGGTCCTTTATCATGCCCATCTTTGCATGAAACGTTCCCTTCATATCTCCAATTTTCTTGAAGAGATCTCTGGTCCTCCCTATTCTATTGTTTTCTTCTATTTCTTTGCACTGTTCATTTAAGAAGGCATTCTTATCTCTTCTAGCTATTCTCTGGAATTCTGCATTCAATTGGGTGTATCTTTCTCTTTCTCCCTTGCCTTTTGCTTCCCTTCTTTCCTCAGCTATTTGTAACGCTTCCTCAGACAGCCATTTTGTCTTCTTGCATTTCTTTTTTTTTGGGATGGTTTTAGTTGCTACCTCTTGTACTATGTTACAAACCTCCGTCCATAGTTCTTCAGGCACTGTGTCTATCAGATCTAAATCCTTAAATCTATTTGTCATCTCTACTGTATATGCATCAGGGATATGATTTAGGTCATACCTGAGTGGCCTAGTGCTTTTCCCTACTTTCTTCAATTTAAGCCAAATTTTGCCACCAGAAGCTCATGATCGGAGCCACAGTCAGCTCCTGGTCTAGTTTTTACTGACTGTATAGAGCTTCTCCATCTTTGGCTGCAGAGCACACAGTCAATCTGATTTCTCTGTTGACCATCTGGTGATATCCATGTGTAGAGTCGTCTCTTGGGTTGCTGGAAAAGAGTGTTTGCTATGACCATCATATTCTCTTGACAAAATTCTACCAGCCTGTGCCCTGCTTCATTTTGTACTCCAAGGCCAAACTTGCCTGTTATTCCAGTTATCTTTTGGCTTCCTACTTTAGCATTCCAATCCCCCATGATGATAAGGACATCATTTTTTGGTGTTAATTCTAGAAGGTGTTGCAGGCCTTCATAGCACAGGTCAACGTCAGCCTCTTCAGCATCAGTGGTTCGGGCATAGACTTGGACTACTCTGATGTTGAATGGATCAACATCAGCCTTGGATTCGAACTGAGATCATTCTGTCATTTTCGAGATTGTATCCCAGTACTGCTTTTCCTACTCTTTTATTGACTATGAAGGCTTCTCCATTTCTTCTGAGGGATTCTTGCCCGCAGTAGTATACCTGATGGTCATGTGAATTAAATTCACCCATTCCTGTCCATTGTAGTTCACTGATTCCTAAGATGTCGATGTTCAGTCTTGTAATCTCTTGTTTGACCACATCCAGCTTGCCTTGATTCAGACAGGTTGCTTACCTGTAACCAATGTTCTTCGAGTGGCCATCTGTGCAGTCACACAAATGGGTTCTGCGCCTGCACAGTGCCTTTGGCCGGAAGATTTACAGCTAACGGATTTTGGCGGGAACTCCGCTCCCCCTCCCCCCCTTAGTATATAAGGAGCGGAGTGTCCGCCATTTTCCAGTCTTTGAACGACCGGACGTTCGCTCTCCCAGGGAAAAAAAAAAAAAAATTGCAAGAAAAAAGGAAAAAGAAAAAAAGGAAAAGGGCCAAAAAGGGCCTGACCACCCATGACACCATGTGGGGTCGGTGGGCGGGTTGTGTGATTGCACAGATTACAGGTAAGCAACCTGTCCTTCTTCTTCGTGGCCTCTGTGCATCACACACATGGGTAGAGCAACAAGCTTACCAGTATAGGAGGAGGGAGGTGTCATCACTGGAGAATGGACGGTAAGACAGCTCTGCCAAAGGAACAGTCCTGTCTGGCCCGGACATCCAGTCTATAGTGCCTGGCGAAGGTGCACGGTGTAGCCCAAGTGGCAGCCTTGCAAACGTCCTGAATCGGGACCCCTGACTCAAAAGCCGAGGAGGTAGCAACAGCCCTAGTGGAATGTCCTCTCGGAGTAGAAGGTAAGTCCAGCTTTGCAAGCTGATAGGATAATTCTATTGTATTTACAATCCACTTGGATAAATGCTGAGAAGTGACTGGATATCCATGATTATGTTCTGAATATTTCACAAAAAGTCTATCAGAATGTCGGATAGACTCTGTTCTGGAGCGATAGAAGGCCAGGCAACGATGAACGTCAAGCATATGCAGGGACCTCTCTATCGAATTCGACGGATTTGGGAAAAAAGACGGCAACACAATCTCTTGATCCATATGAAGAGGTAGCAACTTTCGGTAGAAAGGATGGGTCAAGCCTCAAGACAACCTTTTCCTTATGGAAGTTGAGAAAAGGAGAGTCCACTCAAAGAGCGCAATGTTCAGATGCCCTTCGGGCTGATGTAATCGCAACAAGGAATGCCGTCTTCCATGAGACAAGGCGTAGGTCCACCCTCCCCATCGGCTCGAAGGGCAGTCAAGTGAGTGCCTGCAAAACCACGGAGAGGCTCCATGTCGGCATAAAGGGTCTGATCGTCGGATGGAGATTAGAGAGTCCCTTTAAAAACTTCTTGATCAGAGGTTGAGAAAAAAATGGAAAGGCCCTGCACCATTCCCCGGTAGGAAGAAACCGCCGTTGTATAGACCTTGATGAATGAAGGCTTAAGTCCAGACCAGTGCAATGCAAACAGGAACTGAAGAATTTGCTCGATCGAAACCGATGATGGAGAAAAAGAATGTGCTTCAGCAAAAGTAGAGAATCTACGCCATTTTGCGGCATACGATTTCCTGGTAGAAGGTCTTAGAGCAGAGTCGATAATGTATTGGAGGTCTGGATGCAATGGTTGTGCAGCAGAGGTAGTAGAAGCAGGAGCAGAGTTAACTGAAAATTGCGTCGGTACCAGTGAATTGAATCTGGTCACCGAATTCGCCAGGCTGTGAGCTTCAGCAACTGAAGGTCCGGGTGTCGGACCGTACCCTCCCTCTGAGTGATGAGGGAGGGAAGTAGGGGAAGTTGGAGGAACTCCCCCAAGACACACGGAGAAGCATAGAGAACCAAGGTTGTCGAGGCCACCAGGGGGTAATTAACAGTCCCGTGGCCTGTTCGTGAATGATCTTCGCCAGTACTCGCATGATTAGGGGAATCGGTGGAAACGTGTAAAAACTCATGCCTGTCCATGGGATCATGAAGGCGTCCCCGGACGATCCCTGTCCTATTCCCGCCCTGGAACAATAAGTTGCGCACACCCTGTTCAAGTGGGTGGTGAAGAGATCCACGTCCAGAGGACCCCAGCAGTGAAACAGTCTGTCTCGAATCTGACTGTCCAATTCCCATTCATGTGAGTGGGACATGTGTCTGCTCAAAAGATCCGCCTCCACATTGTCCGTTCCCGCTAGGTGTACCGCTACAAGTACGATATCCCTCGGAATGCACCAATCCCAGATCTGCATGGCTAATCGGGCCAGCTTCATGGATCTGGTTCCTCCCTGTTTGTTGATATAGAACACTGTTGCTATATTGTCCGTAGTTACCTGGACGACTTGGTGCAATATAAGGTCTTTGAACGTCTGAAGGGCTTTGAATACAGCCAGCAGTTCAAGGAAATTGATATGATTTTTGGACTCGCGTGTGCTCCAAAGTCCTTGGGTGCATAGCGTGGAGCATATGGCTCCCCATCTCAGGAGAGACGCGTCGGTACTGATGGTTATCGTGGGATACCGAGGTCGAAACAGAACTCCAGTGCTGAGGTGAGTAGGATTCATCCACCATAGCAGGGATCGCAAAACAGAGCTCGGGAGCTGGACCTTCATGGTGGGCAAGTCGCTCTGAGGATGAAACGCTCTGTTGAAAAAGAGCTGCAGAGGACGCATTCGAAGCTTGGCGTATGGAACTACTGCGATGGCCGTCGCCATATGTCCCAGGAGAGCTTGAACAGCCCGTGCCAGAACGATGCCGTCTCGTTGAATCCAATTGATGTGGCGAAAGATGGTCCGCTGTCTGTCGATAGGTAGGAAGGCTCTTCGCATTATGGAATCGAGATGTGCTCCGATGAAATCGATCATCTGTGCAGGGACAAGAGAAGATTTTCATTGATTAATACAGAGTCCAAGGTCTCATAGGAGAGCACACGAGGTTCGGATATCCACCATAAGTCCATCCCTAGTCTCGGAGCCAATCATCGAGGTATGGGTAAACTTGGATTCCACATAGGCGGAGATGTACGCATACGGGAGCCATGCACTTTGTAAAAACTCTCGTTGCGGTGGCTAGTCCAAACGGTAACACATTGAATTCATAGATGTCGGATGCCACCGCGAAGTGGAGAAAGCACCTGTGAAGCGGGTTTATCGAAATATGAAAATAGGCGTCTTTCAAATCAAGTGAAGCAAACCAGTCCCCTCTCCAGAGCAATGGAAGAATATTTTGAAGTGTGGTCATCCGAAATTTCTTTCGTGTTATGAACTTGCTGAGAGCTCACAAGTCCAAAATTGGTTGAAGACCCCCATCCCTCTTCAGGACAGTAAAATATCTGGAATAGAATCCGTGGAGCCCTTCCGAAGAGGATAAAGGACAAATTGCCCCTTTAGCAAGGAGTTGATGAATCTCGTCTAATAACACCAGTGAACTCGGTGTAAACCAGACTTGGCTCGAGGATGGAACAACATTGAATTTGATTCCATATCCGTGCTCAATAATAGATAACACCCATCCATCAGATGTAATGGTCTCCCAAATGGGGAGCTGACATTTCAATCAGTCCCCAAATGAGAGGGGGAAGGGTGTAGGTGGGAGTAGGAGAAGGGTTTGCTCGCCCCATCAGTGTTGCCTCCTATCCGCGTCAAAACGGCGGCGGCCCTGCTGGAAGCATTGGGATGCTTGCTGTCGGCGGCATTGCTGGCGATGAGTTGGCGGTTGCTGCCGAGGCTGGTACTGACGGTATGGTAGACAGGACCATGACCACTTACAGCGTGGTTGAGATGGAAGCTCCATTTGACGGGCCATCATCCGCAATTCATGGAGCCTTTTCAGCTTGCTGTCGGTCTTGGAATGAAAGAGGCCGGACCCGTCAAACGGCATCTCCTCAATTCTTCTTTTGGTCTCATCCAGGAAGTTACAATTACGTAACCAGGCATGCCTACGGAGGGAAATGGCACCCAGGAGCGAGCGAGAGTATCGACGTGATGGCGGGCTGTGGACAGCTACTGCACCGCCACCTGCATAGCCTCTTTAATGAAGGTGTGTGCCAGATCACCCTGGTGGTCGGGGAAGGTGGAGATGATGCTGTCGAGACGTTGCATCAGGAAATATTGGTATCTTGCTAGGGTTGCTTCATAGTTTGAGATGCACAACCCTAGGCCGGCTGCCGTATATACCCTACGCGCAAGGAAATCCACTTTTCTCCCTTCTTTGTCATGAGGCGAGGTATGACCATGAGCTTCCCGGCCCTGGGAAGATTCCACAACCATCGAGTTCGGCTTGGGGTGCCGAAGCAAAAAGGGAATGTCTCCCTCGCGAACCCGATACATGGATTCATATTTGCGAGAGGTAGGTTGTGGCTGAACTGGGAGATCCCAGGGCTGGGTCATCGCCTGTTTTAGGGTTGTGATAAGCGGCAGCATGATGTAGATTGCTCGCCCGACAACGTCGTAAAATCGGTCTGTACTCGGACCCGGCTGTTGGTGAGCCTCAATTTCAAGAGACTTCACCAACCTGGCCATCAACTCCCCGAATGAGACGTGTGGTTCGTCGGGTGATGCCGGCCCCTGGGAGGTAACCGCTGCATCCGGCGAGGTCGAATCGGCCTCAGAGTCATCAGAGTCCATCCAATAAGGAGGTGGTACACTGGAGGATGAGTCTCCCGGCGATTCAGATCTGCCACTCTCTTGAGATGGAGGCGGGGCATCTCTAGGTGTGGAGTGGAGATGGCCTTTGGATGTAGGTGGTGAGAAATGGCTCCTAGGGGCAGGATAGTATGCCATCGATTGGTATTCTTCACGTCGAGGGGCAGAAGAATAGCGAACGTGGTACCAATTGTCGGATCTCGGCTCTGAGGAGTGACTCCTGCAGCTTCTCGGAGAGGCGGCCATATCCACATGCATGGAGGCGGGAGGCATTGGGGTTGGAGATCGAACCCTCTGGGGCAAATCCCGTATCTCTCTGTCCAAGATCGAGCCACAATGAGGGTCCTGAAGGGGCTCAGGCGCCGGCCGGTGAGCCTGGTGGCGTGACCCTCATAGCCGCCTGGATGGTCAGTACCGAGGCTGTCAGTACCGTGGCTGGGGTGGGTTCGGCGATGTTTCCCGCGCTCGGGGTCCTTCGGCTTTTTAGCTGTTTTTTCCGCCTTCTCCTTTCTGGCTTTCTTATGCACAGGCTCCTTGTCAGTCACTGTGCTTGCGCTTCTCCTTGTGCTTCTTTGGCATGGGGTCTGGCTGGTCGGCCATGCCTAAAGCTCCCTCGCCGGAAGGACACAAGGGTGGAGCAGCTGAGCAAGAGGCAGGACGTGGTGGCGGATCTGTGGAAGTTGGGCGGCTTTCGGGAGGAGCCACAGATGTAGGCCTCGCCACCAACCGGTCCGATTGGAGAAGGGCCTGGTCCCACAAAAGCTTGCGGAGGCAGTTCTCCCAGTTCTTCCGCACTTGCTTGGAAAAGGCCAAGCAATGGTAGCACTTATCAGTCCTGTGCCCCTCCCCCAGGCACAGGAGGCACAGGTCATGCAGATCCGCAGTGGGCATTTTTGAACCACACTGCCCGCATTTGCCGAATGCCACCCGCTGCGCCATCATAGAAAAAAGGGAAAGAAGGAGATAGAAAGCAGGGAAGTAATATCTTTGGGTTTTTATTTTTTTATATAGGAACTAGAAAAAGAGTACAAACTTGGATTGAGGAACGAGGAAGAATTATACAACGAGCGAAGGTAAGTAAGAGCTAAGCGAGAGCGAAGCGGCACAAGGCACAGTGAACGGCGGTCGCAAAGACTGGAAAATGGCGGACACTCCGCTCCTTATATACTAAGAGGGGGGAGGGGGAGCGGAGTTCCCGCCAAAATCCATTAGCTGTAAATCTTCTGGCCAAAGGCACTGCGCAGGCACAGAACCCATGTGTGCGATGCACAGAGGCCACGAAGAAGAAATTGATCTTACATTCCAGGTTCCTATGGAGTATAGATCTTTACAGCATTGAACTCTCCTTTCACCACCAGATACATCTGCAACTGAGTGTCCTTTCGGCTTTAATCCAGTCGCTTCATTCTTTCTGGCGCTACTAGTACTAGTCCTCTGCTCTTCCACAGTAGCATATTGGACAGCTTCCGACCAGAGGGGCTCATCTTCCGGCGGCATATCTTTTTGCCTTTTGGTGCTGTCCATGGGGTTTTCATGGCAAAGATACTGGAGTGGGTTGTCATTTCCTTCTCCAGTGGATCACATTTTGTCAGAGCTCTCTGCTACGACCTGTTCGTCTTGGGTGGCCCTGCACAGCATAGCTCATAGCTTCATTAAGCTATGCAAGCCCCTTTGCCACAACAAGACAGTGATCCATGAAGGAGCTTTCATGCTGAATGCTAGGTTGGTCCAAAATAAAACATCTCTTATTGATGATTTAATCATGGATGAAGGGCCTGACCTGGCAGGTACCATGAAGACCTGGGCTGGAGAAGCCGAGGGCATCTCATCCAGCTATGCCCACCTGAATATTTGGTGCAGCACCAACCCCACCTAGAAGGAAGGGGAAGGGGTATAGTCCTAATTTACTGAGATTCAATCTCCCTCATGGGGCATCCTGTCCCTTTGAGGCCAGGTCTAGAGTGTTTGTACCTGGTGCTGAGTGATCAAGACAGATAAAGGATTCTGTTGTTGTACCATGCACCCTTCTGCCCAACAGACTCCCTACCTGAGCTGGAGATAATCTCAGACCTGGTGCTGAGCTGGTGTTGAGGACCCCTAAGATGTTAGTCCTCCATGCTGAGGCTGCTCTGGCTGGGGCAACTTAGGACTTCATGGCTGCCATGACAATCATGGGGCTGTCTCAACATGTCACTGGCCCAACACATAAAAGAGGTCACACTAAGGTCCTTTTTAGGCCCAGAGTGTAATTGGCCCTGCACCACCCAAAAAAGCTCTGCAGGACGGCACTGTGAGAATGCAAGGGAAGTGGACAAGAATTCCTTCTTTGCCGCCCTCACTGCCACAGAATAGGCTTGATAATGAGCTCCAAGACATGTTTGGTCAGATGGGTCCTCAATCTATGGCCCGCGGGCTGAATCCGGGCTGCCATGCCCATTTATCCGGCCTGCCTCAGGTTTTGTGGGCACGCACGCGTGCTTCCGCCACCTGCCTCACCCTGCGTGCAGGGAGGTGGCAGCTTGCTTGTGCAGAGATTGTTTTGCACTCACTCGGAGAAAACGGTCTCCAAGCAAGCAAGCCACTACTTTGCGCTCCCGCCTTGCCTTGCACGTGCGCCCACGCATCCTGCCCCCACCTCAGCACCCATGTGCATTACCTCCGCCCCCTTGCCAGCCCACACACACCGCCGGCACCAACTTTCCAGCACGTGCCCAGCACCTTTCCACTGGCCCCCCGTTGAAAAAGTTTGAGGACCCCTGACCTACGCTCTAGTCGTCTCCCAGCCTGCTTCATCACCCACAACTCAGGCATATACCAAGGTACCACGCGGGCTTTATATGGTGGGAGAGGATGCTTGCGACTTTATTGCACCATCAGTAGCTCGCTGTGACTTTTCCCAGTACTTTAGGGATAAAATTGCTCAGATTCACCATGAGCTGGACTCCACAGTTGAGATGGCCCTGGAACAGGAAGAGTCTAGAGCGCTATCTGGTCCATCTTTATTGGATCCAGCCTGAGGATGTGGATAAGGTGCTTTGACTAGTCTAACCCACCACCTGTTTGCTCAACTCTTGCCCTTTATGGCTGCTCATCAAAGCCAAGGATGGGATATACACATGGGTCCAGGAGGTTATCAATGCTTCTCTGAAGGTGGGTCGGGTCCCCACCCCTTTGAAGGAAGCAGTGATCAGGCCCATTCTGAAGGGGGTGACCCTGGACCCAGCAATAGCTACCAACTATAAGCCAGTGGCCAATATCCCATTTTTGGGCAAGGTGTTCGAGCAGGTGGTGACCAGGCAACTCCA
Source organism: Varanus salvator macromaculatus (assembly GCA_023646645.1). Taxonomy (NCBI): domain Eukaryota; kingdom Metazoa; phylum Chordata; class Lepidosauria; order Squamata; family Varanidae; genus Varanus; species Varanus salvator. Next base: position 14,964,802 of record JAIXND010000754.1, on the reverse strand, counting down.
GGCTCTCTTGAAGGAAAATGACCATCTGGGCCCACTTCAATCTGGCTTCAGGCCTGGCTATGGAACTGAAACTACCTTAGTCACCCTGTATGATGACCTGCGCAGGAAGAGGGACAGGGGGAGTGCATCCCTGTTGGTTCTCCTGGAATCTCAGCAGCTTTTGATACCATCAACCGTGGTATCCTTCTGGATAGGCTGGCTGAGTTGGAGGCACTGCTTTGCAGTGGTTCCTCTCGTATCTGACTGGCTGATTCCAGGTGGTGGTGCTGGGGATATTGGCTTTGCATCATGGCAGCTTTGCCATGGAGTTCTGCAGGGTTCCATTTTATCCTCCATGTTTTTCAGTTATCTACATGAAACCACTGGGAGAGGTCATCTGGTACACTGATGACACCCAGCTCTACCTCTCTTTTACATCTAGTCCAGGTGAGGCAGCGGCTGTCCTTAACTGATGCCTGGCTGGTGTAATGGGCTGGATGAGAGCCAATAAATTGAGGCTCAATCCAGACAAGACAGAGGTCCTGTTGGTGGGCCGTTCAGCCTTCTGGGTGATTTCAGCCCAGTTCTGGATAGGATTGCACTGCCTCTAAAGGGCTGGGTGTGCAGTTTGGGAGTTTTTAACCCAGAGCTGTCACTGGAACAGCAGTGACAAGGAGTGTTTTCCTTCAGCTTCAGTCTAGCTTACCAGGATGAGCAGTGCCTAGCAACAGTGACCCATACTCTGGTAACCTCCCGACTGGACTATTGCATGGGTACTCAAACTACGGCCTACGGGCTGAATCCGGCCCACCATGCCCATTTATCCGGCCCGCCTCAGAGGTTTTGGACTCGCCGCGCATTCGCACATGGGCGAGGCGGCGGCTTGCTTGCACGGATATCCTTTTGGACTCACTCGGAGAAAACAATCTCTGTGCAAACAAGTTGCTGTCTCGTCCTGCGTGCCCCCCCTCACCTCACATGCTCCCCGCCCTCACCCTCTCACTGGCCTGCGCCGCCCACCTGCACCGCCTTGGCGGCCTGTGCACACAGCCAGCACCTTTCAACTGGCCCTGTTGAAAAAGTTTGAGGACCCCTGGACTAATGTAATGTGCTCTATGTGGGGCTACCCTTGAAGATGGTCCAGATTAGACCAGTTCGTTTAGAATAGAGCTATCAGGATGTTAACAGGGACCGGGAGGTATTCACTTATAATGCCAGTCCTCTACCATCTACACTGGCTGCCAATTGAAGTCTGGGCCCAATTTAAGGTGCTGGCAATGACCTATAAAGCCCTAAACAGCTTAGGATCTAGATATCTCAAGAAGAATCTCCTGCCCTATGTGCCTGCCTGCCTGCCTGCCCCTTAAGATCTGAGGTGGAGGTTCTTGTTCGGGAGCCCTCCTTCAAGGAGATTAGGAGGGTGGCTACCTGGAGAAGGGTTTTCACTGTGGTGGCACCCTGGTTATGGAGAGTGCTTCCCAGGGAGGTTTGCCTGGCACTGTCACTCTTCCTCTTGGCACCAGGTTAAAACCTTTTCATTTTCCCATTATTTTAAAATTTGCTTTGGTTTTAAGGTAAGTTTTATTTTATTGGAATTATTTGGAAGCTGTGCTTCATTTTACTTTATATTGCTTTTACTGTAAGACTGTCCTGAGGAGCTAGTGGTTGGACAGTATATAAAAGCTCTAAATAAATAAATATCACTATCACTGAAGCAGAAAGGCATGGCTGTGACCACAAAAGGTTGTAATCATAGCAGGGAGAGAAGACTAGACAGGTCCTACCATGCAGGTCCCCGAGATGCTTGTGTGAGGACTGAGGGAGAAAATCCATGCTAAGCCTGATCATCTTTTAGGTGTACTCTGGACTGCTCCATGAGCAACCCAGAAATGTGTTGCTTATTCACAAGATGAGTCACTATGTCATGCTAACTCAGAGTCAGTTTACACTTGCTAATGTACTGCATAACATTTTAACCAATGTATACCCAAAAATGTCATGTGTGAACCTACTTTGCCCAATTTTACATGTCTGGCTGATGCAAATTAAGGGATTGTGCAACTGCCATAGACAGGACATGCTCTCTGTAAATGAAGCAGTTTGCTGGTTGCAACAGTCACAGATTGAACACTCCTGTGGCATTATGGAAGAAATTATTTTTTTCCTTATTTTTATCATGAAAACCAAAAGGCTGGGCAGAGGGAGGAATAGCAAAATCATCGAAGTGCTGCAAATCATCCAAGGACAGGGCAATTCACATTCTTGGGAGAAGGGCACCAGGGGGGCGGTGGTCACTGAGTCAATAGGTCCCACTTGGGAATGCTCAGATGTCACCCCATGGAACCAAGAGCTCCGATTGCTTGGAGGGGGAATAAAAAGAGAGCATTTGGGTTGGCATTTGTGACCTCTTCAGAGAGAAACCAGTTGGCTCCAAAGGCTCCATCCATCTGTACCTTGCTACACTACTCGTGAGAAAGTCCAGCTTAGTATTCTTTCTGGTATTAGTGGTAGCTTAGCTAGCTTTGTTTTTTTAAGTATGAGATGGTCAAAGGGCTTGGGAATTGTGTTTAGGATTTGAACTTTGTATTTTGTATCCTGCTTTCCAATTCCTCTTTCCTTTCCTTCTCCCTCTTCTGTGTGTGCATCTGTGTTGCTGAAGGTTTGCCCTTTTAAATCCTCCACTCTTATTGTGTGTTTGTGTTCATTCAAGTTGTTTTCTCCAGATACTTGGATGGGCATGTGTTGAATTCAATGTGACCGGTTCCTGGTGGATGGAACTGGGAAATTCTGGGTGCAGATTCACCCAGGGGGCCACGGGAGGTAGGGATATAAGGGCAGCTGAATGTTATATGTAGCCCATTACTTTAGATGCATGAAGTGTTATCTTGAGTTTCAGTTTTATACAGCTGAACTGAACATGCACTGCATTTTAGGAGACACAATGACTTATAGGTCACTGTTTTGCAGTGAAATCTGTCACTGTCTTAATTTTCTATGCTTAACATATTCCACCCTTCCCTGCACACCACTTGTTTTCCAAAGCACAACCCTAGCACAGGGAACCTCAATTTAACCAATCCAAAGGATGAAAATAAGGTTGTAAGCAATCTTGATAGTATGTGTTATAGTGTGTAACAGGGACTGGCCTGGGAGCTCCATGGCTACTTGGAATCAGGCACCTGATCTTTGCCCAACATTGTATCCGGTATACCACATTGGTTGTCCACTGCTGATATCCTGAAACAAGAGGCTTGCTTGACAAGGATAGCAAGGAGATTCCCTCTGATAAGACTCTCGGGCAGGGTGAGGGGGATAGAAGCTACCCTTACTGCAATAAATAATATTCAACCAATTACCTTGTAGCCAATAGTAGGAAGAGCTGTTCTATCCCACTCCAAAGGATAGTTTAGTGCTGGAACTAATGGAGATGCAGAAGCTGCAGTAGATACTGGAACTGGGCCAGCTGTGTGGCTGTTTATGTGCAAAAGGGGAGGGGGAGAAAAAATGGATAAGGATTGTTGAACTGCTCCTAACTAGGTGCAAAGGACCACTGGATTTAGGAGATACCAGAGAAGCCATGTATTTTTAAAAAATGGATTAGAACAGTGGAAAAGAACTGGCTCTGTGTAAGCTGCTTATAATTTTTACCAAGAAAAGAGCAATAGTTAGTGTGGGAATCTGGTACCTGAATGAAATAACTTTGTGCTTGGCCGTGAAGATCACAGTATCTAGAGAAGCCACAAAATACTTGGCTTTCCTACAAGGGGAAAAAAACACTGATACAATGTTGATACAGGTTGATACCACTGATACAGGTTGCTGTGACCCATGAGATAAAAAGCCTGCTACAAGATTTTTAAAATTTCTCTTATGGAAAATTCTGTCCATTAGCAGGGAAGTTCCACCTCCTACTTATTACTGCTGCTGCATTGCATTTTTTTTCCTTTTGTGAGGAATGCAAGGTGGCTTACATAGTTCCATTTAACCCTCACAACAACTAGGTGAGGTAGGTTCATCTAAAAGTCTGTGAACTTTGAGGCCAAGTGGGGACAATTACCTGGATCTCCCAAGCCCCACCCCAACAGTCTAACCACCAAACCATGCTTGCTGTCATCTAAAGGCCTTTCTCCATCTCTGATCATAATCAAGTTGGCCTGTTTTTCAGTCACTGAAATTTTCTTGCCTCCCCGACCCCCATTTTCACCACAAGCAAGAGACAGCCTTCAGAAACTATATTGAAGCCTTTCCCAACCTGCTGCCTTTCAGAGGTTTGGGACCTCAATCACCATTAGCCTCAGCCAGCAAGGTCAGTGGTTGGGAATTTTGGAAAGTACAGTCCGAAACAACTGGAGAGTACCAGTACCAGAGAAGAAGGCTGCTGTTGCTCCCCTGGTGTTTCTCTATTTCTTCTGCTTTACTCTGGTGAAGACAATACACCCTGGACCCAGCACACTGGGTAGGCAGTTGTAAAAAGCTACGTAGTTAAAAAACAAACAAAACAAAACTACAAAATGTAGAATGATTTGACTAGGGTATTGTAATTTTTAACACAACATGCTTATTATAGTTGCTTTGTTATTTTTTTCCTATCTGTCAATCATTTGTAGAGAAACAGTTACTTTTATATTCAGGCTCTGCCCTTCTTTTATCTCATTTTCACTGAGTTTTTTTCACTGTTCTACCTCATTTTTTCAATGTGTCTGGTTTTCCACTATGATCAGTGGGTACTGCACAACCAGTGTTGATGACAAGTTATCCAGAACTGTACCTGTATTATAGGAAAGAGTTTATTGATACATTATTAATAATAGTGATGTAATGAAACAAATAACACTGTAGCTCACTGATGCCTACAATTCAATGTGGAAGAATTTGTTGGACTCAGCTTCATCTCTATGAATATTCTCAATATTTCCATCTTTGCTTCAGATCATTTTATTTTTAGAGGATGAAGTTCAGGGAATGCTGCTGCATAGACCTAGAAGTCTGAACAAGACCCTGTAAATTTGGCTTGGTTTACTAAGCCAGTCATAATTCATGATTGTCACTTAAATAACCTACTGTTTTAATCATGTATTATAGTTGTTACTGACCTCCCTGAATGTCTTCTTGGCTGAACTATGCAGTAAAAATTCTTAAAACAAACAATGCCATATTTCTGGAAAGTAGACACCTTTGGACACTGCATTTGTATCTTTCAGGTGATAGAGGACCTGACTCCTTACTGGCTACATTATTATTATAGTCTTCCCCTAGAACAGTCTTTTGGCAGAATACAAGGATTTTGTCTGATACAAGGTGGTTATGAGAATAGTTTTATTTTCTTGCTGGAAGGACCAGTCAATGACTGCACACTGACAACGTAACATGTAAGATATAAATTTACTCCTCAAAAAGCAGTACATGTCATGGCCATCACCTTTTCTGGTGGTGAACAGACATGTCCGCCATCTAATTATTATGTATTGTTTTATTCTTTAAACTTGATAATAGATTTTAGTTGGCATATACAAGCCTAAAGCAAATTTAGCTGTTTTACAATAACCAATGACCACAATCACTTTGGTCACTGTACCCTTGCAGTCAATCAGCAAGCATTCTGACTCCCAATTAACAGCAGCAATAATAAAATGTTCATCTCCACCTAAATTAGGCTGCTGAAACGAAGGGGAGAAAAGCCTAGGGTAAACAGAAGTAGACTTTTAGGCAGAATCCAACAGGACACGTATATCTTGGCCAATTCTTTTATACCCTGCTAATTACACTGCACAACCAGCCCCACATTCCTGGAAGGAGGGAGGTTAGCTGAACTTGCATAAGAAAACTTTGCCAACTCTTTCCAGAAATGAGCATGTCTGCTTATCTGGGGGCTTTGGGGCTTCTTCTAGGAAGCACTGTATCTCATTTGTGTAACTCATCTTTCTGCAACTCACTTGGAGGGACCCACTGCCTGCAGAGAATAATTGGTGGGACATTATGGCAGTAGCACCCCTTTGGAATCTGTCTTTTGCATGAAACCACTCTGAGGTGAGTTCATTTCTGATGAAGACAAGTTTCTGAGTTCAGAGGCACTTGTTCTGTAATTTCAAGTACAGGTAGTCCCCAAGTTACACATGTCCAGGTTACAAACAACTTGTACTTAAAAACATGTGAACTGCCATAACCTATACATGAATATTTCTAGGGGAAAAAAGCCATGAATATCTCCAGGGAACTATGCAATGCATTTGGTGGTGGATCATCAGTGGCTATATCCCTAGAGATATTCACTGCCATTTTTTAAAAGAGAAAGAGATTCACTAGAAATAGTCATGACTATCTCTAGGGAACTACATATGATGTATCTGCTGATACATTTCTCAGTGGCCCTGTAGTTCCCTAGAGATACAGTACTCACACCTTGTTGTTCTGCAGCATCCTGATCCTAGACTCCAATGGTAACCCACCCCCGTCCAGCAGCACAATCAAACTCTGACTCTTTAGCAGTAGGTCCATCTCCATCATCATCATCAGTTAATGTTAGGCTTAATGTTACCCCATGAATATTCTAAACTGGTTTAAAGAACTGTTTCTTTTCTTTTTACAATGCTATATACCTACGCACATACATAGAAATTCTCTTTCTCGTGTCTGTAGTTACTTTATTATTACTGTATTATTATCATTATTACAATGCTATATTGTGTTTATGATGTTTTAGTAAACATGGAAATGTTTTCTATGCATAGAAAGGCAAAATGTGTACATATATGAAGACTAACATTTGGCTTACTCATGTGATCTGACTTACATACAAATCTGACTTAAGGACGTTCTCAGCAATGGAGCTCATCTGTAACCTGGACATGGTTTGCTCTGGTTGATGGATGGTTCCAGTAAAAAAACACAAGTAGACCCAATAAGCCTAGTCTGCCCACTGCTGATCTAGGTATAACCTTGGATAAACTCATGTGAGAATTTCTTTCCAACAGAAACAATTTTATCCATTTTATATAATGGATATTTTTCCTTTATAAAACATAAGGTGATGACATGTTTAAAGAATTTCTACCACTTTTTCAGCCAAACAGTACTTCTGCAGCAGCTTACACAGATCAGTAATAAGATAGTCCCTCTCCTCAGGCTTAAATCTAAAAGACAAGTGGAAAAGAGTTTGGGAGGGAGCTAAGGAGAAGCAAACTCAAGTCATTAGTTTTTAGTTACATCATCAAAACATTATTATACCCTTTCTTTGTCTTTACATCTTCAGAAGAAACAAATTTGGGGCGTCTCCGGACCTCTCTCTTGGTATTGTATAGCAGATTTCTCTGAGTCATTTCTTGAAAAAATAAGATATTAATTTTAATGTAGAAAGTCAAAGAGAAACAAACTTTTTATTCATAAAAAAGTACTGCTAAAGCAGAGGGACTGCTCTTTGACCACCAGAACCCAATTTGAATTTCAAGGTCTTACCCCCTACAAGGCAATGCAAGAGTCAAGAATCCTTCTCTGAAAAACCCTTCAGAGGTCATGCATGACAAACATAAAAGGGCAGTCCTGTGTAACATAAGGGTGGAGTAATGGTGGGTGGAACAAGTTTCGTAGATACAGCAGCCCTTCTGTGGAACATCAAGCATACTACAACCAGTTAAAAGTAAATCAGCACAGTACCTTTAAAGTTAATCACATATTGCTGGCTGCCTGCTTCAAACTGAATAATGCCATTTGGTTCTGCTAGAAATAAATTCTCCAGATCATCAGAACCTAAATTGGAGTCTTGATGTTGTCCATCCTAAAGAGCAGAAATATGGAATAGTAATGCAGAAACTCATGTGGAAATAATAATGATTTCTTCCCTACAATCAGGTTCCCCCTTCTTAAATGAAATGCTTATACAACACCACTGATGTATTTCAATACATTAATGCTGTTGGGAGTGTGAAGAATGGCTCCTAGGGGCACTGCTGGCTGCAGAGTTCAGAAGATCAAGAATCAGAATGTGAAGCAGATCAAAGGGGAACTGGGAGGATGGGACATGCCAAGACACAGAGATGTAAGAGGCAGGCATGCTTATCTAAAGGTCAAATTATTTAGTAGGCAGGCAGTTCCTGGGAATAACCAAGATGTATATCCTGTGCAAGGGAACTCTGGGAATGAGGGATCTCAGATGGAAACCAGACACCCCCAGCTCTTGACCCCAAGATGAGGTGCCAGCAGTGATGAACAACCCAATTAAATGACTGGCATGCAAAAAGGAGGAATATTTGTTTCAGAGAGCCCCTTCTGAAGGGATGGGGCCCAAGCAAGTTCATACAGAGAGTTCCTGGAGGTAAACACTAGGTTGGGTTCAACAAACCATTTTGTGCATGCTCAGAGATTCACTCTGGATGATTTGTACTTGAGAGCAATAAAGAAAAATGGTCTGTTGCTTTGGCTGCTCAAAGGAGGAACCTCGGCTCATGACAACTTGAACCCAATACCCATTATGCTACATGAACTTTGCTTTATCTAGCTACCAGCAATGAAGACACTTTTCTTTGTCACATTTGCACTTATTCCAAGGAAAATATATATGTTTAGTCTTACAATTGCTATATAGTGGCAGTTATTCTGAGTCTAGTCTTAGGCACAATTAACATGCATATGCCTGGGATGTAAGTAACACTTGCCCATACAGCCAACATCTTGTTTCAATGGAGCTCTCAGTGTTGAGGTAGTACCCCAGAGAGGCAGTCACAACGATGCCAGGTGCAGGGTCCAAGCTTTTCTTTTCAGGACCAAGTATAAATTTGTAACATGGGCCCCACAAACACAATCTCATTGATGAAATAAAATCTATTTTAATGCTAAAAGTGTAATTTTTACATTTCTGAAATTACACAGTGGCCTTTCCTTCCATGCCCAAAGACACGTGCCTTTTGCTGTTTTTAATACAACATCCAGCCTAGAAACAATTCCTTCAAAAATTCTTACTTTGTAATTTTCTTATTTTCAATTTTTTTAAAAAAAATTCTACAAGACCAATGTAACTAGAAACATTTTATAAACAGACCACTTTAAATTTTCAATTAGTTTAATAAATTGTTGTTGTTGTTAGTCGTGAAGTCGTGTCTTACCCATCGCGACCCCATGGACAACATTCCTCCAGGCCCTCCTGTCCTCCACCATTCCCCGGAGTCCACTCAAGCTCACACCGACTGCTTCAGTGACTCTATCTAGCCACCTCATCCTCTGCCGTCACCTTCTTTTGCCATCTATTGTTCCCAGCATTAGGCTCTTCTCCAGGGAGTCCTTCCTTCTCATTAGGTGGCCAAAGTATTTGAGTTTCATCTTCAGGGTCTGGTCTTCTAAAAAGCAGTCAGGGTTGATCTCCTCTAGAACTGACTGGTTTGATCTTCGTGTGGTCCAAGGGACACGCAGGAGTCTCCTCCAGCACCACAATTCAAAGGCCTCAATCCTTTGGCACCCAGCCTTCCTTATGGTCCAGCTTTCACTGCCATACATTGCAACTGGGAAAACCATAGCCTTGACTATATGCACTTTTGTTGGCAGGGTGATGACTCTGCTTTTTAGTATGCTGTCTAGATTTGCCATAGCTTTCCTCCCAAGGAGCAAGAGTCTTTTAACTTCTTGGCTGCAGTCCCCATTTGCGGTGATCTTGGAGCCCAGGAAAATAAAATCTGTCACTATCTCCATTTCTTCCCCATCTATTTGCCAAGAAGTGAGAGGACCGGATGCCATGATCTTAGCTTACTTAATGTTGAGTTTCAAGCCAACTTTTGCACTCTCCTTCTTCACCCACATCAAGAGGCTCTTTAGTTCCTCTTCACTTTCTGCCATGAGAGTGGTATCATCTGCATATCTGAGGTTGTTGGTATTTCTCCCAGCAATCTTGATTCCAACTGGTGATTCATCTAGCCCTGCCTTTCTCATGATGTGCTCTGTATATAAGTTAAATAGGCAGGGCAACAGTATACAGCCTTGCCGGACTCCTTTCTCAATTTCAAACAAATCAGTGGTTCCATGTTCAGTTCTCACTGTTGCTTCTTGACCTGCATATAGGTTTCTCAAGAGACAAATAAGATGGTCTGGTACTCCCATCTCTTTAAGAACTTGCCACAATTTGTTGTGATCCACACAATCAAAGGCTTTAGCATAGTCAATGAAGCAAAAGTAAATGTTTTTCTGGAACTCCCAAGCTTTCTCCATGATCCAGCTTATGTTGGCAATTTGATCTCTAGTTCCTCTCCCTCTTTGAAATCCTGCCTGTACTTCTGGTAGTTCTCGGTTCACATACTGCTGGAGCCTAGATTGTAGGATTTTGAGCATAACTTTGCTAGCATGCGAAATGAGTGCAATAGTGCGGTAGTTTGAACATTCTTCGGCATTGCCCTTCTTTTGAATTGAATTGTAAACTGACCTTTTCCAATCCTGTGGCCACTCTTGAGTTTTCCAAATTTGCTGGCATATTGAGTGTAGCACTTTAACTGCATTGTCTTTTAAGATTTTGAATAACTCAGATGGAATACTGTCACCTCCACTAGCTTTGTTGTTGCTCAGACTTCCCAAGGCCCATTTAACTTCACATTCTGAGGTCAGTGACCACCCCATTGTGGTTATCAGGGATGTTAAGCTCTTTCTTGTATAGTTCTGTGTAATCTTGCCACCTCTTCTTAATCTCTTCTGCCTCTGTTAGGTCCCTGCCATTTTGGTCCTTTATCATGCCCATCTTTGCATGAAAAGATCTTTTATTGACTATGAAGGCTACTCCATTTCTTCTGAGGGATTCTTGCCCACAGTAGTATATCTGATGGTCATCTGAATTAAATTCACCCATTCCTGTCCATTGTAGTTCACTGATTCCTAATATATTGATGTTCAGTCTTGTCATCTCTTGTTTGATCACATCCAGCTTGCCTTGATTCATTGATCTTACATTCCAGGTTCCTATGGAGTATAGATCTTTGCAGCATCAGACTCTCCTTTCCCCACCAGATACATCTGCAACTGAGTGTCCTTTCGGCTTTAACCCAGTCGCTTCATTCTTTCTGGCGCTACTAGTACTAGTCCTCTGCTCTTCCCCAGTAGCATATTGGACAGCTTCCAACCAGAGGAGCTCATCTTCCGGCGGCATATCTTTTTGCCTTTTGGTGCTGTCCATGGGGTTTTCATGGCAAAGATACTGGAATGGGTTGCCATTTCCTTCTCCAATGGATCATGTTTTGTCAGAGCTCTCTGCTACGACCTGTCTGTCTTGGGTGGCCCTGCACGGCATAGCTCATAGCTTCTTTGAGTTATGCAAGCCCCTTCACCACGACAAGGCAGTGATTCATGAAGTTTAATAAATAGATTCATTTTAAAGATTTTTTAAAATTCAAAAATCATGAATTTTCTCTACATAGTAAGAATAGCTGAAGGATGGGACAGGACACAGGGCTATGAACTGGTCATTTGCTTTCATAGTTTTGGCCCTGTAAAACCTTATAGCGATAATGGCTCTTAATATTCCTTATTACCATGCTTTGTATCTGCTCCCTACCTATCCAGAAAAAATGAGATATTTTTAAGTATGGGATGAGATATTTTTAAGTATGTCAGCAAGGAAGCACAAAAACATGTCTTTCAAACTATTTGAGTCAATGCCCCCTAAAAGGGTTTCCCATTCATCAGGTCCATTTATTTTCTAGAAGAACACATGAAATATAAAATAACATTTGCTGAAAAGACAGGGAGGTCCATAATTATACTAACTATAGGGGCTAAACAACAGCCTCAGATTCCCCTTTTGAGTTCTTAACACTCAGGACCAGATTATTTCTCCCTGTAGATTTGATACAGCCTCCACTGTTCTCAAGAAGTACAGATAGTTTTGTTGTGGAGGTCAGGGGTAGACTGTTTTTTGTTTTTTTTTAAGTTGCACTTTGTCTCCCTTAAATTGAGTAATGTATCATGTCCTTTCTGAAGGAAGGTTCTTCAGATGAAGAGAGCCAACACAGCAGGCCCCAGGTATGGGCAGATGCAGGGGTTGAGGCTACAGTCACCCACCTCCATTAGAGGTGGTCCCTGAATTCCTCAAGGGCAGGAGTTGGATTCAGAGAGAATTCACTCCATGGAGAGGAGGGTGAATTCACTGATCCAGCAGAAGTTCAAGCAGCATGCTGAGCATGGAGCCTCCCATAAAACAACTAATTAGCCAGCTGTGTTGTTTTAGAGCTGGCTATAAATTAGATCAGCCAAAATCTGCTCTTTGTGGCAAGCAACAGGGACTGCTACCAGCTTGTTTGGATTAACTGGATTCCTAAACTTCTTGGCTTGCATCCTGGACATTCTTCTGGACACTCCTGCCTGGCTTAAACTCTGGATCAGCAGTCCTCAAACTTTTTCAATAGGGGGCCAGTTGAAAGGTTGCAGTGACTGTCACAGGCCGGTGAGGTGGGGGTGCCTGGAGGCGCAGGCCGGTGAAGTGCCGTCGGGCGCGTGCGAGACAGCATTGGGCATGTGCGCTCGGAGATCTCCCAGCATGTCAAAAACCATCTCCGAGTGAGCAAGCCACCACTTCCCTGCCCACGCAGCAAGTGTGCATGCAGGCGGCAAATGGCTGCGCAAGCCAGATGGATGGCCATAGTGGGCCGGATCCGTCCCACAGGCCATAGTTTGAGGACCCATGCTTTGGATGCACAAACAACATGGACAGAATTGACAACACGGACATATCTTTTGGACAGAACTGACTATTTCTTTGAATGGTGACATAGGGATTCCAAGATGGCGTCGGAATGAGACAGATGTGATTAGCTATCTCTGCTAATTACTCTGGTGTTATTCAAGCAGTGGAGTCAGGAGACCCAGTCAAACTCTGTAGGGGTGAAGACAGATTACCTGGGCATGTTTTGGCTGGATGTGGGGTGGCGATCCCATATCAGTCAAGAACAATTCAGGTGTCTCAGCTGGATAATACAGGAGGTTTTTTTAGCCTCTGCAAGTTCACGGCATCTTATTAGATTAGCGTAGAAATTTTTACAAGCCGGATAAACATCGGAACTGCTGAGTAAATATTTTTGTTAGGCTATCTTCTCTCTGCAACAATCACCCGTGGGAAAGCAGTATTTGGCACAAAGAGCTGAAGAACCCCCTTAATTATTAAAGCAGCGAATGAAAATACAGAGACTTCGGAACTTCTGTGTAAGTTAAACTCAAGCTTTTTTGTGAGTGTCTCTAGGGTTTAACTTTATCAAAAATATATGGTGCAACTTGATAGAAGTATGAAGATTTGACTGAAAGGAAGAAAAGAGGGAGAAGGAAGAGGTGGAGGAAGGACCTCTCGTCTGCGTTTCTGGGACCATTGCCAAAATATCTGGCAGCCTGCCAATCCTTTGTCTGTTCGTGCTATTGGAACCATGATGTCTTTACAAGATTCTCTTTCAACAATTAATCAACTAATCAGGTATAAGATCTTCTCAAGAAATGTTTTTGGATAAAATACAAGTTTTTCGAAGCGAACAGAAAAAGAGGTTTGATAAAATTGATGCCTCTTTCATGTTGGTGGGAATAACTAAAGCAGAACAGAGTATGCAGGAAACACAACAGCTATGTGGAATTGCAGATAATGAAACAAAATTAACAGAATCAATAAATAATCTGCCATCCAGCCTATTTGTTACGGTGAAGGAGCGGCAACTTCTGAACTTTGAAGCAGTAATAATGGAATCTGAGATTGAAAAAATGAGAGTCTTACTGCAAGAAATACAGCCATTACGAATGATTAATGATTTGCAGCGGATGAAAGAAGAGGTGAAGGTCTTATTGCAAAAAATGCAGTCATTGCGAATGATTAATGCTTTGCAACGGATGGTATGAATTCTGGATTTTAAATGGCGTGGCAGGGGCGTTAAACAAAAATACTTGTCTTAATACAAATGGTCTGATATGTCTACTGGGGTATGGAATGGCTAATATGGAAGAAGTATATATATATATATTTCTTTTTTTCTTTCTCCCTTTTCCCCCCCTTTTTCTCTTCTTCCTCTCTTTCACTTTTTTAGACTGTCTTAAAGTTTAAAAGTGATTAAGAAACAAAGATGATGAATGGATGTGAGATATATGCGTATGAACTTTCTTTTCTATTTCATTTTTTTTCCTAGTAGATATTAGACTGGAATACTAGTAAGCAAAAAACATATTTGATTGTGTTTGTAATTGTTATTAGGAAGAGTCTATTTGTTCAATATTAGTAAAAAGAAAAGATTTGGAATTGTGTAGTGCTGGTTAGGCTGAAATCTGATATTTAAGATGTTTTTAAAGATGATGAATGGATGTGAGATATATGAACATGAACTTTCTTTTCTATTTCATTTTCTTTTTTAGCAGATACTAGATTGGAATACTAGCAAGCAAAAAATTTATTTGATTGTATTTGTAATTGTTATTAGGGAGAGTTTATTTGTTTAATATTAGTAAAAAGATTTGGAATTGTGTGTTAGGCTGAAATCCTTTATCTGATATTAACTTTTACAAAGTGTAGAGAGTCTTTTTTCTAATATGGAAAACAGGACTTTGCAAGAAATGGAGGACTGATGCTGCCATAGAAGGAGAAAGAAGATTGTGACCGCTATCAAGTTTGGAAATCTTGTTTGTTACTGGCTGGAGAAACGGGACCAGGCTTAGATCTAAAAAAGATTTTGTAAGACTTTTTAGACAGAGTTGAAATGATCATAGAATGTTGGAGGACGTGTAGTGAGAGGCTGACTCAGTAGTTCTGATGTTTGTGATGATGGATGTCTTAATATTGTTGTAAAAACTAATAAAAAGTTGAAAAAAAAAAGAATGGTGATATAGGGACTTGGCATTTGTGGGCATACAGCAGGGCAGGACAGATGTACAATACCACAAGGCTCTTACTTGAGATTTATCTCTAAAAAAAGAATATCCAAGTAGGCTCAGACATTGCTCAGGGTAATTCTAATGAACAAATTGCATACTGACCTGGTTCCCATATTCAATCCACTGGCCAAGATCGTTCTTCCAGTACCAAAGCCACTTTGTTGTCATTACAAATTTAGTAGGTTTGGTGACAGATGATGGTGTGGAAAGGCGCCGAACTGGAGCATGATTACTAGTCATGGAGCAAAAATTGATATCTGGGTTCCAATGACTATGAGAATAAAAAAGGAGATGTAAAGTATCTAATTGCCTATGGACACAAACTATTTAATTACCCTTTCAACATAAAGCCATAGACTTCCATATCAATAAAATCATTCCTTCTATGGCTGAAGTAATCTTCCCCAACCTTGTTCTATCACAAACAGATGGAAGGCATATATAGAAATGCTCTTACTTGACTGATAATAAAGAGAAGCCCACTACTGCTACAGTGGGCAGAAGGTACATTTGGGTCTATTGTTAGATATCTGGGAAATTTTCAATAGATCAGCAAGAATTTCTGACTCCTAATTGTTTGACCATAACACCAATGAATGAATAACTGCTGCAGTATGAAGATAAGATTTTTGCCTGGAAGGACTGTGAGGTCCATTTAGTTCTGCTACTCAAAATAAATTCCACAGCTCAGAATTGTCTTTTGTACCTGGTTTCAAGTGGTGGATCTTGAGGCGCTACACATACAGCACATGCACACAAAGTAGAGCCTACTATGTTTCCCCAAAAATAAGACCAGGTCTTATATTGATTTGTGCTCCAAAAGACACACTTGGGCTTATTTTCAGGTGATGTCCTATTTTTTCATGTACATTTATTAATGTACAAAAATCTACATTTATTCAAATACAGTCATGTCATCTTCTTCTGGAACATCATCATAACTCTCCAAACCCCAAATTGTGTCGCAACGGACGTACTAAATGCGTCCATCTGGCTGATCTTAACTGAGGCTTATTTTGGGGGGTAGGGCTTATATTACAATCATCCTGAAAAATCATGCTAGGGCTTATTTTCTGGTTAGGTCATATTTTTGGGGAAACAGGGTATAAACTTCAAGCCTGCCTACACTGCTCAAGTGCCTCTTCTTTAAGTAAACATAGGGGGAAAGTAGGCTGGGGGAATAAGTTGTTTGTTTTGTGGAACACTTCCTCCCACCTTCCAATGGCACCTCCTATGCTAAATCATTCTCAGGAATCAACTTCAGGTCCTCCAGCCTTGCCAAGTGGACAGGGCTGCTATGCATACTAGGGCAAACTAAGAGTTCTCATAGCTCTCATGTTTCCCACTCAGTTATATGGGGCAAAGTAAGCTGGTTCCAGTCTTAAATACTAATTCCCATTCCAAACACTGGGAACAAGGGATCAGGAAAGTTGTTATAGTTACTATTTACCTATATAAAGTAAATAGTGAATATTTACTATTTATATATATATTTATCTTCTAGAATATTTATTTCTAGGGTGGGGGAGAGAGAGTACTGCACTTGAAGCATTCTTTAGTCACAGTAAATCCAAACCCGTCTTTAATACTGGACAATTCAGCCACCACTGACAGGTGTGTGTGTGGGGGGGGGGGGAGGCAGCATTCTTGCTCTGTATTGTGCTTAGATGCTGTGTTTGGTGAAATTACAGGGTGCGGGGTCAATATCTGAATATAGGCCTGGCTGTACTCTGCTGTGATCAAAGGATTGGCTTCAACTTATGCAAGGGAAGAAATGACTGGAAAGCTCCATTTCTTCCAACATGTCAATATTGCCTTTAACCTTTATATAGCCTTGCAAATTGTTAAGGAATTATTGACACACAAAACATTCTGCCTGACTAAATGTACCTATGTGCCATCTTTCTGTGAAGTCTTTCTGTCTGGTTGTCTGTGGGCAATTTCACTCATCCAGAGAATAGATGAGTCACTATCTAGTTATCACAGATGACTAGCAACAGTACTATTATATCTATCGCATTAGCATTTTGTTTCCCAGTATCTCAAGAGGAAAATATATAGGGGATTTACTGTTGTACAGCCAGCTTGTATTCATTTATATGCAAATAAACCCAAGTGCAACTTACTTACTAGGTTAACCACATAGAAAACTGCAGCCACAACCTGAAACCAATATGGGAAGGTAAGGCTGACATGTACTGAAGGCTACCAACAGCACTGCCTGGTACAGAGTTAGACTGGAACCAGTCCTTAACATCCCATCCATCTAACACACCCTTGTTACCAGTTCACAAATTTAGGATTCCAGTAATATATTGGCCTTTTCAGATCCCTTGCTATAATGAGAAACCTTGATGATATGACTATTATAAAGAACTCTTTGTTGTCATGTTTGTTACACTAGAGAAGCTGGTGCGAGTCAAGCTTGTTTTGCATTACCAATATTTATAAACTGTTTATTTAAGTCACCCTTAAAAAGATTAGATTAAATCTCAAGAGGGTTAAATAGTTTTAATCAATTAACTTCTTTAATCAGCAAAGCAGTACATAATCTTGAAGGTTCAAATTCAATCCTTTCAGCTAAAAGATGGCAACATGCTCCATGAAAGCCACCTAATCTCATAATGAGCTGCATTTAACTACATTAGTGAAATTGTTGAGCCTGACAGCTCAACAGAGACATCAACTCGCGAGAAAGAGTCAAACGTTCACAATGAGAATCAGGCATTGGAACAAGGGGACTTATACTTGGGGCCCAGTAACCAAAAGGCCCCGCAGTAGCCTGACTCTGGGACTGAAATAGCCTCCCCATAGCCTAACTATGAGGCTTCTGATCAGGTGGCTTCTCCTCATCCTTTGAGGTACTTGAACAAGTTGCCCCCCCACCTCCTGACTCTGAAGCTGCTGGGCAGAGTTCAGAAGGCCAAGAAGAGGGAACAGTAAATTTGGCTGATGCTCAACAGAGGAGGAGTTTACGACATCTGGAACAATTGAGAAGACAGGACAGAGGTTTGTCCTGCCCACGAGCGGAAAGACGTGATAGGAAAAGCTAATCCCACGTGGGCTCCTCAGAGATACTTCAGAAAGGAGGGAGCAAGCTGTCGTGAGGTCGTAACTCACATCTCCAATTAACTCACACAGCAGTCAGCCATAAAACTAAAGACTTTTATTGCTACTTTCAACAAGATTTACGATGCAACAGGTAAGTTCTAACTGGGAGCTCCTAGCAACACAGTCTTTCACTTAGCATCCTGCTCAGAATACAAATATTTGCAATGTTATGATAATTGCCAATCCATCACTAATGGCCTCATGACAACCACCATCAAAACCCCTCAATATTCTCTTTTAAAATCTAGTTCCTAACAGTGATCTACCATAGTTAGTGCTGGATGTGGAAGAGGTAGCTTGACTCCCAACATGCTTCCTCAATGCCAGGTCCTTGCAGTTACATGAAAAAGGTATCTGTTTCACATGCTCAGAATGTTTTTCTTTATTCTCAGTCAATAAAGAACAATTCCATTAAAAGAACACTGGTGGGAAAGAAAGCTTTGGAACTGAAAAACCAGCAATAGCCATCACATTCAGTGCAGAGATATTTGGCCACCCCTATCTTCCCTCATTTCCAGAAAGTTGCTCCCACCACACTTCAGCAACTATCCGCCCAACATGTCTATCTGGGGGAAATGGGGCCATTTGTGGGGAGGAAGGTTTTGTGCCAGATGAAGTATGTACACTTTCATAGACTAAGATCTCGCTATATGACACTCTTAATTGCTGTAATTACTTTGGTTTTGCCACATAATTAGGATACAAGCTCAGCAGGTCTCCCTTTCTGCTTTTCTACCATGTTTCTATGCTGTAGCGCAGCTTCAGGTGGAGCTGCGCTACAGCATAGAAACAGCACTTGCAGAAATTATACTTCATTTCCCAGTTCTAAAACTACACAGGAAACTCCTCTGAAAAAACACACACAAACCAAGAGATTCTTTAGCTCATCTAAAGAACTCACAATGAATCAAAAGTGCTCAAAGAGATTCCTTATGTAGAAAAGTTCTGTATGGAATGTTTTTCATTATCCTTCTTTAATCTGGAAGCACATTCTTCTGTCATCTCTTGGAAATTATAGCTGACTCAAACTAGAAATTGAAATAAGGCTGCATGCTTACCTGAAAGTGAAGCAGCCATATTTCAAAATCACTAGGACATATTTCAGTAATAGCTGTGTGAAACATACCATCATTTCTGTTTCTAAAATCTAACATGGGGAACTTTCTGAAATGCATAGTGCATCCCAATTTTTGTTTTTGATGCTGCTGCTGTGTCCCAATAATTTCAGGCAAGATTTTATGGTATTTGGGATATGGCCATAGGGACAAAATTGAAGCACAATATTCAAGCTGTTTCTGAAATGTGAGTATTCAAAGTATTTTTATGAGATTGGGAAATTTGCAGCATCTATAATCTGTGCAATGCTTGCACAAAAAGAAATCGCATAGATTTATTATGGCATAGGCTATGAGAAAATTCCAAAATCCTAATCAGTGTGATACCTTTATTTTGTAATTGAACAAAAGGCTAGTGGATTTCCAGTGCAATCCTATGGAAACTGGACAGTGTCCAGACAGCCATAGGATTTTTTGGAGACCAGACCCAACTCAGAAAGTTGCTCCAGTGTGGAACTACAAATCACACTCACAGCATAAGCCTTTCCTGCAGCCAGCATGGAAAGAACCTTGTCAGCTGTGTTTCCAAGGTCAAAAGAGTGACCACAGAGATGAGGTTTAGCCAACATTCCAGGGAGTGGGGAGGGGACACATGCTGCTACAATAAGACATATTCTGGCAATGCCTCAGACTCCTCCTCACTTGCTCCAAAGTGCTACACTTAAGGCAGCTGAAATCAGCCATTTTAGCATTTTGTTGTGGGGGTGGAGAACAAATGCAACCTGTGCAGGATGCCTGTACTGCTGTGTTCAGAGGGATACTGGTATCCTAACCAGTTTGCACACTTAAATAATTAGGGGAAGGGGTTAACAATATAACAAACACTCCTTGGCTTTATCCTATACCAAGATTCCAGATTGTAACTGTCTGCTTTATTGATGGAATTGATTATATTCTGGATCACTGAGTAAGAGTCTGGAAAATTCCATGATAAAGCTCAAGCTTACAAACTATTTTCTTCCATTTTTAAATGCTTTTGTAAATAAATGAATACAATGAAATGATAATTTCTAAAAAACATGTTTAAAAACATGAAAGTCATGCCTTTGTGATGCCATACATCATGTATGGGATTAAGAAATAAGCCCACCCCAGGCACATAATTTCTAAAGGGAAGAAATCCAAAGAAAGAGACTTGGGATTTAATTTCTATAATGGAATGCCAATTTCCATTAGTACTTTTCACAGAGAGGGAAAGACCAAGAAGATCAATACCAGGTAAGAGATGGATCACAATAGGCCTTTTCTATTTCTTTGTTTTCTGCAATATTATGCCAATCATTTCCGATATATTTTTGCCAGCAATAAGGCAAATCGCAATGCACCAGGGGACAGTTATCTGCAAAGAGAACAAATAAAAGTAAGGGATGTCTCAGCTGATAACAGAACTAAAGTTCAAATTCACTTATAAGAATATTTTTGTCCCACCATTCCCATTTTAACAAAATTCCTGAAAAGGCTATCTACAGCTAAAACAGTAAAATTACACTGAAAACAACAGAAACAAACACTTATTTCAGACAGCAGCAGCAAACAAAAAATTTCAAAAGTAGTGAGAACCATTCTCAAATTCTAGTCAAGCTAAAATCTCACAATACAAAAATGCTTGTGAAAAAGAATTGAAATTGTGTCAAAAAGAAAGCAGGTTGATCCACCGGCACAGAGACTCCCACAATCTGAGTGTCACAGTGAAGAATGCCCTTTTAAGAATGTTTGTAAACCATGTTTGAGCAAAAAGTCTCCCCAACATTTCTCAACAAAGGTGATTTGGGAGAAGACAATCAATTAACTACCTCTGCTGAAACGAGAGAGAGAGAGAGAGAGAGAGAGAGAGAGAGAGAGAGAGAGAGAGAGAGAGAGAGAGAGAGAGAGAGAGAGAGAGCGCGCGCGCGCGCGAGCACGCACAATAGCGTTGAGGTCAATGCTGGTAGTGGAGTTTTTGCAGATGTGATGTTCCAGCTAACTCTAGTTAGTACTGCACAGAAGAATATGATAATCCACTTCTGAATTTTATAACCATGTAAAGCATATGGTGAAACAGTTCAAAATGAAATAAAAGAGGACTTCTGGGGAATGGAGACTTGTCTGGCAGCACCCTGTAGTGCTCTGTACCTTATCTCATTTAGATGCTTATAAATTGTCTTTGAGAGTTTCTACCTCTTCAAATGAGAGGTGAACTTGAAGACTTCCAGTCCATAGCTCTGATTATGACGAGATGGCCAGATAAGGTAAATTGAAACAAGAGTCACTCCCCACAATATTTTTTCTAAGCTCTTTTCTTTCGCTTCTGCTCTTTTTCATTCCATTTTTTGAGCCAAAGAAATATTACTGAAACTTGCTGCAATTAAGACTCCAAAGGCATTTTTGTTTGCATATTTGGAAAGGACTGTGAAACGGACAGTTTCCTGATGATTAGCAGTGTTCTATAAGATCTCTAATTAAACTTTAACAGCTTTAAAGATGTCTGATATCTTTAAGAGGGTAAGAGTTATGGATGATGGGGACTGCCCTTGATATGACTAAAGCTTCTGTTTGATGAGAAGGACAGCTTTGCTCTCTCACCATTTTCCTTCTGCAATAAGATGCCACTGAGAGTGTGAAGCTAGGGAAGAGTATTTCATACACTGTGACTCTAGTTGCTTTTGAACTAATTTTGTACATGACTTACAAAACTTTGACTTACAAAACATGACTTTTGTACATAGGCAACTACTGTGAGGCAAAGATATTAAAGAATTATGGACTCCCCGTCTTAAATTTTGAAGGGAGCAATAATGGATTTTCAAGTTGTGATGCAGAAGTAAAATGAGTTGGGGGACTCTCAGCACCATCTGTTGGACTTGGAAAAAATGGATTTGGGACTAACTTGATACAGAAGAACAGGAGCAAAAGTTTCTGCTCCTTGATGGAAGTTGCTGAAAAATTTTAAAAGAATGTTTCTTCCTAACAAATTAATTTAAATTATTATTCTAATAGAGATAAAATGTGATTAATAACTATATGATTGACAGAAGATTGACTAACAAGTTGAGTCCCAGGCTGCAGGCCATGAATAATATTTGGATACTATTCCCCATCCTTCTAGTTCCTTGGAAGCATGGGGAGGGCCATGCAAGCCTTGAGTCAGGCTTGGCAGTATATGTTAATGTTGGCCTGGGAAGGCAGATTCTGAGGTGGAAGCGTAAGGTTCTAAGAATCACCAGCTTGTTCAAATGTTGTGTGGCATCTCTGGAGTGATATCTTGTGAGGTGGATGGGTTTGAGGTGGTGGTGGCAAGCACTAGATCCTTGTTTCTTTTGCACCTCTGGGAGGCCTTGGTCTCAGTTCAGACACATTGCAATTGGATGGCCTGTCTGAACAGGCAGTACTCCAACAGGAACATTCTTGGCATCTAGAATCAAAGAATGCCCATTACTCCCTATAAAAGTCCACGTTGTAATCATGCTTCAGGGGTGGTGTAGGCCACATGGAATGACAGCTAGGATCAATGATGGGGGAACATGATCTACAGCAGTTCTTGTCAGGTTCAATCAGATGTTGCAGACTTGGAATCAGCAAGGAAGGTGAGCTGCATCTCAGTCCCTCGGTAACTGGAACAGGATGCCATCTGGAAGATGATGGCTCTCAAATCTCTCCCTCTGCAAATGAGGCACTCAGAACTGTGGTAGAGATGGAGACTCCTGTACTGGTCTTGGAACCAGAGAGGAATGTTGAGATGGCTTGGGCTTTGGCACCACATGAACCCAATAAGGACTCTTGATCACAAAGCTTTTTTGTGTACATGCCATCATTTTGTCCATTGCCCAGAGTGACCTTTAGAGCACTTCACCTTGTTGGCCAACTTTTTGGCTTTTGCAATCTTGGTGGTATGTTCATTACCTGTGTCAGAGGTTAACGGTTCCATCAGGGGTGGGGGTACAGCTAAGATTGCAGCTCTCAAGATTGATGGTTGTAGGGAGCTACTCCCATGTAGTGCCCTGCTCCAAAGTACTGAATTCATGCAGGCAGCTTGATGTTTTCTGGCTTGTGTGGTAGTGGTAGCAGAAATCCACTACATGACCTTCTCCCAGACAAAAAAAAAAAAAAGCACAGAGAGTGTCCATTGGTAGGTGGCAGTTTATACTATCACTTTCAGTGCAGTTTCTAAATTGTGCCTTGAGCACCATTGCCAAGAGCAAGAAGGCAAGCCAGGGGAGCAGAGGGAGCTGAAGAGAGGGAGGAAGGGACACTAAGAGAGATGTATCCCCTGCCCCCAAAATAGTTTTTTTTTCTTTTTTTAGGAAAGAGTGGAAGAACAAAGGATATGGACAGGTTTCAATATTCTGTGTCACTTCACAGCTGCCTTTGGGAAAGCTGATGAATCAATATAACAAGTTAAAAATTACAGATAACAGACATTAAGAGTCCAAAAATGGAACATCTCTATGCCTAACAAGATACAGGATGTGAAGTTTGTTGTTATGTGCCATCATGTCATCCCTGACTTATGGTGACGTTATGAATAAAAGCCCTCTACAATGTCCTACCTCTCAGACAATTAGAGCAATCCCATTCATAACAGGCAAAGCCATTACCTCCTCATGCTTTGGGTAATGTGCATTCAGCAAGCCTATCTTGTCTGGATTAGACTTCTTTTTATTAGCACTACCCCACCCCATAATACATACTTGTTCAGCATTTGCCTCACTGCTCAATGAAAACAGTAACAACAAATAATGCTGGGTGCCATCAGCATACTAGTGACACCATGCTCCTAAATGTAGGGTTCTCTCTTTCTAAGTAGTTGCAAATAGATGCCTTTAAAGCAGAAAAGACAAGAAGGAACATCGATGTGCTGCACAGGCTAAGCACCTTGGTGTTGTGCAGTAGTTACGCAGTGCTGCAGGTACCAATCAACCAGCTCCAAGCAGAGGCACTGCATCTACATGTTCAGAGTATTAATTAGTTTCCAGATCAAGTGGTGAAACAATACTATCTACAAGACCACAGAAATGGATGAGTGTGTGAACAGAGAACTCCAGTCCCTCTCTCCATCCTAATGTCCCAAGTCCCTGACTGCCATCCCTCCCAGGCTATGACATACCTTCTTTCTGCTTCACCCAAGGCTGTTTCTTGAGGTGGAGAATGAAGTGGATGGAGGCAATATAAACAACAATGATCTGAGAAAGGCCAACATGCATACTCAACCCAGGTCTTCTCTACTAAAACTTACTTCTGTATTTGCAGAAACGCCAGACATAATGCAAACATATCTCATCACTTTTCTCCTTTTCAGTACTCAGAGGTTTAGTAGGAGAAGCTGCTTTTACAGCTGCAAGAAAGAGAAAAATCTTAAGATCGGTCTACCACACCTTAGAAAAATTATGTTCTGCTCCATCAAGAAGCAGCTGAAGGCACTCTCACTTCTCTTTTCAGGACCAGGTCAAAGCAAATTGGAACCACATTGCATTAATCCTAAATGTCACAAGGCACACATCACAAAGCACTGGTCTTAAACAAAATCCATCTGGAATATATACATGTGCAGCACCAAACACAAGCCAACATGCACCAAACAAGTTAAAAGATACTCTTCTATTACCACAATTATACCAACTGTCCAATATAAAAACAAGGCAAGTATCAAACACAAAAATTAAAAGAATTGCAATTACAATATATAAATATCAACAGCTCATGTATCTAAAACACATAAGGCATAAGCATAACAACATTGTTAAAACTGCTATCCTTAATTTATCAGTAGATTGTTCATCTTCAATATTTACCAGATTTTGGGAAATGGAGGAAATATACAGATCATAGTTGATTGACACAATATGCTCAGTAAACATTTAAAAGTGGGCTCTATGGTACAGGTTGGGATTAAAGCCCAAAGCTGCAAAGTCAAAGCTGCAGGCAAACCTGTGCCAAAACAATACAGACATTCAAGGATTCGGATGGAGGCAGGGGACAACAGGATGGCATTCGATGTGGTTAAGTGTAAGGTCTTGTACTTGGGGCACAGGAATGGGTGTCATAAATACAGGTTAGGGGACAAGTGGCTGGAGAGCAGCACTTGTGAAAGGGATCTTGGGATGTTGGTGGACTACAGGCTAACCATGACTCAGCAGTGTGACACAGTGGTCAAGAGGGCAAATGCCACCCTTGGAAGAATAGACAGAAGTGTGGCTTCTAGATCGAGAGAAGTATTACTGCCACTCTGGTGCACGCACCACTGGAGTATTGTGTTCAGTTCTGGGCCCCTCATTACAAGAAGGATACAGAGGTTGGAATTGGTGTAGTGAAGGGCTACAAGAATAGTAGCTGGTTTGCAAGATAAGCCATATGAGGAGAGACTGAAAGGACCTGTTAGCCACATAGAAGTACATGAGGGAGTGTCACGTGGAGGTGGGTCATGACCTTTTTTCCTCTGTGGATGAGGGCAGGATACGTTCCAATGGAGCAAAGCTCAGGGAACCATGGTTCAAGTTGGATGCCAGAAAGTACTTCCTGACAGTACTCCTTGGTTATGAAATGGGCTTCCATGGGAGGTGGCTGAAGCCCATCAGTGAGGGTGTTAAAGGATAGGCTGAACATGCACATGGTGGGCATATCATGAGCTGAGCAGACTGGAGCCAGGAGTCAGACTAGATGGCCTAGGAGACCCATTCTGATTCACTTCTTTCTATTCTGGCTTAAACCTAATCAATCCATTTGAGTTCTATGATGAAAATTTTATTGGTTCACCTTTAGCCGGCTCTAGTTGCATGGAAGTCAGTAAACTGGAAACTTGCTCATATCTGTATTCTGTCCAATTCAAAGCATCTGATCTTCTTCCACCTGACGTAGGCTTGGGGTTTGAGGAATAAGCTAAGAGAATGGAGAAGAGCTTAAGACAACAAAGAGAAACAGGGACATCTGCATGCTAGAGTATATCAGCAGGAGAACACAAGTGCCCAAAGGAGAAATACAAAGCCCCTGTATTTATAAACACTCACTTTTGGATTGTCCCAACTCTTTACAAAATGCTGCAGTTTTGTGATCACAGATAGACTGGATATTCCAAGCAATCTTATGATCCAGCCCTTCTGCAAGCAGCAGTGCCAAAGTATCTGGGTCCAAAAGGGTGTGTGACCTCTTGCAGCGGGGAAATCTACATTGTCCTTTAAGAAAGTATCGGCAAATGTGAAGTTTGGTGCAATTGGCTTGCTGGCTGCATTTCTCTTCCCCCTTGTTGTAGACTTGGCATACCTGGACATGGGATGAAAAGAGAAAAGTACATGCAAGAGTGACAACTGATGCTGCATGGAAGTCTTTCCAAAGTGGAAATGAGAATGATAAAAGAAAGGTAAACTAAGAGAAATTTAAAACCAAGGCAAAAAAAGAATATAAGTAGCAAATTGCTAAGAAACTATTAAGGCAAAAAGAATTATGTATTTAGAAGCAGGAAACCTGCCCAGGAGGTTGGACAGGAGGGTTTCTAAGGAAGGGCTAGAAGATTGCAGAGATGATAAACCAATTCTGAATTGCAACTTCAGAGAGATTCTGCATCAAATACTTTTTGTGGGAGGAAGCATCTGAAGAACTAAATCAAGAACATTCTACATCTAACTGAGAAATTAAAAATTCACAACAGGTCCAGATGGCTCAAACACTATTAAAATATGAATTTTCTGGTCTCTTATAAAAATATGGAACTTGTCATTAGCATGTACCTTTAAAAGTAGCAAACATAGTATCTTTTTTTTAAAAAGTAATCGGGGATCAGCTAGGAGATTATAGGTCAGTTGACAGTGAGGACCCACAAGAAACCATATTGGGACCAGTGCTATTTACTGGTTTATAATTGCCTATAAATTGGTAAATGACTCTTGCCTCCCATTGGACTTCACCCTCAAATTGGAGTTCATTATCAAATTATTTGGGAAGATATACGTATCCTGTGAAGAGCTCTAAAATGATCTGAGGAAATGGGCAATAAAATGACAAATGGGATTCAGTATGAATAAATGTAAAGTGATGCAGACTGAGCAAAAGACCTCACTACATATGCATAGGCCATGTCTGACTTGCAGTGGCTAAAACAGGAAAAAAAATCTTGGGGTCATGGTAGATCGCTTAATGAAAACATGAAGTCCATGTGAAAGTGAAAGAGCAGCTGTAAAAAGGATTTCAAAATGGCACACCATGTATAATCGTGCCCTTATGTAAACTTTAGTGCAGCCTGACTCACAGCCACAGTGCACATTACATTAATGAAGCTGAGGGTTAACTTTTTCTTTCCTCTAGTTTAAGCACAAGTCTTCCCAATTCAGAATGGGACAACCACACACCAGGAGGGGAGGATTACATGTCCCCCATCACTCTTTACTTCCTGAAATAACACCCTCTACTCCACTTAACAAAAGAAATAAGTTTCTATTGGTATCAATGGAAACTTTTCAGGCTTTGTTAAATCCTTCCAAGGAGGACATTTTGAATTGCAAAATGTTCCAAAGCAAATTAGGCTAAATTGTCTAGTGCCCTAAAGTGTAATCCTATGCAAGTTTAAGTGGAAAAAAGTCTAGAGCTCCCAGCATGCTCCTGCCAGCATTGCTAGTTGGGGCATGTTAGGAGTAGGTCTTTTTTCCTATCTAAACCTGCATTGTGCCCTTAGAGTGTTATCTAATTTAACATGTTTATCTTATTTGTATTTAATACACAGAAAAACTAAAAACATACCCCAAGTTAATTTTTCCCCAGCACACCATGTATTTGACCTAAAATATTTGAGTAGGTAGGAGAAATAAAACACACTTACAGTACAATTCTATGGCTGTTTAGGCAGTAAGTAGAAAAAAAAATCCTGTAGTTCCCAGCATGTGCTGGCCAGCCATGTTAGCTGAAAAATCCTGGGAATATTAGGACTTTTTTCCTTTCTAAACTTGCATACAATTGCAAACTTAATTCAATTTAAATGTTACATTATGAAGAATTACTTATTGAAATATCTATAAATATTATCCTTTCCTTATGTTATTCAAGTTTAAGGAAAAAACACTCATAATGAAAACTGTTAACACACTAATACATATTAGCAAACAAAATAACTGTGTATGATAGCCTGACTACTGCTCTTCTATGTCAAATTCTCTTCCACTGAGGATGTTGGGACACCTCCAGCATTCTGCCACTTATAAATTTCATTTCAAATTTTGTTTGTGTGTGTGTGTATCAATGATATATATGCATTCTCTCACATACCCACTAAATAATCACTAAATTATAATCACTAAAAAGGCATTAAAACCAAAACTGCCTGCTTTGCCTAATGTTACATTTGCAATGGACATTTACCATTTGTTTTCACTGACAGATTTACAAAATGGAAAATTTTCCAGAGAAAAATGAAGTACTGGAAAATGTTTCATTCAATATCACTATAAAGTATTTTCATAACTTACATCTGGTAAGAAAAAAGGATCATTTTGAAGAAGTAAAATACGTAGATCATCCTCATTGAGGCCAGAGAGTTGATGATTTTTTAGGACTTTTTGGTTATCCTCAGATAAAATGTCATGAGAGTACTTGCAAGTTCTAAGATAAAAGGAAAAGGAAGAAAATCATAGTGAAACTACTTGACAATAATATGCAATGAAGGACTATCAATTCTAAAGACCTCAAGTCTGAACTCTGCTCTAAGATTCTTTCAGAAATACAAGTTTATCTATATTGAATACATACAGACACACACAGTCCCAGATTCTGTTGTATCTAGAGTGGCCAAGAGACAAGCCAAAGAATAGGACTATGCACATTAAGGACTGGAGCAATGACAACAAACACAGGCTGGCTGTCCAAGCAGCCAATGTCCCCAAGGGCAGGAAGCAGGCTTAGCCTTTACCACAGTGGTGTCCTGTGGAGAAATGCAAAATTCTACACTTGGCTTGGGCAAATGGCTGCAATGAAAGCAAAGCCTGCTGCCTCCCCTGATACTTCATTGTCGGTACTCGCTCACAGGCAACCTGCAGGGTTGCTGTGGTACAGGATGTATTTCAATGCTGGGAGGGGAGCACTGCCAAATAAAGTCATTTTCTTAATGGGAAAAAGACTCAACAGAAGATTTTAATGTTCAGGCATTTCTATTAAAATATGAATTTTTAATAGAAAGGTAGGGTACAAATTAATATGGGGAAAGGTGTTCCTGTAGGAACTTAGATCCAAGCTGGTCAGGGCTGTAAAGCTAAGAATAAGCACTTTAAATTGGGTCCAGAAGGAAAGGCAGCCAGTGAAGTTCTTTCACAGTTGGCATGCTACACATGAGCCCTACTAGTCACAATTCTGGAAGCTGTATTCTGCTCATAAATGAACATCTCACCTCCCACTCAGATCCAGTTACCAGTACTCTGAGGGCCAAATTAGTGCTTCTTGGCTCATGAACTTAATCCATTCCACAACTCTGGTTGTGACCCAAATTGGTTGTGACCCAAGTCAAATTTCTCCACAAGATTCAATGTAAATAAGGTTAATCCATTCTGGCCCCTCCAAATATGGTCCTGAGCCAATTTTTGGTCATGAGCCAAGTCAAATTTCCCCATAAGGTTCACTGTAAATAAGGTTAATCTGTTCTGTAACTATTTTTTTAAGTCAGAAAAATTTGAAACAACGTGACAAAGAACAACAAAGTGACAAAGAACTGTACAGTACAGTGGAGAACACTAACCTAGGTGCGGGGGGGGAGGTTATTGTTCTGAGGGAGAGTCCCCCTCCATAAGAACACTGGGGAGATCTCTTTCAGGGGTTTCCTCTCTTCTTTGTCTCTTAGCTGCAGGGTCAATTTTGGTGAAAAATCTGTCTATAGTCACTTGTGTTTTCCTGCATTGCACAACCCTTCGGAAATGAGAGACCACGTTATCGTTCATCAGATTCAACACTCTGTTGGTTACAGTTCTGTTGAGGTGGTGCTTCTCAAAGAAATCCTGGTGCTCATTCCATGTTTTCATAATGGGTTGTATCACATCACTGCTAACCTCCTCCCTGTCTTCCTCTTCCTCAGTGGAATCCTCCTCAGCAAGTGCCTTCTGCTGCTCACTCTGGAATTCAGCAAGTTCTTCTGTCGTCAGCTCCTCTATGTCTTCCCTGCATGAATGCAACTGCGATCATGGCCATCTTCCCTCTCGGGGGTGGGGGAAGATGGCTGCGATTGTGCTGGTTGGGGCGGTGGGGGGGGGAGATGGCCAAGATTGGGCTAGTCTTTCCTGAAGGAGTACACCCATGATCACACACGTCTTCCCTGCACGAACGCAACTGCGATCGTGGCCATCTCGCCACACAAGGGGGTGGGGAGATGTCTGTGATCTTGGTTGCCACCCAATGCGGAGTTTGCGACCCAAGTCAAAATTTTCATGAAATTTTTGTTCGTGACCCAATTTGTTTGTTAACAAAGGCATTCATGACCCAAGGCACCACTGTATATGTGCATTTTTCCCACTTTTGAAACATCTTGCATAACGGAGGCCCTTGTACTTGGGAATAAAAGCAACTGCAGATATGGTTTCTATATGGTTTCAAAAATGTAAGTAACATCATTATTTGTGATTTCTCTTTTTATACTGTATTTTATTCTGTATTTTCGTTGTTTTAACCCACCCAGGGAATTGTATGGCTAATGAGGCAGGTTAGAAATCTAAATCATCATCTTCATATGGAATTTGGCCCTGCAATTTCAGCTCAGTATACAGTTCCACTGTGGGGTAGTGGTTAAAAGTGCGGAACCGTTCTAGTCCCCACTTGGCCATGGAGCCAACTGGGTAACTTTGAATCAGTCATAGACTCTCAGCCCAACCTACCTCAAAGCACTGTTGTTGTGGGGATAACACTGAGAGCATTATGTAAGCTGCCTTGAGTCCTTGCAAGAAAAAAGGCAGGATATAAATACACATGCATGTAAATATTTGCTTTATACTAAATGCCATAAAGAGAAATTAACCCTGGGAAGCAATTGAGTGGGAATCAAGACCTAATCAGTTTCAAAAGTTTCAATCAACTTCAAGCTGACATTTTACTCCTAGCAACAAATGTTTTCCAAAGGCACAGAGGTTAAAGTCAGATGTAAAGGATAGTTTGGAAAAACAGCCATAGGTATTAGTGAGAACAACCACCATAGCAAGAGAACATTCCAACTCTTTAAAAGGGGGAGGGATGGACAGCCCACTACCGCCACCTCCCACAAGATTCCAACGCTGATGCAGCGTCCACCGTGGGACTGGGATGCTGCCAGCCTGCGGGCCCTCCTCCCTGCTGGCAAGTGCTCCGTGTGTCCTGCTCCTGCCCCCCCTCCAGCATGGGTGGCAGCTGCGCCAGGCTGGGAGCGGGGTGCGGGGGAGGAGCCGCGGCTTTAACTCACCGGCCGTGACCAAGCCGGCTCTGGGAGGGACAGACAGCCCACCGCCACTGCCCGCGAGATTCTGCCGCCGCCACAGCTGACCGAGGCCCGCCACTGACGACGCTGCCCCAAGGGATGGGCGGCGTCCACCACGGGACTGGGACTGAGATGCTGCCGGCCTGCAGGCCTTCCTCCCTGCCAGCAAGTGCTCCACGTGGCCTGCTCCTGCCCCCGCCCCCCGGCGTGGGTGGCAGGTGTGCCGGGCTGGGGGTGGGGCACGGGGGAGCAGCTGTGGCTTTAACTCGCTGGCCGCGACCAAGCCGGCTCCGGGAGGGACGGACAGCCCACCGCCACTGCCGCTGCCACCCACAAGATTCCACCACCACCGCAGCTGACTGAGGTCCGCTGCTGATGACGACGCTGCCCCAAGGGGCGGACGGTGTCCATCGCGGGACCGGGATGCTGCAGGCCTGTGGGCCCTCCTCCCTGCCGGCGAGTGCTCCGCGTGCCCTGCTCCTGCCCCCCCTCCAGCATAGGTGGCAGCTGCGCCAGGCTGGGGGTGGGGCGCAGGGGGAGGAGATGCAGCTTTAACGGACTGGGGCCGGCAGCCTCGGGCCAGCGGCCGAAGGGCAACGGCTTAAGGGCGTCGTCACCATTTGTGGCCATGCGGCCATAGATTTTGGGCAGTGAAGTTTTTGTATTTTTGTATTTGGGTGGTTGGTGAGTTTTATGGTTTTATTATATTTTAAATTGTATTGTAGCTGAGATTCTTTTAATGGATTCACTCCTGGCTATTGCCATGAGGTTGCCTGGGGAGCGTGTAGGTGCTACCACTGGGGTGGTCTTGGGCAATGGTCGTTATGGCGTTGGGGGTTTAACGTGTTGGCGTAGAAGCAGGAGGGACAGATGGTTGATACCTGTTCCCCCTTCTGGTTATTCCCCCAGCTGGAAGGTTCTGGGTAGGCTTATCAACCACCCCTCGGGCCTGACAGTGCTGTTGCTTAACACCAAGTCAGTCCACAACAAAACATCCCTCATCCACGACTTAATTGGCTGGCTTGCATTACAGAGACCTGGGCGGGAGAGGGGGGGATGTGTCCCTCTCTTTACTGTGCCTGCCTGGGTATCTGGTCCAGCACCAGCCACGCCTGGAGGGGAGGGGAAGGGAAGGGGTGTCACTTTAATTTACCGAGCCTCCATCTCCCTCAGGGGGCTTCCTGTTCTCTAGAGACTGGGTCTAGAGTGCCTCTATTGGTGTTGGGCGACCAAGACAGATTGGAGATTCTGCTGGTGTACCGTGCACCCTTCTGACCATCAGACTCCCTGCTGAGTTGACAGAGATCGTCTCGGACCTGGTGTTGAAGACCCCCAGGATGTTGGTCCTGGGGGACTTCAATCTCCATGCCGAGACTGTTCTGACCGGGGCGGCTCAGGACTTCATGGCTTCCATGACGGCCATGGGGCTGTCTCAACATGTCATAGGCCCGACCCATGAACGTGGACACACGCTGGACTTGGTTTTCTCGACGGGGCAGGAGGAGGGGGATCTGAGGGTGAGGAATTTGTGTCTAACTCCCCTGTCATGGTCAGATCACTTCCTCATGAGGTTTGAGCTCAATGGTGGCCTTTCCCTCTGTAAGGGTACAGACCCTATTCTGTTGGTCCGCCCTCGGAGCCAGATGGATCCGAGGGCGGATTCCTGAAGGCTCTGGGGAAGTTTCCGGTTGATAAGGCTGGTGCGCCTGTCGATGCTCTGGTCGAACTGTGGAATGGGGAAATGACCAGAGCTATTGACACAATCACTCCTAAGCGTCCTCTCCCTCCTAGCAGAGCCCATTCATCCCTCTGGTATACACCTGAGCTATGGGTGATGAAGCGGGTTGGAAGACATCTAGAGCGTAAGTGGAGGAAATCACAGGATGAATCTGACTGAACACACTTGTGAGCTCACTATCGAGCCTATGCTGTGGCGGTGAGGGCGGCGAAGAAGAAATTCTTCTCCGCTTCCATTGCCTCCTCACAATGCCATCTAGCAAAGCTCTTTCGGGTGGTACAGGGGCTGGTACATCCAGGCCCTAAGAAAGATCCCGTACCACCCTCGACAGCCCGTTGTGACAACTTTGCCAAGCATTTTAAGGAGAAAATCGCACAGATTCGTCACGAGCTGGACTCCACTAGTGATTCAGAGCCCTTAGGGGAGGTGCCAATGTCTCCGTCTGGTCCAACATTGTTGGATGAGTTTCAGTTATTGCAGCCTGATGATGTGGACAAGTACGTCCCACCACCTGCTTATTGGACCCTTGCCCATCTTGGCTACTGAACAAAGCCAAACATGGGATTGGTGCCTGGATCCTGGAGGTCATCAGTGCCTCTCTTAGGGACAGCCAGGTACCTGCCCCTCTAAAGGAGGCGGTAGTCCGGCCAGTCCTAAAGGAGGTGTCCCTGGATCCAGAGATGGCCACCAATTATAGACCGGTGGCCAACATCCTGTTTCTGGGCAAAGTGTTAGAACAGGTGGTGGCGGGACAACTCCAAGCACTCTTAGATGAGACTGATTATCTGGACCCATTTCAGTCCGGCTTCAGACCCGGGTATGGTACTGAATCTGCCTTGGTCACCCTGTATGATGCAGGGAGAGAGACAGGGGGAGTGCGTCCCTGTTGGTCCTCCTGGACCTCTCAGCAGCTTTCGATACCATCGACCATGGTATCCTTCTGGATAGGCTAGCGGGATTGGGAGTTGGAGGCACTGCTTTGCAGAGTTTCCACTCCTATCTCAATGGCCGATTCCAAAAGGTGGTGCTGGGGGACTTTGGCTCTGCGTCATGGCCGCTATGCCATGGAGTTCTGCAGGGATCCATTTTGTCCCCCTTGTTATTCAACAACTACATGAAACCGCTGGGAGAGGCCATCAGGAGGTGTGGGCTGCAGAATCATCAGTATGCTGATGATACCCAGCTCTACCTCTCTTTTTCAACCAATCCAGGTGAGGCCGTGGCTGTACTGAACCGGTGCCTGGCTGAGGTAATGGGCTGGATGAGGGCCAATAAACTGAAGCTCAATCCAGACAAGACAGAGGTCCTGTTGGT
Source organism: Varanus salvator macromaculatus (assembly GCA_023646645.1). Lineage (NCBI taxonomy): Eukaryota > Metazoa > Chordata > Lepidosauria > Squamata > Varanidae > Varanus > Varanus salvator. The sequence goes on along the minus strand of JAIXND010000754.1, from coordinate 14,930,304 downwards.
GGGTGGTTCGGGCTCTGGGATAGGTGACTTGGACCTTGTCCTGAATGGGGTTGCACTCCCTCTAAAGGACAGGGTCTGCAACTTGGGAGTGCTCCTCGACCCAGAGCTGTCTTTGGAAGCTCAAGTGACTGTGGTGGTGAAGGGCACTTTCCTTCAACTTCAGTTGATCCATCAGCTGCGTCCCTACCAGGAGGACGATTGCCTAGCCACAGTGACACATGCATTGGTTACTTCCCGACTGGACTTCTGTAATGCGCTCTATGTGGGGCTGCCCCTGAAGACAGTCCAGATACTTCAGATGGTGCGAAATAGAGCAGCCAGCTTGCTGACGGGGACTGGGCGTTACTCTCACATAACCCCAGTCCTCTACCAGCTTCACTGGCTCCCCATCGAAGTCTGGGCTCATTTCAAGGTGCTGGTTATCACTACAAAGCCCTTAACGGCTTGGGACCTGGATACCTAAAGGAACTCCTGCTTCCATATTTGCCCTCCTGCCCCGAGATCAGCAGCAGAGGCCCTCCTCCGGGAACCCTCTGTGAAAGACATCAGGAGAGTGAGTACCTGGAGGAGGGCTTTCTCTGCAGTGGTGCCCCACTTATGGGATGCGCTCCCCAGAGAGGTCTGCCTGGCGCCATCGTTATTTGTTTTTTGGCGCCAAGCCAAGACCTTTTTTATTTAAACAATATTTTAATAATTGTTAATATTATTTATTGGTTTTAATTTCTATAGCCAGGGTGAATCCAGATTTTACATGTATTATTTATATGATTGTTTATTTATTATGTTAGACGCCATCCCAAGGCTTATGCGAATGGGACGGCATACCAAAAACTCCAAATAAATAAATAAATAAATAAATAAATGTTATTGAAGTTTTTAGATTTTATCCAGGAAGTACTTATCGTATATCAATGTTACAACAGGACTGAAGACTGACAGACATCTGTTGGAAATCTTAACATTTAAAATTTTGCCAGTTAGAGTAAACACTCCTTCAACTTTTTCCAATCTCTCTCGCTCTCACCATGTATTCCAGCCCCCATTCCTTTTACTCTTTCTTCCTCCTCTTAAAAAAAACAGAGGGTGAAATAATGCTGTGTGCTGTTTCATTCCATTTTAGGGTTTAATCACAATGCAAGTCACAACACATCAACTGAAGAACAGTTAATGAAGCGCAAGGTAATCTAGTGGTAAAACTTTGTACAAGGCAGTCCCAGAAAATCTTCTTTTCATTTATGTGAAGACTGGGCTGTAGAGGTGTTAAAAAAGATAGACAATCAACCAAAGTGTTAACAAGTACTAATTCTAACAGTTTCTAAAGCGGCAATCCTAATCCTGTTTGTACAGAAAAGAAGTCTATAACCCCCTGCATCCCCATGCTGCCTGAAGAATTATGGCAGTTGTAGGACTTCCTTCTGTCTAAGCATGCATAGGAGTGCACCCTGCATCATGCAAACTCTCCTTGGGAAAACTGGTGTTGCGTTCCTTCCCAACAAAAGCAATCACTCCAGTTGATACTACAAATGTCTTTATTCTAAACAGTATTACAATTACAGTCACACAGGCTAGAAAGTTGTCCTCTCGTTTTAAGTTCAACCCACACTGCGTTCGTGGCCAGCCCTCCAAGGGCGGAGCGCTGTGACCCTTCTCTTTGTATTGCTCAGTCAGTCTCAATTCTAGCTGTCCCAGTCTGAGTGTGTGCCTGTGAGAACAAGCATCCTCAAAAGCCCCTTGCCCCTTATCTCCTTGGTTCTCACATTCCATCTCAGCAACTTTCCCATCTACTGTTTTCCCATCTACTCCCAAATTGACCTCTTCGCGCGCCTCTGTTTTGACTGCTCCCCAAACCTCCTTATCTGGCTCATTCTCAGCCTCAGCCTGTGTGGAATTGGGGAGTAAAGATTGTTCTGCTGATACCAGAAATATCTCTTCATCAACACTCTGGTTCTCATGGGAAGTTTCCTCCTCTTGTGTGTGTGTAAGGGACTCTTCTGAGTGTGTGCACACAACAACTGGGGCAAAATTTATCAAAACTGGCTGTGTTTCTGGAAGGTCGTGGTTCACAGCTGGAAAAACGTAACCCAGACACCCAAGCATTTGGTGCCAGAAACCATCAAGGAACCTAAAAGAATGTTTTGAATCCCATGTATAACAGCTGAAGATTATATAGTTTAGTGTGGCCAAGGAAATGAAAATATTCCCCCAACACTCTTTATAAGCTTGTTCACAAACAATTCTTGGGCATGACAAAATTATCTAAGAATTATAAAATTTACAATACATTCCTGTTGGACCTTAGCTCTCTGTAGGCTACAATACTAGAGGAGCACAACTCCCCACATCCCCCAAAAGGGACAGCTGCCACAGCATTCAGCTTCCTAAGAATCTCAGAGCCAGACTACAGATGTCATCAGAAAGACTATTATGCTTTTATTTTAAAGTTGCATAGTAAATACAGTTAGTGTAATTTGTATTGGGGCAAAACAGAGCAGTTCAGCCAATATCATAATATAAATCTTGTGCACGCAGTTATTAGCCACTTCCCCCACCAAAGAATTTCAGTCTACATGCTCAATGAATGCACATACATAGAGGAAGGCAACACAATCTGTCCCTTCCCCTGCATGTGGCCTTAATGGGAAGCCATGCGGGCCAGTTGTACCTGAGAGGGTTTCTATCAAGATAATGACAGAATGCCAAAATAGCATTAAATTCTCTCAGTAAGTTTTTCACACATCTCACCTGCTTGTTCTTATTAATGAGCCAAGTAACAGGCATATGGGAGTGAACAACTTGGGCAGCTAAGGTACAGGCTCTGCCAAAACCTTAAGCACACTTTCTATCAGAAGTTTTAAGAGCTCTGTCCCTCCACTTTGAACAGTAGTGGTAGCCCTTGAACTCTTGCTCAATGGAAATGTCAATCCTGTTTAAAAAGTAGTTCCTAACAACAGCTGTAATGCGAGTCACAGAGGTCTAATCTGATTGGATTTTGAAGTCATTTGTGTTCTGTTATCTTTTGCTTTTCCATGGCCTTTGAGGCCTACTCTATAAACATTGCTGGGCTGTACCTGTGGAAATACAGTGACCAGCTTCACTTCATACATCTGGCAAGAGAGCCCTAACTTATAAAACTTATGCCAATTTATGGTAGTCATTCAGATACTACTTAGAGGATCATCCCAGGAATGAGATTGCACTTAGTGGTCGCTACTCTTCCTTCCAACAGGCATCTATGTTGAAAGGGGTTTAATACTTCCTCTCACAATGAGAACCTTGACACATGCTGAAAGACACATAGTGCATGTTGGTACATGCAGTGAGAGCATGGCCAGGGCATGGAATGGCCACCAGCTGCATTAGTGGTGGTTCTACAAACCCCCTTATGCAGTTGTTTGAACTTGTGGAGTTTTGTGGGATCATCCAAACCCTTTTCATTAACCATCCAAATGACAGAGAATATTTTAACTATTACTAATTTCTTCTTTTTCTGTGGGTCTTACATGGAAAGAACATTCCAGAGGTTTATTATCAACGAATTCACTCAGGTCCCTGACAAAATAAGCTGGGTGGAGTTTATCTTTCTAAACAAACACAAGTTCTGGCTACCAAATATTCATGTGCTGTGCTGCTGACCAACTCCACAATCACATCTTTTTTTCTTGGTTAATATTCATTTTGGCAACAACAATGGCTTCTCCCATTCCTTTGCACTCCCCATCTGCTACTAGCAGGCATGAAGCATCTACCCTTAGTTCTTGCAGATGACAGTCATATGTGCTCCCCACATTCATTCCTCTATTAAAAATAATATGGTCTCAAAGAAGACCGCATCCTCTACTCCTGATGTGAACTTTCAATGGGAATCTCTTATACCTCCTTTTATGCCTCCAATTTGTCCACTATAGCGAATCAGCTAGTTACCAACAAATGGCTCTGGCAGCCATTTTGAGAGATGGTTGTTAAACATACAAGTGTTGCTGTATCTGACTGTTACAGAAGGATGTGTGCATGAGTCAAGTACAAGAGCAGAGAACACATTTAGTAAAAAAAAAAAACCCAAAAAAACTTTCATTTGTTTAAAAACAGCATTCCATATGCCTAAAAAAGTGGAAGGCAATACTTTTGTTGAGTGAGCACAGGCCTTTTATCGCTTCCTCTAGACTATGTTAAAAAGTCCAGATGAGCATATCATATATTCCTAGATAGTGTTTTCTACCCCACAACAGATCAGATACCAAAGTTTGGCACTATAAGAATGGAAAAAAAATGAAAGCTGTTCTTTTGGTTCTGGAATGGGGAAAATATTTCTGAGTGCACAGGAATTGAAGTGAAGCATTAAAACAGTGGGTGGACTAATGTCCTTGTTAACACACTTGCAGTACTCAAGTTAAACATTTTCAAACCTCATGGGGTTCAAGGGAACCTAAATGGCACAATCCTGTGCATGTTCAGGCAGACAAAGGGCCTACATCTCCCAGCAAGTCCCAACTAGCTGTGCTTAAGTGACGTTTCGTGCCTGTAATATTCCCATAGTCTCCTCTTCATTTCTTCAATATTTTCAATATTTTTAACAACTAAGTATAGTGCAGCCACATCAAACCTGGTGCCTATCAACTGCACGGTATGCAACTATTGTGAAATGGGATTGCCTCTGATAATCCAGAACAGTTAAGTGCTTCTGAAGTCCCATTCAGTTCCACCAGGGAAGTTTACACTACATAGAATCATAGAAGGGTTGGTAGGGGCCATGAAGGCCATCAAGTCCAACCCCCTGCTGTTGCAGGATGCCAATTTACACCATCCCACTCAGATGGCTGTCCAATTTCTTTTTAAATGTCTCCAGTGTGGGAGAGCCCACCACCTCTTTAGACAGCTGGTTCCACTGTTGTATTGCTCCGACAGTGAGGAAACTTTTCCTGATGTCCATTCTGAATCTGGGTTGCCATAGCTTGAACTGATCATTTCTGTCCTACACTCTGGTATCAGCAGAGTATCTGGTATCTTGACCTTCCTCTTTGTGACAGCCTTTGAGGTACTTATAGAGGGATATACTGTCCCCACTCACTCTTTTCTTCTCAAGGCTGAACATGCCCAGTTCCCTCAGTCTCTCCTCATAGGGCAGTGTTTCCAAACCCTGGATCATTTTTGTTGCCCTCCACTAGACATGATTACTTTCTCAGTGAAATCCATGGTGTTGAAGGATACAATTTTAAATACTCTTATTCCAGCTTAAGCTCCACTGAATGCAGACTTATTCCTGCATTCAGCATTGCAGAGCCTGGGCTTCTTGTAAACCCCCTTACTTCTAAGCTGGACTTACTTCTTTTATTGCTATCCAACTTTATTTGTAAGATAATACAAATTTTAAATAAAGCATTGACATGGCTAATAATAGGCAATACTTTCTTAGTTTTAGGGGATATTATGTATTTCCCTCTATCCATGATATAGGAAACTATTTTCCTACAAGGGCAGGTTTACACACGAAGAGCAGGTTTCCTGAACCTGGTGCCTTTCAGATGTCCAGGACTTCCGTTCAGGGGTCACCAAATTGGAGAAGGCACCGAGGGTTGAAAACGCACGCACGCACCCCGCCCCACGTAAAGCACCAGTAAATCTCATTATCAGAACCAGCAACATCCTCCCGCTCCCAAGCTGGAAACCGGAAGGAGTCAGGGGGATTTAAAGTACTGAGTTCCGCCCAAGAAAACACACTAGCATTCCTACCCGAGTCCCACGGATCCCCTAGGACCGCTAGCTCTTGTATCCCTACCTGGTTCGGCATTTCCCCATGAGGTTGAGCTTGCAGAGGTGGAGGCTACTGCAGCCTGAAACACATTCCTTCCGAACGCAGACCCTGACGGAGGAAACAGCCAAGACCCAGGTGGAGCTCCCTTCCTTTTGTATCACAAATCTCTCCTGCCCCACATCGTCCAGGATCTGCCGCACCTGCTGCTCGGGGAGCTGCACCTCCTGGAAGAGCTCCTGGAATCCCAAGCGGCCCCCTTTGGAGCACAGGACCTTCGTGATAAAACTGCACACGACGGGATCGGACATGTCCGCGGCGCCTTTCCTCCAGCCTCTGAATGAATTCAGTGCTTTGCCAGCGGTGGCTTTTCTCAAGTGCGCGGCTCGCATAAGAGAATCGAAACTGAACGGAAAGCGAGCGCTGGGCGTGGCTTGGAGCGGCACTTTAGCGTTGAGGAGCTCGGGTTTTTTGTAAGCCCTCTCAGCGCTCCCTGAAGAAAGGAGGCGCCTCGACGATTTCGAAAGCGGCTTAAAGTTGTTTCTTGTTTCCAGTTCCTTACATTTCTAGCTTCTTATGTTACTCAGAGCTGAGTCAGCAGGGTGAACACGGAGACGAAGTTTGCATCTTGTTGCACGCCGTTAGAAGCTTAGGGCAATAAAATAATACCTCTCTCTTGAAGGATAACCCCCTCAAGATTTACCAGCATTATCTCTGAGAAGGAGAGTTCTGTTTTTATGCAACGTTTAACCTGTGATGCCTTCAGACACATACGAATAAGGAGCTGGGCATTTTATGCCCCCGGGCAAGCTTTCTGCTAGCCCAAATAACACAATTACAACACCGGGACACTGTCCCCTGCTGGGCATTCTGAATGGCCACCCATCCACAAATACTCCGAGAGACTTAGAGAGCAAAAACTTGATGTGTGTGTATTAAAATGCAAAATAAAATAATTAAAACAGCGAAACATCATAAAATGCAGCATCAAACTTTCCTTTAAGTCAAGACTCCTTTTTGTTCTATCCATAATGTTAATGTTCAGCAAAAAATGCTTTGCACCATAGACTGCGCTAGCACATCTTGAGAGGCACAAGGGTGAGGTGGGGAAGCAGAATTGATAAGCTGCAAAGCTTGCACCACAAGCAGTCCTCCCTTGTACATCTCATTACACAGGCAGCCCCACTGTCTCTGGGCAAGATATTCAAACGAGTGGTTGTTGGTCAGCTCCAGGCTCTCTTGAATGAAAGTGATTTTCTAGATCCAAACCAGGACTGAAGTCAGGCTGAAATGGACTAGAAACTTCATTAGTCACCATTTGAGATGATCTTCACAGAAGAAGGTCAGTGTGACCCTCTTGCTTCTCCTGGAACTCTTGGTGGCTTTCAATACTATCAACTTTGTTATTGTCTCAATAGGCTGAGTTGGAATGTAGAGGCACTATACTGCAGTGGTCCCACTCCTAGTTGGTGGCCAAATCCACAAGGTGGTGCTGTGCCCTGTGACTTGGGCTATGGGGTGCCCTGGGGTTCTATTTTATCCCCAATACTTTTTAACATTTTGAAGGACGTAACTCAGTGATTGAGAAACAGAGAGGAAAACAATCATGAAGCCTGTCTGAAAGAATGTGGAGGGAAGAAAAAGATAATTGGCTTGAAAGAAAGTTTGCTACTTCCTATCTCATCCTCCCAGTAGTTTTATGAGATAGGGGGTCATAGGGGCAAGGTGAAGTTAGAGAGGGGTGAACTAATGAACTTGTAGTTATAAGCATGCAGGCGTAATAGGTTGGTGAATATTAACTCACACACCTTGAATAGACAATGGGCTAATTATAATGCACATGCAATTTTTGTACTTGTATGTACTGCTGAGCTGGTTGATTGAAAGGTCGTTGGTTCGAATTTGCACAACGGGATGAGTTCCCATTGCTCCGTCCCAGCTCCTGCCAACCTTGCAGTCCGAAAGCTTGCAAATGCAAGTAGATAAAAAGGTATCACTTTGATGGGAAGGTAACAGCATTCCGTGCACTTTGGTGTTTGGTCATGCTGCCCACAAGACCATGGAGACTGTCTGCAGACAAACGCTGGCTCCCTCATCTAGGAAACGGGGATGAGTACCACCCCATAGAGTCAGACATGACTGGACTTAACGTCAAGGGGAAACCTTTACCTGTACCTTTTCTGTAATGGGATGAGACAAGAAATATGAACTAGGTGAAGGGAAAGGCTGTAACCTAGTACCTTATCCAATGAGGAAAAAGGGGAAGGCTGTGCGGGATGGCCACTTCATGGATCACTGCCTTGCCGTGGCGAAAGGGCTTGCGTATTGCAATGAAGCTATGAGCTATGCTGTGCAGGAGTACTCAAGACAGTCAGGTCATAGCAGAGAGCTCTGTCAAAAGGTGATCCACTGGAGAAGGAAATGGCAGCCCACTCCAATATCTTTGCCATGCAAACCCCATGGACAATTCTAAAGGGCAAAATGATATGACACCAGAAGATGAGCCACTCAGGTCGGAAGGTGTTCAATGTGCTACTGAGGAAGAGCAGAGGGCTAGTACTAGTAGCACCAGAAAGAAGTGACTGGGTCAAAGCTGAAAGGACATTCAGATGTGGATGTAACTGGTGGTGAAAGGAAAGTCTGATGCTGTAAAGAACATAGAAACATAGAAACAGAGCGAGTCAGAAGGGGCTTCCCAGTGAGTCCACAACTGGAGTATTGTGCTCAGTTTTGGGCCCCTCATTACAGAAAGGATATAGCCAGGTTAGAGTCAGTGTAGTGTAAGGCCACAAGGTTGGTAGCTGATTTGCAGGGGATGGGGTATGAGGCGAGACTGAGGGAACTGGGTCTCTTCAGCCAGGAGGAGACTCAGAGAGGATATGTTGGCGACATACAGGTATGTGAGGGGATGTCACATGGAGATGGGTAGAGGCCTGTTCTCCCCTGCAGAGGAGGGCAGGACACGCTCCAACGGAGCAAAGCTCAGGGAGCCAAAGTTCCATTTAGATGCCAGGAAGCACTTCCTGACAGGACCCCGAGGGTGTGGAATGGGCTTCCATGAGAGGTCGTTGAGGCCCCATCGGTGAGGGTGTTCAAAGACAGGCTGGACATGCACATGGTGGGCATGTCGTGAGCAGAGCCAGCCTAGATGACCCAGGAGGCCCTGTCTGACTCGCTCTGTTTCTCTGTTTCTACCACACCATTGCACTCATTTCACATGCTAGCAAAGTTATGCTCAAAATCCTACAAGCTAGGCTCCAGCAGTATGTGGACCGAGAACTACTAGAAGTACAGGCAGGATTTCGAAGAGGGAGAGGAACTAGAGATCAAATTGCTAACATATGCTGAATCGTGGAGAAAGCTAGGGACTTCCAGAAAAACATCTACTTCTGCTTCATTGACTATGCTAAAGCCTTTGATTGTGTGGATCACAACAAATTGTGGCAAGTTCTTAGAGAGATGGGAGTACTGGACCATCTTATTTGTCTCTTGAGAAATCTGTATGTCAAGAAGCAAAAGTGAGAACTGGACACACAACCATTGATTGGTTCAAAATTGGGAAAGTAGTATGGCAAGGCTGTATATTGTCACCCTGCCTATTTAACTTATATGCAGAGCACAACATGTGAAAGGCTGGGCTAGATGAATCACCAGTCGGAATTAAGATTGCCAGGAGAAATATCAACAACCTCAGATATGCAGATGATACCACTCTCATGGCAGAAAGTGAAGAGGAACTAGAGCCTCTTGATGCGGGTGAAATAGGAGAGTGCAAAAGTTGACTTGAAAAGTTGGCTTGAAACAACAAAAGTTGGCTAGAAAACTAAGATCATGGCATCTGGTCCTCTCACTTCCTGGCTAATAGATGGGGAAGAAATGGTGGTAGTGACAGATTTTATTTTCCTGGGCTCCAAGATAACCACAGACGGGGACTGCAGCCAAGAAATTAAAAGACGCTTGCTCCTTGGGAGGAAAGCTATGGCAAATCTAGACAGCATACTAAAAAGAAGAGACATCACCCTGCCAACAAAAGTGCGTATAGTCAAGGCTATGGTTTTCCCAGTTGCATGTATGGCAGTGAAAGCTGGACCATAAGGAAGGCTGAGTAATGAAGAACTGAGACCTTTGAATTGTGGTGCTGGAGAAGACTCCTGCGAGTTCCTTGGACTGCAAGGAGATCAAACCACACTGTCTTAGAGGAGCTCAACCCTGACTGCTCTTTAGAAGGCCAGATACTGAAGATGAAACTCAAATACTTTGGCCACGTAATGAGAAGGAAGGACTCCCTGGAGAAGCCCCTAATGCTGGGAACTATTGACGGCAAAATAAGAGGACGGCAGAGGACGAGGTGGCTAGATGGAGTCACTGAAGCAGTCGGTATGAGCTTAGGTGGACTCCGGGGGATGATGGAGGACAGGGGAGCATGGAGGAATGTTGTCCGTGGGGTAGCAATGGGTCAGATGTGACTTTGCTAAACAACAACAAAATAATTTATAATTTAACGCACTGTCTATATTGTAGATAATGTTGTGAGGTTAAATAATATGAAAGTGCACTCAAAGTGCATGTTTTATTGTTGGGAAAAAGGATAATCTTTCTCTGGAAGAAACATGTACTGCTTTTCGATCCCTTAAAATACATTTTTAAAACTTTAGTCCAATAATGAGAGTCAGTGTGGTGTAGTGGTTAAGAGCCTGGGACTGGGACTCAGATGATCTGGGTTCTCGTCCCCGCTCAGCCATGGAGCCAACTGGGTGACTTTGGGCCAGTCACAGACTCTCAGCCCAACCTACCTCACAGGGTTGTTGTTGTGGGGATAAGATGGAGGAGGAGATGTAAGCTGCCTTGAGCCCTTTGTAGGAAAATCAGAAAAAATCAGAAAAAAAAATTAAAAATAGGAAAAAAAAATAATGCACTCCAGTATTAGAGAACATAAACTTGAAGGAATTGAATGAGTACTACAAACATAAAACAGCTAAATAATCATAAAATTCTGTGTTGTTGCTGTAAGGGGCAGTGGGAGGAAGGATAGTCTACCATAGGTTTGACATTTTAAAAACAAAAATTTCAATGGCATAATGCACCATGAGAATTGAACATTGTGGAAACTTTAACTTGTAAACTACTGCTAATAATAGCAAAACTCATTTTTCCTTTGTGTTACAGTTTGCTCTTAGAATGTTTTATGGTGTATTATATTTTAGCAAGATTAATTTTATTTATTCCTTGTACATAATCCTGATAACATCAGATGTACAAAAAGTTTTATTTACTTAATTGAATTAATCAAAAGCCTGGGTCAATTCTGCAATCAAAAGCTTGCATGCATGATAGAAAGACTAACTGGGAAAGTGATCAGATTGCTCAATAATAAATAATTACAATTTAGCTGTAGGAAAATGTCTGATTGGTAGAAGAAAGGTTGCAGCAGCAGCAGCAACTAAGTTTAGCAGTGAAAATTTAAAGTCATGTGGGCAGGGACAAGCATCAAGGTTCTTCTTTGTAAATTTGGTGTATGTCCACTAGATGGCACCTAGAAACCACTGATTGATTAATAGACAGGCATGGGCCAACAGTTCTCTCTTTTTTTTTCATATTTAAAAGTGATGCTTAAGAAACTCGGGCTGCATCTACGCATCCTTTTGAGTCGAGAGAAATGCTCACTCAGTGGTCTCTTGTGTGTCATTTCTTCCTCTGGGCCAAGGGCATGAAAATCTAACATTTGCACAGTCACAGAGATCACTATAATAATTGGGTTTCTTGTATCCTCAATTGGGAAGGGAACTTTATATACACAGTTAATTATCCATGAGGTATTAAAAGGCCCTACCCTTGAAAGACAAAGCTGAATTGTGGGGAACTTCCCTTCCATTCCCAAAAGGTATTTCAAGCTCACTACACTTCTGCTGTTGAATCTTTTTTTTTTTTTTTCAGAACAAAGGAGTGATGGGTGTTTTCATGGGGATTAATCCTTTTTTTTTTCTTCAGAGAGGAGGAAAATGTCCCACTTTCCACTTTTTCACACCATGCATAATTTTGAACATCTTTGCCATGCTTCCCATTACTCATCATTTTCCTAAGAGAAGCAATCCTGGTTGTTGTAACAAAGTCTGATAGGGGAGCTGTTCCAATCCCTTGATTGTTTTAGTTGCCCTTCTTTGCACTTTTTCCAACAATGTCATTTTTCAGGTGTGGTGGCCAGCACTGTACACAATACTTTAAGTATGGTCATATTAAAGATTTGTGTAAGAGGAATATGATCTTGGAAATTTGATTTTCAATTCCTTTCCTAATTATGGCATTCCTTCCTATGGCAGGGCTGCATCGGGGCTGCATCGGCGCGGCTCGGGATGGCAGTGCTGGGGGGGCGGTGGCTTTAGAAGGATTGTGCTTCTAAAGTGTCATCTGTGCCTGCATCTGCGGTGGCGCGGTGCGTGGCGGCGGTGGCGCGGGGCAACGCGACGCATGGCGGCAGTAGCGCGGAGTGGCCACGTGCAGCAGCACGGGGCGGCAGCGCGGGGCGGCAGTGCGCGGCGGAACCGGGCGGCCATGCGGGGCGGCACGGGGCGGCGCGGAGCAATGGCGCTGGGTGGCAGCGGCGGAGGCGCGGAGCTTCCCGGTGGGGGTGATCAGCTCCCAGAGTGCGGAGTGGAGCAGGGCGCGCCGACCACATGCCAGCCTGGTGGTGCAGGCGGGCCGGCAGCATCCCGGGCATCAGGCACACACACATTCGCTCTATAAGACGCACAGACATTTCCCCTTACTTTTGAGGGGGGGGAAAGTGTGTCTTATAGAGCGAAAAATACGGTACATGTATTAATGAAATCTTGTTTGTAATTTAGATCTAAAATTGCTGTATTTGGGAGCAATTTTAGGGTTGGAGGGGGGGTACAAGCTAAAACTGCCCCTTTCTTGCTTTTCCAGGAAGAGCAACACAAGAAAGATGTTGCACTCACTGGGCCTTTATTCTCTGGTTACACTTTCACAGGTTCACTTCCTGCATTGCCTTGGCCCTTGCCTGCTCTGGCTCCCTTCCCTCCTGTCGCTATGGCAACATACGGCATCACCCTGGCAGTAATGCTCCCCGGTCTCTACTCTCGGTTTGCACCGGCAGGCCGGCCTGCCAGTAACAACTGCGACAGCTCTTTTCCAACCACACATGCATTTCGGCTTTCTTTCCTCGCTTCCGTCTCTCTCTTCCCCCACCCCTCCTTCCTCTGCCTCCTCTTTATAACCCCCCTCCTTGTGCACCACTCCACCCAACCCAGCTGTTCCTGCCTCAGTCCACAATCCCATACAGCTGCGTGCTCACTCAATTCTCCTGGCTGTTGCCTTCTCACAAGTTGCTTTCCTCACACAGATTCCCAGCCTTGCCCTGTTGTCTTTGGCCCTGCTTTGTGGAAGGCCCCAGGAAAAGGGGTGATCCCCTCTGCCTCCTCACACTCCAATAAAAATTAATAGCTCCAGTAAGTATCGGGAATGTTGGATAATTATAATTCGACATCCATGGTATTAAATGCTAGCATTCCATTATTTTGCAGAAATTCTGTACTTGGTTAAAGTTTACAGATAATCATAATAGCAGCAATAGGAATGCTGCAGGCCAAGTTAAGCATTTGTAGGTCCCACTTATTCCAAGCGAGGAGAGCTAAGTGTAAGCTTGACTCTCACAAAAATGTACAGGGCTTTAAGGTGTAATCTCATACATTTTAGACAGAAATAAGACAAATCCCAGCATTTCAGCATAGTGGGGTAGGGAGTTCTGGGAGTTGAAGAGTTTATTACAGTCTAAATATGCATAGGATTGTGCCCTTAAAGCAGGGATCCCCAACCCCTGGGCCACAGACCGGTACTGGTCTGTGACCTGTTAAGAACTGGGCTGCACAGCAGGATGTGAGTGGCAAGCGAGCAAGCAAAGCTTCATCTGTGGGTGTAACCTCCACAAGTCCCCTCCTCCTTTCGTTCGTGTGCTGCCACGGTGTCAAGGTGCAAGAGAAGGAGGCAGGACATCAAGAGTACTCTGACCAACTGAATCCAATCTTTTTCGGACAGGCTAAAACTCCTCTGACAGACACCTTGTTTCTCCAGTGAGACAACATGAGCTGCCCCCAACCAACAATATCCAATAGCACGTGTGGACTGTGGCTTGGGCATGGGGCAGGCACTCCAATAAAAAAGGTGGAATGATTGAGCCTTAGACCAATGGGAGCAGGTGGATTGTGGTGAGGGGGCAGGCCGGGCCTATCCATTTTTTCTGGTTTTTCCTATGAGAGCACAAACCCTACTGTAAAGTGTGCATGTGAGGGATGTAGGAGGTGGAGCTGAGGCAGTGAGTTGTATAATTATTTCATTACATGAGGTGTGTCCAGAAAGTAATGAGAATGAAGTCCCTAAAATTGGGTAAAATTGGGTAAAACGTGCATCAGAAAATTTCCACCATTTGGAAATGGTGAGAAAAGCTTATAGAGAAGCTGCACTATCATCTGCACAAGTGTACCAATGGCACAAGTTGAGACTGGCTCAACTTGGATCCTTCATCATGAGAATGCACTGAGTCACAGTGCTTTGGCTGTCAGAGTTTTTAGCTGAAAAACACATCACGGTGCTTCCCTACCCTACAGCCCTGACTTGGCTCCTTGCAACTTTTCATCTTCCCAAAGATGAAGAATGGTTTGAAAGGACACCATTTTGGTAGTATGGATACTGTCCAAAGAACCACTACACAGGCTCTGAATGCCATCCCACTTAAAGACTTCCAGGGATGCTATGAAGAATGGAAAATTCACTGTGAGAATTGTGTACATGCACAAGGTGCATACTTTGAAAGAGACAATGTTCAATTGAAAAATTTTTCAATAAAAGAATTTTTAAAATATAATTCTCATTACTTTCTGGACACACCTTGTATATTACAATGTAATAATAATAGAAATAAAGTGCACAATAAATGTAATGCACTTGAATCTTCCCAAAACTTTTCTCTTGCCCCCCGTCTGTGGAAAAATTGTCTTCCATGAAACCAGTCCCTGGTGCCAAGAAGTTTGGGGACCTCTGCCTTAAAGTATTTTTATTTATTTATTTATTTATTTAAAACACTTCTATGCCGCTCCCATCGCAACAAAGCCTTGGGGTGGCTCACAACAAGTATTTAAGGTCTATTTCCTCTATTTGTGTATATGTGCACATGTGTTGAAAGGTAACAGTTGCATTTGTCACTATGGGAGGAAACAGAATTTACTCATAAGCCAATTAGGAAATAGATCCTATCTTAAAACAGTATTGCAACACAATTTTTAATCAATTATTAGTATTTAGGAAAATTAGATAATGCACTTAATTGGACCAGTGTGTGGAAGAAAAACCCTTGCCAGATGCCAATATATGAAAAACTCGAATACAGTATCTGCCCTGGGAGGGTTCAGAGTTTTTTGGCAGACCAATATCACAATTCTAATCAGCAACTAGTCCTGGCAAAAATGAAAAATGTGTAAAGACCATGAGGAGTATAGGGTCAAGATCTTACTCACAAAGCCCTTTTGGTCATTTCTGTTATCACAGATACAGCTTGCCCCATTACCCCTTTTCACTTGGTAATTGCAGGACTATACTATCCACAACAGAAGCTATGGCCAGTAGTTGGTGACTCCTACCTTTCTGTCCATGTGTGTCCTGATCTCTGCCCACTCCCTGCTCCAAAGTTGACTACAAGTATGTGGTGATGGATTGCTCTCCAGACATCTTAGGATAACGACTATTGTCAGACCAGAAAATAGGTTTTGGGTAACATGCACAGAAAAAGGATATTAACAATTCTGCTCTGACAGAGCTAGATACCTATTTCTACAGGACTAGACCTGAAAATATATAGAAACATAGAAACAGAGCAAGACAGAAAGGGTCTCCCAGGCCATCTAGTCTGACCCCCGGCTCCAGCCGGCTCTGCTCATGACATGCCCACGATGTCATAACATCTCCGCTCATGACATACATCACCAAGAAGAAGCCAAAACATGACAGAGATTACATTAAAACAGGATGTGTTAATTTTGATGTACAGATGCAAAATTAGAAATAATTAATTTCATTAGAAATATAATACACTTTGTGGGGAAGAGTGTGACCAGGTGAACTGTATGACTATTCAGTCTAGTGTACAAGTGCTGTTGATGGGCAACTTCCAAGTACCTGTTCTCAAATAGATATCTTCAAATGGAGAGCTGTCTTCTGGAAGTAACTGAAGGGGGAGTTACTTCTGAAAAGGGGGAGACATGGCCATCCTAAGTTTAACCAAGGCTGCAGTTCTTAGTTAGGGGACATAAAAGAATTCAGATCTCTCCTTCTGAGGCTAGAAATAGAGCTCTGGCCTCAGATGCCCCTTCCCTGCTCCCATGGATCTCTCTGTGGCTCTTTTAAATTATAAAAGAAGGGAAATAGGTGGATTGAAGTATAGCATGGATAGAATAGGGAAGGTTCTATATATGATATCCCAAGCCCTCCTAGGCCTCTGTGAGCTACCAGCATGGGGAAGAAATTTGATCAGCTAAGAAGAGACTGAAATGTTTTTCACCCAGGGAGAGAAATTAGGCATGAGGGCAGTTGAGGACAAACAGTGTGGAAAGGAGCTTGTAATAGCACTCCTTCCTCCCTGTTGCCCTGCTTACAGAAGCCCAGCAGAGTTTAGGAAATGCCAGATTATGCTAATTCATAATTTGAGTGCTTCTGAATAAATTTATTCATAGACCCTAGATCACTCCAAATAAATAATAGGATTGCTCTGCCCATAAAGGGTTTTTGTAATCAATTCATAAAGAATTAGTATTGCAAAATAAATTGCATTCTGAGAATATTTAATGATTTTAAAGTTATCTGGGGAAAATATGGGCTTCTCTACAGAAAGGTGTAAAGCATTGTGATATGGAAGCATCTTTTTCCATTTTTGTTGCAGAAGTAAAATGCATGCTTTGCACCAAAGCTTTTTCCTAGGGTTTAGATGCCAGTGTAGTAGGACTACCATATTTTGGATTTTCATGATGTCTTTTCATGAAAATTTTGTTCCAGATAATCACAATTTACTCACTCTAAAAGAACCTGCAAAAAAAGCCTTGAAAACTCAGGAGAGGCCCTGGAAGAAAACAGCATTCTGAAAATTGCTGTGATGTGCACAATAAAAGTGCACAATAAAATGCTTCATGTAGAGAAGCCCTAAGTCTATTCATGGATACCATCGTAAGTAAGAATGGGAATTACATGTTCAAGTGACAGTGTACCTCCAATGTACAGGTGCTGGGAACACACAAGCCCTCCCTTGTTACTGGCCCATCTCCATGGGAGTTGTGCCCAACTGTTTGTTAACTACCATCTGTGGAACTCTGGAGCTCAGATGAATTGAGAGAATTATCTTCATGATCATCCAGCTGTTGACATGCCATGTCAACTTGGTCCTGAGGAGCAATTATAAATCTAGAGATTCACAATTGGTGTTGATATAATCAGCTTCCCAGATACAATCATGCATTTGTGCATGTGGGCAATCATTAGGTCAGGAGCTCTATCAAGGTATATATAAATATGATGGAAAGTGCTGACTTGCATATTCCTTTTCATAGGGAGCAAACCAATACAGGTTTTAACTGAACTAGGGGCACAAAATTCTGTACAGTCATGAGGTCCTGTGAGGATACAAAATGCATACAGAAACAAGTCACTTTCTCCATGTCTTTTGAACAGAGTACTCTTCTTCCAAGAACACCAGAAAGAGTGAGGAAGGGAACCTGCAAGATTTTTTTTTTAAATTTATGGACTATAAACATGTATCCATTGTAGGTGTATTTAACAAGAATCTCGGGAATTGTAGTTTGACAAGGGTGCTGCTGTTATTGCTGCTGTAATTATGATGATGAGTATAATTATCCTTTCTATACTGCTAAATAACTGAGGTTTTCTGAGCTATGTGCAAGTGATAAAATATAAAATTCAAACAACAATAAAAACATCATAACATTTCACTAAACATCTAAAAGCTAATTTTAACCACTTAGGGAAGGTAAGTTAGAGATTTCTCAGCCTTCCCTGACAGAACTACAGTCTTCAGGGTTCCCTGAGAAATAAGAATGACTATTAAATAGGAAAGTGGATTTGCCAGTACATTTCCATTAATGTTATCCACTTCCCAGCTCCACATCCATTTCATGTCTGTTCTGTAGTTTTATGTTTTATTAACATAAAAATGTAATTTTTAAAAAGACACATTTGTATGCATTTTTTTCAAATTGTACATGCTTTGATTAAAATGTGTTTGGACACATTTTTGAAATGTATAGGGGCTTTTGGTGCACTTTTAAATGTCTGCATTTTAATGGACAAATTTCTCTTTTTAATGGGCCTCATAAATCCAGAAATGCATGGATTTCCACAAAATGCATCCAGCCTGAATCTGTTTCTGGATGATGCAGGTTGGAGAAAGCCACAAAATAAATCCAACAAAGTGGATTTACTAAACACTTCTAGCATATTACATGTGCCTTCTGCTCTAACAAACTTGGATTACCATTCCACATAACCCCAGGAGTAGAGCTGTTATGACTTGGGCCCCCAAAACAGCCCAAAGGGAGCTATAGGGGAGCAGCAGGCTCTGCCTCTGCCCAAAGCTGGAGGACAGACAGAAATCAAGAGGCACATAGGAGGCCAAAGTCTGTGTCACACAATGAAATAGAAAGATAATGGGGGAGGGCCCTGTTGGTAAAGCAATAGAATTAGAAATGTATGGGCACTTGCCCAAGGAATTGCCATTACTCATGAGAAAAGAAAAGGAGCAAATATGGCGAATGGGAGCTGCAAGAGTGGAACTAGGAAATAGGCATGTCTGGAAGCTACTGATAAAAGGCAGAAGGAAGAAGGAAGACACAAAGGGAGAATCACTCTGTAACTCCACCCTAGACTGATGAAATTGTCGGGGAGGAAGTGAAGGTCAGAGGGTGCTTGCCAACTTCCATCTGAGGTAAGGGTGCAGAAACATTTTTGGATTGTGGCCTGATTGTGAAATCAGGCTTCACTGCCCCGGAGCTTTCTTAATCAGGGAAACCTTGTGCACAACAAAGCCATCGCAGCCAAGGCAGCTTTTCCTTCATGCACCTTCCTCCACTGGGAGAGTCACTGGCATGTGGGGAAATCCCTGCTGCCATCCTTAATCTCAGATCAAAGGTAACTGAGGAGATTTCTCCCCCAGATTTCTCCCTAACTTCTACTGGTCTCCAGGGTGCAGCTTGCCAAGCAGAGCAGGTAGAGCCCATGGTGGGAGTACAGGCCTCCATGAACCATAGATGTATTAGGGCAGATTAGATCCTTGAACCAGTAGTTCCACAGCCTTGATCTAAGGCTACAGGGAACTATTGTGGACATCTGAGAAAGAAATGAGCTGCCAGGCTGTCCCAACCCTCAACTCCCTCACACTGATGTCTGAGATATGGCCCAGTTGTTCTTTGTATTTTATATCCTATTGTCAGCATTTCATCTCCATTTTCAACAAAAGTTGTCATGATTTTAATTTGCAATCATGCATTCTGACTGATTTATTTTGAACAGTCAAAGAAGCTTTGATTGTGCTATGGTGCTGTCTTTCACCTATTAACTTAAACGCCAGTGTTTTACTCAGTTATTCTTGTGGTTTATTGTCTCTGAAATTGTGTTTTTTGCTGAAAAAGAAATGTTTCAAGAAAAGTATGTCTCATTCGTAAGTCTGTTATAGATACCTGACTACCCAAACAACACTGGGTCTCGGCCAAAAGCTCACAGTTCAGAAAAAAAGCCCTCTAAAATTGTGCGTATTAAATGTGGCCCTTCCCCCACACATATTCACTTGACCCTTTTGTCCCCTGAACTCTTGAAAACAAAGATTTGTAATGGCCAAAAGGAGGAGGAAGGACAAACTATAATTGTGTCAATGTATTTTGATGGTTGTAACAGTTAGTTATAAAATAACACATTCATATACCAAGATGATTGGCATGATGCGTAATTTGCTTGCAATCCTGTTATTCTGAATACAGGATTGCAAGCAAATGTTATTTTATCTTGCTGAAAGCAACTGATTTAGGGTTGGCCATAGGAAAAGGCAGAGTTCCTACTGCAAATTTCTGAGGTCATAGTGAAGATTTCACATTTGGAGAGCCTCCCCTCCACCCTCACAGTTGATACAGTTCTTCACAAGCTGACTGACGCTCCAAATACAGAAGACCATCTTTGGGACAGGTGTTGGGGGCATTTGGGGGTAGGACAGGGAAAGGTACCACCAGCCCCTGCCAAACCCTGGTAATGCATTAGTCTTCCCTCCTCAAGAGGCTGGTGAAGGGAGAATGAAAGACAAGGGAAAAGTGAAGGCAGTATTTACTTCTGTGCTGCTCCCATGCTGGGTTGATTGTCTGCAACTTTCTGAATTTGAAAGGTTATTCTTAGCCACATAGGAAGGCAGCCTTAAACATCTGAGTCCTGGCATAACTAGGTTTGTTTTCTGGCCTGGTTTTGGTATGAGGAATTGTTCTTGTGGATGACTTACCCCAGAAGATAGAAACCAAGAGTGAAATTCTCTTAGACCCCTTGACAGCATCTGATACTAACAACCACGGTCTCCTTCTAGACTGCCTTCCTGAGGAAGGATAAAGGGCCAAAGTATTGCAGTCCTTCCCAGTGCGGGTAGTGATGGGAGACTGTGGTTCCACCACACTGCCAGCAAGCTTCCATCTTTTACCCCAGGGATCCCCGTGGGTATCTTGCTGGGGCCTGCAGTGGGAACCCATTTTTTAAATATTTTTCTTTTAATATACACACATGGATTTATATGACATGCACACAACTTTCTAGCAGTTATGCATAGGTGTCAACAGAAGCAGACCAATGACAGAAACGAGTATCCATCTGAAGGTGGTGTCTATATGCCATTCTTTGAAGTATTGAAAGCATTGAAAATCCATTGCATTGTAGGAAGCAGTGTTTATACTTCCAATATTGTATTGTAATATTTGTCTATTAGCTGTAACAGGATACAGAGAATCTGTTTATGCTGACCTTTGTTAATTTCCATGAAGCAGTAAATAATTTAAGAGTGTGTACATCAGTGAATATTAAAGGTTATTCCAGTACAAAATTTGTCTGTGTATTAACTTCTCCTCCAAAAGAGGTACTTACTGGACATTGCCAAAGCTTTTGTTTAAAAGATGAATTACCTGTATTACCCTCCAGCCATTAGCTGAATGTGGCAATTCCTTATTAAATCCCCCATTGCAGTGTCCCACAGGCATGAAGCTAGCATTTTTTGCTGAATAAGATGTATCCTAAGATCCATAGATGTAATAAGTAAACACCAAAGCAGCAATCCATTGATTGAGCTTTTTGTGTTGATGCTCACAACAATTTCTCAAATTCCTAAATGTTCCCATGGGTCCAAAAGTTTGGGGACTTGCCTTCTTTCACAATGTTATATTTAACAGCTTGAGTCATCCCCAACATGTTGCCCTCCAGATGTTTGGGAGGAGAACCCCATGAGTCCCAGTGAACATGTCCAGTAGATGGAAATTGCCATTCAAAACTGGAGGACACCATGTTGGAGAAACCTTATCTAAATGAAATAATCCCAAAGTTTGGGATACAAGCAGGAGTAGGCCATGATGGCTAGGGCTGATGGAAGTTGTAGGTCAAAACATCTGGAGGGCATTTCATATGTTTACAGCATCCAGCTCTATTTCTTATTTTCATCTGTAACTGGATTGTCACAGGGATTCCTTAACTTATGTCCTGGAAATTAGCTGCAACTTACTCTGAACAGTATGGCAGTATAGATGGGTGGTAGATCCTATCAGACCTAAGAGTTGGTATAGTGGTACCTCAGTTCCTGAATTTAATTTATTCCATGATTCTGGTCACGAACCGAGTCAAATTTGCCCATAAGGTTCAACATAAATGAGGTTAATCTGTTCTGACCCCTATGAATGTGGTCGCGAACCGTTTTGGTCATAGAAACATAGAAACATAGAAACAGAGCGAGTCAGAAGGGGCCTCCTGGGCCATCTAGTCTGACCTCCGGCACCAGCCGGCTCCGCTCATGACATGCCCACCATGTGCATGTCCAGCCTGTCTTTGAACACCCTCACCGATGGGGCCTCAACGACCTCCCGTGGAAGCCCATTCCACGCCCTCGGGGTCCTAACTGTCAGGAAGTGCTTCCTGGCATCCAAATTGAACCTTGGCTCCCTGAGCTTTGCTCCATTGGAGCGCGTCCTGCTTTCCTCTGCAGGGGAGAACAGGCCTCTCCCCATCTCCATGTGACACCCCCTCACATACCTGTATGTTGCCAACATATCCCCTCTCAGTCTCCTCTTCTCCAGGCTGAAGAGACCCAGTTCCCTCAGTCTCGCCTCATACCCCATCCCCTGCAAACCAGCCACCATCCTTGTGGCCCTACGCTGCACTGACTCCAACCTGGCTATATCCTTTCTGTAATGAGGGGCCCAAAACTGAACACAATACTCCAGTTGCGGGCGCACCAGAGTCATGTAGAGTGGTAGTAATACCTCTCTTGATCTAGAAGCCACACTTCTGGCTATGCAACCAAGGGTGGCATTCGCCCTCTTGACCACCGCATCACACTGCTGACTCATGTTTAGCCTGCGGTCAACCAGTACCCCGAGGTCCCTTTCACAAGTGCTGCTCTCCAGCCACTTGTCCCCTAACCTGTACTTATGACAGCTATTCCTATGCCCCAAGTGCAAGACCTTGCACTTCTCCACATTGAACGCCATCCTGTTGTCTCCTGCCCACTTCCATAGTCTGTCCAGATCCTTTTGGATCTGGTGTATCTGCTCCTCAGTTGTGGCCACTGCTCCAGTTTTAGTGTCGTCTGCGAATTTGATCAGCAGACTGTTCACCCCTTCTTCCATGTCGTTAATGAAAAGATTAAACAGGATCGGCCCCAGGACAGAGCCCTGGGGGACCCCGCTTGTCACTGGCTGCCATCCCGACGATTTCCCGCTAATGGTTACCTTCTGCTTTCGGTCAGTCAACCATGCCCTAATCCACCGGACAGTGCTTTGGTGTATCCCAAAACTCCTCAGTTTCTCCACCAGGATATCATGGGGCACTTTGTCAAAAGCCTTGCTGAAATCTAGGTATACCACATCCACTGCATCCCCTCCATCTAGCCATCTTGAAACCTTGTCATAGAATTCCACAAGGTTTGTCTGGCAGGACCTGTTTCTGCGGAAGCCGTGTTGTGTGGCTGTCAGCCTCCCTTCCCTATCTAGCATCATTAGATCTCTCTCTATTATGAGCCTTTCCATTGTTTTTCCTACAATGGACGTAAGGCTAATCGGTCTATAATTCCCCATGTCCTTCCTACTACCCTTTTTGAAAATTGGGACCACTGATGCCACCCTCCAGTCCTCTGGAACTTCACCCGTTCTCCACGAGGCCTCAAAAATGGAGGCCAGCGGGCGTGAGAGAACCCCTGCCAACTCTCTAAGTACTCTCGGGTGTAACCCGTCAGGGCCTGGCGCCTTTGTAATGTCCAATGCCCTGAGGAGCCTCTCGACTTCAAGGGGGGTGACTCTAATCTCTGCCCCTAAGTCCCCAGCCTCATCCAATCTCCTATACGGATATCCCCCGTCCTGCTTTGGGGAGAACACAGAGGCAAAATAGTCATTTAGCATCTGTGCCTGTTCCCTCATGTCAGTCACTGGATCTCCTTCCTCCTTATTAGTGGTCCCACCACTTGTCTCCCTTCCTTTTCCTATTTACATGCTGGAAGAAGCCCTTTTTGTTGCTCTTGATATTCTTGGCAAGTCTCAGCTCATAATCAGCCTTAGCCTTGCGAAGAATCCTTCTGCAATGGGCCTCCTCCTCCCGGTATACCCTTTTGTCTATTTCCCCAGTACCCATTTCCTATGGAGGCTCCTCTTTCGTCTAATCCCCCTAACCACCTCCTTTCGCATCCATGGCGGCACTCTCCTCCGCCTCCCCACCTTACTGACTAGAGGTATTGTCAGGGCTTGCGCCTGCAAAACCTCCCTTTTGAGTGCCATCCACCCCTCCTCAACTCGCTTACCTTCCAGTAACCTATCCCAGGAGACTTTCCCCAGCCTGGCCTTCAGTTGGCCAAAGTTGGCCCTCTTGAAGTCCCAGCTTCTAGTGCTCGCCCTGCTGCACGGCCCCAGTCCTCTGATCTCAAAGCAAAGCATGGAGTGATCACTCGCATCCAGAGCTCCCCTAATCTGTACTTCATCTATCAGCTCCTCCCTATTGGTCAAGACCAAGTCCAGGATGTTTCCCCCCCTCGTCGCCTCTCGGACCCTCTGTGTGAAAAACCCACCCTCTAGAGCTTCTAGGAAGCGACGTGACCTGGCTGTCACCGCCGAGTGAGTCTCCCAAGTAATATCCTGGAGATTGAAATCCCCCATAATTACTGTGTCTCTCCCCCGAGATATCCTTAGAATCTGGCCTGTCAGGACATCATCCAGGGTCTCAAGTTGACCTGGAGGGCGATAACATACCCCCACTGTCAGGTCTCTTTCTCTGTCAAAACCCCTAAGTTTCACCCAGACTGCCTCTACCGGATCCCCATCTGTGCTGCACTCTATCTCACTGCATCCTATCCCTTCCCTGACATATAAAGCCACACCCCCACCTCTCTTTCCCTTCCTGTCCTTTCTAAAAAGGTGATACCCTTCTGTGTTCACATTCCAGACTTGCCTTTCATCCCACCAAGTTTCTGTGATTCCCACCAGATCATATCCTCCTATTCCCAGGAGAGCTTCAAGCTCTTCTTGCTTATTACCCATGCTCCTAGCATTGGTGTACATGCACCTCAACTCCTTCCCACTGCTTCCTTTCCTTGGAGTGCCCAGCATCCTCCTTCCTCCCATCCTCCCTGGTACCTGGCCCCTCTCTGTAGAAGTCCTGTCAGTCCCTGCAGTATCTCTAAAGCCCTGCTCCCAGAGCCCCGATCCTCCCTGCACACTTGTCCAGTGCAGACACGTTACTGGGGGGCCTGAACCCACCCCCCACTGGCTCAGTTTAAAGTCTTCCGGATGAAGCTCGCTAGAGCATCTCCAAAGGACCTTTTCCCCATCCTCGTGAGGTGTAACCCATCCCTTGCCAGAAGTCCATTGGCAAGAAAATGAGTGCCGTGGTCGAGGAACCCGAAGTGTTCCTTCTGGCACCACACCCTAAGCCAGTCGTTCACCTCAGAGGCCCTCCTGTCCCTTCCTGCCCCAAATCCCCGGACAGGTAAGATTGACGAGAAGGCCACTTGGGCCTTCAGCTCCCTGAGTTTCTTCCCCAAGGACGAAAAGTCCCTGGTGATCCCGACCACCCCCTGCCTGGCCATGTCGTTTGTGCCCACATGGATCACCAGGAGTGGCTGGTGACCCCCGGAGCGAACAAGACGCTCCACTCTGTCCTTCACGTGCCGGATGCGTGTGCCCGGCAGGCAGCAAACCTCCCTTGTCTCAAGGCTGGGGCGGCACACCGCCGCCTCAGTGCCCCTCAGCAGGGAGTCCCCAACAACTATCACCCGCCGCCGTACCTTCTCGGTGCTGGTGGGCAGCCGTGCCCTGGTCCTCGCCTCTCCTGCAGTGGCTCCCTTGCCTCCTGATGTCCCAGGCTGGGGGTCCTGCTGGTCCCCTGAGGCCTCCTCAGCCCCAGCCTCCCCAAGTGGAGAGAACCTGTTTCCCAGCTCCAGATTGGTGCCAGGAGAAGGAGGAGGCCGTGCTGGCCTCCTCCTCCTGTGGGTGACATACCTCCATGTCTCCGCAGCTGCTCCTCCCGTGGTCTCTCCCTCAGCCCTCTGTCGAGAGGGGGGCTGCTGCGGGGGGGCCTGAAGAGCTCTCTCAGCCCTCAGGCACCTCACCTCCTCCTCTAGCAGGGTCACCATCTTGCACCGAGGGCAAGTGTATCCCTGCCTCTCCTGGGGGAGAAGGGCGAACATGTCACAGCTCTCGCAGCGGACAGCAACACCCGTGACTCCCGCCAAGGCCATCTCCTGGTCTGCCATCTGTAACCCTTCCAAGACCTTACCTTGGTCCCCTGCCTTGTTAGTCCTGCAGTTCCTCTCACTCGCCCAGTTCTCCCAGGCAAAAACCCCACTTGCACACACACACACAAGGAGAAAATAAACTTAAATTTAAATTGGAAGAAAAAACAAAGCACAACGAAGCAAAGCAAAGTGCAAACAAAACAAAACAAAAACACACAAACAAAACAAAAAACAAACAAACAATCAAACAAACAACCTCTGTGTCTCAGGGAAGGGAGTCCCTGGACCGTCCGGACCGCAGCTCAGGGACGCAGCTGAACTGAATCAAAATGAGTCATGAACTGAATCAAAATTTCCAAAGAGGTTCAATGTAAATAAGGTTAAATTTACCTTAATAAGGTTAAGGTAAATAAGGTTAAAGTTAACAGATTTACAGATTTTGTTTGGAGGGAGAGACCCCCTACATAAGGACAGTGGGGAGATCTCTTTCAGGGGTTTACTCTCTTCTTTGTCTCTTAGGTGCAGGGTCAATTTTGGGGAAAAATCTGTCTAATGTCTCTTGTTTTTTCCTGCACTGCATAACCCCCCAGAAATGAGAGACCATGTCATCATTCATCAGATTCAACACTCTGTTTGTTAGTTATGTTGGGGTGATGCTTCTCAAAGAAATCCTGGCTCTCATTCCACTTTTCCATAACAGATTGTATCACATCACTGCTAACCTCCTCCCTGTCTTCCTCTTCCTCAGTGGAATGCTCCTCAACAAGCGCCTTCTGCTGCTCCCTCTGGAGTTCATCAAGTTCTTCCATCATCAGCTCCTCCTTATGGTCCTCAACAAGCTCCTCTATGTCTGCACCATTGATGTCCAGATCCATACTCTTGTCCATGGACACAATCTACTCCACTACCTCTGCATCAGACCCTTCAAAGTCACATTCAGTGACACATTCTGGCCACAGTTTCCTCCAGGCTGAGTTTAAGGTCCAGTACGTGACATCTTCCCAGGGTTTGTCAATGAGGTTGATGCAGTGGAGGACACTGAAATGTTTCTTCCAGAACTCTTTCAGAGCCAAGGACATCTCTTCAGTGACATTGAAACACCTGGTGAAGAGTGCCTTTGCGTACAGCTTCTTGAAGTTGCAGATCACTTGCTGGTCCATGGACTGCAGAAGAGGTGTTGTGTTGGCTGGGAGAAACTTGACCTTTATGAAGTCATACTCAACATCCATATCATCCATCAAGGCTGGAGGGTGTGCTGGGGCATTGTTCATCAGAAGAAGGCACCTTTCAGGCTGTCAGAAAGATATTTCAGGTTGTCAGAAAGATATTTCTTAACGGTGGATGCGAACACCTCATGCAGCCATTTCAGGAACAATTGCCTTGTGACCCAAGTTTTCACATTGGCCCTCCACATGACAGGCAGTCTGGCCTTGTTCACATTCTGTTCCTTGAATGCCTGAAGGGTCTGGGAATGGTACACCAGAAGTGGCTTAATCTTCAGATTGGTGCTTGAGTTTGCACACAGCAAAAGGGCCAATCTGTCCTTCATGGGCTTGTGCCCAGGCAGTGCCTTTGCCTCCTGTGTGATGTAGGTTCTGTTCAGCATCTTCTTCCAGAAGAGCCCTGTTTCATCACAGCTGAACACTTGTTAAGCGATGCATCCTTCTGCCTTCATGAATTCCACAAATTCTTTCTTGTAGGCTTCTGCAGCAGCCTTGTCAGAACTGGAAGCCTCACCATGTCTTATCACACTGTGGATGCCACTTCTCTTGCAGAATTTTTCAAACCACCCTCTACTGGCTTTAAATTCAAAACTTGTTGCACTTGTAGAGGGTTTTTTTGGAGTAAATCACTGTGCAATTTCTGGCTTTTTCACAGATCATAGTTTCACTAACACTTTCACTTGCCAGCTGTTTCGTATTCAACCACACTAACAATAGTTTTTCCACCTCTTCCAGCACTTGTGTCTTCTGCTTGGTTAGCATTGTTACTCCTTTTGCTACATCAGCTCCTTTGATGGCATCTTTATTCTTCAAAATAGCCAAGATTGTCGACTTCGCCATCTTGTACTCTGAGGCCAGATCAGTCACACAGATAGCACGCTCATGCTTTTCTACAATTTCCTTCTTCAATTCAATGGTTATTTTCTTCAAAACCTTCTTCTCACCATTCTTGCTCTGCATATTCTTGTCATCTTCATTACCGCTCTGCATGTTCTTGTCACCTTCTTTACCGCTCTGCACTTTCTTTTTACTACCATGCTTGCTCTGCACTTTCTTTGGAGCCATGCTGGATTGAATAATACTGTACAGTACTGTATGTGCTGAAAAGCACACAAAAAAGCTTCAAAGCAAGTATGTACAGGTCTGTTTGCAACCGCCAGTGAGGAAGATGGCCGTGATCATGTTCATGCAGGGAAGATGGCCACGATTGTGGTTGTCACCTGATGCAGAATTCGTGAACAGAGGCAAAATTTTGCCGAACTTTCTGTTCACAAACTGAATTGTTTATGAACAGAAGTGTTAATGAACCAAGGTACTACTGTATACAACTTCTTCTGGACAGGGTTACACTCACATTATAAAACCTGAACTCACAGTTAGGGGACATCCCATTTGAGCAGTGCCCTTGCATGCAACACTCTCCTGGATAAAAAAGATCTGATACTGACACCTATGCCTTAATAGTGTCTGGATGAAATTATTGCCATGTGACACACATGCAGCAGCCTTTTAGGCATATCTGAAAACTACATTTAATCCAGAATGTGGAAACAGGTGGTTTAACCAGGGCTTGCTGCATGGGATATATACACCAAAGTTATTTCAAACTAGTTGACATATTGCTGCTTTCTGGAATGAATTAGAAGTGCTAGCATTAACCTGTGAAATTCTAAAATGATCTGGGTCTAGATTACCTTAATTATTCCCTACTCCCCTATTAACTCATCCTAAACATTTAATCAGATTGTTCTCAGAAGCCCTACTTCATGTCCCCCTACCATACTAGATGGGAGATGGGGACATCTCTGAATTCCATTGCCTAGATCATGGAATTCCTTCCTGTGAGACATTTTCATTAATTTAATTTCATGTATTTCTTCTCTATTCTGTCTAAAATTGTAGGGATCTTGTAAAATGTTTTCCATCTACATTTTGCAGGTGTATTTCATTCCATCATCTGCTCATTGATGAAATCAGATTTGCACAAATGCATTTGCACAAATCTGAAGTTCCACAAAAACATATTCCCGAAAATGAACAAATCTCCCCAGATTTCATATTTTTTCAGTTGTCTATGATAGAATTTTGCATTTTTGTTGGGATTTTATGTACTTTTCTATAAGCAAATTTGAATATAATTATATAAAATAATAAAAAACAGTCCACAAGTTCATGGAATCTGCTAGTTAGGAAAAGCCAGTCTTCTGCAGAATTCATAGATAGGAACTTTAGAAATTCCAACTAATTTGAACCCATTGCAGATTTCTTTGACCTCCCTAAAGCTAAAGCTTTCTGGGAAATGCACCACAAAAAAAATAAAAAAATAAAAAAAATTCTTTGCTCCATTTGCTCTTTCATGGTGACACTTTTTGCCAATAAGTTAAAACCATATTTTTCACAGGGCTTTGAGAGAAGTGGCTGTTAGCAGACTTTTTAAAAAAGTATTACAATCCTATAAATTTGTACTTTAAAATATGTCCAACTGAACTCACTGAATTTATCCCCAGGTGAAAATGTGTGGGGATGCAGCCTAACACTAATTAGGTTCACACAATATGACACCCCAAAAAACTACCTGACAATCCATAGAATGTTCTAGTGGTTGATGTTCCCATGATGGGTTGTCCAATCCAGGCAATCAATGCTATCAATAATCAGCTAGTGAGCCACTTGCCAAGAACTGGAAAACCCCTTGCTGCTCTTGCCAACCTCACCCAGCCCACCACCAGTGCTCGTATAGCAGACATTCCTCAGGGAGACTGATCCAAAGAAGCCCCAAAAGCTTTCTTTTTTACTTTGGTTTGTCTTCATAGCTATTAAAAGGTGAGCTGCCAAGATAAACCAAAGCCATGAATAATCCTTGCTCATGAAAAGGGGGTGAAGATAAGTCACCCCCTTTACAGAAAGATCCTCAAGTCTCCTCTGGGGGTCTTCTCACTTTTCCATGTTTCCCCAAGATTCTAGATGCTCAAGAATGTGGAAAAGTGTGAGCCACACACCTTTTACATGAGCTATCAGTTTTGCCAACCAGCTGTCAAGGCTCCGGCTCCTTTAAATCCCCATTTTTACACTGTTTCCCACGAATGCATATGTTCCTGTGGGGGGGAAAAAACATGGAGAGCATTGTTAGCTTCAAGGGAATGGGCTTGTTCTCTTAGAGCCTGGAGCTCATTACACCCAGCACATACTCATGACTTGTTTCTAGCTGGCAGATAGTCATACATGTGGCACTCAGCACAATACACTCTCGCTTCCTGGCTTTCTACTTTGGTAACATGTTAAAAATGCTATTATAAGGTCTGTTAAACTGGAAAAATAAATTGTTTACTAGGGGACCATGGGGAATTTATGTATAGTCATTTATTCCTAGCTACTATGAGAAAGAAGGGAAGACTCGAGTGTCCTGGCCTTCTTGCCCTGTTGTTAAACTCATATGGGCACTTGACTCACTTGTGAAGCAAGTGGCTCCCTTAGAAGCATGCCTCCTTATGTGGTTGTAGTTAGCTTGGCCCAACTTCTGTTGCTCCAGGGAACCCACCTCTGACTGGTCAAAAGTGGAAGCCATTAACAGTGGATATGGGAGAACACTTCGATTACAGGGAAAGAATAATTGAGGAGTGCCACTCAGGGAGGGTAGAGACAGCCATGCCCCCCTTCTGGTTCAGGTCACATCTAATTATGCCTTGGGGTGAAGTAGATGATGCATGGGAGATACTGAGTAGCTTCCCAGCAGGTTTGGAGACTATTTGTTTCAGGGTATGAATGACATAGAAGTGTCACAGGGTGAAATATGCTTTTTTTCCCAGGCAGAGAGAAAAATATCATGGGGAGGGAATCAGCTTGGGTGCGGGGAGTAGGGAAGTGACAAAAATAGGTGGAAAATGGCTAAGCACTCTGTCCTTAGTAATTTTCGAGAAAGACAATTCCCTCAGATTGATTCTCCTCACATAGGAAGATCCTTTTATGTACTTTCCTCCAGATACATATACAGAAATTCACATATCTCATGCTAGCAATATACATGCATGTGCACACAGCTCATCCCTCATTCTCACAGGAACACTTCCCAGTTGCTTTGCACTGGTTTCCACAACCCCCACTGGCTTTTCTCCCCCATCCCCTTTCTGGCAACCACCCAAGTTTTAAAAATTGTTCACATTTTTTTTAAAGTCTCAGAGTTCAAAATCAATTGGAAAGAGGAAGAGGCCTTGGTAAGCACAAGAGAGTCATCCAGAGGCATTGCTGTGCCCACAGACACCATGTTGCTGACCCCAGCACCAAGTGTATAGTAACCACTTGCTGAGTAATCCAGGTATGCCTGTTTGCCTGGCAGAAAATTTGCACAATCCAAGCCTGTTTACCTTGCAGAGGATCCACACTAAAAGACAATAGTGGAGTTAGGAATCAAAGGTTTAGGGCTGCCTCTACTATTAGGGTTGCTGATGCACCAGCATCAAGCAGCAGACTGGGAAGAGTGGTCAGTTGCACTGTTCTCACCATCTTGCCCCAGCCAGAAGAGCCTGCTGCTTTGCCTGCCATCTCCAGCAGATACTCTGGACAGCCCCATCAGCTGTTGTCCCACTGCAGCATTGGCCACAGCCAAAGACCAATTGGCAGGGTTCTCTAGAACAACTTCTGGATGCACTAGCTGCTGCTGCTTACCATGGGTGGCTATGGCCACTGCCCCTGCCCACCTACCCTACTTGGTTGGCTGGCCAGCTAGTCACTTTTGCCTCATCTCCAGCTGGTAGATGGTTATTTATAGGTCTCTAACACTGGAATCCTGTACATGTCTACTTCGTAGCAAGCCCCACTGAGTAAGCATGTAAGACTGCAATCCTTATATTTAGTTGAGAAGCTGTTGGACTCAGTGAGTCTTCCTCCTCAATAGACATGTATAAGATTGCACTGTTGTAGTGGTAGTAGTAGTATTTCATATAAAATGTGAACCCTCCGTCTTTTCACAACTTCTAGGGCTAATACCACAAGGTTACCTCTGAGAAAATGCTTAGCTCAAAAATTCATTTTCAGTACCAGAACCAAGACCAAATTCTCTTAGTATCTCATATTCTGTGGAATATGATTCCAAAGCTGCCCATGTGGCTGGGTAACAGAACATATTACATATAAAAAAGTAACATCCAGATTTTCCAAGCAGCTCTGAACATTCCCAATTCACATTCCTTTCAGCATTATTCTTATTTGTTATCAAAGAAGTTCCACTTGTTTTCAGGCTGAGTATGGTTCATAGTATTGCTACCATAACAAGAGCTTCTCTTAACAAGAATTAAGGGATTAGGAATGGGACACATGATCAGGTTGGGCCCTTCCAGAATGAATTTCCTCTCCCACTTTTACTGGTCAAATAATACTACAGTAAGCCTGAATGGCAGCTCTCTCCTTACATCTACTTAGTTTTCTAATGAGATTGGTCAATACTTGTGTCAAACTGGCAAGGGTGTTTTCATCTGCACATCTTCAAATGTGATAGACTCTGCTGCTATTATATAAGCAAAATAGATCAGTCTTTATGCAAGGGGACAAATGGACACTAGTCAGATATCAAAGAAGACAACCCTCTGAACCAGTGTTTCTATGCTATTCTATAGCAGAATTTAAACATGTCATATTTCTCTGTGTAGAGTTTCCAATAGAAACTGCAACATGAAGCCATTGTGAAGCCACCAATTTGAACTACTTAGCTAATTTGACACTGTGGAAATTGGTCTCAACACATCCTGGGAGTGGCTAGCTCATTAAAGAAAGTAATTGTTCCTCCTAAGGTGTTTGTTTACTCAACAAATCTTGCTATGCCTATTCATCACCAGCGGCTGCTAGTTGGGAGTGATCATTAATCAGATAATACAGATTTGATTTGATTCCATATTACACTCCATACATATAGTGACACACCTACTGCTGCCTCTTGCATTGCTTGACCTTTTGATCTCATCTTGGAGAAAAGCATCTTTTGCCTTTTCTCCTTTTCTTTATACTCAAGAGAAACATACACACATGCAAAGAGAAAGAGAGAGGGAGAACCACTTCACTGATCTAACCAGTTCAAAAAGGTTTTTTATAATCACATTGATTGGGCTAACATGGATGCTTTGTTCCTTCAATTCTGCTTCCCTTACTTTCCTCTTGGTGGAATCCTGGTGGATACGGAAAAGAGGACCAAGTCTCCTATGTCTGACAGCTTTGATCATGAACCAGTTTTGATTTGCCACAGCTGCACAACAGGGAGGATGGAGGAGTGGTCACTGCTCTAGAAGACTGTCCACCAGTCTAATGTCCACCACCATGAATTAAGCAACCTGATCTCTGGTCTGCACCACTGACATGAGCACTTTTGGCTCCCGGTAGCATATCCTCCTTAGCAATGGGAGGGAACCTGCTAAAGAAAATGCCCTCTAACCATTACTGGGATTCTGGGTAACAGTTGTATGGAAGAATATGATCCAAGTCACTGGCTCTGGAAGAGCTGTCAGGAGCTAGGGGCAGGGGTCTCCACTACTTACCACTGCCACTTACCCCAAAGGGGCTCACAGTGCTGGTGCATCTGTGATCAGCAGCTGCAGTCTACTGCATGTCACCACAGGGTTTGGGGCAGTGGCATGCAGTAGAGATTGGGGAAGCCTCTGTCAGCCACCCTCTAGTACCACTTTAGCACTTTAGTGGTGTCTGGTAGTGGCCCAAAATTGCTGGTGGCAGTGGCATGGAGTGAGGTAAGCCTCTAATAACCATCAATTGTCATTTGTGCTTGTTAGCTAGCCACTTGTCAAGAGTGGCAAGATTTTGAAGCTCTTGACAAGTGGTCT
This sequence comes from Varanus salvator macromaculatus, assembly GCA_023646645.1. Lineage (NCBI taxonomy): Eukaryota > Metazoa > Chordata > Lepidosauria > Squamata > Varanidae > Varanus > Varanus salvator. Next base: position 14,896,494 of record JAIXND010000754.1, on the reverse strand, counting down.
ACTTGTAGTGGGTGCTTGATCCATAATGAGTCAGGGAGTCCAGATTTAGATAACATGACAACTCACTGTAAGTCAAAGAAACCCTAAAACAAAAAGTTGGTTCTACCATGGTAACAACCAATTGCTGCAAGCATGAGTGGATTTGTATATGTCAACCAGTCAACAACAACAGTCAACATTTGGTTGTCAAGTTGTGCAAATCAAGTCAATATATTTGGTTGCCTTTAAGGTGTGGCAAGTTGTACTAATAATCTAGATAATCTTCTGGATCTGTTGACACCAGTATTAAATACAACTTACAACTAAGTTTTCTATTTAATCAGTATTTGGAACCATCCCTGAAACCTAAGTGGGGAAACCTAGTAAGATTTAACGATGTATGAGTAGGTAAGGTGGGCGGGTGAGATGATCTACTGAGGTTATGGGCTTTAAAATGGAACACAGACAATGAATAATTTGTCATTCCATGCATATGTACACAAAATCAGTTTCCATTAGCAGATTCTGTTGCTAGCTTAGGAAATGGTTGCAAAAACTGGTGTGACCACCATTCACTTACACAGTATGGCTAGCCATCTGTATTTTATCCACATTGCAATAAACCTGTATGCATGTTATCTTACACATCTGTTTCTGGTGCAGAACTTTACCACCTACTTCAACAAACAGGAATGTGCCTTAGTCCTGAGCCCCCTATGGGGAGGGCCCATATTTCAGGGTGTGCCCATGCTTTGCAGAGAGATCTTTCCACTTCTATATGATGTTGCAGAGTTATTAAAACCTCTGTGGCAGACCCCGGATAGCTGCTGCCATTTGATTTCAGCTGGATTTCAGCACATCTGCCTTTCTCTGGGCTTGCACTATATGTTTGAGCTTTCATTTTTAGTAGTATAAATGTACCCTGACCCCGCTAGTCACTCATAAGTAGGCCACTCTCCACTCTGGTGTTCCCCAGTCTTCAGATTCACTTACTTGCAGTTTTATGACTACTTTTCCAGTTCTAACTGTGAGGACTGGGAATTCTATTCCAAGCTTTCTGGCCCAGGTCAGAACAACATTGGCACATTTTGCAGTCCTTTCAGTTGCTGAAACTCAAACACATGAATGTGGTTTGGTAACAATGGTCATTTTCTTCGTTCTATCTATAGGCCCTATAAATCATTTGACTTATTAAAGACAGTGATCTCCCAGCCAAACCAGTCCACTTACTTAAAAGATCTATTTTGCTGAGCTGGTGTTTCTTTTGCTTCTTCTGCTCAAATTGCCTCAAGAGCAATTTAGTCTTCTTCATAATTGCCACTGCTTAAAAATGGGACAGCTGATAGGATCTCTGCTTGCTCTTATCCAGGATTAATCATGAACAAGTCTTCCCTCCCATTATTGGCCCATGCATATTTCCTGCAAATAATGAGGCTTCCTGGACTCTGAAGTGAGTTCATAAGAATGCACAGAACAATATTCAACAATCCTGTATGAGACTAGAATTGGAAATCATAGTTCGGATGGATCCAAGGGTCATTACATCTTTTTGTTTGCTTTTTTTCAGAGAAGCCATGTGTGATCTAGTATTGAAGGCACAGATTTAAATGCTGTGGAATATATGAGGGGTGAGAACTATTCTTTTTTCTCTGTCTGATCATACTAGAATGTCAGGTCATCCAGCAAAATGGATTATCAGCAAGTGCAATACTGGTAAAAGAAATACTTCACCACACACAATACACACTTATCGTTAATGAAGTTAGCTTGCCTAACTTCCATGGCTTTCAGACAGAATAGCTAAACTTGCAGAGCAACCAACACAGGGAGACTGATAGGGATGCAAAAATTTCCCTGAAACTTTTGCCTCGCTGAATACTTGCACTTCATGTTCAGGACAGTTTTCAGGAGGATTTTCTCAATTCTAATTTAACCTGCTTATTCAGATGCTAATATGAGTGATGATAATATTTGCCTGTTTCATTACCCTATTTATTTTCAAATTGAAAGAATCCTTTTGTGTTAGCAGGCTTCCATTAATATGAAATTCATTTTGTTAGTCATTAATAGTAATTTATTCGAAGTTGATTTCAATGGCTGGACTTGGCAGTTGTGATTTATGTATTGTGAATAGGACCACCCAAAAGTGCACCCATTTATTTCTCATTTATGGGCATTTATGCTTTCTGTGATAGTAAACAGACAGTTTTTGTTGCACTTATTGTTTGAACATAAATAGAAATAAAGCATAGAATATATGTGACCCAGGAGAATCTATGTACCCTTTCACTCCATTGAATTTATTGGAAAAAAGTTAAGCAGGTGCATAATTCTTCCACTGCAAGCAATGGGTCTTAAAAGTGATTAACATTGCCTAGATCATGCTTTTTCTCATTATTTTTTTCCATAACAACATAATATTAGTATTCTTGTGGAGGTAATCTTTCATGTTCCTCTTTCGTTTTCTTCCCACTATGTCAAAATGTAGAAAGCTCTTTGATCTGTTATATTTGCTTATGCTATAAAAAGTTGATTAGAGACCACTCTGAATCAAATAAGAGAAAGCATAATATTAATAAATGTATGTGTTATAAGCACTGGCAATACCGTAACCTGTCCCTGCACTTCTCTCAGGAAACCCAATGTTCACCAGATACGTTGGACTACAACTTCCATAATTCTTAGGCACATTGTGAGGAATGATGGGCCATGCAGTCTGAGACATCTGCAAGGAGCCAGAATGGTGCAAGTTGCTTCAAGGTAATTCAAGGAAGATGACACAATAATGGCATGCTTCTTAGTAGTTGCTCTTTGGTTTTAAAGACCACATGCAAAATAAAGAAATGGAAGAATTGCTGAGCAAATGGCCTAGTTAATGCAGGGGAGAGGTAAGGGCAGGGCAGGGCAGGGCAGATAATTAATCTGATAAACTTATGATAAAAATCTTGGTATGGGTTTGATAAGAAACAAATAAGGGAATAATTGATACCATGATAGAAAGTTTCATCATGAAAGACCTTAGCTCATTCTCTCTACACCTATGAGCTAGGAGTCACCCATTTGTTCTCTGATGGACAGACTGCATTGTCTGCATTGTGGGTCAAGCTGCATTGTGTCTCAGAAAAGACATAAAAATCTTTCAATAGACCTGGCTATCAAAAGTGAGCATTATTTTAATAGGACTTGAAAAAATTAAAATCCATACCTCCCCATTCCCTTCAAATGGCAAAAGGACTCAGGGGAAGCTTTTTCCAGGATCAGTTTTCTTCTAACAAGCACTGGCATCTTTTATACCTGTGTAACATGTGCATTTAGAAATGTACTAGGTGAACATGCAAAGGCAGGCAGGTACTAAGAGCACTTTCATAGAAGACTTTTATAGTGCTATGCAATTGCATTACCTTGCTCACAGAATTTTATGGAAGGTTGAGACACTCTCAACCCGCCTGTATTTTCCCAACCATTTGCCCCATCCTGTTCTTACATAAGAAAATCTACTGAAGAGAAAAAGACAGTATAGCTGCACTACACATTTTAACTGCTTGTGCTAGGAGTCTTCTAGTAGCATTTGCCCTAGCTAGGGGTAGGGATGTGCGCATCAACAAAATTCAAGCTCACCAAACTTCTCTGAATTCCAGCTTCCTTTTTCAGATTGTGAGCTGGGCGGGGGGGGGGGGGGTCTTTACGCAGGACAATATGTGATTATTGTGTTTTTCCAAATGTACTCATTTTGGAAGTGCTGGAATATATGCATGCTTTTTAAAGGGGAGAACTTAGTCTATGAATCACACTGAAAGCTCAGAAACATGCACACTTCAACCGTAGACTGCACCAGAGTCCATGTTCACTTTGGAAAGTGCAACAGGAAAATCCTGATGCAAAATAAACTGAATTTCTCATGCATCCCTACCTAGGAGAAAGGAACTGATTGGGCTAGAGCTGGGAGCCCTAGACTTTGTAGTATACCAGGAGAATTGCAGAATGAACCAACCTCCTATGCTAAGGGTCTCCAATGTAGCATGCGTGAAGGTTGTACAGAATTACACGACACAGGGATGTAGTTCTGCGCAAAAGCCTCTCTCATTCAAGGCAGTTCCTTTATTTTATACAGTCAGGCTACTCAATAAGGAGGGGCCACAGTCAGGTTACTCAACAAACAGGAAAACGGGTATTGCCTTTTGCTTGGACTGCATGTTTGTTTAGCCAGACCATTCTAACCTTGTTATCAGTTGTCGCCTATTATACTGATAAAGCTGAGCATGCAGGATGTGCAGAACCAAGGTAGGTGTGCCAGACCGTTGACCCTGCAACCTCCTGCTGACCTCGCTACATCTCACCCTTCTTTGTGTGTTTTTTTCTCCAAAGGCTGTTAATGAAAAGGCTAATCAAACAAACATTCCTGTTCATTTTCTGAATAATCATCAGAAGCATAATTGCGAAGTTGCTGTGCAAGAGTCTGGGCCTGACATGGCTGAAGGGCATAGATGTTTGGCTGTTGCCTGCATTCCTGCACTGTCATAGTCACTAGTGCAGGGAGACACTGCACAATGCAGCAGAGGGCAACAAGACAGGCCACAACAGCAAGGCCGTATTGCACCAATACATGCAGCCATCCGATGGGGAGCCAGGACCATAAAGCTTCCCACCAGGAGGGCAACACATCTTGTCTAATGGTTGCCGTGAGGTTTTTCAGAATATCTAATTGTGAGCGGATAGTTTCAGAGCCGTCTGAAATATTAAAACAACACATGTTACTGACAGATTCACAACCCTGGTGATGCAGCAGTAGCTGCATGGCTGCACGGTTATCAATGGCTGCACGGTTATCCAACACCGCATGCTGGATCTCCATCTGTTCTGCATTTAAAGCGGCAATGGCTGTCGAAGTGGCGTTGATAGTCTTTGCGAGGCTACAAGCAAGTTTGCTCAACGTTTTGTGATTGATGATTGCCAAGGCAGGCACCCCCACCAGGGAGGCCGCCAGTGAGATATATTCAGCGGAACTGAGGAGAGAGATTTCAGAGTTACAATCTGCTGTCAACATTGCTGTAGCACGTTGTTGTCGGGTAGCCTGAAGGTCCTTGGTTGGCAGGGCAGTGGTCAACCAGCTTAAACAGCAGATAGGTTTGATAGGTTAGCAGAAATATAATTGAATGTCCGAGATTCGCACGTAAAGAACCAACCCGGGGGTAACAGAGTGTGTGCATAAGCAAATGACATGTTTTCTTCTTTGAAACAGTTGAATTGCGAATAAGGGCCGACTGACGAACATTGAGGCTTGTTTTTATCTGTAGTACAATTGACAATTCTAGCACAAATAGTGTGGTTGGTCTGGTTACTAGAAGCTACAAAAGGAGTATATAGAGAAACTGCGTCAGCAGGCAGCCTACGAGTGGTCATCCCCTAGTCATAAGCGCTGCCATACCCAATATCATTGAACCTAGTCTTTGTCAAAAACATTCTTAAATTGGTGTCATTAATCAACAGAGTCAGTGGGGTACATACAGGAATGAGACAAGACGCCAAGAGCATATGCATATCAGTAGACTCCATCAAGCAAAAAGAGGAAATATTAGCCTGTTTAGCCATGTATTCCCATATATTGTATTGCAGCCGGTCATGCAAAGAGCCCCCCCCCCCACTGGAGGAGAACAGAGAAGCAAGAATAGAATGAGAAGTGAATTGGCAGTGATAACCGCAAAGGTGGCAGCACATAAGTTCTCCGGTGTCTCCGGCTGGTTGTTGTCCTGGAGCAGCTGCTGCACTTTGCTCATCGTCCTTTTGACTGCTCCCCAGGTCACCAATGGGGCCCTCGGCATCCGCGGACTCTTGGGAAGGGGCCGGAAGGGTTGCTGAGCCTGCACCATGCTGACTCTTTCCATCTTGGGTACTGGGTTGGTTACTGCCTGATGCCACGCCATGAGCTGGACGTACGCACTTAGCCGGCACCCACAGAGTTCCTGTAGGGGCAAGAACAGAAACAAACCCTCGGCCCCAGGTGATCAGCGGCACTGATCCCAGCCATGTGCCTCCCAGTCACATACAGGTACAGGGCAATTGATGACAGAACGTAACGATTACAATAAAATTCTGAGGTCATCACATACAGAACAGATAAAGAAATGTCAGTCAATCATACTGTAACAATAAGGTTACAATATTTCTAATTGACACTTTAGTTCAGAAGCCTGAACCCATCTCCAGGACTGCTTACACATGTAAATTCAAGCCACTGAAACTATGCATGAACTCAAACTCTTATCTAGATTCTAAACATTCTGAATTGACCAGGGCACATGCAGCCCTCTGGTCTATCAAGATACAACAATGATTCCAACAATGATTATTTAACAATGTATATTTGGACTGAATGGCTCTTGTCTTCTGTAGCCCACAGCTAAAGGTGAGAGAAAGGAACAGTGCTTTTAAACAGCGACAGCTTGGGTTGAGAATGAAGACAGGATTTGATCCTACAATGCAAAGGCACACAGAAAAGTAATGCTTTTCAGACAGGATTTACCCATTTTCCCAACACTAGCTAGAGGATAGGAGAAGAGGGGATGGACAGCATGATCAGCACGTTGATTGCCCTCAGCGAGAGAACCGGGCAAAGAGGTGTGGCTACATATATGGGCCACATAATACTCATGGACACGTCGCTGAATAGCGCCTGTAAAGTAAGGAATAATGTCAAAAGATTAGAGTCAATGCGTGGGGCCACATAGAACCCAGGGAGGCTGGAGATCAGGCGACAGACATAGTGAGAATCTGAAATTAGATTAAGGGGGCGATTTGAAAACAGGCAGAAGGCCAGGATCACTGCTGCCAGCTCTGCGCGTTGAGGAGAGGCCTGAGCGGCCGAATACTTAGTGATCCAGGTAGAATCCTCCTTATAGACAATTGCGCCCAGGCATCAGCCCCCATCCGAAAATACTGTAAGAGCATCGCGAAGGGGGAGAGGTGACTGCATGGGTGTAAGCTGGATGGGGACAGCTTGAACAAGCGTCAGTCGTGGGTCTCGAGGGAGGTGGAACTGAATTTGCCCCACAAATTCTGCAAGAGCTGTCTAGATTGCAACAGAAACCGTCATAAGGTGATTAAAATCAGCTTTAGAAAAAGGAACTACTATGGCAAGCAAATCCAGGCCAACTCAAGATAACGAGCATTCCCCAGCCTGAGCGATCAAATCAGCTGTAGCTTGTGGGTTTCTTGAATAAGCGCCTTTAAGCACCCTGAAGTCACGGACCCGCCGGACTTGTTAATGAGAAATCTTAGTTCATCCACATGCTGCCGTTGGGCTTGCGAGAATTGTCCTCCCATACTCACCAATGAAGGGGTCACCGAGGGTCACGGAGTGCACTCAAGGGGCCTATGCCAGGCGTTGATGAGTCTGGTCCCTGTTCGGGCGCCACTTGAAGGTTGTACAGAATTACACGACACAGGGATGTGGTTCTGCGCAAAAGCCTCTCTCATTCAAGGCAGCTCCTTTATTTTATACAGTCAGGCTACTCAATAAGGAGGGGCCACAGTCAGGTTACTCAACAAACAGGAAAACAGGTATTGCCTTGGGTCACTGATCTACGTGACATTTGCTCGGACTGCATGTTTGTTTAGCCAGACCATTCTGACCTTGTTATCAGTTGTCGCCTATTATACTGATAAAGCTGAGCGTGCAGGATGTGCAGAACCAAGGTAGGTGTGCCAGACCGTTGACCCTGCAACCTCCTGCTGACCTCGCTACACATGCGTAGGTACCTTCAGCGATAGCTGTGAATGGTCCCCAATGTGGAGCCCATTGACACCTGAAAAAAACCCCTTTTAAACATAAAGGTGCATGGATTTGATTGGAATGCATATAACTTTCAGCAGTTATGCACAGTGTTCAACAAAAGTGGACCAATATCCAAATTAATATCCGTTTGAATGTCACCCATTCATACACTAAAAGAGTTGTTAGGTACTCAGTCTGATGCATTATAGGAGGCACCTATTCTTCCAGTTGTTTCATATTAGTCCTACTACCTATTAAAAGAGCAGGGAGAATCCATTTCCCCTTCCATTTGTTAATTTTCATAAAGCGGACGTAGTTTTTTAAAAAGTGTCTATGTCACTGAATATTAACAGCTTTTCCAGTAAAAAATGTATCTGTGTAATAACTTCCTCTCAAAAAGAAGCAACTACTGGACATTACTAAAACATATGTTTTTAAAAGGTATTAGCTGTATTTCCACAGCCAGTAATTAGCTGAGTTGGACAATCCCTTATTAAAGAGACATTGTGGTGCCCAGTAGGCAGGAAACAAATAAATTGCAAAATAAAATGCAGCCTAAGATCCAAAGACAGGAAGATGCCAAGGTGACAATCCACTGAGATATTATGTGGTAATGCCCATTGAGATTCTATGTGTCTATGGGTCCAAAGAGATTGGAAACCTCTGTCCTAGGCAGGAAATTTCTCAGGCTCTGGATTGGTTATTGGGACCCCTTAGGTAGAAAATAGCCTCCTAGGGCCTAGATTGGGCCCTCTTAGAACTAGTGTGGTATGATGATTACAGTGTTGGACTGGGGACCCAGCAGATTTGGGTTCTAGTCCTCACTGTGCTATGAAGCTCACTGGATGTCTTTGAGAGCCACTCACTGTCAGTGTAACCTACCTCACAGGGTTGTTGTGAGAATAAACTGGTTGCCTTGGGTTCATCACAAGAAAAAAGGGGCAGGATATAAATGCAATGTAATAATATTTGGGCTAGAATTTTGCTTTAAAAACATCAGCCTTACGGTTCTGGAATATTCAGTGTGTCCTTCAACAGACTCCCAGTTTGGGTCTTCCCCTGACTTCTTGGCACAACTTGCACCCCTCTGCCAGTTTGATCCTGCCAATCAGCCAGTGTTTGTCTTCAGAGCCATATTAGTTTTTTCAAAAAAGTACACTCAGAGACTCTCTCCCCTATAGGCTACAAATATGTGTAATTCACAAATGTATTACAGCAATCCTTTTAGTGTTCTTGTTTAAATGGTAGCATGGTTTTATTGTTTTTGATGGCTTTTGATCAGATGAGGCAGGATATAAATGTTAGTAATACATAAATTAAAAAATCTTACCAGCTAGCTGCAATTTTAAAAAATGCTGTTTCTTTCACTGGCTTCATCCAATCCACCCAACTGTTTTAATAAGTGGGATCTATACAAGTCCCCAAAAGTCCTGTTGCTAGCAAGAACCTTTCTTTAACAAGTTATCCATGGCTTTGAGAGAAAGTCCTTTTGTCTATTCAAAGAGGATGCTTGGCACAACGTAGATAAATTCACCAAGGACACCTGTATTGAAGGCCATGTGATCAGGGGAGCAGCACAAAACGTACACGAGCAGCAACTTTTAATAGCAATACTGCAGTTACTTTAAACCTAAAGTTCAGTTTCAAAAAAGGCCTCTTCTGCTAGTCATTGAACATTGAGTTTCAGGAAGGGTTGCATAGGATTGCTCATATGAATGAAGACACTGTCCTTGTAGACAGCCTACTGCTGGATAGCCATTGATATGGTGAACTGTATTAGTTCTTTGTCTCCATCATAGGGGAGATGATGCAGCAATGAAACAAAGCAAAAGGAGCTGAGATTGTCCCCCATTGGTTTTTGAATGTGCAAGCATTTATGTTTCTATTGATATTGGAATAACAGATTGATAAAGTAATCTTGAGCTTGAGAGAGGAGTTCCCAATTATTTGAAGCCACATTATATATTTCTATAAACAGTTCTGGAGTTTTGCCAGGTTATGGTATTTGAAGTTAATTGTCTGATTTATTTTTTTACTTTTCTAAAATATCCCCTGACAAAAGAGGACCACAGTCCTGCAAAGCCAACCATAATTAAGCCCTGCTTATTTCAATAGGTAAAATACACTTCATTCTCCTCTCACAATTCTTCCAGTGGAACTTTAAAGTGATTATTTTTACCGGACCCCATCCAGTGAATAGAGTTTGAAATATACTGTTGTTTCATTACACAGTTTGTAATACATTGGCCAGGATGAGACATAACAAGCCAAGAATCTGTGCAGAACCACACAGAGGAAGAATGGCTTGCTCTATTCTTTTCATGCTTCATCATGCCCTGTTTTAGCATCTGTGTGGTTCCCATGTTTCTTCCATAGAGTTCTGCAGAAAGATAGTCTAGTCTAATCTAGTCTATCTAGACTGTCTAATTGGCCTAGTAAATACTGACTTGCAGCAAGAAGCTGATTGGCCACACTGTGCTCACACGGGGGACAGTATGCGCCAAGGAGGGAGAGGCAGGCAATGCAGGCAGGAGCAGTGTGTTCTGGGATAGATTTTCAGTTGTGGGGGCTGATGGGATACCAGCTGCCATTAGGAGAAAAGATGGAGGAAGGTGGAAACCACTCAGGCTTGGAAACCACATGCCTGTCTGAACCCAGGACCCAAGCTAAGATATCACATCATGTGGTAACTGCACAGCATGGTTTAGTGTTCTGTGTGAATCCATCCATTGCCTTTTACATTTTGTTATAATTCAGTCACAGTGAATGATTTGGGGCATAGCAATCTCATCACCACTAGACAGTGGCTAGACATGCAGAGAGGGGGCTTGTCTCTCTCTCACTGAGACTGTTCAGACGGATTTGTTGGACTTTGAGAAGGAGAATGATCAGCAGGGAGCAGGGGAGAAGAATTTGAAGTTTCAAGGCTGCCTAGTGAAGCAAAGCATGAATAACAGCTTGCTTTGGAAGGGGTGGGAGGGCCTTCAGGAGGGAAGGAGGAGCACATGTGAGACCTAGTCCTTGACCCAGTACAGAGGCATAGAGAGGAACAAGCTGCTCAGTTGCAGGGGCTTTGCCATTCACACCATCTTGCCCTCAAGCAGCAAGAGCCACCCTGAGGGTGGAGCCAGAAGCTCTACCAAAAGGGAGGGACAGAGGGTGTTTCCAGTCAAGATTCAACTCTTTACATGGATTGTGTTCTCCTTCAATTTTGGTAGGTCTTAGAGTTCATACTATGCTGTAATTTCAATAATAGAAATGCACTTCAAAGGACTGTTTTGAGTTTGAATCCAGAAGGAAGGTGGGAAGGAACCAGTTCACAGCAAGACAGTCATAGGATTTTTCAGAGTTGCAGCTCTGAGGTTGGAGCTGGGACTGCCCTGCACAGCCAGCACTAAAGAGGCTACTTTGCCAAGTAGAGATATCCAGGTGGTGCCTCAGTTTCTTTCCATCCCCCACTGAAGCAACACAAATAGACAGTCAGAATCAGAGTGGCAGGAGCATGGAGGATGCGCACAATCTTTCATTTGGAGGGTTACCCTTAGTTGTATTGACAAGTGTGGAGGATACTGAAGCATCCAGAGGTATTCTAGAAAGGGCAGTGTGCTTGAATGTGTGTGTGTGTGTGTGTGGATCCCCTATATATTTTTGGCAACACAGAAAGAAATGGGGTATATATTTGGAGTGGCAAAGATAAAATTTATTCAGCTAAGAATAAATGTGACATTTTTAATTTGGTAAGGGTGCAATCTAGTTCCCTGTACTCTTGTTGCACATAAGCCTCCAAACTTGGAGGCTTATGTGAGTCCTATGGATGGAAGCCTCACACCATGTATTTTATCAGGATAGTGGGGAAGAAGGAGGAAGGAGGCTGGGATACCAATAGGAATTGATGCAAGCCTTCATTCCTCCTCTGTCCCCCAGCGCTCTCCTCCTCCTCGGATGCCCTGTTCTGCTTTCTCTGGGGTACAGTTGCAACTTGGGAGAAATGGAGCTGTTGCAGTTCTTTTCTTGACAGCCATCAGAGGCTGGGTGGGCCTGGGGCTCAGCCTTGGGCATCCCAGTTCCAAGATCATGGGGTCTGAATGCTGAGACCCTGAATAATTCTATGGCCCCCGATGCTGGACTGTATTCTAAATCTACTGAACTGTACACAGGACTGTATCCTAAATGTTATATGTGTTTTTTCTGTGTATTATTAGTTGTGATCACAGCAAGTAATAATATACAGAAAACAGATATAGAATCACATGCATATACACCTCCACAAGGCTTTAATATATAGTGGTACTTTGGCTCACGAACACCTTGGTTCACAAATAAATCGGGTCACGAACAAAAATTTCTGAAAAATTTTGACTTGGGTCGCGAACACCGCTTTGGGTGGCGACCAAGATTGCAGCCATCTCTCCCCCCCCATCCCCAGAGTGGGGAGATGGCCACGATTGCAGTTCTGTTCATGCAGGGAAGGCGTGCATGATCAGAGGCATGCTTCTGCAGGAAAGATGGGAGCAGCAAAGCAGAGCCATGGGGGAGATGGCCGAGATTCCACTTGTCTTTCCTGCAGGAGTGTGCCTCTGATCAAGCACCCCTTCCCTGCATGAACAGAACTGCAATCGCGGCCATCTCCCCACCTGCAGCGCACTGTTTGTGCCCATCTCCTTCCCCCAGTGCACCTGCGATTATGCCCATCTCTCCCCTTCACCCCCCCCAGCGCACCAGGATGATGGTCACGTGCAGGGATGACAGGTGTGTGCAGGGACGACAGACACAATCTCGGTTGTGCTGGGGGTGGGGTGGGGGGGTGGCTGTGATCCTTGTTGTTGTCACTTTGCTTCACATTTTTCTGATTTAAAAAATGGCATCCGTTACAGAATGGATTAACCTTATTTACATTGAACCTTATGGGGAAATTTAACTTGGTTCACGACCAATTTGGGTCACGACCAGAGTCCTGGAACAGATTAAGTTCGTGAGCCAAGGTACCACTGTATACACAAATATATTAAAGCCCTGTTGGCGGTGGGGGGACATCTACACACGTATGCTCTGATCCAGTTAACAACCATATGAAACATGGAAGTTGATTCCAGAAGGTTGAGGAATGCCAAATTTGGAGTTGGATCTTTAAATAAAAATGTCTAGTTTTCTGAATTGCTGAAGGAATGATGGTAAATGTGATGGCACAACCAGAAGAACAAAAATCTTCTAAATGAACAGAAACTAAGATGATGATAGGGAGGGAAATCTCATATAATAAATATCCAGCACATCTCTTGAACAACATGTGATGATTTTTCATGGGCTCAGGGATTTTCAGTGCTTGAGAGTAAGAATGAAAACACTGTTAGGGGAAAAACATATTCTAGCAACTGACCTTGGACATTCTGACTTAGGTAATTACCAGTTACTTTGAATATTCAATACTCAGGCAGGGTACCTTGGTCATCCTAGTAAATACCCTAGTAAATGACATATACTCAGAGACAAGCAGGTGGTGTGTGATGCTCCTAGACTTTTGATGACTTTTTAAAACCAAGAATATCATGTCTTTCTGGGCTGCCTTGCAAGGTGGTGCTAGGATGAACTCTGTATTTAGATGGCTCAAGTCATTCCTGGGAAGCAGATCCCAGAAGGTGGTGCTAAAGGGCTATTGCTCTGTTCTTGTATGTATTCACTTAATATCATGGGATATTAATGTAGCTTGTTCTCCATGCTTTTAAATATTTGTAGTGTAGATTCTACATGAAATTGCTGAGTGAAGCCATCTGGAGATTTGCACCAAGATGTCATTAGTATTATCCAGCTCTGTCTCTAATTTTCAGTGAATTTTGTGCAATCTTGGCTGCTTACTGATTTTTTTTTTTCTGGGTTGCGTTAAATGTATTGTTCCTTACTTTTAGAGTCCTAAAATGTTTAGGGCAATCTTGTCTTACCTGGTAACCTCCAGATGTGTTAGAAGTTGTAGTCCAACACACCTGGAGGTGGAGAAGGTAGCTTAAGGCCTGGATATTTTCAGAGTGTCTTCTTCCATATTTGCTCCCTCACGCTTTCTGCTCAGCATTCAAGGTCAAACTCTGATGCCTCCCCACCATGGCATTGTGGTTGGCTATGCGGGAATGGGCCTTACTCATCGCAGAAATCCCATGGAATGCTCTCCCCACATAGCCCCATCAGAGCATGTTTAGGTGTCTGGCAAATACCTATTTATTTCTAGGGATCTTCACTGTTTTCTCCTCCACTGTTCTAATGGGGTCTTACCATATTTTGTATGGTTTTTATCTTATATAACACCTTGAAAAGGTTCTACTCTCAAAGCGGCATACAAGTAATTTGAAAAAAATGATTTTGTGCTATTCATAGAATACCTGTTTATAGAAATGTAAATCCAGCATTGCTTTATTATTAAATTTTGTAGTATTTTATAACCCTATTTTAAAGGTTACATTTTGACTGTTTTGACTGTTCTAATCTTCTATGGCTGTCTGGAGGGATGCTGGGATGTCATGGTTTCTTCTGTGCTGGAGTAGGGATCAGAAAGCAGACTCCCCCCATAGTGTACAGCCCTGGGAGAGTGACTTCAGACAATCCAATGGTTCCTGGGATGCTCTCCTGGGACCATAAGATTGTGCCCTTAGTTCCTTATTTTATTTCTTTAAATAATGCACAGCATTCATATTTTGTAAATTATGTGTCATCAGCAAATTCATGGTAATTCTTATCCCTGGCTCACTGAAAACTCTATTTGCTGATATGGGCCAGGGAAAACAGCAAGTTCTGTATATATTAATTTATTTTGTTGAAATTTGTATCCTGTTTTTCCAAGGTATGCAGTACGATGCAAACAGGATTATCTTTCCCCAGCATACTCATTTAACAACCATGAGAAGTTTAGCTTCCTGGTCCAAATCCAGCATTGTGTATACTGTTCTGGTAATAAGCAAAAATGGTCTGTCATTTATTGCTGGACTGTTGGGCAATTTCTGATTGCTGAGATTTTGGGAGGAAAACCCATACAAGACAGGGGTCACCTCCTTCTTCACCAAATAACCCCAGCTCTCTACTGCCACTCCCTCTGCTTAATTGATGCATGTGGCCAGGTTTGTAGCAAAACCCAGATCATCGAGAAATTAGTAGGCTCAAAAGAAACCCAAGGTTTGTACAAGCATGAAAAAAGTGACAGGGAGGTGGAAGAAAGGAGGTAACAGAACCCTCCCAAAATGGATGGAGGAGGACTAGCATGTTTAGAGCCCACAAAGTGTATGTGGGGCAGGGAACCCAGTGGTGTGGGAGCAGGATTGGAATGGAGTGCCTTGGAGACAGGTGGGTGGCTGTCAGCCTGAAGAGGCACATTCTATACTACAACATCTTAGTGCAATTTTAAACCAAATCCAAAAATGGTAATTTTTTGATGTGTAATATATATTGTAGAAGCAAGCAACCTTGAATTAACAAGCGTGTATTCCCCAAATGGACTAATTAATTCTAGATTAATTTATTCCAAATATATGCTGCAATGAGGTTTTGTCTGCATCACCAAAATCCAATTAAGATGTTTCTTCCTTTTTCCAGACACAAGATTCATTACAGGGTCTGCACAGGAAATTGAATTGATACCACACAGGTCTGAGTTCTAGATGAAATCATGTTATCCTAAAATTATTCTGCACTGGATTTCACATGGCTTCTGATGAGTCAAATAACATGTTTTGCCAGTTATGTTTTCCTATGCATATATACAGGCATGAGTATCATCTATTGCCTAAACAGCAACGGAAAGCAACACTGAAAGTTTTGTTACTAATCAGACAAGGATATTAGACTAAGCATGCAGCCCTGTGCATATTTTTAATAGAAAGTAAATCCAATTGAATTCAGTGGGAGTTACTTTCAGATTAATTTCCATAGACTCAGATTACACTTTTCTATTTGGATAAAGTTGTAGTGCAGCAGGAAGCGAGATGTTTAACCGGTTACCTTGTCAGTTAAAGCACTTATTTCAAAACTAGAAGATTGTTTCAGTTCAACAACTCTGGATTCCAATTAGAGAATGTAACTGTACTTGGGTCTGACCTGAACGGGGAAAGTGTAAGCAAAGCTTTGACTGATTTTATTCTGGTTATTAAAAACAAAAAGGCACTTCCCCGCTTATGGTACAGTTTACAATCAAATAACAACGTCCTCTTCTGCCAGTGTCCCCATCCCCACCACCACCTTAGTCCTTTTATTTTTGTTTACCCCTTTTTAATTTCTCTGGCCGCTTCTGCCTTTGTCTAGCCTGCGTGCGTCTACCGGACAGCTTCCCCCTCCTCCAGCTTTCCCTGCGCTCGGTTTGTGTAACCGAAGCCCTCATTTCCTGGTAGAATCTCTTAAAGAGGCAGGACAGGAGAAACCACAGACAAAAGGCTATTGTTTTATTTCCTTTGGTTTTCTTCCTTGATTCTTCTTTCTTAAATATCATAGCATGCTGTTGGATATCGGATTATGTCGTTCTCGATAATTCTCCTTTAAACATTGTCCTGATGTTCACAGTATTTTAATTTATGCGAAGCCCCTCCCCCGCCACTACCACGCTGTTCTGGTGGTGTTAACTAGCTATGCTACGTTTGTAAATGCGGCATCCAGACCGATCCTGTACATGGTTGCACATTAGTGAGTCCTGAGGTAGTCAGTGGGGATTTTTTACCATCCTATAAATATGTTTAGCATTGCAACTGTGCAGGCTGACCATCTCTGTGTTAATTCTCCCGACTTCACTGGAACTTACTGCCAGATCAAGTGTGCATATTACTGCGCCTTTACAACCAGATTCTCTATTCCCATACTCATAAGTAAGTCTTACTTTTTCAGTGGAGCTTGCATCCAAATAAATATAGAATATCAATTTTTGATTGCGCCGGTATGCACTTAAACCGTGCCAACAGAGACCCAGGATCGGACTACGCGATTCTGAAGTGCTTTTTCGGAAGTAAATTTTACCAAGTTCAATAGGGCTTAATCTTTTAGTGTTTGTGTATAGCATCGCAGTCTAACTATAAGTGAATCTGTACTTTTCAACAGATCTTTTATCAAGGCCGCCCCCCTCATTCAGCCCTGTTCTGTTTCCCGTTTCTTCTTTTGAGATGGGAGAGAAATTCTTTTATGGTTCCTTGTTCTTTGCTCATCAGTTTATTCGTCCGGATTTCTCATAAATCCGGAGCATGCTTTTGTGACTGCCGATCCTCCCCCTTCCACTCCAAGGATCCCTTTTATTTATTTCCTTGTAACCTAAGCTCTTTTTGTTTTTTTTTCAATTTCCTGGTGGATCCGGCTCCTTTAAGAGGCAGAGCGCAATGCTGGGAACTCACGTCACTTTTCAGCCCAGAAACTCTCCAGATCAATGAGCAAAGAAAAGCCGCTTTTCACAGTTCTGTCTTTCAGTTTCTCTCTTCCAGGAAAAGGAAAATCCCCACATTCACAGATCAGAAACGGAGAAAAAGAAAGAGGGGGAAGGGACCTATTGAGAAAGCGCTAATACCAGCTCCTGGCATTCATAAAGCTTCAACTCCCTACCCCCACCTCGTTTCTTTATGTTTTTTAATCCAAAACCTAAAACGCAAAACTGAACCATGCAAGACTTTTCTCCCATGGTGAATTTGCTACAAACCTTGCGGGTTTTTCCTTTTGGAAAGATGATCGGAGGAACTTCTCTATAAAACGTCTGCGGTTGGCTGGGAAAGGATTTCTGCTGGGGTTGGAGGAAGAGGAAAGGAAAGAGGAAAGAAAGAAAAAAAAGAAAGCGGAGAACTTCCTGGTCTCTTTATTTCCTCCTCTTCTGAGAAATGTCTGAAGGTTCTGGCCAGTGTTGTATCAAGGTAAAAATCAATTTTTAAAACATCAATTTTTAAGATCTACCTAGAGCTGGTAAGTTTGCTACTCGGTAAATAAACGATAATTGCTATACATATTGTTTTCGGAGTGTGCTTTTAGGAGTTGCGTTGAAGCGGAAATAAGCAAATGGGTGCTGTATTTTCTCTCCCCCTTCAGCTTTGGAGTGACACTCTTTTCTCTCCTCTTGGTTTGTTTCTTTTCAAAGAAGATCAGTACAGACCCTTCATAAAGTGGTGGAAATCAAGCTTGCTTTCTGTTTGTTTTCATTTATGGTTTTGGCAGTAAACTCCGAGTGGGTTTACTCTTATTATACGGCTGGTATCTTGCACAGGAAGGTCTGGTCGGTATGAAGTTTCTCCAGCATTCGGAGAAGTAAAAGTTTAAGGGCCTCATCTTATGCATGTTTAAAAAGAAGTAAGTCCTACAACTCCCAATATTCCCCAGCTAGCATGGACTGGGAGATTTTTTCCTTGTACCCTCCTAAACTTGGTATCCTGAAAAATTCTACATGTAGAAAAATACATCGCGGTTTACTCCGCGGAGTTCTACTGGAAAGCGCTGTTTGGAGAAGGTTCGTGTGCATGCGTGCTTGGAAACAAACCTATATTGGGATTAGTGGGATATGCAGAGGGATCCTATGTATGTTTCCTTACAAGTAAGTGTCACTAGTTCAATAGGATTTCTGTCACATACATTTGCAGAGAACTCTAGTCTTACATCTGAGAAAAGATCTATCAAATGGCTGTTAATGCTAAAAGTTCCTGATAGTGTGCATATCTGCTCTTTTCAGCTTAATGAGAGTTGTCTCCAAATGCATGCATATAGGATTGCCCCACGAGGTGGGAGCTTTTTTCAAGCGTTCCCTGTTGCAAGGATGTTGGACATATACTTTATAATGCTGTAAGCATAATGTTTTAAAGTGTGCCTTCCTTAATGTTCAGCATTTTCCTGTCAGACTTGGGCAACTTTGATGTGAAGGGCATTCTGATAGTTAAAGATCCAGTATCAAATTCTTTTAAGATCATTACATGAGAGACAACATACATCCTACTGTTTGCCATGTAAAATGACCTGTGTTGATGCATTTTAAAATGTTAAACAATATAGTTCTGTGATTACATATTTGTAATTCAATTTATTCACGTGTGTTAAATGATAGCAGATCAAAGAAGGGTCTTATAGGTATTTTCCCCCTGTAAAGTTGTTTCTCTTCCTGTTTTAAGAGACATTCTTCGAAGTGTTCTGACACATCTGATAGAATTAAGTTATTCTGTGTTAAGCTGCTAAAGAATTTAGATTGTATCCACACAGCATGATTTGGGTGAGCAATTTCCATGGAATCTACCCCTCCAAATTGCCATTGCACATATTTGGATATACATTTCCTCACAATCAGAAAAGGTTTTTCAATTTCTATGGCTAATCCATTTGAATGCTAGTTTTATGCATCAGTATAGACTTCAGCAATATTGAGATTGTAAACCTATGCAATTTTGAGTTCTTTGAGACTTATTTCTGAGCCAGTGCACATAGGATGAAGCTGCAAGACCAAAGTTGCTTTCACAAGGCCACCAGGGAGGATTTTTTGAAATAGGGTAATGCTTGAATTGAAGGCTTTGTGATTCCCCAACATAGGCATGCTACAAAATAGTTCTTGAAGAGAAAATAGGTTGTTTCTTTAGGCAACAGAAATTTCTGTCATGCTCTAAGTTTTCTTTATGATACACATACCCCTTGGAAATGGATCTCATAATGCAACTTCCTTAAGTAGTACCTTCTCAACTTCAGCCTCTGAATCTGCAGTATGGGATTAATCTTTTAAACTTTCAAGAGATTTTTTTTAAAAAAAGGAATACTGAGATAATGTATGGAAAGTATATGAATTTTCCATATTGTAGAACATTATTGTGGAATGATGTTCCATATTGTGGAATACCAATAAGTAGTGTTGTATAATTTTAAATCAGAGCATGTGTTATGAAATAAATGCTGTATATTTAAACACTCATGCAACTTGAACCCATGTTTGTTCATAACTATGTCCTAGTGATTTCAGTAAGACTTAATCCCAAGTAAGTGTGTATAGGATTGCTGCATGACGTATATATGAACATTCTGAAAACTAATATTTCTTAGTCTGTAGAACGATGCCATAGTAAATAACAGGCATCTCTGAACATATGAGAATCTTTTTTATTGTTTTGCCCTGCAGGCATGTTTAATCACAAAAATCTATATGCAGGTAGCAGAGTTCCTTTTTTAAATTTAAATTTATATTTTTCTTCAGGAAAGTTGCATTGCTTCATACTGCAGATTTCAATTACAGTGGGTTCATAACTTGTTTCATTTCAGATACACTTACATTTTACTTAGTGTTTCCATCCTTAAAAGCATGACATTTTAAGGATGAGTGAACCACAGCAACTGAGTATTTATCACATTTTAAAGCAAGGGCATTCATAGTATAGTATATTTTGTTCATGGTGACTAACTCTTTCCAATATTCAGTACAGTCTAAAAGTTTCAGTTCCAAGCTTTTTCGCTGTTGTCCTACTGCTTAAATGTAAATGTCTTTATCTTTCCTTTAGGGTTCTGAGCATTCAGCACATGGTTTATCAGAAAAATATCATAAACAAATGGAAATAATGTGATTAACAATTGCAACTACACCACTGCTATAGCAATATCTATTGATCTTTAAATTAATAACTTGCTTCTGGTCCATATTTCAGTTAAACCCAGAATACTTAGAATTAAACTGGTTTGGCTCTTTTCAATTTCAGTGGATGTAAAGTAATTGAAATAGCAGATGGTCTCTTTAATTACATTGTGAATCTGGCTGTTTAAAACAAGGTTTTCTTTTTGTTTTGTGGTCAGGTGGTTCCAAGTTTCTGTTTTAGAAAAGAAGTAGTTCCTTATCTTTGATTCCAAACTGGAGATTTTCCAGGTGAATACCATAGTATGGGCTTTCATATCAGGACCATTAATATATACTACACTATTGTTTACCTGCCTTCAAATTGGAGGCATATTTCACTTCATATCCAAGAGGCTCTATAAGTACGAGGGGCTTTCAGTGTATTCTCGGTATCGGGTTGATCTGCTATTGATGTGGGCAATTTAATTATTTCATTAGCTAATGGCACTATCTGAGAGTATACATGCAAAATTTCAAATAAGTGTGATCATTAGTTCCCTAGTAATCCTCAGTGAAAGACAACCATAATGACTGACACGACAATGTTGAAGAAAATTGAGCACCGAGCTGTGATTAAGTTCCTTACAAAACAAGGAAAAAGTCAAATAATCATTCAGGAAGAGATGGTGGCTGTTTACCAGGATGCTGCACCTTCATTATCTACTGTTCAGAAGTGGTCAAGTGAATTTAAAAGGGGCAGAGAAAGCATTGAAGACGACCCTCGCTTGGGCGGGCCGGTTGCTACCACTATGAAAGAAAATGTGAAAAAAATTGAGAAACTTGTATTGGAAGATGCCCAAATAAAAAGCAAAATGTTAGCAGAGATGACAAACCTATCCGTTGGTACCATATTTACTATTTTTCATGACCATCTTAAGCTTTCAAAGGTCTGTGCAAGATGGGTGCCGCGAATGCTCACGGCGCCACAGAAACAAGTGCGAGTCGAGTGCTGTGGGGAGTTTTTAGAGCTCTGTGGTGAAGATCCATTGAATATTTTCGACCAGATTGTTAGTGGAGATGAAACTTGGGTTCATCACTATGACCCTGAAAGTAAGCAGGAGTTCATGCAGTGACATAAGAAAGGTGCTGACCCTCCGAAGAAATTCAGAGTCACTCCATCGGCCGGAAAAGTCATGGCCACAGTGTTTTGGGACTCAAAGGGAATTTTAGTGATCGAGTACACGAAAAAAGGTGAAACCATAAATGCAGCATCTTACGCAACTACTCTGCGTAATTTAAGAGAAGCAATTAAAGAAAAAGGGTGGGGAAAACTGACCGCAGGTATGTTGCTTCTTCATGACAACACACCCGTTCACAGGGCACATGTTTTGAAGGCTGCTGTGTGAGGCTGTGGTTTCGAAGAAATATACCACCCACCCTATAGCCCGGACCTGGCCCCCAGTGACTACTGCATATTCCCGAATTTAAAAAAAAAAATTCATGGAAAGCGATTTTCCGACAACGAAGAGCTCAGGGTGGCAATTAACACACATTTTTTTTAGACAAGGAGGAAGGGTATTTTTTACAGGGAATTGAAAAGTTAATTTCTAGATGTAATAAGTGTATTGAAGTTATGAGGAATTACATTGAAAAATAAAAATTATTTCAATTTATTATTCCTTTTTCTTCATGCTGATACCGAGAATGCATTGAACACCCCTCGTATTCCCATTCATCTTATGGGTCAGTAGGCAGATACTCTCCTTGTAGCTGTAGGATAGCCCCATTAATATTGGTTCCTGGCACCCCACCCTCCTCTGCCCAATCTGTCATTACCATAGCCCCCTTCCTGGGCAATGATAATGCTAACTGTGCCAAAGAATCCCAATGTATTCATTCTCCTTCCATTTGCAATGATGTGATTACCCACAGAATGGCAATTTTTCCTAGCTTGCAAATTGCATATAAATACAATTTATTAACAGAAGAATTAGCCTTCTGTTACCTCTGGGTAAATATGCTTGGTTCTCTTTCACCCTCCCTCTGCCAGGGCACTGCCCTTTATTAAGTAAGATCAATTTTGGAAGTCAAGATATGTGGAATTTACTATTTCCTAAAGAGATTTATCAAGTGAGCAAGACAAATTATGAAAATATAATGAACTGTTTTGATTGTAATCATAATAAGTGTTGAAACACAAATATTAGTATGGCATTTTTGATACTTGGGAAATGCAAATTCTGAGTGTATGGATCAATTGGTTTGGATAGTCAACTTACATTCTGAAAAATATTGGCTCTTCAGTGTGGCTAAGGCACATAAGTAAAAAATAAGAAGAAAAAGAGTCATTGAACCTGGTGTCAAGAACCTGGAACCAAGTGTTGTGTCCATGGGCACATTAATTTATTTTTATGTATTAGATATATATTCCACCTTCAGTTTTGAAGAACTCAGAGTAGCTTACATTATTCTCCTCCTGCTCTCAACCTTATCCACCTAACAGCCCAACCTGTGAGGTAGGCTGGGCTGAGAGTCTGTGATTGATCCAAAGTCACCTAGTTGGCTCCATGGCCAGCCTAGAACTTAGATCTCCCGAGTCCCAGACCTGCACTTTTGCCTCCTACACCACACTGGCTCTCCTTAATGCCCATAGGCACCATGCTGGACATAGTGTAAGAGTTTTACTGTCATTTACTGACCCATCTTTAGCGTATCAACTTTCCACATCTGTTGCCCTAGTATCTACTTCCCAGCCATGCTAGGGTGGGCTGGACTATGAGTACAATAAATTCTACTGGCTCCTCTTTCAGCACACATTACAGCTGGAGTGTCACAGAATTACAGTGCTGCAACCCATGACTTTGCACTAGCATTGTGGGCTAATCCTGGACAGATTGATGGTTTCTGCAGAACATTTTCCATATCTAAAAAGTATGTTGTTCAATAAAATAGCATAAGATTTGGATCTAATACCAGTCCAACAGGGGAGTTTCAAGGTTGCATTAACTCTTTTTTATACGATTATATCCAGGAAATAGCTAATGCACACAGCTCTTTCATTAGTTATAATGAGTATATTAAAAACAGTTTTCAGATCCTCCATTCTCCCTTCTTCTAAAATCTAAATAATGTAAGGGAAATGCATCCTATTTTTCATTTCTTAAAATATTTACAAGTATTGTAATAAAGTTCTAAACTTGACATCCAACCTAAATTAAGGCTGGAATCCTATTTCTTCTTAATCTAGAAATAAATCCCATTGAACTTAATACTTCTTCAGAGTAAACAGGCTTGTGTTTGTGATAGTGCAATCCTTTGCTTGTCTGCACAGAAGTCAGTTCCATTGAGTTCATTGGGCAGATACCTCTAAAATGTAGGTTAGAAGTCCAAGTGTGCTTTGTTTGTTCCTCCTAATCAAATATTTCTATTGAAATTCTTTGTGCTACTGTGTAAAGCATGCAACATTAGCAACCTATATTGTTTAATAAACATAAGTCATAATACTTTATTAGCTCTCAGTGTGTTTAATGTAGGGATGGCAGCACTGCTATCTTTCAAAACTTACTGTGGGCTATACTCCACCCCTTCTTAAATAATACCAAATAGATACTTTAATCTGACTAATGGACTATGAAGTAGTCCTGGAAAGCTACCATTTACAGGTATTTTTGGTTTTAGCAGTGTTTGATTGTTGTCAGTAACATGCTGCAAACTGTCTATTTGATAACATTTTAGTGATGTCTGAAGTCCAGAGGAAAGTCAGTGCCTTTTGGAATAGTCTGTGGTCTCAAAACATTGCCCCTAGGCAGATGGCATTCCTCATATCCCACATGCAAAGGTTACATTTCTAGTATCTCCAGCTGAAGGATCCTGGGTTGCAGGCTTTTTCTTTTTCTGTTCTTAAAGACAGGGCTGCCTTAAAGCGCAACTGTAGGACAGACAGTGTTTGACGGGACTGTATGAGAAAGAACAGTGTGCTTAATGCAGAAACCGTAGTGGTAGCAAGCACTTCTTCTCATCTAAGATAAACGGCTTGGAAGAGCACCCCCCCCCCCATATGATACCAGAGCAGAGTAGCCAATGATGAGCCAGTGATGTGGGTTTCCAGAACACTTTTTGGGGAAAAAACAATCCTATGCAAATTAGGTAAAGGTTAAAGGTAAAGGTTTCCCCATGTCCAGTCATGCCTGACTCTAGGGGGTGGTGCTCATCTCCGTTTCCTAGCCAAGGGAGCCAGCGTTTGTCTGCAGACAGTCTCCGTGGTCATGTGGCCGGCATGACTAACACCGGAGTGCACGGAACGCTGTTACCTGCCCACCGAAGTGGTACCTTTTTATCTACTTGCATTTGCATGCTTTCGAACTGCAAGGTTGGCAGGAGCTGGGACGGCGCACGGGAGCTCACCCCATGTGCAGATTCGAACTGGCGACCTTTCGATCAACCAGCCCAGCAGCACAGCGGTTTAAAGCACTGCGCCACCTGCAGTCCCTTATGCAAATTAGGTTACTTTATATTAGGAAAAGTTCATTTTACATTTTCTTAGTTTACTAGAAAGTGATTTAATTTAACATGTTTGTTCAATGTAAGTAGAACAAATGAGAAAGCTAAAAAGAATCTCATGTTAATTTGTCTTAATATATCACAAATATGTGACTGGAAGATTTAACCCCCAAATTAATGTGATTTAAATATTATATAGACATCTTTATGGAAAATGTAAGCACAAAATTATATGCCTTCTTTATTTAAACTTAAGAAAGAATTAAAGGTATGGAAAACTTGTGGCAAGGGGCGGCATATAAATTTGTTAATAAAAAAAAAAAACCATGGACACATGGTGGGAACCAGCCTTTTCTCTATGGACAGCCTTTGAGGGCCATAGTGTGGTTTGGATTCTCGCATGATAGACCAACCCCAGAGTGGGATTGGAGCTCTGGTGCTGTCCCTTGCCCCAAAACTGGTAATCATGGCTGAATTAGACTGGAGAGTCCTGGGCAGTTAATGAGCAGAAACTTCTGCATATGCAATCATTTTACTTTCAAACATGTTTTAAAGAATAATCTGTGAAATAACCCCCAGATCTTTGCATATGCTTCTATTGATTTGCAAAAATGAGGGTTTGGTCAAACACTGGCTGGCTGGCTGAACTGCAAGCAAGGCTTTCCTTCTCATCTTGTCTACTCTGCTTATCTCTTAAGATCATAAAGCAAGACTGAACTGCCCTTTCTCACTGGATTTGACATAAATTCAGCTCTATCTTAGACTGCAACTACACCCTTTCTCTAGCCACACCTGTTGTAGCAAGACTTATAATTTTAGGACGAACACACTTGCTACAATCCTAAACACGACAGGGAGTAAGCCAAATTAAATTCAGTAGGACTTATTTCTGACTCATCATGTATCAGCATGCCCTGCACATGTGGATGTGATTATGGTCTATAAAATCATGGGTTAGGAGGGGAAAAAAATTCTTACAGTGGCCATATTCAGAATTGCCTGATTAAGTTGGTTAACAGTAGGTTCTACAGTGATAAAAGGAAGTATTTCAGCACTATATAAGTAAGTTATGTGTGATTTTTAAAACTCAGCTGCTCATGTGTGCCAGTTTGCTTGCTTCTCCTTTTAACAGCCCAAACCTCATCTCTGCTGTCAGGGGTGGTACTGAAATTGCTGGTGTCACATACTTTTCAGGTGATTCCCTGTAAATCCTGAAGCCAGCCCTTAGAATCTGTACTTCCCACCTGGTCAGTCTGTGTGAACTTCCCTTCCAGTGTTACATCTGCACTGAACCTGAATAGAGCTTGAAGTCTGAACTGTAATGTGCTTTATGTGGGGATGCCTTTGAAGACAGTCCAGGCACTGCAGCTGATTCAAAACAGAGCAATGTGGTTATTAATTGCTCCAATGGAGCAAAGCTCAGGGAGCCAAGGTTCAATTTGGATGCCAGGAAGCACTTCCTGACAGTTAGGACCCCGAGGGCGTGGAATGGGCTTCCACGGGAGGTCGTTGAGGCCCCATCGGTGAGGGTGTTCAAAGACAGGCTGGACATGCACATGGTGGGCATGTCATGAGTGGAGCCGGCTGGTGCCGGAGGTCAGACTAGATGGCCCGGGAGACCCCTTCTGACTCGCTCTGTTTCTATGTTTCTATTAACAAGGATCTGCCCTAGAGAACATATCACACCAGTTCTCTGCCAACTGCCCTGGCTACCTGTCACTGCCCAGGCCCAATTCAAAGTGCTCATGCTAACATATAAAGTCTTAAATGGTTTGGGACTGGGATATCTAAAGGAACGCCTGTCTCCATGTATCCCTACCAGACCATGCAGATCATCAGCGGAGGCCCTCCTCTGTGAACCTCCCACAAGTGAAGTGAGAGGGGAATTAGTGAGGAAAAGGGCCTTCTTTGTTGATGTACCTTACCTTTGCAATTCCCTTCCAAAAGAGGTGTGACTGGCACCCACATTGTTTTGTTTTCATCACCAGTCAAAACCTTTTTATTATTTGTTTTTAGGATTGTGCTTTATTTGTTTTTCTGCTGCCGGTTTTATTGTTTTATTATTGCTTATATTATAGTTCATCCTCCTGCACTTTATATTAGTATTACTTAATGTGGTTTTAACTGTCATTGTTTTATTTTTATATCAGCTGTGGTGCTGTTTGTGATGTGAGCCACACAGAGAGCCCTTGGGCTATGGAATGGCATGCAAATACAATGAGTAAATAAATATTAATGTGTCTGTTTTAAATTCAGGCTAAGATGAGAATCCTGAGTAGTATTTCAGCAATGGCTTGCACCACTGCAAGTTTAAAGCTAGGCTAGACAAACAGGTGGCAATAGGAAGGAAAAGGTTATATGTTCCTAAAGCACATATTCCTAAGTCTTCTGTGGTGCAAAACAGTTTCCAAGTGGGCTTCTGGAAAGAGAGTTCCTAATGTTATCACTCCAAGGCATTTCACAGTTGCTCTGTATTTTCCTCTTAAGCAGTGGGAAACAGAAGAGGGATGCAAGTGGAAGAGGACTCCAAGCTCTCCCCCCCTCCCATTCATGAATTGGCAAGGTGATTGCACAGTAAACCTCTCTTCTGAAAGCATCCAAACATTAACCAGTGCATATTGCACCCGTCTTCATATTCTGAGAGGAAACAGCAATAGAAGACATCCTGAACAAAAATAATCTCGCCAATCAATCAGTTATGGTCAATTATTTTGTTCTATTTCAGTATTTAAAAAAAGTTTGTGCCTCTAGGAACTTGCAGTATAAATTTCATCAGGAGGGAGACTAAAGGTATCATGAGTGGAGCCAGTTGGAGCCAGGGGTCAGACTAGATGGTCCGTGAGGCCCCTTCTGACTGTTTCTATGTTTCTAAAGGTAAATGTCTTGGAGGGAGAGAGAGAGTTATACCCATAGTTTAGGAAGTAGTATTTTGAAATCAAGAAGATGGAATATCCACTTCCAAATGGACTTGCTCCAGCCCTGATTGCTGTACAATTAACTTTTTTTCTCCAAGTATGGGAACATATTTATTAAAAGTGTTTGCATTCCACAGTTTTGTATAAAATATCCAAGGCAGCCAGCCAGATCAGCACTTAATGGAAACAGCAATAATACAATCAAAATAACAGTTTGAACTTGATATTTTTTCAAAGTGTGTATTATTCTCCAAGTTCTGTATAGAGTTTAATGAAGTATTGCATCTTAGAAGCATTTGCAAAAACAGTTTAAAAATTATGCTTAAAAACAATAATTAGAAAACTACATAAATACACGAATCACATGGTTGCATCATTACATACTTCTTCATTACATGACTGTAATCCTGTGCACACCTTGGAATAAGTCCCATTGAACTTGATTAGGATTCAACTGTTCAATCTTAATTTACCTTAAATCATTTAAAAAGAGGTTTGTTTATCTAAACAGCAGGTGTTGCTATTCATCTCCCTCAGCTAAATCAATAGATTGGAGCAGCAAAATAAGGAGTTAAAAGCTCCCCTCCCTTCCCAAAATGAACTTTATGTCCTATCAGAAAGCCAGAAAGGAAGAAAGAACATAAATCTGTAGGAGGAGATAACAGCTGGCACCCTCTGGAAGGCCCTCATGTGTAGCCATCCTATCCAGTGAGAGCATGAACAAACACAGATTATCTTCTAAGTGTTTCAACTGCCTCATATTGGAAGGGTTGCCTTTTTGGAGTCAGACCAGCGCTGTGGAGTTTTTAATGAACAATTTGGGAATGTTTTGTTTTGCTTTCTTTCATGTCATGTTGACCATGAGGCAAGGTGAATTGGCAAAGTGTCATTTAAGAGTAAGGTCAGAGCTGTCAGCTCTCCTGACCTGATTTGAAGTTTCAGTGATTTCACTCCTCAGGCTCTTGTGCAGTAACATATGAATCAAAGGGGCAAATTAATCTTCTGCTTGCATAAGAGTTCTTGCTCTTAGCACCAGCTCCCACTCCATCCCTAGCCATCATACTCCAGGCACAGTTAGGCTTTTTCACCTGATCAACTGCCCTTTCCCTTTGCTTTTGCCAAGTCCCAGCCTTCTATTTGTCAGATGCCACCCTTGATCCACCAGGCTACACTCCTAAATTTCAAGGTTTGATCCATCTGAGACCTTCACTTGATAGTTTGCTAATGACTTGGAGAAAATCACCATAATCAAGTGCAACCAGCTTGATAGAAGACATTTCTGTACAGTTGCCTCTTTTGTATGGCTACAGTGCCATTAATGATACATGTCTGTGAACAGGCTTGTGGATCTGGGATAAAATGAGCAAGGTTTTATAGTCAAGGGGAACTCCTTGCTCAGCAGAAATGTTAAGTTCTTGGCCTTGTCACAGATAGTTCATTGAAGTTCTCCAAATTCCACCTTAGACCTTGTCCTATATCAGTTTACAAGGTTTTTAAAGCCATTTTGGCCCTGGAAGGCACAACTTGTTTGAGTTTGCAGTCACTCCTTGAATTTAAGTTGGGATTGTCAGTCTATTAATCATTTCACCTTTACCTGATACATGTGCATACAAATGGTACCTACAGTGCATTCCTGTGGATGTTTACTCAAAACTAAGTCTCACTGTGTCCAGTGGGACCTACTGCCTGCCAAATGTGTTTAGGGCTACAGACTTAACATTAAGAACAACTTAAATCAGTTTTTAAAATGAAAGCTATGATTCATGGTTAAAAGGAAAACCTGTCTTGAATCTTGTTTTTCCTCTACTTCATATTATGGTTGCATGCTAGAAATGCAGTGACCTGGTTGAAGTTCACCCATCCTCCTGGGCCCCTGACCCTCATTTTCTACAGATCCTTATCACCCAGCCAGAGTGGCAGTAGTGGTGGCAGCTCTAGCTATAGGGAGAAGAGAAGGTGCCCTTTCCCTGCTGCTTCTGCAGTCTGGGTAACAGTGCGCTTACAGGATCAAAGACCCAGTGGTGCATGGGGAAAGAATGGGTTAAAGGTATGCATCCTCTTCCACTTATCTCCCCACTCCCAACCTCCCTCCCAACTTGTATGGAGCAAGAGATAAAGCTGTTCCCCATCCCCATCTCTGAACTGTGTTGCTCAATATTAAGGTGTGACTGATTCCAATCTTAGTAGGACAGGGAACCCCTAATATTTCTGGAAGTGGGCCAAGGTATTGCTTCAGTCAAAACAAGCTATCGAAACTGTGATGGACACCCATAGGCATGTATACTAAACAATGTTTGCACATAATAACTCCTTTGAGTAAAGTGCTTGATTATGTTGCAATTAAAATGAACTGAATTGAATTCTCTGCAGTTGTGAATAGCTTTGTCTAATTGATGGATCACTTTAAATTTGATGGATCACTTTAAACTTTAAGTATGTTTCCTTAAACTCTAGTACTGCACTACTCAGTTCCCATCTGTCTTCTTCTCCCACTGTGATGAATCTTTAACTTGCATTGTGAAGACGCTTTTAATCTTGGCTGTTGTTTTAGTATCTTGACTATATATGGTATGAGTTGACCAGATCAGGCTCCCAGTTTGGCTCTTTGTGACACTGTGTTAATAGCAACAGATTTTAGCCAAGGGATGGAATAGTCTGTCTGCTACAGCGCTACATGTTTTACATTTTGTATATAATATATAGGCTATAGAATGTTTAAGGTTAGACTGGTTGAATCATGCTTTTGAGTGACTTGCCTTAACTATAAATACAAGCATAAAATTAGGGGGCTCCTTAAAGCAGATACTCTGTGCTTTTGTTCTTTATCTGCTTACTCTGGTTCCAATATGCAGTGGCCTCTAGAAGCAGAATATCAGCCATAACCAACAACACAAGAAAAGCTATGCAGGATCAGACCAAGGGTTCATCTAGTCTAGCAATTTGTACACACACTGGCAAACCAGCTGCCCACAGGATCGCTTAAGCAGGATGGGTGCAAAATCTCCACCTGTCCATGCATGTCACCCCTGTGACAGAAAGTGGCACATAGCCAACAAGACTAACAGCCACTGATAGCTTTCCCTTCCTTGGGTCTGTCCAATCCCCCTTTAAAGCTGTCCAAATTGGTGGCCATCACTACTTCCTGTGACAGTGAATTCTCTAGCTTGAATATGCATTATGTGAAGACATACTTCTTTTTATCTGTCCTGAACCTGCCATTCATTAGATTCATGGAATAACTTCATTTTGAGTGCTAGGAAAAATGTCTCCCTCTCCACTTTCTCCCTCTTAAACTCCTCTGTCATGTCTCCCCTTACTTGCCTTTTTTCTAAACTAAGCAGTCCCAGTAGTTGTAGCTGCTCCTTGGAGGGGAATTGCTTCAACCACGTGATCAATTTTGTTGCCCTTCTCTGTACTTTTTCCAACTCTATAATGTTCTTATTCAGGGGAGGCAACCAGAACTGAACACAATATTCTAAGAACAGTTGTAAAAAGATTTGTATAAAGGGAGCTCTTGGCATTAATTCATACAGCTTCTCTGCAATTTCCTTGTCCCCATTTGGTACTCCTTTAATTTCATTTCTTTCCAATGAACCAACTGCTTCTTTAGCTGCTTTCCTTTAATATATTGAAAGATTTCTATTGTTGGCCATGTTGTTGTTAGTGATATGCCCTTCAAATTGTTCCCTTGCTTCTCTGATTGTTTGCATCTGCTTAAGAGCCAGTGTGGTGTAGTGGTTAAAAGTGTGGGACTGGGACTCAGGCAGTTTGGTTTCTAGTTCCCACTTGGCCATGGAGCCAGCTGAATGACTTTGGGCTAATCACAGACTGTCCGTCCAACTACCTCGCAGTGTTGTTGCTGTTGTAGGGATACGTTTGAGAGCAGGAAACAGAGAATTATGTAAGTTGCTTTGAGTTCAGTGTAAGAAAAAAACAGGATTTAAATCACATAAATAAATTTCCCATGTGCAATCTTGTGGTCTCTTCTGTTCCTCCCAGCCCCCATGTGGACAAGACTTCAATTTCTTGAAGAAATCATTCTTCTTCCTAATGACTTCCTTGTTTTTGTGTGTTAACCATACTGGTGATTTCCTAGACTTTGTGCTACTTTTCCTCATTTGTGCTATGTGTATTATTTGTGCCTTTATTATAGTGTTTTTTAGTAATGTCGAAGCGCTTTTAAGCAATTTAAACTTCTTGATTTCCCTCTTCAGCTTATTCTTTACCAGTTCCCTCATTTTTGAGAAGCTTCCTTTTGAAGTCAAATGTAACTGTGTTCAACCTCTTTGTCAGTCTTCCACCTAAATGTATATTAAATTTGATACCACTGATACCTGATCGATCAAAAACATAAACATTCTGGGCATGTCCACTAGGACTAAATCCAGGATTGCCTCCTTTCTGGTTCATTCCACAACCAACTGCTCTAGGGCACAGTTATTTAGGACATCAAGAAATTTAAACTTTCTGTCAGAACTGGAACATGCATTTATCTGGTCAATGTGTGGGTACTTCGAGTCCCCCATTATTACAGTACTGCCTTTGTTGAGGCCTCCATGATTTTGTTTCTCATCTCAAGATCACCCTTCGCATTCTAGTCTGGGGGACGATAGCATACTTGCATGACTAAGTTACCTTTAGAGCACCCATATTGATTCTGTGGAGGAGTCTTCACAGTTTAAATTATCAAGTCTGCTTGACTGTATGCCTTCTGTAACATAGATGGTGACATCGCCTCTAGCTATTTATTTATTCATTCCTTATATTTTTATCCTACCATTTTTCTGCAAGCAGTGTAAGTCAGCTTATATAATCCTTCTCTCCATTTTACCCTAACAATAACTCTGTGAAGTAAGAGACGCTGACTGGTCCAGAATCACCCAGTGCACTTCACTGCTGGATGGGGACTAGAAACCAGATTACTCAAGTCCCCTTCCAGCACTCTGACTGGTATGACAAACTGGCTCTGTACTGATCTGTGTTCTCTCCCTTTTAGTTCTCTTTCTTTCTCCCTCTGACAGTTTATTTCTTCTTCCCCTATTCTCCAGAAAAAAACCCCATACCACTGCTTGTATATGAGATTTTTAAAATCATTGTGATTTAAATTGTCAAGAAAAATATGTTTTTTAAAAAGTCATTTCCCCCTTTTGTCATTCCTATATTTCTTGAATAAGCATGCATGCTATGAAAAAGCATTGGTTTTCAGAGAAAGACTTTCTTAATATCCAGCAGCTTTGAACATGCAGTTGTTAAATATTTTATCTTCTTGAATGCAAGGAACAGATTTCAGTTTGACTTGCTATGTACACCTGTACAGATAAGCAAGATGACTGCTTTGATGGCTCAGACTACTGGCTTATTTGTGCTTACTTCCAATTACCACCAACTGAATAAAGTATGACTTTTTTTCTGAGAAAGTTGGTCTGTAATGGTCTGGGATTCTCCATGCCACTGCTCAAAATAGTTTTGCCCAACAGATGGATAGTAAGGCTTAGTGCGGTTGCAAACCATGTATGAGAAGATTGTTAATGACTGCAATACTCTTGCACAGGTTGACCCACCTCTCATACAAGAATCTTAATTAAGTACTTCTTAATCAGACCCTCTTTTCTCCTGTCATTAATCTTGGGTTAATGGAATTGTTCAAACCATAGTTTGCTGTCTTGGATGTTATGGGAAACACCTGTTAGATTAAAACAGGAAGTAATTAATTAAGCCCTGTGTGCAAGGGGACTGAGCACATGAATACAGTAGTTTGAAGGCTGCCTGAATGTCCAAGCTCTGGGTTGGTGGTTTCATACAGAGAACTGACTTTGTACACATAGAACAGAACATAGAAATAGAGGATGTAACAGAGTTCAACTAGCTTGAGGGCATAAACCTGGGAAACAAGTTCATCCATATGGGTTTGGTAAATGTTTTCTGTTGATGTACAGAAGTGGAACCTTCTGAATTTTAGTGCTTCTGGTTTGCTATTCCTAGGTCTAGATGGAAAATCACAGTATTAAAAACAGTGCATGGCATTGTGTCCTTTGTAATGCTTAAGCTTAGAACTGAAGTACTGCCCTAACACTTCCCCCAGCACATACACATATATTTTTTCCTCCTTTAAATGCTGTCTTTAACTCAGCAGCCCTAGTTTCTGCACTTCCTTCTCCCCTCTTTCCCTCTGGAGTGGCTGTGAAGAGAAGGTTGGGAGCTTTTGCTTCCCTTTAGCCATGGTTTCTCATTGTGTTCATATTGGGAATTTTGATTTAGTTTGCTTC
The DNA here is from genome assembly GCA_023646645.1 of Varanus salvator macromaculatus. NCBI lineage: Eukaryota > Metazoa > Chordata > Lepidosauria > Squamata > Varanidae > Varanus > Varanus salvator. The sequence continues at coordinate 14,862,555 of JAIXND010000754.1, read as the reverse complement.
TTTCAATAAATCATAGTTAAAACTAACCAGAATTTGCTGGCAGAAGTGAATTCCTCTGATCTTCCACTTGTACCCATGTCAAAGGAGGAAGAGACATGTGCACAGAAAGTCTGAAACGTGTGCACAGAGCACTTAGGACCATGATATGGGATGTTACAACTTTGTGTAGTGAGTTTCTACATAGAATTGGCTTCCTACATGCACAAAGAAACACTTAAAATGGTTGTAGTCCTGTTTTCTCAGTTCTCTGGCAAGCAGTCTGGAGCATGAGAAAAACTGGTGGGGAGGGGGATCTAGTGTCTACAGCAGGTGTTTCCCTATGAGCTTCTTTCTCTCTCTGGAAAACCGCAAATATTTGTAGAACCCTGAAGACTAATCAATTTATTATGACATAAGCTTTTGTGGAGACCAGCCTATTTCTTCAGATGTCCTTGTGTTATTCTGAGAGGGATGTCTAGCCTTCCACTTAAAGCCCCTATGTGCCTAAACAGGGCTAGAAAATGAACTGCCAATTAAGATACACATATTTATACAGAATCTTGGCCAAACAGTGGGCATCTAAATAAATGTAATGTGGCCACAGGACAATTTAAAACACTAGAAACTCAAGATTTATCACAGCAGTTGTTTCTGGCTTCTGTTAATGAAGTTAAACAGTGGTGCTGTATGAATCTACTGTTTATTAAGAGGCCTAGACAACCTGACAGCACATAACAACAATAGGGAGAAGCTGATACTGTCGCATCAGTGATGCTGATGTTGGAGCCTGCCAAGTAATATTGGAAGGATAGTTTGAAGCTGAATCATGTGACTTAATGCTGGACTGTCAATAGGCAGTTTCCAGTTGTGTTTGGTTCTGAGGACTGGGGTTGCTTAATCATGCAGAATCTAAAAACTCTTGACCTGGAAATAAAGTGGAAGCACTTTTTGTGACTAGTTCCATACCTTGTAAATTGGGGCCACCTGAGCAAATAGCTTACTAAATGAGAGTGTCAATATAATATTCCTCTCTGCTCAAGACTTATTTCATATAGTGCTGTACTGCATGTGATAAATTCTTCACCCTTCTGCAAGAGAGTTCCCGAACCATTGAAAGACCTTCTCCCTGCTAAATAATTTTCTGGGGATGTTGGGACACACAAGAAATGTACAGGAGATGGCAGCCTTTTAGATATTTAACTTTTTATTATATTTATATCCCACCTTTTTATCCTCTTGCAAGTAATCCAAACTGACTTACATGTTCCTTCTCTTCATTTCTTCCTCACAACAACCTTGTGCGGTAGGTTAAACTGAGTCAGTGAACTTCAAGGCTGTGTGGGGACTAGAACCAAGATATCCCAAGTCCTTATCTAACATCCTAACCACTGTGCCTTTCTGACAGATCAGTGATCCTGCTCTGAAGTAAAAAAGAGCTTTAAAGCACATCACCAACATCCTGAATTAAATCCAAAAACAAATGGAAGGCTAGTGAAGTTGTTTTCAGTAGGGGCTGATGTTTTCAGTAGGGGCTTAATATTTTCATTATTAAGCTCCCGTAGTGGCTTGGAAAAGGCATTCTATACCAATTATAGTTTCTTTTTGCAGACAACCTCTTCTACAGCACAGTTCCCCTATTCTCTGTCCATTCCATACAACCTCATTGGAAGCAGAAGGAGCTGAGTTTTAATCTGAAGGCATTTCAAGTGGCTTTCCAAGTACTTTCACAACCCTGCATTATGGTTGCCTCTGGAATCTGGTCCAGGGAGCCTCCTTGCTTTTCTCTGGGATGCGGTGCTTGTCCTGCAAGCCAAGCCCTATGGATGCATTTCCAGACTGGGAAGAATCCGGTCAAAGGAAAACTGGGCAACAAGGGGAGGGAGAGCTGGTCTTAGCTCTTCATGAGCCCTTTTGTGTGACACATGGTGCCCATATAAGGCCAGGACATGTTACATAACAACCAGGGTTTCTGCAGGGCGACAATGTACAGCCTTGCTGAACTCCTTTCTCAATTTTGAACCAATCAGTGGTTCCATGCCAAGTTCTCACTGTTGCTTCTTGACCCGCATATAGGTTTCTCAAGAGACAAATAAGATGGTCTGGTACTCCCATCTCTTTAAGAACTTGCCACAGTTTGTTGTGATCCACACAATCAAAGGCTTTGGCATAGTGAATGAAGCAGAAGTAGATGTTTTTCTGGAACTCCCTAGCCTTCTCCATAATCCAGTGTATGTTGGCAATCTAATCTCGAGTTCCTCTGCCTCTTCAAAACCCTGCCTGTACTTCTGGTAGGTCTCGGTCCCCATACTGCTTGAATTCTTGTCTATAGTAGTATACCTAATGGCCATCTGAACTAAATTCACCCATTCCTGTCCATTTTAGTTTGCTGATTCCTAAGATTTCGATGTTCAGTCTTGTCATCTCATGTTTGACCACGTCCAGCTTACCTTGATTCATAGAGCTTACATTCCAGGTTCCTATGGAGTATAGTTCTTTACAGCATTGGACTTTCCTTTCACCACCAGATACATCCACAACTGAGAGTCCTTTCGGCTTTGACCCAGTCGCTTCATTCTTTCTGGCGCTACTAGTACTAGCCCTCTGCTCTTCCCCAGTAGCATACTGAATACCTTCTGACCTGAGGAGCTCATCTTCCAGTGTCATATCTTTTATCTCTGTGCTTCTGTCCATGGGGTTTTCATGACAAGGATACTGGAGTGGGTTGCCATTTCCTTCTCCAGTGGATCACCTTTTGTCAGAGCTCTCTGCTATGACCTGACTGTCTTGGATGTCCCTGCATGGCATAGCTCAAAAGCTTCATTCGCTACACAAGCCCCTTTGTTACGGCAAGGCAGTGATCCATGAAAGGGCTATAATGTGGGGGTCCACAAAAAGTCCTAAGCAAACAGAACAGTGATCAGCAGAGCTCCATAGACAGAGAATTACTGGCTTAATTTCAATTATGTCTAGACAAAAGAGGGCTGTGTGTTTGCTCTTAGGGAACCTTTTCCACATACTTCCTGACTGATCATGATAACAGTAGATTAACTGCATCCAAAGCAAATATCTAGAGATCTGTTCACATGTTCATCTGTCTGGATTTGTTGCTTCTGGTTATAGTTTGTCTTCACTTCCTGTCTTTAGTCTTCTGAGTTGCCATCCAGTGTTGCCCAAAGGCAGCTATTGGCCTAACTGCTTATTCATTCTTGACATGTCTTCCCCAAAAGTGAAAGGGAAAATAGAAATTTGCTTTTACTACTGGCCTAAAACTTCCTTCCTTCTGTTCTGCTAGAAGACTCCTGGCATTGCACAGGGCTCTATATTTTGTTGTCAATTAGGATGGGCTGGTTTGAGGCTTATGGGGTCTCCATTTGCCTGCCGCAAAATGATACACTTTTGCATAACAACATAAAGCCATGCTGGATCAGGCCAGTGGCAGAATCCTGAGCCCAAGAACTTGTTTGTAAACTCCAGTACTAGTTTTCCTAACATTTGTTCATTACAGACATAAAATTTAAGGTGAGGGAATCATTCTGTTACTGCTGCTGTTAAACAATTGTGGGTCACATATCCTATTTATGGAGAATAAGGATATCCATGGCTACTAGTCATGATGGCTATAGATTGCCTCCAGGATCAGTAGCACTGTGCCTCTCAGTGCCAGCTGTTGGAGAACATGACTGGGACAGGGACATTATTGCACTCATATTCTGTTAGTGAGCTTCCAACAGGCAGCGACTTGGCTACTGTGTGAAGAGAATGCTGGACTAGATTGACATTCAGTCTGATCTGGCAGGACTCCTGTTACATGCTTGCTGATCTATTGCAAATTACCCAGAAATCTACCAGTAAATAAGATCTGCTTTTTGCCTAGCCCTGTTCTAGGGCTTACAGTTCATGCAGGTTGGTGACCGGGAAACAAAAGTTGTGACTCATACGCAGATCAGTGCATTAGCAGGAATGTACCATCTACCCCTGTCCCCTGGCATCTGCAGATATAGATCTGCAAGAGTCTTTGAGCGTATAATTGTAAATTTGCAAGATTTCACAGAATCTTAAATCCTGATTATGCAGTATTTCAAATTGTTTGGAAGCCTTTGAGTGTATAGGCACATATGCAAAAGTTGCCTTTCTGCAGGGATTTGCACAGTATGTGAAAATGCTAGGTCAGGTTAGTTGACCTGCAGAATGTCAGAATCATCACGTCTCCATTCCCTCCTCATGTGTTAGTCTGTGCATGAATAATAACTTCTGAATAGTGCTCTTGATTGCTGGCCTGCTGTGTTGATCAGACTTAGGCACAGTAGAGACATCATGAGCCTAATCATGGTTTTAGGTGATGCCTGCATATGTTAGATAAGATCTGTAGCCATTGCTCTGCCTCCAGAGGCTGCTGCACTACAGAAATAAGAGTGCTGGGCTTAGATGCTGCACATCATGTGCAGCTCTTTGTAGGAGGAGGCAGTTAGGATGGGATGACTTGAGGCTGCAGGATGGGCTCTGATGGAGTCTCAGTCCCTCCCATTGGCAGAATCCCTGCAAATGCTCCTCCCATGGAATTTTAACTCATTAAATACTGAATGAGAGAATATTTTGAGGAAACATACAATTAGGTTCCTTGTTGAAATAGGAATCCCTGCACTTATATAAAAATCTTCACAGGATGATAAGCTGCTTAATAATTATAACATGTACTTTGAAGACAGAAAATGATATTGATTCATCAACTCTGAACCGTGGTTTATTTATTTATTTAGCACACGTCTATGCCGCCCCATTGCCAAAGCCTTGGGGCAGCTCGCATACATAAATAATAATAATAATTCAAAATTAACAATACAATATTAAATAATTCAATATTAATAAATATAAAAATAATTTGAGTCGCCCTGGCCAAAAATTAAAACTAATAAAAAATATTAACAATTAAAATAGTATTTGAATAAAAAGGTCTTTGCCTGGCGCCGGAAAACAAATAACAACGGTACCAGGCAGACCTCTCTGGGGAGCACGTTCCATAGGTTGGGCTTGCTTGTTGGGAGTTTAAATCATGGGCCAAAACATGGACTACTACTTTATATGATGGCAGAATTTATTCTTCTTTCCTCCCACTTAAGTACATAGGACTTTTCCAGAGCTACAAGTAAGATTGGCCGTGGCTGGTGAACTTTCTTTCAGGGAAGAGTTTGTGCATTATCTCTTTTCACCAAGGAAGCCCTGAGAAACTTCTGAGGAACCAGGGGTTCATCTAGAACTAACTACAACCAGAGACTATGTTTTAGCTGTTAATCTTCTGGCTGAGCCAGAGGAAGTCCCTTAAAAAACAATGGGTGGGGTAGGGCAGGGGAATCTTTCTGATTGCATTTAAAAGCTTCCAAATTAGGCTTCTTTACTGGAATGATCAAACAGAGGTATCTGCTTCTTGCTCTGTGAGCCTTTGCCTTGCCACCCCTCCCCTGAAGGTGATGAGAGCCAATTCTTATAATTGCACTGATACAGGTTGGTTGACAACAGAACTATAAGAATTGTTACTTAGCAAGTGATTTAATTTGTTGTCACTTACTTGGCACTACAGTTGTATACTCACAGATCTAAAAATACTTGGACTGAGTGAAGGTTTCCAGCTTTCCATGTGCAAATTAAATATTCATGTTGTGTGAAAGAAGAGAAGGTTGCCATTTGCCTAATAACAATGGAAAAGGTTCTATTGGCCTATCCAGTATACTCCTGTGTGGGAAGTATAGAGCCTTCTGTCACTGCAGTTTCCATAATTTAGCTTTGTCCAACCCAGTGACCTCCAGAAGTGTTAGACTGCAACTGCTCTGATCCCCTTTCAGCAGATAGTCCAACACATCTGGGGTACACCATCTTAGAGGAGGTAGAATTGATCTTAGATGTACCAGTGATACTCTGGCCCTATAAGCTGAGAGGGTGAAAGACCTTGTGAGTACCGTTCATTGCTTTTAAGCTACCATAAGGAAGATAGGGTGTCTTTGGGGAAGGCTGGCTAAGGTTTGAGTTGGACTGGAAAACAAATTTAAATATATTGTGATATTTACAGCTCATAGATTGCTTGCATTTTCCAATATTTGTAAATCAGTCTGCTTTGAATATCACAAGACTTGCCCTTTTGAGAACTGCATTGGTTTAACTGAAGTCACAGTCTGCCCGGTCTATTCAGTTGGATGCTGAGAAGACCTGGGTGCCAGAATAAGAATCTGCAGTGAGCTCCAAGCATAAAGAATACTACCACTCTTGCACAAACCTTGAGGGAAGAATGTGTGCATGATAGGGATGGCTCTTGAGGACTAATGAGAGAGATAGGATAGTGTGAAAGTTTAGGGTGAGATAAGTATTAATTTTTTTCAGAGGGACAGATTCCTGCAGAATTCTGTTGTTTGATTATTGGTGAAGCCAAGAAGCTTCCCATTACAGGATGATGATTCTGCAGTACCTTGTTGTTAGTTGCAAAGTCCTGTCCGACCCATCGCGACTCCATGGACAACATTCCTCCAGGCCTTCCTGTCCTCCTGCCCCCCACCCCCAGAGTCAACCTAAGCTCACACCAACTGCTTCAGTGACTCCATCTAGCCACCTCATTTTCTGTATCCCCTTCTCCTTTTGCCATCAATTGTTCCCAGCCATAGGCTTTTCTCCAGAGAGTCCTTCCTTCTCATCTTCATCTTCAGTATCTGGCCTTCTAAAGAGCAGTCAGTCCTCTAGGACTGACCAGTTTGATCGCTTTGCTGTCCAAGGGACTCACAGGAGTCTCCTCCAGCACCACAATTCAAAGGCCTCAATCCTTCGGTGCTCAGCCTTCCTTATGGTAGCCTTTCCCTACTTTCTTCAATTTAAGCCTAAATTTTGCAACCAGAAGCTCATGATCTGAGCCACAGTCAGCTCCTGGTCTAGTTTTTACTGACTGTATAGCGCTTCTCCATCTTTGGCTGCAGAGCACACAGTCGATCTGATTTCTGTGTTGACCGTCTGGTGATGTCCATGTGTAGAGTCGTCTCTTGGGTTGTTGGAAAAGAGTGTTTGCTATGACCATCGTATTCTCTTGACAAAATTCTACCAGCCTATGCCCTGCTTCATTTTGTACTCCAAGGCCAAACTTGCCTGTCATTCTGGTTATCTTTTGGCTTCCCACTTTAGCATTCCAATCCCCCATGATAATAAGGACATCATTTTTTGGTGGTAATTCTAGAAGGTGTTGTAGGCCTTCACTGAACCAGTCAACTTCAGCCTCTTCAGCACCAGTGGTTGGGGCATAGACTTGGACTATTGTGATGTTGAATGGTTTGCCTTGGATTCAAACTGAGATCACTCTGTCATTTTGGAGATTGTATCCCAGTACTGCTTTTCCTACTCTTTTATTGACTATGAAGGCTACTCCATTTCTTCTGAGGGAATCTTGCCCACAGTAGTATACCTGATGGTCATCTGAATTAAATTCCCCCATTCCTGTCCATTTTAGTTCACTGATTTCTAAGGTGTTGATGTTCAGTCTTGTCATCTTGTTTGACCACATCCAGCTTGCCTTGATTCATGGATCTTACATTCCAGGTTCCTATGGAGTATAGATCTTTGCAGCATTGGACTCTCCTTTCACCACCAGATACATCTGCAACTGAGTGTCCTTTTGACTTTGACCCAGTCGCTTCATTCTTTCTGGCGCTACTAGTACTAGCCCTCCGCTCTTCCCCAGTAGCATATTGGACGCCTTCCGACCTGAGGGGCTCATCTTCCGGCGTCATACCTTTTTGCGTTTTGGTACTGTCCATGGGGTTTTCATGGCAAAGATACTGGAGTGGGTTGCCATTTCCTTCTCCAGTGGATCATGTTTTGTCAGAGCACTCTGCTACGACCTGTCTGTCTTGGGTGGCCCTACATGGCATAGCTCATAGCTTCATTGAGCTATGCAAGCCCCTTCGCCACAACAAGGCAGTGATCCATGAAGGAGCAGTGATTCATGAAGGAGTGATCCATGAACTTTTCACAAGTTGCCAGAAGACCAGCTTCCATCTTATCAGCAGTCTTCCATGTGACCGAACTCACATAAGATCTTGAATAAATGTTAGCAAGCCAAGTCGGAGGTCTAGTATTGACAGACATTTGTATTTATTAAATTTTTGTACTGAACTATGTAAATTATCCTCCTTGTGCACCAAAACATCCAGTGACACCCAATATCTTCTGTTACAGGAACTTGTACGTATGGTAAAATTGGTAAAAAGGGACTAGCTTGGTAGGTCATAGTGGTATTGGGGGCTCTGCCATTTTGATCTTGGGAAGTGAAATTCACTGATTTCAGGACCTCCGTCCTTGAAGACAGACTAGCAGATTCGCAGTGGGTTGGTCCCTACTCTTTGCCCTCAGTCCTTCCGTAGGTATCCCAGGAACCTGTGTGTCAGAATCTTTCTTATCTCTTCTCTGTTCTCTGATCACCATGAAACATAGAAGCATAGAAACAGAGCGAGTCAGAAGGTGTCTCCCGGGCCATCTAGTCTGACCGCCGGCTCCAGCAGGCTCCACTCATGACATGCCCACCATGTGTATGTCCAGCCTATCCTTGAAAATCTCACTGATGGGGCCTTAATCACCTCCTGTGGAAGCCCGTTCCATACCCTCAGGGTCCTAACTGTTAGGAAGTACTTCCTGGTATACAAATTGAACCTTGGTTCCTTGAGCTTTGCTCTGTTGGAGCGCATCCTGCCTTCCTCTGCAGGGGAGAACAGGTCTCTACCCACCTCCGTGTGTTACCCCCTCATGTACCTGTATGTCGCCAACAGATCCCCCCTGAGTTTCCTCTTCTCCAGGCTGAAGAGACCCAGTTCCCTCAGTCTCACCTCATATGGCTTTCCCTGCAATCCAGCCACCATCCTTGTGGACCTATGCTGCACTGACTCTAACTGGGCTATATCCGTCCTGTAACAAGGGGCCCAAAATTGAACACAATATTCCACTTGTGGGTGCACCAGAGTTATATAAAGTGGTAGTAATATGAGGGGCATTCAATGTATTCTCGGTATCGGGTTGATCTGCTATTGATGTGGGCAATTTAATTTTTTCATTAGCTAATGGCACTATCTGAGGGTATACATGCAAAATTTCAAATAGGTGTGATCATTAGTTCCCTAGTAATCCTCAGTGAAAGACAACCATAATGACTGACACGACAATGTTGAAGAAAATCAAGCACCGCGCTGTGATTAAGTTCCTTACAAAACAAGGAAAAAGTCAAATAATCATTCATGAAGAGATGGTGGCCGTTTACCAGGACGCTGCACCTTCATTATCTACTGTTCAGAAGTGGTCAAGTGAATTTAAATGGGGCAAAGAAAGCACTGAAGACAGCCCTCGCTCGGGCGGGCTGGTTACTGCCACTACGAAAGAAAATGTGAAAAAAATTGAGAAACTTGTATTGGAAGATGCCCAAATAAAAATCAAAATGTTAGCAGAGATGACAAACCTATCTGTTGGTACCATATTTACTATTTTTCATGACCATCTTAAGCTTTCAAAGGTCTGTGCAAGATGGGTGCCGCGAATGCTCACGGCGCCACAGAAACAAGTGCGAGTCGAGTGCTGTGGGGAGTTTTTAGAGCTCTGTGGTGAAGATCCATTGAATATTTTCGACCAGATTGTTAGTGGAGATGAAACTTGGGTTCATCACTATGACCCTGAAAGTAAGCAGGAGTCCATGCAGTGACATAAAAAAGGTGCTGAGCCTCCGAAGAAATTCAGAGTCACTCCATCGGCCGGAAAAGTCATGGCCACAGTGTTTTGGGACTCAAAGGGAATTTTAGTGATCGAGTACACGAAAAAAGGTGAAACCATAAATGCAGCATCTTACGCAACTACTCTGCGTAATTTAAGAGAAGCAATTAAAGAAAAAGGGTGGGGAAAACTGACCGCAGGTATGTTGCTTCTTCATGACAACACACCCGTTCACAGGGCACGTGTTTTGAAGGCTGCTGTGTGAGGCTGTGGTTTCGAAGAAATATACCACCCACCCTATAGCCCGGACCTGGCCCCCAGTGACTACTGCTTATTCCCGAATTTAAAAAAAGATTTTCATGGAAAGCGATTTTCCGACAACGAAGAGCTCAGGGTGGCAATTAACACACATTTTTTTTAGACAAGGAGGAAGGGTATTTTTTACAGGGAATTGAAAAGTTAATTTCTAGATGTAATAAGTGTATTGAAGTTATGGGGAATTACATTGAAAAATAAAAATTATTTCAATTTATTATTCCTTTTTCTTCATGCTGATACCAAGAATACATTGAACACCCCTCGTACCTCTCTCTAATGAAATCTGTACATATTTCTGCTGTTTTAAAAACTGCCAAAAACTCACTTTTAAAAGACAAGGCTTATTTTTGACAGTTGTCTAAAAGGGTTAGGCTGTGCTTTTCCACTTTCCTGAGCACTTAGAGGCTTGGAAAAGAGTACAGATAGTAGAGAGCTGTCGGGATCACACTTGAAACCTAGAAGATCTCACTGCAGAAGAAGTGTTCTACTCTTGGGCACTTTGAAGGGCCTGTCATTGCTGTCCAAAAATATGGTAGGAAACCTCTGCACAATGTCACAATCCCAGTGTGTGAGTGCTAGTCAGTGACAGTTGCTCCAAAAAAACAGCTGTTGGAATAGTTGTCACTGGAAGTGGCCTTAGCAAGCTTGCCAAGAGTGGTAAAACTGCTTGCCAAACAACTTACTTGCTATCATTGTGCTAGATTCAGATGACCTGTCTACCCAGTACAGTTCCAGAACCTCTAGAGCAAGCTCCCAAACAAGCCACTGCATGGAAAGTGGATTATGACAACACTCAACAAGTTGCCCAGTTGTATAAACTCAGTTATTGTCTTGTTGAAGCCCTCTGAGCATCTCAGCTGTACAGGCCCAAGTTGACAAGCCACTGCTACCCCTTTTAGGTTTGGAACCACAGTGTCAAGGTGCTCTGGGTGTCTCAGCATTACAGAAGCAGTCTCTACTCTAAACTTGGAACTGGGATGAGACGGAAGTGTGGGATTGTTCCTGACCTTTGTGTGCAAGCAGAACTTGAACTCAGAAACTAGGGCAGTGGTTATCCATTATGTGTAGTCTTGCTTGGTCAGTTCCTTTGTCTATTTCAGCTGTCAAAATAGGACACAACAAGACTTCATAGAGAGTATTTGTGTACAGTTGCCTGTCAATTGAAAAACACTAGTAAATAGGAAAAGCAAGTACACCAAAAAGGGGAGACCATAATGACACTTAGTAATGTAGTCTTTTCAATAGTAATAGTTGAGTTGACAGTTCTCAGTGGCCTCCACATTTTCAGCACTGCACCTTTTTAACCCCTCTTTTTAGAGCAGCTATTTCTTCCCCTCCATTTACTTGTCAGCCATTCCTAGTTCAAAATATTGCACATTTTTAGAACATTTGGGGAACTGCAGCAACCACAGTAGTAGGTGCTCTGAAAAGGAGACTCAAAAATGGAAGGAGGGTGAGTTAAGAGCTTCTCTTTATTTGGACTTGCTGGAGACCCTGGGAAGTGTTGGAAAGGTGGAGGGAACTGAGAACAGCCATTCAGACACTTACAATTGGATGATTAAATTGCTAAGAGGAGATGGCCTTGTCTCCACTCCTCTTGATGTACCTTCTTTCTCCACTTTTATATAGACAGCCAGCATGTGCTTTCTTGCAAAAGGGTACAAGTTTGCCTATATGCAGTATTGCTTTGTATTATGAGTGTGCACTTCATCTGCAAAGGACCAACAAAAATAATACAAAGGCTGAATTTTCAGGAGCTGAAAAAATGGAACCCCAATTTTAAGGTTCCGAAAATAATAAAAAAGAAATGCATGATGGTTCTTCCAATTTGCTGTTTTGGCCTTGGTGGTGGGGCAGTCACTGCTGAAGTCACACAAGTGAACAGTAGGCAGGTTTTTTTACCATTCTTTTCAAGCAGCTTTGTAGCAACTCCCAACAGTGCTGCACTGGATTCAGACAATCCTAGAACAAGTCATAGGTTCTTAAGATGATATATTCCTGAAAACTAACTCTGCAGACACTGTTCCAGGTTTATGCATGAAAATGGGACCACTCATGATGGATTTTCATGTTGTACAAATCAGATCAAGGGCTCATTCATCTCTAGCTGGCTTTTTTATGGAATGCCGTTGGCCACAAACACAAGAGCAGCCCTGTTCAGTTGGGTCAAGGTCCATCTGCACCTCTTTCCAGTATTGATCAACCTGGTATCTCTGAGAAGCTTATAAGTGCGACATGAAGGCCAGTTAATAAAAGGTCATGGGACATGGAAGCTACATCTAACCATTAATTATTGCTCTACATGAGATCACTGTTTCTGTGTATCTATTAATGTTTGAACGCTTAGTTGAACAATCCTATGCAAACTTACGTGCATTTAATTAAATTTTTCAAACCTTAAAGATAGTAGCAATTGGTATGTCTTGCTGTAATGTATCCTATAAATTAGATTTTTAATTTTTTAATTTTTTTAGTCTGTCTTGAACCTTCTCACAATCACATTTATTGTATGATCTTAGTTTTTTTATCATAGAAGTTGTATGTTGGGCTGCAAAGCTTTCTATTTGCTTTTATGCATACCTGTAGAAATCTATGTGATCTCTGAGTTTCCCAAACACTTTATACTTCATTTGTAGAGAAAATGCTCAGATCTCTTCACCATTTTTGCTGCCCATTTATGTACTTGTTCTATAAGATTCCTCCCCCCCTCCATGGGAGTGATAGATAATACATATCTGGAAAAACCTATGTTAATATTTTTTAAAATATTTAAAGCCTTTAATGTTAAGAGAAAAGAGAATCACTAAAATGCAAGCCTAAAAATACTTACAGCAGAAATGAGTAAAGAGAATGTTTCGTTTTTTACAGCAGTGATGCAGGGAAGGTATCTCCTTATTTCAAAGAAAACTTAATCTTTGTGGGGCAAGAAAATTACCATGATCTTTACTACAGGCATTATTATAAAAGTGGATAGCTTTTAAAAATTCAGGTATACTATTGTCCTGAGTTGTACATTCAGTGAGCTTGATGCTGTGGAAAGAAATTACTTGAATGGCTTTTAAAAATAAGAGTGAGGGTGTTTAATGAAGTTTGAAAGCTTATCCCTGTAAGTTTGCTTTTGTTTGACAAGTTTTTGTGATATCTGCCCAAGGGAGAAAAAAGCAAAGAACAGAATGGAAACCAAAACACAAAGATGACAATTCTTGGAAAGTTTTTTCACTTCCTCACCATCTTTTGTGGAGCTTAAAACCTGTGTTGGGCCATTGTTTCAATGACCCAACCTACAGGCTAACTATACATCAAAAGCCTTAGAAGGTGAAAACTCTCTTATTGGTTTATTTTATTTTTGGTTTTCTGTTTACTTCAGGATGGTTTTTATTTTTAGAAGATTCTGAATTCTAGTTTATTTTGGTGTAATAGCAGTCTCTGTTTAAGAAGTAAAACCCCCCTTTTTAAAATCTGTGTTAAAAAATAAATCTGAATTGAATACAAATCTGTGAAAGCCTACATTTGTAATTTTGTAAAAGTGAATAGTTAACAGATGTTAACTATTGCACTGCACTGCATTAGTGCACTGCATTAAAGGCTGTTTTTCTCCATAAGAGAAATCATGAGAGAATGGCGTTATTCAATTAGTATTCTGCCTTTCCACCAAGGAATAGTCAAAGTGGCTAACAATAATAAAAACAGATTAAGGCAAAATCATAATTTAAAACATGTTAAAACAAATGAATACAACAATAAAAGACTATGTATTAACATAAGCATTGTGAATGATGCAACAAGTCCTCTGTTGTATCTCTGTTTAATGCTATGATATTCATATTTGATGGGAGGCACCAGCAAGTCAGTAGTGTCTTTTTTCAGCTGTGATCAATTTACCAACTGCAGTCCACCCAGGAGAGGCAGAGCCTTGCCACAGTCACCCATGCTCTGGTAACCTCTTGGCTGGACTATTGTAACGTGCTGTATGTGAGGCTACCCTTGAAGATCGTCCAGAAACTTCAACTGGTACAGCTGCTGGTGCAAGCAGGACCATGTGCCCATGTGACTCCAATATTATACCATCTTCATTGGTTACCAATTGAGTTCTGGACCCAATATCAGGTGCTTGCTTTAACATAAATGGCTCGGGACCAGGGTACCTGCTCCCATATGTACCTTCCTGACCTCTAAGAATGGTTTTGGAAACCCTTTTGAACAAGCCATCCTCCAAGGAGGTAAAGAGGATGGCTAAAAGAAGAGGGGCCTGTCTCTGTAGTTGCGCCCCACCTGTGGAACTGTCTCTTGAGAGCAGTTTGCATGGCCCAGCACAGGTGAAAACAACTTTTATTTTCTAGGCATATTAACAATTGACTTATCTTGATAACGTTAGTAATGTTGTTTTAATCTATGTAGTTTTAAATTACTATCCCTCATCTGTGTACTGTTCTGTTTTATTGGCTTTTGTTATATGTAATCCACTTAGAGGGCCCTCCGTCCAATACAGTGGAATATAAGTTTAATAATAAATAATAATAAAATAAGTCATCAGACTGTATTCCATTCTGATTTCTGTATAAACTTGACTGAATTTTAAAAGGGATAGTTAGTATAACTTGAAAACTTAAAAGAATTGGAGGCCAAGTGAACCGCTGCTTCTGCTGGTGGATCATCTAGTCTTCCACAAGCCTTTCTTTGACCTATTTCTTATGGCCCATTGAAGTTTGAACTCTCACATACGTTTTTACCAGAAATACACAGCATTTGGGCAGTCTTAATAACCAGTCCAAATGTGTGGGCATCAGTGGACTCACCATCAACTTCAGGGGAGTCTTTGAGCGCCTCTGAAGCTTAGTGTGCCATGAGTAGCCTGCATCATCTGTCCAGTTCAGAGGACAGTGATGAACCTGTACCAGTGGCATTTGCTTGTCCAAGGCGAAAGGGATATTTTCCCTGGCGAGTGGAACCCTGGACCTCTGCCTGGCAAACAGTTTGGTGATTGGAGACGTGGGGCAGTAAGTGCACATGCTAAATAGAGAGGTTTATGTAGAGTGTGGCTGTGCAAGACTTACAGACATCAGCTAGTGTCTGGACTTCTGGAATTGTACATTGGACTTTGGAAACAGACTCTGCCTATAATACAAAACAAACATCTATTGTTACTTTACACATTTTTCAAATATCTTAGGGTTGTGTTTTGTCTTTCTCTATAGCCAGCAATTTGAAGTTATAGTATTGTTGTATTTGCTTTAACAAGAGCTGAAACAATTAGTGAGAGCTGCATATATACTGAAACTTCTACTGTTTTATACGGACTCTGCATACCATTCTTCAGCCTTTTATGACTGCAGCTGTATGGTGCTCTATACCACTATTGCTGACAGATTGTCCAAGACTATTCACCATGCATCAAGGCTTAAAGCCTCTCCAGACCAAGGGAGGAAGCTTGTCCCTTATGCCTAATCCTAGAGATCATTCTGGAGTTTCAATTATCTACTCAAATGGAGCCACCAAAAGCATATTTTGGAATGTTAAATACGATCTGTTTTATTGCAGTTTCCAGAACTACTCATAGTTGAAGCAGTTTATTTTCTGATTTAAAACTGACATCAGCATTCATTCTGCCTCTTGAAAAGGCATGCTTTTTAGAGTGTGGGAGAAGCACCCACCCTTGAAAGAGCTCACCCTATGTATTTCAGCATAAGTCACTGATCTGGATGCTCTGCTTTGCTGGTCAGCAAGCCCAGAACACTCACTCAAGTAGAGATTGAGTGGGCAGCCTCCTTTTTGGAGGGCAGTTGATTTTTGCTGCCTTTCTTCATCAACTACAATGTGAACAAATAAGTCTCATTTTGAGTAAATGAAGCAGAATTAGTCTTTTGGTGGACACTGAATAGAAAGAGGCAAAACCAACACAGTAATAGAGATACAGTTGGCAACCTTGTCTGTGGAACTAGGTGGAAACTTTCCAAAACTTTTTTCTGCAGAAGAATTTCAATTTCTAAAACTGTACTGGTTTATATATATAAAACCTTATATGCTAGGTAGCATACTGCATATATACAATCCCATATCTAATGACAATTTCTCTTCCTAGATATAAAGTCTACTAATCATGATAGACAAATGAAAGATAATGTGAATGCTAGTTGCTGGAAATAGATAGCATGGGAATGTTGGAGTATTTGATACCCTCAAGTTCTTGGAGAAAAAGGCAGGATAGGCATGTGACAAATAAGGCATGTAAAGTGACTATGGACCTCAGATTTATGATGATTTTTCATATAATTGGTTTGCTGACTTGCCATCCTTGCCTTCCTCATTACTGTTCCTAAGTGGGGCTTAGGAACAGTAGCTCCTTGTAATCATACCAGAAATTTCTACCTGATGGTTTAGCCTTTGTAAATGATCAGGAAGTCATTATCTTGAGTGAACTCTTTTCAGTATGTGCTGAGAGTTATGGATGCAGTCTGCCTAGGACATCTGATTCCTTCATATGGTTCAGCAGGAAAGCCTATGTGATGGCAGTCTGTGTCTTCATAGCTGCTTCCTGACAGTGCACCACATCAAGTCCAGTTCCAAGAGTTCAGGAAGCTGCTGTGCTTTGTTAGTTCACAAAGCCACTTGCCTTGGGTATTAAACAATATGTACTGGTGCTAATACAGCCTTCCCCAAACTGATGCCCTCCAGATGTAGGAGACTACAACTCTCAGTAATGAACCTATGGGCCATGTTGGCTGTGGTTGATAGAGCTTATAGTTCAGTACATCTGGGTGATGCCAACTAGCCTACCCCTGTTGTAATTGAATGAAGGTTGTACATTGAGAGAAGAAAATAGGTGGGTTTGGAGGAGATATGCAAATAAGTGAAAGCTGCAGTAGAGAGGATGATGGAACTTCATTTTGATTTGAAATTTCCCGTTTCAAATCAGGTCTGTGGTTTCTTTTGAATGTATTTGTCCCATGAATTACAGGCAATGCACTCTTTACTGTGCATGTGCAAAAGTGATGGAACAGAGAGAACACTTCCCTCAGCCTTTACTCCAGGAATGGAAGATCTACATCTGTCAAAAACAAACAAACAAACAAACAGCTGAAAGTTGCTAGGTAGGTTGAAAGGAAAGAGGCTGTTCTTTTGATAGCTGTGAAAAGAAAGTGCTTGTGAGAAAGGGACAGATGTAGAGCTCCTCTTTCTGGAGTTCCTGAGGGAAGTGTGGGAAAGGTGGAGGGGACTGAGAACAGTCTTGGGAAATAATAAATCTTTATTATACAGTCACAGACCTGACAACATGGGGAATATTAAAAAAGCTAGAAGATCACAACCAAAAAGAGGATATGTACCAGACACACCCTTTCAGGGGGAAAAAACCCTTGATTTGTTTTCCAATCAACAGCTATGAAGTGTTCACAAAGCTGCTTATGAACAGTCTTGCTTGTCAGCATCCACAAACATTGCCTACTATGTTTTGACATCAGACATTTATTAATATGTTGGTCTGGTGAGGCCCCACATTTTGGTCTTTTGTAGTTGTGTACCTGTGAAGGATCATAATAGTAATATAGCTTTGAATGAAATCGCACACAAATGAACTGTGAATGAAATTGTGTCACCCAAAACCAGTTTTAAAAAGGGCATTGAGCCAGTGACAGTCACTAGAAGTGCCACTTAGGCATTGGTGGAGCAGCTGTCACTCCTCAATGGTTCAGGGTTTCTGAAAAATAAAAAGGCAAACAAAAAGGAGATTGTGATTGGAGCAGGGAGTGGGAGACAAGGTGGGTTCTGCTGTGCAGGACCCCAAGTCACCAACTGGATGACTGAAGTGGGGGTGGGTGGGAGTCCAGTTGTCAAGCACATTGTGGGTCATTCCATGAAAAACCAAGACTATGTAGTTCATTTGCAAGGAGGGTTGCCTGTCATGTGAACTTCCCTTCCCCCTCTAAGAGCAACTGCCCTACTCTTTAGCTATATTTTGTAAGAGAAAGATGCATTCCAATTCTTAAAGGCCAAAGAAACCAGTAGAAGAAAATGCTGTGTCTTTCAAACTATGGTTAATGGACTGCAAGCTGAATTGAGAATATGCATTCCCAAACTTCAGCCTTTCTTCTGCCTGGAACAAATTTGCTTTGGTTGTCACTAGTACTAACTATGGTTAAGGCTAACAAGGGTTCCCTTTACATGTTACAGGAATTCTGTTATTTGTATAACTATTTCTAAATATAAGGACACTCCAACCCTCAGGATGAACTGCTGTTTTTGCAGGCAGAATAGCTTTTGTGGAAGCACTTTATGTGTGCTCACATGCATTTGTATCAATCATTCTGAGCTACTTTCAGGAAAAAGTATAATGCAATTCTGTACACTTAGGAATTTTAATCTTTAATTATATTAATTGTTTTAATTATGCTGTGAGCCGCCCCGAGGCTTTGTTGCGATGGGGGCGTCATAGAAATGTTTTAAATAAATTTGTGTACATTGTAAGCTTGCTCTCTAAATGTAGGCTGTAGGTGCCTAGCTTGTTGCACAGGGACCAGTAGAGTTGTGCATGGTTCCATAAAGTTGGGCATGGCTTAGACAGTCATTATTTGTAGTCTCTTGCAATGCATCCATCCTTTTACATATGCAGAAAATTTGGAGGAGGGATGGAGCCAGCGTCTTGCTTCATGTTAGATTTTGGAGAAGGCATGTGATGTGTGCAGATTCTGACTTCTGTAAAGTCCAGTCTGCAGTGATGGATAGAGTCCAACACTCCCTCAATGTGTCAGAAGACCATGTGGGGCAGGGGCTGGTCACAGTGATCTAGTGACTGGAATGGGAAAAGGTCAGTTGCCCTTATTTCTGTGCAATGTTTGTGCTAAAGGGGGAGTTTAAGTTGGCAACCAGGTATGTGGATGCCTTGATGGAAATCTCATAGGAAGAAGATCTTGTGCTTAGGGTTCTTACTGTGAAAAATTCTTTTAAATATTCTTCCAAGAGTTCAGTTCTGTCAAGGTGGAAAAACTGGTCACTGGAAGTGTGAACCCTGAGCAAACGAGGCAAAGAAGTGTAGGAGTGGGTGGAAGAGGTAGAACATGAATGAAAAAGTACATAAATATGTCAGCACTGCCCTGTATGTGGGATAAACAGCTTGCTGTAAATTTCTATCTACAAGTAGCCCAACTAGTTAATCCATATGTGACTACTAAGCAACTACAACTGTAGTGCATATAAGTTTGTGAAACTGCATGCATGTGCTTGCTCGCGCGTGCTCTGTGTGTGTGTGTGTGTGTGTGTCAGAGAGAGTGCAGGGAGGGAGGAAGAGGAGGGAAAATGATGAGACTGGAAACCACATGTGTGCAGGAGCGGTTTGCAGAATGAGAGTATCTTAAACATTCCACAGACTTTATGTGGAACTTATTATAGAAATAAAAGGAACAGGTTTTGCATGTCCCTTATCAAAACTGAACAACAACATCAACAGCAGTGTCATAACCTCTGTTTTTTCGTTCCCCTCTGCCTGCCTACACTTTTGCCAGCTATTTAAAAGATGCCTGAATTTTTCTTGTATAGCATGGCTAGGAGGGTGGGGACAGAAATAGGAGCTACTTCCAACAGCTGATATTCACATCATTAAGTGGGAAGCTAAAAATTCAATAATACACAGACCCAATGCCTTGGATTACCTCAGACTCTCTGTAATCTCTCAGTATCTCTTCCACCACCCATGCTTTTATCTGCCAATGTACTTGTAACAATAGAGCACTTAACTTGAACAAAATCGGAATACAGAGCGCACAGCAATTTAGTTTGTAAGAGTGTACTTTGAAACACTTATCTACTGACATGATAGTACTTTGCTATAATATGCATAGGCTAGCTTCTGGTCTTCTGACATTCATCTAGGATCCATAACACAAAACCCCTGCCACAGATGGTCAGGTTGTCAAATAAAGTTGGCAGTAGTTGCTGATGGGCACTGCACTATGAATCTTTTTCTTGCCAATTAGATATTGAAGGCATTAAACACTGTTTCAGTTAGAGATGGAGAAGTCTCACTATTAATAGGTCCCAGTGTTGTCAGGCTGAAGACTATATGCTTTATTTTTAAATGTTGTCTGTGTTTTAGAACTAGTAAGAGCTAACTATGACTAGTGAGATTTTGATGAAATTTCTTTATTCAACCATCCATGAGTCCAGTTAGTGCAGAGGTAACTGGGGTCTGATGTTGCCATGAATAGCTGACATTGCTGCTAGCAGGAAAGGGTAGGCATTGTGAAAAGGTGGCTGTTAAATTTCCAGATCATGAAATGGATTTATCTGATGATGAATTATTTGTTTCACGCAATTTGGTTGTCAGTCTAAGAGAGGCTTCAAAAAATGACAAACACTACTAAAATGCAATAAAATAGGTAATCGCTGGTTAACAAGACCTCAAACTCATGTTACGACTCATGTTATAACATTCACCAATAAAATATTCATGCGTATGTCAGGCTTGAAAGCAGCTTCTTGCTTAGTTTCCTGTGGCAAATGACATAGAGTCAAGCAGAGAAGATTTTACAAAAGGTGACTCTTTAGGTCACATATTACTGATATAGCTTAGTGTGGGCAGGGCATACCAGTAAAGTCATTTTGCAACTATTTTATGGACTTACTTTCAAGACTGGGTCACATGCAGTCATTCTACATATTCTACAAAATCATAACAGACTGACAGAGAAAGCAAGAGTATGCCTAACAACAAACTGAATTAATCACTGGCTTATTAAGCCCCTACACAACCCGGAGGTACAGGTTTGGATGCTGTACTCAGTAATCTACAGAGGAGTTTGTAGGTTGCTGAGTAAAAGTGGAGGAGGTAGGTGCACTGTTTGCTAGAGCAGTGGTTCCCAAACTTCTTTGGTCATGGAACCTTTCTGAAGGTATTTATTTTCCATGGAACCCTAATTCTATTCCTGATGTTTACTAAGCATTGTGAACCTACAACATTCTTCTTTCATCTCCTATTTCCTGAGTGCTTTGCATAATGTAGTAGGTTTGGAAATAAAGAGAAAACATTTTAAATATAATGAATGAATAAAGTGATTACATGCTACTATCCATATGTTCTGAGCCGCTCCGAGGCTTTGTTGCAATGGGGGCGGCATAGAAATGTTTTAAATAAATAAATAAAATAAATAATATCCCAAATGAATTCTTTGCATTCTGCAAAGTCCATTCTTCCTAGGACTCTGCAATAGAGTTCTAGGAAGTAAATGATGTGATGCATTACTTTGTTTGCTGCTTGAATACCAACTGACAATCAAATAGTTGGCTTCATGTGGTTTCATTTTAAAATCTGTTTTAAATTTTATTTTTGAGATTTTTTGCAGAACCCCTACAAGGCTTTTGCAGAACTGTAGGGTTCTGCAGAACATAGTTTGGGAACCGCTGCTCTAGAGGAACATTGTGCTAGAGGAACATTGTAGGACCACATCAGACCTGATGTTTTTTGTGTACTCATCTCAGTTATGTTAAGTCTATGCCTAAACTATGCCTTACACAGGGGCATAGAAAGCTTGCAATGGATGAACGTCGAATGGATGTATTCCCCCCCACCCCATGACTTTACAGTTCACACTGACCCCAGGTTTGCTCCTATATAGCTTGTGAATGAACGCTAGGTGGTCTTGCTCACTTGGTTCAGAAAGCACTCCTATTCATGTGGAGAAACAGAGAACATGCCTCCATTCTTTTCTACCTGCATGACTGTCTTGCCATAACAGCCACGGGATGTCTACACACATATCTAGAGGGTGTATTTGTATAAAATCCAATGGTCACAGGACCGAAGAGTGTAACTGATTATCTGAAAATCAAGCATGTAACCTGGGGCCTATGTATATTGGATTTTACAGACATACGCACCACTTGGGTTTCCATCAATATGCAAATCTGTCTACAAGAAAGACAGACAGGTGGGAAGGGAAGATACACTGTCATTCCTTCTACCACAAATAACTTCCCAAGTACTAATTACACACTGCATTATGCATGTGCTGCTACTGAACACAACTGTGAATCCAGTCCCTTCCCCACCCCTGCTCAGTGTCTGTGGCATTTTATCTTTATTCCTCAGGTCTTGTCAGCAGTGTCCATTGATACAGAACAGATGTACAGGCATCTTTACAGGTGTCCACCTTATGTCTTTGGTAGCCTCTGGTGGGAAACATGATGGGGAGTAACATCTTACATTTTATGGAGAGGGAATAAGTAACTGGTTGTGCTGTTTGGTAGCAGCCATGTGGTTGGTATACAAATGTGGGTTTCCTCTCTGATCAAAAAACCCTAACCCTAACCCTTATAGACTTGATTTTAGAGGAAGAACCCCCACTTCACTCCATCCAAATTGAGTGTGATAACTTTAAACCAAAGTTTGAGTATTTTGAGTTCTTCGTCATGGCCTCTGTGCATCACACTTATGGGTGCTGCGCCTGCGCAGTGCCTATGGCTGGAAAGATTCAAAATCTTAACGGTTTTGGCGGGAACTCCGCATCCCTCCCCCCATGGTATAAAAGGACGGAGTGCCCGCCATTTCCTCATTCTTCTTGTGACTGCTGTTTGCTGTGCCCCAAGCCTTTCGTCTCTCAGTTTGTATATGTTTACCAGTTGCTGTTATTTCTCTCTTAGTCGTTCTTATTCCAAGTTTTTTCCCTCCCTGTTAGAAGTTTTCTTCTCAATTTCCTCCCCTTTTTTCCCTGTTTAAAAAAAAAAAAAAAACCAAAAAATATTGTTCCTCTTGTCTTCGCTTTACTATCTTCTCTTTTTCCTCGATGGTGCAGCGTGCAGCTTTCTGCATGTGTTCACAGCGCGGCTATAAAATGTCACCTACTGATCTGCACGATCTGTGTCTTCTCTGTCTTGGAGAAGGGCACAGGACAGATAAATGTCAGGCCTTTACTAAGCAGGCGAGAAAAAACCGAGAGAACCGCCTGCGTAAACTTCTGTGAGATCAAGCCCTGCTTCAGTGCAATCAGCTAGTGGGCAAGTCTGCTCCTCCATCTACCTCTTCCACCACTCCTCCGCCATGCCCGTCGGCTGATGGTGCCCTTTTGCCGGAGGGTCAACGCTCCTCTGCATCTCCGCATAAGCAAAAGGAGAAGAGGAAGCATAGTGACTCGGACAAGTCCTCAGGCCATAAAAACCCTAAGAAGGACAAGTCAGCTCGCAAACTTAAGCCCGACCATTCCAGGCACTGTGACTTGGGTTCATCTGCTCCATCGATCCCAACGGCTGCCTCGGTACCGACCCTGACTGGCCCGACCCTCCAATTGGCCATGCAAGTGACACCGCCTGGGTCTCCAAGACGGGTTGTGCCTTCTGTCCAGTCTTCTCCCGAACACCTGGACGTTCCCTTGTTGGGATCAATCTCCGACAGAGAAATTCGACTCTCTGCCAATGGCTCGCTCACCAACTCCCCAGCTGTCGCTCGAGCCTTCTCCGAGGCCTGTTCCTCTGCAGGTGCGATAACAACAGCATGCCTCCATCTGGTCCTCGGAAGAATGGGTGCACCCACCTCATAAGCTGACTCATCGCAAACCATGAGATGATTATCCACCTTACAGCTACTACCTGTTGGTGCGTGAGCGTACCCTCTCTCCGGCTCCGAGGGACGCTCCTTCGACTTCGAGAGTGACTCAATCCAGGCATCCCACTTCGCCTATCAATTCCTCTTCTAGTCTCCCACCACACTATGACTTGGATTCGGAGGACTCCGAAGTGGCGTCTGTGTCACCAGATGCAGTGATCTCCACACAGGGCCCCAGCTCACCGGAGGAGCCCTATGTGAATTCTGGGGAGCTTATGGCGAGACTTACGAGGTCACTCATGATCAAGGCCCAGCAATGTTTCAATCCTAACACAGACAAGTGTTATAAGATTGTCAAGGATGAACAGTCTGCTGCCATCATTTTGCCACTGATCACTACCCTTCTCCAGGCAATGATGGAACCATGAAGCTATCCTAACCAGCCTCAGCCTACTTCACACTGCTACGAGTCTATGTATGGAGTCCGTGAGCAGGATATACCATTCCTCCTGTGCCATCCCAGACCAAACTTCATTGTCGTTGAGTCCTTCCAAGGACATGAGTCGGGGACACACTACTCCCCATGACAAAGAGGGTTGTAAGATCGACATGCTAGCTCACCGGATCTATGCAGCTACAGGACTTGGCCTCTGTATTTGCAATTATGAGGCCACACTGGCGCAGTACCAATATTTTCTCATGCAAAAGTTGGAAAATATTACAGCCTCAATACCGGACCAGCAAAGAGACTTAGCTCGAATTTTCATCAAAGAGGCTATGCAGGTGACAGTCCAGCAGCTCTCCACGGCAAAACACCATGTCAATTCCGACTCGAGGGCCCTTGTCAGCGCCGTAGCCCTCTGTCGTCATGCTTGGCTTCGGAATTGCAATTTCCCAGATGAAACGAAGCATCGAATTGAGGACATGCCCTTCGATGGTTCGGGGCTCTTCAATGCCAGGACAGACCACAAGATGAAGACAATCCATGAGTCGAGGGTCACAGCTCACCAGATGGAAGTTCCTAACCAGTCATGCCGCAAGTGGTCTTGGTCTTGTCCGTCCTACAGATACCCACCCTATCCACAATTCGAGGGCCGTCAGCAGTTCCAACCATACCAACAGCATCGGAAGCAACAACAACATTTCCAGCAGAACCGTTGTTGTCCCGACTCCGACAAATGGCCACTCAAAGAACGACAGTTACAGGTGAGCAACCTGCCTTTTTGAGCAGCTGTCTTGGATTAGAAAGGTTCAGCTATCCCAAATGGAATTGTTCATCCTTGCGTTTCACAGTAGTTTTTGTGAAACAGTTAAAAGACACTAAGCAAAACTAAGTAATTCACCGCACACCCGTAATTGTCAGGATATTAGTAGCAGTATTTATTGACGTCTGGAAAAGCAACACTGTGACCTTATTTTACATGTAATTATAGCATATAATGTGATTAAGTTTGACTAATCTCTCCATTGGAATCTTGCATTGTTATTATTGCTACTATTACTTGGGCAGATTCTTTCCAAGCAATCCTTCACAAGGCCTATAGCCAATGAACATTTTCTGGGACCAGTCAGTTCCTGGAAGTAAAGACTGATTCTGCTGTTGTTATACACTATCCTTTATTGATAAGCTTTTCACTATCAAGATTACCATGAGCACTGTTGATCAGGGACTAGGAAGCAGAATTGCTACCCTCACATGGTCTTTTTGCTGTGCCTTTAACACCAACTATATCTGCATAACTTAGCAGATAATGATGCTCATCTTACCTCCATACCTTTGCCCAGTAGAGGAGATCAATCTTTGTGAAATACCAAGAGGCCAAATGCAGCCCAACATCCATGCACCAGGTATAAGTATTGTAGTGTGCCTTAATGTAGAACACTCAGATTTGGGATTTAACTGATAATCTTCCTGCCCAGAAATCTGGCCATCAGTATTCTATATCATTGTGTGTTAACTTTTGTTTGTGCCAGCTAGAGAATTCACTTTACACAAGTACTTCAGACCTTCTCCATAAAAAGGAAGAAAAAGAAAAAAAAAGGGGGGAATAAAACAGTAAAGAAAAGAAAAAGTGGGCTTTTTTGAGAGAACTAGAAATGATGGGGCCCCCAACTGTCACAAGATGATGGTACAGGATTGGAGCTGATCACAAAGTATCCAGATGGAGGCAGAGTTTGACATACTCAGTTGATAATAATTTTCAAACTCTAGCTTATCATTTCATGTGAAATGATTACTGCAGTCCATTCCAAGTGAGGCTACCCTTGTAGTCTGAAGCTTACACAAAATGTGGCAGACAGATGAACGACAGGACCCAAAATCCAAATACAGCACACTAATTCTGATCTGCTTGCATTAGCTGCTTGTACATTTCCAAATCCAGTTGCAAGTGCTGACTTCACCCTATAAAGCGGTACGCTTGACTAAGTGCCTCTTCTATCCAGTCTATACAGACACTATAATCAAGATCTGGGGCTTGCCTCTGACTGACAACTCCAGCAGACAACTAAGAGAAGGGTCTTCTCATTGGTGACTCCCCAAATTTGGGACAAACTCCCTACTGAGGCATGCCTGGCTCCACCTTTGCTATCCTCTCTGTACCTGGTTAAGACTTTGCTCTTTGAAAGGACACTTAATCAGCCCTTCTGGAGGTGTTACATCAGATGCTTAACAGGTCCTATATGTTAATTTGTGTTCCTTATTACACTTGTTTAAATTCAAATCTAGGTTTGGCTTTTAAATTTTGTAGCATTTTTATTTACTGTTATTTGTAATTTTATGCTGTTTTCTTATTGTATTTTATGGTGTGGTAAACCTCCCAGAGACCTAGTAAATAAATAAATAATGCATATTAGGTACATGAGTTCATTCAGTGTTTAAAAGTAGCATTGTAAAAATAGTTGCTCAGAATGTAGAACTATAGTACTGAATTGATCAGAAAGATAGGTTTTTCTGAAGATTACTTGCATGTGTTATTGAAGTCTCCTACCTGGTTATTTTTATATGGCAAACTTGGAAATAGTAATATCTTATGGGTTCTGAGTTTCCTAAAACTGAATTACTGAGAATGTAAAGGAAACCTTTACAGAGACCAAGTGTAATTACAGGTAACTGGCAACTTTCATCTCACTTTGAGGAAAAGGTGTCTTACCTACCTTCTGGTAGCTGCTTTTGATTATTGCTTTGAGAGTGATAATGTATTTCCATTTTGTGCTATGTATGTATTTTTATTTTTGCTTTAGAAATGTCATAGATGATGGCAAAAGCTAAGAAGAAATAGCAAAACAGTTCTTTGTAAGAGTTTGTATTTTCTACAAATTCATTAAGGTAAGCCACATAAAATTTGTATGGGTTCAAATGCAAGACAGTGTAGATTACTATCTGTAAACCAATTGGAATTGTTTGGTTCTAAGGTAGGCTAGGACAAAATGTTTTGGCACTTAAAGTAAATGTGAATGAATGCAAGTGTACATGGAAGCATTCCATTTTAATTTCCCTGAATTTACCTTTGTGAGGTCATCTGTATTGAGGAAACTAAGTATTAATTCTAGGTGTGTGTGTCTCCACTCCCACTGGAGTGGATACTCACCATGTATCTGTTCCAAACTTTTAAATGGTTGCTTTCCTACTTATTTATGACACTTTTTCACCAATAAAAGTGCCAGATCAGGTAAAGACTCTAATGAACAAAAATTAAATTATCAGTTCAACAAGTTTTTAAAAAAGAGAAAAGCAAGCAAGTCTTGATATAGGAGCAGAAAGTAGTTTACACTGCTACTGACAAGCAAGAAAAGGCTTCTATTGGGAGATTTGCTTCTACCACTGACGAATAGAAACATAGAAACAGAGTGAGTCAGAAGGGGTCTCCCGAGCCATCTAGTCTGACCTCTGGCACCAGCCGGCTCCACTCATGACATGCCCACCATGTGCACGTCCAGCCTATCCTTGAACACCTGCACTGATGGGGCCTCAATGACCTCTTGTGGAAGCCCATTCCACACCCTTGGGGTCCTAACTGTCAGGAAATGCTTCCTGGCATCCAAATGGAACCTTGGCTCCCTGAGCTTTGCTCCATTGGAGCGCGTCCTGCCTTCCTCTGCAGGGGAGAACAGGCCTCTCCCCATCTCCATGTGACACCCCCTCACATACCTGTATGTCGCCAACATATCCCCTCTGAGTCTCCTCTTCTCCAGGCTGAAGAGACCCAGTTCCCTCAGTCTCGCCTCATACCCCATCCCCTGCAAACTGGCCACCAAGCTCGTGGCCCTACGCTGCACTGACTCCAACCTGGCTATATCCTTTCTGTAATGAGGAGCCCAAAACTGAACATAATACTCCAGTTGCGGGTGCACCAGAGTCGTGTAGAGTGGTAGTAATACCTCTCTTGATCTAGAAGCCACACTTCTGGCTATGCAACCAAGGGTGACATTCGCCCTCTTGACCACCGTATCACACTGCTGACTCATGTTTAGCCTGCGGTCAACCAGTACTCCGAGGTCCCTTTCACAAGTGCTGCTCTCCAGCCACTTGTCACCTAACCTGTACTTATGACACCTATTCCTATGCCCCAAGTGCAAGACCTTGCACTTATCCACATTGAACACCATCGTGTTGTCTCCTGCCCACTTCCATAGTCTGTCCAGATCCTTTTGGATCTGGAGTACCTGCTCCTCAGTTGTGGCCACTGCTCCAGTTTTAGTGTTGTCTGTGAATTTGATCAGCAGACTGTTCACTCCTTCTTCCATGTCATTAATGAAAAGATTAAACAGGATTGGCCCCAGGACAGAGCCCTGGGGGACCCCACATCACTGGCCGCCATCCTGATGATTCCCCACTAATGGTTACCTTCTGCTTTCGGTCAGTCAACCCTGCCCTAATCCACCGGACAGTGCTTTGGTGTATCCCAAAACTCCACAGTTTCTCCACCAGGATATCATGGGGCACTTCGTCAAAGGCCTTGCTGAAATCCAGTTATACCACATCCACTGCATCCCCTCCATCTAGCCATCTCGAAACCTTGTCATAGAATTCTACAAGGTTTGTCTGGAAGGACCTGCTTTTGCGGAAGCCGTGTTGTGGGGCTGTCAGCCTCCCTTCCCTATCTAGCATCACTAGATCTCTCTCTATTATGAGCCTTTCCATTGTTTTTCCTACAATAGATGTAAGGCTAACAGGTCTATAATTCCCCATGTCCTTTCTACTACCCTTTTTGAAAATTGGGACCACTGATGCCACCCTCCAGTCCTCTGGAACTTCACCCGTTCTCCACGAGGCCTCAAAAATGGAGGCCAGCGGACGTGAGAGAACCCCTGCCAACTCTCTAAGTACTCTCGGGTGTAACCCGTCAGGGCCTGGCACCTT
Source organism: Varanus salvator macromaculatus (assembly GCA_023646645.1). Classification (NCBI taxonomy): domain Eukaryota; kingdom Metazoa; phylum Chordata; class Lepidosauria; order Squamata; family Varanidae; genus Varanus; species Varanus salvator. The sequence continues at coordinate 14,833,651 of JAIXND010000754.1, read as the reverse complement.
TGTAATGACCAATGCCCTGATGAGCCCCTCGACTTCAAGGGGGGTGACTCTAATCTGTGCCCCAAAGTCCCCAGGCTCATCTAATCGCCTATGCGGATATCCCCCATCCTGCTTTGGGGAAAACACAGAGGCAAAATAGTCATTTAGCATCTGTGCCTGTTCCCTCATATCAGTCACTGGATCTCCTTCCTCCTTATTTAGTTGTCCCACCACTTGTCTCCCCTTCCTCTTCCTATTTACATGCTGAAAGAAGCCCTTTTTGTTGCTCTTGATATTCTTGGCAAGTCTCAGCTAGTAATCAGACTTAGCCTTGTGAAGAATCCTTCTGCAACAGGCCTCCTCCTCCCGGTATACCCTTTTGTCTATTTGCCCCATTTCCTACGGAGGTTCCTCTTTCGTCTAATCCCTCTAACCACCTCCTTTCGCATCCATGGCGGCACTCTCCTCCGCCTCCCCACCTTACTGACTAGAGGTATCGTCAAGGCTTGCGCCTCCAAAATCTCCCTTTTGAGTGCTATCCACCCCTTCTCAACTTGTTTACCTTCTAGTAACCTATCCCAGGAGACTTTCCCCAGTCTGGCCTTCAGTTGGTCAAAGTTGGCCCTCTTGAAGTCCCAGCTTTTAGTGCTCGACCTGCTGCACATCCCCAGTCCCCTGATCTCAAAGCAAAAAATGGAGTGATCACTCGCATCCAGAGCTCCCCTAATCTGTACTTCATCTATCAGCTCCTTCCTATTGGTCAAGACCAAGTCCAGGATGTTTCCCCCCCTCGTCGCCTCTCGGACCCTCTGTGTGAAAAACCCACCCTCTAGAGCTTCTAGGAAGCGACGTGACCTGGCTGTCACCGCCAAGTGAGTCTCCCAATTGAAATCTCCCTTAATGACTGTGTCTCTCCCCCGAGATATCCTTAGAATCTGGCCTGTCAGGACATCATCCAGGGTCTCAAGGAGACCTGGAGGGCAATAACATACCCCCACTGTCAGGTCTCTTTCCCTGTCAAAACCCCTAAGTTTCACCCAGACTGCCTCTACCGAATCCCCATCTGTGCTGCATTCTATCTCAATCTTTGTGAAAATATAAGATAATATGAGCTAATATAAGAAAAGTAGACCAATCTTTGCTGCATTGTGTTAACTGAACTGTGGACTGTAGAGTTCTGACACCCACCCCTCAATAGATAGATAGATAGATAGATAGATAGATAGATAGAACTACAGATGAAAAATGCTCTGTTGATTTGACTCCCTGCGTTTTCTTTTGAAAAAAGAAAAATGAAAGTTTGAGGTCTTTGGCACTTTGGAAGAACGGGCATGCATGTATGTATGCATAGGGTAGCAAAATGGAAGTTGCTGTCTGTATCATAGAGTTACAACAGTCTTCACACATCTGTTTGAGTCCAATTTAGAGCTGCTTTATGAGCAATTTAGTTTCTAAGAATTGTTATGAAGTACCCTCCTTTCACTTTTGTCAGTACATATGTGTGAACTAAGACTTGAGGAAGACCAACTGAAGAGACTGACCCATTTTATGAGTATCAGAAGGCCACAAGGGTTCATAATAGTGACAGTCTTTGGCTGACCCAGCCCCTCAGTCCAGCAATGATTTGGCTAAATTTCAGAATTTAAGATTTTCTGTTAATTATGCTGTCATTGCTTCATGGTTTCTAAGACAAATGTAGCTTCAAATTATTGAGACTTTGGCCCACTGAAAATAAAGATATGTTTCTTTCTCTCTGTACTTACATGGCTCTCCCTAGCAATTGTAATCTTCAGCATAAACTCTTCCAAGGAGTTTCCACCTATAAAGTTCACTTGGCTGATGACTGGGGTACAGTCTTCTCTGTGGGAACACCCTGGTTATGAAATTCATCCCTGGAGATATTTTATTGGTGCCAACTCTGTTAAGTTTAACAAAAATGAGTTTGAAATTATTCTGTCTACAGGGGCTGAACTGTGATTAATCTCTTACTGCTGATAGTGGTTTCTGTTTTTACCAGTTTTTGAACTGGTAATTTTCTTTTTATGAATCTTTTTATTGTGAGGGTTTAAAAAAGAATTTTCAGTGTTCTATTCTTAATTTTGAAATTGTTTTGATTAATTTTGGCAGCTTGCAATGCAGACTATTGAAATGAAATTTGAAATCTTGTAAATACACATTGAATCAGGCAATCAGTTTGAAATGTTCATTTGGCAGTTCTTAAGGCCTTGGAGTAGGGTTGCCAATCCCTTGTTGTTCTCTACTCCTGTTGTGTCTTCTAACAGCAGCTTAATTGGCAGACCTAACTCACAGTTATGCCATGATAAATTGTGCCATTCATCAGCTGACTTCTGCAGATGAAGCAGATGTTAGAGAGAAAACAGAAGACCGTACCATGTTCTGCTGGGTCAGCTGGCAGCTTTACTGGGAAGCACTGTAGATAAGTAATCACCCAATCCACAGAATAATGGCAGATCTAACCATGAAATGCAGTGCTCACTTGGTATGTTGAACAGATTACTGAGCCGGACAGGGAACACTTGGATTGAGATCTCTGCTCAGCTCAAATGTTGATTTTGCCCTCCTTTCTCCCCCTAACCACCGAGTTCTTGTGGGCATAATGTGAGTTATGCCATATATAGTACTGTGAAATTCCTGGAAAAAGGGTGATTCCAAATCCAAGGAACAAATGTGTAAGGCTGCCCTTGCTTGTTCCCAGGCAGTATGCAGAAATCAGATTTGCATGCATGCTTGATACTTTAACTTTTCCTTCTAATTTTCATTGTGAAAATTAGAACACCTTAGAAATTAGAAGACCTTCCTAAACACAGGGCTTAGTTAAAATAAAAACAAACAAACTAACCTCCAATTCTTTCCTGCTCTGATAGTGCAAACAATTGTGGAATGAAGTCCCTGACTAGACCAATGAATGCTAGTTCAAACTGACCTGAGGAACTGATGTAAAGTAGAAATTGGCCTGTGATTGTATCTGACCACCTTGTAACAATACCTAGTGAAAAAGCTATTTACTTTTTCAGTAACAGCTACATTTGATGTGTCATTTACTACTACAAAAAACTAAGCTATCAGAGTTTGTCTTCTCATTGCCATTCTTCACTACCATGTGTGACCCAAGTCATAGCTAACTAGACTTGAGCAGATAAGGTTAAAGTTCTGTGAACACCTGTTCCTCCTCCCCTGTGTGAACAGGAGCCACAGAGCCCCTTGCGTATATGTCTGCTTGTGCTGGAGAGATGACTGAGGGAACTAATACAAATGGGAGAGAATTGGGATGGGAGTAATATTTGATTGCTTTATTCACTTAACTTGCTTAGAAGCCATTTTCTCATTTTAAATGAGTACATACCCCCAGTACTCATTGATAAACATGCATGTGAAAAGCTGTGTCCATTGAAGTACCACACAAACAATAACCTTTCACAGCTTTTTACATATGTGGCCATTGTACACTTCGGAATTTATGTAGCCACCCCCCCACCTCTGCCCTCTCTGGCTTATATAATATATCACAGAAGTGAGTACACCCCTCACATTTCGTAAATATTTTATTACATCTTTTCATGTGACAACCCTGAAGAAATGACACTTTGCTACAATGTAAAGTAGTGAGTATACAGCTTGTATAACAGTGTAAATTTGCTCTCCCCTCAAAATAACTCAACACACAGCCATTAATGTCTAAACCGCTGGCAACAAAAGTGAGTACACTCTTAAGTGAAACTGTCCAAATTGGGCCCAAAGTGTCAATATTTTGTGTGGCCACCATTATTTTCCAGCACTGCCTTAACCCTCTTGGGCATGGAGTTCACCAGAGCTTCACGGGTTGCCACTGGAGTGCTCTTCCACTCCTCCATGACGACATCATGGAGCTGGTAGATGTTAGAGACCTTGCGCTCCTCCACCTTCCATTTCAGGATGCCCCACAGATGCTCGATAGGGTTTAGGTCTGGAGACATGCTTGACCAGTCCATCACCTTTACCCTCAGCTTCTTTGGCAAGACAGTGGTCGTCTTGGAGGTGTGTTCGGGGTCGTTATCATGTTGGAATACTGCCCTACCGCCCAGTCTCAGAAGGGAGGGGATCATGCTCTGCTTCAGTATGTCACAGTACATGTTGGCATTCATGGTTCCCTCAATGAACTGTAGCTCCCCAGAGCCAGCAGCACTCATGCAGCCCCAGACCATGACACTCCCACCACCATGCTTGACTGTAGGCAAGACACACTTGTCTTTGTACTCCTCACCTGGTTGTCGCCACACATGCTTGACACCATCTGAATCAAATAAGTTTATCTTGGTCTCATCAGACCACAGGACATGGTTCCACTAATCCATGTCCTTAGTCTGCTTGTCGTCAGCAAACTGTTTGCAGGCTTTCTTGTGCATCATCTTTAGAAGAGGCTTCTTTCTGGGACAACAGCCCTGCATAACAATTTGATGCAGTGTGCGGCGTATGGTCTGAGCACTGACAGGCTGACCCACCACCCCTTCAACCTCTGCAGCAATGCTGGCAGCACTCATATGTCTATTTCCCAAAGCCAACCTCTGGATATGATGCTGAGCACATGCACGCAACTTCTTTGGTTGACCATGACGAGGCCTGTTCTGAGTGGAACCTGTCCTGTTAAACCGCTGTATGGTCTTGGCCACCGTGCTGCAGCTCAGTTTCAGGGTCTTTCAATCTTCTGATAGCCTAGGCCATCTTTATGTAGAGCAACAATTCTTTTTTTTAGATCCTCAGAGAGTTGTTTGCCATGAGGTGCCATGTTGAACTTCCAGTGACCAGTATGAGAGAGTGAGAGCAATAACACCAAATTTAACATACCTGCTCCCCATTCACACCTGAGACCTTGTAACACTAACGAGTCACATGACACTGGGGAGGAAAAATGGCTAATAATGCCCAATTTGGACAGTTTCACTTAGGGGTGTACTGAGTTTTGTTGCCAGCGGTTTAGACATTGATGGCTGTGTATTGAGTTATTTTGAGGGGACAGCAAATTACACTGTTATACAAGCTGTATACTCACTACTTTACATTGTAGCAAAGTGTCATTTCTTCAGGGTTGTCACATGAAAAGATATAATAAAATATTTACGAAATGTGAGGGGTGTACTCACTTCTGTGATATACTGTATACCAATTATTTATGATAAATTCATGTATTTGTTCTATGGAACAATGCTTTTCAAGCTTTCATTTTTCAAGGAAACCTGCATGGGGCTCCTGTGGCATGCTGAGGATTCTAGGAAATGTTCAAGATACAGGTTCAGTTCAAGTAGTATAATTGGGCTAACAGGCTTCATTATTCACCCAGTGCAAAGTGTGAATGCTCATTGCAACATACAAAATATTACACTGTAGCTTTACTGAAGCTATAAATTGCAAAAGAAAAACTGTTAGTGAGGCAAAAGCTATTGTAAAATGAACCTTATCCATCATTACTGATTTGTTGCCTTTGAGGAGCCCTGTGAACTATCCAAGCAATCTGCACATTATTGCTGAGTAAGAGGACTACTGCCATTCTTGGAAACCGTCTCATAAAAACTCTATTTTCTAGAATATAAAATTGGCCTAAATTTGAACCTCTGCCACACATGAACCATCTTCTGGAAGGAGAGCATGGAGTGCCACTTCTTCCCAAGTCAGAGCATTGGCTCAGCTAGCTCAGTACTGCTAGTTCCAACTGGTGGTGGCTCTCCAGACAGAGGTTTTATTCCATTGTACCTGGGGATGCCCAGCAATGAACCTGGAATCTACAATGCATGGCACTGAATTGAAGTTTAGGGGTGGTGCTTATTTCTTTCTAAAGAAATCAATATTGCTTTAGACAGCAATTCACATGGTCTTTTGCAACTTACATTTGGAAACTCTAATGCTTATTTGTTTTCTGCTGTCTTGACACATGCAGAGAGTCTGAAAACAAGCAAGCACAGAGGGAGAAAGAGAGCTGCCAAACACCAATGCAACAGGTTTAGCAAGTCTTGCTCAAACAAAATTAATGCCACAAGCATTCACATGACTGCCAGCTTGTAATTGGCTGAGTGAGTGTGTGTGAGAACATAAAACATTGTAATTGTAAGGGTCCTGTTGTTGGAGTTGGTGAGCCCATCAATGGGTGGTGGGGGGGGGGGGGGGTTATATTGTTCTGAGAATTAACCTAGATCCCAATTCTGCCCAGACTTCAGCTCTTCCCATGCTTGACTCTTAACAAAAGATAAAAGGAACAGGCTAGATTTAGCTTTTGTTAGCTTCAGGCTCTAGGCAGCTAAACATAAGAGGAACTGAAATGCATGCTTTAGGCAGAATTGGGGCTGGAACTGATGGAAAGCTGGGGGTGGTCCACGGGATGGTTATTTTGCCAGCTAAGTCAGGTGCAAGCTGGGTTCTGAATCCAGAAGTCCATTTAACAAAGAACTGGAGTTAGAACATGGATGCTTCCAGGCAAGTAGGGATTTTGTGCTAGATTTTGAGTTCTAGCATTTTCAGGGCTTCCAGAAGAAGAAGTAAAAGCTAAAAATAACAAGCTATGTGTATATGTAATTGTTTGCTTGGTTTTAATTTAATGTACAGTTAGCTCTGCCTCAGTGACTTCACTTTGAAATCCAGTGTCTCCCATCTGATCAACCAGGTGACATTTGGTGCCTCTGTCAGCTTCTAACCTACCCCAGCAAGCCACATCACCTGGCTTATGAGGGCCAAACTGCACATTCAGTGAGTTCAGATGATACTTTAAGCCGAGGGTCACTCTAGTCACTCTGTTCCTTGGGGGCCCCTGCTGTACCCAACTATCCAAGCTGGCACAGTGGGGATCCTGAGGCATTTCTTCCTCTTCTTCTCCCCTCAGTCCAGCCATCTGCTTCCATCCCCATGGCCCTGGAAAACTGAGAGAATAACTGCTCAGGCACACTCCCACTTTCTTGGAATTGGCAGGGTCATGGGGTGGGGTGGGTGGCTGAGGTACCTCGTGCTCAACATCCAAGCCCAGTGAGAGGGAGTCCATTCTGCTGCCCAGCAGTGCAGTGGGGACAAAGGGACAGAAGGAAGTGCTCCCCCTTCTCTGTTACAGCCGTGCACATTGAGTAGTGACATTGTGGAGCACCTCTGACTCCTCTCCTGTCCTTGCTTGCTCCAGCACACTTAGATGCTGCAACAAGTGAGGGTGGGACGTTTGGCTGGGCCACCTCCTGAGGAGAGCCAGCTGAATGTGCCCCATTCTCCCACCTGCAGCTGGAGGCATTTCTACATGTGCAGAAACAGAAGAGGCACGTTTGCCTGGGTCTTCCCAGGAGGAGGTCCAACCAAATCTGCCACCCACCTGCAGCTGCCTTCACCTGATATTTGCAAGGTGGGGAGGGAGGTATCTGGTTTTAGCTATGCAAGAAGAGTCCCAACCAAACATGCAGTCCCCTGCCCTCTTCTCCCATGTAGTCTGTGGGCACTGCAGCCACTGGGGAGGAGGACAAGCAAAGCACCCCCAGTCTCCAGCGGGGCTCTGAAGGCAGCATGGGGCAGATGCTACCAGCACTGCCACTTGTCCAGTTTGCCCTCTTCCCAACTGCCACTCACAAGGGGAAAGCAGCCGGGGCTTTATCACTTGGTCTCCTTCCACAGAAATGGGGTAAAGCATCTCTTCTCCCTTTTGCTGACTGTCTTCCTGGGAGAAGGCTGGGAGGGAAGGTGACCCTCTTCTACCACCAGCCACCTGATGATCATGCTGCTTGGTGGAGTGGAGCAAAAATACATCTTTCTGCTCTTCCTGCCCCCAATTGAGGAAGCAAGGCTGAATGGCTAGTTGGTGCATCATATACCACCTCCCCAGGCCCCAAAAAGTCTTTGACTGGGTGGTACTCAGGGGAACCCCATGGCTTCCCCCATGATCCTGCTGACGCTGCCGAGGGGAGAGTAGGATTCCCCCTAAGTAATCCTGCTCTCCTGGCATTGGCAGAAGGCTAGATGATAGCTGCACAAACTGCTGTGGGGATTCTGCCAGCTGCCCCTTGGTTGGCCCAGCAGTCCCTTTTCTGACACTTTGACCAAGAAACTCTGTAGCCTTTCAGCTTGGCCATGGCTTACAGTGCAGTTCAATTTCAGATTGCATATTAAGCCACAGGGGGCTTCCTAAGCCTGGGAGCATGGCATGCCTATTTAGTCAGCACTCAAGAATGGCTTATGGGAAGCGGGGATACTTAGGGAACACCACTGGTGGTGTCCCATATCCTGCCAACCCAGTCATTCTGTTGATCATGTTGGCTGTGTTTTGGCTGCTTTTCTGTAACTATATGCAGTCTCTGTACCCCAAAATGATATTTCCAAGTCCCCAATAGGAGGAGAATTTAAAATAACAAGAAAGAGATTTAACTGACTCCAATTTCTGTTTTTTAACCCCCTCTTATTTAGAGGATGAGGTTTCAGGGGAAAAATCCAATTGGTGGACTCATACAAGTCAAATCATCCTTGCCCTGAGTGCTCCTGTCCTAATCTGATTTAACAACAGCTTCCATTCCACCCACGTAATTGCCAGACCATGTACTTTGGCCCTGAGGCTCCTTGGTTCTGTCTTGCGAGATTCAGTACCTGCATCTTGGGAGCCTGGCAGCTGTGGATAAGGAAGCTGGCAGGATGCAAGGGGAGGAAGGAAGGAGGAAGCTAGAATAAGCAGGAGCAATGTAGATAAGCACCCAAGCAAGGCCAGAGCTGTTGCCCAGTGCAAGCCCTAACCTTTCTTGAACACCTAGGTGGCAGCTGTTTATCCTGTTTTTGTTCACTGGGAAAAGTTTCATTAGAAACTGGAAAAGTGAGAGAGACCCTCCATTGCAGTTTGGTAAAGGAACTGAACAGAATGACAAATTAGTATATAACACATACATGAAAGTCAAATTGCCACCATCTGTGGAATCATTTTTATGTATTGCCATTGATGCTATACAGATTATGTGATAGAGTGTGTGATACAGATTATGAACATCACGGTCTGATCTTTCATGGGTGTTGTAATTTGTATTTCTAAAAATCCATGTAATAGATTCAGTTTTCACATTTTAAGCATATTTTTTGTAAATCACAGTGCTCTCTAATTCTCAAAAAAGGTAAGTTGAATCGACCTGTTCAAATGTTCATGAGTCTGCCATCTTTCTCTGGAGAAATGTCACTGTATTTCCTTATCTAACTTCAGAGTCTCTCTCATGAAATTCATGGACACTCAAGCTGCATGTTAGTCATGCCTTTTGGGTCCCTAATATAAACTGAGAGTTTTTCCAAAAGAGCCATCACACCATTGAAGCTGGATGTTGTCAGAGAAGATATGGTGTGGCAAGTAAATTAAGGAAGTTGTTTCATTATCACTGATTTTTTCAATTAGAAAAATTTAGTTGTCTAGGAATTCTCAGAAACACAGTTTGATAGATACTGGGTGAGTTTGCATAACACAACAACCCACTCTGAGAACAAACTATATAAGATATCCTCAAATAAGCTATGCACTGTGGGTTGTTTGTGGAACTACCTTGAATTGCTCCCCCCACCCCTTTCCTCTTGGTCCTTTCAGGGATCTCTGTGGTAAAACATCCGCTTCCTGTCCCTTCCCTTCCTGCTTTGATCACAATGCCATTTGCAGTCAATGCAGCTCCCCACTTTCCCCCAGAGATCACTTTCTTGTGATTGTCTAAATTACAGGAGATCTCTGAAATTAGCCGTCCCCAACCTTCTTGGCACCAGGGACTGGTTTCGTGGAAAACAATTTTTCCATGGACTGGAGGGAGTGGGGGATGGTTTTGGGATGATTCAAGCACATTACATTTATTGTGCACTTGATTTCTATTATTATTACATTGTAATATATAATGAAATAAACTCACCATAATGCAGAATCAGTGGGAATTGTTAGGAGCCAGGCTGCAGGGGGGGGGGGGGATGATGGGCGGGCAAGTGAGACTTCGTCTGTGTTTGCGGTCGCTCCCCAGCACTGGTGTCGCTGCTTCGGTTCCATTTTGGATCATCGGGCATCGGATTCTTGTGGGCAGAGCATGGACTGGATCCCTCACATGTGCGGTTTGCAGTGGGTTTCACTCTCCTCTAAGTGGTGGTGGCACTCCTCATCAGGTAAGAGTGCTGCACTCCCTGCCAGCCCTGGTGGTTCACGGCAGCCCCCACCCGTCTACCCACAAGCAACAGATGGAGCTTCCCCTGGCAAATGGCTGCCTGCTGACATGCAGTAGGATGCCCCGTGCTTTGCCGGTGTCACCGGGTGGCTCATGGGTTTGTGGCATGTGCCGTGCCACAGCATTTCATCTGATGTGGGCGCCCATTGACCTAGAGTGGTGGAAGCAGTTTCCCTTCTCCTCTGCTGCCATCAGCCCCTGCTCAACTGCACAGGAAACTGGTGTGTGCCTTCACATGCTCCTTCCCGGCTGGGAGGCTCCTGTTACTATGAGAGTGTGAGCCCTGCTGTGGACTGCATGTGTGGGGGGTTCGGGTTGCATGCTTCTTGTGGGGCTGTGGAATGGGGCTGGGACGGTGGTGCTGGCGCTGGGGAATGGCTGTGGATATGGGTGAGGCTTTGCTTGCTCACCCGCTGCTCATGTCCTGTTATGTGGCCCATTTCCTGGTGTTGGTGACCTCTGTCCTAAATTATTCTAAGTGACAGCCTCATCTTTGATTTGCCACATATTTTTCCATCAGAACTGTGAACACTTATTTATTTATTTATTTATTTAAAACATTTCTATGCCGCCCCCATCGCAGCAAAGCCTCGGGGTGGCTCACAACAGACATAAAAACAATCAATAATTTAAAAACTGGACCATCTCAGCTATATATTAACATCTATAAATACAATAATAATCAATTAACAGTTAAAATATCTTTTAAATAAAAAGGTCTTTGCCTGGCGCTGAAAAGCAAATAATGACGGCGCCAGGTGGACTTCTCTGGGGAGTGCATTCCATAGGTGGGGCGCCACCGCAGAAAAGGCCCTCCTCTGGTACTCACCCTCCTAATATCCTTCATGGAGGGCATCCGCTGCCGATCGTGGGGGGTGGGTGGGCATATATGGACGCAGACGTTCCTTTAGATAACCAGGTCCCAAGCCATTAAGGGCTTTATAGGTCATAACCAACATCTTGAATTGGGCCCGGACTTCAATAGGGAGCCAGTGAAGCTGACAGAGAACTGGGGTTATAGGAGAACAACGCCCAGTCCCCGTCAGCAACCTGGCAGCTCTATTTTGCACCAATTGAAGTATCCAGACCGTCTTCAAGGGTAGCCCCATGTAGAGCACGTTACAGAAATCTAGTTGAGAAGTTACCAACACGTGGGTCACTGTCGCCAGGCAGTCGTTCTCCAGATAGGGACGCAGCTGATGGATCAGCTGGAGCTGAAGGAAAGCGCTCCTCGCCACTGCCATCACCTGAGCTTCTAACAACAGCTCAGGGTCAAGGAGCACTCCCAAGCTGCAAACCCTGTCCCTCAGAGGGAGTGCAACCCCATTTAGGACAAGGCCCAAGTCCCCTACCCCGAAGCCCGACCCAACAGGACCTCCGTCTTGTCTGGCTTGAGCTTCAGTTTATTGGCCCTCATCCAGCCCATTACCTCGGCCAGGCAGCGGTTCAGCACAGCCACTGCCTCACCTGGATGGGTGGAGAACAAGAAGTAGAGCTGGGTATCATCAGCGTACTGATGACTCCGCAGCCCATACCTCCTGATGACCTCTCCCAGCTCTACCTCTAGATGTTAAATAGCAAGGGGGACAAAATGGACCCCTGCGGAACTCCATGGCATAACTGACATGGCGCAGAGCCATAGTCCCCCAGCACCACCTTCTGGAATCGGCCATTGAGATAGGAGTGGAACCACTGCACAGCGGTGCCTCCAACTCCCAATCCCGCTAGCCTATCCAAAAGGATACCATGGTCAATGGTATCGAAAGCTGCAGAGAGGTCCAGGAGAACCAACAGGGATGCACTTCCCCTGTCTCTCTCCCTGCACAGGTCATCGTACAGGGCGACCAAGGCAGATTCAGTACCGTACCTGGGTCTGAAGCTGGACTGAAATGGGTCCAGATTATCAGTTTCATCCAAGAGTGCCTGGATTTGTCCTGCCACCACCCGTTCTGGCATCTTGCCCAGGAACGGAATGTTGGCCAACGGTCTATAATTGGCGACCACCCCTGGATCCAGGGATGCCTTCTTTAGGACTGGCCGGACTTCCGCCTCCTTTAAAGGGGCAGGTACCCGGCCGTCTCTGAAAGAGGCGTTGGCCACCTCCAGGATCCAGATCACAATCCCATCCTTGACATTCTTGAGTAGCCAAGATGGGCAAGGGTCTTGTAAGCAGGTGGTACCTTGTCCACATCATCAGGCCGCAGCAACTGAAACATTTACAAAGTATTGTCTGTGTGTGCGCTCTGTAATTTGGAGTTTTACAACTTCCAGCTATCTGAAATTTGAAGACTTGCATAGTCAGTGCCCTGGTAAACTGACAATATCCATGGATGCTGAGAAAGCCAATTATCAGATAATGCTAATTTCATATTGGTCAAACAGTGAGCTGTCAAATTCAAAGTAAAAGTGTGAAAAGATCTTTGTGAAAAGAGTTAGTGACTACATCACCCCCACTGCCATAAGAATTTCTGGAGTTTAAGTTTCAGCCTGACAGTTCTCATTGACCACTACCTTTTTCACTCTTTTTTAGACCTCTGGTTGCTTTTGTAAAGTGGAAAATGCAGACCAGTGCATTTAAGGAATCATTTTTTTAATCACTGGGCTAAGCAGGGGTTTGATAAGGATATAGGCAGTCATGACATTTGTATTGTATAAAACCATAATTTGAGCAGAATAAATCAAAGGGAAATTGAAACCTAAATTAGGAATGCTTCAAAACCAACAGGAGAACATACTATTTGACCAATATAAAACAGAGAGAAGATGGAAAGAATATATGGAAGAACTATAAAGAAGAGATGAAAGGATGACAGATTCCTTTGAAGAGAAACTCTATTAGGAAGAACCTGCAATATTAGAAAGTGAAGTGAAAGCACTTGGAAGAAATAAAGCACCTAGAGTAGATGGGGAACCAGTAGAACTATTCCAAATGAGAGAGACTCAGAGCCAAATCCTGATAAGAATATGCCAACGAATGTGGAAAACAGAACAATGGCTCAGAGATTGGAAATGATTCATATACATTCCGATCTGTGCCCTTTATGGAGTGACAAATGCCTGACATTTTAGCTGGATTCCAAGAAGAGGCGCTAGAGATCATGTTGCAAATATATGTTGGCTGGAATTTCAAAAGATGCTCAGTCTGTGCTTATGGGCTACAGTAAAGCCTTTGACTGTGTGCATCATGAGAAGTTATGGATGGTCCTGAAATAAATGGGTGTGGCTCAGCACTTGATTGTCTTGATATGTAACCTGTGTAACAGAGAAGAAGCTACCGTGAGGACAGAATATGGAGAAACAGAATGGTTTCCTATGGGCAAAGGTGTCAGATGAGGATGCATTTCCCCATTTGTTCAATAGGTACACAGAACATATAAAGAAAGCTGGATTAGAATTGGAGAAAGGAGCGAAAATTGGTGGAAGAAACATCAGAAATTTAAGGTATATAGATGATATCATACTACTGCCGGAAAGCAACAGTGATTTGGAACAACTCCTGGTAAAAGAGAAAGAAAAGTACAAAAGCAGGACTGCAGCTTAATCTCAAATATACAAAACTCATGTCCACAGTAGAATTACAGAACTTCACTGTTAATAATGAAGAAATTGAAAGTGTGAAAGTTTCGCATACCTTGGCTCAGTCATCAATTCATAGGGAGACTGTAGCCAATAAATTCAAAGAAGACTGAAACTTGGAAGGGCATCAGTGCAGGAACTCAGAAAGATTACCAAGTGTAAGGACGTTTCACTAGAGACCAAGGTCAAAATCATTCACACTCTTGTATTCCCAACCACCCTGTATGGGTGTGAAAGCTGGACAGTGAAGAAAGCTGTCAGGAAGAAAATGGATGTGTTTGAAACATGGTGCCAGAGGAAAGCTTTGTGAATACCCTGGACTGTTAAGGGGACTCTGGGTCATATCAAGCCAGACTTTTCCTGGGGAGTGTACAAGGCAAAACTGAGACTAACCTAATTTGGCCACATCCTGAGAAGGCAAGACTTCACAAACAAGAACATTGTGATAGAGAAAGTCAAAAGCAGCTGCAGTGGAAGACCTAATGTGAGATGGATTGATTCTATAAAAGAAGCCAGAGCCTTCAATTTACAAGAGCTGACCCAGGCTGTCAAGGACAGGACAGGACAGTCAGGACAGGACATTTTGGAGGGCATTCATACACACGTTTGTCATAAGTAAGAGATGACAGCACATAACAACATCAAAAAACAAGGGAGTTTTGACAGGTGAATATGTGCATGCCCTTTCTTTTAAAAGGATACTTTACTTATGGAACCTGTTCACAGTGTTAGTGAAAATGGAGGGAAGTACACTTTTCCCCCTTCTGAAGAATCTAGAGTATTGGAAAATGTGGGGAAACACAACTCATGGTTGTGCAAAGAGGGCTAAAAGTCTGTATCCCATTTTTGTGTATTTTGTATATTGTGTATATTTTTGTGTATATTGTGTATTGTGATTGCAGTGTATTAATTTATTTTGCATGGAAGAACATTCAGTTCTTCGTTGTGGCCTCTGTGCATCACACACATGAGTGCTGCGCCTGCACAGTGCTTTGACCGGAGATTGCCCCCACTGACCTATAAAGAGCGGAGCGTCCGCCATTTCGTTCAGTCTTTGCGACCGCCATTCACTGTGCCTCATGCCGCTCTCGCTTTCGCTCTGGCTATTCGTTCCAGCTCTTTCTACTAGCTTCTTCCAGTTATCACTCCAAGTTTGTTATACCCTTGTTCTTCTAGTTATTACCATAGTTAATAGTTCTTCTCGATAGTCTTGTTATATCTCTCCATTCATTCTTTCCTAAAAAAAAAAATCAAAAAAACCAAAAACAAAAATATATACTTACCCTCTGCACTATCCTCTCTTTTTTCCTTTCTACGATGGCGCAGCAAGCAGCCTTCCGCAAGTGCGCAGAGTGGGGGTCGAAAATGTCACCATCTGACCCACACGACTTATGCCTCCTATGCCTTGGGGAGGGGCATAGGACAGATGAATGTGCGCACTGCCTTGCTTTTTCGAAGCAAGCGAGAAAGAACTGTGAGAATCACCTGCGGTGTCTTCTCTGGGATTGAGCACTCATGCAAACCGCTCCTCTTACGGCTGCTCCTAAACCTCCTTCGTCGGTGGCCGTTCCTAAACGCACCTCTAATGAGGGTGCTTCTTCTGCTGCGGCGTCCTCCGTTTCTCCGAAGAAGTCAGAAAAACGCAAGCACGTCGACCCAGAAAAATCTGTGAGTCATAAGAAGGCCAAAAAAGATAAGGCCCTGAAGCCTTCAAAATGGCCAAAGGATCCTGAACGCCCTCGGTTCTGAGACTCGGGATCGACAGCTCCTTCAGGGCCAACCACGGTTCCCACACCACCGGATCCAGCCATCCAGGAGGCCATGAGGGTCACCCCACAGGATTCACCTTGGCGGATGCTGGATCGCCCTTCAGAGATCCTTCCACCTCCTCAGAGGGACTCCATCTCAGATGGTGAAATATGGGATTCCCCTCCATGGGCTAGGTCGCCAACACCTATGCCCCAGGCTGCTGGGGGTACCGATGTGGATCCCTCTCCATCTCGAGGCTGTCGGAGCCATTCCCTCGAGTGATCCACTGAAGGTTGGCATCTTCCATCATACCAGCCATGGCATGAACCATCTTCAGTGGGCTACTACCCGGTTCCTCGGGGACGATTATCACCATCTCGGGACTGTTCGCGGAACGTGGATTCTAGACGTGCCTCACCGATACCATCTCGGCACGACAGCAGCCGTTCCTTTTTCCCGGCAGAATAATCATCATCGGCATCACCCTACTTTGCCTCAGGTTCCGATGACTTGGATGCTGACTCGACCTCCCCAGTTGTGGTGGTTACGGTCCAAGACCCAGCTTCCCCCGATGAGTCGCATGTTCCATTTGCCGAACTTATGGCTAGACTCGTGAAGTCTTTGGACATTGATGCAGTTCAACGCCCAGGTCCATCGACTGACAAGTTTTATGATGTCGTTCGGGGAGAACAATCAACATCTATCATTCTTCCCCTCATAACGACCCTACGGGAAGCAATGGTTCAACCTTGGGGCCTAACCTCTCACCCTCAACCAACATCCCGGAGGTACGAATCGATGTACCGGGTTCAGGAGGAGGACATCCCCTTCCGCAAAAACAGGTCCTGCCAGACAAACCTTGTGGAATTCTATGACAAGGTTTCGAGATGGCTAGATGGAGGGGATGCAGTGGATGTGGTATACCTGGATTTCAGCAAGGCCTTTGACAAAGTGCCCCATGATATCCTGGTGGAGAAACTGAGGAGTTTTGGGATACACCAAAGCACTGTCCAGTGGATTAGGGCATGGCTGACTGACCGAAAGCAGAAGGTAACCATTAGCGGGGAATTGTTGGGATGGCAGCCAGTGACAAGCGGGGTCCCCCAGGGCTCTGTCCTGGGGCCAATCCTGTTTAATCTTTTCATTAACGACATGGAAGAAGGGGTGAACAGTCTGCTGATCAAATTCACAGACGACACTAAAACTGGAGCAGTGGCCACAACTGAGGAGCAGATACACCAGATCCAAAAGGATCTGGACAGACTATGGAAGTGGGCAGGAGACAACAGGATGGCGTTCAATGTGGAGAAGTGCAAGGTCTTGCACTTGGGGCATAGGAATAGCTGTCATAAGTACAGGTTAGGGGACAAGTGGCTGGAGAGCAGCACTTGTGAAAGGGACCTCGGGGTACTGGTTGACCGCAGGCTAAACATGAGTCAGCAGTGTGATGCGGTGGTCAAGAGGGCGAATGCCACCCTTGGTTGCATAGCCAGAAGTGTGGCTTCTAGATCAAGAGAGGTATTACTACCATTCTACATGACTCTGGTGCGCCCGCAACTGGAGTATTGTGTTCAGTTTTGGGCCCCTCATTACAGAAAGGATATAGCCAGGTTGGAGTCAGTGCAGCGTAGGGCCACAAGGATGGTGGCTGGTTTGCAGGGGATGGGGTATGAGGCGAGACTGAGGGAACTGGGTCTCTTCAGCCTGGAGAAGAGGAGACTCAGAGGGGATATGTTGGCAACATACAGGTATGTGAGGGGGTGTCACATGGAGATGGGGAGAGGCCTGTTCTCCCCTGCAGAGGAAGGCAGGACG
Source organism: Varanus salvator macromaculatus (assembly GCA_023646645.1). Taxonomy (NCBI): domain Eukaryota; kingdom Metazoa; phylum Chordata; class Lepidosauria; order Squamata; family Varanidae; genus Varanus; species Varanus salvator. The sequence goes on along the minus strand of JAIXND010000754.1, from coordinate 14,816,354 downwards.
CGCTCCAATGGAGCAAAGCTCAGGGAGCCAAGGTTCAATTTGGATGCCAGGAAGCACTTCCTGACAGTTAGGACCCCGAGGGCGTGGAATGGGCTTCCACGGGAGGTCGTTGAGGCCCCATCGGTGAGGGTGTTCAAAGATAGGCTGGACATGCACATGGTGGGCATGTCATGAGCGGAGCTGGCTGGTGCCGGAGGTCAGACTAGATGGCCCAGGAGGCCCCTTCTGACTCGCTCTGTTTCTATGTTTCTATGTTTCCTCCTCCGTCACCCAAAGCCTAATTCGTACGTCGTCGAATCCTCCCAAGGTTGAGAGGCTAGGGGACACACCACTCCGAGGGATAAAGAAGGGAGGAAGATTGACTCCCTAGCTAGGAGGGTCTATGTGGCCTCAGACTTGGGGCTCCGCATATCCAACTACGAGGCGACGTTGGCCAGGTACCAATATTTTATAATGCAGCATCTCCACAGCGTCGCCTCATCCCTCCCAGACCAACAAGGAGACCTGGCCAAGGTCCTGATAAAGGAGGTCATGCAGGTGGCCATACAACAGCTGTCGACGGCCAGGCACCACATGGACACCAATTCGAGGGCCTTAGTTGGTGCTGTTTCACTTTGGAGGCACTCTTGGCTCCGAAGCTGTAACTTTCCTGACGAGACCAAGTGTAGGATTGAGGAGATGCCCTTCGATGGGTCCGGGCTCTTCCATTCCTGTACGGACCATAGACTGAAGAAGCTACATGAGTCCCGAATGACAGCACTCCGAATGGAACTACCTCCTCAATCCAGACGTAAGTGGTCTTGGTCCCGCCCTACCTGTAGACAACCCTACCAATCTAGGCAGCAGCCTCAACAATGCCAGCTACCACAGCAGCAGCGCCGTCGTCAGCAGCCGCAATAGTGCTATCAGCAGGCTCACCGCCACTTCGACGCAGACAGGCGACAGCGTTGACGTGCTGGGCGGACCGCTCTTCTTTCCTCCTCCTTACCCACCCCCCTCTCATCTGGGGATCGGTTGCAAAACCGACTCCCCATTTGGGAGTCCATTACATCTGATCGGTGGGTATTGTCCATCATACAGCACGGCTATCGAATAGAATTTGACATCGTTCCTCCATCGAGTCAGATCCACTTTACATCAAGCTCACCAACACTGCTCGATGAAATTCAACAGCTTCTTCGTAAAGGAGCGATTCGTCAATTAACTTCATCTGACGGACTTCACGGATTCTATTCCAGATATTTTATGGTCCCTAAACGGGATGGTGGTCTGCGTCCAATTTTGGACTTGCGTAGTTTGAATCGGTTTATTCAAACCAAAAAGTTTTGAATGACCACCCTTCAGAATATTATGCTGCTGCTGAGGAAAGGAGACTGGTTCACCTCATTGGATTTGAAGGACGTCTATTTCCACATCTCTATCCATCCGGACTGTAGGCGTTTTCTTCACTTTGCTGTTGCATCCCATGTTTACGAATTCACGGTCTTGCCATTTGGACTGGCCACTGCTCCTAGAGTGTTTACTAAATGTATGGCCCCGATCTGTGCCTTTCTTCGCCTCCAAGGTATTCATGTCTACCCATACCTTGACGACTGGCTGCTGGTGTCTCAATCTAGAGACGGCTTCCTCACAGCCATTCATATGACATGCTCGTTAATGAATGATCTGGGCCTATGTATTAATATGGAGAAATCTTCTCTCCTTCCGAAACAGACTCTGACCTTCATCGAAGCGGACTTGGATTCGACAGTGGAAAGAGCCTTCCTTCCCCGGGACAGACAGAAGACTCTTACTCTCCTCGTCCTTCGAATGCGACGACACAGGATGGTTCCAGCGAAGTCCATCCAAAGACTTCTAGGACATATGGCTTCATCAGTAGCTGTGGTGCCTCACGCCAGACTTCGTCTCCGTCCTCTACAGCTCCTTCTCAACAAGCTGTTCCATCCACAATGAGACTCGCCTTCGAAACCGATTCGAAATCCATCGTCGGTCCTCCACTCCCTACTCTGGTGGACGGTACGGTCCAACCTAACGGCAGGTATTCCGTTCAGACCCCGATCCCCGTCGATAACAGTCGGTACCGACGCTTCGCTTCTGGGATGGGGAGCAGTATGCAATGGTCTCCAGGCCCAGGGTGTGTGGAGTTGTCCAGAATCCATGAACCATATCAATTTCCTGGAGCTACTAGCAGTATTCTATGCCATCCGCTCCTTCGAGGATCTTCTTCACCATCGCGTTGTTCAGATAACATCAGACAACACTACGACTGTCTTCTATCTGAACAAACAGGGAGGAACAAAGTCTCCCTGGCGATGAGGATTTGGGATCGGTGCATCCCTCGGGGCATTTCACTTATAGCGGTCCATCTGGCTGGTACAGACAATGTCCAGGTGGACCTCCTCTGCAGACACCTGCTTGTCTCCCATGAATGGGAACTAAATCCCCAGATTCGCAATCGTCTTTTTCACCACTGGGGGTTCCCGAATGTAGACTTATTTGTCACCCAAAACAACAGAGTGTGCAACCTCTTCTGCTTGAGGGTGGGGATCAGATTCGGATCCCTAGGGGACGCCTTCATGATATCGTGGAGCAACCTGTTTTTCTATGCCTTCCCACCGATCCTACTTGTAATGAGGGTAGTGGCAAAGACAGTGCGAGATGGGGCATCAGGGATCCTCATAGCCCCTTGGTGGCCACGCCAACCCTGGTTCGCCACACTCCTCACCATCTCTCACGGAGAATACTGCCTTCTTCCATCGCTTCCGTACCTCATAACACAACAGGGAGGTACATTCCAACATCCGGATTTGAGCTCTCTCAAATTGATGGCCTGGCGAATCCGATAACCAGTACAATATCGTCTGTACTGACAACAGTCCCGACCGCTTTGAATCCGATTGTCGAACCCGATGAATTGCGAGTCTGTCATTCTGTTACTCCTGCATTGTTGCCAACGATGCACTCAGTCCTGAATGTCTCTTTGCCCAATTCAACACCCTTGGATCGGTCCATCCAATATATCATTGATTCTGCCTTAAAGCTCTCCACACAGAAGTCCTATGCAGCCAAATGGAAACATTTTTCAAGTTTTGCCGAGTCTCGCTCATTTTCTCCAGTGGAGTCGTCTATATCCCAGATTTTGCAGTTCTTGCTTGAACTTCACCGTTCTGGACTGAAACCCTCTTCCATTAAGGTGTATACAGCAGCGATTGCCTATTACCGAGGACTTGTTGATGGATCCTCTATTTTTTCTCAGCTGCTTGTGAAGAGATTTCTAAAAGGTCTCCATAATCTCAATCCGATAATACGACCAGTGATGCCCACCTGGAGCGTCTCTGTTGTGTTACATGCTTTAACGAAGGCTCCCTTCGAACCCATGGCTACAGTCGATTTTCGGCTTGTCTCATGGAAAACAGCTTTCTTGGTAGCAGTCACTTCAGCCAGAAGAGCCAGTGAACTCTGTGCACTCCGAATAGATCCTCCTTACTTGAACTTCCACAAAGAGAAGGTTGTTCTACGGCTCGATCCTTCTTTCCTTCCAAAAGTATCTACATTCTTTCATCTGGGACAAGATATCGTCCTTCCGGCCTTCTTTCCATCACCAGCAACTCCATTGGAGAGATCATTGCACTCTCTCGACATTCGTTGTTGTTTAGCCTTCTATAGATTGAGGACTGAGTCCATTCGACACACGAATAGGCTTTTCGTTAAATATTCCACTTCAGATCAAGGTGCCCCGATTTCTCCACAAAGACTCTCAAAATGGATAGTTCACACTATCACCTTGTCTTACCAGCTTGTTAAGCTAGATCTACCTACCATTCCACGTGGCCATTCCACTAGGGCCGTTGCAGCTTCATCGGCCTTTGCATCGGGAGTCCCACTTGATGACGTATGCCGGGCTGCTACTTGGGTGAACCCTTGTACGTTTGCGAAGCATTATTGCCTTGATGTTCGGGCCCGACAGGACTGCTCTTTTGGGAGGGCTGTCCTTTCATCGATTTTTCATTGAGGACACCTCCCCTCCTCCGTTTAGGGTAAGCTTGTTAATCTACCCGTGTGTGATGCACAGAGGCCACGACGAAGAAAAGCAGGTTGCTCACATGTAACTGATGTTCTTCGAGTGGCCATCTGTGCAGTCACACAACCCACCTGCCGACCCCGCTCGGTGTTGGTGAGTGTTTGTCAATTGGCCGGTATCGATATCGATACCGATCAACATCTTCTTATTTATGTTAGTTAACCACTAGAGGGTGTATGTTCGGTCGCAAAGACTGAACAAAATGGTGGACGCTCCGCTCTTTATAGGTCAATGGGGGAGGGGAGCGGAGCGTTTTTTCCCGCCAAAAACCCTTAGCTTGCAATCTCCGGCCAAAGGCACTGCGCAGGCACAGCACCCATGTGTGTGACTGCACAGATGGCCACTCGAAGAACATCAGTTACAGGTGAGCAACCTGCTTTTATGTGAACTCTTGTCTGTAATCTGATGATCAGCAAGCTAGCTGAAGACTAGGCCTCACATATGACTTTCTGTACATTGGAGACACCCATCACCTGTCAGTGTCCATGAGTGTGCACACAAACATCACATGCAGTTGCTACATAATCTGTGAATTGTCACTAACCAAGATCTAATACAATTAGTACGTATTGGTACTGTATCTTGATCAGTTGTAGGGAACAGAAGAAAAGTTATAGCCTCCTCAGAATGAATTAAGAGAAAGAGGCATTTTATGCCAAGTCAATATGCAGGCAGGCTAAAAGTTAATGGAGGGAACAGGACCCAGTGACCTACAGAATGATGAAAAGGGAATTCAGGGAAGCTAAGATCTCATGCAAAATAGGGTGTTTCTCTTGGCCCCAGGCACCATCAGTCAACGTAAAGTTTATGGTTACTATGAAACTTCATTATTTTCCACAGGATTGTCCTGTTTCTGGCAGGGTTATGGACCAAGTTTCCTGCAAATTACGTGAAGCTGAATTAAATGTTATCATAGCCAAGACAATTACAGTGTGCTGCTGTTTTGAATTTCATTTGTTTCCTTGAAGAAGAGGCAGTTCATGATGGCAGAGTCAAAGGATAAAATGGGGCTAAAGATATAGATACATTATACTTTGGATGAAGAGTGTAATTTCCAGAATTGAGCATTTTACATTTTTGGGAAGGTGGAGTTGAGACATGAGGAATGGACCAGTTTGAACATCACTGCAGTGTTCAGACTACATTATGTAGCAATGACGAATCTTGATAATGTTAGGATTGTGGGGTGGGGCTCTATCAGGATTCTGGGTTTGTGTGCAGAGTGTATTGTATATTAGTTTGACTGTTCCCCATCCCCTAGTTTTTTTTAAAAGGTGGGTGGTTTTGCATTGCTTGAGAAATTATAAAATAAAACTTGGAGAAAGGGTTATAACCTCCCTTTATAAAGAGCAATCATTTATATATTATATTTATATTTGGCCTTTTTTCTTACAATGAACTCAAAGTGACTTACATAGTTCTCCTTCTCTAAATCTTATCCTCACAACAACAACAACAACAGTGAGGTAGGTTGGACTGAGAGTTTGTAACTGGCCGAAGTCACCCAGTGTGCTCCATGGCTGAGTGGGGACTAGAGTCCAGGCCTCCTGAGTCCCAGTCTCAATCATGCTCTTAACTACTGCACCACTCTAGCTGTCCAGTCTACAACCAAACATGGCTGTGGCACTTGCTGTCTGATTAATAGACTTTGCAGACGTTTCTGGTAGTGTGGTTGCCATGTGAATGGATGGTTGGTTGTATGATGAACATAATTGGCTGGACAAGTGTTTGGATGGGGTCCACTAGTGATGGAGTCCAGGCCTCTAGATGCAGTAGCCTTCATGGGGTAAAAGATGGAGAAGAGGGTGACAGAATGGTTAGTTACATTGGTGCATGAATATTTAGTCTTCCACTTGAGATACCTTTGGAACTGACTCTTAAGTCCATTGTCTGCTGATAAGTCCTCTGCATAAAGTCATTCCCAGCTGTGCTACCTATGATTCATTACCTGGACTTGTCAGGGTTTGAACTTGCATGCATATGTCCTTACAGCATATGTACTAAGGGCTTTGCTTTGAAGGGAAAATGTGTCCTAAAAAAAGCTGAAGTAAAATTCCAAATTGCTGCTAAGTGAAACTACATTGTGTAGCATTCTAGTTATGGCATACGCAAAAATAGTTACAGGTGGAACTATCATCATTCCCCAAAGAGGTGCACCAGGCACCTATTTTGTATTTTTTTTCGCACTGGGTGAAGACTGCTTTATTCTCCCAGCATTTTAACAGTTTAACTTTATTTTTAGTTGCATTTTATTCTGTACCACTGCTTTGCTTCTATGCTGATTCAATTGCAATTGCTTTTGTGGTTTTAAGTTAATTTTTGTTTGTGTGTGTGCGTTTCCAAACTTTTGTTAACCTCCCAGAAAGCCTCAGTTATTGGGCAGTATAAAAATGAAATAAACAAACAGCTATAGAGGAATCTGCCCTCACCTTAACACTGTTGGAGGGTGGGGGGGGGCAGTTACAGTTATTAACCAGTCCCTAACCATCCCATAATCAGGCACAAAACAGCCAAAACCTTTGAAACAAGCCATGATAGTTCTGATAGTTTGTTTTGCACTAAAAAGGAGGTGACATAAAGTCTTCTGGGTAGCGCATGGGGCCATCTTGGCTTACAAACAACATACCTCAGGGGTCCTCAAACTTTTTAACTGGGGGCCAGTTGAAAGGTGCCAGTGCTGGGTGCGGGCCGGAAAGGTGGTGCCGGTGGTGCGTGTGGGACAGCGCAGGGGCAGTGTGTGCACGGGGGCGAGGCACGCAGCAAGGCGAGGCTGGAGTTGGTATGCACTGCAAGGCAGGCGCATGAGGCAGTGGCTTGCTCGTTTGAAGATCATTTTCTCCGTGTGAGCAAACCGTTGCCTCCCCATGCAGGGGGAGAGGTGGGTGGCAGCGGACGTGGGTGCAGGCACAAGTGGCAGATCCAAATGGGCATGGCGGGCCGGATCTGGCCCCTGGGTTGTAGTTTGAGGACCCATGACATAGCTTGAGAAGTGAGCATTTCTTGAGGAACATAAGGTTAGTCCATTTTAGAGGGGTGAATGCCAGACAAGAGTTTTACAGTCATCTGTTTGTTCATGGATTAAACAGAAATTGCTGGAATTGCAGAAGCAAACTCAAAGTAGGCATTGCTATTTCTAAGCAAAGTCTCCAAAAACTTTGTTTTGAACACATCAAGTATTCTAGCAAAAAATACTTGATGTGTTCAAAGTACTGCATGAGGTACTGTTGTCTACAGCATTTCCCCATTGGACATATGCTTTGCCAGAGTTTTTCTTCACATCAACCCATCTACCAAAGGAAACAGATGTGACATGCGTTATATTTTACAGAACATTAAACAACCAACGGCATAGTGGCCCTTCATAATATTGCTGTTTAGGACCAAGCCATACCAAGGCTAAGATAAAAGCTGTTTTGCAGAACACAACAGGAAACTATATCCTGTTTGTTTATATACAGGAGGAAAATTAGGAACAATTTTTCAAAGATGGCTACAGTTAAAAGTATTGATTATATTTGCAGTTCCTTTTACTAGACAAAGAATTGTGCTTATATGTGTGCAATCATAAACTAGGTCCATAAAATAGAGAAGAAAAATGGAACTTTGAATATGCAGCTGCCATTTGGTCTCTCCTTGCTGGGGTTTGCATTTAATTGTTTCAAATCATGCTTAGTCTTTCAGCTTTGCATGAAGGAATAGTGGAATGTAAACTTTTTTGTGTTGGTGTGAACATAATAGATTGGATGCAGATTTTCATTCACTTTCCTGAGTGTAAGTCCCTTACTTCTGACTATACGTATAGTATTTCACTGTTAGTTATATTTGGTTTCCATTAAGATCAGTGGGGTGTAAAGGGATGGCTAACTTTTCAGTTTGCTTTCAATGCAGTCTGAGTTCAACTAATGTAGTGTGGCTGCAAACCACTATCTGTGGGATAGGACAAAAAGAAACTACATGTTTCTATAGTCCTTAATCTTTATCTCCTGGAACTTACTGTTAACCTACAGTTAAATCATGGGACCTAACCACCAACTATGTGTTTTTGTCCTTCTTTTTCCTGACCCTATCTCTCCACCTCTGCCCCAGTCCCATCAAACAAATGGGAGTGTCATTGGTGCAAACATCCTTGGATTTCCATGGTTTTCTTTTTCCAGGGTTTTCTTTGTGTGTGCAGTGGTACCTTGGCTCACAAACTTAATCCATTCCAGGAGTCTGGTCATGACCCAAATTGGTCACGAGCCAAGTCAAATTTCCCCATAAGGTTCAATGTAAATAAGGTTAATCCGTTCTGTAAATATATTTTTTAATCACAAAAATTTGCAGCAAAGTGACAAATAACAACAAAGATCATGGCCATCTCCCCCCCCCACCCCAAGCACGAGCATGGCCATCTCCCCGCACCCCAGCACAACTGCGATCACTCCCGTCATCCCTGCATGAGTGCAACCGCGATCGCGGCAATAGACGGGCGTGATCATGGGCACACTCAGGTGGGGAGATGGGGGCGATTGCGATTGTCAACCGATGTGGAGTTTGCGACCTGAGGCAACATTTTTCAGAGATTTCTGTTCATGACCCAATTTGGTCGTGAACTGAGGTGTTCGTGAGCCGAGGTACCACTGTATTTCTCTCTTTCTCTCCCCTCCCCCTTTACTGAGTGCTTTTGCAATAGTTCACATATGTAACCTACTGGCAAAATATCATGTATATCATGAAGTGTGCCGCTTAGCTTGAGAAACATGCCTGCCACCTATCATGCATTCATACAAATAGAGGGGTAGTTTGCTCAAATTTTTGTGATATTTCAACTTTTGGAAGACTAAATTGTAACAGATACTGGTAAAATGCTTATGCATTAAGCAAGCAGGTATGCTTGGCTCAAGCATGAGCTATTTTACACAATGGTAGGCTTTCACATTTCCTGGGCGTGTTCAGTGTCGTTTGTAAGTTGTTACTCTGAGGTGGAACGCCTGGGTTGTTACATTGGCATCACAGAAACTGCCTGAAAGCCACATGGTCCATATACTCTTTTAAAAGTCTTTTATCCATTGTTCTAATCTTCATAGCAAGATGAAGGTGCATATTGTTTAAGGTGTGTATTGCTGGCTTGCAGCTGTCTGTAGCAGAAGCATAGACCAATTTGTGGACTAAAAATTATTTCAGTTTTACACTAACTGGCTCAAGCGCAAACCATTTTAACTGGATTTATATAGCTGCCATCTCTTTTAATCTCTTTTAACTTCATTATTATAAAATTAAAGGGTCTTTAAAATTAGTTTGTATCACAAAACTAGTATACTACAAAGGAGACCATTTAGGAAAATACTACCTATTGATTGATATAGCTCAGTATGGTTTGCACTGATTAGTAGTGGCTCGCTAAGGTTTCCGACCAAAGACTTACCCAGCCTGACTGGGAGATGCTGGAGATTAAACCTGCAGCCTTCTGAATGAAAAGTAGCCTATCCCTAAATGTGTGGTGCAAAAATGAATGAATGAGTGAATGAGACAGCCATATTGCAAAATTTTAGCAACATTATTCAATTAAGAGCCACTGTGGTGTAGTTGTTAGAATGCTGTGGAGTAGGACTGAAGAGACCTAGGTTGTAGTCCCCACTCTGCCATGAAGTTATTTGACGGACTTTGGGTCAGTCACTAACTCTCAGAGAAACTACTTCACAAGGTTGCTGTGAGAATAAAATGGAAAAAGTGTCATATATGCTGCTTTGGGCTCCTTGGAGAAAAGGTAGGATATAAACAAATACTAATGTCTACTTGGCAGGGTTTTTCATGATTCCCTAATGCATAAATGTGAACACTTGGTTGCCTTTACATGTCATTTCCAACCAGCAACCTTGAGTAACTGATGTGCATGAGCTGTGTGGTGGTGCATGGCCCATTCATTCTTCCTGCTAGTGGGTAAATAAACCATCCATGGCTAATTTAGGGATTATGGTTTAGTGTGCCTGGCAATATAAGCCAATATCAAACCCTAGTGTAAAGCTGGCATACTTTGAGCACAATAAATCTGGGTTTAGAAATAACACTAAGCATCTGGTTTATTTATCCACTTACAAATGGGACCAAGACTGAGTAAACAAACTACGCACAACAGTATACGGCTAATGCACAGTGCAGTTAATAAATTAAGATTTTTGGCTTAAAGTGATGTACAAATGTGGTAGTCACCAAATTTAAAGAAATCTTACAATGCAATCTTTTTGTTTGTTTACTAAGAAAAGAGTTTCACTGTGTTGGATGGGACTTACTCCCATATAAGTGTTCATGAGATTGCTGTCTCAGAAAGGAAATTGTATGTTTAATTGATTTAAATTTGCATCTTAATAAACAATAGTTCTGAAGGAAAGCAGCATGCTCTGCTTTTTGTTTGCACATATTATGGCATCATCTTAGAGAAGACATGTGCCGCTCATGATTTTTGTAACTACTTATACTAAAAATAATTCAGTTTGAGAAGCAATTATTTAAAATGATTTTTGGGTGATGTTTATGCATAGAACCCTTAAAATAAATAATCTGCTGTGTTAATCTACACAAACTTTTTATTCAACCAAAAGATTAATAACAGATTAAACATTGCATCCCTAATTGACACAACTCCTGGTAGCTGTTGGTAGCACTGAAAAAAGGCCACTTGGGGTGCTATAATTTCCCCTTCCTTGTGATGAACTATGGAACCCCCATTGTTCACTTTTGCCAGGAGAAATTTAGTCCAGTAGGGAATATGATATTAGAGTCTATCCTGTCTGGGTGCTTTGAGATTCAAATTCTCTTCCAAGTGAGGTGGAGAAGGAAATGAACTCCCTGAAATCACTAAGGTCAATAAAGCAGTCTTGGCTCTCTGTGCTCAGGAAATGAGATATTAATCTATTTCTGAAAGTTGCCTTACATAGGGGTCCATTCCAAAAAGCTGTGCATGTTTTGTAATTCTTATTTGCAATACATGGTTTAAGTGGGCCTTCAATACCTTTGAGGTGGATTGCTGAGGGAATAGCTTAAAATGACCATAAGGAACCAGCAAGAGGGCAGAAGTTCCAATTCCAATATTTCTGCATTTTCCTCTACTAGAGACTTCATTTACTTCATGTATCAGAATGTTCCTTCTTCTCCTAAATTTGCAACAGGGTCAACCATTATAATATAAAAATACTTTTGAGCATCATGCCCAGGCATAATTTTAACCATTTGAAATAGACCAATGGGAAGTTGGTCAGAAGTCTAAACCTCTGGTTCTCAAATCTTTCACCTTTTAAAAGCCTTTGCACTCTGTCTCTTTGGCCTGGATGTGTACAGTTCATATGGGATGCTAACTAGTCATACCTGGTGTCTGATTTTCTGCTTGGATTTTTTTTTTTCGTTAATTGGCTGGGTACTTTTTATTTCTACTTACTGTTTTCCATTTAATAGTGTGTTGGGGGATGTTTTTGTGTTTGCAATGCTTTTATTATTGTAAGCTTCCCCAAGTACCATTTTTGGTGAGAGGTTAAGAAATACATTAACGATCTCACTCACTCTTGAACTCAAACAGCAGATACTTGGGTATGGCCTGAGAACAGAGCCTAGAGTACAAGATGGAGCAATGAAGTACAAGCAATGGGGACAAGATGGAGTCCATTAGATTTCGGTAGAATGGGCCTTAAAGCCTGTCACAAAATCTGCCCATTTAATTCAAATGTACAGCTTTAAAAACAATTATGGAAGCTGAGGGGGACAAATCAGCAGTCCTGTTCCTTGACTTTTTTGCAGTAAATTTTGCAGATATGGATTGGTAGTGATCAAACATAGAAACATAGTAACAGAGCGAGTCAGAAGGGGTCTCCCGGGCCATCTAGTCTGACCTCTGGCACTAGCCGGCTCCACTCATGACATGCCCACCATGTGTACATCCAGCCTATCCTTGAACACCTGCACCAATGGGGCCTCAACGACCTCTTGTGGAAGCCCATTCCACACCCTCGGGGTCCTAACTGTCAGGAAGTGCTTCTTGGCATCCAAATGGAACCTTGGCTCCCTGAGCTTTGCTCCATTGGAGTGCGTCCTGCCTTCCTCTGCAGGGGAGAATAGGCCTCTACCCATCTCCATGTGACATCCCTTCACCTACCTGTATGTTGCCAACATATCCCCTCTGAATCTCCTCTTCTCCAGGCTGAAGAGACCCAGTTCCCTCAGTCTCACCTCATACCCCATTCCCTGCAAACCAGCCACCAACCTTGTGGCCCTACGCTGCACTAACCTGGCTATATCCTTTCTGTAATGAGGGGCCCAAAACTGAACACAATACTCCAGTTGCGGGCGCACCAGAGTCATATATAGTGGCAGTAATACCTCTCTTGATCCAGAAGCCACACTTCTGGCTATGCAACCAAGGGTGGCGTTCGCACTCTTGACCACTGCATCACACTGCTGACTCATGTTTAACCTGCAGTCAACCAGTACCCTGAGGTCCCTTTCACAAGTGCTGCTCTCCAGCCACTTGTCACCTAACCTGTACTTATGACAGCTATTCTTATGCCCCAAGTGCAAGACCTTGCACTTACCCACATTGAACGCCATCCTGTTGTCTCCTGCCCACTTCCATAGTCTGTCCAGATCCTGTTGGATCTGGAGTACCTGCTCCTCAGTTGTGGCCACTGCTCCAGTTTTAGTGTCGTCTGCGAATTTGATCAGCAGACTGTTCACCCCTTCTTCCATGTCATTAATGAAAAGATTAAACAGGATCGGCCCCAGGACAGAGCCCTGGGGGACCCCACTTGTCACTGGCCACCATCCTGATGATTCCCCACTAATGGTTACCTTCTGCTTTCAGTCAGTCAACCATGCCCTAATCCACCGGACAGTGCTTTGGTGTATCCCAAAACTCCTCAGTTTCTCCACCAGGATATCATGGGGCACTTTGTCAAAGGCCTTGCTGAAATCCAGGTAAACCACATCTACTGCATCCCCTCCATCTAGCCCTCTCGAAACCTTGTTGTAGAATTCCACAAGGTTTGTCCGGCAGGACCTGTTTTTGTGGAAGCCGTGTTGTGTGGCAGGCTATCTTAGTGTAAACCTTGTCCATCATTACTATACTTCTTATTAAAGAAACCTTGAAACTCCCTGTAACATGGTTTTGGAAACTATTAGTCGCCATCTTTTAAATTATTATTTTCCTTTAGAAACTGACCTCAATCACTCTACTGCACTGTTTACACTGTTCATACATTCAGCGACAAATTAATAACTAGCAAATGAAATGTGTGTGACATTTACAAAATTACAAAAAGACACAGTTTGGGGGGCAGTGTCCTAGCACACAGACCAGTAGGTGACAGGGTTGGTGGTTAGACACTTTAATAGCCATCAGAATTTTAAAAAAAAACCAGCCATACAATGTCAGTTCCCTACTATAGCGAATTTACTGAAGAAACTGGCATTGTCTTCAAATGATCTTTTCCCCTTATTCAGTGAACTGACACACTGAAACTATTGAATCATGCTCTGTGGAACCATTGTGACTGGAATACCGTATTTTTCCATGTATAAGATGCTACTTTTTCTTAAAAACATTTACCTAAAAATGGAGGTGCGTCTTATACACAGGGGGCCAAGAGGAGAACCGCAGGCGTGTTCAGAGGGGAGAGACTGGCATGATCGCGGTGCGTGCAGCAGGGGCATCGAGGTGGTGCAGGGGGCGGCTGGGTGGTGAGGTGGCTCGTGGGGTGTGGCATGTGGGCAGGGGGCAGCGAGGCAGCGCGCATGCACGGCAGCAGCTTGCTCCCTGGAGATCAGTAGGAAAAGTGGGGGGCGTCCTATACATGGGGGTGTCTTATAGACGGGAAAATATAAGTGAAGGAATTTACTACAGTTTAAACATTTTGATATAATATGCTTCGTAGTATATACTACTAAATGGATCAAGTTATGTCTCCATTTTGTGGCCAAGGAAGTAGCCTGTTGTCAGGGGTGCCATTTGTCAGAGGTAAAATGGAGCAAGTCCTACTTAGTGCCATGTGATTGTATGGGATTGTTGCCTTAGCACTCCACTACAGTCCAAGGACTGATAGCAGTGGGTTTTCTGTGTTTACATTGCTATTCTGTCTATCTTCATCAAAGGATAGTCCATCCAGACACTGACCAAACACAGATCTGTTTGGCTTCTGTAAGGTTGCTGTATTATGCATATTCAGACTGAGCTTTCTTTAACATTTGAATTCTCGAAAATACACGTTAGTTTTCTGGGTGTACAGCAGGGAGTTCCAGAGCCTGGAAACAGGTACTAAAAGACCCTTTCTCCTGTTGCCAGCTGTTGTCTCTGGTGGCCATGAGACCAAGAGAAGGGATTCCCTTTATGATTTTAAAATGCAGGCAGGCTTGTAGGACAGGATATGTTCCAAAATATTTAGTGTACTAATTTTAATATCTCCAAGTTGTTGTCCATTTGATATAAGCAAGAAGGATCTGAAACAAAATGTTGAGTGATTTTCCTGGGTTTAGGACTATAATCCAACCGCTGCATTCAAATATTATCAGATTTTTAGCCAATCTTTATTTTACCAATTAATCTGCATGTATTTGAATAGGAATGCAACTTGTGTTTATTTTCTCAGTTAAGGAACAGAAGAAATTTACAGTGGTACCTTGGCTCACGAACTTAATCCATTCCAGGACTCTGGTTGTGACCCAAATAGGTTGTCAGCCAAGTCAAATTTCCCCATAAGGGTCAATGTAAATAAGGTTAATCCGTTCTGCAACTATTATATTTACTCACAAAAATTTGAAGCAAAGTGACAAAGAACAACAAAGATCTCAGTCATCTCCCTCCCCCGTGCCCCAGCAATCGTGTGGAGGGATGGGGGGAGATGGGCGCGATCATGGGAACACGGGTGCAATTGCGGCCATCTCCCCCTCAACTCGATTGCATTCGCACCCACACAGGGAAGACAAACGCACTCACAATCATTACCTGATGCAGAGTTTGCGACCTGTGGCAAAATTTTTATGAAATTTTTGTTTGCGACCTGATTTGGTCGTGAACTGAGGCATTTGTGAGCCAAGGTAGCACTGTATTCCTTCTTTCCATGCTGTCTTCCTTCTTTCCGCAAAATTACAACATATCTTCAGGTCTGTACAGAAAATGGACAACTTTGCCCAGTTCCAACATAAAGGGCCATGTATTTATCTAATTTATTTACCGTATTTTTCGCTCTATAAGACGCACCTGACCATAAGACGCACCTAGTTTTTAGAGGAGGAAAACAAGAAAAAAAATATTCTGAATCAAATGGTTTACTGAACTATTTAATAAACTATGGGATATGTTGGGATCTCTTAATCCCAGTTGCTTTACTCTCATATGCCTCTAGCATACTGTATGCATGACCCTCCCATCCCCACAGACTGTGCATGTAACTGTTAGGGGATGAAAACATCTTGTATAGAATCCATCTCTGCAGTCTCTTCAATGCCACATGTATTTTCTGTAAGGTCTGAATAAACTGTAAATATTTTTTGATGCACACCCCCCGCCATACTGCTCTCTCTGATTTTTCTTGCCTCTTATCTTAGACAGAGAAGGTGAGCAATGAGGAGAGACCTAAATTCAATCCTCCAACTTTTTCTCTCTCTTTTTTTTTCATATTTAAAGGTGATGCTAAGAAACTCGGGCTGCATCTACGCATCCTTTTGAGTCGAGAGAAAGGTTCACTCAGTGGTCTCTTGTGTGTCATTTCTTCCTCTGGACCAAGGGCATGAAAATCTAACATTTGCACAGTTGCAGAGATCACTATAATAATTGTGTTCTTGTATCCTCAATTGGGAAGGGAAACTTTATATCCACATTGTTTTGTTAAGCATTTAGAAGTCCCAGTTAATTATCCATGAGGTATTAAAAGGCCAACCCTTGAAAGACAAAGCTGAATTGTGGGGAACCCTTCCATTTCCCACAAAGGTATTTCAAGCTCACTACACTTCTGCTGTTGAATCTTTTTTTTTTTTTTCAGAGCAAATGAGTGATGGGTGTTTTCATGGGGATTAACCCCTTTTTTTTTCTTCAGAGAGGAGGAAAATGTCCCACTTCCAGTTTTCACACCATGCATAATTTTGAACATCTTTGCCATGCTTTCCATTACTCATCATTTTCCTAAGAGAAGCAATCCTGGTGTTGTAACAAAGTCTGATAGGGGAGCTGCTCAATCCCTTGATTGTTTTAGTTGCCCTTCTTTGCACTTTTCCAACAATGTCATTTTTCAGGTGTGGTGCCAGCACTGTACACAATACTTTAAGTATGGTCATATTAAAGATTTGTGTAAGAGGAATATGATCTTGGAAATTTGATTTTCAATTCCTTCCTAATTATGGCATTTCTCCTAACATTTGACATTTTCATCAAGCTGTCCCCCACATTGTCAAGACCCTTTCTTGGTCTGTCAGCACTAGTTCAGATTCCATCAGCTTATACTTGAAGATGAGATTCTTTCCCCCCAGCATGCTAACTTTACACTTGCTTACACTGAAAGCATTTGCCGTTCTGATGCCTTTTTCCCAGCTCAGAGAGATCCCACTGGAATTCCTCACAATTCCTTTTAAATGTTTATTTAGTATCATCAGCAAATTGGCTACTTTATTGCTCACTTCTACTTCCAGATCATCTATGAACAGGTTGAAAAGCACTGATCTAATGCAGAATCTTGTGAGAATACCATGCATTCTCAATGTTGGCTTTCAATTCTGTAATCAGTTACTGATCCATAGGACAACATGTGTGTGCACACACAGCCCTTATTCCATCACTGCCAGGTTTTCTCAAGAGTCTGTTGATGGATTTTATCAAAAGGCTTTTGGAAGAAACAATGTCTATTTGACTGCTCAGTCCATGTGTAGTAGTGACACTCTCAAAGAATTCTACTGGATTAGCAAGAGAGGCTTACCCCTGCAGAAGCCATGTTGCTTCTTTTAAAGCAGGGCTAGTTCTTCTATATGTTAACTGAATCTATCCTATAACACTTTCAACCAATTTACGCAGAACCAACAGAAAGCAAGGCAGCATTTAAATTTTCCAGATCCCTTTTTAAAAATTGTCCTAGAGTACTGGTACATGGCTAGAGAGTGATTTTAGGGACATGATGTACATATTGTATAAGAAAGTCATCAATTGATTCTGAGGAGGAAGAGCAGAGCTGAATAGATGAGTTGGCAATTATAGGTTATTTACTGAAGATGCTCAGGGCAAAGAGAGAGAACCAGCCCTCTTTGGAAAAGGAGGGAGACATTTCAGAGTGGTGCGGAGGAGATGGAAGGGGTGTCCTTGGCACCAACAGGATATGACAGGCTAAACAAGTGGACCAATTCAGAAGTGTCCAGCATTCCTGCTGTCTAGCCCTCACGCAGCAGGGGCCACCTTCAGGGCTGAAGTCTTTCTGAAAGGAATGGAAGAAGGGGAAGCTTAAGTTTGGATCCAGCTCTTTACATTGTCAATTGCTTCTCTCACATCTCAAAGAGAACGCTGCTTCAATGTATACTGTTTCTTAACCTGTTAAACTTTAATAAAAGGATTGTGCTTCTAAAGCATCATCTGTGCCTGCCGCGGCAGTGGCGTGGGGGGGGGGGGTGGCGGATCGGCGCGGGATGGCAGTGCTCAAGCGGCGGTGGCGCAGAGCGATGGTGCGTGGCGGTGGTGGCGTGGGGCGGCACAGTGGTGCGCAGCAGCAGCGTGGGGTGGCTGCGCATGGTGGTGCGCGGCAGGGGTGGCACGGGACGGCGTGGTGCATGGCGGCGCAGAGCAATGGCGCGGGGTGGTGGGGCGACGGCGGCACGGAGCTTCCCGGTGGGGGTGATCAGTTCCCGGAGTGCGAGGTGGAGCAGGGCACGCCGAGCACATGCGGCCTGGTGGTGCTGGCGGGCGGGCAGCGTCCCAGGTGTCAGGCACATTCGCTCTATAAGACGCACAGACATTTCCCCTTACTTTTGAGGGGGGAAAAAGTGCGTCTTATAGAGCGAAAAATACGGTATGTTGTACCACCCTATAACAAGAGTTCTCTGAGTGCTATAACAAAACAAAAATCACAATACAATAAAAAACAAAGACACATCAATAAAATCAAAGTCAGTTAAATCAGAACAAAGAAATAAAACCACATAACCAGTTAAAACAGAGTAGTAAGAAAAACACCCACAGTCCTAAAAATGGTAAAACTACAACCTAGTTTGAAAGATCTGAGAAAACACAATGTTATTTGCTTGGCACTGAAAAGACAGTATAATAAATGCCAGGCAGGTATCTCTGGGGAGGTTATTCCAGGATTATGTAGTAAGAGATGCTCCTTCAAAGACTGACTGAGGGCCCAAACCAAAAAAATTTTAATGGTCAGAAGCAGCACTTTGCATTGGACTAGAATGGACTTCCAGGTGGTAAAGACATGGAAGTACCAGCATACACAATGCTCAGTCCTAGTTTGTATTGTAGCAGCCATGTTTTGCATGAACAGAAGTTTCCAGAGGATTTTCAAAGGCAGACCTACACAAAACATTGCAGTAATCCAGGGCACGCAAGCTATCTCCATTCAGTCCTGGGCACACATGCCTGGCTGCAGTTCAATGAGTATGCAGTCAGGAATAAGACCTATTAAACTCAGTGGGTGTGGATGTTGAAGACAGATAGAATGGGTAGAACCTGCGCACAAGAATGGAGGAGTTGGACAGGGGAGTAAAAGAGTGTTTCTGTAGGAACTAGGCAGATCTAAAAGCAGGTTTCTAGGTGGGAAGTGGCAACAACATGTGCTGAATATCTAAGCTTAAAATTGTGTCAGGGTGCCAGGCTGGGACGTGGCAGCAGGAGACAAGACAGAGGCACTAAGACCAGGGCAACAAAGCTTGAGAAGAGACCAAGTCCAAAGTCCAAAAGTACAGCTCAATAGCTAGTCCAAGTCATAGTCACAGAGCAGGCTGAGGTTAGGAACCAGAAGGATGTACCACAGCAGAACAAGGACATGGTCATGAACAAGCCAAGGGTCAAGAACAGGAAGACAAACAGCGATGTGGGTACTTTGAGGGAGGATAACTGGGCAGGATACATGGCAAGGGCCAGGCAAAATGCAGGAACTGAACTACACCCCAGCCAGCAGAAAGACCATGTTGTTGAGGTGACACAGCAAGGCAGGATACCACTCAGGCAAGGTGGTACTACAGCACTACAGCAAATGAGAGGACCTGCATTGCTGAAACCAGTTTTGAAGGGAAGATCTTACTGTTGTATAGCTCTTCTCTCAGAACTGAGTTCTGAATCAAAGAGTTCCCAATTCAGATTTGTCTTCTTTCTAATCACTAGGCTCTTTGTCCCAGTTCCACTGTGTAGAATAAGGAAGCAACATTTTTGTCTCTCCTACAGCATCATTGCCTTGCGTTTCTCTATTTATCTAATCTTGTATATGATTATATATGCTTCCCTCTTGAAAATATATGAACTGAGCACACATCTGTTGTCTGTTTCAGTGTTGGTAGTGAACATTATAAAGATTTTGCTAGTCCAGCTATGAGAAATCATCAACAACAAAACAGAGTAATATATGGCAATGATCTGAGTTTTGTTGGTGTATCTATGCAGATACTGTGGTTCTGTACTATGCTCTCCACTACAAGGGTGTAATTAAGCTCTCCACTACGAGGGTGTAATTGTGTTTTATAATTGCCATCCAAGATTAGAATATGGAGAAATTAGATCAAGATTAATCTTAGGTTTCCTTCCTGAAATGCCCGTATAGAAAAGTCTCTCTGTCTCAGCCTACCCCTACATAGTTCAAAGTAAAACCTGAAAACTGGCATAATTTGTGCCAGCTGGGGGTATACACTGGCATGAAACTGGAATCTCACTTCAACGAGAATTGAATTTTGCACAGACTGATTTGGAGTCCTGGGATTCAGTGAAGGAGTGTACAGAAAAGATTTTAATAAACAAACAAACCACATTGATTCAACTGTAGAACTGAAGTGAGAGTTAGAAACTCAGAACTTTGAATGTCACATTTACTATCATGGGAAATTAAAGAAAGAAGTTGTATTTTCCCCCTCTTTGTCAGAATTGGATGATGTTTGAAGGCACAATAGCCCCTTAGGAAGGGGTTACACCCACCAAATGTGAGAACATAAATGCAGGGGGTTTTCTGGTACCTCCCTCCCTCCCTCCCTCCCTCCCTCTCTCTCTCTCTCTCTCAGTCTCTTTTTAAAGGGAATTGCAGATAATGTTATTTCTGGGCAGAACTGGTTGAAAATTTCTATCTAATTGCTCCTTTTGAGGAGATGAGGCCCACCAAAATTCAGAATGATAGTTGTTGGGGGACTTGATCCCTTCAAAAGAAGCAATTGGATTGAAATGTTCAACCAATGAGAGTTGTTTGTTTTGTGCAAGAGTATGCTTGACATTTTGAGGGCATCCAAAATAGGGTCTGCTTATCCCAGTATTTTTCTTGGGGAATATTCTAAAAATAATAGAGAACTCTAACCTTAATCCTAAATCCAGAAGGATAGTTCAGCAATATATATGGGGGGTGTCCTCAATTTTGGAGTTTAATTAACCTCCTCTTCCTCCCCTTTGCCTGATTTTGGGGAGCAATTTGTATGAAAATGGCACATATCCTAGAGCTGTCCCAAAGCAAGAAACCTGAAAAATTGCAGAAAAATAGGTGTGGGGTGTTAAGTTTGAAAACCAGTTAAATGTTTTCATAGTGACTGTTAGAGTTGCAAAAATAGGCCTCCTCAAAGTGCAATGGTTGGAAAGACCTGCCCCAGGATTATGCTCTCTCCCTCCACTCATAATCACTGTTTTAAAAAAATAAAGCCTGACTCTCCAGACACAAATCAGTAACAAGACCTTATTTGCATTCTGGGTTTGCAACTGATTACTTTGGAGGGAAGCCTACTTTGGGTGAACCTGAAGCACATCTCAAGTGCTAGACCTTCTTTGGTTCATTAATATGCCTTTCTCTATGGGGCCTTACATTAAGTTTACAAATAGTAACATCTGAATGCCGGTGGTGAACAGTACTGTCCATTGGTGGCCAGAAAGCAACCTTGGTTCCCTTCTCCCTACCCCCGCCGCAGCCCTCCCCCAATCATAAGCCTTAAATGCCTAAGAGAGGCATGTGTGGCTCCTGCAGGCAAACCTTGGATGACCAACAGACATCTGAACCAGGCCATAAAAGAATGATGTGAAGTTGGCCCTCAGGACATTCCATATGACATTGCTCTCTGATGTGTAAATCCTTCTACAAATAAATTATTCTAATGCTTTGGTGATTTTGTTTTGAAAAAGCTATAATTCTCAGGATGCTATCTGTGGTACCTTTTTTGGACTGACATTGTTATGCAGCAGGGCAAAGCCATACAGCTGCCTTTGGGTGGGGGTTTTGTTGCATGCTTGAAGCTCTCCAGAGATTTTAGATAGCCTGTTTTGGAGAAACGCTGCAGGATTTTATAGGTGATGGAGACAAATAAACAGAACTCTGTGATGATGAAGCTGGTGCTGTGAAGCTAGTTATGCAATGGCAAGTCTTCTGAAGATAAAATGTTTTAGTAAACAAGTATTTATGTAAAATTGGGACTGCAGGTGGCGCAGTGGTTTAAACCGCTGTGCTGGTTGATCGAAAGGTCGCCAGTTCGAATCTGAACAATGGAGTGAGTTCCCGTTCCTCCGTCCCAGCTCCTGCCAACCGTGCAGTTCAAAGCATGCAAATGCAAGTAGATAAAAAGGTACCACTTCAGTGGACAGGTAACAGCATTCCGTGTACCTCGGTGTTTAGTAATGCCGGCCACATGACCACGGAGACTGTCTGCGGACAAACGCTGGCTCCCTCGGCTAGGAAACGGAGCTGAGCACTGCCCCCTAGAGTCAGGCATGACTGGACGTAACGTCAAGGGGAAACCTTTACCTTTATTTATGTAAAATAGCTCCTAGCCTCCCTGTCACACTCTAGAGCAGGGGTCTTCAAAATTTTTAAATAGGGGGCCAGTTCACTGTTCCTTAGACTGTTGGGGGTTGGGCGAACTATAGATTGAAAAAATACAAACGAGTTCCTATGCACACTGCACATTAAAAAAATAATTACAGTTTTAAAAATAATTAAAAAATGTTTGCTCCACTCCCTCAGGCTGCAGCAGAAGCCCAAGATGAGGTGGGAAAGAGCATGTCCATATTCAAGAGACATAGCTACAACATAATACAGCTGATGACTGCAACTGGCATTTACAAAGAATGAAGCAAAAATACTAAGGATGACTACTGTTAATGCCACTCTTAGTATTTGAAGCAAGTCCGCCCAGAACAATCCCCACAGTACACAATGGCTACATTTGGATGCAGAGCTAATGACTACCATATTTTAGTTCAACCTTGCCAAAACTGGTACTGTCCAAATGAGTTGGACTACAACTTCCATTGGCCATGCTGGTTGGGCAGGATGGAAATTATAGTCCTTGCTGCTGCCCTGCTTCCGAGGGAGCGGGAGCGGGAGGCTGGAGAGGCAAGCGCGGGGTGGCTCCCTCGACTGGGAGAGGACCACGAGGAGGGAGGTAAGGGCTGCTTTCCGAGGCGAGGGGAGGCGAGGGATGTGGCCATGGCTGGCTGAGTGGGGCACCTCCCGCTTCTTCCCACTGCGGGGGAGATCATGGCAGCCTCTTGAAAGTGGAGGCTTGCTCAGAGAAGGCTGTTGCGGAGGTGTGGGAACCATGGCCCCACTCCGCTCAGCCTGTCCACCCCCAGGCTTGGCGAGACAGCCGCAGCTTGGTCCACAGCCCAGGGACGTGGCTCACATAATTAAAAATAGATTTTTAAATTTATATTTTTCTTACCCTCTATCCTTTTTAGTATCTTTGTGTGTCTCTTGCTCGTCCGCCCTCCTCTCTTCTGTATTCCCGCTCCGTATTCCTGCTCTGTATTCAGAGCCAATGCATGCATGCAATAGGGAGGGAAGAGCCAGCACACGCACAGTTGAAAGGAGCTGTTACAATTTGGCCCGTGCGTCAGCTCTCTGTTCAGTTTCAGAGAACGCCTGTGCTGACTCAGAGCTTTTGGACTTGCTCATTTTCTCCAAAAAAGTCCAAAAGCTCTGAGGTGGGCTGGGTAAATGACCATGGTGGGCTGTATCCTGCCCGTGGGCCGTAGTTTGAGGACCCGTGCTCTAGAGGGTCAAAGAACTGAAACACAGGCCAGGACTTTGTAGCTTGATTGCCAGCAGTCACTATGGAGTGCTGTGTGCTAAAGTGGATGCCCTAAAATTGGGAATCTAGGAGCTGTGATGAGGATTCCAGCTTCTCCTTGCCCATTGCCCTCCCCAGGGGTAATGGCCTCAATGACAGGCGAGAGGATAATGAAGAGAAGAAAGGAATTAGGACAGGGAAATGATTGAAATCCCTTCTTGCTCTTAAGGGCAGTGAAAATGATCAGGGGACTAGATTGTTCAGCTTAGAAAAAGGGTCTGTAAGGGGAAACATGACAGAGGTGTACAAAATTGTGTACACTGTGAAGAAAGTGATTAGAGACATTTCTCTTAGAATAGTAGAACTTGCCATCCCAAGAAGCTAATTGGTGGGAGATCCAAGAAAGAAGTATTTCTTCAGACAGTCAAAAATCATACTATCCAGTTTGCTACCACAGGATAAGCACAATTTCTTCTTCGTGGCCTCTGTGCATCACACATGTGGGTACTGCGCCTGCGCAGTGCCTTTGGCTGGAAAAGATTGACAGCTAACGTCTTTTGGCGGGACGCGCTCCGCTCCCCCTCCCCCTTGTAGCCTATATAGAGCGGAGCACCCGCCATTTTGTTCAGTCTCAGCGACCGCCGTTCGTCGTGCCTTTGTGCCGTCCTTCGCTATCACTTTGACTATTTTTCCAGCGTTCTTTCTCCAAGTTTGTTCCCTATATCACTTACCTTGTTCACAGTTGTATAGTTCACTTGTTTCTGCACTTGTTCTATTCGTTTTCTTCACGTTTTTCCCCTCCACTTATCACTCCCTCCCTGCAAAAAAAACAAAAACAAAAAAACAAAAAATATATACTTACCCTCTTTCTATCTTCTATTCTTCTTATTCTTTTTCTGACACGATGGCTCAACAAGCAGCGGCGTTCAGAAAATGTTCTGAATGCAGATCCAAAGTGTCACCGACAGATCCGCATGACCTATGCCTCCTCTGCCTGGGTGAGGGGCATAGAGTCGACAAATGCTCCCATTGCCTCGCCTTTTCAAAACAGGCGAGGAAAAATCAGGAGAACCGGTTACGGAGGTTGCTCTGGGACCGAGCACTCCTCCAGACCGACCCTGTGGCTTCCCGCCCAGTCGTGGCTCTGACTGTGGCTCAACGGCCGGCCGCTTCTGCTTCGGCATCAGCGGCTTCTTCTGTGCAACTCGCGCCACCGCGTGCTTCGGTCGAAGGAGCTGCCACTTTGCCTTCACCACCTCCTGCTAAGAAAGCAGAAAAGCGTAAGCACGCAGAACCCGACAGGGGTCATAAAAAATCCAAGCGCGATAAGGCCGAGAAGCCTAAGAAACCGAAAGCCCAGGATAAACCCAGGCATAGAGACTCGGGCTCGTCCGTCCCTTCTGTGCCTTCGACCCTGGCGGTACCGACGCCTCCTGGCCCAGCCTTACAAGAGGCAATGCGGGTCACCCCCCCCCCCCGGGATCGCCACGTCGAATCCAGCGTTCGGATCCGTCCGCTGTACCAAGGAGGGAACCCAGTTCGGACGGAGAAATCATCGACTCTCCGCCGAGACCGAGATCTCCGACCCCCATGCCACCAGGTCGTGATGCGGAGACGCAGATCTCCTCTCGCGGATGTCAGAGTGTATCCTCTGATAGAGGCTCCCCCGAATGGCCTTCTAGACTGGCTTGGTACGAGTACCACGCCGAGGCTCGGTACCCATCTCAACCGCCCCATCGGGCTCGAGATAGATCTGTACTACCTTCGGGTTCACGGCGCCTGCTACAGGATTCATCGAGGGAGAGTACAGTTTCTCGGTCTCCTATGGCCTCCTCTTCGTCTGATCCGACGAGATACGCTCTCGAATCCGAGGCTTCGGATCTGGACTCCACCTCCCCAGATGCGGCGGTGACGGCGCAGGGCCCTGCGTCACCAGACGAATCTTACTCGTCTTTTGAAGAGCTCATGTCTCATCTGGTCCATGCTCTCGACATCGATGCTCTCCAGCGGCCAGGGCCCAGCACGGACAGGATATACGATGTTGTGAGGGGTGAGCAATCGACCAACGTGGTGCTCCCCGTCATCACAACTTTAAAACAGGCCATGACCCAGCCTTGGGACCTTCCCAATCAGCCCCAGGCAACGGTGCGCCGCTTTGAGGGAATGTACCGGGTCCGAGACGAAGACATTCCCTTTCTCCTTCGTCATCCTCGGCCCAATTCTGTTATGGTCAAGTCGTCCCAGGGCAGGGAAGCCTGTGGCCACACTGCACCTAGGGACAAAGAAGGAAGAAAAATTGATGCGGCTGCAAGAAAAGTTTATGCTGCGGCGGGCCTGGGTATACGCATATCCAACTATGAAGCTACCCTGGCCCGCTATCAATATTTTCTCATGGACCGCCTAAAGACCGCTGTTGCTAACCTGCCGCATGACCAAGCAGAGGTGGCACAGCTGCTGCTCAAGGAGGCGAAGAATGTGGCGATTCAGCAGCTGTCCACTGCACGCCACCACGTGGATACCGACTCCAGGTCCCTTATGGGAGCGGTGTCCCTCCGTTGGCATGCGTGGCTTCGTAACTCTAATTTCCCTGACGAGACCAAAAGGAGAATAGAGGACATGCCTTTCGACGGATCCGGTCTGTTCAACGCGGCAACAGATCGTCGACTCAAGCGCCTTCACGAATCCAGAATGGCTGCTCGTCGTATGGAACTTCAGCCACCCAACTGATGTAAGTGGTCTTGGCCTTGGCAACAGTACCATCCCGGCTACCAGGGTCAGCGACAACCACAGTACCGTCCACAGCAGCAACAACGGCGTCGACAACAACCTCAACGGTACCAGCAGGCCCGCTGCCGTTTTGATCCCGAGCGACGACGCCGTTGACGGGGCGGGCAAACCCGCTCTCTCTCCTCCACTACACCCACCCTTCTCTCATCTGGGGGTCAGCTCCGAAGCCGGCTCCCCATTTGGGAGTCCATTACATCTGACCGGTGGGTGTTATCCATTATTCAGCACAGATACCATATCGAATTCGATGCCATTCCTCCTCCGACTCCGATTCGTACTACTCCATCCTCCCAGACACTTCGGAATGAAGTTCATCAATTGCTGGTGAAGGGTGCGATTCGACAAGTTCCTCGGAATGAAGGAATGCATGGCTTCTACTCCAGATACATTACGGTTCCGAAGCGGGACGGTGGACTCCGACCCATTCTTGACTTGCGGGGTTTAAATAAGTTTATTACTCCAGGTAAGTTTCGGATGACCACCCTTCAGAACATCCTTCTGCTGCTGAGGAGAGGGGACTGGTTCGCCGCACTGGACTTAAGAGACGCTTATTTTCATGTCTCAATCTTCCCGTCGCACAGGCGTTTCCTTCGCTTTGCCATCGGACCTGATATCTACGAATTCTTAGCACTCCCCTTCGGGTTGGCCACCGCACCTCGAGTGTTTACCAAGTGCATGGCTCCAGTTTGTGCCTTCCTTCGGCTCCAGGGTATACAAGTATATCCCTACCTGGATGATTGGCTCTTGGTGGCCCAATCTCGCCAACAGCTCCTCCAGTCTTTGCAGACTACTCGTTCTCTGCTTGACAACCTCGGTCTCTGTGTTAATACCAAAAAATCTACCCTTGCTCCTGTGCAGGTAGGTCATCAACTTTATTGGGGCACAACTGGACTCGATACAGACCCAAGCGTTCCTACTGTCGGAGTGCATGCACACTCTGATTCGTCATGTTCACGTGATGCTACGAACCAAGATTTCTTCTGCCAAGACCATTCAAAGACTTTTGGGCCATATGGCTGCAACTGTTTCGGTTGTGCCATACGCAAAACTGTGCCTCCGGCCTCTGCAACTATTCTTCTTGAGACACTTTCATCCGTATTGGGACAGACCGTCGAAGTTACTTCGAATCCCGTCTTCGGTCCTTCACTCCGATGGTGGACGAGACCAGCCAACCTGACGGTCGGGATCGCATTCAAGCCTCAGCGCCTGATGATTCTGGTCGGTACTGACGCCTCCCTCCAAGGATGGGGCGCTACATGCGGAGACTTGACTACGCAAGGCAGATGGAGCTCGCAGGAATCAAACCACCACATCAATTTCCTGGAGCTTCTAGCAGTCTTCAAAGCGCTCCGAGCGTTCGAGGATGTCTTGAGTGGCCACACAATACAGATTACCTCGGACAATACTGCCACAGTGTTCTACTTAAACAAACAGGGTGGCACGAAATCCCAGACTCTTGCCAGATTATCCATCCAGATACGGGATTGGTGCATCCCCAGGGAGATACAACTAACTGCGGTACACTTGGCGGGTACCAACAACGTGGAGGCGGACGTCCTGAGCAGATGCCTAACGCCTCATCACGAATGGAAACTGAAACCTCAGATTCGCGAAGAAATCTTTCATCTGTGGGGCTTCCCTCTTGTCGACTTGTTCGCAACATGCAACAAGGCAGTGTGCAAGGACTATTGCTTGAGGGCAGGGATCGGACAAGGCTCCCTTGGAGATGCCCTGATGTTGAATTGGACTGCTTTGAGGATCTATGCGTATCCTCCCACGCCATTACTGATGCGGGTGGTATCCAAGATTCTGTACGAGAAACCAACGGGGATACTCATTGCTCCATGGTGGCCCCAACAACCGTGGTTTCCGACTTTGGTACAACTTTCTCAAGGACATTTCCTTCATCTTCCCAACGTGCCAGACCTCATCACGCAACGACAAGGCACTTTTCGCCACCCGGACCTGGACGTCCTCAAGCTCACAGCATGGCTCATACCGTGACGACTCCTTCTATATCCTCGGATCCTATGAGATCGATTCTGTCCACTTCGGTCTCGACTACATCGGCTCCGTCCGCTTCGAATCCGACCGACTCATCGTACATGCCTGCATCCGACAACCAACTCTCATCGGCTCCCTTGCTACGTGAGCCTACTTCTTCTCTCGGATCAGAGGACCTCATGTCCCTTCCTCAGGATATTCAACTGATTATTGCCTCGGCACTGAAGCCTTTGACACGGAAGTCATATTTGGCTAAATGGCGGCATTTTTCCTCATTCGCTCAAACCCACACTTTTCAACCGCTTTCAGCATCGATACCACAGATACTACAATTTTTGATGTCTTTACACCGTTCTGGACTGAAACCATCATCGATTAAAGTCTACACGGCGGCAATTGCACACTTTTGCGGGGCCCCTCAAGGACTGTCGCTCTTTTCACAGCCCCTTATAAAGAGATTTCTCAAGGGACTCATTAATATTAATCCAGTCATCAAACCTCTGGTTCCGACGTGGAGCTTGTCCGTCGTTCTGCAGGCTCTTATGAGGTTACCATTCGAACCCATGGCCACATCGGATTTACGTTTGGTATCTTGGAAGACCGCTTTTCTTGTGGCCATAACGTCAGCTCGTAGAGCGAGTGAACTTTTTTGCCCTTCGAGTAGACGTCCCATATTTGAACTTTCATAGAGACAAGGTTGTTCTGCGAATGGATCCCTCATTCCTTCCGAAGGTATCCACACCGTTCCATCTGCATCAAGATATTACGTTGCCAGCCTTTTTCCCATCTCCGTTGAATCCATTGGAGCGCTCTCTTCACGCTTTGGACGTGCGCAGATGCCTTGCTTTCTATAGATCTCGCACTGAATCCATTCGTCGATCCCAACGTTTGTTCATCAAATACTCTGAACATGACCAGGGCTCCCCTATTACATCTCAGAGACTTTCCAAGTGGATTGTGCAGACCATCACCTTGGTGTACCAGCTTTCACACATCGACTTGCCAGTAACACCTACAGCTCATTCTACAAGGGCAGTTGCGACTTTGTCTGCGTTTGCATCGGGAGTTTCCTTAGAGGACATCTGTAAGGCTGCAATTTGGTCGACTCCGAGCACGTTCGCCAAACATTACCGACTGGTCGTTCGTGCAAAATGGGATGCTTCTTTCGGCAGAGTGGTGCTTTCCTCCGTACTTCAATAGCGACACCTTCCCAACCATGCTTTTGGGTAAGCTTGCTAATCTACCCACATGTGTGATGCACAGAGGCCACGAAGAAGAAAGGCAGGTTGCTCACCTGTAACTGATGTTCTTCGAGTGGCCATCTGTGCAGTCACACAACCCACCCGCCGGCCCCGCTCGGTGTCGGTGAGTGGATATTTCTCGGTACCATTTACAGTTCTCTTCCCATACGGTACCGAACGTTACCAAGGGATTCTTCCTCAATACTGAGTTTCCAATTTTCCTCGGTACCGTGCCACCTCGGTACCATGTCACTTCTACTTTCATGGTTTACGTAGGGATGAACGTTCGGTCTTCGAGACTGAACAAAATGGCGGGTGCTCTGCTCTATATAGGCTACAAGGGGGAGGGGGAGCGGAGCGCGTCCCGCCAAAAGACGTTAGCTGTCAATCTTTTCTGGCCAAAGGCACTGTGCAGGCACAGTACCCACATGTGTGACTGCACAGATGGCCACTCGAAGAACATCAATTACAGGTGAGCAA
This sequence comes from Varanus salvator macromaculatus, assembly GCA_023646645.1. Classification (NCBI taxonomy): domain Eukaryota; kingdom Metazoa; phylum Chordata; class Lepidosauria; order Squamata; family Varanidae; genus Varanus; species Varanus salvator. The sequence continues at coordinate 14,786,576 of JAIXND010000754.1, read as the reverse complement.
CCTGCCTTTTGGTGATGTTCAAGTGAACATGACAGATTCATGGAGGATAAAGTTACTGGTGGCTACTAACCCTGATGTTTATATGCAACCTCCCATATTTGAGACAGTATGCTTAAGTACATCAATTGCTTGGGTACCAAACGTGGGCTGAAGGGTACTCTTTCAACCTCTGCTTGTGATTTTTCCCCAGCCAGTTGGTTGGCCACTGTGCGAACAAAATGCTGGATTAGATGGACCCTTGTACTGATCCAGTGTGGCTTTTCTTTGCATTCTTAAAGCTGGAGGGAATAGAAATGGCTGCTAACAGATGTAATACATGCATAGCAGACTCCCATGCTGTCTGAGAAGCAGAAAATGTGATGTTGTTACAATGCCTCCTGAAAACATACTTGGTCACCCAGGCTTTTTCTGATATGTAATTAACTGCAATTAATTACATACTGTTCCATCTCATGAAATTTTTCATTGCTTTTTGTTGTTGTAGCTGAATTTGAAAGACACACACACATATATATATGGATATGGATTACCGAGAAATCAATATAGGTGCTTTTTTGCTATTGTAAGATGCACGAGAGCTGGTATAGTACAGTAGTCCCTCAAAATTCACAGGGGTTGCATTCCTAGAGCACCCACAGATTGTGAAAAACCGCGAATTTGGTGCCGGCGCGGGCCGGGCTGGGCCGGGGGGCTGGGCGTGTGCATGTGGCAAGGCAAGGGCAGGGGCAGGGGCAGGGGCAGGGGTAGGGGTGGGCATGTGCAGAGATCGTTTTTTCTGAGCAAGTCCAAACCAATCACCTTGTGAGCAAGGCTTGCTCTCGAGATTGGTTTGGACTCACTCGGAGAAAACGATCTTCTTGCGAGCAAGCCTCTGCATGGAAAATTCCGCGAAAGACTGAAGCTGCGAATGCTGAACCACGACTTCACGGGAGTATACTGTGTAGTCAAACCTAAAACAAGTAGAACAAAAACTGAAGTTGCAATCCTGTGGAAGTTTAGACAGAAAAAAGAACCTGTTAACTCCTAGTATTTGTCTGGTACATGCTGGGAATTATAGGCCTTTTTTATGTTTAAGCTTGCATAGTATTGCACCTTAAGATAGTAATCCTATACTAGAGGTAGATTTAAATGCTATCTGTCTGTAGTTCTCTATCATGGAATTCTTTAGATAGTTCTTGTTTCAATTGCCTTCTCATACTTATCCTAATTACCTTAACATTCACATTATCTTTCTCCTTTTTTTTCTTTCCATCACAGCAGGAAAGGATTTCATACACCCCTCCAGTGAGCCCAGTACCAAATTACACTTCTTCTTCGCCACTACATGTCCCAGTGCCTCGACCAATCAGAATGGAGGAAGATGCTATCAGACTCCCAGCCCACCTACGTGAGTGTTCAGATAATGGCATTCTGAGAAGACTGATGTTGGGAGAAAAAATGGGATGGATCCTGCTATAGAATCACCATCTTGCCTTTTGTTGCTTTCTGTTTTAAAAAGAGCTACAAATAGAAATGTGTTCCCTCTTTGCTGTATTTGGTGGGGGGGGGGCGGTCATGTGAACAAATTGTTGTAAGCGTGTGGAATTATAAGCATCCAAGAGAAGCTGCTCCTCACTGGCAGAGACACACTTTGTATTTTGTATCTCCAGTAAGTTGGTCCCACTGGCTGGTCAGGAAATGTTTCCTGAACTTGGTACTTTCTCTGTTGATTTCTTTACCATCTTCACTGATGCTAGCTATGAGCTTTGAAGATTATTTTGCATGGGCACAGCATACATTTGCTGTGAACAACCTCAGCTTTTCATTGTCCCTATTTTATCTGTGGGATGTCTAAATGGTTAATTTATGATTAATAGTTAATATAACTTCTTGGCATTGATATTACTCAAGCACCTCCCCATGGTATTTAGAAGTTGAATTTTTGAAAGTGAGGCAAAACTGAAGCTGAGACTGTATTTTAATTCTGGCATAAGCATTTAATTTATATCCATGAACACTAACGCACTGTACAATGCACAGCATGCTGCTTCTTAGGGTGCAATTGGTAAGGTTCATATTGAACTGATGACAGTGTACTCTAAGACAATGTTATATTTCTTCAGGTTCTTCGTTGTAGCCTCTGTGCATCACACATAAGGCTGGAAGTTTAAAAAGCTAACGGTTTTTGGCAGGAAAACTCTGCTCCCTTCCCCCTCAGTAGTATATATAGGGCGGAGTGTCCGCCATTTTCCCCAGTCTTTTGCGACTACCATTCGCTGTGCCTCGTGCCTGTTTGACTCTCACTTTGACTACCGTATTTGCCTTTACTCTTATTGTTCTTATTGTTCTTCATTGTTATTACTCCAAGTTAAATTTCCCTTGTTATATCTTTCTCTCTTTTTTCCTCTTCTTTGCTAAAAAACCCCAAAAAAACCCTCAAAAATATGATCTTATCCCTCTTTACTATCTTCTGTTTCTACTTTTCTCTCAATGGCACAGTGAGCGGCTTTCCGCAAATGCACGGAATGTGGGTCCAAGATGTCCCCGGCGGACCCGCGTGACTTGTGCCTCCTCTGCCTTGGCGAGGGGCACAGAACAGACAAATGCCGCCATTGTCTGGCGTTTATCAAGCAGGCCCGTAAAAACAGGGAGAACCGCCTGCGTAAACTCCTCTGGGACCAGACGTTAATGCAGTCGAACCAGCTTGCTGCAAAGTCTGGGCCTACTCCGACTGCACCCGCCAAGCGCCCAGCTTCTGCCTCGGCTGCCTCTGGCCAATGTCCGGCTTTTGCTTTGTCCATGCCTGGCCAACACCCTGCAGCCACACCACCCATGCCTCAGCCGTGCCCATTGGACGATGGGACATCGGCATCTGGAGCCCAACGACCTCTTTCTCCCTCACTCAAACAGCGGGAGAAAAGGAGGCATGGCGGGTCGGATCAGTCGTCTTCTCACAAGAAGGCGAAAAAGGATAAAGTGGCTAAGCTGGCTCATAAGCCGAAAAAACATTGGGACTCGGGTTTGTCAGCCCCATCGATCTCGACGGCTGCATCGGTACCAACACCATCAGTACCGATGCTACAAGCAGCAATGTAGGTCACCCCGCCGGGATCTCAGGGACAACCTGTTCCTCAACCGGGCCAGTCCCCTGAGTGACCCGAGGAGCTGCTATGCGAGTCTATCTCTGATGGAGAAATTCAGGATTCTCCCCCCATGGCTCTCTCGCCAACCAATGCCTCCAGCCAGACCTAGGGCTCAGTCTTCTGCCTCTCCACTGCGGTACCATACACACTCAGATGAACGATGCTCGGAGGAATGGTTCCAACCCTACTATGAAAACTACCCGTCGGGTTGTGGGGACTACCATTCCTTCGGCTTCTACCCGCAGCCAAGGAACCATTCTTCACCTTCCATCCGTGGGGAAGCCCCATCTATCTCCAGACATGCAGAGCCTGAACACCCAACTTCACTGGGGAGTTCTTTGTCCGGCCTGCACCACTTCGAACCCGACTCCGGCTCCGAGGCGGACTCCACCTCTCCTGATGTGGCTATTACATCACAGGGCCCAGCATCTCCTGAAGAACCGCACATCTCCTTCGGAGAGTTGATGTCGAGGCTTGTTTGGTCACTTGAGATTGAGGCACAACACCAGCTCGATCTGAGCACCGACAAGTTCTATGACATTGTGAGGGGAGAGCAGTCACCTGCTATCGTCCTGCCATTGATCACAACATTGCGGCAGGTGATGACCCAGCCTTGGGATCTGCCGACTCAGCCACAGCCCACCGTGTGGAGATACGAAGCCATGTATCGGGTTCAAGAAAGGGACATACCCTTCTTTCTACATCATCACCACGAACTCCGTCGTGGTTGAGTCATCTCAAGGCAGGGAATCCAGGAGACATACTACCCCCTGGGACAAGGAAGGGAAAAAAATTGATACTCTGGCACGCTGGGTCTATGCGGTCTCTGGACTTGACCTTCATATGTCCAATTACGAAGCCACCCTTGCCAGGTATCAGTTTTTCATTATGCAAAAACTAGACAATGTAGCCCCTTCCTTGCCAGAACAACGAGACCTGGCCAGGACCTTCATTAAGGAGGGCATGCAGGTGGCAATTTAACAACTGTCGACAGCCCGCCACCATGTCGACACTGACTCTAGAGCCTTGGTCAGTGCCATCTCACTCCGGAGACATGCCTGACTCAGAAGTTGCAATTTCCCTCATGAAATGAAGAGGCGCATTGAGGAAATGCCCTTCGATGGCTCGGGACTCTTCCACTCTCGTACGTACCATAAGCTAAAATCCATTCATGAGTCCCGCATGATGGCCAGACAGATGGAGCTACCAGCACAGCAGAAACATAAGTGGGCTTGGTCGCGTCCATCTTATTGGTACCAACCCCCTCCGAGACAACAATTTTACCAATGCCAGCAGCGCAGGAGGCAGCAACCTCAACAACGGTTTTGGCAAGCCCGCCGCCGTTTTGACAATGAGAAGCACCAGTGCTGATGGGGTGGGCGAACCTCTACTCCCTCTCAACACCCACCTTTCCCCCTCCCTTTTGGGGACCGGCTGCAAAGCTGACTCCCATTTGGGAGTCCATCACATCTGATCGGTGGGTCTTATCCATCATTCAGCTCGGATGCAGAATAGAATTCGATACCGTTCCTCCGTCGAGGCCGATCTGGCTTATACCACGCTCGCACATGCTAGAAGACAAAGTGCAACAACTACTTTGTAAAGGAGCAATCCGACAGCTCTCCCATTCCGAGGGACTTCATGGATTCTATTTAAGATATTTTATGGTCCCTAAACGGGATGGTGGTCTCTGTCCAATCTTGGACCTCCAAAATATTAACAAATTTATCAAATCTAAGAAATTTCGGATGGCTACTCTTCAAAATATCCTTCCATTGCTGAGGAGAGAGGATTGGTTTGTCTCACTGGATTTGAAAGATGCCTATTTCCACATCTTGATTCACCCAGGTGATAGACGTCTTCTGCGTTTTACCATTGGGTCCCACATATACGAATTCAGTGTCCTTCCATTCGGATTGGCTACCGCTCCAAGGGTCTTTAGGAAGTGTATGGTCCCAGTGTGCGCGCACCTTTGGCTTCAAGGCATCCAAGTATATCCTTACCTGGATGACTGGCTTATAGTCTCCCAGACCCGGGAAGGTCTCCTTCTAGACATCAACAAAACTTGTTATTTGCTGGACGATTTAGGACTGTATATTAACCGTGAAAAATCATCCTCTGTTCCTGCACAGATGATCGACTTCATTGGAGCTCGTCTCGATTCCACTCTAGCGAGGGCCTTTCTCCCTCCAGCCCGCCAGGATAGCCTTTGGTCCTATATTCATCGGATCCGACAAAACAAGATCATCCTGGCACTCTCTGTTCAGAAGCTTTTGGGTCATATGGCCGCCACTGTAGCCATTGTCCCCCATGCCGGGCTCCGACTACGTCCTTTCCAATTATGGTTCAACAGAAATTTCCATCCACAATGAGACTCGCCCAACAAGCCACTTGGGTTGCCTTGATCCATTCTACAGACATAGACATGGTGGACGGTATCGAACAATTTAAATATGGGTACTCCGTTCCAGACGCCTCACCCAACACTGACTCTTTATACCGATGCTTTGCTAATCAGGTAGGGCACTGTATGTGCAGGACTTCAGTCTCAGGGCACTAGGAACCATCAGGAATAGTCGAGACACATCAACTACCTAGAACTCTCAGCAGTCTTCAAAGCTCTTTGATCTTTCGAGGACACTGTTCATCAGCAAGTAATTCAGATCACATCCGACAGCATAGTCGCTGTGTTTTACATCAACAAACAGGGCAGGACAAAATCCGCAGCCCTAGCTTGTCTGTCCATGAACATTTGGGAATGTTGCATCCCGAGGGGTATAACTCTTCTGGCGATCCATCTGGCCAGGATCGACAATGAAGAAGCCGACATCTTGAGCAGACACATGTCGATGACTCATTAGTGGAAGTTAGATCGACAAGTCTACAATCAACTTTTCCAACTCTGGGGACATCGACTTGTTTGCCACCCACAGCAACAGGTTATGCGAGATGTTCTGCTCCAGAGCGGGCATGGGACCGGGGTCAGTGGGAGACGCCTTTATGATCCCTTGGTCCGACATCAAAATTTATGCCTTCCCGCCTATTCCTCTATTAACGAGAATCATTTCAAAGATCATACATAACGGTGCCACGGGAATCCTGATTACACCTTGGTGGCCCCGCCAAGCGTGGTTCTCCACCCTTCTTCGGATTTCGGACAACACCTTTCTTCGCCTCCCGTCGATACCACACCTGATAACTCAACAAGACGGCACAGTCCGTCACCCGAACTTCATTGAATCTCATGGCGTGGCGAATTCGTTGACTGACGGTACTGACTCGGTACCAAGGGCCACTTGATCGTTTGGTACCTCTACTCATGAACCTGAGGAACAGCCTCATCCCTCGGGTTCGGCTGACTTTGTCATGGGATCGAGTACTTTAGACCCGGACAGTCAAAAGATTGTCGAGTCTGCTCTACGACCATCAACACAGAAGTCTTACGCAGTGTTGTGGCGCTGATTCTCATATTTCGCTGAATCACATTCGTTTGCTCCAGCGTCAGCCTCGATCGAAAATATACTTCAGTTTCTTCTACAGTTACATTGTTCGGGACTTAAGCCTTCATCTATTAAGGTTTATGTGGCAGCGATATCGCATTATCGTGGTGTGATACAGGGCTCATCGGTGTTCTCACAGCTTCTTATTAGGAGGTTCCTTAAAGGACTGCAGAATCTTCACCCTTCCATTCGACCTGTCATACCTACGTGGAGTCTTTCAGTTGTTCTTCAAGCACTTACAAGACCTCCATTTGAACCTTTGGCAACCGTTGATCTGCGTCTTGTATCCTGGAAAATGGCCTTTCTTGTGGCTGTTAGATCAGCTCAAAGAACTAGTGAACTTTGCGCTCTTCGAGTAGATCTGCCTTATTTGAACTTTCACAAGGAGAAAGTTGTTCTTCAAACGGACCCTACGTTTTTGCCCAAAGTAGTCACACCGTTCCATTTGAATCAAGAGATGGTTTTACCTGCCTTCTTTCTGTCGCCTTCGAACCCGATTGAGAGATCCTTGCATACTCTTGATGTACGTTGGTGCTTGGCTTTTTACAGATCGCTCACAGAATCCCTTTGGCTCTCCAATAGACTCTTTGTTAAGTACTCTGAGCATGACCAGGGGTCTCCTGTCTCATCGCAAAGACTGTCAAAATGGATAGTGCAAACCATTGCATTGGCATATCAGCTTGCCAAGATAGACTTACCTGTTGTTCTAAGAGGTCACTCCACAAGAGCAGTAGCAGCTTCTTCTGCCTTTGCTGCGGGAATCCCGATTCAAGATGTTTGCAAAGCTGCGACTTGGGCTGCTCCGTGTACTTTTGCTAGGCTTGATATGCGTGCCAGACAGAACTGTTCCTTCAGTAGGGCTGTCCTCTCCGCTGTTCTTCAGTGACGACACTGCCCTCCTCCGAGTCTGGTAAGCTTGCTACTCACCCGTATGTGTGATGCACAAAGGCCACGACAAAGAAAAGCAGGTTGCTTACCCGTAACTGATGTTCTTCGAGTGGCCATCTGTGCATTCACACAACCCACCCGCCAGCCGCACTCGGTGTTGGTGTGTGGATTTCTTCATCGGTACCATACTTTAATATTCATGGTACCTGTCACACTTGTTGTAATGTATTTCTCTACCACAGGGGGGTGAACGATCGGTCTCCCAAAGACTGGGGAAAATGGTGGACACGCCTCCCTATATATCTACTGAGGGGGAGGGGAGGGGAGTTTTCCTGCCAAAAACCGTTAGCATTCTAATCTTCTGGCCTTGGGCACTGCGCAGGCGCAGCACCCATTTGTGTGATGCACAGATGGTCACTTGAAGAACATCAGTTACAGATGAGCAACCTGCTTTTTTTTTAACCAAATAGAACAAATACTATTACATGTGTTAAAATCACTGTAGACCAAACTATTGCACAATAAAAGAAACAGCCTACAGGAGGTAACTGGAGACTTTATCACTGTCTAGGCAGTGTTTCTTAATGTGAGAACAGAGAAGTTACAAGCATCATCTGTGGAATGTTGCAGGGATGGAAGAGTTCACCGAAAGTTGGCCTGTAATTAACTTCATTAATGTGCCTCTTTAGTACATTGTTTTTAATTTGCTGGGCTATTTGATTTCTAGATGTCCCTCCAATCCCCTCTTTATTTCCCATGAATATTTATATTCCATGCTTCTCTTAACTTTATTTTAACCTAGTCTTATTATCTTTAATGATGCCCTGAAACTAGTCTTCCATCCCTCCCCCACATCAGTCCAAGGAGGAAAAGCTGCCAAAATTTCAGTTTTGTTGTGCTATTCTACAAGATGGCTTTACCGTATATCATTAAGTGCTTTCTCGTGTGATGCATGTAATACCCTGGGGCAAAAGCTGCTTGGAAATGGTCAGAAAGTATATGAGGGCACTTTGTAGTGTTTGCCAGAAACAGGTAAGCAAAAACATGCTGTTAGAAGCACAGAACCTAGTGCCAAATCTCAGGCGGGTGTGCTTGAATCATTGCTTTCTGAGGCAGGAGAAAGGATGGGGCAGAATCCTGCTATGCCGTCTGTTCCCAGGCCCTTAAGTAGTAAATGTTGCAACTCATAATTGAAGTTTGTTCTTTACTTAGTGTTTACTGTATTGACATGATGAAAATAATTTACTACAAAGTAGTATTACTTAACCACACTATTATATGTTGTATGTTTATTTTCTTGACACAGCTGATGATATGATCCAATCTTTTGTAGAGAAGCACATCTACAGACTGTTCAAAGTAAGAGTAAGGGAGGACTGCAGGTTTCAAGCTGGAGAATATCAGCTGGAAGCCCAGGAGAATCTGTAGCTAGCCTGTCAGTGGAAGAATTGCCTAGAATGGTGGGGGGGGGATCATTTTGGCAAGGCCAGATTTGAGCCTTCCAGCAAAAGGGGGAGGGGGCAAGTTACCTGCCTGTGATTTAAAGCTTTTCTAAATCAAACATTTTAAGAAGATTCAATTTTTGTTCCTGTTGACAAAAGTCCCACAACTCAATAGGGATTACTCCCAGGTAAGTGTGTGTAGGCCTGGAACTAAAATTGGTTTTCCTGATTAATACAACTAATTAGGACTCTGTGCTGCAGCTTGTACCAACCTATGCATAACCACTTATTTATTGTGAGCAACAAGTGCTTTCAGATTGACCAGACAGATAATTTATAATGACTTCCAAAAGGGTTTGTTCTTCATTCTTCCAGAATACTGAAGCAGCAAAAATGTCTAGTTTGCAAATTTTGTACACCTTTGCAAGGCTTGAACGAGTATTCCTATTTTCTTTTGTTTCTATGACAGTTCTGCATTATTCCCCATGAATGTAATTATTTTATAGGCCCTGAATATGCTTTTTAGTGTTATTTACTAATTCTGCAAGGTTTTGGAGAAGATGAGGAGGTAGATGGGAGGTACTCACAATGGTGTGTTGCTGTTTCCTCTCTCCCACAGATGAAACCAGCCCTGACTTCCTTGTTTTGATGCAGTACAATTTTTGTGGGTCAGAAAGATGGCATTAGTTATCTCACTGCAGCCTTTTGGTGACAAGCTTCAGTGCTTTATAACAATGGCTGTGCAATAAGGCAGGCAGGCTTGGCTAATCAGGTTACTTGTTCATCAGTCAATGTACCTGGAGCAGTTCAAACATAGAAACATAGAAACAGAGCGAGTCAGAAGGGGCCTCCCGGGCCATCTAGTCTGACCTCCGGCACCAGCCGACTCCCCTCATGACATGCCCACCATGTGCATGTCCAGCCTGTCTTTGAACACCCTCACCAATGGGGCCTCAACGACCTCCCGTGGAAGCCCATTCCACGCCCTCGGGGTCCTAACTGTCAGGAAGTGCTTCCTGGCATCCAAATTGAACCTTGGCTCCCTGAGCTTTGCAGCATTGGAGCGCGTCCTGCCTTCCTCTGCAGGGGAGAACAGGCCTCTCCCCATCTCCATGTGACACCCCCTCACATACCTGTATGTTGCCAACATATCCCCTCTGAGTCTCCTCTTCTCCAAGCTGAAGAGACCCAGTTCCCTCAGTCTTGCCTCATACGGCATCCCCTGCAAACCAGCCACCATCCTTGTGGCCCTACACTGCACTGACTCCAGCCTGGCTATATCCTTTCTGTAATGAGGGGCCCAAAACTGAACACAATACTCCAGTTGCGGGTGCACCAGAGTCATGTAGAGTGGTAGTAATACCTCTCTTGATCTAGAAGCCACACTTCTGGCTATGCAACCAAGGGTGGCATTCGCCCTCTTGACCACCGCATCACACTGCTGACTCATGTTTAGCCTGCGGTCAACCAGTACCCCGAGGTCCCTTTCACAAGTGCTGCTCTCCAGCCACTTGTCACCTAACCTGTACTTATGACAGCTATTCTTATGCCCCAAGTGCAAGACCTTGCACTTATCCACATTGAACGCCATCCTGTTGTCTCCTGCCCACTTCCATAGTCTGTCCAGATCCTGTTGGATCTGGTGTATCTGCTCCTCAGTTGTGGCCACTGCTCCAGTTTTAGTGTCGTCTGCGAATTTGATCAGCAGACTGTTCACCCCTTCTTCCATGTCGTTAATGAAAAGATTAAACAGGATCGGCCCCAGGACAGAGCCCTGGGGGACCCTGCTTGTCACTGGCTGCCATCCCGACGATTCCCCGCTAATGGTTAACTTCTGCTTTCGGTCAGTCAACCATGCCCTAATCCACCGGACAGTGCTTTGGTGTATCCCAAAACTCCTCAGTTTCTCCACCAGGATATCATGGGGCACTTTGTCAAAGGCCTTGCTGAAATCCAGGTATACTACATCCACTGCATCCCCTCCATCTAGCCATCTTGAAACCTTGTCATAGAATTCCACAAGGTTTGTCTGGCAGGACCTGTTTTTGCGGAAGCCGTGTTGTGTGGCTGTCAGCCTCCCTTCCCTATCTAGCATCACTAGATCTCTCTCTATTATGAGCCTTTCCATTGTTTTTCCTACAATGGACATAAGGCTAACCGGTCTATAATTCCCCATGTCCTTCCTGCTACCCTTTTTGAAAATTGGGACCACCGATCCCACCCTCCAGTCCTCTGGAACTTCACCTGTTCTCCACGAGGCCTCAAAAATGGAGGCCAGCGGGCATGAGAGAACCCCTGCCAACTCTCTAAGTACTCTCGGGTGTAACCTGTCAGGGCCTGGCGCCTTTGTAATGTCCAATGCCCTGAGGAGCCCCTCGACTTCAAGGGGGGTGACTCTAATCTCTGCCCCTAAGTCCCCAGCCTCATCTAATCTCCTATACAGATATCCCCCGTCCTGCTTTGGGGAGAACACAGAGGCAAAATAGTCATTTAGCATCTGTGCCTGTTCCCTCATGTCAGTCACTGGATCACCTTCCTCCTTATTTAGTGGTCCCACCACTTGTCTCCCCTTCCTTTTCCTATTTACATGCTGAAAGAAGCCCTTTTTGTTGCTCTTGATATTCTTGGCAAGTCTCAGCTCATAATCAGCCTTAGCCTTGCGAAGAATCCTTCTGCAACGGGCCTCCTCCTCCTGGTATACCCTTTTGTCTATTTCCCCCAGTACCCATTTCCTGTGGAGGCTCCTCTTTCGTCTAATCCCCCTTACCACCTCCTTTCGCATCCATGGCGGCACTCTCCTCCGCCTCCCCACCTTACTGACTAGAGGTTTCATCAAGGCTTGTGCCTGCAAAACCTCCCTTTTGAGTGCCATCCACCCCTCCTCAACTCGCTTACGTTCCAGTAACCTATCCCAGGAGACTTTCCCCAGCCTGGCCTTCAGTTGGCCAAAGTTGGCCCTCTTGAAGTCCCAGCTTCTAGCGCTCGCCCTGCTGCATGGCCCCAGTCCCCTGATCTCAAAGCAAAGGATGGAGTGATCACTCGCATCCAGAGCTCCCATAATCTGTACTTCATCTATCAGCTCCTCCCTATTGGTCAAGACCAAGTCCAGGATGTTTCCCCCCCTCGTCGCCTCTCGGACCCTCTGTGTGAAAAACCCACCCTCTAGAGCTTCTAGGAAGTGACGTGACCTGGCTGTCACCGCTGAGTGAGTCTTCCAAGTAATATCCGGGCGATTGAAATCCCCCATAATTACTGTGTCTCTCCCCCAAGATATCCTTAGAATCTGGCCTGTCAGGACATCATCCAGGGTCTCAAGTTGACCTGGAGGGCGATAACATACCCCCACTGTCAGGTCTCTTTCCCTGTCAAAACCCCTAAGTTTCACCCAGACTGCCTCTACCGAATCCCCATCTGTGCTGCATTCTATCTCACTGCATCCTATCCCTTCCCTGACGTATAAAGCCACGCCCCCACCTCTTTCCCTTCCTGTCTTTTCTAAAAAGGTGATACTCTTCTATGTTTACATTCCAGACTTGCCTTTCATCCCACCAAGTTTCTGTGATACCCACCAGGTCATATCCTCCTATTCCCAGGAGAGCTTCAAGCTCTTCCTGCTTATTACCCATGCTCCTAGCATTGGTGTACATGCACCTCAACTCCTTCCCACCGCTTCCTTTCCTTGGAGTGCCCAGCATCCTCCTTCCTCCCATCCTCCCTGGTACCTGGCCCCTCTCTGTAGAAGTCCTGTCAGTTCCTGCAGTATTTCTAAAGCCCTGCTCCCAGAGCCCCGATCCTCCCTGCACACTTGTCCAGTGCAGACATGTTACTGGGGGGCCTGAACCCACCCCCCACTGGCTCAGTTTAAAGTCTTCTGGATGAAGCTCGCTAGAGCATCTCCAAAGGACCTTTTCCCCATCCTCGTGAGGTGTAACCCATCCCTTGCCAGAAGTCCATTGGTAAGAAAACGAGTGCCGTGGTGGAGGAACCTGAAGCGTTCCTTCTGGCACCACACCCTAAGCCAGTTGTTCACCTCAGAGGCCCTCCTGTCCCTTCCTGTCCCAAATCCCCGGACAGGTAAGATTGATGAGAAGGCCACTTGGGCCTTCAGCTCCCTGAGTTTCTTCCCCAAGGCCAAAAAGTCCCTGGTGATCCCGACCACCCCCTGCCTGGCCACATCGTTTGTGCCCACATGGATCACCAGGAGCGGCTGGTGACCCCCGGAGCGAACAAGACGCTCCACTCTGTCCTTCACATGCCGGATGCGTGCGCCCGGCAGGCAGCAAACCTCCCTTGTCTCAAGGCTGAGGCGGCACACCACCGCCTCAGTGCCCCTCAGCAGGGAGTCCCCAACAAGAATCACCTGCCGCCGTGCCTTCCCGGTGCTGGTGGGCAGCCGTGCCCTGGTCCTCGCCTCTCCTGCAGCGGCCCCCTTGCCGCCTGATGTCCCAGGCTGGGGGTCCTGCTGGTCCCCCGAGGCCTTGTCAGCCCCAGCCTCCCCAAGTGGAGAGAACCTGTTTCCCAGTTCCAGATTGGTGCCAGGAGGAGGAGGAGACCGTGCTGGCCTCCTCCTCTTGTGGGTGACATACCTCCATGTCTCCGCAGCTGCTCCTCCCGTGGTCTCTCCCTCAGCCCTCTGTCCAGAGGGGGGCTGCTCCGGGGGGGCCCGGAGAGCTCTCTCAGCCCTCAGGCACCTCACCTCCTCTTCTAGAAGCAAACAGTGGACAATTCCTCTCTAGTGCCTCTGCTGACAGGAACAAGCCAGTACTTTTAACTCACTCTTGAGTAGCAGCAGTGAGTATTTAAGCATAGTAATGTTGCTTAATTTGTTTACAAAGTTGTAGTAAAGGATACTAGGATACTCTTGTATCATTTTCTACAGTTCTGTAAATGAATCACCCAGAGTTACTAGTTTACAAACAATCAGCCTGTCTGCAAGCACATTATTTAGGTTAGCTATTTGAGGCACACTGAAGGCTTGAATGGAAAAATAAGAAACTTTTTCATTTTAGACTACTCTTGGTTGCCTGATGGCAGTTTTTATGCACCACATGAGACATATTGCATTATTGTTTACAGGCCTGAAATAAGTAATCTAGTCAAATAAAGTTTGCCAGTTCATGATTCTTGGGATTCAGGAAATACTGAGCAGCTTCAATTTTTTGTGAATAATTTTAAATCCTATGCTTAAAAATGTAGCATGTGAATAATACAGAACTTTGTTTGGGAAGAAGTGTACCATGCAGATGTGTGCTGTACATATGTTTGAGAGCAACATCTTATAAAGGTCTCTGTTGAGAGTTTTGCAGGGTAGTGTGTAAAATAGTCCTACTCTTCTTTCAGTTGCCCTTGCCAAGCCCAGACAACCCATTCTGGAGCAGGGAAGTGCTTAGGGAGAAAGTCTTTCTGTTTTGTGCAATGCCACCTACTTAAGTGAGTAAATGGGATGCATGACTCTGAAATAAGCTAATATCCAGACCAAAGTAAAATACCCATTTTCAGTTAGCATGATTAAGCAGGTGATTTCTGCCCTATTGGCATTTAATTTCCCCATGTGTAAAAGGAAAAGAATGACAATATTTATTAATTAATTAATTAATTAATTAAAACATTATACTATTCCTTTAGCACACTGCTCTTGGGACAGTTTACAAATAAGCAACCATTAAAACAACAGTAACCAAAAACCTATATATGGATATAAGCAAAACAAGCTAAACAACAATAACCCAAAATAGATAATAACACAATGAACCACTGCCACCAATCATTATTATAAAAACCAATGTAAAAACGTATCTCTAGTCAGTAATTAAAATACTGAGAATAAAATGGTTTTGACCTGGCCCTGAAATGTATAAAGTGTTGGGTCCAAGCGCACCTCCTGGGGAGTTGATTCCATAAATGGGGCACTGCTACCAAAAGGCCCTTCCTGTCGGAACCACCGTCCTTGCTTCCTTTAAAGAAGACTCTTGGAGAAGAAGCTTCGCTGGAGAGCTTAGGGTCTGGGTAGGTGTATAAGCGAAGAGGTATTCCTTAAGATATCCAGGTCTTAAGCCATTTATGGCTTTTTGTGTTAATATCAGCACCTTGAAGTGGGCCCAGACTTCAATTGGTAGCCAGTGTAATTGTTAGAGAACAGGGCATGTATTGGCTTCCAGTAAGCAGACGGATGGCATTGTTCTGTACCAACTGAAGTTTCCAGACCATTTTCAAAGGCAGCCCCACACACAACATATTCCAGTATTTTAAATTTGAGGTTACCAGTGCGTGGCTCACCATTGCTAGATGATGCTCATCCAGATATGGGTGCAGCTGATAAAAGGTGCTCCTGACCAAAGATACCACCTGGTGTTCCAGGGACAATTCTGGGTCCAGGAGCACCCCAAACTCTGCACTCTGTCCTACAGGAGGAGGTGTTGCCAATTGCTATGAGGCAACACAGGTGGGAGATTCAGTTGTCAGAACAATGGGAAAGGCAAAAGCAAGTGAGGAATCTCAGTTCCTCACCTCTGGACAGGTATCAGAGAAAGTTTCTTAAATGGGATGAAGTTTAGCAGGGGTTTCAAAGAGAGCTCAACCCTTTACTCTGAATGAACTCAGAGATGTTGACAATAAGGGCATATAACAAGCATTGTGAAAGGGAACCCTGAAGCAGTGTGCCTCACAATACCATCCCCCAGCGACACTATCTGGAATAGCTAGTCAAGCAGGAATAGAATTACTGCAGAGCATTGCTTCCAACTCATAACCTGGCCAGCCTATCCAGAAGGATACCATGGTTGATGGTATCAAAAGCCACTGAGAGGTCCAGGAGAACTAACAGGGATGTACTCCCCCATCCTTCTCCCTGCAAAGAATATCTCACAGGATAATTAAGGCAATCTCTTTCCCATAACCATGTCTAAATCTCGACTGAAATGGATCTAGATGGTCTGTTTCCTCCAAGAGTGCTTGGCACTGTCCACCACACACTCAAGCACCTTATTGAAGAAGTGAATTTTGGTTACAGGCCTATAGTTGTTAACATCTACTCGGTCCAGACTAGCCTTCTTCAGCAGAGGCTTTATCATCACCTCTTATAATGGAGGCAGGATCTGACCCTGCATCAGAGAGGTGTTCACAATAGCCTGGACCCAGGAGCGCATTCCCTCCTTGGCTTGGATGACCAGCCATGAGGGGAAAGGGTCAAGAGTACAAGTGGTAGGCCAAGCATGTTGCCCATATCATCAGGCCTCAGTAATTGAAACCTGTTCAATAAAATAGGACCAGACAGGGCTCTGGATGCCTACATTGTAGGAACTGCATCAAATGTGGAGTCCAATTAGTGCCAAAGCTGAGAAACTGTATTCACAAAGTGCTGTGCAAATTTGTCATAGCCTGCTGTTGAGGGTTAACCTTGATCTTCTTTGGGAACAACACGTAAAAGGCCACAGACCACTCAGAACAGTTCTGCTGGGCAGCACTGAGAGGATGCAATGCTGGCAGAGAGGAAGGCTTTCTTTACTACCTTCACCACCACGGAGTAGGCTCAATAATGAGCTCTTACCCATGTGTGGTCAGATTCAGCCCAAGTTTTACTCCACCTGTGCTCTAGTCATCTTCTCAGTTGCTTCATTGCCCACAATTCTGTGTATACTACGGTGCCACGCAGGCTTTGCATGTGGGAAGAGGGTGCTTAGGAACAATTGTGTCAACTAACCAGGTTACCTCTGAATTCCATAGGGTGACCTGGGCTTTGACAGGAGAGCTAGCCATCTCAGCCAGATAAACCCTCAGGGCCCTCTGGAAACCATTTGGATCCATCAGACTCTGGGGGTGGAATACTTTAATAGGTCCTCCACCCTCGCAGAGGAAAGAGTATTCATAAGTCTAAATCTCATGAGGCAGTGATCTGACCCACTTCGTTATCACCATCTTTCTGTCTAGTTGAAAAAACCAGATCCAGAGTGTGACCCTTCTCATGTGTTGGGCCAGTGACATACTGAGACAGCCTCATGGTTGTCATGATGGCCATGAAGTCCCGAGCTGCCCCACACAAAGCAGCTTCAACATGGAAATTGAGGTCCTCCAGAACCATCATCCTGGGGGTCCTCAACACCAAGTTTGAGACTACCTTCATCAGCTCAGGTAGGAAGCCTGATGTGCAGCTCAGGACTTACCTATTCAGGTGGGGAGTCTTATGTGCAGTAAAGTTTATATATTCTGATTAACAATAAGACGAGAAGGCTGGTGAAGAAATTAGAAATGTTTTATGAAAGGTGTTCTTTGCAAATGACCTGTTACTGTAGTTCTCAGAGTTCATTATAGTGATCCTATGTTGACAGGGATTGTGTGAAGGATCAGAAACAGGGACAAACTATTCTATGCTCATAGACAAAACTTTGCAGAAAATGGCAAAGGGAAATCACTGTCAATTCAAAACATCAAACATATAAATATGTGTAATTACAAGTGCTCATACAGCAGACTTTGCTTCTTCCTGGTAATACTCCCACTAATTAATCTATGTCTGAGTGGGGCTAGACTATGCAGGACAACATAGTCTATTATTTTCCCAAAGGAATAAGACTGAAGTTTGCTGAAGTTTATCTCCCCATCCTTGTTCCCTCTGCTGAAGATACGCATTGAGAAAGCGTTAATTATAAACGCTTAATTATAAAGCTTAATTATAAAGCATATATAAAGCGTTAATTATACAGTGACAGTGACACACGCGTTGGTGACTTCCCGATTAGATTTCTGTAACACGCTCTACGTGGGGCTGCCCTTGAAGACGGTCCGGATACTTCAATTGGTGCAAAATAGAGCTGCCAGGTTGCTGACGGGGACTGGGCATTATTCTCACCCCAGTTCTCCGTCAGCTCCACTGGCTCTCGATTGAAGTCTTTGAGGTATTTGTTTTTTGGCGCCAGGCGAAGACCTTTTTATTTAAATCATATTTTAACTGTTAATTTGTTTATTGTTAATAAATTGTTAATTTGGATTGTATTTTAAAGGGTTTTTGCCAAGATGCACGGGGGGGGGGGGGTTAAATGAATTTATATGTTTTAATTTATTGTTCTAAGCCGCCCCGAGGCTTTATTGCGATGGGGCGGCATAGAAATGCATTAATTAATTAATTAACTAACTAACTAACTAACCCATTCTTTCACTTAGATATATGGGCATGCTATTCCTTCTAGTGACAGCAACAGGAAGAAGGGTGGGAGGAGCAATTTTGACAAGGTAAATTGGATGCTTCAGTTCCTTCCTGGACCAGCTTCTGTATTCTAAAGGACAGAGGCAAAGTTAAAAATCAGCTCAGTAGGGCTGGAGCCCCAAATCTTACATTTGAAGCTCCAGATCTCTGGAATACTATGTACCCACCACCCTGCTGCCCATGGACACTCTGATGATCTCTGTTATACTTTGCCTAGTTGGAGTTTTGCCCACATGTGCTTTACCTCTGGCTGCCCACCTGCCCTCTGCCCCACCCCTGCTTGTTTTTTTCTGAAATCAGATATCCTACTCTCTCCTGTCCATATATTCATTTTTACCAATAGGAGCATCCTTAGGAAATTGGACCCTTTAATATACACACACACACAGACTTTATGTAAAAACGTTTTGTCTTGTGAGCCTGAGTCCCAGATGTTTTAAGTACTTAGCACTGCCCCTACTGAAGGGATACCTTTCTCCAGATGTTAGTCTGAGTCTGTGGTTTAGCTTTTCCCCACCTGCTAACCCCATATAGTTGGTAAAGTTCTATAATAAAAAAAATAAGGACAGGTATGTTGTTGCGTATGTGGGCTGTGAAATGACTATGCTTTTCTAGAAAGATTCTGCCCTCACAATCATTCATTTAGTCTAGAAAATGAAGCCTCACAATTCCAATGGAAGAGTTCACATCCTTGCAGGTGATTGTACATTTTATTCCAAATCACTGTGGACAGGTGTGAAAGCTGGACAGTGAAGAAAGCTGTCAAGAAGAAAATTGATGAGTTGAAAAGATGGTGCTGGAGGAGAGCTTTGTGAATACCCTGGACCAACAGAAAGACAAACAAGTGGTTCCTAGATCAAATTAAATCAAACCAAAGCTTTCTCTAGAAGCAAAAATGGCAAAACTGAGGCTTCTTTGTCGTGGCCTCTGTGCATCACACATATGGGTGCTGCCCCTACACAGTGCCTGTGGCTGGAAAGATTTAAAGCTTAACGGTTTTGGCGGGAACTCCACACCCCTCCCCCCCTACAGTATAAGAAGGCAGAGTGCCCGCCATGTCCTTAGTCTTCTTGCGACTGCCGTTCACTGTGCCTTGAGCCTTTTGTCTCTCAGTTTGTACTTGTTGTGCATGAGGCCACGACAGGAGCTGCTACTCATGAGGAAGACCTGACCTTAACAGCCTGAGTTCAAGAGACTCCACCACAGCTCGATATGGATACAAATTAGCCTGTTGCTGAGAGCGCCTCTAGTCTATAGCCCACTACACAGATGCCTGGCCCTTTAAGTCAGCCCGACTACGAGGAGGAGGAAGACACTAGAACAGAAAAGACACATGACAACAACTCCTCTTCCGAGGCAGAGCTGACAGGACCGAAGCTGAAGGCATCATGGGATATGTAGACTTCAAAACTGCACGTAACAGAAGACTTATTAAATCTTATCAGTTGAAAGCCAAAAGGGAACAGGAGAGGAGGGAGGAACGAATGAGGGAGGGGGATATGACGTAGCGGGGAAAGGCTATCGCCATTCAGAGGCAAACATCTGCTCACCAAAGACTATCATTAAGAAGCTCTTCAGTAGAATTGTAAATCTTGTAGATAACTAGCAATAAATAGATTTAGTTTTATTGCTCTTGTAAGTGTGGTTAATTACGACCAAAGCTATCGGGTCTCTGCCCCCCTTGACAGTACTACACGTTTATCCAGTTACCTTACCATTGTTTCTCTTAGCTAGTTAAGATTCCAGGTTTTTACCCTCCCTGTTAGAAGTTTTCTTCTCGTCCCCTTTCCTGTTTTTCCAAAACCCCCCCACCATATATATAGTTTTTCTTTCTCTGTTATTACCTTTGCTATCTCTCCTTTTCATCCTCAATGGCACAATGTGCGGCTTTCCGCAAGTGCTCTCAGTGCGGATCTAAATTGTCGCCTACTGATCTGCATGATCTGTGCCTTCTCTGTCTCGGAGAAGGGCACAGGACTGATAAATGCAGCCATTGCCTGGACTTTACTAAGCAGGCGAGGAAGAATCGAGAAAACTGTCTGCGCAAACTCTTGTGGGACCAAGCCCTCCTCCAATCCGACCAACTGGCAGGCAAATCTACTGCTTCATCCTCCTCTTCCACTACACCTCCGCCCCACCCATTGGCTGATAGTGCCCCTTTGCCAGAGAGTCAGCGCTCCTCTGCATCTCCACATAAGCAGAAGGAGAAGAGGAAGCATAGTGAATCAGACAAGTCCTCAGGCCATAAGAAGCCTAAGAAGGACAAGACGGACAAGGTGGCTCACAAATCTAAGAAAGCTGATTATTCCCGATACCATGACTCAGGTTCGTCTGCTCTGTCAATCCCGACAGTCGCTTCAGTACCGACACCAACCGGACCGGCTCTTCAGTTGGCGATTCATGTGACCCCGCCCAGGTCTCCAAGATGGGTCGCTCCTTCCATCCCGTCTTTGCCTGAGCACCAAGAGGTTTCCATGTTGGGGTTCATCTCTGATGGAGAGATTCGGGACTCCCCCCCAATGGCATGCTCGCCTATTCAGCCATCACCTGAGCCTTCCCCAAGGGCCCCTTCTCAGCAGGTGCAATACCAGCAGCGCGCCTCCATCTGTCCCTCTGGAGAATGGGTGCAACCGCCCCATAGGCCAACTTACTGCGAGCCATGGGATGACTATCCACCCTATGGCTATTATCCCTCAGTACGCAATCGTACCCTCTCTCCAGTCCCGAGAGAAGTTCCATTGACCTCTAGAGTGGCTCAGCCCAGGTGCCCTACCTTGCCTATTGATTCCTCCTCCAGCCTTCCGCCTCAGTACGACTCAGACTTGGAGGACTCTGAAATAGCTTCTACTTCACCGAACACTGTGATCACCACACAAGATCCCAGCTCACTGGAAGAGCCTTATGTAACATTTGGGGAATTAATGGTGAGACTTACAAGGTCACTTGAGATCGAAGCCCAGCACCGCTTCGATCCCAATGCCAATAAATTCTATAACATTGTAAAGGGTGAACAGTCCGCCGCCATCATCTTGCCACTGATCACCACTCTTCGTCAGGCGATGATGGACCCATGGAATTACTCCAATCAGCCTCAACCCACTTTGCAATGCTACGAGTCCATATATCGAATCTGTGAGCAGGATATTCCATTCCTCCTGCATCACCCGAGACCGAACTCAATCATAGTAGTGTCGTCTCACGACCACGAGTCAAGGGGACACACCACTCCTTGTGATAAGGAAGGTCGTAAGATCGACATGTTGGCTTGCTGCATCTGTGCCACCACAGGTCTTGGGCTCTGGATTTCTAATTATGAGGCTACGCTGGCTCGCTATCAGTATTTTCTAATGCAGAAATTAGAAAATATCACAGAGTCGCTTCCGGAGCAGCAAAAAGACCTGGCCCAAATTTTCATCAAGGAGGCAATGCAGGTGTCGGTCCAGCAACTCTCCACGGTGAGATACCATGTCGATTGCGACTCTAGAGCTCTCGGCGGTGCTGTAGCCCTCTGTCACCATGGCTGGCTCCGGAATTGCAACTTCCTGGATGAAACAAAGCATCGGATTGAGGATATGCCTTTCAATGGCTCAGGGCTCTTCAATGCCTGGATGAACTACAAGATGAAGACAATCCATGAGTTGAGGGTTACAGCTCATCAGATGGAAGTCCCTAATCAATCTCACCGTAAGTGGTCTTGGTCCCGTCCATCCTACTGATACCAGCCCTATTCACAATTCTCGGGCCGACAACAATTCCAGCCTCACCAACAGCACTGGAAGCAACAACAGCAGCATTTCCAACAGAGCTGTCATCGCCCTGATTCAGACAAATGCCAGTGCTGACGGGCTGAGTGAACTTCTCCTCTTCTCCTGAACCCACTTTCCTCTCTTCCTTTTGGAGATCAACAGCAAAGTCAACTCCCCATTTGGGAGTCCATCACATCTGATCAGTGGGTTTTATCCATCGTACAGCACGGATACAGAATCGAGTTCGATACTGTGCCCCCACCGGGACCGATCCGATTTACACCTCAGTCATCGGTTCTCATAGATGAAGTTCAACAGCTTCTTCATAAAGGAGCGATTTGACAACTCACACGCTCTGAGGGGTTACACGGCTTCCACTCAAGATATTTCACGGTTCATAAGTGTGATGGTGGTCTTCATCTTATACTGGACCTACGTGACATCAATAGGTTAATCAAAACCAAGAAATTTTGGATGATCACCCTTCAAAACATCCTTCCATTGCTTAGGAGAGAGGATTGGTTCGCTTCTCTGGACTTAAAGGATGCCTATTTCCATATTACCATCCATCCGTCTCCCAGGTGTCTCCTTCGATTCACCGTTGGTTCTGACCTGTTTGAGTATAATGTTTTGCCTTTTGGACTGGCTACTGCCCCCCCGGGTCTTTACAAAATGCATGGCCTCGGTGTGCGTGCATCTTCAGCTCCAGGGTGTTAAAGTGTACCCTTACCTGGATGACTCATCTAGAGAAGGCCTTCGATCATCGATTCAGACTACTTGTACCCTCTTGGATAATTTGGGACTATATATTAACCAAGAGAAAACATGCCTTGCTTCCTCACAGATCATCGATTTCATTGGAGCTCGCCTTGACTCTATGATGGCGAAAACCTTCCTTCCACAAGGATGACAAGACAATCTTCATGCATCAATCCATCGAATCCACATGGACAGATCTGTTCCAGCACTATCGAAGCAGAAACTCCTTGGTCACATGGTCTCCATAGTCTCCGTAGTTCCCCATGCCAGACTATGGATGAGGCCCCTCCAATTGTGGTTCAATGGTCTCTTCCAACCCCAATGAGACTTGCCTCAGCAGCTTCTCTGCCTTCCAACCTCTGTCCTCCAGACCTTATCATGGTGGACTATGCAAAACAATCTGTCTGTCAGCATTCCATTCTGTCCGCCTCACCCAACTCTGACTCTGTTCACCAATTCCTCATCGAGTGGGGAGCCCTCTGTGCTGGACTCCGTACTCAGGGCACCTGGGACTATTGGGAGACCACCAAACACATCAATTACCTAGAACTGCTGGTGGTCTTTGAAGCCCTTCGGTCATTCGAGGACACTCTTCGGCAGCAAATTGTTCAGGTTGCCTCCGACAACATTGTGGCTGGATTCTACATAAACAAGGCGGAACAAAGTCCACCTCCCTGGCCTGCCTAGCTATGCAACTGTGGGACTGGTGTATCCTGAGGGAGATTACCCTCCTCACCATTCACCTAGCCAGTACTGACAAGGATGAGGCAGACACACACAGCAGACAAATGTCGACAACCCACGAATGGGAACTAGATTGTCAGACCTGTCATCATCTCTTCCAGACATGGGGCTCTTCAGACATAGATCTGTTTGCCACTCACACAAACAGGGTGTGCAAAATGTTCTGCTCCCACACAGACATTGGCCCGTGTTCGAAAGGAGACGCTCTCATGATCCCCTGGGCGAACATGTTCTTTTACGCGTTTTCCCCGATTCCACTTATAACAAGAGTCCTTGCCAAGATCACTTACGACAATGCCCAGGAAATCCTCATCACTCCCTGGTGGCCCCATCAACCATGGTTCCCTACTCTTCTCCGTCTGTCTGGCAACACCTTCCAGTGACTGCCTCTCATACCTCATCTAATCACTCAACAGAATGGAGCTGTTCGTCACCCAGATCTTCCTTCACTCAATCTGACAGTCTGGCTCATTTGATGAATCATGGGGCTCCTTCGGTACCGGTGGCTTCGACACTGGCCCGACACCTTTCAGATACGACTCCTCCTTCTCCTTCGGTACCAGCAAATGCCTCATCGAATCCGAGTACTCTGCATCCCGATATCCAGTTCATTCTCCAGTCTGCGCTAAGCCCTGCAGCCCGCTGATCTTACTTGGTCAAATGGAGGTGATTTATATCTTTTGCTGAATCTAATAGCTTTATTGCTCATTCAGCCTCCATTGAAAATATTCTTCAATTTCTCTTATCACTACATCAGTCTGGACTTAAGCTGTCATCTATTAAAGTTTACATTGCTGCAATCTCCCACTATCATGGCCATGTTCTGGGTTCTTCGGTGTTTTCTCATACCCTAATTCGTCAATTCTTCAAGGGATTACAGAACCTACAACCACCAGTTAGACCAGTTATTCCTACTTGGAACCTCTCTGTTGTCTTCCAGGCACTTACTTGACCTCTTTTCGAGCCCCTGGTGACTACTGACTGACGCCTCTTGTCTTGGAAGACTGCCTTTCTCATCGTTATCACATCCGCTAGAAGGGCCAGTGAGCTCTGTGCACTCCGTACAGACCCTCCTTATCTCAACTTCCATAAGGAGAAGGTCGTCCTGCATACCAATCCGGCGTTTTTACTTAAGGCTGTGTCTCCTTTCCATATTAATCAAGAAATCGTCTTATCAGCTTTCTTCCCCACACCATCTACACCAATAGAACAATCGCTTCACTCTCTCGATGTTTGTCATTGCCTTGCCTTTTACGGGTCTTGCACAGAGTCCTTCCGCAAATCTAACTGCCTTTTCATCATGTACTCAGAACATGACAAGGGTTCTCCTATTGGATCCCAAAGACTGTCGAAATGGATTGTGCAGACCATTGAGCTGGCGTACCAGCTTGCCAAATTGGACTTACTTGTCATGCCCAGAGGGCACTCCACGAGAGCAGTAGCAGCTTCCTCTGCCTTTTCTGCTGGCATCCCGATTCAGGACATATGCAAGGCTTGCACCTGGACTACTCCTTGCACCTTTGCCAGACATTACCACCTTGATGTGTGTGCCAGACACGATTGCTCCTTTGGTCGAGCAATCCTTTCTTCTGTTCTCCAATGACGATACCGCCTGCCTCCGGGTTCGATAAGCTTGCTAATCACCCATATGAGTGATGTACAAGAGGCCATGACGAAGAAAGGCAGGTTGCTCACCTGTAACTGTTGTTCTTCAAGTGGTCATCTGTGCATTCCCACAACCCACCCACTGGCCCTGCTCGGTGTCGGTGACTGGGTTCCTACGGTACCGTTCTTTATTTAAAAGCAGATCCCTTAGTAGTTTCTCTCTTAAAGTATGGACTTATTGCATGTGCTTCCGTTGCTCAGCAGACTCCTGCAATGCCTAACGCTCCTGCGGGGGGTGGGGGGGCGAACAATTGGTCTCCAGTAGACTGAGGAAATGGCGGGCACTCCACCTTCTTATACTCTAGCGGGGGACGGGTGCGGAGTTCCTGCCAAAACCGTTAGGCTTTAAATCTTTCCGGCCACAGGCACTGCGCAGGTGCAGGACCTATATGTGTGAATGCACAGATGGCCGCTCAAAGAATGACAGTTACAGGTGAGCAACCTGGCTTTTCATGCTTTGGACACATAATGAAAAAGGAAACATAGAAACAGAGCGAGTCAGAAGGGGCCTCCCAGGCCATCTAGTCTGACCCATGGCTCTAGCTGGCTTTGCTCACGACATGGTGGGGCAGATTGACTAGAGAAATGTGGAGGAAGATTCACTAGCAAGATTCACTAGAGAAAATCATTCTAGAGAAAGTTGAAGGCAGAAGACAAAAGGGAAGACCAAGTATGAGATGGATTCAAGGAAGTCACAACCTTGAACGTGGAAGAGCTGAGAAGAGCTGTCATGGACAGGACATTTTGGAGGGCTTTTGTTGACTTGATAAGATGATTAATGGCACATAACAACAACTGGATTGTGTACTAATACTTAGACTTCTGGCACAGTGATTATAATCCAGTACAAAGGACTAAAGAGTACTATTTTGTGCATATTTTATAATTTGTAATAATTTGCCATTAAAAATATGAATTTACCTGTTTCTAATTTCTGTCTCTAAGGCTTGAGACAAAGTGGAACATATAAATAAATGAATCATGGATATGGAATATGCATGGGCACATTGCTCCTAGTTGCATTTGTGAGGGAAAAAAGCATTAATCTGTTCAAGCCACCTTTACTCTATTTTTGAATAAGTAGTAGCAGAGTCATGGGGGCAGGTGCTCTGTTGTCAGCCCTGTCAAGTAGGCTTCTGGTTGGCCATTTCCACGCCAGCATATGTTTGCAGCATGCAAGAACTCGGGGGGAAGGCAAGAAGTTTTTATTTATTTATTAAAAGTTTTTGTAGCTGTCCTATTATACAAGATCTCAGGACAGCTTAACAATTAAAACAACAATTTCAATAAATAATAGAACGGAACAAAACAATAAATCACAAAATAAACAGAGCGACTAAAGGTTAAAAGCTGTTAAATTTTAAAAAACTGTTTAAATAAAAAGGTTTGCCCTGGTGCCAAAAAGAGTATAAGCTTGACACCAGGCGTACCTCTCTGGGGAATACATTCCAGAGTCTTCCTATTTACATGCATAGAAGGCCCTCTCCAAATTGATGACCTTTTTACCTCTCTTAGAGAGGATTCCCGAAGCAGGGCTTCTCCCATAGATCTTAAAGGGCATGAGGGCATAAAAGGAAGGAGACGTTCCTTCAGGTATCCTGATCCCAAGCCGTTTAGGGCTTTACAGGTCAGGTTATATAACCATTTAGGTTATATAGGTCCTTTGTATGGCATTATGTGAGAGTAATGGCTGTTCCCCTTCAGCAGCCTGGCAGATCTATTCTGTACCAGTTGCAGTATCCAGACCATTTTCAAGGGCAACCCCACGCAGAGCGCGTTGCAGTAATCCAAGTGGGAAGTTACCAGAGCATGTATCACTGTTGCTAGGGAGTGCTCATCCAGGTAAGGACGCAGCTGATGGATCAGTCAAAGTTGTAGGAAAGCACTCCTTGCGACTGCCGCCACCTGGAACTCAGGTGCAGACCCTTTCCTTTAGAGGGAGTGCTACCCCATCCAGAACTGGGTCAAAATCACCTACCTGGAGACCTGCACCACCCACCAACAGGACTTCTGTCTTATCTGGATTGAGGCTCAGTTTATTGGCCTTCATCCAGCCTTTTACCTCAGCCAGGCACCGGTTCAGTACAGCCACTGCCTCACCTGGAGCAGATGTAAATGAGAGACAGAGCTGGGTGTTACCAGCATACTGATGACTCCGTAGCCCAGACCTCCTGATGACCTCTCCCAGTGGTTTCATGTAGATGTTAAATAGCATGGGGGACAAAATGGAGTCCTGCGGAACTCCATGGCAAAGCTGCCATGGTGCAGAGCCATAGTCCCCCAGCACCACCATCTGGAATCGGCCGGCCAGATAGGAGTGGAACCACTGCCACGCAGGGACCCTTCAGCTTAAAACTGATAATGAAAAGTTTATTTGGAAGGAAAGTACTGAATAACATCCCGTTGATGCATGTAGAGAAATCAAACAAGACCTGCATGTTAGACAAAAGAAAAGAGAAAAGCCGCTTGAGTGGAACATTGAAAGAGTCCTGAGATATAAATTTTGTTCCCACAAATATTCGCTGATAGGCTGTTGTTGAATTACTTTTTCCAAAGCTCTGTTGTACAATTAAAACAATGCAGACCATGTTGTAGCAGCAGTCACAGTAACATAGAAACACAGAAACAGAGCGGGTAAGAAAGGGCCTCCGAGGCCATCTAGTCTGACCCCTGGCTCCAGCAGGCTCCACTCACGACATACTCACCATGTGCATGTCCAGCCTATCCTTGAACACCCTCACTGATGGAGCCTCAATTACCTTCTGTGGAAACCCATTCCATACCCGCAAGGTCCTAACTGTAAGGAAATACTTCCTGGCATCCAAATTGAACCTTGGTTGCTTGAGCTTTGCTCTGTTGGAGCATGTCCTGCCTTCCTCTGCAGGAGAGAACAGGTCTCTATCCACCTCCGTGTGACACCCCCGATGTACTTGTATGTCACCAACAGATCCCCCCTGAGTTTCCTCTTCTTCAGGCTGAAGAGACCCAGTTCCCTCAGTCTCGCCTCATATGGCTTTCCCTGCAATCCAGCCACCATCCTTGTGGCCCTATGCTGCACTGACTCTAACTAGGCTATATCCTTTCTGTAACGAGGGGCCCAAAATTGAACACAATACTCCAGTTGTGGGTGCACCAGAGTCATATAGGTAGTAATACCTATCTCGATCTAGAAGCTATGCTTCTGGCTATGCAACTAAGGGTGGGGTTTGCCATCTTGACCACCGCATCACACTGCTGACTCATGTTTAGCCAGCAGTCAATCAGCACCCCGAGGTCCCTTTCACAAGTGCTGCTCTCCAGCCACTTGTTCCCAAACCTGTACTTATGACACCCGTTCCTGTGCCCCAAGTGCAAGACCTTGCATTTATCCACATTGAATGCCATCCTGTTGTCTCCTGTCCGCTTCCATAGTCTGTCCAGATCCTTTTGAATCTGGAGTACCTGCTTCTCAGTTGTAGCTACTGCCCCCGTTTTAGTATCGTCTGCGAATTTGATCAGCAGACTGTTCACCCCTTCTTCCATGTCATTGATAAAAAGAATAAACAGGATTGACCCCAGGAGAAAGCCCTGGGGGATGCCACTTGTCACTGGCCGCCATCCTGATGATTCCCCACTAATGGTTACCCTCTGCTTTTGGTCAGTCACCCATGCCCTAATCCATCAGACAGTATCTCTGTCTATCTCAAAACTCCTCAGTTTTTCAACCAGGATATCATGGGGCACTTTGTCAAAGGCCTTGCTGAAATCCAGGTAAACCACATCCACTGCATCTCCTCTGTCTAGCCACCTTGAAACCTTGTCATAGAATTCCGCAAGGTTTGTCTGGCAGGACCTGTTTTTGCAGAAGCCATGTTGTGTGGACACCAGCCTCCCTTACCTATCTAGCATCGCTAGATCTCTCGCTATTATGAGCCTTTCCATTGTTTTTCCTACAATGGATGTAAGGCTAATTGGTCTGTAATTCTCCATGTCCCTTCTACAGTGGTACCTCGGCTCACGAATGTCTCAGTTCATGACCAAATTGGGTCGCAAACAAAAATTTCATAAAAATTTTGACTCAGGTCGAGAACTCCGCATTGGGTGGTGACCGTGATCGTGGCCCTCTCCCCAGCCCCCCAAGTGGGGAGACGGCCATGATCATAGGTGCACTTGTGCAGGGAAGACAGGCACAATCACGGTTGTGCTTGGGGAGGGTAGGGGTGGGGAGATGGCCACAATCTTGCTGGGAGGGGGAGAGATGGCTGAAATAGTGCCTCTCTTTCCTGCATGACCGCACCCGTGATTGCGCCTGTCTTTTCTGCAGGAGCTCAACCGCAATCTCATCCATCTCCTCCCCCCGAGCATGATCGCGCCCATTTCCCTCCCTGATTCCCACCCCCTCCGAGCACACCGGGATGACTGGCATGTGCAGGGATGATGAGTGTGATCGTGGTGGTGCTGGGGGTGGGGGGGTGAGATGGCTGCAATCGTGCTCAGGTGGCGGGGAGGGGGGGAGATGGCCGTGATCTTTGTTGTATTTTGTCACTTTGCTTCAAATTTTTCTGATTAAAAAAAATAGTTACAGAACGGATTAACCTTATTTACATTGGACCTTATGGGGAAATTTGACTTGGCTCACGACCAATTTGGGTCACGACCAGAGTCCTGGAACAGATTAAGTTCATGAGTCAAGGTACAATTATACTACCCTTTTTGAAAATTGGGACCACTGATGCCACCCTCCAGTCCTCTGGAATTTCACCCGTTCTCCACGAGGTCTCAAAAATGGAGGCCAGCGGGCGTGGGAGAACCCCTGCCAACTCTCTAAGTACTCTCGGGTGTAACCCGTAAGGGCCTGGAGCCTTTGTAATGTCCAAGGCCCTGAGGAGCCCTCGACTTCAAGGGGGGTGACTCTAATCTGTGCCTCTACGTCACCGGCCTCATCTGATCTCCCATGCGGATCTCCTCCATCCTGCTTTGGGGAGAACACAGAGGCAAAATGGTCATTTAGGATTTGTGCCTGTTGCCTCACATCAATCACTGGATCCCCTTCCTCCTTATTTAGTTGTCCCACTACTTGTCTCCCCTTCCTCTTCCTATTTACATGCTGAAAGAAGCCCTTTTTGTTGCTCTTGATATTCTTGGCAAGTCTCAGCTAGTAATCAGCCTTAGCCTTGCGAAGAATCCTTCTACAATGGGCCTCCTCCTCCCAGTATATCTTTTTGTCTATTTGCCCCAGTACCCATTTCTTATGGAGGTTCCTCTTGTATGTAATCCCTCTAACCATCTCCTTTTGCATCCATGGTGGAACTCTCCTTTGCTTCCCCACCTAACTAAGTAGAGGTATTGTCAAGGCTTGCACCTTTAAAACCTCCCTTTTAAGTGCCATCCACCCTTCCTCAACTCACTTGCCTTCCAGTAACCTATCCCAGGAGACTTTCCCCAGTCTGGCCTTCAGTTGGCCAAAGATGGCCCTCTTGAAGTCCCAGCTTCTAGTGCTCGCCCTGCTGCATGGCCCCAGTCCCCTGATCTCAAAGCAAAGGATGGAGTGATCACTCGCATCCAAAGCTCCCCTAATCTGTACCTCATCTATCAGCTCCTTCCTGTTGGTCAAGACCAAGTCAAGGATGCCCACCCCCCCATCGCCTTTTGGACCCTCTGTGTGAAAAAGCCTCCTTCTGTAGCATCTAGGAAGCAATGTGACCTGGCTGTCACTGCTGAGTGAGTCTCCCAACTAGTATCCAGGAGATTGAAATCTCCCATAATTACTGCGTCTCTCCCCCAAGATATCCCTAGAATATGATCTGTCAGGACATCATCCAGGGTCTCTAGTTGACCTGGAGGGCGATAACATACCCCCACTGTCAGGTCCCTCTCCCTGTCAAAACCCCTTAGTTTCACCCAGACTGCCTCTACCTCTGCCTCTAAGCTATGCCCCCACCCCTCTTTCCCTTCCTGTCCTTTCTAAACAGGTGATACCTCTCTATGTTTACATCCCAGTCTTGCTTTTCATCCCACCAAGTTTCTGAGATCCCCACCAGGTAATATCCTCCTATCCCCAGGAGAGCTTCAAGCTCTTCCTGCTTATTACCCATGCTCCTACATGCACCTCACCTCCTTCCCACAGCTTCCTTTCTTTGAGATCCCCAGCCTCCTCCCTTTCTCCTATCTTCTCTGATACCGGTCCCCTCTTCGTAGAACTCCTGTCAGCCCCTGCAGTACCTCTAACACCCCGGTCCTGGAGCCCTGATCCTCTCCCCTCACTTGTCCAATCAGGACAAGTTTCTGGGGAGCCTGAATGCCCCGCCCCACTGCTCAGTTTAAAGTTTTTTCGAGAAAGCTTGCTAGAGCATTTCTGAAGGACCTTTCCCCATCCTCGTGTGGTGCAACACCTTCCTTGCCAGAAGTCCATTGGCAAGAAACCGGGTGCCATGGTTGAAGAACCCGAAGTGTTCCTTCTGGCACCACACCCTAAGCCAGTCATTCATCTCGGCAACCTTCCTTTCCCTGCCTGAACCAAATTCCTTGACTGGTAAGACAGAGGAAAAGGCCACTTGGGCCTTAAGGTCCCTGAGTTTCTTCCCCAAGGCCTCGAAGTCCCTGGTGATCTCGACCACACCCTGCCTGGCTATGTCATTTGTCCCCACATGGATCACCAGAAGCGGCTGGTGACCCCGGGAGTGAACAAGATGCTCCACTCTGTCCTTCACATGCATTGGACAGCAACACCTGTAATTCCTGCCAAGGCCATCTCCTGGCCTGACATTGGGAACCCGTCAGAGGCCCTACCTTCTTCCCCCACCTTGTCTGTCCTGCACTACTCTTCACTTGCCCAGTTTGTACAGACAAATGCGCTCGTGCATATGCACACACACACAGAGACAAAATAAAAAAAATAATTAAAAATTAATTTTAAAAAACCTGCTCCCAGGGATGAGTGTTCCCGGATGCCCTTGCTGCCTTGCCATTGGCGCTGCCAATGACTGAGCATGGCCTTATAAGCCTCAGAGGCCGCTGCCCCTGCCCCTCTGCTTCCTGCTGGGCTGCTCTGGCCCTGCCACCCAGCTCCTACCTTGGCTTTGCCATTCCCCTGGCCACCCTCAGCACACATTCCCAGCCTCTGCCTCTGCTCTGCCAAGAGCAAAAAGAGGCTTGGTAACAACCAAGGCAATGTTAAGCATTTTTAGATTCCATTAGTTTCAGTATGAAAGAGCTTGGAATGGTCTTAATTTTTTAAAAAAGATGAATTTAATGTTTTCTCAGGATTTTTGTTCATAGTGCATGCTAGTTTTGGAGAACTACAACCTGGTATAAAACTCTGCTGCTCTCTCACTATCCCCTTCTTTTTAAAAAGTCAACAGCAACAAAAACACCACTGTATTTTTCAAGGGAAATTTTCCTTTTTGGGTTTCTGTGTGTCTGGAAAGAATTTCCAAGGAAGGCAGACACTAGTTCCCAGCTACATGCTTCCTGATAAGGAAGTAGCTCCAGTAAAGGCAGCTATAAATAGCTACATTTTTTAGGTTTTAAAAATGAAGACAGAGTTGCATTTATTTAGTTTGCCTAAAGAGCTTTGGATCAGAAACACAGGTTTGCTGCCTACCCTAGTTCTTACTGTAATTCCATTTACTCTGTTCTTTATCCTGCTGAGTTGGATAAACTGAATAACATAAAATGTGGTCTATGTATGTTTTAGTACAAGTCTTGTGTAAGATCAAGACTTCCGTTTTGTTTAGCTCAACATTAGAAGAACTTCCGTTTTGTTTAGCTCAACATTAGAAGTAATTGGTAGACAGCAGGCTCCACCTGGCCCTCTTATTTATTTATTTGACAAATTTCTATGCCGCCCCTTGCCAGATAGCCTTGGGGCGGCTCACAAAATATCAAAAAACCAAAAAACAAAGCAACCCAACAATACAAACAATACACAATCTAAAATTGGCCCATCTCCTAGTCACAATTAAAAGTATAAATAGTCGGTATTAACTTTAAAATTTACAATTACATTAATAACATTAATAAATTAACAATTAAAATATTTCTTAAATGAAAAGGTCTTCGCCTGGCGCCGAAAAGCAAATAATGACAGTGCCAGGCAAGCCTCTCTGGGAAGCACATTCCATAGGTGGGGCACCACCGCAGAGAAAGCCCTCCTCCGGGTACTCACCCTCTTCACTTCCCTCACAGAGGGTTCCTGGAGGAGAGCATCTGCCACTGATCGTAAGGGGCAGGAGGGCATATATGGTCGCAGGTGCTCCTTTAGGTAGCCAGGACCCAAGCTGTTAAGGGCTTTATAGGTAAGAACCAACACCTTGAATTGGGCCCGGACTTCAATGGGAAGCCAGTGCAGCTGACGGAGAACTGGGGTGATATGAGAACCACGCCCAGTCCCCGTCAGCATCCTGGCAGCTCTATTTTGCACCAATTGAAGTATCCGGACCGTATTCAAGGGTAGCCCTACGTAGAGCGCGTTACAGAAATTTAACCGGGAAGTCACCAACGCATGTGTCACCATCATCAGGCAGTCGAACTCCAGGAAGGGGCGCAGCTGATGGATCAGCCGAAGCTGATGGAAAGCGCTCCTCGCCACTGCTGACACTTGGGCTACCAAGGTCAGCTCCGGGTCGAGGAGCACTCCCAAGCTGCGGATCCTGTCTTTCAGAGGGAGTGCTACCCCATTCAAGACTAGGGTCAGGTCCCCCACTCCGTGGCCCGAACCACCCACTAACAGGACCTCCGTCTTGTCAGGATTGAGCCTCAGTTTATTGGCCCTCATCCAGCCCATTACCTCGGCCAGGCACCGGTTCAGCACAGCCACTGCCTCACCTGGATCGGTGGAAAACGAGAGGTAGAGCTGGGTATCATCAGCGTACTGATGATTCTGCAGCCCACACCTCCTGATGACTTCTCCCAGCGGTTTCATGTATCGAAAGCCATCGAGAGGTCCAGGAGAACCAACAGGGACGCACTCCCCCTGTCTCTCTCCCTGCACAGGTCATCGTACAGGGCGACCAAGGCAGATTCAGTGCCAAAACTGGGTCTGAAACTCGACTGAAATGGGTCCAGATAATCAGTTTCATCCAAGAGTGCTTGGAGTTGTCCCGCCACCACCCGCTCTTAGGGCTTCCCATTCTCTTCCTTCCACGATAAGGAAGTCCTCCTGATCTGGGAAGCATGCAGTTCAGCTACTATGTCACTCACATTTAAGATATTAGTAAAACTTTTCAGCTTCCTGCTGTATAATGTAAATAGTGGCCAAGACTCTGGCTTATAAACCCAGGTATTTTAGCAGGATATGTGAACTCAGTCACAATTTGTAACCCACAAAACCAAATGTAGTCCACTAGTCATTCGATGGTCTACTAGGGAACTGATAAACATGTTTTTCTTCGTGCTGCGGTCTGCTGAAACAAGGGCATTACTGAGTGGCCAGCTGGCTACTGTACATGGCTGATGGGCAGTGTTAGCTTTGATGTAAACATTACCCCTGTTTTGGGCCCACAGTGCAAAGTAGACTGTTTCAGAAAGTACTCTGCCCTCATTCAGCCTTTGTTGAATCTTTTCTCTTTGCCACCCCCTCCCTAAAGCAATTGTCACATTTTCTACCAAAAATCCTTTCTATATTCTTAGACCTACTCTGAAAACAGCTTATCCAGATTAGAGCAGGGTGAGTGGGGACCTTGGGGTGAGTCATGGGAAACTTGAGGTCTGGGAAATTTGCATCTGACTGCAGGCTGAAGGAAGATGATACTTTCAATATGCCTGCTTGAAAACAATTCAGAAGGAAGATTTCTCAGGGGAGGGGGGGCTTAAAGATGTCATCCAGGTTATGATGCCAGCTAAAGTGGTCAAAGTAGGGAAGTCCCCTCAGACAGAGTGATTGTATACAGGCCAGGAGAGATCATCAGAAGATTGGCCTTAGCAGCGCCTGCCCTGTATTTAAGCTGATGTACAGAGTGAAGAACCTTTTGGTGAGATTTTTTTTTGGGGGGGGGGCTTGATAGGGTGTCTTGAACTGTTGTCTATCTTGAATCTTTTGTCTTTAACACTCTTACATGAGTTTTATTCCTGGGACTCTGACTACGTACGAATTCTAGCCTTGGAACTGTCTTTAGAACAAAGCAATGCATAGCCTCTGTCTAGGCTGCTTGATTTCTTGAGAATCAGTAACACCATGAGCTCTGGAAAACTGATCAGTGCAACCTGATCAGCAGCAATAAAGAGCTTTGTTGTTATCTGTAATCTGTGTTGATTTGCCAGTGCCAATCCGAAAGCTGAGCCTGGCGCATATTGACAACTATCAAAACATCTCTTTGAATGTACTGAAGAGAGCAGCAGTGTGTTGCAGAGGACTGCAGGTAATACAGCCAGACCTGCTCTGGTTCACAAATAGCATGCATAAATGGAAAAAAAGGACTGAAAATGCATCCAGTCTCTCCTGCCTCTGCACATTATGGAAGAAGTTTAGTAGCGCTCAAATGTATTTGGGAAAGCTTGTCCATTATTCATCTTCTCACTGTGTTTCCTGATTCTGAGAAACACCAGGGCTTGAAACCTGTTGACATTTGATATACAATTTTTTTAAAGCAGTGACCAACAAGTTCAATAAAACCAGCCTGGAATATCTTTGGGTTTCTGGATGACCAGAACCTTTCCAATATCAGCAGCTTCATTTGCAAAAAATAGAGTCAAATAATTGCCCTTCTCCTCCCATGGCCAATTTTACAAGGTCTCTGGGCTATAGCCTTCCCAAGGAGAAATTCAGCTACGGTAACAGGCCACCCTCTTGGCCTCTGCAGTGTGTTTTGCTCTGGCCTTGAGCCCAAAACACATTTCACAAGAGGGCAGCTGTGTGTATTATTTGCTAAGATGTCATCTGAGGGTTCAACATGTGACCTTTTTTGACATGAATTTCTTTACTTCTGCTCTGTTGCCATACAAGAGACCTGTGAGTCTTGATTTGTGCCATAGACAGATTGAAATAACAGCTGTTTTTTATATTTGTAAACGGGAATGACCATTGGTTCTCTGCCTTGTCTTTCTGCACCAGACTTAAAACTATTATGTCCCCAGAACATTACAATTCTTCTTTCAAACAGTTGACATTCTTTAGAGCTTCCATCATACCTAACTCACCGTTGTTTCTCTCTTCCTGCTATCTCTCTCATCCTCCATATCCAGCCTGTGGTGAACTTGAAAGTGTGTTCATTACTTCAGATTTTTTATTGGTCCTAATAAAGATATGGTTTTACTATCTTTGTGTGGATGTGCTGCTCTTCCCATGTTTCAGCTGCTATCCCATAGGGCATGCTCAATTAATACAGTATTCATTAATTATGGGGGGAAGTTACTGCTGGCATAAAACTCGAAGCTTTCCAGCTTATGAAGCAAGTGCTTTGATGGAACTTTCCATTATCTCCAGCCAACAGAATGGTGCAATGATATTTAAACTCAGCTTTTTTTAGTTTAAAATGTATGAACCCCACTGATAATTTTTAAATGAAACAAACAACAACAAAAAATTGTCTTCATACAGTGTCCACATGATGATTCAGTAAGTCCCACTGAAAACTGGATAAATGACTGTCCCTAAATGAATGTTTATTGTGGTAATCATGGTAGGGGAAAGAAGAAGGAACACCAATTTCACATGAGAAAGTTTTTCCATGTTAAGCTAAAGTTTCTTAATGCACAAAACATTAGGTTACAGCAACATGGAAAGAATATTTAGCCCCAAAAGTTACAACAATTTAAGAATTAGTTAAGGGATATGTAACACATATGATTCAACAATCTGATTTTCAAAAATGCCTAGCTTTTTCAAAAAATGGTTGTTAAATTGCACATATTTATGGTCCAGTTTCCCATTTTGCTTTTACTTGTTAACTAAATATAGATCTTTTAAAGTATGTAAATGAGAGTATGTATTTAATGAGAGTAAATAATAGTGAACACAGTGATTTTTATCATTTTGGAAGTGTAATTGGTCTACCAAAATTAAGATAGTGGTTTCTACATATTTGACTTATTGCCTGGTACATTGAAGTATATAGTAAGTGTGTGAGGGTTTGACCTTAGTTTATGATTCCAATTTGTTAGGAGAGCAACAAGGCAGGGAAACATGGACAGACAGAGGTTTTCTGTTTTATTTACCAGCTCCCACAGGCAGGAGAAATGAAGCAGGATTGATCAGACAGTGTGTACCCCAGATGCTTTGTTTGTCCCAATAAATCAGAATTATATCCTACCATTACATGAAAATTGTCCCCATGCAATGTGGGGAAAGGCCAAGTTGTCATTTGAAAGCATAGGCAAACCAGATCCTCAAAGAAAGTCCCTCTCACTTTCTGATTCTCCTTAGGAACAAGGAAAATGCAGATTTTTCACAATCCATGAAAAAGTTAAAATAACCTAGCATTATGAAAGGTGTGGCAGTGGTAGATTTTAAAAGCCTTAGCTCAAAACTTTACTTATAAGAAATGTTTTAATGAGCAACAAATAGCTAAACAATCAGGTGAGTTTATGGACTCTCTCAAAGTTTTCTGCAGTAATAGTGCAACTACTGAGAAGGCCTTGCCTTTATAATGCTTGCTCACTCGCTCGCTTTATTTATTTATTTAAAACTTTTGTATACTGTCTGCTACCAAATTGTCTCAGGATGGTCTGCAAACAAAACATTTAGAAGAAGTAAAATGCACATAGAGAAACTTATGTGACTCAGTGCATATTATAATGGACAAATGTAAGGATATGTAATTTTGTAAGGATACCAAGCTATTCTCTCTCTTTCATTTCCTCCAAACCAATTACCACTTTCAATACTTAACTTTTTGCTGGTTTTCACTTCCCTGCTGTGACTTGGCACACATATCTTTTCAGAATTCCCCACTTGTGCTGTTACTTCTTGTTCCTTCTTTTTTTCCCTGGGCTCAGTGTCCAGCTTTAAAAAAAATCTCTATGTGACTTACTGTGCTTTGGGTTCAAGTTTTTAGTTTTCTTTCTGAATGAATGTGATAAGTTAATTACAGATCCATTTAATGTCACAAGAAGCCATTGTACTTTCTTAGACTTGTTGGTTGGTCATTTTCTCTATACCCAGTGGTAGAATTTCTGCATGGTACCTTTGGTTTCCTAAAACCACAGAGAGAATCAATGGTTTGTTTTAAGATTTCCTTGCTTCATTGCAGCTTCTGTAGCTGTCTAGATCCAAGTTCTCCATTGTACCATTGTTAATATGGAAAGACCACAGATTCTTGTGGAAAGAGTGGCCACAGATGTGGCTGTTCAAACTATCCTCTACTACCACCAACCCCCTAGCAAAACATACATCATCACCTGCTTTATTCCTGTTGCTTAAGTGATGCACCCATTACTTTCAGAATCAGGGTGAAAGTGGGTAAATGCATGGAGGGAGAAAGTGTTTATAATGATTTAATAAACTGGACTAGCTAGGAAGCATTGAAGAGATGCTGATGAACTTGGGTGGGAGAAGAGAGAAAATCCTCCTCAAAACCTCAGGGGCCCAATCAGTATGAGACTGCTGAAGTCCATAGGAAGCAACATGGACTTCCATAGAGAAGGAGATTTCATTCATGGGGGCTGCCAGGATGTGTGGTGAGAGCAGGAGGACAATATGTGGTGCAGAAGCCATGTTGCCATGGGAACAATGTGAGCATCTGACCGGTAAGTTCAGGCAAAGTCTGTGTACTGTGGAAATCTTGCAGGGTTGTTTGTTGTGGCATATGAACCAAGCCACATACTTTAGAGAGAGAGAGAGAGAGAGAGAGAGAGAGAGAGAGAGAGAGAGAGAGAGAGAGAGAGAGGATGCCTGAGAACTGGACTGGGTCATCACAAAGGTTCCCTGCGGACACCAGTGCCATCTGAGAGTGGTAGATGGGGGTGGAGGAAGCTGTGCTAGGAGTTCTACTGGGAGGAGAGAACCATGTTTCAGTCAAAGAAAATGTGTGTTCAAGAATGGTTCTTGAAACAAATGCAGAACAAGAGGGAACACACATAATAGCTGAACCAGTTAAAATACTTCTGTTAACTAATAAGTGAAGGAGTTGTATGACTCAATAGTCTTTGGTATGTAACATATATAAAAACCCTGAACTGTGTTTTGGCAGGTTGACTTTCCTCATATCATAAAGGATGATTACTGTGAGGGCTAAACTATACAATATTTAGTATACGTGATGTGAAAGATTTCCAATCAGAATCTTCCAGCTTTACTTTTTATTTTTTCACAGCCCGATATAGCTGTTTTGAAGATCTGGCGAATGACTGAGTGAGAATTAGATGCCATTTTTCAAATGCCCTTGTGCCATTTTCCAAATATAAATTGCATCCCCCTATATGGTATCTGTATGTCTTCCCACATAGAGACCCCTCAGCTGCAGCTACAATTTGTTGGAGTTTTGATTAGGTAAATGGCATAGCTTCTGACAGTTTCCCCAATCTTTCAAATAGCCTGCTGAGAATTGCTAGTCAGTTAAAAACAAAACAAAAAACTCCCGTAGGACATCAGAGGTAGTTTCCTTATCATTGTGTCACCAACATCCACCACCCAATACTTGTAATTTGATTTGAGATGGGGAAATTACAGACTTCTTGTGTGTCTGGCAGTCCATCTGATCATATTCCCCCTTGCTAAGGTGCTTCATAAAATACCCATCTGTTATTCACTCAAGCTTGGCTCTTGCCCACATAGTGATTCACAAGATGTCTGTGAGATTAATTTTTATGGGTTTGCTCCCCTCTTCCAGCTCCCCCTTCACTGAATTCTTATTGTAAATGAAGTTCCTGTGCATGAACGTTTATTTAAAATAAAACCACAGTAGACAGTACTTTTCAGACACAAAAAACTTAAGGCCAATTTCAAAATATTCCATAGCGATTTTGGCCCTAATCCTAAACATATCTTCCCATGCATAAGCTGTATTACAATCAATTTGTAAGTGTGCTATGGACTGAATTCTTTGTTCTTGATTTCAAAGTAAGAGATTAGTGTAGGTTTTTTTCCAGCCTTGATGCTTCCGTTCCCCCCTCCCTTCACTGAAATCTCAGCCAGCAAGTGTGCAGACTTTTCCAGAGGGAGAGAGTTTGAACTGGATCTTTTTCAAAAATGGTCTGGTGTCTCTGGAGGAACAGAGAATTATGTGGGTGTAAAATCATGGATAAATGGGAGTCAGCTTGCCTTGTCTCAAAGAGGACCTGCTGATTTCCAAATTCCTGGCTGCAAAAGCAGTGGCAAAGGTCGGTTGCCAAAAAAACATCTTCAAACAGCCTCCGCTCAAAGGCCACACTTCTAAGGGAAATTTCCTTTTTGGGGAAGTTGCTGCAAAGGAATTTCCTGTGTGGGCAGAC
The DNA here is from genome assembly GCA_023646645.1 of Varanus salvator macromaculatus. NCBI lineage: Eukaryota > Metazoa > Chordata > Lepidosauria > Squamata > Varanidae > Varanus > Varanus salvator. Next base: position 14,746,166 of record JAIXND010000754.1, on the reverse strand, counting down.
ACAGCTTCCTGACTTGAAGGCTTCTTGGATGGGAAAAGAGTTCATAATGGAATGACAAATTAAAGACATACCAGCCCGGATCCCTCCAAAACAGCTATCAAATGAGCTCAGTCCATGTACTATTCCACTCCTGCGCAGGATGCAAATAAACTGCCTCCTGACAGAATTCTCTGGGGCAAGAAGCAGCTCCTTCCCACAGACACTTCTTCACCATGGTCTTGGTTTTTCTCTCTTTAGAAACTAACTACTGGCTGCTCTGTTAAAATATGACTATCCTTTTCCTCACTTGTTTACAATATAATTTTCATTCTCCAGTACAAGGTACAGTTCTAATTTATCCTTCCTGTAGATTTGCTTCTCCAAAAGCAAATCAATACAGGTCAAAGTAAATCACTCTTCCCTCCATTTCCCTTTCACCAGGATATATCAGGTTCCCTGGTGAAATGTTCTTCATTTTTTGGGAATTTCCACTATACCATTTGAAAGATCTAGCACAGCCAGATGTTGTTGGACTGCAACTCCCATAATCTGTCACCTACCTATGCTCTTTAAGGCTGATGGAAGTTACAGTCCAGCAACATCAGGCAGGCCACATCTCCCCACTCTTGATCTCTCACAGTAGTTAAGTCTTCAGCCATTATCATCACTAGCACCACCACCACCACTAACTTTATCTTACATTTATAAACTTGGACCTCACCCACTTTCAACATGCAGTCCAGGCCCAATGATTGTATAACATGTCTGTTGTCCCCACCCGTGCTCCCTCGTATACTTACTCTACTTTTCTGAGAATTGATTTGCAAGTACCCTGAACTGACAGATGAACAAGTGGGTCATAGTAAAAATCAAGCCAGAACTTTCCTTAGAAGCAAAAATGACATAACTGAGACTGTGTTACTTCAGCTACATCATGAGAAGTCAAGACTCACTGGAGATGACAGTCACTCTAGGGAAAGTGGAAGGCAGAAGAAAAGGTAGACCAAATAAGAGATGGATTGAATCTATAAAGAATGCCACAGCCTTGAGCTTAAAAGAGTTGAGTGGGGCTGTTGTAGATAACATATTTTGGAGGGCCTTCCTTCATAGGGTCGCCATAAGTTGGAGATGACTTGATAGAACATAACAACAGCAATAACAGCTACTAGTGACCTGATCAAATATGTTTGCTGGGTGCATTAGAGATAATTGTAGGCAACATCCTAGGATGTGTTGTGAGCAGTAGTGCACATTGGGTCTTACAGAGTGGAAGACGGGGCAGCTAAACGTAGATGGACCCAAGGGTTCTGGGGTAAAGTCCCCTCCCCCATCCTCCTCACTCAAAAATACTCTAAGGACACTTCAGTAATGATTACATAACAATTGCAATTAGGTAATGTTTAGCTAAACCAAATAATACTGTCTTGCTGTCATTGGATACTGTCACATTGGGATTTGTAGAAGGAGAATGTCTGTGGTCCCCACTACCTCTTACAGTCACCCCACTCCTTAAGTTTGCTCCATGGTTCTTGTCAGGAGAAAAGGGTGTTTGGAACAGTACACTTGGTTCTGTGTTGTTAGAAAAGCTGTGTGAGTCCCACCTCTCTTTACTCCTTACAACTACTCAATCTTCCAGGGCACACACCACTCTTTGGAGAAAGTGATAGTCCCCCAAGCTTTCAGCTCTGGAAAAGAGAAAAAAGGAAAACAATATTTCTTTTTATTACAGATATATTACTTAACATAAAAACATTTCCAAGTGCTTATCATATAAATATTAAAAGGCATTTAAATAATACACTAAAACAACTCTTCATTGCAAAAAAGGAAAAGGAAATCTGAGGCAAGTGATGAAGCAGGGGCAGGGTCTTCACACAGAAACACAAAAGGTACTTCTTGGAGTAACATTCTTCTATTTTAGCAATAACCCCTATTATAAAGAAAAGGGAAATTGAGGAGTGGGGGGAGGAATAAGGAAAGATTAATCACATTATCTCTTTCTCTGCAGTGCTGCTGCCGCCCACTCATTCAAAGGGAAGACATAGGTAAAGGGTCTAGTCCTCTCTTGCGATCACCTGCCTCAGTGAGAGTGGGATAGAATGCCTAAGCAGAGGATTGCTGCCCTGTGTAGGCCCAAGGATTCAAAGCATTACACCCCAGAGCCTTATTGGCTATGTGCACCCTACACAGATGCTTAAACAAGTTGGCTCCTGTATGGATGCAGGAGAGCCACTAATGCCCCATTCTTGGGAGGCAGAGAGATTGCTCCTTTCTAATGGCCTGCCTGCTCCCTCTGCTGACAACTGCGAATGGAATGGGGTAGGAGGAGAGACGTACAGTGGTACCTTGGCTCACGAACTTAATCCATTGCAGTACTCTGACTGTGATCCAAATTGGTCATGAGCCAAGTTAAATTTCTCCATAAGGTTCAATGTAAATAAGGTTAATTTGTTCTGTAACAATTTTTTTAATCAGAAAAATGTGAAGCAAAGTGACAAAGAACAACAAAGATTGCAGCCAACTCCCCCCACCCTGAGCACGAACGCAGCCATCTCCCTGCCCCCCCAGCATGACCATGATTGCGCCCATCATCCCTGCACGTGCCCATCATCCCGGCGCACTGGCGGGGGGGGGAGACAGGCGCGATCGTGGGTGGAGGGGATAGACGAGTGCAAACACAGGCACGCTGCGGGGAGAGACGAGTGCAAATACGGGCGCACTGGGGGGGAGAGATGATGCAAACATGGGTGCACTGGGGGGGGAGAGACAAGTGCAAACACAGGCGCACTGGGGGGGAGAGACGAGTGCAAACACGGCGCACTGGGGGAGAGATGAGTGCAAACACGGGCGCACTGGGGGGGAGAGACGAGTGCAAACACGGGCGCACTGGGGGGGAGAGACGAGTGCATACATGCGTGCGCTGGGGGGGAGAGATGAGTGCAAACACGGGCGCGCTGGAGGAGAGAGATGGGCGCAAACGCAGGCGCACTCGGGGGGGGGAGGCGGGCATGTTCGTTCTGGAAGGGAGATGACTGAGATTGTGGTTGCGCTTCTGCAGGAAAGACAGGCACAATCTTGGCCATCTCCCCCCCCCCCCCCGCCCCCAGCACGATCGCAGGCATCTCCCCACTCGGGGTGTGGGGGAGAGATGGCTGTGATCATGGTGGCCACCCAATGTGGAGTTCGTGACCTGAATTAATTTTTTAATGAAATTTTTGTTCACAACCCGGTTTGGTCGTGAACTGAGGTGTTTGTGAGCCGAGGTACCACTGTACTGGCTATGCATATGCAGTGCATTTATTTGCTCAGTACTAGATTAGGAAGCTAGCAGGACAGCGGTAAAGGAAAAGAAACTTCTAGGGCACAGTGCAGAAGATGAGAAGTAGGAATTAAGCATGGCAGCATTAGAATAAGTAAAAATACATTTTAGAAGAAAAAGTAGTTGGACTGGAAGGGAAAGGTGGGAGAATTGCCACACCTGTAGCGTGCCTTTCACACAGGTTTCTGTTTTGGCCAGTTGGCTATCACCTTTGCCCCATGTGTTGTGTCACATATGTTTCAAATAAATCCAACATTCCTGCTGCAGTGCATTGTAGGAAAAGCTGGTCATTAGAACATTCCTTTGGGAACTGCCATGTATGTGTGTGTGCATACGAGAGAGAGAGCAAGAGTGAGAGCGTAAGCACTCATATAGAGTGTGGCTTGTCTGAAACATTTACCTCACAGACAAGATTGTGGAAAGTTTATCGACACTGAAGAATGTTGCAGTACGTAGGGATGTGGATCAGATGTGCTCCCCAAGGGATGTGCTCTGGCTTCCCAAGGATGTGCCGATGTCCATGAGCAAGCCCTGATGAGCTCACCCAGGAATGACTGCTGTGCTCATTTAGGGTTGGTGGGAGTCATCCTGGTTGCCTAGCAACCCAGTCTGTGTTCCCACCAGATTTCCTTCCTCTTCAACTATAAAATGCCTGTCAAGATTGGAACCGCATGTTTAGACTTGCTTTAGTTTTTACTCTTTTAGTCTCAACTCTTGAGTTTTTTTTAATTGCATTTTACTGTTTTTATTTTTTGATGGTTTTTAAAAGCGTGTTTGTTTTTAGATGTTGACCATCCTAAGATTGCTGTTTTAGGGAGCACTATACATGTTGAAAATAACATAAACAATAGTGAGTGTGAGGACTTTTAAAGTCAAGAACCACTAGGGCATGTTTGAGAAATTTGACAAATTAGCAGTCTACTTCCAACCCCAAATTCAAGTGCTGTTTTTAATCTGTAAACGTCTTCCTGGGTTGCATCCCACATAATTTAAGGACTGTTTTCTTGCACAGCAAAGTGCCCTTAAGATCTTTCCCAGGACCCTTCTCAGAGCAACCAGGTGACAACAAAGAAGAGAACTTCCTTACCTCTTGTGGAACTCCCTCCCCATAGAGGCCCTCCTAGCACCTGCTGTATTATTTTTAGGTGTCAGGTGAAGACATTTTTACTCTCTCATTTTAATGTTTGTGTTTAAAATATTAATATTTGTAGAAAGCTGGGTTTTAAATATGGGACCCTTTAATAAGATTGTTTAGTCAATCGAATGGATAGTTTATTGGGCCAACAGATTTTAATTGAGCTGTTATATATTTTATAGATCTGATTTTCTTTTAATAGGGTTATCAACCAATCTGGAATAGACATAATGGTATATATGCTATAAATAAATGCATCTGCCCTATTTTGTAAAGTCTCTTCACGTATGCAGAGGGAAAAAGCAGGTAATGGAAGGATTATGTGCTGTCCCTCAGCACTGTTTCTCAGCTGGAGATAATGCCCTCCTTGCTCCAGTTTTCATTCCAAAAGTTGTAGTTTGGCTTGGAGATGCAACATTATGCTAAGCTTTGGGCTCTTTACTAGATTTTGGCTCATGTATCAATAATCATATGTGTTTATGGAATGCAACATCTTAAAACTCGTAATTCATGGAGTTTTACTACCTTGTGATTGCAAATGTGACCCATAAAAAGAGGAATTTCAAAGGGAAACTTCTCAAAATGAAGGGTAGGGTGTGCTATGCAAATCATTGGAAAATATCAGAATAAACTAAAACCAGACAGGAGTTGGCAAAGGAAACAGGCATACAAGAAATGTTTTCTTTTATTTTAGTTCTATACCAACAGAAAGAGCAGTAATATTTATAATAGGGAAAGGCCTTTTTGGAAACTAGAGTTCTATCTTGAAAAGCATTTGTGAGAAGAATTGCTACATTCACAGCTTTTACTCTAAGAAAAGAAAATGCAACTTTTACCTAATAACCAATCTTACTGACTGCAATGCACATGCACTATGTTGTAAGGACATTTTGGTATACTGGGGTGGGGAAGTGGGCAACAGGGTGGTTGCTGAGTGTTTCTACAGAGAAAATTGATAAGGCTATTAATAAGATGCAATAGAAAATAACTTTAAGTATTCCATTTAATGAGTTTTCATGTTTAGGAGAAGAAAAAGATTAAGCTGACCTGCACCCATCTACTTATGATCAATGGGATAGATCAAGCCCCTGAAGATATTCTATCTGGCCCATTAGTCATTCCAAGATTGAGAAGAGACACCCATGCAAGAGCAAATAGTAGTAGGTATTGTAGTTTATTTAGTAGTATAAACTGTTTGGAAAGCCCCATCTTTGTATAAATTACATTTCAGAGGTGAGGTTTTGATAGTTAGAAAGTCAAGAATGAGAACTAACAGTCTAAATCAGACAATTGTTTGCAGCCTACCAGGAAATGGAAACATTTCCATTTGAGGAGAAAACCATATAATTTGGTTTGATCTTAGCTGAAATGGATTCAAATGCATGAAATGAAATGTGATAAATGCTTCATCAAGTTCCAGTCCCAGAGTGTCCCACTTTAGACTATCCTGGGGGTGCCAGTGGACCATTATTGGAAGTGTAAGCTTTTAGAACAATCTACCTACATCATTTGTGGTACTAAACAACATGATTGATTGAACATTATTGAATCTATGGTTGCATCTATAATGCTTAAAATTATTAAGTTTCTTAGGTATTTTTCCTGTGCTATGGACTTAAACCAAGACTGGCTGTCATACTGGCCCTCCAAGGCACAACATGGGAATCAGCTGCTTCACCTTCCAGTTGCTGGAAGGCAGCGGTGGTCAGGAAGCAGAAGCAGAAGCAGATCTGCCCCTAAATGGATACTGGGGGCATAGGTGACTCCCAGTTCTGCCATTCTTATCCCCCAATCTGAGATTAGAGATGATAGCTAGAGGCTGGGGCTGGAGTGCCTCCACTTGGTTTTGGGTGACCGAGACAGATTGGGGATTCTGTTGGTGTACCGAGCACCCTTCTGCCCAACAGACTCCCTGCCTGAGCTGACGGAAGTCGCCTCGGACCTGGTGTTGAAGACCCCCAGGATGGTGGTCCTGGGGGACTTCAATCTCCATGCCGAGGCGACTCTTACCGGGGCGGCTCAGGACTTCATGGCCTCCATGACGGCCATGGGGCTGTCTCAACACGTCATAGGCCTGACCCATGAATGTGGACACACTCTGGACCTGGTTTTCTCGACGGGACAGGAAGAGGGTGATCCAAGGGTGAGGAATTTAAGCTTGACGCCCTTGTCATGGTCAGATCACTTCCTTATAAGGTTTGAGCTCGAGAGTGGCCTCTCCCTCTGCAAGAGTGCGGACCCGATTGTGTGGGTCCGCCCCCGGAGCAGAATGGATCCTGAAGGATTCCTGAATGCTCTGGGGGACTTTCCGGTTGATAAGGCTGGTGATCCTGTTGATGCCCTGATTGAACTGTGGAATGAGGAGATGACCAGGGCTATTGACATGATCGCTCCCAAGCGTCCTCTTCCGCCTGGCGGAGCCCGTTCATCTCCGTGGTATACGACCGAATTACGGGCGATGAAGCAGGCTGGGAGACGTCTAGAGGGCAGGTGGAGGAGATCACGACAAGTATCTGACCGAACCCACTTAAGTGCACATAATCGTGCCTATGCTGTGGCGGCGAGGATGGCGAAGAAGAAATTCTCCGTTTCCATTGCCTCCTCACAATGCTGTCCGGCGGAGCTCTTTCGAGTGGTGCAGGGCCTAGTACATCCAGGCCCTAAGAAAGATCTGGTGCCACCCTTGAAGGCCCGCTGTGACGAGCTTGCCAAACATTTTCGGGAGAAAATCACTCAGATACGCTACGAGCGCGACTCTACTTTGGAATCAGATTCTGCTGGGGAGTTGCCATCGATGCTGTCTGGTCCACAATTAATGGATGAATTTCAGTTGCTGTGGCCTGATGATGGACAAGGTGCTTGGACAAGTATGCCCTACCACTTGCTTACTGGACCCATGCCCTTCCTGGCTACTTATGACAGCCAAGGACGGGATTGGGCCCTGGATCCTGGAGGTGGTCAACGCCTCTTTAAGAGACGGCCGGGTACCTGCACCCTTAAAGGAGGCGGTAGTCCGGCCAGTCCTAAAGCAGGCATCCCTGGATCCAGAGGTGGCCGCCAATTATAGACTGGTGGCCAACATCCCATTTCTGGGCAAGGTACTAGAGCGGGTGGTGGCAGGACAACTCCAAGCACTCTTGGAGGAGACGGATTATCTGGACCCATTTCAGTCCGGTTTCAGACCCGGGTACGGCACTGAATCTGCCTTGGTCGCCCTGTATGATGACCTGTGCAGGGAGAGAGACAGGGGGAGTGGGTCCTTGTTGGTTCTCCTGGACCTCTCAGCGGCTTTTGATACCATCGACCATGGTATCCTTCTGGATAGACTTGTGGGATTGGGAGTTGGAGGCACCGCTTGGCGGTGATTCCGCTCCTACCTCAATGGCCGATTTCAGAAGGTGGTGCTGGGGGACTATGGCTCTGCGCCATGGCAGCTATGCCATGGGGTACTGCAGGGCTCTGTTTTGTCCCCCATGCTATTTAACATCTACATGAAACCGTTGCGAGAGGTCATTAGGAGGTGTGGGCTGCGGAATCATCAGTACACTGATGATACCCAGCTCTACCTCTCATTCTCTACCGATCCAGGTGAGGAGGTGGCTGTGCTGAACTGGTGCCTGGCCGAGGTAATGGGCTGGATGAGGGCCAATAAACTGATGCTCAATCCTGACAAGATGGAGGTCCTGTTGGTGGGCGGTTCAGGCCTTGGGATGGGGGACTTGGGCCTTGTCCTGGATGGGGTTGCACTCCCTCTAAAGGACAAGGTCCACAGCTTGGGAGTACTCCTCGACCCGGAACTGTCGTTACAGGCCCATGTGACAAGCAGCAGCGAGGAGTGCTTTCCTACAGCTTCGGCTGATACATCAGCTGCGTCCCTTCCTGGACTATGACTGCCTGGCGACAGTGACACACGCACTGGTGACTTCCCGACTAGACTTCCGTAACACACTCTGCGTGGGGCTGCCCTTGAAGACAGTCTGGATACTTCAATTGGTGCAAAATAGAGCTGCCAGGTTGCTGATGGGGACTGGGCATTATTCTCACATAACCCCAGTTCTCCGTCAGCTCCACTGGCTCCCGATTGAAGTCCGGGCCCAATTCAAGGTGTTGGTTTTGACCTATAAAGCCCTAAACGGCTTGGGACCTGGATACCTAATGGAGTGCTTACACCCATATATACCCTCCCGCCCTCTGAGATCAGCAACAGAGGCCCTCCTCCGGGAACCCTCAGTGAATGAGATTAAGAGGGTGAGTACCCGGAGGAGGGCTTTCTCAGCGGTCACGCCCCAATTATGCATTGCGCTCCCCAGAGAGGTCCGCCTGGCACAACGTCGTTTGTTTTTCGGCACCAGGTGAAGACCTTTTTATTTAAATCGTATTTTAATTGTTAAATTGTTAATTTGTTTATAGTTTAATTGTATGTATTTAGAAACATAGAAACATAGAAACAGAGCGAGTCAGAAGGGGCCTCCCGGGCCATCTAGTCTGACCTCTGGCACCAGCCGGCTCCCCTCATGACATGCCCACCATGTGCATGTCCAGCCTGTCTTTGAACACCCTCACTGATGGGGCCTCAACGACCTCCCGTGGAAGCCCATTCCACACCCTCGGGGTCCTGACTGTCAGGAAGTGCTTCCTGGCATCCAACTTGAACCTTGGCTCCCTGAGCTTTGCTCCATTGGAGCGCGTCCTGCTTTTCTCTGCAGGGGAGAACAGGCGTCTCCCCATCTCCATGTGACACCCCCTCACATACCTGTATGTTGCCAACATATCCCCTCTGAGTCTCCTCTTCTCCAAGCTGAAGAGACCCAGTTCCCTCAGTCTCGCCTCATACCCCATCCCCTGAAAACCAGTCACCATCCTTGTGGCCCTACGCTGCACTGACTCCAACCTGGCTATATCCTTTCTGTAATGAGGGGCCCAAAACTGAACACAATACTCCAGTTGCGGGCGCACCAGAGTCATGTAGAGTGGTCGTAATACCTCTCTTGATCTAGAAGCCACACTTCTGGCTATGCGACCAAGGGTGGCATTCGCCCTCTTGACCACCGCATCACACTGCTGACTCATGTTTAGCCTGCGGTCAACCAGTACCCCGAGGTCCCTTTCACAAGTGCTCCTCTCCAGCCACTTGTCACCTAACCTGTACTTATGACAGCTATTCTTATGCCCCAAGTGCAAGACCAGAACGCCATCCTGTTGTCTCCTGCCCACTTCCATAGTCTGTCCAGATCCTTTTGGATCTGGTGTATCTGCTCCTCAGTTGTGGCCACTGCTCCAGTTTTAGTGTCATCTGCGAATTTGATCAGCAGACTGTTCACCCCTTCTTCCATGTTGTTAATGAAAAGATTAAACAGGATCGGCCCCAGGACAGAGCCCTGGGGGACCCCGCTTGTCACTGGCTGCCATCCCGACGATTCCCCGCTAATGGTTACCTTCTGCTTTCGGTCAGTCAACCATGCCCTAATCCACCGAACAGTGCTTTGGTGTATCCCAAAACTCCTCAGTTTCTCCACCAGGATATCATGGGGCACTTTGTCAAAGGCCTTGCTGAAATCCAGGTATACCACATCCACTGCATCCGCTCCATCTAGCCATCTTGAAACCTTGTCATAGAATTCCACAAGGTTTATCTGGCAGGACCTGTTTTTGCGGAAGCCATGTTGTGTGGCTGTCAGCCTTCCTTCCCTATCTAGCATCACTAGATCTCTCTTTATTATGAGCCTTTCCATTGTTTTTCCTACAATGGACGTAAGGCTAACCGGTCTATAATTCCCCATGTCCTTCCTACTACCCTTTTTGAAAATTGGGATCACCGATGCCACCCTCCAGTCCTCTGGAACTTCACCTGTTCTCCACGAGGCCTCAAAAATGGAGGCCAGTGGGTGTGAGAGAACCCCTGCCAACTCTCTAAGTACTCTCGGGTGTAACCTGTCAGGACCTGGCGCCTTTGTAATGTCCAATGCCCTGAGGAGCCCCTCGACTTCAAGGGGGGTGACTCTAATCTCTGCCGCTAAGTCCCCAGCCTCATCTAATCTCCTATACGGATATCCCCCGTCCTGCTTTGGGGAGAACACAGAGGCAAAATAGTCATTTAGCATCTGTGCCTGTTCCCTCATGTCAGTCACTGGATCGCCTTCCTCCTTATTTAGTGGTCCCACCACTTGTCTCCCCTTCCTCTTCCTATTTACATGCTGAAAGAAGCCCTTTTTGTTGCTCTTGATATTCTTGGCAAGACTCAGCTCATAATCAGCCTTAGCCTTGCGAAGAATCCTTCTGCAACGGGCCTCCTCCTCCCGGTATACCCTTTTGTCTATTTCCCCCAGTACCCATTTCCTATGGAGGTTCCTCTTTCGTCTAATCCCGCTAACCACCTCCTTTCGCATCCATGGCGGCACTCTCCTCCGCCTCCCCACCTTGCTGTCTTGAGGTATCGTCAAGGCAATTTATTTAATTGTTTATAATTTGCTTATAGTTTAACTGTGTTTATTTAATTGTTTTATTTATTGTTTATAATTTGTTTATATTTAATTTAGGATGGTATTTTATAGGGTTTGCCGAGATGCACCGGGGCGGGGGTGTGGAAAGGTTTTAAATATACCGGTATAATGTCATGTGTTGTAAGCTGCCCCAAGGCTTTGTTGCGATGGGGCGGCATAGAAAAATTTTAATAAATAATTAAAGCGCCAGCAGGGAAAACATTGTTATTTCTAATCCCAGTAATTACTACCCCAGAGGAACCCGAAGAGGCTGCCTGGACCAGGTTGGGTGTTTTGCATGTTGGGGATGACCTATTGGGAGGTAATGCACTACCACAGCTTTATAGGCACAATAGATATCATCCCCATGACTATGATGGCAAGATGAAGCAGCTTATTTGGGAGAAGGCAAGTGTGGTTCCTGCTGTATGTGTCTCTACCCAAAGAATAGGAATCAGAAAAAGGAAGCTACTGTATGGGATATAGTAATGCTCTGTTATCTTAAACAACTGTTTGTTTTGCATTGAAACCTTCGCCTTATATCAGCAGTCCTCAACCTTTTTGGCACCAGGGACCAGTTTCATGGAAGACAATTTTTCCGTGGACAGAGGTGGGGATGGTTTCAGGATGATTCAACTGCATTACATTTATTGTACACTTTATTTCTATAATTATTAATTTCCAATATATAATGAAATGATTATACAACTCACCATAATGCAGAAGCGATGGGAGCCTCTCCCTGACCTGCAGCCCAGTTGCTTTTCAGTTCCCTTGCCACTCGCATGCACCCTCCCCTGCTTCTCCGTGCCACTTGCTGCCTGGCTTTGCTGATGCCACCACTCCCTCCTCCTTTCAAAGCCCAAGACCCAAAAGGACCCTAATGAAAATCTGTATTTGCAGCTGCTCCCCAGTGGTGATGCTAACGCTGGGGAATAGCTGCAAATACAGATGAAGCCTCACTTGGTCACCCACCGCTCACCTCCTGCTACGTGGTCTGATTCCTAACAGACCACGGACTGGTACTGGTCTACAGCCTGGGGACTGGGAGCTCCTGCCTTATGTGTGTGTTCACATGGGTATACATATATAGATTGATATATATGTCTCAGTTGCCTTGTTCTTCCTTTTGACCATACCAGTACAAACACAGTCATATTTTATTATTCCATATTCTGCTATTCCTGCCTATTTTCAGTCAAAGAATGCTGGACCAAAAAGAAAGCAAAATTGCTTGTAATGTAGTAGACCAAAATCTCTGTGATACTCAGATGAATTTCTCCCCGCCTGAAGGGAATTTAAGAGAGAACTGGATAAAGAAAGGAAACAATCACTTGTAAAACAATCAAACGTAATGCACAGCTCTGCATTTACTTTATTCAGGTGTCACATGAGAATTCCTTAGAAATTTAATATGTGATATGTGTTTTACCTTCTTTCTTGAAGTGGTGTTCACTCTGAAGCAGAAAATAAAAGCTACACCAGTGAAAAACAGAGTAACCACCCACATAGCCAGATAGCCTTGAGACAAGCCATTCTGTGCAGAAGACGATATTTGATTCTTCCTATCACATAAATATGTGGGTATGCATGAATTTATAGGCATAGCTGTAGCTCCATCTAGACCAGTATTGCCTACTTGATTGCCATCAGTTCTTCAAGGTCTAAATTTTAACTCATTATTGAAAACAATCTTCAGAATTGCTCCATTCTTCCTCTTTTTAAAAAAGCAAAGGAGAGTGTGACAGTGGTTCATACACACGATTGTTACTTAATGAATGCTCTACTATTATTGTCTGAAACATTCTACATCTCAGTGGAGTTCAACATTCAGCACTAGCCATTTAAACAGCATGCTAAACTCCCACCTTTAGGAGCAATGTCATTTCAGCTGACTGCTAGCTTATGAGCAATAAATGGGGTGGGATTTGCCATTGAAATTCAACTTGGATGTGCAAGAATGAAACAAATTAATCAAGATGCTTGGGACTCATTTGCAATGCTCATCCATGCCTTCTACAGATCATACTTGAGCACTGCATGGAGATAGGGAAAGAGCATATGTACCATTTTATGTGTACTAACCACTTAATGACTTTATAATTTTATTGAACAGTAAAACTAAAAAGTAAAACATATATGAGTAAAACATATAATAATGACTGCTCAAAGGACTTGTACTTGAGACTTGAGGGATAATCAGTGGCATATGCTTAGAGCTGGATAAGTAGAAGGTTTGCAAATTGCCTGAGTTAGCTGTAGGACAGTTCTTCTGTATGGCAGCAGTTTATTATGAATGGGTGTTAATTCCCCTGAGAAATCTGAGGTTGAATGACAGCCTCCAGAATATCTGATGGCAGTGGGTGATTCTCAAGGAGGACCCACATGTTCAAACTTGCTTGTACCATATTTTTATTCAGCATTTTTCCCAGGCAGGACAGAGTGGCATGTGGCTTTCCCATAAGAGATGGTGACTTCTCTGAGTGCAAATTCAGCATTCTCCATTTTAGCTACATTGCTACTGTATTGCTTCATTAGCCTTCAGCTTTTAAAAACCTGGGATTCAGCCTGCAGAAATGAGTTACAGACCTGAGTTTAAGACAAGATTCAGTGTTAAAGCTTCAAGAGTTCACACACTCCATACAGCCAGAGCTAGAGCCAGTTGCAGCTCCGTAACAAATGTAGCTATAGGATGTGTTTTTGTGTTGCACGTTTACATTACATTTTCCAGTGTGCACTTAAAAAATCTTGGGTGAGCATATAAAAGTGTGTGGTACAGGGTGTTCTGAGAAAGTTTACCAACTATTCTGGATGTCTGGAAATTGGTATTTGCCTGAAATGCAAGGTACATGTACAGTATCTGATTTAAATGTTTGGCAAATTTTTCTACAGGTATTCCTGAGCCAGACTGCTGAGAAATGGGATCTTTTTCTGATACATGTTGCCCTTGTTATGAGCAGATGAACTATTCAAAGGAGCTACTGATGTTTTGCTTGAGGGAAATTTCCTTTCTGAGGAAGTTAGTCATGCAAAAATGTGAGAGAAGAATCTAATGTGGGTAGAGGGAGTGCCCTGTTTGCACATTTCCTGGAAAAGGCAGCTGTTGACATACTATTGACTAACGCAAAGCCTGCTTGTTTAAAAGCCAACTCCTTTCTATACTCTCATTCCAAAGGGCAGAAGAAGAGGCATAACTCCATGACAGAGCATATGATTCACAAGCAGGCCTTAGGCACAATCACCAGCAGCCCTGATCTAAATAATCCTAAGCAGCAGGCCTATGAAAAATGTATGCCTGACACAGCTACATTTCAGCAGTTTCATATGTTCATCTCATCCTCCAAATGGCCTTAAAAGTGAATTTAATGGGTAGTCCTAGCTGGATAGTCATGTTAATTAGTTGCAACAAAAACAATGGATTCTTAGGTGCTGTAAATGGAAGGGGACTTGGAAGCTTGTTTAAGGCAGTTTCCAAGCCTCTTTCACCCTCTGAAAAGCTGCTCTGGAGTATTCCTCTTGAACAGCATGGGGTGGGGGCGGGGGGGGGAGAGCATAAAAAGATGCTAGGAGGAGGAGGAATTATTTCAGATCAGGTGGAACCACCTTCTGTGAGTGGAAAAGCTAAGCAACATTCGATACATAAATGTTGCTTAAAAGTGCCTGAAATGGGTACTATAACATAGACTATAACATAGACTGCTGTCTTAACCTGATGCTGAAAGGATGGCAAAACTGGTGCCAGGTGGGCCTCAGTTGGATACCACCCCATGCTCAGGAGAGAGTAAACAGTTCTTCGTGGCCTCTGTGCATCACACACATGGGGTTCTGCGCCTGTGCAGTGCCTTTGGCCGGAAGATTAATAGCTAACGGATTTTGGTGGGAAAACTCTGCTCCCCCTCCCCCCTAGTAGTATATAAGGAGCAGAGTGCCCGCCATTTTCCAGTCTTTGCAACCGCTGTTCGTTGTGCCTCGTGCCGCTTCGCTCTCGCTTAGATCGTTACCTACCTTGCTCATTATACAATTCTCTCCTTGTTTTTTCTCTTATCCAAGTTAGTATTTTCCCTTTGTTCATGTTCCTGTTGATTCTTCACTCAGTTTTCCTCGTTTTAATTCTTCTTGTTCCTATTAAAAAAAAAAAAAAACTTTCCCGCTTTACTATCTCCTTCTTTCCTTTTTCCTGTGATGGCGCAACGGGCGGCGTTCTGCAAATGCGGGCAGTGTGGTTCAAAAATGCCCACTGCAGACCCACACGACCTGTGCCTCTTGTGCCTGGGGGAGGGGCACAGGACTGATAAATGCCGCCACTGCTTGGCCTTCTCCAAGCAAGCACGAAAAAATCGAGAGAACCGCCTCCGCAAACTTTTGTGGAATCAGGCTCTTCTCCAATCCGATCTGTTGGTGACAAAGCCTCCTACAGCTATGGCTCCGCCTGAGGGCCACCCAGCTTTGGCCAACCCACCACAGCGTCCTGCCTCTTCTTCCATTGCTGTGCCCTCACGCCATTCTGACGAGGGAGCTTTGAGCATGGCTGACCAGCCTGTTTCCACGCCAAGGAAACACAAAGAGAAGAGAAAGCACAGTGACCCTGAAAAGCAACCTGTGCACAAGAAAGCCAGGAATGATAAGGCTGATAAACCGCCTAAAAAACTGGAAGACCCCAAACACGCAAAGCATCTCCACTCGGGTTCGGCGGCATCCTCCGTACCGACTCCGGCCCCAATACCGACCCCTGCAGTACCGACTATCCAGGCGGCTATGAGGGTCACACAACCAGGCTCACCATGCCGGCCGGCATCGGAGCCCATTCAAGGCTCACACCATGACTCGATCTCGGATGGGGAGATACGGGATTCACCACAGGGAGTCAGGTCTCCAACTCCAATGCCGCCCATCTCCATGCACGGCGATATGGCCATTTCTCCTCTAAGAGGCCTCAGGAGCTGTTCCTCAGAGGTCAGATCTGATGACTGGTACCAGTCTCGGTACTCGTCTGTTCCTCGACGTGGAGAACACCAATCCATGGGCTATTACCCTGTACCCAGGGAACGTTCCTCGCCACCATCAGCCAGGGGACATTTCTATTCTACACCCAGAGATGCCCCGAGAGCTCCATCTAGAGAGAGCGCCAGATCAGGGTCACCTGACGATTCTTCCTCCAGTGTGCCACCTGCCTACTGGATGGCGTCGGACGAATCTGAAGTAGACTCAACTTCACCAGACACGGCAGTCACCTATCAGGGTCTGACATCCCCCGATGAGCTGCATGTCTCCTTCGGAGAATTAATGGCCAGACTGGTGAAGTCCCTTGATATCAAGGCCCATCAACAGCCCGGACCGAGTACGGATAGTTTTTATGATGTTGTCCTTGGCGAACAATCCACATCCATTGCCTTGCCTCTTAAAGCAGGCGATGACCCAACCCTGGGACCTCCCGGCTCAACCACAACCAACATCACGCAGATACGAATCTATGTATCGGGTCCACGAGGGAGACATACCATTTCTCCTTCGCCACCCCAAGCCAAATTCGGTGGTTGTGGAATCCTCCCAGGGGAGGGAAGCTCGTGGTCATACCTCGCCTCGTGACAAGGAGGGAAGAAAAGTGGACTCCCTTGCGCGCCGAGTATATGCGGCATCTGGCCTGGGATTACGTATCTCAAACTACGAAGCAACCCTGGCGCGGTACCAATATTTTTTAATGCAGTGCCTGGAGGGTATCATCGCCACCTTTCCAGACAACCAAGGTGACCTGGCATGAACCTTCGTGAAGGAAGCCATGCAGGTGGCGGTGCAGCAATTATCTACAGCACGCCATCATGTAGATACCAATTCGCGGTCGCTTCTTGGTGCCATCTCTCTCTGCAGGCATGCCTGGTTACGCAACTGTAACTTTCCGGACAAGATGAAGTGGAGAATAGAGGAGATGCCATTTGACGGGTCCGGCCTCTTCCATACGAAGATGGACAGTAAACTGAAGAAAATCCACGAATCCAGAATGATGGCCCATTGTATGGAACAGCAATCCCAACCTCGCCGTAAGTGGTCGTGGTCCCATCCGCAATACTGCCAGTACAAGCCTCGACAACAACAGTCAGCCCAACGCCAGCAGCACCGCAGACAGCAGGCATCCCAGCGCTTCCAGCAAGGCCGCCGCTGCTTCGAAGGGGATAGGTGACAGCGCTGATGGGGCGAGCGAACCCTTCTCCCACTCCCAACTACACCCTTCCCCCTCTCTTTTGGGGACCGATTGAGAAGTCGGCTCTCCATTTGGGAGACCATTATATCTGACAGATGGGTGTTATCCATTATTCAGCACGGATACGGAATTGAATTTGACATTGTTCCATCACCAAGCCCGATCCGATTTACGCCTGGTTCATCGGTATTATTGGACGAGATTTGCCAACTTCTTACTAAAGGAGCGATTCGTCATTTGTCGTTATCAGACGGACTCTGTGGATTATATTCTAGGTATTTTACTGTCCCGAAACAGGATGGAGGTCTCCGGCCAATTCTGGACTTAAGAGCCCTTAATAGGTTCATAACACCAAAGAAATTCCGGATGACCACACTTCAGACCATTCTTCCGTTGCTGGGGAGAGGAGACTGGTTCGCTTCACTGGACTTGAAAGATGCCTATTTCCGTATTTCGATACATCTGCATCATAGGCATTTCCTTCGTTTTGCGATAGCCTCTGAACTTTATGAATTCAAAGTGTTACCGTTTGGATTGGCCACAGCACTGAGAGTTTTCACTAAGTGCATGGCCCCCGTATGCGCACATCTTCGCTTACGTGGAATTTGGATTTACCCATACCTTGATGACTGGCTGTTTGTTTCCAAGACTAAAGAGGGACTTATGGCAGACATCCGCACCACGTGTACCCTACTACAAGACCTTGGACTTTGTATTAACCAGCAGAAATCTTCTCTTATCCCTACATAGACGATCGACTTTATCGGAGCACGTCTGGATTCAGTGATGATGAGAGCCTTCCTGCCTTTAGACAGACAGCGGACTATCAGCTGAAAAATTGTTCGGATTCAACAACAGCGGATCGTTCCGGCACGAGTTATTCAGAGTCTGCTAGGGCATATGGCGGCAGCCATCGCTGTCGTCCCCTACGCCAAGCTCCGGATGCGTCCTCTGCAGTTGTTTTTCAACGGGGCGTTCTGTCTTCAAACCAACCCGCCCACCATGAAGGTGTGGCTCCCAGCTCCTATCCTACAATTCCTGTTATGGTGGACGGAGCCAGCCAACTTGAATGTTGGTGTTCCGTTTCGACCTCGGTACCCTACAGTGACCATCGGTACCAACGCATCTCTCCGGGGATGGGGAGCCATATGTTCCACCCTATGCACCCAAGGAGTTTGGAACCATCGCGATTCCAGGAACCATATAAATTTCCTCGAGTTGCTGGCTGTATTCAAAGCCCTACAGACATTCGAGGACGTGCTTATACACTAAGTCATCCAAGTGACCATGGACAGTGTAGCGACGGTGTTTTACATAAACAAGCAGGGAGGCACCCGCTCCCTCAAGTTAGCCCACTTAGCCATGCAGATTTGGAATTGGTGCATCCCAAGGGACATTACCCTGATAGCAGTGCATCTCACAGGTGCAGGCAATGTGGAGGCAGATCTCTTGAGCAGGCATATGTCCCATTCGCACAAGTGGGATTGGACAGTTGGGTTCACGACAGACTGTTTCACCTCTGGGGTCCCCCGGACATAGATCTATTCACGACCCATCGGAACAGAGTGTGCGTAACTTATTGTTCCAGAGCGGGAATAGGACAGGGCTCGTCCAGAGATCCCTTCATGATTCCATGGGTGGGCATGACCTTTTATGTGTTCCCACCGATTCCCCTCATCATGCAGGTGCTGGCGAAGATCATTCACGAAGAGGCCACAGGGTTGTTGATCACTCCCTGGTGGCTGTGCCAGCCTTGGTTCTCCACGCTTCTTCGAATGTCTCGGGAGAAGTTTGTACAACTTCCTCTTCTCCCTCATTACTCAGACGATCCATCACCCAGACCTACAGTCATTGAAACTCACCGCTTGGCGGATTCGGTGACTATGCCTGTCTCATCGGTACCGACACTTACTGCAATTCATGCTGCTGTGGCTTCTGATGCTCCCGTTTCGCAGTCACTACACCCAGACCTGCAGTACATTATCGATTCTGCTCTAAAACTGTCTACCAGGAAATCGTATGCTGCGAAATGGTGTAGATTCTCTGGCTTTGCCGAATCCCGTTCGTTCTCCCTATCATCGGCATCGGTCGAACAGATCCTCCAGTTCCTATTCGAATTGCACCAATCTGGACTTAAGCCTTCTTCCATCAGGGTCTATACAGCAGCGATTTCTTCCTACCGAGGACCCGTACAGGGCTTTTCTGTTTTTTTCTCAACCCCTGATCAAAAATTTTTTGAAAGGACTCTCTAACCTTCACCCAACAATCAGACCCCTGATGCCGACATGGAGCCTCTCAGTGGTTTTGCAGGCGCTCACGAGACCATCATTCAAACCGATGGCAAGGATCAACTTGCGCCTTGTCTCTTGGAAGACCGCGTTCCTTGTAGCTGTTACCTCAGCGCGTAGGGCATCCGAGTTTTGTGCCCTTCAAGTGGACCCCCCTTTCCTCAATTTTCATAAGGAAAAGGTTGTTTTGCGGCTTGATCCATCTTTTCTTACAAAGGTTAGCACTCCATTTCACATGGACCAAGAGATCATTTTACCGGCTTTTTTCCCGGCTCCATCGAATTTGAGTGCTCTTTACACATGCTCAATGTTCGTTGATGCCTGGCCTTCTATTGATCCAGGACAGAGTCTATTCGACATTCTACCAGACTTTTTGTGAAATACTCGGAGCATAATTGTGGTTATCCAATCACTCCCCAACGTATTTCCAAGTGGATAGTAAATACAATTGAACTGTCTTACCAGCTCTCTAAATTAGACTTACCTTCTACTCCAAGAGGGCATTCCACCTGGGCTGTTGCTGCTTCCTCGGCCTTTGCATCGGGGGTCCCGCTGGAGGATGTCTGCAGAGCTGCCACCTGGGCTACTCTGTGCACCTTTGCTAGACACTATAGACTAGATGTCCGGGCCAGACGTGACTGTTCCTTTGGAAGAGCTGTCTTATCGTCCATTCTTCAGTGATGACACCTCCCTCTTCCAGATGCTGGTAAGCTTGTTATTCTACCCATGTGTGTGACGCACAGAGGCCACGAAGAAGGACAGGTTGCTTACCTGTAACTGGTGTTCTTCGAGTGGCTATCTGTGCAGTCACACAACCCACCCGCTGACCCCACATGGTGTCATGGGTGGTCAGGCCCTTTTTTGGCCTTTTTTCCCCTTTTTCCTTCAACTTTTGAGAGAGCAAACGTCCGGTTGTTCAAAGACTGGAAAATGGCGGGCACTCCACTCCTTATATACTACTAGGGGGGAGGGGGAGCGGAGTTTTCCCACCAAAATCCGTTAGCTATTAATCTTCCGGCCAAAGGCACTGCACAGGCACAGAACCCCATGTGTGTGACTGCACAGATAGCCACTCGAAGAACACCAGTTACAGGTAAGCAACCTGTCCTTACAGTGTCTGAGTCTGAGTGGAAATAAGTTTCTGTTTACATTACCCTCCATCCTCAGCAGTCTTCAGAAGCCCGACATTATATGTGCATTTCATGTTCTTATCTTTTTACTCCAAGAAAATTGAGAGTCAAAGTTTTAAGGTTATGCATGATAAGGATTGTCTTGATCTCACTAACAGTGTGGATTTACTAAGATAAATATTTCAACAAATACTAATTATTAATTGCAAATTCTTAAAAGACAGAAAACTTACTTTCAATCCCTAACATCAAGAATCCAGATACTGCAGCAGTTACCATCTGGAGACCTCTGTGGTAGCTTCATAAGCACATAGAACAGATTTACATTTCAAAGACCTGCTACAATGACTGGAATTCCAGAAGGAGAATCCTAAAAATCATTTTAAAATACATACAATTTTCAAATTGCTTCTATCTAACCAATTAATCTTTTGTGATGCTTCCTCCCTCTTCCCCCACCCCTCCTCTGTAATAAACATGTTTTTAGCCTGTTTCTTGTAGTCCTTTGGTTTCAGGTTGCACATACAGAAAATTATCCCATGGCTCAGAAAACAAGTAGTTAAAAAGTACAAGGAGACAATAACAAAATATACCCCCATTAAGTTTTTATTACTAATATTTTCCAAGCCTACATTTTCAAGATTTCTCGAAGTCTGACTCATGTTTTCCACATTGGTAGGAATATTGGCAGGTGGTAATCCCCCAGTTAGAACTTACCAAAGGAACCATGCCAAGCTGGTATGTAAAGAGCCATAATACCTGTTATGCAGTTTCTGACATTTAAAGATGTATATCACCAAGACACTTGTTAACTTGAATAGGTGCTGTCTAAGACAAAGACCAGGTTTGCATGACCACTGCAGGGTTACAGCATGTGCCAGGTGGCTTTTGAATATTCCAGCTGCAGTTGCAGCTTATTGTGTCATCAGGAAACAATGATGCAGGCTGTTGGCATGGTTAACAAATGACAAAGAAACCATGGCCTATTTTAGGGTTGTGGATGGTTTGTTAACCTCAGCAGGTTTGGACAAAACAAGATATGCTCTTGGCTTGAATATTTAAAGTGGCCAACCATGCATGCTTAGTTAAGCCATAGTGAGCTGCTTGATTATGTGAATGGTTCCACAGAGTAAGTGGGGTTTAAAACATTAACCCTGTTGCATAGGAAAATGCATTTTTAAAAAGTAGTTGATGGAGCAGCTAGATGAAAATTTACCTAAGTTTATGTTTGTGCAAGTGTAACTGCAGAACTGGTTGCATGTTACGTTTGTGCAATTCATTGTGAAGCCAGGTTGTGCATTTGGTTGCATAGCCTCTTGTACAACTGGTTATGAAAGTGTAATGCACAATCAGTTGCAAAGTGGCACTCCACTAGCACTATATGAGTTTGCAGAATCACACCACTGGATACTGCCCAAGGTTAGGATATCAAAATAGTGCTGTAGGAATGTATGCTTGCTTCCTCTTCTTAATAGACCAATAGGAATAGGGTCATATAACTATGGCTATGAATGGTTTGGAGAAAGTGAATGGTTTGGCTTTAGACAGTTTCTTTGTACAAGTGGCAATTAAACCAGTCAGTCTCTAATTAACTAGTATTTCCTATTTATCACAACTGGTAAATTGTGTTTAGCAAGAAATTAGTTTAAGATCTGGTTTTTTCTGAAGATGGTAACCATACTTTATAAATTTAAATAACTTTAACTCTAACTATGATTAGAGACATGTTGATTAAGTCATTACTTGTAGGAAGGGGCTGCATGCGAAGGCACAATGCATTCAAATCTCAACATACTGAAGTGATTGTGATAATCCAAACTCGATAGCTTTAGAAAGAAATTTACAAATTCATGGGGAGGCTATTCTGTCAGTAGCTGTTAACCCAAGTGGCTTTAATGGAATCTCCTTGTTCAGGAGCTGCATGCCTCTGATTATTAGGATTATATTATTAATTATATTTCTGTGCTGTCCAATAGCCTCTCTGGGAGGTTTACAACAGCACATAATATACACTAAAATACAGTATAAATACAGATAACAATGAAAAGTTGTAAACATTACCATGCAAGATTTAAAAGCCAAATTAAAAGAGTTACAATAGCACATACATATTACATCACAAAACCTGTTAAGCAGTTGATGTAATGTCCTGATATAATATAAAACCCTATCATAGAGGACAGTCTTGACCTGGTGCAGGGAACTCAGCAGGGTTACCACCAAGCCGCCTTTGGGGGTGGCAGTTGGAGACGGGCTCCCCATCTTGCTTATGGTGTCCAGGTAAATTGTTCTTTGGGGGAACATTCCATCAGAGACAGTGGTCCAAGCCATGTAGGACCTTAAAACTAGCACTTTGGATTGTGTTTGGAAGTTTATAGTCAGTC
Source organism: Varanus salvator macromaculatus (assembly GCA_023646645.1). Classification (NCBI taxonomy): domain Eukaryota; kingdom Metazoa; phylum Chordata; class Lepidosauria; order Squamata; family Varanidae; genus Varanus; species Varanus salvator. Next base: position 14,723,256 of record JAIXND010000754.1, on the reverse strand, counting down.
AATGCAAGCAGGCCAGAATTGGTGTTATGTGTTCAGTTCTTCTGGATTGTTTTATTAATCTGGGTTGCAATCACTTAATATATCAATACTAGTCAGTACAGTCAGTGAATGTTCAAGAAGCATTTGTTTGACCACTGTTGGAAACAGGCTAATCCAGCAGGGCTTTATTTGAGTTGTTGCACTTAAGCACCTATGCATAGTTTCCTTCTTGTTTACTGAGTTGCTCCTTAGAGGAGATTTGGCACTTTGATTATCATAGCAAAAGATGTAGAATTGGTACTGGTGCCTGAGCTGAAAGCGGTGTATTAGGATGGTTAAAACAAAAAAGGGGTAGTGAGGGGCGTTAAAAGGATTTTTTCAAATTGGCTGGATGGGCGTTGATGTGGCAGGTGGAGCTCAATGCAAGCACATTAAAAACTGATTCACATTTGGGCAAAAATGTGCTATGTTAAGAAAATGAACAGGGAGAAGAATCTTCTTTCTCTCATAATACTAGGAGCCAGTGCCATCCAGTGAATTTGAATGGCAAAAGGAAATGTTGTTTCACACAGTTCATAGTTAAACTGTGGAGATGTGATGGCTGCTAACTTGGATGACTTTAAGAGTGGTGCGGGGTGGGGGGGGGTAAGAAAAAGGCAATAACAACTAGTCATGATGGTTGTATGCTACCTTCAGTATAAAAGGCAGTGTGGTATGAGCTACAGGAGAGCACAAGCTGTGAGGTGCTATAGGTAGTCCCCAGGTTATGAACATCTGGGATACAAGCAATCTGTACTTATGAACACACAAAAATCCATAAATTCTATATGAATATCTCAACCAAAACACCAAGAATATTTCTAGGGAAGTATGCAGTGCATTTGGAAACAGTTCCCTAGAGATAGTCATAGCATTTCATTAAAGATAGTCATGGCTTTTTGCTAGAGATAGCCATGATTATCTCTAGTGAATATCTCTAAAGCTACATGAGGTCTCTCTAGGGAACTACACAACTACAAATTACCCTTGAGGCCTACTTCAAGAAAGTGGCTGTAGTGGTAACCACCCCTCCCTCAGCAGCCCAATCGAACCCCAACTCTCCAGGACTAGGTCCATCTCCATCATCATCAGTTAATGCTAGGCTTAATGTTACCTCAAGAATGTCCTTTAAGAACATTTCTTTCATTTGTTTTTTACAGTACTGTATACCTACACACACAGATTCCCCCCCTCCCCCGGTACCTGTAGTTACTTAATTATTGCTGTATTATTATCATTATCACAATGCTATATTGTGTTTAAGAGGTTTTGTGAATGTGGAAATGTTTCTTACGTGTCTTATAAGCACAGATAGGTAAAATATATACATATACTATGACAAACATTTGGCTTAATGAAGTGATCTGACTACATACAAATCTGACTTAAGGGCATGCTCAGGAACAGAACTTGACCTTCCCTAACCCAGGGACTACCTGCATTGCATTCATGCCCTGCTGTGGGCTTTCCAGTGGCATTTGGTTGACCACTGTTGGAAAAAGAATACTGGACAAGATTAAACTTGTGGTCTGATGTTCACATGTTCTTAGGCTCTCAAAGTGAACATTCTTTCTCATGTTCTTAGGCTCATGTTTTTAGGCTCTCAAAACGAATGTTCTTTTCAGATTCTGTAAATGAATCTGTTAAGGAACATCGTCGAAACATGGAGTTTATTTGCAACATTGAGCATATTTATTCATACTGACTTTTATTTGACATGAAAATACAGTGGTACCTCGGCTCACGAATGCCTTGGTTCACGACCTAATCGGGTTGCAAACAAAAATTTCATGAAAATTTTGGCTTGGGTCACGAACTCCGCATTGGGTGGCAACCAAGATCGCAGCCATCTCCCCACCTCCCCCCCCCCCGAGTGGGGAGATGGCCACAATCGCAGTTGCGTTCATGCAGGGGAGACATGCGTGATCACGGGTGCGCTCCTGCAGGAAAGATGGGCGCAATCTCGGCCATCTCCCCACCCCCAGTGCGTGCCGTTCACGCCTGTGCAGGGTGACAGGCACAATCTCGGTCATGCTGGGGGGCGGGGCGGTGAGATGGCCGCACTTGTGCTTGGGGTGGGGAGGAGAGATGGTCGCACTTGTACTCGGGGTGGGGAGGGGAGATGGCAATGATCTTTGTTGTTCTTTGTCACTTTGCTTCACATTTTTCTGATTAAGAAATGATGATTACAGAATGGATTACCTTTATTTACATCGAACCTTATGGGGAAATTTAACTTGGCTCATGATCAATTTGGGTCACAACCAGAGTCCTGCAATGGATTAAGTTCATGAGCCAAGGTACCACTGTAAAATATTTTATTCATCCTTCTAGAGACATTCATGACATTTGAGACATACATCATCAGGATGGCTAGGGCCATTATTTTGGAATAAAGCATCTTTGGTTGTTATAAAGTAGGGGCGCCCATCCCGTGACCTGCAGGCCCCATGCGACCCAGGATGTCTATGAATGCAGTACAATATAAAACTGGAAACTTACTTAAAATATTGAGGGTTTTTTGCAATTTTTATTTGTAACTCAATTGTGCAGTTCTCGAATGTGAACTTTGCAGATGCCAATGTCATGTTGCAGTGTCACGTAAAATAAATGTACATATGGGGCTTGCCATTTGTATACATGGTTGTGGTGGATATCATGAATATTATGCACAGACCTTTGTTTTTGCTCATCAGCTTTTGTTAGTATTTGTATATTTAATGTGCTGCTCAGGACAATTTTTCTTCTTCCAGTGTGGTCCAGAGAAGCCAAAAGGTTGGATGCCCCTGTTATAAAGCATACCTAGAATTCACTATGACCCTTAAGATCTCGTTGAAAGATCAGCAAAAAGAACAATGCAATTTTTCCTGTCTGTATCCACAAAATTATTATTATTATTATTCACTTGCAGCTCATCCATCTATACGCTTTAAACTCAACAACAGAGGCAGCCCAGAGTTGTGGAAACTGGGAATTTTCCATAAACTGAGTTGCACAATCTGGAGAAATGATCTGAGTTAGTTGAACAAATGGAGGAACTGAGTTCTAAGCAGCAGTTTGTTGAACAGTGGCATATTTCTGCAGGTGATAAGAAAGCTACCTCTGTTTCTGCTGAATCAGTACAGAGGACTTTAAGTGGGGAAAGAGCAAAATCTTTCTCTGGCATTTGGAAGCTTTCATAATTCAGTGAATATTTTTTATTTTAATGAATACACACAACATGCTTGAAGTCTAGAATTGCTACCTCTTACTCTGAACATGTCCCTTTCACAGTCTCTAGTAAAGAACAAGAGAAGGCGCCCACAAATCCTCTTTGCTGCCTAGTCTTCTCATCTACATTCATTGCCCTTTCTGTGTGACCTGCCCAGAAATCTACTTCCTATGGCAAAGAAGAGGGGAAGGATGCAAAACTGGATTGTAAATCCACAGCTACTGTCTTTCCCCTAGTATCAGGAAATTTGAAGATACGTATCTGGGGCAGAAGATTGGAAAACTACCAAAGTAATTAATATAATTCAACTGATGTTGTTAGTTGCGAAGTCGTGTCCGACCCTTCGCGACCTGATGGACAACATTCCTCCAGACCTTCCTGTCCTCCACCATCCCCCGGAGTCCACTCAAGCTCACACCAACTGCCTCAGTGATTCCATCCAGCCACCTCATCCTCTGCCATCCCCTTTCTTTTGCCATCTATTGTTCCCCGCATTAGACTCTTCTCCAGGGAGTCCTTTCTTCTCATCAGGTGGCCAAAGTATTTCAGTTTCATCTTCAGTATCTGGCCTTCTAAAGAGCAGTCAGGGTTGATCTCTAGGACTGACTGCTTTGATAGCCTTGCCATCCAAGGGACTCGCAGGAGTCTTCTCCAGCACCACAATTCAAAGGCCTCAATCCTTCGGCGCTCGGCCATCTTTATGGTCCAGCTTTCACAGCCATACATTGCAACTGGGAAAACCATAGCCTTCACTAAATGCACTTTTGTTGGCAGCGTGATGTCTCTACTTTTTAGTATGCTGTCTAGATTTGCCATAGCTTTCCTCCCCAGGAGCAAGCGTCTTTTAATTTCTTGACTGCAATGAAAGTATTTAGCATAGTCAATGAAGCAGAAGTAGATGTTTTTCTGGAACTCCCTAGCTTTCTCCATGATCCAGCGTATGTTGGCAATTTGATCTCTAGTTCCTCTCCCTCTTTGAAATCCTGCCTATACTTCTGGTAGTTCTCGGTCCACATACTGCTGGAGCCTAGCTTGTAGGATTTTGAGCATAACTTTGCTAGCATGTGAAATGAATGCAGTGCTGCGGTAGTTTGAACATTCTTTGGCATTGCCCTTCTTTGAGATCGGAATATAAACTGACCTTTTCCAATCCTGTGGGCACTGTTGAGTTTTTCAAATTTGCTGGCATATTGAGTGTAGCACTTTTACTGCATCGTCTTTTAAGAATTTGAATAGCTCAGCTAGAATACTGTCACCTCCACTAGCTTTGTTGTTGCTCAGACTTCCTAAGGCCCATTTGACTTCACATTCCAGGATGTCTGGCTCGAGGTCAGTGACCACCCCATCGTGGTTATCAGGGAAGTTAAGGTCTTTCTTGTATAGTTCTTCTGTGTAATCTTGCCACCTCTTCTTAATCTCTTCTGCCTCTGTTAGGTCCCTGCCATTTTGGTCCTTTATCATGCCCATTTTTGCATGAAACATTCTCTTCATATCTCCAATTTTCTTGAAGAGATCTCTGGTCCTCCCTGTTCTATTCTTTTCTTCTATTTCTTTGCACTGTTCATTTAAGAAGGCATTCTTATCTCTTCTAGCTATTCTCTGGAATTCTGCATTCAATTGGGTGTATCTTTCTTTCTCCCTTGCCTTTCGCTTCCCTTCTTTCTTCAGCTATTTGTAATTCAACTGATATAAACAGTTATTGATAAGTTTAATTTGGTAGACTGCTTCATCCCAAAGGGATATTAAAATCTAACATCCTCGCAGGCATTAAAATTCATCCCCTGATGTTTCTCTGGTTAGCACAAGCCAATTAAATCTTTTCCTAATAGGATCTAAATGGCATTGTAATGGAATCCAAAGAGCACTTTAGGTGCTACCAAAGGTCTTGCACACACTTAGAGAACATTTTTCTACAACCTTACAATATATCTCCATGTCAAAGGTGGCTTATGTAACTTCAGGGAGCTGAAGTGAGTGAAAGCCCACTGGGCACATAAAACTTGTTACAGAATTCATTAGATGCTGGCCCCTAACTTTGATATTGTTTACAAACTTTGAAACCATCTTTGGGTCCTAGAATTCTGTGCACTGTTGCATGTTCTGGGGAATCCAGTGAGTGGAGACAGAGCCTCCCAGTGTGTGATATGGTAGCCTGTACTACAACAGTATCCTTGAGTACAGTAAGCTTCTTTTCTGCCCTTTAGGAGTGAATGGCAATTATTCATTTCCCTGGGCAAAAGTGAAAAGAACTTACCTGCTTGCAGCCTCAGACGAGCCCAATCTGAAAATCAAGCATGGCAATTGTTAAAATCACTCTTTCCTTTCTGTTGGAAGAGAAAAATATTCCAGGCATGCAGAGACTTCTTTTTAAAACTTTATTGCAATAAAGGGAACAGAAGGGAATGGTTTCCTTCCCAATTCTTCTGTTCACCTCAGCACATGTTCACACACTCCTTTTAAACCTTGCTCCCAGCCGCTTGTTCCCTCCTCCTTTCCCCTAATTGGCTAATAGGGTACTGAGAGTTACATTCTTTTTGCCTACTCCTCGCTGCCCCAACACCGGCCCTTCTTCCCAATCCAGCCCTGCCCCCGGTGGGCTACAATAGGCTCATTTTGTTCTGCCCAGCTTGTCAATTAAACAATCAGGAAGTATTTGGCCCTCCTGTCTACGTGCCTGTTTCCCCATACCTTGTGCCTTCTGATTTTGGCCCCTCTCCTCCTTTGGGCTAAGTAATTTTCTTTGTTACCTTTTTAAATCTTTTCTCCCTTGTTTCAAATCACCTTCCCCGCTTTCCTATCAGCAATGTCCTGTAATCTTTTTCTTGTACATGCTGCAGAAATAAAATGTTAGGAACTAGCTCCTAGAGTGCCACAAATAGACCAGAGCACTTTTTAGAGTCATCCATGCTCTTAATACAGACATGCCATGCAGCGCTTTCTCGTTTTCCCAGAAATAACATGTGTGAGCACAGTCTCAGCATATTATCCATATATCTTCCATTGTTTCCACACAAAGCAGAGAGCAATTCCTAGTGGTGGAGAGGAAGACTGAACTTTTCTTACAGAGCTTCTGTTGTTGGGCAGTATAGAAATTAAATCAGTAAATAACTATAAACAAATAAATACTAATAGCCACCCAAGATGAGGAAGTGTGCCTATGACTACCAGTTGCTGAGGAACACACCTAAGGGAATGCAATTGCACTTAGTATGCTTCCTGCAGGCATCTGGTTGGCAACTGTGGGAAGAGATGCTGGATTAGATGGGTCTTTGGTCTGATCTGGCAGGGCTTTTCTTATAATCTTGACCTAAACAGAACTACTACTGAGCAGTGTTCTTGAATAGTTTTAGTGGCATGCACTTTTGTGGTCTGGAGTGTTTAATTTGTCCATCTATAAAATGAATCAACAACACTCTTGCGGCATACCTAGATGTGAGTGTATGTTCATTAATGTTTGTAAAGCACTCTGAAATCCGCTGAGGTATAGCACTAAGTTAGTTGCATGAGCAGTAATAATGTTCCAGGAGAGAGAAAGCAAGGAGGAAGCCGGGTCAAGTAGTATCAATGGTTTACAATACTAACATATGAAAAGTCCCATTAGGAAACAGCTGCAGACCTTAAAGTACTACAGTTGGAAGTCAGCAACAAAATGGTAGAAACACGCCTGCCAGAGATATCCTTGGGAGCAGCAAATACTTGCCTGTATCCATCCTTTGTATTAATCTGGAACCTAGCATCATATTTATGCTTTAGCTGCTTGACTTGTATGTTTTCTTTCAGCAACAGCATTTCTCATGAAATTATCACCTGGGCTCTATGCATGCTAATTCTTCAGAGAAAGAGAATCTGCAGGTGGAGTGGCAGGCAGAAAATGGAGATGTCAGATGTGGGGGACAATAGCCCAGAAGCTATAAAAGTTGGGCACCAATTCCCTGCTTTCTCCATCTCTGGGATACTAACAGACTAGAGTACTTCTTTTGAGATGATTCAAGAGATCCACTCTTGAAAGGCAGCTTCTGAAGGAAAGGCAGCTTCTAAGGCAATGGTAGACCTAAGGGACAACTTGAGACTGTGTCTGCAGTTTACTGCAATACATTGAGCTCTTGCAAGAGGTCTTTGGAGGCTTTCTGAGCAGATACATTTGCACAGCTGCTGCCCTGTTACAGCCTCTGCTGCCAGAGTTCTCGAGACATGTTTGCAGCACTGAGGAGAAAGGGACTGCGGGGGGAAAGTAAATGGTAAGTAGGGTCAGGCACACCTTCACTTCTGTTCTTCTGCTTCATATTTTGCCTTGTTTCTTTACTGACAATCTGGATCCCCATATTGCGGGTGGCAGTGAACATCTAGGTCTTCTCTAAGATCAGAATATTCAGATTCCCCTAATTCCATCAATTGGCCTTGCATCTATATCAGTGGAGGCTCTCAATCTAAAGCAGCCTTCCTCAACTTTTGTTCCTGTTAGTCGCGAAGTCGTGTCCGACCCCATGGACAACTTTCCTCCAGGCCTTCCTGTCCTCCACCATCCCCTGGAGTCCACTTAAGCTCAAACTGACTGCTTCAGTGACTCCATCTAGCCATCTCATTCTCTGCCGTCCCCTTCTTCTTTTTCCATCCGTTGTTCCCAGCATTAGGCTCTTCTCCAGGGAATCCTTCCTTCTCATTAGGTGGCCAAAGTATTTGAGTTTCATCTTCAGTATCTGGCCTTCTAAAGAGCAGTCAGGGTTGATCTCCTCTAGGACTGACTGGTTTGATTGCCTTGCAGTCCAAGGGACTTGTAGGAGTCTTCTCCAGCACCACAATTCAAAGGCCTCAATTCTTCAGTACTCAGTCTTCCTTATGGTCCAGCTTTCACAACCATACATTGCAACCGGGAAAACCATAGCCTTGACTGTTTTATCGGCAGGGTGATGTCTCTGGTTTTTGGTATGCTGCCTAGATTTGCCATAGCTTTCCTCCCAATGAGCAAGCGTCTTTTAATTTCTTGGCTGCAGTCCCCATCTGTGGTGATCTTGGAGTCCAGGAAAATAAAATCTGTCAATACCTCCATTTCTTTCCCCTCTGTTTGCCAGGAAGTGATAGGACCGGATACCATAATCTTAGTTTTCTTAATGTTGAGTTTCAAGCCAACTTTTGCACTCTCCTCCTTCACCCGCATGAAGAGGCTCTTTAGTTCCCCTTCACTTTCTGCCATTAGAGTGGTATCATCGGCATATCTGAGGTTGTTGATATTTCTCCCAGCAATCTTAATTCCAACTTGTGATTCATCTATCCCTGCCTTTCTCATGATGTGCTCTGCATATATGTTAAATAGGCAGGACGACAGTATACAGCCTTGCTGAAGTCCTTTCTCAATTTTGAACCAATCAGTGGTTCCATCCATGTCCAGTTCTCACTGTTGCTTCTTGACCTGCATATAGGTTTCTCAAGAGACAAATAAAATGGTAAGGTACTCCCATCTCTTTAAGAACTTGCCACAATTTGTTGTGATCCACACAATCAAAGGCTTTAGCATAGTCAATGAAGCAAAAGTAGATGTGTTTCTGGAACTCCCTAGCTTTGTCCATGATCCAGCATATGTTGGAAATCTGATCGTTAGTTCCTCTACCTCGTCGAAATCCTGCCTGGACTTGTAGTAGTTCTTGGTCCACATACTGCTGGAGCCTAGCTTGTAGGATTTTGAGCATCACTTTGCTAGCATGTGAAATGAGTGCAAAGATGCAGTAGTTTGAACATTCTTTGGCATTACCCTTCTTTGGGGTTGGAATGTAAACTGACCTTTTCCAATCCTGTGGCCACTGTTGAGTTTTCCAAACTTGCTGGCATATTGAGTGTAGCACTTTAACGGCATCATCTTTTAGGATTTTGAATAGCTCAGCTGGAATACCGTCGCCTCCACTAGCTTTGTTGTTGCTCAGACTTCCTAAGGCCGATTTGACTTCACATTCCAGGATGTCTGGCTCGAGGTCAGTGACCACCCCATTGTAGTTATCAGGGATGTTAAGCTCTTTCTTGTATTGTTCTTCTGTGTAATCTTGCCATCTCTTCTTAATCTCTTCTGCCACTGTTAGGTCCCTGCCATTTTGGTCCTTTATCATGCCCATCTTTTCATGAAATGTTCCCTTCATATCTCCAATTTTCCTGAAAAGATCTCTGGTCCTCCCTGTTTTGTTTCTTTGCACTCTTCATTGAGGAAGGCATTCTCATATTTTCTAGCGATTCTCTGGAATTCTGCATTCAATTGGGTGTATCTTTCCCTTTCTCCCTTGCCTTTCGCTTCCCTTCTTTCCTCAGCTATTTGTAAAGCTTCCTCAGTCAGCCATTTTGCTTTCTTGCATTTCTTTTCCTTTGGGATGGTTTTAGTTGCTACCTCTTGTACAATGTTACGAACTTCCATTCATAGTTCTTCAGGCACTCTGTCTATCAGATCTAATTCCTTAAATCTATTTGTCACCTCTACTGTATATTCATCAGGAATATGATTTAGGTCATACTTGAGTGGCATAGTGCTTTTCTCTACTTTCTTCAATTTTAGCCTAAATTTGGGCTACAACTTTCATTATCTAGCAGAACCATTTTGGAGAGCACCAAATTGAAGGAGGATTGCTTAAAGGTTTTCCTTCTTTTATCCTTGAGTAGGATACCCTACTGAAGCCATGGATCGCATTCCCTCATAATTTCTGCCTGTGGGTTTTAGAATTGTTTCATAGCACCAATTTTACCTATCATTACGAAATGCTGCAGCAATATTCCTGCTGAACCAGACAGTGTATAATATGAGGCATTGTGGAAGAAGGAATAGCTTATTTCTCTGTTTAGCATATTAGACAACTGTGGGCAACCTCAGAATGTTTTCCCTGCTACATCTCTTCCCTGAAAGGGCCATGAATGTCAGTAAAAATATGATTACAAAAACATTTTGAAGGAACACCTATCACCTGCTAGTAAATATCTCTCTTCAGAACAGCAAGAATCACTTCAGTAAACACCATTAGGAGATTAAGCATCTTCTGTGAATAAATTGTTTTGTATTCCAAATGAAACTTGCCTGACATTTATGTTTTGCAAGCAGTAAGTATGCTGATGACATCTTAATTGTCTTCACCTGACACAGTGGCAATAGCAAAATTAGAATTCTCCTGTACAAAAGGGCATTTTTAAAGTCTTTTTGCTTAGGTGAAGCAGACAAAAATGTTAACAAATACTTCACTTAAATCTGTTTCATCTCATAATTAGTTCATTTTGGGAGGATTTATATCTGAGAGCTAAAAGTTGTGGAAAACTTGGTTATCTTTCTTGGAGATTCTGCCCATATTCAGAGATACACTGTCCTCACTCCATTTTTAAAAGCAGGAGCTAGTTTCCTTTGCAAATCAAGGCAAATTCTGCAAGGGTAAAGGAACTTTCCTCTCAGTGCCTCTACCTTTTAATCCCATTTTTTTGGGGAAAAGCACCATTTAGTTGGAGGTGCCTGAAAATTTGAAAATGAAAGCTGATGCACTACTTCTCCCCAGGCTTTCTTAATACACACTAACGTACTACAGGAGTACCTCGGCTCACAAACACCTCAGTTCATGACCAAATCAGGTCGTGAACAGAAATTTCAGAAAAATTTTTACTCAGGTCGCGAACTCCGCATTGGGTGACGATCGCGATCACTCCCCCCCACCCCCGACCCTGTGATCGCTTCCGTCTATGGCCACTATTGCGGTTGCACTCATACAGGGAAGATGGGCACGATCGTGGTTGTGTAGGGGCAGCGGGGGAGATTGCTGCACTCGTGCTCGGCGGGGGGGTGAGATGGCTGTGATCTTTCTTGTTCTTTGTCACTTTACTTCAAATTTTTATGATAAATAAAACAGTTACAGAACAGATTAACCTTATTTACATTGAACTTTATGGGGAAATTTGACTTGGCTCACAATCAATTTGAGTCCCAACCAGAGTTGTAGAATGGATTAAGTTCATGAGACAAGGCTACCACTGTACTTGCTTCATATATAAATGAGAACACATTATTCTGGGTAAAAGAGTGGACAATTTATGAACATTCTCTGATTATGTTACACATACTTCATTTTTATTTGTATTGATCCTTGCCAGTGAAGTAGATTAAGAAGGCCCAGCATGAGAACCCAGTATGGACAGCAAGTCATTAGAAACATAGAAACATAGAAACAGAGCGAGTCAGAAGGGGCCTCCTGGGCCATCTAGTCGGACCTCCGGCACCAGCCGGCTCCGCTCATGACATGCCCACCATGTGCATGTCCAGCCTATCTTTGAACACCCTCACCGATGGGGCCTCAACGACCTCCCGTGGAAGCCCATTCCACGCCCTCGGGGTCCTAACTGTCAGGAAGTGCTTCCTGGCATCCAAATTGAACCTTGGCTCCCTGAGCTTTGCTCCATTGGAGCGCGTCCTGCTTTCCTCTGCAGGGGAGAACAGGCCTCTCCCCATCTCCATGTGACACCCCTCACATACCTGTATGTTGCCAACATATCCCCTCTGAGTCTCCTCTTCTCCAGGCTGAAGAGACCCAGTTCCCTCAGTCTCGCCTCATACCCCATCCCCTGCAAACCAGCCACCAGCCTTGTGGCCCTACGCTGCACTGACTCCAACCTGGCTATATCCTTTCTGTAATGAGGGGCCCAAAATTGAACACAATACTCCAGTTGCGGGCGCACCAGAGTCATGTAGAGTGGTAGTAATACCTCTCTTGATCTGGAAGCCCACACTTCTGGCTATGCGACCAGGGTGGCATTCGCCCTCTTGACCACCGCATCACACTGCTGACTCCATGTTTAGGCCTGCGGTCAGCCAGTACCCCGAGGTCCTTTCACAAGTGCTTCTCTCCAGCCACTTGTCCCCTAACCTGTACTTATGACAGCTATTCCTATGCCCAATCAGTGACAGACCTTGCACCTTTCTGCCACATTGAACGCCATCGCTGTTTTGTCTCCTGCCCACGTGTTCCTATAGTCTGTCCAGATCCTGTTGGATCTGTGTATCTGCTCCTCAGTTGTGGCCACTGCTCCAGTTTTAGTGTCGTCTGCGAATCTGATCAGCAGACTGTTCACCCCTTCTTCCATGTCGTTAATGAAAAGATTAAACAGGATCAGCCCCAGGACAGAGCCCTGGGGGACCCCGCTTGTCACTGGCTGCCATCCCGACGATTCCCCGCTAATGGTTACCTTCTGCTTTCGGTCAGTCAACCATGCCCTAATCCACCGGACAGTGCTTTGGTGTATCCCAAAACTCCTCAGTTTCTCCACCAGGATATCATGGGGCACTTTGTCAAAGGCCTTGCTGAAATCCAGGTATACCACATCCACTGCATCCCCTCCATCTAGCCATCTTGAAACCTTGTCATAGAATTCCACAAGGTTTGTCTGGCAGGACCTGTTTCTGCGGAAGCCGTGTTGTGTGGCTGTCAGCTTACCTTCCCTATCTAGCATCACTAGATCTCTCTCTATTATGAGCCTTTCCATTGTTTTTCCTACAATGGACGTAAGGCTAATCGGTCTATAATTCCCCATGTCCTTCCTACTACCCTTTTTGAAAATTGGGACCACCGATGCCACCCTCCAGTCCTCTGGAACTTCACCCGTTCTCCACGAGGCCTCAAAAATGGAGGCCAGCAGGCGTGAGAGAACCCCTGCCAACTCTCTAAGTACTCTCGGGTGTAACCTGTCAGGGCCTGGCGCCTTTGTAATGTCCAATGCCCTGAGGAGCCCCTCGACTTCAAGGGGGGTGACTCTAATCTCTGCCCCTAAGTCCCCAGCCTCATCCAATCTCCTATACGGATATCCCCCGTCCTGCTTTGGGGAGAACACAGAGGCAAAATAGTCATTTAGCATCTGTGCCTGTTCCCTCATGTCAGTCACTGGATCTCCTTCCTCCTTATTTAGTGGTCCCACCACTTTTCTCCCCTTCCTTTTCCTATTTACATGCTGGAAGAAGCCCTTTTTGTTGCTCTTGATATTCTTGGCAAGTCTCAGCTCATAATCAGCCTTAGCCTTGCGAAGAATCCTTCTGCAACGGGCCTCCTCCTCCCGGTATACCCTTTTGTCTATTTCCCCCAGTACCCATTTCCTGTGGAGGTTCCTCTTTCGTCTAATCCCCCTAACCACCTCCTTTCGCATCCATGGCGGCACTCTCCTCCGCCTCCCCACCTTACTGACTAGAGGTATTGTCAGGGCTTGCGCCTGCAAAACCTCCCTTTTGAGTGCCATCCACCCCTCCTCAACTTGCTTACCTTCCAGTAACCTATCCCAGGAGACTTTCCCCAGCCTGGCCTTCAGTTGGCCAAAGTCGGCCCTCTTGAAGTCCCAGCTTCTAGTGCTCGCCCTGCTGCACGGCCCCAGTCCTCTGATCTCAAAGCAAAGCATGGAGTGATCACTCGCATCCAGAGCTCCCGTAATCTGTACTTCATCTATCAGCTCCTCCCTATTGGTCAAGACCAAGTCCAGGATGTTTCCCCCCCTCATTGCCTCTCGGACCCTCTGTGTGAAAAACGCACCCTCTAGAGCTTCTAGGAAGCGACGTGACCTGGCTGTCACCGCTGAGTGAGTCTCCCAAGTAATATCCGGGAGATTGAAATCCCCCATAATTACTGTGTCTCTCCCCCGAGATATCCCTAGAATCTGGCCTGTCAGGACATCATCCAGGGTCTCAAGTTGACCTGCAGGGCGATAACATACCCCCACTGTCAGGTCTCTTTCTCTGTCACAACCCCTAAGTTTCACCCAGACTGCCTCTACCGAATCCCCATCTGTGCTGCACTCTATCTCACTGCATCCTATCCCTTCCCTGACATATAAAGCCACACCCCCACCTCTCTTTCCCTTCCTGTCCTTTCTAAAAAGGTGATACCCTTCTATGTTCACATTCCAGACTTGCCTTTCATCCCACCAAGTTTCTGTGATTCCCACCAGATCATATCCTCCTATTCCCAGGAGAGCTTCAAGCTCTTCCTGCTTATTACCCATGCTCTTAGCATTGGTGTACATGCACCTCAACTCCTTCCCACTGCTTCCTTTCCTTGGAGTGCCCAGCATCCTCCTTCCTCCCATCCTCCCTGGTACCTGGCCCCTCTCCGTAGAAGTCCTGTCAGTCCCTGCAATATCTCTAAAGCCCTGCTCCCAGAGCCCCGATCCTCCCTGCACACTTGTCCAGTGCAGACACGTTACTGGGGGGCCTGAACCCACCCCCCACTGGCTCAGTTTAAAGTCTTCCGGATGAAGCTCGCTAGAGCATCTCCAAAGGACCTTTTCCCCATCCTCGTGAGGTGTAACCCATCCCTTGCCAGAAGTCCATTGGCAAGAAAACGAGTGCCGTGGTCGAGGAACCTGAAGCGTTCCTTCTGGCACCACACCCTAAGCCAGTCGTTCACCTCAGAGGCCCTCCTGTCCCTTCCTGTCCCAAATCCCCGGACAGGTAAGATTGACGAGAAGGCCACTTGGGCCTTCAGCTCCCTGAGTTTCTTCCCCAAGGCCAAAAAGTCCCTGGTGATCCCGACCACCCTCTGTCTGGCCACGTCGTTTGTGCCCACGTGGATCACCAGGAGTGGCTGGTGACCCCCGGAACGAACAAGACGCTCCACTCTGTCCTTTATGTGCCGGATGCGTGCACCCGGCAGGCAGCAAACCTCCCTTGTCTCAAGGCTGGGGCGGTACACCGCCGCCTCAGTGCCCCTCAGCAGGGAGTCCCCAACAACAATCACCCGCCGCCGTACCTTCTCAGTGCTGGTGGGCAGCCGTGCCCTGGTCCTCGCCTCTCCTGCAGTGGCTCCCTTGCCTCCTGATGTCCCAGGCTGGGGGTCCTGCTGGTCCCCTGAGGCCTCCTCAGCCCCAGCCTCCCCAAGTGGAGAGAACCTGTTTCCCAGCTCCAGATTGGTGCCAGGAGGAGGAGGAGGCCGTGCTGGCCTCCTCCTGTGGGTGACATACCTCCATGTCTCCGCAGCTGCTTCTCCCGTGGTCTCTCCCTCAGCCCTCTGTCGAGAGGGGGGCTGCTGCGGGGGGGCCTGAAGAGCTCTCTCAGCCCTCAGGCACCTCACCTCCTCCTCTAGCAGGGTCACCATCTTGCACCGAGGGCAAGTGTATCCCTGCCTCTCCTGAGGGAGAAGGGCGAACATGTTGCAGCTCTCGCAGCGGACAGCAACACCCGTGACTCCCGCCAAGGCCATCTCCTGGTCTGCCATCTGTAACCCTTCCGAGACCTTACCTTGGTCCCCTGTCTTGTTAGTCCTGCAGTTCCTCTCACTCGCCCAGTTCTCCCAGGCAAAAACCCCATTTGCACACACACACAAGGAGAAAATAAACTTAAATTTAAATTGGAAGAAAAAAAAAAAGCACAACAAAGCAAAGTGCAAACAAAACAAAACAAAACAAAAACACACAAACAAAACAAAAAACAAACAAACAATCAAACAAACAACCTCTGTGTCTCAGGGAAGGGAGTCCCTGGACCGCCCGGACCGCAGCTCAGGGACACAGACGAGGGACGATGCCCGAGCTTGGCCCTCTCAGTCCCTCAGGCCAGTGGCCCCGCCCCCTGCTTCCCCCTGGCTGCTCTCGCTCTCTGGCCCACCCCCTCCCTCTCTGCTGCTCCTGGACCTCTGCTCCCACCTGCCCAGCTCCTACCTTGCCTGTGCCAGTCCCCTGGCCACTCAGTGCTCTCTCCCAGCCTGTGCCTCTGCTGCTCTGCCAAGGGGCCAGAGCCAAAAGCCATTGTAGAATGTCATGTTGCCTGACCCTAGCCAAGGTTACCTATGGTGTCCTCCCCTCCCCACAATCTACTCTGATAACCATAGACTGTTCTAGAGATTGTTTTGCCGACCATGGGTTGTTGTGTTTGGACAATCTGGTAATGTCCTACTTGACAAGTAGCACTTGCGATGTAACTGTCACTGGCTTTCCCTGCTTGCTGATAATCAAGCGCTGCTCTCAGCTCCCTGTGGCTCTTTGACATTTTTAACTCTTCTGCCTCCTCAACCTCCCTCTCTTTCTCCCTCTCTCCCTCCCTCCTCTGAGACCAGAAAAAGCAGCTCAGAGAGACCTCTCTTGTGACCACTGACACTTCATCAAAGTCCCCCCCATGTACATTTTTCTGGAGAAAAAGAGTTTTGTCAGGATTGAGAGCTAGCTTTAAAACTATGGGTCCCCTTTAAAGGAGAATTTGACAGGTCACTGGAATTTGTTGTGGGGACAGGAGGGATAAATGGCTGTATCTCATTATTTTGCTAAAACACCTGTTAAAGGGATTAGCTCTCAAAATTCTTTTGTCCAGAAAAAAGGTTGGGCAAAGGGAAGTACTTTGTACTCTCTCAAGCATCTTGACTGGGAAGTGCAAAATGAGTATCACCCTGAGGACTGTCAAGAGAATAGGGGAAAGGCTCTTGCTGCTAAGGGGATAAAAATCCCACTACCCATTTTTGCAAGCAAAAATCACTCATGCCTTTTTGGATCGATAGCTCACCTTTTGACAGCTGCCAAAGCAAAGGCAGGGGAAGCCTCTTTGAACTTTCTTTGGGTCAGTGTGCAGGATTGGTACCTACTGTGACTTGGCAGCAGGTACCCAGCCACAACTTGCCCAATCAAGGCTCCTGATTTTTCCCACCCACACAACTGCTCACAAGTGCAAAAAAGTACTTCTGAAAGTACAGCTTTAAAAAGGTAAAATTATTTTCCTAAATATTTTCAAAACTTTGGGGAGACTTTGCCAGTCATGGAAAGCCTCTCCAAGGTACTGCCTGGACATTTTGAAGGGTCTATTGGTGACAGTCAAAACAGGAATTGTGTCATGTTTTTCCCCCATCCCCAAAATGGTTACAATGCCAAAGAGTTGTGGGGAGCTGCAAACAGCTCTCAAAGGCAACAGGTAGGGAAAGATAGCTCACTTTTGCTGTGGTGTTTTCTGGGATACCACTTGGAGAACCAGAGAGGAAGGACTGAGAGGGAGAGTAGAACAACCCACAATGAGTCTGATTGTGTATTCAACCCACTGTGGGTTGTTTGCAGGACAACAAGCCCACTGTAGTGTATTAGCAGGATGAGCTGTTCTGATGTGCAAACCAATCGATTGTTAGACTGCTAAGCTATGACACATGACTTTTCAGCCTAACCTTCTTCATAGAGGTGTTGTAAGAATAGAATGGGAGGGAGAGAACCCTGAGACCATTTTAAGCTACTTTGAAGAAAGGTGGAATATAAAAGTAAATTCAACACATACAGAATTATTTTTCAACAGGGGGCAGTGGTGTCTCCCACAGTGGAGTGGGGGACATTCTGAAGCACAGGCGGTGGCGGCTTGCTCACTCGGAGAGCATCTTCAAGTGAGCCACCACTTCCCTCGCCCACGCTGTGAGGCAGCAGCGAGCGTGCATGTACAGGAGGCAGGTGGCAGCTTGCTCGCTTGGCGACCATCTCTGCGCGAACGAGCCACCACCTCCCCACCCACACTGGCCAGATGGATGGCCATGATGATCCGGATCTGTCCTGTAGGCCGTAGTTTGAGGACCCGTGTTCATAAGGAATATTGAAACAGAAACAGAGCGAGTCAGAAAGCGTCTGCCGGGCCATCTAGTCTGACCTCCAGCACCAGCTCGGGTATGATTTAGGTCATACCTGGGTGGCCTAGTGCTTTTCCCTACTTTCTTCAATTTAAGCCTAAATTTTGCAACAACAAGCTCATGATCTGAGCCACAGTCAGTTCCTGTTCTAGTTTTTACTGACTGTATAGAGCTTCTCCATCTTTGGCTGCAGAGCACATGGTCGATCTGATTTCTGTGTTGACCATCAGGTGATGTCCATGTGTAGAGTCGCCTCTTGGGTTGCTGGAAAGGAGTGTTTGCTATGACTATGGTATTCTTTTGACAAAATTCTACCACCCTGTGCCCTGGTTCATTTTGTACTCCAAGGCCAAACTTGCCTGTTATTCCAGTTACCCTTTGGCTTCCTACTTTAGCATTCCAATCCCCCATGATGATAAGGACATCATTTTTTGGTGTGAATTCTAGAAGGTGTTGTAGGCCTTCATAGAACTGGTCAACTTCAGCCTCTTCAGCACCATTGGTTGGGGCATAGACTTGGACTACTGTGATGTTCAATGGTTTGCCTTGGATTTGAACTGAGATCATTCTGTCATTTTGGAGATTGTATCCCAGTACTGCTTTTCCTACTCTTTTATTGACTATGAAGGCTACTTCATTTCTTCTGAGGGAATCTTGCCCACAGTAGTATACCTGATGGTCATCTGAATTAAATTCACCCATTGCTGTCCATTTTAGTTTACTGATTCCTAAAATGTTGATGTTCAGTCTTGTCATCTCATGTTTGACCCCGTCCAGCTTACCTTGATTCACAGAGCTTACATTCCAGGTTCCTGTGGAGTATAGATCTTTACAGCATCGGACTCTCCTTTCACCACCGGATACATCCACAACCGAGTGTCCTTTCGGCTTTGACCCAGTCGCTTCATTCTTTCTGGCCCTACTAGTACTAGCCCTCTGCTCTTCCCCAGTAGCACACTGGGCACCTTCCAACCTGAGGGGCTCATCTTCTGGAGTCATAGCTTTTTGCCTTTTGGTACTGTTCATGGGGTTTTCTTGGCAAGGATACTGGAGTGGGTTGCCATTTCCTTCTCCAGTGGATCACATTTTGTCAGCGCTCTCTGCTATGACCTGTCTGTCTTGGGTGACCCTGCACAGCATAGCTCATAGCTTCATTGAGCTACACAAGCCCCTTCACCATGACAAGGCAGTGATCTATGAAGGGGCAAAGGGAGGAGAGAATCCTTACATTTCCAAGCTTTGTCCCAGTTGCTACAAATACTAGCATGGCAGGTTGACTCTCTTCCTTTCGTAGCTCCTATATATGCTCACTGATAGTAAGAAATAACAGTATTGGTATTTATTTAGCACCTTTGAATTTTTGAGTCACATCATATACATTATTTCAGCAGTCTTTACAACTTGTAAGTCATGCAACTGTTATTAATACCATATTGCAGAGAATATGACCAAGAGAATAGAGACTTGCTTAAATCTATCTAGCAAGTTTATAGCAGAAGCATTTGAAAAGATCCTCTGCATTTTGCACATTTGGTAGGAAATTTATCCACTGGTTATTTTTCAAACTTTAACAGTCCACTTTTTCCCCCTCTGAGTGCTGCTAAATTGTATGGCAGCTAACCAGGTGTAATGTCTGGAACTGTGCACAATATTCTAAGTGTGGTCATACCATAGATTTGTAGGACAAGTAAAACTTTAGTAGAAATAATGGTTATATAAAGGTATACATAGTCCAAAGAAAGAAAATGGGACAAGTATAAATATGAAACCAGACATAGTATATTCCACACAATCAGACATACTTGAGAGAAGGCATAAATGTGTAGGAATGGCAAGCATTCCAGAGGCTCCCTGCTGTGAGTGAAATTTGTGTGGAAACCTTTCTGCTTCACTGTCTGAGAGTGGAAGAGGAAGATAGAAAGAGTTGCCAGCAAGGAAATAATGTCTGAGAGCACAAAAGAATGGAAAGTGTAAAGAGCCAAGAGAGGCCAGTGGAGTAAACAAAGTCCTATTGGAAAATAAAACTGCCTTAAGGATTTTGGAAGCAAGTGTGGAACTCACTTTAGGTACTTCCATGTGTACAGATGAGTCCCTTGGGCTGTTCCAAATCTTGTCTATGGGATAGCATTATTGTTGATGTTTCAGATTGTATAAGGAAGGTAATGATTATAATTGGAATTCAGAAGACAAAGGGAGAGTTTAGATCAACCACAGTTTGTGCAGAAGTTGGAAAAATATATATCCAGAACTGCATACAGAAGCCAGTCAAGTTCCAAATAGCATTCATAAGGGCATGAAATAGCAAGCAAATGACCAAGTTCAGTGCTTCAGAAGTTAAATATGAGACATAAGCAAAACCTTTTCTGTAGATGTATCGTGTCTGTGGAATGCTGTCTGTAGTGACAATTGCATGGCACCAGCCTTCCTGACATTTTGGCACTTGGTGCTTTTAGTGGCTGGCTTGACTATTGATCTTAATACTACTCATGCTGCTGCCATTGTTTTTTGCTACAATCCTATATGTCTGGTCTGACCCTCTGAAGTTGAACTGAAGGAGGGGCAGGTCCATATGGGCAATCCTTCAGGTCTACTTTCCAAGATGTTTAAATGGTTGAATTGTACTCAGACATAAACACACTAGAAGGCAGTGAAGATGATTTACATACTTACATAATACAGCTCTCATATATAATTGTTTCGCCTAAGCATATATGCTGTAAAAGATAACCCCATGTCAAAATCTCCCTCTGCAGTAAACATTCCTACATCTAAGGAAAGGCAGACTAGAAATCTTCCTCCAGTTGTGTAATACCACCCGAGAGCTTGATGTTTCTTCTTAAGAGCAGATATGTGCCAAAACAAAAGTAAGATGGTGATAAAAACTAAGAGGAATGTCTGTTGGACCACAGGAAATTTCCTGTTCAGGAAGAGATCTTTGGAACTTCCTGTGGAGGAGTGCATTGTGGGCCTGTTGGCAGAACTCTCATCAGCACAGCTGCAGTTAACTGGGTGGAGGGAAGGGGTTGGTGGAGAGGGAGGTAGGAAAAGGAAGGTTATTATCAGAGGTCTGGCATAATACAGCTCAGCAGTAGAGTTTAAAATACACACTTTTCTTTCCTTCTTCCCCCAGCCCACCACTCAGTGCTGCAAGGACAAATGTACAATCAAAGCTGTGGCTTTGTGGTAAAAGTTGCTCATACACAGGAAGTGAAAAGCACAGGTCCCTAGCTGTAGCTGGATTATTCTCCCTGTGAAAGAACCAAAGGCTGAAAGGTTCTTTACTTCTTCCATGTAGTCTTCTGTTAAAGATTGGTTTTCATGCCACTTCAAGGCCATAAGAAATGTCTTAGTCTTTAAGGTGCACCATAGGTCTAACAAATAAAAGCTCCCAAAATAAGCATCACGCAACAGCAGTATTTAAGACTACAGGGAAGAAAGGTTGAATGTGATTTACTAGGCACTGTTTGACTTGGATTTAAGTTCTTTAACACCCCCCACCCCACTCAGCCAAGAAGGCCATTGGGTCATCTTGGTATTTCTCAGGCTAAACCACTTCACAGGGCTGTTGTGAAGTTATACCAACCTGCATATCTTGGAGGAGAGGTGCAGGCAGGATAAAATGCAATGAATAAGCAACATCTAATATGCTTCAAGCTGCATCTGTTCTTTCACCACTAGAAGTTTAAAGGTGAGTTAAGGGTGAATAAACTCTGGGTTGTTCATAAAACAACCTATGTAATGTCTGAAAGATTATTAAGCTCAGCAAAGAATGTTCCCCCCTCCTTCCCCTGCAGTCCTCCCATGGACATCTCAGAGGACTCTGAGACAGGACCAACTTGTCTCCTTTTCCCCTAATGGGTTCACAAGCGCTCTTGTGTTTGCAGCAGGTTTTTTCCCTCCTCTTCTCTTCTTTGCCAATGTTTTGAAAAATTTTAATAGGGATTATCTAGGGAAACTCTCTAGGACAGAGTTTTACCACACAGTTGGAACCAGTATGAAAAAAATGCTGCATGTGTGTTGGGAATCTTACAGAAAAGATTTTCCCCATGGCTTGATTACTTCCAGACATCTTACATCTCTAGACTTTCTATAATACTATCCTTATTGCATAATTTCTCAAATCATTTTGTTGGAACTAATGGCTGTGTAACAGTATATAAATATCCCATAATCCAAACTTGTTCAAATTTTCAGGGAAAACATGATCCCCTCCCCCCCATTTTTTCCACTTTTTTTCTCAGGCTTTCACATCTCTAGATCAAAATGATAATTCTTCCCTGCTAGAGTAAGTTAATAATAAATAATGTTTCTTTAGCCTCCTCCCCAAAATAAGTAAAATGCTGCTTCAGCTTTTCACTTACTGTTTTTGTTACAACATGGAACTCTTTGTTTGCCTGATAAGCACTTCCCCACCGGAAATTTCCTATGACGGAAAGTGCAGGGGAAACTTCCTGTCAGACAGGATGCTGGAGGGGGTAGATAATAGAGGCATTCTAAATGTCAGACCACAGCAACTATGGCAGGCTTGCCAGTGTCACTCCTTACTTTCCTAGAGTGTGGAAGAAAAGAAAAGAAGCCCATGTAGCATATATTTGTTGGAATGTGGCTGCTGTGAATTATTTTAGAAAACCTGTCTTCTTTCTTTTGAAAGATGGTTTAGCTGCCCAAGTGATTTCAGAAATTCAGGCATTATTACATCATGAGACTCTGTTGTGCAGAGCTGCTTAGGTGCAACCATAATAACAGCAGGTGATTTGGTTCATCCTAATTCATTCAAGATGCAGCCTAGTTCTTAAAATGAACAGTCTCCTGGGGCTCATTATGGGCCATTTTGATAGGAGCCAGAAACAAGTTTCCATGTGGTCTGAAGCCTATGTAGCCCACACTCCACTCATTCTTGTCACTCTTCATGGGCACCAGGAAATGGGCAAGCTAATGGTTTTCCTGATGGTGCTGAGAAAAGGGGGTTCTGTGTATGTAATTAGGCAGTTGACATTGATCTTTCAATGTGATTGAGAAAGGGCAGAAGCTTTTTCTTTCTTTTCAGGCCACTTTGCTATAAGCAAGTGTTGTGGCACAGTTCCACTGCAGTTTCAAGATTTACAAGGCAAATTGGGAAGTGTAATATTTTCAACTGCCTATACAGTCCTTGCAGAAATATTCACCCCCATTGACATTTTCATGTTTTTTGTGCTATGACTTAGAATTGAAGTGGGTTTCATTGGCATTGTTATCACTTTATTTACACAAGCTACTCAGCACTGTGAAGGAGAAAAAAATTTTCATTGTGGCACAAAAGTAAACAAAAACAAATTGGTGCTCGGGGTTGCATAAATATTCACCTCTTTGCTGTGCCTACCTAAGAAAGCTGCAGTGCAGTCCAGTGCCCCCAGAAGTCACATGCTATGAGTATTTGAATGGAGTCCACCTGTGGGCAATTCCATGCCACATGGTATCAGATTAAATACACTCATTTTTTGGAAGTTCCCGGAGTGTATTGGAGAGAATGTCTAAACAAACACCATAATTCATACCAAGGAACTATCAAAACAACTCCTGAATAAAGTTGTGTAGAAACAGCAATCAGGGCTGGGTGTTTTAAAATTGTGCCATATCACAAACATCTCCTGGAGCACCATTAACTCTATCATTACCAAATTGAAATTATATGGCTGAACTACAACTCTGCCTAGAGAGGCCACCACTTAGTTGCTAGCTAAGGAGGGTATTGGTCAGAGAAGTAATCAAGAAGTCAGTGGTAAATCTGAAGGAGCTGGAGAGTTCTGCAGCTGAGACATGAGAAACCATCCATGGGAGAAGTAACACCTGGATGCTTGACAAAGCTAGTCTTCTTGAAAGAGTGGTGAGAAGAAAGCCATTGCTGAAACAAACTCCTATCAAAGTCTGTCTGGTGATTGCAAAAAGTCATGTGACCAGCACAGCAAACATGGGGAAAAGGTTCTGTGGTCTGATGAGACCAACATCAAACTGTGTGGTGCAAAACCTGAGAACACCATCCCCACAGTGAAGTATGGTGGGGGCAGCAGCCTGTTGTGGGGATACTTTTCTTTAGCAGAGAACAGGAAGCTGGTTAGGATTGAGGGCAAGATGGATGGAGCCAAATACAGGGCATCTTTGGAGGAAAACCTGTTTCAGTCTGCCCTGGTTTTACTAGGGCAGAGGTTCAGCTTCCAGCAGGACAGTGACCCAGCAAAACACTTGACTAGTTTAGAAACAAGAACCTGAATGTCTTTAAATAGCCCAGCCAAACCCCAGACCTCAATTGGATTAAGTACTGAGGCAAGACTTGAAAGTTGTTGCTCACAGAGCTGGAGCAGTTTTGCCAGGAACAGTGGGCAAACATTGCAAAATTGACAGGGACCCTTAGCCTAGAGGGATAGCTATCTGTATACTTTGCCAAACACAAGCTGGGCTGGCAAGCATGTGATATTTTCTTTCTTTTCAGTTCAGCTCTCATTAACTCAGATGCATTCTTTAGGTGACAGAGTGAAATCTAGTGGCTCCCATTCTGGATGTATATAAACCTCCAGACTCAGAGTTTTGCACGTATCCACTGACCAGAGTGAGGAATGCAGCACAGATAACTGCTACTCTGCCTCACCCATTTTCAGCTGCTAGATGGAATGCCAGGGGAGGGGAGAAGGCTGTGGTGCCAGTAGAAATCTAAGTACATAGGTGTTCCAGACTGCTGACTGCCCTGCCTGCTGGCACACTATTTTCCTCATCAGGTGGGGAGAGCAGGAGCATGCCCACCAGTATCCTAATGCTGGCCTCAGGATCTCATAGTTGGCACTCTGAAAAACCCTGTGCCCACCCCCAACAATTTTAGGAGGCCATAAGTTTGTACCCACACAGTGAGCTCTATCTTGAGCTGTAAATTCAGTCAGAAAGATTTTAAAGTGTAGTCTTAAACTCGTAAAAATTCTATATTAGATCATTATTTCCATGCATTAAAGTCTCATGAACATTTATTCACCATTGCTGCTATGCGTCATGAGAGAACTGCCAATTTGTTCCAAGAAATTAATGAAAAATGTAAATATTATGTGAACTAAAACATTCCCCTGTAGATGCATTGCCTGCTGCATTCTTCCAATTGATCTTTGGTACTGGTAGCTAATTCAGCTATGTCATCAGAAGTCATTGCTCAAAGAAAGGGCAGAATTTGTCAATTCCCCTCAGAGAAGGCTAGCCACTGCATCTCTGAAAAGTAGCTGCCATGAGTTTAACTCCTTTGATTTAGGAGGTGTGATCAAAACAACATTTCATGCAGCTCTGCAAAAGGTGGGTAAAGACTTCTTATGACTGATTTATAATATAGCCAAAAGATCCCTAATGTAGTGCCTGTGGTAATCTGCAAGGGTGCCTGTGAACACCCACATTTTTTAACTTTCTTATTTTTAAAATATTTTAATGTGTATGATATTCATTCAGCTTTCTAGTAACTATACATAAGGTTCAGTATATTCATTCTTTCATCATATGAAAGTGGTGTCTGTGTGCCAGCTGTTCATTGATTAAAAGCATTGTAAGTTCCTCAATTCATTGTGTTATGGGAGGTGTCTGTTCCTTGAAAGAGGAAGAAAAGAGGGGTATAAATCTAACATAAAAATCATAATGGCAATAATAATAAAACAATAATTAAAGGGCCCAAGGGGAGAATCAATTTCCTCTTCATAAATTGCATGAATCAGATAAACAATTTAACAGATTTTGTAAATCAGTGAATATTAAACACTGTACCAATACACAATTTATCTGCATAATAACCTCTGCAAAAGAAGCAGCCACTGGGCACTGCTAAAACATATTTTTCAAAGATGAGTTGCCTTCCATCGTCAGCAATTACCTGAATTACATTACAGTGTCCAGTAGAAATGAAACAAAGCCTTTGTCTGATAAGATACAACCTAAGGGCCATAGATGTGATTAGCCATTTGACTAAAGGTGACATCTTGTTATTCGCAAAGTTCTGTCCAACCCATTGCGACCCCATGGACAACATTCCTCCAGGCCTTCCTGTCCTCCACCATCCCCCAGAGTCCACTTAAGCTCACACCAACTGCTTCAGTGACTCCATCTAGCCACCTCATCCTCTGCCATCCCCTTCTTCTTTTCCCGTCAGTTGTTCCCAGCATTAGGCTCTTCTCCATGGAGTCCTTCCTTCCCATTAGGTGGCCAAAGTATTTGAGTTTCATCTTCAGTATCTGGCCTTCTAAAGAGTGGTCAGGGTTGATCTCCTCTAGGACTGACTGGTTTGATTGCCTTGCAGTCCAAGGGACTCACAGGAGTCTTCTCCAGCACCACAATTCAAAGGCCTCAATTCTTCAGTACTCAGCCTTCCTTATGGTTCAGCTTTCACAGCCATACATTGCAACTGGGAAAACCATAGCCTTGACTGTTTTATCGGCAGGGTGATGTCTCTGTCTTTTAGTATGCTGTCTAGATTTGCCATAGCTTTCCTCCCAAGGAGCAAGTGTCTTTTAATTTCTTGGTTGCAGTCCCCGTCTGCTGTGATCTTGGAGCCCAGGAAAATAAAATCTGTCACTACCTCCATTTCTTCCACATCTATTTGCCAGGAAATGAGAGGACCAGATGCCATAATCTTAGTTTTCTTAATGTTGAGTTTCAAGCCAACTTTTGCACTCTCCTCCTTCACCGGCATGAAGAGGCTCGTTAGTTCCCCTTCACTTTCTGCCATGAGAGTGGTATCATCTGCATATCTGAGGTTGTTGCTATTTCTCCCAGCAATCTTAATTCCAACATGTGATTCATCTATCCCCGCCTTTCTCATGATGTGCTCTGCATATATGTTAAATAGGCAGGCCGACAGTATACAGCCTTGCCAAACTCCTTTCTCAATTTTGAACCAATCAGTGGTTCTGTCCATGTCCAGTTCTCACTGTTGCTTCTTGACCCGCATATAGGTTTCTCAAGAGACAAATAAGATGATCTGGTACTCCTATCTCTTTAAGAACTTGCCACAATTTGTTGTGATCCACACAATCAAAGGCTTTAGCATAGTCAATGAAGCAAAAGTAAATGTTTTTCTGGAACTCCCTAGCTTTCTCCATGATACAGCATATGTTGGAAATCTGATTGCTAGTTCCTCTCCCTCTTCGAAATCCTGCCTGGACTTCTTGTAGTTCTTGGTCCACATACTGCTGGAGCCTAGCTTGTAGGATTTTGAGCATAACGTTGCTAGCATGTGAAATGAGTGCAATGGTGCGGTAGTTTGAACATTCTTTGGCATTGCCCTTCTTTGGGATTGGAATGTAAACTGACCTTTTCCAATCCTGTAGCCACTGTTGAGTTTTCCAAACTTGCTGGCATATTGAGTGTAGCACTTTTACTGCATCATCTTTTAGGATTTTGAATAGCTCAGCTGGAATACTGTCACCTCCACTAGCTTTGTTGTTGCTCAGACTTCCTAAGGCCGATTTGACTTCACATTCCAGGAGGTCTGGCTCGAGGTCAGTGAGCACCCCATCATGGTTATCAGGGATGTTAAGCTCTTTCTTGTATAGTTCCTCTGTGTAATCTTGCCATTTCTTCTTAATCTCTTCTGTCTCTATTAGGTCCCTGCCATTTTGGTCCTTTATCATGCCCCTCTTTGCATCAAATGTTCCCTTCATATCTCCAGTTTTCTTGAAGAGATCTCTGGTTCTCCCTATTCTATTGTTTTCTTCTATTTCTTTGCACTGTTCATTGAAGAAGGCATTCTTATCTCTTCTAGCTATTCTCTGGAATTCTGCATTCAATTGGGTGTATCTTTCCTTTTCTCCCTTGCCTTCCGCTTCCCTTCTTTCCTCAGCTATTTGTAAAGCTTCCTCAGACAGCCATTTTGCTTTCTTGCATTTCTTTTTCATTGGGATGGTTTTAGTTGCTACCTCTTGTGCAATGTTGCGAACCTCCGTCCATAGTTCTTCAGGCACTCTGTCTATCAGATCTAATTCCTTAAATCTATTTGTCACCTCTACTGTATATTCATCAGGGATATGGTTTAGGTCATTCCTGAGTGGCGTAGTGCTTTTCCCTACTTTCTTCAATTTAAGCCTAAATTTTGCAATGAGAAGCTCATGCTCTGAGCCACAGTCAGCTCCTGTTCTAGTTTTTACTGACTGTATAGAGCTTCTCCATCTTTGGCTGCAGAGCACGTAGTCAATCTGATTTCTGGGTTGACCATCTGGTGATGTCCATGTGTAGAGTCGTCTCTGGGGTTGTTGGAAAAGAGTGTTTGCTATGACCATCGTATTCTCTTGACAAAATTCTACCAACCTGTGCCCTGCTTCATTTTGTACTCCAAGGCCAAACTTGCCTGTTATTCCAGTTATCTTTTGGCTTCCTACTTTAGCATTCCAATCCCCCATGATGATGACATCATTTTTTGGTGTGAATTCTAGAAGGTGTTGTAGGCCTTCATAGAACTGGTCAACTTCAGCCTCTTCAGCACCAGTGGTTGGGGCATAGACTTGGATTACTGTGATGTTGAATGGTTTGCCTTGGATTTGAACTGAGATCATTCTGTCATTTTGGAGATTGTATCCCAGTACTGCTTTTCCTACTCTTTTATTGACTATGAAGGCTACTTCATTTCTTCTGAGGGAATCTTGCCCACAGTAGTATACCTGATGGTCATCTGAACTAAATTCACCCATTCCTGTCCATTTTAGTTCACTTATTCCTAAGATGTTGATGTTCAGTCTTGTCATCTCTTGTTTGACCACATCCAGCTTGCCTTGATTCATAGATCTTACATTCCAGGTTCCTATGGAGTATAGATCTTTACAGCATCGGACTCTCCTTTCACCACCAGAAACATCTGCAACTGAGTGTCCTTTCGGCTTTGACCCAGTCGCTTCATTCTTTCTGGCACTACTACTACTAGTCCTCTGCTCTTCCCCAGTAGCATATTGGACACCTTCCAACCTGAGGGGCTTATCTTCTGGCATCATATCTCTTTGCCTTTTGGTACTGTCCATGGGGTTTTCATGGCAAAGATACTGGAGTGGGTTGCTATTTCCTTCTCCAGTGCATCATGTTTTGTCAGAGCTCTCTGCTACGACCTGTCCGTCTTGGGTGGCCCTGCACAGCATAGCTCATAGCTTCATTGAGCTACCCAAGCCCCTTCGCCATGACAAGGCAGTGATCCATGAAGGAGCTAAAGGTGACTATGCATCTGTAATAGGTGAAGTCCCTTAGTCTGCATCCTTCACCTAAGAGTGAAGGATGCCTCCAATTTTATTTGGTTTGGGGCAAGGAGTGTGCCCTCTTGTCTATCAAACACATGGAAAGCTTTTTGTACTAATCTAATATAAATAGGGGTGGGGGTGTTCTTTGGGCTTTTTAGGAACCACCCACAACATTCCACACAAATAAGGGAAAATTTTATTTCTGTGTTAGGCTTACATTGCTCTTATGTTTTCAAATGAAGAAGAGATAACATGTAAATAACATTTGAGATAACATGGTAGTTGACCTACTAAAATGTGCTTTCATCATTTGCATCTGATAGGAATTAGAAGCAGAACTTGTTACGTTTCCAAGGATTTAAGGCGACATTTACTCTAGAACTGGTAATAAACTAGTATTCAGAATAACTCTGCAATGATTCTTGTTAAATGAAGGGAATTACCAAGAGGTAGAATGGTGCTTGTTTGCCTTTGTTAATGGGTTGGCATTGTGAAGTTCAGTTGGTGCCCTTTCTGGCTCTGAAAGTCTTGTAATGGGAAGCTGCAGCTGCCAGGCTTAATACAGACTCACCACTTGAGCAAGTGGCAGTCTGTGCTACATGAGTCCCTAGAGACCTTAACAGTTTTTAGCCAAGGTGTATTCAAGCTCTAAAAATATAGATTTCCATAGGTTATCATTATGCCTCTCCTTTTTTATATTTTGTTTGCATTGCATGTGATTTGCTTGTATACAGATTTCTGTGGGATGCTGTGTCTGTGGAAAATGTATGTAGTTCATCATTGAAAACCCTTGCTGCTAGATGATACCAGCTGAAGGGTGGTCAGTGTGGCTTTCAGCACAGAAAACTTTAATTCCTACTAGTAGAAAAGATGGTCAGGGCAAAACAGATAACTTTTTAAAAAAGTTTTAAAGCACTTTCTTAAGGACAGTTCCTCACTGTCCTTCATAATGGGTGCCTATGCCATTTCCTCTTTCCTTATTTTTTTTGCTATCTCTTTCATTTCCCCATTCCTCTGCTTTTTTCTGGCTAAGAGAGCTGGGAACTCCCTGCTTGAAATGTCACCTTGGCCACAAACTTACACAGTGGTCTTGGGCAAGCCACTCAGTCTTTCACCCCACTCCGAGGGTGAAAGGCACTACTGGCCTACGTAATAGGGCCTTTGTAAGGATTTATAAAATGCTAAGTTTGCACTCTTGAACACATCAGGGCATACTTTTCAGTAAACATGTTTAGGATTGAGCTGTGACAACTATTACTATTCTTTCTTCGCCGTGGCCTCTGTGTATCATATATATGGGTGCTGCGCCTACGCAGTGCCTGTAGCCAGGAAGATTCAAAGGCTTAACAGTTTTGGTGGGAACTCCACACTCCCCCCCCCCCCGCCACAGTATAAGAAGGCAGACTTCTTGCGACTGCTGTTTCCCCAGTCTTCTTGCAACCGCCGTTCGCTGTGCCTCAAGCCTTTTGTCTCTTACCATAAGCTATACTGTTGTATCTATAACCCTTTACCATGTATTTTTCTTTACTTAGACTTCTTGTTAAGATCTCCAAGTTACAATACCCTCCCCATTAGAAGTTCTTTCTAAATCCCCATTTTTCCCTTTCCCCCAAATAATAATAGTAAAAAAACCTTCTATCTTCTCTTCTTCTCTTACTTCGCTATCGTCTCTATTTCTCTCGATGGCTCAGCATGTGACTTACCGCAAGTCTTCCCAGTGCAGGGCCAAGATGTCCCCCACTGATCCTCACAATCTGTGCCTTCTCTGTCTTGGAGAAAGTCACAGAATTAATAAGTGTGGCCATTGTCAGGCCTTCACTAAACAGGCATGTAAAAATTGAGAAAATCGCCTGCATAAACTCCTGTGGGACCAGGCTCTACTCATGTCCGACCAACTTGCGGCGCAGTCCGCTTCACAGCCTTCTTCCTCAGCTGCTCCTCCCTCTCACCCATCAGCCAATGGAGCGACTTTGCTGGAGGGTAAACACTTCTCTAGATCTCCTCACAAACAAAAGGAGAAGAGGAAGCATAGCGGTTTGGATAAGTCCTCAGTCCACAAGAAGGGCAGGGTGGACAAGGTGGCCCGTAAAGCAAAGAAGGCCAACCATCCGCACTGCTATGATTCGGGATCGTCCGCTTCGTTGGTCCTGACTGCAGCATTGCTGCTGACACAAACTGGCCCAGGTCTCCAACTGGCCATTCAGGTGACCCCGCCAGGGTCCCCCCCAATGGATTGTCCCATTGGCCCTGTCTTCGCCGGAACATCAGGAGGCAGCTCTGCCAGGATCGATTTCGAATGGAGAGATCTGGGACTCTCCACAAATGGCCCTTCCAACGGTATGCTCACAGACTCCGCAGCCTTCACCTGAGATCTCCCCAAGGGCCCTACCTTGGCAAGTGCGCCAGCAGCAGTGTGCTTCTGGCTGTTCATCTGGAGACTGGGTGCAAATGCCCTATGGAACCTCCCATCGTGAGCCCTGAGATGATTATGCACCCTACAGATACTATCCATCCTTCCGTCATCACACCTCGTCTCCGGTTTCGAGGGACACTCCCTTGATGTTGGCGGTGGTCCAGTTCAGGTACCCTTCCTCACCGGCCAACTCCTCCAATCCTCAGTTCCACTACGATATGAATTCAAAGGATTCGGATGCAGCGTCATCTTCACTGGACACAGTGATTACAACGCAAGGTCCTAGCTCGCCTGAAGAGTCTTATTCAACGTTCGGTAAGATTGGCGAGGTCACTAGAGATCAAAGCCGTTGATCCCAGTACTGACAATTTTTATAACATTGTCAAAAAGGAACAGTCTGCTATCATCATCTTGCCTCTGATCACAACCCTGGGTCAAGCTATGATGGAATCTTGGTGGTTTCCCAACTAGCCACAACCCACTTCACGATGATATGAGTCGATGTACAGAGTTTGGGAGCAGGATATTTCATTCCTCCTGAGTCATCCTAAACCAAACTCTATTGTTGTGGAGTCATCTCAAGACTGTGAGACAAGGGAACACTCCACTCCTCAGGACAAGGAAGGGTGAAAAGTCAACATGATGGCTCACTGTATCTACTCTGCCACAGGTCTCGGCCTCCATATTTCCAACTATGAGGTGACGCTAGCATGGTATCAGTATTTTCTTCTTCGTGGCCTCTGTGCATCACACACATGGGTGCTGCGCCTGCGCAGTGCCTCTGGCCGGAAAGATTGAAAGCTAACGACTTTTGGCGGGAATGCTCCGCTCCCCTCCCCCTCTAGCCTATATAGAGCGGAGCATCCACCATTTTGTTCAGTCTTTGCGACCGCCGTTCATCATGCCTAGTGCCGTCTGTGCTCTCGCCTTGACTATTGCCTTTCTCCTTGAGCTCTTGTTGATATTTCCAACTTTAATTCCCTTCTGGTTATCACTGTTCTTCACTTGTTCCTTGTTGTTCACTTATATTCACAGTTTTTCACTCTGTTTGTTCACCTCATTCTCACTCCCTTCCTATAAAACAAAAAACAAAAAAACAAAAATATATACTTACCCTCTGTTCTGTCTCCTTTATCTTCTTTGCTCTTTCTGGCACTATGGCCCAACGAGCGGCTTTCAGGAAGTGTATGGACTGCGGGTCTAAAATGTCGCCCGCAGATCCTCATGATCTATGCCTCCTCTGTCTGGGAGAGGGGCACAGAACCAACAAATGCTCCCATTGCCTAGCCTTATCGAAGCAGGCTAGGAAAAATAGGGAGAACCAGCTTAAGAGGCTGCTGTGGGACTGCGCCCTCCTACAGTCTGAGCCGTTGGCTCGCCCTACTACTGTTGTAGCGATGACCTCTCGCCCGGCTCCTTCTGCCCCAGTTTCTGCAGCCTCTTCCTCCAAGGCTGCCCCGTCGCTAGCTTCGGCTGAAGCTATGCAATCCTCCAGGGATCAGTCTGCCTCTGCTTTGGCAAAAAAGACAGATAAACGAAAGCATGCAGAATGTGGAAAGCAGACGAGAGAAGCCAAAGAAGGCCAAGAGCCATGACCGACCCACACATAGGGATTCTGGCTCTTCTTCTGTCCCGTCGGTACCAACGGCCATATCGGTCCCGACACCACCGGGACCGGCCCTGCAAGAGGCCATGAGGGTGACTCCTGCGGGATCCCCCAGACACCCACAACCATCGTCAGACCCAACAGTAGTACCACCTAGGGAACCTAGTTCCGATGGGGAGATACAGGATTCCCCCCCACGG
This sequence comes from Varanus salvator macromaculatus, assembly GCA_023646645.1. Lineage (NCBI taxonomy): Eukaryota > Metazoa > Chordata > Lepidosauria > Squamata > Varanidae > Varanus > Varanus salvator. The sequence goes on along the minus strand of JAIXND010000754.1, from coordinate 14,690,028 downwards.
GCCAGGTCTCCCACACCGATGCCGATGGGGAGGGATGTGGAGACCCAGATCTCTCCATGCCGGGGTCGGAGCCGATCTTCGGACCGCAGCTCGCCTGACTGGTACCGCAGGCGCAGCTGGCAGGAACACCAGTCGCTTGGACAGTTCCCTGCTCCTGAGACCTTTGTTCCCCGAAACCTCCCTCCGTCGTCGGATCCGAGGCGTTCCTTTGCATACCCTTCAAGGGAAAGTACAGCCTCCAGGTCTCCCGCCGAATCATCATCATCGGCACCGCCATACTACAGACCGGACTCAGACGAGTCTGACCTGGACTCCACATCTCCTGAGGCAGCTGTAGTGGCTCAAGGTCCCAAATCCCCGGATGAATCCTATTCCTCGTTCAGGGAATTGATGACCCAGCTGGTCCAGTCTCTGGATATAGATGCCATCCAGCGACCTGGACCAAGCATGGATAAGTTTTATGACGTGGTACGTGGTGAGCGGTCTGCCTCCATCGTTCTTCCCTTCATCACTACCCTTAAACATTCCATGACACAGCCCTGGGACCTCCCGAACCAGCCGCAAGCAACAACTCGATGGTTTGAAAGCATGTATCGGGTTCGGGAGGAGGATATCCCGTTCTTGCTCCGCCATCCTCAGCCAAATTCTGTCATGGTGGAATCATCACAGGGACAGGAATCCAGGGGCCACACGGCGCCGAAGGATAAGGAGGGCTGTAAGATCGATGGCATTGCACAGAAGATCTACGCTGCATCGGGCTTAGGCATTAGGATCTCCAATTATGAGGCCACCTTGGCCTGTTACCAATATTTCATAATGGAGAGACTCAACAATGTGATGGCCGCCCCCCCCCCCCCCGATCAGGCTGACCTTGCTAAGGTCCTAGTAAAAGAAGCCATGCACGTTGCTGTGCAGCAATTGTCAATGGCTCAACACCACGTTGACTCCGACTCAAGAGCCCTGATGGGTGCAGTGTCCCTTCGGAGGCATGCATGGTTATGGAGTTCAAATTTTCCCGAAGAGACCAAATGTCGAATCGAGGACATGCCTTTTGACGGCACTGGTCTCTTCTCTTCCACAGATCGCAAATTGAAGCAAATTTATGAGTCCAGACTACCGCTCGTCGCATGGAACTCCAACCTCTGAATAGACGTAAGTGGTCCTGGACCCGTCCTTCTTACTGCACACCATACCAGGGCCAGCGCCAGTCGCAACTGTACCGACAGCAGCAACAGCAGCGTTGACGTCAACAACCCGTCCCACGGTACCAGCAGGCCCGCCGCCGCTTTGAAACAGATTGGCGCTGCTGTTGATGGGACGGGTGAACCCTTCCTCTCTCCTCCATCCCACCCACCCTGCTCTCACTTGGGGGACGGCTAACAAGCCGACTCCCCATTTGGGAGTCCATTACATCTGACCGGTGGGTGTTATTCATTCTTCAGCACAGATACCGTATTGAATTCGATGTCGTTCCTCACTCTGCTCCGCTACGCTCTACATCATCTTCTCCAACTCTCGTTGAGGAAGTGCATCTACTACTCGCTAAGGGTGTGATTCGCAGAGTCCCTCGAAGTGAAGGAATGCACGGCTTCTATTCAAGATACTTCACGGTTCCGAAGCGGGACGGTGGACTCCGACCTATTCTTGACATAAGGGGATTGAACAAGTTTATTACCCCTCGTAAATTTTGGATGACCACCCTGCAAAATATTTTACCGCTGCTGAGGAGAGAGGACTGGTTCACCTCATTAGACCTGAGAGATGCCTATTTCCATATCTCAATCCATCCTGCCTATAGGCGTTTTCTCCGTTTTTCCATCGATTCCGAGACATACGAATTTTTGGCTCTCCCTTTCGGACTGGCAACAGCTCCTCGAGTATTTACCAAATGCATGGCCCCTGTTTGTGCCTTTCTACGTCTTCAAGGGCTCCAAGTCTATCCATATTTGGACGACTGGCTCCTGGTTGCTCAATCATACCAAGAACTTTTCCGAACTATTAGAACAACTTGCTCCCTGCTGCATGACCTTGGCCTGTGCATCAACTTTGAGAAATCTTCTCTTGTTCCCACACAGGTTATCACGTTCATCGAGGCACAACTGGACTCTGTTGGAACCCGAGCATTCCTTCCACCGGACCAACTACAGACTTTGATGGGCCATGCCCAACATCTTCTTCGAACTGGGACTACATCGGCCAGGAATACACAGAAACTCCTGGGACATATGGCCGCATCGGTAACGGTAGTGCCGTATGCGAGACTATGACTCAGACCGCTACAACTATTTTTCAATGGAGTGTTCCACCCACAATGAGACAAGCAATCGAAAATCATTCAAATCCCATCATCCATCCTTCAGACGTTTCGCTGGTGGTCGATCCCGTCCAATCTGAACACGGGACTACTGTTTCGATGACAATGTCCGTCAGTATCCCTCGGTACCGACGCGTCTCTGAGCGGATGGGGAGCTACATGCAGCTCGATGACAACTCAGGGCCGATGGAATCGCCAAGAGGCCACCAATCATATCAACTTTCTGGAGCTTCTGGCTGTCTTCAAGGCGCTCTGAACATTCAAAGATGTCCTGCGCGACCGTACTGTCCAGATTACGTCAGACAATGTGGCGACGGTTTTCTACATAAGCAAGGGGGAACAAGATCGCTGAAATTGGCCAACCTCTCCATGATGATTTGGGACTGGTGTATCCCCAGAGGGATCACAATAATGGCAGTACATCTTGCAGGAACCGACAATCTGCAAGCCGACCTACTGAGCAGACAAATGTCTATTTCCCACGAGTGGGAGTTGAATCCTCAGGTTTGCTCCCGCATTTTTCATCGATGGGGCCACCCAGAAGTGGACCTGTTCGCTACCAGTCGGAACGCAGTGTGCATCCCTTACTGCTTGAGGGCTGGAATAGGACGGGACTCACTGTGCGATGCTTTCATGATCAACTGGACCACTCTAAAATTTTACGCCTTTCCTCCAATTCCCTCATAATAAGGACAGTGTCAAAGGTCCTTTGCAAAGGGGCATCGGGACTGCTCATTACTCCATGGTGGCCGTGCCAGCCATGGTTCCCCACCATATTGCAGCTTTCTCGGGGGGAATATTGGCACCTGCCGATGGTTCCAGATCTCCTCACACAACAGAACGGAACCATCCATCATCCGGATCTAGACTCGTTGAAGATGACTGCTTGGCACATCCATTGATTCTTTCCACGGACTCGAGACCGACCATTACGCATTCGATCTCTTCCTCGCCCATGTCGGAACCGATGATTCAACCCGATGATTCACGTCCAACTCTTCCCCTTCAGAGTCACCCCTCCACGGATCCGTGGGCTGTGGTACCGATGCCTTTCGATAACACATCGGACTCACCTGCTGTTCCTTTGGACATTCAATTCATTATAGATGTGGCTTTAAAACCCTCTACGCAAAGATCTTACACGGCCAAATGGAAATGCTTCTCCAACTTTGCTGACGCACATTCATTCCAGCCACAATCGGCTTTGGTTTCAGACATTTTGCAATTCCATTTTGCAATCGCTCCGAATTAAAGCCTTCTTCCATTAAGGTCTATATGGCAGCAATCGCTCATTATCGAGGCACTCTCCAAGGACTATCACTTTTTTCTCAGCTGCTTCTAAAACGATTCTTGAAGGGACTGTATAATATAAATCCCACTATTAGACCAGCTATTCCTACCTGGAGTTTGTCAGTTGTCCTACACGCACTTACGCGTCCTCCTTTTGAACCCTTGGCTACAGCGGACTTTCGTCTCACTTCGTGGAAAACGGCGTTTCTGGTGGCAGTGACCTCGGCTTGAAGAGCCAGCGAACTTTGTGCTCTTCGTGTGGATCCCCCTTACTTAAACTTTCATAAAGATAAAGTAGTATTGCGGATGGACCCTTACTTTCTTCCAAAGGTCTCTGCTCCTTTTCACCTTCAACAAGAAATCACATTACCGGCATTCTTCCCTTCACTGACAAATCCACTAGAGAGATCTCTGCATAGTTTAGATGTTCAGAGATGCCTTGCCTTTTACAGATTCAAGACCGAATTGCTCAGGCACTCCCAGAGACTATTCGTTAAGTACTCTGAGCGGGACCAAGGTTTCCCCATAACTTCTCAGAGGATATCCAAATGGATTGTACAGACAATAACGTTGGCCTATCAACTATTAAAAATTGACCTGCCAGTGACTCTGACTGCTCAATCTACTAGGGCGGTGTCTACTTCTTCTGCTTTTGCTGCTGGAGTGCCTATAGACGAGATCTGCAAAGCTGCCACTTGGTCAATGCCTTGTACGTTTTCCAATCACTATCGATTCAATGTTCGTGCAAGAAGAGATGCTTCCTTTGGTAGAGCGGTGCTCTCCTCCATTCTGCACTAATGACACCTCCCCAACCACCTATACAGGTAAGCTTGCTACTCTACCCATGTGTGTGATGCACAGAGGCCACGAAGAAGAAAAGCAGGTTGCTCACCTGTAACTGATGTTCTTCGAGTGGCCATCTGTGCAGTCACACAACCCACCCGCCGGCCCCGCTCGGTGTTGGTGAGTGGAAATGTATTTTTCAGTACCGAGACATAAGTTCCCTACTTACGGTACCGATCTTCATCGGAACTGTACTATTAGATGACTTTCCCTATTTACGGTACCGATCTTTTTCTCAGTACTGTACTGAAAAATTTTTCCACATGAGGGCGAACGTCGGTCTTCAAGACTGAACAAAATGGCGGATGCTCCACTCTATATAGGCTAGAGTGGGAGGGGAGCGCAGTGTTCCTGCCAAAAGTTGTTAGCTTTCAATCTTTCCAGCCAGAGGCACTACGCAGGCGCAGCACTCATGTGTGTGACTGCACAGATGGCCACTCGAAGAACATCAGTTACAGGTGAACAACCTGCTTTTCTGATGCAAAAGTTGAAAAACATCACAGTGTTGCTTCAGGAGCAACAGAGTGACCTGGCACACATCTTTAGCCAAGAGGCGATGCAGGTGGCAATACAACAGCTTTCAACGGCGAGACATCATGTTGACTGCAACACGAGGGCCCTCATTGGTGCTGTAGCCCTCCATCGCCATGCCTTGCTTCGGAACTGCAATTTCCCGGACAAGACCAAGCGTCGGATTGGGAACATGCCCTTCAAAGGCTCCGGGCTGTTCTATGCGAGGACAGACCACAAGCTGAAGAATATCCACGAGGCTTGTATTACTGCTCGACTCATGGAGGTTCCTGCACAGTCCAGATGTAAGTGGTCCCGGTCTTGTCCTTCCTATCGATACCAGCCGTAGCTGCAATATTCTGACTGGCAGCAGTTCCAGACTCTCCAACAGCGCAGTCATAAACAGCCAGCTTAGCCCTACCAGCAGAGTCGTCACCACCCTAAGTCTGACAAGCAGCAATGTTGACTGGTCGAGCGAACCTCTCCTCTTCTCCCAAATGCACCCTCCCCTCTTCCTTTTGGGGATCGACTGCAAAGTTGACTCCCCATTTGGGAGTCCATCACACCTGATCGGTGGGTTTTGTCCATCGTGGAACATGGCTATGAGATCGAGTTTGATACCGTAAGCCCATCTGGACCGATCCGATATATGCCTCCGTTGTTGGTTCTCAAAGATGAAGTTCATCAACGTCTTAGTAAAGGAGTGATTCGACAACTCATGCGCTCCGAGGGGTTCCATGGATTCTACCCAAGATATTTTACGGTCCCAAAATGGGACGGTGGTCTTCGCCCGATATTGGACCTACATGGCGTCAACAAGTTCATCAAAACAAAAAAGTTTTGAATGACCACCCTTCAAAATATCCTTCCATTGTTCAGGAAAGTGGATTGGTTCACTTCTCTAGACTTAAAGGATGCTTACTTCCACATTAGCATCCATCCGTCACACAGAGGACTTCTCCATTTTAAAGTTGGCTCCGACCTTTTTGAGTACAATGTTCTTCCCTTCAGACTGGCTACCGTGCCAAGGGTCTTCGCTAAACATATGGCCCCTGTTTGCACGCATCTACAGCTACAAGGGATACATGTCTACCCTTACCTCAACGACTGGTTGATCGTCTCAGCTTCTAGAGAAGGCCTTCTGTCAGCGATCTGTACTACATGCTCCCTCCTTTAACAGTCTGGGACTTTATATTATTCATGAAAAATCCTGCCTTGTTCCTTCACATATCATCAACTTCATCGGAGCCCGTCTCGTTTCCTTGCATGCAAGAGCCTTTCTTCCTCAAGATTGTCAGGAGAAACTCCGTTCATTTATCCACCAAATCCACATGGACAGAACTGTTCCTGCTCTGTTGATACAGAAGCTTCTCAGACACATGGTTTCCACAGTTTCCATGGTCCCCAATGCCAGGTTATGGATGAGGCCACTCCAACTGTGGTTCAGTCGCCTCTTTCACCCATAGCGAGACTCACCACGCTGTCCGCTTCATCCTTCTACCTCCATTCTTTGGACTCTGTCATGGTGGACGGTAAAGGACAACCATTCATCAGAATTCCATTTTGTCTGCCTCACCCATCATTGACTCTGTTCACAGATGCCTCCCTCACAGGCTGGGGAGCTCTTTGTGCCAGTCTTCATACCCAAGGCACATGGCACGGCCACAAGGCTACCAGACCCATCAATTACCTAGAACTCTTGGTGGTATTCAAAGCCCTCAGGTCATTCGAGAATGCTCTTCGGGACCGAGTCATCCAACTAGCATTGGACAAAATTGCCACTGTTTTCTAGCTCAACAAACAGGGAGGAATGAAGTCTGCCCCCCTGGCTCACCTCGCTCTATGACTTTGGGACTAGTGCATCCTGAGGGGAATTACTCCTCTTGCCGTTCACCTTGCCGGTACCGACAATGAGGAAGCAGATACCTTCAGCAGGCAGATGTTGACGACTCATGAATGGGAGTTAGATCGCCAAGTCTGCCATCATCTTTTTCAACTATGGGGCCCTCTGGACATAGACCTTTTTGCCATACACAGCAATTCAGTCTGCGAGACGTATTGCTCCCATGCGGACATTGGTCCAAACTCGATGGGGGATGCTCTAATGGTTCCATGGACAGGCAGATTTTTCTACGTGTTTCCTCCAATACTGCTCATTACGAGGATCTAGCCAAATCAATCAGGACGATGCTTGGGAGATTCTCGTAACTCCTGGTGGCCTTACCAACTGTGGTTTTCCACCATTCTTTGCCTCTCCAACAACACATTTCAGTGGCTCCCTCAAATCCCGCATCTCCTAACTCAACAAGATGGAGCAGTGCAGCATCCAGATCTTCATTCATTGAATCTGACAGCCTGGCTTATCCTATAAGCCCTACTGCCTCATCGATACCAACAATCTTATCGGATTCGACTCTGACCCAGCAGCTTTCTGCTGCAGCTATAGCTTCGTTTCCAATACTGCTAACTACTCCATCGAATCTGAGCACTCTACACCCGGACATTCAATTCATTCTTCAGTCTGCACCAAGACCTGCTACTCGCCGTTCATATGTGGTTAAATGGAGACATTTTGCTTTGTTTGCTGAAGCCAAGCATTTCATTGCTTACTTGGCTTCTATCAAAAATATTCTTCAATTTCTACTATCTTTGCACCAGACCAGACTTAAATCTTTGTCAATTAAGGTTTACATTACGGCTGTTTCTCATTTTTGTGGTCCAGTTTTGGGCTTATCGGTATTCTCCAATGTCCTTATCTGTCACTTCCTGAGAGGATTTCAGAATCTCCAGCCACCAGTTAGATCGGTCATTGCAACATGGAGACTTTCCATTGTTTTCCAAGCGCCCACTACACCTCCTTTCGAGCCCTTAGCTACTACCGATTTATGTGTACTGTCTTGGAAGACAGCTTTCCTTGTTGCAATCACATCGGCTAGGAGACCTAGTGAACTTTGTGATCTCTGTATCGACCCTCCTTACCTCAACTTTCACAAGGAGAAGGTTGTTCTCCATACTGATCTGGCTTTCCTGCCAAAGGTTGTTTCACCGTTCCATGTTAATCAGGACATTGTTCTACCGATGTTTTTCTCTACATCTTCCACTCCAGTAGAGCATTCATTGCACTCCCTCAACATTTGTCGCTGCCTCGCTTTTTATTGATCTTGGACTGAGTCTTTTTGGAACACAAAACGCCTATTCATCAAGTACTCCAAGCATGACAAGGGCTTCCCAATCAGGTCCCAAAGACTCTCTAAATGGATTGTCCAGACCATTGAGCTTGCTTATCAACTCTCCAAGTTAGAGTTGCCTGTAATGTCCATAGGCCATTCTACAGGAGCTGCTGCGGCATGCTCTGCCTTCTCCCCTGGCATCCCACTGCATGACATTTGCAAGGCAGCCACCTGGACTACCCCTTGCACATTTACCAAGCATTATCACCTAGATGTTCGTACCAGACAGGATTGCTCCTTTGGTCACGCAGTCCTCTCTTCAGTTCTTCAAGGATGACACCATTCCACCTCCGGGTGTGGTAAGCTTATTAATCACCCATTTGTGTGATGCACAGAGGTCATGATGAAGAAGGCAGGTTGCTCACCTGTAACTGCCATTCTTTGAGTGGCCATCTGTGCATTCACACAACCCACCTGCCGGCCCCACTTGGTGTCGGTGACTGGGTTTACGGTACCGTTTTTGACTAAGGTCTCATGTGTTATATACTTACCTTGTGTATTTCCTTAGAGCACACTTCAATTCTGATATAAATGTGTAATGCTTATAGTTTCCACTTGGGGGCAAATGGTCATTCTCCAGTAGACTGGGGAAATGGCAGGCACTCCACCTTCTTATACTGTGGCGGGGGGCGAGGGGCTGCGGAGTTCCTGCCAAAACCGTTAAGCTTTTGAATCTTCCCGGCCATAGGCACTGTACAGGCGCAGCACCCATATGTGTGAATGCACAGGTGGCCACTTGAAGAACGACAGTTACGGATGAGCAACCTGCGTTTCTCAGATATGAAAGTAGGAAGGTGGAGGAGTCAATGCAAGTGATACTTTGCAGGAAGTTAAACAATACCATTTTTTTCTTGTATTTTTCCTTCTGTGCATTCTACTCAAGTGCTGAGAGGTATTTCCCATGGTTGTCTTTACAGTTTGTCACAAAAGTAGTTTCTGGGAATCCTTGTACTAAGACAGGGTTATTCCTGCTGATAACCAACCAAGCAATACAGAATAGAATAAGTAGAACCAAGTGATGTGTTCTGGTATAGATTGTATTGGGGTCATAGCATTGGTCACTGTGGAACTATAAGTTTGAAAAAAAGTAAAAGATCACATAACTCAGGAGTATTTCATACTGGTAATTACTGAGTTTTGTGATGGCACAATCAATCTGGAGAGATAATGGGACACTAATATTTTTTTTTATCAAGGGTTTCTGAGTTGGTTGAGACCAGTGTAAATGAAAGCAATGAAACCAATTGAAAACTCCAAAAATAAATCAAAAGCAGCATGCCAATATTCAGCAAACTGGCAACAACAAAGTGAAGCATGTATTCAGTGGATAGCAAGCAGAGTAAGTGAATATCTAGGACCTAGCAGTGAGGGAATCCAACAGATTCCCCCCCCCCACCCCATTCCCATATGAGTATTGCAAGGCCCAGGTACTTCTGCCTAAAAGGTACTTCTTATGGCAAGTTGAAATGAGGCAAGTCCAGTGGACGGGTAAGTTTTCAAGAGAGTAGACTTATGTCTAGCCTTAGGACTTGAGTGCTCCACATCCACATCCAGCCTCTTGGAGCCAAAAAATCTGTCCAACTGCCTCCATCCATGCAGGATGGGCATCTAACATCTATCAATTCCCAGTCCTACAAATATCCAGTGTTTGGGGGAAGAAGCAGTCACTGGGAGGAAGAGCAGGCAAACTCCAATGGTATGTAAGGCCCCAACTCTTCACATATTGTGGTTAAGAGCCAGTGTGGTGTAGTGGTTAAGAGCTGGGACTGGGACTCAGATGACCTGGGTTCAAGTCCCCGCTCAGCCATGGAGCCAACTGGGTGGCTTTGGGCCAGTCACAGACTCTCAGCCCAGCCTACCTCACAGGGCTGTTGTTGTGGGGATAAGATGGAGGAGGAGAATGATGTAAGCTGCCTTGAGCCCTTTGTAGGAAAAAGGCAGGATATAAATCCAAAAATAAATAAATAAATATTTTTATTTGCTGCCATGAAACCCTTGGGCAGAAGGAAATACTGCACTGTTGCTGCCTATAACACAGGGCCTTCTAGTATTGAACACAGCAATAGTGATGTCTCATTTAGCCATGTTATTTTTAAAATCAGTTATGCCAAATGTAGGTGGCTGGCATGTATTTTTTCATTGTGTTTGGGGATTATTGTGAATGCTCCAAAAAAAAAAAAAAGTTGGGTTTCTATTAATGCTTAGACAAAATCTGCTTCCCTGAGATTTCTATCCATTAGTTATAGTCCTCTCCTCTGGGGCAATAACAAGTCTGTTCTATCACCTGTCAAACCATCTGTCAGATATTCAAAGATTACTGTTGTGCCTTTCCATCTATCCTTGGGGCTCTTTCAGCCTTTCTGCATAGAACTTGATTTCCAGATTCAACATCATCCTGGTCATCCTCCTCTGGACATGTTCTGGACATAGTTTCTAGAGCCATTATAAGATCATTGTACTGCAATCCGTTTTTCATCGCACGCCAATAGAAGCATGTATGAAAAGGAAAGGGCCAGATGGATGTATCTCAGTTAATACATTGAGAGTTGGGTGTACATCTGCATCTTCTTAAAGTAATATCATTTTACTGTTCCAGTCTCAAGAGATGCACAAGTACAGAATCCTAGCAAAGAGTTTACCATAGTTTACCACTATTCCTAAGATATCAGTTTGAACTTCGTCACTTACCTCTCATCCTTTGGTTCCTTCTGTGTCCTTTCCTTCCTCATTTAGTGTTATGGAGGTGGGATGGGGTGATGAGACCTTGACTGACAATATCTGTGTGTGATTTGATTAACTGCACCATTGTGTACAAGCAAGAAAGAGAATACCAAAGGCAAGATTTTATTCCAGTTCCATCAAGGGAAGGCAAGAACGTCTATCCAAAGTTTAATACTTGAAATAAAGCACCCCCCCCCCACAAAAAAACAAAACAACAAAAAACGAAAAACAAAACTGGTCAGAAGAGAACCAGTGTGGATTAAGCCTATAACTGGAATTAGCACCAACCAGTTTTTCCTCAGCCCCTGTCCTGTACCAGTCAGCTGTTTATTGCACATGCTCCCCCAAGTTCAAGTCACATGGTTATTATCTTTCTTATTTAAATTTGCAGTATGAGATGACTTGGAGGACTAAGGACCATCCTGAGCCTGAGCAAACTACTCTTCCCCTTGAATACTTGTCTTATTGTAGAAATCAGATTGCAAATAGTTGTGTTCCCATTCTGGCATGCACCCTTCAAGACATGGTGCCTATGAGGAAGGATTTCTCCCTTCCTGTGTGTAATGAAGCCTCAGTTAAAATTATATATGACTGTGTGTGCATGGCAAAAAAACATTTAACCTGTAACTGGGCTTGCCTCGTACAGGAATTAGCAAACTCTGTTGTACCTGGTTATTTTTCTCTTGGGCAGTTGAAAATAGGAGAGTTGATTCAGTCAGAGAAATACAGTACCTTATTTGGCTTTGATCTTTGAAATTTGATTAATTATGGCAGCTCTCAGCCAAGGTTGTTTTTTTTTTTTAAAGAGTGAAAATTGGTTGCATTAATTGCTGTGCTTATATTCAAAATGCTTCAGTTATTGGGATTATAAATGTGCAATAATTTATCCTTATGCCAGGAGCAAGGTAGCTAAGTGATAGAGATCCAGCATTCAGTCCTGCCATTGCCCAGTAAAAGATTCTTTGGCAGCAGATGAGGCAGGCCCCATATATCTGCAGCTGCTGCTCAGAGAAAGCCCTTCCAGGCTGTATGGACCCATGACCTGACTTGCCACCACAAAGTCAAAGTGATACCCTAACTTTAGGCTACACTGTGCATGAGTTTAAGTCCAAAATTAACATTTGAGAGTAAATGAATCGTGAGTTGGAGACTTTTTATGAGAGTATGCTTTCCTTCCATGTCCTCCTACCCAACCACCTTACCAGTAATAGTGTAATGATTTTAACTGTAATAGGCATTGTCAACATTTCCACAATCATGCTGTTGTTAACTGTTCAGTGGGCTGGTTCAGATGCTTAGTCAACCAGCTGATTCATACAAATAGAATGAGTAAATTTATTCAATGTTCAGTACTCATGCAGGTAGATGGCTGACATGAGCTATTCTTTGGGTCACTGAACACCTGCCCTAATCCTGAAACTTCTAATCTCAAAAATATTGGCCAGGATCAAAAGAGGTACGTTATACCTTAAGTATTGTGCTATTTCAGTTGGATTATTTTCCTTAAGCAGATGGCTCCCATGACAGATTGACAGATGCAGAAACAGATATTTAAGAAATACAAGTTCAAAGCCTTCTGAGACACCTGGAATTTTGAATATGTTGGTGTCTGAGACAGAAAATCCACATAGCAGATCCCATGGTGGTTAAAACATAATAATAAAGGAAATGGTGGGTAATTTGTTGGCCTTTTGTGGTACCCTAAAATATACTTTTGGAGGTAAAATGTACATTGGATGTGCAACATAACCTTCTTAATTTTAAGCATTGAACAATCCGTTCTTGGTGCCCTTCACCTTTTCAACACCTTCCCAAGCTCCAGGTACTCCAGAAAGTAGAGATATTAACTCTCCCCATTTGTTTCATAACACATTTTCAGAGTGCTTACTACTGCAGTTAATGTGTTTTCCTGATAATTCCAGCAAAAAGAAAGAAAGAAATCCAGGAAAATATGTTCAAGTTCAATGGTTGGGAAGTAAAGGGTGGCGGGATCTGTGTACCTGCAATAATTGCCTCAAAAAGATGCTGCAAAAAGTTGGTGAAGAGGAGTTAACATCTCCCTTTCTGGAGCAGCTGGAGACTTGGGGAAGGTGGAGGGCACTGAAAATTATCAGTTCAGCACCTGAAATTTAGAGAATTGGCTTGCTAAAGGGCAGATACTGTCCACCCTTTTCCCCATTTCCCCCCTTTATTGATAACTGGGCAATTAGTCCTGGGCAGCTATGCAAAAATTACCCTATCAGCAGTTTTTCTGTGTCAGTTTCCTTTGCCTATTCCCCCTTGCTGGCCTTTGACAATTGAAACAGGCAAAGAAATTGAATAGTAAAGATTGCATATCAGATAAGTGCACATTTACAAAAGACCTCGTCCAACAACAAAAAATTGCCAGCATAGTTGCACAATTTTCTGGAGCTAAAAACGGTGGTGAACCAGTGATAGTTACTCCAGAGTGTCACTTGGGCATTGGTGGACTGGAATAACGAATGGCAAGGGTTTTTGCTGCTTTTACCAGACCCCATAATACACAATTAAATTGTTCTCCCAGGTTCCATGATAACGCGCTGTGCATCAAACAATACCTAGACCAAACAATGGATTGTTGCCCCAAAATAGGCCACCCTGAAAGAAGTAGTCTGGGATTGGACAACATGACAACCCACTCATGGCTGGTTACCCATGAATGGTTGCTGTGTCATGTGGACCATGTAATTGATGGCCTTATTATCTATGGTGAGCCATCTTGTGCTTCCTAATAGTCAGATCAGCTTTGCACTTTCCCCATGAAATAGTGAATTCTGTGCCATGAATCAGACTGCTTCTATTACTCAACTGCAGGGATTGTTGCAATAGCCAAATGTGATTATTCCTTTGAGATTTATTAGTATTTTGTCTCCACTACTATTTTGTTACGTTTTTGTTCCCAAAGGATTATATATCACTGTATTAATATTGGAAAAGGGAGGGTTCCTTCTGTTGTAAATTCTGACTCTTAAGAATGCTTAAAATACATAAGAGAGAACACATATTTCATTTATTCAGGGAGGGGGTTTAATACTGAGGAGTTTAATTTCTTGTCTTCCAACTTTCTTTTTTTTAAATTGGCAACTTGGTTGGCTTTCATTAATCAGCAAGTGATCACTGCCTGAAGAGCTAATTTAGAGTCCTGCTTGTACATTTGATCAGCAAATGCAAGCCATGTGTTATGTCAGCAGGTCGGGAGGGTTGATGGAACATGGGATTTTCACACTGGTTCCAGAAAGGGGCCGTCACTGCTTCCAGGAAGCGGCACTTGGCTCTGTTTCTCAGGGTTTGATGATTTATTTCCTTATAGCAAGGGCTCTGAGGCTTCAAGTGTTTTTCAATCAATATGCTTTTCTCAGGTTTTTAAAATGGGGTCCTTTTTTAAAAGAGAGAGAGAGAAATGTTATTTATGTGTGGCTCATTTTATTTATTGTGACCTCATCCTTCTATATCCCCATGGAAAGCAAACTAGCTACAATTTGTAAGACCTCCAAATAAAGAAAATAGTGGCAATAGAAGAAGGCCCTGTGCATCCCCCTCTGATCACAGATATTAAGAACTTAAGAACTGTACAGTGGGAAAAGTGAATAAGAAAGTGAAGTGAACTGGGATGGTCAGGTACAGAGTGCTGACAAGATTTAGGAGCATTTTGGCAGTACCACCATAATTAAGCAGGTTCAAATAGGGTGAATCTGCAGGTTCTGCAAGGTATAGCCTGCAGAAGTCTGATCTGATCAGAGAGGTCACAAGCAGGAATATGATGGAATCTGAAGGTTAAAGAGAGGAGTCCCACTCAAATCAGATCAGGATGGAGCTAATGCAGAACCTGATGAATGACAGGTAGAGTTTAAGCAAGCAAGAGTGTAGGCCTGAAAATTCTGGACTTTACCAGCTTTCCAGGGTACAATATTGTCTGTTGAATATATATTTATTAACATTTATATATCACCCATTTACTCAAAGCTCATCATGGCAGTACATAGAAATGTAAAATTATTAAAATTATTAAAAACAGTAAAACACTAAAATTACATGGGTTTAAAGGGTGAATTTAAAAGAATATAATCTTCTTTCAGTCAGCAAAAGAGAAAGCTAACTTCTGGTGTCTTCAAATATAAGATTTGAAACAGACCTCCAATCTCTTTTATTTTAACCCTTTAAATCCAACATATCTGTAAATCTCTTCAATTGAACACTGAGAATCAGTGGAAGAATCTGTGGGGAAACTTGGGATGTTTACAAGTGGAAGCTCTCACTACTCCCATAATTGTGAATAAGGTCAAATGCATGATGAAAGCCTCGTCTGGAAGCACCCTGAGCTGTGCAGGACCTGAAAGCCAATAACCTGAAAGCCTGTTTTATTCAGATAGTAATCCATGCTTGTCAAGGTCCTCTTTTGAATTAGGGTTGGGGAAGGGGGATTGGCTTGTATAGCTTTGAATGCCATGGTCAGCAGAACAGCCCACTTTTCTTTATTTTGATCTTCCATTCTGAAATGCCCCATGGCCTTCCTTCTTGGCTTTAATTTCAAAGCTGGTATGTTTTTGCCAGGATTACATGGCTGGGCAGAGTCCTGATGCTGTAATTAGAGATGCTGCTTTTTTTTCTTTTACGATGTGCAGGACTTGCTTTGGGGAGGGGTTATTCTAGTTTCCTAGCAAGCCAGCTCTTGCCCTGCCCACTACTAATGCATTTTGCTCACCCCCAAACACTGAGGTACTCCAAGTAATGTTTAGTTTTTTGCTTTGCTTGCTTGCTCGCTTTCTTCATTCTGTTAAATGAGAAAGTCTGCAGCACCACAAAGTGCTAGTATAAGGGGCCAGAGGGGAGTGATCCTCCTGGCAATACCATTGATCATGTGGACCCTGTCTCTCCTCTTTTATCTCTCCTCATATAGCATTAGTCCTTCCTGACATGCCACATTTAAAAACCACACATAGTGAAATGAAGCAATGTACAAAGAAAAAGGAAAGTGCAACCTCCTTGTAAGGTGGGTGGTTGTGCTCCCATGCAGACCTGAGCACTGTGAGTAGCATGGCAGCATTCTCAGCATACAACCCAATTTAAAAACCAGGCAAAATGTGTTAGTTATGGTGGTGCTCCTGTACACTGGCTGAACCTTATGCTTGTGCATAAGCTTATCTGCCAGCTTACTGCTAACTTGTATCACTGCTGTAGATGCTGACTTGTTTGTACCACATGAACTTAAGGTAAAAACTTCCTACTAAGGCACATGACTACATCTGATGAAATGGGTCAATTTAGTGCTTAATTTCTTGGAGGAGAAATGCAGGAACACCTAGAATCTCTACTGCTTTTTCCAAATAATGGCTCTTGAATAGGGCTTGTAAATATTCATTTAGTACATGCTCAATATGTTCTGTCACTGTTTCACACTTTTCAGCATTAAATGTGTAATCTCGAAGAGATTCCAGGGCAGAGTGCAAGTTAGCCTCAGATCGATTTAAGCTCCAGACTAAAAGTGAAAAAGAGAGATCCTTTTCCCTGAACAGGGTATTTATTAGCCTAATAACAGGGACTTATTACTCTGCCTTACATTCTTTCTCTAAGCATTGGAGTTCACATTGCCCTATTGGAAAGAAGTTGAGTAAATCTTAGGAAATGGTGTAGGAAAGACAGGAAATACCGTATTTTTTGCTCTATAAGACTCACTTTTCCCCCCCTCAAAAGTAAGGGGAAATGTCTGTGCGTCTTATAGAGCGAATATGTGTGTGCAGTAAGTCTGTCAGATGTGCAGCCCATGGAGAAGTGATGGGGAATGTGCCTGTGATTATGTGCCCATTTGATTCAGAATATTTTTTTTCTTGTTTTCCTCTTCTAAAAACTAGGTGCGTCTTATGGTCAGGTGCATCTTATAGAGCGAAAAATATGGTAAGTGCTTTACATACAGTAGAGCACAGGACGCACCCTCGGAATCCTGTTAAAAGGATGGATCACAAGTAACAGAGAGAGAGAGAGTTCATGCAAGTAACAGAGAGAGACCAGCGCGCCTGGACCTACCACCTGCTGCCCCCCCCCCCCCCGCGACGCTGCACGGCGCACGCGGGCGCCCGCTCCTGCCACTGCGGCCGAACTGCTCGGCGACTCTGTCGCCGCCGCCCGGAACTCCGCTGGCCTGGGACCCGTCCCAGGGACCCGGGTGGGGCGAGCAGCAGGCAATGGGCGGGGCGAGCGAGGGGAGGAGCCCCGCGGGCCCTGAAAGCACTGCCGACGCCAGGGGCCGGTGGCCAAAGGGCACCGCTGTTTGGGGCGTCATTCGGGGGGCCGTGCAGGGGCTGGGCTGGCCAGGGGCCCTGGCCCTGAGGGAATAGACTGGCGGTTAGTCCGTTTTAGCTGGGGATTTTAAATGGGGTATAGTTTTTAAATTTTTGTTGGTGCATCTCGGCTGGTTGTTGTCAGGTTGTTGTTATGTCGTTGCCTGGGGAGCGCGGGGGCGCCACCATTGGGGTGGTGATGGGCAGGGGACATTACAGTGGTGGGAGAGTAACATGTCCGCCTAGAAGAAGGAGGGACAGATGGTTGACACCTGTCCCTTGTTCTGGTTATTCTCCCAGCCGGTGGGTCCCCGGTAGCCGTTTCAGCTGCCCCACGGGCCTGTCGGTGCTGTTATTAAATGCCAGGTCGGTCCATAATAAATCTGTCCTCATCCACGACTTGATCGTGGATGAGGGGGCCGACCTGGCTTGTATCACTGAGACCTGGGTGGGAGAGGGGGGGGATGTTTCCCTCTCATAGCTTTGCCTGCCCGGGTACCTAATTCAGCACCGTCCACGCCCGGAGGGGGGGGGGTTGCTCTGGTTTATCGGGCATCAATTTCCCTTGTGAGGCTTCCTGTTCCCTCGAGACCGGGGCTGGAGTGTCTTCACTTGGTGTTGGGCGACCGAGACAGATTGGGGATTCTGTTGGTGTACCGTGCACCCTTCTGCCCAACAGACTCACTGCCTGAGCTGACGAAGATCGTCTCGGACCTGGTGTTGAAGACCCCCAGGATGATGGTCCTGGGGGACTTCAATCTCCATGCCGAGGCGGTTCTTACCAGGGCGGCTCAGGACTTCATGGCCTCCATGATGGCCATGGGGCTGTCTCAACACATCATTGGACCGACCCATGAACGTGGACACACTCTGGACCTGGTTTTCTCGACGGGGCAGGAAGAGGGTGATCTGAGGGTGAGGAATTTAAGGTTGTCGCCCTTGTCATGGTCAGATCACTTCCTCATAAGGTTTGAGCTCGAGAGCGGCCTCTCCCTCTGTAAGGGTGCGGACCCGATTTTGTGGGTCCGCCCTCGGAGCAGGATGGATCCGGAAGGATTCCTGAATGCTCTGGGGGATTTTCCGGCTGACAGGGCTGGTGATCCTGTTGATGCCCTGGCAGAGTTGTGGAATGCGGAGATGACCAGGGCTATCGACACGATTGCTCCCAAGCGTCCTCTCCCGTCTAGCCGAGCCCGATTATCTCCGTGGTATACGACCGACTTACGGGCGATGAAGCAGGCTGGGAGACGTCTAGAGGACAGGTGGAGGAGATCACGACAGGTATCTGACCGAACACACTTGTGTGCGCATTATCGCACCTATGCTGTGGCGGTGAGGATGGTGAAGAAGAAATTCTACTCCATCTCCATTGCCTCCTCACAATGCAGTCCAGCGGAGCTCTTTCGAGTGGTTCAGGGCCTAGTCCATCCTGGCCCTAAGAAGGATCTGGTGCCACCCTCGGAAGCCTGCTGTGACAAGTTTGCCCAGCATTTTCGGGAGAAAATCATTCAGATACGCTGCGAGCTCGACTCTGCTTTGGAAGCAGATTCTTTGGTGGAGTTGCCTTCAACGCCATCTGGTCCATGCTTAATGGATGAATTTCAGTTGTTGCGGCCTGATGATGTGGACAAGGTGCTTGGACGAGTATGTTCTACCACTTGCTTACTAGACCCATGCCCTTCCTGGCTACTAAAGACAGCCAAGGACGGGTTTGGACCCTGGATCCGAGAGGTAGTCAATGCCTCTTTAAGAGACGGCCGGGTGCCTGCACTCCTAAAGGAGGCGGTAGTCCGGCCAGTCCTACAGAAGGCATCCCTGGATCCAGAGGTGGCCGCCAATTATAGACCGGTGGCCAACATCCCGTTTCTGGGCAAGGTACTAGAGCGGGTGGTGGCAGGACAACTCCAAGCACTCTTGGAGGAGACGGATTATCTGGACCCATTTCAGTCCGGTTTCAGACCCGGGTACGGCACTGAATCTGCCTTGATTGCCCTGTACGATGACCTGTGCAGGGAGAGAGACAGGGGGAGTGCGTCCCTGTTGGTTCTCCTGGACCTCTCTGCAGCTTTTGATACCATCAACCATGGTATCCTTCTGGATAGGCTCGAGAGATTGGGAGTTGGAGGCACCGCTCTGCGATGGTTCCGCTCCTACCTTGACGGCCGATTCCAGAAGGTGGTGCTAGGGCACTATGGCTCTGCGCCATGGCAGCTATGCCATGGAGTACCACAGGGGTCCATTTTGTCCCCTATGTTATTTAACATCTACATGAAACCACTGGGAGAGGTCATCAGGAGGTCTGGGCTGCGGAGTCATCAGTACGCTGATGACATCCAGCTCTACCTCTCGTTCTCTACCGATCCAGGTGAGGCAGTGGCTGTGCTGAACCGGTGCCTGGCCAAGGTAATGGGCTGGATGAGGGCCAATAAACTGAAGCTCAATCCAGACAAGACGGAGGTCCTGCTGGTGGGCAGTTCGGGTCTCGGTGTGGGGGACTTGGGCCTTGTCCTGGATGGGGTTGCACTCCCTCTAAAGGACAAGGTCCGCAGCTTGGGGGTACTCCTCGATCCGGAGCTGTCGTTACAGGCCCAGGTAATGGCGGCGGTGAGGAGTGCCTTCCTGCAGCTTCGGCTGGTACATCAGCTGCGTCCCTTCCTTGACCATGACTGCCTGGCAACAATGACACACGTGTTGGTGACTTCCCGGTTAGATTTCTGCAACGCCCTCTATGTGGGGCTGCCCTTGAAGATAGTCCGGATACTTCAGTTGGTGCAAAATAGAGCTGCCAGGTTACTGACGAGGGCTGGGAGTTATTCTCATATAACCCCAGTCCTCCGTCAGCGTCACTGGCTCCCAATTGAAGTCCGGGCCCAATTCAAGGTGCTGGTGTTGACCTATAAAGCCCTAAACGGCTTGGGACCCGGATACTTAATGGACCGCTTGCGCCCTTATATGCCCTCCCGCCCCCTAAGATCTGCAACTGCGGCCCTTCTCCAGGAGCCCTCTTTGAGGGAGGTTAAATGGGTGAGCACCCGGAGGAGGGCTTTTTCGGCGGTGGCACCCCAACTATGGAATGCGCTCCCTGGAGAGGTTCGCCTGGCGCCGTCGTTATTTGCTTTTCGGCGCCAGGCGAAGACCTTTTTATTTAAGTCTTATTTTAATTGTTAAGTGTAGATTTTGTTTAATTTATTATGTGGTTTGTTGTTTGTTTATTTGGATTATTGTGTAGGTTTGTTTAGTTGATGTTGTCTGTTTAATTTATTTAGTTGCTTATGTTTATTTAATTTAGGTTTTCTTAGTTGCCGAGATGCACCGTGGGGGGGGGGGGGGATAAATTAGAATTGTTTTACTATTATTGTATTTTAATTGATGTTGTTAGCCGCCCCGAGGCTTTGTTGCGATGGGGCGGCCTATAAATGTTTTAATAAATAAATAAATAAATAGATAGAAAATGATTGTCTGGAGACTTAAAAGGGCTTGTCAGAAAAAGACAGTGTTGGGTTAGAAGGTCAGATACAGTGACTCTGTATCAGGCAATCTCAGATGTCCACTTCTATTCCATCCAAAAACTTTCAAGCCTCCAGGAATATGCAGGTTGCATCCATAGAAGCCATCGCTTGCACAAAAAAAAGGAGTACAGGGCAGTTTTCCTCAAAG
This sequence comes from Varanus salvator macromaculatus, assembly GCA_023646645.1. Classification (NCBI taxonomy): domain Eukaryota; kingdom Metazoa; phylum Chordata; class Lepidosauria; order Squamata; family Varanidae; genus Varanus; species Varanus salvator. Next base: position 14,669,167 of record JAIXND010000754.1, on the reverse strand, counting down.
CATAGATTACTGTTACTTCATCACTTACCCCATGCCTTGATGCCAACTTATGTTTTTAAGAATGCTTATTGTATCTTCTTGGTAGAGTTTAGTGTCTTCCTAGACCTAAACAGCTGTTATTTGTTTCTCTCACTTGTAGCTACCACCTTTCCCCTCTCCTCATCTCTATTTTCTTTTAATTCTTAACAGCTACTGAATAATCAATGCTAAGTTTGTATAGGGCCCAATTCCAGAATGTACCGGTTTTAGAGCTCCTGAAATGGCAACACAACTGCCAAATCCTCACAACATATTTTTTTACTTTATACGCCCTTCCGTGAAACAACTAAGCATGGTTTGTGCTGTTTGGCACACATTCTCAGTTTATGCAGTACCCTAAGCTCACAGGAATGATTTATGAATCCTACTGCTTTATAGCGGAACCTTGGCTGGACTGAGGAATTTAGAAAAAGGCACAGCAAGGGGATTTTGAATAGTAAGATGCAACTCAGCATTTCCACCAATATCCATGAAGCACTCCAGTTGTAACAAATTATGTTGGTAGCAGTCTCTTCAGCGTGGTCAAGAGATCAGGAGTCCAGCAGGCTCACACATCTCTTCGCCTTCTCACCAGTCCCCTCTCTCATAAACGTCCCTTCCCTTCCCTTCCCTTCCCTTCCCTTCCCTTCCCTTCCCTTCCCTTCCTTCCCTTCCTTCCTTCCCTTCCCTTCCCTTCCCTTCCCTTCCGGCACTAATCAGGGGTCCTCAAACTTTTTCAACAGGGGGCCAGTTGCAAGGTACCAGTGGTGGGCACAGGCTGCCAAGGCGGTGCTGGTGGAGGGGGCAGGAGCGCACGTGGCAAGGTGGTAGGGCATGCAGGGCAAGGCAAGTGGCTTGCTCATGCGGAGATCGTATTCTCTGAGCGAGTCCAAAACGATCTCCGAGCAAGCAAGGCGCCACCTCACCATGTGCCCACACGTGTGCAGCAAGTCTAAAACCTCTAAGGTGGGCTGGATAAATGGGCATGGCAGGCCGTATCCAGCCCACAGGCTGTAGTTTGAGGACCCATGGATTAGCTACTCAGTGCTAGCCATGGTTCATGCAAGTTAGAATGTGCAACCAGACTTAAAAATGGGATGAAAATCCATGGTTAGCATTATCATCAGTGCAATTTATTGCTTCACTGTGATTGGCTCTGGAAAAGAAAGGGAGGCAGGATTAGGATGTAGTTTGGGAGGTGAGAGAAGACAACATAAGGAGACTACTTTGTCAAAGTTTGTTGAATTTTATATAATGCAGGGATAGGAAAAGCCCAGGACTAGGTGTCATCTGTTTTGAAATGCAGTAAGACCTATGCTAAGTTGTAATTCTGCATCGTATATAAATTATGCTTATCAAGCCCATTTTTCTTAACTGTTGCTGCTAGCTATGGGGAGGAGCAAAAAAACTTTTTAGAGCATTAAAGGCCTGACCCTGACCTCTTATTCAAGAACTCCTCTGGCTTCTAAGATTTCAACAGACAATGCTCACACCCTCAGTCATAAAATCTAGAAATCTATCAATGGAATAAACATTCTGATCCTTGACAAGGTGAATTCTGCAGACATTTCTGTGTTATTTCTGCCCTTGTGTGGAATTGGAAAATATTATGGCCACAGGACTGGTCTGTCCAGTGACATTGCTTGTGCGGATTTGCTTTGCTCACTTGGTCAACTCCTGCCCTATAATATATGTGACATGGTTTTCTGCTGCCCTCTGCTTGTGGACTCTAATCTTCATGAGGCATTTTTCTGATTATGCTTGTGAATATCAAAAGTGTTGCTGGATCCCTTTTCTCTTTAGAAAGAGGAAAAGGGGCTCCTTCCTCCCACCTTGTCTTCTAGCCTTCTCTCATACAACAAGCAGGTGTCACTATCTTTGCTGGATTTTGAAAGGGGGAAGGATCTTTCAGACTAATTTAGGATGAGCCTATTTAATTCTCAAGGTACAGGACTAGCCCAGTCAAAAAAGCACATCAAACAACTGTCTGAGTTGCCAAAACTGCAGTGCCTCCCGTTGCACACCCTTTTAAGGAGACATCTCATCAGCATGTCAGCTGGTCCTAAATTTAGTGGGACACAATTCAGTCTTCTGAATGTATTGAAACTGATATATTCAAATACATGTAAAGACATTTTTCTCTTTATGATTTTGTTGATATTTTAGGTGAAAAATAATTAAAAGTGTGTGAACATTAGTTTCTTTTAAAATGGGAGCATTTCTGAAAATCCTTTACAAATGTAGTTTGTCTTCATTCATGTGAATGTACTTGGAAAGGTATGAAGAGGGACTTGATCTAAAATGAGTGTACTTGAGCTTTAGATCATATACCTAAATAAATTCTCAAATTCACAGGCTATGGACATATCACATAGTGTTTTAGTGATAATAATTGAGGGTGCCAGCTGATGGGTTGATGCTGGTAAACTGCCAAACACAGAGACTTTGTATTGGAGCAGGAAGAGTGGTGAGGGCATTCCCCACTTCACTGCACCTTCCACTCTGCATTTCTGCTAAACAGACATTTTCAGGTATCCACTTGAGGCATTTTGGAAGGACAAGGAAGGAGGCTGTAGAAGACATAGGATAATCCTGGCCTCTGCAATCTCATAGAATCATATAATAGTAGAGTTGGAAGGGGCAATGGAGGCCATCAAGTCCAACTCCCTACTGTTGCAGGATACCATGTTACACCATCCCACTCAGATAATCTCTTCTCTCTCACCAGAGTGCTCTCTTTAATCCAAATTTGAGGAAAGAAGAAACTAGAGGTGCTGTTTAGCTATGCCATCCACCTTGGGCCCCAGTCTGCTCCCCTCCCTGTCCTTCAACATGTTCCTTTAGCTTTCCCCAAGACTGATTTCCAGCTATGGAAATGATAGGGTAGTTCTTTCCAGGTTAGGTAGGGATGTGCAAGGAATCCATTTGGAGGTAGGAATCCTTCATATTCCCTAGACTCAGTTCCCTGGCCTCTGCTTTGCAGCAGCCCAGAGTCCAAGTTCCTACAAGTGCACCCAGCATTTATGGGGTGCCCCACACACTGAACAAGCAGGACCTTTCTTTCATGTCCTGCAGCTGCTGTGAAGATTGCTGGTCATTTATGGACTTCCTTTTGGTTTGGCTCACTTTGCAGGACTGGGACGTGCACCAGAGGAGGTCCACTGATGTTGGAAGGATGAATTCCAAAAGGCTTTATCCCAACCCTATGTCTGGCTGGGAGGTGTGGGGGTGGGGTGATCTGCATTCCAAGGATCTTTGACTGAACCCTAAGTTACTTACTTTGATTAATTGCAATAATTAAAACTTTCTCCCTTTCAGAAAATAGCTGTTTCTAAACATGGCGCATAGGTTGATGTAACTGACCAGTCTCAGTTAGAACTTTCAATAGCAAAAGAAGCTCTTAAGCTCTAAAACTAGCAAGGTCAACCCTAGAATCAAATAATTGTTTCTGCTGCAAGTTTTGCCATTCAGTTGCATTGGATAAATTATACTTGGCACACAGAGCAATGACAAAAACTTGTCATCAGCACCCAACAATCGATCAAAGATAAAAATAAATTTGTTTGCTGAAATCCTCCACAAAACCATTTTCTTACAAGTTTTTAAATCTGGATTTTCCAATAGTATCAAGTTAATTTAGCATGAGAAAATGGACTAAAATGCAAATGATGTGACAAGGTAGGAATCCTTTATGTTTTAATGTGCTGAGCTCCTAAGGCCATTCATTTAAAAAGAGGATCTAGACAAGAAGAATCCTAAACTGACCACAAAGGAAAGTGGAAAGTAAGAGAAAAAGATCAAACTTTAGTACAGGTCATCAAACAGTCCTAATGATAAAAAGCAAGATCTGGAAAGCCAAATGCACCTTCTTTAATTGAAAGTTATATTCCTTTGGAGAATATTCATGGCAAGGATAAATCCAATTTATGAAACAACTTTGAGCTTTTGAGCCAGGTAGTAGTAGAGGAACCCCACATATAACATAAAATGTTCACCAGTGTTGGAGGGATGTATTCCAAAAGGGTCTAGTCTCCTATGGAAGCCATGCAAATGCAGGGGCTAGAGAGGGAAGTTCTTCAAGGCTGTATACTCTGTTCACACAGTGTTAACCATGTTTCATTGACCATGATACTCAAGGAGTATAGTAGTTAGAGTGTTGGACTAGACCTAGTCCATTTCTAGTTCCCACTTGACATGAAGCTTACCGGGGGGGGGGGGGATCACATGACATGGCAAGCAACCTTCTACTTCTTTTGCATGAACTTATTCATCAAATGATCCACCTGGTTGCCTGGGCAGCATAGTCCCCGTGCTCCGGGCTTCATTACCCTGGCCTTGTCACAAATCACCCTGATGGCCCCAGGGAACAAAGTCTCAGTCCTTTCCCTGTTCTTGCCTGGAACTCAGCAGGCTTCTCATGCTTGGCCTGCTGTGATCCTGAGGTGGGTTTCCCCTTCCTCTTCCTGAATATATCTGCATGTCTGTAATACTTCCCAATCTCTCAGTCCCCACAGAAATTGTTATTATTGCATGGAAATTAACAGTGTAATTCTTTCTCTGTGTATTTTCACACTGTCTACCTGTTTCTAAAGGTAACTGGGAAGACAGACACAGTGCTCATCCAGGGGGAATAGAACAAGCAATGATGTGTATGTTGGTAGGGAGTTGAGGGTAGTCGAAATCAAAGGCTATCAACAAATCTAAAATGGTGATCCTGGGTACAGGTGATGGGAGAATCCATGTTGAATTATGGAAATCTTAGAACAGACTGATTTTCTCTGTGGTTTCAGAAAACTAAGTGGAACCCATCCCTCTTGTATAGGCCCAGCTTGTTCCTCAGTGCCTAGCAAATGCAAAACTCTCCTCTTTATATCACCATCTCACTGAGACTCCTCAGCTGTGTCTATCTAGCTGTCCCAACTCATGGGACAAGTAGCATTTCTGAGTAAGCCACCTTGGAGGTAACTGGCTTTCAGCCTTCTACCTGGCAACCTAACTTGGGCTTCCAGGATCACAACTACATTTCCTCACATCATTGGTACCAACATGGACCATGACCACTGACTTGACCCCTGCACTATCTAGACTGTGCATGATATCCACAGCCTTTGCACCAGGCAGGCAATTCACCGTAGAGTCCACACACTCATTGCAAACCAAACTTTCTGTTTCTAATGATCACATTTCCAAGTTCCAGAAGCTCTCCACCCACCAGAGCAGTGATGGCGAACCTTTTAGAGACCAAGTGCCCAAACTGCAACTGAAAACCCACTTGTTTATTGCAAAGAGCCATCACCGCAATGAAACCTGAATATGATGCTGCAGATTCAAATATGCCAGGGGGAACAGCACAACATTAAAAGAATCTCAGTCTCTTAATTAGAACATCTCTTTGCTAAATCTTAGATATTAAATTTCAATTTTTCATAAGAAAACTCAAAGCTAAAATCTTGTGTTAATAAAAATGAATGTATTAAAACTCATAGCCAGTCCAAGCAAATATATATATATATCCTGGGCAGTGCACTGACTGGTCATACGAAAGCTCGGACAAGTCGTGGCTAATGAGTTGCGGCTCTTGAAGTCATCGCCTGATGCTGCTACTCCTTTCAGAGCATGTGCATGGTCCCTATGTGTGCTGTTATCTGATGCTTGGCTGCTGAGGCAATGCTGGGGCAACTTGGCTCGCGTGCCGACAGAGAGGGCTCTGCATGCCCGCTGTGGCATATGTGCCATAGGTTCACCACCACTGCCCTAGAGGGATATCCTTAGTGCTCAGGTGTTTCCATGCAACTGCTAGAAGCCTTAGGGCCAAAACAGGAGAACTGGAATACTTGGTGATAAAGGAGAAGATACATATAGTGGGCATTATGGAAACCTGGTGAAGTAGAGATAACCAATGAGATATGGTCATCTTTGGATATAAACTGTATAGGAAAGACAGGGAAGAGCATACTGGAAGAGGTGTTGCCCTCTGTGTTAAAGAGGACCTAGAGTCAAGCGGACTTGATAATCTAATGTGTAAAGACTCCACAAAAGCACTGTGATTGAAAATTTACAGCTCTAAAACTAACCCAGTCAGAATTGTGCTATTGTCCCTAGACCAGAATGCTTAGGATGATCCTGAGATGGAAAATGAAATCAGGGAGACTTCTGACAAAGGCAGTACTGTAATAATGGGGGACTTCAACTACCCACACATTGACTGGATAAATGCATGTTCAGGTTCTGGCTTGAACATTTAATCTTTAATCTGGAAAGATTAAATTTCTCAGTGTCATAAATGACTGTGCCCTAGAGCCAAGTAGAGGGAAGGCAGTCTTGGATTTAGTCTGGGGCAGGTTGCCCAGGGCATAGTAATGTTGTCTAGCCCTTAGGTAACAGTGGCCATGCTGCTTTTTGATTTACCGTATTTTTCGCTCTATAAGACGCACCTGACCATAAGACGCACCTAGTTTTTAGAGGAGGAAAACAAGAAAAAAAATATTCTGAATCAAATGGTTTACTGAACTATTTAATAAACTATGGGATGTGTTGGGATCTCTTAATCCCAGTTGCTTTACTCTCATGTGCCTCTAGCATACTGTGTGCATGACCCCCCCATCCCCCACAGACTGTGCATGTAACTGTTAGGGGATGAAAACATCTTGTATAGAATCCATCTCTGCAGTCCCTTCAATGCCACATGTATTTCCTGTAGGTCTGAATAAACTGTAAATATTCTTTTGATTGCACACCCCCAGCATACCTGCTCTCTCTGGTTTTTCTTGCCTCTATCTTAGACAGAGAAGGTGAGCAATGAGGAGAGACCTAAATTCAATCCTCCAACTTATCTCTCTCTTTTTTTTTTTCATATTTAAAAGTGATGCTTAAGAAACTCGGGCTGCATCTACGCATCCTTTTGAGTCGAGAGAAAGGTTCACTCAGTGGTCTCTTGTGTGTCATTTCTTCCTCTGGACCAAGGGCATGAAAATCTAACATTTGCACTGTTGCAGAGATCACTATAATAATTGTGTTTCTTGTATCCTCAGTTGGGAAGGGAACTTTATATCCACATTGTTTTTGTTAAGCATTTAGAAGTCCCAGTTAATTATCCATGAGGTATTAAAAGGCCCAACCCTTGAAAGACAAAGCTGAATTGTGGGGAACTTCCCTTCCATTCCCAAAAGGTATTTCAAGCTCACTACACTTCTGCTGTTGAATCTTTTTTTTTTTTTTTTTTTCAGAGCAAATGAGTGATGGGTGTTTTCATGGGGATTAACCCTTTTTTTTTCAGAGAGGAGGAAAATGTCCCACTTTCCACTTTTTCACACCATGCATAATTTTGAACATCTTTGCCATGCTTTCCATTACTCATCATTTTCCTAAGAGAAGCAATCCTGGTTGTTGTAACAAAGTCTGATAGGGGAGCTGCTCCAACCCCTTGATTGTTTTAGTTGCCCTTCTTTGCACTTTTTCCAACAATGTCATTTTTCAGGTGTGGTGGCCAGCACTGTACACAATACTTTAAGTATGGTCATATTAAAGATTTGTGTAAGAGGAATATGATCTTGGAAATTTGATTTTCAATTCCTTTCCTAATTATGGCATTTCCTCCTAACATTTGACATTTTCATCAAGCTGTCCCCCACATTGTCAAGACCCTTTCTTGATCTGTCAGCACTAGTTCAGATTCCATCAGCTTATACTTGAAGATGAGATTCTTTCCCCCCAGCATGCTAACTTTACACTTGCTTACACTGAAAGCATTTGCCGTTCTGATGCCCTTTTTCCCAGCTCAGAGAGATCCCACTGGAATGCCTCACAATCCCTTTTAAATGTTTTATTTTAGTATCATCAGCAAACTTGGCTACTTTATTGCTCACTTCTAATTCCAGATCATTTATGAACAGGTTGAAAAGCACTGATCCTAATGCAGAATCTTGTGAGAATACCATGCATTCTCAATGTTGGCTTTCAATTCTGTAATCAGTTACGGATCCATAGGACAACATGTGTGTGCACACACAGCCCTTATTCCATCACTGCCAGGTTTTCTCAAGAGTCTGTTGATGGATTTTATCAAAAGGCTTTTGGAAGAAACAATGTCTATTTGACTGCTCAGTCCATGTGTAGTAGTGACACTCTCAAAGAATTCTACTGGATTAGCAAGACAGGCTTACCCCTGCAGAAGCCATGTTGCTTCTTTTAAAGCAGGGCTAGTTCTTCTATATGTTAACTGAATCTATCCTGAATAACACTTTCAACCAATTTACGCAGAACCAACAGAAAGCAAAGCAGCATATAATTTTCCAGATCCCTTTTTAAAAGTTGTCCTAGACTGCTGGTACATGGCTAGAGAGAACCAGCCCTCTTTGGAAAAGGAGGGAGACATTTCAGAGTGGTGCGGAGGAGATGGAAGGGGTGTCCCAAGTGGACCAATTCAGAAGTGTCCAGCATTCCTGCTGTCTAGCCCTCATGCAGCAGGGGCCACCTTCAGGGCTGAATTCTTTCTGAAAGGAATGGAAGAAGGGGAAGCTTAAGTTTGGATCCAGCTCTTTACATTGTCAATTGCTTCTCTCACATCTCAAAGAGAACGCTGCTTCAATGTATACTGTTTCTTAACCTGTTAAACTTTAATAAAAGGATTGTGCATCTGTGCCTGCAGTGGCGTGGGGGGGGGGGTGTGGATCAGCGCGGAATGGCAGTGCGGGATGACAGTGCCCACGGAGGCGGCTTTAGAAGGATTGTGCTTCTAAAGCGTCATCTGTGCCTGCCGGCAGTGGCGTGAGGGGGTGGCGGATCGGCGTGGGATGACAGTGCGGGCGGTGGAGGCTTCAGAAGGATTGTGCTTCTAAAGCGTCATCTGTGCCTGCCGCGGCAGTGGCGTGGGGGGGTGGCGGATCGGCGCGGGATGGCAGTGCTCGAGCGGCGGTGGCGCAGAGCGACGGTGCACGGCAGCGGCGGAGTGGGGCGGCACAGTGGTGCGCGGCAGCGGCATGGGGCGGCCACGCATGGTGGTGCGCGGCGGCGGTGGCACGGGACGGCACGGTGCGTGGCGGCGCAGAGCAATGGCGCGGGGCGGTGGGGCGACGGCGGCACGGAGCTTCCCGGTGGGGGTGATCAGTTCCCGGAGTGCGAGGTGGAGCAGGGCACGCCGAGCACATGCCGGCCTGGTGATGCCGGCGGGCAGGCAGCGTCCCGGGTGTCAGGCACATTCGCTCTATAAGACGCACAGACATTTCCCCTTACTTTTGAGGGGGGAAAAAGTGCGTCTTATAGAGCGAAAAATACGGTAATATACAGTTAGGTAGAAGACTGCCAAAGAGGTTGAACACAGTTGCGTTTGATTTCAAAAGAGGAAGGTTCTCAAAATTAAGGGAACTGGTAAAGAAACTGAAGAGGGGAATTGAGAAGATTAAATCATTTCAAAGTGCTTGGAGATTACTTTAAAACACTATAATAGAGGCACAGATAATATGCATAGCAAAAGTGAGAAAAGGTAGCACAACATCCAGGAAATCACCAGCATGGTTAATGCATAGAGTCAAGGATGCTTCCTTCAAAAAATGGAAGTCTTGCCCAAATGAAAAGAACAGATGGGACCACAAGCTTGCAAGCAGACCATCAGAGAAGCAAGAAAACAGTTTGAGGAACGTATTGCTAACATTATCAAAGCTAAAAATAAAGTGGTTAAGGAAGCAGTTGGGCCATTGGATGCTAATGGAATTAAAGGAGCACTACAGGGAGATGAGGAGATTGCAGAGAAGTGAAATATTTTTTAATCAGTCTTCACAGCAGAGAATGCAGAGCAGATACCTGTTCCTGGGCTTGTGTATTCTGGAAGGCAGTCCGAGGAATTAAGGCAGATAGTGCCAAAAGAATGAAAATCTGACCTTATTGACACACTGAAATTCAGAAAGTCACCCAGTCCAGTTGGTATCCATCCTAGAGTTATCAAAGAACTCAAATGGGAAATTGTTGACCTTCTTACCAACATATTTAATATTTTCCTAAATCAGGATTGGAGAATGGCCAATATAACACCAGTTTTTAAAGGGGGATCCAGAGGGGATCTGGGAAATCACAGACCAGTTTGCTTAACATATGTTCTGAATAAACTGCTTGAAAACATTATTAAAGATAGAATCAGCAAGCACATAGAGGAACAAATTGATAAAAAATCAGCATGGTTTCCTCAAGGGGAAGTCTTGTCTCATTAACCTACTGGAGTTCTTTGACAGTGTCAATAAATGCATAGATGGGGCAATTCAGTAGATGTTGTTTACTTGGAATTCCAAAAGGCATTTGACAAAGTCTTGTACCAGAGGCTTTTAAGCAAACTAAACAGTCATGGAATAAAATGTGCGGGGGGAGGGGGGGTTCCTCTTGTGAATGACCAACTGTTTAAAGAACAGAAGGCAGAGGGTGGAAATAAATGGCATTTTTTTCCAATGGAGAGATGTAACCAGTGGGATTATTTATTAGGAGCAGTGCTTTTTAATCTATTCATAAATTATCTGAAATTGGGAGTTAGTAGTGAAGTGCCCAAGTTTGCTGATGACACTAAACTATTTAGGATGGTTACAACCAAAAGAGATTGTGAGGAGCTGCAAAGAGATCTCTCTATGATGGGTGAGTGAGGATCAAAATGGCAAATGCAGTTCATTGTAAGCAAGTGTAAAATAATGCATGTTGGGGCAAAGAATCCCATCTTTACATATACGCTGATGGGATCTGAACTAGCAATGACTGAGCAAGAAAGGGATCTTGGGGTAATAAGGGGCAACTTGATGAAAATGTCAGCCCAGTGCACAACCACTATAAAAAAAAGGCAAACTCCATGCTAGGCATAATTAGGAACAGATTAGAAAGTAGAACTGCCAAAATCTTACTTCCCACATACAAATCTTTGGTGTGACTGCACTTGGAATATTGTGTTCGGTTCTGGTTGCCTTACCTGAAAAGGGACATTATTGAATTGGAAAAACTACAGAAAAGACCAACAAAAATGATCATGGGGTTGGAGCATTTCTTCTATTAGGAGCAGCTACAAGAGCTCTGATTATTCAACTTAGAAAAAAGGGGGAGATATGATAGAGGTGTTTAAAATAATGCATGGTATGGAGCAAGTAGAGAGGGCAACATTTTTTCCCCTCTCTCATAACACTGGAACCCACTGTCAATCCAGGAAGCTTGACAGTGAGAGGTTTAGTACAGAGAAAAGGAAGTACTTCTTCACATGGCATATACGTAGTTAAGCTGTGGATTTCACTGCCATGGGAAGTGGCGGTGGCCACCAATCTGGATGACTCTTAAAAGGGGTTGGACAGATTCATGAGGGAGGAGGCTACTAGCCCTGCTGATGTGATACATGAGGTGGCACTCCTGCATAAACCAGTTGTTAAGGAGCTTGGGCAGGTGGAGGTTTCATACCCATCCTGCTGAAGCAACCCTGTGGCAGGTGGTTAGCCACTGTGTGTACCAAGTATTAGATTAGATGGACCTTTGGGCTGATCCAGCATGGCTTTTCTTCTGTTCTATCTGAAAACCACTGTGTGTGGTTCATTACTCTGAACTATGCCCCATCTTTGTCCAACTGAAGATAATTATAAGTGAGAGCCAAAGATCTGATCATTTATAATTAAATGAAGGGAACATCATTCATATGTAGAATTCATTACAGCAAGATGCGACAGTAGCAATTTATTTAGAAACCAGATTCATAGAAGAGGCCTTTCAAAGCCTATTATCTGTAATAGCTTAATGAACCCTCCATGCTCAGAAGCAATAACTTTCTGAATGCCAGATGTTTGGAGACATAAGGGCATCACCGTGATGCCTTGCGTGTAGGTTTCCAGAAGCATCAGTTTGGTCATTATTGGAGAAGGAAGGCTAGGCTAGTTGGCCCTATGATCTGATTCAGTGAAGCAATTTTTATAAGGATAAAAGCAGTATCTGCTCATGTTAAGGTGACTCCTGAGAAAAGGGCTTATTTCACTTAGAACATTTGTGTTCGGAAGCTGAAAAAAATAGTAGATCTCACAGTGTTGCTTACCAGAAGCTAAACATATTCTTGGGAGTAACAAGGTGCCCTTGGGCAGGTATAGTATGGGAAACGAAGGAAGGAGAGCCTTCCACTGATGAAGATACTAGCCACCTCCAGTGGAAACACGCCAAAGATCTGATCAAAGATAGATTTTTTTTATATACTGCATGAAATTATCTTTGCATCTTATCAACACATCAAGAACCACAATAAGACATTTCACAAGGAAGAGTTAAAAAAAAAAGTTCTATCTCCTTGGAAATATGGATCTATGAATCTGTGGACAAATATCTAATTTGCTGTCTAAGCAGTTATTCAGCACATTAACTTCTCTCCTTTTTTTACACATGCACACAGACACATTTGCATGCACTTTACAGAGGTGCCTACATTTTGCTAGTTCTTGTTAAGAAGCAAGATGCAGGGTTTTTGTTCTATAAAGGCAAATGCATCCCTTTTAACCCTTCTCCCCAATAAAGTGTTTTTACAGGGAAGGAACAAAACAAAAAAAAAGGGGGGGGGGTTAACTCTAACCCTCCCTCTCCAGTGCATGGTACTGGAGCTTTATCTTGCAGCAAAAAGAAGGCTGGAGCCATTTTAAAGGAAACACTCTTACCCTCCTGGTGATGATAGCAAATATTTTTAAAGCCTTCTATGGTATTAGAAGCATCCTTGGTAATAGCCATAATGAAATTTACTACTCTTAAACAATAATTGTGGGCATTGGATTTTGAAACTATGTGCAGCTTACTGAGAAAGCAGCTGAAAAAATTCGCTCATTACAAATCTCAGTCAAACATTCTTTTGGACTTCAGCACTAGCAAAATCAAGATGTATGAAGTGAAGAACTTACAGATGTGGTCAACAATTCATAATTTATTATGTTGTTCATAAATAATAATATAATTTAATAACACAAATAACACAATAATAATTTATTATTATGTTTTACTTTGTATGTCACTCTTTTGGGGTCAAAAGTCCTCTAAATAGATGATTTTTTAAGTAAAATAACTTGGTTCAAGACTCAGTTCAAATTTCATGGAATCATAGAACAGCAGAGCTGGAAGGGGTCTATAAGGCCATTCCAACCCCTTGCTCAGTGCAGGACTCCAAATTAAAGTATTTCATTTCACCTCATTTTGGATGTTCTTAGGCAAAGTCTAAACTTAGGCAAGTTCTCAGTTTCAGTCCAGTCATTTCCCACCTTTATAGGATAATAATACTGGCCTGTAGATGGTTGTAAGAACTGGTGCAGTAATGTATATCAAGCACTTTAAAAAATCAGTTCTCTACTCAAGAAATCAAAGTTTAGTGGTTAGCACTGATGTTAGTTAACCAAAGTCCTACTGAATTAAGAGGGTCTACTGTAAGTCTAGATACAACCCTGTATCAGGAAATGCTGGATGCTATGCTGTCTATGCAAACTGAGGAGATTTATGTGAGCACTTCTTCTGAAAATGGCATTTCTTCTGCCATTGTTTTTTCATTTCCCTTGCAATTTATTCTTGCTATGCTAGTGGCAGGGAGAGATTGTGGAGTTAAGCAGGACACTTCCAGTCACTGGAAACCTGTTCTGTATGCTGCAGAATCAGAACAAACCTACATTCATGGCTTTTAACACTCCACAGATGATGGTGATGATGTTTTTAAGGTTTTTAAATCATACCTTGCAGCATAGGGCTATAGTTTACCAAGAATGTGGTGTAGTACTACATGCTGCAGCAGCATTATTGGCTGGCAGCTGTTCCATGGGAAGACTGACTTGTATGCGTACCTCTTTTTCATACCCGCTTTTCGTGGTCTGGGGTTGAGAAATGTTCTGTTGGAATTCATAGCCACATACTTGATGCACATTTCACTGGATATAATTAAGTGCAGGGAGAAATCACCTGCCTATAGTTCCTCATCCGGCAAGTGATCTACTTTATTGGGTTAGAAAGAAAGCTCAAATGAGGACTGGAAAGGAATCCTGCCCCTTTTGTTCTGCTGTGTTTCTAGTTTATTTTATTTTTTGCAGGTCCACACAATTTTTAAAATGAATATTATTTTGTATTTAATTTAATGTATGGTCAAAATGGAACCTGTACTCCACATCCAAAACAGTAGGAGTAAAGTGCACAAATCATTGAAATTTTTCATACATCTTTATTTTGAAGGCCAAAAGGATTAAAAAACTGAAAACAGTTTAAAGTTGAAAAGTAGTGTTTGACACATTGCTCTAAATCAGGGGTCCTCAAACTTTTTCATCAGGAGGTCAGTTGAAAGGTGCCGGTGCTGGGCACGGGCCAGAAAGGTGGTGTTGGCAGTGCGTGCGGGCCGGCGCGGGGGTAGGAGCAGGGGTGGCACATGCAGGCGTGCACACTGAGGCAGGGGCAGGGCACTCAGCAAGGGGAGGCGAGGCCCGTGCACGCGTGCGGTGAGGAGAAGCGAGGTAGGTGCACGAGGCAGCAGCTTGCTCACTTGGAGATCGTCTTCTCTGAGTGAGCAAACCACTGCCTCCCCGTGCGGGGCAAGGTGGGCGGCGACGGGCTCACGTGTGGGTGTGGGCACACACATGGCGGATCCAAATGGGCATGGTGGGCCGGATCCAGCCTCTGGGCCATAGTTTGAGGACCCATGCTCTAAATTATATTTCTCTTCATTATAAAAAAGTATAATTATTCATTCATAATTGTGAGGCTATAGTGAGGAGAACAATCTTTATATAGATTTTTTCTCTGTATCCACAGAAAAGAATTGATATATACCTACTCCAATGCATGAGACCAGGGATGTTTGGCATACATGCAGTCCCAGAATGTTGCATTCTGCAAATAGCAGAACCCCTGTTCATTGAAATCTGGTCTAACCACTTGGGGTTTTTATAATGTAATTGCACAGAACTGTAAAGGTGGGGAGGAATCTAGCCAGAGTCATCACTCACTTATAGCCCTCCCATATTTTTCCACAGCTTCTGTCTTCTTTTCCCCTTACCAGAAAAAACAATCCTTACAGAGGAGAAGATGGAATAGTTGTGCTCTTTTTATTGGTAGCACTAGGCTCCCTCTCTTTTGGAAGCGTTTTGAAAGATCTTGATTATCATTTTAGTTTGTCAGTGTATGATTGTTCTACTGTCTTCTTTACAGGGTTACAGCCCATTTACTGGAGCAGGGATGATGTGGGCCAGTGGCTGAAGTGGGCAGAAAAGGAGTTCTCATTGAGGCCTATTGAAAGCAACACTTTTGAGATGAATGGCAAAGCACTCTTGCTTCTGACCAAAGAGGATTTCCGATACAGGTCTCCACATTCAGGTGACTAGCTCATGTTCTAAGAAGGGGGGGGGGGAGGAGATGCACGCCCTTTATAAAACAGGTATACAAATTTATCAGAGCTTCCCTTGGGAAAGGATATTTGTTCAATTCAAGTTACCCAGTTTGACGTTGGTTTGTTTCAAGCTAACATTAATATTTTCACAGTTTGGGTGGCAAAAACTTGGATGGTACTTAAGCAAAAGTGAAAACAAAAGCTTTCAAGCCACTTCTCACAGCCCTACTGGAGGAGGGAGGAAAAGGGAGAGACGGAATGGGATGGGACAGGTGAGGAAAGAGTGTAAGCCAAGCAGAGGGTAAGGCTAGGCTCATTTCCATCATGTTAAACATGATGAATATCCAGAATTTTCTTAACAATTGAATTGTCTGAATAATTAATATGACATTTTTATTGTCTTTATACTTATTCTGATGCTACTGACCAAATGCAGCTTAGAAGAATTAATACATTTCTTGTCTTTCCTAGCTAGTGGAAAGCCAGATAGATATGCAAATGTTGGGGTCCCTTTACTTGGGCTTATCCATGAGGAAAAAAATGGACTCCTGTTTATAGTGCTACTAGATGTTGCTACAACATGAGACCTCTTACCCTTATAATTTGAGCGGTGGCCATGTAAAGTATTTTTGCACTTGGTGGCTCTAAAAATGTGTCTTAGTGCCCCATATGGATGGTGCCTGGTCTTTTGGGAAGTAGCAGCAGCAGCACAGAGAAAGTGTGCAGGGTGTTACCATCACTTCTGAGGGATGCCTATTTCTATTTCATCTTTGCTGCCTTGTATATGCACCTTTTTTCATGATACCTTTATCCAGGTGGCATCTAAGTGGGAGGACCAGGCAAGTGTAATCAACCACACTTAAAGGGGGACATGGGTGCACAGCGGCATCTATTATGGTTAGTAGATATATGCATGAATAGAGGCAGGAAAACCTGCATACATTGCTCTGGGGGCAGAGGTGGCCCTTTTAATATGTATGGCCCATTCACAATTGACCTGTCATCAAAATGATGGTGTCAGCTCTCACTCTGCCAGTTCCTCAAGGAGTGATGCATTCACTAATAGAATCTAAACTGTTGCCCAAATGAGGCTAAGGGTAGTGTGGTGGAAAAAAACAACAACAGCAGCCATTGCTGTTTAACTAAATTAGCTAAATTCAGCCAGATTAATAACCATGAGCTTTCTTTTATGCATGTATAATATATATCCATATGAGATGAATGACCTTATAATTACATCAGCTGATGATTATGATCTCAACCAGTTTAGATGAAGTGCCTGGAAAAAACTTGTGTCAAACATAGAATGAGCCATCATTTGTGGTATAGTACATAAGCTGTGAGCATCTAACTCTTCAAGATCTCAAGAAGCAGGGATTGCCCAGGTCATTCTGACCTATTCATGACTAAGACATTGAGTCTGTAGTACTTGCAGGTGGGAGCTCTTCCATGGCCAGCCCTACCATTATTTCGGACAACCTGAAAAGGGAGCAACTTATTAATTTATTTTATGATTCCAATGGTCTTGGGATCAAATAAATAAAAGGCTATTGTATAGTACTTCATTTTTGGAGACAAAGATTGGACATGGTTTTCATTTTGAGGATGAAAATATCCATCCCTGAAATGATGCTTAATATAATTAATCAGAGCACCTGCAGAATGAATTACATTTTTATACCTTCTCCACCCCTGATTAGCTACTCATCTTCCACTCCTCCACAGTAAAAGCAGATGCTGAGGCCTGGCATCTCAACCTCCATCCCCTAAAATGGCTGGTCAGCCAGTTCTGTTACCATTGACACCAATTTCCATAAGCAGTTTGCTTATTGTCAGAAAAGGAGGAGTTAAGTGGAACCACACTTAGTCCCCCAAGTTCCTGAGCCATATTCCACCATTCTTTACCCGGCAAGCAGGCATTTCCACATCCTAACTCAGTAACTCACAAATTGTGTTCCATGGGAAAACTGCTGGTATACTTTGAGAAAATCTTTGTATTTACAATACTCTGTTTAATATCATGCTGGTTAATAATAAGATATTCAAGGAAGTAAACTACAAATGTAGAAACAACAAACATAATAAATTTTAAATGATTTTTACAAACTAGCACAATAATTAGGCACTGTTTCCTTGTCTCTTTGGATTTGTAAGGACTAGAGGATCCAAAATGATTTTTGAAGGCTTTTGATTTCCACATCAGAGTTGTGTTTGGTTTAGTTCTAATTGGGATGGGAACCACTTACTAAAGGAAATCCTGCCAACTTGGAAGTCAAAGAAAGGATTTGGAGCCTAGTCTTTCCACAAATGCACAAGTTTTCCATGTGCAGCAATTTAATAATCATTCTCTGACTTTGGAGAGCATTTCAGTACTTGCAGCCAGGCTCCCCTCCTTGAATGGAAGCAAGGGCCACCTGTTCTGGATATTATGGAATTTAAGGGGCCTTTTCATGCCCTTGACTCGCTAAGCCTAGCTTCAGGGATGCAGGTTCTCAGCAAACTACCAGGGACTTTTATTTAGATATTTTCCATTTACACCTTTGCCGTTCCACCTCCATCCTATTCTATATAGACTAAAGTTCTCAGTCCCAACTCACATTTACCCTTTCACAGGAATAAAAGCTGAACAATAAAAGCTGGTGGGATCTGGAGACAAGAAAGTCTTGCCACAATGGGGTAAGCAAATGGAAGGCAGCTGAGGGTCTCCCTTACTTCTCTGACAGAGGAGGAAAGTGGACTCAGTCACTTCATCCAGCCTACCACTTTCTCCCATAGTGAGAAGAATGAGAGATGGGCTAGGCAGAAGGAAAGTCACCTGCACTGGGAGAACAGCCACTTTCACTGGCATTGGCAAGTCACACTGGTGCCATACCTCATCCCCCTGCTGCATTTTCTGATCTGAAGAACCAGAACCATACTGGAACTACTCTGTCTGAACAAGTTTCTAAAGAAGGAGCACTTCCATGGAAAATATGGGGGTCAATAGTGGCAGTCCTTAGGGTCACTCAAGGATGGATTTCTGGCATCTGGAAACCTAAGAGAAATGTATTTGCATATGCTAATCAACCCCACCCACCCAGGGGGGGGATTATTTAATAGATTTATATCCCACTTTTTTTTTCTTTTTTAAAGAACTCAAAGCAGCATATATCATCCTCTTCTTCCTCTTCTCAATCTTATCCCCAAAACAACCCCGTAAATTAGATTGGGCTTAAAGCCACCTAGTTGGCTCCATGGCTGACCAGGGACTAGAACCCAGAGTGTCTGAGTCCCAGTCCTGCACTCTTAACTGCTACATGACACTGGAACTCAAATCTCTTTTGTTTCCATTACAATACGTGATATTTTCAGTTCATTCCTCGTCACAGCAGCAGCCAGGATGTTCACTGAGCGGAGCTAAGGCAAAATGGGGGTATATCTTGACAACATTCTACTGCAGTCCCTTTTCAAGAGTCAGAGCCACAGGGACCTGTGGACAGTTCTGGAGTACCACAAGGGGCACTAAGAACACGTAAACCCAAGCTCATAATAAGGAACGCCTATGTGTATCTGCAGGTACATTCCAGTTCCAAGTGCATTAGCTACCAGCAAGAAAGCAAAAGCTTTCAGGCTAAACTACCTCTGTGTGCAAGCCCACAAAAACAAGTGTAATGATATTACGTAGCATAGCTTCAGGTGTTAGCATAATGGTGGCAGGGTATCCTTGAAGCCCCAGTGAAAGCTACCACAACCCCATCAGCACTATATTGCAGTGTGGACATCTCTACAGATCGTTATTCTACAGTAGGAGTGCATCCTTCTGGATTAGTGTTTCAGCTCATAGCATCTGTCACAAGCAATACACTTAACAGTTTCAGACAGGCTTTTTATCACCAAGGATGCAAGTCTGTTAGGTTGGGAGTGCATCTAGACAGTTAGGTGGCCCCAGGGAAAAGGACGATGGAGAAAGCCAAGGAAAGTAACAACTGAAAGCCATCAAGCTGATCTTGCTTCCATTCGGCAGTTGCCATGTTCTCATCATGTTAGAGGCATACAAGACCAGACAAAGGGAATGCACTCAATGTGTGCAGAATTTTATTCTTTTTATTCTTTTCTTTTTATTCTTTTATGTGCACAAATGGATTGGGCACTGTAGCACCTCCATTCTGTCAAGGTAGAGCACCTGTCAGACCTAACCAACACCATGGCAGACTGGTTTAGCACAACAACAGTGGAGGGGCCAGAGTGGAAACTCAGGATGGAGACATTTTAAGTGGAGATGGCAGTACTTTGAGACTCCAGAGCTGGATCTACCACAGAACATTCTCAGATGCCAAGATTCTTTGTAAGACACCTAAGTCAAGGAATGGAAGGCATAAACATACTGGAGATGCTGTGGCCTGAAGGATTTCATATCCATGTCAATCCTGCTAACTGATCCCAGTAGCTCACAAAAAGATATGGAAACCTGCTTCAACTGTTGAAAGTTGTCTAGTTGCAGGAATAGGCCCAGCAAAATTTCCTTGTCCAGACATATTCCAGCCAAGAACCTGCTGAAAGACAGGTATGAGAGCAATTGGCCTTCTCAGAAGAAGTGTGAAAACCTTGCTGTCTTCAAGGGAGAACTCCATGGCCAAGATGTACTGTAGCACTTGTAACTACCAAAAGTAGGTTGCAGGAGTGGGCAAGCTGCAGGGAGGCAAGGTGTTCCACCTAAAGGCATCACAGGTCACTCAGGATGGCAGTCTTGATGGCCCTCCATGGCAATTCGTTGCTAAATGAAACTTGAAAGGTAACAATTCCCCAGCAGTTGCAACTTTGGGGAGTGCTAGCGTGCTGCAGAGATCAATTTGTCAAGGCGCCTGGGCACCCATCTTAGGAGAACACTGCTGTTCCACGGTGAAGTATTGGAATGCCCTCCAGAGTCAGGGGAGAAAAGGAATTTGTAGACCCTGTATTCCTGTTCTCCATGGCTCAAGGAGGGTACTCCACCCATGGTTATTACACAGAAGCCTTGTGAACACAGAAGTTCTTCATCGTGGCCTCTGTGCATCACACATTATGGGTGCGGCGCCTGCTCAATGCCTGCAGCCAAGAAAGATTCAAAGTTTCAACGGTTTTGGTGGGGACTCCACACCCCTCTGCCCATAGTATAAAGGGCAGAGTGCCTGCCATTTCCCCAGTCTTCTTGCAACCGCTGTTCGCTGTGCCTCGAACCTTTTGTTGCCTCTTGTAGCTATACTCACCATTTATATACACTTTCAATTGCTGTTTTTCTCTCTTTCTCATTACGATCCCCTTTCCAAGTTATAACTACCTCCCCCCCATTCTAGAAAGTTTTCTTCCCCTTTCCCTGTGAAAAATATATTTTAAAAAAATCTCTTCTATCATTATTCTTGTTGCCTTTTCTCTCTCACTCTCGCTATCCTCTCCTTTTCTTCGATGTGGAAGGCTACTTGCTGAGTCAAGTGCACCAAGTGTGGGGCTAAAATGTCCCCCACTGATCCACATGATCTGTGCCTTCTTTGCTTTGGGGAAGGACACAGGACTGACAAGTGTGGCCATTGCCAGTCTTTCACAAGGCAGGCCCGTAAGAATCGCAAGAATCACCTGCAGAAGATTCTGTAGGACCACGCCTTGGTCACATCTGATCAACTCACAGCTGAGACCACACCTGCCGGCCCATCTATGGCCGCTCCTCCTCCTCATCCATTGGCTGATGGCATGACTCCTACAGAGGCCAAATGCCCCTTTCACTTTCCTCACCATAAGCAGAAGGTGAAGAGGAAGCATACCGGATCCGACGAGCCTTCAGCTTTCAAAAACAAGAAGACCAAGGCTGATAAGTCAGATCGCAAGCAGAAAAAGCTTGCTAAGCCACCATGGAGAAACTTGGGTTCGACCACACCATCGGTACTGACTGTCATCTCAATCCCAACACCAACTGGTTCACATCTGCAGTCAGTCATGCAGGTGACCCCACCAGGGTCCCCTCAAAGGATCTCTCTCTTGGGCCATTCTACTCCGGACCACTCAGAGGCTGTTGTTTGCGGCTCCATGTCTGACAGTGAGATTCAGGACTCACCACCTCAGCCTCATACTGGACCACCATCTGCGTGCTCTCCGACCCCGATACCGGCTTCTCCTGAGGCTTCTCCAAGGGCCTAGCCTCAGTCGGCCTGCCAACAACAGCAAGCTCCAAGAATTCAAGGAGCTGGGTGCCTATGCCCTATGGTGATTTTGATCTTTCCCAATACCCTTGGGACTACTATCCGCTGCACGGGTATTACCCCAGGACTTCCATGCACCCACATCACTCCACACCACATCCGGTCCCAAGGGATGTGCCCTCAACATCGGCGGTTTCATTGTCTAGACCTCCTTCTTCCCCGGCTGATTCTTTCTCCAGCCTGGCATATCAGTATGATTCAGATTCGGAGGACTCAGAGCAAGCATCCACTTCACTGGATGCAATCATCTCCACTCAAGGCCCCAGTTCTCCAGAAGAGTCTTACTCCACCTTTGGGGAGCTGATGGCACAACTTGCCAAGTCACTGGAGATCAAAGTACAACATCACTTTGATCCCAGTACAGACAATTTTTATGACATCGTGCAGAAAACACTCTTCCACCATCTCCTTGCTGCTCATCACAACTCTCTGGCAAGCCATGACCAACACCTGGCAGTTTCCGAATCAGCCACACCCAACCTTTCAACGTTACGAGTCCATGTATAAAGTCCAGGAACAGGACATCCTGTTCTTATTCAAACACCCCAAGCCTAGCTTGATCGTTGTTGAATCATCACAAGGTTGGGAAAACAGGGAGCATTCTACTCCCAGGGATTAGGAGGGATGCAAGATTGATATGATGTCTCGCTGCATCTACACTGCCCCTGGTCTCGGGCTTTGCATTTCCAACTATGAAGTAACGATAGCCAGATATCAGTATTTTCTTATGCAGAGGCTGGAATCAATCACTGTGGGTCTCCCAGAACAACAGAGAGACCTCGTCCAGGTATTCACCCGTGAAGCCATGCAGGTGGCCATCCAGCAACTAACTACAGCGAGGCATCATGTCGACTGCAATTCAAGGGTGCTCATCGGTGCCATCGCCCTCCATCACCATGCCTGGCTGTGATCTTGCAACTTCCCAGACGAGACCAAGAGGCGCATATCGAAAGTATGCCCTTTGACAGCTCTGGGCTCTTCAACTCCCGCACCAATCACAAGCTTGAAAACATCTACAAAGCACGTGTCACTGCTCGTCGGATGGAGATTCCCTCCCAACAATGACATAAGTGGTCTTGGTCCCATCCTCAGTACCGATACCAGCCATATCCTCAATACGCTGGCCGTCAACAATTCCAACGTCAGCAACAGCATAATCGTAAACAGGCCGCACCTCATTACCAACAAGCCTGTCGCCGCCCCAACTCCAACAAATGCCAGCATTGATGGGGCATGCAAACTTCTCCTCACCTCTGCAACCCACCCTCCCCTCTTCCTTTTGGGGATCAGCTACAAAGCTGACTCCCCATTTGGGAGTCCATCACATCTGATAAGTGGGTACTTCCTATCGTGGAGTATGGATATAAAATCAAGTTTGACACCGTGCCCCCTTGGGGACTGATCCGATATATGTCTCCTTCTCCGGTCCTTCAAGACGAAGTTTCCCAACCACTTGTAAAGGAGTGATTCGGCAACTCACCTGCTCCAAGGGGCTCCACGCTTCTGCTCGAGATATTTTATAGTCTTGAAACAGGACAGTGGTCTGCACCCAATATTGGACTTACATGGAATCAATAAGTTCATCAAAACTAAAAAATTTTGGATGACCACCCTCCAAAACATCCTTCTGTTGCTCAGGAGAGAGGATTGGTTCACATCTCTGGACTTGAAAGATGCTTAGTTTTATATCAGTATCCACCCTACTCATAGGCGCCTACTCCGATTCACAGTTGGTACCAATATTTTCGAATACAATGTTCTTCCCTTCGGGCTCGCTACCACCCCAAGGGTCTTCATCAAGTGTATGACTCCTGTTTGTGCCCACCTGAGGTTACAAAGCACTCACATTTACCCTTACCTTGATGATTGGCTGATCGTCTCCTCTTCCAGAGAAGGTCTATCAGCCATTGATACCACATGTACCCTCCTTGACAAACTTGGACTCTGTATTAACGTTGAGAAATCCTGCCTCGCTCCTTTGCAGGTCATCAACTTCATCAGAGCTCGCCTCGACTCACTTCACGCTCGTCTCTTCCTTCCACAGACTTGAAAGGACAAGCTACGTTCCTCTATCCATCAGATTTCCACACACCAGACTGTGTCCGCACTGTCAGTACAGAAACTGCTTGGCCACATGGCCTCCACGGTCTCCGTGCTTTCCAATGCCAGATTATGGATGAGACCATTACAGCTATGGTTCAACTGTCTCTTCCACCCACAGCATGACTCACCTTAACACCTGCTTCAACCTCCTACCTCCATTCTTCGGACTTTGTCATGGTGGACAGTGGAGGACAACCTCTCTGTTGGGGTCCCATTTCGACAGCCCCAACCAGCCCTGACACTCTATATCAATGCTTCCCTTACAGGATGGGGAGCACACTGTGCCGACTTCTGCACTCAGGGTGCTTGGCAAGGGCACAAGACCTCCAGACATATCAATTGTTTGGAACTTCTGGCGGTTTTCAAAGCCCTCCGGTCCTTCGAGAATATCCTTCGGGACCGAGTCATTCAGATAACTTTGGACAATGTAGTTACAGTGTTCTACATCAACAAGCAGGGTGGCACGAAGTCTCCGCTGGCTTACCTTGCCCTCCATCTATGGGGCTGGTGTATTCCAAGAGGGATCACCCCTCTCATAGTTCACCTTGCCGGAACTGACAACGAGAAAGCGGACTCTCTCAGCAGACACATGTCGACAACTCATGAGTGGGAGCTGGATCGCCAGGTCTGCCAGCATCTCTTCCAACTTTGGGACCTGCCAGACATAGATCTCTTTGCCACCCACAGCAACTCAGTCTGCACAACTTATTGCTCCCAGGTGGGCATCGGTCCGAACTCAGTCAGAGATGCACTGATGGTTCCCTGGACGAATGAGTTCTTTTTTATGAGTTTCCTCCAGTACTTCTAATCACAAAGACTCTAGCCAAGATCAGTCAAGACGATGCCCCAGAGATTCTCATCACACCTTAGTGGCCCTGGCAACCATGGTTTCCCACCATTCTCTGCCTCTCCAAGAGCACTTTCCTTCATCTTCCACGGATTCCACATCTTCAGACTCAATAAAGCGGCACCATTCAACATCCAGATCTACACTCTCTGAACCTTATGGCCTGGCTCATTCAATAACTAACACTGTGTCATCAACACCGACAAATCTGTCAATTTCAACACCTCTTCTACAGCCCTCTGTCATGGCTGTACCATCGGTTTCGACATCGGTTCCCAGTTCTTCATCTAATCTGGACACTTTCCATCCTGACATACAGTTTATTCTTCAATTTGCTCTAAGACCAGCTTCTTGCCACTCCTATGAAGCTAAATGGAAACACTTTACTTTGTTTGTGTTAACCAACTATTTTACTCCTCATTCAGCCTCAGTTGAGAACATTTTACAATTTCTCCTATCTCTACACCAAAATGGACTTAACCCTTCTTTTAAAATTTACATCGCTGCTATTTCACATTATCACAGCTCCATATCGGGCTCCTCAGTGTTTTCACATTTTCTCATTCATTGCTTCTTAAAAGGACTACAGAACCTCCAACCACCAGTCCAGTTGGTGGTACCAACGTGGAGTCTTTCAGTAGTTATTCAGGCATTTACCAAGCCTCCATTTGAACTGCTAGCCACCACAGATTTATGTCTTTTATCCTGGAAGACGACTTTCCTCATAGCCATTACTTCAGCCAGAAGGGCTAGAAAACTCTGTGCTCTGCGAATTGACCCTCCTTATCTCAACTTCCACAAGAAGAAAGTGGTTCTCCATACCAACCCGGCCTTTCTTCCTAAGGTCACTTTGTCCTTCCACATCAATCAGGATATTGTCTTACGGCATTCTTTCCTACGCCTTCAACACTGATAGAATGTTCTTTACATTCACTCAATGTTCGACGCTGTTTAGCATTCTATCGATCCTGGACTGAATCTTTCAGAAAGACTAAACACCTCTTTGTCAAGTATTCTGAACACAACAAGGGCTCTTCGATTACTTCTCAGGGACTCTCTAAGTGGATTGTTCAACCTTTTGGACTCTCCTATCATCTATCCAAGTTGGACTTATGTGATGCCTAAGGGTCATTCCACAAAGGCTGTTGCAGCTTCTTCTGCCTTTTCTGCCAGCATTCCATTGCATGACATCTGCAAGGCGGCTACCCGGACTACCCCTTGCACATTTACCAAACACTACCAACTAGATGTTCGTGCCAGACAGGACTGCTCTTTTGGTCATTCAGTCCTCTCCTCGGTTCTTCAGTAATGACACCGCCCCACCTCCAGTGTGGTAAGCTTACTAATCATCCATAATGTGTGATGCACAGAGACTATGATGAAGAAAGGTAGGTTGCTTACCTGTAACTGTTGTTCTTCGAGTGGTCATCTGTGCATTCACACAACCCACCCACCAGCTCCACTCAGTGTCGGTGACCGGATTAATGGGAATTACTTTCCTTGGCCTTCCACATTGTTTCTACCTATATAATATAGGTATATATTTTATATCATATGCTCCTTACTTGAGCATCCCTATCTGATCTGTCATTTACTGTGAATTCATTTTCACCAGTTCCACCTGGGGGCGAACAGATGGTCTTCAGTAAACTGGTGAAATGGCTGGCACTCCACCCTTTATACTATGGGGAAGGGGCATGGAGTTCCTCCCAAAACCATTGAAGCTTTGAAGCTTTCCTGGCTGCTGTGGTGCCTGCCAGTTTCCCCTGCCTCTCCTGATTCTTTTTTCTTAAGATGGTTTTGTTTTCATCTGCAGCCTGAAAAGCAAAGTGCCATCCTCTAGCACCATCTTTGGTTAGGTTCAACAAAGTGGGTTGTGTGTTTTAGAGCTCAGACCCTATCTCTACCTCATCCAGCCGAGGTAATGGGCTGGATGAGGGCCAATAAACTGAAGCTCAATCCAGACAAGACGGAGGTCCTGTTGGTGGGTGGCTCGGGCCTTGGGATGGGGGACTTGGGCCTGGTCCTGGATGGGGTTGCACTCCCTCTAAAGGACAGGGTCCACAGCTTGGGAGTGCTCCTCGACCCAGAGCTGTCATTACATGCTCAGGTGACGGCGGTGGCGAGGAGTGCCTTCCTACAGCTTTGGCTGATACATCAGCTGCGTCCCTTCCTAGAGTACGACTGCCTGGCGACAGTGACACATGCGTTGGTGACTTCCCGATTAGATTTCTGTAACGCGCTCTACGTGGGGCTGCCCTTGAAGATGGTCCGGATACTTCAATTGGTGCAGAATAGAGCTGCCAGGTTGCTGACGGGGACTGAGCGTTGTTTTCATATAACTCCAGTTCTCCGTCAACTTCACTGGCTCCCAATTGAAGTCCGGGCCCAATTCAAGGTGTTGGTTATGACCTACAAAGCCCTAAATGGCCTGGGACCTGGATACCTAAAGGAGCGCTCGCGCCCATATATGCCCTCCCGCCCCTTGAGATCAGCAACAGAGGCCCTCCTCCGGGAACCCTCCATGAATGAGATTAGGAGGGTGAGTACCCGGAGGAGGGCTTTCTCTGTGGTGGCGCCCCAATTATGGAATGTGCTCCCCAGAGAGGTCTCCCTGGCACCGTCATTATTTGTTTTTCGGCGCCAGGTGAAGATCTTTTTATTTAAATCGTATTTTAATTGTTAATTGTACTTGGCAGGGGTTGGGTTTAAAAGGGTTTTGCCGAGATGCACCAGGGGGCTGGGGGGAAGGTTTAATCAAATTTTATATGGAATTAATTGTTTTAATCGTTGTTGTAAGCCGCCCCGAGGCTTTATTGCAATGGGGAGGCATAGAAATGTTTTAATAAATAAATAAATAAACAATACCTTGTACTTAGGTTCTTGGGGGAGAGGCTTTTTGCTTAGTTTTGCCAGTTTCACTTCTGGGAATGTATGTTTTGTGATCGGCCACCCTTCTATGGCAGCCATTTTATAAATCAGTAAGCTACTACTTTCATGGCAGCCACTTTGTGAAAGCACCTACAGTATTCTAAAAAGTAGAGTCCAAATGAGTCCACTGACCTCAGAAGGTTGGAGACTGAAACCCTAGGAGATATTCCCACCTATCTACTTCTCTACTCTACTACCTGATCCCACCCTTCTTAGTTTCTCTTTCTATTGCCTAAAAGACCACATGAGATGAAAGCCTAATGAGATGAGGAGCTGTTTTTTTTAATATTCCAATACAGCCTAGTATGTAGGCTGCTTGTAGGCTCCTTCTCTTCTGGAATAAGCAAAAGTAGGTGAATGTTACCTCCGTTCAAAAGGTCTCCTACTCCTGAAGTATTGGGATGTCCTCCATGAATCCTGAAAAACCAG
Source organism: Varanus salvator macromaculatus (assembly GCA_023646645.1). Lineage (NCBI taxonomy): Eukaryota > Metazoa > Chordata > Lepidosauria > Squamata > Varanidae > Varanus > Varanus salvator. The sequence continues at coordinate 14,641,296 of JAIXND010000754.1, read as the reverse complement.
AATACACAGTAAGTCATGTCCTTATTTGTGTGAAAAGCCATTCCATCAAGTGACTCCCCAGCTGCCGTTTGAAGTGGCATGACCCAACCAAAAGGTACCCACCTCTGGAGGATGATGCTTTTGCTTTTTCTAGTATTGTATAGCTTTTCATTCACTCTTTCTTTTTCAGGGGATGTATTGTATGAGCTTCTGCAGCATATTTTGAAGCAAAGAAATTCTCATGTGCTGTTTTCACCTTTCTTCCACCCGGGGAACTCTATCCATGCTCAGCCAGAAGTGATGTTGCATCAAAATCATGATGAAGGTAAGAATATCTCTTTGTTCATAAGAAGCACTGTTACACAATGACTTTGTGTAATACTGTAGTGAAAAAGGAAGGAAGGGATAACTCATAAACTCTGGCCATTGGATTGAATTTGTGCCCACATATTTGTCTGCCTCGTCTAAAAATGTTCTATTAAGTTAGAAAATGTATCGTTAAGGAGACCAAAGAAGACAAACATTCTTGGATTTTGACTGGATGTTGTTTAATTCCTGTCGTATCCAAAATGAGGTTGATGGCCAGAACTTGAGCTTGACTATATTTGTTCAGTATATCTGATGCCTCATTTATCCACTGAGAAACAGCCTGCCAGAAAAGATAACTTGTAGTATAGGTTTCCAGTTTAGTTCCAAGCACCAGTGCCAACCTCCCGGGCTACATAATGTGTGAATTATGATTGGAGTGTGCTGAGCTTCAGATCCCTTTTATGTTAAGCATTGCTTGATTATGCAAAACTTCATTATGCAAAACTTCATTTCAGTAACGGCCTATAGTTGAATGCTAAAGCTTGGAGTCCCCATGCATAAGCAAGCCCTTCTGCAGTGAGGTCTCTTTACAAGAAGCATGTTCAGTATGTGGATGAAAACATAGGTTGTGGCTAGGGCTCTTCATCACAATATGGTCCTTCACACAAGTAACAAGGCACTGCTTTTAGAATGCCATGCTGGTATTATATTAAAAATGCATGTTTTGTGCAATGGTATTACTGAGTAAATGTGGTCTATAACTGGGAAATGGTCTCTTCTAGATGGTACCAGCTTTATTATGGAGGAGGAAGGAGCCACTGCTGCCACCTCTGTTGTGAATTTGGCAGTGGCAGCAAAACAAAATAGCAGTTCTTTTTTGTGGTCTCTGTACATCATACGTATGAGTTCTGCCCCTTCATGGGGCCTGTTGTCTGGAAGATTTTCCTAGCTAAAACTCATTCCAGTGGAAGCCCCTCCCCTCCCTCCCCTTTGATGTCCCTAGGTGGAGCTCCTGCCATTTTCCTCAGTTCTTTTCTGACCTCCATTGCACATGCCTCAGGTTTTTCCCTAAGAATTTCCAACATTTGTATCACCCCTTCCTGAACTATCATGCTCTATCCCTCATTCACTCACTTTATCCTTCTTATCCCTTTTCCAAAATAATAATACCTCCTTAAAAATAAAACCTCCAACCTTTCATTAACTCTTTGGGCCTATCCTTTTGTCTTAGCTTTCTTCTCTCCCTGATGGTGCTCAAAGCGTCCTTCAGGAAATGTGTTCACTGTGGAAGCCATCTGCCTTCTACAAATGCTCCTGCTGCCTGGGAGTGGATCACCCTGGGCCCAGAAGAACCGAGTAGGCTGACTTAGAGTTGGATTGTGGAACTGTGCCCTTATGGCCACTAACTCAGCCACAGGACTGCTGCTGGAAGTGCATGCTCACTTTGTGGACAGCTCATTTCTCCCACCTGTCCTACCCTCACCTTTGTCTGACTACACGGACAAGGAGGAACACAGTGCTACTCTCCATTGATGCTGTCCGTGGATGCATCAGTGCTGTTTTTCTACACCAGTTCCTATACCAGTTCCTGCCCCCTTCCTGCAGCTACCCCTGTGCCAGCTCCTGTGATCCCTGCAGTGCTTATGGCACTGGTTCCTGTGCATTCCTTTTCCTCAGCTCCCTCACAGGCCCCTGTGATCACCCTGACCAAGCTGGTGGCAACACTGTCCTATTCCAAGGAAGAGATATGAAACGTACCAGCAGGGGGCCCTGGCTGCAGTTGGAGCCCCAGTCTACCACCCAGAGGAACTTAGGGAGGACCTGTCAACCCATGGTCCCTGCAGTGGGGCTCCCTGGTCTACCATCCAGAGGAACTAAGAATTGTTTTCCACAGTTCCTTTGCCCATTCCCACAGCTAGTTCCCATGCCCCAACTGCCTACTCTGCTCTGGCAGTCTTTCTTGCCAACTGGAGAGTCATTACCCTTGGACCAAGATGCCCATGTCTTGACTTCAAACTCACTGGTGCTCCTTGAGGAAGTGCTCACTTCCTCATCCAAAGACATGATTTTGGCCCAGGATTCCCCTCTGAAGAGCTGAGAAGTTTTTTTCCAATCAAGTTTTTTCGATGGCAGCATCATTTGGACTATATACCCAGAGGACACAGTCCTGGTGGTCATTCCATTCTTTGCATGAAAAGATCTGTGGAGGGTGGTGGCACAGCCAGAGTCAACATCCAGCTGGCTGGAGAGCCTGTGCCAGGTCCAGGAGTGCAGCATCCCCATGGTCATTGTGGAGAAAGCCTCTCTCAGGGTGTTGTTCCAGAACTGAGGAGCTGCCTTTCGATGGTGAAGCCCTCTTCAAAGCCCATACTGACAAGTAATGGGGCACCCTCCCCCACCAAAAAGCCAGGGCTGCTGCCAAGAAAATGGGCTTTGTGCCTCCACAACCACAGAGGGCACATGAGTGGTTTGTGCTCCCTACTCAATCCAGCCAGCAGCAGCTCACCCAGCCACACTGGAGGGATGCCACTTCTCAGTTCCTGCAGTTGCAGAAGGAAACTGGACACTGAGAGGTGGCACCACTGACCACTGCAGCCTGCCAATCCCCTCCAGCTGTGCAGACCTGGTTCGAAGGAAGCCACCAGTCCATCACTACTGGCAACTCCTGCACCCGTTCCTGCACTGATTCCTGTGATGGTTCCTGTAATGGTCCTCGTGGAACCTGCGGTGACCCAGTTTCAGTTGCATGCACTCGACATCCCCCTCTCCTATGCTGTTGAGGGAAGTGCTCTGTTCCACCCTCCATCCAATCTCCACTATGGATTGACTCTTGGTATTGTACAGTACCAAAGAAGGATGGTGGCCTCCATCCTATCCTAGACCTGCTGGATGTGACCTGGATGGATTCATCCCCCATAAGAAGTTCTGCACGGTCTCATGCCAAATCTTCTGTTGTGGCGAGGGAGGCTGATTTGCCTCAATTGACTATGTCAGGGCAAGGCTCAATGCAACTATGGCATGGGCATACCTGGGCAGGGCAGCAGCACTAATCACCTTCACTTCACAGCTCCAGGTTAAACCCAGGACAACAGTATAGCAGGTGCAGTGACCCCTCAGGCCCATGGCAGTGACGGTCATGGTTGTTCCATTTGCCAGGCTATGGATGTAGCCACTGCAGCTCACCTACTGGCCCCAGAACAATTTGGTCTGGAAGCAGCTGGTGCTCCCATATTCCGTTCAGGTGAACCTTACCGGGTGGATCTGCTAACACAATCTAGCAAAGGGAGTTGCCTTCATACTGAAGGAACTGGCCCTGACCTTGACTACAGATGTGTCACACCTGGGCTGAGGAGCACACTGTGCCAGCACCACAACCCATGGACTCTGGATGGATCAAGACTGGAGGAGGCATATAAACTATTTAAAGATCCTTGTGGTCTAGAAGGCAATGATCACATTCCACCTCTGCCTCAAAGACAAGCATGTTTTGGTGACCATGGAAAACACTATGAGGATGTTCTACCTGAGCAGGTAAGGCAGCACACAATCCGCATCCTGGACTCGCCTCAGTAGCTCTGGGTCTGGTGCCTCAGGAGAGGCATTAGCATTGTAGCCATTCACCTGGCTGGGACCAACAATGTCATGGTGGATGCCCTGAGCAGGAAGACAGATGGGACCCACAAATAGGAGCTACACCCAAAAGTCCTGTCACCTCTCTTCTAAACCTGGGATACCCATTGGTGGACCTCTTCACCAAAAGCATACTTTTTGCACCTGAGTTTGGGTCAGCCAGGGCTCTGTTCTCTGCTGGAAAGGGATCCTGTTCTGCCTATACCTGCTGTTCTTCTTCATGGTCTCTGTGCATCACATATAATGGGTACTGTGCCTGTGCAGTGCCTGTTGTTGGCCAGAATACTCAAGCTGCAATGGTTTTTGGCAGGAACTTCCTCATCCAAAGACATGATTTTGGCCCAGGATTTCCCTCCAAAGAGCTGGGAAGTTTTTTCCAATCAAGTTTTTTGGATGGCAGCATCATTTGGACTGTATACCCAGAGGACACAGTCCTGGTGGTCATTCCATTCTTTGCATGAAAAGATGCAAAGAATGGAATGACCCTTGGTGCTATAAGGCGGAGCACCCGCCATTTTCCTCAGTCTTCTTTTGATCGCCAATCACATTGCCTCGAGCCATTACCTTGTCTTCTCGTATGTACTTGTTTGTTCTAGAATTGTTCTTACCCATTGAATCCAAGTTCTTTTTCCTTGTTTCCCGGTTAATCCTTTCCTCTTTACCTTTATATATATATATATATATATATATATATATATAGAAGATAGAGAGAGAGAGAGAGAGAGAGAGAGAGAGAGAGTTAGTTAGTTAGTTAGTATTTCCACTCTTTTTCTCTTTACTATCCTTCTTCTGACCTTCTTGATGGCTCAGCGTGCGGTGTTTCAAAAGTGTTAGAAATGCAGGGCTAAAATGTCCCCAGTGGACCCACACGAGCTCTGCCTCCTCTGCTTGGAGAGGGGTATTGCACCGACAAGTGTGGGCACTGCCAAGCCTTCACTAAACAGGCCAGGAAGAACCGAAAGAATAGGCTGAGAAAGATACTTTGGGATCAGGCCTTACTAGCCTCTGACGAGCTCGCCACTCAGCCTATGCCGGCTGACCCTTCCAAGGGTGGGCCCTTCCTCCCCTCGCCCACCATCTGGGGGAGTTGCTTCCGAGGAGACCTCTCGCTCCTCCCATTCTTTGCACAAACAAAAGGAGAAGTGGAAGCATTCTGACCACGGGGATCCGTCGGTCCCGAAGAAGGCCAAAAAAGATAAGTCGAACAAGACCAGCAGGAAGCATAGGCCTGCTCCGGAATCAAGGAGAGATTTGGATTTGACCGCCCTGTCAGTCCAGACAGCACCATTGGTCCCGACGCCCTCGGTACCAACACCGAGAGAGCTGGTCACGCTGCCCGGATCCCCACAGAGGGTTGAACCTGTGGTTCTGACCATGTCACATCCACCTGAATCGGTCGTTCATGGGTTGATGTCAGATGGAGAGATCCGTGACTCTCCCTCAAGATCTTTGCCTTGCCATCAACCGGCTCATTCCCAAACTCTGATGCCGTCCTCTCCGGAGGCTCCCAGGAGGACCACGGTGGTCGAATCCCACCAGCATCGCCGCTCATTGGGACAATCTGCTAGATCATGGGTCCCAATGCCTTACAAAAGGCTGGAGACTTTGCAACCTCAATATAGGGGACCACCCACATACGGCTACTACATGCCGAGAGAATACAGTCATCAATCCTGTCAGACAAGGGCTGAAGCCCCTTCTACTTCAGCGCCAACAACTTCTCGCCATCCTCCTTCTGCAGCTCAATCTTCTTCCAGTCCTCCATACCCATTCAACTCAGACTCTGAGGACGTGGACAACTGTTCTACATCCCCTGCGGCAGTCATATCCAGCCAGGGACGTGGGTCACCCGAAGAGTCCTATGCTACCTTCGGTGAACTTATGGGGTGCTTAACTAGAGCTCTGGAGATTGAGGTTGAGCATCAGCCCAACGTTAACAAGGACAACTTTTATGATACTGTCCCCAAGGAGCAATCTTTCACGATTACCATCCCGTTGATTACAACCCTATGGGAGGCTATGGAGGATACATGGACCTCTCCTAATCAACCTCAGTCGACATCTTGAAGATACGAGTTCATGTAAAAAATCAAGGAACAAGATATTCCCTTCCTTCTTAAACATCCGAAGCCAAACTCTATCATGATCGAGTCCTCTCAGGGGCGAGACAACAGAGAGCACTTGGCCCCTAGGGACAAGGAAGGAAGAAAAATCGACCTTATGGCGAGACGCATTTATGTGGCTATGGGTCTGGGCTTGAGAATCTCCAACTACGAGGCGACGATGGCGAGGTATCAGTATTTTCTGATGCAGCGGTTGGATTCGATCACCTCGTCCATCCCAGAACAACAACATGATCTAGCCTGGGTCTTCATAAGAGAGGTGATGCAACTCGTGATCCAACAGCTCATGACAGCCCGCCATCATGTTGACTGTGATTCCCTTGCTCTAGTTGGATCTGTCGCTCTCCAAAGGCATGCCTGGTTACACTCGTGCAACTTGCCAGAGGAGACCAAGAGATGGATCGAGGGGATGCCATTCGATGGATCAGGCCTCTTCCATGATAAGATGGACCATAAGCTCGAGCATATTTATAATGCTTGGGCCACCGCCAGGAAGATGGAGATCCCGGGCTTGAGCCGTCATAAGTGGTATCAATCTCAATACCCAAGATACCAACCTTACCACTGTTTCCAGCCATGCCAACAATTCCCCCAGCGGTAACAATGAAATCGCACACAACTGGCTGCCCAATATCAACAGGGCCGCCACTGCCAACCCATTGATAAGAGGCAACGTTGACGGGCTCTGCGAACTGATCCTCTCTCTCCTACACCCCTCCCCCTCCCTATGGGGGCCGGCTGCAAAGCCGACTCCGTCTTTGGGAGACCATCACATCTGACAAATGGGTCCTTTCCATAATTGAATTTGGATATGGAATCGAGTTTGACGTCATTCCCCCTTCGAGTCCGGTGCTATACACCACCTCATCGGAAATTCTTGGAGAAGAAGTATCCCAGCTGCTTCATAAGGGAGCAATCTGCCAACTCTCCCATTCCGATGGACCCTGCGGTTTCTACTCTAGATATTTTATGGTACCAAAGAGGGATGATGGCTTACGACTCATACTCGATCTAAGGGGCATCATTGCCTTTATTACAACTAAGAAATTCCGTATACAAAATATCCTTCCCCTGCTAGAGAGAGAAGATTGGTTCGCATCCATTGATCTGAAGGATGCCTATTTCCATATGGGTAGCCATCCGTTTTATAGGAGGTTTCTCCAATTTACAGTTGGCTACGACATTTTTGAATATAATGTCCTCCCATTTATTTATTTACTTACTTACTTATTTCTATGTCACCCCCTTGCAAACAAGCCTCGGGGTGGCTCAACAACAATAAATAAACAAAAACAAACAATTTCAATATTTAAACTACTTAAAAACTGGCCCATCTCGAGATAAAAATTAAAATAGAATAAATGCCACAGCCCCCAGGGTATTTACAAAGTACATGGCTCTGATATGTGCTCACCTTCATCAACAAGGTGTTCAAATTTACCCATATTTAGACGATTGGTTCATCGTTTCCCGTCTCAGCACCGACTTGTTGCAGACATTCACCTTATGTGCAATCTCCTGGAGGACTTGGGGCTCGTTATTAATACCGAGAAATCCTGTCTCACTCCTTCACAGGTCATCGAGTTCATCGGAATGCATCTCAATTAGGTCCGAGCACGAACATTTTTACCACGGACCCAAATGACGGACTTTGTTCAGTAGCCGGTCGGGTACACAAAGGCGGGCAAGGTTGAGCATTGCTTATTCAAAAACTGCTGGGCCATATGGTGTCAACTATTGTAGTGGTTCCGAACGCTAGACTATGAATGCGACCACTCCAGCTGTGGTTCAGTGCAGTGTTCCAGCCCCTTCGCGACTCCCCAAGGCGACGTCTCCTTCCTCCCGCTTCAGTTCAGCAGACTCTGACATGGTGGATGAACCCCGACAATCTCACCATCGGCGTTCCGTTTCACCAGCGACAACCCTCCATTTCACTCCATACCGATGCATCTCTCACTGGTTGGGGAGCACACTCTTCCAACCTACGGACCCAGGGCATCTGGCAAGCACATGAGAGGTCCAGTCACATCAACTTTCTCGAGTAGCTAGCAGTTTTCAAGTACTACGATCTTTCGAACCCACGTTACGGAATTGATCGATACAAGTGGCCTCCAACAACAAAGTTACCATTTTTTATCTGAACAAACAGGGTGGTACAAAGTTGGTACTGTTGGCCCACCTATCCATTCAGATTTGGGACTGGTGTATCCCCAGAGGGATTTCGCTCACAGCAATCCATCTAGCAGGAGTACACAACCAAGAAGCAGATACCTTGAGCAGAAAGATGTCGTCAACCCACGAGTGGGAATTGGACAACCAAATTTGCAAAGACTTGTTTACCCGGTGGGGTACCCCGACATTAGACCTATTTGCGGCAGCTTCAAATTCGAAATGCAAGACATATTGCTCCAGGGCAGGAAAGGGTCCAAACTCACTAGGGGATGCTCTGATGGTGAGTTGGTCAGATTCATTCCTGGACGCCTTTCCACCGATTCCGCTGATCACCCGCACCCTGGAGAAGGCTGCCTGGGACCAAGCAAGGGTCCTTCTCATTACACCATGGTGGCCCCTTCAACCCTGGTTCTCGACCACTCTCAGGCTGTCAAGACATACGTTCTTCCGTCTGCCACACATCCCTTACCTAATTATGCAGGGGACGGGGACAATTCTTCATCCCGACCTCAACACCCTCAATCTTATCGTGTGGCTCCTGCAATAACTACCTCTACCGACCCTCACAGACTTCGACAAGACACCTTGGTTCTGACGCCAGAGCGCCAGTTGGTACTGGAGGACCTCACTCGACTCTACTCCGATGCTGCATCATCTCTATGGGAGATTGAGTTCATCTTACAGTCCGCCTTTAGACCATCCACTCGTTGGTCATATGAGGGGAAGTGGAAATGTTTCACCACATTTGTGGAAGTGAACCGTTTTAATCCAGAATTGGCTTCTATCGATAACATCTCTCTTTCTTGCTTTCTTTGCACCACGCGGGACTTAAACCTACTTCTATCAAGGTCTACATCGCAGCTATATCCCATTTCCGTGGCCCTCTGTTGGGCTCATCCGTGTTTTCTCACGTGCTCATCCGACGCTTAAGGGACTACAAAATCTCCATTCTCCAATCCAACCATCGGTACCGACTTGGAGTCTATCAGTAATTCTCCATGCACTCACCAAAGCTTCTTTTGAACCCCTCGCAACAACAAATTTAAGATTGCTATCTTGGAAAGTAGACTTCTTGGTCTCCAGAACCTCAGTGAGGAGGGCAAGCGAACTTTCCGCCCTCCGTGTGGATCCACCATACCTTAACTTCCACAAGGAGAAGATAGTTCTGCACACAGATCCAGCGTTTCTCCCTAAGGTGGCCACAGCATTTCACGTTAACCAGGACATTGTGCTTCCAGCATTCTTCCCATTCCCGTCTACCCTGATAGAGAAACCTCTCCATTCCCTTGATATGCGTTGGTGCCTAGCTTTCTATCGGTCACGCACAGAGAGTTTTAGGAAAACTAAATGCTTATTCATCGAATACTCTGAACCTGACAAGAGTGCACCCCTCTCTGCCTGGAGACTATCAAAATGGATAGTACAGACTATTGAGCTGGCTTACCAGCTGGCCAAGATAGATCTTCCCATTGCCCCTAGGGGTCATTCTACCAGAGCCATGGCAGCCTCATCGACTTTCTCATTGGGAGTTCCACTGCTGGACATTTGTAAAGCTGCTACATGGACAACTCCTTGTACCTTTACCAGACACTACAGGCTGGATGTCCGAGCCAGACAAGATTACTCCTTTGGACGAGCCACTGATGACACCGACCCACCTCTGGTGAGTGAAGCTTGCTAATCACCCTAATGGTGATTATGTGTGATGCACAGAGACCACGAAGAAGAAAGTCAGGTTGCTCTCCTGTAACTGTCGTTCTTCGAGTGGTCATCTGTGCAGTCACACAACCCGCCCTCCGGCCCCACTTGATGTCGAGGGACGGGATGGTAGTCTCTTCTATCGACTTCTCTATTAAATGGCAGGCTCCACTAGGGGGCGATCTGCCAGTCTCCAGAGACTGAGGAAAATGGCAGGCGCTCCACCTTATATAGCACCAAGGGGGAAGGGTGCAGAGTTCCCGCCAAAAACCATTGCAGCTTGAGTATTCTGGCCGACAACAGGCACTGCGCAGGCGCAGTACCCATTATGTGTGACTGCACAGATGACCACTCAAAGAACGACAGTTACAGGTAAGCAACCTGACTTTCCTGCTGATCATCAGAGGGCTGGTGAAGATCTGGAGGAAAGGCACCTCCTGCATGCTCATCACACCATGGTGGCCCCAACAGGAATGGTTTGCTGACCTCCCCTGCCTGTCCAACCGTAATTTGACTCAACTTCCTTGGAGAGCAAACATCATGTCTCAGACTGAGGGATGATCCTGCACTTGGACATCAGGACCATGCACCTAACCTCATGGAGGATTAGCTGGTAGACCAGGACCTCCCTATCTGTCCCGTGATACAGGCCACTTTGGATGCAGCCCTGCAACCAAACAGGGGAAGCCTTCAATCTACATTAGGCATCCATCCATCAGACCTCAGCTTCCTCAGTGCACTGCACTCCAAAGGCCTGCAACCGTTCTCCATTAAACATAGAATAGCAAGTCAGAAGGGGCCTCCCAGCTATCTAGTTTGATCCTCAGCTCCAGCTGGCTTGGCTCATGTAATACCCAACATATGGTTGTCCACTCTTTCCTTGAACATCTTCTTTGATGAGGACCTCATCAGTATGAATTTTAAGAATTAGTATGCTGATACTTATTTGTTACTTACTTATTACTGCTAAGTATCAGCTTTAAGGTATATGTGGCAGTGGTCTCATCATTCCATGGGATAGTCAACAATTTTTTCTTACTATCCTTGCATCTGCTGTCCTGTTGATTCATGGAGGGTCTGCATAATCTGGTTCTGCCCCCTTGTTCCTTCAGCACTTCCATATTGAGATACCAATGTGTCTTTCAGAGGTAACTAAAGTCATGCTGTGAGGCATAAAATCCAAATGGTAGCCATAATATGATAACATGAGTGAAAGTATAATTATAAATAGTTGTGCTGCCCTTTAAAGATATTGCCAGATCTAAGATGGGATGCATCATTCTGTGTATTGGTAGGGGCAGGCTTAGACTTACATAGGAACCTGTAGTGTGTGTGTGTGTGGTCCTTCTCGGTAAAGGGCCATGATTCTCGGTAAATCTTTGTGTGGGCCATGTTCCCTCACATGACTGAATGTCCTCCATGTAGCAAATTAGCAAGTCAGGAGGATATCTAAGCTAAAAGTCTTCTTCTCTGCATCTAGATCATTTTTTGTGGTTGCTGTGCAGGCCTACATATCAGTTCTGCACCTTCTTGGAATGTAGCTTTCTATTATAGAGGGAGCTATTTGTATGGAAAAATGCACCTTAATCCTTTGGGTTTTAAAAAAATTTCCTTCTTCAGAGAGAAATGTCAAATGGACAAAATTCTAATAACTTAGATTTAAACCCAGATTAAGCTCCAGAATCATGGTCATTTTTAAGTAGACCTGTAGGAAGAAATGTAGTTTTGCTCTGTTCACAACTACTAGCTAACCTGGGGCTATGTACAGGTCTAAAATATGCTTAGAAGATTCGTTTTTTCCCAAATCCAATTTTAAAAAGTTTACTCACCGCAGACAGGGCATGGCCCTGGCACTGAAGTTTCACTTCCTTGTGCCCATTTTGTTATTACTGACCTAAATAGTCAAAGAAAGAAAGATCTTTCTTGTTTATGACTCTGGGCTTGTGAATCATAAAATCCACACCAATGTTGCTTCCTCCTCAGCCTTAACAAGGAAGCTGGTGGTTGCTGGCAAGATGTCTTTGGAGGTGGACAGCCTGATGAGCAGGCATGGAGTCAGGCTAAGGTCACTGAGTTAGTGTGGGTGGAATCCCATTTCCCCAGCACTCTATGGTTTTTGTAGTCCTTTAGAGGGCTTGCTGGAGTTCTTTTGTTTACAGTGTGTACAGATTTTAGAATGAACAAAAGTCTTTTTTTAAACAGGGACTTAAAAATAGTAGTAGCCATGGACTGAAATATATCTGTGTATTTGATATGTAATGTGAAATGGTAAGGTAAATGCTTCAGTTGTCAATTTGAGGTGCCATTCTCCTGCTTAAGCAAGGGGGACAAGACCAGTCCAAAAAGTAGAGTCCCAAACAGAGGTTAGGATCTGTTAACCTCTGTTTCAACTGGAAAGCAGCTCAACAGAGAATGTGATCTGATACCAGAGTTGTGAATAGCCAAGGGGAGAAATGCAGACTCAAGAACAAAGTAAAACTTGCTAACAGGGGGCTAAAACCAGAGATGCAGGCAGCAGGGTGGATTTAAACATAAATCAGCAAGAAAAATGGTAAGTTAAAATCATTGCTTTAAATCAGTCTTCCAGTGAACGGTTTTCATATATTTCTTAAACAATGGTGCAGATCTGATCACTTAACCATGTTCATTTACAACTAACCAAGTAGAATATTGTACTATTTCATCATTGCAAGCAGACTCTGCACCTCTTTGAGGGTTGTCTGACCTCAGACAATCTCTGCAGCCAGAAGTTGTGCTACACAAGCCAGGCACGAGTGGGCAGCATGATAAAATGATGTCTGTGGGCACTCACTGCAATGCAGTGCAATTTACCCCATGAGTAAATTGAGCCACCAGGAGCTGCTTTGTCATGTGAACCATGCCTCTGTCTCATTGTGTGCATTTCACATTCTTTTCTTTTTTACCTATTGAAGCAATCTTAGATAGGCTCCTTCTTATCACCAGCACTTACAACAGTTTGAGGTTAACAATAGAGTCTCTTCAGAAACCAGTTCCACTGAGTTCATTGTTCCTAGTGGGTATAGGATTGCAGCCTTAGTATAGGAGTACAGTAAGATGCACACTGGACATTTTTTTCCTCTTTCTTCTCCAGTGTTGCTCCTTCTTGTTTTACTCTCTCAAAAACAAAGTAGCAAACAAAGGTGAAATGCTGATAAGTTTGATAAAGCAGGGTTTGATAGTTACTGAGCAGGGGGAAAAATCTGATTTAAAAATCTGATTTTTGTTAAACATCAAGTTTTACCAGCTTTCCTATATGGCCTTTTAGTCTTAACTAACTTAGCTAGCTCAAAGCCACTACCTCGCAAGCACAGAACAACACTCCCTGTGCATTCCAGCTGGAAAACCTGGAGGTCCAGAAGTTTGAAGAATTCGATCAGCAGACTGTTCACTCCTTCTTCCATGTCATTGATGAAAAGATTAAATAGGATCGGCTCCGGGACAGAGCCCTGGGGGACCCCGCTTGTCACTTGCCGCCATCCTGATGATTCCCCACATAATTTGGCATGTTTAAGTTTGGCATGTTTATAATGAAATTTACCACTGAAAGGTAAAGGTTTCCCATTGACGTTACGTCCAGTCATGCCTGACTCTAGGGGGCGGTGCTCATCTCCATTTCCTGGCCGAGGGAGCCAGCGTTTGTCCGCAGACAGTCTCCGTGGTCATGTGGCCGGTATGACTAAACACCGAAGTGCACGGAACGCTGTTACCTGCCCACCGAAGTGGTACCTTTTTATCTGCTTGCATTTGCATGCTTTTGAACTGCACGGTTGGCAGGAGCTGGGACGGAGCAACGGGAACTCACTCCATTGTGCAGATTCGAACCGGCGACCTTTTGCTCAACCAGCCCAGCAGCACAGCGGTTTAAACCACTGTGCCACCTGCAGTCCCTAGTTACCACTATGTAATTTTAAAGTGAGAAAGATATTTAGTATTTTGATTATATGTTTTTAAAAGAGAAAGTTTGTTGTTTTTGATCCATTTGGAGAGGTTACACAGCAGATCATACCTGCATTGTTCCAGCAGTTTATATAGCAGGACAGAAGGGTGATGTAACTGGATCTTCCAGAGCTATGCCCAGAGCCAGTTGCAAATAGTCCAGCTCTCCAGGTTCCATGTGCCTGAGGAATCCCCTACCTTTGAGGAGCCTTTTATTAGTGCCAATTCATTTGTTAGATATACATGACCCCATCCAAAAAACCTTAAACACTTTTTAATTCCACTGAGTTCAATTAGAAGGATTTAAGTACATACATAACTAAAATTCAGCAGGCTGAACTTTCAAGGGATTGTGGCCTTGAATGTTCTAACACGTTTACATATATACATCAACATGTTACTCTTGCCATTGATAAAGATTTGAAGATACTTACCAAAATATTAAAAGTTTTTATGATCCTTGTTCCTATGAATAATTATCATCAAATAATGCCAACTTTAGGCTTCCCTCTTTTTTGTCACTTTTTGTTACCTTTTTCATCTGTTCCTTTTTTGGGGACACACCAAATGGCTAAAAATCAGCATCTATTTTTTCTGGGGACAAAATATTTTGAGATACCTACAGGCACAAACCAGCAAAAGTGATTGTTGCCCCTTTGCTTTCAACAGGAGAGTGAAGTTTAATTCCCTCCCATTTGAAATCAGTGAATTCTAAAAAAGTTTTGTTGTTGTTAGTCGTGAAGTCGCATCCGACCCATCGCGACCCCATGGACAACATTCCTCCAGGCCTTCCTGTCCTCCACCATCCCCCGGAGTCCACTCAAGCTCACACCAACTGCCTCTGTGACTCCATCAAGCCACCTCATCCTCTGCCGTCCCCTTCTTCTTTTGCCATCTATTGTTCCCAGCATTAGGCTCTTCTCCAGGGAGTCCTTCCTTCTCATTAGGTGGCCAAAGTATTTGAGTTTCATCTTCACTATCTGGCCTTCTAAAGAGCAGTCAGGGTTTATCTCCTCTAGGACTGACCGGTTTGATCGTCTTGCAGTCCAAGGGACTCGCAGGAGTCTTCTCCAGCACCACAATTCAAAGACCTCAATCCTTTTGCGCTCGGCCTTCCTTATGGTCCAGCTTTCACAGCCATACATTGCAACTGGGAAAACCATAGCCTTGACTATACGCACTTTTGTTGGCAGGGTGATGTCTCTGCTTTTTAGTATGCTGTCTAGATTTGCCATAGCTTTCCTCCCCAGGAGCAAGAGTCTTTTAATTTCTTGGCTGCAGTCCCCGTCTGCGGTGATCTTGGAGCCCAGGAAAATAAAATCTGTTACTACCTCCATTTCTTCCCCATCTATTTGCCAGGAAGTGAGAGGACCGGATGCCATGATCTTAGTTTTCTTAATGTTGAGTTTCAAGCCAACTTTTGCACTCTCCTCCTTCACCTGCATCAAGAGGCTCTTTAGTTCCTCTTCACTTTCTGCCATGAGAGTGGTATCATCTGCATATCTGAGGTTGTTGATATTTCTCCCAGCAATCTTGATTCCAACTGGTGATTCATCTAGCCCTGCCTTTCTCATGATGTGCTCTGCATATAAGTTAAATAGGCAGGGTGACAGTATACAGCCTTGCCGAACTCCTTTCTCAATTTTGAACCAATCAGTGGTTCCGTGTCCAGTTCTCACTGTTGCTTCTTGACCCGCATATAGGTTTCTCAAGAGACAAATAAGATGATCTTGTACTCCCATCTCTTTAAGAACTTGCCACAATTTGTTGTGATCCACACAATCAAAGGCTTTAGCATAGTCAATGAAGCAGAAGTAGATGTTTTTCTGGAACTCCCTAGCTTTCTCCATGATCCAGCGTATGTTGGCAATTTGGTCTCTAGTTCCTCTCCCTCTTCGAAATCCTGCCTGTACTTCTGGTAGTTCTCGGTCCACATACTGCTGGAGCCTAGCTTGTAGGATTTTGAGCATCACTTTGCTAGCATGTGAAATGAGTGCAATGGTGCAGTAGTTTGAACATTCTTTGGCATTGCCCTTCTTGGGGATCGGAATGTAAACTGACCTTTTCCAATCCTGTGGCCACTGTTGAGTTTTCCAAATTTGCTGGCATATTGAGTGTAACACTTTAACTGCATCGTCTTTCAGGATTTTGAATAGCTCAGCTGGAATGCTGTCACCTCCACTAGCTTTTAGGCTAAATCGTGGCCATACTGTTTAACATTCAATTGACTGTTATGGTAGGCTGTTTTAATGGTGCAAAGCAGGCCAGTGTAACAGTAGGCACCAAAAGCAACTTTCTGAGGGTTTTTGCTTTCTTTTACTTTCTGGAATCAGTGGGACAAGTTAGTCATGACTAACATAAACCCCATTGATTTCAGTGGGTCTAAGCATAGTTAGAGTCTGGATAAAATTCTATGTCAGTAGAGATATTCTTGATAGCATAGTATGCAGTGCCTTCTGACATCTTAGAATGGAAAAGGTAAATTAATATGATTTTCAGTATCAGGTGGCAGGACTTCTGTGTCTTTTTCTGTTTCAAGAGTGGCAAAGCCAGCATAATTTTTGCAAAAATATAATGCAACATAAATAGCCACAGTGTTCTATTCTGGGCCCAGTGCTCTTCAACATTTTTATTAATGTTTTGGCTGAGGAAATACAGGAAACAATTATCAAATTTGCAGAGACCTAAAAGTGGGTGAGATAGCAAATTCCCTGGAAGACAGAAAGAAGATTCAAGGATATCTTAATAGATTAGACTGCTGGGCTGATAACAGCAGAATGAGATTCAGTAGGAACAAATGCCAAGTCCTGCACCTAGGGAAAAGAAACCAAATGCATCATTACAAGATGGGGAATACTTGCCTCAACGATACTACAAATGAGGAAACTCTTGGAATTGTCATGGATCACAAGGTAAATATGAGCCAACAATGCAATGTAGCTGCAAAAAAAGCAAATGCTATATTAGGCTGTATTAATAGAAGTATCACTTCCAAATCATGTGAAGTACTAGATCCCTTATACTCAGCACTATTCAGATCTCCTCTGGAGTACTGTGTCCAGTTCTGGGCACCGCATTTTAAAAAGATGCAGAAAAGCAGGTTCAGAAGAGGGCAACAAGGATGATCCAGGGACTAGAAACAAAGCTCTGTGATGAGAAACTGAAAGAACTGGGCATGCTCAGCCTTGAGAAAACTGAGGAGGGTTATTGCAGCACTCTACAAGTACTTAAAAGGCTTTCACAAAGGGGACGGACAGGATCTCTTCTCGATCATCTGAATGTGCAGGACATGGAATAGTGGACTTAAGTTACAAGAAACCAGATTCTGACTAGATATCAGGAAATGTTTCCTTACTGTTAGAGTAGCACAATAATGGAGCCAATTACCTAGGGAGGTTGTAGGCTCTCCCACATTAGAGCCATTCAGGTTGCAATTAGACAACCATCTGAGAGGGATGGTGTAACTTGGTGTGCTGCACTAATACGGGGTTGGACCCAGTAACCTTATGGTCCCTTTCAACTCTACTGTTCTATGATTCTCCAGTGTCCTATATTATACCCTAAACGAGGAAGATTCCATGAAACTGTTTTGTTGTACAACAGATTAATGTCATCCTTCTGGAATTTGTGCCATTTTTGCTTATTTCACTACTTAATTAGAACCAGAAGGTAAGATACTTGGGGTTGATTGGCACATTTTGCATCTGTAACATGATGATTTTTATATTTGAAATACCAAAAGATGTTTAAAAATAATTCAATTCAACTCTACTATTCTGTGATCTTGCAAGTTTGCATAATGCCTACTGTTTCCCAAATTCATGCTTTCTTGGCATACTATTTTAATATTTTTAGCCTAAAGGCTCTATAATAAAACCACTGACAAGGACTTCATGTTTCTACTTGCAACTTGAGAACAATCATGATATGGAATGTCCTGAACGTATTTTTGTTTGGTCTCAGGGTAACAATTATGGGCAAAATGTTTAAACTTTAGCTTGGCCAGCAAGAGCCAGTTGAAATTGTTTCATGGGTCACTTCTTACCTACAGGCTACCAGTTGCCCACCAGGGCTAATAAAGGTTTGTTGGACCTGCCACATTCTAAAGTTAGTTTTTCTTTTCTTTTTTCTTTGTTCTCCAGACAACTTTGTCCAGAGACCTTCAAGACAATCAACAGACACAATCCATCACAACCCACCAACCATTGAACTATTGCACCGTTCTAGATCACCCATCAATTCCAATCACAGACCTTCACCAGAGCCTGAGCAGCGATCATTGAAATCCCCACTGGAGAATACTATTCGTCGCCTCTCACCAGCTGATCGGCTTTTGGGGACAAGACACCACCAGGAGAACAATCACCAAGAGACTTACCCCCTCTCAGTGTCTCCGATTGAGAATAACCACTGCCCAACCCCTTCTGAAGTACATCAGAAGCCTTCCAGTCCTCGCCAAGAAAACACCAGGGTGATTCAGCTTATGCCCAGCCCCATCATGCACCCCTTGATACTGAATGCCAGGCACTCTGTTGATTTCAAAGCCTCGAGGTTGTCTGAAGATGGACTGCACAGAGAGGTAAAGCCCATCAACTTGTCTCACCGTGAAGAGTTAGCATACATGAACCACATCATGGTCTCTGTCTCCCCTCCAGAAGAGCATACAATGCCCATTGGAAGAATAGCAGGTTAGTATGATACGATCCATACTGTGTATGTTTCTTTGGAACCAGATACTTTTCCAAGCAAAAGTGTTAATGCTACAGAGTAGGATTTTACATTTTGTTTGTTTATGATTTGCCAAATTCATTTGAAGACACCACAAATATGTAGGTTGAAAGTAAGCCAGCATTACAGAAGTGATTAGTTGACATAGAACATGACTTGGAATCAGTGGTAGAGACAATGCAGCATATTTAGAAGTGGCCCTATTATGACTACAGTGTGCAGCTGTGCAGGATAGCATTAAGTATGGCATCACCAGTGGGATGTGGCAGTGGGGAACACTTGCACAGGACACTTTTTTGGCAGCTGAGTGGTGCTTCCAAGTAGAGGGTTCCTGGTGCTACCAGTTAACAGATATTGTGCAGCCATTCCATCTTTTCTTTCTTAACAGAACTTATGTAAAGAGAATAAAGACAGAACAAGTGGTGGGAAAGCTCAGGAGGGTTACAAATGGAAAGCAATGTTGTCTGGACTGCCTGTAAATATCTGTGAATGACCAGAAAAGGCACCCAGTATCCATGTTAATTTAGATGATCTGCCTCAGTATGCTTTTGGCATACTTCATTTAAGAGCATCTGATGGCTGCGTGCAGGTTGCCTGTGAGTGCTGTAAGAGATGCCTTGACTTTGCAAAGGGCAGAATTAAGCATTTTGGGAAAAATGGGTTTTCTAACTATCATGGCTCTCCTGCCACAATTCCACTGCTTTATACAATATTGAGTGCTTTTCTGAAGTGTTCTGACATCATGGCAAAGTATATTTCCCCACACTTGTGCATTTCCATATTCTGTAAAATGGAGTAGAAGCCAGGAAATGCCTCTTGCCATGATATGGCATAGACAGAACTAGATGTACAAGTGAAGGAGCTAACGTGGCTACCATTTTCAACAGGCCATTCTGTTTTATAATAATGTGCATCTTCTCCACTAATGTTGTGATCTGTCTGGAGGAAAGACCCAAGAGGATGGATCAAAATCAGCCACAATAATCTGGCACCACCTTTCCTATAGATCTAGCTGCTTGTGTGAGCACTGAAGGTAATATAGAAGCACAATGCTTACATGAAAGTGCCCATTCTTCGTCGTGGTCTCTGCGCATCACACATTATGGGTGCTGTGCCTGTGCATTGCCTGCAGCCAGGAAGAATTCAAAGCTTTAACAGATTTTGGCTGGAACTCTGCACCCCTCCCCTGCTGTAATATAAAGGGTGGAGCACCCACCATTTTCCCCAGTCTTCTTTCAACCGCCGATTGCTTTACCTCGAGCCATTCTTTACTCTCTTTTCTATTGCATATTACCTTGTTGTTCTTGTTTGCTGATTCCTGTTGATCTTTCTTGTTAAAATCCTTTCCAAGTTCAAATCCCTACCTTCCTTGTTAGGCAGTTCTTTCTCCCCCCACCCCCACTTCCCTTACCCCCCCCCAAAGTTTTATATTTCATATCTTTACTATTTTCTTTAATTCCTATTCTTCCATTCACTATCCATTCTTCTTCTCAATGGCTCAGCATGCAGCTTTTCGAAAGTGCTCGAAATGTGGAGCCAAAATGTCTCCTACAGACCCACATGAGCTATGCCTTCTCTGTCTCGGAGAAGGACATTGGACTGACAAATGCAACCATTGCCAGTCATTCACCAAACAGGCCTGCAAGCATCAGGAAAATCGGCTGAGGAAGATTCTTTGGGATCAAGGCCCTCATTGCCTCCAATGAGCTTGCTGCCCAGGCCTCTTCCACGGGCCCACCCATGGTGTCCTCCCCTCGTCCACCATCAGAGGGAGCTGCTTCCAAGGAGATCACTCGCTCCTCCCATTACTCCTTCCAGAAACAAAAGGAGAAACGGAAGCACACTGGGCCGGAGGATTCATCAGCTTTGAAAAAGTCTAAGAAGACTAAAGCTGACAAAGCCGAACACAAGCAGTGTAAGCTTGCCCAGGAGCCTCACAGGGACTCAGGCTCAACTGCTCCATCAGTTCCGATGGCCACTTCAGTCCTGACCCCTTCAAGTCTGACTGCCCAGGCCATCATGCAGGTTACACCACCTGGATCCCCTCAAAGGATCTCATTGGTGGCTCCTTTGACTTTGGATCGCTCTGAGGTGGCTCTCCACAGATCCGTGTCTGATGGCGAGATACAGGATTCACTTCCCCAATCTCAACTGGGTCGTCCACCGGCTTGCTCGCCTACTCCGATGCCATCATTACCAGAGGCATCACCTCCGCCTCCATCCGACACGCGGCGCCACTAGCGTGCCTTGGGCCAATCATCCAGGAGCTGGGTTCCGATGCCGTACGGCAGGTTCAATCCATCTCAGTCCTATCCTTGGGACTACCCTCCACCTTACGGCTGCTTCCCCATGCCTTCGGTGGGCAGGCATTGTCCTCATCCATCCCAGGCAGAAGCACTTTCCACCTTGGCAGCTGTACTCTTCCTCCCTCCCCCGTCTCCGGCTGGCTCTTCCTCCAATCCTCCTCACCACTGCAACTTGGAGGACTCGGATCAGGCTTCCACCTCTCCTGATGCCGTCATTTCGACCCAGGGACCTGGGTCTCTGGAAGAGTTATACTCCATGTTTGGAGAGCTTATGGCTTGCCTTGCAAGGTCACTGGAGATTGAAGTAGAACATCGGGTGAACCCCAATGAATACCACTTCTGCAACATTATTTGTAAGGAGCAGTCATCTGCCATCTCCATCCCCTTGATAACGACTCTTCATCAGGCTATGATGGACATGTGGGAGTTTCCAAGCCAGCCACACCCGACATCTCAGCGCTATGAGTCCATGTATAAGGTTAGGGAGCAGGACATTCTATCCCTGCTCAAACACCCCAAACAGAACTCTATAGTTGTTGAGTTGTTGCAGGGTTGAGATAACAAGGAGCACTCAACCCCGAGAGATAAGGAGGGCTGGGAAATAGACTTGATGTCACACTGTATCTATGCTGCAATGGGGCTGGGCTTACAGATATCGAACTATGAGGCAATGATGGCCAGGTGCCGGTATTTTTTGATGCGAAGGCTGGAATCCATCACCTCTACCATCCTGGAACAGCAACCTGGCCTGCATTTTCATCCGTGAGTCTATGCAGCTAGCCATACAACAACTCAATACAGTGCAACATCATGTAGATTGCGATTCCCAGGTGCTTGTCAGATCCATCGCCTTACGCCGGCACACGTGGCTATGCTCCTGCAATTTCCCAGACAAGATGAAGAGGCGCATCGAAGGGATGCCTTTTGACAGGTCTGGCCTTTTCAATGCCTGCACGGACCACAAGCTCAAGCATATTTACAACACTCGGAAGATGAAAATACCGAACCAGAACCAACGTAAGTGATTACAATCTCGATATTATCGGTACCAGCCCTACCAACGCTACCCCCCCAACAGTATCAGCCTTGTCAGCAACGAAACAGGCCAGTCTGCTGCCTGTTTCCAGCAGGGTCGTTGCTGTCAGTCCAATGACAAGCGACATCATTGACAGGACAATGCAGGCTGATCTTTCTCTCCACCCACCTTCCCCCCTCCCTTTTGGTGACTAGTTGCAAGGCCGACTCCCCATTTGGGAATCCATCACATCTGATAAGTGGATACTTTCCATCATCGAGCACGGATATAAAATTGAGTTTGAGACCATGCCCCCTTCGGGACCGATCCGTTACACGTCTCCATCAATGGTCCTCTGAGACGAGGTCTCCCAGCTACATTGTAAGGGGGCAGTTCATCAGCTCTCCCGCTTAGAGGGGCTTCATGATTTCTACTCAAAATATTTTACGGTCTGGAAACAGGGCAATGGTCTACGTCCAATACATGATCTATGTAGCATTAACAAGTTCATCAAGACTAAGAAATTTCGGATCACCACCCTTCAGAATATCCTTCCGTTGCTCAGGAGAGAAGATTGGTTTGCTTCCCTGGACTTAAAGGATGCATATTTCCACATTAGCATTCGTCTGTCACACAGGTTGCTCCTTCGATTTACTGTTGGCTTCGACTTTTTCAAGTATAAGGTCCTCCTATTTGGACTCGCTACTGCTCCACGAGTCTTCATGAAGAGCATGGCCCCTGTTTGTGCCCACCTCAGGTTACAGGGTGTCCAGATTTACCCCTACCTGGACGATTGGTTGATTGTCTCCTCATCCAGAGAGAGTCTGTTTTCAGCCATCAATACCACGTGTAGTCTCTCAGATGAACTTGGACTTTGTATTAATATTGAAAAATCCTGCCTCGTTCCCTCTCAGGTCATCGACTTTATTGGAACACATCTCAACTCGATCCAAGCCAGGGCATTCCAACTGCAAGCTTGAATGGACAAGCTTCGGTTGTCGATTCATTGCATCTACAATGGCCAACCTACTCCTGCAAACTCCATACAGAAGTTGCTCGGACACATGGCTTCCACAGTTGCCATCATACCCAACGCCAGACTTTGAATGCGACCTCTACAGCTGTGGTTCAACCGCCTCTTCCAACCCCAACACGACTTTCCAAATCATCTCCTACTACCACCTGCTTTCATCCGTCAGACTTTGACTTGGTGGACGAACAAGGGCAATCTTTCCACAGGAGTCCCATTTCACCAGCCTCTACACCAATGCCTCCCTTACAGGATGGAGAACGCATTGTGCCAATCTCCGTACTCAAGGCACTTGGCAGGGTCACGAAAAGTCCAGGCACATCAATTACCTAGAGGTTCTAGCGGTTTTCAAAGCTCTCCGGTCCTTCGAATCGACCCTTCAGGACCGAGTGGTTCAAATAGCCTCAGACAATGTTGTGACTGTATTTTATGTCAACAAGCAGGGTGGCAAGAAATCGGTACCGTTAGCTCATCTTGCCCCATGAATATGGGACTGGTGTATCCCCAGGGGAATTACCCCACTAGCAGTTCATCTCGCCAAGAGGCAGATGCCCTCAGCAGGCGGATGTCCACAACTCACGAGTGGGAGTTGGACCAACAGATTTGCAATATTTTCCAATGCTGGGGCACCCTGACCATAGATCTGTTTGCTACAGTGGCCAATTCAACGTGAATGGACTATAGCTCCTGGACAGGCATCTGCTCAAATTCACTGGGAGACGCTCTGATGGTGAGCTGGGTGAACACGTTTTTCTACACGTTTCCTCCAGTTCTGCTAATCATGAAAACCCTGGCCAAAATTGTTCAAGAAAAAGCCCAAGGAATTCTTATAATACCATGGTGGCCACACCAACCTTGGTTTCCTACCATTCTCAATCTCTCCCAGCAAACCTTCTTCCATCTCCCACAAGTTCCTCATCTTATCATGCAGAAAAACAGGGCAATTCATCATCCAGACCTCAACTCTCTCAATCTCACCGCTTGGCTCATTCATTGATTGTCGCTTCCTCCGCTGTCTTGGTAGTGACAACTTCATTGAACCCGACAACTCCTCAGTACTGACATAATCTTTGGTACTGATAGAACCTTCTGAGCCTGTATCGGATTTGAACCTGTCACCCGGACATTCAATTTATTCTCCAATCTGCTCTACGATCGACGACACACCGCTCCTACAAAGCTAAATGGAAGCGTTTTACCACCTTTGCAGCAGGCAACCAATTTCTGCCACATTCAGCTTCAATTGACAATATTTTACTCTTTCTACTGCTGGATGGAGTCACTGAGGTGGTTGGTGTGAGCTTGAGTGGACTCCAGGGGATGGTGGGGGACAGGAGGGCCTGGAGGAATGTTGTCCATGGGGTCGCGATGGGTCGGACTCGACTTCGCGACTAACAACAACAACTGCCCTTACACCAGCACGGACTAAAACCTACTTCTATTAAGGTGTACATCGCTGCAATTTCTCACTTTTGTGGTCTTATATCTGGCTCCTCTGTCTTCTCACACGTTCTCATCTGTCGTTTCCTGAAAGTATTACAAAATCTCCAACCTCCAGTTCGTTCAGTGGTACCAACTTGGAGTCGCTCCATTGTGTTGTAAGCTCTTACCAAAGCTCCCTTCGAAATTCTAGCTGCCACTGACTTACACTTGCTGTCCTTGCTGTCCTGGAAAACCACTTTTCTTGTCGTCATCACTTCAGCTAGGAGGGCGAGTGAACTGTGTGCCCTTTGTGTTGACCCTCCTTACCTCAACTTTCATAAGGAGAAGGTAGTTCTCCGGACTGATCCTACATTCCTTCCTAAGGTTGCTACACCCTTTCATGTTAATCAGGACATTGTTCTGCCAGCCTTCTTCCCTCTGCCCACAACAATGATAGAAAAATCTCTCCATTCTCTCGATGTAAGGTGCTGCCTGGCTTTCTATCAGTCCCGTACGGAGAACTTCAGAAAGACCAAATGCCTTTTCATTAAATACTCGGAACATGATAAGAGCTCTGCTGTCTCCACCCAAAAACTCTCCAGATGGATCGTCCAAACCATCGAACTGACATACCAGTTGTCTAAGCTAGAACTCCCTGTCATACCCAAGGGTCATTCTATCAGAGCTGTGGCGGCTTCTTCGACTTTTTCTGCTGGTATTCCATTGCCTGACATCTGCAAGGTGGCAACTTGGACAACCCCTTGCTCATTCACCAGACATTATAGACCTGATGTCCATACCAGACAGGACTGCTCCTTCGGTCGTGCTGTCCTTTCTTCAATTCTTCACTGACAACAATGTCCTGCCTCCAGGTTGGTAAACTTACTAGTCACCCATAATGTGTGATGCACAGAGACCACGATGAAGAAAGGCAGGTTGCTTACCTATAACTGTTGTCCTATGAGTGGCCATCTGTGCATTCACACAACCCACCCATCGGCCCCACTCGGTATTGGTGATTGGGTTTATGAAGGTTTTTTCCTTCTACCCAACCACTGAATATTTTGTACTCATTTTATTAGTATGTTCCTTTCTTTAATTCGTTTCACTGGTAGCGTCTTACACTTACTGCTTATCCACCAGGGGGTGATTGGACGGTCTTCATGAGACTGGGGAAAATGGCAGGTGCTCTGCCCTTTATATTACAGTGGGGGAGGGGTGCGGAGTTCCCGCCAAAATCCGCTAAAGCTTTGAATTTTTCCCAGCTGCAGGCACTGCACAGGCACAGTGCCCATAATGTGTGAATTTACAGATGACCACTCGAAAAACAACAGTTACAGTAAGCAACCTGCGTTCTCCATCTATCTAGCAACATTTCCTGTTTTCAAATTTGACAGAAATCAACATCATGATTTTCAAGTTCAATAGCTATATTCTGAATTTCAGCTCCTCTAGAGTTGGTTCCTTTCAGAATGCATAGGTTGCATTTGGATTTGGCCTTAATCTGCAGGAGAATATGTCACAGTTAGGTATCATTACTGGAGCTTTTTTCTGGCAGAACATAGGGATGGTTCTCCATGTCAGTGGCTAATATGTGAGCACAGTGGGAATGCCTGGATCTGCTAGAGGGCTTAGACTAGGCTGCATTCAGTAAAAAGTGTCCTGTGAGAAGTGTCTCTGGGTGAGATCTCTTTGAGTGGCTGCTGTGGTTTGCACAGTAATGCTTACTACAGGAATTCCAGCAACTGCTCAAAGAGTAAAACACAGCCCCTGTAAGTTTACCAGTCTGTCCCACCGTCCCCAGCAGTGTTTCTGTGAGGGCCACCAGCAAGTGTGAATTGTCCCTCAAAGTGGATTCAGTCCTATAAATCATTTGAATGTGATTTATTTCTTCAGACCTAACCTTG
Organism: Varanus salvator macromaculatus; assembly: GCA_023646645.1. NCBI lineage: Eukaryota > Metazoa > Chordata > Lepidosauria > Squamata > Varanidae > Varanus > Varanus salvator. Next base: position 14,615,020 of record JAIXND010000754.1, on the reverse strand, counting down.
TTTGAAACAATGTTGTATTGGGCTGAGGAGCACCACAGTTCTGGCATTTCTCAGTTTTGACTGCTGTGCTGATAACATTGGTTCAGTGCATGAGGAAACAACCATTTTATCAGCAGTTTATCACCAGCACTGATCAATGGGAAACCTACATTGGTTTGAGTGGCCTTTTGCATTCAGTGTGACAAACAGCTGTTTTATTTTATTTATTTATTAAAACATTTATATGCCGCCCCATCACAACAAAGCCTCGGGGCAGCTTATATGCAGCTGCTAAGTGCTGCTAAGTCCTGTGGGTGATTAACTGCAAGGGGGGCTCACTGTCCCACCCACCATGCATGCTCCATGTTCTGTTAATAGGAGGGTGTCAAGAATAATTTTCTGGTTTGTTCATTTTTGAATTTTTTGAAGCAGTTGTATGATGACACAACAAGCCATTGCAATCCAGCTGCCTGTTGACACTGCAAAAATGGCACCCTTGGGCATCCAGCGTGGCACAGCAGCCCCCACCAGTGACTTAATCCAAGGTCACTGAGTCAAGACCATTGCTCTGTCCCAACTGGAATTATCATATGGGTTGGCAGTGGCTCTCCCTGGGACTCAGGAGGACTTTGCTCCTAGCCGTGCAAGCTAGAATCTTTTGAAGGCAAAGATCATGTTGCATCACTGAGCTGTGAGCTCCCTTAGAGTGTGCATTTATTTATTTGTTTATTTTTCAATTTATATCCTGCCTTTTTCTTACAAAGGGCTCAAGGCAGCTTATACCATTCTCCTCCTCCATCTTATCCCCACAACAACCCTGTGAGGTAGGTTGGGCTGAGAGTCTGTGACTGGCCCAAAGTCACCCAGTTGGCTCCATGGCTGAGCGGGGACTAGAACCCAGATCATCTGAGTCCCAGTCCCATGCTCTTAACCACTACACCACACTGGCTCTCAGTAGCATGTCCCTTCCCTTCCTTCTTGTAGTATGTGTTGTGTAGAGATGCCACAATTTCAAGGTAGTCCCTGACCTGTTAACTTTAATGAATCTGATTGAAGCTAAATACAAGACTTTAAGAACAAGTAAACCTCCCCTCCCCCACCTCTCTGCTGTACCAAATGGAATATATTCTGGATAACCACTTGCATCATACTTGGGTCCAACAGCAGACAGAAAATACATCCACCTTCAGTTTTGACAGGTATTCCCATTTTAACAGGTTCACAACCTTAATACTGAAGTATTTATGCACCTATTTAGGTTAGCATCATCCTCCCAACCATCCCCAAACTTAACTTATGGTGGCACAAAAACAAGATTTCTGGGGCTAAAATATTTGCAATAAACCACCAGGACCAAAGGAGGAAGAGGGGGAAGGAAAGAGGATGTAGCTGTGTGGTGTAAACAGCCACTCCTGTGCAGGGAAAGAGCCAGCACTGTGAGCTTACCTTTTAACATGACTTTCTTAGGCCTTTTTTGGGATCTAGCCAATCATTCATATTTCTCTGAAGGGTACTTTTTTGCATTCTAAATTAAAACAACACTACTCAAGGGAAATTGAAAAGGGAATTCTAGTATTTCCTGTGATGTGGGGTCATTTCCTTGATAAGCCAAGGGTGGGAGGGGGGATGCAAGATGGTTTAAATTCATACAGCAAGATAAGTTTCATCCCTCCAAATCTGGTTATTCTAGATTCTAAAGGAGATATTATTTGCTAAGAATTTTGTTCAGCTGAGCAACCAGCAGGGAACCTTGCCTTGCCTTCCTTACATTAAGAAAAAGTTCTGCCTGGTATACAAACATGCAGTTACAGCTGGTCTAGATCACAGTATAATAATGCCAAGAAAAGACCCTTCTACTGTAGGAAATTTCCATGCACTCTTTAAAATCAGTTATTCTGACAGATATAGCCATAGTTGGGCATTTATAGGAGCCAGGCTAGATGAGATGTTGGACTTATGTGATCTAATGATTGCATCTCCAGCTCTTTTTTCATTTGCTTTACATGAAGGGGTGGGGTGGGATTGGAGCCGGAGCTGGGCCATGGTACCAGGGGAGTAGAGCTAACCCCTTTTCTCAGTTTTCATCTTTCTCTTGCTCTCTCTCTCTCACACACACTAACATAAGGTAGTGTTGGGAGGCCCATTTAGACTGGGGTGGTATCATGGGGGAAAAGTAGCCCCACCTTCAGCAATGAAGCTTCTGTTCCCCCATGTTGCTCATACCTGTGTTGCATTGGTTTCACTGATTTGGGGTGGGGGGGATTTGAGCACATCCTTGGCTTTGTCATTGCAGTCAATCTGTTAAGTACTTAACTCTGGCTAGATTATGATTAATCATGAGTATAACACTGAATGTTTAGAGAGAAGCATATCAAGAAATAAAATAATTCTATTTCAGATTATCCTGGAGTTGTAGAGGGCAAGATGCATAAGTGCATTTGTTGGAGGACAAGAAGAGAAGAACATGGTACTTGACATCTAGACAGGAAATAGCTGTTTGCTGAAGGAAACTGCTCCTTGTTTGCTGCTTTTGGTGCCAGGGTCCCAAGCAAGATTTGAATGACTTGGCTTGTGCCAGTTGTAGCAAACAATAAAGAAAAGGGCAGCCCTCCCTTCTGCGCTACCTTTAATCTGTGGTGCCTCATGGTTCTAGTTCCCATGCTTTCCAGTTCCTAGAATCTTTTGCAAGGCTTTCTACACTGTTCCTTTCCATCATTCCAGTTTCAACTTGGATTCCATAATAATTACAATATTAATAATGATATTATATGCCAATTCATATAATTATCATGCATTATTACATGATGATAATAATTGTCATTATGATGATTATAATTATCATGATAACCCCACTGCCCACCTGCTTCAGAAGCCACTCCCTGCCACTCTTTCTCCCCACATGCCAACCACCTGCAAACTTAGCCCAGTTGCTAGTGACAGTGGTGCCAGGTCCCTGGAGATGAGAGGAAGAAAGAAAGAGAGTGTGTGTGTGTGGGGGGGGGAAGCAGCCAAGCCACAGTGTACCAGCTGCACCGCACTTGGCTGAGGCAGGACCTCTAATGCCAGAGCCTTCAAAGAGAGCACGCTGCCAGGGGTAGCATCCTTGGGCAGTGGCCAAAGGGCAGCTCCAGTTTGACACCCATTTGGAGATTGTTTGGGGCACGTTCCTTGGTTGGTGGTGGTTCAGGTGGCTATTGGGATCACAGCTGTGAGTTAAGTAAAATAATTTTAGTGGTGTGACTGGATGTGGAGTGCGGGCTAGGGGGTGCAGCCATCAAGGTAGTGAAGGGGAGGGAGAGATACAGTGCTAGGGGAAGAACATGCCTGCATAGAAGAGAGGTTAGAAATGGTACATCTGTTCACTTGTCTGGTTCTTCCCCCAGCCAAAAGGATCTTGGTACCCATATCAGTCAGCCTTTGGGCCTGCTGGTGCTGCTATTAAATGCCAGGTCGGTTTAAAATAAAACCTCTCTTATTCATCATATGATTATTGATGAGGGGGACAACCTGGCCTGTATAATCTGAGAGGGAGACATGGGTGGGGTTCCTCTCCCCCAGCTGTGCCCATCTGGGTGCTTGGTGCAGCACTAACATCACCTGGAGGGCTGGGGGTGTGGGTGGCCATAGTCTATAGGAATGCACTTTCCCTTGTCAGGCTTCTAGTCCAGTTAGGGGCTGGTTTTCAGTATGTACACCTTGGGCTGGGCTCTGTCTATACAGATTAGGGATTCAACTGGTGTACCAACCACCCTGCTGCCCAGCACATCCATGCCGAGGCTGCTTTATCAGGGGCTGCTTAGGACTTCATGGCCAGCATGAGAACCATGGGGCTGTCTCAGGATGTCACTAGTCCAACATGAAATGGACACACTCTTGACCTGATTTTCTTGATGGGTCAGAAAGATAGTGGTTCAGATGTGGATGGGTTAACACTAACCCCATTGTCATGGTCTGACCACTTTCCAATAAGGTTTAGACTTTTGGACCCATTTCCCCTCTGCAAGGGTGGGGGACTTATTAGGATGGTCTGTCCCTAGAGACTGATTGCGGTTGCATCAGAGGAAGCCCCCAGATACTAATTGCAACATCCAGGTGTGATGGGGTGAGAAATCAACTACTGCAGTTCCAGGCCATACAGGAATTTGTAGATTAAAACCAGCACCTTGAACTGGGCTCAGAAGTTGCAAATCCAAGCAGGCCTGAATTGGTGTTACATGTTCAGTCTTTCTGGTCCTAGTCAGGCTTCCTCATTTCACATAACAAACAGTCTTTAAGAGCAGCCCCAAATACAGTGCATTGCAGTAATCTATGTTAGAGATTACGAGAGAGTGGATTACTGAAATCTGACTATCCCTGTCTAGATAGGAGCATCACTGGTAGAAGCACTCCATGCCACTGAGACCACCTGAGTCTCAAGGAGGACTTTCAAGCTATGTAGATCCAGTATAGGGGTGAACACCCTCCATCGCTCAGAGGACTTCAGTCCAGAGCTTCAGTTTTTAGCCTGCATCCAATCCATTGCTGCAAACAGGCATGGATTTAGCATGTTTACAGCCTCACCTGATGGGGGTGAAAAAGGGAAGTAGAACTGTGTATCATCAGCATACTGATGACAATAAACTCCAAGAAAACCAGCCCTTGAGGGATCCCATACTGGAGAACTCACAGAATCAAGCAGTGTTCCCCATGCACCACCTTCTGGGGCTCACCATCCAAGTACCAGTGGTTCTAGAGTAGTATTACTGCAAAGCAGTACCCTGCACTCCCAACACATACAGTCAAATCAGGAGGATATAATGGCTAATGGTATCAAAAGCCACTAAAACATCCAGGAGTATCAACACTCCCCCGTCTGTACTGACATAGGTCATCATACAAGAAAACCAAAGCTGTCTCCTGTCCAAAATCTGGTCTGAACCCTGACTGAAATGGAACCAGATGATCATTCTTATTTTAAAAAAGGGAGTGGAATTGGTTGACCACTACATGCTCAAAGACTTTTCCCAGGAAAAGATACTTCTGAGTCCAGATTTTTTTTTTTCCAGGAATGGCCTCACCACTGCCTGTTTCAGGTGGTATAGGACCTCTCACTCTTGTAAAAAGGCATTGATCACCTCCTGGCCCAGCAACTTTTCCCTCCCTGCTAGCTTTTATAAGGCAAGAGGAATAAGGATCAAATATGGATGTGATTGCACAATCCTGGCCAAGCACCTTGTCAACATCCTTAAACTAAACCAACTGAAACTCATCCAATAAAATTAACCAGGCTGTGCTCTGGGAGCTTTACCTGATTCAAATATTGTTAACACTGAAGCCTAAGTCCTAGCAGATAAAAGGATTTTTTTTCTTGGATGTTCCTAGTGACTATATTGCACCACCCATTCTAAGGTGTCCATGGGCCCAGTGTGTAACAGCTCCAGATGACCGTAAAAAGCTGTGTAATGGTGGCAAATAGTCAGTTAATGAGCAATTCTGAGGTTAACAACTCGTAGTCCCTGGATTTCCACATCATGAAATACCCTTTGAGTCCAACATAGGCTGCATATTCCAAGTGCCCACATCACATGGTCCATCAAATTGTAAGTTAATTGATTAACCCATGATCTGCCACCCTTGTGGTAAACAGGCCTATTAATGCAAGCCCCATTGAGAATCCAGTTGGTAAAGCTTATATAAATGCTTAAATAAATTAGGGGGAGCAGTGAACATAGAGGATGCATTCAGTGCTTCCACACTCAAAAGCAAAATTTGTCTTTAAGGTCTGACCCTATATTGCCTTTGCAGTACCTTACATTCCACTGTTTTTCATCATAGATGCCTGTGCTGTACGCTCAGTAGTGTCAGAGGGGAATAACTTTTCACTTTCTTCATCTTAAAATGATGATGATAAAGGAAGAGGAAGAGGAATGTAAACAAAATCTAAATAATCTGTTAGACCTTTAATTAGAGATCTGGAGTATTTACCAGGGGAAAATTTTAGTCTAATTATGAAAAGGAAGGGTATTTAACTTCTTAATAGCTTTGTGGTAATTGCAAATGCTTTTACAGGTTATATGCAAATACTGAGCTAGAGTAAAGTGCCAGAGACATATGTATGGAGTATTGGTAAGACAATGGATGTATAGTGTGTATGATTTAGCTAATATACCTTAACTCTGAAGCCAGATTTTAACTGAGGAAAGGGCTTATGCCCACTGAATCATGGAATACCTAAAGCAGGGATGGACAAAGGTGGGAACCACACTTGTGATGGTGGCAGTGATGACAAACTGATGGATTGTTGCCAAAATTCAGTAACAAACCATTCCATAATGCTGTTTCACAGCAAATGGGTTAATTTTAGCTTGTTTGCAAGCAAATATGGCCCCTTTAGTGCTGGCTTTAGGTCCTAGAACATCACTGCCTCTTCATGGCCTTGAATACAAGTAAATCTTATTTGAGTTATGAACCATGGTACATACATGGATGCACATGGAGAAAGTACTACCAGAAGATGCAGCTGAAAGCCAAGTACATGTTGTTGGCAGTTCCTTTCTGGCATTGTCCTCTAATCTGGGTCGTGCTGCAGTTACAATCTCCAGGGGCTACAGAATGAACACATTTTGTCACAAAACCAGTGCAAATAAATATGAGGTGCAAAAGGCAACAGAGAACTGAGGAGTTACTGTTTTTCTCTGTCCACATTTCTGATGGTGATGTTGAGATGGAGAGAGAGAGGCAGCCAAAAGAAAATGCTGTGATAATATGTGACTTCAATTATGGTCGTATTGTGAGTATATTCAGATTATGACAAGAAGTCAAAATTGCTAGAAACTGTCAATATTATTAGTCCTACTGCTATGGATTTGAATTTTCCCATGCTTCTGGGAATGTAGCCAAAATCACATTATGCATGTACAAGGAGACCCTGGTTAACCCTGTTTTTCTTTCAGAGGGAAGAATCTGAAGGAAAAAATAATGGGGAAAAGGCACATGTGACCAACATATACTACCCAAAAGAGATGGGAGTGGGTGGGGAGCAGACTAATAAAACATAGAAACAGAGCAAGTCAGAAGGGGCCTCCCGGGCCATCTAGTCTGACCCCCAGCTCCAGCCGGCTCTGCTCACAACATGCCTCCCACGACATAAAGACCCTGGTGCTCAGGGCTTTGTGTGGTTATATTCATTTCAATGGGTCTGGTGTAAGTAAGACTAACATTGGATAAAACTGCGGATAAACACAGAATGCTGACTGATATAATGCTGTCAGGAACCGTGCATGGAAGCTCTCTACACTGCAACACTTTGTTGCACATCTCTGCTGGCATCCCTGAATACTAACTACTAGAGACATACAGCAAGCGAAACCCAGCACCTTCATATCCTGCTCATTTTCCAGAGGCATCTGGCTGGTTTTGTCTAGAAACAAAATGTTGGACTAGGTAGACCTCATCAGATTCTCCAAGGCAATTCTGAAATTGAAATCTGAATTGTTAGCATCATTCCTTTGGATGACCTAATCATGGCAAACTGCCCACTTCATTCCAAGTAAGATTCTTTTGAAAACCTTTGTGTCCTTCTCTTCACAGACTGCAGGCTCCTTTGGGATTATGTCTATCAGCTGCTGTCAGACAGCCGGTACGAAAACTTCATCCGATGGGAGGACAGGGAATCCAAAATATTTCGGATAGTGGATCCTAATGGGCTGGCACGGCTGTGGGGGAACCATAAGGTAAAAGGCAGCCTAGCTTTGGTGCTTCAGAGTGTTGCTTACCTACTGTGGTTATACACCAACTCAGCAATGTTGAATGGGGAGCAGGAAAGGGAAAGGGGAAAATAGGATTTTGCCAGAAAAATGTGTTTCTTTTCCCAAAGCACACAGAAAAATGCAAGAATCCTTCTAATATACCACTTTCCTCTACTCTTATTTAATGGTAATGATAATGCTCATTTTATTAGTGTAAAACAATTGCCTTTAGTACCCCTTAGAAATACTTGACTGTTGAAGGTTGGTTTGCCTTCCCTGCTTAACAAGTGGGAAACATCATTTATATGGGAGAAAGTAAAAGGGTGTACACTGAGCTAATTTTGCAATTTATTATTACGCTTGTGTGGATGGAAAGTTTATATAGTGCACAAATAAATGCTGGCTCAGCAAGCCATCTGCTACCCCAGAAAATCCACTGCTGATGAGGACATGCCATTCACCTTTAGTGAGAGAGGGCAGGCTGTGTCCTCACTGCAACAAGGTCCTCAAGCCTAGCATTTGTGAGCCTTTCAAAGGCAGCTGATGACCATAATGGGAACAGAATACTGTACTACATCAGCTCTTGCTTTGATCCAGCTAGTCTCTCCTTATGCTTATACTTCTCTACAAAGGTAAATATTCGCTTACTCTGGAAAATATTAAGAGACAAAGGCACCAAGAATCAACACAGCATTAATCTTGTCTATAGTCTGACTTCTTGGTGTATCCAGACTTCTTATTCTTGGTCCATGCCAGAGTGTGACAGAATTGTTAAGAGCTGGGACTTTTATTGTATAGATTGGTAAAATTATTTTCAAATTTGTTTTACAAGATAGTAGGTAAAAAAAAAAACAAAGGGAAACATGGGCATGGTCCATTTTCCTTTCCTTTTATGTAATTCTTGCTTAATGCTTTCCTGTTTTTACTTTGAAATAAACAGAACAGAACAAATATGACATATGAGAAAATGTCTAGAGCGTTGCGCCACTACTACAAACTCAATATTATAAGAAAGGAGCCAGGACAAAGGCTTTTGTTCAGGTAATACTTCCTCATTCTTCTTGTTCCTTGGGGAATTAATTTTGCTAAATCATTATGGATAAGCTTGGAGGAAGTTATAAAATCAAATGATTGTTTCTCTGCAGCTATTCCTTCGTTGTGTAACAAAACAGCCATGCATGTGCTTGATCAGAAGAGCCTTACATTACTGGGTAAGGAGCATGGCAAACACCTCCTTAGAGGAAGGCATTACTCCACCAGCTTTAAGATGGCTGTTGTAAAGCCTCTCTTGAAAAGGCCTTGTCCACACCCACTGTGTTGGATAAACACTGATCCATCTCAAATTTGCCATTCTTGGGTGTTCAAGCTTGCAGTAGTAACACATCAGTTCCACAAGCTCTTGAATGAAATGGATTATCTGAACTCATTTTAATATTGTTTCAGCCCTGGTGTTGGAGATGATACAAGTTTGCTTGCCTTCATAGTCATACTTCTACAGGAACTGAACAGGGAGAATTTGTTGTTGACCCATTGCAACCCCATGGACAACATTCCTCCAAGCCTTCCTGTCCTCCATCATCCCCCGGAGTCCACTTAGGCTCACACCAACTGCCTCAGTGACTCCATCTAGCCACCTCATTCTCTGCCGTCCCCTTCTTCTTTTGCCATCTATTGTTCCCAGCATTAGGCTCTTCTCCAGGGAGTCCTTCCTTCTCATTAGATGGCCAAAGTATTTGAGTTTCATCTTCAGTATCTGGCCTTCTAAAGAGCAGTCAGGGTTGATCTCTAGGACTGAACAGTTTGATCGCTTTGTAGTCCAAGGGACTCGCTGGAGTCTCCACCAGCACCACAATTCAAAGGCCTCAATTCTTCAGCGCTCAGCCTTCCTTATGGTCCAGCTTTCACAGCCATACATTGCAACTGGGAAACATAGAAACATAGAAACAGAGCGAGTCAGAAGGGGCCTCCTGGGCCATCTAGTCTGACCTCCGGCACCAGCCGGCTCCGCTCATGACATGCCCACCATGTGCATGTCCAGCCTATCTTTGAACACCCTCACCGATGGGGCCTCAACGACCTCCCGTGGAAGCCCATTCCACGCCCTCGGGGTCCTAACTGTCAGGAAGTGCTTCCTGGCATCCAAATTGAACCTTGGCTCCCTGAGCTTTGCTCCATTGGAGCGCATCCTGCCTTCCTCTGCAGGGGAGAACAGGCCTCTCCCCATCTCCATGTGACACCCCCTCACATACCTGTATGTTGCCAACATATCCCCTCTGAGTCTCCTCTTCTCCAGGCTGAAGAGACCCAGTTCCCTCAGTCTCGCCTCATACCCCATCCCCTGCAAACCAGCCACCATCCTTGTGGCCCTACGCTGCACTGACTCCAACCTGGCTATATCCTTTCTGTAATGAGGGGCCCAAAACTGAACACAATACTCCAGTTGCGGGCGCACCAGAGTCATGTAGAGTGGAAGTAATACCTCTCTTGATCTAGAAGCCACACTTCTGGCTATGCAACCAAGGGTGGCATTCGCCCTCTTGACCACCGCATCACACTGCTGACTCATGTTTAGCCTGCAGTCAACCAGTACCCCGAGGTCCCTTTCACAAGTGCTGCTCTCCAGCCACTTGTCCCCTAACCTGTACTTATGACAGCTATTCCTATGCCCCAAGTGCAAGACCTTGCACTTCTCCACATTGAACGCCATCCTGTTGTCTCCTGCCCACTTCCATAGTCTGTCCAGATCCTTTTGGATCTGGAGTACCTGCTTCTCAGTTGTGGCCACTGCTCCAGTTTTAGTGTCGTCTGCGAATTTGATCAGCAGACTGTTCACCCCCTTCTTCCATGTCGTTAATGAAAAGATTAAACAGGATCGGCCCCAGGACAGAGCCCTGGGGACCCCGCTTGTCACTGGCTGCCATCCCGACGATTCCCCGCTAATGGTTACCTTCTGCTTTCGGTCAGTCAGCCATGCCCTAATCCACCGGACAGTGCTTTGGTGTATCCCAAACTCCTCAGTTTCTCCACCAGGATATCATGGGGCACTTTGTCAAAGGCCTTGCTGAAATCCAGGTATACCACATCCACTGCATCCCCTCCATCTAGCCATCTTGAAACCTTGTCATAGAATTCCACAAGGTTTGTCTGGCAGGACCTGTTTCTGCGGAAGCCGTGTTGTGTGGCTGTCAGCCTCCCTTCCCTATCTAGCATCACTAGATCTCTCTCTATTATGAGCCTTTCCATTGTTTTTCCTACAATGGACGTAAGGCTAACCGGTCTATAATTCCCCATGTCCTTCCTACTACCCTTTTTGAAAATTGGGACCACCGATGCCACCCTCCAGTCCTCTGGAACTTCACCCGTTCTCCACGAGGCCTCAAAAATGGAGGCCAGCGGGCGTGAGAGAACCCCTGCCAACTCTCTAAGTACTCTTGGGTGTAACCCGTCAGGGCCTGGCGCCTTTGTAATGTCCAATGCCCTGAGGAGCCCCTCGACTTCAAGGGGGTGACTCTAATCTCTGCCCCTAAGTCCCCAGCCTCATCCAATCTCCTATACGGATATCCCCGTCCTGCTTTGGGGAGAACACAGAGGCAAAATAGTCATTTAGCATCTGTGCCTGTTCCCTCATGTCAGTCACTGGATCACCTTCCTCCTTATTTAGTGGTCCCACCACTTGTCTCCCCTTCCTTTTCCTATTTACATGCTGGAAGAAGCCCTTTTTGTTGCTCTTGATATTCTTGGCAAGTCTCAGCTCATAATCAGCCTTAGCCTTGCGAAGAATCCTTCTGCAACGGGCCTCCTCCTCCCGGTATACCCTTTTGTCTATTTCCCCCGTACCATTTCCTATGGAGGTTCCTCTTTCCTAGGAGCCTCTTAACCCCTAACCACCCACCTCCTTTCGCATCCATGGCGGCACTCTCCTCTGCCTCCCCACCTTACTGACTAGAGGTATTGTCAGGGCTTGCGCCTGCAAAACCTCCCTTTTGAGTGCCATCCACCCCTCCTCAACTCGCTTACCTTCCAGTAACCTATCCCAGGAGACTTTCCCCAGCCTGGCCTTCAGTTGGCCAAAGTTGGCCCTCTTGAAGTCCCAGCTTCTAGTGCTCGCCCTGCTGCACGGCCCCAGTCCTCTGATCTCAAAGCAAAGGATGGAGTGATCACTCGCATCCAGAGCTCCCCTAATCTGTACTTCATCTATCAGCTCCTCCCTATTGGTCAAGACCAAGTCCAGGATGTTTCCCCCCTCGTCGCCTCTCGACCCTCTGTGTGAAAAACCCACCCAAGAGCTTCTAGGAAGCGACGTGACCTGGCTGTCACCGCCGAGTGAGTCTCCCAAGTAATATCCGGGAGATTGAAATCTCCCATAATTACTGTGTCTCTCCCCCGAGATATCCTTAGAATCTGGCCTGTCAGGACATCATCCAGGGTCTCAAGTTGACCTGGAGGGCGATAACATACCCCCACTGTCAGGTCTCTTTCTCTGTCAAAACCCCTAAGTTTCACCCAGACTGCCTCTACCGAATCCCCATCTGTGCTGCACTCTATCTCACTGCATCCTATCCCTTCCCTGACATATAAAGCCACACCCCCACCTCTCTTTCCTTCCTGTCCTTTCTAAAAAGGTGATACCCTTCTATGTTCACATTCCAGACTTGCCTTTCATCCCACCAAGTTTCTGTGATTCCCACCAGATCGTATCCTCCTATTCCCAGGAGAGCTTCAAGCTCTTCCTGCTTATTACCCATGCTCCTAGCATTGGTGTACATGCACCTCAACTCCTTCCCACTGCTTCCTTTCCTTGGAGTGCCCAGCATCCTCCTTCCTCCCATCCTCCCTGGTACCTGGCCCCTCTCTGTAGAAGTCCTGTCAGTCCCTGCAGTATCTCTAAAGCCCTGCTCCCAGAGCCCCGATCCTCCCTGCACACTTGTCCAGTGCAGACATGTTACTGGGGGGCCTGAACCCACCCCCACTGGCTCAGTTTAAAGTCTTCCGGATGAAGCTCGCTAGAGCATCTCCAAAGGACCTTTTCCCCATCCTCGTGAGGTGTAACCCATCCCTTGCCAGAAGTCCATTGGCAAGAAAACGAGTGCCGTGGTCGAGGAATCCGAAGCGTTCCTTCTGGCACCACACCCTAAGCCAGTCGTTCACCTCAGAGGCCCTCCTGTCCCTTCCTGTCCCAAATCCCCGGACGGGTAAGATTGACGAGAAGGCCACTTGGGCCTTCAGCTCCCTGAGTTTCTTCCCCAAGGCCGAAAAGTCCCTGGTGATCCCGACCACCCCCTGCCTGGCCACGTCGTTTGTGCCCACATGGATCACCAGGAGTGGCTGGTGACCCCGGAGCGAACAAGACGCTCCACTCTGTCCTTCACGTGCCGGATGCGTGCGCCCGGCAGGCAGCAAACCTCCCTTGTCTGAAGGCTGGGGCGGCACACCGCCGCCTCAGTGCCCCTCAGCAGGGAGTCCCCAACAACTATCACCCGCCGCCGTACCTTCTCGGTGCTGGTGGGCAGCCGTGCCCTGGTCCTCGCCTCTCCTGCAGTGGCTCCCTTGCCTCCTGATGTCCCAGGCTGGGGGTCCTGCTGGTCCCCTGAGGCCTCCTCAGCCCCAGCCTCCCCAAGTGGAGAGAACCTGTTTCCCCAGCTCCAGATTGGTGCCAGGAGAAGGAGGAGGCCGTGCTGGCCGCCTCCTCCTGTGGGTGACATACCTCCATGTCTCCGCAGCTGCTCCTCCCGTGGTCTCTCCCTCAGCCCTCTGTCGAGAGGGGGGCTGCTGCGGGGGGGCCTGGAGAGCTCTCTCGGCCCTCAGGCACCTCACCTCCTCCTCTAGCAGGGTCACCATCTTGCACCGAGGGCAAGTGTATCCCTGCCTCTCCTGGGGGAGAAGGGCGAACATGTCGCAGCTCTCACAGCGGACAGCAACACCCGTGACTCCCGCCAAGGCCATCTCCTGGTCTGCCATCTGTAACCCTTCCGAGACCTTACCTTGGTCCCCTGTCTTGTTAGTCCTGCAGTTCCTCTCACTCTCCCAGTTCTCCCAGGCAAAAACCCCACTTGCACACACACACAAGGAGAAAATAAACTTAAATTTAAATTGAAAGAAAAAAAAACAAAAAAACAAAGCACAACAAAGCAAAGCAAAGTGCAAACAAAACAAAACAAAACAAAAACACACAAACAAAACAAAAAACAAACAAACAATCAAACAAACAACCTCTGTGTCTCAGGGAAGGGAGTCCCTGGACCGTCCGGACCGCAGCTCAGGGACGCAGACGAGGGACGACGCCCGAGCTGGGCCCTCTCAGTCCCTCCGGCCAGTGGCCCTGCCCCCTGCTTCCCCCTGGCTGCTCTCGCTCTCTGGCCCACCCCTCCCTCTCCGCTGCCCCTGGCCTCTGCTCCCCTGCCCCGCTCCTCCCTGGCCTCGCCAGTCCCCTGGCCACTCAGCGCTCTCTCCCAGCCTGTGCCTCTGCTGCTCTGCCGCTCTGCCAAGAGGCCAGAGCCAAAAACCCAAGAGGCCAGAGCCAAAAGAAAACCATAGCCTTGACCAGGGGTCAGCAATCCGCTGCTCCGGAGCCGCACATGGCTCTTGAACCCCTCTGCTGCGGCTCTGTTGCTCAAAACACGCGCCGGCACAGCCACTGATCTGCTCAAAGCTCCACTCCGGAACACAGCGCTAGCTAGTTAAGTAAGTCAGCTAGTTACACTACATTCCTCTGCTAAACAGGCTTCCTGCAGGCTCTCATGTTACATGAAACGCTGCTGAAAAGATTCTCTTTCTTCCAATGTAATCTCCTTCATCTGAATGTTAAAAGCTGGGCTTGGGACCTGTCACAATTCACAGCACTTGACTGTTTATCTGCTAATCAGTCATTAACACACCTATATCTGCGATCTGCTGCAGCAGCACAGCTGCTGATCTGTGACCCCACCGATTTACTGAGCTTCACCCCTCCCCGCCCCCTAGGCCAACCATGGATAAATCAAAGAAAAGTTCCTGAAGATAACCGAACATTTAATGGTACCATGGGTAGATTCATTTGCTTTTACTGCTGACGAACTTATGGGGTTTGTTGTTTAGTGCATCCAGCCCTTTAGCACTGACTTTGACTCTTCAGGAAGCTGTTCTCCTATTCAAAATATATGAAAGGAGTCCTACTAGTTTATAATGTAAGATTAAAAATAACAGTTTTTAGTGACTGAACAAGAGCTGCAGCTAAATCATAATGAAGATATACATAGCATTAAGGTAAAAAAAACTATATATGCAGTGTTATCTTCATTTTAGATGTCAAAGGGGTTTTGCGGCTTCTGGTGTTTTCTTTTGTGTGGGAAACGGGTCCAAATGGCTGTTAAAGGTTGCCGACACCTGGCTTTGATTATACGCACTTTTGTTGGCAGGGTGATGTCTCTGCTTTTTAGTATGCTGTCTAGATTTGCCATAGCTTTCCTCCCCAGGAGCAAGCATCTTTTAATTTCTTGGCTGCAGTCACCGTCTGTGGTGATCTTGGAACCCAGGAAAATAAAATCTGTCACTACCTCCATTTCTTCCCCATTTATTTGCCAGGAAGTGAGAAGACTGGATGCCATGATCTTAGCATTCTTAATGTTGAGTTTCAAGCCAACTTTTGTGCTCTCCTCCTTCACCCGCATCAAGAGGCTCTTTAGTTCCTCTTCACTTTCTGCCATTAGAGTGGTATCATCAGCATATCTGAAGTTGTTGATATTTTTCCCAGCAATCTTATGGTCTGGTATACTCATCTCTTTAAGAACCTGCCACAATTTGTTGTGATCCACACAATCAAAGGCTTTAGCATAGTCAATGAAGGAGAAGTAGATGTTTTTCTGGAACTCCCTAGTGTTCTCAATGATCCAGCGTATGTTGGCAATTTGATCTCCAGTTCCTCTCCCTCTTCGAAATCCTGCCTGTACTTCTGGTAGTTCTCAATCCTAGCTTGTAGGATTTTGAGCATAACTTTGCTAGCATGTGAAATGTGTGCAATGGTGCTGTGGTTTGAACATTCTTTGGCATTGCCCTTCCTTGGGATTGGAATGTAAACTGACCTTTTCCAATCCTGTGGCCACTGTTGAGTTTTCCTAGTTTGCTGGCATATTGAGGGTAGCACTTTTACTGCATCGTCTTTTAAGATTTTGAATAGCTCAGCTGGAATACAGTCACCTCCACTACCTTTGTTGTTGCTCAGACTTCCTAAGGCCCATTTGACTTCACATTCCAGGATGTCTGGCTCGAGGTCAGTGAGCACCCCATCGTGGTTATCAGGGACGTTAAGCTCTTTCTTGTATAGTTCTTCTGTTTAATCTTGCCATCTCTTCTTAATCTCTTCTGCCTCTGTTAGGTCCCTGCCATTTTGGTCCTTTATCATGCCCATCTTTGCATGAAACGTTCCCTTCATATCTCCAATTTTCTTGAAGAGATCTCTGGTCCTCCCTATTCTAGTTTTCTTCTATTCTTTGCACTGTTCATTTAAGAAGGCATTCTTATCTCTTCTAGCTATTCTCTGGAATTCTGCATTCAATTGGGTGTATCTTTCCCTTTCTCCCTTGCCTTTTGCTTCCCATCTTTCCCCAGCTATTTGTAACGCATCTTCAGACAGCCATTTTGCTTTCTTGCATTTCTTTTTCTTTGGGATGGTTTTAGTTGCCACCTCTTGTACAATGTTGCAAACCCCCGTCCATAGTTCTTCAGGAACTCTGTCTATCAGATCTAATGCCTTAAATCTATTTGTCACCTCTACTGTATATTCATCAGGAATATGATTTAGGTCATGCTTAGTGCTTTTCCCTACTTTCTTCACTTTAAGCCTAAATTTTGCAACGAGAAGCTCATGATCTGAGCCACAGTCAGCTCCTAGTCTAGTTTTTACTGACTGTATAGAGCTTCTCCATCTTTGGCTGCAGAGCATATAGTCAATCTGATTTCTGTGTTGACCGTCTGGTGATGTCCATGTGTACAGTCGTCTCTTGGGTTGTTGGAAAAGAGTGTTTGCTATGACCATCATATTCTCTTGACAAAATTCTACCAGCCTGTGCCCTGCTTCATTTTGTACTCCAAGTCCAAACTTGTCTGTTATTCCAGTTATCTTTGGCTTCCTATTTTAGCATTCCAAT
Source organism: Varanus salvator macromaculatus (assembly GCA_023646645.1). NCBI lineage: Eukaryota > Metazoa > Chordata > Lepidosauria > Squamata > Varanidae > Varanus > Varanus salvator. Next base: position 14,598,192 of record JAIXND010000754.1, on the reverse strand, counting down.
CCCCCATGATGATAAGGACATCATTTTTGGGTGTTAATTCTAGAAGGTGTTGTAGGCCTTCAGAGAACCGGTCAACTTCAGCCTCTTTTGCACCAGTGGTTGGGGCATAGACTTGGACTACTGTGATGTTGAATGGTTTGCCTTGGATTCGAACTGAGATCATTCTGTCATTTTCGAGATTGTATTCCAGTACTGCTTTTCCTACTCTTTTATTGACTATGAAGGCTACTCCATTTCTTCTGAGGGATTCTTGCCTGCAGTAGTATACCTGATGGTCATCTGAATTAAATTCACCCATTCCTGTCCATTTTAGTTCACTGATACATCCCTGATTGTTCTGCTGTAGTTGTCACTAACATTCAATGCCATCAATCCTGCTGTTATTCTGGACCACATAGCAGGATTGTTCCTGGAAGATACCATGTTAAGTTGGCAGTCCTTGTTCAAAGAACATTTCCCAGAAGTGGAGTTGGGGAACTCATGTTTGTTTCCTTGGCTGTTGGTCTATGATGTCTTGCATGGATAGATCTTTCCCTCTGTGCCATGTAATGTCTTTGTGGAACTGCAAAAAGAGCTCATCTGAGAATTCAGTGTATAATGTCATCAATATGTAGATGTCATATAACTTGATTCTGACTTGGTGTTTGAATAGGCAATAAATGGCTAAATTATTGCTAGAAAATTGAAGCTTAAATCAGGCAAGAAAGAGGTGTCCCTGATGGAGAAGACAGACAATTGAATAGGAATTCAAACTGTTTTGGGTGGGGGAGAACTTCCACTGAAGAAGCCAGTTTGAAGTCTGAGGTGCTCCAGAACTCAGGTTTACATCTGAAGGACCAGATGGCCAGATGTGCCTTTGGCCAGTTGAGGCTGATCCATACTCCACACATTTATGAGGAGGTGACACCTGGCCACCTGGCCACCTATGCATTAATTACAACCAGCTCAGAATATTAGAATATGCACTACATGAACAACTTTGAGGGCTTCAGTCAGTCCAGAAGGCAGCTGCAAAGATGTTGGTGGGCACATTCTGTGGGGATCATGTTATCTCAGTCTTGCAGAGCTGAACTACTTATCAGTGTGCTTATGGACAGAATTCAAATTGTTAGAAATTATCTTTATATGTCTAAAAGGTCCAGATCCAGTTTAGGACTGCCTCCTTCCATAGTGTTCTGTCTGCTCCCTAAGATCAGAAAGCGAGACCATTTTCTGTGTCATCTGAAATCTTACCATGTTTGAGTTGGAAGAAAATGTGAATGGCCTTCTCAGCCAGATCATGTCCCATGCAGTGTTCTTGGCCCTTTCCTTGATGTTTTCTGCTGCTTTGTCATATCAGTCTCCTGTTGGATGTGACAGAATGTTTTCATGGGTTTCTTTCAACTGTTGCTCATGCCTCATTGGTTGTTTTACATTGTTTTTGTGAGGTTGTAATGATTAAATTTGTAACTTGGCCTCAGTGGTGCTTTTGCCCCAGAAGCATGTGATACAACTAACTGTTTTAATAAAAACAAAATAAATAAATGAAACTATCTGTCTAAAAGCAAACTTCTGAACTTCTCAGAAAGTTTTGCCAGTTTACTCCCCATAATCCATCATCATCAGGGCCTTCCCTGAGCACACTGTGGGGCCTACATGTGCACTCTGTCATCTCAATTTATTCTTGTTATTAGCTTGGACAAGTTGCCACTTCAGCAGTGAAGCCGTCATTGTCACTCAAAAGAAGTTAGACATAGTACAAACAATTAGGTTTTATATTTCATTATTCATTGTATTTTCATAAAATTTGGGTAACACTTTAACTGAAGTCATTGTTCTAAGGTTCTAAGGAACAAGAGGGCTCTTTTTCAGTTAAAACAAATGAACACATGAGATTGTCCAATACCAAATCAAAGCCCTGGTCTTCCAAACTATCTACACTGACAGACAGCAGCTTTCCAAAGGCTTGGGCACTTGTATTCCTCTTTAGCTAGAGAGGCCAAGCATTAAACCTGGGAACTTCTGATGCTCTCCGAGTGAGCAGTTCCCTTTCCTTCTGAAGGTCACTCTTTCAAGCTGCTTTGTTCCATGAGTAACTCAAGTGGAAGTGAAGGGTAGATATGGAATAGCAGGGCATTACATAATGTCTATATCAGTTTGGAATTCTGCAGGTTCTTTCTTTGGTTGCAGGAGTCTGGTTTCTGAAAAGAGGGCTGCTTCACTTATTGCATTTTTAGGCACTGAAAACATGTTAGGTGTTGTGCACACCTGACATACATATTGATGTGTTTTGCACAACACACCAGTCCATCATGGGTAACCAGACATGAACCAGGCCTAAAACATTTCTATGCATGGTAAGAACTAAACACAGTCCTTTACATTTGTACTGATTTGCTTTCAAAGGTTCATGAAGACCCCGGATGAGATTATGAGTGGCCGCACTGACCGCCTGGAGCATCTTGAATCTCAGGAACTAGATGAGCAAATATACCAGGAAGATGAGTGCTGAAGGAACATGTTCCCTTGCTTCGCTTTGGTCTGTGGAAGAACAGTCTGTACAGAGGCACATTCATGTGGGAAATGAAACCCAGGACTCAACATTTACCTTGGAGACCCGGCAGAGCCCCAGAGCACCTTAGCAAAACAAATCCATTGGCAAGGGTAGTGTTGGCAGTAACATTTGGGAGAAAAAGAAAGAGAGCACTACTGCATTGTTGGTTTTTAGAGTCTCCCTTGCCCCAGTGTGTTTTTAGTTTTCCATTTTTGTTTGGTTGGCTTGGGATTTTATTTTTCTCATTAACATGCCATTTCGCCTTTTTTAATGACTTTTGTAGAGCAAAACATCTGGCTTTTTCTTATGCGGAAAGATTTCCTATGGAAATGTAGCACAACTGTTTTCTGTGCCACGTATCACAATATGATTACAGCATAGGAACAAATAGTGGCAAATGTCACATGAGGGGTCTGAAAATGTCTCCAGTTGTCTAAAGAGATTTTATTCACTCTTGTCACAAAGGTAAAATACCTTGGACTGCAATCTATGATTGAGGGTTTAAGAAATGCAGAGAAGTGCTGATTGAAAGTCTGGGAGATCTGACTGGCATATATTGAACTGGTGTTGGGTCTTGAAAGTGTTGGATAACTCCCAGAGTGCACAGACTTTATTCAAGCACCTCAGTATGCAGGAATTAGAAGGAAATAGGAGAAGCTCTAACAAAACACAGTACAGTTCCTCAGGGTTTTCCAGCTTAAGGAAGATGTAAATAAAAACCACACTGATAAGATAAAATGTGTGTTTGATTGCATTTGTTGAGCCACCAACAGGGTATTTCAGGTGCAAGGCTGAGGCTGGGTTCCTGTGCTAGCCAATTGCTTCTAGAGGCAGAAGAAACAGTGCTCATAAAAAAAGCAAGTGTTTGGGGCCTTCAGAATAGCACTTTAGCCTTTCTAGAAGCTTCCCCAGGATTGGGCTAGACTTCTCTGAGAGATGTCAACAATACCACATGCACTAAAGAAATCCCACAAATAAAATTTCTGGGCTGATTGGTTTTATTTTACTCTGCTCTACCCATATTGCCATTTTTGGACAATCTTATCCATTTCTCTGTGGATTTTAATGAAAAGAACTTCTCATTCTTGCCCAGTTAAGTTTAAATGTTTTTTGCTGGTTGCAGCTCCAGGTTAGTTCTGTAGCCTTTAGGATGAGAGGAGTTTTGTATGTGCCTTTTGTTGATAGGAAGTCTTAGTTCTGTAAATCTCATTAAGTCCCTTTCCTCTGAAGATTGTTAAATTATCCTGAGAGCTGTATGTTATTCTATGGTTTTATACCACGAAATATCTTACTCTTTGTAGAGTGCATATGTTTGTGTGTACACATGATGACAGAATGCTGTGTGTGTTACAGTATCTCTGCTTTGTACAAGCCATTGACAGGGTTCTGTGTGTGTTACATTCAAGAAATCAAATTTAGCTGCCACAATAACTTAGACTCTAACAGGAAATATGAAATATTATTGATTTGATATGCAAATTAAGTATACTTGGCTGTTTTCTTAATTTGCATAATGTGTTATGCTTCTACAACTGGGTTATAGTCACAAAGAGCCACACTGAGTCATGAAGTCCTATTTTTCACCCTGCTCTGTCACTGAAAATTCTGCTCAGACATCCTTCCTATTTATGACATTTCGCTACACTTTTTCCAGCCTCTCTCCTGAACCTTAATGATAGAAAAATGTTTCCCCCACCATGTGTGTGTGTGCACGTCTAAGCAATTACACTTCAGATTCTCAAGGGGCTGAGTCTAGGACCTGTTCCTGAATTTGGATGGTGACCTTGTGGAAAGTGCCCAGTGAGTTTTAGCTGTTGGGCAATATTGAAATGAAATTAAATTAAATGCTTACAACCCAGGCCATCATTTTGTTTTTTTAATCCATGATAATAACAGTCATGCACTCTTAATAGGCATTTAGCAGTATTCAATAGAAAATTGGCAAACCCCTCTTTTTTGGGTTTTTGTTGTTCTAGAAAATATTTAATAGTGAAATGAAATGTACTACTGATAGAGATTAACTTCTTATATTTAAAATGTAGTATATGGAAAGAAACTCATTTTGCACACATGTAAAACATTCATTCTGTCATGCACGCAAGCGGCCATTTCTCCCACCCTTTGCTCATCACTTTTCTCCAGTGGTAGCTCCTCCTGCCCTGCTTCCTTTTCCTTTGCAGCCCCTGTAGCTACTGACCCTTACTTAACTTGCTTGTTACTTACACCTTGGCCAGCACATATTAGCCAGCACATTAGATGCTCAGCACTTAAAACAAATTGAAATCAACTCCAGCAGGGTTCTTGCTTACCCGATAGCCCACCAATGAAGTAACATTAACATGTTTTATGCAATTATTTCTTAATGAGCTTAAGGTCCTACACAGTGTTTATTTCACACATTTCAAATTAACTGCTTTATGCATTTGCAAAAAACTTCAGTTCCATTTTGCAGTTCATTTTTTGTAAATTCATCATTGTTTATAGCTGATTGACTCTTCCAGAAAAAAAGCCTATCCTCCATTCATTTCCAAAAAGTAAAAAAAGTAAAGAAGACGTCATGTCTGAAAAGGCAGACCTCTAAGACCAGGATATCAGAATATGTCTTTCATTCATGCAAGCAGCCCAGACTGTGTAGGCAAATTTAATACATGAACCATGTGATCACAGATCTGTTCAGAGGCAATTTCCGTGACTGAGGTAGCTGGAAAAAGAACATATCATTTGATGGCTGTTAAAGAGTGAGATAAAATTGCAACAGAAACTGTGTTTTTCAGATGCATCAATCCAATCAGAATTCTTGTTTCCTTTGGGCCAAACTAGATGTTATAATTAATGCATGATTGCCAGTGAAAATGGTAACATTGCATCCTATTTGTAACTATACCTGCCTGTCATGACATTCTGCTCTTCCCCACCCCACCAGCAGCAGCCTAAGACAGCCAATGGTAATAGGAAATCTACTTTGAAAACGTAAACATGTTGGGGAACAGCTGTGCTGCAATGAGTCACTTTTAGGTTCCCCATACAAATGAGCATTGTAAACAACTCAGCGTTCACACAAGGACTGAAGATAAAATTCTTTACCATGTCTGTCTAAACGGCTGCAACCATATGCAAATTAATGGTGAAATGGTTGTACTATTTTTTTTAAGAATAATCTTTTTATTTTCTTAAATAAATTATAGTCTGTTAATGATGGCTCTTTTTTTTCTTCAAGGTGTGGGGTTAAGGGACTGAACTGAATGAATGTAACAAAGCAAACAAGAATGCCTCTTCTCAGGGCCAGTGAGTTGCAAATAATTTTTAAATGCTTGTAATTACATCATCTCAATAAATTTTTTAATATAAAAATGTGTTGTCTTCCTTAAACAAGCATATGTCACATGTCAAGATTGCTCTTCACTCTGGTGTCTCTATGTTATGCACACCTTTCCAGCAAGATCCTTTACCCAATGTGTTAATCACAACAGCAGACATTTAAGATGTTATGCCAGCAGGCATTTAAAATGTTATGCCTGGTGGTTCTTCCATGCCCCCATTGTATGTCTCATCAGAGCAAATGTGTCATTTCTCCTGGTGTTAGCTGGCACAAACATGTAACATGCCCACTTCAACAAAGGTCCTGCACACTTTGGTAACTCTTTTCTTATGTACTAGGGCACAGTGACCATTTACTTAATGTTTTCTCTGTTTGGACTTAAAGTCTTTTGTTAACCCTTTCCTCAAACTTTCTTCTTAATCCTGAACTCTTCACCTGCATTCATAGAATCACAGAATCATAGCTGAGTTGGAGAGGACTTATTACGGCCATCAAGTCAATGCAGGACTCCAAGTTAAAGTATCCCTGCCAGATGACTGTCCAGCTGCCTCCTGAATGCCTCCAATATGGGAGAGACCACAACCTCCTAAGGCAATTGGTTCCATTGCCACACTGCTATAAGGAGGTTTTTCCTGATGTCCAGCCAGTAGCTGCTTTCCTGTGACTTGCGCCATGTCCTGCACTCTGGCATGATTGAAAAGAGACCCATGGCTGTTCTACTTCCTACTTAGATTTCTCGAAAGTAACACCCTTGTACAATAGAAGTAAAATGGTTGTCTTTAGTGAGTCCCTGTCCATTGGTATGTTTGGTAAATATTATGCTCTGGAGGCAAAATGACTTTTGACTACCTTTTAAAAGAAAATTAGATAATGAGGAGGTTAGGCTGCACTGATAATAGCTGCAAATTATTTTTTGCATACTCTCTTTTGAAATCTAAGAGGTTTTAATATGCAATTTAGCTTGTTAAATGAACTCTTGGCATAGGAAGAAACAAGCTCATGGCATAAGGTAAGAACTTTGTAGTAAGAAAATTTCCTATTTTTGATGTGTTTTGGAAGGATGTTGAACAATGGCTTGAAAAGCAGTATTAAATGAATAATGATGTTTATGTTGTAATATGAAATTTTATTAAAGTGGTACCTTGGCTCATGAACTTAATCCATTCCAGGACTCTGGTCATGACCCAAATTGGCCATGAGCCAAATCAAATTTCCCCATAAGGATCCGTGTAGATAAGGTTAATCCGTTCTGCAACTATTTTTTATTCACAAAAATTTGAAGCAATGTGACAACAACAAAGATCGTGGCCATCTCCCCCGCCCCCCCCAGCAATCGTGCGGGGGTTTGGGGGGGAGACAAGTGCTATCGCAGGCATGCTGGGGAAAGGCAGGTGTGAGCCCGCGAGGGGGAGGGGTGCAGGCGTGTTGGGGGGAGGCAGATGTGGGTGCACTCGGGCAGGGAACACAGGCACAATCGCAGCTATCTCCCCAGCACAAATGTGGCCATCTCTTCCCACTCCCAGCTCGACCACAATTGCGCCCATGCAGGGAAGGAGGGTGGGCTTGTGATTGTCACCCGATGCAGAGTTTGCGACCTGTGGCAAAATTTTTATGAAATTTTTGTTCGTGACCTGATTTGGTCGTGAACTGAGGCGTTCGTGAGCCGAGGTACCACTGTATTTGGAAATTGTATATTCCATAGAGAGCATTTGGTAATGGAAGGAGAATGGAGTTGTTTTTAGCTCATAATACTGTATGAGATCCAAAGCATATGAGCTTTTGTATATGTTTTGTATTTGGCTCTGTATATACCAAAATTCTTGGCAAGCCCTGAACAAAACCCAGCATCTCAATACAGTGCAGACCTGTGCATAGAAGTGTCCTTTGGACCACAGGGTACCCTGGAAAGAGTTTGCCAACCAACCATACCACATTAGTCTATTTCCATCTATTTTGTGATGGAATTATCCATGCCTAACTACCAGTGAGGTTATCCTGACTGCAGAATTCACTTTCTTGAGAATATCAGTTTTTGTGAGGTAGGAGGGAGCATCATTGTTTCCACAGCATTCTTTTAAAGCTGCTTTCTAGACTTCCTTATGACTGTTAAAAAAGAGAGGCAAGGTGAAGTTACTTAATTTATATAAGTCACAGAAAAAATATATTTGCCATTGCTTTACAGCAGCCAAAGCAATAGTGATTAGTTTGTGTCATCTTCCTATTTTCCTTAGCCTAAAACTCTTTCCTGCTGGTTTGTCTAGAATTCACAATCTTTCAGTCACTAGTAGAGAAACATATTCTGCACAGAAATTGCTCAATAGAAAATACAACAAGGAATGTTTTCCATTGTCTCCTCTCCACAGAGAGTGAAAAGAACTTTGAGATACCTTGGGATGCAGCCAGTCTGAAATTGCAGAAGGCATTTGTTGAAATCTCAGTGAAGTTAAGGCTTTCATTAGAACAAACTCAGACACCTGAAGAAATAGTTTCCAGTCTATAATGATTTTTCCCCTTGCATCCCAATGTACCTTTTAGCATCTTTCATTTCTTCTTTACTGCTGATAACACAGCCCTGGGTATACATGGGTGATGAGAGTAGATTGCACTGAGGAAGGAAAACAATGTCCCCAGCAGATTAGGTGCATTAGTTGCCTTTCATCGGGGGGCAGTGTTTCAAAACGAGCCCTCCTTCTCTTACTTCAGGTGGAAGTGCAGGGGGTGTCAAGGTAAACAAGAGAGCATGGCCCCAATCCTCTCCTGCTGCTGTTCCTCTTCTCCTTTGCTTATTTCATTTCCCTCTCCTGGTCCTTGCACAAATCTGTCCTCTTCTGTTGACATTTAGATAAGTTCAATATGGAAATCTGTCCTTTCTGTTAATATTACACCCCACAGCATCCATATTTTTAGGTGTGCACCAATAAACAGAATGTATGACATGGCCCTAGCACTTAGCTTGTTAAATATGCCACATGCTTTATCTCAGAACATTACACTTAAAATCTCTACATCTGAAGTATTTTTATCCCCATATTGGCAATGGAGGAGTGCACTGAGAAAGAAGTGTCTTCCTTAAGTCCCTGGCTAGGGAAGACATGACCTAGGATTTGCTACTTCAACTTTCACTTTCTTGGGTTAAAACTGAAGATGAGCTGGGCAGCCACATCTGTTAGTTAGTTAGTTAGTTAGTTAGTTATTTAAAGCATTTGTATGCCACCCCATTCACAAAAAGGCTTGGGGCGGCTTACAAAACAGAATCAAATACAAAAATACAAAAATGATACAAATATTAAAATAATTTATCCCTCCCCCCTCTCGGTGCATCTCGGCCACTAAGTATAAATAAATTAAATATACAATAACCCATATAAAGGAACAAAAAACCACCTAAGATAGTACCCTTAACCAACAAAACCACAACATACATGACTACTAAACAAACAACAGAAAACCTCAACCAAAACCAACATTAACAGTTAAAATAGGACTTAAATAAAAAGGTCTTCGCCTGGCGCCGAAAAGCATATAACGACGGCGCCAGGCGAACCTCTCCAGGGAGCGCATTCCATAGTTGGGGCGCGACCGCCGAAAAAGCCCTCCTCCGGATACTCAACCATTTCACCTCCCTCACGGGAGGCTCCCGGAGGAGGCCCGCAGTTGCAGATCTTAGGGGGCGGGAGGGCACATAAGGGCGCAAGCGGTCCATAAGGTATCCAGGTCCCAAACCGTTTAGGGCTTTATAGGTTAACACCAAAACCTTGGATTTGGCCCGGACTTCAATTGGGAGCCAGTGGAGCTGACGGAGGACTGGGGTTATATGAGAATAACGCCCAGCCCCCGTCAGCAACCTGGCAGCTCTATTTTGCACCAACTGAAGTATCCGGACCGTCTTCAAGGGCAGCCCCACGTAGAGGGCGTTGCAGAAATCTAGCTGAGAAGTTACCAACGCGTGTGTCACTGTCACCAGGCAGTTCCGGTCCAAGAAGGGACGCAGCTGATGTACCAGTCATAACGGCAGGAAAGCACTCCTCGCCGCTGCCGTCACCTGGGCCTGTAACAACAGCTGTGGACCTTGTCCTTTAGAGGGAGTGCAACCCCATCCAGGACAAGGCCCAAGTCCCCCACCCCTAGACCCAAACTGCCCACTAACAGGACCTCCATCTTGTCTGGATTGAGCTTCAGTTAATTGGCCCTCATCCAGCCCATTACCTCGGCCAGGCACCAGTTCAGCACAGCCACCGCCTCACCTGGATCAGTAGAAAACGAGAGGTAGAGCTGGGTGTCATCAGCGTACTGATGACTCCGCAGCCCAGACCTCCTGATGACCTCTCCCAGCGGTTTCATGTAGATGTTAAAAAGCAAGGGGGACAAAATGGACCCCTGCGGTACCCCATGGCATAACTGTCAAGGTGCAGAGCCATAGTCCCCCAGCACCACCCTCTGGAATCGGCCATCAAGGTAGGAGCGCAACCACCACCAAGCGGTGCCTCCAACACCCAACCCAACCAGCCTATCCAGAAGGATACCATGGTCAATGGTATCGAAAGCCGCTGAGAGGTCCAGGAGAACCAACAGGGACGCACTCCCCGTCTCTCTCCCTGCACAGGTCATCATACAGGGCGACCAAGGCAGATTCAGTGCCGTACCCGGGTCTGAAGCCAGACTGAAATGGGTCCAGATAATCCGTCTCCTCCAAGAGTGTTTGGAGTTGTCCCGCCACCACCCGCTCTAGTACCTTGCCCAGAAACGGGATGTTGGCCACCGCTCTATAATTGGCGGCCACCTCTGGATCCAGGGATGCCTTCTGTAGGACTGGCCGGACTACCGCCTCCTTTAGGAGTGCAGGCACCCGGCCGTCTCTTAAAGAGGCATTGACCACCTCCCGGATCCAGGGTCCAATCCCGTCCATGGCTGTCTTTAGTAGCCAGGAAGGGCATAGGTCTAGTAATCAAGTGGTAGGACGTACTCGTCCAAGCACCTTGTCCACATCATCAGGCCACAACAATGGAAATTCATCCATTAAGCATAGACCAGACGGCGTCGAAGGCAACTCCAGAGCAGAAACTGTTTCTAAAGCAGAGTCGAGCTCACAGCGTATCTGAATGATTTTCTCCCGAAAATGCTGGGCAAACTCGTCACAGCGGGCTTCCGAGGGCGGCACCAGATCTTTCTTCAGGCCAGGATGTACTAGGCCCTGAACCACACGGAAGAGCTCCGCCGGATGGCATTGTGAGGAGGCAATGGAGATGGAGTAGAATTTCCTCTTCGCCATCCTCACCGCCACAACATAGGCGCGATAATGCGCACACAAGTGTGTTCAGTCAGATACCTGTCATGATCTCCTCCACCTGCCCTCTAGTTGTCTCCCTGCCTGCTTCATCGCCCATAGGTCGAACGTATACCACGGAGATGAACGGGCTCGGCTAGACGGAAGAGGACGCTTGGGAGCAATTGTGTCGATGGCCCTGGTCATCTCCTCGTTCCACAATTCTACCAGGGTGTCAACAGGATCACCTGGACATATGGATAGACAGCCAGCTGACAGCCCTTAATGATGACCACCAGCTTCACCTCTCAGCTCTCCCGGTTTTAAACACATCCTGCCACCTGTACTTTTCTAAAGACAGTATCTAGGAAATAGTCACCAAGGCAAAGGGCCTTGGTGACCCTCCAAGTCAAGAATTTTCTCATGAATGTACACATAAATGCTGGTGTTGGCATTGGTGCCCCACCCCCAACATGTGTAAGAAGCCACCAGGCCCCACCAGGTCAGGCCACCCCCATGCTCTGGCTGGAAACACACAAGAAGCTAGGCCTGAGGATAAAGGTGGAATGGAGGCCTGCCTGAAAGGGCCTCAAGTCCATAAGAGTAGGGTAGGTCCATTGTGAGAGAACAAAAGTCAGTGGCTGCAGCTGCAGCTAAGGCTCATCAAGAGGAGCCTATTGAGTTCTGGGATGTGGCAGGACAAGAGGGAAAGCAAAGGAAAGGGGAGGATCCATTTGCAGCAACCTGCCCTGCTCTTCTTTGACTAGGTACCTGGCATGGCCCATCAGAAAGAAACCAAACCACTGCCAGTATGGCCAAACATAGACTTACCCTTCAGTGTGGAACCAGCTGATGAGCCTCGGGTGCAATGAATCCATGCCCACAGGAACTGTCAAGACTTGCTACAGGCTGCCAGAGGAAGGTGCCTCAAGAAGGGCAGGTAGTTCACACACAGAGTGTTGGGCATTGTGTTGATTTAAAGCCAGGAAGAGGGAAATGGGGTGCAAGTCTTTTCCATGAATAAGGATCTCTAAGGTGCCTTGGCCTCAGTCGGGCAACTAGGGGCAAAGACTTACAAAGTCTCTCTGTGCTTACTTTAATGGCTGATGAATATGGAGGCTAAAGAAGAGGGTGGGTTCAATGTACCCCTTCATGAGGAGGGGCGCACACCATGCAAGCCCAGCTTTGAGAGTTGGAGAGGCACATGGATGACAAGCATGGCTGCCCCTTCAGGGCTGGTTTGGTTCCTTAGACACTATACTATAGTAACTCTTGACATCATGTAAAGAACGGCAAACCCAACAGGCTCACAAGGAATACACAGTTCAGAGATCTCTGATTCTCCTTCCCAGTGGTCCAGAAAACATATCTGTATGCATGTGCAAGAAAGTTCTAGGCAATCGGAGTAGTAATCCACACTTACTAGTGTCTGCTTTTTCACCAAAAAAAGAACAAAGCACAATGCCTCTTTTCTCTATCCCTTTCTCTTTTTTCCCTTGCCCATCCTTTTTTTTCTTTTTTTTTACAAAAAGGAACAAAGGACAATACAGAACATTTATAACTGACAACATCACTAGCAAACATGCAGGAAAAAGTCCACAGACACCCGTGTGTAAGAATTTCCCAGTGTCTCAAAATGCAGGAAGAAGACTGGTTACCAAGGACAACGCCAGAGGTTCAGGAGCGCCAGCAGATCCCAAGCTGGCTTATAAAGACAGTTTGTTAGCCCGAGGTCATTGAACAGTAGCCAAGGCTGCTCAGTACATATAGTTTCCTAACAATCCCTTTTCATCCTTTGCAGACCAAAGGGAAGCAGCTGAATGACAGGTGGATCTAACAAAGGAAGTATTCTTTAGAGTTCCTGACTTCCCTCAGGGATGGGAAGTGCCAGGGCAGCCTTTTACAGGCCCAGTTTCCTTTTGAATGAAAGAGAAAGAAGCAGACATATGCTGGCTTTGTAATATGTGTTGGTTTACAAACATAGCAGTTGAGAGGCGAGCTGACAAACAGGCACCTACTGAGCAAGAAGCACAGCGCTGCAAGTCACCCTGAAGACTGAGTCCACTAGCCCAGCAAATGTTTGGATTTAATTACTCCTATGTTTAATGTTTCTAACAAAATACACTCATGCTCACAAGAGTTCATCATCACAAATGGCACAATCTTTTCGAGTTCCACATTTTGCTGCAACCAACTTGACATGGATATCATTCTGCTATGTTTTGACTTCCACTCCAGCAACGCAAGGGTTACCTCTGCAGTCCCTTGCTGGCACAGCAGCCATCTTGGGGAGATGCATGCTGGGTGCTGAGCATGCCCCCTTCAGGTCCTGGTGCCAGCACACCCATGCCAGAGTAGAGCTGCAGTCCCTGTCCCATCACTCTGTACTACTGGTGCAGTTACAAAACTACTGTTGATACACTGCTCTCTGTCTATACCTTCTCACTAGCACAGAGAAAGCTGCTGTGCCAAGGATGGAGGATAGACCAAAACCCCTTTCCCTCTCATGTGTTTTTTGAATACGGGACATTCTTCATTTGGCATAGCATGAAAAACAAACAAAAAACCCCTACTCTTATGGACATTCTGGTGTGAAATTGTAAGGGATGATTGAAGGCAGCACTATTTGCTATTTCTACACATTTGAATCAATTGCCCTATTACTGGAGCAAGAGTTCCAAAGCAAGAGGTGCCACCAAGAAAGCCTCACAGCCCCAGGTGGGTTTCCCCTGCAGGCTGCCCTGGGCACCATTTGCTCTCTTGTAAAGCCAGAAGAGCTCTGGGGCCCAAGTAGTGCTATCAGCTCTTAGCCTTGCTTCTGTCCTCCTTACCACTTCTGCTCAGTGATTTGCCATCCCAAGATGCACTCCCCTAACCCTCTAGCAGATTTTGCTCAGTAATACTTTGGTTTGTGTGTACAGCTGGGTACACAAAGTGATCACCTGTGTTTCATAAAGAACTCCTGGTTCAGTGACAGTGCTCATGTGAGTAATTCTGTTGTCTCAACTGGGTGCCTTCACCTGTTATGCTACCCCACCCTGATAATAAGTCATAAGCCAGGATGAGTGGGTTGGCCAGGAAACAACCCACAGAGACGACTGGGTTCACCATGGACTCTTGGCTCCATCCTCCCAGACTGATCCTTCCATAGCTATCACAAGAGGACACTGCAGGTGAAATGAGTTATTTTGCCCTAGCCCCTCCCACTGTGATTGCAAGTCTTTTTTTAGGCATACCATGGCTTTTTTGCATTTTACTCTTATTTTTTGGACACCAGTAAAGCTGTCTTTTTCAACCTCTTTTCTGATCCTTCTTTGGTCAGCTACAAGCAATCCCTTCAAAGTGGCCAATTGGCACCATAGTTGACCAATCTTCTGAAATGTTGTTATTACACATAGAATATGTGCCAAAATCTTAATGTATGCAGGCTGCAGCAATGTTGCAGTTGGTAGCATGCAGATGCAAACACTGGGCATTTCCCACAAGAGGCTTTGGTTTTTGTTCACCAGTGTCAGATGGCAAATGATCCGGAAAAAGCTAGTACATGGTGCTCTGCAGCTGCAAAGAGTTGGTGAGGGGAGTAAAACCTCCTTCACAGCAAGATCTTCACTGTTCTTTTGGCTCTTTAGTTCCCACTAGGGGATGTATTTTGCACTTTGACAGCTGGCTGTCAAAACTCTGGGTTCCTTTACAAAGTAGGCTTTTAGTGAAAATTGGGGGTATTGGTCTGCAGTTCAAAGTCTGCCTCTTCCTAGTTTACCTGAACAGGCTCAGACTACATGGGATGATGAGTAAGTCCACTCAAAGTAGCTGGCAACAAACATGAGGGTTATTGGGAGAGGAGGGGCTGCTTGCCCTTTCCCTTGTCAGCCACTGGTCTTTCCAAAATCAGTGCGTCAGTGGAAAGGTGCCCCTCCTCGTGTTCTCCCCTGCCTGAAGCTAGAAAATCAACTTGGGAGGAAGAAGAGGCACATTTGTAAGCAGAAGCACAGGAAAGAGAAGCAGCCGTGTCCTTCGCTCCCACCACTGTGTTCCACTGCACTCAAGGCTGCTTTGCATTGAAAATGGGCAGAGGGGGGCTGACAATGGCATGCACAGTTTCACCCTTAAAGTCAAAACTAAAAATACTTTAAACTGATGGGCTTTTCTACGTGATGCTGTTAATCTGCTGCATCTGCTTCCAGGTTTATCACAAAACTTAGATCCAAGCACAACACAAGTGTTTCTTCTACTTTCCACTATATAACATCTAGGTAACACTGTGGAATAGTTAGATATACACACAAGAGGAGATCACACTTTCTTTCAGCTTCAGAAATATGAACTCATTTCCTCTGCTCTAAAATGTCCCTCAGGGAACATTGCTCACAAACAAAAGCAAAACTGGCCTATCCCAGCATTGGATTAGTAACTCACAAGCAAGCATGAGCAAGGGGATGACAAGTGCATAACAAATGCCTCATGTGGAGAAGCTCTGCATTTAGCAGGTTCACCCTCTCTTTCATTTTTATGGAGCAGGACAGCCCTGTGCAACTCCCAGCATCCCCCAACCAACACATATGGAGGGCACTACACCTGGGAGTCTTCCCAGGAGTGTGCCCACACAGAAAGAAGGGTGATATTCGAAGAGCTGGGACTCTGGACCTACTCTAGAGTAAAAATGAAGTGGACTTTGACTACAAGGCCTTCTTTAAGAGCTTGTTGCAGCCAAGCCCAGGAAGAGTCCTGAGAACTTGCCTGGGTGCCTAGACACAGAGCTAGAGTCCTGCTATATAGACTGCCACAGCACTCTTGATTAGTCTACCTATTAGAGCTTCCAGCCCTTAATCATCTCATGAATTATGTCCAGAGTGAACTATTATAACATTCAGCACTGTTTGGAGAAACTGGACAATGTACCCAGGAAAATATGAAGAGAAGTGCAATTGCTCCCCAAGAAATTGGGAAGATTTGGAGTGGTGGTACATACATGCTTTTATATATAGCTGTTGTAATAGCTGTTAATGTGATGATTTTCTTGAGTTCATTTAATAAGGATTTGAGTCTCAGCTTCATGATAGTCAGAAATAAACAAAAAGTAAGAAAAGATGCATTTTATCTAAGAATTCAAATTTGTTGTGAAGAAACAAAAAATCCAGATGGCAAAAGAGAATCCACAGATAAATGCATTTACACCAGCCTGAAGGCATGGCCTGAAAGAAAGAAAATGATGTGGCACTGAACTGTGCAAAAGTATTTTGGCTGAGTGAATCCCTTGATCAATTACAACATGACAGGGAAAGGGAGACACACAGCTCTTTAATAGCAAAGCCTTTGCCCAGATGATCTAGAGCTGATCAATTCTCTACATTAATCATATATCAGGTTCAAAAGATATTATTATGTCTTCACTGTGATATGCCTCTACTTGCCCACACAAGTAAGGATCATCCTCACCCACATCCAGACAACGTGCGGTTGGGATATAGGCAGAACATTGCATTTGGAGGTGCTTTCTGGAATTCAAATGCAGTGCCTCTTTTCCACACATGTACCTCTTTGCAAAGTTAAGAGTTGGTTCCTTACATGGATGAACTTTTGAGAGATGCCTTCCCAAATACTAAGTGTATTGGAATGTACCCCATTATCTGGTTTAATCCACAGCTTGATCGTGTTTATTTTTTAAATACTTCTTTTATCAAGCTACCAAGGAAGGCATTCACCTAATAAAGGGTCTTCATTTGCTCTTCCCCAGGGTGAAATAAGAAAATGTCTATTTAGTCCAGGTTTTAAAATCACATGATTGCCTGTGGCAAGTAAAAGCATTTCCTACATGAGATATCAATTTCAATGTGTATACTCTGGAAACCTTGTTCCTAGTTGCATGTGCATGGGTGAATCCTTGCCAACATTATGAATTTGAAATATTGATGTACATCTAGCAATCAAATCTGCTGTGTCAGGTATACAGCTATCCTTAGATATCTTCTCACCTGACACAACAAATCAACACAACTCCCTGTCCTACCTATCTTTTGAAATTGCATCCACACAGATTAGGAACAGAAAAAATGTACCATCTTTGAACTTGCTTCGTATAGTGATTCTTAGCTTTCTAGATTTCCAAAAATCAGAAAAGCAAGGGGCAAAGTTGCTTTCTTCCAGCTTTTTTAGCTTTCTATCCAGGTGAATAAATCCACAGATTCACCTAACCCTTAGGGCAGGGGTCCTCAAACTTTTTCAACAGGGGGCCAGTTGAAAGGTGGTGGCGGCAGGCGCAGGCCAGTGAGGCGGTGGTGGCGGCGGGTGGGCACGCGCATGGTGAGGCAGTGGCTTGCTCAGAGATTTCCGAGCAAGTCCAAAACGATCTCCGAGTGAGCAAGCCACCACTTCGCTGTGCGTGCGGCAAGGTAGGCGGTGGTGGCAGCGAGCGCAGGCACGGGGAGTCCAAAACCTCTGAGGTGGGCCAGATAAATGGGCATAGTGGGCCGGATGTGGCCTGTGGGCTGTAGTTTGAGGACCCATGCCTTAGGGCTTGCTTCTCTACTTGAGGGGTTTAAGCCCCTGTTTGACTGAGCTTCATATTGTGCACTTCACGGAAATTTGTGGAGCCTTTTCATGACATTGTGGTCCTCCAGAGCTTCTCCAATTTTTCCTGTGCTCTTTACATGCTTTTTTTTAAGGAATGAGGAAAGTCTGACATTGCATTTTAAACTGCAAAATACCAGAATAAAAGCTTTTTGAAAAATCACATATATGCAATAGTTTAGGTCTACATTAAGGACTTCTCTACATTAAGGGTTTAACTTATTGTGTTACTGGGGTGCTTCTTCCATTTTCATTTCAATCAGAAATATGTGTCCTTTGCATCAAGATTTTTTGGGGGCTTTGCATTTCTCTGCCTTTCACATATTTTGTTAACCAAGCACAAGGTGGCATTGTGCAAGCCCTGAAATGGCTTTGCTGTGACACTTGAGGGTCTTAACTGCTGTTTGATGTGATTTAAACGTTAATACCAGACTTTCCTCACTCTAAAATTAAACACCACCATGGAGGCTGGGAAATGGCATCAGGAGCAGGCCCCACACAGGATCCCAAGAGTGCGAGGGGCATCCCATTCAAGAAGCCTCGCTCTGTGCCTGCACTGGAACGTCTAACGCCAGGCATTTTCTATTTAAACAAAATACTTTTATGCCAAAATGATTTGGAAAGATACAATAACATCCAAAACCACAGATACTTCATAACCCCGAGAAAAAAAGAGAAAGACAGCATTTATACATTACCTGCCAAAGCACCTTGCATTTCTCTGCCAGGTCCAACCATAAACTGAAGAAGGGCAGGTTGCCATCCTTTTGAAAAGCAAGTAAAGATGTAGAACTTGGTGCTTCAGGATGGAAATGGCTCCCCAGCCTTGGGGCAAGCACTGCAAAAGTCTAACTCCCCACAGCCTTGGATCTAAATTTCCAGAGTACCAGGATATGAAATGCAGCCTGACAGAAGGACCAAAATGGCAGAGGGACTACAGAGGGAAAACCAGCAAATGAATCAGGCCTAGGAGCAGATGGGCAGCCAATGCAGTTGCTATACTCACTACTAGCTATGTGTGCTTGCCTGTCTGCCAAGAGTCACGCAGTGAAATTATCTTCAAGAGCAACATCCCCTAGCAGCAAAGGGGGAGCTGGTGTGGAGCAGGGTGTCTGGTTCAAATCTCTACTCATCCATGAAGCTCCCTCACAGGCTTGTTGTAAGAATGACATGAAAAGGAAAGAACCAGCTGGCCCACATTGAGCTCCTTGGAGGAAAGGTAGGATGTAACTGTTGCAGATAAATACTGTACTTAAAATCAATATGTTCTAAACTTTGTATTGCATTTTAAATCCTCGCATTGCTATTAGGTCTTACTAGAGTTCTTATATCTTATACTGTGGCTGTAACCATTTATCTTTTTTACTGCATTTTATGTTTTAAATCATTTTTAAATTGTTGTGATTGTTACTGAACTCAGCCAGTCAACAGCTAGGGCAAACCCGGGTGGACCCCAGACCTGAGCCAAAAGGAGCCTGAAAAGAGACTTAGAGCCAAAATCAGCTTTATTCCAGTGCACTATAGAATAAAGGGAGACAAAAGGGGACATTCAGCCCAAAGCAGTGTCTCGAAAGTTGCACCCTGGTACATGCGTTTTATACCCTAGGTAACCAATTAGGTCACCTAATACACATCTAATACATCAATGTATGCATCCCCTCCTGTGCTGGAGAAAGAGTCCTTTCTTCTGTCAAGGACCAGACATTTCCCGTCTATTTTTTATCTGCTCAAGATTCACACAGGCTTGCCATGTTCTTACTCCCTGCACATTTGCAACTTTCATGGCGGCTAGAACCAGTTTACACTCTCCCTTTGATTATACTGTATTTGAGGTCAGGCTAGTGTGTTAGCTGTGGGTTACACAAAGTTCATTTTGTTCTTATCTGCCCTCCGTTCTGGGACAGTATAACTGTGGTGTTTTTACTATGTGGTCTTCCTCTGGCCACCTACTTTTGGGGTGTTTTGGGGTGCTGCAATTGGCAACATGATCCACCAAGAAAGCTTTGGCTATTGGGAGGGATAAAATAATTGTGTTATTTATTTATATATTAAATAAATAAAATTACTAGGAACTGTAAAGAAAATAATGATTGAATGCAGGCTCAAACCAGATTCAAGATCAGCCTAGCATACCCTATGCAAGAAGGAACTGAAATCAGCACAATAAACAAAGCTGATCAAAGGCACTATTGGTGAGGCACCTGCTTATCAAAGCATGCCCATAGTTCAAATGATATTTGCAGGCTCCATAACTGTTCAGATGGGAAAATCAAAATTGATCAATCATGGGGAATCCAGTCCCCTGCACAGTTTGAAGGAAATAAGGACAAACATCTGCTACACCTTGTTGGCTTTCATTGGATTGCCACCTGATATGCTGGTCCCAAAGAGATTGCAGCTCTCAGAGATGGACATCTAGAAGAATATTCTCAAGTGAGGAATGGAAGAAGCTGCACAATATTACATATATGGTTACCACCTCCACACACTGCACATAGAGCACAACTGGCTAAAAAGCCCCCCTCCCCCACACACACACTTTAAATAGGATTGCTGGAAAAGGAAAGTAAGATGAGAAAGAAAGAAAGGAAAAAAAAACCCAAATCTTCCTGCTAGCCACCAAGGACCCTATTGGAGGAGGGCCATATTGAAGGGCAACCTATAAGCCTGCCCGGTTTTTTTTGTTTGGTCCCCACTGATCAGTGACTTCTGTCATGCATCTTTGTTGGTAGACTAGCCAGGAGCAAACTGTCCTCTCAGCTTTTGCATGCTTGCCATCATCCTTGCCAAAGCAAACGGATGTAGCTCTGTATAAAGTGCCATCAGCTGCTGGCAAAGGAGAGTTTAGTAATTCCTGCTTATCTTGAAGAGACCTGCCAATTTTGAGTTAAAAGCAATCCTGTGCTATGTAATGTGGAAAGTTCACTGCATCATTTTTTATGGAGTCAACTTTAGTTATTTACTTTATTTATTTATTTATTCAATTTATATGCTGCTCCACTAGCCACAGGCAGCTGGTTGCTAGTCGCGAAGTCGTGTCCAATCCATTGCAACCCCATGGACAACATTCCTCCAGGTGTTCCTGTACTCTACCACCCCTGAGAGTCAACCTAAGCTCACACCAACTGCTTCAGTGACTCCATCCAGCCACCTCATTCTCTGTGTCCCCTTCTTCTTTTGCCGTCAATTGTTCCCAGCATAAGGTTCTTCTCCAGAGAGTCCTTCCTTCTCATTAGGCGGTGAAAGTATTTGAGTTTCATCTTCAGTATCTGGCCTTCTAAAGAACAGTCAGGGTTGATCTCCTCTAGGACTGACTGGTTTGATTGCCTTGCAGTACAAGGGACTCACAGGAGTCTTTTCCAGCACCAAAATTCAAAGGCCTCAATTCTTCGGCGTTCAACTTTTCTTATGGTCCAGCTTTCACAGCCATACATTGCAACTGGGAAAACCATAACCTTGACTATACGGATTTGGTGGCCAGTTTGCAGGGGAAGGGGTATGAGGCGAGACGGAGGGAACTGGGTCTCTTCAGTCTGGAGAAGAGGAGACTCAGGGGAGAACTGTTGGTGACATACAGGTATGTGAGGGGAGGTCACATAGAGATGGGTAGAGACCTGTTCTCCCCTGCAGAGGAAGGCAGCACACGCTCCAATGGAGCAAAGTTCAGGGAACCAAGGTTCCATTTAGATGCCAGGAAGCACTTCCTGCCAGTTAGGACACCGAGGGTGTGGAATGAGCTTCCACGGGAGGTGGTTGAGGCCCCATCGGTGAGGGTGTTCAAAGATAGGCTGGACATGCACATGGTAGGCATGTCATGAGCAGAGCCAGCTGGAGCCAGGGGTCAGACTAGATGGCCCAGGAGATCCCTTCTGACTCACTCTGTTTCTCTGTTTATTTTTGTCGGCAGGGTCTCTGCTTTTTAGTATGCTGTCTAGATTTGTCATAGCTTTCCTCCCAAGGAGCAAGCGTCTTTTAATTTCTTGGCTGCAGTCCCTGTCAGCAGTGATCTTGGAGCCCAGGAAAATAAAATCTGTCACTACCTCCATTTCTTCCCCATCTATTTGCCAGGAAGAGATAGGACCAGATGCCACGATCTTAGTGTTCTTAATGTTGAGTTTCAAGCCAACTTTTGCGCTCTCCTCCTTCACCCGCATCAAGAGGCTCTTTAGTTCCTCTTCACTTTCTGCCATAAGAGTGGTATCATCTGCATATCTGAGGTTGTTGATATTTCTCTCAGCAATCTTAATTCCAACTGGTGATTCATCTAGCCCCGCCTTTCTCATGATGTGCTCTGCATGTAAGTTAAATAGGCAGGGCGACAGTATACAGCCTTGCCAAACTCCTTTCTCAGTTTTGAACCAATCAGTGGTTCCGTGTACAGTTCTCACTGTTGCTTCTTGACTCACATATAAGTTTCTCAAGAGACAAATAAGATGATCTGGTACGTCCATCTCTTTAAGAACCTGCCACAGTATGTTGTGATCCACACAACCAAAGGCTTTAGCATAGTCAATGAAGCAGAAGGAGTCTATACTTCTAGTCTACTTCTGGTAGACCTGTACTTCTGGTAGTTCTTGGTCCACATACTGCTGGAGCCTATCTTGTAGGATTCTGAGCATAACTTTGCTAGCATGTGAAATGGGTGCAATGGTGCAGTAGTTTGAACATTCTTTGGCATTGCCTTTCTTTGGGATTGGAGTGTAAACTGAACTTTTCCAATCCTGTGGCCACTGTTGAGTTTTCCAAATTTGCTGGCATATTGAGTGTAGCACTTTTACGGCATCATCTTTTAAGATTTTGAATAGCTCAGCTAGAATACTGTCACCTCCACTAGCTTTGTTGTTGCTCAGACTTCCTAAGGCCCATTTGACTTCACATTCCAGGATGTCTGGCTCAAGGTCAGTGAGCACCCCATCGTGGTTATCAGGGACGTTAAGCTCTTTCTTGTATAGTTCTTCTGTGTAATCTTGCCATCTTTGCATGAAACATTCCCTTCATATCTCCAATTTTCTTGAAGAGATCTCTGGTCCTCCCTATTCTATTGTTTTCTTCTATTTCTTTGCACTGTTCATTTAAGAAGGCATTCTTGTCTCTTCTAGCTATTCTCTGGAATTCTGCATTCAGCTGGTTGTATCTTTCTCTTTCTCCCTTGCTTTTTGCTCTGCTTCTTTCCTCAGCTATTTGTAAAGCTTCCTCAGACAGCCATTTTGCTTTCTTGCATTTTTTTTTCTTTGGGATGGTTTCAGTTGCTACCTCTTGTACAATGTTGCGAACCTCCTTCATAGTTCTTCAGGCACTCTGTCTATCAGATCTAATTTCTTAATTCTATATGTCACCTCTACTGTATATTCATCAGGGATATAATTTAGGTCATACCTGAGTGGCCGAGTGCTTTTCCCTACTTTCTTCACTTTAAGCCTACATTTTGCAACAAGAAGCTCATGATCTGAGCCACAATCAGCTCCTGGTCTTGTTTTTAGACTGTATAGAGCAGGGGCCCTCAAACTTTTTCACCGGGGGGCCAGTTGAGAGGTGCTGGTGCTGGGCGTGGGCTGGAAAGGTGGTGTTGGTGGAGTGTGCGGGGCAGGGGCAGCATGCTCTGTGAGGGCGGGTGTGCCTGACAAGGGGAGGTGAGGTGGGGGCACACATGTGGCGAGGGGAGGCGAGGTAAGGCAAGGCGAGGCAGGGATGGGCACGCATCGTGAGGCTGGCACACAAGGTAGCAGCTTGCTCGCTTAGAGATCGTTTTCTCCGAACAAGCAAACTGCTGCCTCCCTGCATGCAGGGTGAGGTGGGCAGCAGCGCGTGTGCATGTGGGCATGCACACAACGGGTCCAAATGGACATGGCAGGCCGGATAAATGGGCAAGGCAGGCCAGATCTGGCCCCCGGGTTGTAGTTTGAGGACCCATGGTATAGAGCTTCTCCATCTTTGGCTGCAGAGCACGTAGTCAATCTGATTTCTGGGTTGACCATCTGGTGATGTCCATGTGTAGAGTCGTCTCTGGGGTTGTTGGAAAAGAGTGTTTGCTATGACCATCGTATTCTCTTGACAAAATTCTACCAGCCTGTGCACGGCTTCATTTTGTACTCCAAGGCCAA
Organism: Varanus salvator macromaculatus; assembly: GCA_023646645.1. Taxonomy (NCBI): domain Eukaryota; kingdom Metazoa; phylum Chordata; class Lepidosauria; order Squamata; family Varanidae; genus Varanus; species Varanus salvator. The sequence continues at coordinate 14,574,409 of JAIXND010000754.1, read as the reverse complement.
ACCTGCCTGTTATTCTGGTTATCTTTTGGCTTCCTACTTTAGCATTCCAATCCCCCATGATAATAAGGACATCATTTTTTGGTGTTAATTCTCGAAGGTGTTGTAGGCTTTCATAGAACTGGTCAACTTCAGCCTCTTCAGCACCAGTGGTTGGGACATAGACTTGGACTACTGTGATGTAGTCCAAGGGCTTTCTCAGCGGTGGCGCCCCATTTATGGAATGCGCTCCCCAGAGAGGCTCGCCTGGCGCCGTCGTTATTTGCTTTTCGGCGCCAGGCGAAGACCTTTTTATTTAGACAATATTTTAATTAATATTATTGTTTAATTTAGGTTTATGTTTTGGTTTAGTTTATGTTTAACTTATGTTTAATTTATGTTTAATTAATTTATGTTTAATGTTTAATTTATGTTTAATAGGTTTAATTTATATTGTTATAAATTCTGTTCATGTTTTTATATAATAACCTGAGATGGGCCAGTTTTTAATTTTGTTATATGTTTTTAATAATGTAATATGTTGTAAGCCGCCCCGAGGCTATTGCAAGGGGCGGCATATAAATTTTTAAATAAATAAATAAATAAATGTTGAATGGTTTGCCTTGGATTTGAACTGAGATCATTCTGTCATTTTCGAGATTGTATCCCAGTACTGCTTTTCCTACTCTTTTATTGACTATGAAGGCTACTCCATTTTTTTCTGAGGGATTCTTGCCTGCAGTAGTATACCTGATGGTTATCTGAATTAAATTCACCCATTCCTGTCCATTTTAGTTCACTGATTCCTAAGATGTCTTGTCATCTCTTGTTTGACCACATCCAGCTTGCCTTGATTCATGGATCTTACATTCCAGGTTCCTATGGAGTATAGATTTTTACAGCATCGGACTCTCCTTTCACCACCAGATACATCTACGACTGATTGTCCTTTTGGCTTTGACCCAGTCGCTTCATTCTTTCTGGCGCTACTAGTACTAGCCCTCTGCTCTTCCCCAGTAGCATATTGGACACCTTCCGACCTGAGGGTCTCATCTTCCAGCATCATATCTTTTTTGCCTTTTGGTACTCTCCATTGGGTTGTAGGATGTACTGTCCACTGAGTGTAGCATGTGAAAATACATTTTCCCTCTTGCTCCTGCATTCCCATCAATGGACTGTCAGTCTGTTTTTTTTAAAAAAAAATCTAGCTTTTCAGAAGCATTAAAGTTTTGCATTAGCAAATAAATATTCTGAACATATGATGCCAACATTCACAAGAAATGATATAATTGTGTGATCCATGCCCATCTATGACAGACATTGCTCTGCTAAAGATTTTGCTGCAGTTTTTGAGTAATTGAGTTCATATGACATGACAACCCTTTGTGGGTGACAGGCCACTGTGTGCTGCATAGGTGTGGTGTGGTGTGGTTTGAAGGCAGACCATTGGCTGCAAGATTTCTTGTTTTCATCCACAATAGGTGTGTATGTTTGCCTAGCTTGAGCAACTGTTCCTGCCTTGGATGAAGGCAATGGTGAGTGAGCCTCTCTGCAAAAAGACAGACAGACAGACAAGCGGAAGGGGAAGGGGAAGGAGAGGGGGGGGGGGAGAGACAAGCTGCTGTCACTCTTGCCAGTTCTCCCAAGCCATCCCTCTGATGCCCAAGCAGCAAGGCTGAGTGCCTGCCACTGCCTCCATGCACCTGCTGCAATCATGACCTGCTTTGTGTTTGCTGTTTGCTGTGCCTTCTCTCTCCCTTTTCTTTTGCCAGAGGTCATTTTTTAGTCTCCTACATGACAGCTGGTCACAGCCCTTTCAAAATGGCACATTAGAGGGACTGATTGTTCCTGGTTTATCAGACTTTTGAATCAATTTTTGCATCCCAAGTGCCAAAAGATGCTAGCTTAAAAAACCAAATGGATTTGTGTGAGTGTACACTTCTGTGGGTCTGAAATGGCATACTTTGTCTGGACAATGCAATCTGCAGCAGGCACATTGAGTAGGCATTGAACCAGAGAGGCTGCCAAGAACATTATTTTTTAGTCTCTTGATTGCTATGAAAAGGCAAGCAATCAGGAGAAACCAAAGCCATAAATGATCATTGGCTGCCAAAAAGTGGTGAGCACTAGATCAGTTCTTTTGCAGGGAGATCCTCAAGGAGATTTTTTGAACTGGACTCTTCTCATTTTCCACCTCCACCTGAGCTTCTAGGTGCTCAGGAAGAAGGAAAAGTGCATTTTACAAGAGCACAGAAAATAAGTTAGCTGTCAAAATTTTGCTTCTCTTTCAAAGGATTTTTTTGCAGGGACATATGCAGGCATGAATGTGGTGGGGAGGGCAGACAAGACAAGTCATGCTGCAGGGTCTCCTGGCATTTCCACTAGAAACTGAGGGGGAAGGAGGGGGTAATCCACAGTAAGCCCAATCATCTGCCAGGAACATTGTGAGTTGTTTCATGAACAACTCACCCTGCCTAACTTATTCACTTGGTGGGTTCTCATGATGTGTGAACTGTATTCAAAGGCTTTCAACCTAATAGGATACTGTTCTTCTTAATCATCAAATGGAGATATGTTACAGAAAGGGTCACTACAGCATGCCAATTCTTTTTGATTTCAAAAGGATGGTATTTATTATTTTGAAGGAAAAAAGAAATAAAGATGTTTGTGTGTGAAAAGAGTATAACAATTTATCAGGAAACTTTCCTAGTGGGAAAAGTTATTATTGAAGTATCCTGCTTAAATCTAGGATTAACTTAAAGAGTTGTATTCCAAGGCAAGAAGGCAAGGCAAGGCTAGGCTAGGCTAGGCTAGGCTAGGCTAGGCTAGGCTAGGCAAAGGGTTGTGTATGTAGGTTTGGAGCTGGTCAAATTCTGTCACAATGCTTGTGGCATATCTTTCTTATTTACATCCCTTTGGAAATTGGTATTATGAGCACAGTGCAGCAGCTCCAAGCTGCCGGGAGCCTTAAGCCTTAGATTCTGGTGCCACGGTCAGCAACACCTCGTTTTATGCACCGTTTGCAGCAATTTGCCCAAAGGGGGTGCAGATCCTCTGAGAAGACCTATGGCAGCATATGCAGTCAGGTGACAAAATGAGCCACTGAGGCTCACCTGGCTCTATAAAGCCACCTTTGTTTGGCTTTGCTGTCTGAGGAATGTTGTCAGATGGCACATAATTTTGGTTGGCTCAGCCAACAGGGTACTGACACAATCATTGCCAAAGTGTTTGGGCATACCTGTGAAAAGGCCATTTAAGAAAGCAATGCTCTGGCCCTAAGACAAGTCAGACCCACAGCTCTGAAGCCAGAGGCAGCACCCAGGAATGAAGCCCTGACTCCCTCTGTCTCCCTCTGAGGTGCAGGAAAGGTTAAAAAAAAGCTCATCTAGCAGAAAGTATGGAGACAGTTTGGCAAAGATGGCCCCTGCTGCATCTCCAGCACTCCATGGCTTAAGCATAACTCTCTGAGTTCAGTGGCCTCATGGCCATGACCATAAGATTGTGCCCTAAATGAAGCCTTATTCCCAATACAAAGGCAGGTTCCTGCAATGCTCTGAGCGCTCCTCCTTCCAACCAGCCACTTCTGAAGAGGGCATGCTCTGCCTCTGAAGAACCTGATGCAACAGAGTCACCATGATCAGCTGAGATATCCTACCACTTTTTTGTGGTAGAATACCTTGCAAAAGTTATACTGGATGTGGGGAAAGTAAACATTTCACCACCGTGATGGTTTGAATCAGTTAAAAATAATTAAAATTGGTAGCATACAGTGCTGAATATTTTGGTGGTTCTCAGCAAGACACTCTCTGAGAGCACCTTTGAAATTCCAGAAGCTGTGTGCAAGCCACATTATCTCATGCCGTTTCTAGTCTTTTCAGGAGGCTTGTGCAACTTGTAACTCAGCCCCTGGAGGAGCAGTAGTGCCTCTTACTTTCTTCTGGAGTTGGCTATGATATATCCTCTAGGCAGGGGTGGGTGGATGTTTGTGATGTCAGCTCCTAAAAACCCAGCCAGCATGGACAACGGTCAGGAATGCTGGGGGTTCAGGTTCAAAAGATCTGGAGATCTGTTTTATGCCCCAGTTCTCATCTGGTTGGAGGTAGCTGGGAATTGTAGTCCAACACAGCTGGAGTGTACCAAGTTATGGAATGCTGCTCCAGGGTATACTCTTTCACTCTCAGAGTAAATGTTTCCATATGTAAGTGTGTGTTTCTGTCATCAGAAGCTGAACACTCAAATCTCTAAAGCCAAGCCTTTCTGGAAAGGGCATGTCTCACAAATTTAGGAAAAAAATATAGCTAAGATGACTCAGTTCATTTTTAAGCTAATACACTCAGTTCATTTTTCAGTAGACACATGAAGAAACCATCCTATGCAACTTTCTGATTATTTTTTCACATGGGCCAATGTTTTCAAAATTACTTCCAGGAAAATGGAAGTCTTTCCAAACTCATGACTGATAAGGCGATTAACAGACACAGTGTTCTTGTCAACTGATCGTCTAGGGTCATAGTCATGATGGTGATATTAGGAAAGAATAATTTGTTAGCATGGACAGAAATTAAACTGGAAGTAGGTCAGTCAATCCGCTATGAACAGATGGGGTCTGAGGAAGGAGGCTGCACACTGTCCCAAGCTCCTTGATACATGTTTTCTTCCGAAGGCCATGAAAGACCGTAGGTTAAGAAGAATGCCTGTTCTTCATATCCACTTTTATGACCTCTGGAAGAAAATTAGGCTTGTTAAATCAGTTTCCTTCATCTGGTGGTGCAGGGTCTCTCTCTGACACAGTTTTAAAACACACCAATTATTCTAGAAATGGTACCCAATCACCTGTCAAGCCCAGTAGAAAGCTTGCAATCATTTTGGTTACAGAGAGACTCAACAAGAAACCTGAGAGTGCTTATGCATCAGTACAAGCAAGTAGAACATTTTTCCTAAGGTGTTCCTACTTCAAATGAGGGGGCATGTGCATGCATGTGACTGAAAGTTGCTCCCATACTGCTCCAGCACAGAGGAAAAGGATTCATTGTGGAAAATGCTGAATCCAGTTTTTCTGCATGACAAATTCTGGTATCAAAATCTTCTTAACTTATGATAGGTTAGAGGCCAACAGGAATCAGTTGGTGAGAAGGTGAGAAAGGCTCTCCTCTGCCACAGCAACCATTCAGGTGCAGGGATAATGGCAAAGGAAAGGGAAGGCCTGACTACAAAGGTTAGGTCACCCTAAAGCAGATGAGACATCTGCTGAAGGGCAAAAATATAGGACATGCAAAAGAAGTATGGTTGCTTCAGGCCTTGTCATATAATCTCAGAGGTTCAGTAATTTCATCTAATGAAATGAAAAACATCTACCTCACAAACTTGTTACAAATCTGTGACAGAGTGTTGTGAAAGATAATACAGATAAAACACAGCGAAACTTTATTGCATGCAATAGCTGGTGTGTATATGCCCTGGGTGGGGGATAGAGAAGGACCTCCCATAGGTTGGACAGTTGCCTGCAGGTGGGAAGCTAGACAGTTGATCTCTGCACTCATGATTGCTGCAGGGTTGAGCAAATGCATGATAGGCAGAGCAAGCATAAAGGAAGAAGAAGAACCCATGGGTTACAGGTTTGCTGTGTGACAACTGCATGAATTTAGCCTTCCTACCTACCATGCTTGATCATTAATCTGGCATTTATCTAATTAATACAAATCTTCATCTGGTGAATTTTCCAAGCTATCTTATTTAGCCATGATCTGAAGATCAACCAATAGTAACTGGAGCCTGCCAGATGCTATGAAACTATTCCTGTGCTTCCCTAAAAGAAGAGAAATACTCTCCCCATTTAAAAGATCTCTTAGGACAAACTAGAAGTGATGCTATTTATGCCATCACCAATTACACAAATACTTAAAGAAAAGAAATGGTGTGGAGATGGCCTCAGGATGTGGACCATAGCAGAAGGTTGAAGTTCCATATTCCTTGACAGGTTCAAATCTGGACAGAGGTGCTGTGCCTGCTACTTACTAAAAATAAAAATTGTACATTTGCTAATGGTGAATGGTTTGTCTAGATTAGTCCTGAATTCTGGAAAGACCTTGACCTATGGTCTATAAACAAAACATCAATCGAGGGCCTCTTAGATTTCTCTTATAACTTACAAACTGCATAAGGAAAGTGAAAACACCATGCCAAGAACAGTTTAAAACAAAGGACCTCCCTTTAAGGGTCACCTTGTTATACAATAACAAATTGCTTTATCAAATACATACCAAATAGCTCAAATTCTTAGTTGTCATGCCCTCCTAAAATTCAGCTAATGTATATTCAACTGCATTTGCTCATGTTAATTAATTGTTATCCTTGTTTCCCCCTTGTCTCTGTGACTTCCTCTCTAGCTACTTTAGATTGTAAGCTCCTTGGGGCAAGGAACAGTTTGTTTTTCTTATGAGGCTCTGGAAAACACCCTGTACATGAATGGTACTGTTATAGGTACTGAATTGCTTTATTGGCTTACTTTGGTGACAAAATAGTACACTAAGCAATGTTATACATTACAGAATTTCATGGCATCTCAAAGACATATTGCAGTCCAACTTCTGTGAGCTCATTCCTGTTTCATCAGAGTTAAAAAAAAATAGCATTTGTTAGTCTTTCAGGGGGTACCAGATTCCATTGTCACTCTTTCTGTAGCAGACTTAAGAATTAAGATAGTTTTTTGGAACATCCTGAATGTCATTTCCTGTATCAGTGGTTAACCACTGGATATGATGCTAGATGGGAGATTTACCAGAAAAGATGCACTAAAAACAAGACCTGCTGCTTTCAACAGAGTTGTCTTGTACTCTGTGAGAGCAACTTAACCTTTAAAAAAATGTAAGACACCAGGATCTGAATGGGTATCTATTCCAACTGCTCACAACTTGTACAGGAAGTCGCAAGGAAAGACAAATTCCCACTCTGCTTGAACGTGCTTTGTAGGATAGCTCTGAACCAGGATGCTGCTGCCATGGAAATGAGCCATGGTGTGGGATCTTTTGTTACCCTGGTAGCACAGAAAGGATTTGATTTTTACCTGCCTAGACAACCTCCATTCCAGAACTTTTGGACTGCAACTCCCACCAGCCTCAACCAGCATGGCCAGGACTACTGGAGGTTGCAATCCAAATAATCTGGAGGGCACTGGGTTGGAGAAGGCTGCTGTAGGCCATGTGTTTAGCTATGCTACACTTTTGGCTTCCTGAATGGAAGAGCCTCACTACAAATGAAGTGATGTGCTCCATATGAGCTCCACTACTTTCTGTAAGATCTGCATTCTACATCCTGGATAGATCCATGCAATCAAGCACCGCATCAAACACCTTTTGAATTTGCATAATTTATTCTGTTTCTGCTAGTCATCAGACAGCTGTCTAGGTTTTATCCTCTCATAAGATTAGACATCAGTGCTGCCCAATTCTAATTGATCTATGGTTGCTTCAGGACAGACTTCTTTAAAGTTAATTAAAGTTATGGAATGCCCTGTTACAAGCAGGGCCGTAATGAAAGTGCTCTCGCTCTCTCTTTCTCTCTCAGATTAGAAGAATCCATGGAGGACAGATCTAAATCAGGCCACACAAAGAGAAAAGAAGCAGGCTGCACAACTCTTATCACAGTGTCTACCTTTTATCCTGTGACAGTCCCCTGCTTAAAGGCACCCTCTCTTTGAGGGGCTGCCTCTGGTCTAAATTCAGTTTAAAGAGCAAGAGAAACAGTGAGTATGTGCACAGTGGTTTGAGCATACAGCCAAGCCAACAGGGCAGGTGCCAGCTCTCATGTGTCCTGAAGCAAAGGGGTTCCTGCCACTACAGAGTCTTCTCTCCTTGCCATGCAAACTCTGTCCCTGCCATGGTCTGGAGAGCCCACCACCTTTCTTTTGCTCTCTGGGCAGGGATGGGCAGCAGCAGGGAGAGAGTGTTGTGCCATGAGGTCAGTGCAGCAGTGGAGTCAGGAGCTGGCACCATATGCCCTTTCATCCCTTGAGATCTCAGCACATGGCCAAGACATTGCAAGTTGTTGGTCATGTGCTGAGATCTCAGGAGAGCCCTAGAGCCCCATGAGAGCAGAGGGCTGGGGCTGCTGAAAACAGCCTCACTGGCTGCTCCCCCACGGCAGCAAGTGTCACGGTGGGAAAGTAGCAGGGAGATGGTGGTGGGCTCTCAGGCCCAGGCTCCTCTGAGGAAGCAAAACTCCCTGCCCTTTCAGCTCTGCCACATCATGCTTCCTGGGTGGGCTGGTCCTGCAAATCACCCAACACACTCTTCTTCACTATGGTGAGTTGTACTGATTTTCTGTTTAAACTGTAATAATGACCTCAACATCTGTATTTAACTCTATACATACTGGTGCAGAGCTGGGCCCTCTTTCATCCTCATTTTTACAAGATGTGTTGCTGTTGCTTGTTTGAAAAATGTCCAGCAGAGGTCTTTTGCTCCCTGTGTGGGGTAAGAAATCTTATATATTTTAGGACAATTAACAGAAACAGAAGCTAGATGAACAAGAGCTGGAACCTAACTGTCCTGGCAGAAGGCTCTGAAGAAAGGAAGGACGGATAGACAAACGGATGGATGGACCATGGTGCTTCTCAGATCCTGATCTTGTTAACTGCTACAGTGTAGCTTTAGTGGACAAGCCAGCTGCAGAAGGGATGGTTGGCGAGAGAATGCTGGCACAGCCAGCAGAATCACAGCATCACTTTGCTATGAGGCAGTGAGCTCTCACCTACACAAAAGAGGGGCTACTATCTCACGGAGAGCCCACAACTCTCTTCCCGTGTTGCTTGTGCTTGTGTATCGCTTGTATGAAGCTCACTTGCCAGCACGTCTCAGGAAATGACTCTCAATCTAGGAAATGTAGTTTATTTCTCTAGCACTGGCTGTGCAGCTCCCCAATGGGATGCAACAGGCACGTGAGTCTGTGGGCAGAGCAGACATCCCCAGGAATGGCTGCAGTTTGCACACTACCCTCTGCCATGCGAGGCACTCCAGGCCAGCAGCAGCAGCTGAGCATCCAGGTGCAGGGCCACACCTGAGAGTACAGTGAGCCTGGACAAGTGGGACCTTGTTCAGCACAGCCTGCATCCCCATTCCCTTATCTGCCCTTTGACTATGCAGGGGCTCCACATCCAAGTCTAACCAAAAGCATTTCTGTCTTGTCCGGATTAAGTGTCAATTTGTTTGCTCCCATCCAGTCCCTCAGTGGCAGCAGGTAGTGATTTGAAACCGCAATATCGTACTTGGTTTTACAGGGAAACAGGAGATAAAATTGGGTATCATTAGCAATGGTCATCTGTTTGGGGGACACCAAACTCCAAAACTCAGGTCAATCTCCCCCAGTGAATTTAAGTCTATGTTAAATATCAGGGGCATAAGGCAGAACCCCAAGGGACACTACAGGCCAGAAGCCACAGCATCGAACAGCAATGACATTCATGCATTCAGTCAACTGCTGAACTGCCCAACAGCCAAAGCACTTGGTGACAGGTTCTGCAAAGCAATGCAGCTCCCCTGGTGGTCTGATAGAGAAGGCAGCCTGGTTGACCTTGCGGGATTAGCATCCGACCTATAGGTTTTTGCAAAATCACTGCCAATGCAAACAAGAGGAACAGCTGGCAGCTGCAGGTTGCCTCAGAAAGGCTTCCCAGCCCTGACTGAGTTTGCCACAACAACATGAGATGTTGGGGTGGCTGCTTTGTGTCCCTGACTCAGTGGCTGCCTCCAGTCCTGCACCAGCATCACTTGTACCCTTGATGCCTGCTTACTTCTGCCACACCTGCTGGGTATCTGATCATATCCCTGCAGCTGCCTCTGCCTCACCAAATGCCTAACCCCTGCCTGAGCAAGCCTTGGTTCTACCTCCATCATGCCTGGCTTTGTTTTGTGCCCATTGCAGTGCTTGCTGCTATTTTGAAACTGGCACTCTGGGTTAGAAACACAGAAATATAGAAACAGAGTGAGTTAGAAGGGGCCTCATGGCCATCTAGTCTGACTCCCAGCTCCAGCCAGTTCCACTCATGACATGTTTACAACAGTTCCTTAACAGAACCAGAATTTAAACCAGTTTGAAATTCTAGAACAATTTAACAACTACAGCATGTAATACAACTAAGAACTGTTAAAAACACCAAGCATAGTTAACTCCACTGGCCATTATATAACCTTAGATATCTTTGAATGCCTCAGCACATAGGGCTATATTAACCTGGTGCCAAAGGGCTGACAGAGTTGGCACCAAGTGGGCCTCAGTGGGGAAATCATTTCACAGTTGGAGGATGGCCATAGAGAAGGCCCTCCCTTTTGTAGGACCTGTGAATATGTGAAAAAGTATTGGATTAAAATACATAAATGGCTTGAGGAAATGCTACAAAAATCTTTAGCTTTTAAACCTGAAATTTTCTTGTTAGGCATTGTACCGGACAATACTGGTAAACAAGAAATGTATTTGATACTACATTTAATCACAGCGGCGAGGATCACGCTTGCTCAATACTGGAAGAGTGAGGAACTACCCACTGAGGAACTGATTTTGAAAAAGGTTCTGGATTGTACAGAAATGGATAGACTGATTCTATCACTGAAGGAGAAGGAAGACACTGACTTTTACCAAACTTGGGACTTTTTTTACGACTGGCTAGAGAAACGGGACTTGGCTTAGATTTAAAGATGTCTTTAAATTTTTATAAATTGATTTGAATATGATCATAGAATATTAAAAGATATGTTATAGGAGGCTGACCCAGCTTGTCCGATGTATTTGATGATTGATGTTTTTAATTTGTAGTTTAAAATCTTAATAAAATCTTAAAAAAGAAAGAAAGAAAGAAAGAAATTAGAACATAAGATTTCAGAAACCAGGCTACCCCCATCGAGATAGGGAGTGGAACCACTGTAGTGCCCCCTACTCCTCTCAGTCAGAGAGCCACTCTAGCGGAATACCACTGAAAGTTTCTGAGGAAGCCAGGGGTACTAACAGGCAGGGTGTCTCATACACACTGCCTCTCTCTGGTTCTGTTCCAAATCCCAGCCTGAACCATGACATAAATTGATTTGTGTCACCCAAGAGAGCCTGGAGTTGGTTGGCTACCACCCGTTCAAGAAACTTGCTCAGGAGGTGTACATCTGCTGCCAGGCTAAAGTTATGAAGATCTTTTGGGTCCAGAAGGGGCTTCTTCTGGAATGGTCCCACCAGCACCTCTCTCAAGTGGAATGAGATGAGCCCCTCACAAGGAGGCATTGATCATCCAATAAAACTCATCCAATAAAACTGCTCCAGGCTGATCAGACAGATGGTAGCTATTGAGAGAAAGGAGCTTTTCTGTAATGGCATCAAACATTTAAAATATGTGGAGCCTTTTCTCTCACTACTGTTTCTCTTTGGGTAGGAAGCAAATATGTTTTAATTTCAGCAGTCTTTTTTGAATATTGTATTAAAAAGAGGTTTGTCAGTGCTGTTTCACTGACTGACATTGCTTTTCACCTTGTGTTGCTAAAAAGGATGATTTCGATTCACATACTGCACTGTAGCAATTATTTTATTGTGAGTTTTATTGATTACTGTTAACCACTTTAAGAATTTTATAAAAAGACTTATGAATATTGTAGATGAATAAATGTGCCACACACAGTGAAAACTTGCATGAGGGGGTACCTAAATTCTAATGTTGTTCTATAGCTATATACAAGTATAATTGAATAAAACAGTTTATTTCATTATTTATTTGCGCTCATAGTCCTTGTGTTTCAGTATCCATTCACCTCACTTATGTTAGTAGTCCTGAGAACAATTCTACAAGGGGGGCACCCATGCTCTCTCCACCCCACTCCTGCCATAACAGAGACTGTGGATGGCAAGGAGGAGACCAGAGGAGCTTCTTGAGTGTAGTAGGCACAGTTTGAATAAAACACATTCTAGGATGCCTTTTCAAGGCAGCAAATGCAGATTCAGCCCATTTGGGCTGCCTGCACAATGCCCATTTGCTTTTCTGGGGTGATTGACAGAAACCTCTCCACACAAGAACTGTGGGGCCACCTGGGCACACCCCAGCCTGCTGCTGGCACACCTGCTGTTGCAACCCTGCAGATGCAGCAGAACCAGTTCCCTGTTCTCTGCACTTTGGGACTGCATGGGAAAGTCAGATTTCCTTGCAGGAGGAACCCAGCTTGAGCTAGAGACCGTTCTGATATGCTGATTTCTCTGTGTGTAGTGCATCAGAGCACACAGACAGTCCCATTTCACACCCTCTGAATGCACAGACAGCAGGGAAGCATTTCAGCCATGGGTGAAGGTGGCTAGGTATGTGTGCGTGCAGGTGTGTGCATGAAAAAAGCCTGCACAGCTCCAGAGCCATCCTTGTGCTTTCCTTGTGGCCCCACAATCTCCCTCAAGCATGCTTGGGTGTGTGAACCACTCACTTTTTTTTTTTTTTTAATTTCTCACTTTTAGAGGCTTACCAGTGAATTTATGGCTGAGCTGAGACTTGCTCTCAGAAGGTGAAGGCTAAGCATCTCAGATCCATAAACCTCGGGAGCTCCAACTTCCAAGGTAGTGTGAGAAGAAGGAATGGCTATTAAACCAGTTTAAGTCTGTAGTATAGATATGTGAAGACTCAAGGAGCTAGAGTGGCATCAGCTCTATGATGAACCCCCAACTGAACTCCCAAATGAAATCTCAGCTCATCATAAATTAATGTTTGTGTAACATTCCCAGTGTTGTAGAGTAGGTTTGAATACACAAACTTTCCTGAACATCCATCCAGGCCTCACTTAGGATGCTTTGTGATAATGCCCCATGCACAAAATTCTACAGAGATTCCAGATGTTGTTATATTTTATTTGTAACTTTCCTGAGTTTTCTCACTTCTTATTACATTTTTTCTTATCAAAACAGAACCTTTTAGGAAAAGGTGGACTAGCTTTTAGTGGTAGAGTTAGGAGCCCTCCATCTGGAAGCTGCCTTGTAATCTGTTTCCATCCTAGCAGAATTCTCAGCACCCTCTTCAAAGGAATCCTTATCATTCCTTGGGGAAGCCAATATCATTCAACTTTTACAAACATTTTGGCCTGCCTTTACCAACAAGCACAAGTGTTTTGCAAAATCCCTATGTGGAAACAACACTGTAGCTACTAATAAAGATGCAGTCAGTTAAATATGGAATATGGAAAATTCCTCTGGGTTTAAAAGTTCATAGAGGAGATATGGGCCATTAAGTGTCCCCCCAAAAAGTCAAGGGGCATAATAAGGTTGATGGTCCTCTTGTCTTTCTTCTCACCCTCCCACACAACCAAGCTGTGAAAAGACTTTCTTCACTGCAGCTGTGCTCCCCTGGCCAAAGCTTCCTGAAACCACCCCCGTCTCTCCTTCGCTTGCCAAGCAAGGCAATTATTTGAAGCAACCCCACCTCCTGAGCCTCTAATGTTATAATCCATATCAGATCTAAGCAGCGAGCTCATAAATCACAGCTGTCCTGTCTGAGTTGCACAGGACGAGCTTTCTGCATAACACGAAGGCATTCTAGTTCATCTCTCCCATTGATGAAGACAGTGAAATTTCTGACACTGCTCTAGATGGGCTTTTCCTTCTTCAGAAACAGCTATGCACTACAGACCTACTCTACCCATACAGAAGAAGGCTAGCTGCTCATATGATAGGTTGAAACAAGAGCCAAGGATCTTGGTTCTTTCTGTTAAAAGTCAGCAACACAAGGTTGGGTGTATGGCTGTTGTGTAGGAACTGCTTTCTTACAGTAAGAATGCCCATATAGAAACATAGAAACAGAAACAGAGAAAGTCAGAAGGGGCCTCCTGGGCCATCTAGTCTGACCTCCGGCTCCAGTTGGCTCCACTCGTGACATGCCCACTATGTGCATGTCTTGTTAGTGGAGCTAGAGATTACCACAGAGTTGTCCAACGACTTCATGATAGGGTTATCCTGGATCAATTTCAATTTGTAAGTCCTGAGAATGTTGACAGCCTGCTTGGACTGGTGAGAAAAATCAGCTGTCCCCTCAATCCATCTTGGCTTGTAGTTCATGCGGTAGAAACATTCAGGGACCTATTGTGTCTTATCATCAATGCCTCCTTCAGCAAGAATACAGTTCCTGCTTGCTTGAAGGAGGCTCTTCTATGGCACTTCCTTAAAAAGCCTAATTTGAACACCCTGGACCTTAACAACTTGAGTCCAGTCTCAAACATAACATTTATTTTTAAGGTGACTGAGAAGGAGGTATCTCTCCAGCTCCAGGCAGCCCTGAGTAACACTGATTTTCTGGACCCATTTTAAAATGGCTTCAGAGCAGAACACGGAGTTGAGACTGCTTTAATTGCTCTAGTGGATGATCTACAACTCAGAAATGTTAGGGGGAGTGTGTCCCTGTTGTTTCTGTTGGATCTCTCAGCAGTCTCCAATACTATAGAATCAGGAACATAGAAAGTCAGAAGGGCTCTCCTGGACCATATAGTCTGACCTAACTGGCTCCACTCATGTAATACCGAACATGTAGCTGTCCAATTTTTCCTTGAACATCCTCACTGATGCCCTCCGCCACCTCCCGTGGAAGTCCATTTCATATCCTAGGGATCTTAACTGTCAGGAAGTACTTCCTGACATCCAACCTAAAGCCTGGTTCCTTTAACTTTGTCCCATTGGACCATGTTCTTTCCTCCACCACAGGGGAGAACAGGTCATGACCCTCTACTGTGCAACATCCCTTCACATACCTATATGAGTCTTCTCTTCTCCAGGCTGAAAAGATGCAACTCCCTCAATCTCATCTCATATGGCATCCCCCGCAGTTCTTGTTGACCCTAACTGATTCTAACCTAGCTGTGTCCCTCTCATAATGTGGAGACCAGAATTTGACATAATACTCCAGTTGTGGGTGCACCAGAATCTTGATCTTCTGGCTATACATCCAAGGGTGGCGTTCACCTTCTGAACTGCTGCATCACTCTGCTGGCTCCTCTTTAGTTTGCTTCTGGCAAGTACCCCAAGATCCCTTTCACAAGTGCTGCTCTCCAATCACCTGTTCCCCATCCTGTACCTATGGCACCTATTCCTGTGTCCTAAGTGCAAGGCCTTACACTTATCCACATTGAATGCTATCCTGTTGTCCTCTGCCCACTTCCACAGTCTGTCCAGATCCCTTTGGACTACTGTTGACCATAGTGTCCAGTTGGATCATTTGAGGGAGTTGTGAATTGGAAGCACTGCTTGTAGTGGTTCATTTCTTGCCTCTTGGGTCAGTTCCAGATGCTGATGCTTGGAGACTGTTGCTCCTCTAAAAAGGAGCTGACTTGTGAAGTCCCAATGGGCTCCATTCCATCTCCAATGTTGTTTAACAACTACATGAAACCTCTGGGAGAGATCATCCTGAGAAGTGGCACTGGATGTTATCAGTATGCTGCTACTTCTAGAGACAGAATCTCCTCTCTAAATGACTGCCTGAAGCTGGTAGTGGGCTAGATGAGAAAAACAAATTGAAGTTGAATCCAGACAAAATGGGGGTGCTTGCTTGCTTAACGGTCCAAATCCAGGATTAGATGTGTGTCAACCAGTTTTAGGTGGGGTCATACTCCTTCTGAAAAATTGTTTGCAATTGGTGGTGCTACTTGACCCAGCCCTTCAGATGTCAGCTCAGATAGAAGCTTTGGCTGATTTGCAAACTGCTTCCCTTCGTGGAGAAGAATGACCTGAAAACAGTAGTGTACACCTCTGTAATTTCTAGGTTCAGTTTCTGCAATGCACTCTGCACAGAGCTATCCTTCTGCCTACTCCAGAAACTGCAACTAGTACAAAATATGGCAACCAGGCTGGTCTCTGGGACATCATGGAGAGACCACATATCACCTATTTCAGAGTCTTCTCACTGGCTACCAACCTATTTCTGGATACAGTGCAAAGTATTGGTAATTACCTTTAAAGCTCTTCATGGCTTGGGTCCAAAATACTTTGCCCATACATTCCGCCTACCAGCTAAGGTCATCTGGGGATAATCTTGTGACGCTTGCTTTTGTAAGATTAATATCAACTACCCGGAAGACTTTCTCAGTGGCTTTCCCCAAACTGTGAAATGATCTGGTGAGAAAGATGCATCCTTGAAGAGGGAGTTAACAACAGGCCTTCCCAGATTAGTTCTCAGTTTTATATGTTGTTTTGAGTCTAATTTTAATCATTGCAGGTTTTAATTTATTTTAGATCACCTAGAGCCTATGGGAATGGGATGGTCTATAAGCATTAAAATAAATAAATTTACAACCTCCAACCTTTTCCTTATTGAACAGATAACCAAAAAGCAAAAGGGTGAGCTCTACCATGCCTTTCTATCCCAGCATCTGGAAACACCTGCAACCAGGGACACAGTGACATTGCACACATGCAGCAGCTCAAATGCCCATTGAAGAGAAGGAGAGTACGATATTGTGGGTGTGGCCAAGGCATCCTCACAAGTCAGTGCTGATGCTGCCTGCATGTTTCCTGCCACACTGTTCCTCGTCATCTGTTTTCACTGTCTCCTGTGATGGTCATGTGGAGGCCATGGGCCCCTGGAATCATTTGGAGGCCATGGGCCCCTATATGAGGTCACTGTGCAAGCTGTAGACAAGGGATCCTGTGAGTTAAATTCCACCCAAAACATCTGGCAAATTTGCCTCTAACTAACTAACTAGCACAAAAATGAGATTGGTTCTAGCCTAGTATTTGTGATTTAAATCATCATATGAAATCATACCCGCACTACTTGGTGCATCTCGCACACCATGATAACACAGCCATACTTTGGGCAGCTGCCAAACATTCTGTTTTAGAAGTTCTCTCTTTCTTTAGGAAAAATTAACAGCTGCCCTTCTGTGTAAGCATTTCTGGCACTAGTTACTAAGCTAACACCATCCACAGTGCTGCATTTTCCTGTGATGAGATTACATGGCTGTTGAAACAGTTTAAGTTTGTCTTGTAAATACAGCCAAAGAGCTTCCTTTTGTTGAAAGGAAGCAGGTGACATGTTGACCTGGTTTGCATGCAATGAGAAGCCATCATGAATTTGCTGCTGCTGCTGCTGTGTCAGCCACAATTTTGACCATTTAAGCCACAGTCGGGGTGCATGTAGCTTGTTGTTATGTACAAACACAATGAGGATGGGTTGCAGGGGTGACTGACAAGTCATGCAGAATTCACAGGCTTTTTTGCAGATGGCTCTATCTTCAGCACAACAACCAAACCCTTGCTGGGTCTGCACATAATTGTTTAGGGATTTTATTATACTTAGCAGTATATAAATATTGGGCTTAAATATTCAAAATAACCCCCACTGAGACCAAAAGTTCAACAAGGGAATTCACCTATAGTGGTTTCTCATTACATGTGAACTGAGCTACTGTCTCAAGAGATTTATCCATATCTTTCCAAGTTCTCTTAACAACCATTTTGCAAGTATGAATCTCCAGCTTTCTCAGACACCAGCAATCCAATCATCATATAATGTGACCTAAGTAAAAGGCTCTTCAGCACAAACATCCCTCCAGTCACACCCACAAAGGTTGCCAAGCAAACGGATGCCTTAGAAGTTAAATTAGCCTCAGGAGCCTGGCATCTGGGGGTTGTATGATTGTGAACCAAAAATGGAAGAAGCAGTGGAGGGAAGAAAACAACTGATACTGACTTCTGACTAACACCTGGCCGGCAGCAATTTTGTCATTAAGAAATTTGATTACATTGCGACATTAACCCATCTGGTACTAGGAGTCAAGATTTCCTAGAGCTTGTAACAGAAACTTACAATAATGGTCTTAGGACAAGTTCAAAGTATCTCCTGATGCCCATGCCAGCCCAGTGCGTATAGTCAAAGCAATTAAACAACCAATGTCCTAGAATTCTCTGAGGCTGATCTGAGGGAAGTGTTTTCTCTCTTGCGCTATGAGTTCCTAGAGTTGCCCAGGGTTGCCTTTGGTTTTGTTTTAAACTAGTCCTGCTCATGTGCCTTTAAAAATCAAGACTGGGATCTTTTCATGAAGAACTTCACTTTCTAAAATTGATCTTCCTGCTTTGAGGCCGATAAAATACTTTGTAAATCTGTCAGAAATTTCAGTTTTCCTCCTCCCCAGAAATCCAGAAAGGCTGTGTTTATTCAGCATCAACAAACCCATACCCTTTGCACCAATTCTTAGTAGCAAATTAAAATAAATTAACTGGCAATTTGCTGAGATATATTCAGCATACATTCAGGAAGTTAATTTGCCTTAATACTGATGCCAGGGACGTAGCAGACATGGCAAGCAGGAAATGGCTGTTGAGACACTTCCCACCACATGCTTGCTAGAATTTTCTGTGGCATCCCATGAATTTAGGATGAAGGCACTCACACTGTCTCTAGAGGCAAGGGCTGATCAGGAAACAGCCTCAGTATATTCGGTCCAGAACTGTGCACTTGCATGAGCAGCAAGCACAGGCAGGATGGTGCTCATGCAACCCCAGGGACACCTCCCCGCTTTAATTAGCTGAGTTTTTACCAGAAGTTGTGACAACTTTGAAGCATTCTCAGGGCCTCCAGCCACTGCTACTTCCACTTTGTGCAAAGGCCTTCACAGGGTTCAGAGAGCAGCTTCAGAATAAGACAGCAGGGGGTGCTTTGCTCTGCCATGAACCCACCCAGTCACCAAGAAAGGAGGTGGGAGGAGGAGAGCAGGCTCCTGGTACTGCTGCCCAGTGCATGGGAGGACGTGCCAAAGACAGCGGAGTTGGGGGGATGATGATAGGGCGTGCAGGGGCCAGGAAAGAAGGAAGCAGTCAGGAGGGGGCTGGGGAGGGCCGTGCACTTGCATGTCTGCATGGGTGGGGACTACTTGTGTGAGAAGGGCTTTTTTGGAGGGAAGGGCTTTTGACAGGATCCTGAACAGGTATGAGTTGTTTCTCATGTGCTTGCAGTAAGCAGTAGGGATGGATGGGTGTGTGTGTGTGCATGCACACAAGATGGATACATGAA
This sequence comes from Varanus salvator macromaculatus, assembly GCA_023646645.1. NCBI lineage: Eukaryota > Metazoa > Chordata > Lepidosauria > Squamata > Varanidae > Varanus > Varanus salvator. Next base: position 14,555,436 of record JAIXND010000754.1, on the reverse strand, counting down.
GTACTCATGTGTGAATGGCTGGAAAACAGGCAGATGAGAACATGAGGTGTGTGTGCCTGGGTGATGAGCTACAGGGCAAGGGAATGTGTGAAGGATAAAAGGACATGGGAGGAATGAGTGGGATAGATGTTTGCCTTCTGTGAAATGGCTTCTGCTTGTGCTGACAACTGGGTTCAAAGGAGCTGCTTGGTTGTTGGGACCAGACACCACCTCCACCTTGTGCTCAGCCTTTAAGGCAGTTTGCTTGTCCTTTGTGACTAGCCATGCCTCCCATGACAGAAGAATTGAGGTGGTGCCCAGCATGGTTCCTTGGATTATGTAATGTGCCCTCAGGCTCCAACAAGGGCACTCTGCAGGGGGGCCTTCTGAAGGGAGCGGCATTCTGCACATGTCCAGGAAACCCAACCCGGATGAGGTTTTACCAAAACATTGACAGTCAACATATTTTTGCAACTCACTGTTGCAGTATTTTCAGTAATAAAAACAAATACATGTATGGATAGGAGTAAACATAGAAACAGAGCAAGTCAGAAGGGGCCTCCTGGGCCATCGAGTCTGACCCCCGGTTCCAGCCAGCTTCCATCACAACATACCCACCATGTGCATGTCTAACCTATCCTTGAACACCCTCACCGATGGGGCCTCAACCACCTCCCATGGAAGCCCATTCCATACCCTCGGGGTCCTAACTGTCAGGAAGTACTTCCTGGCATCTAAATTGAACCTTGGTTCCCTGAGCTTTGCTCAGTTGGAATACATCCTGCCTTGCTCTGCAGGGGAGAACAGGTCCCTACCCACCTCTGTGTGACACCCCCTTGCATGCCTGTATTTTGCCAACAGATCCCCCGAGCCTCCTCTTCCTCCAGGCTGAAGAGACCCAGTTCCTTCAGTCTCACCTCATATGGCATCCTCTGCAAACTGGCCACCATCCTTGTGGCCCTACGCTGCACTGACTCCAACCTGGCTATATCCCTTCCTGTAACAAGGGGCCCAAAACTGAACACAATACTCCAGTTGCGGGTGCACCAGAGTCGTATAGAGTGGTAGTAATACCTCTCTTGATCTAGAAGCCACACTTCTGGCCATGCAACCTAGGGTGGCGTTTGCCCTCTTAACCACCACATCACACTGTTGACTCATGTTCAGCCTGCAGTCAAGCAGCACCCCGAGATCCCTTTCACATCCCGAGCTGCTGCTCTCCAGCCACTTGTCCCCCAACCTATACTTACGACACCCCATTCTGGTTTTAAAATTTTTATTATTTTCTCTACTAGTTTAAACTAAAACAGCAATTATTCCCGAGACATCGGACAAACTGGGTTGACATCTTATTCTTATTACAATTAATAACCATATTTGACTCTAATATAGTCCCATTTCTCTGACCAATGATAAAAAGAATTCCTGGTTTGATAAAAATATGTATCTTTCTTCTCCTTCAAAGACAAAGTCAATCTATCCATTTCCACACAATTCAGAATCTTTTTTAGAATCAGCTCTTCAGTCGGTGGTTCTTCATTCCTCCAATATTATTTATTTATTTAAATTTTTTATATCCTGTCACCACATGCCTCAGCATCTCGAGATGGCTTACAAACGTAGAATTAAAAACAGTAAAACAATAACAAATTCAATAAGATTATCTAAAAACAAAAAAGCGACTGTTAATGATAAAATTAATTTTTAAAATAGTCATTACATAAAAAAGTTTTAACCTGGCACCGAAAAGAATATAGACCCGGTGCCAGGCACACCTCTCCGGGAAGAGCATTCCATAATCTGTGTGCCACCGCAGAGAAGGCCTTGCTCCAGGTAGCTGTTCTTTTTATCTCCTTTAAAAACGGCTCCTGGAGCAGAGCCTCTCCCGCAGATCAAGGGGCTTGAGGGCATGTAAGGGAAGAGGTGCTCCTTCAGTTATCCTGGTCCCAAGCCCTTCAGGGCTTTATACGCAAAAACCAGCACCTTGAATTGGGCCTGGACTTCAACTGGGAGCCAGTGAAGCTGATAGAGGACCGGCGTTATGTGAAAATAACGGCCGGTCCCCATCAGCAGCCTGGCAGTTCTGTTCTGTACCAGCTGAAGTATCAGGACCGTTTTCAAGGGCAGCCCCACGTAGAGCATGTTGCAGTAATCCAAGTGGGAAGTTACCAGAGCATGTATCACTGTTGCTAGGGAGTGCTCATCCAGGTAAGGACGCAGCTGATGGATCAGTCAAAGTTGTAGGAAAGCACTCCTTGCCACCGCTGCCACCTGGAACATGACAGCTCTGGGTCAAGGAGTACCCCCAAGCTGTAGACCCTGTCCTTTAGAGGGAATGCTACCCCGTCCAGAACTGGGTCAAAATCATCTACCTGGAGACCCACAGTGCTCACCAACAGGACTTCCATCTTATCTGGATTGAGGCTCAGTTTATTGGCCCTCATCCAGCCTATTACTTTGGCCAGGCACTGGTTCAGTACAGTCACCGCCTCACCTGGAGCAGATGTAATTGAGAGAGCTGGGTGTCATCAGCATATTGATGACTCCACAGCCCAAACCTCCTGATGACCTCACCCAGCAGTTTCATGTACATGTTAAATAGCATGGGGGACAAAACAGAGCCCTGCGGAACTCCATGGCAAAGCTGCCATGGCACAGAGTCATAGTCCCCCAGCAACACCATCTGGAATCGGCCAGCCAGATAGGAGTGGAACCACTGCCACGCAGTGCCTCCTACTCCCAAGTCAGCCAGCCTATCCAGAAGGATACCATGGTCGATGGTATTGCAAGCCGCTGAGAGGTCCAGGAGAACCAACACTCTCCCCTGTCCCTCTCCCTGCACAGATCATCATACAGGGCGACCAAGGCAGATTCAGTACCATAACCAGGTCTGAAGCCAGACTGAAATGGGTCCAGATAATCAGTTTCATCCAAGAGTGCCTGGAGTTGTCCTGCCACCACCTGCTCTAACACCTTGTCCAAAAACAGAATATTGGCCACCGGTCTAAAGTTGGTGGCCACCTCTGGGTCAAGGGATGCCCTCTTCAGGGCAGGCCGGATCACCGCCTCCTTCAAGGGGGCTGGGACCCAGCCCTCCCTCAGTGAGCCATTAATAACCACCTGGACCCAGAGACCAATCCCGTAACTGACCAATATTGAGTAAATACAATCCTCGCCGCAGTAATTACATGTAAGATCAAATATAGAAACATAGAAACATAGAAACAGAGCGAGTCAGAAGGGGCCTCCTGGGCCATCTAGTCTGACCTCTGGCACCAGCTGGCTCTACTCACGACAGGCCCACCATGTGGACGTCCAGCCTATCCTTGAACACCCACACCGATGGGACTTCAACGACCTCTCGTGGAAGCCCATTCCACGACCTCGGGGTCCTGACTGTCAGGAAGTGCTTCCTGACATCCAAATGGAACCTTGGCTCCCTGAACTTTGCTCCATTGGAGCGTGTCCTGCCTTCCTCTGCACAGGAGAACAGGTCACTATCCATCTCCATATGACATCCCCTCACATACCTGTATGTCACCAACATATCCCCTCTGAGTCTCCTCTTCTCCAGGCTGAAGAGGCCTAGTTCCCTCAGTCTCGCCTCATACAACATCCCCTGCAAGCCAGCCACTAACCTTGGGGCTCTACGCTGCACTGACTCCAACCTGGCTATATCTTTTCTGTAATGAGGGGCCCAAAACTGAACACAATACTCCAGTTGCGGGCGCACCAGAGTCATGTAGAGTGGTAGTAATACCTTTCTTGATCTAGAAGTCACACTTCTGGCTATGCAACCAAGGGTGGCGTTCACCCTCTTGACCACTGCATCACACTGCTGATCCATGTTTAGCCTGCGGTCAACCAGTACCCCGAGGTCCCTTTCACAAGTGCTGATCTCCAGCCACTTGTCCCTAACCTGTACTTATGACACCATTCCTATGCCCCAAGTGCAAGACCTTGCACTTATCCACATTGTACGCCATCCTGTTGTCTTCTGCCCACTTCCATAGTCTGTCCAGATCCTTTTTGATCTGGAGTACCTGCTCCTTAGTTGTGGCCACTGCTCCAGTTTTAGTGTCGTCTGTGAATTTGATCAGCAGACTGTTCACCCCTTCTTTCATGTCGTTAATGAAAAGATTAAACAGGATCGGCCCCAGGACAGAGCCCTGGGGGACCCTGCTTGTCACTGGCTGCCATCCTGATGATTCCCCGCTAATGGTTACCTTCTGCTTTCGGTCAGTCAACCATGCCCTAATCCACCGGACAGTGCTTTGTTGTATCCCAAAACTCCTCAGTTTCTCCACCAGGATATCATGGGGCACTTTGTCAAAGGCCTTGCTGAAATCCAGTTATACCACATCCACTGCATCCCCTCCATCTAGCCATCTTGAAACCTTGTCATAGAATTCCACAAGGTTTGTCTGGCAGGACCTGTTTTTGTGGAAGCCGTGTTGTATGGCTGTCAGCCTCCCTTCCCTATCTAGCATCACTAGATCTCTCTCTATTATGAGCCTTTCCATTGTTTTTCTACAATGGATGTAAGGCTAACCGGTCTATAATTCCCCATGTCCTTTCTACTACCCTTTTTGAAAATTGGGACCACCGATGCCACCCTCCAGTCCTCTGGAACGTCACCCATTCTCCACGAGGTCTCAAAAATGGAGGCCAGCGGGCGTGAGAGAACCCCTGCCAACTCTCTAAGTACTCTCAGGTGTAACCAATCAGGGCCTGGTGCCTTTGTAATGTCCAATGCCCTGAGGAGCCCCTCGACTTCAAGGGGGGTGACTCTAATCTGTGCCCCTGAGTCCCCAGCCTCATCTAATCTCCTATGCGAATATCCCCCATCCTGCTTTGGGGAAAACGCAGAGGCAAAATAGTCATTTAGCATCTGTGCCTGTTCCCTCATATCAGTCACTGGATCTCCTTCCTGCTTATTTAGTGGTCCCACCACTTGTCTCCCCTTCCTCTTCCTATTTACATGCTGAAAGAAGCCCTTTTTGTTGCTCTTGATATTCTAGGCAAGTCTCAGCTCATAATCAGCCTTAGCCTTGTGAAGAATCCTTCTGCAACAGGCCTCCTCCTCCTGGTATACCCTTTTATCTATTTGCCCCAGTATCCATTTCCTACAGAGGTTCCTCTTGCATCTAATCCCTCTAACCACCTCCTTTCACATCCATGGCAGCACTCTCCTCTGCCTCCCCACCTTACTGACTAGAGGTATTGTCAGGGCTTGCGCCTGCAAAACCTCCCTTTTGAGTGCCATCCACCCCTCCTCAACTCGCTTACCTTCCAGTAACCTATCCCAGGAGACTTTCCCCAGCCTGGCCTTCAGTTGGCCAAAGTTGGCCCTCTTGAAGTCCCAGCTTCTAGTGCTTCACCTGCTGCACATCCCCAGTCCCCTGTTCTCAAAGCAAAGGATGGAGTGATCACTCGCATCCAAAGCTCCCCTAATCTGTACCTCATCTATCAGCTCCTTCCTGTTGGTCAAGACCAAGTCAAGGATGTGTCCCCCCCTCCGCCCATCGCCTCTTGAACCCTCTGTGTGAAAATCCCTCCCTCTATAGTATTAGGAAGTAACATGGCCTGGCTGTCACCACTGAGTGAGTCTCCCAACTAATATCCGGAAGATTGAAATCTCCCATAATTACTGTGTCTCTCCCCCGAGATATCCTTAGAATCTGGCCTGTCAGGACATCATCCAGGGTCTCAAGTTGACCTGGAGGGCGATAACATACCCCCACTGTCAGGTCTATTTCCCTGTCAAAACCCCTTAATTTCACCCAGACTGCCTCTACCTCTGCCTCTAAGCTACGCCTCCACCCCTCTTTCCCTTCCTGTCCTTTCTAAACAGGTGATACCCCTCTATGTTTATATTCCAGTCTTGCCTTTCATCCCACCAAGTTTCTGTGATCCCCACCAGGTCATACCCTCCTATTCCCAGGAGAGCTTCAAGCTCTTTCTGCTTATTACCCATGCTCCTAGCATTGGTGTCCATCATGGGTCCTCCAACTACATCTCGTGGGCTGGATCTGGCCCACCATGTTTTTATCTGGCCCGCCTCCGAGGTTTTGGATTTGCTCGGAGAAAATGATCTCTGAGCGAGTCCAAAAGTTCTGAGCCGGCGCAGGCGTTCCCTGAAACTGAGCAGAGCACCGGCACACGTGCAGTTACTGCACTTTCCCCTGCCCCCATTGCATGCGTACACAGAGCAGGAACACGGAGTGGGAAACAGAAGAGAGTTGGGTGGAAGAGAGAGACGAAGACACTAAAGAAGGATTGACGGTAAGAAAAAACATACCTTTTTAGATTAACTTTTTAAATCTACTGTTAATTATGTGAGCCATGTCTCCGGGCTGTGGGCCAAGCCGCAGCCGCCTTGCCAAGCCCAGGGTCAGCTGCTTGACAGCCTTCAATGGGGGAGCCACGCCCACCCCCGTCGAGTGGCTGCTCCCAGGTTCAGCAGGAGCAGAGCCAACATTTTTTTAATTAATTAATTTTAATTTTATTTATTATTTATTAGAAAAATTTCTATGCCGCCCCTTGCCAACTAGCCTCGGGGCGGCTTACAACAATGAAACCAAAAAAACATAAACCAACATACCAACAATAAACAATAAACAATCTAAAATTATACAATCAAAATCTAAAATCTAAAATTGGTCCATCTCAAAATCCCAATTAAAACTATAAATAACCAGTTAAAATTTACAATTTAATTTAATTTACAATTTAATAAATTAATAAATTAACAATTAAAACATTTGTTAAATAAAAAGGTCTTCGCCTGGCGCCGAAAAGCAAATAATGATGGCGCCGGGCAAGCCTCTCTGGGGAGCACGTTCCATACGTGGGGTGCCACCACAGAGAAAGCCCTCCTCCGGGTACTCACCCTCCTTATATCTTTCACAGAGGGTTCCCAGAGGAGAGCATCTGCCGCCGATCGTAAGGGGCGGGAGGGCATATATGGTCGCAGGCGCTCCTTTAGGTAAAAAGGACCCAAGCCTTTAAGGGCTTTATAGGTAAGAACCAACACCTTGAATTGGGCCCGGACTTCAATGGGAAGCCAGTGTAGCTGACGGAGAACTGGGGTGATATGAGAACCACGCCCAGTCCCCGTCAGCATCCTGGCAGCTCTATTTTGTACCAATTGAAGTATCCGGACCGTCTTCAAGGGTAGCCCCACATAGAGCATGTTACAGAAATCTAACCGGGAAGTCACCAACGCATGTGTCACCGTTGTTAGGCAGTCGAACGCCAGGAAGGGACGCAGCTGATGGATCAGCCGAAGCTGATGGAAAGCGCTCCTCGCCACTGCTAACACTTGGGCTACCAAGGTCAGCTCCGGGTCGAGGAGCACTCCCAAGCTGCGGACCCTGTCTTTCAGAGGGAGTGCAACCCCATTCAAGACTAGGGTCAGGTCCCCCACTCCGTAGCCCGAACCACCCACTAACAGGACCTCCGTCTTGTCAGGACTGAGCATCAGTTTATTGGCCCTCATCCAGCCCATTACCTCGGCCAGGCACCAGTTCAGCACAGCTACTGCCTCACCTGGATCGGTGGAGAATGAGAGGTAGAGCTGGGTATCATCAGTGTACTGATGATTCCGCAGCCCGCACCTCCTGATGACCTCTCCCAGCGGTTTCATGTAGATATTGAAAAGCAAGGGGGACAAAATGGAACCCTGCGGAACTCCATGGCATAGCTGCCATGGCGCAGAGCCATAGTCCCCCAAGACCACCTTCTGGAATCGGCCTGTGAGGTAGGAGCGGAACCACTGTAAAGCAGTGCCTCCAACCCCCAGCCCCACCAGCCCAGAAGGATACCATGGTCGATGGTATTGAAAGCCGCCGAGAGGTCCAGGAGAACCAACAGGGACACACTCCCCCTGTCTCTTTCCCTGCACAGGTCATCATACAGGGCAACCAAGGCAGATTCAGTGCCAAAGCCGGGTCTGAAACTGGACTGAAATGGGTCTAGATAATCAGCTTCATCCAAGAGTGCCTGGAGTTGTCCCGCCACCACCCGCTCCAGCACCTTGCCCAAAAAGGGAATGTTGGCCACCGGTCTATAACTGGCGACCACCTCTGGATCCAGGGAAGCCTTCTTTAGGACTGGCCGGACTACCGCCCCCTTTAAAGGGGCTGGCACCCGGCCGTCTTAAGAGACGTTGACCACCTCCAAGATCCAGGGTACAATCCCGTCCTTGGTGCTCTTTAATAGCCAAGATGGGCACGGGTCCAGTAAACAGGTGGTTGAGCGTACCAATCCAAGCACCTTGTCCACATCATCAGGCCGCAATAACTGAAATTCATCCATCAATGAGGGACAAGCTGGCACGGTTGGCCCCTCCCCACAAGAATTTGTATTAACAGTGGAGTCCAGCTCGTGACAAATCTGAGCAACTTTCTCCTGGAAATGCGTGGCGAACTCATCACAGCGGGCTTTTGAGGGTGGCACAAGATCTTTTGTGGGGTCAGGTTTAATCAGCCCCTGAACCATTCGAAAGATCTCCGCTGGACGGCATTGTGAGGAGGCAATGGACGCAGAGAAGAATCGCTTCTTCGCCGCCCTCACCGCCACAGCATAGGCCCGATACTGGGCTCTAAGTTGTGCTTGGTCGGATTCGTCCCGTGATTTCCTCCACCTACACTCTAGCCGTCTACCAACCCGCTTCATTGCCCGTAATTCAGGTGTATACCAGGGAGCTGGACGGGCTCTGCCCGGTTGGAGAGGGTGCTTAGGAGCGATCGTGTTGATAGCCCTGGTCATCTCCCCGTTCCATACATCAACCAGGGCCTCAACAGGAGCACCAGCCCTGTCAACCGGAAAATCCCCCAGAGCCCTCAAGAATCCATCTGGATCCATCCGACTCCGGGGGCGGACCTTCACAATCTGGTCCGCACACTTACAGAGGGAGAGGCCGCTTTCGAGCTCAAACCTCACGAGGGAGTGATCTGACCATGACAGGGGCGTCAAACGTAGATTCTTCACCCTCAGATCACCCTCTTCCTGACCCGTTGAGAAAACCAGGTCCAAAGTGTGTCCACGTTCATGGGTCAGGCCACTGACATGTTGAGACAGCCCCATGGCCGTCATGGCAGCCATGAAGTCCTGAGCCGCCCCGGAAAGGTCAATCTCAGCGTGGAGATTGAAGTCCCCCAGGACCATCATCCTGGGGGTCTTCAACACCAGGTCCGAGACGACCTCCGTCAGCTCAGGCAGGGAGTCTGTTGGGCAGAAGGGTGCTCGGTACACCAACAGAATCCCCAGTCTGTCTCGGTCGCCCAACACCAAGTGGAGACACTCCAGCCCCGATCTCGAGGAGACAGGAAGCCCCGTGAGGAAAAAAGAAGCTCGATAAACAACAGCAACCCCCCCTCCCCTCCCCTCCGGGCGTGGACGGTGGTGGACTGCGTACCCGGGCAGGCACAATTCTGAGAGGGCAACATCTCCCCCCTCCGCTGCCCAGTTCTCAGTGATACAAGCCAGGTCGGCCCTCTCATCCACAATCAAATCGTGGATGAGATTAGCTTTATTGTGGACCGACCTGGCATTACACAGCAGCACCGTCAAGCCCGTGGGGCAGTTGACAAGACTACCTGGCACCCGCCGGCTGGGGGAGTAACCAGAAGGGGGGACAGGTGTTAACCATCTGTCCCGCCTTCTCCTAGGTGGAACCGTTAAACCCCCATTGTGACCATAACAACCATAGCCCATCACCACCCCAATGGTGGCCCCCATGTGCTCCCCAGGCAACATTCCAATTCAGACTAGAGATGGGCCCCTAAAACACTTAAAACTTTAAAACTTTAAAACTTTTAATTAATTTTTAATGTGCAGTGTGCATAAGAATTCATTCAGTTTTTTCTAAACTATAGTCTGGCCCGCCAACAGTTTGAGGAACAGTGAACTGGCCCCCTTTTTAAAAAGTTTGAGGATCCCTGGTGTACATGCACTTCAACTCCCTCCCACAGCTTCCTTTCTTTGGAGTCCCCAGCCACCTCCTTCCTTTCTCCCATCTTCTGTGATACCAGCCCCCTCTTCATAGGAGTCCTGTCAGCCCCTGCAGTACCTCTAACACCTTGCTCCCAGAGCCCTGATCCTCTCCCCACACTTGTCCAGTGCAGACACGTTTCTGGGGGGCCTGAACCTAGCCCCCCACCCCCGGCTCAGTTTAAAGTCCTCCGAACAAAGCTCACTAGAGCATCTCCAAAGGAACTTTTCCCCATCCTCATGAGGTGCAACACATCCTTGCCAGAAGTCTATTAGCAAGAAACCGGGTGCCGTGGTCGAGGAACCCAAACTGTTTCTTCTGGCACCACACCCTAAGCCAGTCCTTCACCTCGGCAAACTTCCTTTTCCTGCCTGGCCCAAATCCCCAGACCGGTAAGATAGATGAGAAGGCCACTTGGGCCTTTAGCTCCCTGAGATTCTTCCCCAAGACCTCGAAGTCCCTGGTGATCCCGCCCACACCCTGCCTGGCTATGTCATTTGTCCCCACATGGATCACCAGAAGCAACTGATGACCCCTGGAGCAAACAAGACGCTCCACTCTATCCTTCACATGTCGGATGCGTGTGCCCGGCAGGCTCTCCTCAAGGTCAGGGCAGCACACCGCTGCCTCAATGCCCCTCATCAGGGAGTTCCCAACAGTGATCATCTGCTGCTGTCTCTTCCTGGTGGTGGTAGGCAGCCGTGCCCTGATCCTCACCTCTCCTGCAGCGGCCCCCTTGCCCCATGTGGTCCCAGGCTGGGGGTCCTGCTGGTCCCTCAAGGCCTCATCAGCCCCAGCCCCCGCAAGCGGAGAGAACCTGTTTCCCAGCTCCAGATAGGCACCAGGAGGTGACATACCTCCTAGTCTCCCTGGCTGTTCCTCACATGGCCCCTTCCTCAACCCTCTGTATGGAGGGGGATTGTTCCCAGGGGCCTGGAGATCTCTCTCGGCCCTCAGACACCCCACCTCCTCCTCTAGTAGGGTCACCAGCTTGCACTGAGGGCAAGTGTATCCCTGCCTCTCCTGGGAGTGAAGGGCAAACATGTTGCAGATGTCACAGCTGACAGCAACATCTGTGATTCAAGCCAAGGCCATCTCCTGGTCTGCCACTGGGAACCCCTCAGAGATCCTAATTTGGTCCCCCGCCTTGTCTGTCCTGCACTACTCCTCACTCACCCAATTCTCCCAGACAACCCCCCTCCACACACACACACACACACACACACACACAAAGACAAAATAAAAATTTAAATTTAAATTGAGGGGGGAAAAAAACTGCCCCCCAGGGAAGAGAGTCCCCGGGCAGCCTGGACCACAACTAAGGGACGCAGATAAGGGACAATGCCTAATAAGCCTCTCAGGCTGGTGGCCCGACCTTCTGCTTCCTCCTGGCCTATCTGTCCTCTCTGGCTCCACCTCCCTTCCTCTCTACTGCTCCTGCCCCTCACTCCTCTTCCCAGCTCCTACCTTGCCTCCGCCAGTCCCCTGGCCATTCAGCACTCTCTCCCAGCCTCTGCCTCTGCTCCTCCACTGCTCTGCCAAGAGGCAAGAGCCAAAAACCATTCCTACATTTGTATGTGAAACAGTAACAATGAAGGCCACTTTTCTGAAAGAACTCATTACCTAGAAATCCCTTACCATTTTCAGCTTGATCCAGTGCTCATCCCCTGGCTGCACTCCTAGGAAACAGCACAGAGGAATGTCTGTGGACACACCATTGGACACGCACAGCGTGACTGCCCGTGACGCCTAGTTCCTTCACTTGAGCAGGAAAGAGAATGCCCACATCTCACGGGGAATGAATAATGCATCACTTTTGTGGGAGTTAGTTAGCCTACCCTCCATCCCCGTTTCCTCCTCAAGACCCACTTGGCATACATTATTGTTTCTCTAACCCAGGTACTCCACTAGAAGAGTTCGTGGAACAGGAAAGCAGATCTGGAAAGCAAACAGTTTATGCAAGACTTGCAAAAATTACTTTCAGTTTTAGGGTTATATGTTGTTTAACCCACAAACAACACTAACCAGGATACAACAATCCATGATCAAGGGGTTAGCATATTCAGCTTGGGGTTCCCAGATGTTGTTGTGGGTTAAATAACCCACAGTGAGCTGCAGTGTGTTGTCCAGACCCAGTCAGAATGTCTTATGCTGTCAGAGAAGCCTCTGGATATGAGAAATAGTTATATTATAAAGAGGGTCATGGAGCAGTGGCCACAACTGAGGAGTAGGTACTCCAGATCCAAAAGGATCTGGACAGACTATGGAAGTGGGCAGGAGACAACATGATGGCGTTCAATGTGGATAAGTGCGAGATCTTGCACTGGGGCATAGGAATAGGTGTCATAAGTACAGGTTAGGGGACAAGTGGCTGGAGAGCAGCACTTGTGAAAGGGACCTTGGTTGACTGCAGGCTAAACATGAGTCAGCAGTGTGATGCGGTGATCAAGAGGGCGAATGCCACCCTTGGTGGCATAGCCAGAAGTGTGGCTTCTAGATCGAGGGAAGTATTACTACCACTCTATACGATTCTGGTGTGCCCGCAACTGGAGTATTGTGCTCAGTTTTGGGCCCCTCATTACAGAAAGGATATAACCAGGTTAGAGTCAATGCAGCATTGGGCCACAAGGTTGGTGGCCAGTTTGCAGGGGATGGGGTATGAGTTGAGACTGAGGGGACTGGGTCTCTTCAGCCTGGAGAAGAGGAGACTCAGAGGGGATATGTTGGCGACATACAGGTATGTGAGGGGATGTCACATGGAGATGGGTAGAGGCCTGTTCTCCCCTGCAGAAGAAGGCAGGATGTGTTCCAATGGAGCAAAGCTCAGGGAACCAAGGTTCCATTTAGATGCCTGGAAGCACTTCCTGACAGTTAGGACCCTGAGGGTGTGGAATGGGCTCCCACAAGAAGTCGTTGAGGCCCCATCAGTGAAGGTGTTCAAAGATAGGCTGGACATGCACATGGTGGGCATGTTGTGAGTGGAGCCAGCTGGTGCCAGAGGTCAGACTAGATGGCCTGGGAGTTTCCTTCTGACTCACTCTGTTTCTATGTTTCTATATCCTGACTATTTCAATGTTACAGAGTTTTAAAGCTCACCAATACATGAAAAGTAATCAGTAAAAATAGGAGTGGGCCTTCCAATTACCTGGTAGTGACATTTATTTAGTCTTGCTGTAATTCCTCATTTTTTTCTGTATGCTCAGAACAAGAGACAAGCTCCCTACTTTGCTTCCTGGATCAGCAGGCACTTGGCCCAGGTTTTGAACTGCTGAGCCCTCCAGAAGAGTTGGACTGCATCTCCCAACCAGCATGGCTGTGGAGTTGAGAACAGCTGGAAGGCATCCGGTTTGGAAAGGCTGCCACACCCTAATACCGTCATGCACCATAGCTGTAAATGTTGAAGTGGGTGGTAAAAGAAATATTAGCCCCCTGAAATGTAAGAACAAGAACAAAGAATCCATGAAGTGGCAGCCTTAGCACAGAATCCCTATTGAAAGATCATGCAGCTCTTTTAGAAAAAGGGTAGGGGAATCCAGTAGTTGAAGAAATCTCTCAACTACTGGAGAGATCTCTCTATTTTGAGAGAAATAGAGAGAAGAGATCTCTCTATTTTGACATTGTTCCTATTATTCATTTAGCACCCCTAAGAACTGTTTGAATTTGTTCATTAGAGGAAGCCCAGCAACTATTTCCAAAAGTTTTATAATGGCACATTTTTGGACTATCGTGTGAGAAATGGGTCGTGCAAGTAGATTGCCATCTAGTGGTAGAAACACAGCAAAGCATGTTGAGATTCCACAAGCTATGAAATAGACACCTTTGAGGCTTCTTGGATAACAGATGGAATATAAGTATAAAAAAGAATCAAGCACATTTTAAAAAAACCCCAAGAAATGTGCAACATTTTAGACAATTTTTGAGGAAAGGTTGATTTAGGAATCGAAAGGATCATGTGCTGCAACTCTCTTAGGGTTGTAGCATTTCAGAATGAGGTAAGGCCATCATGATCAGTTATTCTTTTTCTAAATAAATCTTCCAGCATATTAAAAAACAATATTTCAGGGATATTTTTGCCACTCAGTCATTTTAAGCACTGGACTTAATGTTGCCCCACCTTTAGATGGCCATGATGTAATACAGGTAATATGCAGGTTATGAACATCCTGTAAAACCTGTACTTATGAATGTGCATTCTGCCATAAACCCTATATGAATATCTCTCACAAAAACAGGAATATTTGTAGGGAATTAGATGATGTGTTTGGTGACATGTCATCAGTAGCTCTGTAATACTTAGAAATATTCATGTCGTTTTCTCTATAGATAGAGATTTACTAGAGATAGTCAAGGCTATCTCTAAGGAACTACATGATATATCTCTAGGGAACTCTGTGACGCATTTGGAAATGCATAATCAGTACAGCCTATTCCCCTAGAAATAGCATATTCAGAAATAGCATATTCACAGTGTTTTGTTCAACAGTGTCAGCTCAAGCGTACCCAAGCAGGTGTGTTTTAGGGCACTTGCAGGGTGCATACTTCCCCTTCAGTTTTCTTGTACCATCTGCCTTGTAACCAGGCCTTCAGTTGCTACAAGGCCATTCTGCCAAACATGGCCCCTCCAAGAGATTTCTGACATATGTTGCTGACAACTTCCTCCAGCAGAAGGTAGAGGAAGGAAAAGAGGATTAGCTATTCTTTAACTGACATGAATGGCCTAGTGGACAAAATAGCAGCCATGGGAACTCTAGGGGAAAGTGACCATGCAATACTGAATTCTCAATTATAAAAGAGACAAAGGTTAACTGCAGCCAAACATGTTCCCTGGACTTCAAGAAAGCCAACTTTGATGAACCCAGAACAATGATAAGCAAAGTATCATGGCAATTCACTCTTAGGGGAAAAGAAGTTCAAGAGGGATGGGAAATATTGAAAAAGATTATTCTGCAAGCACAATTACAAACAATTCCAACAAGAAAGAAAGTGTAGAAGACAACAAAGGAAGCCCACGTGTCTCCAGAAAAACTTAAGTTGACAGCCTGAAAGGAAAAAAAAAAGAATATGTACAGGTAGTGGAAGCAGGGCCAGGTCACAAAGGAAGAGTATAAACAAATAGTAAGGAATTGCAAGGATGACATCATGAAGGCTAAAGCAGGAAATGAACTGAGAATAGCAAGGGATGCTAAGAACAATGAGGAGACCTTGTTCAGATACATCCAAAACAAAAGCCATGTGAAAGCCAGCTACTTAAAGTGGATGGCAGAGTGATAACAAATGACAAGTAAAAAGCAGAGGCACACAATTCCTACTTCATCCAAGTCTTCTTCTACAAGAAAATCTACAACCAAGAAGAAGTACAAGCTGAAAGTGAGAGATGGCAGCCCAAAATTGACAGACAAATAGTCAAGCAATACCCAGATGGAATAAACACATTCAACTCTCCAGGGCCTGATGAACTCCATCCCAGAGTCATAGAAGAGCTAGCAGACAAACTCTTAGAACCATTGCTATTATCTTTGATAAATCTTGGAAAACAGGAGAAGTGCCAGAGGACTGGAGAAGGGCTAATGTTGTCCCTATCTTCAGAAAGGGAAAAATGATGAACCTGGGAACTACAGACCAGTTAGTGTGACATCGATCCCCAGAAAAATTCTGGAGAAAATTATTTTTAAAATCTGTCTGCAAGTATCTTGAAGAAAATGCAGTGATTAATGGAAGCCAGTATGAATTTATCAAAAATAAATCCTGTGAGACTAATTCATGGAGCCTCAATTTTTTTAAACAGGGGGCCAGTTCACTGTCCCTTAGACTGTTGCAGGAGCTGGACTATAGTTTGAAAAACATATGAATGAATTCCTATGCACACTGCACATTAAAAATTCATTAAAATTAAAATAAATTAAAAATTAAACATTGATTAAAATTTTAAAAATAATTAAAAATTAAATCATGTTTGCTCTGCTCACTTGGGCTGCAGCAAAGCCCAAGATGAGGTGGGGAACAGCATGTCCATATTCAAGGGACATAAATGTCCACAATCTACAATGTCCATGATCATACTGCAGCGGGGGCAGTGGGAGATGGGCGTGATTGTGCTGGTGGGGAGACTGGCACAATCGCGGGGACACTTGTGAAGGGAAGGCAGGCGCGATCACAGCCATCTCTTCCCCCCTGAGCATGATCGTGGCTATGTCCCCCCAAGCATGACTGCGATCATGGCCATCTCCTCACTGAATACGCCTGCGCCAGCTCAGAGCTTTTGGACTTGCATGGAAAATCAGCATGATCTTGCATAATAAATCAGCATGGCGGGCCAGATTCAGCCCGCAGGCCATAGTTTGAGGACCCATGGACTAATTCAATCTCATTTTTGAATTCAGAGGACAGAGGGACCCCCCCAACACACACACACACATACCAGCAGCACAATCAAACCCCAATTCTCCAGCAGCAGGTCCATCTCCATCATCATCAGTTAATGTTAGGCTTAATGTTGCCTCAATAATGTTCTAAACTGTTTAAAGAACTGTTTCTTTTATTTGTTCATTACAATACTGTACACGCACACATACAGATTATTTCTCTCTTCAGTACTTATAATTACTTTATAATTACTGTATTAATATGCTACAATGCCACATTGTTTTAGCAAATATGGAAGTGTTTCTTAAATGTTTTATATGCATAGAAAGGTAAAATATATACCTATACTAAGACAAACATTTGGCTTACTCATGTGATCTGACTTACATTGCAAATTCTCAGGAACAGAACTTGCCTGTAACCAGGCCGTCTTAACAGCATTATGGGCCCCAGGCAAAGCAGTGTACTGAGGTCCCTACGACAACTACAACTACTGTTAATTTTGGAAGTTTTCCAATTTTCCAAGGGTTAACATACACAGATTAGTATGGGGATGTCACACCGATCTGCAAAACAATGGCTCGGAATCAGTTTCTTGTCAAGGCAAACAGGTTTATTTACAATTGAATACATGGATCCATGGGTGCCTAAGATAGGAACACCTCATGTTAATTTCCTTAGGGTTATATGGAATACACAAAAGGGGAGTGAATACAATACACAGGAAGGTGATTGGATACTTTGATATGGATATGAAAGTGATTGGATACACGTCACAACACCATAAAGAAAAGTTACATTTCATTCTAATTAGATACTCTTGACAGGCCTTCTGAACTAAAGTTACCTTGAACAGGCTGGCCAAGTTAAGTAAACAAAAAGGTTACATGTGTGAACTTACAGGGTTAGGGAGGCACTCTGGCACACCCATAAAATACAAAGATAGCAATTGACAGTTACCCACTAATGAAGTGGAGTCATTTGGTCATTACCACCAGACACTGAGGAACCCTTTGATCTGTTTATGGCGAGGCAGTGTGGTGGGATTACATATCTTGTTTTTCTGGGTACAGGGCCCACGGGCAAGTGCCCATCAGGCCCATGCGTTAAGACAGCCCTGCTTGTAACCCAGGGACTATCCTACTTCAATTGTGAAGGACGCAATTGAAGTATCTTTTCTTTCTCTCTCAGTCATTCCTTGCTTTCAAATGCTTTTTATGTTCTTGATATGTTAGAACAAAACAACATACAAACCAAGATGTTTGCAAACACAGATTTGAAAGCAGCAAAGAGAGATCACAAGGAATACTCTGAGCACATGCAATTTTACTTTTTGAATGACCTCCATGACACCAGGAATAGTGTTTGCTGCTGCCTCCTGCCCTAAGGGAAAGTACAGTATACTTACTTAGGAATAAACACCATTTTGCTGCAGAAAAGGACAATGTATTTTAAAGTAAAACAAACAAAATGTGTGCATTTCTGACTGGTCAGCCCTGATTATAAAGAAAAGGATCTCATACCTTTGTTGTAAACCACCCAGAAGCAGTATAAAGTTGTGTGAGAAATGAAATGTTACTGTTACTAAGTGTTAAGGGTGAAAAACAGGATCATAGGACAGGATCATTGAAGTCTCTTGGGGCCAAGAGCCTGAGAATGGAAACATGTAAATAAGTTGTATTAAGAGTAATAATGTTTCTTATATAAAAAATTCCAAAAAATACCAGAAGGGGTAAAATTGGGGGACAGTGGTAAAAGTGTCACCTTCAGTGGAGGAGAGCAGACAATGGATTACTTTACAACTGGCGATAACAAGCCTGGAGAAAGGTCTGTTCTCATTATCACATCCTCCCCACAAGATTTAAGAACCATTTTGGCGTCAAGTAAGAATTTTCAAGGCCACTTCGGCCTATTGACCTCTTAGACGGTATTGCGCATGCGTAATAAGTTTATGAATACTAAATGACACACCTCTCATAGGTAATAGGCTCATTAGCATGAACATGGGATGCGGGAGGGGGGAACATATTAAGGAGTAGTATGATATAGGCAGATGGGGAAGATTGTGACTTCTTAGTAACCAGCCAATGGAGAAACGGGGATAGTGTTGAGTATCGGGGAAAGGAATGTATAAAATCTCTTGTAAACAGTAAAAGATAGCTCTTTGTTTCTCAGACTACTGAGGCATTGAGCCAACCTTTGCAAATGCTTTTTGTATGGAATAAACTGCTTGTACCTACTCAAATCCTGTCTCAAGGAGTTTTAAATCTCACAGTTGCAATAAATAAAATAAACAACAAATAAATACCAATTGACCTAGAAGTAGGCCTTACTGAACTCAGTGGTATTTACTTCTGAGTAGACATTTTAAGTTTATACTAAGGTCCACAAGACCTTGTTTATTTCAGTAGAAAAGGTCTTTATTGCCTTTGTTGAAATGTACTGAACTTAAAAGTTGGCTAAATAGGTTGTAAATTTTGCAGGCCAGTAGTTAATACCGTTACAAAGTTGTAGAAATGCCAGTGCTCAGGAATAAAATGTTTTCCCTTTTTGGGAGCAGGAGGCAAGAGGACAAAATGGGGGAGGGTTTCTGAAGAACTGAAGGGTCTGATTGTGTTGTTTTATTATTTAGGGGAGAGGGCAGTTATTTACCAGTTGAGTTGGTATAATTGGGAGCTTACAGAATAGAGAGGTTTCAAACTCAGTTCAGTCTTGCATATTTCAGTGGAACATTGCCTGGACTGGTTTACTGAATGTAGTAAGTCGGTAGGCTTGCTTTTGTAAATGCAAGTGTGCTTATTTGTGAAAGGGCTTTGGGAGCTGACGTGGATTAATTAAAATGAAAATATCTTCTAATAATTCATTTGTCATTATGGAAAATATTGATCCAAAATCCCAGCAGACTGCTTTATAACGGGGAGACAAAAGTAGTTAGATTTTCATGTTGAAGGCTTCCAGAAATCTGTTGTTATTTTTTCAAAAGAATAGACTTATATCCATGACTGCATTGTAATGATTTGTGGGGAAAACTCAAGTTCTGTCAAGATTAATAACTCTATCATTGGTTTCTTTGTACAGTAATTCCCTTCATGCTTTGAGGCTCTAGTTCTGTGCACCCTTATTTTAGAGTATTTCACAGCGAGTCAGACTTCTGATTGCACACTGTTGCTAGGATGAAGTTGCACTCTAGTATACTTGTCACTCCAGTAAAACACTGTTTCTTTTATCTAAAACTCACACAAACTTGAATATTCCTTTGTGGGTTTAATTAGATTTACAAAAGACGCAATGCATTCAACAAGGAGTTAATATTTCTTGGTGGCACAAGATTCAAATGCAATCGAGATATGCGAAAGATCATAGAATGTGGGGCTTCCATAAGGAGTCAACAGCATTTGATCGCGTGATTCTTACATCTGATGAGAAAATTATTAAAAGATTGTACAATTTCCTATTGGAGAGAAGAACGGAAGATGAACAGGTTAAGGAAACTATGATAACGTGGGCACAAAATTTTGGATATAATATTGAGTTAGAGAAATGGCAAAAATTGTGGGAAAGAAATATTAAAGTAACATTAGCAACTTCATATAAAGAAAATTTGTATAAAATGTTTTATAGATGGTAAAGGTAAAGGTTTCCCCTTGACATTAAGTCCAGTCATGCCAGACTCTAGGGGGCGGTGCTCATCTCCGTTTCCTAGCCAAGGGAGCCAGCATTTGTCCGCAGACAGTCTCCGTGGTCACGTGGCCAGCATGACTAAACACCGAAGTGCATGGAACACTGTTACCTGCCCACCAAAGTGGTACCTTTTTATCTACTTGCATTTGCATGCTTTCGAACTGCAAGGTTGGCAGGAGCTGGGACGGAGCCATGAGAACTCACCCCGTTGTGCAGATTCGAACCGGCGACCTTTCAATCTACCAGCCCAGCAGCACAGCGGTTTAAACCACTGCTCCAACTGAAGTCCCTTTATAGATGGTATTTGTCACCAAATAGGTTAGCTAAGATGTTTCCAAATATGTCAAATGGATGTTGGAAATGCAAATACAAGTCGGGTACGTTTTATCGTATGTGGTGGACTTGTGATAAAGCAAAAAAGTATTGGATTAAAATACACAAATGGCTTGAGGAAATGTTACAAAAACCTTTAACATTTAAACCTGAAGTTTTCTTATTAGGCATTATACCTGATGATCTTAGTAAACAAGCAATGTATTTGACTCTACATGTAACTGCTGCGGCGAGGATTGCATTTGCCCAACACTGGAAGAGTGAAGAACCACCTACCGATGAACTGATTCTATAAAAGATCTTGAACTGTGCAGAAATGGACAGATTGACTTTTGTCTTTGAGGGAGAAAGAAGATACAGACTTCTATTAAACCTGAGATTCTTTTTATTATTGGCTAGAGAAATGGGACTATGCATAGACTTAAACATGTTTATAGTTTAACATAAAAGGAAAAAATGTGTGGGGCTGACCCAGTAAGTCTGATGTTTTCAATGATTGATGCTTCTTAGTTTCTTTTTGTTAGAAACATAGAAACATAGAAACAGAGCGAGTCAAAAGGGGCCTCCCGGGCCATCTAGTCTGACCTCCGGCACCAGCCGGCTCCGCCCATGACATGCCCACCATGTGCATGTCCAGCCTGTCTTTGAACACCCTCACCGATGGGGCCTCAACGACCTCCCGTGGAAGCCCATTCCACGCCCTCGGGGTCCTAACTCTCAGGAAGTGCTTCCTGGCATCCAAATTGAACCTTGGCTCCCTGAGCTTTGCTCCATTGGAGCAATTAATAACCACATTGCTCTGTTTTGAATCAGCTGCAGTGCCTGGACTGTCTTCAAAGGCATCCCCACATAAAGCACATTACAGTTCAGACTTCAAGCTCTATTCAGGTTCAGTGCAGATGTAACACTGGAAGGGAAGTTCACACAGACTGACCAGGTGGGAAGTACAGATTCTAAGGGTTGGCTTCAGGATTTACAGGGAATCACCTGAAAAGTACGTGACACCAGCAATTTCAGTACCACCCCTGACAGCAGAGATGAGGTTTGGGCTGTTAAAAGGAGAAGCAAGCAAACTGGCACACATGAGCAGCTGAGTTTTAAAAATCACACATAACTTACTTATATAGTGCTGAAATACTTCCTTTTATCACTGTAGAACCTACTGTTAACCAACTTAATCAGGCAATTCTGAATATGGCCACTGTAAGAATTTTTTTCCCCTCCTAACCCATGATTTTATAGACCATAATCACATCCACATGTGCAGGGCATGCTGATACATGATGAGTCAGAAATAAGTCCCACTGAATTTAATTTGGCTTACTCCCTGTCGTGTTTAGGATTGTAGCAAGTGTGTTCGTCCTAAAATTATAAGTCTTGCTACAACAGGTGTGGCTTGAGAAGGGGTGTAGTTGCAGTCTAAGATAGAGCTGAATTTATGTCAAATCCAGTGAGAAAGGGCAGTTCAGTCTTGCTTTATGATCTTAAGAGATAAGCAGAGTAGACAAGATGAGAAGGAAAGCCTTGCTTGCAGTTCAGTCAGCCAGCCAGTGTTTGACCAAACCCTCATTTTTGCAAATCAACAGAAGCATATGCAAAGATCTGGGGGTTATTTCACAGATTATTCTTTAAAACATGTTTGAAAGTAAAATGATTGCATATGTAGAAGTTTCTGCTCATTAACTGCCCAGGACTCTCCAGTCTAATTCAGCCATGATTACCAGTTTTGGGGCAAGGGACAGCACCAGAGCTCCAATCCCACTCTGGGGTTGGTCTATCATGCGAGAATCCAAACCACACTATGGCCCTCAAAGGCTGTCCATAGAGAAAAGGCTGGTTCCCACCATGTGTCCATGGTTTTTTTTTTTTTATTAACAATTTATATGCCGCCCCTTGCCACAAGTTTTCCATACCTTTAATTCTTTCTTAAGTTTAAATAAAGAAGGCATATAATTTTGTGCTTACATTTTCCATAAAGATGTCTATATAATATTTAAATCACATTAATTTGGGGGTTAAATCTTCCAGTCACATATTTGTGATATATGAAGACAAATTAACATGAGGTTCTTTTTAGCTTTCTCATTTGTTTTACTTACATTGAACAAACATGTTAAATTAAATCACTTTCTAGTAAACTAAGAAAATGTAAAATGAACTTCTCCTAATGTAAAGTAACCTAATTTGCATAGGATTGTTTTTTTCCAAAAAGTGTTCTGGAAACCCACATCACTGGCTCATCATTGGCTACTCTGCTCTGGTATCATATGGGGGGGGGGGGTGCTCTTCCAAGCCGTTTATCTTAGATGAGAAGAAGTGCTTGCTACCACTACGGTTTCTGCATTAAGCACACTGTTCTTTCTCATACAGTCCCGTCAAACACTGTCTGTCCTACAGTTGCGCTTTAAGGCAGCCCTGTCTTTAAGAACAAGAAAAAGAAAAAGCCTGCAACCCAGGATCCTTCAGCTGGAGATACTAGAAATGTAACCTTTGCATGTGGGATATGAGGAATGCCATCTGCCTCCGAGGGGCAATGTTTTGAGACCACAGACTATTCCAAAAGGCACTGACTTTCCTCTGGACTTCAGACATCACTAAAATGTTATCAAATAGACAGTTTGCAGCATGTTACTGACAACAATCAAACACTGCTAAAACCAAAAATACCTGTAAATGGTAGCTTTCCAGGACTACTTCATAGTCCATTAGTCAGATTAAAGTATCTATTTGGTATTATTTAAGAAGGGGTGGAGTATAGCCCACAGTAAGTTTTGAAAGATAGCAGTGCTGCCATCCCTACATTAAACACACTGAGAGCTAATAAAGTATTATGACTTATGTTTATTAAACAATATAGGTTGCTAATGTTGCATGCTTTACACAGTAGCACAAAGAATTTCAATAGAAATATTTGATTAGGAGGAACAAACAAAGCACACTTGGACTTCTAACCTACATTTTAGAGGTATCTGCCCAATGAACTCAATGGAACTGACTTCTGTGCAGACAAGCAAAGGATTGCACTATCTTATATTAAGAATAAAACCTATTCTAAAAAAAAAAAAAGACACAATGCTTTCATCCATTTTTAAGATGGTGCCTTCAAAGAGTAGCTGTATGCAAAGCTGGATGTGACAGAGGAGACCTGTGAATGATTTCCAAACTCTAACATCTTTAATACAGGCATATGCGTATATGTGCAGTGCATGCAACCATGTCCAAATTTAAGAGTAGCAACATAGAAAGGATAGCTTAACTCTTCCAGGGCACAATCCTACAAACCAAAAGTCCTGCCACTCCCAGCCTTTGTTGGTAGTTGTAGGAGGTTATTTTTTTCTTCCTAACCATGCATGATCTTGTCTCCACTCTTACTCTCCTGTGACAGACATACCAATGCAACTTCTCACATCCTCTCACAACTGCAAACATTTTCTTTCTACTATGTACATAACTGCACTGTATTGGAGTCAACAAACAACATGCATATGCAACAGGTTTCCCTTCTTTATTTTATTTATTCTATTTATATCCCACCTTTTTTCCTACCAAGGAACTCAAGGCAGCTTACATAATTCTCTTCCTTCTCTCAATCTTATCTCACAACAATAACCCTGTGAGTTACGTTGGGCTGAGAATGTGTGACTGTTCTATCCTATCAAGGAATGACAAATGCAGCAATGCTGTTGGCACAGGTAGAGCGTTCCAGTGAATGTTAGCAAAGGGATTTCTTTACCTGTTAGAAGTTCAGTGAGAAACTAATTCTAGCCACTGCAGCGCTACAGAGAAGTGGGAGTCCCGTTGCTGGCTCTAACGCTAGGTGTCAGTGCTGCCCTGGCAGCGTTTCCGATGGGACCTCGAGGCAGAAGCTGGTCCACTGTTGCAGCCGGGATTTACATGCCGTAACGTGACGGGCTGCTCTCCTGCCGAAAGCAGAATTTACCTCACAGCAGCCCTTATGGGGGCACAACTGTTTGATTTCCCTCCCAGAAGAAGAACACTTAGTTTTGCGGGCCTGTTCAGTCTTAAAGCGCAGTTTGCATGACTTCGGGAAGGAAGGGTTTTCCACGACCAAACAGGGCTGACTGGGTTATTGCAGAGTAGTGCATTGCATATACAAAATAATCACCCCCAGAGGTGATTTAAGTGCTACGTTTCCCTACTGTTGTTTGGAAAATGCAGTGTGCGTAGAGAACAGATTGAGCCCTGCACGCGGAGAAATTACTCGATTTCCCTTTTGTGCCCTCCCAACCACCGTTTCTGCTCTTGCCTTTTTCTTTACTTCCCACGGTTCAAGACTGGAAAAAAGGAAGTATTTTTGCATATATATAATTAATACTTATAATTCACTGTTGCAAGATGTACCTTAGTATGAAAGAAGTAGACAAAATCATGGAGAACACCCAAGTGGAACTTCCAGCGTCAGAGGCAGTTCAAAGGTCTTCATCAATTTAAAAAAGGCAAACAACCGCAAGGCGTTTGGGCCCCCTAGTGCGCGTCACAGAATCATCTGGCTGAGCTTAACAACAGAATTTAAATTGATAGACCCTTGAAAGTTTAAACAAAACTACAGGACATTAATACTTAGTGTTAACGGTGCAGACTGCCTTCAAGCCAGGACTTTGGGAAAGAAAAGCGCGTTGTCGGGAGCGTTTATTTTAAAAGGAGGCCGTTCGGCTAAACAACGTGACTGGCAATCGGCTCCACCCTTAAACTTCCAAGACGAGGAAGTGCAGTGAAACCTGATTTGCCTTTTTACTTGAATTGTGTGAGTCTTCGTGGGTAAAGGTGAACCGGAGAAGACAGAAATAACACATTTACCTTTTAAATCAAGGAGGGCAGCGCTGTAAAAGACACCTCTGCGTGTTGTTTGTGCAACATTATCCAGAGGTAAGTGTTACCGAACTGAGCCAGTCAACAGCTGGAGCAAACTCAGGTGGACCCCAGACCCGAGCCAAACAGAGCCTGAGACGAGACTTAGAGCCAAAATCAACTTTATTCTAGTGCACTATAGAATAAAGGGAGACAAAAGGGGACATTCAGCCCAAAGCAGTGTCTCAAAAGTTGCACCCCAGTACATGAGTTTTATACCCTAGGTAACCAGTTAGGTCACCTCATACACATCTAATGCATCGATACATCAATGTAGGCACCCCCTCCTGTGCTGGAGAAAGAGTCCTTCTGTCAAGGACCAGACATTTCCCATGTCTATTTTTTATCTGCTCAAGATTCACACGGGCTTGCCATGTTCTTACTCCCTGCACATTTGCAACTTTCATGGCGGCTAGAACCAGTTTTCACTGTCACTTTGATTACTGTATTCCAGGTCAGGCTAGCGTGTTAGCTGTGGGTTACACAAAGTTCATTTTGTTCTTATCCCCCCTCCCTTCTGGGACAGTATAACTGTGATGTTTTTACTATGTGGCCTTCCTCTGGCCAACTACTTTTGGGGCCTTTCTCTGGCCAATTACTCTTGGGGTATTTTGGGGTGCTGCAGTTGGTAACATAAGTATCCTAGATTTTTTATATACTGGACTTGGAATTAGGTGTTATGTTTGCTTTAGCCTGAATGCTCTTTTTCAACAGGAAATGCTCTTGCATTTACATGACTGGTGAAAGTTGAACTGGGGAAATCAGACAGGTCTGCTCTGCTGGACTATAGGTTAAAAAAAGGTGAAAATGTGAAATTATTGAACCCGTAGCCTGCACCAGGTGATGTGTTTTGTCACTTTATCACTGGAGAACTTTGACCAGACGAGGCTACAATGAACAGCCAAGGGAGTGTCAGCTATTGGGTAGTATAGAAATGAATAATAGCACAATAATACAGTATTTAAGAGATAGTAGCTTACTGCTGATTCCTTCTAACCTCGCTGTTTCCAGTTACCACAACTTTCATATGCACTGTGTGTTATCCTGCAACTCTCTATAATATTCCATGCATTTGATGGCTTTGGTCCATGTTAATGCCAAAATAAACATGCTAGTTTTTAAACCTCGAAGAGAACTCTTCTTTTTGCTGCAACAGGCTAAGATGGCTACCCTTTGGACATTATTGGGTTTTTAGGTTAACCTTCATAACCTTGTGCCTTCAAGCTGTGTCAAACCACAGCTTCCATGATCCTGAACGGCTGTGGCTATGCACTCCAACGTGACAGGGAGGCACCAGGTTTGAACATTGGTCTGTGCAGCTCTGAGATTCTTCAGTGGACCCTGTTCTCATATGAGGGATCGCCTGAAATCCAAACCAGCATTTCAGGACAAACACTTCCAATTCACACTAATGGTTTGTGTGGTTCTTCCAGGCACAGCTATAGTTGGGTATTACAGCACAATCCTAGGCATGTCTGCTCAGTAGTAGTCCTGGTGACTTCAGCAGGATTTGCTCCAAGTAAGTATGCATAGGGTTGTAACCTTCATGGGTTGCTGGACTTTGAAATCTGCATGAGTATGCCAGTGTTAATGATGACTGGGGGATGATTAAAATGGGAGCTGCTTTTTTTAGGTCTGAAAAGGTTTTTGAAGTAAAAACCTTGATTGTGTGAAAGAGTAGGAGTCATCCACTATAAGCAAGGCACTCTTTTATTTCTTCAAAGGCACTGGAATGCAATTCCCAGGGCAGTCTTCCTTTAATGGCATATGATATATTGGTAAAGCTGTTTTGATTGAACTGCCAGTTTTAACAGAGTATTATTTTGTATCTATCTGTTGCTGGTTTCTGTTCTTTCTTACAGCTATTCTACTGTTTTGTGTTTTTGCACTAGATAATGTGCTTTTTAATTTTTTTATGATTGTTGTTAGCTGCCTTGAGCATTCTCTCTTTTTTTTTTTGAATAAATTTTATTCTAAATAAAACTAATACAAAGAAAAACTAAAAACAACATCAATCATCGGGAACATCAGACCTACTGGGTCAGCCCCCCACATTTTTTCTTTTTATGTTAACTTATGAACATATTTAAATCTATGAGAAGCCCCGCTTCTCTAGCCAATAATAAAAAGAGTCCCAAGTTTGATAGAAATCAGTATCTTCTTTCTCCTTCAGTGACAAAGTCAATCTGTCCATTTCTGCACAGTCCAAGATCTTTTTTAGGATCAGTTCATCGGTGGGTGGTTCTTCACTCTTCCAGTGCTGGGCGAATGCAATCCTCACTGCAGTAATTACATGTAAAGTCAAGTACTTTTCTTGTTTACTAAGATCATCAGGTATAATGCCTAATAAGAAGACTTCAGGTTTAAACACTAAAGATTTTTGTAACATTTCCTCAAGCCATTTGTGTATTTTAATCCAATACTTTTTTGCTTTATTGCAAGTCCACCACATATGATCAAAGGTACCCCATTTATGTTTACATTTTCAACATCCATTTGACATATTTGGAAACATCTTGGCTAGTCTATTTGGCAACAAATACCATCTATAAAACATTTTATACAAGTTTTCTTTATATGAAGTTTCTAATGTTACCTTAATATTTCTCTCCCACAGCTTTTGCCATTTTTCTAATTCAATATTATATCCAAAGTTTTGTGCCCACATCATAGTTTCCTTAACATGTTCATCTTCCATTCTCTTATCTAGTTAGAAGTTATATAATCTTTTAATACTTTTCTCATCTGATTTAAAAATCACCTGATCAAATGCTGTTAAGTCCTTATAGAAGCCCCACATTCTACAGTCTTGAGCATATCTTGATTGTATCTGCACCTTATGCCACCAAGAAATATTAATTCCTTGTTCTTGTATTTCTTGATTCAATTTCAATCCTCCATCATTATCCAAAATATATCTTACAATCGTTTCAAAATTCAATGCATTTGGATATACAAGAGCTTCTGTAGGTGAAAGCCATCTTGGTAATTTATTATACAGTTTTGTCTTTAACTTTTCCCACACCGACATTAACAATTTCCTAATGTAATGTTTTAAAAAACAACCATGTGCCTTACACTTTTCATACCACATATAAGCATGCCAACCCATTTGCAAATTATACCCTTCAAGATATAAGATTCTCTTATTTCTTAAAGTTATCCATTCTTTTAACCACATTAAAACAGACGCTTGATAATACAACATCCAATTGGGAAGACCAAAACCCCCATTCTCTTTAGCCTCCTGAAGCATTTTTAATTTAATCCTTGGTTTCTTCTTTCTCCATATAAATCTTGAGATTTGAGAATTTAAATCATCAAAAAAAATTTATCAATTTTTATGGGAATCATTTGAAATAAAAACAAAAGCTTTGATAGTATATTCATTTTAAATAGCACTATTCTTCCCAGCAAAGATAATTACAAATTAGCCCATTTCCCCAAATCACTCTGAATTTCCTTAGATAGTTTATCATAATTATCTTCTTTCAATGTGGTACACTTAGCTGTAAGATAAATTCCCAAGTATTCATCCTTTTTAACAATCTGAAAGTCTACTTGTTCCACCAGTTTTTCTCTGCTCCTGTGTGAGATTTTTTACTAACAATTTTGTCTTTTTTCTGTTTATTTTCATCCCAGTAACCTCGCCATACTCTTCAATCCTTTGCAGGAGTTTAGACATTGTTACTAAGGGTTCCTCAGTTATGAAAACTAGGTCATCTGCAAATGCTTGCAATGTATAGCTTTCATCTCTAATTCTAGTACCTTTAATGTCCATATCGTCCCTGATATTTCTGTTTAACTCTTCTAAGATCAATATAAACAACAGTGGTGAGTGTGGGCATCCTTGTCTTGTACCCTTTTGTATATCTATAATATTTGTACATTCTCCATTGATTATAATCCTAGCAGACTGCTTTTGATAGATGCTTAATATCGCATTAATGAACTTTTAACCAAACTCCATTTGAACTAGTTGTTGCTTCATAAATTGCCAATTAACATTGTCAAAAGCCTTCTGTATGACCATGAATAATAGTGCCATTGGTTTTTCCGTATGCATCTCATAATACTCTAAGATGTCCAAGATAGTTCTCATATTATTCCTCATTTGTCTTTTAGGTTAAAAACCATTTTGCTCTGAATGAATAAAGTCCGTTAAATACTTCTTCAATCTTTCTGCCATTATGGAGGCAAAAAAATTTGTAATCCACATTTAATAGTGATATAGGTCTATAGTTTTGAATCTGCATCAAGTCCGTGTCTTCTTTCAGTATTAATGTAATATTTGCCTCTGTCCAAGTATTTGGTATTTTAGCATCTAACAATGCTGCATTACATATACCCTTAAGAAGCGCAGCAAAATTCCTTCAAAGGATTTATAAAACTCTGCTGGTAGCCCATCCGGGCCTGGAGTTTATTATTCTTTTGTCTCTTAATTTCCTCTATTACTTCTATGATTGTTACTTCTTGATTCAATACTTTTTGGTATTTCTCCAGTAACTTTGGCAGGTCTCCCTTTTGGATATATTCATTTACTTTCTCAGTTGGAATCTCATCATTCTGGTGCAGCTTTGCAAAAAAATCTTCTGCTAGTTTCTTAATATGTATACTTTGTACTTGCAGTCGTCCTTCTCCATACTTCAGTTTACTTATCTCTTCTCTCTTTCCTTCTTTACTTTATAAGCTAACCATCTCCCTGGTTTGTTAGCATTTTCGAAGAAGTTCTGTTTGGTCAATTTCACTTGCTTAGTAAGTTCGTTTGTATCCAAGAGGTTCAGTTTATGTTTTAGAATATTCATTTGTACCTTAAGGATGGATCTTCCTGTAGTTCTTGTTCACATTTTGTCAGTTCCTCTACTATTTTAGATCATTCCTGCTTTCTCCTTTTATTTATTTTTGCTGAATATGTTGTTATCAACCCTCTGACATAGGCTTTGGCTGTATCCCAGACATTTTGCAAAGAGGTTTCTTCAGTTTTATTTATTTGAAAGAATATTTGCATTTCCTTATTTATCTCTTCTATGAATTTTTTTATCCTTTAATAAGGCTTTGTTTAACCTCCATCTGGGTGTTTTTACAGTCCCTTTCAGTGTTATAGTTACAGTGTTATGATCTGCCCAGACATTTGCCTCTATTTCAGCTTCTAGCAGGTCTGGTACTAAGTCTGGGGTTATCCAAATCATATCAATTCTAGACCATGACCTATGTCTATTTGAATAAAAAGTGTATTTAGCAGAGGTTGGATTTTTATGTCTCCAGACATCTATCAATCTACATTCTTCAATCATATTGAAACAAGACTTTGGAAGTATCCTCCTGCCTTTTCTGTCCTTAATCTCACTCTTATGATCCATTTTCTTGTCCACAATTGCATTAAAATCTCCCATTAAACACATGGTCTGGTAGTCCAATTGTGAAAGTAAAGCATGTAGTTTTTGGTAAAACATTTTCTGATGGTCATTTGGGGCATAGATCGCCACTAAAAGCACCTTTTTAAGTTTCATTGTGGTTTCCACCATCAGAATCCTACCATCATCATCAGCTAATATGTATTTAGGGTCTAATTTTTCCTTGATGTATAATGCTAAACCTCTTTTCTTTTGAGAAGCGGAAGATATAAATAGCTTTCCAAGCTTTAAACATTCCAAAAGCTTACTATGTTGTTTCTTGATATGTGTTTCTTGTAGGCAAATTATATCTAATTTCCGTTTGTGAAGTTGAGAGAAAATCCTTCTCATCTTAGAGGGTCCATTTAGTCCATTTACGTTTAAAGAGAGCAGTTCAATTCTTCCGTCCATTTTGAAAGCCATATTTAAAGGATATATATTTATCTACTTAAGCTTTGCCTTTACACTTCTACCTTTTTTCTTTTTCTTTGGTTCCAGTGTCTGTTCCTCTTGTTGTAAGTCTGTGTTTGCTATTTCTCCTTCAAAATGGTATGTTGCTAATTCCACTGGTTCAGCAACTTTCCCTCCTTCTTTTGGAACATCCAATTCTTCCTCTTCAAGTGTGCTTCTGAATTTTTCATAAAACTCTTGTGCCTTGAAATTGTTTCCAGCTTACATCTTGTAGAGTTCCAGGTGAAAAATACTCCTTCTGGTGTTAGCCACCTAAACATGATCTCTTTCTTAATCAGTTTCATGGTAATGAATAAGTATTTCTTTTGTCCTTCTCTAATCCTCCATGGTATTTGTTTCAAAACAGTCACCTCATGATGATAATCAGCCTTTAAAAGTTTATCATGTACGGCCCTCAAAACATTATCTCTACTGCCTTGAGCATTCTCGAGGAAAGATTGGACATGAACGTTGCAAATAATAAAGTATCAACCATTCTGAAGCGAAATTCTGCAGGTCTAGGCAGAGTTTCTTGTTCAAGTGCCCTCTCCAGAGGAGGGTGCCTGGTACATTGCAGCCCTGTGCCTGGTCTTTCTTGAAAGAGAATTGAAAGAGGACCAGAGGAGTCTCTCGCTAGGTGTTCTTCTCCTCATGGCAGTAACTCTTGGTCTCATCCACAGATCCTGGTGGAAGAAAAGCAATTGGAACAAAGCAGTATTGTTTGGGTATGGGAGAAGTGGATGAGGAAATATTTCACTGCCTCCCACCACATTAATCTTCAAATGTTGCACTTCTAATCTATTGCCTCTCCCCTGCTTTATAGGAAATGGGAACTGCACAAACCTGATGCTCTGGTTCTGCTGCCATCATTGCCTACAAGGCTGTCCAAATGTTTCTCTGTGCTTCTCTTCTGTGGGATTGTAAGCCCTCCAGCTTCATCTCATTTTTTACCTTTCTGCTTTTGAATCCTGGAGAAATGTTTGTAAAGTTTTCTGGAGATTTTCATTCATGAGGGACTGATATTGTTTGGGTATTGTTAACTTTTAAAAAATGCCTGACTAAAAAAGTAGTCAGCAATGTTAAGTAGAAATATTAGCTATCAGGCACTTCAGAGAGCTTTTGCCACCCATGGAAGCCTGCAAATTGGTGGAGGATGCCCTTTGTACTATTAAGCGGGCTCTGCCAGTTTGCGGCTGTGCTGTATGCAGTGACCCCTCTTAAAATTATTTATTTACATATATTTATAGCCCACCTATAATTGCCAAGACCTTCCTGCTATTTTTCCAAGGAGGTAATTACTGAGAGTTTCACTTTAGTTTCTACAAACTGAAAGAAACAGGAAGATACTTGGAGACCTGCATGTGATTTTTTCACATAAAACAGATGCCATTTTTTTCTTTGTCAGAAAGAGAGGAACTTCATAAAAAATATATTTTCTTGAAAAATCCTTTCCCCAGTAAATATGTGCAATGAAACATAAATGCAGAAACAGATGAGAGACCATGGTAATCTAATCTGCATGTCTGGATCTCATACTTCCTTCACAGCACTTTCACATGAGTAGTATGTGCAGTGAGTAAACAAAAGGAGAGAACTGGAGCAAAGGCCACTGGAGGAAGAGAAAGAAACTTCTTCCTCTCAGCCCCCTTTGTTCTTGTCCCAGCACCTTGTTTGATGCCTTGCCTTCTTCCTCAAGCTTCTCTTGCATGCCACATTGTGAACTCACCTAGGCTTCTGCAGACACACTGCTCTCTTCACCAACCAGCAAGTTCCATTCTTCGTCCTGGTGTTTTCATTTCTAGCTGATGCAAGGCCTGCTTATGGCCTTTTTGGCAGCATTTCTAACCTTCTTGCATTTCTCCTTACACATTCTTTTCGGAATTGACCTTCTGAAAGCCAGTGTGGTGGTGTGTTGGAGTTTTTAATCATAGACACCTGGCTAAAATTTTCCCACTCATCCATGAATCTCACTGAACTAGTTGCTCTCTCAGCCTAATTTACCTCACAGGATTGTTTGGGGTTTTTTTTAAAGATTTTTATTAAGATTTTTAAACTACTCCTAAAAACATCAGTCATCAAATACATCAGACATACTGGGTCAGCCCCCTACTACATATTTTTTAACATTTTATAGTCATAATCAAATCCATTTATAACAACTTAAAGACATCTTTAAATCTAAGCCAAGTCCCATTTCTCCAGCCAATAATAAAAAAGTTCCCAAGTTTAATAGAAGTCAGTATCTTCTTTCTCCTTCATTGATAAAGTTAATCTATCCATTTCTGCACAGTCCAGAATCTTTCTTAGGATCAGTTTGTCAGTGGGTAATTCCTCACTTTTCCAGTGTTGAGTGAATGCAATCCTCGCCACAGTGATTACATGTAACATCAGATACATTCCTTGTTTGTTAATATCTTCCGGTATAATGCCCAATAGGAAAAGTTCAGGTTTAAAAGCTAAAGGTTTTTGTAGCATTCCCTCAAGCCATTTATGTATTTTAATCCAGTACTTTTTCACATTGTCATAAGTCCACCATATATGATAAAAGGTACCCAATTTATGTTTACATTTCCAACATCTATTTGACATATTTGGAAACATCTTAGCTCATCGATTATTAGCTTGGCATTATAGCTAAACTTAGTGGACATAACAAACTAGCCAACAACTCTTAAAACAAGCCATGATTTGTGGGTGTTTCAGATGTCACAATAAGCAGCATCAGTAAGTATAATTATGTTGAACTGGCTAGTTAACAAGACTGGTAACCACCTTGTGATCATTCGAGCTTGCTTGGTGTCACTTTAAGACTCGAAGTGCTATATAATGGCAAATGCAATCAGCATATTATGATTGTTAGAATGAGTCCAACTACTTGCTTCCACATGTGGTCACCCTTTTCAGCTTAGCAAAGGTGACTTGACAGGCTAGCTCATATAGATATTATGTTACATGTATGCCCCGCCTTCTTTCCTCCTGTAAGGCTTTCTCAAAAACACAGCTTAGTAGTCTCTGATAACAAAAGCCAAAATTTTCCAAAAAGAATTAAAAATATTATGCTTTAGGACCATGGAGTATTCTTCTAAGAGTTGGTCAAGGTGGTGTGCTATTTTTGAACAATATATTTAATTTAGTTAATTTAACAGTGACTGGTAACTAGCTTCAGTGGGTTATGTCATGCAAATCTAGACTACTTCCTTCAGGATATCTTGTCCTTCCCCAGAAAGCCACCCTGACAGCCTACAGCTTGTTGAAAGGGTTGTTGGACCAAGGATGCATTGGTGTGTCATCAAAACCTGGCACACTGATCCCAAGCACCATATTGAAGAAGCTAACCCCGGGTTACTACCTATTCCTTGTTTAATTTGCACTTTTATATGTGTAAAATGCCTTTGGTATTTTTTAAAATTGCTCTCTTGAAGATCGTTTTCTCTGAGCAAGTCCAAAAGGTCTGAAGCGGACTGGATAAATAAGCATGGTGGGCTGTATCCGGCCCGTGGGCAATAGTTTGAGGATCCATGTATTACTCCATCCACAGCACAATCCTCTACATTTTAAGTTTGGATATGACAGTTCTCCACATTTTCTACCCTTTCCTGAGCCTTTGCATGCTCAGAAAAGTGGTAAAGTGGACTTCACTCTATTTGCAGGAGTGATAACTTTTGGCAATTTAAAAGCCTTTCTTTTAAAAAGGGTCTTGACAGGTTGGTTTAAAAAAAAAAACATCTGGAACCATGAAATGTGATGGTTGTTGTAGTTTTTTAACAAGGGATAGTGAAGCAGAGACACACACTCAAATGTTTCTCTTGTGCACACTGGAGGAGCAGATTGTAAAAAGTAATTTCAAAAAGCGGGAGGGAGAAGAAAAGAGAAAAAGGGTGAGTGGGGTGGGGAAGAAAGCCACAGGGGGGCAAAAGTGGTCTGTCATGCAAAAACCTGGGATACCTACAGGAAGTCCAAGTGGGAAGGAAAGATAGGAGTCAGATTATTTACCATATCATGTACATTGTAGGTTATGTAACCTAAGTGCAGGGTGGTTTGACCATCGTGTGTAATCTCCCATTGAATCAAACAGAGATGAAATAAAAGTAAGAGGCAGTAAATAGTTGATCAGTGGAGATGGTAAGAAAATTGCACTGGCCTATGCCCCCTTCTCATGAGCATTATTAGTCCCATCAGCCTTTCACTCCCATCTTCCCCATGAAAAATGGTGGCCTTGTCAGGGCAGGGTTCCCTCTCTGGGGATGACTTTCCACAACTAGGGTGCCAAAACAGAAAAGGCCCTCTTCTTACTAGCCTCCTGCCTAACTTCATAGTAACCACCTTTCTCCACCTGGAGGAGAACTCCTGAAAATTCATTTGGCCCCAAAACTGACTACTTTACTGCCCTACTGCTTTGCCCTGAATTGCTAATACATTTACTACATTTCTGTACCACTGAATAGCTGGAGCTTTCTGGGTAGCTCAGAAAACAAGAGTTATCATCATACCAACTTTGCTGTTAGAAGCAATGATTCTTAGCTACCTTGTAAAAAAAAAAATTCATTAACTAACTCAGGTCACTGCATTGTTTCCTTCCACCTAACCTCAAACCAAGTGAACATCTGAAAATGTGCAAATAACATTCATAGCCTAGCTTTAAGACATGCAACTGTAACAAAATAGCTGCACTGTGTCTCCTATACTTTGAAATAAATCCAATAATAAGAGCTTAGAGCCATGGTCATCCTTGTTAATTTGTCGAAACTTCATCTTGTTCCTTAGCAGGTAAGTTTGGTGATAGATGTTTCTGCTGCTCAAAACAATGGGGAGAATGCTGCTTTCTTGCTCTTCAGTTTTGACCTTTTGTCTTCAGTTTTGACCATAGTCTTCAGTTTTGACCTTTCTTTTTGGCAAGGATGAATGGGAGGAGGAAGATGGTGATAGGGAATGACAGCAGTGAAGAGTCGCTCCCAAGCACTCTGTAGGATGGCCAGGAAGTAGGAGGAGAGAATCAAAGTGAAGAAGCCAAGTTGATGGGAGTGTTGGAGGTTGTTTGAGAAACCTTGTGTCAAATGTGTGCATCAAGAGGACTGAAGTTTAAACCATTAAGAGATGTAGGTCTCTGTGATTTCGATTGTCAGAATCCAGTGTACTTAAGAATGCAAACCATCAGTAGGTAATGATCCTGAGTTCACTTTGGAATAAGGCTGGGGTGAGCAGCTTGTAGCCCTCCAGATGTTTTGATCTACAGCTGTAACAGCGACACCCAAACTTTCCACAATTTCACAAACTGAAGTAGGAACTGTGCAGTCTTGTGTTGTAACAGGCTTCTTTTTCCAACTTGGGTTGTCACATTGTATTCTACAACAGCTGGTCTTGTTTACATTTCTGAAGTGTGTTAATTCATGATCACTATAATTAACACCAACTTCAGCATGCAATACAATGCATTTTTATTTTTAATTAAATTTGGGATTCTTATTCATCAATGCAACTTTGGATGAGTGATAAGGAAGGATGGAAACCATTTCTGACTTTGTGTGTAGAGTATGTTCCTTTGTACTATAATCAAGATGAATCCATCAACACCTGTCAGACACTCAATCCTTAGTGAGCTGGGGGGCAAGGAGGGGAGCTGAAATCTAAGGAACTGTACTGCATATGGTCACACACTTAGAAGGTATCTTGAGCTTCTTCCCATTAGAACATGTTGGAACAAGCAGTTGCTAGAGAGTTAGAAGATAAGGACCATCTCTGTTAGACATGAGTGGTTAAAATAAATGAATTTATACTCAAAATCAGGATGCCTAAGGAATTGTAGAAGACTGCTTCTTTGTCAAATGGAAATACTAATATATGCTGGAGATAGTGCCCAGCTATCTGTTGATGGATTTACAGATCAGTACTATATATGTTTGTTCACGATATAACTCCCATAGAACTCACTTTCAACAAGAGAGTTTTATAGCTAGTACCAACCCTAGGATCATACAAAGCAAATCAATCAGCAACCTCAGGTGGAAGATACTTGGCAATAAGATACTGGAGGACAAAACTGAATAGTCAGTGTTTGTTGAGCCATAGCAGGTGGAACACTTGTACTGGACTATCCCTTGCTGCAGCCCAAGAGCATTAAACAATATAAACAGTATCAGTGCCAGCCCAGGGCATTTTGCTAGTTAAAATGGAGCAGCAAATAGTACCCCTCACCTTCTTAAATCGAGGTGCAGGATATCTAAAGCCAAGCAAGTTATTTTAGCACAATGAACAGAAAATTCCACAAGCATGTCTCCCCATTTTAGACAGTAAAAATACAGTTTGCTGTATTTTGTAACAGTTTGCTGCCTTTTCGTGAAAACAAAGAAACATTTGCTGCCTAGGACAACTGTTTCAGTCTGTCAAATGGCCTTGGGCTGCATTGTGATAGAAATTAGGGCACTTCCAGCCAGAGGGCTCCCAGAACTTCTAGTCAGAAAGCATTGAGCAGCTTACTGTTCCTTTGGAAACAGAGGAATTAGAAGTGGTGGGGAAAAAACATGGGAGAGTTAGAGGAGATGTCTTGGCAGGATGACAGAGGCTTGAATTAAGGTACTGATATTATACTTGTAAGTAAGATACATTAATAGTATCCTGCACCATTGTTTTCAAAGTGCTGTTGTAAGGGTTTCTAAGTCTCAGGGCTTTGTCCTCCTTCTGAAGATCTTCTGAGGCAGGACATCTCAGGGTGACATGCATGTATCCAAAGGAGAGCAGCCATTTCTGCTTGAATGGTTTGCTCTTAGCTCTTATGTCCCCCTGTTTTCAAGCCTTGCCCACTGTGCCTTGGAGTCTGAGCTTCCCCACTCCAGAAAACAAGTCATGTGTGTTGGCTCACAGTGAGAAACAAACAGCAGAAGGGGCACTGTTCCTCATTGTCTGCATAAAACCTTGTGCTGGCTTTGATTTTCCCACTTGACTGAAGTGTTAAAGGGTTTGGGGGAATTTCTCATTTTATAATTTCTGATAATTAATAAAAAGGATTTCTAGAAAAGGTTAATAAAGAATGTTATATTTACAGGTGAAACATGAATTTGGCCAATTTTTCCAGTATGGAAGAGATCCCTTTGGAAGATGTGGACAGAACCAGTATGGAATACAGAGTGCTTATGGCCTATGTCCAGTGCCGACTGTCTGCTAGTAAATATAGGCAACTCCTAGAAGGGGAAGTAAAAGACCAGGAGGGATCAGCTGTAGGCAGAGAGGATGTGGAAGTGGCCAGCCCAGAAGGGTTGTCTTCTGAGGGTCATGAACAGCCTTCCAGAAAAGGGACCAGGAAGAAGAAGAAAAACAAGAAGAGGTCCAACTGGAAACACTTTCTGCTTCCTTCTTGTCTAAGGCCCCAAGCTGAAGGGAAGCCCCAGAAGATAATCACATACAATGAAGATGCTGTAAATGGCCATGTACTAATGCCTCAGGGAGGAGTTGGAAGTGTGCCTGCATCTTTGCCAAATGTGCAAGGTAGGCTTGCTGTGAGCTTCACACACACACACACACACACACACACATGAAGTATAGGACATATAACTCAGCTGTGAGCTCAGAAAAGTCTTTCCACTAGATGGTTTTCCCAACACACAAAATGATTTGGGAGGCTAAATCCAAAGAGACAGATCAATTTGAAGGACAGACAAGGAAGTGAAATACTTTTTGTTTCCATTGATTTGAACATGAGTGCTTCCAAACAAAAGGTTCCAAGAGCAGATTAATACAGTGGTACCTCGGCTCATGAACTTAATCCATTCCATGACTCTGGTCACTACCCGAATTGGTCCTGAGTCAAGTCAAATTCCCCCATAAGGTTCAATGTAAATAAGGTTAATCCATTCTGTAAATATTTTTTTTTAATCACAGAGGAGATGGGTGTACTCATAGGCATGCTGGGGGGGGGGGGAGATGGGCGTGATCACAATCATCACCCAATGCGGAGTTTGCATCCTGAGTCAATTTTTTTCTGAAATTTCTGTTTGCGATCCGATTTGGTTGTGAACTGAGGCATTTGTGAGCTGAGGTACCACTGTATTTTTTTTTCAGTTGGAAGCAGGCTTGGTAGTACATCTGACTTCACATTTTTGAAAGTTACTGCACATTTTCAAAGTGTGTACTGCATTATGTTCCATCCACACTGCCCTTACCATGCTCTGTCTTTCTAAAGGGGTATGGTTCAGACATGTCCAGGTCTATCAACAGGCATTAGTCCTGCTAGTATATGGGCCTCTATCTATTGAGGCAGTTTGCTACCACATGCCGGCTGTAGGAAAGCAATAGTTCCCAGGCTGTTTCCTTCATGCATGCCTGTGGGTTTCATAATGGTTTGTGGTTGGCAACTGAGCAGAGCAGGTGTCCCCAGCTTGGCACCCTCGGACAGCCACAAAACCTTTTTAGTTACTTTCTTCCCATTGTTAAAATATATACATGGATTTATATGTATATCTAGAGGAATGAACACAGAGGAAATGCATACACTTTTCTATCAAGTATAAATTAAGGTCAAGAAAACTCAATCATAGATCCAGATAAAAATTATTTGAAGGGGGTGTCCATTTGCCACCCATTTAAATATTGAAAGTGTTGTTAGGTCCTCAATCCATTTCATTCTAGGAGGTGAGTATTTATTTTCCAGTTTTGTGGCCTTAGTCTTTTAGTTGTCAAAAGGGTGCAAAGAATCCATTTAAACTATTTGTCCATTTCCATGAAGTGGATAATTTTTTAAAACTCTGTACATCATTGAATATGAGGGTCTGTTCCAGTACAACATGTATATAAAAAGAGGCAGCTACTGGATATTGCAATAGTATATATTTAGCAGAAGCATTAGCTAAATTGCACTACCAGCAACCAACAGACAAATGGCAGATATATATTTATCTCCCTCTGTAATGTCTAGTAGAACCTACTAATGTTCTGTAATGATGAAATAATGTGGATATACCTGAACAAAGCATTAACTGGAAGATATCACTCTGTAAGTACCTCGAAGGCTGTCACAAAGAGAAAGGTCAAGATGATGCCAGAGTGTAGGACATGGAATAATCAGCTGAAGTTGTGACAAACCAGATTCAGGCTAGAAATCAGGAAAAGTTCCCCACTGTCAGAGCAATACAGCAGTGGAACCAGCTGCCTAGAGAGGTTGTGGGCTCTCCCACACTAGAGACATTCAGAAATAAACCAGACAGTCACCAGAGAGGAGGTGTAAATTGGTAACCTTGCAACAGCAGGCAGTTGGACCCAATGGCTTTCTTGGCCCTTTCCAACTCTACTATTCTATGATTCTACTGGAATTGTCTCACTTTGCTTTTATTTTAATAGATGATTCAGACATCACTGTTGTGGCAGACAGACTTGCTGAAATAGTTGATAATTCTAAGTTCTACCTTGAAAGAACAGGCAAGAGACTATTGGAATGTACTGTAAGTCTTGAAGAAGATGGTGGAGGTGCCAGCAAAATTGTATATGAAGGAAGTGATGCAAAAGGTATCTTCTTTAGTAGCTTAATGGCTTTCTGTACTTTATTGCTGTGTGTTTGTGTAACTTTTGTCTTCAGGGAACCACATAGATTTCTCTACCAAGGAACTGCTCTGCATGTCTGACACAGTCCCATGAGTTGCAGAAGATTCCAATATACCTTCTAGAGCACATTTGGGTGAGCTAAGTCAGGCTACTTGGGCATCATTGATGTTCTGTACCAAAGGGTACCTTGGAATGTGACCAACATTAAAAGGTACTGTGAGTGTGTGCTTTTGAATGTGACCAAGATTCACTGCAGTTGTAGGATGGGAAGATCTGTGATGAAACATTTTTCATTGAAGCTTTTCTGCTGTTACTAAACTGGTAACTGTAAACACCTGAGAATCTGCCCATGGATCCACAGGACAGTATTGACAATCTAGTATTAGAAATCAATGTTTTAAAGAAATGCGGGCAAATTTTCAAATAATGAGTCTTTATAAGATAGTGCAGGAAAAACGAGTCCTTGTTCTGTGTTTTCTTTCTGTCTGTCAGATGTTCCCTTTCTGCATAATATTCAGCAATAAGTTCAACAGAAGAGGACTGCATTTATCAGTGGTTGCCAAGCTGGCTGTAACTGCACAGGAAAGCCACTGTGGCACTGTGAGACCACCGTGAAAATGCCATCATGGTGTACTCCAAGGTTGGATAAATGCAAGCCAGGAACTTTAGGGCCAAGACAGAAAGCACTATAAGGCCACTATAAGCACCTATTGTGCATCCACTGTTCTGATATTCTTTGCAGTTTGGAGTAGGCTGGTTCCTTGGGGTTGGCACAGTTTGGAACTACATTATGCAGTTGCTGTAAGCAGGACCCACTTAAGGCATTTTGATATGCAAGTCAGAAAATCTGGATGTGCCATCCCACTAATCAGTTCCCCCAGTGTTAATAAAGTTTGCAAAAAGAGAATGGGTGCAATTGTTAATACACAACTATATAAGAACACTGTGTGAGAGAATTGTTTCTCAGGAGAGTTTCTTAAGAATCATGCCAGTTTCCTGGAAATTACTCTTGTTCTTCGTCGTGGCTTCTGTGCATCACACATATGGGTGCTGTGCCTGCACAGTGCCTGTAGCTGGGAAGATTCAAAAGTTTTGGAACTCCACACCCCTCCCCCCCATAGTATAAGAAGGTGGAGTGCCCGCCATTTCCCCAGTCTTTTTGCGACCACTGTTCACTGTGCCTCGAGCCTTTTGTCTCTTGCCGTAGATAAACTTGCTGTTGTTCTAAGCCTTTCTATTGTTCTCTTTCTCTCTCATTAGATCCCTTGTTAAGATCTTTCTTCCAAGTTACATTCCCTCCCCCATTAGAAGTTCTTTCTAAATCCCCTTTTCCAACCTCCCCAAAAATACACACAAAAAAACCTATCGTTACTCTTTTTGCTGTACTTTGCTATCCTCTTTTTTCCATCGATGGCTCAGCGTGTGGCTTTCCACAAATGTTCCCAGTGCGGGGCCAAGATATCCCCCACTGACTTTGCCAGAGGCTCAATGCTCCTCTCACTCTCCTTGCAAACAAAAGGAGGAGAGGAAACATATCAGCTAGGATAACTCCTTGGTCCATGAGAAGGCCAAGAAAGACAGGAGGGGGCAAGTTGGCCCATAAGTTGAAGAAGGCTGACCAGCCGCATCATCAAGACTTGGGATCGTCCATTCTGTCGGTCCCGACCGCGGCATTGATGCCAACACAGACCGGCCCTAGCCTTCAGCTGGCTATGCAGCTGACCCCGCCAGGGTCCCCTCAGCGGATTGTTACCTCAGTCTTGTCTTCACCAGACCGTCAGGAGGTAGCCTTACCGGGATCCATTTCTGATGAAGAGATCCAGGACTCTCCTCAGATGGCCCCTCCGATGGCATGCTCGCTGACTTCACAGCTTTCACCTGAGGTTTCCCTGAGGGCCCCGTCTCAGCAGGTGCACCAGCAGCAGTGTGTGATCTTCCAGAGACTGGGTGCAGATGCCCTACAGAGTCTCCCATTGGGAGCCTTGAATGACTACCCACCCTATGGGTACTACCCATCCGTGCATGAGCACCGTTCCATCTTGTCTCCGATACTGAGGGAGGCTCCCTCGACGTCAGTGGCTGTCCTATCCCAGTCCTCCATTCTAGTACGACTTAGATTTGAAGGACTCGGATGCAGTGTCGATTTCACTGGATGCGGTGATTACAACACAAGGCCCTAACTTGCCTGAAGAGTCATATTCAACATTTGGGAAACTGATGGCGTGATTGGCTATGTCACTGGAGATCGAAGCCCAGCACCGCTTCAATCCCAGTACTGACAACTTCCACAACATTGTGAAGAAGAAACAATCTGCTGCCATCATCCTGCTGTTGATCACAACCCTGCGTCAAGCTATGATGGAGTCTTGGCGGTTTCCTAACCAGCTGCAAGCCACTTCACGGTGATACGAGTCAATGTACAGAGATCAGGAGTAGGATATTCCATTCCTCCTGTGTCATCCTAAACCGAACTCTATAATCGTGGAGTCATCTCAGGGCTGCGAGATCAGGGAGCACCCCACTCCTCGAGACAAGGAAGGGCAAAAGGTTGACACGATGGCTCGCTGTATCTACACCACCACAGGTCTCGGCCTCCGTATCTCCAACTATGAGGCGACGCTGGCAAGATATCAATACTTCTTGAAGCAGAAGTTGGAGAACATCACGGTGTCACTTCCGGAGCAGCAGAAAGACCTGGCCTGCATGTTTACTCGAGAGGCGATGCAGGGGGCCATTCAACAACTTTCTACGATGATGCATCATGTTGGCTGCAACTTGAGGGCCCTCGTTGGTGCTGTTAGCCCTCTGTTGCCATGCCTGTCTCAGGAACAGCAACTTTCCGGATGAGACCAAGAGAAGAATTGAGAACATGCCCTTTGATGACTCTGGGCTGTTCAACGTGAAGACAGACCACAAGTTGAAGAATATCCATGAGGCTTGCATCACCACTCAACGTATGGAAGTTCCTGCCCAGAGTCGACATAAGTGGTCCTGGTCTCATCCACAGTATCAGTATCAACCATATTCCCAATACTCCAGCTGGCAGCAGTTCCAGACCCTTCAGCAGCACATCTGCAAACAACCAGTTCAGCGCTATAAACAGGGTTGTCACCGCCCCGACTCCGATAAGCAGCAACATTGACGGATTGAGCAAACCTTTCCTCTCCTCTTAAACCCACCCTCCCCTCTTCCTTTTGGGAATCGACTGCAAAGTCGACTCTCCATTTGGGAGTCTATCAAATCTGATCAGTGAGTTTTGTACATCATGGAACACAGATGTAAAATTGAGTTTGATACCGTACCCCTTTTGGGACCGACCTTATATGCGCCTTC
This sequence comes from Varanus salvator macromaculatus, assembly GCA_023646645.1. Classification (NCBI taxonomy): domain Eukaryota; kingdom Metazoa; phylum Chordata; class Lepidosauria; order Squamata; family Varanidae; genus Varanus; species Varanus salvator. Next base: position 14,511,510 of record JAIXND010000754.1, on the reverse strand, counting down.
TTAGGTTCTCAAGGATGAAGTTTCTCAGCTGCTTCATAAAGGAGCAATTTGACAACTCACACCCTCTGAGGGGCTCCATGGTTTGTACTCAAGATATTTTATGGTCCCGAAACGGGATGGTGGTCTGTACCCGATATTGGATATACGTGGAGTCAATAAGTTCAAAATGAAAAAAATTCGAATGACCACCCTTCAAAATATTCTTCCGTTGCTCAGGATAGAGGATTGGTTCTTTGGACTTGAAGGATGCTTACTTCCACATCAGCATCCATCCATCTCAAAGACGGCTGCTCCATTTTACAGTCGGCTTCAATCTTTTTGAGTATAATGTTCTTCCCTTTGGGCTTGCTAGTGCACCAAGGGTCTTCACAAAATTCATGGCTTCTGTCTGTGCCCACCTGAGGCTGTAAGGAATCCATGTCTACTCATACCTTGATGACTGATCGATCATCTCTTCTAGAGAAGACTTTCTATCAGCTATTTGTACAACATGTTCCCTCCTTGACAATCTCAGACTTTGTATTAACCATGAAAAATCCTGCCTTGTTCCTTCACAGATCATCAACTTCATCAGAGCCCATCTCAATTCCCTGTGTGCACGAGCTTTTCTTCCTCGGGATCATCGAGAGAAGCTTAACTCGTCCATTCACTGAATCCACAAGGACAGAACTGTGCCTGCTCTGTCTATCCAGAATCTACTGGACCACATGACTTCCACGGTTTCCATGATCCCCAATGCCAGGCTGCGGATGAGGCTGCTGCAGCTATGGTTCAGTTGCCTCTTCCACCCACAGCACAACTCTTCACATTGTCTGCTTCACCTGCCTACCTCCATCCTTCGGACTTTGACATGGTGGATGGTAGAGGACAATCTATCCATTGGAAACTTGTTCCATCTACCTCAACCGTCATTGACTCTGTACATGGATGCCTCCATGGATTGGGGACCTCTCTGTGCCAGCCTTCACACTCAAGGCACCTGGCACAGCCATGAGACATCCAGACACATCAATTACCTAGAACTCTTGGCAGTATTCAAAGGCCTTCAGTCCTTCAAGAATGCCTTTCAGGACTGAGTCATTCAAATAGCATCGGACAATATTGTCATGGTCTTCTACATAAACAGGGCAGCACGAAGCCTGCCCAGCTAGGTCATCTCGCTCTTTGACTTTGGGACTGGTGCATCCCGAGGGGAATCACTTCTCTTGCCATTCACCGTGCCGGTACCGACAATGAAGAAGCGGATGCCCTCAGCAGACGAATGTCAACTACTCATGAGTGGGAGTTGGATCACCATGTCTGTCATCGTCTCTTTTTGCCACACACAATAATGCAGTCTTTAAGACATATTGCTCCCAAGTGAGCATCAGTCCGAACTCAGTTGGTTCTCTAATGGTTCCATTTATAGACAGATTTTTCTACACGTTTCCCCCAGTACCACTAATTACAAGGACTTTAGCCAAAATCAATCAGGACGATGCTCGAGGGATCCTTGTCACTCCTTGGTGGCCTCGTCAACCATGGTTCCCCACTATCCTTCGTCTCTCCAACAACACTTTTCAGTGGCTTCCTCAGATTCCACATCTTCTAATTCAACAAGATGAAGCAGTTCAGCATCTAGACCTTCACTCGAATCTGGCTGCCTGGCTACCTACCTACCTACAACTTTGTCGTATTCGACACTGACCTGGCAGCCCTCTGCCACGGCCGTATCTTCATCTCCAACACCATGGAATGATCCTTCATCGAATCCGAGCGCTCTGCATCCCAGCATACAGTTCATTTTTCAATCTGTGCTAAGACCTGCTACTCGCCGTTCGTATGCGGCTAAATGGAGGCGCCTTACTTTGTTTGCTGATACCAACCATTTAGCCTCTCAGTCGGCTTCCATTGAGAACATTCTCCAATTTCTCCTGTTTCTACACTGGACTGAAACCTTCCTCCCTTAAGGTCTATATTGCAACTATTTCGCATTACCGTGGCCCAGTTTCAGGCTCATCACTGTTTTCCAGTGTCCTCGTCCAGCGCTTCTTGGGAGGACTACAGAATCTCCATCCACCGGTTTCACATCCCACCTGCTGGTGCCACTTGGTGTTGGTGACTGGGTTTAATGCACCAGCTTGACTATGCGATTGCATGTTTTTTTTCCATAGTTACCTCGTGTGTCTGATTGAGAGCAAGTTTAAGTATAATATGAATGTGTAATGCTTGCAGCCTCCATTTTGGGGTGAATGGTTGATCTTCTGTAGACTGAGGGAATGGCAGGCACTCCGCCTTCTTATTCTGTAGGGGGGGGAGAGGGGCGCAGAGTTCCTGCCAAAACAGTTAAGCTTTTGAATTTTCCTGGCTACAGGCACTGCATAGGTGCAGCGCCCATATGTGTGAATGCACAGATGGCCACTCGAAGAATGACAGTAACAGGTAAGCAACCTGCCTTTTCCCAGCATTGCTGATGGAGAATTCCCAGAGAATGATGCCCCTACATGTCACACATTCCGCCATCCTCATTGATGGCCTCCACTGAGGCAGTTGTTTGCAAGGGTGTCTAAGGATTACTGAAATAATACACTGCACTTTCCTTAAGTGCTTCCCCTATAAGTACTTACTGATGTACTTTATTGAACATTTAACAATTTGACCATCTCCTGTAGTTGTTTATAATCTTATTATTTTAATAACTATTTATTGTCTGGCTAGATTAGAAGATTAACTATGTTATTTAATTGTCTTTCATCAGATGAGGAAGCAAAAATAATTGACACAATAGTTGCCTTGCTAAGAAAATCAGGAGATGAACTACAGGATAAGGTACCCAATTTGGGGAGGGAGTCTTTACTTTTTGACTTGCTTTTTACAGGTAGTATGAATCTTAAAGCAGAAGATCCTCTTCTGTTCTTTTCCCTTGCTTTTATTTTAAATCTTGTGAAATCATGTCAGCTCATTCTTTCTCACGCTACACTTAAAATGGTGTTAGAATGTGGAAAATGTGGCAAGGGAGTAACATTTTCCAGAGCAAGAGAATGGGGAGAAACTTCCCTGGCAGATAGATTTGGCATAGTTGTCTACAGATTGTGTCAAACTCTCAAAGCTCATTTGCATGGTCAGTTTTCTAGAGAATGGAGTAGTTGTCCCAGAACAGAGAAGTTTTCTATCCCTGAAAAACATGGTTGCAAATCTGGAACTCAAGTAAAATCATTTGAGGGCAGTGGTGGGGGGGGGGGGAGTTATGCCACAAGGCAGCATCAGATCTGCTTGAGGTCAGAGCAGCAGGCAGCAGTTTTGAAGAAACAAATGGACTAAGTGATTGCAAAAAGTCACTAGAGGTGGAGAACAGCAGTAGGCTTGTATGTGGAGCAGGTTTTTAACAATGAATTTGAGACACATAGCTTGTGTACTTGTAAAAGGGAAGTGCACTGCATAGGTTCTTGGACCTGAAAATTAGGCTCCAGTCCTTTCCCAGCCATGACACAACCTGGCAGGGTAAATTTTCCTCTGCTTGCTCTCTTTGACAAATGTTCATTTGTCTGTTCTATTTTCAGATGCAGAAAGATAAGACTTTCTCTCAGTGTATCTTGGACCTGTTGTCCTATGCATTCTTCAGGAAAGTTGCTGATCAGTTCCTACAGGAAGTAACTGTAAATTTGGCAGCAGATCATGAAGTCCAAGATCAGAGTACTAAAGTTGCCTTTGCTATGGAACTTACAACCAGACTCACCAATATGGACAGACATCCCATGAACATTGTGTTGGGTTTTGGAACAAAATACCTGAAAGAAAAATTCAGTCCTTGGATCTCTAGCCAAGGTGGTTGGGTAAGAGTTTTTTATGGGTTCCCTTCTGCACAGACTCTAAATAATATTGATCTATGAACATCCTAATGATACAGTCAGCCCAAGAGAGAACTTGTTTCGAACTCTATGATTCTATGCTTTGCATATTTGCTGATTCAACATCTTTTCAACCTGAGGTTCCTAATTTGAATGATGTTGCAGAATGGTGCATTTCATCTATAACCCTCAGGATACATTCCTTTGTCAAGCTCATTTGTGCACTCAGTTTTCCTGCCTTGTCTAACTTTAACTAGCTGAGTTTCTTAAAGTTAATACCTATGGTTGCCCAACACCATGGGAGCTTGCAGTGCCTGCCTCATCACCAAGCAGCCTGCCATCAGATACCTGAGGGGATCAGTAGCCAACCTCCCACTGCTAAGAGCTTATCTCCACTTTCTAGGATAGGCACCAACCCTTTGCTCCAGTAGTGCAAACTGGAGACTGATTTCTGTTTGGCAGAGGAAGACTTAAGGTGGAGCCTCAGTATGTGACCTCAGCTACTGCCTTACCTGAATCTCTCCTTCACACATGCCTGAAAAGCAGCTCTGGTGCTAAGCAGTACACAGTAGCTGGACCATACCTGCATCCCTTGCCAGTTGCTTTCAGAACTCAGTTTAAGGTGTAGGTTCTAACCTTAAAGCCATGAGCAGCATGTTAGTAACCTAAGGTGTTAAGCTCTGCAGAAGAGGCATGTGTCATGACCCAGAAAGGTTTTTTTGTCAGGTGTATCATTCCCAAAACATGGAATACTTGTTTTAAGGTTTAATTGCGGTACAGTACCTTGATATCTTTTTGGCTAATACAGCAGAATATCATCAGTGGACAACTTTGAGATGCAATTTCTAGCCCAAAGGCAACAATTCCTCTAATGCTGCTGAAATTCGGCAGCACAGACACAAAACACAGGCAGTTTACTTGCTACTTCTGTCAGCAAGCTACAACTGAAAAGGAAGAATATTTGCTACATTCTGGCAGTTTGCTGCTGGATCCTGTCAGTAAGCTACAAGTGAAAAGTGAGATTAGTTTACAAGCTAAATTGCCTCATTGGCAATGTCAGTGGTTTGTCAATTGTTTGTCTCTGCTGGTGCTGTGCCTTCCAATTTCAGTGGGTTAGGGATTCCTGTGCACGAGTGGCTTATGGGCTGCATACTACCTACCCCAAATATTAAGAATAAATGATGGAGAAATGAGAGACAGAATGTTTTCTAGAGAGCTCTTGTGATAGCTTGTTACAAGTTGTGCATTCTTTTTTTAAGTTCTCAATGCACATTCTGGACTCTCTTTACTAGAGAAGCTTTTGCTGTGTTGTGAACTGAAACCAAAAACATTCAGAACTGTATAAAGATCACTGATTCAGTTTCTTCTTCATTTCCAGGAAAAAGCTTTAACATTACCAGATGAAGATGTGGAATAATGAACTAATGTGCTCTTTAGGAGATGTTTCTTAGAGTCATTTATTTGGGATAAGGAATGACAGAGATCATCCTTTCCAACACTTTAAAGGATGTGGAGAACAATTTTATATATGTTTAGACAGAAAAATGGCCTACAACTTCCAGCATTCCTTCAGCCAGCCATGCTGGCTGTAGCATGCTGAGAACTGAGGGGGTTTTTATGTTTAACATACATAGAATTGCACCCTCACTCTCTCATATTGGCATGGACATTGGAGTGCAAGTCCAAAGAAGATCCTGTACTTTTCTGATGACAAAGTGTATTTTACTGGTCCTAGCAGACACTGACAGTCAGTACTTAGCATGATGGGACAAATGTCAGATGAAGCCCATGCCTGAGGTCCCAATGGCACTGGTGCTGCCATTCTCTCTCCCCTTTGTAGTTCTTTCTTTAACAGAGAACCAGATGAAGCACCAGCACCATCTTCCTTATCCCAGTGCCCCTTAGTCCCCTTATTTGCTTCTTAGCCTCTGCCCGCAAGCAGCCGCTGCTACTGCCACTTGGCCGGGTAAACTCATTTGGAGGAAGCATGCTCAACTAGGTGCTAAGAAGAGCAGCAGCATCTTGCTGCCATTTTCATTTTGCAAGGGAACTGTTCATCTTGGAACTAAGTGCACACCAATGATATCTGGTTCAGGATCTGCCAGTTCTGTTGTGATTTTTTAGCCTTTTGGCTTAACACATTTTGATGATGCTTGCTCAGGCAGATAAACATCTTGATGCATTTGTAAAGGTGTTAAGTGGAAAATAACAAAACAAAATGGACCAAAAAGGAAGTCAGAGGAAAGCGGTCTAGACTTGAGGTCTTTCAATGAGGTTTTTTAATAGTGCACAGAAAACAAAATGTTATCAGAAATAATTTGGTGCTGGAGCACTTGAAGAGCTGAAACACAGTGGGAGAAAATGACATGGTATGCCACTTCTGACCAGGTAGAGGGAGATAGATTTGAATAGTTTCCCATCTGAAAATGGCCTGCACATACAAAAACTACCAAAGCAAGGATAGGTGGGAATCTAGCTTAATCTGATTTCCTAATTTTCTGTATGTAAGGCAGATATGGGTGAGCTTTCAGTTATGAAACTACCCATCTGAAGTGGTATAATTAAAAGAGTTGTACTCTGTAATTGTTCCAATCATTTGTGTAATAGTGTAACTGCAGTTGTTGAGATTCTTACAGCTAAGAAAAATTGCAGCCCTGGGAATGGAGCATTTAAGAAAATGGCATATTCCTCTTTCCATGCTTAGTGCTCCTAAGCGTGTCTCTGCATGTATTAACTATATCATGGCTAAAACAATTGTAAAAAACCTTGAAAAGCTAGGCGGTTATCTAGCTTCATTGTTTTCTTTTGCTATACCATACTTTTTTCCCCTACCGAAAAGGTGTAAATCTGTGTTCTGAACCAGCTACTGAATCAGGGCCTTAGTTCTCCACCTTGTTTTATCTCATCTTCAGTGTGGCCTCCAGGCTGGTCTGGGATTACTGAAATGCTACAGAATATTAACAAAGAATAATAATAGTTGTATTATGTACAGTTGATCCACCCAAGCAAAACCTGAGTGGGAGAATTTATGATATTTTCTTGATCTACCCCTTCTGCGTGGTTTAACTCTGCCACTTCACTGAATGGATGAGGATGCTAAAAGGGAGTGCCTGGTGGTAATTAGCATTTGGGCTGTAAACCTCAGCCATGCAAAAATGCCTGTTTTTGATTCTCTCTCTCAGTGTCTCCTTGTTGTTGGGTTAGAATAAGAAGGATTTTCTTTAGCAAGAGCCATTATGCAAAGGCCAATGGCTTATATTTAAAATCTGCTTTTGATTTGAGCTATCACCCACACTGACTTTTTAATTTGCTATCATCATTTTTCTGGAAAGAGAAAGCACACTTGACTGTCATTCAAGAAATATTGACCCCAAAATTAAACTAAATGGACAAGCTCCTGCTATCAGTCTAAGCATAGATCATCAGTACAGAGGAATGTGAGCAATGAAAAATAAATAAAACAGCCAACTTAAATATTTTGTGTGTGTTCTTGTTCACCAGTTGCATCAGATTTAGGAATCTACTTTGTTCTCTCCTTTGTAGCATTTTTTAAATCCTAGAATCTGATTGAACGCCTTTTACTCCAAAAGATATTTTTCACTTATTTCAAACATGTTTCACTCTCTTTATATTGTAATTATATTTTAAGATTTTTCAAACAATTAAGCAAATATAGGCAATTAAAATGATCTCTGTTGAGATAATTGTGGTAACATTGGAATGCTTGTACAGCTTCAGTATCATTATTTTCTGCAATTGTGATGAAAGAAACCAAGCAAAGAAGCAATGTCGCACCTTGGCTTTTTAACACCTTGGCTTTTTAATGAAGATGAAACTCAAATACTTTGGCCACCTTATGAGAAGGAAGGACTCCCTGGAGAAGAGTCTAATGCTGGGAACAATAGATGGCAAAAGAAGAAGGGGACGGCAGAGGATGAGGTGGCTAGATGAAGTCACTGAAGCAGTTGGTGTGAGCTTAAATGGACTCCGGGAGATGGTGGAGGACAGAAAGGCCTGGAGGAATGTTGTTCATGGGGTTGCAATGGGTCGGACACAACTTCGCGACTAACTACATCATCATCAATTTAACAATCGGTCAACAAATGTAGCAGAGTGTGGAAATCACAGCCAATTCCAGCTTGCTTTTGAATCAGGCTTTTATTGCACAACTGCATTGCTTCATTAATGGAATTTAATAAAGGGGAGGAGTGATATAGGACCCACGGTAGCTTCAATATGTACCCCTTTTCTGTTTTCATACTTCCAACTTTTTTTGTTTTGTTTTTAGGGCAGGAGGAACACCTTGCACAAGTAAAAGATGGAGTAGCTGCTCACACAGTGCTTTTTGATTGTGGGATCCAAGAATCCTTGATCTAGAACCTACCATAGTATCTCAGGGACACTAACAAAATTGAGAGAACACTGCAGCCATATGGTCCCTCAAAACACAAGATGCTGCTAGAAAGGGGGCCCATCACTATGTCAACCCACTTTCACTTGCAAGATTTAATCAAAGATTTGCAAAATTTTGACAGGTTGGCTCCTGACACTTGTCTAATGCATATGAAGAGGGATTTACTTACCTGCTCCATTGGAGAGGGGGGCTTGTCAGGGTAAGTTCCTCCTGGACTTAGCCAATGGACACCCATTCTGCCATTATTCACCCAGTGCTGCTCCCATGTTGCAAAAGGGTAGCAATGCAAAGACATACATTTGTAGGTGTATTTAAAAATCTTCTATACCATCAATTCATTAAAAATCTCATGGTGTTTACACATTTTTTAAAAAACACTAAAACAACATGTAAAACAAACTCCTTAGGGTGTTAAAGCACAGAGGATTTCTGCAAGGAATCGCTTAAGTGCACAGCACAGAAATCTGTTTACAATAAACCAGTACTTTGAATTTGGCTTGGCAACAGCTTGGCAACCAGTACAGGTGCATCCAGACTAGCCTTGTATGTTCACATACCCTAAAGGTAAGGTTTCTCCTTGACATTAAGTCCAATCATGCCTGACTCTAGGGGGCGGTGCTCATCTCCGTTTCCTGGCCAAGGAAGCCAGCATTTGTCCAGTCAGTCTCCGTGGTCATGTGGCCGGCATGACTAAACACCGAGGTGCACAGAATGCTGTTACCTGCCCACCAAAGTGGTACCTTTTCATCTACTTGCATTTGCATGCTTTTGAACTGCAAGGTTGGCAGGAGCTGGGATGAAGCAACAGGAACTCATGCACATTTGAACGGGCGACCTTTCGATCAACTAGCCCAGCAGCACAGCGGTTTAAACCACTGCGCCACCTGCAGTTCCTTCACATACCCTAGCACTAGTTAATAAATTGTCTTCACTATATGCAGTTTCCAGTTTTCAAAGGTGCAGTGCAATACTCTAGCCTAAGTTAACAGAGCACAGAACACTGCTGATAGGCAACCCCCATTAAGATAAGATAGAGCCATAAGTGGGTAGATAGTATTCCAAAATAGAAGAGCTATTTATTCCAGGATATAAAATAGTCCCAGTTTAATAACATAAAGCAGCATAATAGAAAGCTCTGTAAAAATTGCTTTGGGAAGAAAGATTTCATAAAGCGTACATTAGGATTGGCAACTGATCCACATTTTACTAACTCACCTGAACTATATTTTGTTGAGCACAAAGCCGTGGGATCTGAAAAGGCCAGGTTATTGAGAGACTATCATGCTCTGTCCTACTCCCATATGATACCCAAATCATCTACCCAGGGTGGATTAGCATGATAACTGTTACTGAAATTAGCAGTGAAAGAAAAATAGCATTGCAGTAGTATGCTATTAGGGACTGCAGGTGGCGCAGTGGTTTAAACCGCTGTGCTGTTGGGCTGGTTGATCAAAAGGTCGCCGGTTCGAATCTGCACTTGGGATGAGCTCCCAAGCGCTGTCCCAGCTCCTGCCAACCTTGCAGTTCAAAAGCATGCAAATGCAAGTATGATGAAAAGGCCACCAGTGGCAGACACTCAGGCACGGATGCCGGCACTCATAGACTGTGTGCGTGTTAGTCATGCCGGCACATGACCATGGAGACTGTCTGCGGACAAACGCTGGCTCCTCGGCAAGGAAACGGAGATGAGCACCGCCCCCTAGAGTCAGGCATGACTGAACGTAACGTCAAGGGGAAACCTTTACCTTTACCTTTAGTATGCTATTGCTAGAATAATCTATTATCAAAGCTATCCCTGGAAGCTTATTTTGTGCTTCATTTGATCAAAGTTTAGTTATTGGCTTTTCATATGCCAGCAAGTAGGCTCCAAGTTACAGCTACCCTTTAGCCATTGGTTCCTTCACATTCTGCTTACAATTTTATAGTTTAAAGTTCCTATATACAAGCAATACAGTGCACAAAATGTATTTTCCACGCAAGTTTATTATAAAAAAATCAATTTATTTGTTACAACTCCATGTAGAATAATAATTGAAAAAGGGGTGAGGAACTTTGTACAAGGTTATATACAGTTTGCAAGTACTGCACTTTTATTTTACAATACAAAACAATTGTTAGTGAATGAGTGAGTAGGGCTGACCAAATGTTGGTCATTATAAGTTATCCTTGCAAAGCATCATCGTACAGAAATCTGTGAATATACTAACTGGATTTAAACAAAAAATAAAGAAAATACTAAAAATCACAAAAATGAAGTAAGAACACTGAAAAAACAAACGCAGCACCAGATCCTTCACTTGTGAACAAGGCTTGTTCAGCTTATGCTAGATAGTATCCTCTCTGCATTTGAAGTTAGTTTGCCCTTTTTCCTGGTTGAACTTAAACTTCATTTTAGCATTCACAGCCCCAATGTGCAAAAATGATGTCCCTACAACTTATCTCTTTTTAAAGTCTGGGATGAACACTAGGTAAATTCTTTTCTGTTTATTATACTAACTTTGGTCAGAGGTATTTGGAAGACAAAACTGGTCCTTGGGATCACACTCCCATACATTGACAAAACAGGTTAGGCAAAATTCAGAGCAGACATGCTTACAAATAGATTTTAGGTTATAACTTTAGTTGCAAACACCTCAGGCACAGTTTCACTGAAAGTGATGATTTCCATTAATATTTTTACTCTTTGATGTTTAACAGAATTGAATTTTAAGATACAGGCTCCAAAAGAATTTTGAGTCTTACTGATTTCAGTGGGGAAGATTTAAATAGGTGTATCACCCTGCACTAAAATCAATGGAACTCAAAAGTGCTTAAGGCTATACATCCTACAAATACTTATTAGGAGGGGGCCTTAGTAAACATACCTAGGATTGGGCTACATGTTTGCTTGGATATGTACTTTAATTTGGTATGCACTCTGTTGTATAACTGTGTTCATTAGAGAAAACTGAAACAAACTTGTATTTTTTTAAAAAACCCATCTCATTCCACTATCTATTTGGTATTTAAAAACAGAGGGCTTATTTAAATTTTTTAAATAAAAACTAATTTCATAATTGATTGTCATCATGTATCCTGTATATTTTAAAGCAAACACACTCATTTTTAAGCAAAATGACAAAAATAGATTCTAGAATGGAAAAATACGTTCTCAGGTAGCAAACCTGGCTTGTTTAAAAGTAGTTTGCACACACATCCAACAGTTCTAAAAGCAACTGCTTGCTGAAAACTCATCCTTACATTTGTTTCTATAAGATCAAACATAAAGCTTGATTTTCTGATGACGAATCTAACAAAGCAGCAATAGTTCGACCAGACTTCCCCAACCTTGTATCTTCCAGACATGTTTGAACTGCAACACCCAAAATTCCCAGTCAATGACCCTGCTGGATGGGAATTCTGGGAGTTGTGGCACAAATGTCTCTGAAGACCAGTAGGTTGGGGAAGGCTGAGCTAGACCATTAGCTATCATTCCAGGGACGATTAGAAGATATGAAACCAGGATAGGTTGCAGTCCTTCACTAAGGAAATGGATTTTCTGTAACAGTCATGCATTTGAGTAATTAGGCAACCATGTCTTCTTAGAAAAAAGCTGTCAATGTGAACACTTGACTACTGATATACAAATGGTATTACGGTGTGTTGGGAACAGTAAGTGTCCAATCAAGTGCCAGTTTACCTGTTCATACATGGCCATGCATATTGTGTCATGTAGACCTTAAAAACTGCCCACAAGTTCTGGAACCTTTGATGACCAAGCCAAACATCCACCCTTGCCAAGTTCACAAGACACAAAACACAGTAGTCACAGGCTAAATATTCAAAATGGCTAACTCATTACAAAGGCAAACCCTAGGTGTTACATAATCCATGTGATGCAAACAAGCCCATTATGTCACAGGAAATGGCAGAGATGGCATTACACAGGGGTGGGGTGGGTGGAATCATGCAAGTCAAGAATATACACTATCCAGGACACACTTTTTCACTATGGAGCAAACGTAGAACACCTCGTTGTCCTCAACAGTAAACCTTAGGAATCATTGTTTCAAGTTATTATGATTATTACATTGCATTTATATTCCTTTTTTTACTTTGGCAAGGAAAAACAAAGAGCTAAGTCTTCTAAATGAATCTGCACAAATGACAAGGGACTCTGGTTCTGTCACAGAAAGAAGATACGACAGCATAAGCTCAACCACCTTACATAACAAAAATTGGCACAATCACACACTTTGCAAGAAGAAAAGATTGTTGCCGACGCAGCACAAGTGTCTGGACTGAGATAAAACAAAGCAATATTCTGAATTCCACAGTGCAAGGCAAGTTTATACATACATGCTAACTCCTCATTCCCAGTCAGAATGGTGTAAACAACACTACGGAATTACTTCCCAACAGCACTTTAACATCTGTTCTACCTCCAATATTCTTCACACATGGGGTATCATGGGGGGAGTTTCCTTATTGCTTATAAAATATCTATTTCCAGGAGACCCCTCAGAATTCTTTCCTGTCCAAAGAGCCAAATGGACAACTACAAAACTTGGAAGCATTTGAAATGAAGCTCCTCTTATTCATTACTCTTGCAAATGCTGTGCAAACTGGCCTTTGGAACCAAAACCAGATTACAATTTCAAAATATGGGCTGCAATTCTGACTTTCAATTGAAAGTAAATTCCATTGAATTCAATGAAGTTTACTTTCAATTCAGTAAATTTAGAATTGGGATACAAAGACAAGCTTCCTTGAAAATATTTTTGGGCATCCTCAGGCACACAGTCATTTCCATTAGATTTCCAAATGTCATGTTCACTCATAGCTGAAGTAAAAGTGAGCTTCTGATGACTGAAATTTAATTCTGTACAAGTTAGCAAAAGAAAAGAAATCCCCCAAATGTAAGATTCCAAAGTAGGGCATGCTTGCAACCTGAAAATATCCAGGTGAATCTGACAAGGAAACAAATGAGAACTACTTCACATTTTATGCAGCAGTTATTAGTTGCTGTTACTGTACTGTTTCTCCAACAGCATAGGATGTTTGAAGAGGTGACTTGTGCCTCCAAATACACCAGGGATATTCAATTTGTGCCCCTTGAAACATTGTTGGTCTGCAACTTCCATCCTCGTATCACTTACACTACTTTAAGAGAATGAAAGCAAACAGTATCTAGGCAACCACACATTTCCAACCTCAAAAATATACAGTTGCAAGGGACAGAGGTGTAGACAACTGCAATCGTCCACTCTGTATCTACTGTTGGTCCAAGTGTTTGAAGATAACCATCAAAATTTATTATTGGTAAATGCTGCAATACAGGTGCAATCACAGCTAATAAGATTGCCAAGTGCATTGCTAGGCTGGGTTCCCTGAAAAGATGTTTTCCTTAAAGCTCTAAGTGACCATTTATGTAAACAGAATAGTGGTCTCTTTTTTACCCTAATTGCCATATGGAGGGTGGGGGTGTTCAAGAATTAAAGGTCATAAGGGAGGAGCTGACCCTCCCCTTCTTACTAACTGAAACATTCTCCCTTCATCAGTTTAAATGGGGCAAATTCCATTGATGCTAACAGAAGCTTTTCTTCTAAACTGAATTGAGTATGTTGGGTCAATTTTCCTGCAAATGGGAAATTAGAAATGGGCAGGGGAACAGACTATTTGGCAAGATATGGGGTGAGTATCCATTTGAGCAATAATTTATTTATTTATTTAAAAAGTATTTTAGACCACCTTTAATGGTACAGCCTTCTTCAATGGTTGAAGCTTAATAAATCTTAGAAATTATTTCTGTTTGTGTGCTAGTTACCATATGAAAATTTGATGAAGCTTTTATGTCCTATGTGCCTTGTCCACGAATCTTTCAACTGCTTTTAAATGCCTGACTGTCAATAACATATGAGGCAACTCTTAATGAAGGCAATAAAATTACTTGACATCCATGTGGATCAGTGCAATAATACTGACTTTTTAACAAATTACAGAAGGAAGGCTCTCTGTGCAGGTTTTCATGATAGTTAGGTTCCAACAGTGGAATCCCAGGAAAGTCTCCATCAATGACTTAGGTGCTTAGTGCCCAAACAGCAAAAAGGCAGCATACTCCAGTTGCTAAAGGAATTGGCTCTCATCACTGAAAACCTGGTATCTCTTTCAAATCAGTGGAGAGATATAGACAAGAGAACATAAAATATACAACGTTAACAAAAAAAACTTTGGCAAATAATAAATTTCAAAACTGGCATTCGTAGTGGTTTAAGCTTAAGAACTGAAGTTTTGCCACAGAAGAGGAAGCAGCAGTTGGAGTCATACAGCAATAACTGGCTTATTGAACATTGCATCCACAAGAAGTATTTCTGACAGAAAGCATTCTGACTCAAAAAAGGTGCAAATGCTTCCTAAGAAAGAAAACTAGTATTTTAATATATATGAATTGTATATTGTGATATTTATTATACACTGAAAGTACTGCAAGGATCTAAGATTTCATTTACATTAAACTAATATTTCAAAGTTACATTTTATGGTTCATAAATATGCCATCTATATTACATGGTATAAAAATATGACTTTTGGGGCACTGTAACATTTGAGGAGCTGGGAGTTATTCAGGTATATCCACCCTTATCATTAGCATGGAAAAAGCACTGACCTGGTAAGAGACTGTGATCCTACTGTACTGGCAGAAAAAATACCTCTTCTTTAACATTCACATTCACATTCACATGCACACATACTTAAATCCTCATAAGGGGCCTTTCCATCTTTTACTTGCACCCCACCTCCCAGATTTTACTTCTGGCAAGCAGGGAGCAGGTCTTAGATTTGTGCACTCTCTCTTCTGCTTCTCCCCCTACAGACAGGTAACACAGACATCAAGAGACCCAACATTTACTTGAATGTAGGATCTTCCTGACCCTTCAAAATAGAACACAGAATGAATTCACAAGTCCCAGGTGTGACTGTTTTTATCTCAGCAAAGTGAAACATTGAGACCTAAATGAACAGTCCCACAAATACAAACTAAAAGCTCACAGCCTTAAACAAAACTAGAACCAACAAAATGATGCAGTTCTCTGAAAGGGGCAAAGAGATCCCAAAATGCAACCAAGTTACTTCAGATGATTTGAGTGAAACAAAGGGTACATTTTTGCAAGTGTGTAAATGCATCTCTTTTCACTGATGTGATAGCTGTATTGTAGTAAATAAAGCCCTTTGTGTACCATTAATTATCTGTCTGACAGTTTTCTTCAAGTTTAATTTGAATTGTTGCCCATCAGAATTAAGAATGTAGGAGGTTATTCAGCTCTTTGTAAGTATTCATACATTGTGTTTCATAATAGATTCCTTTCATTCTTTTTCTTGTTAAAAAGCTTCTTTCTTTCCTTCTTTCCTTTTTTTTTTGGTATTTGGCTCATTGAACAGCAACAAACCCTGGTCCTTCCATTTTCCTATGTGCTTGGTCACTTCACTGATTTAAGGCATTTTCTTGTGTTCCATATGGAAAAATAAAAAAACCCTTTGCATACAAATTTTTAAAAATTCTTATGGCACAAAGCAGCAAACTCTTAGGAAAATATATAAATAACAATTTTATCCCCACCATTTTCTGTACAAGTCATCTCCAGTATCCCCACCCCACCCCATTTAATAAATTTTAACTGTACACACTGTCCTCCCTCTTCTTGATGGGGCCACTGGTATGTACACTGGTGAACTGGAGGCAGGCAAAAGAGGGAGGGAATCTCTCATGAAGAGTCTGTGCAGGGAGATGGGGGTGGAGGATAGAGGTGATGTGAGTAGCTCCGCTCGGTGTATGGAGATGGTGGGCAGCTCTCATAGTTCTCTTCTGCTGACAAATATTGACTGCGTGGTGTTGGAGGTGGGGGTACAGGCTCAGAATCATAGTTCAAGTCACTGGTATAACCCTTGCCCATGGTTGCCATCACTCTACGGCTGGGGGCATAGTCGCTATCACAAACATCTGTGCTGCATGGTGTAGTTGGAGGGGCAAAATGTCGATAGCTGTATGGCCTGTAACTGGAACAGAACAGATGAATTCAAGCACTGATATTCTAAAGGAACCTCAGTCATCCCTGTCCATGTGCCACTACTACATATGAGAAACGATTTGGATTCCCTGCCTCTCCACTACTGAAGGAAGCTCATGGCTGTAAGGGTTTGACGAATATATATATATTCTTTATTATAAAAACAAGGGTCAGCTACATAGTATTCTATCAGAGAAAGACAAGAAGGTAAAAATATAAAATAAACCTTTATCAAGGAGGTCAGAATTTGTAAAGATAAGTCCGGAGGCAGATGTTTTGACACCAAGGAAGGAAGTGTGAGTCAAGATAACCCTGTTCAAAATAACTAAATGTTTTCCTCTTATGTTTTCTTTACTACTAATGAATGTATCCTGTCTTTATTTAGAAATGCATCTTGTTACAATACGTTCTGTCATTGCTGAATTAAACATATATATGTGGTATGCTGGATAAAGAAAGAGAACTGATTCCCACCGGAAGGACTCACTCTGTATTGTTGGTGCATACCTACAATAAAGAGGGCTTTTAAAATGACTTTTGTTGATGATTCTTGTTTCTTGCGCAGAGGTCAGACAATGAACAAAGGGGAACATTTTTCACCCAACAGGTTAAAGCAAAAATACAAACAGCGCTAAATATATCCTCCTTAATGCAGCTCTTTGATAAACAATTACAAAAGAAAAATGCCAACACAACCCAATGAAAGATTGCTTCGCATGCAATTGCAATAAAAAAAACCTGGACAAACTATACCCCCTAAGCAGAGGTGTATCTCACTCAGCAAGATGCTCATTCATTTGCTCTGCACATTTTAATAGTGGGTCAGAAAGTTTGTCAGTACATATGTATTTCTCAAAAGACCACCAAAGCCAGACCATGTAGTTACAAAACTAGGAATTGCCTTCCTGCGCTAAGAAAGCTACTGGAACAGAAACAGCCATCTGGCTGGCACTTCTGAGCCAGGCTAGTCTCCAGGCAACCTGGAACAAGAGCTTTGCCATAAGAACTTAAAAAGAGCCTCACTAAATCAGATCAAAGGTAAATACAGTCTAACATAACATGGCCACACAGGTGGCCAACCAGCTATTTATGGTAAACCCACAAACAGGACAACAGCAATAGCACCCTCTTGGGTGTATTCCCCAGCAACTAGTATTCCAAAGCAGACTGCCTCTGATATTGAAAGCAGCATGTAGCTATCATAGTTAGTAATCACTAGGCCTATTTGCACATAATTATACCCCATTTTCTAAAAAACTGAGGAGTTATGCATGAAAGTGCATACTGCAGTCTGGGTTCACATGTCATCTGCCATATCTACAAAGGAGCCAATCTTGGGTGGTGAGGTAAAGATGGAAGAAGTAATTTTTGAGAAGTTTCTTGTTTTGAAGTAAACTTTTGAATAGATTTCCTTGGTTATTTTCCACTTAAATATAAATTAAAACTGATAACGCTATGATCAGCATTTCCAAATGGTTCAACATTCACATTTTGCACTAACTCCTGGGTAGCACATTTAGGATTTGGTCCAGATTTGCCTCTTTTGTGGTTCATTCCATGACTGACTATGGCATGTTCTTAGCTATAGCTGTTTAGGACACTGAGAAAATTTAATTTTACTGTTATGTCTGGAAAGGCAAGTCACTTACCTGTATCTCGTTCTTCAAGTGGTCATCTGTGCATTTACACATATGGGTTTCTGCACCTGCACAGGGCCTAGATTGAAAGGAAACTTCTACAGCTTAGTATCATACAGTACCCTCTGCTCCTTCCAATTCCTGCTTATATGAAGGGGGGGGGGCTCTTGCCCAGTTCCTTAGTTGCCCTGGAGAGCGCATCATTTTGGAGGCCAAAAGACAGAGATCTAGGAACAATGCTGGTCCCTCCCTCTGCCTAGTACTCCACAGCTGGCTGACAACAGCTGTGAGAGGGTTGTGTGAATACACAGATGACCACTTGAAGAACGAGATACAGGTAAGTGACTTGCCTTTCTTCTTTGTGGTCTCTGTGCATCACACATATGGGCAATAAGCAAGCTTACCCTTCGCAGGATGGAGGGGGCTGTTGTCACTGGAGGATCCATGAGAGGACAGCTCTGCCAAAGGCTCAGTCCTGTTTTGCACATTGGTGGCACTACATGAAGGTCAAGGGCATGGACCATGTGGCAGCTCTGTGGATATTGTGCAGAGGAACACAGTTAGAAGGGTGGTTGATGAGGCCTGGGCACATGTGGAGTGTGCCCTCGGATGTGCAGTGAGCTCAAGCTGCAGTAGTAGTTGGGGGAACCAGCGTCGGAGCTGCTGTTGTTCTGGTGCTGTGTGGAAGTGTCCTGGTGCTTGGGGAAGGCTGTGTCGGTGTGGGGCTCAACATGGTGTCAGCTGGCTGTGAGCCAGCATCATGGGCAATTGCCATCATAAGGCACGACATCTATGTGGCCCTCTTGTCGAGCATGCTCATATGAGTGGGGTCAGTGGTGGGTGTCAGAGGTGGCCAGCATCAGTGTCAGGCTAGTGTGGGATGAAGTCGGCAGGCCCCCATCATCAGCTGTCATCATGGTGTTGGTGTTGCAGGGTGTTTGACCCCTCCTGGCCACAGTCAGTAATACACTCCTACACAGAGGAATCCGAATCCTCCGCATCCCTGGGGCAGGCCCTTTGGCAGGCACGAGGTAAGAGTAGATGAGTCGGCTCAAAGGTTCAAGAATCCCAAAAGTTCCTTCAGATAAGTAGAGGTCAGGTACCATGCAGAGTTGTGGTCCCAGTAAAGAAGGGGAGAGCAGGACAGGTTCCAGTTCCACCTAGGGAAGAGCAAGGTTGGCAGGCTCTCAGACAAAGGATCATGTGGTGGCATGGGGGGAGCACTGCCTCTGAGTTGCAGGCGTTAGTGGCAATGACTCACATGCAGGGGAGCAGTGACCCAGTGAGTCCATCCTGGGGATGGTAGGGGTCTGGTGTTGGGGGCTGATCGTTGGCTGAGGAGCTGATCTTTCATGAGGCAGGTGGGCTAGGGCTTGTGCCATGTCTCTTTTTGTGAGGAGCCGTGGACCTGTTTCCAGCAGATTTTTCCTTGGTCAAGGTAGCAGCCATTTTCCTGGGCCTCTTCCCTGGCCTTGTGGTCTCGCTGCCTGTTGAGGTGCAGGGCCTCTCTGCATCTGGCTTGGAGGAGTTGGCCACATGGAGCTGTCAAGAGTGCCGATTTTAGCCAATCAGCCTGCTGCCTGTCTGTTTTTTGAAGACCTGGGAGTGCAGGACAGTCTCGACTACATGACCCTTGCCAAGGCAGAGGGAGTGACCATCTGCCAAGGGCAGGAAGGCTGCACATGAGGTGCAGTTACAGAAGACTGTGTCAGAGACCATCAAGAGAAAAAATGGCAAGAGAAGGAAAAGGGGAAGAAAAACAAAATACAGAAGAAAGGGTTTATTTTTATTTTAAGGGGGAGTAGAGAAAAACGGGCAAAGACAAAAACAAAAATAGTACTTGCAAGGCAGATTGCTACAGTGAAATGATTTCTGATCTACGCAATGTGTGGGCACAAGGAAACTGAGAGACTAGCTGGGAGCCCCCCTTTCATATAACCAGGAACTGGAAGGGGCAGAGGGCTCCCAGCCACTCCATGATGCTAAGCTGTATTTGTGTCCTTCCGATCTAGGCCCTTTGCAGGTGCAGAAGCCCATATGTATGATGCATGGAGACCATGAAGAAAAATATGCTTTTATCCAGTAGATGTTGGGGCAATACAAGTTGCCAATTATTATAACACTTCCTTGTTTCAATGCCTCCCTGATTTTATTTTATGTCAAGATAATAGTAACAATAAAAGTGTCTGTAGGCTATGTAGGCTTTGTGAACTTCATAGTAAGGGTACCCAAGAGTCAAAATGGATGCAAATAATATTACCTGTATGATCGATGAGTAGAAGGGCTGTTTGAAGAATAACCAAATTCCATAGTATAATGTGAACGTTCAGTTGCTGGTGATGGAGGAGGGTTTAAAATCTGCAAAACAGATGTTTAGAGAGCTAATTTTAATTGAATTGTGACAAAGTTTAAACATAATCATAAGGCAATCCTTATGAACACAGCACTAGTTCATTTTACTACTGATGTTTTACTTCTCTTTGGACAGTAAATGCTATCTGGTAGCCATAGGCAAAGGAGGAGTCCCTGATGTGACTTCAGAAAAGCCTTCAAAAGCAACAGGGCTCCATCTTTGGAGGGTTCTGCCTCTGTCCTCACACTTGGCACTGTTCATTCTGCACCAGCTGAGGCTCCAAAGTCAGAAGATCATCTTTGGACCAGGTAGTGACAAGGCATTCTAGATAAGTGGGGATGAGTGAGGTGCTGCTGTTCTATGAAGAATCCAAGTGGTACTTTGGCCTCTCTTCCTTGAAAAGACAGGGAAAACATTTAGACATTCAAAATCAGCCATCTGAATGTTTTGGATGGTGAAAGGAACAGAAATGCAATCCAAGCTTCCATGGTACTCCCAAATTTCATTGGATACCCATAACCTTCCAAGTATTGGATGGCACCCTTAAAATATAATCCTAGATTTGTCTACTCAGAAGTAAGCCTTACTGAATTAAGTAAATCTTACTCCCAAGTTATGTAAGGGCCTGCAAACTTAATGGTAGTTGCTTCTGGTAGTCTTTATTAACATTCCACTTTTCTTCCATGATAGTAGTTCAAGGTTGCTCTAGCACATGCTTTCAGAATGTCCCCTTAGAGCAGAATTGAGGAATAACTAGAACATCTATTTATTTAATTACTCTATGAATCATATTCCTATCTAAGAAGCCCCAAACCGATGAAATCCCACATACAGCAATAAATTTTAAAACAATAGAACAAGTTCTTATAAAAATATGTAAGGGTTCATTTGGAAAAGAAAACTAGGTCGTTACTGGGGTTAAATACACTGATGTCAGTTAACCTTGCAACGCTGCTATAAAACCAAACTATTTTCAACTGGGAATTGTGCACATCTTAGCTTGTGCACAAATCCCAGCTTGGCTTGGCTCCCCTCTGCTCTGATATAGTGCAGAAGATTTGAGTCTGAAGTACAACCATGATCCTGAGATATTATACCACTGAATTTATGATACTGCTGTATAAAATTTGGAACTTTGTGCCTCTTTTCCTTTAGGTAATTTAGTAATGTTGCATTGTTATTGTAGTTTTTATGTATATACATAATTCAAAATATAGGAACTTGTTTAGATTCTGTAATATGAATTGATTATGTTGGTCCCTAAACAATTTCACTGAAAAAGGACCTACAGATACAGTAAAACCTTGGATTGTGAGCATAATTCGTTCCGAAAGCGTGCTTGTATTCCAAAGCACTCATATATCAAAGAGAATTTCCCCATAAGGTTCAATGTAAATAAGGTTAATCCGTTCTGTAACTTTTTTTTTAATCACAAAAATTTGAAGCAGGCATGCTGAGGGGGGAGGCGGGCATGCTTGCGGGGAGGCGGGTGCGATCATGGACACACTAGGGGGAGGCAGGCGTGCTCATGGGCGCACTCGGGGGAAGATGATGCTGTACTCACACCTGCAGCGAGAGAAAGAAGAACCGGCGCTATTGTGACATGACGCTCGGCAGGCAAACCACACATAATACTCGTACTGCAAGACATTGCTCGTTTATCAAGTTAAAATTTAGAAAAACTTTTTGCTCATCTTGCAAAGCACTCGCAGACCAAGTTACTAGCAATCCAAGGTTTTACTGTAGTTTGAAATGCATTAGTATAAACATGTAACACATAAATGAATAAAGTATTTATTTCTGTGAAATGAAATACATTTTTGCTAACCCTCCAGCTTTTTTGCATTCTTTGTGAGGCTTCCCATTTTGTTGGATTTTGTTACAATGATCACTTGAGACATTCCAGGAACCATAAGATAGCTTGGATCTTTCCTCCTGAGCAAAGAGAAAGATCCATCCTTGAAGGGGAAGATCCAACTTTAAATCCTGCTACCCAGCTCTGCAATTTTTACCTCCTGGATATTGGCACTCCAATGACAGGGGAAATCAAGGAGCAATGTGGTGTGAGTATCTTGGGAAACCATGTCTCATCAAGGAGCCAAATTAATGCCAACCCTGGAGCTAGTATAAATAATTTCATTCCATTACTTGAAATGGGAGAGTCGTGGGCCAGCCCAAGCCCCACCATTCATGAACCTGGCAAGGTTTAAGGTATGCTGGTATCCCAGTGGAGCACACCACACTGGGAAACAGAATTGCTCTGTTAATCTCCTTTTTTAATGGGAACAAGTTGAACCAATAAGCTTTCAGCTCTAGGCTCAGCTATGCAGTGTGGACAAAATGGTTATTGTTAGATGACTTACTGGAGGGAAGTATGTGCCCTTGGTGCTTGAAGAACTACTGGATGATGCCCCAGTAACATGAGCCCTGTCATATGGAGGTCCGCTACTTCCATCCATAATACTCAGTGAACTGATTACGGATTTGCCACGGGACATTCCTAAACAAATTAAACATAAAGGTTTTTTAAACATTTAAACATTCAGAACTGTGATTCCTAGACAAGTATTTATCAATTGGAAAGGCCTAAGTTTCATGTATCTAAACAACCTTAATAGTAGCTATGTTTTCTCAATAGTATGAAACAGTTAATATAAATTATTACACTCACATTGCCACAGTGACTTTAACTGTTCTGTATAGAAATCTGTAGAGGGTCAGAATGATAGTGGGAAAAGAGCAGCAACATCATTAGTAAAGGACAAGCATGGCAATGCTGCCCCCTCACCAAATTCTGCAGTTTCTGTATAACTAGATACTCTACAGTTTTCTGGGAAAGTACAAACATGCAAATATACTTACTCTGCATAATCTATACTAGAAGCAGAATAAGTTTTTATTGTCATCTCAGTATTCATACAAAGTTTTCTATGTATTAGTAAATACACTGACATAATATTGTACATAGCAGTTTAATTTTTAAGAGATAAAATTCAAAGTGGGGGTGGATGGGTTCTTCTGTTTTACAGGCAGTCAGTTTCAGTTGCTAATTCTTAGATGTGTATTTTGATATCAAAATCCTGAGCTAGTTTACATGTAACAACAGCCCAGGGAGCAAAATAACCCATAGGATGCTAGAGACAAATAGGAGAAAGCATGCATGCTACACCTACCACTTCCAGTTTTACTCAGAAACCCATGAGTAGCAATTTGTAGGCTGCTGAGCATGAAGGCCAAACTTGAACTTCTGATTTTTAGAGTAGTAAACTCAACAACAAGCCATGGGTTAGGGTGATGGGTAGAAGTGATGATTGTGCTGCAGGAGGTGCACTGGCTTTCTCCTGCTCATGCACAACAGCCTACAGGCTATTTAATCAGGTTAGTGTACCTTTTCTGATCATTTTTCAGCATGACTCCTGTCAGCTAAGCTGCCCAGAACATTTTGGTAAACAGTTATTTGGTATATCTTATTTCAGCTTTATTTTATAAAGGGTTTAATAACTATTGAATGTACAATAGTGGAAGAAGCAGATAGAACATCTGACACTTTTGATTATAAAAATAACCAAGGGTTCTAATTTCAAGTATTTTTGTTAACTACCCAGCAAACCTTAGGATGGTATAAAAATGAAATAAAATCTTTTAAAGTTTAATTAACCAAACTGGAAAGCCAGCATAAACATCAGCAAAAGTATATCAGTATAACATGGAAAACTTCCTAACAGAGATAATATTCTACGTATCACACCTCAGAATTTTTTTAAGGCTGTTGACTAACCAGGAAGAGATCCAGAGAGAGAATTTGGGTGAGGAACATAGCCCAGAGGTACAGAAGCTGGTCCATGCACCACATAGTCATTGGTCATTGTTTCTCCATCTCCTTTCATGCGCGGGCACAGCACCCTCTGGCAAACAAAATACATTGCAGCAACTACAAAAACTGTGAGAATCACACCAATGATAGAACCTATAGTATTTGTTGCTTGGGGGGCTGGTTCTTCAGTTGTGTCTAGAAGTAAGGAGAGAACCAAAAAATACATATCAACTATAGTTCATAGTTTTGGAATCTCATTTGGCTGCACAACACTATGGGAGAGAGGATAATTAGATGACATCTGTAGCAGATATACAGAAGTACTTTCTCCAATAGAATAACTAATATTTGCTAGCTATGGAATATAAGAGCTGGACCATAATCCTTTAACATGGAAATGCTGCCAAACTGCATCTTCCCTGCCAGCTGCCACATTTGGAAGGTTCCACTGCAATGCATGATCATGTGGAATATTCTCATGCTCTTGTCTGCTAGGACAATGGAGCAAGAATGGCAGGTCGCTTACCTGTAACTGTCATTCTTCAAGTGACCATCTGTGCATCACACATATGGGTGCTGCGCCTGCGCAGTGTCTGTAGCCGGGAAGATTCAAAAGCTTAACTGTTTGGTGGAACCTCTGCGCCCCTCCCCTCCTACAGTATAAGAAGGCAGCGTGCCCGCCATTTTCCCAGTCTATTGAAAGCCAACCGTTCACCCTCAAGTGGAGACTGCAAGCATTATACATTCATATAATAACCAAAAACGTGCTCACAATGAGGCACATGAGGTAAGTATGGAAAACACATATAATCGCATAGTCAAGCCGGTTCAGTAAACCCAGTCACCGACACTGAGTGGGCCTGGCAGGTGGGTTCTGTGAATGCACAGATGGCCACTCAAAGAATGACAGTTACAGGTGAACAACCAGCCTTTCTTCGTCGTGGCCTCTGTGCATCACACATATGGGTGATTAGTAAGCTTACCACACCCGGAGGCGGGACAATGTCATCAACTGAAGAACTGAATAGAGGACTGCATGGCCGAAGAAGCAGTCCTGTCTGGCACAAACATCTAGGCGATAATGCTTGGCAAATGTGCAAGGTGAGGTTCAGGTGGCTGCCTTGCCAATGTCATGCAGCGGACTGCCAGCAGAGAAGGCAGAAGAGGCCACAACAGCTCTTGTGGAATGGCCTCTGGGCATTACAGGCAACTCTAACTTGGAGAACTGATAAGCAAGCTCAATGGTTTGGACGATCCATTTAGAGAGCATTTGAGACCTGATCAGGGAGCCCTTGCCATGCTCAGAATATTTGATGAAGAGACGTTTTGTGTTACTAAAAGAGTCGAAGGCGTAGAGAAGAAAGCCGGTAAGACAATGCCCTGATTGACGTGAAACGGAGAAATAACCTTTGGCAAGAAAGCCATGTTGGTGCGGAGAACAACTTTCTCCTTGTGGAAATTGAGGTAAGGAGGGTCGATACGAAGAGCACAAAGTTCACTAGCCCTCCTGGCTGATGTGATGGCTACGAGGAAAGCCATCTTCCAAGACAGTAGACGCAAGTCGGTAGTAGTTAAAGGCTCAAAAGGAGGTTTAAGCAAGCACTTGTAGAATGACAGAAAGACTCCATGTCGGTATGACCGACTGAACTGGTGGCTGGAGAGTCTGTAATCCTCCCAAGAAGCACCAGACAAGGACACTGGAAAACAGCAATGAACCTGATACTGGGTCACGGTAATGCAAAATAGCTGCAATGTAGACCTTAACAGAGGAAGGTTTCAGTCCGGTCTGATGTAGAAACAGAAGAAATTGGAGAATGTTCTCAATGGAAGCCGACTGAGAGGCTAAATGGTTGGTATCAGCAAACAAAGTAAGGCACCTCCATTTAGCTGCATATGAATGGTGAGTAGCAGGTCTTAGCACAGATTGAAGAATGAACTGTATGTCTGGATGTAGAGTGCTCGGATTCAATGAAGAGTCATTTCCTGCTGTCGGAGATGAAGATACAGCTGTGGCAGAGAGCCAGCGGGCTATCGGTATTGGTGAAGTTGTAGAGCTCATCGAATGAGCCAGGCCATCAGATTCAACAAGTGAAGGTCTGGATGCTGAACTGCTTCGTCTTGTTGAGTTAGAAGATGCAGGATCCGAGGAAGCTGCCAAAAAGTGTTGTTGGAGAGACGAAGCATGGTGGGGAACCATGGTTGACAAGACCACCAAGAAGTGAAGAGAATCCCTCGAGCATCGTCCTGATTGATTTTGGCTAAAGTCCTTGTAATTAGTGGTATTGGGGGAAACGTGTAGAAAAATCTTTCTCTCCATGGAACCATTAGAGTGTTCCCAACTGAGTTCAGACTGATGCCCACTAGGAGCAATATGTCTTGCAGACCACATTGTTGTGTGCAGCAAAAAGATCTATGTCTGGAAGACCCCATAGTTGGAAGAGATGATGACAGACTTGGCGATCCAACTCCCATTCATGAGTCGTTGACATATATTTGCTGAGGGCATCCGCTTCCTCGTTGTCAGTACCAGCAAGGCGAATGGCAAGAGAAGTAATTCCCCTCGAGATGCACCAGTCCCGAAGTCAAAGAGTGAGATGAGCTAGGTGGGCAGGCTTCATACTGCCCTGTTTATGTATAAGACCATGACAATATTGTCCGATGCTATTTGAATGACTCAGACCCAAAGGGCGTTCTTGAAGGACTGAAGGGCTTTGAATACTGCCATGAGTTCTAGGTAATTGATGTGTCTCGTGGTTGTGCCAGGTGCCTTGAGTGTGTAGGCCGGCACAGAGAGCTCCCCAATCCATGAGGGAGGCATCCATGTACAGAGTCAATGATGGCTGAGGTAGACAGAACGAGGTTCTGATGGATAGATTGTCCTCTACCATCCACCATGTCAAAGTCCGAAGGATGGAGGTAGGCAGGTGAAGCAGACAATGTGAAGAGTTGTGCTGTGGGTGGAAGAGGCAACTGAACCATAGCTACAGCAGCCTCATCCGCAGCCTGGCATTGGGGATCACGGAAACCGTGGAAGTCATGTGGTCCAGTAGTTTCTGGATAGACAGAGCAGGCACAGTTCTGTCCTTGTGGATTCAGCAAATAGACAAGCGAAGCTTCTCCTGATGACCACGAGGAAGAAAGGCATGTGCGGCAGAGATTCGAGGCGGGCTCTGATGAAGTTGATGATCTGTGAAGGAACAAGGCAGGATTTTTCATGGTTAATACAAAATCCAAGATTATAAAGGAGGGAGCATGTTGTATGAATCGCTGATAGAAGGCCTTCTCTAGAAGAGGAGACAATCAACCAGTTATCAAGGTATGGGTAAACGTGGATTCCTTGCAGCCTCAGGTGGGCACAGCCAGGAGCCATACATTTTGTGAAGAGCCTTGGTGCAGTAGGAAGCCCAAAAGGGAGAACCTTCTACTCAAAAAGATTGGAGCCGACTGTAAAACGGAGCAGCCATCTGTGAGACGGATGGATGCTGATGTGGAAATAAGCATCCTTCAAGTCCAGAGATGTGAACCAATCCTCTCTCCTGAGCAACAGAAGGATATTTTGAAGGGTGGTCATTCAAAAAATTTTTGTTTTGATAAACTTATTGACGCCACTTAGATCGGGCGCAGACCACTGTCCTGTTTCAGGACTGTAAAATATCTCTAGTACAAACCATGGAGTCCCTCAGAGGGCATGAGTTGTCGAATTGCTCTTTTACAAAGCAGCTGAGAAACTTCGTCCTTGAGAACTGAAGAAGAAGGTGTATATTGGATCATTCCCAAAGGGGGTATGGTATCAAACTCAATTTTATATCCGTGTTCCACAATGGACAAAACCCACCAATCAGACTCTGCAGTTGACCCCCAAAAGGAAGAGGGGAGAGTGGGTTTAGGAGGAGAGGAGAGTGTCCTGCCTAACGACTCAGAGGAGTTGTTAGCACGTGTGAGAGAACAAGAAGCTCCCAGTGAGAGTCAGGCTTTAGAGCAAGAAGATTTTTATTTGATGCCCATTGCACACCCCCCCACCCCCCGCTACCTGACTTTGACAAAGTTTTTCTTTCCACATCCAGATAGCATAGCTAGGCAACCGGAGGAAAAGCCTGTTGCCATACAGAGTGCTCAACAGGAGGAGGTTACGCTGCTTGGGACAATTAGTGTTAAGGGAAAGTGAAAGGAGAACAGAAAGGAGTTTATCTATCCCTCAAAGGGAGGGGCGTTCGCATTGGGTGAAGAGTGCATCATGAATCTGAGAAAGGTCAGAAAGGAGGGGACAACTATGCTGTATAGAACCGCCATTAACAAGCTCCTGTATTATTCATTGCCTGCATAGCTTTGAAGTCCTTTAGAATAAAAGACTTTAAACCTTTATTGCCTGTTCCTGTGTGAGCAATTTGGAAGAGTGCTCTGGCCTCACAACAGCAAGGTTCACTCAACCCTTCAACGTTGCTGCTTATCGGAGTTGGGGCGGCAATGACCCTGTTGATAGCCCTCAGGGAAAACTCAGGTGAAGGCTGTGGAGTCAGCGAGCGTGCCATCAAGGGGCCATCTGAGGAGAGTCCCGGATCTCTCCATCAGAAATGGATCCCAGTAAAGCTGTCTCCTGATGGTCTGGTGAAGACAGGGCTGAGGTAATGATCTGCTGAGGGGTCACCTGCATGGCCAGCTGAAGGCTAGGGCCAGTCTGTGTTTGCACCGATGCCACAGTTGGGACTGACGGAGTGGACGATCCCGAGTCTTGATAATGCGGTTGGTCAGCCTTCTTCAACTTACAGGTTGACTTGTCCACCCTGTCTTTCTTGGCCTTTTCATGGACTGAGGAGTTATCCTAACTGCTATGCTTCCTCTTCTCCTTTTGTTTGTGAGGAGAGCAAGAGAAGCGTTGAGTCTCTGGCAAAGTCACTCCATCTGCTGATGGGTGAGAGGGAGGTGCAGCCAAGGAAGAGAGCTGTGGAGTGGGCTGAGCTGCGAGTTGGTTGGAGGCGGCCAGAGCCTGGTCCCAGAGTAACTTATGCAGGCAGTTTTCACAGTTTTTTCACACCTGCTTAGTGAAGGACTGACAAAGGCTGCACTTATCAATTCTGTGATCTTCTACCAGACAGAGAAGGAACAGGTCATGTGCGGTGGGGGAGACATCTTGACCCTGCACTGGGAACACCTGGAGAAAGCCGCAGGCTGTGCTGAGAATAAAATAGAGGATAGCAAAGTACAGTGAAAAGAGTAACGATAGAAGGGTTTATTATTTTGTATATAATTTTTTGGGGGGTGGAAAGGGGAAAGAGGATTGGAAAGGATGGGGGAGGTAATGTAACTTGGAAGGGAGATCTTAACAAGGACTCTAACAAGGGATAAAGAGAACAATACAAGGGCTAGAACAACAGTAAGTATATCCATGGCAAGAGACAAGGGGCTCGAGACACAGCAAATGGAGGTCATAAGAAGACTGGGGAAATGGCGGGCACTCCGCCTTCTTATACTGTAAGGCGGGGCGCAGAGTTCCCGCCAAAACCGCTAAGCTTTTGAATCTTCCCGGCTACAGGCACTGCGCAGGCACAGCACCCATATGGTGCACAGAGGCCACAACAAAGAATGTTGAATTGTTCCCAAGCCATCTATTTCATGAATAAATTCATTTTTGTGCTGAGCAGTAACCACTCACGACAATTTAAAGGCAGCTGGTAGAGAAATGCCTTAAGGATGCTCTTTTGTTTGCAGTGGGAATCAGAGGGCAGGGATGCTGTGAAACAGCTATTCCCTCCACCTCCTTGCCATCAAAGTACTACTTGTACACTGTGGTGCTGCAATATTGTACTTGGTGCTGCTGCTGGTGCTGCATTGTGGCTGGATCAAGAAGAAAGCAAAGGAACTATTTGTATTATTTAAACATGTGAAGGGTGGGGTATTTCATCTTTCAAAAAGTTAACAAAAGGATCAGAAAATAAAATGGGCAAGCTTTTGAGATCTCCAGATCTCTTTAGCTCCTCCCATACTTCAGCTTCAGACTGGATTGAACTTGCAGGCAAAGTTACTTCATCATCTAGTCAGTGGTTTTTCTTCCCCACCCTGCCAACCCCATAACCTTACTTACTTACTTACTTACTTACTTATTTATTTATATGCCGCACCATATATATATATATGCCGCCCCTTGCATAACCTTACCTGATAAAGAGATCTGGAGATCTTGAAAACTTGTGCATTTTCCCCTGATCTTTCAGCTGTTCAATAAAAGTATTACAACAATATGCATTGTGGAATCCATTTTAGTGATCTTTTTGAAAGCCTTGAGGTACGTTTAAAACATAAACTGCAGTGCTTACAAAATTAGGTTTGTGAATTGCCACACTTCATGTCTTTAAGAATCATATACCTCAGTGGTTAAACTTCCTTTTTTAAAAAGCTTCTTTCTCTTTAAAAAAAAATGCTTCACTTCTTAAAGAACAGCAATACTGAGTGGATGGAGAAGGCTGTTTAGAGGCTGTAGTTAGCTCTGCCCCCCCCCCCCCCACTGCTGGTTGCACATAGGGATGTGACTATAGAAATGAGTACAGGTAGAACTAGGAATATGTGAGGATCCTGTTTTGGAGCAACAATCCATTGGATTCCCTGGCATCAACAGCCCAGAGGCTGAGTTCCTGTCAAGCGTTCTCAGTGTTCATGGAACACTTGCCAGGAACTGAGCCCCACAGGCAGTGTGGGCAGTACCCCTCTTAGGCACCCTGCCAATTCTGCCAGCAGGTTGGGCACTGGGAATAGTGCCTGGTACATGCACTTGCAGCACCCACTCTCATACCTGCTGTCACTGCTGGCAGCAGTGGGTGAGGAAGGAAGTTTGTTGCCAGGAATGGCACCTTGTGCACCTGCTTGCAGTGCCCCTCTTCTGCACCCTGCAGCCACTCCTGATTAGGAAAATTGCTGGTTGCCCAACCAGGGGTCTGCAAACACTTGCAGACTTCCTTCTGGCTAGGCTCACTTTGCAGGTCCAGGCTGAGCACAAGAGGAAGTTCATGGATGTTAGGGGGATGGATTGTGAAAGGGTTCGACCCAACCCTAGCTGGAATGTTATACTTTTTGAGGCATTCTGCATGTAACAGGCATGTGCTTAATAGCAAATGTGTGTGTGCACCCATCTGAATACTGAATTCTGGAATCATTAGCAGTTTCAACTAGCTAGCTATAGTGACCAAAACAATAAAGCCTGCTTTCATCTTCTGCATTCCACAAACAAGGTAATTCATGAGTTGGGCTGAAATAGTTCTTGCAGAATAACATTTAAATGTAACACGTATACTTACAGCATCCCTGCTCATCAGAGTTGTCCGAACAGTCTAAGTTGTGGTCACATTTTTTGTTTTTTCCAATGCATTGCCCACTGGCACATCGGAACTGATCTGATAAACAAAGCACTGAAGGAAGGAAAAGTGTTATCAGGGACAGAAATAACCAAAGATAAGCTAAACACGTAGCATAAAATAATAGCACCAACATCTATAGTTTTAAGTGTTCTAAAACAGAACTTATTAACTTGACCACAACACTTTAACAATATATAAGATGGAGAGCCTTTGGGTCCCAGTGTATGACTAAATTTTGGCACTGGGCCAATAGGAATACATAGGAAACACAATGAAGAACCTAACTGCCTACATCAAGAGCCTTGTTTTTTCTACTTTGTATTTTCTAACTTCTAATAGTGTTCTTCAGATTAATTTTTGTTAATTTTGTATGATAATTTAGCTTCATTTTTTTTTTTTGCACTATCCTTTAGCATGGGATCCTTCAAACAAACTATCTCAAATAAAAAGCAAGCCTATTAATCCTAATAGAGCCTCCTGAGACAGCCCTATGAAATGGAACCAGTAATGATAGTGCAACACTATGGCTCCCATCATGGCCGCAGCATCACAATCAGCTTTCAGGCTTAATGTATTGAGTTCTCGTTTAGAGAGGCCTAGTGCTTCCAACTGGAAAACTTTGACCAACTTTTCCTTATTGCTGAGAAGGTAATCACATAAACATCCAATCTTCTTCACAGAAACAGTTATCTGAACATGAAAACTTGGTAGTTCACAGCTTTAAGACCAAGCACTCTGGATAAGTAAAGGCAAATTGCTTACCTGTAACTGTCATTCTTCGAGTGGCCATCTGTGCATTCTCACATTGTGGGTGCTGTGCCTGCGCAGTGCCTGCAGCCGGGAAAGATTCAAAGCTTTAACAGATTTGGGTGGGAACTCTGCACCCCTCCCCCACTATACCATAAAGGGCAGAGCGCTTGCCATTTTCCCCAGTCTACTGGAGACTGTCCGATCGCCCCCTAAAGGAATGAATCATAAGTGTCCCAAGACACAAAAAACTAGATGATGCTCAAAGAGCATACAGACGATAGAATATGTTGATTAGTTATGATCTACTGGTGTGTTAACAGTAGATTAGAGAGAAAAAACTTTTAAAAACCCAATCACTGACACTGAGTGGGGCTGGCGGGTGGGTTGTGTGAATGCACAGATGGCCACTCAAAGAACGACAGTTACAGGTAAGCAACTTGCCTTTCTTTGTCGTGGCCTCTGTGCATCACACATTATGGGTGACTAGTAAGCTTACCAACCCGGAGGCAGGACAGTGAAGAATGGAGGAAAGGACCACACAACTGAAGGAGCAGTCCTGTCTGGCAGAAACATCTGTAGTGTTTAGTAAATGTACAAGGGGTTGTCCACGTTGCCGCCTTGCAAGTATCAGGCAATGGAATGCCTGCAGAAAAAGCTGAAGAGGCTGCCCCAGCTCTAGTGGAATGTCCCTTGGGTATGACAGGAAGATCCAATTTTGACAGGTTGTATGCCAGTTCAATGGTCTGGACAATCCATCTGGAAAGTGTCTGAGAAGAGACGGCAGAGCCCTTATCATGCTCAGAGTATTTTATGAAGACGCTTGGTTTTCCTGTACAGGATTGGTAGAAGGCCAGACAGCATCTCACATCGAGCCAATGTAGAGCATGCTCTACTGGTGTTGAGGGAGTAGGAAAGAACACTGGTAGAACAATGTCCTGGTTAATGTGAAATGGCGTTGCGATGTTAGGAAGGAAAGCCGGGTCAGTGCGAAGAACAACCTCCTCCTATGCAAATTGAGGTAAGAAGGGTCAACACATAGGCACAGAGTTCACTAGCCCTCCTGGCCAAAGTAATGGCCACAAGAAAAGTCGTTTTCCAAGATAAAAGGCGCAAAGAGAGCCAGTGTGGTGTAGTGGTTAAGAGCGTGGGACTGGGACTCAGGAGATCTGGGTTCGAGTCCCCGCTCGGCCATGGAGCCAACTGGGTGACTCTGGGCCAGTCACAGACTCTCAGCCCAACCTACCTCACAGGGTTATTGTTGTGGGGATAAGATGGAGGAGGAGATGTAAGCTGCCTTGAGCCCTTTGCAGGAAAAAGGCAGGATAGAAATCGAAAAATAAAAAAATAAATAAAATAAAATCAGTGGTAGCTAGAGTGAGTGCTTGTAGAACTACTGAGAGACTCCACATTGGTACCACTGAACAGATTGGAGCCTGGAGATTCCGTAGTCCCTTCAGAAAATGACAGACGAGAACATGTGAAAATACAGAAGAACCGAAGATGAGTCCACAATAGTGAGATATGGCAGCAATATAGACTTTGATAGAAGTGGGTTTAAGTCCATGTTGATTCAAGAATAGTAAAAAGAGGCTGAGTGTGGTAGAAATTGGTTAGCTGATGCGAAGGAGGTGAAGCGCTTCCATTTAGCCTCATAGGAACATCAAGTCACTGTCTTAGAGCAGACTGGAGAATAAACTGAATGTCCAGTTGGAGAGTGCTCAGATTCGAAGATGGATCCAAGGTCTTTGTCGGTACTGAAGGTTCCCTTGGGACGGAAGGCTGTGTAGGTAGCATCGGGTTCGATGAGGGTGTTGGTACTGAAGATGGAGCGGTAGTCACTGAATGAGCCATGCCGTAAGATTCAGGGAATTGAGGTCTGGATGTCAAATCACACCATTCTCCTGGGTAAGGAGGTGAGGAATTCGTGGAAGACGGAAGAATGTCCTTCTGGAGAGACGAAGAATGGTGGGAAACCACGGTGTGATGAGGATTCCTTGGGTGTTGTCCTGAGTAATTTTGGCTAATGTTTTCATGATGAGAGGAATCGGGGGAAAGCGTGGAAGAACCGTGTTCGTCCAGGTTACCATCAGTGAGTCTCCCATCGAATTCGGGCCAATGCCTGCCCGAGAGCAGTACGTCATGCATATCAAATTGTCGAATGTGGCAAACAGATCTATGTCTGGAGTGCCCCATCGCTGGAAGAGGTGGTGACAAACCTGCTGATCCAACTCCCACTCGTGAGTTGTCGACATATGTCCGCTGAGGGCATCCGCTTCTTTGTTGTTGACTCCGGCAAGATGAACTGTTAGAGGAGTAATCCCCCTGGGAATACACCAGTCCCAAAGATGAAGAGCAAGATGCGCTAGTGGCGCAGATTTCGTGCCGTCCTGTTTGTTGATATAGAAAACAGTGACAACATTGTTCGAGGCTATCTGAACTACTTGGTCCTGAAGGGTAGACTTGAAAGACCTGAGGGCTTTGAAAACCGGTAGAAGTTCCAGATAATTGATGTGCCTGGACTTTTTGTGACCTTGCCAGGTGTCTTGAATGCGAAGATTGGCACAATGTGCTCCCCATCCCATAAGGGAGACGTCAGTGTAGAGAGTCACCATCGGTTGTGGCTGACGAAAAGGGATTCCTGTGGATAGGATGTTGCTGATAGTCCACCAAGTCAAAGTCAGAAGGACGAAAGCGGGCGGTAGCAGTAGGTGATGCAGAGGATTGCACTGTGGGTGAAAGAGGCGGTTGAACCAGAGTTGCAAGGGTTGCATTCGCAGCCTGGCATTGGGTACTACTGTGACTGTGGAGGCCATATGACTGAGCAGTTTCTGAATGGAGAGCACAGGAACAACTTGACTGTTGGAGATGCGATGAATGGAAAACCGAAGCTTGTCCTTTCGAGCTTGTGGTAGAAACGCTCCTTGCAGCCGATCCCCAAAAGGGAAAGGGGAAGGTGGGTAGTTGAAGAGAAGAGAGCTCCGTGTATCCCGTCAATGCTGTTGCTTGTCAGTGTCAGGACAGCGACGACCTTGTTGAAAGAGGGCAGCCAGTTGTTTTCGGTTTCACTGCTGTTGAGGCTGGTATTGTTGACAGGAGGTATATTGTTGATAAGGCTGATATCTGTAAGAACGAGACTGTGGCCACTTACGTCTGTTTTGATTCGGAATCGCCATTCGCCAGGTGGTCACTCAGGCCTTGCAGATGTGCTTGAGTTTGTGGTCAGTGCGAGCGCTGAAAAGTCTGGACCCGTCAAAAAGTATGCCCTCATGTCTCTTTGTCTCATCAGAAAAGTTGCACAAGCACAGCCATGCTTGTTGGCCTAGAGCGATGAAGCTGACAAGAGCTTGGGAATCACAGTCCACGTGATGCTGTGCCATACTCAGCTGCTGAATGGTCAGCTGCATGGACTCACGAATGAAGACGCGGGCCAGATCTCATTGTTGTTCTGGAATGGTTGATGTTATACAGTATATCACAGAAGTGAGTACACCCCTCACATTTTGTAAATATTTTAGTATATCTTTTCATGTGACAACACTGAAGAAATGACACTTTGCTACAATGTAAAGTAGTGAGTATACAGCTTGTATAATAGTGTAAATTTGCTGTCCCCTCAAAATAACTCAACACAGCCATTAATGTCTAAATTGCTGGCAACAAAAGAGAGTACACCCCTAAGTGAAACTGTCCAAATTGGGCCCAAAGTGTCAATACTTTGTGTGGCCACCATTATTTTCCAGCACTGCCAGCACTGTTCACCAGAGCTTCACAGGTTGCCACTGGAGTCCTCTTCCACTCCTCCATGATGACATCATGGAGCTGGTGGATGTTAGAGACCTTGCACTCCTCCACCTTCCATTTCAGGATGCCCCACAGATGCTCAATAGGGTTTAGGTCTGGAGACATGCTTGGCCAGTCCATCACCTTTGCCCTCAGCTTCTTTAGCAAGGCAGTGGTCATCTTGGAGGTGTGTTTGGGGTCGTTATCATGTTGGAATACTGCCCTACAGCCCAGTCTCAGAAGGGAGGGGATCATGCTCTGCTTCAGTATGTCACAGTACATGTTGGCATTCAAGGTTCCCTCAATGAATGTAGCTTCCCAGTGCTGGCAGCACTCATGCAGCCCCAGACCTTGACACTCCCACCACCATGCTTGACTGTAGGCAAGACACACTTGTCTTTGTACTCCTCACCTGGTTGTCGCCACACACACTTGACACTATCTGAACCAAATAAGTTTATCTTGGTCTCATCAGACCACAGGACATGGTTCCACTAATCCATGTCCTTAGTCTGCTTGTCTTCAGCAAACTGTTTGTGGGCTTTCTTGTGCATCATCTTTAGAAGAGGCTTCCTTCTGGGATGACAGCCCAGCAGACCAATTTGATGCAGTGTGCGGCGTATGGTCTGAGCACTGTCAGGCTGACCCACCACCCCTTCAACTTCTGCAGCAATGCTGGCAGCACTCATATGTCTATTTTAGCCTTTTTAGGCTTCTTTGGAGCTGAGGGTTCCTCAAACCCTATATGTGTCTTTTCCTTTTGTTTTTGAAAGGAAGAATGAGAGGAGTAGGCAGTCTCCTTGGAGGCAGCACCCGCGGATGGTGGGCGAGGGGAAGACACCATAGCAGGGCCTGTTGAGGAGGCCTGAGCAGCAAGCTCATCAGATGCAATCAAGGCCTGATCCCAAAGGATTTTTCACAGCCAAATCTGGCTGTTTTTTCAAGCTTGCTTAGTAAAGGACTGACAGTGGCCACATTTGTCAGTCCGGTGCTCTTCCCCTAAACAGAGGAGGCACAAATCATGAGGAGCCGCTGGGGACATCTTGGCTCCACATTTGGAACACTTCCGAAATGCCGCTTGCTGAGCCATCAATAAAAAGTAGAATGGAAAGTGAGTAAGAAATAAAAGAACTATAGAAGGGATGATGATGATGATGATGATGATGATGATGATGATGATGATGATTTGTGGGAAGGGGGAAGGGGAAAAGGGGAAAGAATCCTTCCTAAATGAGGAAAGAAGGACTTAAAACTTGGAAAGGGATTTCTTAACAAGAGAAGAGCAACAAGAATCAACAAACAACAACAACAAGGTAATATGCAATAGAGTAAGAGAGAGTAATGAACAGCTTGAGGCAAAGCGATCGGCAGTCGTGGGGGAAGGGTGTGGAGTTCCCACCAAAATCTGTTAAAGCTTTGAATCTTTCCCAGCTGCAGGCACTGCGCAGGACCCATAATGTGTGATGCACTGAGGCCACGATGAAGAAATGTATCTTCCACATTCAACCAAGGTGCCTTTCCTTCCTGTATACTGGGGCAGAATATGTTCTGTGAGAGCAACCCTGAGACATCTCCACAAATGAATTGTGTGCTATTTAATTATTAGTTACTTATTTATATTATTAGTTGTTTAACTTTTTAAATTATTAATAGTTAAGGAATGGAGGAATGAAGAAAAAAGATAGAAAAATGAAGAAAAAAGGAAATGTGAGAAGAAGGAAATTTCATGGCTTCTATTTTGATGCATTTGCAGTCACAAATTGCCTAATTTAGTTCAAAACACTATGTTAAAAAGTTAATTACATATACAGGGTACTGTACACAATACAAAGGTTCATATGGATTTTTGGGAAAAGCTGCCCATGATAAAATGCATGTTCAAACACAGTGAGAGCTGTGCAATTTTTATTCCATTGGATAATAGGTAGTAGAGACTTATCCATCTATCTGAGTCCAAAATGCTTGGCAATTGTAAAGTCTCACAGAACACATTTACATTGACCTTCTGACAACACACACATATAGTTAAGAGTTCCTGAACATCTGCAACATTCAACAAGTTTTCTAACACAAAACTGATAATAAAGTAACATCTTGCATTATGGTCCCTCATGATGAATCAACTAATTCTTCCAATGACACTGCAGATTCTGAAGCCCTTAAAGCCAAAGGGCCATATATGGATGTTAATAGGTGTTTTAATTGGTACTATTGCCACTGAACAGTAGCAGGTAAATGCTATTTATGTTTTGATACTGCAAATGAAAGGTGCTACACCTGACTCCTGGGTATGACCCAGGATCAGGATTCAGTTGGCACAGAGTCTGAAGACCTTATGGAACAGACATGGGCATTTGGTTTCAGCAATACCCTGGAAATCCCCAAGCAGTATAGGAGAGGCTGCACCAGGTTTTCTACAGAGCAGCTGGAGGATTGATCTGTGGTAGATGCTCTACTTGTGAAGGCAGTAGTCCAACCACTTTCCAGCCCCAGACAGTACTGACACCAAAAGATGCAATTATAGAGGAGAACTTAATGACAAATTCCATACCTCAAGGACCAAAGATTCCCAGGTCATAAGGACCTCCTGAAGAGTAGAGAAACCTTGAGGGATAGACTAACCAGTTGCAGGTAGGCTAAGGGGAACAGGCTACATCAACCCTCAGTTGGAGCCTACTCCTTGCTGGAACAGCATAGGTCTTCAGCTCAGCCCTCTGCAAACCAGATTCTTGACCTTGCTTTCTACTCCAAAAGACCACCTTCTCATGTTTTTGATACCTGGAGGTTTGTATAGATATTATCACTGCCCTCAAACTGCTTCCACATGCTTGATCCCAGCTTCTTCACAAGATTCTTCCCTTCTCTTGGCCACCTTGCCACAAAGGATCTCAGACTCTTCTGGTCAGGGGCCAAGATGAGACTTGGCCTAAGCAAGGCAGTAATTCACCCTTGCAGCTTATTAACTAGTCTAAGTTATAGGTTCAGAATAGCTTTTTCCAGAGAAAGGTTGCCTAGCTATTTTAAAGTCTAAAATGCACCAAAGAGTTACCTTAGGGTATGCATGAGTCAAAATGAACTTGATAAGCTACAATATGCCACATTTTTCTAGCTGTAGAACTTTAAGTGGAATACTCCTAACCTTGCTAGGGTGGGTAGAACTCAGTGCCATCTATTTCAAAGAGGTAAAAAATAAGCAAATTAAATACCCACGTTAAATTAAACAAGGCATTAAATACTCAAAAAAGGGCTATAATTTGTTTGTATAAGAGAGGAGACATACATTATTATAAAATTAAATATGGAAATTAAAACATTCTCTTATGCTTGGGGCACTTAGGAGAATACTAGTAGAGAAAAAGGATGGTCTTGCTATGTACTGCCTTCCAAAGAAATGGGCTTGAAAGGATTCCATTGAACTTGTGACTTTGTAGGATTTTAACTCTTTTTGGAAATCTTGGGTGAACCTGAATTTTGAGAGGGTGGTCAAAATAAAGTGCCAATACACTTTCTTAAAGACTTTATCTGCACCAAGGCTTGAATTATCAAGGCCTATCAAATCCACCAAATTCTACTTGTTCACTATGAATTGCAGTTGTTATTACTCCCTAGTCTATTGGCAAGTATTGCATCCTAACTAAATCCTGTCTGGTAATTTGGAGAAAAGAACAGAAATTGAAAAGTAGAACAGTTAAGGTCAGCACACATGCTACACCCTGGAGCTAGGCCAGACTAGATCTGGGGGGGGGGGGGGGCGCTCCCACAAAGAAAAACTTGCACAATTGATATGTATAATCCTTTGTATAATCTTTTTCTGTTACAGTGAGAGAGGCAATTTCTTCAAACTTATTCTCATTTTGTGTTTGTTTGTTTATCATTCCCTTGCCAAGCCTCTCTGGGTGGTTTACAAAGGCACGTAAGCAAAGATAAAAATAACAATATCACAATAAAACTGCAACAACAACCAATTAGAAGCAATAACAAAACAACCCCAAAACAACTAGTCAGATTGGTACACAGGTACAGCAG
The DNA here is from genome assembly GCA_023646645.1 of Varanus salvator macromaculatus. Taxonomy (NCBI): domain Eukaryota; kingdom Metazoa; phylum Chordata; class Lepidosauria; order Squamata; family Varanidae; genus Varanus; species Varanus salvator. The sequence goes on along the minus strand of JAIXND010000754.1, from coordinate 14,471,518 downwards.
CATCTCATAAAACCCTATTAAAACTACAATCTTTTAACTATTAAAATGTCTGGAAAATAAAAAGGTTTTCTCCTTGCTCTGAAAGGAAAAATGAGTAGGTGCCAGGCAAACCTCTCTGGGGAGCTTATTCCAAAGATGGGGTGACACAACTGAGAAGTCCCTTCTTCTAATCATCACCCCTTATTTCCCGGGGGGGGGGCACCTTGAGACAGACCCCAAAGGATGACCTTAAGGCCGAAGTAGGTACATATGGGAAAAGGCATTACTTCAGATAACCTGGTCCCAAGCTGTTTAGGGCTTTAAATATTAGTACAAACACTTTGAATTGGGCCTGGACTTCAAATAGCTGCCAGTGCAGCTGAAAGAGAACTGGTATGATGTGATCTTGTGGGCCAGTCTCTGTCAACAGCCACACTGCACTATTTTGAGTCAGCTGAAGTTTCTGGACCATGTTCAAAGGCAACCCCATGTAGAGCACATTATAGTAATCCAAGTGAGAAGCTCTGTCTGTCCAGATAGGGTCAGAGCTAGTAAATCAACCTCAGCTGACAGAAGGTGCTCTGTGCTAACGAGTCCACTTGAGACTCTAGTGACAATTTTTGTTGCACCCTGTGGAGTTCTTTGCCTTTCTAGAAACATGATAACAAACAAAAGGCAAACTATACAAATTCATTCTATTTACCAAATTTCCAGAGATTATAGAATTTAATTTTTCTTAATACCAAAACTGAAAGTCCTTGGGGTCAGAATTTATTTTTGTTGTCAGGCAGAGTACATTCTAGAACAGACAATTCACTCCAAACTTCATTTTTAAAAACAAATATGACAAGCTTGTGCTAAAAGTTGCCAGTATTCTTGTCCTTACTTCCAACTGAAGTGAAGGACCATTCAACAGCTATTCCATGTGTTGACCATTAAACAGCTATTCCATGTGTTGGAAATATTAATACCTTCACACTTCTTTTCATCCGAGCTGTCCTGGCAATTTGGCTCTCCATTGCACTGAAGGACACTGTCAATGCACTGGCCACTCTCACACTGGAACTGGGTCTCTGAGCACACAGGGCAGTTCTTCTCATCGCTGGCATCTTCACACTCAGTGAACCCATCACAGCGCCAAGCTACAGGAATGCAGTCAATCTCCCCTGTGAAACACGTGAAGTGCTGCGGGGAGCATGTTGGTGGTTCTGTTACAAAAAAGGGGTTTTTTTTCTCAGAAGGACAGAAAAGGAATAGGCAAAATATCTATGGGAAGGCAGAAGTTATGTTTATGGAAAACAGACTAAAGCTTTGTTTGAACCAAAGATGGATAGTCACTTAATTTCCACTTCTCCTCACCACAGTGACTGAACACTGGCTGAACATCAGCACATGTCCAATCTAAACTATGGGACCTAAACAGCAAAACAGACATATTATGTTATCCTAATGTGTCTTGTCTTAGGACTTGCAAATTTTCAAGAGCAACATGCACTGCACAGTTTTTAAAATATCATACAATAAACAATATCACAACACAGTGCCACTCATGGGCCTATGTATATGTTATTTTCTCTGTTAGAATTATCCCAAGAAGATGTTGAGAGACAGCTCATTATTTCCTCTCCTGCTGCCATTTCCAGCTTCTCCTGTTATATGTGATATAGTAAAGCGTGCACATCAAACAGAGAGGGATTGATAATTCTACATGAAGAGGGAGTGGATAATCCCATGCCTCACTACAGAGCAGCTAGTTGAACATTCTCTTTCACTCTCGTTCTCCTCTTTTGCTGATGAGAAAGTCATTAATCAATTGCTGTGCTGTTTGGACTCACACTGTACATTGGGCTATTTAGTTACATAAACCTAGGTATGAATTGAAAGCCATGATCCATTACTTCAGTGCCAGGTAGAAGGAAGGAGATGGAACAAATACAGGAGTGTTATATTGGATTTGAATCTAAACAATACACTAAATGAAATAACAAGCAAAAGTATGTTATACCTCATGGATTTTCTTATCTCAGAAAATTATGCGTTTAAATAGCACTTTGGTGGGGATTATTGGTGCAAAAAAGCACATTTGGTTTCATCTGCTGAATTGTATCGTGTTTACTCATTTCATTAGACTGGCCAAAGTGCAAAGAGGACCATCTTCTATTACTTCCTATAAACATTGTTAGTTTTATTCTTCTAGAAAAAACACTGAGACCCAAACAACATACTACTTTTCTTGCACTGTTCTGGTTTTGAATGAAGAGAAATTGCCATTTTCAAGAGTCCACTCCAAACTGGGACCCCAAAATAGGGTAGGGGGCTTTAATAAATGCATCCTTTTTGAGCAATAGAAACTGCAGGCTTAGGCTTCCCAGTCCAGTTCAGAATTACATGGAGAGGTGGATTAAAGCTTTCCTGGCTCCCATTCTGGGGATTCAGTTCAGATTGCCCTCATTTCCTGGTGCTGGGAGTATGTAAAATATTCAGTAGAGACCCTGCAACTAAACCAGAATTAAATAGAGGTAACATATAATTTAATTTTGTAAGGATACCTTCCATGAATAGGTTTATAGTGCCTATCTTAATGAAGCTGAACATGAATACTAAACTACTATTTATTCTTTTCTATTACAGTGTAACTTTCTACTGTAAATAGCCACTTTGAACTCTCTCTCTCTCTCTCTCTCTCTCTCTCTCTCACACACACACACACACACACACACACACACGTGCGCACACAGAGGGCAATGATCCCACAACAAATTAAGGGACACCTTTTTCAAGTGCAGGCCTGGCCATATCTACACTTTCAAAATGTTTTCATTTTCTACATAAGCCAGAGGCAATATGGGCAGGGACAAAAGTGACAGTTTTGTAGGTCTACAAGGATCTAAGCCATTTAGCATCAACATTGTGAAGAAGAAATTTACTCCCCAATCTCAAAAAGTTCCTCCCCCTCACTCATCTCTGCTGGCACAATAGTTCCACTTGAACATGAAGTGCACTACTTTAAGTGCAATCCAATTGTGTTCATGAAGACAGTTCATATTCCAATGTTCTACAATAATTCTAAATGAAAAGATTAAAAGAAATATAATGTACAGATGGATATATTGTGACTCAGTGTCTACTTATATGCTTTCTACAACTGCATGAAATCAAGCCTGTTTTAGAAAGAGGCTTACTCTCCACCCACAGCTCCTTCTAGTCAACTACTAGTCATTTCAGAGCAACTGCTTGCACTCAGTTAATATGAATTACAGTTACTATAGACCTATGGAATGTAAATGTGGTGATTTATCCTTTTGTCTTTAAGAAAATAAAACTTACAAATCAGCCTCTTTTTGCTGTATGAATGAAAATCTAGGGGGAAAAAATCCCTAGATTATCCTCCAAGTATGTAATTATCTCTTACATAACTGTGTTTGCTTTGGAAGCTGGTAAACTAATTTACATGCAGTAGTAACACAATTCAAATTAGTCATAATATATCAGAATCCTTCTACTCCCTCACAAAAGGAAGGACCAGCATCACAAAGTACTAAATTAATCTTTTAAAGACCCATTCTTAAGAGTGAAGCAAGTAACAAAGGCTAGATCAATAGCATGCTATCCCCTTTCTATCTCTGGTGCATATCCCATCTTAATCATGGCTTAGATTTACATATGCATTGGCTGGAATCATGGTTAATATTTATCAGGGTTCCCAATTTTATCAGAAACTGAAACTAGGGAATGAGGTGATTTTGTAGATCTTACTTAAGAAGTTATTTTGCTAGATAGCACTGGTGCAGATGTAATCCTATACTATGGTTAAAGCTGAGAGAAACTACAGTTGAAGCTGTGTGTTACATTCAAAATATAAAGGGAAGGAGGAAGAAGTAGTATATTAAAGTCTACTTTTTACCTTGGTCAAGAAATCAGAGGCATTACATCTAGACTGGAATATTAAGTATGGCTTAAGAGACTTTAAATAACAGGTATATTTTGACCAAGTTGACTTTACCCATATGGAGGAGTTGACCACTCAGTGCTCAAAACAGAATAAGCAATATATAAACTTTGTGTGGGCATTTGTATAAGCACAAACTAGAACTGCTCAATTCTCTCTTTTTAAAAAGAGTAGGGAAGATTCTACTATTTGGCCCTCCGTGCAAATCTGTTTGTTTCACATGAACATTTTGAGTGTTGCTGAATAGAGAATTTCCATCCACTTTTCCACCAAACAAACAAGACATCCAGTTGCTTAAGCTGTTAAAGAAGATTCTGTCTAAATTCTCAGGAATCCTTGCTGAGGTTAAAAGTATCTTATGAAGTCAAATGAAAAGACATTCAACAGAATATGACTTGTCTTAAAGGGCTCAGTTACAGCCAAATGAAAGACAAAGTTGTCAAAAACAAGGAGATATACCGTATTTTTTGCTCTATAAGACGCACTTTTTCCCCCCTCAAAAGTAAGGGGAAATGTCTGTGCATCTTATAGAGCGAATCTGTGTGTGTGCAGTAAGTCTGTCAGATGTGCAGCCCATGGGGAAGTGATGGGGAATGTGCCTGTGATTATGTGCCCATTTGATTCAGAATATTTTTTTTCTTGTTCTCCTCCTCTAAAAACTAGGTGCGTCTTATGGTCAGGTGCGTCTTATAGAGCGAAAAATACGGTAATCCAAAAATTCTTCAGGTTATCATTATATATATTTCTCTACTTCAACAGATTAGTTAGGTATCATCCAGCAGCCCTTATGTCTTTTAGGTTTTAAAGATGGAATGGCAGATTAACTATAGTTAGGGCAGGGCTGGGCATGTATTGCAATTCCACAAGAGAAAGGTGAGTAATTCAGGTCCTTAAGAATTGATTTTAAAATAAGTTACTAGTCATTGTGACTGCAATTGTATGTTTGAAAGCATCCATGAACAATCACTTGCTGAAGCCCACAAGCCAAAAGGACCTGATAAAGAATTCCAATGGTGGGAATCAAGGGTTAGAAAACCCTATTGGAATCCAAGAATTCACCAGCTTCCTCTTATGCTTAACGCAGTCTACCAAAGTGAGCTGAGACAAGAGGAAGACTAGCAATGCCTACAGATGCCCAGCAACCTTCTTTTACATCAATTGCAGCTGTACAAATGGCAGCTACACATGGAGCACAAGAGGGATGCTTCTTGCACAGCACACAGGGCACAATTCCTGGTGAGCACCCCATAAATGTTGGGCATGCTCTCCAGCAGCATGGACACTGGGATGCTGAAAAGTGGACTACAGTTCAGGGTGCCGTGCATAGGGAATGCATAAGAACATGACAAAAGACATGCTGGATCAGGCCAAATCTATCAAGTCCACCACTTTGTACACAGTAAACCAACTGCCCACAGGAACCCTCAAGCAGGATGGGTGTAAGACTTCTTCCTGCCCAAGCTCCTCAGCAAGCAGGTAAGCCACCTTTAGTAAAATAATTGGATCATAGCAGCAAGATTAGTCATCTCTTTCATGAATCTGTTCAATCTTCTTTTAAAGCCACACAAGTTGGTGGCCATCACCACTTCCTCTGGCGGAAAATTCTATAGTTTCTTACTTTGTGTGAGAAAGTATTTCCTTTTATCTGTCTTACACCTCCCATCAATCAGCTTCATGGCTTCATGGGATGACCCTGGGTTTCAGTATAATGGAAGAGGGAGAAAAATGTCTCCCTCTCCACTGCCACTACACCATAGAATCATAGTAGAGTTGGAAGGTGCCAGAAGGCCACTGGTCCAACCCACTACTCAGTCCAGGAACCCCAGTTAAACCATCCCTCTCAGATGGCTGTCTGGTTGCATTTGGAATGCCACTGCTATGTGAGAGCTGACAACCTCCTTTGGTAATGGGTTCCGTTGTCATACTGCTCCAACAGCCAGGAAATTTTTTCTGATATCTAGCTGGAATCTGGCTTCCTGTAACTTATTTCGTGTCCTGCACTCTGGGATAATTGAGCTCCTGCTCCTCTTTGTGACAGGCTTTCAAGTACGTGTAGGATGCTATCATATCCACTCTCAATTTTTTCTTCTTGAGACATAAACATGCCCAGTCCTTTCAATCTCTCCTCATAGGGCTTTGTTTCCAGTCCCTAGATCATCCTTGTTGACCTCCTCCAAACCATTTCCCGCTTGCATGCATCTTTCTTAAATTGTCATGTCCGGAACTGGACACAGTACCCCAGATGAGGTCTTACCAGCACAGAATATAGGGGAAGGACAGGTTGCTTACCTGTAACTGGTGTTCTTTGAGTGGCCATCTGTGCAGTCACACACATGGGTTCTGCGCCTGCACAGTGCCTTTGACCGGAAGATTTACAGCTAACGGATTTTGGCGGGAAAACTCCGCTCCCCCTCCCCCCTCGTAGTATATAAGGAGCGGAGTGTCCACCATTTTCCAGTCTTTGAACAACCGGACGTTCTCTCCCTCAAAAAAAACTTGAAGAGAAAAAAGGGGGAAAAGGGCCACAAAGGGCCTGACCACCCATGACACCATGTGGGGTCGGTGGGCAGGTTGTGTGACTGCACAGATGGCCACTCGAAGAAAACCAGTTACAGGTAAGCAACCTGTCCTTCTTCTTCGTGGCCTCTGTGCATCACACACATGGGTAGAATGACAAGCTTACCAGAATCTGGAGGAGGGAGGTGTCATCACTGGAGAATGGACAATAAGACAGCTCTGCCGAAGGAACAGTCACGTCTGGCCCGAACATCCAGTCTATAGTGTCTAGCAAAGGTGCATGGAGTAGCCCAGGTGGCAGCCCTGCAGACGTCCTCAATCGGAACCCCCGATGCAAAGGCCGAGGAAGTGGCGATAGCCCTGGTGGAATGCCCTCTCGGAGTGGAAGGTAAGTCCAATTTTGCGAGCTGGTAAGATAGTTCAATGGTATTAACGATCCACTTGGATATACGCTGAGAAGTGACTGGATAGGCACGATTATGCTCTGAATACTTCACAAAAAGCTTGTCAGAATGTCGGATAGACTCTGTCCTGGAGCGATAGAAAGCCAGGCAACGACGAACGTCAAGCATATGCAAAGACCTCTCAATCGAATTCGACGGAGTCGGGAAAAAGGATGGCAAAATGATCTCTTGGTCCATATGGAACGAAGTAGCGACCTTTGTAAGAAAGGATGGATCAAGCCGCAAAACAACCTTTTCTTTATGGAAGTTGAGAAAAGGAGGGTCTACCCGAAGGGCACAAAGCTCGGACGCTCTGTGGGCTGAAGTAACAGCTACAAGGAATGTAGACAAGGTGCAGGTCAACTCTTGCCATTGGTTCAAAGGGCAGTCTAGTGAGTGCCTGCAAGACCACTGAGAGGCTCCATGTTGGCATAAGGGATCTGCTCGTAGGATGGAGATTAGAAAGTCCTTTTAAAACTTTAAAACTTCTTGATGAGAGGCTGAGAAAAAATGGAAAAAACAGGCCCCCGGTAGGAAGAAATCGCTGCTGTATAGACCTTGATGGAGGAAGGCTTAAGTCCAGACTGCTGCAATTTGAACAGGAACTGGAGAAGCCGATGATGGAGAAAAAGAATGTGCTTCGGCAAAGCTAGAGAATCTATGCCATTTTGCAGCGTATGATTTCCTAGTAGAGAGTCTTAGTGCAGAGTCGATAATATATTGGAGGTCTGGATGTAGCGGTTGAGAAGCAGGATCAGCAGAAGCGGAAGCGGTCTGAAGTGTAATTTGCGTCAGTTCCAGTGGCTCGGGTCTGGTCACCGAATTCGCCAGGCGGTGAGCTTCAATGACTGTAGGTCCGGGTGGCGAATTGTACCCCCCCTCTCTGAGTGATGAGGGAGGGAAGCAGGGGAAGTTGGAGGAACTCCTCTCGAGACACACGGAGAAGAGTGGAGAACCAAGGTTGGCGAGGCCACCAGGGAGTGATTAACAACCCTGTGGCCCCTTCGTGGATGATCTTCACCAACACTCGCATGATTAGGGGAATCGGTGGAAACGCATAAAAGCTCATGCCTACCCATGGGATCATGAATGCGTCTCTGGACGAGCCCTGTCCTATTCCCGCTCTGGAGCAGTAAGCTACGCACACCCTGTTTGAATGGGTTGAGAACAGATCTATGTCCGGGGAACCCCAGCGGTGAAACAGTCTGTCTCAAATCCGACTGCCCAATTCCCATTCGTGTGAATGAGACATCTGCCTGCTTAAAAGGTCCGCCTCCACATTGTCCGTTCCTGCCAGGTGTACTGCTATAAGAGTAATGTCCCTCGGAATGCAGCAATCCCAGATCTGCATGGCTAAGCGGGCCAGCTTCAGGGATCTGGTTCCTCCCTGCTTGTTTATGTAAAACACTGTTGCTATATTGTCCGTGGTTATCTGGACAACTTGGTGTAGGATAACGGCCTCGAATGCCTGTAGGGCTTTGAATACAGCCAGCAGCTCGAGGAAATTGTTATGATTCCTGGAATCGCGATGGTTCCAAACTCCTTGGGTGCGTAGGGTGGAACATATGGCTCCCCATCCCAGAAGAGAAGCGTCGGTACCGATAGTCATCGTAGGGTACCGAGGTCGAAACGGGACACCAACACTCAGGTTGACCGGATCCATCTACCATAGCAGGGATCGAAGAATAGTGCCCGGGAGTCGCACCCACTTGGTAGGCGAGTTGCTTTGAGGACGAAAGACTCTGTTGAAAAACAACTGCAGGGGGCGCATTCGGAGCTTGGCGTAGGAGACTACAGCGATGGTCGCTGCCATATGTCCCAGAAGGCTTTGAATAGCTCGCGCCGGAACAATGCCGCCTTGTCGAATCCGAGTGATGTGGCGAATGATGGTCCGCTGTCTGTCGATAGGCAGGAAGGTTCTCCTTATTATGGAATGGAGATGTGCTCCGATGAAGTCGATCGTCTGTGTAGGGACAAGAGAAGATTCCTCTGATTAATACAAAGTCCAAGGTCTTGTAGTAGAGCACACAAGGTATGGATATCCGCCATAAGTCCCTCCTTAGTCTCGGAAACCAACAGCCAATCATCAAGGTATGGGTAAATTTGGATTCCACATAGGCGAAGATGTGCGCATACGGGAGCCATGCATTTTGTGAAAACTCTCGGTGCAGTGGCTAATCCCAACGGTAACACCTTGAATTCATAGATGTCGGAGGCTACCGCAAAGCGAAGAAAACGCCTATGAAGTGGATGTATTGAAATATGAAAATAGGCATCTTTCAGATCAAGTGAAGCGAACCAGTCCCCTCTCCACAGCAACGGAAGAATATTTTGAAGTGTGGTCATCCGAAACTTCTTTGGTGTTATGAACTTATTAAGAGCTCTTAAGTTCAGAATTGGTCGGAGACCTTCATCCCTCTTCAGGACAGTAAAATATTTGGAATAGAATCCGTGCAGCCCATCCGATGAGGATAAACGACGAATCACTCCTTTAGCAAGGAGGTGATGAATCTCGTCCAGTAACACCGATGAACCAGGTGTAAATCGGATTGGGCTCGATGATGGAACAACGTCGAATTCAATTCCATATCCATGCTGGATAATAGATAACACCCATCCATCAGATGTAATGGTCACCCAAATGGGGAGTTGACTTTTCAATCGGTCCCCAAATGAGAGGGGGAAGGGTGTAGGTGGGAGTAGGAGAAGGGTTCACTCGTCCCATCAGCGCTGCCGCCTATCTGCGTTGAAACAGCGGCGGCCTTGCTGGAAGCGTTCGGATGCCTGCTGTCTGCAGCGTTGCTGGCAATGGATTGGTGGTTGTTGCCGAGGCTGGTTGGCGGTATGGTGGATGGGACCATGACCACTTACGGCGGGGTTGAGATGGTAGCTCCATCTGACAGGCCGTCATCTGGGATTCATGGAGTTTTTTCAGCTTGCTGTCAGTCTTGGAATGGAAGAGGCCGGACCCGTCGAACGGCAGCTCTTCGATTCTTCGTTTGGTTTCATCTGGGAAGTTACAGTTACGTAACCAGGCATGTCTACAGAGGGAAATGGCACCCAGGAGCGACCGAGAGTCAGTATCTACATGGTGGCGGGCTGTAGACAACTGCTGCACCGTCACCTGCATGGCCCCCTTGACGAAGGTACGCACCAGGTCACCCTGGTTATCTGGGAGGGTGGCGATACCATCAAGGCGCTGCATCAGGAAATATTGGTACCGTGCCAGGGTTGCTTCATAGTTCGAAATGCACAACCCCAGGCTGGCTGCCATACATACCCTGCGCAAGGGAATCCACTTTTCTCCCCTCCTTGTCATGAGGTGAGGTATGACTGCGAGCTTCCCTCCCCTGGGAAGATTCCACAACCATCGAATTCAGTTTGGGGTGACGGAGCAAAAACGGGATGTCCCCCTCACGAACCCGATACATGGATTCGTATTTACATGATGTTGGTTGTGGCTGGGCTGGGAGGTCCCAGGGTTGGGTCATTGCTTGTTTCAGGGTTGTAATAAATGGCAGTGCGATGAACGTAGACTGTTCGCCTCGGACTACGTCATAAAACCGGTCCGTGCTCGGACTCAGTTGTTGGTGAGCCTCGATGTCGAGAGACTTTACCAATCTGGCCATCAATTCCCCAAAGGAAACGTGCCGTTCGTCGGGCGATGCCAGACTCTGGGAGGTGACTGCCACATCCGGCGAAGTCGAATCGGCTTCAGAGTCGTCAGAGTCCATCCAATAAGGAGGCGGCACACTGGAGGAAGAATCGCCCGGTGATTCAGACCTGCCGCTTCCTCTAGATGGAGCCCTCGGGGCATCCCTGGGTGTAGACTGGAGATGGCCCCTGGATGTAGGCAGCGAGAAATGTCTCCTAGGAGCAGGATAGTAGGCCATTGATTGGTACTCTTCACGTCGAGGGACAGAGGAATAACGAGCATGGTACCAATCATCGGATCTAGCCTCCGAGGAGTGGCTCCTACGGCTTCTCGGAGGAGAGGCGGCCATACCCGCATGCATGGAGGCGGGCGACATTGGGGTTGGAGACTGAACCCTCTGAGCTGAATCCCGTATCTCCCCGAGATCGAGCCACGGTGAGGGTCCTGAAGAGGCTCGGGCGCCAGCCGGCATGGTGAGCTCAGTGGCGTGACCCTCATAGCCACCTGAATGGTCGGTACTGAAGGGGTCGGTACCGTCACTGGGGTCGGTATGGAAGATGCTGCTGAACCCGAGCAGCAATGTTTTCCATGCTCGGGATCCTTTGGTTTTTTAGCAGTTTTTCCCACCTTCTCCTTTCTGGCCTTCTTGTGCACAGGTTGTTTGCCAGAGTCACTGTGCTTCCTCTTCTCCTTATGCTTCCTTGGCATGGGATCTGGCTGGTCAGCCATGCCTAAAGCTTCCTCGCTGGAAGGACGTAAGAGCGGAGAAATGGAGGAAGAGGCGGGATGCTGTGGCGGATCGGTCGAAGCTGGGTGGCTTTCAGGAGGAGCCACAGGTGTAGGTTTTGCCACCGACTGGTCCGATTGGAGAAGAGCCTGGTCCCACAAGAGCTTGCGGAGGCAGTTCTCCAGGTTTTTCCACGCTTGCTTGGAGAAGGCCAAGCAATGGTGGCATTTATCGGTCCTGTGCCCCTCCCCCAGGCACAGGAGGCACAGGTCATACAGATCCACAGTGGGCATTTTAGAACCACACTGCCCGCATTTGCGGAACGCCGCCCGCTGTGCCATCGCAGAAAAAGAGAAAGAAGGAGATAGCAAAGCGGGGAAATAATATTTTTGGTTTTGGTTTTTGTTTTTATAGGAAGTAGAAAAAAGTGCAAACAACGAGAAAAAACGAAGAAGTGAGTGAACAATCAACAAGGGAAGAGCAAGGGAAATACTAACTTGGACGAGGAACAAGGAAGAATTATACAACGAACAAGGTAAGTAAGATCTAAGTGAGAGCGAAGCGGCACGAGGCACAGCAAACAGCGGTCGCAAAGACTGCAAAATGGCGGACACTCCTCTCTTTATATACTATGAGGCGGGAGGGGGAGCAGAGTTTTCCCGCCAAAATCCATTAGCTGTTAATCTTCTGGCCAAAGGCACTGCGCAGGCACAGAACCCATGTGTGCGATGCACAGAGGCCATGAAGAACTAACACTGTATAGGAGTTGGAAGTGATATTTCTATTAAATGCTATAAAATAGCATTTGCCTTTTTTGCAGCTGCATCACATTGTTGACTCACATTCAGCTTGTGATCTATAACAATTCCAAGTTCCTTTTTATTTGCACAATTGTTGAGCCAACTATTCCTTATCTTGCAACAATGCATTTATTTTCTTTTTCCTGGATGCAGATTTGGCATTTGTCCCTACTGAATTTCAATCTGTTATTTTCAGCCCAGCACTCCAATCTATCAAGATCACCTTGATCTTTTTTCTGTCTTCCAGGGTATTTCGCTTCTTTGTGGAGTTGCTCCAGGCCCCTAATACTTTTGTCACCCTTCTACTTTTTCCAATGCAATTATGCCCTTTTCATGTAAGGTGATCAGAACTAAGAACAATATTTTAAGGGTTGTACCAAAGATTTTCTCCTTCATGGATCACTGCCTTGTCGTGGCGAAGGGGCTTGCGTAGCTCAATGAAGCTATGAGCTATGCCGTGCAGGGTCACCCAAGACGGACAGGTCATAGCAGAGAGCTCTGACAAAACGTGATCCACTGGAGAAGGAAATGGCAACCCACTCCAGTATCTTTGCCATGAAAACCCCATGGACAGTACCAAAAGGCAAAACGATATGACACCGGAAGATGAGCCCCTCAGGTCGGAAGGTGTCCAATATGCTACTGGGGAAGAGCGGAGGGCTAGTACTAGTAGCGCCAGAAAGAATGAAGCGACTGGGTCAAAGCCGAAAGGACACTCAGTTGCCGATGTATCTGGAGGTGAAAGGAAAGTCCGATGCTGCAAAGATCTTTATTCCATAGGAACCTGGAATGTAAGATCCATGAATCAAGGCAAGCTGGATGTGGTCAAACAAGAGATGACAAGACTGAACATCGACATCTTAGGAATCAGTGAACTAAAATGGACAGGCATGGGTGAATTTAGTTCAGATGACCATCAGGTATACTACTGCGGGCAAGAATCCCTCAGAAGAAATGGAGTAGCCTTCATAGTCAATAAAAGAGTAGGGAAAGCAGTACTGGGATACAATCTCCAAAATGACAGAATGATCTCAGTTCAAATCCAAGGCAAACCATTCAACATCACAATAGTCCAAGTCTATGCCCCAACCACTGGTGCTGAAGAGGCTGAAGTTGACCGGTTCTATGAAGGCCTACAACACCTGCTAGAATTAACTCCAAAAAATGATGTCCTTATCATCATGGGGGATTGGAATGCTAAAGTAGGAAACCAAAAGATAACCGGAATAACAGGCAAGTTTGGCCTTGGAATACAAAATGAAGCAGGGCATAGGCTGGTAGAATTTTGTCAAGAGAATACGATGGTCATAACAAACACTCTTTTCCAACAACCCAAGAGACGACTCTACACATAGACATCACCAGACGGTCAACACAGAAATCAGATTGACTATGTGCTCTGCAGCCAAAGATGGAGAAGTTCTATACAGTCAGTAAAAACTAGACCAGGAGCTGACTGTGGCTCAGATCATGAGCTTCTGGTGGCAAAATTTAGGCTTAAGTTGAAGAAAGTAGGGAAAAGCACTAGGCCACTCAGGTATGACCTAAATCATATCCCTGATGAATATACAGTAGAGGTGACAAATAGATTTAAGGAATTAGATCTGATAGACAGAGTGCCTGAAGAACTATGGACGGAGGTTCGCAACATTGTACAAGAGGTAGCAACTAAAACCATCCCAAAGAAAAAGAAATGCAAGAAAGCAAAATGGCTGTCTGAGGAAGCTTTACAAATAGCTGAGGAAAGAAGGGAAGCGAAAGGCAAGGGAGAAAGAGAAAGATACAAACAATTGAATGCAGAATTCCAGAGAACAGCTAGAAGAGATAAGAATGCCTTCCTAAATGAACAGTGCAAAGAAATAGAAGAAAACAATAGAATAGGGAGGACCAGAGATCTCTTCAAGAAAATTAGAGATATGAAGGGAACATTTCATGCAAAGATGGGCATGATAAAGGACCAAAATGGCAGGGACCTAACAGAGGCAGAAGAGATTAAGAAGAGGTGGCAAGATTACACAGAAGAACTATACAAGAAAGAGCTTAACATCCCTGATAACCACGATGGGGTGGTCACTGACCTCGAGCCAGACATCCTGGAATGTGAAGTGAAATGGGCCTTAGGAAGTCTGAGCAACAACAAAGCTAGTGGAGGTGACAGCATTCCAGCTGAGCTATTCAAAATCCTGAAAGATGATGCAGTTAAAGTGCTACACTCAATATGCCAGCAAATTTGGAAAACTCAACAGTGGCCACAGGATTGGAAAAGGTCAGTTTACATTCCGATCCCCAAGAAGGGCAATGCCAAAGAATGTTCAAACTACCGCACCATTGCACTCATTTCACATGCTAGCAAAGTGATGCTCAAAATCCTACAAGCTAGGCTCCAGCAGTATGTGAACCGAGAACTACCAGAAGTACAGGCAGGATTTCGAAGAGGGAGAGGAACTAGAGATCAAATTGCCAACATACGCTGGATCATGGAGAAAGCCAGGGAGTTCCAGAAAAAGATCTACTTCTGCTTCATTGACTACGCTAAAGCCTTTGATTGTGTGGATCACAACAAATTGTGGCAAGTTCTTAAAGAGATGGGAGTACCAGACCATCTTATTTGTCTCTTGAGAAACCTATATGCAGGTCAAGAAGCAACAGTGAGAACCGGACACGGAACCACTGATTGGTTCAAAATTGAGAAAGGAGTTCGGCAAGGCTGTATACTGTCACCCTGCCTATTTAACTTATATGCAGAGCACATCATGAGAAAGGCAGGGCTAGATGAATCACCAGTTGGAATCAAGATTGCTGGGAGAAATATCAACAACCTCAGATATGCAGATGATACCACTCTCATGGCAGAAAGTGAAGAGGAACTAAAGAGCCTCTTGATGCGGGTGAAGGGGGAGAGCGCAAAAGTTGGCTTGAAACTCAACATTAAGAAAACTAAGATCATGGCATCTGGTCCTCTCACTTCCTGGCAAATAGATGGGGAAGAAATGGAGGTAGTGACAGATTTTATTTTCCTGGGCTCCAAGATCACCGCAGACGGGGACTGCAGCCAAGAAATTAAAAGACGCTTGCTTCTGGGGAGGAAAGCTATGGCAAATCTAGATAGCATACTAAAAAGCAGAGACATCACTCTGCCACAAAAGTGCGTATAGTCAAGGCTATGGTTTTCCCAGTTGCAATGTATGGCTGTGAAAGCTGGACAATAAGGAAGGCTGAGCGCAAAAGGATTGAGGCCTTTGAGTTGTGGTGCTGGAGGAGACTCCTGCGAGTCCCTTGGACCGCAAGGCGATCAAACCGGTCAGTCCTAGAGGAGATCAACCCTGACTGCTCTTTAGAAGGCCAGATAGTGAAGATGAAACTCAAATACTTTGGCCACCTAATGAGAAGGAAGGACTCCCTAGAGAAGAGTCTAATGCTGGGAACAATAGATGGCAAAAGAAGAAGGGGACGGCAGAGGATGAGGTGGCTGGATGGAGTCACTGAGGTGGTTGGTGTGAGCTTGAGTGGACTCCGGGGGATGGTGGAGGACAGGAGGGCCTGGAGGAATGTTGTCCATGGGGTCGCGATGGGTCGGACTCGACTTCGCGACTAACAACAACAACAACAACAACAACCAAAGATTTGTATAAAGGGATGAGGACTTTTGCAGTTCTAGTTTCTATTCCATTTTTAACTAAGCCTAGCATAACATTTGCCTTCTTTGTAGCAGCTGCCCGTGACTGACATTACAATCAAGCCCAAGATCCCTTTCTTGCTCTATCACTATTAGCTCACAGATTCCATCAGTTTATATTTCAAGGTGGGATTTCTTGCTCCAGTATGCATTACTTTACACTTGCTTACACAGGACTACATTTGCCGTTTTGATGCTTGTTCTCCCAGCTTGCAAAGATTCCTTTGCAAAGCCTCACAATCCCCTTTGGTTTTAATCATCCTAAATAATTTAGTGTCATCAACAAACATGGCCACTTCACTACTTACTCCTTATTTCCAATAATTTATGAATAGGTTGAAAAGCACTGGCCCTAATACTGAACCTTGTGGGACTCACTGGTAGAAATGGTCATTTATTCCCACCCTCTGTCTTCAGATCTTAAATCCAACAAATTCCCACATCCAAAAGG
Organism: Varanus salvator macromaculatus; assembly: GCA_023646645.1. Taxonomy (NCBI): domain Eukaryota; kingdom Metazoa; phylum Chordata; class Lepidosauria; order Squamata; family Varanidae; genus Varanus; species Varanus salvator. The sequence goes on along the minus strand of JAIXND010000754.1, from coordinate 14,455,321 downwards.
ATTCCTCACACATTCCCAGTCAAGGGTTTAAGTGCCTTAAGTGGATTTAGGACTAGCAAAAGCAGAATAAATAACGCAAGTAGTAAAAAGGGCCACCTTTGCATAATTAATCTGCATGTGCATGGTTTTAGATTATTGAGGTCAGATTTTCATGTTGCAGACTTAAAATAGTTCACAGACATGGAGTACAAACACAAACACACACACACACTAGTGAAAAAGAAAGAAGCACCCTCTTTACTCTCCAACTTTGCTTGAACTGCTGAAGTAGTCAGGAAAGAGCGCATTACAAAACAACAATAAAACTTATCTGTCTGCTATAAGAGTCATCTTCTTCATCTGTGTCTGTTCTCTTTCAAACATATGTGTAAATTTATTATAGCATCATGTAATTGCACATAACTGGCATGTTATAGCTATGTTCCATTCCATATATGCTCCACATATGAGGGAAATGGTGCCATCTTAAAAATGGCCTTACCTCCACAGGAAAGTTCATCCTGAAGCAGGACAAGGTGCACTGGACAAGAACAACGTGTGGTTCCATCCCCTTTCACAATACAAATGTGTGAACAGCCACCATTATCTTGGGAGCAGGGATGTTGTCCTGTAAAGCAAAGTAAAAGTGGAAAATTATATTTTGTTATCAATTTTAAAAAATCAAAAACAGTCTATATCAGTAGCTTTCAAATTATGGCCCAAAAACTTCTGGAGATGATGCAATGAGAAATAAAAATAAAAATAATAATAATATGGCAAACAAATCCCTGTGGAAAGCAGCCATACTTTTCATTTTAGAAATAAACTGCAAATTTCTTTGAATATACCCAAAATAAATTTGGCTAATGCAAAGCAAGCCGCAGAATCAATGCCTTTGGGTCACCAATGATTATTGTTCATGAGAATGAGTAGTGATACCTTTCACATACTATTTTACTAGAATTATCATGGCAAGGCACTAACTACTCTTTCTTGCCACTCAAGCTGATTATCTGCACCCAGTTTAAACAACAAAGTCTAATGAATTGAAATGTAGGAGCACTTCATTTAGGAAAGTGATCTCAGTTTCTTTTATATAGGCAGAAGTTGTGAGGCCGATCACTCAGTTATACAAAGTAGGGAGCAAAAACACAAAGATGAGTCTGATCCAAGATGAGCTGTAATCTAAAGTGGTAGAAATGGACAACATGTGGACACCTAGCAGTAGCTCTATTGCAGGGGTCTTCAAACTTTTTCAAAAGGGAGCCAGTTGAAAGGTGCCGGTGCTGGGTGTGGGCCAGAAAGGCAGTGCCAACGATGCATGCAGGCAAGTGAGGGGGTGGGGCATGCAGGCGCAGTGCGGCGAGGCAAGGGCACACACGGCGAGGGGAGGAGAGGCGGGGGCACGTGGCGAGGCAGGGGCACGCGGTGAGGCAGCGGCTTGCTTGCTTGGAGATCGTTTTCTCTGAGTGAGTCCAAAACGATCTCTAAGCGAGCAAGTTGCCACTTCCCTGATCACAGGGTGAGGTGGGTGGTGGCAGTGGTGGGCGTGGCGAGTCCAAAATCTCTGAGGCGGGTCAGATAAATGGGCATGGTGGGCCGGATCAGGCCCATGGGCTGTAGTTTGAGGACCCATGCTCTATTGCCTGCAAAAAATCCCTTCCTGGAGGGAAGACAGAAGAAGCGGAGAGTGCAACAAGGCTTGAATTAGAAAAACACACCTGCTGCTACCCATGATGCTTTGCCATGTTGTGTGATTCCATCACAAGAGTTAGGGATCTTGTTAGGGAGCTGTTACTAACTTGTCTGACTCCCTAACAAGCCATGGGTACCTAATGTCATCAGGTATACAGGAAATTCAGGCAAGAGCAGTAAAACCCCCTTGCTGCTTTTTCCAAGGAAGGAAATTTCCTGGAAAACTTTTTCATACCCCCCATTTTTACAAATACGTGTTTTGACTCACAGTTATATATAAGTGAGAATGGGGAGCCTCAGGTGGGCAATATGCAGGAAAGTGCTTGTTCAAGAAATCTAGCAAAATCCCACCTAGCATTACTCCAAACAAGCTGCAGGTGATTCCCCCCTTTGGCTACATCTGAAACCTGTCAAAAGACAAGTGTGAGTAATCTTAGCTTGTGAAAGTGGGCTTTGCCCTTCTTAACAGCAAGATCTTGGGTTTTGCTTTTGACTTGTGTCCTGAAGACACCTTCACTTTTGCTCTTGTTCCTGAGCTTTCACTACCTTGAGAACTGGAAAAAAGTGTGAGCAACCCCATTTATGGGAGTACTTACATTTGCCAGCTCTGTTCACCTGTATAGTTTCCTGGAATTTAAAAAAATTATTGCTAAATCTCATTGTAAAAATTGCTTGTGAATGTAGGATGTTGCTTAGTCTCAGCCTACTGCAACATGGTGTTCTCCAGATGGTTTGGATGACAATTCATCACCATTGGCCATGCTGACTGGGGTGATATGACTTGAGATCCAAAACATCTGGAGGTCACCAGGACCATGGGTCCAATCTAACTCAGTACTGTCTAGAACAGTGGTGGCGAACCTATGACACACATGCCACAAGGAGCACACAGAGCCCTCTCTGTCAGCACGCGAGCCAAGCCACCCCAGCATCACCCCAGCAGCCAAGCATCGGATAACAGCACACACAGGGGCCATGCGCATGCTCAGAAAGTAGTGGCGCCAGGTGATGACGTCACAAGCCGCAACTCATTAGCTGCCACATGTACAAGCATTTGCATGGCCAGTCAGTGCACTGCCAAGGAGCTACAGACACACACACATATATATATATTTGCTTGGACTATGAGTTTTAATACATTCTTTTTATTAACGTAAGATTTTAGCTTTGAATTTTCTTATGAGAAATTGAAATTTAATATCTAAGATTTAGCAAAGAGATGTTCTAATTAAGAGACTGAGATTCTTTTAATATTGTGCTGTCCCCCTGGCATATTTGAATCTGCAGCATCATATCTATTTCCTTGTGAAGAATTTATGAAAACAAGAGCAAGGATATATACATTTGCTTGGACTGGTTGTGCTTATAGCAGAAGCTCCTTTCAAGGTAGGAAATGCACTCAGGTACCTTTTTCAGAGCAGGCAAAAGCACGCCAAATACAAACTTTTACCTTTCAATAAAAAGCTGTTTGTATCATTGAAAGCTCTGTTATTGTGTTTTTCTTTTAAGACAAAAGATGTTAATGTATGTTTTTTCTAAACTAAAACCTCAGTGTTGGCACTTTGAATAAATAAGTGGATTTTGGGTTGCAGTTTGGGCACTTGGTCTCTAAAAGGTTTGCCTTCACTGGTCTAGAACAAAGGCTGGCAACTTGTGGTCATCCAATTGTTTTGATCTATCAGCAATACACAGCAAAGTCAATTGGTAGGGTTGATGGGAGTTGTAGGCTAAATATTTGGTTTACATTGACTGGCAGTGACTGTCTAGGGTTTCAGATAGAAGTCTATTCTGGCAATGTCAGGGAATGAGCCCATGATCCTTTCCATGTAAATCCATGCTTTATGACTGAGTTTCTCTTCAACATTCTCCCTTAATCCTATGTCCTGAATCAACTGTTGATTTTGTTGTTATTACATGATGTATCCAAATTATAGGTAAAGGTAAAGGTTTCCCCTTGACATTACGTCCAGTCATGCCTGACTCTAGGGGGCGGTGCTCATCTCCGTTTCCTAGCCGAGGGAGCCAGCGTTTGTCCGCAGACAGTCTCCGTGGTCATGTGGCCGGCATGACTAAACACCAAAGTGCACGGAACGCTGTTACCTGCCCACCGAAGTGGTACCTTTTCATCTACTTGCATTTGCATGCTTTCGAACTGCAAGGTTGGCAGGAGCTGGGACGGCGCACGGGAGCTCACCCCGTGTGCAGATTCGAACCAGCGACCTTTCGATCAACCAGCCCAGCAGCATAGCAGTTTAAACCACTGCGCCACCTGCAGTCTCCAAATTATGGAGACCTTATTAATCAAAGTCCTCCAAAGCTTAGTTCAGCTCTTATAAACTCAAGGCTATGGCTTCTTTTATGGTGGCCATCTCATAATTGGTCCATCTCTTATTCTTCTGACTTTAATTATCCCTGGCATTATTGTCTTCTCTAGGAAGTCTTGACTTCTCATGATGTACCTAAAGTACAACTGCTTAAGTTTTGTCATTTTTGCTTCCAATTTTCTGTTTAATAGTTTGTAAAACTGGCTGCTAATTTGCTACCAAGCCAGGTTTAAAGTGATGCTGTTAACTTATAAATCCTAAAATAACTTAAGACCATGGTTTATAAGAAAAGAACTTTGCCCATACAGATCCACTCCAACTGCTGTGATTATTATCCTGCAGCTGTTCATCTGGTGACCACAAGGATATGAGCTTTTCATGTAGTGGCACTCAGTTTGGAACACCCTCACCAGAAATAAAATATATGCTAAACAATTTATCTTTGTGATTTTTAATGAAAAGTCACTGGTTTTATAATTCATTATTATATTGTAGATTTAGCATTACAAAGTACCTGAGTATGCTGTACCAGACATGCTATGTAGAAATATTTTAAAATAAACAATAAACAGTCTCCTAGTTGGGATCTAATACAAGAGCCTTACTAACATAATGTGCTTTGCATATTTAGACAGCATGGCTGGCGGAAGAGTACAGAAAGTTATAAAAACTTTTTTTCCCAAACAATGTATTTCTGTCTCAACCAGTATAGGATTGCACCATAAATCACTTATTTGTGGATTATATTTCCCATATTATACTTTTCCTTTTGTTTTTTGTTGTATTTACATAAAATGGTATGCCTTTCATTCACAGAGCCAAGAGAGCATATCCTGAAGTCTCCTATGTGAGCACTAACAAAATGTAGACATTCTTAGCCTCAGTCACAGGTTGCAGCGTGTGCTTTCAGACTGCATTTCTTAGGTCTAATGATGCAAAAGTTTTCTTGCTCCAGGATAGTGGATTTGCAGAAGATTGTACAACAGGGCTGAAATTCATACAGAATGTGTTTGATACGAAGCAATGCTGCACTGTGTGCTATTGTTTTTTCATCTCACATACTACTGCTTGGCACTTACTATACTCCTGCATGTCGAGTTTTTTAACAGCATGAATATCACTGAGTTGGGCAATACGAGCCTGAACTTTTGTACGTCCTTCTTGACGAGTCATGTCAATTTTTTCAATCATCTGTTGATGCCTATCAATCCAGTAGAGCCAGTTTTCAAATACAGTCAGGCCTATAGGTTGTAGTATGTTGGAATCTTCTAAAACTACTCTATTGGCACCTTTGAACAGAAAAGAAACAAAAAATATAAACAAACAAGAAAAAATTGGCAAGACTTTTTCCCCATATAGATAGTTGGCTGTTGAAAGTTGAAGCTAAATTGCATCCCAGAGCTCCAGTTTATCTGATGCTTAGCAATCCTTCTTATGCAACTTCAGGGAAAAATTCTGTATCATATTAATACTTGATTCAAATAGCAATTCAGACCTGTCAAACCAATTAAAATAGCTGATGAACTGATTCTCATGCAATGCAAAATCATGGTTTAGTGCTATCTGCACAAGCTAGAATAAAGCTGAACAAAGTCTACCAATTTTTCCTCCTGTGAAGCTCAGAAAAGGGCTTCGTAAGCATTTAGTTTCTCATTAAAAGAACCAGGCTTTTCATTACACACAAACCAGAAATCACGGTATATAGCTAACTGTGGTTAACAAGACAACTTTAAAAACCAGTTGTGAATCCTTTAAAATGAGCCCAGAAATGAATAAGAAAAGGCAGGTTGCTTACCTGTAACTGTCATTCTTCAAGTGGTCATCTCTGCATCACATATTATGGGTGCTGCACCTGTGCAGTGTCTGCAGCCAGGAAAATTTCAAAGCTTTAACGGATTTTGGCGGGAACTCTGCAACCCTCCCCCGCTATGGTATAAATGGAGACTGTCTGATCACCTCCTGGTGGATGAGAGGTCAGTGTCTGGCAACACCAGTGAAGATTGTGTCAGTACCAAGGACTGTACTGGAGTCAGCAGGTTCGATGAAGTTGTCAGTACCGAGGAAGAGGAAGAAGCAATAGTCACTGAATAAGCCAAGCAGTGAGGTTTAGAGAGTTGAGGTCGGAATGGTGAATCGCCCCATTTTCCTGAGTAAGGAGATGAGGGACTCATGGGAGACGGAAAAAGGTTTTCTTGGAGAGACTGAGAATGGTGGGAAACCAGGGTTGGCATGGCTATCAAGGCGTTATGAGAATTCCTTGGGCTTTGTCTTGAACAATTTTGGCCAGGGTTTTCATGATTAGTGGGATCAGAGGAAACGTATATAAAAACGTGCTCGCCCAGTTCACCATCAGAGCATCTCCCAGTAAATTCAGGCTGATGCCTGCCCAGGAGCAATAGTACATGCACAATGAATTGGTCACTGTAGCAAACAAATCTATGGTTGGGGTGCCCCAGCGTTGGAAAATGCAGTCGCAAATCTGTCAGTCCAACTTCCACTCGTGAGTTGTGGACATCCGCCTGCAGAGGGCATCTGCTTCTTCACTGTCTACACCAGGGAGATGAACTGCTAGCGGGGTAATCCCCCTGGGGATACACCAGTCCCATGTTCGCAGGGCAAGATGAGCTAATGGTACCAATTTTGTGCTGCCCTGCTTGCTGATATAAAAGACAGTCATGGCATTGTCCGAGGGTATTTGGACAATGAAGGGTCGATTCGAAGGACCGGGAGAGCCTTGAAAACCGCTAGAAGCTCTAGATAATTGATGTGCCTAGACTTTTCATGACCCTGCCAAGTGCCTTGAGTACAGAGATTGGCACAATGCGCTCCTCATTTTGTAAGGGAGGCATCGGTGTAGAGGGTCACCAACAGTTGTGGCTGGTGAAAGGGGACTCCTGTGGAAAGATTGTCTTTGTTCGTCCACCAAGTCAAAGTCCGACAGATGAAAGCAGGTGATAGGTAGTAGGAGACGATTTGGAGAATCGTATTTTGGATGGAAGAGGCAGTTGAACCATAGTTGTAGAGGTCACAGTCGAAATCTGGCATTGGGTACGATGGCAACTGTGGAAGCCATGTGTCAAAGCAACTTCTGTATGGAAAGCGCAGGAGTAGGATGGCCATTGTAGATGTGATGAATCAACGACCGAAGCTTGTCCATTCAAGCTTGCAGTAGGAATGTTCTGGCTTGGATCGAGTCTAGACGTGCCCCGATGAAGTCGATGACCTGTGAGGAACCGAGGCAGGATTTTTCAATATTAATAGAGTCCGAGTTCATCTAAGAGTCTACACGTGGTATCGATGGCCGAAAGCAAACTCTCTCTGGATGAGGAGCCAACCAACAAACCATCCAGGTAGGGGTAAATCTGGACACCCTGTAACCTGAGGTGGGCACAAACAGGGGCCATGCACTTCGTGAAGACTCATGGAGCAGTAGCAAGTCCAAATGGGAGGACTTTATAATCGAAAAACTCAGAGCCAACAGTAAATCGGAGAAGCTGCCTGTGTGATTGATGGATATCAATGTGGAAATATGCATCCTTTAAGTCCAGGGAAGCAAACCAATCTTCTCTCCTGAGCCACGGAAGGATATTCTGAAGGGTGGTCATCTGAAATTTCTTAGTCTTGATGAACTTGTTAATGCTACGTAGATCATGTATCGGACGTCGACCACCGCCCCATTTCCGGACCCTAAAATATTTTGAGTAGAAACCGTGAAGCCCCTCTGAGCGGGAGATCTGACGAATTACCCCTTTATGAAGTAGCTGGGAAACCTCGTCTCGGAGGACCATCGATGGAGAGGTGTAACGGATCGGTCCCGAAGGGGGCATGGTCTCAAACTTGATTTTATATCTGAGCTTAACGATGGAAAGTACCCACTTATCAGATGTGATGGGCTTCCAAATGGGGAGTTGGCCTTGCAGCCGGTCCCCAAAAGGGAGGGGGGAAGGTGGGTGGAGAGAGAGAAGATCAGCCCGCATGTCCCATCAACGCTGTCACTTGTCATTGGACTGACAGCAACAGCCCTGCTGGAATCAGGCGGTAGGCTGACCTCGGTTTCATTGTTGGCAAGGCTGATACTGTTAGCGGAAGGCATATCGTTGGTAGGGTTGGTACCGATGAGAGACTATGGACACTTACACTGGTATTGTAAATATGCTCGAGCTTGTGGTCGGTGCGGGCATTGAAAAGGCCAGACCCGTTGGAAGGCATGCCTTCGATGCGCCTCTTTGTCTCATCCAGAAAATTGCAGGAGAATAGTCACTCGTGCCGACGTAAGGCGATGGAGCCAACAAGCGCCCGGGAATCTCAATCCACATGATGCCGTGCCATACGGAGTTGTTGTATGGCTAGCTGCAAGGACACATGGATAAAAACGTGGGCCAGAATGCATTGTTGTTCCGGGATGGTCGAGGTGATAGATTCCAACCTTTCCATCATCAAAAAGTACTGGTACCTGGCCATCGTTGCCTTGTAGTTCGATATCTGTAAGCCCAGTCTCATTGCAGCGTAGATACAGCAAGACATCAAGTCTACTTTCCAGCCCTCATCTCTCAGGGTTGAGTGCTCCTTGTTATCTCAACCCTGCAACAATTCAACGACTATAGAGTTCTGTTTCAGGTGTTTGAACAGCAATGGAAAGTCCTGCTCCCTAACCTTATACATGGGACTCATAGCACCGAGACGTTGGGTGTGGCTGGCTTGGAAACTCCCAAGTGTCCATCATAGCATGGCAAAGAGTCGTTATCAAGGGGATGGAGATAGCGGATGATTGCTCCTTATAAACAATGTTGCAGAAGTGGTCCTCATTGGGGTTTACCCAATGTTCGACTTCTATCTCCAATGACCTTGCAAGGCAAGCCATAAGTTCTCCAAACGTGGAGTACAACTCTTCCAGCAACTCAGGTCCTTGAGTTGAAATGACAGCATCAGGAGAGGTGGAAGCCTGCTCCGAGTCCTCTGAATCCAAGTCATAGTGGTACAGAGGATTGGAGGAAGAGCCAGCCAGAGACGGGGAGAGGGTGGGAGAGTGCAGCCACTGAGGTGGAAGGCGCTTCTGCCCAGGACGGACGAGGATGATGCCTGCACACCGAAGGCATGGGGTAGTAGCTATACGGTGGAGGGTAGTTCCAAGGACAGGACTGAGATAGGTCAAATCTGCTGTATGGCATCGATTGGCCCAAGGCACACTGGCGGCAACTCATGTCAGATGGAGGCCTCAACCTCAGCGATACCTCTGGTGATGATCGCATCGGATCAGGCGAGCGAGCCGATGGATAACCCAGTTGAGAGTGGGGAGGTGAGTCCCATATCTCACCATCTGACAGTGATCCGCGAAGAGCCACCTCGGAGTGATTCAAAGTTGAAGGAGCCGACAATGAGATCCTTTGAGGGGATTCAAGCGGTGTAACCTCCATGACGGCTTGGGCAGTTGAACCCAAAGGAGTCGGGACCGATTTGGCTATTGGGACCGATGGGGCAGTCGAGCCCGAGTCCCTGCGAGGCTCCTGGGCAAGCTTATGCTGCTTGAGTTTGGCGTTGTCGGCTTTGGTCTTCTTAGACATTTTGAAGCCGATGGATCCTCAGGTCCAGTGTGATTCTGCTTCTCCCTTTGATTTTGGAAGGAGGAATGGGAGGAGCGAGGGGTCTCCTTGGAAGCAGCCCCCTCGGATGGTGGACGAGAGGAGGACACCATGGGCAGGCCTGTAGAAGAGGCCTGGGAGACAAGCTCATCGGAGGCAATGAGGGCCTGATCCAAAAGGATCTTTCTCAGCCGATTTTCTTGATTCTTGCATGCTTGTTTGGTGAACAACTGACAGTGACTACATTTGTCAGTCTGATGCCCTTCTCCGAGACAGAGAAGGCATAGCTCGTGTGGGTCCATAGGAGACATTCTGGCCCCACACTTCAAGCACTTTTTGAAAAGCTGCATGCTGAGCCATTGAGAAGAAGAATGGCTAGTGAACGGAAGAATAAGAACTATAGAAGATAGTAAAGATATGAAAATATATAACATTTTTTTGGGGGGGGAGGGAAGGGGGGAAAAGGGTAAGAGAAAAACTGTCCTAACATGGAAGGTAGGGATTTGAACTTGGAAAGGATTTCTAAGAAGAGAAGAACTACGTGAATCAGCAGACAAGAACAACAAAGTAATATGGAGTAAAGAGAGTAACAAACAACTCGAGGCAAAGCGATTGGCAGTCGAAAGAAGACTGGGGAAAATGGCAGGCGCTCCGCCCTTTATACCATAGTGGGGGAGGGGTGCAGAGTTCCCGCCAAAATCCATTAAAGCTTTGAAATTTTCCCAGCTGCAGGCACTGCACTGGCGCAATACCCATAATGTGTGATGCACAGAGACCACAATGAAGAACCAACATAACTGATAAAAGAATTGGTGTAGTATGCATGTGCCAGACGATGCTTCTCAAGTGGAAATCCAGGAGAACTCCCAGAGGAATAGAAACTTCATCTAAATTAAACTTCATTATTTTTCCTCTCATCACCTAGCAGTCTCTAGATAGGATTGAGACCTTCCCTAGCAGCTGGAAAAGTGAGGTCATCCACACACTGATGACAGTTATATACTAATGACTCAAACCTCTAGATGAATTCTCCCAGTGGTTTCCTGTAGATGTTACCAAGCAACTCTAGGGTTGGACACACTATAACATAAAATATTGGTTATGGTCTTTCCAGGATCATCTGGCTGGCTACTGCAGGAAACAAGGTATCAGGCTAGATATATTCTCTGATACAACAGGGCTATTCTGACATTTTTAGGGAAGAACAGTAATGCAAGTGAAACATTCTGCAAAGTAACTATGATGTAAATACAAAGAGAAAATACAAACTGGGATGAAAGAAGGAATAAACATTCATTCTTAGCCATTTGTGAAATACATACACATTGATGTTTTCAACATGTGTTTGCTTGCAGTATGAACAGCTCTAAAGTGAGGACAAAATATACATGCCTATCTCTCATTCCCTACTTATGTTGCAGGTTAATGCACAGATCTTGAATACTTTAGGAAAGATGGGTGAAAAGAACATTGCTGCTTGTCTTATTAGAAATCAAGTGGGTTTTATGCTACCTGAAAGGTCACTGCTCTCGATTCTCCGCAAGTCTGAATCAGCCCAGAAAAGCTTTCCCAACTGGCTGTCAATTGCCAAGGCGATAGGCTTGCTCAGTCCATTGGAAAAAAGAACCTCACGTTCAGTTCCATCTAATGCTGCCCTTTCTATTTTGGGAGCAGACCTCTCTTGCAGATTGGTGAAATACATGTACCTACAGAAACAAAGAACATTTATGTAATTCCCTTAACTTTTTCCTTCCCCTCCTCCTGTTAAACCTGCAAGATTTTACATCCTTGCAACTGAATTATTCATGCATAAGCTCTGCCATATAACTGAAAAAATGATACAACCTAGAAGTTAGGCAATCCTCAATGGAGAAAATCATGAGAAAGTAGAAGAAAAATCAGAAAAGATTTAGGAGGATTGTTGGGTTCATAGTTAGGGTTGCCATATTTCAGTACCCCAGAATTGGATAGCAGCTTTTGTCTATCACACAAACTGGTAATTATGCAAATCCTATGGTAGACTTGAGAAGGGTTAACCAATCTCTACTTGACAATTTTCTATGCCAAGCCACTCTTTTTAATGTTGCTTTAGAGAAGGATTCCTCAATTCTTTTTCATGTAACATGTATTTGAACTATCAAAGGCTAAAAAGAAAGACAATTAGGGTGCAATCCTCCAGTCTAGCCTTTCCTAGCTTGATGGCCTCCAGATGTGCCAAGCAGACATCAATTGGAAGAGAGTTCCACAAGCTGAGGACCACTACCAAGAAGACATTATTCCTGATATGCACCAACTAATGTTGATGTCAGAATGAAGTAGGTTAAAATATGGAAAAGATGGTCGTTCATGTAACTTGGATCTAAACCACAGAACTTCCAAATAGCATTGCTTGGGTACCTCAAAGGGAATGCAACTCAGTCTACATCCAGTTGCAAGCCTCCATCCAAGGTAGTCAGTTTTCCTACCCACAATACTTCAGTCTTGTCTGAATTACATTCTAGCATCTTCAGTAACATATATCCTAAAACTGCTTCCGGTCACCTCTCTGGAAGGAATATCATCCACATATTGATGACCTCAACCCACACTTTGTAAAACTATAGGTTTACAAAGATGCTTACTATAATGCTTACTCAGGTATTTAAACCTCATTCAGCAATAGCACCCTGCAATTGTTTTCAGTATAATTGGCACTATTGGTGAATAACCCATAAATTCTTTCCAAATTGTCCCATCATTAGTAAATTCCTGCTCCTGGCACTCTCTCATTCTCTTTCTCATCCACTCATCATGAAATAGTATTCTTTTGCTATAACTGAAGGAAAAGGGGTGGAAACTAGTAATACAGAGGATCTTTTTCAGAGGCCTCATTTATCGGAGGTATGCTGTTCAGCAACAAAAAAGGTTTTCTCATCAGCAATGCCCTAGTTTTGGAATGCCATCCCCAAAGAGATTCACTTGCACCTATGCTGAATTCTTCTTGATACCAAGCAAAATTTTCCTTTTTTCACCCAAGTTCACCCAAGGTCGGTCCACAATAAAGCTACTCTCATCCATGACCTGATTGTGGATGAGAGGGCCAACCTGGCTTGTATCACCGAGACCTGGGCGGGGGAGGGGGGGAGATGTTGTCCTCTGGGAACTGTGTCCGCCCGGGTACCTAGTCCAGCACCGTCCATGCCCGGAGGGGAGGGGAGGGGGGTTGCTTTAGTTTATCGAGCTTCCTTTTTCCTCACGGGGCTTCCTGTCCCCTCGAGACTGGGGCTGGAGTGTCTCCACTTGGTGTTGGGCGACCGAGACAGATTGGGGATTCTGTTGGTGTACCGTGCACCCTTCTGCCCAACAGACTCCCTGCCTGAGCTGACGGAAGTCGTCTCGGACCTGGTGTTGAAGACCCCCAGGATGTTGGTCCTGGAGGACTTCAATCTCCATGCCGAGACTGATCTTTCCGGGGCGGCTCAGGACTTCATGGCTGCCATGACGGCCATGGGGCTGTCTCAACATGTCAGTGGTCTGACCCATGAACGTGGACACACTCTGGATCTGGTTTTCTCGACAGGTCAGGAAGAGGGTGATCTGAGGGTGAGGAATATACGTTTGACGCCCTTGTCATGGTCAGATCACTCCCTCATGAGGTTTGAGCTCGAAAGTGGCCTCTCTCTCTGTAAGGGTGCGGACCAGATTGTGATGGTCCGCCCCCAGAGTCGGATGGATCCAGATGGATTCCTGAGGGCTCTGGGGGATTTTCTGGTTGACAAGGCTGGTGCTCCTGTTGATACCCTGGTTGACATATGGAATGGGGAGATGACCAGGGCTATCGACACGATCGCTCCTAAGTGCCCTCTCCAACCGGGCAGAGTCCGATCATACCCGTGGTATACACCTGAATTATGGGCGATGAAGCAGGTTGGTAGACAGTTAGAGCGTAGGTGGAGGAAATCACGGGACGAATCCGACCAAGCACATCTTAGAGCCCAGTATCGGGCCTATGCTGTGGCGGTGAGGGCGGCGAAGAAGAGATTCTTCTCCGCATCCATTGCCTCCTCACAATGCCGTCCAGTGGAGATTTTTTGGGTGGTTCAGGGGCTGATTAAACCTGGCCCCAATAAAGATCTGGTGTCGCCCTTGAAAGCCCGCTGTGACAACTTTGTCATGCATTTCAGGGAGAAAGTTGCTCAGATTCGTCACGAGCTGGACTCCACTGTTGATACAGATTCTCTTGGGGCCAACCATGCCGACTTGCCCCCCATTGATGGATGAATTTCAGTTTTTGCAGCCTGATGTGGACAAGGTGCTTGGATCGGTACGCTCAACCACCTGTTTACTGGACCCGTGCCCATCTTGGCTATTAAAGAGCGCCAAGGACGGGATTGTGCCCTGGATCTTGGAAGTGGTCAATGCCTCTTTAAGAGATGGCCAGGTACCTGCCCCTTTAAAGGAGGCAGTAGTCCGGCCAGTCCTAAAGAAGGCTTCCCTGGATCCAGAGGTGGTCGCCAATTATAGACCGGTGGCCAACATCCCGTTTCTGGGCAAGGTGCTGGAGCGGGTGGTGGCAGGACAACTCCAGGCACTCTTGGATGAAACTGATCATCTAGACCCATTTCAGTCCGGTTTCAGATCCGGTTTTGGCACTGAATCTGCTTGGTCGCCCTGTACGATGACCTGTGCAGGGAGAGGGACAGGGGGAGTGCATCCGTTGGTTCTCCTGGACCTCTCGGCAGCTTTCGATACCATCGACCATGGTATCCTTCTGAATAGGCTGGCAGGGCTGGGACTTGGAGGCACTGCTCTGCAGTGGTTCCACTCCTACCTCAATGGCCGATTCCAGAAGGTGGTGCTGGGGGACTATGGCTCTGCGCCATGGCAGCTATGCCATGGAGTTCTGCAGGGTTCCATTCTGTCCCCTTTGCTCTTTAACATCTACATGAAACCGCTGGGAGAGGTGTGGGCTGCGGAATCATCAGTATGCTGATGATACCCAGCTCTACCTCTCGTTCTCCACCGATCCAGGTGAGGCAGTGGCTGCGCTGAACCGGTGCCTGGCCGAGGTAATGGGCTGGATGAGGGCCAATAAACTGAGGCTCAATCCTGACAAGACGGAGGTCCTGTTGGTGGGTGGGTCGGGCTTCGGAGTGGGGGACCTGACCCTAGTCTTGAATGGGGTTGCACTCCCTCTGAAAGACAGGGTCCGCAGCCTGGGAGTGCTCCTCGACCCGGAGCTGACCTCGGTAGCCTAAGTGTCAGCAGTGGCGAGGAGCGCTTTCCATCAGCTTCGGCTGATCCATCAGCTGTGTCCCTTCCTGGAGTTCAACTGCCTGGCGACAGTGACACATGCGCTGGTGACTTCCCGGTTAGACTTCTGTAACGCGCTCTACGTGGGACTACCCTTGAAGACGGTCCGAATACGTCAATTGGTGCAAAATAGAGCTGCCAGGGTGCTGACGGGGACTGGGTGTGGTTCTCATATCACCCCAGTTCTCCGTCAGCTACACTGGCTTCCCATTGAAGTCCGGGCCCAATTCAAGGTGTTGGTCCTTACCTATAAAGCCCTTAACGGCTTGGGTCCTGGTTACCTAAAGGAGCGCCTGCAACCATATATGCCCTCCTGCCCACTATGATCAGCAGCTGATGCCCTCCTCTGGGAACCCTCTGTGAGAGAAATAAGGAGGGTGAGTACCCGGAGGAGGGCTTTCTCTGTGGTGGCGCCCCACCTATGGAATGCGCTCCCCAGAGAGACTTGCCTGGCACCGTCATTATTTGCTTTTTGGCGCCAGGCGAAGACCTTTTTAAGAAATATTTTAATTGTTAATTAATTTTATATTTTATTATTGTTATATTTATATATTTCTATTTTTATCTTAGACTTTGAGATGGGCCAGTTTTAAATAGTGTATTGGTTTTAAATTGTATTTTCCTATTGTTGTTAGCTGCCCCGAGGCTTGTTTGCAAGGGGGCGGCATACAAATATGTTAAACAGATAAAATAAATCAATAAATAAGTTGTTTAACTTGTGTAGTTGTTTTAAGATTTTACCTATTATTTT
This sequence comes from Varanus salvator macromaculatus, assembly GCA_023646645.1. Lineage (NCBI taxonomy): Eukaryota > Metazoa > Chordata > Lepidosauria > Squamata > Varanidae > Varanus > Varanus salvator. The sequence goes on along the minus strand of JAIXND010000754.1, from coordinate 14,439,701 downwards.
CTTATTGTATTTGTATTCTGACATACACTACCCAGAAATTCATATTTGGAAGAATGCAGCATATCAATGTTTTATATAAATGGTCCAGTTTTTTAGTCCCCACTCAGCTGTGAAGCGCACTGGGTGACATTAGGCAAGTTATTGACTCACAAGTTAACCTGGCTTTACAGGGTGGTTGTTGTGAGAATAAAAATGGAGAGAAGAAGGACCACATAAGCCAAGAATGGAGAGGAGGATAAAGCAAGACTCACAGGGTTCCTTGCAAGAAGGAAAAAGGTGAGGCATAAATACAGAAGTAGCAGCAGCATTAACAGTAATCCTAATAATCATACACAAAAATGTCTGTTGGTGCTAAATGTGAACTTATTAATGTTAATAAAACTCATTAGTTATTAACTAGGAAGACAAAACAATGAAAAATGGGGGGGGGGGAATCCAATGGCAGAGGAAGCTAATATTGAACCTCCTGATAAAGGGCAATACATCTCTGAAAAGTTTCAGTAATGCTTTTGCCAATCCATACTGGACAGGCTGGTGCAGCAACTGATTTTTATGTTACAAAAGAACAAAAGAAACCCTCAGTAAATCAGATCTGAAAAGCATGAGAAGACAACACCGAAAACATCGTAAGGGAACAAGTTCACAAAAAGCATGAACAAAAGATGCCAATTTCAGACTGAACAGGTAGTATAATAGCAAACATGTAGTGCACTGTTTTATAAAGTATATACATAAGCCTGACCAGCACTCTGCAATGCTGGCACTGATTTGGATACGTTGGGTGGTGGCCAGACAGGCAAAGCTAGAGTTAATGGCAGATGGAACTAACCAATTCTGTTTTTTCCCATCTTTCTCCCTTGTAATGACACTAAACGTGCTTTCACACTACAATACAAATTGACAAAGACTTTGCAACAGCACAAAAAGCACAGATTCAAAGCATGGATTCTCATATATCTTTAAGGTTTTTCTGAGGAATCTTAGCCAAACCACAATCAAATTATAGAACAAACTACGATCAAATGTTGTCTGTGGAAATGATGACAATATTGGTTTGTAGTCTGGGATGATCCTTTATAAAAACTACCTTTATAAACCCTGTTATTCATCACAGATTTTATTTTCATTGTACAGTCTACAGATATCAGTAAGCTTTAATTTAATGGTGGTTGGATAAGCGGATGGTTGAGTCCCATGTAAAAGCCATATTAATTAATTAATTAATTAATTAAAACATTTATATGCCGCCCCATCGCAAAGAAGCCTCGGGGCGGCTTACAGCATAATTAAAACACAGCATAGTTAAAACACAATAAAACAAATGCAAAACATATCCATGTTTTGCATATAAATGCAAAACATATCCATTTTAATATTAGAAGGGCCTTTTCACCATAGTTCATGGAAAACCAAATTGCTGAAAAGTAATACAGCAGTCCAGGGAAGGCATATCTCCATTTAGGCACAAATCTCCATATAAGTATGGACACTGGGGACCCTTGGACTGACTCACTCTCTCTCTCTCTCTCTCTCTCTCTCTCTCTCACACACACACACACACACACACCAACACCCTAGTCTATATCATAGGGATGGAAAAGCTGATGTGCCTGGTTCTGGTCTTCTATTTACAACACCCCCTTTTTTCTTTACCCTGCTTTTCCAATGGCCAGAGGACATGGTTTAATTGTAAAGTAACTCCCTGCTTTTTAATCATAATGAGCAGAATCTAAATTATACAAAATATTAAACAGTCCAGTGTTATGAAAACTACTTGAAGGTGTTCAGTTTTCAAAATGTATACGCACTGCAGAATTCAGCTTCTGTCATTACATAATTTTCCTTTGTGCACATTTTTTTTAAAAGTAGGGTAGACACAGCTGCTTTACAAGAGGTGAGCAGGACTGCCAAGGCCTGGACAGACAACTTGATGGCACATAAAAACAACACACACAGCACAGTTTTCAAGTGTTCTCTGCTGGAGTATAGGGCTGGTTAACAGGAAAAACGGAAACTCAGCATTAAAAAGTGGATCTGGAGTTTTACCTGCAGAGCCGTAATGCATTTGCAATTTGTAATACCACCTACCCTTTCTCTGGATTCACAACAATAGCTCTGGGTCTGTCCTGATCACCTTTTAGGACCACTCCCATCAGCCTCCCATCCAGGCGTGTCACATTGATTACATTTGTGGCCTCACAGGTCCAGTAAATGTAACGGCTATAGATGTCAATGCTCAGATCATACGGCTGTATGTCTAGGTTCTGATTTGGAACTGGACTCATCACAACTGTAAAACTCTGGGGGTGAAGAGAAAAGAAATAGATTGATTCAACAACCAGAAGTAGTTGGCTTGCAGCTACACAACGCAGAATTTATCTGCTGTGAAGCAATAGCTTTAATAAAATCACCTACTGCAAATTCTGCAACAGGTGAGTGAGAAGTACTTTTCATTTTTATATTTCTATTATATTTGTGTCCAAAAAGAAAGGCTTGCCGTGAGAACTGTGAGTTGTCCCACCCCCCCATGGGAAATTATACATCTATCTACGTGTGCTCCCACTTTTGGACACTATAGGAAATGTGACTCTATCATGTTTATTTTATCATTATGTGTATTACTATGAGATATGTGCTTACAATGCACTCTCCAGAGTGGCACAATTTCCAAAGAGCCATAAAACTAAGGTATAGGTGCACTTGAAATCATATCCAAACTTTTTCTCAAAATGGAGATGTTCTATCACATACTAATAAACAGCTGCTCTGGCAGACTTTTATTAGGAAGAATAATCATCAATAAAATATTTTTTAAAAATGAATACCAAATATACACAGGGCTCCAAATTCCTCCTATCACCCCCACCCCCCAGTCTCATTGCAAAACTTAGATACCTGACTGCCATCCTCCTGTGACTTCCTGATAACATTTTGCCGTGAGTCAATCCAGTATAGTTGCTTATCTAGAGGGTCATAGTCAATGGCACGGACATTCCTGAGGCTGTGAATTGGAAGGATAATATCTGGACTCTGCTGCTCATCTATCACCATGCGATTGATTGCATTCTTCTGACTGAAGAGCAAAAAACTTGTAGGGGCTTAAACAGAAATACAGACACAAAGGGGAAATGCAGATTATCTGTAGGCTAGGCTTCAGAATTAGAGGACAAAACTTTGTCAATGGCCAACACTGGTTCTCAAAGTTGGGCAAGACTGTACAACACAAGACATTCTGCAAATAAGCTATGTAGTGCAGATTGCTTGTGGAACAAGTCATGGTATACCTGAGAGATGATCAGGATCTCTGTGAATCCCCCACTCGCCTGGTCTTCCTACAAATATCTCAAGGCAAAACCCATTTTGTCTCTTCTGCCTTCTCTGATTGCTTTCTATTCTGGTTGTCACAGCATTCCACCCTTTTCTGAATGTTTACTTTTCACAATCTCCCAAGTAACAAGAGTCAGCTGCTCCAAAGTACACAAGGGGCACAATGGAACAAGAATCACTGTTTTATGACTTTAAAAAAATGTTTTGCAGTTGGAATGTAATGTATGCAAATGCTTTCATTGCTGTTGCTATTGTTATTGGTATTTCAGAAGTGTGCAGTTTTGCAATTCTGACTATCTCAAATGTGAAACCTTGTCTAATCAAGTAAGCTATATAATCTGCATATATCTCTGTCAAAATAAATCCTATTTAAACCTTGCCAAAAATCCTATTTTCAAACAGTTGTCAGAAGTAATTTTTCCCATAAATGGGGTATAGACTACAGTGGTACCTCGGCTCATAAACACTTCGGGTCATGGCCAAAATTTCATATTTTTTTTAAACTCAGGTCACAAACTCTGCATTGGGTGGCAACCATGATCGCAGCCATCTCCCCGCACCCCAAGTGGGGAGATGGCTGCAATCGTGCTGGGGGTGGGGTGGAGATGGCCGAGATCGTGCATGTCTTTCCTGCAGGAGCACAACCGCGATCTCGGCCATCTCCCCCCACCCAGCACAATCCCACCCATCTCTCCCCCCCCCCAAGCATGCCAGGATGATGGGCGCTTGCAGGGATGACAGGCGTGATTGTGGTTGCGCTGGGGGGGGGCGGGTGGTAGGAGAAGAACGCGCTTGTGCTCAGGGCGGGGGGTGGGGAGATGGCCACAATCTTTATTATTCTTTGCCACTTTGCTTCACATTTTTCTGATTAAAAAAAATAGTTACAGAATGGATTAATCTTGTTTACATTGAACCTTATGGGGAAATTTAACTTGGCTTACAACCATTTTGGGTCATGACCAGAGTCCTGGAATGGATTAAGTTCGTGAACCAAGGTACCACTGTACTTTTCCACTTTCCCAAGTACGTAAAGGCTTGGGAAAAGGTGGGAAAAGTAAAGGACAGAGAATGGTCAGGTCCAAACTTAAAACCTTAATGCAAAGAGGAGGATTCACTCACCCCATCCTTCACGAAGATTCTGCCTTGGTTTTATGAGTGAAAGCTGGCTAGTTAAAACTGATGTTTTAATCTTGATTTTTATGTTATTATGTACTGATACCAATACATTTTCAACACTAGATTTTGATACAACTACATTTTAATGTATTTCTGGGGATATATATATTATATATAATATTATAGTCTATTTATTATTTCATTTATTTTGTTTCTATTGAACTCTGGTAGCTTATTTAATGATTTTATTGATTCTTTGTAAATGTGTATCAACATGTTGTGTTTTGTACATTTTATGTGTTCTATGGACTTTAATATGAGTTAAGCTGTCCAAAGAGCCTATGGCTAGTGGGGTGGCATATAAAGTGTGTGTGTGTGTGTGTGTGTGTGTGTGTGTGTGTGTGAGAGAGAGAGAGAGAGAGAGAGAGAGAGAGATCATTGCCAAATGAAAGCACAGAAATGTATTAAAAGTCTGCATTATCTATGTCCATGAGTAATGTCTGAACTGCAAACCAAGAAGTTTTCACCTTGGTCAAGACACTATCTCTTACCCTTCATTTGTAATCTTTTATTCTAAGCTGTCCCAAGATGCTAGTGGTGAGCGGGTTAGAAAAGCTTTTTTAATAAATAAATATAGGAACAACAACACAACTCCATGTGCAGCACTATTATGAGAACTATTGAAAACATATATGGAGTTCTTTAAAGGCATTTGAATACAAACCTGTATTTTATTAACAACGTTTGATTACTTTGGATATGCTAGGTAGTTTCTGTAGTCTAGGTAGTTTCTGTAGTCAGTTTAATTAGCTTCTGTACTTATATACAAATTCCTATACTCTACAGTTTTTTCAAGAATCTCAGCTTTTTTCCTATGGTTACAATAAAAAATTATTCTTTTAATTTATTCTTTTATACCTTTTAAAATACTTCCTTGTTTACCTAATTCTTTCCAAGTGAGAAATATGAGCTTTCTGGTATTTTTCTTTCTTCAGTGTAACTGAATGTGAAGTCTTGCCACTTGATGCTCACATGTCAGTGACTTCAACTAAAGTTACAAGACCGGGAATGGGTAACAGGATCATGTTTTCTACTTAGACATTTCCTTTACTGACATGGATTCTGTTTAACTTTTCCTTTACCGGCTTTAATTATGTTTAAAAGTGCAATCTTATGTATGTTTACACAGGAAAAAGTTCGATAGCATCCAGCATTCTGCAGGCAACCTTTAATGCTGCTAATTAGGTTTTTTCAACAATGATTTCAAATTCTATTTAAAAATAGAGCCCTGAATAGAATTAATCTGCAATATGGGTATAATCACACTGGCTTGTGCTTCCTATAAGGATTACTGAAAAGTTATATACAATGCGTCAGAGCACTTCAGAAAACAGCAATACAAAAATTATGGAGTTTTGCACCTACTTTTTAAAACAAATATATGCACAACATATATCAAATTTTTTGAATGACCCAGGTTACCCAGGAATGCCTCCACTTTATCTGATAGCTGGAAATGGGCCAATACGTAACAAATGTCTGTTTCTCTGCATGTAAAACATTACTGTAATACTTGCATTCCAAGTCTGAAATGCAAAAACATAACCATCACCTTTGCCCTCTGCAGCATCTAACTTATCAACTGTGTTTATGGCTTACCACTACATGTTCTGTTGTCAGAATTCAAAGAATAGTGAGCTGGACATCCACAGACAAAACCACTAACAGGTACTGCCAAGCAAAGGTGGGAACAATGCCCATTACTGGAAGCACACTCATTCCAGCCTGCTTGTCGAGATGAATGGAAGACTAGAATATCCATCACATAATCCAAGTGGTTTTGAATAATGGTTCTGTTCTGGCCACTGGTCTTGTTGGCACGTTCAATGCTACGCCGGCTCCAGTCTGTCCAATAGATATAATCCTGATACTGAGTCAGACCAAATGGATGAGGCAAGTCATCTGCTATAACATCACGGTCAAGGCCTGTAGCAGCAGCAGCAGCAGCAGTTGTTTTAAATAAATGAAGAGAAAGGGGAAATATACTGAGTACAAAGTACTTGACATGTCAAGATGCCTTCACCCCACTCCAAATCAAACTTCATGGAAGCAACAGTCTTAATCAAATGATCTACAGTTTTAAACACCCTGAACTTATTTCATTCCTCATGCATATAAGGGAATGTCTATAGCATGGGTCCTCAAACTATGGCCTGGGGGCCAGATCTGGCCCATCATGTCCATTTATCCGGCTCACCATGTCCATTTGAACCCACCCCACATGCAACCACCACTGCCCACCTCGCCTCACAGCACGTGCCCGCCCCCGCCTCCCCTCCCCTTGCCACATGCCCACACCCCGACCTGTGCGCATGACCAGGCACCATCTTTCCAGCCTGCGCCCAGCCCCAGCAGCTTTCAACTGGCCCCCTGGTCAAAAAGTTTGAGGACCCCTGGTCTACAGTTTTGTTAAATGAAAATTTGCAGATATAATGGCTAAGTTTATAGTGCCTTACTGGGAGGAAAAAAACTCCCTACAAAACAGAATAACTGAAAGTCGTACAGTGTGACTGTGTGTACACACACTACATACTATATACAAATGTGCTATCATATTTTTGTACAAAATTAAAGATCAAAAAGTGCAAACTTAAATAAGTAGAAAACATACTAATTTAGGTGGTAATCTTGTATTGCTCTGGCTCTACCAAAAGAATGGCAAGGAGGTTATTGGGGTTCAGCAGGTGGTATAGTAAACTTTCCCGGTGTTCAAAAGCCAAAATTGCTTTTGAAAGCATGCCAAGACTTCATAGTCTTCAACTTGTTAAGAAAAGCACAGAGTTTGAAGGGCCAGAGATAATGTGAGAACAAAACCATTTAACTTACTGAAACAGGTTTGTTCCCAGGAAAATGGGGAGGGAATCAGGGTAAATTCTGACAGGCGAGAGAGTGAGAGAGTGCAAAGGTATAAAATTAATGGCAAGAGATTTTCTTAGCTTGAGGGTAGGAATTGATGCCTTGCCCCTCAAGGCACCTTTGGAGGCTCACAGGAGCAACCCTGAACTATTCAGAGGACCAATAGGCAAAAGGAGTGTACACTTTCTTATCAAAGAATCATAGAATAATAGAGTCAAAAGGGGCCAAGAAGGCCATCAGGTTCAATCCTCTGCAGTTGCAAGTCACCAATTTACACCATCCCTCTCAGATGGCTGTCCAGTTTATTTTTGAATGTCTATACTGTGGGAGAGCCCACAGCCTCCCTAGGCAATTGGTTCCACTGTTGTATTGCTCTGATGGTTCTGAATCTTTTCCTGATTTCTAGCCTGAATCTAGTTTGTCACAACTTGAGCTGATTATTCTGTTTCCTACATTTTCGTATGAGCATGTAGAGGGCTTGTCCTTCCTCTCTGTACTTTTACTTGTTCATTGATAATCTACATTATCATCACTGTATTCCACAAACTTTATCATATTTGGCATAACCTGAGGCAGAATGCCTTGATCGGACCAGGCTCCCATGATCACAGCAAATCCTAAACCCACTTTCTTGGGAGTAAACCCCAGAGAACTCAAGAAACCTTATTTTTCAATAAATGTGATAGTATTGATAAATTGATGCTAATATTTCCCTAAACCATGGACAGCATATATTTTTCATTCCCTCACAGGACTTCTTCCATGGAATAGGGCTTAGAAACCATGCCCTGACTTTTGGTAGGATCAAAAGAAGCTCTATGGGCTAAATGGGCTCTGCTGGTTGGATTAGGCCTGCAGACAGAAGTTCTCCATCCCTGAACTAAACAATGCAACCACAGTCAGTAACAGTAGTAGTCAATGTCATAAAGAGAGCGAAAATAACGAGCATTAAAGGACACTTCATCAAGAAACACAAAGTCACTAGATAGTGTCCTGAGAGAGAGGTTTCACCAAAGACCTCTGCAGGTGGGCAGAGCAGGCAATCTTTTAACTACACTAGTTCCTATCTAACATACTTGAACAATCTAGCTTCTACATACAAACCAACTATAAAACTTACCTAGCATATTTGAAGATTCAATCAGGTTAGTGTCCAGATCTGTCCAGTACAATCTTCTTTTTGCATAATCAATTGTCAGCCCATTAGCCCGTCCCACATTTGGCACCAGTGTACTACGTTCACTACCATCCATGGCAGCTCTATCAATTTTGGGTTTTCCGCCCCATTCTGTCCAGTACATGAACCTACAGATATAGGTCAAATATTTCATATTTCTCTCATACAACAAAAGCAGGGAAATATGTTTGAACTATAAAATGTTCACATTTACTATTGACTTTTACTTCATCTATCATTTAATACATACCTGTGCTCAGTAACACTAAAAGTTTGAGTATGAAATATGGCAATTTGGAAGCCTGCAAACACTTAATATACCATGGCTGCATTCCTAGCTATACAGAACATACTTTCAGAAACAATACTAGCACAGAATAAACTATGTTTGCATGGGTCAAGATTTCAAATTGAGTCATTTTATTTATTTGAGTACATTTCATTTCTCTACTGCCCCACAGCCAAAGCTCTCTGAGAGTTATTGCATGTTACCAAGCGTATCCATGTGTGGTAAATTTCTGTCTACTCTCTTAAATAACATTTTGCTATATAGCCAAGTGAACCTAACTCTTGGAACTGACTCCCAGAGATTTCGAGTATCTTGCAATGCAGTCTAAGAGGGCCTAAAAAAAGCAAAGCAATTCACAATAGCCAGGGCAGACCTAGCATTTTGCAGGACTTTGCATCTTAATAGATAAATTTACTTTAATATTCTGCCTTGAAAACAATAAGGAGAAATTATCAGCGAACCTGGTTATTAGGGAATTTGAATCAGAAAAAATCCCACAGATAAGAATACCAGACAGTTTAAAAGAGTTCATTGGCAACTGTGCCACCACCCTAAAGAAGAAGCAACAATTGGGCAAGACCATTTGGGCCTGGCTAAGCCAAGCCAGGCTTGCAAACAACAACATGCATTTGGGCAGGGAAATAGTGGCCAAGAACAAAAACCAGTTCTAATGATTTTTCTGGTAAACAGATTAAGGAGCTGAACCAACCATGAATGGGACAAACAGTACTAGAGTAGAGAGAACTGAATAGCTAAGTCTCACTACCCTTTCTGGTGCCAATAGTTTCATCAAAAAAGCATTAATGTGGTCATATTTTGCCGTCTAGAGAGATTCTTCCACCCAATTGAGTCTCTAAGTCCTTGAGGTAGGTTTTATGTCTGTGTTTGCCAGCTGGATGTAACAAGAAGAGGTTAGTCAAAATTTGAAACTGGCAGGACAGGTTCCAAAACAGGTCCAGAGAAGATGTGACTTTCCTGCTGGCAGATCTAAGGTTAGGATTTATTTACTGGATAGTTATTGCACTCATGCTTTTTATATTTATTCTCCAGTATATTGATTTATCAAGTTGCACAAGGTAAGAACAGTGCAAACTGGAACTAACAACAACGATTTCTGAGAAGACAGATAACACAGCACTTCAGGATGCAAAATTACTTTTGACAGCCCTAGAAAAATGAAAAAAAAAAATAGCAACTCTCTGCTCTAGAAATGCTTGCATTAAAATATTGTAGTATTCTTAACCACTTCAACACATTTCAAGGAAGTGGTAAATGGTTCCTTGAGGGATGGGCCAAATATGGATTTCTTGAAAAGAGATGGTGGTTTGGCCTCTTTTGATGAAGCTGAGACTAGAATCAGAAGATATAAATAATTGTACACCAGCGGCTAATCTTCCATTTTGAGGCAAGGTGATTAAGGGGGTGATCTCTGGCCAACTTCAGAAACTTTTGAATTATACTGATGATGTGCACTATTTCAGTTGGATGTTAGGCAAGACTGTGATTGCCTTGCAAGATGATCTTTGTTGGTTCTTTTTGATCTCTTTGGTGGCCTCCTTTCTAGGCAGGCTGTCTGCACTGGTAGTTGGAGGCATTGTTTTATATTGATTGTGTACCTACTTGGATGGTCAATTCCAGAAAGCAATTCTGGGAGACTACAGTTCTTGTCTTATGAAGACTTTACTTTGGCATCTTTCAGGCCTCTATTTTGTCTGCCATGCCTCATAAAATCTAACCTTTTAACATTAATCACTGGTCACTGATATGCATTTGCAATTGAAGTCTGCCTCTTTTTTTCAGCAAATGCAGGTGATGCAATGACTATTCTGAACCAGTGGTTGGATTTGGCCATAGGCTAAACGAAGAACAGTCAGATAAGATAGAAGTTCTTTTAGTAGGTGACATCAAAATAAAACTTGATCAGTCAATACAAAGTTTTGTATTGCAGTGTTTGCTTTTGATTTAGTAATAAAACTTGATGTCACAAGCCATTGTGGAAATATGCAGCACAAGAAACTTCTTTTTTCCAACTGATAGCACTTGGACTTAGTAAATGGATCCCACAATAGAAAATTCAGAGCAAAGTCCACCAGGAAACTGTCCTGTGAAAGTGTTACAAAAACAAGAGCCATGCAAGATTCACCTCTGAATCTAAACTGGAGCAAAGAATGTATGCACAGAATTATTATTTCAGAAAAACAGATTCATCTGTACATAGGTAGAGATAGTCCCTGTTAACTAACAGAAAAATGCTGAGATTGATGGCTCTTGTATGTGGCTATTTTCTTTTTAATAATTTGGTCTGGAAAATATGTTTTTAAATTACACAATGAATTGAAGCTTTGCAATCTAGTAGCTTACTTGCTGCTATGTACTTTGTAGTTTTGTTTTTAAATTTGCTGTGCTGCTATGGCATGGGAATGGAAGCAACTCAAACCTTGCTTAATGGATAGACACTGGTACAACAGGATATGACCACATGTATCATTCTATAACAGTATATATGGGCCACCTTTCAAGATAATCCTTACAAAACATCTCAAAACAATACAGAAAATGCAGAATGCAATAAAAAGTCAGGTTACTTACCTGTAACTGTCATTCTTCGAGTTGTCAAATGTGCAGACACACATAATGGCTACTGAACCTGCACAGTGCCTGTTGCTGGCCAGAATACCCAAGCTGCAACGGTTTTTGGCAGGAACTCTGCACCCCTCCCCCCTGGTGCTATATAAGGCAGAGCACCCACCATTTTCCTCAGTCCCTGGAGACCGGCAGATCGCTCCCTAGCGGAGCATGCCGTTCATCAGAGAAGTCGATAACAGAGACTACCATCCCGTCCCTCGACACCAAGTGGGGCTGGAGGGCGGGTTGTGTGACTGCACAGATGACCACAGGTAAGCAACCTGACTTTCTTTTTCATGGTCTCTGTGCATCACACATAATGGGTGATTAGCAAGCTTCACTCACCAGAGGTGGGTCGGTGTCGTCAGTGAAGAATGGATGATAGGACGGCCTGTCCAAAGGAACAATCCTACCTGGCCCGGACATCTAGCCTGTAGTGCTTGGTGAAGATACAGGGAGTTGTCCATGTGGCTGCTTTACAGATGTCCAACAGTGGAACGCCTGACAAGAAGGCTGAGGAGGCTCCATGACCCTGGTGGAGTGACCCTTGGGCGGAACGAGATCTATCTTGGCCAGTTGGAAAGCTAGTTCAATAGTCTGTACTATCCATTTCAATAGTCTTTGTGCAGAGAGAGGTGCACCCTTATCGGGTTCGGAGTATTTGACGAACAGGCACTTGGTTTTCCTGAAGCTTTCCGTACGCGACCGGTAGAAAGCTAAACATCGGCGCACATCAAAGGAATGAAGAGATTTCTCTATTGGGGTGGATGAAGATGGGAAGAATGCTAGAAGCACAATGTCCTGGTTGACGTGGACTAGTGTGGCCACCATGGGGAGGAACTCTGGATCAGTACATAGAACCACTTTTTTCTTGTGGAAATTAAGGTATGATGGGTCCACACATAGGGCAGAAAGTTCACTTGCCCATCTCTCTGAGGTTATAGCAACCAAAAAGGCTACTTTCCAAGATAGCAGTCTTAACTCCGTCATTGCGAGGGGTTCAAAAGGAGTTTTGGTGAGTGCATGGAGAACTACAGATAGACTCCACGTTGGTACCGATGGACGGATCGGAGGCTGGAGATTTTGTTGTCCCTTCAGGAAACACCAGATGAATGTGTGAGAAAACACAGATGAGTCCAAGACAGGGCCATGGAAATGCGATATAGCTGCAATACAGACCTTGATAGAAGTGGGTTTAAGTCCAGACTGATACAACAAAAGCAAGTAGGACAGGATATTATCAATGGAAGCTGATTCAGGAATAAAACGGTTAGCTCCAGTAAACATAGTGAAATGCTTCCATTTCACCTCATACAATTGATTAGTGGATGGACGAAGAGCAGACTGTAGGATAAAATCGATTTCCTGTCGCGATGATTTAGCTTCTGAGGATAGTCGGGTGAGATCTCTCGGTACCGATTGGCATTCTGGTGTTGGGACCGAGGAATTTTGTTGAAGCCTGCAGGGATCGGCAGAGTTAACTAGCACAAGAGCCACGCAGTGAGCTTGAGAGTGCTGAGGTCGGGGTGAAGAATCGTTCCCCTCCCCTGCATGATCAGGTGAGGGATTTGTGGCAGACGGAAGAACATGCATCTTGATAGTCTGAACGTGGTCAAGAACCAGGGTTGGCATGGCCACCACGGTGTAATGAGAATTAGCTGTGCTCAGTTCTGGGCAGCCTTCTCCAGAATATGGGTGATCAACGGGATCGGTGGAAAGGCGTATAGGAATGAATCCTACCAACTCACCAGTAAGGCACTCCCTAGTGAGTTCGGACCTGTTCCTGCCCTAGAGCAGTAGGTCACATACTTCGAGTTCGACGCTGTCACGAACAGGTCCAGAGTTGGTGTACCCTACCGGGTAAACAACTCTCTGCAAACTTGATTGTCCAATTCCCACTCATGGGTTGACGACATTTTCCTGCTCAAGGTGTCTGCCTCTTGGTTGTGTATTCCCGTCAGATGGATTGCCATTAGAGAAATTCCTCTGGGGAAACACCAGTCCCAAATCTGCATGGATAGCTGAGCCAACGGTACTGATTTTGTACCGCCCTGCTTGTTCAGGAAAAACACGGTAACCATGTTGTCGGATGCTACCCGTACCAAACGGTTCAATAACATGGGTTCAAAAGATCGCAGTGCTTTGAACACTGCCAGCAGCTCGAGAAAGTTGACGTGAATGAGCCTCTCGTGTGCTTGCCAGGTGCCCTGTGTTCGTAGGTTGGAACAGTGTGCTCCCCATCCCGTGAGAGACGCATCGATATGGAGCGAGATGGAGGGCTGTCACTGGGGAAATGGAATGCCAACTGTGAGATTGTCCGGGTTCATCCACCAAGTCAGCGTTTGACAAACTGAAGCGGGAGGAAGAAGTCGTCGTCTTGGGGAATCGCGGAGGGGCTGAAAAACCGTGTTGAACCACAACTGGAGTGGCCACATTCATAGTCTGGCATTCAGAACTCTACAATAGTTGATGCCATATGGCCTAACAGTTTTTGTATGAGCAGTGCCTTGATTGGTCCACTTCTCTGGACCCGACGGGCTACAAAGCAGAGTCTGTCCATACGAGTCCGTGGCAAAAATGCCCGTGCTCAAACCGAACTGAACTCGATGACCTGTGAAGGAGTGAGACAGGATTTTTCAGAATTAATAAGGAGATACAAGTCCTCTAGAAGAGTGCACGCAATGCCAACATCTGTAATTAGTCGGTCCCGAGAGAAGGAGACAGTAAGTCAATCGTCCAAATATGGGTAAATTGAATACCTCGTTGGCAAAGGTAGGCACATATTGGAGCCATACACTTTGTAAATACCCTAAGGGCTATGGCAAGTCCAAAAGGGAGCACATTATATTCGAAAATGTCAGAACCAACTGTAAACCGGAGAAACCTCCTGTAGAACGGTTGGATGCCAATATGGAAGTAGGCATCCTTCAGGTCAATGGACACGAACCAATCTTCTCTCTCTAGCAGGGGAAGGATGTTTTGTAAGGCAGTCATACGGAATTTCTTAGTCATAATAAAGGCATTGACGCCCCTTATATTGAGTATGGGGCATGAGCCACCATCTCTCTTCGGTACCATGAAATATCTCGAGTAGAAACCGCAAGGTCCGTCAGAATGGGAGACCTGGCAGATCGCTCCTTTCTGGAGTAAATGAGATACTTCTGCTCTAAGAATTTCCGATGGGGCAGTGTATAACATCGGATCCGAAGGACGAATGATATTGAACTCAATTCTGTATTCAGATTCAACTATAGAAAGGATCCATTTATCAGATGTGATGGTCTCCCAAAGAGGGAGTCAGCTTTGCATGCGGCCCCCATAGGGAGGGGGGAGGGGTATGGAGAGAGAGGATCAGTTCACGGGGCCCGTCAACGTTGCCTTTTATCAGCGGGTTGGCGGTGACAGCCCTGCAGATATTGGGCCGCCGGTTGCGTATGGTTCCACTGTTGTCATTGCAGGAATTGTTGACGTGGCTGGTACCGATAGTAAAGTTGGTATCTAGGGTATCGAGATTGCTGCCACTTACGACGGTTCGAGCCCGGGATCTCCATCATCCTGGCGGTAGCTTGAGCATTATAGATATGCTTGAGCTTGTGGTCCGTCCGATCATGGAAGAGGCCCGATCCATCGAATGACATCCCCTCGATCCTTTTCTTGGTCTCTTCTGGGAAGTTACACGAGTGTAGCCAGGTGTGTCTTCTGAGAGCAATTGAGCCAACCAGAACGCGGGAATCGCAGTCGACATGATGGCGGGCTGTGGTGAGCTGCTGAATCGCCAGCTGCATCGCCTCTCGAATGAAAACTCGAGCAAGGTCATGTTGTTGCTCTGGGATGGACGAGGTAATTACATCCAGCCGCTGCATCTGAATGTATTGATACCTCACCATCGTCGCCTCGTAATTACAAATTCTCAAGCCCAGACCCATCACCACAAAAATTCGCCTCGCCATAAGGTCGATCTTTCTTCCTTCCTTGTCCCTAGGGGCTGAGCGCTCCCTATTGTCTCACCCCTGGGATGATTCGACCATGATGGAGTTGGACTTTGGGTGTCTTAAGAGGAAGGGAATGTCTTGCTCTCTGACTTTATACATTGGCTCGTATCTCCGCAATGTCAACTGCGGTTGATCAGGAGAGGTCCATGTATCCTCCGCAGCCTCCTGCAGGGTTGTAATCAGCAGGATGGTGATTCTGGATGACTGTTCCTTCCAGACAATATTGTAGAAATTGTCCTTATTAACGTTGGGCTGATGCTCAACCTCGATCTCCAAGGTCCTTGTCAGTCAACCCAGGTCCCTGGGTGGAAATGACTGCCGCAGGAGATGTAGAACAGTCATCTGAGTCCTCAGAGTCTGAGTCATATGGATAAGGTGGACCTGAGGATGAATGTGCCGGAGAAGGAGGATGGTGAGAGGTCATCAGCGCTGAAGTAGACGGGGCCTCCGCCCTTGATTGTTGAGACTGACGGCCATCATCCCTTGGCATGTAGTAGCTGTATGGGGGTGGTCCCCAGTATTGAGGCTGTGATGCCTCTGGTCCTTTGTACAGCATCGGTACCCATGACCTGGTGGACTGTCCCAATGAGCGACATGGCTGGCCGGGTTCAAATGCCATAGTCCTCCTGGAAGCCTCTGGGGAGGATGGCATCGGGGTCGGCGAATGGGCTGGCTGATGGCACGGCAAGGACCTTGGGAGAGAGTCACATATCTCTTTGTCCGACATTGACCCATGAACGATCGGTTCGGGTGGATGTAACATAACCGGGTCCACAAGCTCAATTCTCTGTGGGGATCCCGGTGGCGTGTCCTGCATCATCTCTCTCGGTGTTGGTGCCGAGGCTGTCAGGACTGATGGCGCCGTCTGGACCAAGAAGGAGGTTGAATCCAAGTCCCTTCGTGGTTCCGGGGTGAGTCTACGTTTCTTAGTAGCCTTGCCCGACTTATCCTTTTTGGCCTTCTTCAGGACCGATGGATCCCCATGGTCGGAATGCTTCCACTTCTCCTTTTGTTTGAGTAAGGAGTGGGAGGAGCAAGAGGTCTCCTCGGAAGCAACTCACTCAGATGGTCGAGGGGAGGTTACCATGGAAGGACCAGCCGACACAGGCTGAGAGGCAAGCTTGTCAGAGGCTAGTAAGGCCTGAGCCCAAAGGATCTTTCTCAGTCTATTCTCTCGATTCTCCCTAGCCTTTTTGGTAAAGGCCAGGCACTGCCTACACTTGGTGCGATACCCTTCTCCTAGACAAAGGAGGCAGAGCTCGTGTGGGTCCGCTGGGGACATTTTAGCCCCGTATTTCAAACACTTTCGAAACGCTGCACGTTGAGCCATCGAGATAAGAAGAAAATAGTGAAGGTAAGAGGAAAAAAAGGAAAAATACTAATTATTTTATATAAATATATAATATATATATATATATATATTATATATTATATATTTATATATATATTATATTTATATAATAACAGTAAAGAATAAATAAGTAACCAGGAAAACAAGGGAGAAGAATTTGGATTCAACGGGTAAAAACGATTCTAGAACAAACAAGAGTACGAGAAGACAAGGTAATGGCTCGAGGCAATGCAATCGGCGGTCTAAAGAAGACTGAGGAAAATGGCGGGCGCTCCGCCTTATACAGCACCAACGGGGAGGGGTGTGAAGTTCCTGCCAAAAATCATTGCAGCTTGGGTATTCTGGCCAGAAACAGGCACTGCGCAGGCACAGTACCCATTATGTGTGATGCACAGAGACCATGAAGAAGAACAAAATTTAACAAAACCAGACAACAGCACCAAAATTATTGATAAAACAATGGCCAGTTAATAATAATGGTATACTTAATCTTTTAGTTTAGAGCACCAATCAGGCCTGAGATGCGAAGGGTGGAATGTGGGTTCTTTAGACTGCTATGCCCTTTTCCCCCTACCCAGGGGTCGGCAACCCGTGGCTCCGGAGCCGCACGTGGCTCTTGAACCCCTCTGCTGTGGCTCTGTCGCTCAAAACACCGCCGGCACAGCTGCTGATGTGCTCGAAGCTCCACTCAGGAACACAGCGCTAGTTAAGTAAATCGCTACATTCCTTTGCTAAACAAGCTTCCTGCAGGCTCTCATGGTACAGGAAATGCTGCTGAAAAGATTCTCTTTGTCCCAATATAATTTCCTTCATCTGAATGTTAAAAGCTGTGCTTGGAACCTGTCACAATTCACATCACTTGACTGTTTATCTGCAAATCAGTCACTAAACACACCTATATCTGCAACAAGGGATTTACTGAGCTTTCCCCCCCTCCAACCATGGATAAATCCGAAGAAAAGAAAAATTTAATGGTACATGGGTAGATTCATTTGCTTTTACTGCTGACAAACTTATGGAGTTTGCTGTTTAATACATGCAGCCCTTTAGCACTGACTCTGACTCTGCAGGAAGCTGTTCTCCTATTCAAAATATATGAAAGGAATCCTACTAGTTTATAATGTAAGATTAAAAATAACAGTTTTTAGTGACTGAACAAGAGCTGCAGCTAAATCATAATGAAGATATAGATCTACTTCTTAGTTTTAAGAAGATTCTTATAAAAATTCCAGCAACATTATTACATTGGGAGAGGGATGTTTGTTCAAAATTCACCACGTGATAAAAGGATGAGGGCACACAGAAGCAGATGGCATTTTTGGTTTGCTGCAGGTGGCATGTTTGGTTTGCTGCTAGTGGATAATATAAGTTCGGCTTTTTATTTCATAAATACGATGAGGACTCAGATAGACATTGAGTATTTTATTTGAAAGTAACTTTCAACCCAGTGTCTTTTTTTCGGAGTTCAAAATGTTTTTGTTGCATGCAGAAATAAAATTTTGTTTTCTCTGTAGCAGTTCATTGATTTCATAAATGCAAAACACTATAGTTTTTTTATACATAGCATAAAGGTAAAAAAAGTATATATACAGTGTTATCTTTATTTTAGATGTCAAAAGGCTTTTGCGGCTCCTGGTGTTTTCTTTTCTGTGGGAAATGGGTCCAAATGGTTCTTTGAGTGTTAAAGGTTGCTGACCCCTACCCCTAAACATATGAGTATTCATGCTTTTCTATGTCCTCCCTCCCACCAATATTCTAAAATTTTAAAATGCCTCTTCTAAGGCTTACTTAATCACAGCAAGTATCCAACATGCTTCCATTTTTAAAATTTCTTCTTGCCTAATTTTGCCTTCAGCCCTGCCCACCAGTGGGATGCTGCTCCCAAGAACTTTGCCAAAACAAAATTAGGCCCTTGGGCTGAAAGAGATTCAACACCCTTGCTTTAAGGGGTTCATTAATCTTAAATCCCTCCCTTCTTGGGTTTCATTATCACTCATCTTATCATCTAATCTGCTTTCTTGCAATTATTCATTGGGTTTAAAAGCTTTTGGGGATAAGCATATTCTGTTCTTTGAGGCTTATCAGGGTTTCCTCAATGAGGGAACAAGTAAGCAAGCTTTTCTCAAAGAAAACTTGCCTTTTGTTTGTGGCAAAAGCTTTTTGTTCCTTGGTGCACTGCAAGAAAGGATGCACTCTTAACTGATATAATTAAAACAAGGATAAGTTGCCTGACCAACAATATATAGGAATTAAGAATTTGCTGGAAATTTTGGAAATCCCTGGCTATACCAACAACCTAGCAGAACAGCCAGTGTTTGTTCTTCAAACTTTAATAAAATAAATTCAGCATTTGTTTTAATTGCTCAACACCAAAGAAAGCAAACAGCTCACCCTTCAGCTGGATCCAATGCCAATGCCCGAGGACTGTCCAAATCTTTCCACACTAGAACTTGGCGATGCTGCCCATCTAACCTTGACACTTCAATGCGATTTGTTCCTGTATCAGCCCAATACAGGTTCTTCCCTAGCCAATCCACAGCCATGCCTTCTGGATAATCCAGGCCAAACTCAACCACATGTTCCAGGGCACTGCCATTCATGAATGCTCTGCTGATGGTCTTGTGGCCAAGGGAAGAGGAAAACAGTACATGTGAATATTCAGAAACTAGTATGATCTATTAGCACTTTTAGCAAAACATTCCAAGTGGATTAATGCAACATTCCCTTTGATCAAGTCACTTGCTCCCTGCCTTGACCTATAAAACTAATACTGATCATTATATATATGTTATACATGGGCTCTCACCCCAGCTTCATCTCAGAAGCATAATTACCTGCAAATTTAAAAGTATGTTTTTTAACCCAGTTTCAAAAACAATGGGCATGTATCCCCTTTGTACTTGCAGGACAGTCCAACTTATCACCTTGAGGTCAACTGCTTTCTCTTTTGTCTAGTCAGTCAATCCAGTAATATAAATGCTTCTGGGATTTTCCATGCATGCAAAATGTTTTTGTTGCTGTGTGCCATCAAGATATTTCCAACGTATGGAGATCCCATGAATGAATGTCCTCAAATACACCCTGTCTTTGACAGCTGTGCTCAACCTTTGTAAACGTAGGGCTGTGACTTCCTTTATGGAATCAAGCCATTTTTTCCTTCTGCCTTTGACCTTCCCTAGCATTATTGCCTTCCCCAGGAAGTCTTGCCTTCTCTTGATTTTCCCAAAGTTTGACCGCTCCCGTTTTGTCACTTTTGCTCCCAGAGAAAGTTCTGGCTTGATTTGATCAAGGACCCACTTGTTCATTTTTCTGTTGGTCTGGGTTATTCAACAAAGCTTTCTTCCAGCACCATGTTTTGAACACATCAATTTTCTTCCTGATAGATCAGGAATACAGTAGTGTGGATTTTCTTGGCCTTGGTCTCCAGTGAAACATCTTACACTTGATTATCTTTTCTGATTCCTTCACTGCTGCTCTCCCAAGTCTCAGTCTTGTAATCCCTTGGCTGTAATCTGTGCTGTGTTGATTGAGTCAAGATAAGAGATTCAACAACAACTGATTCTGAAGGCAGCAAGTATGCAGATTCTCCATCTTCAACTTCCAATTAGCCACCTGGTGATGTACATCTGGTCTACAAGCAACTGCCTGAAGTATGTATTTGCAATACACTGTTGTTAATTATAGGGTGGAATATATCAGGCAGTTCTGGTGTAGATGTAATCCCTTCCTTGGCAGAAGGGAGCTTCTGCATATACCTTGGCACAAGGTATAAGGGGCTGCCACACTCTGAGGGGAGTAGAGTAGCAGATGGATAGAGTCCTTCAGCACTGAGCCAGTCCCCTTTCCCTAAAAGAACCAACTTGGGTTGATTCTGAAACTGTCCAACCTGATAAAACTCCCTTCAACATCAATACAATAAAATCTCTGTACTGTATATTAGGCCATGACTCTAATCACTCTATGATTACATTACCTTTAAAGAGATGTCTGTCCAATATATGCGATTGTCACTGACATCAAAATCCAGAGCAGAAGCTTCTTTAACTCCTGTTAGTGGAATGGCAACATTATTGTTGTTAGTTTCCAGAGAGATTCGCCTGATATCTGCTCGGCGGGAAAACAGCAGGAAAGCTTCTGGAACTATGCAAGTTTTCATGTCACTTATCAGTTCCAACCCAATGGGACAGGCACAACGCAAACCCTGAGGCCTGTACAGGCAAAGGTGACTGCAACCCCCATTGGACTCTGCACAGGGATTTGTACCTGAGGAAATATAAACAACATTAATTAAAATATTTCTCTGTTGTGAAGTGGCATCAACACAATTTTGGCCTCAAGAATTATTAGCTCTGCCTTCAATGCTTCCCAGAATTGCTACACTGAAGAGAACAGACATGATCTGCAAAGTCACATTAAACCTATATATCAGGACAAATAAATATATGGATATTTGGGGCATCTTTGTTGAATTATAGCCATTTTTTAAACAATAACAATAGCATATATACTAACATGTATGTATGTAACCAGTGCTGTGGATTTTTTCCTTTTTCAAATTATTATTCAAATACTACATTCTTTTTCTTTCCTTTCTGCTTCCTTTCTTATGGTGTGGTTTGGTCATTTTTGTATTGCAGAATTTAAAAAAAAATAAATGTATGTTCCTGGACTGGACAGCTTCAGATTGCAGGTGAAAATTGATTCCTAAGCACTTCTTTATATGATAACTGCAATGTTCCATTATGACTATGGTATAATACATTTGATAAAACTAGAGACAGCCACTGATGTGGTACTCAGTGGCTGAGTACTTAAAATTACTTATTTTTTCTTAAATAGTAGGAGTACTAATATGACCCTTATACATATTTAAGATGTACTGAAATTAAATAAAAATAAATAAATCCAACTGGAATCCAATTATCAATTATATAGTGACTTAGGAATATGCAAAAGTGTATCCTTTTTGTTTTGTCCCAACATTGTCCTGATACTTTACACATCTAACTCAATCTTTACACATCTAATTTAAATATCACTGGCTACTTTCACAAGAGAAAATGAATATATAAAAACTCCTTATATTCAGGCAGTTTACAAGCACTGGTAACAAAAGAAATAAAGTGGAACCTTTGACACTATCAAGTTAGATAAGTGCACTGGTGTGGGGAATAATTTTCCACTCAACCCTGCTTACAAAATTTTGCATACCACTCCATACTTAGTAGTGCTACATAAAGCAAACAATAACTAAATACAGTAGTTCTGTTTAGGCCTGGAAGATGTGCAAGTAAGTTATTCTCTGTAGGTGGTTCATCTGACTTGCTGGGAAGAGTACTCAATCATTCTGGATAGGGTCATTATTTCCTTCTCAATAACTGAAGTCACACCTTGGGTCTCTAAAAACTGTCCCTATCTTAGATGTGCCTAGGTAAAGATCTCTGTGTCAGGAAATGTCTTCACCACAGATAAAAATGGTTCATCACCAGGTTATTTGGTCGAGTTTTCTTTTCTAATGATTAATAATCTGATAAAATCAGTGTTATGACTTTTTCTATGAAAAAATCGCTATTCATAATTATTTTATGTTACCTTTGTTTTCTTTCAACTGTTATTATTTCATAGAGAATACACACATATATTGCAGGTAAATATCCACTTAAAATATTGAACTAGAAACATGGTTCAATTTGATCAGCAACATGTATAATCAATGCCCACCACTTAAACAATAAACTCTGGCTGAACTGAGAAAGGCAGGTTACTCACCTGTTAACCGTTGTTCTTTGAGTGGCCATCTGTGCATTCACACATTATGGGAGCTGTGCCTGTGCAGTGCCTGTTGCCGGGAAGATTAAACAGCTTTTAATGGTTTTGGCAGGAACTCTGCACCTTCCCAACTCCTAGTATAAAGGGGCGGAGTGCCTGCCGTTTCCCCAGTCAGCTGGAGACCGTCCCTTCGCCCCCAAGTGGAGAGACTCAGTAATGAATTTGACTCATAGAGAAAAAATACTAGCAAGACAGATAAAGAAGGGAAGTATACATATAATATGTATACCCAAGACAAAAACATATACACAATATATGTGCATACACATTATCATATTGGGAAAAACAGAGTAAATGAATAAGTTAAACAAATACCCAGTCACCAACACTGAGTGGGGCCAGTGGGTGGGTTGTGTAAATGCACAGATGGCCACTCGAAGAACAACAGTTACAGGTGAGTAACCTGCCTTTCTTCATTGTGGCCTCTGTGCATCACACATTATGGGTGACTAGTAAGCTTACCACACCCGGAGGTGGGATGGTGTTGTCACTGGAGAACTGAAGTGAGGACGAAGGAGCAGTCCTGTCTGGCCCTGATGTCTAAGCTGTAGCGCCTTGCAAAGGTGCACGGGGTGGACCACGTAGCCACTCTGCAAATGTCTTGTAGGGGAATCCATGCTGGGAGAGCTGAGAAAGCAGCAACAGCTCTGGTGAAATGTCCCCTTGGAGAACAAGGCAGGTCCAAGTTGGAAAGATGATAGGCTAGTTGAATTGTCTCAACTATCCACTTTGAAAGTCTCTGAGAACTGACTGGGAGGCCCCTGTCATGTACAGAGTATTTGATGAAGAGTTGCTTAGACTTTCTGAATGATTTGGTCCAGCATTGATAGGAAGCTAGGCATCGACGAACAAGTAGAGTATATACAGGGATCGTTTGATTGGTATCCATGGAGCCAGATAAAAGGCTGGCACAACAATGTCTTGGTTCAGATGAAAAGTTGCAACTTTAGGCAGGAAACATGGATCGGTGCGAAGAATGCCTTTTCCTTATGAAATTAAGGTATGAAGCATCGATGCGGAGAGCACACCGTTCACTGGCTCTTCCAGCCGAAGTAACTGCTACTAAGAAGGCAGTTTTCCACAAGAGGAGACGAAGGTCAGTTGTAGCCAGTGGCTCAAAAGGGAGTTTGGTAAGAGTTTTGGAGTTTTGGTAAGAGTTTGAAGAACAACAGAGAGGCTCCAAGTTGGGACTACTGTTCGGGTTGGTGGGTGGAGATTTTGCAGACCCCGGAGAATTCAATGGACAAGATAATGAGAGAAAACAGTTGAGTCTCTGATGCATCCTCTAAAATGTGAGATAGCAGCAATGTACACCTCAACAGAGGATGGTTTAAGAACTCCTTGGTGAAGTGAGAGTAAAAAGTGTAGGATATTGTCAATATGGTGGCTCACTGAGAATGGAAATGATGAGTAGCAAACGAGGTGGAGCGTTTCCATTTGGCACTATAGGAACGATGTGTGGCTGGTCATGGTGCAGACTGGAGAATAAACTGAATGTCAGGATGAAAATTCATCAGATTCAAGGAAGGCATCGGTACTGATGAAGGTGGAGGCAATACAGGTGCAGAGAAAGACAGTGCTGAGGACGTGGGCAGAGAGAATGACATCAAGCCCGAGGGCAAGAGATGAGATGAATCTGAGGAAAATGTCGGTTCCGAAGTAGAAGAGAGTGTCAATGGACAAGCCAAGCTGTGAGGTTCAGGGACCATAGATCTGGATGTTGAATGGCACTGTGTTGTTGAGTGAGAAGATGAGGAACTTGAGGTAAGTGGAAGAAATGGTTGCAAGATAGTTGGAGAAGAGTGGGAAACCAAGGCTGTCAGGGCCACCATGGAGTGACAAGAATTCCGCAAGCAGCATCCTGGTGAATCTTGACAATCATCTTTGTTATTAATGGTATTGACAGGAAGGTGCAGAAGAGTTTGTTCTTCCACGATACCTTGAAGGCATCCCCCATCAAGTCCATTCCTATTCCCACTCAGGAACAATACATTGGGCAGACAGTGTTGTTGCAGGTCGCAATCAAGTCTATGTCAGGTGTGCCCCAATACCGAAACAGGCAAAGGCAGATCTGTCGATCCAGTTGCCACTCATGATTCGACGACATATATCTGCTCAGGGTATCGGCTTCCTTGTTGTCAGTACCCGCAAGATGTACAGCATGTAGAACTATTTTTTGCAAGACGTACTAGTTCCATATGTGAATGGTGAGATTCGCTAGCAGCATCGACTTCGTGCTGCCTTGTTTATTCAGATAAAAAACAGTCATCATATTGTCAGACACAGCATGGATCATATGACCCTGGAAGATGGGTTGAAAGAAGCAGAGCGCTTTGAAGACTTCTAGCAATTCAAGGAAATTGATTTGTCTGATAGACTTGTGACTGTGCCAGGTGCCCTGGGTGCGAAGGGACGTACAATGGGCCTCCCATTCAGTCAGGGAAATGTCGGCATCGATGGTAATCATCAGGTGAGATAGATGGAATAAAACTCCACAGGAAAGATTAGAATTGATTGTGTACCAATATAAGGTATGGAGAACCGTGCACGGAGGTCGGAGCACTAGGCTGGGTCAATCGCGGTCCGGGTGGAAAATGTGATTGAACCAAAGCTGTAAAGGTCTCATTTGCAATCTCGCGTCTGGAACCACCACCACCGTGGACGCCATATGTCCCAGTATTTGTTGAATGGAGTGTACAGAAGTGTCCTGTCTTGTAATGATATTCTGGATGGAGGAAATCAATCTCTCTTGTCGGTCCTGAGTTAGGAAGGCTCGAGTGCATATCGAGTCCAGACGTGCTCCGATTAAGTTGATAACCTGAGAAGGAACAAGACACGATTTTTCAGTATTAATGCATAGTCCCAAACTATCCAGGAGGGAGCAGGTTGTACGAATGGAGGCTAAGAGCTTGTCCTTAGAAGAGGAAACTACAAGCCAATTGTCCAAGAAAGGGTAAACATGGATACTCTGAAGGCGAAGGTGGGCACAAATGGGAGCCATGCACTTTGTGAATATTTGTGGAGCAGTAGTGAGGGCGAAGGGGAGCACATTCTACCTGAAGACGTTGGAACCGACAGTGAATGGAAGGAGGCGCCTATGAGCAGGATGGATGGTAATATGAAAACAGGCATCCTTTTAGTCCAAGGATGCGAACCAATCTTCTCTCCTGAGCAATGGAAGAATGTTCTGAAGTGTAGTCTTTCGAAATTTTTTGGGTTTAATGAATTTATTTATGCCACGTAAGTCCAATACTGGGCGTAGTCCACCATCACACTTTGGTACGGTAATGTACTTAGGAGTAGAAACCGTGCAGTCCTTTGAAGCAGCTAACTTGACGAACTGCACCCTTATGAAGCAACTGAGATACCTCATCCCGTAGTGTCGGGGAGGCTGCTGTATAATGGATTGCTCCAACTGGTGGAACAGTCTCAAACGCGATTTTGTATCTGTGCTCTACGATGGCAAGAACCCACTTCTCAGATGTGATGAACTCCCAGATGGGGAATTGACTTTGCAGTCAATTCCCAAAAGGAAGAGGGGAAGGTGGGTTGGAGGTAAGAGGAGAGGTTTGCACATGTCCTCAGTGAGGGTGTTTGTCAGTGTCACGCTGGCACCTGAGCTGTTGGAATTGAGGCGCATTCTGCCAACAGTTGCATTGCTGCTTTTGACCTTACTGCTGGCGCCCAGATGGGTATGGTGGTTGGTAAGGCTGGTAGCAGCATTGAGAGCTGCCCCAAGGCCATTTACATCTCTGTTGGGATGGAGTCTCCATACGTTGCACCGTAAGATGGGTCTTCTGGATGTTTTCCAGCTTGTCACCCGTTGTCGCATTAAACAGGCTGGAACCGTTGAATGGCATGTTCCCTACACACTGCTTGGTTTCCTGAGAAAGATTCCCAGATATTAACCAGGCGTGTCTGTGAAGTGCAACGGCACTGATGAGACCTCGAGAATCAGAATCAACATGGTGTCTCACTGTGTTAAGTTGTTGCCCAAGAGCTGCATCACCTCCCCAATCAATAGATGGGCCAGTTCTTTTTGTTGGTTCAGGAAGAATGCAGTGAGGGACTCAACCTTCTGCCAGAGAAAGAATTGATAACAGGCCACGGTGGCCTCATAGTTCAAGATGTGAAGACCAAGTCCCATGGTGGCATAGATGCAATGAGACTGCATGTCGATTTTCCCACCCTCTTTATCCACTGGGGTGGAATGTTCCTTATTTTGATGTTCCTGAGAGAATTTGATGACAATCGAATTCAGTTGCAGGTGTTTCAACAGGAAAGGGATATCCCATTCCTGAACTTTGTACATCTCCTCAAGGAGTCTGGAGGTAGAATGAGGATGGTTAGGCAGCTTCCAGATATCAGTCACTGCCTGCTTGAAGGTAGTAATTAACTACAGGGCAATAGATGAGAAGTCTTCCTTATGGATGATGTCAAAGATATTGTCCTGGCTCAGATCAATACATTGCTGAATGTCAATCTCCAGAGACTTGGACATGCGGGAGAGTAACTCGAAGAATGTTCCCTGAGAATCACCCAAAGACCCAGGGCCCTAGGTAGAGATGACCACATATGCAGACGTCAACACCTCTTTAGAATCGTCTGAGTCCAAATCCGAAATGTAGGGTGGACTTGAAGAGAAGTCTCCAGGAGACATAGAGGGGTCAGCGAGAGCTGCAGATGTCAACGGTGCATCTCTCGACACGTTGTGTGGTGTAGAGTGGCGAAGACATGGTATCGGACGCAGAAAGTACCCATACAGGGGATAGTAGTACCATGGATAAGTTTGATCCAAGTGATCGGGATCGAATTCCCCATAAGGAAGGGGAACCCAGTGCTGTGATGGCTGAGGAGCCGAAGGTGGAGACGGTAAGAAGAATGAGGGGTGTTGAGGCACCCTTGGAGATCCCTCCAGAGGTAAATGAACTGCAGGCATAGGTGTTGGAGGTCTCACAAGCGGTTCGAGTTCTGGTCAAGGAGAAGATTCACGGATCTCTCCATTGGACATAGAGTCTCTTACCGTGGCATCTGGACTGAAGTGAGGCTATGTCGTAACCCTTGGAGGTGATGATGGAGGGGTCACCTGCATCAAGGACTGATGGCCCAAGGATTCAATCGGGACCAAGGCAGGGATGGAGGTTGGCACCGAGCATGGCAGCTTGTCATGTTTCTTATGTCGATGCTTGGGCTTATCGTGCTTGTCCTTTTTGGATTGTTTGGACTTTGAGAAGTCATCAGATCCTATATGCTTCCTCTTCTCCTTGTGCTTAGAGGAGTGCTTTCCATCCTTGGCAACTGAACCACCTTCACATGGTTTAGCGGATGGGGATTTAGATGGTCCCACAGCTGCAGAGGAGCTGGCCTCAGCCGAGACCTGCTTCATGGCGACCAGGGCTTGGTCCCATATAACATCTTGTGCAGCCTGTTCTTGCGGTTCTTCTGTGCCTGTCTTGTGAAAGACTGGCAATAGCCACACTTATCAGTCCTGTGGCCTTCCTCAAGACAGAGGAGGCACAGATCATGCGGATCATTTTAGCGCCACACTGGGAGCACTTATGAAAAGCTGCCTGCTGCAACATCGAGAGAATAAGAAGAGGACACAGTGGGCATCTAACTGGAAGAAGAAGAGTAAAGAAGGCTTTAAAAATATTTTTTTATAGTTTTGAAGGGGGAGGGGGAAGGGGGTTAGAAAAAGCAACAGAAAGTAATAACAACGGGGTGAACTGGGACAGAATAACTGTATGCGAAAAAGCAGAAAGAAGACAAGAAGGAGCTTCTTAACCAGATCTGGCGAAACAGCAAGAGCAAAAAGATCCCAAGGCACTGCGAATGGTGGTCACGAGCAGACTGGGGAAAGGGCAGGCGCTCCACCCCTTTATACTAGGAAGGGGGAGGGTGCGGAGTTCCCACCAAAACCTTTAAAAGCTGTTTAATCTTCTGGTGACAGGCACTGAGCAGGCGCAGCACCCATAATGTGTAATGCACAGAGACCACGATGAAGAATATTCGTATCTTCATGGATATATTCAAGTCTCAATCTCTCACTTCATGTCAGGAGTACTGAATTTGAACAAGCCTATAAGCCAAATCCAGCCTGCTTGAAATCTCCATCTGGTTCTTTGGGTTTCCCAGAGAACAGTGCTTCATCTGCTCCCCTCTTTTTCCACAACTGATGGTTTCCCAGCACTGTAGAACACGGAACACCATCTCTTAATGCTTGGTTATTGGCAGCAAACCTAAACGTGGCCCCCATGAGTCTCCAAAACTGAACTTGTTTCTAAGGCTGAACACCTTGCTTTAAATGGTAACTAAAATGTAGGGATACTTCCATTTGGATTTCTCTCTTTCCAACTTCTTAGAAAAACAGCCTCTGGCTTTATAATGTACAGTTCAGATGTTTAAGCCACTCACCAATTATCTGGTGGACATTTGTAGCCTTCAGACCCATGAGGTCAGGTAACTGGTCGATGATGATCTCCCTTTCTGCTGTCCGTTTATGGACTCGCTCAATGCTTCGCCTTTGCCAGTCTGTCCAATAAATATAGTCCCCCAATAGCGTGAAACCAAAAATGTGAGGCAACTTGTCCTCCACAAGGACTTTCCTACTTGTTCCATCGGTGTTCATGACCTTAACAGGTACAAAAACACACCATGAACACATGAGATGGGCTTCAGTGAAAGAATGCAACTTCTTTATCTACAAAAGCAGGTTACTTACCAGTAACTGTCATTCTTCAAATGTTCTTCCGTGTACTCATACATGTGGGCATTGCCACACAGTGCAAGGCCTGGGTCAGAGGGAAACTCCCAAAACTAAGTGTCATGGAGTAGGCAGGAGCTCCCCTACCCTTCTGGGGCCTTGGATAAGGTGAGAGGAGGCAGCTCCCAGCCACTTCCTCAGTTGTCTTGGAGACCACAATGCTTCCAGGTGGCCAAACAAGGCAGGCAAGGCAGGGAGAAGGGGGCATGACTATCTGATGACAGTCACGGGGCAGAGGGCAGGTTCTGTGAATGCACAGATGACCACACAAGAACATTTACAGGTAAGCAACCTGCCTTTCTTCTTCGTAGTCAATGTGCATCACACATGTGGGCAACTAGCAAGCCTATCCTTCAGGAGGAGCTGACGTTATTGCAAGACAACTGAAAGGACTACTCGTTCAAAACTGCATTTCTGTCTTGCATGTATGTTGAGCTTGTAGTGCTGGAAAAAGGTTGATGGTATGAACCACATGGTGGTTTTGCAGATGTTGTGGAGAGGGATTCCAACCAGGGAAGCAGCACATGTAGCCTGTGCTCACATGGAGTGTGCACAAGGGCATGTGGGAAGGTCAAGCCCTGCCATCTTGTAGGAAAGAGAGATGGTTCTGATATGCACTTGGCAAGTCTCTGGGGTGAGATGGCATTCCTCTTGGGTCTGGCCATTGTAGCACATGAAAAGACGGTTTGTGCAGTGGAGCTATTCTGTGTGCAATTTGTAGAAGGAAAGGGCTCTGCAGACATTCAGACAGTGGAACAATGCAACTACAGTGAGTGGATGGGCTCGGGAAGAAGGCTAGGACAACAATGTCTGGGTTCATGTGGAAGACGGAGGTGACTGAGCCAGAATTGCAAGATTGTGCAGAGAACGACCTTGTCCTTGTGGAAAATGAGATATGGGGCATCAACCCTAAGAGTGGCCAGTTCGCTTGTGCACTAAGCTGAGGTGACCACAACAGGAAATGCTATTAGGGTCATGAAGGGGAGGTCCCTGTGAATGTCAAGGAGATGGAAGTGTGGCCTCAATCAGGGTGGTGGGATGGTGGAGGAAGGCAGGGAGAAAGATGTCCTGGTTGGAATGGAAAGGTCACCTTAGGAGCAGAGTGGGTCTGGGTGTAGGATGACCTTGTTCCTGTGGAATGTGGTAAAGGGAACATTGATTCGAAGAGTGGCTAGTTCGCTAGCACGGCGGGCAGATGTGATGGCCACAAGGAACGCAGTCTTCCAGGAGAGAAGGCAGAGGTCTAATGTAGCCATGGGTTAGAAAAGGCTCTTGATGAGGGATTATAGAAACACAGAGGGACTGCAAGGAGTGCAGGCCTGGATGGGGGGGGGGGAGGTGATGTTGCAAAGGCCCCTGAGAAAGTGGTATGCCAGGGGGTTGGCAGAGAGATCCCTTGCATGGAGGGTGGAAGTACGAAATGGCTGCTAGATGAACCCTTAGGGAAGAGAGGCTGAGGCCCGCAAGGAAGGAGGTCTGTATGTAGGCTAGGATGTGCTCAATGGTAATAGAAGAGGAGTTAAGGCCCTGGGTCCTAGTGGAAGTGGCAAGGGCTTTTCTTTTCACCAGATAGGACCTGCAGGTGGAGGACTTGAGTGCAGCCTAGAGAATGTAGGTGACTGCTGGGGTAATGGAGCTGTAAGGGTCTGTTAGATTGTGATCCTCCAAGCTGTCAGATAGAGGGTCCTGATATCAGGATATAGCACCCTGTCCCCATCCTGGGACAGGAGGTTGTGCTGTAGAGGGAGCTGGAGGAATGTATGCTTGGATAGGTGGAGGAGGAGGAGCAGGAGGAGGAAGAGCCAAGGCTGTCTTGACCACCAGGGGGTCATCAGAATGCAGCTAGTCATATTCCTCTGAGCCTTGGTCACTACTGTGGTGATAGGGCAAAGGAGGGAAGGCATAGAACAACACTCTCTCCCATTTCAGGATAAAGAGGTCTCCCATGGATCCCTTGACCTGTCCCACCCTGGAGCAGAAGATATTGCATGTCTCATTCTGGGGGTGGTGAAGCGATCCACCTCAGGGTACCCCTGTTTTTTGCAGTGTTTGCTAAATATGCAGGTTTCCAGTTTCCACTCCTGTGGAGTGGAGGAGGATTGACGCAAGAGAATCCATCAGGGTGTTTAGGTGATCTGCAATGTCGAAGGCAGTGATAGTGATGCCCCTCTCAATGCACCAGTTCTAGATGGCAGATGTGAGGGCTGAAAGATGGGCAGAGTGGTAGAAGCTCCTGCACCTACCTTTTTTGTTTAGATAGTACATGACAGTGGTGTTGTCTGTAGCCATCTGAATGTGGCACCCTCTCAGAATGCCCTGGAAGGAAGTGAGGGCATCGCAAACTGCTAGCATTTCCAGCAGAGTGATGTGGAGACCAATCACATCTGGCTCTCAGTGGCCCTGGGCACACATGTCTATGCAGTGAGAGTCCCAGCCTGTGTTTGAGGCATCTGTTGTGATGGTGGTGGAGGGCTGCAGGAGGAAGAAGAGCATGCCGGTGGTGAGGTTGGTGGTGGTGCCCCACCAGCAGTGGTCAGGACTGCCACTGGAGTGGTGACAGGAGGGTGGTATGGGGATCTTTGTCCACTGTGAAGGCTTCCATGAACCATAGCTGGAGGGACCTCATATGAAGGCATGTGAGCTGGAGCACTGAGCCTGTGTCAGCCGTGAGGCCCAGCAGCCTTTGGATGGTGCAATGGAGTGTGCTGCGATCCTGATGAACATGGCCAATGAGATGAGAGTCTCTGCCTGTGGTTGTAGAAGGAAAGCCTTGGCATGGATGGAGTCCAGGCAAACCCCTATGAAGAGAATGGACTGTATGGGAGGAAAGAACAGATTTGGCATGGTTTGTGAGAAGTTCCAGGTCCTGCAAAAAGCAACAAGTGGTATGCAGCTTGCACAGGATGTCCTCCCTAGAGGGGGCTGCTAGGAGTCAGTCATTCAAGTAGGGGATTATCTGGACGCCCTGGAGTCTGAGATCAGCACAGAACACTACTATGTGTTCTGTGAAGACACAGAGTGTGGAGCCTGGCCGAAAGGGAGGACAGAGAATTGGAAGTCTTCCTGACCTAATTGAAAGTGTAGGAAGTGTCTGTGATTCAGATGAATAGTGACATGGAAGTAGGCATCCTTCAGGTCGATGGAGGTGAACCGGTTGAGTAGGGGAAGGATGTCTTGAAGTGTTACCATTCTGAATCTCTTGGGGGTGAAGAACTTGTGGACACCTCTTTGATCCAGGATTGACCTAGGCTTCCATCATGCTTAGGCTAAGTTATCTGGAGAAGAAGCCTTTGCGTGTCCCAAGTGGAGATGTGCTCCATTGCCCCTTTGGCTGGAAGGGCCTGAACTTCCGCTGTGAGGGCAGGAGAGGGTAGCATGGTTTTCACATAGCCTAGGGACGGCAGAACATCAAATTCTATCCTGTATCCCTGTGGATGAAGGAGGGAACCTAAGAATCAAAAGTGATGTTCTCCCAAGCTGGGAGGATCTCAGCCAGGTAGCATGTGAAGTTGGGTGGTGGTGGTGGTGCTGGACTGGGGCTGCCTGGACCAGAGCATCAGTGCCTGTGCCTGATGTCTTGACACTTAGGTGGAAGCTGTAGGTGGGGCTGAAAGTCCAGTTTTCTGTTGGCAGGTAGAACTTGAGGGCATGTGCCACGCTCAGGGAAGCAGCAATGGTTGGGGGCTGCAGGACTTTCCTGCCACCTTCTTTGCTGTTCTGCCCATGTCCCATACATTTTGCGGTGGTACATGCCTTGTGGGGAAAGTCCATATTCCCATCAGTATGGGCATTAAAAAAGCCTTCCCTGCCAAAGGGCAGGTCCCCAGTGTGGGCCCTTGTCTACGGGGGGAGAAAGGCAGAGCAGAGTCATGTATGGTGGCACAGGGCTATGGCACTTGTCATAATTTTGCTGTCGTAGTTGACATGATGTCAAGCTGACTCAAGCTAGAACCTGAAGATGTTTTCTGCATCTGTGTGAATAAGGTGGACAGCATCATGGAGGCAATCTGGTACTTCTGCCATAACTCCCATCTTTTCCCAGTGGAAAAGCTAGTACCGGGCTATAGTTGCCTCATACTTGGTGACCTGGAAGTCGAGGGCAGCAGGCACGTAAACCTCCTTGACCATTGCATCCAAGTGTCATCCTTCCTTGTCCATAGGAGTGGGCTGGTCCCTCTGGGATGTTCCCTGGATAGACTCCACAATGATGGAGTAGGGTTTGGGGTGCTGGAGTAAGAAACATAATGCCTTGATAGTCAGCTTGTTAGGCAGAGTCAATCCTGTGTGAGGTGCCCAAGGGGCCAGCAGGGGCTTTCCAGGACTGCTGGGCTGAGAAGCAGCACAAGCAATGTGGTGATGGACACTGGAGCAGTATCCCCTGGGGCCAAGGCATCATCGACTGGATCAGCCTTGGGCTCAGATGGATGAGATGTCTGAATGCCTAGATCCTCAGCCATGCAGAGGAAAAGGTTGGAAAAAACCGCCCCCGCTGCCAGGTGATAGGGAGGGGCCCTGAACTAGGGCCTGCACGTACTGGGAATGAGCGGAGGGCAGGGAGTGCACCAGGTCACAGGAAAGGATCTCCCTGGGAAGGAGAGTGGTGATGGCGGCAGCTCCAGTGAGAGATCTGGTAAGCATGGTGAGGAGGCACGGGGCTGTGAGAGTGATGGTGCTGGTGAGTGGGCCTGCTGTAGGCCTCCCCCATGAGGGTCCTGAGGCAGATTCCCTGCTGGGCCAGTGGTGTTGGGACACCTGGTTCCAGCCATGTGGTCAGGTATCACATGGTTTCCCATTGTGGGGAGGCATGATGGCAGGGGGAAGCTTAAACCGCTGTGTGGTGATACCACCAGCTGCAGGCCCTCTACCAGCAGCCTGGCTCCTCAACGCACTACATGGGCTCAGCGCGATCCCGTGCATGTGCTCTGCCAAGTGTCCAGAGCACTTGCAGGGTGGCAACAGCAGTTATCCTTGGAGGGAGTTGGGCTTTCAGAGAAGGCAGGGCTCAATTCCTCACAGCACTTGCAGTATTAGAGGAGGCCTAGGTGAGGCATAGGATTCTGAGGAGCCAGAGTCAGTGTTGACTGGCTGCAGTCTTCTCCTGTGAAGGACGTGGCAGAGCAGGAGGCGGTCAGGGACTATGAAAAAGTGTCAATCCAGTCTGGCAGGAGTGAGGGCAAGTGTTCTGGGCAACCCCTGGGTGATGTGGCAGTGCCCATGAGAAACAATCTCAGTGACGGGTCCCTCGAAGATGGGGAGGGATGCACAGCAGTCTGTTCCTTCAGACGGCATGGACAGCAGGCCACATGCTGAGGACAATGCATGTGCCTCTGAGGGATCCTGACCAGGACCACAGGGGTTTCATCCAGAGGGGCCCTTGAGTCTGGTGTTCGTAAGCAGTCTCGAGAGGACTCCGTGGCTGAGGGGTGGATACTTTGTGGCGTGGTGCTTCTTCCTCCTGGAAGCAGCCCTAGTTTCTAAAGGCCCCTCTCCCAGTAAGGCAGGTCTTCTCATTGAGGTCTTCTTGGTCGACCTCGATGTTCCCTCGGTGGGAGGCTTGTCAGGCTCCAAAGGGTCGACAGAGGTTAGGACTTTCTGCCAGAGCACAAACAGGAAACAGGTAGCCCTCTCTGCTTTCATGTTTCTTTTTATAAACACTTGGCAGAGGGAGCAAGTCTCAATGACATGCCCCTCTCTGAGACAGAGGAGGCACTTGGAATGGCCAAGTGCCAGCGGCAGAATGCCGGTTCAGGCATGAAAAGGGAGATGGAGTACACATGGGGCACAAATGGAGAGAAAGCGGGCCTGGCCTCGTTGAGTGGGGGAAGGTAGGCGAGAAAAGGCAATGAGACAGTGGCAGTAACCTCGCCTCAGATCAGAGGATGCAAAGATGCAGTATAGGAAAAAAATATAAAAGGAAAGTGTTTTGTTTTGTTTTTAAAGGAAAGAGAGAGAGAAATAGAGAGGAAAAGGAAAAGATATAAGCAGGTAAGAGTGGAAGGTTCAATCAGGGAAGCAATTTCAAGCACAGTCAGAAGAAAACTGAGGGACTGAGGGACTGCCTGGATAGGGGCAAGTCCAGGTTCCCGCCCACTCTGTGGTGCCGATCTGTGGAAGTTTTTCTCAGATCCAGGCCTTGCACTCCATGGCAAAGCTCATCTGTGTGATGCACAGAGACCAGGAAGAAATAGAATGAGAAAGACAGTTTGCTTACTTGTAACTGTCGTTCTTCGAGTGGTCATCTGTGCATTCACACATTATGGGTGCTGCGCCTGCGCAGTGCCTGTAGCCAGGAAAGATTCAAAGTTTTAACGGATTTTGGCAGGAACTCCACACCCCTCCCCCACTATGGTATAAAGGGCGGAGAGCCATTTTCCCCAGTCTAGTGAAGACCATCCAATCGCCCCCTAATGGATGAACGGTCAGTGTCAGGAAACACCAGTGGGTGGAATTAAAGAAAAACATACTAACAGAATGAGAATAATACATTCAGTGGTTGTATAGAAGGCAAACGCCATTGAAAACCCAGTCACTGACACCAAGTGGGGCACATGGGTGGGTTGTGTGAACGCACAGATGACCACTCGAAGAACAATAGTTACAGGTAAGCAACCTGCCTTTCTTCACTGTGGTCTCTGTGCATCACACATTATGGGTGACTAGTAAGCTTACCAAACCCAGAGGCGGGACGGTGTCATCAGCGAAGAATTGAGGAAAGAATGGCACGACGGAAGGAGCAGTCCTGTCTGGCATGGACATCAAGTCTATAGTGTCTAGTAAATGTGCAAGAGGTCGTCCAGGTTGCTGACTTGCAGATCTCAGGCAACAGAATGCCAGCAGAAAAAGCTGAAGAGGCTGCCACTGCTCTAGTAGAATGACCCTTGGGTATGACAGGGAATTCTAGCTGTGACAGATCATATGCCAATTCAATGGTTGGACAATCCATCTGGAGAGCCTTTGGGAGGAAACAGCCAAGCCCTTATCATGTTCTGAGTATTTAATGAAAAAATATTTGTGGTTTTTCTGAAGTTCTCCATATGGGATCGATAGAAAATCAGGAAGCGCCTTACATCGAGCGAATCGAGAGATCATTCTATCAGTGTCGAGGGGGAGGGGAAGAAGGCTGGCAGGACAATAACATGATTGATGTGAAAATGTGTAGCAACTTAAGGAAGGAAGGCAGGATTAGTCTGGAGAACGACCTTCTTCTTATGAAAGTTGAGGTAAGGAGAGTCAATACGAAGAGCACAGAGCTCACTCGCCCTCCTAGCCGAAGTGATGGCAACAAGAAAAGCTGTTTTCCAAGACAACAAGCGTAAGTCAGTGGTAGCCAAAGGTTCAAAAGGAGCTTTGGTAAGAGGCTGCAAAACCAAGCAGAGACTCCATGTTAGTACCACGGAACAAACTGCAGGCTGGAGATTTTATAATCTTTTCAGGAAACGGCAGACAAGAATGTATGAGAAGATGGAGGAGCCAGAGATGAGACCATGGAAGTGAGAAATTGTGGCAATGTAAACCTTAATAGAGATAGGTTTAAGTCTGTGCTGGTGTAGAGATAACAAGAAGAGCAAAATGTTGTCAGTTGAGGCTGAGTGTGGCAGAAATTGGATGGTTGCCGCAAAGGTGGTAAAACATCTCCATTTAGCTTTGTAGGAGCGATGAGTCATCGTTTGTAGAGCAGATAGGAGAATAAATTGTATGTCTGGGTGAAGGACGCTCAAATCTGAAACAGGACCTGGGGGTTCTGTTGGTACCGAAGATCCTGTCGGTACCAAGGATCGTGCAGGAATTGTCGGGTTCGATGAAGTTTTCGGTACTGAGGAAAAGGAAGAAGCGATAATCACTGAATAAGCCAAGCGGTGAGATAAAGAGAGTTGAGGTCCAGATGGCAAATCACACCATTTTCCTGAGTAAGGAGATGAGGGACCCGTGGGAGACAGAAAAAGGTTTTCTTGGAGAGACTGAGAATGGTGGGAAACTAGGGTTGGTGTGCTACCAAGGCATTACGAGAATTCCCTGGGCTTTGTCTTGAACAATTTTGGCCAGAGTTTTCCTGATGAGCAGAATCAGAGGAAACACGTAGAAATATGTGTTTGCTCAGTTCACCATCAGAGTGTCTTCCAGTGAATCCGGACCGATGCCTGCCCGGGAGCAATCGTTTGTGCAAATTGCATTGTCCGCTGTGGTGAATAGATCTATGTCTGGGGTGTCCTGGTGTTGGAAAACGTGGTTGGAAATCTGTCAGTCCAACTCCCACTAGTGAGTTGTCGACATCCGCCCGCTGAGGGCATCTGCTTTGTTGTCTACATTGGTGAGATGAACCGTTAGTGAAGTAATCCCCCTGAGGATAGACTAGTCCTATATGCACAGGGCAAGATGTGACAACGGTTCCAATTTTGGGCCATCCTGCTTGTTGATGTTAAAGACAATCATGACATTGTCTGAGGCTATTTGAACTGCCCGGTCCCGAAGAGTCGACTCGAAAGACCAGAGAGCTTTGAAGACTGCTAGATGCTCTAAATAATTGACGTGCCTGGACTTCTCATGATCATGACAGGTGCCTTGAGTACAGAGATTGGCACAATGTGCTCCCCACTTCGCAAGAGAGGCATTGGTATATAGGGTCACCATCAGTTGTGGCTGGTGAAAGAGGACTCCTGTGATGAGATTGTCTTTGATCGTCCACCAAGTCAGAGTCCGGAGGATGAAAGCAGGTGGGAGCAAGAGACAATTTGGAGTCGTGTTGAGGATGGAAGAGCGTATTGAACCAGAGTTGCAGGGGTTGCATTCAAAGTCTGGCATTGGGCACTACGGTGACTGTGGAAGCCATGTGTCCAAGCAACTTCTGGATGGAAAGTGCAGGAGTAGGATGACCATTGGAGATGTAATGAATTGACGACTGAAGCTTGTCCATTCAAGCTCATGGCAGAAACACTCTGGCTTGGATCGAGTGGAGGCAGGTTCTGATGAAGTTGATGACCTGTGAGGGAACGAGGCAGGATTTTTCAATATTAATACAGAGTCCGAGTTCATCTAAGAGTCTACACGTGGTATCGATGGCCGAAAGCAAACTCTCTCTGGATGAGGAGCCAACCAACAAACCATCCAGGTAGGGGTAAATCTGGACACCCTGTAACCTGAGGTGGGCGCAAACAGGGGCCATGCACTTCGTGAAGACTCATGGAGCAGTAGCGAGTCCAAATGGGAGGACTTTATAATCGAAAAACTCAGAGCCAACAGTAAATCGGAGAAGCCGCCTGTGTGATTGATGGATGCTAATGTGGAAATATGCATCCTTTAAGCCCAGGGAAGCGAACCAATCTTCTCTCCTGAGCAACAGAAGGATATTCTGAAGGGTGGTCATAGAAATTTCTTAGTCTTGATGAGCTTGTTAACGCCACGTAGAATAAAG
The DNA here is from genome assembly GCA_023646645.1 of Varanus salvator macromaculatus. Taxonomy (NCBI): domain Eukaryota; kingdom Metazoa; phylum Chordata; class Lepidosauria; order Squamata; family Varanidae; genus Varanus; species Varanus salvator. The sequence goes on along the minus strand of JAIXND010000754.1, from coordinate 14,400,907 downwards.
TATAGGGCGTAGACCACCGTCCTGTTTCAGGACCATAAAATATCTTGAGTAGAAACCGTGGAGCCCATCTGAGAGGGAAAGCTGGTGAATCGCCCCTTTACGAAGTAGGTGGGAGACGTCATAAAGGACCGTTGATGGAGAAGTGTAACAGATCAGTCCTGAAGGGGGCACAGCATCAAACTTGATTTTATATCCCTGCTCGACGATGGAAAATACCCTTATCAGATGTGATGGACTCCCAAATGGGGAGTCGGTCTTGCAGCCAGTCCCCAAAGGGGAAGGGGGAAGGTGAGTGAAGAGAGAAATCAGCCCGCGCGTCCCAACACTTGTTGTTGGTCTGATGGTGACGGTCCTGTTTGGAAGCAGGCGGCAGATTACCTTCAGTCCCATTGTTGCCGAGGCTGGTACTGTTGACGAGAGTTGTATTGGTAGGGTTGGTACCGATAAGAATGAGACTGTAACCACTTATGTCAGTTCTGGTTTGGTATTTCCATCCCCTGGGCAGTGACTTGAGCATTATAGATATGCTGGAATTTGTGGTCTGTGCAGGCGTTGAAGAGACCAGACCCATCGAAAGGCATGCCTTTGATGAGCCGCTTCGTCTCATTCGGGAAATTGTAGAAGCGTAGTCACGCATGCCGGCAAAGAGCAATGGAGATGGCAAGCGCCCAGGAATCGTAATCCATGTGACTCCGTGCCATACTGAGTTGTTGTATGGCTGGCTGCATGGATTTACGGATAAATACGCGGGCCAGATTGTGTTGTTGTTCCGGGATGGTCAAGGTGGCAGATTGCAGCCCTTGTATCAAAAAAGTACTGGTATCTGGCCATCGTCGCCTCGTACTTAGATAACCGCAAGTCCAGTCCCATCACAGCATATATACAATGCAACATCAGGTCTATCTTGTGACCCTCCTTGTCTCTCTGTTATCTCGACCCTGTGACGACTCGACAACTATGGAGTTCGGTTTCGGGTGTTTGAGCAGGAAGGGAATGTCCTGTTCACTAACCTCATACATGGACTCATAGTGTAAAGTTTTGGGTGCAGCTATCTCAGAAACTCCCAAGTGTCCATCATAGCCTGGCGAAGAGTTGTTATCCAGGGGATAGAAATAGCGGATAATTGCTTCTTACGAACAATGTCATAGAAGAGCTCCTTACCGGGGTTCTCCCGATGTTCAGCTTCTATCTCCAACAACTTTGCAAGGCGAGCCATAAGTTCTCCGAATGTGGAGTATGACTCTTCCGGAGACCCAGGTCCCTCAGTCCAAATGATGGCATCAGGAGAGATGGAAGCCTGATCTGAGTCCTCCGAGTCCAAGTCATACTGGTACGGAAGAATGGAGGAGGAGGCAGCCAGAGACGGAGGAGGGTGAGAGAGTGCAGCCGCCGAAGTGGAAGGTGTTTCTGACCGGAACAGACGAGGACGATGTCTGCACACCAAAGGTATGGGGTAGTAGCCATACAGTGGAGAGTACTCCCAAGGATAGCACTGGGACAGGCTGAATCCACCATACGGCATAGGAACCCAGTTCCTAGACGGCTGGCCCAAGGCACACTGGTGGAGACACATGTCGGATGGAGACTGAGGTCTTGTTGATGCCTCTTCTGATGATGGCATCAGAGTAGGCAAGCGTTCCAGTGGATGGCCTGCTTGAAAGCAGGGAGGTGAGACCCGTGTCTCACTCTCCGACATCGAACCGCGAAGTACTGCCTCAGAGCGGTCCAGAATTGAAGGAGCCAACAGTTAGATCCTTTGAGGGGATCCAGGTGGTGTAACCTGCATGACAGCTTGAGCAGTCCTACCTGAAGGGGTTAGAAACGAAGCGGCCATCAGGACCAATGGGGCAGTCGAGCCCGATTCCTGGCGAGGCTCCTGAGCAAGCTTGCGTTGCTTGCTATCGGCCTTGTCAGCTTTAGTCTTCTTAGACTTTTTCAGAGCCGACAGATCCTCAGGGCCAGTGTGCTTCTGCTTCTCCTATTGTTTTTGGAAGGAGGAATGGAAGGAGTGAGCAGTCTCCTTGGAAGCAGCCCCCTCAGATGGTGGACGAGGGGAGGACACCATAGGCGGGCCTGTAGAAGAGGCCTGAGTGGCAAGATCATCAGGGACAATGAGGGCCTGATCCCAAAGGATCTTCCTCAGCCGATTTTCTCGGTTCTTCCGAGCTTGCTTAGTGAACAACTGACAGTGGCCACATTTGTCAGTCTGATGCCCCTCTCTGAGACAGAGAAGGCATAGCTTGTGTGGGTCCGTTGGAGACATCTTGGCCACACACTTCGAGCACTTTTGAAAAGCTGCACGCTGAGCCATTGAGAAGAAAGAATGGATAGCGAATGAGAAGAACTATAGAAAAGTAAGTATAAGGATATAAAGATGTAATATTTTTTTTGAGGGGAAGGGGGAAAAGGGGGGGAAGAAAAATCTTTCCTAACAGGGAAGGTAAGGGTTTAAACTTGGAAGGGATTTCTTAATAAAAGAGCAACAAGAATCAATAAACAAAAACAAGGTAATATACAGTACAGTAAGAGAGAGCAACGAACGGCTCAAGGCAAAGCGATCGGCGGTCGAAAGAAGACTGGGGAAAATGGCGGGCGTTCCAGCCTTTATACCATAGTGGGGGAGGGGTGCGGAGTTCCCGCCAAAATCCGTTAAAGCTATGAATCTTTCCCGGCTACAGGCACTGCACAGTTGCAGCACCCATCATGTGTGATGCACAGAGACCACAACGAAGAACATATCTTTTCGCCCTCTTGAACATTTATGCATGGGCATAAGGTATGAATCTGACGTATACATGTACACTCAAACTGCAAATGCTATGCTCAGACAGAAAACGCAAATAATTAAAAGTTTTAAGCTTATGTACACTGGGTTTTAAAATCTAATTTTAGCCCCATGCAAGGAGTTTTGGTTGGAGAAAAAAAAAACAAACAACAAAAAACAAAAAACACCACACAAGAGGCAGCGAAAGGCACTTTTAATAAAGTTAAAAGTTTTGATGTGTAAGAAACTTGTTTAATCTTAGTGTCACCAATCATTTCTGCCTGTTTTAAACACTATACGGTTGGATTTCACATTCTGAGGCTAGTTCTAAATTCATCAAACAACGATAATAACACAGACTAGAACAGAACAGATGTAGTTTGACTACATTGCATGCTAAACGTTTCTTGCTAGGATGGCTAAGCGTCACACACAGCTTTTCTTCTAGGCAGCTGGATAGTGAAGAAAGCTAATAAGGAGAAAATTGATGCTGGAGGAGAACTCTGTGAATACCCTGGGCCTACAGAAAGACAAGTGGGTTCTAATCAAATCAAGCCAGTGCTTTCCCTAGAAGCAAACATGATGAAATTGAGGCCGACATATTTCAGGCACATCATGAGAAGGCAGATTCACTGGAGAAGATAATCATGTTAAGGAAAGCTGAAAGCAGAAGACAAAAGGAAAGACCACATATAAACTCACAGTCTCCAACTTAGAAGAACTGAATGGAGCTGTCCTAGATAGAACATTTTGGAGGGTTTTCATTCATATGGTTGCCATGAGTTGGAAATGACAGCAAATAACAAATTGTCGATAAGGAATGGGTGAATGAACTGAGTCTTAGTCTAGAAAAGATAAAGGTCCTTCTGATCATTAGGCAAGCCAACCAAAGACTGGGAATACATCTTGTTCTGGATACAGTAACATTTCCTCTAAAGGGTCAGGTATGCAGCTTTGAATCTTATAACTGTAATGTGCCCTATATGGTTACTCTTGAAAAGTGTTCAGAAAAGCAAAACCTGGCAGCTGGATTGCTGTGTGGAATGCATTTTGCACACCTTGTAAGGTTAGTCCTGGTCCTGATGCACTGGCTTCCAATTTTTTTCCATACCCAATTCAAGATGAGAGCTCTTACTGATAAAACTCTAAATAGTTTAGACCAGGATAGATCAAAATTGCTATCATCCATGCAAACCAGATTGTAGTGATTATCCTGTTACATAGCCCATCACCTAGAATTTGTTACGTGAGCACTTAAGACAGGGCAGTAGTACCCTAATTATGGAACAAATTTCCTAGGAAAGTCTGATCCCTGATTATTACGATTCACCATGCAATACCTCCTTGCACAAATGGCTGCAACACCTGCTGTAGCCCCCTTGATTCAGCTCTCCATGCATGCACTACCATCCTGATTCCTTCAGGTCTTCAACTCAGAGGAGGCACCTTAAATCTTTGCTTAGACATTTCTTTTTAGTGTCATCATTCCTTGAACTGATAGGACATCCTGGCAAATCTACTGGCAGGACTGAGTTTTCAGCCTCTCTGACCCTTGGATAACTGTCACCATGGACATGCTTCTTTCTGACTAGGTGGCCCATTGTGGCTTGCTCACATGACAATAACAAGCCATGCATGTTGATCAACATACTGGTCACAAAGGCCATTTGAGATGCTCAAGCATCACTAGATGATCATCACAATGACACTGTCAGTTTTTAAGTACATAGCTATGGTGATGCTGGTTTGAAGATGGTATAACAAAGTAGCAACAAACAACAAGTCATCTGTGTGTAAGAACTCTCTCTCTCTCTCTCTCTCTCTCTCTCTCTCTCTCTCTCTCACACACACACACACACACACACACACACACACACAGAGGGGGGGGGGATATGCTGTTACTACTGCCATGCACATCATAATGGCTACACCAAATAGAACCAGTATTTTGCAGGGAACAATTATAAAAAAGGTGTACAGTAGGATTGATGGTAATATAAAAGTAAGTGCTGTACAGATCTGCTGTGTCAACCCAGGCTCTGCAGTGCAGTAAAGGAAGAAAAGAGTAGGCAATGTCCTGAAAATCAAATACAAGACTTCCATCCTTTCACAGGTGGTGAAATTGTTAGTCCCGAGGTCGTGTCCGACCCATTGCGACCCCATGAACAACATTCCTCCAGGCCTTCCTGTCCTCCACCATCCCCCGGAGTCCACTCACACTCACACCAACCACCTCAGTGACTCCATCTAGCCACCTCATCCTCTGCCGTCCCCTTCTTCTTTTGCCATCTATTGTTCCCAGCATTAGACTCTTCTCCAGGGAGTCCTTCCTTCTCATTAGGTGGCCAAAGTATTTGAGTTTCATCTTCAGGATCTGGCCTTCTAAAGAGCAGTCAGGGTTGATCTCCTCTAGGACTAACCGGTTTGATCGCCTTGTGGTCCAAGGGACTCACAGGAGTCTCCTCCAGCACCACAACTCAAAGACCTCAATCCTTCGGCGCTCAGCCTTCCTTATGGTCCAGCTTTCACAGCCATACATTGCAACTTGGAAAACCATAGCCTTGACTATACGCACTTTTGTTGGCAGGGTGATGTCTCTGCTATTTAGTATGCTATCTAGATTTGCCATAGCTCTCCTCCCCAGGAGCAAGCATCTTTTAATTTCTTGGCTGCAGTCCCCGTCTACGGTGATCTTGGAGCCCAGAAAAATAAAATCTGTCACTACCTCCATTTCTTCCCCATCTATTTGCCAGGAAGTGAGAGGACCGGATGCCATGATCTTAGTTTTCTTAATGTTGAGTTTCAGGCCAACTTTTGCACTCTCCTCCTTCACCCGCATCAAGAGGCACTTTAGTTCCTCTTCACTTTCTGCCATGAGAGTGGTATCATCTGCATATCTGAGGTTGTTATTTCTCCCTGCAATCTTAATTCCAACTGGTGATTAATCTAGCCCCGCCTTTCTCATGATGTGCTCTGCATATACCGTATTTTTTGCTCTATAAGACTCACTTTTCCCCCCCTCAAAAGTAAGGGGAAATGTCTGTGCGTCTTATAGAGCGAATGTGTGTGTGCAGTAAGTCTGTCAGATGTGCAGCCCATGGGCAAGTGACGGGGAATGTGCCTGTGATGATATGCCCATTTGAGTCAGAATATTTTTTTCCTTGTTTTCCTCCTCTAAAAACTAGGTGCGTCTTATGGTCAGGTGCGTCTTATAGAGCGAAAAATACGGTAAGTTAAATAGGCAGGGCGACAGTATACAGCCTTGCCGAACTCCTTTCTCAATTTTGAACCAATCAGTGGTTCCATGTCCAGTTCTCACTGTTGCTTCTTGACCTGCATATAGGTTTCTCAAGAGACAAATAAGATGGTCCGGTACTCCCATCTCTTTAAGAACTTGCCACAATTTGTTGCAATCCACACAATCAAAGGCTTTAGCATAGTCAATGAAGCAGAAGTAGATGTTTTTCTGGAACTCCCTAGCTTTCTCCATGATCCAGCGTATGTTGGCAATTTGATCTCTAGTTCCTCTCCCTCTTCGAAATCCTGCCTATACTTCCAGTAGTTCTTGGTCCACATGCTGCTGGAGCCTAGCTTGTAGGATTTTGAGCATCACTTTGCTAGCATGTGAAATGAATGCAATGGTGCGGTAGTTTGAACATTCTTTGGCATTGCCCTTCTTTGGGATCGGAATGTAAACTGACCTTTTCCAATCCTGTGGCCACTGTTGAGTTTTCCAAATTTGCTGGCATATTGAGTGTAGCACTTTTACTGCATCGTCTTTTAAGATTTTGAATAGTTCAGCTGGAATGCTGTCACTTCCACTAGCTTTGTTGTTGCTCAGACTTCCTAAGGCCCATTTGACTTCACATTCCAGGATGTCTGGCTCGAGGTCAGTGACCAGCCCATCGTGGTTATCAGGGAAGTTAAGCTCTTTCTTGTATAGTTCTTCTGTGTAATCTTGCCACCTCTTCTTAATCTCTTCTGCCTCTGTTAGGTCCCTGCCATTTTGGTCCTTTATCATGCCCATCTTTGCATGAAATGTTCCCCTCATATCTCCAATTTTCTTGAAGAGATCTCTGGTCCTCCCTATTCTATTGCTTTCTTCTATTTCTTTGCACTGTTCATTGAAGAAGGCATTCTTATCTCTTCTAGCTATTCTTTGGAATTCTGCATTCAATTGGGTGTATCTTTCTCTTTCTCCCTTGCCTTTTGCTTCCCTTCTTTCCTCAGCTAGTTGAAAAGCTTCCTCAGACAGCCATTTTGCTTTCTTGCATTTCTTTTTCTTTGGGATGGTTTTAGTTGCTACCTCTTGTACAATGTTGCAAACCTCCATCCATAGTTCTTCAGGCACTCTGTCTATCAGATCTAATTCCTTAAATCTATTTGTCACCTCCACTGTATATTCATCAGGGATATGATTTAGTTCATACCTGAGTGGCCTAGTGCTTTTCCCTGCTTTCTTCAATTTAAGCCTAAATTTTGCAATAAGAAGCTCATGATCAGAGCCACAGTCAGCTCCAGCTCTAGTTTTTACTGACTGTATAGAGCTTCTCCATCTTTGGCTGCAGAGCACATAGTCAATCTGATTTCTTTGTTGACCGTCTGCTGATGTCCATGTGTAGAGTCGTCTCTTGGGTTGTTGGAAAAGAGTGTTTGCTATGACCATCATATTCTCTTGACAAACTTCTACCAGCCTGTACCCTGCTTCATTTTGTACTCCAAGGCCAAACTTGCTGCTATTCCAGTTATCTTTTGGCTTCCTACTTTCGCATTCCAATCCCCCATGATGATACGGACATCATTTTTTGGAGTTAATTCTAGAAGGGGTTGTAGGCCTTCATATAACTGGTCAGCTTCAGCCCCTTCAGCACCAGTGGTTGGGGCATAGACTTGGACTATTGTGATGTTGAATGGTTTGCCTTGGAATACCTTGACAAAAAAGTAGGCTTTTGATTAAAGGGGATTTTTTTCTATCACAACTCTTCAATGTATGTGGGTGTGTGGATGGTGTCTTTGAATTTGGTGACATTATTATTGAAAGCCGCCTGAAGTCAGAGTCTGACAAAAAGTGTAGTAGTCAGGTACGTCTGTATGTGGCAAAGAGGACATTTGGAGTGGTTGGGATATCTGACCCATGTGGATTGTTGGTGTTTATTTTGAAATAATAATCTTGATTGAATGAAAGTGTATATAATCTATGGTTAGGGCTGAATCTTGCTGGCATCACATAGATGCTAGGTAATTGCTAATATGAGTGAGGCCTATTTGTAACAGCAGAGGATTGAGTTACCATTCCTATGTTTTTGTCTTGTGGGTGTGATCCAGTCTCATGCATGGATGCACTGAAGAGTCCTTCTTCATGAATCAGGGTGCATTCCAACTTGGATCTAGCTTTTTGCTTTAGCCCGTCTGTTCTAAACTGTGATGTTGTAATAATATAATGGCAGCAATAACTTTTAAACTATAACTGGCCATATTCTGGGTTGTTTTGATTTGCTGGCCCACCAGATACTGAATTTCAACTTTCAACTTGAAATATAATCACCAACTTCTCTACATCTTCTGGAAGACAATCAAAGGTGGCTACTATACTTTTCCTTAGTTGTTGGTGATAATCTGCTGTGCAAGACTCATAATTTGCTACATAGAGCATTAGCACTATGGTGGAATAGATTTTATGTCCCATTAATTCCAACCTTTCTCACTTTGGAAGCAGAGTTCTTCGAGACTGTCAAGAAGTATGTGAATAGGGATCATCTGGTAGATACAGACCTGGCTAAATAACATGCCCTTTCCCATTTATTACTCTGTGAAGTACTACATCTGACAAAAGGGAAAGTAAATATATGCAATTTGTTTGGAGGAATTTACATGAAGGTACCCAGTTCCCATTCATTCATTGCTTTTAGAAGCCTTCACAATAGCCACATGACTCTCTGGTGGTTTACAGCAATTAAAAGATAGCCGAACAAAAAAACTGAAATACAGGAACATTAGCAAATTCAATAAATAAACCACCAAATCCAATAAATAAAACATCAATTCTATCAGTAGCAGCACCAATCACGTTGACCTCATATCAGAATCGTCATACCAGGACACATCTTATACATTTAAATAACAACTAAAATTTTAAAATCCATAAATTAAAATACCAACCTAAAATTAAGATTAAAAATTTGAATTAAAATTGTCATTTATTAAAATACTTTGAAAAGTTTTGCCTGGTGCTAAAATGTGCACAAATGGGGTGCCATGAGTGAAAAGGCCCTATAACATTTCTTTTTCTAGCATACTCCCAAAGTAGGTCCTCCGACGAGGATCTTAGGGTCCAGGCAGGCTTATATGGATGGAGACGTTCCCTTAAATATTCAGATCCTAAACAAAGCAAAGGCTTTATACATTAAAAGGAGCACCTTGAAACTGGGCCAGACTTCAGTTAGCAGTCAATGCAACTGATAGAGGACTGGTGTTAAATGTTTATTATTACCAGTCCTTGGTAGCAATCTGGCTGGTCTATTTTGTACCAATTGTTCTTCCAGGCTGTTTTCAAGGGCAGCTCCAACCAAGAGAATACCAGAGTGTGGATTGCTGTTAGGTTCTATCTGTCCAGATAAGGCTGAAGTTGACAAATTAATTGGAGCTGGTAAAAGGCACTCCTAAACACAGAGCCCACCTGGTATTCTAGGGACAGCACAAGGTCCAGAAGTACCTCCAAGCTGGATCCTGTCATGTAGGGGGAGTGCAACCCATCCAGGAGAGGGCAAATATCCTTCATCTGGACATAAGATCCACCTAACGACAGAACCTCTCTCTTGTTTGGATTAAGTTTCAATTTCTTGGCCCTCATCCAGCCCATCACTCTGGTCAGACACTGGTTTAGAACCATCAGCACCTCACCTTCGTTCAATGAAAAAGAGAGGTAGAGCTGACTGTCATCACATGCTGATAACACTTCAGTTCAAACCTCCTGATGACTCCCAGCAATTTCATGTAGACATTAAAAAAACATGGGGGATAAAATAGGGCCAGCAGTACTCTATGGCATAATTGCCATAATGCAGAGCTACACTCCACCAGTGATACCATCTGAAATCAGTCAGCCAGGTGGAAGTGGAACCACTACAAAGCAGCGTGCCCAACTCCCAACCTAGCCAGTCTATCCAGGATACCATGGCTGGATGTGTTATATGCCTTGGGGGGGGGGGGTCCAGGAGAACCAACAGGGACACACTCCCTCTGTCTTACTCCTGGTAAAGGACATCCCACAGAGTGACCAAGCAATTTTTGTTTCAAATCCAAGTTTAAAACTAGACCCAGATACTTGATTCCTTCCAAGAGTTTCTGGAGTTGTCCAGCCACCACCTACTTGAGTACCTTGCTCAAAAAGAGAGTACGGGCCACTGGCCTAAAGTTGTTAACCTCTTCTGGATACAGGGGATCATCACTTCCTCTTTTAACAGGGGCAGAAACAGTCCTTCTTTCAGAGAGTTCACAATTTTCTGGATCCAGGCATGCATTACTTCCTTGACCTGAATGACCAGACAAGATGGGTGAGGGTCAAGTAAACAGGTGGAAGTGCAGACTTGTCCAGGTGTCTTGTACATATCCTCAGTCCACAGTATTTAGGACTAGATTGTACTTTGGATGCCTCTACCCAAGGAACTACATTTAACATGGATTACAATTTGTGGCAAATCTGTGTGATTTTGCCCTTGAAATGCTCTGCAAAACACTCACAGTGGGCTCTGAGAGTTCCATGTGATCTTCCTTAGAGCCTACATGGAAAAGGCCATGATCCATGAAAAGGCCTGTCCACTCAGAACAGGCACACTGGGAGCATTCAGAAGATGCAATGCTGGCAGAGAAGAAGGCTCTCTTCCACTCCCACAGAGAAATGAGCTCCCACAGGCATCCAGTCAGATTCATCTACCTGTGCTCTACCTGTCTTCCCACTTCCTTCATTGTCCATAACTTAGTAGTATACCATGTAGCCAAACAGGCTCTGCCTAGGGAAAGGGGGCATTTAGGTGCAATTGTGTCAACTGCCCGGGCCACTTCCCTGTTCCACAGAGTGACCTGGGCTTTGACAGGAGTGCCAACCATATGAACCAGAACACCCCCGCCCCAAAAAAAAACTTCTGGAAGTCATCCAGATCCATATGACCATGACAAAAGGATTAATGTTATACCTCCAAGCTCCAGATCACCATCTTCCTGCCCAGTCCAACAAAAAACCAGCTCAAGAGTGTTTGTTCTCATGGGTGGGGCCAGTGATGCGCTTAGGCAGCCCCATGGATGTCATGGCAGCTATGAAGTCCTGAGCTGCCCCTGACAAAGTAGTCTTGCCATAAATACCAGGATCCCCCAGGACAAGCATCCTAAGAGTTCTCAATACCAGGTCAGAGACTACCTCTGACAGCTCAGTTAGGCAGTCCAAATCACAGCAAGGTGGGCAGTCCTCAACCTGTCTGTACTGCCTAACACCAAGACCTGTCTCAGAGTGGACAGGAAGCCTCATGAGAAAAAGATCACTCCTATAGATTACGGCCGCTTCCCTTCCCCGCCCCTCAAGACAATGCTGGTGCTGCACAGAATACGCAGGTGGGTCCAGTTGGGAGAGAGTAATGAGAGTAGTATCTCCTACCTCTCCCATGAAGATTTTGGTAATATAAGCCAGGTCAGCTCTCTCATCCATAATCATATCATGAATGAGATTATATTTACAAGCAGCAGCACCACACCAGAGGGCAGGTTGACATGGTTACCCTGAATTCATCTGGCTGGGGAAGAAACTAGAAAAGGGAACAGCAAAAAGGTATCTGACCCTTCTCCTATGCCAGCCAGTTAAACCCCCATCATACCTTTCCTAGCCCAATAAAGGTGTCCCATTGCTCCCCAGAGTACTACAGAGCAATAATAGAGTCCAGATAGATCACCTGAGATGTACTTTATCCCAACATTCAAAAGCGTTCCTATTTCCATTTCCTATTCCATCTATCTCTCATAAACCCTATACCTTCACATCAATTGCTTGATCCTTTAACCTGCTCACACACTACTTCACAACCTCCCTTCACTACCTCATCCACACTACTCAACCTCAGTTCCAATATCCTTAACTACCTACCCCGTTTTCACTCAATCTTCCAGCACATGTAATCCCACCAACTATTTTTCCTTCAACCTCATTACCCTTCTCACACACCAAACCCTCTCAATTTCCAAACTCTTCTCCTGCTTAAGTTCCTATTACCTTCCCACATTCCTTTCTTCTATTTTTGCATTACAGCACATGGATTCCAATGTTATGATCACCTGCTTCTTTTAAAGAAAAAAAAAAGAAAAATAACCCACACCCAAGTGTGTCCCAAAAGTGCCCGTAATGGGACCTGGATGGGTGATGCCCTTTTGTGACTACCCTTTGGCAGCTGTCCATAGAGGCACCCAGGTAAAAAAGGTCCCAATGCAGCCCCCCCCCCCCCCCGGCCTGGCCCATCTCTTTGTCCTTGTGCCCACTTCTGGGTTGCAGCAGCCACTTGACAGCCCACCTGGCAAGTCAAAGTCCTAAACCCTGTGGAACATGTGTTATCCAATAATGCATTACTGAATCACATTGTAAAAGAGAATCTATTACTTGAGACTAGTGCTTAACAACATGGAACTGGAACTGAGGCAATCTGGATTTCAGTCCCTGCTCAGTCATGGAGCCAACTGAGTGACTTTGTGCCAGTCACAGGCTCTCAGCCCAGAATCTACCTCACAGTTTTGTTGTTATGCAGACAACACTGAGAGAAGGAGGAAAAGAACGATGTAATCTGCTTTGAATTTATTGTAATTAAAAAGGTGGGATGGAAATCAAATAAGTGGAATTGGGCCAGTGGTGCTGGAACAGAAATGGTGCATCCTACAGCAAGACCCTATACATGCCCCTCTAGTATTTTAGGTATCAGGGTCACCAACGAAGGGGACTTCCACTCCTGCCACAATGAGCCCATAAAGATTGCCAGAAAGGGTATGGCAACCAGCCCCATGGCCTCTGTGTAAATGGCCTCGAACACTGAGTCCTTTTCCTTCCTGGGTTCCTGCTGTGGATTCAACTGAAGGCTGTGGGTCATCCATAGGACCTGGTTAGAGAAAAGGCCTAGGTCTTCCAAAGGCAAGAGTGGATCTTGTAAGCCTGTGAAAGTATGCAGGGACAGTTCCAATGGCTGGTCTTGTGAGACACACTCCGGTTCTGATGGGTAGCCACCAGAGTTTGAGGGAGGAGACCAAGGTTGGAATTTCAAGGGATCCAGGGCTGGTAATAAGGACTATGGCAGTTGTATTTCCAGCAGTGGTGTGCCCTGGGCTTGGGTGCCCTGTGCAAACCTGCATACAAGAGCTTGTTCAGAGTGAGCTGGGCTTTGGTATGGTCTCCCATGGTATCAAGAGTCATACAATGCTCTGCACTCTTGGTAGAAGTCTCAGAGTCATATTCCCTCCATATTCCCTCCCATGTGTGTGTTTGGGGGTGGTGGTGGCCAATTAGCTCTTTGGTAGCAATTCGAAAGTGATGAGTGGGACCAGTATCTATAGTGGTTGAGACCAGTGAGCCAGGGTCTCCCTTGGGTCAATGATGGCAATGAAACATACCTTGGTCCCAAGAGAATGAACAGTGCATGCTTCTGAATGGGTTCCCTTATCTCACTTTTAGGGAAGGGACTAGTAAATAGCAAGAGAAAGGAGAGACAAGTAGTGGGACAGCTAAATAATGAGGAGGGGGATTCAGTGACTGATACGAGGGAACAGGCACAGAAGCTAAATGACTTTTTTGCCTCTGCGTTCTCCCCAAAGCAGGACGGGGGAGATGCACATGGGAGATTAGATGAGGCCCGGGACTTAAGAGTCACCCCCTAAAAGTCAAGGCGCTCCTCAGGACATTGGACATTACAAAGGCACCAGGCTCTGATGGGTTACACCCGAGAGTACTTAAGAGAGTTGGCAGGGGTTCTCTCACGTCCACTGGCCTCCATTTCTGAGGCCTTGTGGAGAACGGGTGAAGTTCCAGAGGACTGGAGGGTGGCATCAGTGGTCCCAATTTTCAAAAAGGGTAGTAGAAGGGACATGGGGAATTATAGACCTGTTAGCCTTACGTCCATTGTAGGAAAAACAATGGAAAGGCTCATAATAGAGAGAGGAGAAGGGAGGAGAAGGGAGGCTTTCTAGGGAAGGGAGGCTGGCAGCCACACAACACGGCTTCCACAATAACAGGCCCTGCCAGATGAACCTTGTGGAATTCTACAACAAGGTTTCGAGGTGGCTGGATGGAGCGGATGCAGTGGATGTGGTACACCTGGATTTCAGCAAGACCTTTGACAAAGTGCCCCATGATATCCTGGTTGAGAAACTGAGGAGTTCTGGGATAGACCAATGCACTGTCTGGTGGATTAGGGCATGGTTGACTGACCGAAAGCAGAGGATTACCATTAGTGGGAAATCTTCGGGATGACAGCCAGTAACAAGCGGGGTCCCCCAGGGTTCCGTCCTAGGGCCAATCCTGTTTAATCTTTTCATCAATGCCATGGAAGAAGGGGGGAACAGTCTGGGAATTGAATTCACAGACTATACTAAAACTGGGGAAGTGGCCACAACTGAAGAGCAGATATACTCCAGATCCAAAAGGATCTGGACTATGGAAGTGGGCAGGAAACAACAGGATGGTGTTCAATGTGGATAAGTGCAAGGTCTTGTTCTTGGGGCATAAGAATGGGTGTCATAAGTACAGGTTAGGGGACAAGTGGCTGGAGAGCAGCACTTGTGAAAGGGACCTTGGGGTGCTGGTTGACTGCAGGCTAAACATGAGTCAGCAGTGTGATGTGGTGGTCAAGAGGGCGAACGCCACCCTTGGTGGCATAGCCAGAAGTGTGGCTTCTAGATCCTGGAGAAGAAAAGGCTCAGAGGGGATATGTTGGCGACATACAGGTATGTGAGGGGATGTCACATGGAGATGGGTAGAAACCTGTTCTCCTCTGCAGAGGAAGGCAGGACGCACTCCAACAAAGCAAAGCTCAAGGAACCAAGGTTCTATTTAGATGCCAGGAAGCACTTCCGGACAGTTAGGACCCTGAGGGTGTAGAATGGGCTTCCATGAAAGACAGACTGGACATGCACATGGTGGGCATGTCGTGAGCAGAGCCGGCTGGTGCCAGAGGTCAGACTAGATGGTCCGGGAGGCCCCTTCTGACTTGCTCTGTTTCTATGTTTCTGTGTTTTATTAAAACTTGTCAGGGCTCTGATCCAGGTATTACTACCACTCTATACCATTCTGGTGCACCCACAACTGGAGTACTGTGTTCCATTTTAGCCCCCTTCATTCAACCTCTCCCTCTTCCTCTCCCTAGAAATATACCTGTTCCACTTTCTACTTGCTTCTCCTTCCTTGTTTAGTAGTACCCAGAACTCTGTTTAGGAATTACTCTAGATGCCTCCGATTTTTGCAAACTGCCTCTGACTGATGGCCACCTCCCTTGCCTGTTTAGATTGAGGGAGAACCCTGTGATGGAGGCTTGCTATCATTGATAAGCCTTCACCCTAACAGGAGAGAGAACACCAGGCAAAACCACCTAAAGGCCAAACTGTGGCTCAAAAAGACGCTTAGTGAGCACCTCAAGGACAACAGAAAGGCTTCATGTCGGTACTACCGATTGGATTAGTGGTTGGACATTTTGTAATTCTCTCAAGAAGCAACAGATATGGAAATGAGAGAATACCAAGGAACCCGAGATGCAGCCACAATGATGCAAGATTGCTGCAATGTACACCTTCATGGAGGAGGGTTTAAGTCTGTCCTGGTGTAACGAGAGAAGAAATTGTAAAATGTTCTCAGTAGTAGCTGACTGGGGAGCAAAGTTATTATCTACAGCAAATGAGATAAAGCATTTCCATTTAGAATTATATTATTGGCACATAGCCAGTCTTAGTGCAGATTGGAGAATGAACTGTATGTCAAGGTAAAGATCGGTCGGATTTGACAAAGGTGTCGGTACTGATAGCAATGCTTTATCAGGAAGTTGAGATATAGCAGAGAGCAACGTCAGAGAGGTTGTGTTGAATCTGACGAAGTTGTTGGTACCAATGGGGAAAGAAAAGTCAATGAACACACACAGCCATGAGGTTGAGGAGTGTAGATCCGGATGTTCAATGTTGCCATGTTGTTGAGTAAGCAGATGTGGAACCCAAGGAAGGCGAAGGAAGTTGTTGTTGGAAAGTCTAAGAAGAGTGGGGAACCATGACTGTTGAGGCTACCAGGAAGTTATGAGAATCTTACGAGCATTGTCTTGGCTGATTTTGGCTAGTGTCCTTGTTTTCAATGGTATCAGTGGAAAGGTGTAAAAGAATCTGTTTGTCCAAGGAATCATTAGTGCATCCCCGATTGAATTCGGGCCAATGACCACTCGGGAGCGATACACTGTGAAGACAGTTGTTGTGATTCGCAAACAAGTCTATGTCGGGTAGCTCCCAGAGGAGAAAAAGATGTTGGCAAACTTGACGGTCTAATTTCCACTCGTGAATTGTTGACATGTGTCTGCTGAGGGAGTCAGATTCTTTGTTGTCAGTCCCTGTGAGATGAACAGCTAGGAGGTGATCTCACAGGCAATGCACCAGTCCCACAGGTAGAAAGCAAGATGAGCTAAGGGGGCTGACCTCATACCACCTTGCTTGCTTATATGGAACACTGTCACAATATTGTCCAATGCAATCTCCACGGAGTGGTCCTGAAGGATATTCTTGAAGGAATGAAGGACTTTGAAAACTGCCAGTAGTTCCAGATAGTTGATGTGTCAGGTGGTCTCGTGGCTTTGCCAGGTACCCTGTGTCTGAAAGGCTGAGCAGTGGGCTCCGCAACCTGTCAGGGAAGCATCAGTACAGAGAGTCAGGGTTGACTGCGGTGGATGGAATGAAACTCCAGAAGAGAGGTTAGTATCTATTGTCCACCAACACAGAGTGTGAAGAACCAAAAGACATGGCTGACGTAGACAATGCAGTCAATTGCGTTGTGGATGGAAAGTGCAGTTGAACCAAAGTTGTAAGGGTCTCATCTGCAGTCTGGCTTTTAGTACTACCAAAACCATAGATGCCATATGTCGAAGGAGCTTTTGTATCAAAAATGCTGAAATAGTCAGTTGGACACTGATCCACTGGATTGGCGCAAGAAGTCTATCATTTCAGTCACGAGAAAGAAAGGCTCGGGTGCATAGCCAGTCGAGGCGAGCTCCAATGCAACGGATGATCTGTGAAGGAACAAGGCATTCTTTTTCAACATTAATGCATAGTCCAGGTCAGTCAAGGAGGGAGCAAGTTGTATCGATGGAAGCTAGAAGGTCCTCCTTTAAAGAGGAGACAATAAGCCAGTCATCATGGTAAGGGTAAATATGAATACTCTGAAGCCTAAGATGGGCGCATACGGGAGTCATACACTTGGTGAAAAATCTCGGAGCAGTAATGAGATCGAAAGGGAGTACATTATATTCAAATACGTCAGTACCGACAGTGAATCAGAGGATACCTGTGAGCGGGATGGATGCTTATGTAGAAATAAGTGTATTTTAAGTCTAAGGATGTGAACCAATCCTCTTTCCTGAGCAAGGGAAGGATATTGTACAGCGTGGTCATTCAGAATTTTTTTATTTTGATGTATTTCTTAATGCCACATAAGTCAAATATCAGACGTAGACCACCATCCCTTTTCAGTATTGTAAAGTACCTGGAGTAAAAACCGTGCAGTCCTTCGGAGCGGTGCAGTTTTCAAATCACTCCTTTATGAAATAACTGGGAAATTTCATCTCGAAGGACCAGAGAGGATCGCGATGAGTATATTGGATCGGTCCAGGAGGAGGCACAGTGTCAAACTAGATTTTGTATCCATGCTATATGACAGAAAGTACCCACTTATCAGATGTGATGGACTCCCACATGGGGAGTTGGCCTTGCAGCCTATCCCCAAAAGGAAGAGGGGAAGGAGGGTTGGAGGACTGAGAAGTTCGCACGTCCCGTCAACACTGGCGTTTGTCAGTGTCGGGATGGTGACGAACCTGTTGGTATCACGGTGTGTTCTATCTCTAGTTCCTTTGCTGACGCTGTTGGAATTGTTGGCGTTCTGCATACTGTGGGTAAGGTTGGTACAGGTACTAAGAGCAAGGCCACGGCTGCTTACAACAATGTTGAAATGGTGTCTCCATATGGTGAGCTGTAAGATAAGCTTTCTGAATATTCTCCAGCTTGTTGTCCGTTTTTGAGTGGAAGAGCTCAGCGCTGTCGTAGGGTATATTTTCCATGTGCTGCTTGGTCTATTTGGGGTAGGTTACCTGAGCATAACAAGGCGTGGTGATGAAGGGTGACAGCACCAACAAGAGCCCTAGAATCACAATTGATATGATGTCTCACCGTACTGTCGTTAACAGGGGAGCCCTGGGCACTTTGGTTGCAATTAGTCACACAGACGCGAGCAATAAAACTAAATCTGTTTATTGCTAGTTATCTACAAGACTTACGACTCTACTGTTAAGCAAATAGAGAAGCCTTTTTGCTGGAAAGATGTTCACCTGAGAATAGAGATCTCTCCTCCCCTTCATGTCATCTCCTACCCCTCCAGCCGTTCCTCCTGCCTCCTTTTCAGTCTGTCCATCCTGATTTGATATGAACGGATCATACGTCTTTGGGCAGCGTCTGTCATATTCACATATCCCATCCTGCCTTCTGCTTCTGGCCCCGTCATTTCCTCTTCAGAAGAGGAGGAGGGGTTTTCGCCCTCCTCCCTCTCACAGGCTGTTTGCTCTAAGGGCTGGGTGCTTGGGAGGGGGTCTGTGGACTCGTGATGCTTTCAGGCAGAAGCTGATTAGCCTCTATCTCTGGCTGTGTTTGATCCTCCCAGACTCTAGTAACTACTGTTACTTCCTTCTCATGAGTAGTAGTCCCTGTCGTGACCTCCTGCACGACACGTACTGGGTTGTTAGATGGAAAGCTGCATAGCCTCGTGGGTGAACATATGGGCAAGATCCCTATGCTGGTCTGGGAGATTAGCGGTGAGGGACTCGAGCTTCTGCATGAGAAAGTATTGGTACCTTGCCATGGTGGCTTCATAATTGGAGATATGAAGCCTGAGTCTCATAGCAGCATAGACAAGACATCATGTCGATCTTTCTGCCTTCCTTGTCTTTCGGCATTGAGTGTTCTTTCTTTTCTCAACCCTGGGAGGACTCAATGACAATTAAGTTTGGCTTGGGATGCTTGAGAAGGCACAGGATGTCTTGTTCCCAAACCTTATACATGGATTCCAATCTCCTGGACATTGGGTGTGGGCGATTGGGGAGCTGTCATGTATCCATCATCGCTTGCCTCAGAGTTGGCAGAACGATGGAAGAGGAGTCCAGCCTCCTGATGATATTGTATATATTATCTTGGTTGGAATCGATGTGATGCTGAACATCGATCTCCAAAGACTTCATCATCCTCAACAGCAATTCGCCGAAGTTGCTGTGGGGGTCTCCAAGAGAACCAGGACCTTTTGTGGAGATAATGGCATCTGTTATGTCAATGCTTCTTCGGAGTCATCCGAGTCAGAATCAGAGTGGTACGGAGGACTTGAGGATGACCCGGCAGAAGAAGGCGGGGGTCAGGAAAGAGCATCTGCAGAAGTCGACAGGCCATCCCTTAACACTGAATGAGGGATGGAATGATGAGGACGGATCGAAGACTTCGGGGTAGTAACCATAGGGAGGATAGTAGTCCCATGGATAGGAATGAGACAGATCAAACTCCCCATACAGTAGAGTAACCCAGTATTTTGAAGGCTGAACTGGGGCCTGTTGTTGTTGGGGGAAGACTGGGCATTGAGGAGCCCTCAGAGACCCCTCCGGAGATGTAAGCATCAATGGCGGAGAATGGACAGGTGGCAGGTCAGTATGAGACCAAGGCGGAGACTCCTGGAATTTACAGCCTGATATCAATCCTCTAGCAAAAGGGTTGGAATGATCAGGATTGGACAGAGCCAAGATGACGATCCGCAGTGGAGGCCCCAGTGGAGTCACTTGCATGACTGATTGAATAGTAAGATTCATTCCACATGAGGCACCTTGGAATGTTTCTTGTGACTATGTTCCACCTTGTCAGGCTTGTCCTTAGGTTTTTTCGACTCGGAGAACTTGTCGGACTCAACATGCTTCCTCTTCTCCTTCTGCTTTCAGTAAGAAGAATGAGTGGAGTGTTTCGCCTCCTTGGAAGTCACATCACCATCAGATGGATGAGGAGGAGAGGCCTTGGATGGACCTGCTGCAGTGGTCTCCACTGAGACCTTCTTCGTGGAGACCAAAGCCTCGTCACAAAGCATTTTCCACAGACATGTTTTCCTGGTACTTGCGGGCTCACCAGGAGGTTGGCACCTGCATATATGCAGTAGTCACGTAGGAGGAGGAAAAAGAATCTCCTGTCCCCAACCACTGACACCAAGTGCGGCTGGTGGGTGGGTTGTGTGAATGCACAGATGACCACTCGAAGAACGACAGTTACAGGTAAGCAACCTGCCTTTCTTCATCATGGTCTCTGTGCATCACACATTATGGGTGACTAGCAAGCTTACCAACTGGAGGCGGGACAGTGTCGTCAGTGAAGAATCGAGGAGAGGACGGCACGACCAAAGAAGCAGTCCTATCTGGCATGCACGTCAAGTCTATAATGCCTGGTAAATGTGCAGGGAATCGTCCATGTCACTGCCTTGAAGATGTCAGGCAGTGGGATGCCAGCAGAAAAAGCCAAGGAGGCAGCCACAGCTCTGTTGGAATAGCCCTTGGGTACAACTTGGAGGTCCAACTTTGACAATTGATATGTCAGTTCAATGGTTTGGACAATCTACTTGGAGAGTCTTTGGGAGGAGACAGCAGAACCTTGTCCAGTTCTGAATACTTAAAGAAGAGGCATTTGGTCTTTCTGAAGTTCTCTGTATGGGACTGATAGAAAGCCAGGCATTGACGTACATCAAGAGAATGGAGAGATTTTTCTATTGGTGTCAAGGGTGCAAGAAAGAAGAGTGGTAGGATAATGTCCTGATTAACATGAAAAGGTGTAGCGACTTCAGGAAAGAATGCAGGGTCAGTGTGAAGGACTACCTTTTCCTTATGAAAGTTGAGGTAAGGCGGGTGAACACAAAGAGTGCAAAGTTTGCTCGCTCTTCTAGCCGAGATGATGGCAACAAGAAAAGCAGTTTTCCAGGGCAGCAGATGTAATTCAGTTGTCGCCAAAGGTTCAAATGGGGCTCTGGTAAGAGCTTGCAATACAACAGATAGGCTCCATGTCGGTACCGTGGGGTAAACTGGAGGTTGGAGATTCTGTGGTCCCTTCAGAAAATGAATGAGAACATGTGAGAAGATGGAGGAGCCGGATACTGGACCACAAAAATGAGAGATTGCCACGATGTACACCTTAATAGAAGTGGGCTTAAGTCCATGCTGATGTAAGGAGAGTAGGAAAAGTAAAATATTGTCAATTGAGGCCAAATGAGGAGGGAAGTGGTTGGTCGCCGCAAAGGTGGTGAAACGTTTCCATTTAGCCTCATACAATCGGCGGGTGGCTGGTCGTAGGGCAGATTGGAGGATGAAATCAATGTCTGACTGGAGAGGATTTGGGTTCGAAACGGTTTGTGGAGGCTCTGTCGGTACCAATAGTTGCTCCAGTACCAAGAGATGTGCCAGAGTCATCAGGATCGATGAGTTTGTCAGGACCAAAGTCAAGGAACAAGGAATAGTTATTGGAGAAGCTATACGGTGAGATTGAGAGAGTTAAGGTCGGGATGGCGAATTGCCCCCTTCTCCTGGGTGATCAGGTGAGGGACTCATGGTAGACGGAAGGTTTGGCGGGAGAGATTGTGGATGGTCGGGAACCAGGGTTGGTGCGGCCACCATGACGTAACGAGAATGCCCTGGGCCTTGTCGTGGACAAATTTTTCAAAGGTCTTCATGATTAGCAGGTTTGGAGGGAATGCGTAGATCAATGTGTTCGACCAACTCACCATCAGGGAATCCCCCAGCGAGTTTGGGCCCATGCCTGCCCAGGAGCAATACTTCCCGCACCTTGAATTGGCCGCTGTAGCAAACATGTCAATGGTCGGGGTGCCCCAGCGAAGAAAAAGAAGGTTGCAGATCTGCTTGTCAAGTTCCCACTCATGGGTTGAGGACATTTTCCTGCTGAGGGTATCCGCTTCCTCGTTGTCTATACCTGCCAGGTGGAATGCCAGCAGGGTAATTCCTCTGGGGATACACCAGTTCCATATTCACAGGGCAAGGTGAGCCAACGGTACCGATTTCGTGCCACCCTGTTTGTTGATGTATGTTGACCATCACAACATTGTCTGAAGCTACTTGGACTACCTGGTTTCAATGCGTGGACTCAAAGGAGTGGAGAGCTTTGAAGACCTCAAGCAGCTCCAGGTAACTGATGTGCTTGGTCTTCTTGTGGACTTGCCAGGTGCCCTGAGTGTGCAGGCTGGCACAATGAGTTCCCCATCCCGTAAGGGAGGCACCGGTATGGAGCGATCCGAGGGCTGTGGTCGGTGGAATGGGACACCTATGGAGAGATTGTCTTTGTTCATCCACCAAGTCAAAGTCCGGCAAACAAAGGTAGGTGGCAGCAGCGGACGTCTTGGGAAGTCATGGTGTGGATGGAAGAGGCTGTTGAACCACAGCTGTAGGGGTCGCATCCGGAGCCTGGCATTGGGAACAACTGCGATTGTTGAGGCCATGTGGCCGAGGAGCTTTTGAATGGCTAACACAGGAGTGTGGAAACCATCTTGAATATGCTGGATTGACGAGTGAAGCTTGTCCATTCGAGTCCGTGGTGGGAACGCTCTGGTTCGGATTGAGTCGAGACATGCTCCAATAAAGTTGATGACCTGTGAGGGAGTAAGACAGGATTTCTTGGTGTTAATACAGAGTCCGAGTTCGTCTAACAGTCCATATGTGGTATCAATGGCTGAGAGCATGTTCTCGAGACAGGGAGACAATCAGCCAATCATCTAGGTAGGAGTATATTTGGACACCCTGTAACCAGAGGTGGGCGCAAACAGGCGCCATACATTTTGTGAAAACACACGGAGCTGTAGCTAGTCCAAAAGGAAGAATGTTATATTCAAAGATATCGGAGCCGACAGTAAAGCGAAGAAGCCACCTGTGAGACGGGTGGATGCTGATATGAAAATAGGCATCCTTTAAGTCCAGAGAGGCGAACCAATCTTCTCTCCTGAGCAATGGAAGGATATTTTGAAGGGTGGTCACCTGAAATTTTTTAGTTCTAATGAACTTATTCACACCTCGTAGGTCGAGTATAGGGTGTAGATCACCGTCCTGCTTCGGGACCGTAAAATATCTTGAGTAGAAGCCGTGAAGTCCCTCTGAGCGAGAGATCTTGTGGATCATTCCTTTACTAATTGGAAGACTTCATCTCTTAGAACCACCAATGGGGAAATGTACTGGATCGGTCCCAGAGGGGACACAGTCTCAAACTCAATTTTATATCCGTGCTCAATGATGGAAAGCACCCACTTGTCAGATGTGATAGACTCCTAAATGAGGAATTGGCCTTGCAGCCGGTCCCCAAAGGTGAGGGGGGAAGGTGGATGGAAGGCGAGAAGATCAGCTTGCATGCCTTGTCAATGCTGCCGCTTGTGATTGGGTTGACGGTGCCAACCTTGTTGGAACTGAGTGGCAGGCTGGCCTCAGTTGCGTTGCTGGCACGGCTGATATTGCTGCTGCAGCTGGTAACAGTGGTACGGTTGGATCAAAGGTAGCGAGATTGAGGCCACTTACATCGGTTTGAATTCGGGATTTCCAACTTCCGGGCGGTGGTTCGAACATTGTAAATGTGCTTAAGCTTATGGTCCATGCGGTTGTGGAAGAGGCCAGAACCATCGAAAGGCAAGCCTTCGATGCACCTCTTAGTCTCGTCAGGGCAGCTGCAGGAGCGTAGCCACACGTATCGATGCAAGGCAATGGATCCGATGAGAGCTCGCAAGTCGCAATTTACCGTATTTTTTGCTCTTAAGACTCACTTTTTCCCCCTCAAAAGTAAGGGGAAATGTCTGTGCGTCTTATAGAGCGAATATGTGTGTGCAGTAAGTCTGTCAGATGCGCAGCCCATGGGGAAGTGATGGGGAATGTGCCTGTGATTATGTGCCCATTTGATTCAGAATTTTTTTTTTCTTGTTTTCCTCCTCTAAAAACTGGGTGCGTCTTATGGTCAGGCGCGTCTTATAGAGCGAAAAATACGGTACATGATGGCGCACCGTACTGAGCTGTTCGATGGCTAGTTGAATAGCCTCGTGGATAAAGACGTTGGCCACGTTGCGCTGCTGGTCTGGAATACTGGAGGTGATGGATTCCAGCCATTGCATCAAAAACTACTGATACCTGGCCATCGTCGCCTCGTAGTTTGATATCCGGAGGCCTAGTCCCATAGCCACGTAAATGCAGTGCGCCATCAGTTCTATTTTCCGGCCCTCTTTGTCTCTCAGGGACAAGTGCTCCCTGTTATCTCGACCCTGGGACGACTTGACCACAATCGAATTAGGTTTTGCATGTTTCAGCAGAAATGGGATGTCTTGCTCCCTAACCTTGTACATCAACTCATATCTCCGGGATGTGGGATGCGGCTGACTCAGAAATTCCCAGGTGTCTGTCACAGCCTAGCGAAGAGTCGTTATGAGCAAAATGGAGATGGCAGATTACTTTTCCTTACAAACGATGTTGCAGGACTGGTCATCGCTGGTGGTTGCCTGGTGTTCGAGTTCAAACTCCAAAGACTGTGCAAGTCAAGCCATGAGCTCTCCAAAGGTGGCGTAGGACTCTTCTAGCAACCCAGGTGCCAGGGTCGAGATGATGGCATCTGGAGATGTGGAGAGCCAGTTCGAGTCCTCAGAATCAGAATCGCACTGGTATGGCGGACTAGATGACGACTTGGCCAGGGACGGAGCAGGGTAGGAAGTTGCAGCCGCTGAGGTGGAGGATGCTTCCATCCTGGAGGGATGGGATCGGCATCTGCTTTCTGGCAGCAAGGGATAGTAGCCATACAGTGGCTGGTAGCCCCAGTGATGGGACCGAGGCCGCTCGAATCCACTGTACAACATCAGGACCCAGCTCCTGGCAGACTGCCAAGACATGTTGGTGGCAACATGAGTCAGCTGGAGGTGGTGGCCTTGGGGAAGCCTCCGGCAATGATGGCATCGGAGTCGGTGATCAAGCTGGTTGATGGCTCGGTAGAGACCAGGGTGGTGAAACCCGAATTTCCCCATCGGATATTGATCCGTGGAGCATGGCCTCGGAGGGGTCCAGTGCCATCGGAGCCGGTAACATGATCCGCTGGGGGGATCCAGGCAGTGTGACCTGCATTACAGCCTGTGGTGTCGAGACCGAAGGTGTCGGGACTGAAGCGGCTGTTGGGACCGATGGTGCTGTCGAACCTGAGTCCCTGTGAGGCTCCTGGGTAAGCCTACGTTGCTTGCGGCCGACCTTGTTGGTCTTGTCCTTCTTAGCTTTCTTTGGGACCAATGGATCCCCTTGCCCGGTGTGCTTCCATTTCTCCTTTTGGTTCAAAGAGAAGGAATGGGAGGAGCAAGTGGTCTCCCTGGAAGCAGCTCCCTCAGATGGTGGACGAGGGGAGGTCACCATGGGCAGGCCCGCTGGAGCAGTTTGG
Source organism: Varanus salvator macromaculatus (assembly GCA_023646645.1). Classification (NCBI taxonomy): domain Eukaryota; kingdom Metazoa; phylum Chordata; class Lepidosauria; order Squamata; family Varanidae; genus Varanus; species Varanus salvator. The sequence continues at coordinate 14,375,427 of JAIXND010000754.1, read as the reverse complement.
TGAATGACTGACAATGGCCACATTTGTCAGTGTGAAGTCCTTCTCCTAAGCATAGGAGGCAAAGCTCATGTGGGTCAGTCAGAGACATTTTGGCCCCACACCTAGAGCACTTTTGAAAGGTCGTGCCCTGAGCCCTCAAGAAGAGTGGATAGCAAAAAGCAGAATGAAGAGAAAAAGATATCAATATGGTAAGGAGTATATTGGGGTGAGGGGGGGGGGGAGAGCAAAAAAAGCCTGTCTAACTAGGGAAGGTAAGAATGGTAAAAACTTAGAAAAGGATTTTCTTACGAGGGGCTGATTTGTATTCTCGGTATTGGGTTGATTTGCTATTGATGTGGGTAATATAACTATTTCATTAGTTAATGACACTATCTAAGGGTATACATGCAAAATTTCAAATAAGTGTGATCATTAGTTCCCTAGTAATCCTCAGTGAAAGATGACCATGATGATTGACGTGACAATGTTGCAGAAAATCGAGCACCATGCTGTGATTAAGTTCCTTACAAAACAAGGAAAAAGGCAAAAAATAATTCACGAAGAGTTGGTGGCCGTTTACCAGGACTCTGCACCTTCATTGTCTACTGTTCAAAATTGGTCAAGTGAATTTAAAAGGGGCAGAGAAAGCATTGAAGACAGCCCTCACTCGGGCGGGCAGGTTACTGCGACTATGAAAGAAAATGTGAAAAAAAATGAAAAACCTGTATTGGAAGATGTTCAAATAAAAATCAAAATGTTAGCAGAGATGACAAACCTATCCGTTGGTACCATATTTACTATTTTTCATGACCATCTTAACCTTTCAAAGATCTGTGCAAGATGAGTGCCGTGAATGTTCATGGCGCCTCAGAAACAAGTGCGAGTCGAGTGCTGTAGGGAGTTTTTAGAGCTCTGTGGTGAAGATCCATTGAGTATTTTCAACCGCATTGTTAGTGGAGATGAAACTTGGGTTCATCACTATGACCATGAAAGTAAGCAGGAGTCCATGCAGTGGCATAAAAAAGGTGCTGACCCTCCGAAGAAATTCAAAGTCACTCCATTGGACAGAAAAATCATGGCCACAATGTTTTGGGACTCAAAGGGAATTTTATTGATCAAGTACATGAAAAAATGTGAAACCATAAACGCAGCATCTTATGCAACCACTCTGCGTAATTTAAGAGAAGCAATTAAAGAAAAAAGGCGGGGAAAACTGACTGCAGATGTGTTGCTTCTTCACGACAACATGCCCATTCACCCGGTGCATGTTTCAAAGGCTGCTGTGTGATACTGTGGTTTCGAAGAAATAAACCACCCTGTAGCCCGTACCTTACCCCCAGAGATTACTGCCTATTCCCAAATTTAAAAAAAGATCTTTGTGGAAAGCGATTTTCCAACGATGAAGAGCTCAAGGCAGCAATTAACACACATTTTTTAGACAAGTAGGAAGGGTATATTTTACAGGGAATTGAAAAGTTAATTTCTAGATGTAATAAGTGTATTGAAGTTATGGGGGATTACATTGAAAAATAAAAATTATTTCAATTTATTATTCTTTTTTCTTCATGCTAATACCGAGAATACACTGAACGCCCCTCATTTAAACTTGCCTTGCACTGGGGAATTCAGAATATTGCTTTGCTTTATCTCAGTCCAGACACTTGTGCTGCGTTGGCAACAATCTTTTCTTCTTGCAAAGTGTGTGATTGTGCCAATTTTTGTTATGTAAGGTGGTTGAGCTTATGCTGTCGTATCTTCTTTCTGTGACAGAACCAGAGTCCCTTGTCTTTTGTGCAGATTCATTTAGAAGACTTAGCTCTTTGTTTTTCCTTGCCAAAGTAAAAAAAGGAATATAAATGCAATGTAATAATCATAATAACTTGAAACAATGATTCCTAAGGTTTACTGTTGAGGACAACGAGGTGTTCTACGTTTGCTCCATAGTGAAAAAGTGTGTCCTGGATAGTGTCTTGATTCTTGACTTGCATGATTCCACCCACCCCACCCCTGTGTAATGCCATCTCTGCCATTTCCTGTGACATAATGGGCTTGTTTGCATCACATGGATTATGTACACCTAGGGTTTGCCTTTGTAATGAGTTAGCCATTTTGAATATTTAGCCTGTGACTACTGTGTTTTGTGTCTTGTGAACTTGGCAAGGGTGGATGTTTGGCTTGGTCACCAAAGGTTCCAGAACTTGTGGGCAGTTTTTAAGGTCTACATGACACAATATGCATGGCCATGTATGAACAGGTAAACTGGCACTTGATTGGACACTTACTGTTCCCAACACACCGTAATACCATTTGTATATCAGTAGTCAAGTGTTCACATTGACAGCTTTTTTCTAAGAAGACATAGTTGCCTAATTACTCAAATGCATGACTGTTACAGAAAATCCATTTCCTTAGTGAAGGACTGCAACCTATCCTGGTTTCATATCTTCTAATCGTCCCTGGAATGATAGCTAATGGTCTAGCTCAGCCTTCCCCAGCCTACTGGTCTTCAGAGACATTTGTGCTACAACTCCCAGAATTCCCATCCAAGGGCGTTCTGCCCTTTATAGCACCACAGGGGAGGGGTGCGGAGTTCCTGCCAAAATCCGTTAAAGCTTTTGTATTCTACCCGGCTATAGGCACTGTGCAGTCAAAGCACCCATAATGTGTGATGCACAGAGACCACGAAGAAGAATGAGAGAGGTATTACTACCACTCTATACGACTCTGGTGCGCCTGCAACCGGAGTACTGTGCTCAGTTTTGGGCCCATTACAGTAAGGATATAGCCAGGTTAGAGTGAGTGCAGCGTAGGGCCACAAGGTTGGTGGCCAGTTTGCAGGGGATGCCGTATGAGGCGAGACTGAGGGAACTGGGTCTCTTTAGCCTGGAGAAGAGAAGACTCAGAGGGGATATGTTGGCAACATACAGGTATGTGAGGGGATGTCACATGGAGATGGGTAGAGATCTGTTCTCCCCTGCAAAGGAGGGCAGGACGCATTCCAATGGAGCCAAGCTCAGGGAACCAAGGTTCCATTTAGATGCCAGGAAGTATGTACTTCCTGACAGTTAGGACCCTGAGGGTATGGAATGGGCTACCACGAGAGGTGGTTGAGGCCCCATCAGTGAGGGTGTTCAAAGATAGGCTGGACATGCACATGGTGGGCATGTCGTGAGCAGAGCCAGTTGGAGTTGGGGATCAGACTAAACGGCCTGGGAGGCCCCTTCTAACTCGTTCTGTTTCTATTTTTCTATGTTTCTATGTTTGTCCCCAATATTATTTGCTGTAATGATGGAAATACTGGCAAATGCAATTAGGAATGACACACAAATAGAAGGAATTGGATTACGTCAGAAAATTAAAATTAATTAGTTCGCAGATGACAAGTTGCTACATTTCAAGACCCAATAAATACTATAGAGAGAATATATTTAGATTTAAAGGACTTTGGGAAATATAGTGGATTGCATGTTAATTGGGAAAAATCTGAAATGATGGTATATAATCATAATGCTGAAGAAGTGGATATATTAAAAGAAAAATATAAATTAAAATAGTAAACAACATTAGATATTTAGGAATCTATATTCCAAAAGATACTCAATAATTAATGGACACAAAAGATAAAGTAGGAAATAGGAAAAGGTAAAATTATCTTGGTTTGGAAGAATAGCAGTAACAAAAATGAAAATTCTGCCAAAGATTAATTTTTTTTGTTTTGGATGATTCCAATCAGGCTTTATGATCATGAAGAAAAGGAAATACAGAAATTATTGGAGGTCTATTGTAATAGAGGGAAGAGAGCATGAATAAGTAAAGTATTATGGTACACATCACCAAAAAAAGGGGGCTGGATAGTTCAAAATAAAGAATGACTATGGAGTGAATTAAAAGAATTAAGGGAAATAGGTGATCATTTAGAGACTTATTGTTTTAAAAAGGATTTTATTAAAAAGATTATTAAGAGAATTCAAAATCCCTTTTTTTTTAAATATGATAGGAAGTATGGGAAAAATGGAGACAACAGTTAATCCCGGGAACTTCTCTGGTAACACCAGTGGCTGAAATGGAGAAATTCCCAAAAATAGAATTAAAGGACTGGATTAATAGATTAAAAAATAACCATATATATATAAATGGGAAGCCTGGAAAAATAAGATAAAAATATAATACAATTAAGGAGTATATTGCCAGAGATTAAATTAAATTGGTTAAATCTAATTCAATTAGAAAAATGGATAAAGATGGAGGATCAATTTAAAGAGAAAGACAATTAACAAAATTTGAAATGATTATAAAATAATGTGAGACTGAGGAAGAATATACAAGTAAAAGATGAATTGCCAAAATTTACAGGATATTAATGGACTTAGGGGATCAGACAAAAAGTTTAAAATCAATTTGGGAAATGGATGTGGGTGAAATAAAAGACAAGGACTGGAAGAATATTTGGAATAGAAGAGTATATAAGAATAGGTCAGTTAGAATTAAAGAGCATGGATACACGGTGATATGGAGGTAGTATTTAACACCAGTTAAATTAAATTAAATCAAATTGATGATAAATAATATATATTGGAGATGTGGTAAAGAGATCGGAACTTATAAACATATGTGGTAGGATTGTAAAATATACAAAAGATTTGGATTATGGTATTTAAGGAACTTAGAGAAATTTTAGATATAGATTTAGAAATGTCTAAATGTCTTTAAGAACATTTCTGAAAAATTGTGGTAGCAAATGAACAGTCAGACAAAATGATGATGCTATCCTCGTAGCCACACAGAAAAGCAGTTTCATGAGCAGTATGTATGCTTCTGTTTACACACTATAAACAGAAGCATACGTGCATGTGTGTGTGTGTGTAATCCATTTCATAAATGCCTGCTATAAAGCCAGAAGGAATACATTATTTAGGAGTAACATGCCCAGCAAGTTCTTATTTCATGAAAAACTATCCACCCCAAGGCAACCACAGCTTTTTAAAAAGAAAAAGAAATACCGTAACTGCCAACTGGAGCAGGTGTTGAAAAGTTGGGGGCAGAAATTTTTCAAGCAATCACAAAGGAAAACAAACTGGAAATATCATCAACAAAGCCCAAGACAGAAATGAGAATGAGGATTAAGCACGCACCATGCTCTTTAAAAGGAAAAAATGGCCTATTCTAAAATAAAACAGAGATATTAAATAAATAAGAGGAGAAAGTTAAACGAAGATGCTTGCCTTTCCTCTTGTTTGTACATTCAAGCCAGCTACTGCTGATACTATCTATGCCTCCTTCATTTTAGGTGAAAGGGCAATGGGTGAAAAGGAAAAATTGAACTTTTATGATTGGAGGCTGTCATGACTCATTTCTTTAGAAAGGATCAGGGTCAGAATGGAATGCTAAACCTTTGCTTTTAAACTACAAATGCTAAACCTTTGCTTTTAAAAACCACAACCATTTCCAAGTTCAGAGAAGCAAACCTTCCACTAAGGAAATAATTTTGTTTACTGATCCTATGCATGTTTGTGTGCAACTTACCAAATGATAATGATGCTGCTGCACCAGGAATCCCTTCTTAGTAGTAGTCTAAGCAGCATACTAACAACAGCATGACTACCAAGCAAGAAACAGATAATCAATTATGTAATTGAAGTGGGGGGAAATGGGGAGTTTGCAAAAGGGTCACTGGCATACCTGCATACTTGACTAGCACCACAACCAAGCAGGAGATAATATGTACAAAAAAAATGTGTTTTCCTAATCAATGTAAAGAGCTACATGCAGGCATTCTCCTGGCAACTATGGGATGGCCTAATTAATCCCACCTCTCATCTTCCTTTCTCATTGTTATTTAGGGCAATTTCTCAAATTCCCCAATGTATCAATAGGTCCAAAATGGTTGGGAATCCCTACATTAGAGGGATTTTAAAATTAGGAAATAAAGTTGCAGGCTTCCAATTCAGCACAGAATTATTAAAATGAGCATTCTCATAAGAACTATACTCCCCAAGTACTCCCCAACTATACTTCCCATGTATATTTTCTTGATCATTAATACACAATCAGCTACTTCATACATTACATGTTTAGGTGTGCAGCATAGGTAGTGTGGAATGTCCACACTGAGGTACAAATAAATGCCAGAGAGAAGGGAGAACAAGCAGATTGGAACTGTGCCTTCCTGCCTCACCCTTCATCTTTGTAGGTTCATAGTGCAGTAGTCCAGTCCTGATCCACAAAGTCATTTGTATACTAAAGGAAAGTCTGTACAAGACATAAAAGAACACTGAAACATTCGAATTATGAACATTTTAAAAAAGTTTGCATACATGCTTCACAGAGGGATCAGATTGGCTGAAATGCTGTTGAGCTCAGCTTCTTTTTTAAACACAGATTTGCCTCTCCTTGTGTGACACGGTTATCTTTTAGGAGTTTATAGAAAGTGGGCTTCTGAAGAAATTACTACAAATGCTTAGGAGGCATTTTGGTATCAGACTAGGGTAAAAAATAGCAGTGCAAGATCCAGTTATTTCAGTGACAAATCAAAAAATTTTCACATGTACTGAAAGTTAGTAGACGATGGCTGACGCTATTCCAAGAAGCAATGAAGCTTTTCCAAAATTCACCACTAGTAGGAGTTAGTGTATTTCTTGTCTTTATCAGACAGGAGAGTGACGCAAGAACTGAAAGCAATAGAAGAAAGCAAGAACTAAAGCAAAAGCATATGCTAAAAATAAGTAACCAGTTGGAAGTTGCAGCTTGCTTTTAATATGCAAACATTCATAGCATGCATATAAATGATGCACCAGTGGGCATTCTGAACCTGGCCTATCTATGTCTTAAAATAAGTTGTATAGAAAACCAGCTCAATCAAAGGAGAAACCCCCACCCTATCCCATATTCTCCTTAAATAAGGGAATAAATAAATATATAAAGACAATTTAACAAAGCAGATCATGCATTTTTAACCTCATGGCTCAGCAAGGGAAAAAACAAGTCAATGAGAAATCTTCCCCACTGGTATGTACAATAGCAGACATTCAATTCAACAGACGTTTATCAGCAGTGAAACCTGATTTAGATAAATGAGGAAGCTGTTGAGCCACAGCCTTCCTCTGCCTGCTGCAGGCTGTCAGATAAAATGGGAACAAAAGATCCCCGCTGAACCCCCCACCAGTCTCCATTAGCCCCTGCTGATGCTTTATTATCTGGGGGCTACTCAGGCATTGCAGCATGAATCAGTAAGCTGAAAGAAAAAGGAAAAAGGGGAAAATACACATATGCGGCAGGGGAAAAAATCAAGACAAAATCTGGCATTGAAAGACGCATCTTCCTTTTTTGGTAATGTAGCAAGCGTATTATCTAATATTGCATGCAAAAAACAAAAGGGTGATTCTTTCTTAAGCAGCTTTGGAAGCCTTTATGATTTCATTTCATTCTATATAGTTCACAAAGCTCCAAAAACTATTTTATATATTATAAGCACAGTTATATAAAACACTATTGTCATCAGGCACAAATATAAATATGCATCCTGAGGATGAATAGATATTACCTTTTGGCTATAAAAGGTAAAGGTTTCCCCATGGCATTAAAGTCCAGTCATGTCTGACTCTTGGGGGCAGTACTAGTCCTAGTCGAGGGAGCCAGTGTTTGTCCGCGGACAGTTTCCGTGGTCATGTGGCCAGCATGACTAAACACCGAGGTGCACAGAACGCTGTTACCTTCCCACAGAAGTAGTACCTATTTATCTACTTGCATTTATATGCTTTCAGACTGCGAGGGTGGCAGGAGTTGGGACAAAGTACAGGAGCTCACCCCATCCTGTCTGCAGATTTGAACAGTGGACCTTTCAGTCAACCAGCCCAGCAGCTCAGCAGTTTAAACCACTGCACCACCCACATGCCCCCTTTTGGCTATAGGAAGGTATAAATAAATAAATACTAATTTTAAACATCTTTTCTAGGTTATATAACAGTGCACAATCATCTTAAGGTATCAACTCCCACTTCCCTCACTATCTGAAGATAACTGTGTTGTCAGCTGTGGGAAGTGTAAATTCTGTATCTTTTAAAATGTGAATCAAGGCCTGTTCTTTCTCAAGAGGTGTAAATCTGTATCTTTTAGAATGTGAATGAAGGACTGTTCTTTCTCACAGGAATGTGATGGAGGAGGAAGGGATGGAGGAGGAAGGGGGTGACTAGGTGCAGCTGTGGCGGCATTGTAAGTAGAAACAGTATTTTCTTAAATGTAAATAGCATATTTGTAAAATGTAAATTGCCCAGAGCTTGCAGTAAAATGTAATCTGTCTGTCCTAGGAGATAAGGGAAAGAATGAGACACATACACAGATTCTTTCACAGGAATAAAGGAGATGAGCTAACAACTTTTGGAGGAACTTTAAACTGTTGATGGAAAGGAGAGAAAACCAATAAAATTGTAGTTATTAGAGTTCTACCATATACAGCGCACCGGAAGATTGTATGCTTGAGAGCAGCCAGCCAATGGCAAAACGAGAGTAGAGTTGAGTGGCGGGAAAATGAGGATGTATAAAATCTCTTGTAAACTGTAAAAGATCACTCTTTGTTTCCCAGACTACTGAGACATTGAGTCAGCCTTTGCAAATGCTTTTTGTATGGAATAAATGGCTTGTATCTACCCGAATCCTGTCTAATGGAGTTTTAAATCTCACATCAGCTATGAATCCATCTATGACATCATTGTGACATACACTTTAGTCAAATAAAACAGAAGGTTTTTGTTTTTTTTAATCTAGAATGGGTGCTGAAAATTGCATGAGAAAAATCAGGCATTTTCATGATGTCAGAGAGATTGCTAATCCTAGTAAGTCTTTTTATTTGTTCCTTTAATTGTGATTCTGATATCATTTAAATCCCCAGAACAGCAACATGCATTCTTAATGTTGTAAAATGGGTGGGCTGAAAAGAAATCTCCAGAACCTCTGAACTTCAACTCCCAGAACTGCTGCCCATCAATCATGCCTGACAGTGACTTCTGAGAGTTCAAGTCCTAAATATCTGGACAATTTTCTGCCCATTCCCGTTTTGTAAAATGAATCAGGACTCACTTGGGTAAAATATATTCCTTTTGCACGATAATAGTAGTACTCTGTTTCCCACTTCGTCACAGTGTTCTGTTCTCCATTGCATTTATTTTTTATTCTATGATTCAGAGCTACAGAGAACAGGAACACCAGAACTAAGGTAATGACAGGTGTACATTATCCCCACATGGCTGGTGACTGATTACACTTGAATTTGTGTTAACTATTCTAGTATTGCTGTGTTACCAGCATAGAGATCTTGGGAAATCAAATTATAATTGAAAATCTGCTTTAAAGGATAACTCACATTTTTTAAAAAAAATTGCTCCTCAAAAGTTTCTAACACAATAATGCTTCAGCTTAAGTACCAAAAAACTGTACTGTAAGACTCTTTACTTGCTTACTTAGCAGGTTGGCAGCTCGAATCACTCTTGCAAGGAGTTTTGAAGGCTGTCATATCTTCTAAGGTGTGAGCCAATCATTGTTATCTGTAATGTCAGGGCTAACCATACAGATTGAAGAGGACCATACATGTAGCCTTCCTGGAATGCAAGCTAACTTTGGACAAATCAGCAATGCCAATAAGTAAATGGGGACTAAATTAAAGCAGGAATGCAGCAAGAGCAAGCTGACCATTTCATAAGTAAAAGTGCATTTGTAAGAAGAAGCCACACAAAGTAGTACAAAAATAGGGATGCTTCAAGTCCTTCTAAGCCAGGCTTGAAGAAGTATTTCAGGGTTTAATATGTTCAGGCTGCAAAATTGTTTTTTCACTCCATTAAGAACTAACATGACCACTCATTCCTATGGTAGGGGGAAGAATGCTCTGAGATCAAGGTAATTTTTCCAGAGCCTTTGGACACCTCAGGAAATTTCTGAGCTTATCTCAGGGGAACTTGCCCATCTGTTCTAAAAAGGTACTTTTAGAATTACAGGCCAGTGTGAGATTTACACTAATTTCAGCTGTTAATAGAAGGACTAAGGAATAGGAAATATAATGTTCAGAACTGGAAATTTGAGATGATGAAAAGAGCAAAAAAGTTGCAGTAGCTAAATTCTTTTAGTTTCTATAACAGAACTATGGTAACAATTCGTTTCTCATTGTTTTAAAGGATGCACAGACCTTTTTTTAGAATTTCACATACTCATTAAAAGATTCAGAGAAATCCCACAGAGGACACTAGTACCAGAATTCATCAGTAGTCTATTCTGATGATATGTGCTTTTTGTGATTACTACTGCTTCCTGTACTATCAAAATAAATTCATGATAGCCTGCCTCAGGACAGTATCTTGGACTTCAGGCAAAATAAATATAAACAGACCTCAATTTTGTCCGTTTTGGCATCTCCCCAGTAAATCTTGTTTTCATTATAATCCAATGCCAATCCATTTGGCCAACCAAGTGAAGTATTCACAAGTACAGTTCTGTCTGTTCCATCTAATGCAGCCCTCTCAATCTTTGGAACCTCTCCCCAATCAGTCCAATACATGTAGCTGAAAGATAAAACAGAAAGGGAGCAATAATTTACTATCATCACAAAGAACACTTCTTGGGCAATAGAGTGGGTGTGTTCTGTGTTCATAAATGCCAATATGTGAGCCGCCCCGAGGCGTCGGTGAATGGGGCGGCATAGAAGCTTCCTAAATAAATAAATAAATAAATAATAAATTTCTGCTTCAGAGTGACTTGCATGAAACTGAAAAACATGTACGATGCTATTCAGCTAAGATCCTACAATAGTCTGCTACACAATTCCCATAAATGTGCACTGAGCACATTTAGAACATCACTAGCAACATGCTGAAAGGCATCAAGATTTATAATGCATTTCCCTCTTTCCATTTTTATTCAAGAGAGATAAGGGAAAAATTCTTTAAATAAAAAGATGTTGTTTGAATTACGCTAATGGGTTATGTTTACAGGGTGCAACATGTATCTACATCTGCTTAGCCCATTTTGAAAGCAAAAAAATACTGTAGGGTTAGGCAACTTACTCTAACTACATTTGCCTTTTACAGCACTCCATAGCACTTCGGGCACCTTTAAAAAGTGGGGGGCATGTGCCCCATGAATCATGTGTCATCTGCCTCAAAGATAGATGATCCAAGTAACTATTGAAATCCCATAGCACACCTAAGACAAAGTCACCTATGAAAGGGATCAAGGGAATGTAAGAACTGATCGAAACATTTTCAAAGTAACAAGAAATTACCTATGTTACAATTTCTTAAAGTGTTAAAGAGTTGTGGTGAAAACAAGGAGAACACACATTGATGCCCATAAACTTAAGGGAAAGGAAATGTTTCTGGTCTTGTCTTTTTTATCATTTCAGTCAACCAGCTGCGGCCTGATTGACAGTCAGAATTATTCAGCAAACCTCCCAGGAAACCCAAGCAGAGTTGCCCTCTGAAGAGGGCTGTTTATTTGTCCATATTTATATGCTGTTTATTTTACTTTAGGCACTTCAGGTGCTCATCACATTTTCATTGTGTTCAAGCTTGTGCTTGGGAGCAACTAGTATGTTTAATAAAAACCTCAAGCCTCTATTGCAATTCCGACAGTAGGAGAGCACTCTGCTTTTGTTTCAGCTTGGGAAAAAGTTGCTAGATCAGCCTTGGCAACTTTAAAGTCTTAACCCCTATAATAAAATACTGTGCCTTACCCAACCATAGGATCCAAAACAATAGCTCTAGGTTCTTCCAGGTCTTCAGAGATCAAGATCTTCCGCATAGTCCCATTAAGCCTTGTTACTTCAATGCGATCCGTACCAGTATCAGTCCAATAAAGGTTTCGGGCAATCCAATCTACAGCAATACCATCAGGATGTGCAATTTGTGCCTGGACAACAAATTGGCTAGCTGAGCCATCAATGAAAGAGCGCCGGATAGCCCTCACCTCATCATCTGTCCAGTAGATGTAACCTTCTACAGGATCATAGTCAATAGCAATGGCATGCCGAATGTCTTCCAATTGCAAAACAATATCAGTGAAATCTGGGGTGTCCAAAGATATCCGCCTCAGGTCAGTCCTCCGAGCTAAGAGCAGCAATTCAATGGCACCTGTATAGATTTATATTTTTAAAACCATCAGTTACCCTATTTACATTTACCCTTCCTACATGTTTCTTTTCACTGAAGATGCTCAGAGTAACACAAATCCAGTTTTGGGCTTACAACAACATAATACAGCATAATAAACACACAATTTTATCAGATGGATTGGGGTGCAAGATTGGGGTGCAATCTTATCAGATGCATTGGTCACTTTTCCAAGGCCACCTAGTGTGCTTGACATTTGAAGAAGATTTCAACCTGGGTTCCCACATTCATGAAAGTAGACAGTGTTATGTATCTTTCAAATTAGATTACTGATTGACTAACATGTAAGTTATAGTTGCTTTGATGTAAATTTTATATTTCCCCAAGCTTCTTGCCAGGACCTGTTACAGTTTCAGTCCCACTCACAAGGAATTGAGTTACTGAAGTGACAGGAGATCTATTAATCTGGGGTTGTCACAAGACATTAATAATTAATAATAGCATTCAAGTATTGGACCTGAATGTTCAGGTGGCCTTTTCCTCACTTTTGCCAGTTCATGGACCTGAACTGACCAGGGACAGAAGGGTTGTGGAGACTAATGACTGGCTGAGGGCATGGTGTTGGAAGGTACGCTTTGGATTCCTTGACTACAGCAATCTGTTCCTCTCCAAGGGACTTCTGGCAAGGGATGAGGTACCCTCACCAGGATGGGGAAAAGGACCTTCTGTAATACTCTAGCAAGCTTTGTCTGGAGGGCTTTAAACTGATCAAGTGGGGGTGGAGGAGACCAGGCACCCCAGAAACCAGTCAAGATCAATCAGGTGAAGGAACAAGATCAGGGTTTCAGGAGCAGAGTGCTGTAGGGACTGCAGGAACTGGCATGACTACTGCACAGAGGGTTCCTGCTGTGCCAATGAAGACAGGAGAAAGGAGGATGCTGAGTGAGCTAGGAAAAGGGGTTTGCAGGAAAGAGATGAGATGTATGTACACCAATACGAACAACATGGAAAACAAGCAGGAAGAGTTTGAGTCTCTCCTGGGAAGAGGTGGGTATGACATGGTGAGTATCACAGAAACATGGTGGGATGAAAAGCAGGACTGGAATGTCAACATAGGATATGCTCTCTTCAGGAAGGACAGGAAGGAAAAGAGGGGAGGGGTGTAGTGCTATATGTTAAGGAAGAAATAAGATTGCAATGAGATAGGGACTGTGTAGAAGGGGATCAGGTACAGGCAGTCTGGGTAAGATTGATGGGTCTAGATGGGAGCAGGGATGTAATATTCCACATCAGACCCTGGACAATGCTCTGACAGACCAGACTGGAAGGCTATTCCAGGGAAGGGACACAGTCATAATGGGACATTTCAACCTCCCTGATATTAGTAAGGAGATGTACTCAGCAGCAACAGGTAGGTCCTGTTGCTTCCTAGAAGCTATGGGAGGAGGTTTTTCACCTGGAGGGTCCAGAAAGCAACTGGGGTGTGGGAGGAACACCCTACACTTGGTTTTGACTAACAGGGAGGATTAGGTGGATGATATGCAGACTAGGGGAATTCTGAATGTGAGTGACCACTCCATCCTGTGCTTTGTGATCAGGAGAACAGAGATGAGTGGTAGGTCAGGTACTAGGAAATGGGACTTCATGAGGGCCAACTTTGGTCAATTAAAGGCCAGTTTGGAGAAGTTTCCTGGGAGAAGGTACTGGAAGGCAAGGGAGTTCAAGGGGATGGGTGACACTAAAAAGGGAGGTCTTGAAGGCACAAACCTTAACAATACTGCTATTAGCAAAGAGGGAAGGCATAGAGGGGCATCACTGTAGATGCAAAGAGAGGTGGTAAGAGGGATTAGAAGTAAAAGGGAATTCCACAGGAAATGGACACTGCAGCAAGTGGACAAAAGGGTATACCAGGAAGAGGTGGCTCAATACGGAAGAATTCTTCGCAGGGCTAAAGCTGATTATGAACTGAGGCTTGTGAAGAATGTCAAGAGCAACAAAAAGGGCTTCTATTTTCCTGTTAAATAGTAAAAGGAAGAGGAGACAGGCAGTGGAGCCATGTAAAGGGAAGGAAAGGATCTGGTAACTAATATAAGGGAAAAGGCACAGATGTTAAATGATTATTTTGCTTCTGTGTTCTCTCCAAAGCAGGTTGTGGGAGATCTACCTGCGGAGCCAGATGAGGTTGGGATTATGGGGGCACATATTAGAACCATTCCCCTGTAAGTTGAGGAGTTCCTTAGGACCCTGGTCATTACAAAAGCACCAGTTCTTGATGGGTTACACCTGAGGCTACTTTGAGCATTGGAAGGGGTACTCTTGCATCTGTTCATTTTTGATGCCTCATGGAAATCAGAAGTACTGAAGGACTGAAGAGTAGCATCAGGGGTCCCAATCTTTAAAAAGAGTAGCAGAGGGGACAAGTGGAATTACAGGCCAGCTAGCCTAACATTCATTCTGGGAAAGATGATGGAAAGACTCATAATATGGAAAGCTCTGGAAACCATAGATAGGAGGGAGAGGTTGGCAGCCATACAACATGGCTTCTGAAAAAACAGGGCCTGATAGACAAACCTTATGGAATTCTATGGCAACGTTTTGAGGTGGCTAGATGGAGGGAACATGGTGGATGTGTTTTGCCTGGACATTGAAAAGACCTTCGACAAGGTGTCACATGATATCCTGGTGGAGAAATTGCTGAGATTCAGGATAGATCAATGCACTGTCCAATGGATTAGGACATGGTTAATGGACTGCAAGCGGAGGGTGACTATCAGTGGCTGGAGAGCAGCACTTGTGAAAGGGATCTTGAAGTACTTGTCGACAGCAAGCTAAACATGATGCAGCAGTTAAGAAGGTGAACACCACCCTTCAACGTATAGCCAGAAGCATGGCTTCCTGATCAAAGGAGGTATATGCCTCTGATGCACCCACAATTGGAGTAGTGTGTCCAATTCTGAGCTCCACATTAGACAAAAGAAATAGCTAGGTTAGCGTCAGTTCAATGCAGGGTGACAAGGACAGTAGCCAAATTGGGGGAGGGGGGATGACATATTACATGATATTGAGGGAGCTGGGTCTTTTCAGCCTGCAGAAGGGGAGACTTCGAGTGGATCTAATAGTGACATATAACTATGCAAAAGAGGTGTCACATGGAAGAGTTGTGACCTGTTTTCCCCCATGATGGAGAAGAAGATACAATCCAGTGAGGCAAAGTTCAAGGAAATGGGTTTCAGGTTAAATGTCAAGAAGTACAGGATATGGAATGGGTTTCCATGGAAGGTGGTTAGACCCCATCAGTGAGGGTGTTAAAAAGAGATATTGGGCAACCACATGTTGGATATTAAATGAGTGAACACTACTAGAGCCAGAGGTCAGACAGGATGGTGCAGGGAACTCCTTCAGACTTCCTATATTTCTATGTAATATATTGCTAATATATAAATGTCCTAATGTTGATCTTTGTGAACTACACTCAGGAGGCCTTGATTGAAGTGCAGTATATAAATATTCCCAAAAAATAAAGTTCTGTTCAAGGGCATATTCTTCCTTTAAAATGTCAATTTATACTGAGGAAAATTATTCACTCATTCCATTTATATACTACTCAATAGCCAAAGCTCTCCAGATAGTTCACAACCTTTTTAAAATAGTAAAAAACAACTCAAAGCATAATTTTAAAACACTATAAAATTTAAAAGTTTAAAAATGTGGTATTAAACTTAGAATTAAAAAACACAGTAAGATTTAGTAGCAGTACAAAGATTTAAAACAGAATACAGGATATATATATATATTTCTTTTATTCCTCAGAAAATAAGGTTTTCACCTGGCACTGGAAAGTGTACAATGTAGTGGCCAGGATAGTCTTTCTGGGAAGTTCATTCCATAGCAGAATACAAAAGGCTCTCTTCTTAGTGGCTACTGATCTAATATCTCTGGGCAAGGGGTCCCACAGAAGAACCACTTCGGTCTGTGCAGGTAAATATGGGAAGAGATCATCTTTCAGGTAACTTGACCCTAAAGTTGTTTAGGGCTTTGAATGCTAACACCAGCACTTAGAATGGGGCCTAACAATTGACTCACAGCCAGTGTACTGTAGGTAGTAAAGTACGAACAGTCCCTCTTAATATTCTTGTTGTTCTGTTTTGGAACACTGACATTTTCTGGACCATTTTCAAAGATGGTCCCGTGTATATTGCACTGCAGTAATCTAATCAATAGGTTACCAGAGCATGAATAATTGTAGGTAAACTATCCCTGTCCAGAAAAGGACATCATTGGTATATCAGTCAAGGCCAGCCTTTCCCAATCTGGTGACCTTTAGAGGCATCTGGACCATATTTCCCAGAATTTCCATCCAGTAGGGCCACTGACTGGGAATTTTGGGGGTTGCAGTCCAAATGTGTCTGGAAAACATGAGATTTGGAAAGGCTAGTCTAAGCTGATAAAAGGTACTCCATGCCAGTGAGTCCACCTATGCCTTTAGTGACAATGCTGAATCCAAGATCACCCTCCAACAACAAACCCAATCTGTTAGGGGAGGGGGGCTTGGCACAGATCTGATGGTGCAAGCAGCTAAACCTCTTGATGAGTTGGCCAAAGGGCAGCCTTAAGTTGAAAGGCCTGTTGGTTCTCGGTCTATTTCTCTTCTTGCTCATACCAGAGTGTAGGAAACGGAATAATCAATTCAAGCTACTACAACCTAGATTCAGGATAGATATCAGGAAAAAAATTCCTCACTGTCAGAGCAATACAACAGTGGAACCAGCTGTCTAGATTGGTGGTGAGCTCTCCCACACTAGAGACATTTAAAAAGAAACTGGACAGCATCTGAGTGGCATGGTATAAACTGATGTCCTGCAACAGCAGGGGGTTGGACCTGATGACCTTCATGGCCCTTTCCAACTCTACTATTCCAACTCTAACCTATCTATGGTCAATGGCAGTCAAAAAGAAACTGAGGGAATGGGTGGGTGGAAACAAGAGAGAGAGGGGCTCCTGCTCACAACTTGAACACCTAGATTTATAAGCTTTTCTCGATTCTAGGGTCTGCACAGGCTAAAAGTCCGTATGTGTGATGCAAAGAGACCATGCAGAAGGACAGAAAAGATAGAGACATATTCTAGAAAGGTGCATAGCTTGCTGGCTACCATCCTGAACAAAATCACTCATAACACTACAATGCTTCATTTCAGATCTAACCTGTATTTAATGATCTGAGTTTTCCAGAAAATTTTGTATTAGATAGTATTGCACAGGGAAAATTGACCTAAAGCATTTTGTAGGTGCTTTATAGCAGCTTTCCCCAAAAGGGTTCTCTTCAGAGTCTTCAAATTTTCATTGTAATCAACCCAATCAATATTGTCAATTTTCAGGAATGTTTTAGAGCTGTAGTCCAATACATCTGGGGGTCACCAGGTTTGGGAAGGCTCTTCCACAGAGTAATTTATATGTTTATTTTACTTATTTTCAATAAACAACAAAGCTTCAAAAAGTACACAATAGAAATATTTTGGCCAAAAGCACCATAATATATTTCCACTGGAATGAGCTAACATTAAATGTTATTTAAGTGTTTTGCTGCTGCTGCTATTACATGGCATCAAGTCTTCTCTGCCTTATGGCAACCCTATGAATGGGTATCCTCCAAAATGTATTGTTGTTGATAGAAAACAAGAAGTATTTTATCATGTTGAAATTACAGCATGTGCTATCCTTACACTGTTCCAAACTCAGGAAAAACCTGAGGTACTGAAAACTGTAAACAAAGAAATACATTGTAGCAACATGAAAAATCCTGCATGATATGCTGACAACGGATCTGTTTCAAAGGTCAACTCTCTTCTTACAATGGTTGCTACAGTTTTGTTGTCACTATTTTATAGTTCCATTTCACTCTGAGCCATACATATATTACAACATGTATGTATGCTAGAGATAATCATTTGAAAAATAATTACAACACTGAAACCTGCAAAATTTATCTAATATTGTATTCGTATAGGAATTTTAGAAATTATTCATGAGGAACATAAATGAAAAAATTTCTGCAGTAAATTCTGCCACAAATTTCCAGTCCACATCACTACTTTAGGAAAACACATCTTTCTGAGGACCTAACCACCCTAATTGCTTCTAAACAGCTTTTGAGGGCAAGGATGGCCGCCCTACTGATTTTCCAAGTAAAATTGGGAGAGCTTGTCAGGGAGGGATGGGCTGCGGCTACATTCACTCATGCCTTGCCAGGCTTTGTTCTGCAACTTTTCTTCCTTCACCATTTTTGTTCACAGAAACTGTTTGTAACTGCTTGGGTCTCCTTTTCATTGTTTTAATTTTTAAAAAATGAACCTTAAGGTTTGCAAATGTCAAGATTTCTGCAAGCACACAAAGACTGCATCTTGTTTGTGTTTAAAAAATAGCCAGTTAGGTATTATGGGAAATACTGGCTAATAGATATAGCCAGAAGTGTGTAAAGGTATAATACCCTTGGATGTATAGCCAGAAGTGTGGCTTCCAGTTCTAGGGAGGTGTTCATACCGCTCTATATGACTCTGATGCACCCACAACTGGAGTACTGCATCCACCTAGATTAGAAATGATTCAGCGCAGGGTCACAAGAATGATAGCCGGGTTAGGAGAGACAGCATATGAGCAGAGATTGAGGGAACTGGGCCTTTTCAACCAGGAGAAGAAAAGACTCTGAGGGGATCTTTTAGCGAGTTATCAGTATGTGGGGGATGTCATTTGGAGGAGGGCTGTGATCTGTTGATCTTCCTTGCAGTGGAGGGCAGAACCCATTCCACTGGAGCAAAGCTCAATGAACCAGGCTTAAGGTTGGATGTCAGGAAGTACTTCCTTGCAGTAGAACCCCTAGGATATGGCATAGGCTTCCAAGGAAGGTGGTTGAGGCCCCATCAGAGAGGGTGTTCAATGAAAGATTAGACAACCACATGTTGGGCATTACATGAGTGGAGCTGGCTGGAGCTGGGGGTCAGACTAGGTGGTCTGCTCTTACTTTGTTTCTATGTTTAGACAGACCTTTTGCACAAATTTGTCATTCTTCCCTTAAAAGCCACTTAAATCACTGGTTCTTGCAGCTATAAAATCCGTATGTTTACTTACATTTTGTGTTAAGTAGTACTAGTAGAACCTACTGCAAACCAATTTCACTGGGTTAAAATTTCTGGAGTTCTGCAAACATGCATGTAATCTCTCTCTGATTGTGATCCTCTACTTTTCTGGTAGTGTCCCAACTGTTCTCAGTCCCCTCTGTCTTTTCCAAGCTTCCCCCAGGTTCTAGGTATCCTGGAAAGGTAAGATGTCTAACATCTTACCCTGCAAGCACTTCCTTTTGACAGCTGTCAAAAGGAGATCTGAATGATAGCAAGTTTTTGGTATAGGGCTAGAAGGTGCTCTAGCATGTCGAATATGAAAGAGACAGATCTTTCATTTTCCTCTCAGAAGTTGATGCAATCAAAGTTGTCTCCAATACTGAGTGAGGAGAGTGCAAGCCATACAAAGAATCAGAAAATGGCAAGGACTGAGACAGAGGCTGCTTGCAGGATTCCCTCAAACATCCTTGAAAGGAAAATCCTTTTTTTATTCTTCCTTTTCTTTTTCAGTACTAAAGACTGTCAAATGGGCTCTTTCTGACAACTTTTTTTGCCAGTGCAACAATGAAAGAACAGCCTGTGGCTGTAAGATTAAAGCAGGGGCTGTTGGCAACTGAGGAAGTAGTGGTCTGAATTCCATAGCTTTGGCCACAAAAGAGACTGGTCCTGGAAAAGTAGTTTGCTGTGACTCCTTCATCAGATGAGCTAATTCTGCTGCTCCCAGTACCTTTTTCCAAAGCAGAGCCAAGAGTCTATCCAATTTATTTCTTCTGACCTGTTTGGTGAAAGCCAGACAATTTAGACAGGAATCCACAAGATGGCTCTCACCCAGAGAAATCAGATGAAGTGCGTAACCATCCATTGCCAAGAGTTTGATGCCACAGCAGGCAAATTTGCAAAAAAGCACCTTTAAGGACATAAGAACATATACCACCTCTTAAGGATTGTCAATGAAAAATCAACTGAAAGAAAGAAAAAGAAAAGACTTGAAAAAATAATAGATTAATAATGATGGAAAAAAGGATATAAGCTGCCCTCAATACTGTCTCAAGCAAGGAAGGATTCATTTCCTATGAAGAAATTACAATGGACCTGAGGGAATAAGTGGGAACCCACAAGGATTTTATTTATTTTATTTGGGATATTTCTAGTCTGTCCAATCACTCTGGGTCTCTGGACGGCTCACAACAGAATCAATAAATACAACAATATAAGTATAAATATATTATATTGAGAGCCAGTGTGGTGTAGTGGTTAAGAGCATGGGACTGGGACTCAGACAATCTGGGTTCTATTCCCCGCTCAGCCATGGAGCCAACTGGGTGACTTTGGGCCAGTCACAGACTCTCAGCTCAACCTACCTCACAGGGCTGTTGTTGTGGGAATAAGATGGAGGAAGAGATGTAAGCTGCCTTGAGCCCTTTGTAGGAAAAAGGCAGGATAGAAATCGAAAAATAAAAAAATAAATAAAATATCATAAATACCCCAAACTAAATAACCCACAACTGAAATAAAAATAATTCAAATCTATGAAGCATTAAAATATTGGTTGAATAAAAAGGTCTTAACCTGGTGCAGAAAAGCATATGATGGAACAGAGAAAGCCCTCCTCCGGGTATTCCGTCTCCTGATCTCCTTCAAGGAGGGTTCCGGGAGGAGGGCCTCTGCTACAGATCTTAAGGGGCAGGAGGGCATGTAGGGAAAAAGACATTCCTTGAGGTATCCTGGTCCCAAGACGTTTAGAGCTTTATAGGTCATAACCAGCACCTTAAATTGGGCCTGGACTTCGATGGGAAGCCAGTGAAGCTGATGGAGGACTGGAGTTATTTGACAGTAACAACTGGTCCCTGACAGCATCCTGGCAGCTCTATTTTGCACTATTTAAAGTGGATCATCTTCAAGGGCAGCCCCATACAGAGCGCGTTACAATAGTCCAACTGGGAGGTTACCAGTGTGTGTGTCACCGTTGCTAGGCAGTTCTCGTCCAGGTAAGGATGCAGCTGATGGATCAGCTGAGGCTGAAGGTAAGTGTTCCTTGCCACTGCCGTCACCTGGGCTTTCAGGGACAGTTCTGGGTCAAGGAGCACTCCTAAGCTGCGGGCCCTGTCCTTTAGAGGGAGTGCAACCCTGTCCATGACAGGGCCAAAGTCACTTACCTGAAAACCTGAACCACCCACCAAAAGGACTTTCATCTTATCTGGACTGAGCTTCTGTTTATTGGCTCTCATCCAGCCCTTTACCTTGGCCAGGCACCAGTTCAGGACAGCCACTGTCTCACCTTGATTAGTTGAAAAAGAGAGATAGAGCTGGGTGTCATCAGTGTGCTGGTGACTCCGCAGCCCAAACCTCCTGATGACCTCTCCCAACGGTTTCATGTAGATGTTAAATAGCAAGAAGCGGCACCCTGCGGCACTCCATGGCAGAGTTGCCATGGCGCAGAGCCATATTCCCCCAGCACCACCTTCTGGAATTGGCTGGACAGGTAGGAACAAAACCAATACCAAGCAGAGCCTCCTATTCCTAAGCCTATCCAGAAGGATACATTGTTGATGGTATCGAAAGCCACCGAGAGCTGCAGGAAAACCAACAGGGACGCACTCCACCTGTCACTCTCCCTGCATAGGTCATCGTACAGGGAGACCAAGGCAGATTCAGTACCATAACCGGGTCTGAAGCTGGACTGAAATGGGTCCAGATAATCAGTTTCATCCAAGAGTGCTTGGAGTTGTCCCACCACCATCCTCTCCAACACCTTGCCCAGAAATGGGATGTTGGCCACTGGTCTATAATTGGCAGCCATCTCTGGGTCCAGGGATGCCTTCTTTAGGACAGACCTGATCACTGGCTCCTTTAAAGGGGCAGGGATCTGGCCCTCCCTCAGTGAGGCGTTGATGACCTCCTGGATCCAGGTACAAATCCCGTGTTTGACTTTAGTAAGTAGCTATGAAGGGCAAGGGTCGAGTAAGCAGGTGGTAGGACATACCAGTCCAAGCATCCTGTCCACATCATCAGGGCGCATCAACTGAAATTCATCCAACAATGCTGGACCAGATGGGGCTCCAGACACCTCTCGTGATGGAACCTTATCAACTGTGGAGTCCAGCTCATGACGAATCTGAGCGATTTTCTCCTTAAAGTGCTTGGCAAAGTCGTCACAATGAGCTAGCGATGGTGTCACAGGATCTTTTTTAGGGCCAGGATGTATGAGCCCATGCACCACTCGAAAAAGCTCTGCTAGACAGCACCGAGAGGAGTCAATGGAAGCTGAGAAGAATTTATTCTTCACTGCCCTCACCGCCACAGCATAGACTTGATAATAATCATGTAAGCGTGTTCGATCAGATTCATCCAGTTATTTCCTCTACCTGCACTCCCATCCCGCTTCATCCTCATAATTCAGGTGTATACCATGGAGATGAACAGGCTCTGCCTGGCAGGAGAGGATCTGTAGGAGTGATCATGTTGATTGCTCTGGTCATTTCCCCATTCCACAAATCAACCAGAGCATCAACAGGAGCACCAGCTTTATCAACCAGAAAATCTCCCAGAGCCCTCAGGAACCCATCAGGATCCATCCGGCTCCAAGGGCAGACCATGTTAATGGGATCCACACCCTTACAGAGGGAAAGGCCAGCCCCAAGCTCAAACCTCACGAGGAAGTGATCTGACCATGACAAAGGAGTTTCTCACTTCCAGATCACCCTCTTCCTGCCCCATCGAGAAGATCAGGTCCAGAGTGTGAGCCCCTCGTTCATGGCTTGGGCCAACAACATGTGGAGACATGACATGGCTGTCATGGAGGCCATGAAGCCCTGAGCTGTCCCGGTCAGAACAGTCTCAGCATGGAGACTGAAGTCCCCCAGATCAACATCCTGGGGGTCCTCAACACCAGGTCCGAGACAATCTCTGTCAGCTCAGGCAGTAAGGTGAATCCCTAATCTGTCTCGATCGCCCACCACCAGGTACAAACACTCTAGGTCTGCTCTCAAGGAGACTGAAAGGCCCATGAGGGATTCTGCAGCTTGATGCAGCAGAGCAACCCTCCACAGGGTGTGACTGGGGCTGAATCATATACCCAGGCAGGCACAGCTGAGTAAGGGCTACATCTCCATCCTCTCCTGCCCAGGTCTCTGTAATACAAGCTAGCTTGGCCCCGTCCCCCACAATTAATTCATGGCTGAGGAATGTCTTGCTATGGATCAACCTGGCATTCAGCAACAGCATTGTCAGGTCCGAAGAGTGGTTAATAAAGCTTCCCAGAACCCTCAGGCTGGGGAAATAACCAGAAGAGGGGACAGATACCAAACATCTGTCCCTCCTTCTTCTATGATGACATCTTAGTTCCCCAACACCATATCCTCCCCTGCCCATTACCACCCCAATGGTGGCACCCACACACTCCCCAGGCAAACCCATAATCAATTAAAACCAAGAGTACAATCAACTCAGTCATGGTATGAATTAGGATTAAAATTATTATGTTAAAACCCTCCAACCCACTCAACAACAAAAACACAAAGTCCCTGGCCCAGCCTAGTCCCACTGGCCTCAAACAGCTTAGCACCCTTCAGTTGCCGGCCAGCAAGTTAAGCACCACACCCCTCCTTCGCAATCAGACTCCAGTCCCAGCACAGCTGCCACCAACGCTGAGGGGGGGCGTGAGGGCGGGGCCCATGGAGGCCTTGCCGGAGGCAAGATTGAGAGCTGCGAACAACAGCCACAGTCACAGCCACAGCAACAGCAGCATCCCCAGCCTTGCGGCAGCCCATCAGCAGCAACAGCGAGGTACGTGTCATCTGTGGTGGGAGTTAGTCAGCAGGGCAGAGGACAGTGGTGGAGCCAGTATGATGGTGCCCATTCCCACTCCACTGTCAAGAAACACTGAATGCTGGTTTGCCTGACACCTGAAAAGAGATGGCAACTGAGAAATACCGTCTCCACGTTCCAGCATTCTTGGCTCTCCTCTCCAAGGATAAAGGAGGGGAAGTGGTTCCTATTAAAAATTTTCAGCTATGGAAGTTCTCAGCAATGAATCAAGGTGCAGAGCAAAAGTGTATGCTGCACAGAGACGATGAAGAAGAAAAAATACATATACTAACTTCACATTAACTGGCTGTGACCACCAAGGAAACAGATTTCGGGCTCATAATAAAAGGCAAACTATCAAGTGTCAAATCAATTTGCTTCAATAAAGAAAATGTCAATTTTGAACAAAGGAATTCTTAGGAAATAGAACTATAAGTAACAGCTAATCATCATAATATAAAATGCTGCACATAATTCTTTAAAATTCTGTATATAATTCTGATTGCCCTATCTGAAAAAGCGTACCCTGGAGCCAAAGTGGCACAGCTGGTACACTAAAGTGAAGAAACTATTATGACATTCTTCTTGTTCAGATCATTTTCTTGTTTTACACTAGCTGCTGGCTCAAACCATGGTGGGAGTGAAGGAGCACTTAAAATGGTCTACTCGTGTGCCTGATGGATCCAAATGGTTTCCTGAATACACTTTGGGAATTTCCTGCTTCATCTATCAGTGATACTGTTGAAGCCCAGGCTGATTCGCAGAATATGGGAATGGCCAGAGCAATTGCTATTATTACCCATGTGCCCTCTCCCATGTAGTAAAGCCTATCTTTTCCTTTGTTAGTAGGGAGCTCAGGGTAATGAAACAGAAAGCTAGAGCACTGGAGGAAAGTTTGGAACAAATCTGATCAAATGTGTACTAGAACTCTATTGGAGACCATCTCTGTAGTTGTAACTCACAGGTAAAATCATGCAAGGTAATAACGAAAAGGTGATGTTCTGGGACTATTGTTCAACATCCCACCCATAGGACTATGTTTCCCCCACAGGATTCTTTACTATCACCTATATTGTTTACCATGTACATTAAACTACTTGGAAGAGGTCATCTGGAATTCTGGAAGCCTTGAGTTTACAAGAGCTGAGCAAGGCTATCAAGGACATAATACTCTGAAGGACATTCATCCATAAGGTAATGTAAGTCAAAGATGACTTGACAACATATAACAATAAATCTTGTGCAAGGATCTTTGTACTTTATTCCATCAATTTTTTGTGGTGGCAACTGGGAGCAGGTGAAATAAAAATGACAAGTCTAGATTTCTAAATGAAAACAAGAAAATCTCACTTGAATTAATTTATGATATAAGATTGTTATTTAATTAAGAAGCTGAAACTAACTTGTAGAACTGTACTTGCTCTGGAATATTATTTAAAGGCATAATAAATCAATTATATTCAGGAATTTTTGCAAATGTGATAGTAAATGACGGTATATCAGAGTAATTATCCTTGGGCTGGGGTACTAGACAATGATGTGCCCTTTCCCCAATATTATTTGCTTTAGTTATAGTATTATTAGCAGTATTAGGAATGATATGATAAGCAGTACTGTTTCAGAGAATGAAATTAAGATTACTTTATTTGCTGATGATACTTTGTTAACAATAAAGAATCCATCTTAAGTTATGGTGGACCAGGCTGAAATACATTTAGAAGAATTTGAAGAGATACTGGGCTTACAGATAAACTGGGATAAATCAGAGATGATATTTATCTGTGACAAAGAAGAGAAGGAAAAAAATAGGAGTAGATTTAAAGTTAAAATATGTAGAGTTATTAAGTATTCACATTTAAATATTACTAAAATTTAGAATGTTAAAAATTATGATAAACTGAAACATGAAATAAAAGAGAAAATGAATGTATTTAGAAAGATTGGATAATAATCATAATTGTTGTTGCTAGTCGCAAAGTCTTGTCCAACCCATTGAGACCCCATGGACAACATTCCTCCAGGCCCTCCTGTCCTCAACCATCCCCCGGAGTCCACTTAAACTCACACCAACTGCTTCAATGACTCCATCTAGCCACCTCATCCTCTGCCGTCCCCTTCTTCTTTTGACATCTATTGTTCCCTGCATTAGGCTCTTCTCCAGGGAGTCCTTCCTTCTTATTAGCTGGCCAAAGTATTTGAGTTTCATCTTCAGTATCTGGCCTTCTAAAGAGCAGTCAGGGTTGATCACCTCTGCGACTGACTGGTTTGATCTCCTTGCAGTCCAAGGGACTCGCAGGAGTCTTCTCCAGCACCACACTTCAAAGGCCTCAATTCTTTGGTGCTCAGCCTTCCTTATGGTCCAGCTTTCACAGCCACACATTGCAACTGGAAAAACCATAGCCTTGACTATATGCACTTTTGTTGGCAGGGTGATGTCTCTGCTTTTCAGTATGCTGTCTAGATTTGCCATAGCTTTCCTCCCAAGGAGAAAGCGCCTTTTAATTTCTTGGCTGCAGTCATGTGGTGATCTTGGAGCCCAAGAAAATAAAATCTGTCGACTACCTCCATTTCTTCCCCATCTATTTGCCAGGAAGTGGTATGACTGGATTCTTGATGTTGAGTTTCAAGCCAACTTTAATAATTATAATATAATAATCATAATAGCAATATTTAAATATTAAATAGCAATATAGTAGAATAGCAATTTTTAAAATGTGGTGTTACCTAAGATATATTTCTTGGTTGTGGTGTTACTGGTTAAAATAATATATAAAGATTTGAAAGACTGGCAAGCTATGGTTAACAAGTTTTGTAATGGGAATAAAAAAGTAAGGATAAATTTTAAAAGATGAAATAGGTCAGAAAAGATGGCGTATTATGTTTTCCTAATGTAAAGTTATACATGCAACAAGTCAAGTAAAGCACATACTTGATACAGGTGGTGTTCTTCCCTACAATTTATCATATACATCTTTCCAGCTATCTTGTACCTTACCCACAGTTTGAGAATCAATGCTATATGCACAATAGCACACACTAATGTGACACTATGTCGCATGTTAGTCCTGTCCAGATGCATGTTTGCCAGAAATACAAGCTCCCCAGTTATTCCAACATTTTTTTTCTGCCAGTTTTAACTTTAAAAAACAGTTAAAACCATAACTTACCATCTTTACAGGTCTTTTCATTATCAAGGAGTTTAACACCTGTGGGACATGCACACTGATAGGAGGGCTTGACAGGAGACATCAAGCATAAGTGAGAACAACCACCATTATCGGTTCCACATGGGTTTGTAGCTGTCCAAATACAGAGATACACATATCAGTTCTCGGATTGTTATACAATTACCTTGTACATCACAAGGCACAGATATTTTGGATGAAAATATATGCCAGAAAGCCAATAAAAAGGAGTAAAAGGGAATCTATACTATGGTAATAGGATAATTGCATGTGTATACATGTATGGGAATGGAATACTGCTCCTGAGAAAGCATATATACAAAGAAGAAAAGAGTATCATGCTACTTCCAAAATTAAAAACCTTGTGAAGAGATCAATTTGTGAGCCATTCAACACAGCTTCTTGTAAAACACCATTTAAATCATTAAACATTACAAAATCTTTCCTTTATATTCAAAACAATTGACTGGCAAAGAGCCAAATCTCCATTGTGTGAAGGCACAATACATTGGCATCTCACAAAAGAGAACTAAAAATGTAAAGGCCTAGCCAAAGAAGCAACTACTACACTATAAGCAAGGACAGAAAAAGGGTAAATTAAGTCAACACACTAAGCCATGTTGTATTACTTTAGAACTCACATCATAGATTACAGCAACAAATACAGAGACCCATTATCATTTTGAACTGATTATCTGTTTTTGTCTGCCATATAATCAGTGCTCCCATCTCTATCCTCCAAAGGCAGAACAAATGTAGTAACTATGGCTTGGTAATTAAAAATGTAGTTTTCATGGCTCAAAAACCCATTCAAACTAGTGGAAAAGTACTACAGTTAATACCCAATCATAGGTTAAATTCCTTAATCGTGGCTTAGTGTGATATCAGAAGCCATTGTTTCTTAGAATATAATTCCAAATAATTGCTTTATAGATAGCTAAATAGATAGGTATCTAAAACTCTCCCTTCTACCCTACCAAGAAAATAAGGAACTCTACACTCATTCTCAACTTGGAACTGGCAGTGGAAAAGACCAAGAGTACTTACCACTGGGCTGCCGCTGTTGGCTGAACACATGGATATCCATAGGAGAAAAGATATTGGAATGTATTTCTCGTAGATTCTCCCCAGTATATTTGTTGCAGGCCAAGACAGAGCGAGTAGTCCAGTCAGTCCAGTACAGAGTATCCCCAAATAATGTCAGAGCAAAGGGATGTGGAAGGGATCCTTTAATAACAGCTTCCCTAGAAATAGAAAGCAAATTAAAAGTGTAAGTTTAATCTATAAGACATTTGAGAAAGAAATCAGACCCCTGCCAACCACTTTTTCAAAAAAAAAAAAAAAAAATCTGAACTGTTAAGTTCACGGTCCTTATTTTTAATTGGAGGGAACTTATTTGTCCCTAAATAAGTTTACGGAAACTAAATATTTTATTTAAAGTAATTCTCATATAGGATTTTTGCATCTGAAGCCTGTGTAATACTCAAACTAATTCAGAGACTCAGTTCATATGTAACCCCTGACTGACCATGCACAACTTGAAGTAAGTGAGTGTGCTGTCTTCCATGCACTGCTCACTTCTGATTTAATCAAGAACCTGTAATTGATCAAGTTGTACGTTGCTGAATATGACATGTGAACCTAGCAAGCTGGATTCTTTACTTGCACAATGGATAATTTATGGTTTGTTGTAGAGCCAACCACTGGGTCACTTAGCCCCTAACAAGCTCTTCCACCAATACAACCAACTACATATGACTCAGTCAGACAAAGGTTATTGATTAAAAGCAGGAGTCTTTACATTTATAGTAATATTTTATTTATTTATTTATTTTATTTAAATATTTATATGCCGCCCCTTGCAACAGCCTCGCTAGATAAATAAAACATCTGATAAGAAAAAACTGTCTTATCCCAATACCTCAGTAAAGAAAATTCTAAAGGATACACAGTACACTTTCAATGCTTTATGTTTTCACAAAGAATACAGGCAACAAAATGTCCTTACAAAAATGTTCTAGTATTAACGTCCTCATAGCCCAGTGTTGTACCTATTCCCAAATAGACTTTCTCAGCTCTGTAACTTCTAATCGTAACAAAATTTCTTCCCTACCACACTAATTTCAATTACATAAGTAATATACAAATAGATGGGGTTGGTAAGGTACACCAACTATGCACTGCAAAAGTGACGCAAAATCAGAAAAATTCAGCAAGTGTTTTGATATTTTATATTCCAGGAAAGAAACCCTCTGCTATTAAATATATATAAATCACTTGCCAATTGATGTATTGACACATAATGCCAAGCCACACTGGACACAGTATAGGCAGGGTTTGTTATTCTGTGTGAATTCAGCATCAATGGTGAAATGTAGTCGGTTTGGTCGCCATGAAACCACATGGAGAATCAACAGTCTTGTTTTAAGTTTTCTGTGTTTTACCACTGCATGTTGTTGCATGTGACTTAAGTTATGATGTTTGTGTGTGGTCTCCGTGTTTCCTCCAGCAAGTTTGGCAGCAAAAGTGGCCACATCTGCAACAGGCACACCAGCATTCACTTTTTAACTGACCTGTTCTAATTAGCAACTGCACTCCCTATCTTCCCTGCTGGTGCATGCTCTTTTCAGCAGCAAGGCATCACATTGTGCTGCCTCCAGAACCAGCAACTGTGGGGGGCTAATGGAATACATGCCACCATCTGGAGGAAAGATGGAGATGCATGGAAACCATAAACACATAAAAGCTATGTGACTGTGTGAACACAGGAGAGACAGTAAGATGCCATGCCGCACAGTTACTGTTTAGTGCTATGTGTGAATACACAGAGTCACTAGCATGCTTTCAGCTCTAGCATCATCATCATCATCATCATCATTACATAAAGCAGGAGCAAACTTTAACATTTTTTCAAAAGTTTGCCTTTATGCCCGAACACAAATTGCAATCATTTCTTGAATACAATTATCACAAAAGAAAAGAGACTGCAGGGCACCTAAATGTCTAACAGTTGCTTACATAACATTCCCCTACCCCACCCCTGTGTTACAGTGGCATCTAAAGCCCATCTCATTAATTTTAAAAAAGTGTCCTTGAAATGTGTTAACTTATTAATTAGGGCTGTTGCTACAGGCTAAAATATGAACATTAATTCACACTTGATATTCCTTAGCAGACAAATGAAGTTCTGAATTTCAGTCCTGTTAAATTACTTTAACAAAGTGAACCTGTTTACTTCAATAAGGAAAAAAAACCCCTTTGAAATAAAGGCTGGATTCACATGACATGGCAAACAACTGTTTGCTGTTTCTATGGTGTACTGCTTTTTGCCTGAACTTCTCAGTCAGAAAATTATGTGATTACCTGGGCAGAACAGTTTCTGTATTCCCCGCACCATGCATTTCAGCAGTCCCTACAAGTGAAGTCCTGTCCTTTCCCTATTCTTGCCTACGGAGTGCATAGCCTGCTCCTGACTGGTCCACTACAGTCCAGAGGGAGGTTTCCTTTTTTTCCTCCCAAATGTACCTGCATATCTGTGGTACTTCCCAGCCAATCCAATTTTATTAAATGAAAATAAGCAATTGGCAAAAAGAACAATACAGAGGGGCATCGGGTTGAATATCAGAAGCTGAGCCATTGTTTTAGCCATTTTCATTGGTTTAATTGCCACAAAAATGGCCAGTAACTGTCCGGGTGTAGGGAGCTCATGTTAGCCCATGAACAGATGCCCAAAAGGTAACACTTCTCTAACAGGAGACAACATCAAACATAAAGGCTCTATGTTGTTGAGCAGTCTTTGGCCATCAGCCTTAGTGTACCTGGTGCCTGAACCACTCTCTTCCTCAATTCCACTGGGAGACAATCTGCCATATTTTGTTGGCCCTGCATAGTAAATGCCTAAAAATGCCAGCAGGCATTTGACATGTCCCTTATCCAAACAGAAAAGGCAGAGAGTGCACCTCTGTCAACAGAATTTCATCTTGCATTTTACACATTTACAAAATAGTGCCTTAAGGGCCATACAGCTGAAAAGGGCCCAACAATTGGGGCACAGGGGTATAGCTTCAGCTTCAGGAAAGAAAACACTGAATAAACAAGCAGGTGCTCCATAAGATACAGTCAAGGAGGAAACTCAGGTTACCTGCAACTATCATTCTTTGAGTGGCCACCTGTGCAAATACACATTTGGCTCTGCACCTGCATGGAGTCTCTTGTTAGAAAGATTTTACAGCTAAGCATTCAATTGGGTGGGACCCCTTCCCCTTCCTGTTTCAGGTTCCCACAAGAGGGGCTCTCACCCATTCCCTCAGTTCCACTGAGACTGCCATACATCTCAAGACTGAGGGTTGGGACAGGGACAACACCAAGTGGGTCCAGTGGGTAGGTTTTGTTTTCTGAAAATGAAAGACCAGAGTATAAAATGCCCTGCAAAGAAGGGAACCGTGAACTTGGAAGATAAACATGGAGTCTTTGTCATGCTTCTCTTGCAAAACACAAACATGCAGACACACATCTAAAATTCATCAGCCCATTCAATGACTTTTTCTGGAACATGCCACCTTTATGACAGATAGTTCTGAATAAAAAGAAAGCAACTCATTATTTATTCCAATTTGATGTTCAAACATCCTAGAATATTTGTCTTTTTGATTCATGTAAAAGAGAGAGCTGTCTTCTTTGGTCCCACTTCTAGCACAGAAATCACAGTGGAAGCCCTTAAACAACAAACAGCCCTGGGAGAACAATGTCCTGGTTGAGGTGGAAAGCCAACACAGCCATGAAAAGTAATTTTGGGTCTGGTTGGAGCACTGCTTTGACTCTGTGGAAGGTGAGGTCGGAAGGGTCTACCCAGAGGGAACAGAGCTTGATGGCACGTCTGGCTGATGTGATGGCCACCTGGAAGACGACCTTCCAGGAAAGGAGATGGAGATCAACCATGGCTAGTGGTTCAAAAGTTTTCTTGGTCAGTGTCTGCAACATGACTGAAAGGTTCTGCTGTGCAGGAATGGGGGGGGGGGCACGGTTAAAGGTCCCTGAGGAACCCGTGGGATACGGGTTCAGCATCAGGGGGAAGGGCACACTTCTTATGGTACCAAGAGGCAAGAAAGGCAGGTTTCCTTATCTCTAACAGTTGTTCCTCAAGTGGTCCATTTGTGCATTTGCACATGTGAGCTCTGCATGCATACATGGAACTCTTTTGGGAAGATTCCAGAGCTAATTAATTAGTATTTGGCAGGAGCCAGGCAACAGACACACCCAGCATGAATGCAGAGCTCCCGCTGAGTCATCAATTCTGAGTGTGAGACTGCCATAGAAATAACATCTGAATCAAAGACGCATCAACCCCCTACCAAAAAATATGTACAAGACACCAGCAGGGATGGTGGGTGGGTATACGTGAATACACAGATGACCACTCAAAGAATGACAGTAACAGGTAAGGAAATCTGCCTTTATTCTTTTTTTTTTTAAATAAATTTTATTGGAGTTTTTGAACTACAAACTACATATCCATCATCAAAAACACATCTGATCTACTGGAGCAGCTCCTACAACATCTCTTTTAATATACTATAGTCTTATTATACTCCTTTTTATAACAATATAAAAACTTCTTTAGAGCCAAGTCCCGTTTTTTCAGCCAATCATGGTATATTTTCAAATTTGATAAAAGTCACAATCTTCCTTCTTCCATAGCATCAATCCCATCTTTCTCTCTTGAAAAGTCCTGCTTCTCTTGTCCATTATTCAAGGGGAGTTTCTCCAAGTTGGGTGAAGTTACATCTTTTTCCTCCTTCAATAATGATTTTCCTCTAGACATTTCTAAACACTTCAAAAACTTTTTTTTTTCTTATTACACAAAATAACTTCCTCGTTATCAAAATTAGTAGTAACCTCAAAAAAAGTCTATTTAACATCTCGGTGAGCATCTTAACTACCCTGTTTGGTGATATCTTTAAATCAGTCCTCTTTAAACTCACAAATATTTCATCATAGCTTAAACTCCATTTAAACAAATATAGTTAACTCCATATAGTTTTTAATTATAAAATAAGTTCACCTATTTTCAATTTCAGATATACTTAGGGATACCCATTTAACACAGTTTCATTAAGCTAAGTTATTAAGTCAGCCTTTCTTTATCTCGTATCTACATACCAGTCTATTTAAATCATCCCTTTTTAAAGTAGAAAGAGGAAAAACGAGAAAGAGAAAAAAAAAACTCCTTATGCTTACAAATAACATCCAAAACATCCATTTACCCTCTCTATTAACAGCTTAACAGCTCTATTTGATCACTATACTGTTTAGCAATAGCTTTATATTTCATCTTAGCTTAAACCTTAATACCTATAATAAATTCCCTTATTTCCAAACACTAACAGAGACAAAAGTATAATGTTTCGCCAAAAACAGCACGTTTTTTTCTATGTTACATATGAGCACGCCAACATCAATGCATATACCCTGTTTAGCAATAGCTTTATATTTCATCTTAGCTTAAACCTTAATATCTATAATAAATTCCCTTATTTTCAAATATAGACAGAGACAAAAGTATAATGCTTCCCCCCAAAAAAGTAACACGTTTTTTTCTGTGTTACATATAATCACACCAACCTCAGGCTGGGAGAGAGCACTGAGTAGCCAGGGGACTGGCACAGGCAAGGTAGGAGCTGGGCAGGTGGGAGCAGAGGTCCAGGAGCAGCAGAGAGGGAGGGGGCGGGCCAGAGAGCTAGAGCAGCCAGGAGGAAGCAGGGGGCAGGGCCACCGGCCTGAGGGACTGAGGAGGCCCAGCTCGGGTGCGTCAAGGGCGTTGTCCCTTGTCTGAGTCCCTTAGCTGTGTTCCGGGAGGTCCAGAGACTCCCTGCCCTGAGACACAGAGGGTTGTTTGTTTGATTGTTTGTTTTTGTTTTGTTTGTGTGTTTTTGTTTTGTTTTGTTTACGCTTTGCTTTGCTTTGTTGGGCTTTGTTTTTTCTTCCAATTTAAATTTAAGTTTATTTTCTCTTTGTGTGTGCGTGCAAGTGGGGTTTTTGCCTGGGGGAACTGGGTGAGTGAGAGGAACTGCAGGACTAACAAGGCAGGGGACTAAGGTAAGGTCTCGGAAGGGTTACAGATGGCAGACCAGGAGATGGCCTTGGCGGGAGTCACAGGTGTTGCTGTCCGCTGTGAGAGCTGCGACATGTTCGCCCTTCTCCCCCAGGAGAGGCAGGGATACACTTGCCCTCGGTGCAAGATGGTGACCCTGCTAGAGGAGGAGGTGAGGTGCCTGAGGGCTGAGAGAGCTCTCCGGGCCCCCCCCCGGAGCAGCCCCCCTCTCGACAGAGGGCTGAGGGAGAGACCACGGGAGGAACAGCTTCGGAGACATGGAGGTATGTCACCCACAGGAGGAGGAGGCCAGCACAGCCTCCTCCTTCTCCTGGCACCGATCTGGAGCTGGGAAACAGGTTCTCTCCACTTGGGGAGGCTGGGGCTGACAAGGCCTCGGGGGACCAGCAGGATCCCCAGCCTGGGACATCAGGAGGCAAGGGAGCCGCTGCAGGAGAGGCGAGGACCACGGCACGGCTGCCCACCAGCACTGGGAAGGGACGGCGGCGGGTGATTGTTGTTGGGGACTCCCTGCTGAGGGGCACTGAGGCGGCGGTGTGCCGCCCCAGCCTTGAGACAAGGGAGGTTTGCTGCCTGCCGGGCGCACGCATCCGGCATGTGAAGGACAGAGTGGAGCATCTTGTTCGCTCCGGGGGTCACCAGCCACTCCTGGTGATCCATGTGGGCACAAACGACGTGGCCAGGCAGGGTGTGGTCGGGATCACCAGGGACTTTTTGGCCTTGGGGAAGAAACTCAGGGAGCTGAAGGCCCAAGTGGCCTTCTCGTCAATCTTACCTGTCCGGGGATTTGGGCCAGGAAGGGACAGGAGGGCCTCCGAGGTGAACGACTGGCTTAGGGTGTGGTGCCAGAAGGAACGCTTCGGGTTCCTCGACCACGGCACTCGTTTTCTTGCCAATGGACTTCTGGCAAGAGACGGGTTACACCTCACGAGGATGGGGAAAAGGTCCTTTGGAGATGCTCTAGCGAGCTTCATCCGGAAGACTTTAAACTGAGCCAGTGGGGGGGTGGGTTCAGGCCCCCCAGTAACGTGTCTGCACTGGACAAGTGTGCGGGGAGGATCGGGGCTCTGGGAGCAGGGCTTTAGAGATACTGCAGGGACTGACAGGACTTCTACAGAGAGGGGCCAGGTACCAGGGAGGATGGGAGGAAGGAGGATGCTGGGCACTCCAAAGAAAGAAAGCGGTGGAAGGCGTTGAGGTGCGTGTACACCAATGCTAGGAGCATGGGTAATAAGCAGGAAGACCTTGAAGCTCTCCTGGGAATAGGAGGATATGATCTGGTGGGAATCACAGAAACTTGGTGGGATGAAAGGCAAGTCTGGAATGTGAACATAGAAGGGTATCACCTTTTTAGAAAGGACAGGAAGGGAAAGAGAGGTGGGGGTGTGGCTTTATATGTCAGGGAAGGGATAGGATGCAGTGAGATAGAATGCAGCACAGATGGGGATTCGGTAGAGGCAGTCTGGGTGAAACTTAGGAGTTTTGACAGGGAAAGAGACCTGACAGTGGGGGTATGTTATCGCCCTCCAGATCAACTTGAGACCCTGGATGATGTCCTGACAGGCCAGATTCTAAGGATATCTCAGGGGAGAGACACAGTAATTATGGGGGATTTCAATCTCCCGGATATTACTTGGGAGACTCACTCGGCGGTGACAGCCAGGTCACATTGCTTCCTAGAAGCTCTAGAGGGTGGGTTTTTCACACAGAGGGTCTGAGAGGCGAGGAGGGGGGGATACATCCTGGACTTGGTCTTGACCAATAGGGAGGAGCTGATAGATGAAGTACAGATTAGGGGAGCTCTGGATGCGAGTGATCACTCCATCCTTTGCTTTGAGATCAGGGGACTGGGGCCATGCAGCAGGGCGAGCACTAGAAGCTGGGACTTCAAGAGGGCCAACTTTGGCCAACTGAAGGCCAGATTGGGGAAAGTCTCCTGGGATAGGTTACTGGAAGGTAAGCGAGTTGAGGAGGGGTGGATGGCACTCAAAAGGGAGGCTTTGCAGGCGCAAGCCCTGACAATACCTCCAGTCAGTAAGGTGGGGAGGCGGAGGAGAGTGCTGCCATGGATGCGAAAGGAGGTGGTTAGGGGGATTAGACGAAAGAGGAGCCTCCATAGGAAATGGGTACTGGGGGAAATAGACAAAAGGGTATACTAGGAGGAGGAGGCCCGTTGCAGAAGGATTCTTCGCAAGGCTAAGGCGGATTATGAGCTGAGACTTGCCAAGAATATCAAGAGCAACAAAAAGGGCTTCTTTCAGCATGTAAATAGGAAAAGGAAGGGGAGACAAGTGGTGGGACCACTAAATAAGGAGGAAGGTGATCCAGTGACTGACATGAGGGAACAGGCACAGATGCTAAATGACTATTTTGCCTCTGTGTTCTCCCCAAAGCAGGACGGGGGATATCCGTATAGGAGATTAGATGAGGCTGGGGACTTAGGGGCAGAGATTAGAGTCACCCCCCTTGAAGTCGAGGGGCTCCTCAGGGCATTGGACATTACAAAGGCGCCAGGCCCTGACAGGTTACACCCGAGAGTACTTAGAGAGTTGGCAGGGGTTCTCTCACGCCCGCTGGCCTCCATTTTTGAGGCCTTGTGGAGAACGGGTGAAGTTCCAGAGGACTGGAGGGTGGCATCGGTGGTCCCAATTTTCAAAAAGGGTAGCAGGAAGGACATGGGGAATTATAGACCGATTAGCCTTACGTCCATTGTAGGAAAAACAATGGAAAGGCTCATAATAGAGAGAGATCTAGTGATGCTAGATAGGGAAGGGAGGCTGACAGCCACACAACACGGCTTCCGCAAAAACAGGTCCTGCCAGACAAACCTTGTGGAATTCTATGACAAGGTTTCAAGATGGCTAGATGGAGGGGATGCAGTGGATGTGGTATACCTGGATTTCAGCAAGGCCTTTGACAAAGTGCCCCATGATATCCTGGTGGAGAAACTGAGGAGTTTTGGGATACACCAAAGCACTGTCCGGTGGATTAGGGTATGGTTGACTGACCGAAAGCAGAAGGTAACCATTAGAGGGGAATCGTCGGGATGGCAGCCAGTGACAAGCGGGGTCCCCCAGGGCTCTGTCCTGGGGCCGATCCTGTTTAATCTTTTCATTAACAACATGGAAGAAGGGGTGAACAGTCTGCTGATCAAATTCGCAGATGACACTAAAACTGGAGCAGTGGCCACAACTGAGGAGCAGATACACCAGATCCAAAAGGATCTGGACAGACTATGGAAGTGGGCAGGAGACAACAGAATGGTGTTCAATGTGGATAAGTGCAAGGTCTTGCACTTGGGCATAAGAATAGCTGTCATAAGTACAGGTTAGGTGACAAGTGGCTGGAGAGCAGCACTTGTGAAAGGGACCTCGGGGTACTGGTTGACCGCAGGCTAAACATGAGTCAGCAGTGTGATGTGGTGGTCAAGAGGGCGAATGCCACCCTTGGTTGCATAGCCAGAAGTGTGGCTTCTAGATCGAGAGAGGTATTACTACCACTCTACACGACTCTGGTGCGCCCGCAACTGGAGTATTGTGTTCAGTTTTGGGCCTCTCATTACAGAAAGGATATAGCCAGGTTGGAGTCAGTGCAGCGTAGGGCCACAAGGATGGTGGCTGGTTTGCAGGGGATGCCGTATGAGGCAAGACTGAGGGAACTGGGTCTCTTCAGCTTGGAGAAGAGGAGACTCAGAGGGGATATGTTGGCAACATACAGGTATGTGAGGGGGTCACATGGAGATGGGGAGAGGCCTGTTCTCCCCTGCAGAGGAAGGCAGGACGCGCTCCAATGGAGCAAAGCTCAGGGAGCCAAGGTTCAATTTGGATGCCAGGAAGCACTTCCTGACAGTTAGGACCCCGAGGGCGTGGAATGGGCTTCCACGGGAGGTTGTTGAGGCCCCATCGGTGAGGGTGTTCAAAGACAGGCTGGACATGCACATGGTGGGCATGTCATGAGTGGAGCCGGCTGGTGCCGGAGGTCAGACTAGATGGCCCGGGAGGCCCCTTCTGACTCGCTCTGTTTCTATGTTTCTAATACATCACCCCTTTTTGAAACAACAAGAACAGAGTTCTCCTATCTCCCCTTTAAATTTCTTCTTTACCCCTCTACCAAATATATCTGTCTTCAAGTTATAAAATCGCCTTAAATGGTTAACTATTTTCTTTTTCTTCAGCATAGCAAGCCAGCATAACATTAACCCCTCTGATTGCACCAGCTTCTCCAAAAGATATGCCTGTAATAAATCATGTATTAGATCATATCCGCTCATTATTTCTAATACTCCAATTATCTTTGATGTTTTCAAATGGCCAGTGGTTTGTTGTCTGTTTAAAGTCTCGTCCTGCAATAGTTCATTTATTGTCTTCTCAGCTTCAAATGTCCCTTCTGCTTGCTGGATATTTTGCTTATTCATCTTGTCAGAGCCAACTTTTGAATCCATTAGTAGACCATCAAGTTGCTTAATTAAGACATTCTCCTGAAAACTTAGTAGGGCTTTTAAGGAATTATGTATTTCCAAAATTATCTCTGAAAGTCTTTAGTTTCTGTATTAAACACTTCCATCTTAGCAGTGATTTTATAGCCTTGGCAGAGGTCCAGACGCTTCAAGAAACAGAAAGATGATGATGGCCGGTATCTGGCATCCGTCAAATAAGCTAGAAGATCGCGTCTGTCATATAATTAAGTATTAATTTATTAGTTCAAGTCTTGCCCTTGGAGAGATTAAAGAAAAGCGAAACGTTTAACTTACAAACCAGTTTATCTCTCAATAACGTAAAACACTGCGTTTCAATTCCGTGGAGTGGGGGAAGAGTTCTTTCCCGTCCTTCACCCAAAGGGCTTTCA
Organism: Varanus salvator macromaculatus; assembly: GCA_023646645.1. Taxonomy (NCBI): domain Eukaryota; kingdom Metazoa; phylum Chordata; class Lepidosauria; order Squamata; family Varanidae; genus Varanus; species Varanus salvator. Next base: position 14,336,300 of record JAIXND010000754.1, on the reverse strand, counting down.
GTTTCTTCTTTTTAAATCAGTTGGTAAACAATGTGGCTTTTTCCACGGGTATTATTGCAAAAAATAAAAATAAAAATAATTTCCAGTAGATCCGATGGTAATAACTAAGATAGTCTATTTCTACATGTCGAGGACTTGTAGAGGGCAAACTCACTCCTGTATTCTTTCAGCTGAGAAAGGCTTGAGTTTCCCCAGTAAGTTCCGAATTGCTGTTCAGACACCTACTGGGAATTTGCCAAGCAATCTATCTTCACCCCTACAGGGCATTAAGACTGGGCAGCTGCCCGTGGCCAGAAGATAACCAGAATGCTAACGGAGTCCCATTTCCCGACGCCATGTTTCTTCCCTGCCTTTATTCTTCATAGTCTCTGTGCATCAAAAATGTGGGTGACTGGAAAGCTTACCTTGCGGGGGTGGGGGTGTTGCTCAGCAGAGGAGAGGAGAGAGGGCAGTTCTGCCAAATGTGCAGCCCTTTCTAGCTTGAACATTGAGATGATAATGGCAAATGAAGGTTAAAGGGTCTGACAATGTAACGGTAAGAGACACTCCCACATACCGGGCTGTGGAAGTTGAGGTAGCTCTGGTAGAATGTACTCTAACAGAGCCAGACACATGGAGACCAGAGAGTTTATAGGCCAGAAATATAGTGTGGAGTATCCATTTAGAGATCCTTTGTGGGGAAATAGGTCTTTTCCAGTGTGGGCCACCATAAAGTCTCTGAGATTATCAGATGGATTGAGTTCTGGATTTGCAGAAAGCTAAAGTCCTATGGACATCTACAGAATGAAGTGCCAGCTCTATGGGGTTAGAAGGGCTTTGAAAGAACACTGCTAGGACAATGGTCTCATTTATGTGGAAGAGATGATGGAAGAGGGGCAGGGCAAAAGTATAACCTTATCCTTATGAAAAGTGATATAAGGAGGGTCAATTCGAAGAGCTGTGAGTTCACTGGCTCAATGAGTGGAGGTAATAGCTATCAAAAAGGCAATTTTCCAGAAGAGGAGGCACAGGTCTGTTGAAACAATTCTACCTTGTTTGTTTATATAGGCAACCACTGTGGTGTTGTCTGTAATGATCCATATCTGATAATATAGGATAATGCCTTAGAAGGCAGCAAGGGCTTCTTTATATCCAGGAGTTCCACAAAGTTTATGTGATGTGAGCTCCCTTGAGGACTCCATCTGACCTGGATGGTAGACTAACTGCAGTGGGCTCCCAAACTGAGAAGAGAGGTCACTATGGTTATAGTGAGATGGGAGGGGGGTCTTGCGGGGAGAATGGGACCCTAGTGGAGGTGTTGGTCTTGTCTGTCCACCAACAAAGGGAAGTGCGAATTTGAGGAAGTATACACAGTCTGATAGAATGAGGTTTGGTCTTGGTATCAAATGATGCTAGAAACCAGAGCTGTAGTCTCACATGTAGTCGAGCCAGGGGGATGACTAGATTTGATGCAAACATTAGGCTGGGAACATGCTGGATTGTCATGACAGTCGGTGAACAAGCACTAATGAGGGAAGTGACCTCTTTAGTTAGAACAGATATTCTGTGCTGGGATAGAAAGGCCTTTGCAGAGGTGGAATCTAGTCAAGCTCTGATGAAGTAGATCAACTGTGTAGGAGAAAGGCAAGATTTAGTGGAATTAATGTAGAGATCGAGTTGTTTAATTAAAGAACATGTGAAGTCAGTAGCTTGTAAAGAGGCTTTTGTGGATGGAGCTGCTTTGAGCCACTTGTCAAGGTAGGAATATACATGGACCCCCATTAAGATGAAGTTGGAACAAACAAAAGTCATGCATTTCATGAATACACAGGGGGCAGTTGCCAAACTGAAGGGGAGGATGGTGAACTGGAAGGGCTTGTCATTCACTTGAAATTGGAGGAAATGCCTGTGGGACTCCTCAACTGAAATACAAAAATAAGAGTCCTTAAGGTCTACAAACCTTAGACTTTCAGAGAGCAGTGAAAGAATATTATCAAGAGAAACCATTTAAAAACGTTTAGGTTTAATGCATTGATTAAGGGTTCTCAGAGCAAGAATAAGATGAAGGCCTCCACCATTTTTAGGGACCATAAAATAACTGGAATAAACACCCATCTGCTACTCCTCCCATCATTGCCTTCTCATTGCAGCTGGCATGCTTTCAGTTTGGTGCCTGTAGAGTTTAGTCACAGAGATCATCCAGTAGGTGTTCTGCAATAGAGCCAATCTTCTCTCAAGGGAAGAGCTGTTATCTGGCCATGGTGGCTTCATAGCTGGACACCTGGAACCTTAGAAAGGCTACCACACACAGACAAGTGGTGTCTGCCCAGTATATGGAGGGGGCCAGCTTGGTGTGGATAGCGTCATGAAGTTGCCTTGCATGCTGGGGGTGGTTCCAGTCAACACCATGAGGTGTGACATCAGCATGCTCTCGATACCAAAAAAGTTCCTGTGCATGTACTCAGTGGCAGACATCTGGGGTAGCCAGAGATCTGTGTTAGCACCTATCAGCATCTGTGTTAGCACCAACCAGAGTGAGGTGAGGCCAGTAAGGTCACGAAAGCTATTGATGTGACCCCACAAGGTGTGCAACCTGGTGTGGCTGGGGCCCAAGGGCACCAATGGAGGAATCAAGAGTCATCCCGCTCTGTATGGAATCTTTGGAAAGGCGCAACTGGGCTGATGAGGTGATATGAGAGCTTGGGGAGTTCCTTTGGGTAGATTAAGGCAGGGGACCACGGTGAGTTGCATTCCCAATCAAGGAGGAGAGAGCAGAGTGTGCCCAAGTGTGCCCTGGCAGCCAAATCGTGGGCCATGGCCTGCATGAGCAGGCTAGGTGGAAAAGCTTGAGTTCAGGAAATGCCTCAGTGTCTGGCATAGTACTTATTATTTTGGGGAGCATTCACACCAATGGATTTGATGCGCAGTGCAAGGCCTTGATCGGAGGAAAACTTCCAAAGCTCGGCACCATGGAGTGGGCTGGAGCTGGGGCCACCCCTTGTGCAAGCAGTATAAAGGGGGCAGCTCCCACTCAGATGCTCAGTGCCTGAAGACAGCGCTGTCCCAGGCATGTGGGGGATCCAAGGTATCCTGTGGAGGAAGCAGTGACCGCACCCTGCCATAGCCCATATGGGGGGGGGGGGCAGGAGCTGACGATAGCCAGCAGGGCAAAGGGCGGGTTGTGTGACTGTATGGATGACCACTCAAAGAACAACAGTTACAGGTAAGCAACTTGCCTTTCGTCTTCGTGGTCTCTGTGCAAACACCAATGGGCAACTCGCAAGCTTCCCCTCCAGGAGGAGGGGCTATTGTCATCGAAGAATTGAGAAGAGAACAGCCCTTCTGAAGGTGCAGTCCCATCTGAAATGGACATCTAGCTGGTAGTGGCAGACAAAGGTCAAGGGTGTGGACCATGTCACAGCCCTGCAGATCTCCTGGAGTGGTACACTGGCCAGCAGTGCAGTGGGTGTGGCTTGGGCACATGTGGAGTATGTGTGTGGATGTTCCGTCAGCGGAATTCTAGCCATCTTGTAAGCAAGGGAGATGGTATTGGAGATCCACTTCAAGAGTCTTTGGCTGAAGACAGGTTCACCGGCTCTGGGGCCCTCGTAGCATATGAAGAGGTGTTCCGAGTGGCAGAGAGTTTCAGTTCAGCCTCTGTAGAAAGTGAGGGCCCTCCTAACGTTGAGGAGATGGAGAGTGGTCTTGATGGGGGTGGATAGGTTGGGAAGAAGGCTGGAAGTATGACGTCCTGATTCATGTGGAAGGGGGACATCATCTTTGGAAGGAAGCGTGGGTCTGGGCGAAGGACAAACTTGTTCCTGTGGAATGTAATGCATGGGGCATCAATCCACAGGGCGGCTAGTTCGCTGGCATGGAAGGCAGATGTGATGGCCACCAGGAACACAGTCTTCTAGAAGAGAAGGCGAAGATCTGTTGTGGCCATGAGTTTGAAGGGCCTCTTTGTGAGGGACTGCAGGATTACAAAGAGGCTCCAGGAGGGGGTGCAAGGCTGGATGGGTGGGGCCAGGTTGAGAAGGCCCCTGAGGAAGCGGTGTGCCAGAGGGTGAGTGAACACCAAGGACCCTTGGATAGGACGGTGGAAGTGGGAGATGGCCGCCAGGTGAACCCTAACAGATGAGGGGGGGTGCGGTCCATGGAGGTAGAGGTGGAGTCGAGGCCGTGTTGCAACTGAGGCAGTGAAAGCTCTCCACTTCGCCAGGTAGGAGTGGTGTGAGGAGGGCCTGAGGGGGGCCTGCAGTACGGCAGCAACCGTTGGGGGTAGGGAGCTATATGGGTCAGTCAGGGTGGGATTTTCCAGGCAGTCTGGCATAGGGTCCTGAGATGTCTGCACAGTGGACGCCCCAGCTGGTGTTGGACGTGTTGGTGGTGATGGTCACGGAAGGCTGGGGGGAGGAGGGAAGAAGGGCATGCCTGTGGTGAGGTTGGCTGTGGCACACCACCAGTGGAGGGACTCCCTGACCTTTGTGGGAGGAGCTAGGTGGGTTGCGTGGTGGTCCTCATCCCACACGAAGGCTCTCACAAACCATAGCTGGAGAGGTGTCATGTGGAGCCTTGTGAGCTGCAGCACCGATACTGTGGCGGCCATGAGGCCAAGCAGCTTCTGGATGGTGTGGGTGGTGGAGAGAGGTGCAGCCCTGATGGCTGTGGCCAGAGTGGCAAGGGTTTCTGCCCTTGGTTGCGGCAGGAAGGCTTTGGAGAGGGTAGAGTCCAGGTGTGCCCCTATGAAGAGTATGGACTGTGTGGGAGAAAGAACAGATTTGTCGTGGTTTATGAGGAGCCCCAGGTCCTGTAGGAGGCGATGTGTGACAGACAAGCTGTGCAATAAGTCCTCCCAGGAGGGGACCACAAGGACCCAGTCATCCAGGTATGGGAAGATCTGGATCCCATGTAGCCTAAGGTGGGCACAGACGACTGCCACGCATTTGGTGAATACATGTGGGGCCATGGCCAGGCCAAAGGGAAGGACGCAGAACTGAAAGGCCCACTGGTTGATTTGAAAGCAGGAAATGCCTGTGTTTGGGGTGGATGGCAACATGAAAATAGATGTCCTTCAGGTCTATGGAGGCGAACCAGTCTCCTTGGTTAAGGAGAGGGAGGATGCCTTGGAGTATGACCATCCTGAAGTTCTTAGGGGTGATGAACCAGTTCATCCCTCTTAAGTCTAAGATGGGCCTCGGAGTCCCGTCCCGTTTAGGCACTGTGAAGTACCTGGAGTAAAAACCCTTGAGAGCTGACGGGAGACACACGCTCTATCGCTCCTTTGTCCAGCATACTTGGTGTTGAGCTGCTTCCGGTTGGAACCTGGAGAAGTCCTCTGCCTGTGTGTGCATGAGGCGGATAGCATCCCATAGGTGGTTGGGGAGGTGTTCAACTATGGCATCCATCTTTTCCCATAGGAAGAGCTGGTACAGCCATGGTGGTCTCGTAGTTGGGAGACCCTGAAGCCAAGGGCAGCCGCTGCGTTTATCTTTTTTGCCATGGCAACCAGGAGGTGTCCCTCCCTGTCTACTGGGGTGAACTGGTCCCTCTGGGGGGGTACCCTGCACAGATTCCACTATGATAAGAGTTGGGCCCAGGGCAGGGGTCCTCAAACCTTTTAAACAGGGGATCCGTTCATTGTCCCTCACACTGTTGTGGGGGGGGGGGGAGAACTATACTATGAAAAAAATGAGTATTTTAATATGCACATTAAAAATTAAGCGTGTTCAAAGATAGGCTAGACATGCACATGGTGGGCATGTCGTAAGCGGAGCCGGATGGAGCTGGGAGTCAGACTAGATGGCCTGGGAGGTCCCTTCTGACTTGCTCTGTTTCTATGCTTCTATGGTCCAGGGCCTGGCCATCTGGGGAGTGGTGTTAGCAGGGTAGGGGGAGCATCCCGGCGGCGGGGAGTTGCTCTAACCTGACTCCTGAGAAGGAGAATGCCGGTGGTGGCTGCTCTTGTCCCGGTGAGCAGCGTGTGGGCATTTGTGGAGAGAAGCAGGACTCTGGTAGTGGCAGCACTGGCGTGGGGGCCTGGTTTAAGCCACGTCGCTTGAGTCCTCGCTGTGCCAGCAGTGCCGGTTGGTGCATAGCTTGTCCCTGGGCCTGGTGGTGCAGCTTGATTCGCCTCTGGGTGAGATCCGGCGATGGCAGGAGGCTGCGGTGCTGTGATCCTGATCAAGCCTGGCACATGCACCTTGGGCATAGGCAGGGAGGCAGAAGGGTGGCGGCGGCCCTCCCAAAGAATGGAGTCGTCAGGCAAGGAGGAGGTAGGGCTCCATGTGCAAAGTGCGTCCTAGGGCCTTCACCTGGAGGATGAGAGCCTGGGCTGAGTGCGGGGAGCATGGGCCTCCAAGGATGGGGGGAGTGTCAAAATCAGCCAGGCAGGGCCTCCCTGTAGGCTGCACAGAGACCAATGAGCTGAAGAGTGAGGAGGCCTTGGAGCCATGGAGGAATGGTGGTCCCCCAATGGGGGGCGCACGGGAGGCCACTTCCGCTGCCACTATGGCAGTTGGGCCACGTGCCGGCATCGTGTGGGGTATGGGCATGTTGTTGGGACGTTGGTGCCTGGAGACTCCAGCGCCGGGATTGCAGGCATGTCATCCAGGGGTGTTCCAGGGATTCCAGGAGGTCTCAGGTGGCCTACAGGGACGGGGGGAGGGCAGGCTCCTTTGCAGTGCAGCACTTCACTTGCCAGCGCCAGCGCCACAGTGGCAGAGGGGCCCTCTCCCAGTGATGCTGCTCTCCTCCTTGCCTTCAGTGGCTTGGAGGGGCCTTGGAGGGGCCTTTAGCGGGGGGCTGATCTGCCCCTTGGTGAAAGTTGTGAGGGCCCACTGCCACAGGTCCTGCCAGAGACACATGGTTCTTTGTCCCCACATCTGTTTTTTAAAGGCCTGGCAGTGCAGGCAGGTCTCCATGATGTACCCCTTGCCAAGGCAGAGAAGGAACTTTGAATCCCCAGCATTAGTGGATATTCTCGCTGCACAGGAGGCACAGCAGTGGACTTCTGGTTGCGTTGCGGCAAGATAGGTAGCGAATATGGGAGCTCCATGCTTCGCTCCAAAAATCCTTCCACCAGGGGCTCAAGGAAGCCCGATCACGGCACGAACAGTCATAGAGAGGTACGGGGATTATCTCTGGCTAGATTTCGGAGGCAGTGGCCCCCACTTATCTGCCAGGGAAGTCCATGTTTCCATGGTGAACAGAATGAGAGGGGGTTTACTCCCTTGCTAGCTGTCAGCTCTAGCCAAAACATCGAAGAGAAAGAAAAGCTTTTAACTGGACTTCAGACCTACTGGGTGAGATTTTTGCTATTTTCTAAAATTGAGCCCTTAAAGGAAACGCTGGGAATAGACATCAACTCAGTTAAGAGAGCCCCACAGAGGGGGAGGGTCCCCCCCCCCGCACAGACTGTGAGCGACGACAAATCTGGGGTGATTAACCAAGAAAGCACAACACTATAAACTTTGGAGAATTAAAACGTTAACCTCCCCAAGGGCAAAGTTTTAAATCTTGAAACCTACTGTAAATAATCTGAAGAGAAACTCCACTGTTTCAGTTTGTTTTCACTTTCTCTTTCGACATTATGGCGACCTGAACATTTCCAGTCATTGTTTAAGAGAGTATAAGGCACTGGACACCTGTAAGACTCTCTTCTGCCACCTTGTGTCAAGGGGCCGGGGGCCCGGTCGTTCTGGTCGTAATTAACCACACTTGCAAGAGAAATAAAACTAAATCTATTCATTGCTAGTTATCTACAAGATTTACAATTCTACTGACGAGCTTCTTAATGATAGTCTTTGATGAACAGATGTTCGCCTCTGAATGGCAATAGCCTCTCCCCTCTATGTCATATCTCCCCCCATCATTCGTTCCTCCCTCCTTTCTTGTTCTCTTTTTGTCTTCACCTCATAGGCTTTCAGAATCCTCCTGTTTTTGGCGGTTTTAAAATCCACATATCCCATGATTCCTTCAGCTTCCGGTCCTGTCAGCTCTGCTTCAGAAGAGGAGGAGGTTTCTTGTTATTTCTCTTTTCTGGCAGCCCCCTCCTTCTCACAGTCTGGCTGACTTAAAGGGCCAGGCGTCTGTTCAGTGGGTTGTAGACCAGAGGAGCTCTCAGCAACAGGCTAGTTTGTGTTTATGTCGAGCCGTGGGGAGGTCTCTTGAACTCCGGCTGTCAAGATCAGGTCCTCCTCGCAAGTAGTAGCTCCTGTCGTGGCCTCATGCACGGCACTACCCCCACCCCTCCAGGACCTCCCTCTTCTTGATGGGAACGGGTGTAAAATTGTCCGGGTTTGTGAGGGAAGTGGGTGTGAAATCGTCTGAGGAGGGCCGGTGCATGGATGTTGTAGGCTGGTTCCCAACTCTGGTCTTCAGGCGGGTAGCCTTTCCAGTGGATGAGATATTGGAGGCGCCCTCTGCGAAATCTGGAGTCGAGCATATCCTCAATTTCGAATTCTTCTTCTCCATCCACTATTACTGGAGGGGGTGGGGGCAGTTGAGTGCATAGAGGATGTTGAGGGGGGGCTGGAGAGAGTAATGATCGGTGAAAGACTGGGTGAATCTTCATGGACGGAGGTAGGCGCAAGCGGAAAGCGATGGGGTTGATTTGGGCAGCGATCTGAAAAGGTCCAGTCCACCTGTGGGCCAGTTTCTGAGAGGGTACGGCCATAGGAAGGTGCTCCGTGGACAACCAGACCCAGTCGCCCACATGTAGGGTCATTCCTTGTTGTCTTCGTCGATCAGTGATCTCCTTGTATGTTGATTTGGCCTTGTCCAATTGTTGTTTGAGGATGGACTGCACCAATGCTAAATCAGTGAGAAAATTCCCGGTGGCCGGGACCAACGATGAAGGCAGTGACGTCGGAAATGCCCATGGATGGTAGCCTAGATTCACAAAGAACGGTGTTTGCTGAGTTGAGGCATGAACTGAGTTGTTATAGGAGAATTCTGCTAGTGGAAGGAAAGAGAGCCAATCATCTTGTTGGTAGTTTACAAAGCATCAGAGATACTGTTCAAGTGTGGCATTGAGACGTTCAGTTTGTCCATCAGTTTGAGGGTGATGAGCAGATGATAGGTGTAAATCAACTTTAAGGAGTGTCAAGAGTTCCCACCAGAATCAAGACGTGAATTGACTGCCTCTGTCTGAAATTACAGCGAGGGGCCACCCATGTGTTTTATAAATATGATGAATAAAGAGGGACGCTGTGGTTTTGGTGGATGGTAATCCCGTGCAGGGAAAGTGAGCCATCTTCGAAAAAGATCTGTCACCACAAGGATAGTAGTGAAGCCACTGGACCTGGGTATATCAGTGATGAAGTCCATGGAAACTGTGTGCCAGGGTCCAAGTGGGGTATCTACAGGTTGGAGTAGACCTGGCAGCTTTCCTTGTTGCCGTTTGGCCTGGTGGCATGTGGGGCATGAGAGTACGTATATCTTGACGTCACGATACATACAAGGCCACCAACAGTCTCTGGAAAGAGTATGAAACATTTTGTAAACCCCAAGGTGACCAGTGGATGGAGAGTCATGACATCGCTGTAGTATTTGTTCACGAAGTGACACTGGTATGTAAGGAACGTGGTTGAATAGCAATATGTCATCTTCAAATGAGAAGTGGTTCGGAAGGGTATTATTCTGTCTTTGGTCTGTTTTCACGCGTACAAAGGGATCAGTCTGTTGCACATGTCGGATGTCATCGCTGTATACCAATGAGATGGAAGTAATGGCGGCGACAGTCGGTTGCAAGATCGGAGCAGATTCTGGGTGTTCTTCATTATCAGGGAAATACTCAGGCTTTCCTGGATAGTGCATCGGCCAGGAGGTTCTGCGATGGTGGAATATATTTGATGAGGAAGTTGGAGCGGGAGAAGAACAGGGCCCATCGTGCCTGTCTTTGGTTGAGAATTTTTGCTGAAGTGAAGTGCTTTAAATTCTTGTGATCAGTATGGATGAGTATCTTGTGCAGGGATCCTTCAAGTAAATGATGCCATTCCTCAAGGGCAGCCTTGATCGCTAGCAGTTCCTTTTCCCAGATAGTGTAGTTTCGTTCTGAGTTGGACAGTTTGCGTGAATAAAAGACTATTGGTCTGAGATTGTCAGAGGGTTGGTGTGTTGATTGTAAGAGGATGGCTCCTATGGCCTTGTCAGAGGCATCAGTCTGAAGTGTGAATGGTGTTGACGTATCTGGATGCAATAGGTGATGTTCTGAAGTAAATTGGTATTTCAATGAGATAAACGCTGCTGCTGTGCTGGGCAGCCACTTGAGACATCATCCCTTGTCTTTTAGGAGATCGGTTAAAGGCGCTGTCAGGTGAGAGAAATTAGGGATGAAACAACGGTAGAAGTTCGCAAATCCCAGGAACTTTTGGAGTTCTTTCTTCGTACGTGGGGGTTGCCACGACAGTACTGCTCGTATCTTATCTGGGTCCATTTGTAGACCATCTGGGGAAATGTGGTAGCCCAGGTACATCAAGGAAGTCGTGTGGAATTCACATTTCTCTAGCTTGGCTGAGAGATGGTGTTCCCGCATTCATTGTAGGACAGTTCGTACGTGTTGGACGTGTATTCAGGGTCATTGGAGAATATGAGCAAATTATCCAGGTAAGCTATCATGAAGACGTCAAGGAAATCATGGAAGATCTCATTTATCATTCTGCAGAAATATTGTCCTGAATTTAGAAGTCCAAACGGCATCACGCAGAACTCGTAGCTCCCATACCGTGTTAGGAAAGCTGTTAAATGTTCGAATCCAGGACATATGCGGAGTAAATTGTATGCGTTGCGTAGGTCTAGATTGGTAAATATGCATGCTTGACCTAATCGTTCCAAAATTTCGGAGATGGGAGGCATGGTGTGCCTATTTGGGATTGTAATCACATTCAAGCGGCGATAATCGATGCAGACCCTGGGTTCTTCAGAATTCTTCTGTGGTACGATGATTGGCAGTGCTGAAGAGGGAGATGAGGATGGGCATATGAAGCCTTTTTCCAGGTTGGAGGATATAAAGTCTTTAATGACTTGGAGTTCTTTGGGGGACATGAGTCGTAGTTTGGTTGGGAGTGTAGTTCCGGGCTGTATGTGGATCTCCATGTCACATGAGCGATGAGGCGGTAATTTGTCAGCCTCTTGTGGACCAAATACATCCCAAAAATCCTGGTATTGCAATGGGAGGGCAGTGGTAGAGGGTGGTGAGGAGTTTGAGGTTGTCTGGGGTATGGTGTCATTGCAGTGTTGCGAACAAAAGGTGGAGTTAAATTGTATTTGTCCTGAACCCCAAGATATTTGAGGTTTGTGTTTGATTAACCAGTCCATGCCCAGGACAATGGGGTATTGGAGATCTTTCACTAGTAAGAATGTTGTTTGTTCATGATGTTTCCCAATTTGTAGGGTGAGTGGTGAAGATTGGAGAAGGGAGGGACCACCTTGCAGGGGTAGTTTTTGTATGGAGTCCACCTGGAGTGGAGTTTCCAGTGGTGAAGTTGGAACACTGTGTTTTTGAGCAAATTCTTCATCCATGAAGGAGGCAGTGGCACCACTATCTATGAGTGCTGTGGCTCGAATTGCAGGCTGAGAGTTTGTTTGTAATGTGATATCCAACAGGAGATGTTGAGCTACGGGAGCTCCTCCTAGTATTTGGCACCTTTGAGGAATGTGTGTGTGTCCCAGTGTGGCGGTGCTTAACGACGCTGGGACTGGAAGTTTCCCATCTGCTTTTTCAGTGGGCAGGACTTAGCTATGTGGCCGTTATGTCCGCAGACAAAACAGCATCCAGCACTGCGTTGGTAAGCCTTATCTTCCCTTGGAATGTGAGTCCCGGCTACCCCCAGCTGCATAGGTTCCGGTTCCTGCTGAGGCTGAGGTGTTGCTATGGTTACACGGGAACCATTTTTCTTTAGTTGGCTGTGAGCCAGTATAGCATTCATGTTTGGTACATTTTCTCTCGTTAAGCCGTGCCTCTATCTGAATTGTTAAAGTCATTAAATCCTATAAATTCTCTGGTATGGAACTGCGTACCAATTCATCTAAGACCTCCTCCCTCAAACTTTCACGGTATTGTACCATCAAGGCTTCCTCATTTCACCCTAAATCATTCATGATAAGTTGGAATTTAGTGGTGTACTCAGTTGCTGAAATGTGTCCTTGCTTCAGACTCTTGACCTCACGTATGGCTATTTCTTTGCAAGCTTCTACACCAAGAAATTTTCCAAGGGCATTAAGAAATACATCAGCATCATTTAATATGGGGTCTTTAGCAATTAATCTTGCTGTTGCTCATCGGGCTGGGACCCCTGTGAGTTGATTCATTAGAAATCCTACCTTTATCTTTTCGTTGGGGAAGTCTGGAAGGCGAAGATTGATGTACAGTTCATTTTGTGCCCTGAAAGTTGTAAATCCCTCTTTCTTGTCATCGTATTTCGGGGAGGCTTCGAGGGGGCATCTTCTTAGCGTCAGTTCTTGGTCTGATCTTGTAGTTGATTCATGTAGTTTTGCTTGCAGACCATCTAGTTCTTTTTGCAAAGTCTCTAACTTTTGGGTTGCTTCTTGGTATTTGTTTCTCAGGAGGGTATTTTCTTCCTTTAAATTTTGGAAGTCTTGTAGTGTTGGAGTTGGCGATTGCATTATTGTTGTTCTCTGGAGTCAGCAGTTTGGAAGAAGTTTCTGAATGATCAAAAAGTTCTTAAAAAGTTCTTTAAAAAAAAAATCATCTCTGCTCTGCAGCGTGTGGCTAACAACCAAAGGTGATTCAGAGGCGAACATTCTGTCAAGGGGCCGGGGCCCGGTCACTCTGGTCGTAATTAACCACACTTGCAAGAGCAATAAAACTAAATCTATTTATTGCTAATTATCTACAAGATTTACAATTCTACTGACGAGCTTCTTAATGATAGTCTTTGATGAACAGATGTTCAAACCCTATGTTTAATGGATATCAAACCCTATGTTTAATGGGAAATTTTAATGCAATAGTAGACAAAAAACTGGACTACAAGAGCAATAATAAAGGGAAAGGAGGAAGGAGAATACTTCCAAAATCATTATTCAATGTATTAGAGGTCATCTTAGAAGAGCCCACGGTAACAGCACCTAAACTGATGGAAAAAAAAAATAGAAGACTATGGAGAAGTTACGGGTATGAAAATAGAAGACAAAATTAGTAGTAAAAAATTGTACGCTGAATCAAAGAATAGCCTTGATGGAACAGCTAGATCTTCAAATAGTGAAAAAGGTTAAATATCTGGGAATCCACTTAACAGCTAGATGCGCTACATTGAAACAAGATAATTACATCAAATTATTCAGGGCAGACTTGGAAAAATGGTCTAATTTACAAATATCATTATTGGGAAGAATAGCTATAGTTAAAATGAATATATTACCTAAGATTTTGTTTTTATTTTAAACAATTCCCATAAAAATTGAGGAAAAAGTTTTTTGCTGATTTAAATACACAAATTTTGAGATCTATATGGCAAAAGAAGAAACCAAGAATTAAAATTAAAATGCTCCAGGAGGCCAAAAGGAATGGGAGTTTTGGCCTCCCAGATTAGTTCTTGTATTACCAAACATGTGTTCTAGTGTGGCTAAAAGAATGGAACAAAAGGATTTTATATCTTGAAGGTCATGATTTACAAATGGGCTGGCATGCTTTTATGTGGTATGAGAAATGTAAAACTCATGAGTATTTTCAGAATCACTACATTAGGAAGGCATTGATTTTGGTTTGGGAAAAATTAAAAATTTATAATAAGATACTGAGATGGCTTTCTCCCATGGAAGCTTTTGTATACCCAAATGCATTAAATTTCAATAAGATTGTGACTAATAATGACATCTTGGACAATAAAAGAAAATTGAAACCAAATCAAGAACTTCAAGACCAGGGCATTGATCTTTCTTGGTGGCATCAAACGCAAATAAAATCGAGACATGTCAAAGATTTTAAAATGTATGGTTTCTATAAGGAACAAAATATTTTGGATCAATTAATTTTAAAATCAGATGAAAAAATGATTAAAAGATTGTATAATTTTCTTTTAGAAATGAAAATGGAAGATTAACAAGTTAAAGAAACGTAACATGGGCACAAAACTTTGAGTATAACATTGAATTGCAGAAGTGGCAAAAGTTGTGGGAAAGAAATGCTAAGATAACCTTGGCAACTTCTTATAAAGAAAACTTGTATAAAATGTTTTATAGATGGTATTTATCACCCAACAGATTAGCTAAAATGTTTCTGAATATGTCAAACAAGTGTTGGAAATGTAAACAGAAACCTGGCACCTTTTATCATATGTGGTGGACTTGTGATAAAGCAAAAAAATATTGGGTTAAAATACTTGGCTTGGGGAAATGTTGCAAAGATCTGTAATGTTTAAACCAGAAATATTTCTGTTAGGCATTCTCCCCCACGATCTTGATAAACAAACAAAGTATATACTTGACTTTGCATGTAATAACAGCAGCAAGGATCACATATGCACAATGTTGGAGAAATGAAGAGCTACCGGCTGAAGAGTTGGACTGAACAAGATATTGGACTGTGTAGAAATGGACAGACTGACTTTATCTCTTAAGGAAAAAGAAAATACAGTTTACTACCATACATGGGACTTTTTCTATCAATGGCTACAGAATTGGAACTCTAATTTGAGCTGAAATACATAGCATTTGTAGAGAAGACTTTGTACACAGTATGTCTGAAGTCTTTGAAACAATTATTTGATTAGTGAGTAGACAACAATAAAACTCTGAAATGCTAAAACGAGGCGCAGCAGCATGAAACTGAATCAGCCATGTGGTCAAAATGGAGCATACATGGCCAGCAGGGAAGAAGAGAGAGAATATTCGGCGCGAGGAGGACAGAAAAAGAAGGAGATGGAGATGGAGAGAGGCGGGAGGCTTTTCTCCCCAGACGAAAATAAAGGTGTGAAAGAAAAGGGTTTGTTTTGTTTTTTAAGGAAAGGAGAAAGCAAGAGGGAGGGAGGGAAAATGGCGAACTGGTGAGTAGAGTGAGTGGAAGGTGATCTGAGGCGAGCTCAAAGTACAGTCGCAAAGGAACTGAGGGACTGGGAGGGAGCCGCTCCCTTTATACTGCCTGTGCAAGGGGCGTGCCCGATTCCCACCCACTCCATGGCGCTGTGCTTTGGAAGTTCCTCTGATTAAGGCCTTGCACTGCGTGTCAAGCCCATTGGTGTGTTTGCATGGAGACCACGAAGAAGAACAGATTTTTTCTGGTCCTTTTGCCAGGGCTCGTGGTCTCAGCTGATGTGGTTGGAGTCAGCCACACAATCAGCCCATTGCCAAAAGCCAAATTTAAAGTGATCTGTCCACTGCCGGTGTGTTTGTTTGTTTGTTTTTTAAATGCCTAGCACTGCAGGCAGATCTGTACTATGTGCCCCTTGCCAAGGCAGAGAAAGCAGTGTGCGATAGGCAGGCATGCAGTGCACAAGGTGTAGCTGCAAAAGGCCAGGTCGGAAGCCATGCTGAAGATGAAGGAAAGCAGGTGGAGGAAAGGGGTCTTTTTTTCTTCTTCCTTAAAGGGAAGTGAAGCAGAAAGAAAAAAAAGTCTCCAGGTTGCAAAAATAATTTCAATAGGATTTTATTCTGAGTATAAAAAGAAGGTGGAAAAAGAAAGAGGCAAAGGTTTGCTTGCTTGCTTGCTAGCTAGCTTGCTTTGGTAAGAAGCAAAGAAAAACGAGAAAAAAGGCAAAGGGAAAAAACATGCAAAGGTAAGAGCAAAAAAGCACTTGCAGAGTCTGATATCCGATCTAGCAATATGGTTGTGTGTGCAGATGAAAGGAAATGTGGGTCTGAGCCACATTCTTATCCTGGGAAGTTTTTTCTGATCTAGGTCAAGCACTGCAGGGCGAAGTCCTTATATATGATACACAGAAAGCACGACAAGGAACACTCAGTTCCTGATGCTGGCGGTGATCACAGCAATGTATAGGTGGTGCCTGAAAACTGACAGGATGCACTGCACAACATAATGTATGAACCAAGCTTATCTGGCTTGTCTCTCCTCCAACAGGTTCTTCGGACAACTGGGTTAATTGCTTCAGAGTAAGAGCAATCAAGTAACATGCACTAGCAGAGTAGCTCATTCACAACAAGCCTTAAGGATTGATGGTAATCTATAGCAAGTGCCCTGGGAATTGTAACATACATTATAAATGCTTACTATTGTTAGGACTTTGCTAGTGACCTCATGGGTCAAGTTCATGTTTCATTTATGAAGGGATTTCGGTGTCAGCAATAAAATTGCCATGTAAAACTTTGCTCGAATTAATGCTATCCTGTGGTTTATATGAAGAAAACTTACCAAAACGAACACTGTAAAGTTACCAGTACAAAAATTTGGAAAATTATTTATGTGTATGTGCAAAGCTGATTGCAGAATATGAATTTAACAATATGGTTTTAACTGGACTTAGAAAAAACATTGGAAAGCTCAAAACCTATGGCAATGGTCATATAATTTGGGAACATGGCCAACAGGTAAAACAATGTATTTTAGTTGTACCAAAATGTAAGGGAATGTCCTTGGAAAGGGAATGTCCTTCAATATTTATAAAATAAATTTCCAAGAGAAACATGGCACATGGTGAAAGAACATACTTTTCAACATTGTGCAAAGACATGAAAACCAAAGAAGCCACTTACATATAAGCATTACCTCCTGTTTCTGAATATATGACTTAGCTCAGTCACCAGTTTCTGTTCAGTGACTGGAACAAATATGAATGGATGGCAACTAACTCAAAAGAATGATGTTCCAAAATTTGACATCATTGGTTTTGAGTCTTTCTGTATCATAGAAATCTAGAAACCAGAATTCTAGTTATTTCTAACAAGAACTCTCCCCCTCTCCCCGCAACATTTCCAGACACTATCTCATTTAGTTATATGAAACCTGCTTGATCAGACCTTGACCAGATCAGTGTAGCCAGCCCTACATCCTGTTTCCACACAGTGGCTAGCTAGGCACCCATGAGAAATCCCCAAGAACTCTCAATGCTCAAGTTCTTTGAGGATCTTAATAAATAAGTAGGTTTGTATTGGAAGAGGAAATTATTTGGGCAGCTTAGCTCACATTTCCCAAGGTTGTTTTAGCTGCAGCAGGATCACAGATTATAGTGATGTGCACCATGGCTAATAGTTATTCTGAAACATAATAAAAAGCACTTGAGTAAGTGTTTTGGCCTACAATTCCTATTAGCCTTTCTCAGCACAGTCCATGATAGGAGTTGCAGGGCAAAACATATGGAAAACCACAAGATGCCCATGTTGTGATCTAAAAATATTTGCTTTATCCCTTCTTGTTTCAAATGAAAGTCTAAGGGTTTCCATAATATTGTCTTTAAATTTAATATTTTAACCTGAATTCCTGAAACACAAGATGTGTACATGGCTATTGAATGACTGGAAGATTATTTCTCTGTTAAAAGCATTGATTAATTTTGCCTAGTGCCAATATGAAGTAAGCCTGAGGCGTCTTCTCCCAGTTACTGAGAATAATTAACACAGATGCACACTTACACATCTTTCAGGAAGAGCTTTCAGGAAAACTTAGAGCAACTTAATTGTTAAAAACACATATATAACTATGTGAAACTATTGATATACCACCATGAAAATTCTCCAAGTCTCAATCCTAAATACAGTGAATTTATTTTGAAATTTCCAGCTTTTAGGCCACTGTCTAGAAAGGTCCCTAAGAATATAATTCTGATCAATTCTAAGTACATTTGATGGACTGCACTACTCATTCATCAAATCAGTGGAATTCTGAGCTAACTTTATTTAATGATAATCTAACACACATAATAGTTTCCTATAGCTCAATCATACCTTGGCTGTAAACTCACCTTTCAGAAAGCAAAATCATCTGTCGGAAACAAACTATACAAAGCCACAGGCATGAAACTACGGTTCTATCATAATTATAACAGAAATCACCCTTAGGCTTCCATTTGTAATACAACAGACTATCATTTCATGTCCTACATGTGGTCAGTTTTTACTTCAGTCGAGGACTGTTTTAAAGGGTAATATTTTCTCAGACATATTTCAAAATTCTTCCTCTTAAGTAAAGCATTTTAATTCTTTCTTCCCATTAATAAACATTGCCAATAAATGGAAAGCATATAATATAGGAACATTTTTATACTTTTTTCTCTTCTTCGATGCATATTATTAAATATATGATAAAATAGGTTTTAATTGCCCTTCCCCGGGTCTTAACCTGCACTTCTTATCATTTACACCCCAGCCATCTACCAAAGAATTCTATATAACAAATAATATCCAGAGATAACACATATTTGACTTAGTAAAACCAAACATAACAAACATTTCTCTATGCCCAAATTGCTTTGGATAGGAGCATACCTATACAGTTGCTTCCCAGAAACCAAAGTTCTACTAAACATTACCAGGTTCCTTGGAATTTAGCACATTAAAGATACCAAATTTATTCAACGCAATCCTGCTTCCAAGCTTACTCTAATATAACTTCTGTTCATTTAATTCTCATTCTCATTCTCATTCTCTCTCTCTCTCTCTCTCTTCTCTCTCTCTCTCTCTCTCTCTCTCTCTCTGTGTGTGTGTGTGTGTGGTGTGTGTGTCTGTGTGTGTGTGTAAGAGAAAAGGTAACTTTGTTATGATAGCACTGCAATCAAATCCCAGGCTGTAAGGGACTCTCTGAAGAACCATATTTTGTGAAGATTAAAGTTGTCACATTCTAAATAAAACAAGTTAAAAAGTTTCCCCTTGGGATGCTAACCAAATAGTTGTTTGATATCCATCTGCAGGTAACAACAAAATTATCTTTCTAAACTCAAATATATGAAATTTAATCTAATATAAACACAGCCGACAAAGGACCCCAATTGTAGTGCAATGTTGTATTTGTAATGGTGGGGGGGGGGGCACAAAGAATGTTTTAATGTCAATCACAACTCTTACCGATGTGTACCATCCAGATTTGATCGGTGAATGAAGTTCAGTTTAGCATCTGCCCAATACAGCTTCTGTTCTTCATAATCTAAGGTTAATCCATTTGGCCAATAAATGTCTGAGTTGATTATAACTGAGCGGCTTGTGCCATCCATTCCAGCACGCTCTATCTTTGGCACTTCTCCCCAGTCTGTCCAATACATGAACCTAGAATTTTTAAAAAGAGAAAAGGAAAAACACATATTATAAAATGTTCTTCTCATTCACATCCGGAACTTTTTCCAATCAAAATGAAGGCATAAGGAACACTTATGTTTCCACCAGATTTTACTGGTCTATCAACTACATCCTTGCCTGGACAAGCAGGGCCTAGCAATGGTAATCCATGCTCTAGTAACCTCCTAACTGGACTATTGTAACACACTCTATTTGGGCATACCTTTAAAATTGTCCAGATGCATCTATTGATCTAGAACAGAGCTGCTAGGACTCTAGACAGGACTAACAGATGTTACAGTGTACATGGATTTCTGAAGGCCTAAGACCCAGAAGAAAATGAAGAATGAAAAAGCATGATGGGACTTACCAGACTGAGATAACTGAGAGGCCAGGAGTGCTTGGAGAATGGAACATAACAGATAAGGTAACCCCACACTGTACCATCCAGAGAGACAATGGGATGTTATGAGAGTGCGTGCATTCAACATAAAGACCAGCATGTTCTGTCAGCAATGCTCAGAGGAGTTCACTGTTCAATCCAGTAGGACTAAGCTGATAGAGTCAACTATAAGGTATAAAATGACTGGGCTTTCCAGCTCCTGTGTGTGCCAGAACAGCGCTGCAATTGGTCACCCACAGTCCTGATGGATCACTGACAGGGTCTATTGGCTGCGAATATGAGTGTTGCATGAATGAGGCATCTTGATATTGTTGCTGGTGATTGCTGAATTTATATACTTCTGTATTCTTTATACCATAGAATAAATGTTACGTGGATAGTGTTTAAAACCAGATCTAATGTTCAGTCTCTCTTTGAGAAGGGCTTTCCTTGGAAACCTGACAGTCTCCTCTTTACTGAATCAAGGACCGCTTTATTATGGTCACACAGACATGACCACATAATGCCAGTCCTGCATCATCTTCACTGGTTACCGATTGACGTCCGGGACCGATTCAAGGTATTAACATTGACATATAAAACCCTAAATGGTTAAGGGCCTGGGTATCTTAAAGAACATCTCCTTCCATATACACCTGCCTGAACTTTGAGATCGTCTTCTGAGGTCCTTGTGAGAAGTAGAAGATTACTGTGACTAATGAACTACAACAGTTAAGGCTATACATCACTTAGGGATTAATGAAGTTACTGTGACTAACAAACTAGAACAGGTAAAGCTATGGATCACTTAGTGATTAATAAAGGTATTGTGATTAACGAACTAGAATAGGTAAAGCTATATAGATCACTTAATGATTAATAAAGTTCTTGTGATTAACACAAACTAATAGACTACAAGATGTAATCGGTAGACATGGCATTAAACTTTTGAACTTAGAATCCAAAGTACGACTGCATAATTAGCTAATGCATATTAATGGTGCCTCCTACTATGACTCAGAGGGTTATTAACATGAACATGAAAGAGCTTTAACATCCCTGATAACCACAATGGGGTGGTCACTGACCTCGAGCCAGACATCCTGGAATGTGAAGTCAAATGGGCCTTAGGAAGTCTGAGCAACAAACAAAGCTTGTGGAGGTGACAGTATTCCCACTGAGCTATTCAAAATCCTGAAAGACGATGCAGTAAAAGTGCTGCACTCAATATGCCAGCAAATTTGGAAAACTCAACAGTGGCCACAGGATTGGAAAAGGTCAGTTTACATTCCAATCCCAAAGAAGGGCAATGCCAAAGAATGTTCAAACCACAGCACCATTGCACTCATTTCACATGCTAGCAAAGTGATGCTCAAAATCCTACAAGCTAGGCTCCTGCAGTATGTGGACTGAGAACTACCAGAAGTACAGGCAGGATTTCGAAGAGGCAGAGGAACTAGAGATCAAATTGCCAACATACACTGGATCATGGAGAAAGCTAGGGAGTTCCAGAAAAACATCTACTTCTGCTTCATTGACTATTCCTGCTTCATTGATGGATTCCAAGAACCAATGTTAATAGTATCAGTTGTCTGAGGTGGATGGGGAAGAATGGGGACAGGAAATTAGGTTAGCTGATGAAAGCCGAGATGTGAGGCAATGAATGCACCAATGGAGTGAGGTTGTTGTTACTGTTTTATTTTTTCCCATTTTTTACTATCCAGTGAATAGAAAAACAACCCCTAATTGCTGAAAGGGGCAAAATGTGGCGTTTATGACAGACCTATAGAGCCCATGGTTAATTGCCTACCTAGTACGAAGGTCATTTATGACCCTATTTACAACTGACAGACAATGCTAAGAAAGAGTCAGTGGCTGAGGTACATATCTGTAGCAATAACTTAGTCATGAGGTCTGGATGCCAAATTAAGATTGTTAGGAATATGTAGAAGGCTGAAAGCCAGGACCTTCCAAGGGTTGCTGGGGAACATGCCACAGATACACGGAGAAGAATTCAATGTGTAGATATTTCTATGCTGACTAGAAGCCTCTGACACAAGCTTACAAATGCCTGGTTTGTGGTGGCATCTATTGAAGAGTTCTTAAAGAACTTGAATGCTAAAATGCTGCTTTTCTAAACAATATGTAATGTGTCCCTAAGATTACCCTTTGCACCAGAAGAATTTAGAGTTGCTTATATAATCCCTGTTCTTGAAAAGGGATCTAAAGAATTACATGCAAGAGCTTAAGAATTATTCCAGTTAAATTAGTGTGAAATATTAAAAATAAAACTACCAAGCATAGAAAAGGACAAGGCAACATGCCTTCTACAAAGCTAAGATCTATGTTTCTAAACTATCAGCATCCGTTAAAGGCTTCAATAAATATGTGGACAAATGTGATGCCATGAACAGTGTTTACTTGAATTTTAAAAAGGCTTTTCACAATGTCCCTCACCAAAGACTTCAGGGCAAGTTTAGTACTCATAGGCTAAAAAGAGAGGTCCTCTATGAATCTATAACAACTTAAAAACAGAAATCAATGGATAGGAATAAATGCACAGTCCTAGAAATAAAGGGATGTTAACAGTGAGGGTCCCTTGAGTATACATAGTAGGATTTTTCACTTGTTCATAAAGGAACTGGAATTAGAGTGAGCCATGCTGTGGTCAAGGTTTCAGATGAGAAGTCAGGTTGCTTACCTGTAACTGTTGTTCTTCGAGTGGTCATCTGTGGAGTCACACATAATGGGTACTACGCCTGCGCAGTGCCTGTTGTCCGCCAGAATATTCAAGCTGCAATGGTTTTTGGTGGGAACTCCGCACCCCTCCCCCTTGGTGCGCCCGCCATTTTCCTCAGTCTCTGGAGACCGGCAAATCGCCCCCTAGTGGAGCCTGCCATTTAATAGAGGAGTCAATAGATGAGACTACCATCCCGTCCTTTGACATCGAGTGGGGCTGGAGGGCGGGTTATGTGACTGCACAGATGACCACTCAAAGAACGACAGTTACAGGTAAGCAACCTGACTTTCTTCTTCGTGGTCTCTGTGCATCACACATAATGGGTGATTAGCAAGCTTCACTTACCAGAGGTGGATCGGTGTCGTCAGTGGAGGATGGATGAAAGGACGGCTCGTCCAAAGGAGCAATCTCATCTGGCTTGGACATCCAGCCTGTAGTGTCTGGTACAGGGAGTTGTCCATGTAACAGCTTTACAAATGTCCAGCAGTAGAACTCCCAATGAAAAAGCCAATGAGGCCACCATGGCTCTGGTAGGATGAACCCTAGGGGCAACGGGAAGATCTATCTTGGCCAGCTGGTAAGCCAGCTCAATAGTCTGTACTATCCATTTCAATAGTCTCTGGGCAGAGAGGGGTGCACCCTTGTCAGGTTCAGAGTATTTGACAAATAAGCGTTTAGTTTTTCTAAAACTCTCTGTGCGTGACCAATAGAAAGCTCGGCACCGCCACACATCAAGGGAATGGAGAGATTTCTCTATCGGAGTGGACGGGAACGGGAAGAATGCTGGAAGCACAATGTCCTGGTTAACATGAAATGCTGTGGCCACCTTAGGGAGAAACACCAGATCTGTGGATCCACACGGAGGGCGGAAAGTTCGCTTGCCCTCCTCGCTGAGGTTATGGCAACCAAGAAAGCTACTTTCCAAGATAGCAATCTTAAATCCGTCGTTGCGAGGGGTTCAAAAGGAGCTTTGGTGAGTGCATGGAGAACTACAAATAGATTCCAAGTCGGTACCGATGGTTGGATTGGAGAATGGAGATTTTGTAGTCCCTTAAGCGCAGGATGAGCGCGTGAGAAAACACGGATGAGCCCGACAGAGGGCTGTGAAAATGGGATAAAGCTGCAATGTAGACCTTGATAGAGGAAGGTTTATGTCCCGAATGGTGCAAAGAAAGCAAGAAAGAGAGATGTTATCAATAGAAGCCAATTCTGGATTAAAACGGTTTGCTTCCGCAAATGTGGTGAAACGTTTCCACTTCACCTCATATGACCGATGAGTGGATGGTCTAAGGGCGGACTGTAGGATGAACTCGATCTCCCATAGAGATGATGCAGCATCGGAGGAGAGTCGAGTGAGGCCCTTCAGTACCAACTGGCGCTCTGGCGTCAGAACTGAGGTGTCTTGTCGAAGTCTGTGAGGGTTAGCAGAGGTAGTTATTTCAGGAGCCACACGGTAAGATTGAGGGTGTTGAGGTCGGAATGAAGAATCGTCCCCCTCCCCTGCGTAATTAGGTGAGGGATGTGTGGCAGACGAAAGAACGTATGTCTTGCCAGCCTAAGAGTGGTCGAGAACCAGGGTTGACAGGGCCACCATGGTGTAATGAGAATGACCCTTGCTTGGTCCCGGGCAGCCTTCTCCAGGGTGCGGGTGATCAGTGCAATCGGTGGAAAGGTGTACAGGAATGAATCTGACCAACTGACCATCAGAGCATCCCCTAGTGAGTTCAGACCCTTTCCCGCCCTGGAGCAATACGTCTTGCATTTCAAATTCGAAGCTGTCGCAAATAGGTCTAATGTCAGGGTACCCCGCTGGCTAAACAAGTCTTTGCAAATTTGGTTGTCCAATTCCCACTCGTGGGTTGACATCTTTCTGCTCAAGGTATCTGCTTCTTGGTTGTGTACTCCTGCTAGATGGATTGCTGTGAGCGAAACCCCTCTGGGGATACACCAGTCCCAAATCTGTATGGATAGATGGGCCAACGGTACCGACATTGTACCACCCTGTTTGTTCAGATAAAAAACGGTAACTTTGTTGTCAGAGGTCACTTGTACCGATCGGTTCCATAACATGGGTTTGAAATATCGTAGTACCTTGAAAACTGCTAGCAACTTGAGAAAGTTGATGTGATTGGACCTCTCGTGTACTTGCCAGGTGCCCTCTGTCCGTAAGTTGGAACAGTGTGCTCCCCAACCCATGAGAGATGCATCGGTATGGAGGGAAATGGAGGGTTGCCGCTGGTGAAGCGGAACGCCGATGGTGAGATTGTCGGGGTTCATCCACCATGTCAGAGTCTGCCAGACTGAAGCGGGAGGAAGGAGACGTCGCCTTGGGGAGTTGCGGAGGGGCTGGAACACTGCATTGAACCACAGCTGGAGTGGTCGCATTCAATGTCTGGAGTTCGGAACCACTAAAATAGTTGATGCCATGTGGCCCAGCAGTTTTTGAATAAGCAATGCTCGAACTTGCCTGCTTTTCTGAACGCGACCGGCTACAAAGTCTGTCCATTCAGATCCGTGGTAAAAATGTTCATGCTCAGACAGAACTGAGTTGCACTCTGATGAACTTGATGACCTGTGAAAGAGACAGGATTTCTCGATATTAATAACGAGCCCCAAGTCCTCCAGGAGAGTGCATGTAAGGTGAACGTCTGCAACAAGTCAGTCCCGAGAAGGGGAAACGATGAGCCAATCGTCTAAATATGGGTAAATTTGAACACCTTGTTGACGAAGGTGAGCACATATTGGAGCCATGCATTTTGTAAATACCCTGGCGGCTATGGCAAGTCCGAATGAGAGGACATTATATTCAAAAATGTCGTAGCCAACTGTAAATTGGAGAAACCTCCTATAAAACGGATGGCTACCTATATGGAAATAGTCGTCCTTCAGATCAATGGATGTGAACCAATGTTCTCTCTCTAGCAGGTGAAGAATATTTTGTAAGGTGGTCATACGGAATTTCTTAGTCGTAATAAAGGCATTGATGCCCCTTAGAATGAGTATGGGAGTAAGCCACCATCCCTCTTCGGTTCCATGAAATATCTTGAGTAGAAACCGCAAGGTCCATCGGAATGGGAGACTTGGCAGATTGCTCCCTTATGAGGTAGCTGGGGTACTTCTTCTCTAAGAATTTCCAATGAGGAAATTCTGGTATAGCACGAGACCCGAAGGGGGAATGACATCAAACTCGATTCTATATCCAAATTCAATTATGGAAAGGACCCATTTGTCAGATGTGATGGTCTCCCAAAGACGGAGTCGGCTTTGCAGCCAGTCTCCATAGGAAGGGGGGAGGGGTGTAGGAGACAGAGGATCGGTTCGCAGAGCCTGTCAACATTGCCTCTTATCAACAGGTTGGTGGCGGCGGCCCTGTTGCTATTGGGCAGCTGGTTGTGTGCGATTTCATTGTTACCGCTGGGGGAATTGTTGGCATGACTGGAAACAGTGGTAAGGTTGGTATCTTGGGTATCGAGATTGATGCCACTTATGACGGCTCGAGCCCGGGATCTCCATCTTCCTGGCGGTGGCCTGAGCATTATAAATATGCGAAAGCTTGTGATCCATCCTATCATGGAAGAGGCCCGATCTGTGAAATGGCATCCCCTCGATCCATCTCTTGGTCTCCTCTGGAAAGTTGCACGAGCGTAACCAGGCATGCCTTCGGAGAACGACAGATCCAACTAGAGCACGGGAATCGCAGTCAACATGATGGGGGGCTGTCGTGAGCTGTTGGATCGCGAGTTGCATTGCCTCTCTTATGAAGACTGGGGCTAGGTCATGTTGTTGCTCTGGGATGGACGACGTGATCGAATCCAACCGCTCCATCAGAAAATACTGATACCTCGCCATCGTCGCCTCGTAGTTGGAGATTCTCAAGCCCAGTCTCATAGCCGCATAAATGCGTCTCACCATGAGGTTGATTTTCCTTCCTTGTCCCTAGGGGTCGAGTGCTCTCTGTTGTATCACCCCTAAGAGGACTCGACCACGATAGAGTTGGGCTTCAAATGTTTAAGAAGGAAGGGAATATCTTGTTCCTTGACTTTGTACATAGACTCATATCTTCAAGATACGAAGTTGATCAGGAAAAGTCCATGTATCCTCCATAGGCAGGATGACGGTATACATCATTGCCAAACTCCTTTCTCAATTTTGAACCTATCAGTGGTTCCGTGTCCAGTTCTCACTGTTGCTTCTTGACCTGCATATAGGTTTCTCAAGAGACAAATACGATGGTCTGGTACTCCCATCTCTTTAAGAACTTGCCACAATTTGTTGTGATCCACACAATCAAAGGCTTTAGCATAGTCAATGAAGCAGAAGTAGATGTTTTTCTGGAACTCCCTAGCTTTCTCCATGATCCAGTGTATGTTGGCAATTTGATCTCTAGTTCCTCTCCCTCTTCGAAATCCTGCCTAGACTTCTGGTAGTTCTCGGTCCACACACTGCTGGAGCCTAGCTTGTAGGATTTTGAGCATCACTTTGCTAGCATGTGAAATGAATGCAATGGTGCGGTAGTTTGAACATTCTTTGGCATTGCCCTTCTTTGGGATCGGAATGTAAACTGACCTTTTCCAATACTGTTGCCACTGTTGAGTTTTCCAAATTTCCTGGCATATTGAATGTAGCACTTTTACTGCATCGTCTTTTAAGACTTTAAATAGCTCAGCTGGAATACTGTCGCCTCCACTAGCTTTGTTGTTGCTCAGACTTCCTAAGGCCCATTTGACTTCACATTCCAGGATGTCTGGCTCGAGGTCAGTGACCACCCCATTGTGGTTATCAGGGATGTTAAGCTCTTTCTTGTATAGTTCTTCTGCCACCTCTTCTTAATCTCTTCTGCCTCTGTTAGGTCCCTGCCATTTTGGTCCTTTATCATGCCCATCTTTGCATGAAACGTTCCCTTCATGTCTCCAATTTTCTTGAAGAGATCTCTGGTCCTCCCTAATCTATTGTTTTCTTCTATTTCTTTGCACTGTTCATTGAAGAAGGCATTCTTATCTCTTCTAGCTATTCTCTGGAATTCTGCATTCAATTGTTTATATCTTTCTCTTTCTCCCTTGCCTTTCACTTCCCTTCTTTCCTCAGCGATTTGTAAAGCTTCCTCAGACAGCCATTTTGCTTTCTTGCATTTCTTTTTCTTTGGGATGGTTTTAGTTGCTGCCTCTTGTACAATGTTGCGAACCTCCGTCCATAGTTCTTCAGGCACTCTATCAGATCTAATTCCTTAAATCTATTTGTCACCTCTACTGTATATTCATAAGGAATATGATTTAGGTCATACCTGAGCGGCCTAGTGCTTTTCCCTACTTTCTTCAATTTAAGCCTGAATTTTGCAACCAGAAGCTCATGATCTGAGCCACAGTCAGCTCCTGGTCTAGTTTTTACTGACTGTATAGAGTTTCTCCATCTTTGGCTGCAGAGCACATAGTCAATCTGATTTCTGCGTTGACCGTCTGGTGATGCCCATGTGTAGAGTCGTCTCTTGGGTTGTTGGAAAAGAGTGTTTGCTATGACCATCATATTCTCTTGACAAAATTCTACCAGCCTATGCCGTTCTTCATTTTGTATTCCAAGGCCAAACGTGCCTGTTATTCTGGTTATCTTTTCGCTTCCTACTTTAGCATTTCAATCCCCCATGATGATAAGGACATCGTTTTTTGATGTTAATTCTAGAAGGTCTTGTAGGCCTTCACAGAACCAGTCAACTTCAGCCTCTTCAGCACCAGTGGTTGGGACACAGATATGGACTACTGTGATGTTAAATGGTTTGGCTTGGATTCGAACTGAGATCATTCTGTCATTTTGGAGATTGTATACCAGTTCTGCTTTTCTTACTCTTTTATTGACTATGAAGGCTACTCCATTTCTTCTGAGGGATTCTTGCCTGCAGTAGTATACCTGATGGTCATCTGAATTAAATTAACCTATTTCTGTCCATTTTAGTTCACGGATTCCTAAGATGTCGATGTTCAGTCTTGTCACCTCTTGTTTGACCACGTCCAGCTTGCCTTGATTCATAGATCTTACATTCCAGGTTCCTATGGAATATAGATCTTTACAGCATTGGACTTTACTTTCACCACCAGATACATCTGCAACTGAGTGCCCTTTCGGCTTTGACCCAGTCGTTTCATTCTTTCTGTAGCTATTAGTACTAGTGGTATGCAGTGTGACTGGTTCCTGTATGCTTTATAAGTCACTGAAGTGGTTACCAGGGGTTCAAGTTTGGCTTCAGAGGAAGCATGTTCAAACCTACTTCCAAGCCCAATCTGCCCACATTCAGCACTCAGGTCCTGAAGACTACAATTGTTTTACAGTTAAAAGGCTGGGAGCAATTCTTCTGCTCAGATCTCAAAAGCCCCACAATCATCCAAAGGACAGAGGATCAGCTAGCATACTTATTCTAATAAAAGAATCCATGGGTATACTCCTCTCCTCTATTTCTTTTTGTTGATGGCCAAGTGGAAAATAAAAGTACTTTCTGTAAGAACTACTTCACTAGATACTTCTGAAGAAGCATGCTGGAACATTATTCCACAGCTACCCAGTTACTTTGCTCAGCCAAGCACAAAAGGAATCAACCTAAAGTGAAGAGCCTGAATAATCTGAGCATAGATGCAATGTTACAAGATAACAGAAAAGGAAAGAAGGGAAGACGATGAGTGAGGAGACAATGACAATAAAGACAAGCAAGAAAATGAGGGCTAGGAAGAAAGAGGCACTGAAGAAAGAATAAAGGAACTTTATGTTCTCTTTTGCCCTCATCATTGCAATCTTTATGGGTCCCCACTGCTATTCATTCTCATCTCAGAGCTAGCACACTGGGAAAAAAAAAAAACAATCCTACAAATAAAAAACATATGGGAGAACTATTACCGCTGTTATCATCATAATTTACATAGTACTATGGATGGTAATATTATTTTATAGGAGTACAATATGACAGATCCGCTCTGAGGAATTACAATCTAAAATGCAACATGGAAGAGACAACAGAGGAAGAAGAGGGCAGCAGAGGCAATGCTAAACAAAGAAAAAATTTGTAATCAAGAACCAGTGTGGATAGACTGACTTTGTCATTGAAGGAGAAAGAAGACACTGACTTCTATCAAACTTGGGACTCCTTTTATTATTGGCAAGAAAAATGGGACTTCGTATAGATTATGTTTCTATCTTATCATAAATAGAAAAAAAATGTGGGGGCTGACCCAGCGGGCTTGATGTTTCTGATGATTGATGTTGTTTTTAGTTTTTCTTTGTTTTTAGGACTAAAATTTTGAATAAAACTTATTTAAAAAAAAAGAACCAGTGTGGTACAGCAGTTAAAGAGTGCAGGCCTGGGGCTCAGGAAATCTAGGTTCTAGTCCCCACTTGGCCATACAGGTCACTGTGTGACTCCAGGCCAATCACAGATTCTCAGCCCAACATACCTCACAGGGTTTTTTGTTATGAGGGTAAGATTTAGATGAGGAGAATTATGTAAGCTGCCTTGAGTTCTTGGAAGGAAAAGAAAGTAGGAGATAAACAAATAAATCAGTCTTGCTAAGCTGCAGGAGAAATAATTACATCCAAAAATGTGTTTGAGTTCTTTAAACTAAACAGCAATATTCCTATTAGAGCAGATCCCTTCAATTCCTTTGGGCACAGGGGATAAACTTAATGGACTGTGATTCACCTTTGGGTTCCAATTATACACTGACTTCAATAACGGATGCACATATATTTAAAAGGCAGGTTGCTTTCCTGTAACCATTGCTCTTCAAATGGTCAACAGCGCATTCACCCATACGCACCAAGAGCCCATGTGCAGGCGCTAATGGCGCCATCCAGGCTATCACCCTCGTCTGCTCCCTCCTTCTTCACAGATTACCTGGCCCCACTCCTCCAAGCATGGGAGGCAATTACTTCGAACTCCTGGGTCATGTCTATATTTGACTGGGGGGCTACAGGTTCAACTCTGATTCCCCAGCGACTCCCATTCCTTGGCTGCACTTATGACAGCTCGCCCTCACAGTATTGCAGGCAGAGAGAAATGTTGTGCTGCCCAAAGGAGCCACACAAGGTAGTCCCCAGGGACCTGCATAGGAGCCCCCTCTTTCCCTACTCCCATTGCTCCATGTCTATTTCCAAGTGCATGGCAGTGCCCCCACACACCTCCAGTTACAGGGTGTCCAAGTGCCCCCCATACCTAGTGGTTGGCTCCTCACTACCCGTCAAGGACTGATCTCATGCATGCTGTGCACAATACCTTCTCTCTCTTGCAGACCTTAGGTCCTCTTCAGTAATCACCTAGTTGTATATGCTCACATGGACCTCGCAGGCCCCCTGCAACTCATCAGGCATTCCGCCACTGTCAGTCCACTATGGGGCACCCTCTGTTGCGAAGCATGGCTGCATATCCACCTTGTGGAGATGTTAGCTGTGAAAACAAGTCTCCGCCTCTTGCTTAGGGCTCCTCTGAGGTTAGCAGGGGCAGATCGCAACACTCAACACCACAATGAGGTGCACCTTGCACAAGCTAGATGGCAATTGATCAGCCCAGCTCATCACCCTGGCATCCACCATTTCAGAGTGGGATCCAGACAGTCAGATCTATATCACAGCCTCCATATAGCAGGCTAGCTCAGTATCCTGCCTGACACCTTGAGCTGCGCTCTCTCAACACTATATGAGCAGGAGCTCAACAACGCAATCCTCCAAGTCTTCTGTGACAGCTGGGGCAAGCCCAAGACAGGCCACTTCATGACCCTCCCCCCATCACCTTAGGGGATCACCAAATTCAGAGAGGCCAGACAATCTGTGTCCTCATACTCCCATTACAGCCCAGGAAGCCATGCTCCTCCCACACCCCTCCTCCAGCAGGAGTTTCCTCTTACTGCATCATAACCTCCTCTTGCACAACAGACAGGGACCACACGCTCCACCCTGATGTCAGGACCCTGAGACTGACCTTGTCAGTCCCTCCCACCCACCATCTCCTCCATCATGCAGGCCACCCTTTTAACTATCCACTCACAGGTCCTGCCATGCCACATGGAAAGGCTTTATGACCTTCATTGGGTCAGAAGGGCCTCACCCTGTTGAGACCCCTACAGAACACGTGCTAAATCATCTGCAGACCCACTTTACCTCAAGTCTCTCTGTCCCTCCTTCCCACAAGTGCACATGGCAGCCATCTCACATTTCCACCCTCCATCCTGGGGTCGCCCACCTTCTCATACCCCCAGGCTCAAAGGTTCCTCCAAGGGCTCCATACATCATCCAGCCAACCCACCCCTGCACACCCTCATGAACCCCTCTGCAATTCTACAGTCCCTATCCATGAGGACCTCGTCACCCTGGCTCTCTTCTCAAATCCTTGTATGCTATGATGGCTGGAGAAAGGGAAAGTCCCCATCATCCCAAGGACTTTCCAAGTGGGTACCTTATACCATCTGCCTAACTTGCAAGACTGCAGGTCTTGACTTCACTGCATGCCCGAGAATACACTGCAAGCACTCTCAAGCTGCCTCGACAGCTCCCCTTTGGTGGCACCTAGATGCAAGGCATCTGCAAAGCCACCACATGGTCCACACCTTCAACCTCTGGAGGCACCACTGCCATGCAAGGCAAGCCTCCACTTTGGCTGTGCAGTCCTTTCACTAATCCTACAATGATGACAGCCCCTCCATCCTACGAGGGGTAAGCTTCCAATCACAACCCTCCCTCCAACCCACTCGCTGTCATCACCTGGCATGCCACCACACCCATGCCTCTGTCCATTAGACTGCCTGGAGATGGTGCAGTCTCCAAGGCACTGAGGGACTGGGCGGGGACCCCTCCCTTTATAACTAGACTCCTGAGCTGCAGAAGTTTCTTGCCTTTTGCTAAGACAATTACAGAAAGATGGCAGTACTATGATATTAATTAACAACGTTTAGAATACAATACAAAGACACAACAAAAGATTGCAAGAGCAGACATTACTCAGTGTTTCAGCTTTCTGCTAGTAAAGGTGACTCTTTGTTGGGAATTATCCTACTTAGTATTTTCTCTTTGTTTCTAGAATTCTACATTTCAACATGGTATGTTGAGTGGTTATTGTAATATTTTACTCCTACCTGTTTACAGGATGACAAATCTTTGTAATGTTTTCCTTATAAGCCAGGATCTTTTCCACACTTCCTTTCCCTGCTCTTCAACGTTCACTTATTTCTATTCATGCCATTTTATGTTCTGCAATGTTGATGCTTTCTACTCTTCAGTTATAGCCACTTTCACAGCAGATCCCTTTGGTGGGATCTATAACCTTTGGTCTTACATTTTGTTTTGCTCAACCTATGTCTTTATTCAGAGTACTTTCTTCATTCCTTAGTTACAGTAGGTCATGGGAACTAGTGTACTGGACTAAAGTCTTCATTGAAAATTTGAAGTTTAAGGGGAATTAGAAAGAATCAAGAGAGGTGGCATCAGACAGATGGTCTGAGAGACGGCTCCAAGCACAAAGGTCAGCATGGAAGGAATGGAATCAGTTGAGAGAATGAGAAAGTTCTGCTTAGGTGGTAAAGTTGAATGCAATTCACAACAACAAATGTGTCAGGCTAAGAACAGAAAAATGGGAGGGTGGGGGCAAAGCTATAGCATACTTTGATGGTAAGGACAGGAAGGCTGTGGTGAATCTGGGGATACGCATGAAGCCAGCTAAGAATTTAAGGATCATCTCTTTAGAGATAATGATTTTGGTAGATTAATACTAGATAAAAGAGTGAAGGGACCATAGAAAGACAATAGAAAACAACACAGGAGATTTCTGCAGTAGTCAAGCTGAAAGCTAATCCCAAAGCCTAGTGATGTTCAGCTGAAATCCTCCACAGCCAATGATTTTATGAGTAAAAATTAAAAGCAAGAACATTGCAATAACAGGAATCAGCTGTATCCTTAATCAAGGGTAAGAGTAGGAAGTAAATTTTGTATCTAGACTCATTTGTGTTCTGAAAAAGATTCCAAGATACTACAGTTAAAAATAAGAAAAGTTCCAGTTCTAAAACAATCATTTGAACTAATGATGCAAAAATAAATTGCTGGAAAGAATGAGTAGGAAACTGCACCAAGAAGGAAAGCGAAGGACTGGAAGAAAACCAAAAATTTCACTGATCACCCTATGAAGAC
Organism: Varanus salvator macromaculatus; assembly: GCA_023646645.1. Lineage (NCBI taxonomy): Eukaryota > Metazoa > Chordata > Lepidosauria > Squamata > Varanidae > Varanus > Varanus salvator. The sequence continues at coordinate 14,302,869 of JAIXND010000754.1, read as the reverse complement.
CAAAATTCACAAAAAATCTTCAACTATTCAGGTTCTGGATTCTAAGGATCTGTTAAGATTATCCTCATGAGGATATAGTCATGAGGTCCTTCAAGCCAAATCAGGTTGTATATTAAAAGTTGAAAGCAAGGACTACCAAGGTGGCTTTCTCGGATTCATTCCCTGTACCATGCACAGGGCTGGCTAGCATTAAGGAGTGTCACTGCAGAGATTAAACTTTGGGGTAGGAAGGAGAGGTTCAGAGTTGTTAAGCACTGGAACAATTTGGGATAAGCCAGGACTGTGTGAAAATGACAGGTTCCACTTGAACAAAAAAATGAATCATATTGTTGATGCTAAAGATAAAAGCGGGGAAGAGAGTAGCTTTTAAACTGAAACCTGGGGGAAACCAACAAAAGATAGACAGCATCTGGTCTGGGTCAATCATCCTTAGGGGATAAAGCTGGACGATTCCAATTGTCCAAATATAGAACGGAAAAAAACAGGCTACAGTCAAACCTGACAGCAAATCAACACAGTTAAATACCATAATACAACACCTATACACTAGACCATAAGTACTCAAACTACAGCCCGCAGGCCAGATCTGGCCCACCACAGAGGTTTTGCACTCACCACACCTGTGCGCGCACACACATGCGTGGCAAGACGGAAGCAAGCAGAGAGCGTTTTGGACTTGCTCAGAGAAAAGGATCTCTTTGCTCGCAAGCCTGTGCCTCACCATGCGTGCACATGCGCCCCGGCCCATGCACCCCTGCACGATCTGCCCTGGCAGCCTGCACCCATCGCTGGCTCCTTTCAACTGGCCCCCTGTTGAAAAAGTTTGAGGACCCCTGCACTAAACAAATATGCAGAGGGTACCACATACAGTTATTTCCTTGAAAATGATAGAAACCTATGAGCCAGAATGAGTGGGATCCCTTGTTTTTAAAGGAGAACTGAGATAAAGTGCATCCTGGTAGAAAAGAGAGAATAATTGGGATACAGTCATCTTTCTATATGAACTATACAGGAAGAACAGGGAAGAGTACCTTTTTGGGCAAGGTACTAGAGCGGGAGACGGCGGGACAACTCCAAGCACTCTTGGAGGAGACGGATTATCTGGACCCATTTCAGTCCGGTTTCAGACCCGGGTACAGCACTGAATGCGCCTTGGTCGCCCTGTACGGTGACCTGTGCAGGGAGAGAGACAGGGGGAGTGCATCCCTGTTGGTTCTCCTGGACCTCTCAGCAGCTTTCGATACCATCGACCATGGTATCCTTCTGGATAGACTTGCGGGACTGGGAGTTGGAGGCACTGCTTGGCGGTGGTTCCACTCCTATCTCAACGGCTGATTTCAGAAGGTGGTGCTGGGGGACTATGGCTCTGCGCCATGGCAGCTATGCCATGGGGTACCACAGGGGTCCATTTTGTCAGCCTTGCTATTTAACATCTACATGAAACCATTGGGAGAGGTCATCAAGAGGTGTGGGCTGCGGAATCATCAGTACACTGATGATACCCAGCTCTACCTCTCATTCTCTACCGATCCAGGTGAGGCGGTGGCTGTGCTGAACCAGTGCCTGGCCGAGGTAATGAGCTGGATGAGGGCCAATAAACTGAAGCTCAATCCAGACAAGACAGAGGTCCTGTTGGTGGGCGGTTCGGGTCTTGGAGCGGGGGACTTGGTCCTGGTCCTGGATGGGGTTGCACTCCCTCTAAAGGACAAGGTCCGCAGCCTGGGGGTACTCCTCAATCCGGAGCTGTCGCTACAGGCCCAGGTGGAGGCAGCAGCGAGGAGTGCTTTCCTACAGCTTCGGCTGGTACATCAGCTGCGTCCCTTCCTGGACTATGACTTCAGGAAGATCAAGTGGGTGAGCACCCGGAGGAAGGTGAGGGAGATCAAGTGGGTGAGCACCCGGAGGAGGGCTTTTTCGGCGGTAGCACCCCAATTATAGAATGCGCTCCCTAGAGCGGTTCGCCTGGCGCCGTCGTTATCTGTTTTTCGGCACCAGGCAAAGACCTTTTTATTTAAGTCGTATTTTAATTGTTAGTTGTTTATTTGGTTTATGGTTCTGTTCTGTATTTAAGTGTTTATGTCTTGTTAGTTGATGGCTTGTTTATTTAAAGTTAATTTAGGTTTATTAATTTTGTTGTTTGGGTTTATTGTTTATGATTGTATTTTAGGTTGGCCGAGATACACCGGGGGGGGGGGGTTAAATACTTAGGATTTTAATTGTATTACTGTTTTTATACTGTTGTAAGCCGCCCCGAGGCTTTGTTGCGATGGGGCGGCATATATATGTTTTAATAAATAAATAAATAAATAAGAAAAGACTGGAAGAGGTGTTGCTCTGTATATCAAAGGAGGCTAGATAATGACAAGCAGGCTAGAAAAGCTGGAAAGGGTCAGCTTCTACCAGAGAACTACTGTGGGTGACAATACCAGCTACAAATTAAATTAGTCCTACAAACATTTGTTGTTGTTGTTGTTAGTCATGAAGTTGTGTCCGACCGATCGCAACCCCATGGACAACATTCCTCCAGGCCTTCCTGTCCTCCACCATCCCCCGGACTCCACTTAGGCTCAAACCAACTGCCTCAGTGACTCCATCCAGCCACCTCATCCTCTGCTGTCCCTTTCTTCTTTTGCCATCTATTGTTCCCAGCATTAGACTCTTCTCTAGGGAGTCCTTCCTTCTCATTAGGTGGCCAAAGTATTTGAGTTTCATCTTCACTATCTGGCCTTCTAAAGAGCAGTCAGGGTTGATCTCCTCTAGGACTGACCGGTTTGATCGCCTTGCAGTCCAAGGGACTCGCAGGAGTCTTCTCCAGCACCACAATTCAAAGGCCTCAATCCTTTTGCACTCGGCCTTCCTTATGGTCCAGCTTTCACAGCCTTACATTGCAACTGGGAAAACCATAGCCTTGACTATACGCACTTTTGTTGGCAGGGTGATGTCTCTGCTTTTTAGTATGCTGTCTAGATTTGCCATAGCTTTCCTCCCCAGGAGCAAGCATCTTTTAATTTCTTGGCTGCAGTCCCCGTCTGCAGTGATCTTGGTGCCCAAGAAAATAAAATCTGTCACTACCTCCATTTCTTCCCCATCTATTTGCGAGGAAGTGAGAGGGCCAGATGCCATGATCTTAGTTTTCTTAATGTTGAGTTTCAGGCCAACTTTTGCACTCTCCCCCTTCACCCGCATCAAGAGGCACTTTAGTTCCTCTTCACTTTCTGCCATGAGAGTGGTATCATCTGCATATCTGAGGTTGTTGATATTTCTCCCAGAAATCTTGATTCCAACTGGTGATTCATCTAGCCCCACCTTTCTCAGGATGTGCTCTGCATATAAGTTAAATAGGCAGGGAGACAGTATACAGCCTTGCCAAACTCCTTTCTCAATTTTGAACCTATCAGTGGTTCCGTGTCCAGTTCTCACTGTTGCTTCTTGACCCGCATATAGGTTTCTCAAGAGACAAATAAGATGGTCTGGCACTCCCATCTTTAAGAACTTGCCACAATTTGTTGTGATCCACACAATCAAAGGCTTTAGCATAGTCAATGAAGCAGAAGTAGATGTTTTTCTGGAACTCCCTAGCTTTCTCCATGATCCAGCGAATGTTGGCAATTTGATCTCTAGTTCCTCTCCCTCTTCGAAATCCTGCCTGTACTTCTGGGAGTTCTCGGTCCACATACTGCTGGAGCCTAGCTTGTAGGATTTTGAGCATCCCTTTGCTAGCATGTGAAATGAGTGCAATGGTGCTGTGGTTTGAACATTCTTTGGCATTGCCCTTCTTTGGGATCGGAATGTAAACTGACCTTTTCCAATCCTGCGGTCACTGTTGAGTTTTCCAAATTTGCTGGCATATTGAGTGTACACTTTTACTGCATCGTCTTTTAAGATGTTGAATAGCTCAGCGGGAATACTGTCACCTCCACTAGCTTTGTTGTTGCTCAGACTTCCGAAGGCCCATTTGACTTCACATTCCAGGATGTCTGGCTCGAGGTCAGTGAGCACCCCATCATGGTTATCAGGGATGTTAAAGCTCTTTCTTGTATAGTTCTTCTGTGTAATCTTGCCACCTCTTCTTAATCTCTTCTGCCTCTGTTAGGTCCCTGCCATTTTGGTCCTTTATTATGCCCATCTTTACATGAAATGTTACCTTCATATCTCCAATTTTCTTGAAGAGATCTCTGGTCCTCCCTATTCTATTGTTTTCTTCTATTTCTTTGCACTGTTCATTTAGGAAGGCATTCTTATCTCTTCTAGTTGTTCTCTGGAATTCTACATTCAATTATTTGTATCTTTCTCTTTCTCCCTTTCCTTTCGCTTCCCTTCTTTCCTCAGCTATTTGTAAAGCTTCCTCAGACAGCCATTTTGCTTTCTTGCATTTCTTTTTCATTGTGATGGTTTTAGTTGCTGCCTCTTGTACAATGTTGCGAACCTCCATCCATAGTTCTTCAGGCACTCTGTCTATCAGATCTAATTCCTTAAATCTATTTGTCACCTCTACTGTATATTCATCAGGGATATGATTTAGGTCATATCTGAGTGGCCTAGTGCTTTTTCTTACTTTCTTCAACTTAAGCCTAAATTTTGCAAGCAGAAACTCATGATCGGAGCCACAGTTAGCTCCTGGTCTAGTTTTTACTGACTGTATAGAACTTCTCCATCGTTGGCTGCAGAGCACATAGTCAGTCTGATTTCTGTGTTGACCGTCTGGTGATGTCCACGCGTAGAGTCGTCTCTTGGGTTGTTGGAAAAGAGTGTTTGCTATGACCATCATATTCTCTTGACAAACTTCTACCAGCCTGTGCCCTGCTTCATTTTGTACTCCAAGGCCAAACTTGCCTGTTATTCCGGTTATCTTTTGGCTTCCTACTTTAGCATTCCAATCCCCCATGATGATAAGGACATCATTTTTTGGAGATTTCTAGAAGGTGTTGTAGGCCTTCATAGAACTGGTCAACTTCAGCCTCTTCAGCACCAGTGGTCTGGGCATAGACTTGGACTATTGTGATGTTGAATGGTTTGCCTTGGATTCGAACTGAGATCATTCTGTCATTTTGGAGACTGTATCCCAGTACTGCTTTTCCTACTCTTTTATTGACTATGAAGGCTACTCCATTTCTCCTGAGGGATTCTTGCCCGCAGTAGTATACCTGATGGTCATCTGAATTAATTCATCCATGGCTGTCCATTTTAGTTCAGATTCCTAAGATGTCGATGTTCAGTCCTGTTATCTCTTCTTTGACCACATCCAGCTTGCCTTGATTCATGGATCTTACATTCCAGGTTCCTATGGAGTATAGATTTTTGCAGCATCGAACTCTCCTTTCACCACCAGATACATCGGCAACTGAGTGTCATTTCGGCTTTGATCCAGTCGCTTCATTCTTTCTGGCGCTACTAGTACTAGCCCTCCGTCCTTCCCCAGTAGCATATTGGACACCTTCCGACCTGAGGGGCTCATCTTCTGGTGTCATATCTTTTTGCTTTTTGGTACTGTCCATGGGGTTTTCATAGCAAAGATACTGGAGTGGGTTGCCATTTCCTTCTCCAGTGGATCACGTTATATCAGAGTTCTCTGCTATGACCTGTTCGTCTTGGGTGACCCTGCACAGCATAGCTCATAGCTTCATTGAGCAACGCAAGCCCCTTCGCCACGACAAGGCAGTGATTCATGAAGGAGCCTACAAACATTATTGTCCCCTTAACCAAAATGCTTGACGAAAATGTAAAATTACTTCAGGGAGGTCTCCAAAGAGACTTGTAATAATCAGTGATGTCAGCTACCTCTGCATTGCCTAGATAAATGCATATTCCAATAATGAAAATGTTATTAAATTTCTTGTGCCTCAGAACAATAGACTGTGGAACTAAGCACTACACAGACAATCAAAAATTTAATCCTAAATGGTGTCATTCAGGTCTGCTATGATAACTAAATGTTGTTGAACTAATTAGTAACACTGGTCAAAGTATATCAGATTGTGTCTGTGTGTGCAAAATTGCAACGGACGTCTAAGAGAGTCACACTTGACTTCAAAAGAGGAAACTTCTCTAAAAATTGGTAAAAAAAGATGTTGAAAGACGCATTAATACAAGTTTAGCTAGAGAGCCAGTATGGTGCAGTGGTTAAGAGCATGGGACTGAGATGATCTGGGTTCGAGTCCCCACTCAGCCATGGAGCCAACTGGGTGACTTTGGGTCAGTCACAGACTCTCAGCCCAACCTACCCCACAGGGTTGTTGTTGTGGGGATAAGATGGAGGAGGAGATGTGAGCTGCCTTGAGCCCTTTGTAGGAAAAAGGCAGGATATAAATTGAAAAATAAACAAACAAACAAACAAACAAACATGTGCTGCAGGTTAGGAATCTGGCTACAAGTTCAAGAGGTTACCTGCATAATCAAATCAGCTTTTAGGGAAAAGAAAGACTTCCTTGAGAAAATGAATCTTTCCCAAATAAAGAAGACAACAGGAAGTACAGGCATGCAATAAGAGATGAGAAAAATGTTTTTGAGGAACTTATTGCTAACAAAATCTAGTCAAACAATACAGAATTTTTTAAACATATCAAGAAACCAGAGAGGGAGGTAGTTGTACTGTTGGATGATAATGGAGTTACAAAGAGTAGTAATGGAAGGTAAGAACACTGCACAGAAACCATATTAATTCTTTTAATCCGTCTTCACTGCAGAAAATATAGAACTGTGACTAAAACAGTATTTTCATCAAGAGAATCTCAGAAACTGAGACAAATAGTTCTCAACCTTATGAACAAATGGAAAATTAATATATTCATATGACACCCATATTAGAGTTCTTACAGAACTCAAACAAGAAACAGCTGTTATTCTAACAAAAATATAGAAAATGTCCTAAGATCAGCCTCCGTACCAGAAGACTGCAGAATGGTCAGTGTATCAAAAAAATTTAAAAAGGGTTCAGGGGTGCGGGGAGAGAGACAATTATAAGCCAGTTAACTCAATGTATGCACCAGGTACATTGAATGAAACCATTATTTAAAATAAGAATTATCAAGCATACTGAAGGACAAGCATTGCTGAGAAAGAATCAACATGTTTTTCCCAAAGGTATGTCTTGCAGTTACATTTTACAGTTCTTTGAAAATGTCAATACACATATGGACCCAGTGATCCAGGAGATACTATTCCAACTTCCAAAATTTTTTTGACAACAATAAACTCTGAATACAACAGCTTCCAATGTTCTTTGACTAAAACCACATATGCAAAGACTTTGTTCATGCAATGGCATCAGGAAGAAGTACACGAGTAAGTATGCTACAGATTTTAAATTTAAAGAAACACATATGCAGAAAGATAGGCCAGTAGCAGATGAAAAGCCACCAAAATTCATAGGTTTAAATTATATAGTACGAGTCGGAAAGCTACCTACTTCCAGATGTTTTAGGCTATGGCACCTATAATCCTTGACCATTGGTCATGTGGGCTGAAGTTATGTTGTGGTCCAGAACATTTGCCTCTGAAACAAGCAACAACACAGAGATAACCATAAGTATGTTTACTAATAGCTGACAATTGCTTAAAGCAGGGGTCCTCAAACTTTTTCAACAGGGGGCCAGTTGACAGGTGCTAGCGGTGGGCGCGGGCCACCAAAGTGGTGCCAGTGGGGGGTGTGCAGGATGAGGTGGCGGCTTGATCAAAAGGAGAGTGTTTTCTCAGAGCAAGTCCAAAACAACCTCCTCGCAAGCAAGCCATGTGCTCGCGTGTGTGCACCCAGCGAGTGCAAAACCTGTGGGGCAGGCTGGTTAAAAGGGCATGGTGGGCTGGATCCAGCCCGTGGGCCTTAGTTTGAGGACCCATGGCTTAAAGTAACACATAGCTTTCAATGTGTTACACTTTGAAAGTGAAAACATCTGGAGAAAAGATAATAAAAGATAAGGGAATCAAATACAAGCAAATAAGTGTGTGCATTCTTCCCTGCCCCCCCACCCGCACACACACAGCCTAACCAGAGACATGTTGAGCAGCCAATGCCAGAGTCCCCTGCTAAGAACTCCATTCATTTCAACTTCAAAAGGGAACGTCAGAGGCAAGAAAACATGCTTAAATCAGAACCAGATTACCACTTTAAGCTTCCCACCCTGTTCCATTGTCAAAAAGCAACTACATATACCCTGTGTACAACTTCTGTTGAAGATCACAGAAGAATTAAATTAGTAACAAAACAGAATTAATACTGTAGCAAGGATTTTAAATTAATTCTATATATTGCAGAGATATTGGGTCTAGACTCATTAGAACTTAAATCATTACAAACGTCCACAATTTTTGAGTGTAAAAGTCACCATCAGGTTTGAACCAAAACAAGAATTTGTGAATCTCTGGATATTTGAAATTTCAGAAGACAGCTGAACTGAAGGAAACTGCAGTGGGCCAGACAAATAAGTATGTGTTACTCTTCAAGTCCAAAAAATCCAGGATGTTCCCTTCTCCGGGTTCCTCCCTTATAGACCATTCTTGCACTTTAGCTTCCTGAGGTAGTAATTCACAACAGGATCAAGCAAGGATACAGTAAGTTCCAATGTCCCAATTTGGGACAGTGAATATGACTGAGAAGATTCCCTTCCCCCACTCCTATTGTGAGAAGTTCTGGGAGAGGGAAGTCATCTCTGCTTGTGTTTAGGGCCCTGCTGCCATCTTTCCTTGACTCCTCTGGAGGAGTCAATGAAAGGAAAGGAAGAACAAAGGAAGTGATTTTACTTTGATTTTGGCTGGGGCTACTTAAAAGGATGCTTGCAAAAGCTTTTCTCTTGTCTTTGGTTTCCACTAGGACACTGTCCTGTGCCTAACTGAACAAGTTTTCTCACAAAGGGGGCACCTTCCAGGTAGGATTTGGCATCCGCACCTCAGTTACGAAGTCAGATGTTTCTCCTCATGGCCAAATTGGAAGTTGCAGACCTGGCCTCCAGCTTGAAGAGTGCTGCAAGCTGTGTTCCTTACTTCTTTCTTTCAAACAACCAACAGTTCTCTGGCAAAAACCACTTAATTTTCAACATACAACCAGCAAACTAATAGCCAACAGAGGAATAGCCTCTTGAGCATGCACAGAATGGTTGGTTGAACCCAAACTAGAAACTATTTCTAAGAATCCTCCTTTTCAGTAACCCTGGTCTCTACCCCTCTCAGTGTGCCGCTCTGAAGAAGGGCTAGCTTCCTAGATTTATGCAGACCCTCTAGTTGACTAGACCTTCTCTCCCAATACTGTAGCATGGGGTCAGGGATCAGATCAGACTCTTCTTCTTCCTTTCCATATTCCCTTCCTGGTTCCCAAGCTCTGCCTAAACACCTGGAGACAGCAGCCATGAGATAAGTTTCTCTGTTTCTCTGTTTCTAAGTTCTCCCTCTTCCACTATCTCTATGTCCACAGACCTTGTTTCCCATTCCTCACTGTTATCATCTGAAGATTGCTGTTGTATGGTATAGTGTATCATGCAAGAAAATTGATTACATTGACTACAGACTGACTACCAGCAAACCGAAGAAAAATTATACTATGAAATTTTTGCAAGATACACTCCAATAGCAATGCTATAATGCAGTGATGGCGAACCTTTTACAGACTGAGTAACCAAACTGCAATCCAAAACCCACTTATTTATCGCAAGGTGCCAACAATGCAATAAAACCTTAATACTGAGGTTATAGTTTAGAAAAAACAACTCATGCATTAACATCTTTTGTCTTAAAAGAAAAAAACACAATAACAGAGCTTTCAATGGTAAAAGGTAAAGGTTTCCCCTTGACATTAAGTCTAGTCATGCTTGACTCTGGGGGGCGGTGCTCATCTCCGTTTCCTAGCAGAGGGAGCCAGCGTTTGTCCGCAGACAGTCTCCGTGGTCATGTGGCCGGCATGACTAAACACCGAGGTGCACGGAATGCTGTTACCTGCCCATCGAAGTGGTACCTTTTTATCTACTTGCATTTGCATGCTTTCGAACTGCAAGGTTGGCAGGAGCTGGGACGGAGCAACAGGAACTCACCCTGTTGTGCAGATTCGAACCGGCGACCTTTTGATCTACCAGCCCAGCAGAACAGAGGTTTAAACCACTGCACCACCTGCAGTCCCTTTCAATGGTATAAACAGCTTTTTATTGAAAGGTAAAAGTTAGTATTTGGCATGCTTTTGCCTACTCTGAAAAAGGTATCTGAGTGCATTTCCTACCTTGAGGGGGCTTCTGCTATAATCACAACCAGTTCAAGCAAATATATATATATATATATCTTGCTCTTGTTTTCATAAATTCTTCACAAGGAAATAAATATGATGCTGCAGATTAAAATATGCCAGGGGGACAGCACAATATTAAAAGAATCTCAGTCTCTTAAATTAGAACATCTCTTTGCTAAATCTTAGATATTAAATTTCAATTTCACATAAAAAACTCAAAGCTAAAATCTTGTGTTAATAAAAACAAATATATTAAACCTCATAGCCAGTCCAAGCACAGTATATCACAGAAGTACACCCCTCACATTTTGTAAATATTTTATTATATCTTTTCATGTGACAACACTGAAGAAATGACACTTTGCTACAATGTAAAGTAGTGAGTATACAGCTTATATAATAGTGTAAATTTGCTGTCCCCTCAAAATCACTCCACACACAACCATTAATGTCTAAACTGCTGGCAACAAAAGAGAGTACACCCCTAAGTGAAACTGTCCAAACTGGACCCAAAGTGTCAATATTTTGAGTGGCCACCATTATTTTCCAGCACTGCCTTAACCCTCTTGGGCATGGAGTTCACCAGAGCTTCACGGGTTGTTGCCACTGGAATCCTCTTCCACTCCTCCATGATGACACCACGGAGCTGGTGGATGTTAAAGACCTTGAGCTCCTCCACCTTCCGTTTCAGGATGCCCCACAGATGCTCAATAGGGTTTAGGTCTGGAGACATGCTTGGCAAGTCCATCACCTTTACCCTCAGCTTCTTTAGCAAGGCAGTGGTTGTCTTGGAGGTGTGTTTGGGTCGTTATCATGTTGGAATACTGCCCTGCAGCTCAGTCTCTGAAGGGAGGGGATCATGCTCTGCTTCAGTATGTCACAGTACATGTTGGCATTCAAGGTTCCCTCAATGAATGTACCTCCCCAGTGCCGGCAGAACTCATGCAGCCCCAGACCATGACACTCCCACCACCATGCTTGACTGTAGGCAAGACACACTTGTCTTTGTACTCCTCACCTGGTTCTCGCCACACACGCTTGACACCATCTGAACCAAATAAGTTTATCTTGGTCTCATCAGACCACAGGACATGGTTCCACTAATCCATGACCTTAGTCTGCTTGTCTTCAGCAAACTGTTTGCAGGCTTTCTTGTGCATCATCTTTAGAAGAGGCTTCCTTCTGGGACGACAGCCCTGCAGACCAATTTGATGCAGTGTGTGGCATATGGTCTGAGCACTGACAGGCTGACCCACCACCCCTTCCACCTCTGCAGCAATGCTGGCAGCACTCATATGTCTATTTCCCAAAGCCAACCTCTGGATATGACGCTGAGCATGTGCATTCAGCTTCTTTGATCGACCTTGACGAGGCCTGTTCTGAGTGGAACCTGTCCTGTTAAACCGCTGTATGGTCTTGGCCACTGTGCTGCAGCTCAGTTTCAGGGTCTTCGCAATCTTCTTATAGCCTAGGCCATATCTTTATGTACAGCAATAATTCTCTTTTCAGATCCTCAGAGAGTTCTTTGCCATGAGGTGCCATGTTGAACTTCCAGTGACCAGTATGAGAGAGTGAGAGCGATAACACCAAATTTAACACATCTGCTCCCCATTTACACCTGAAACCTTGTAACACTAACGGGTCACATGACACTGGGGAGGGAAAATGGCTAATAATGCCCAATTTGGACAGTTTCACTTAGCGGTGTACTCACTTTTGTTGCCAGCGGTTTAGACATTAATGGCTGTATGTTGAGTTATTTTGAGGGGACAAAAAATTTACACTGTTATACAAGCTGTATACTCACTATTTTACATTGTAGCAAAGTGTCATTGCTTCAGTGTTGTCACATGAAAAGATACAATAAAATATTTACAAAATGAGAGGGGTGTACTCACTTCTGTGATATACTGTATATATATCCCCTTGGCAGCACACTGACCAGCCATGTGAAAGCTCGGACGTGTCACGGCTCATGACATCATCACCTGGCACCACTACTGAGCATGCGCATGGCCCCAATGTGCACTGTTATTCGATGCTCGGCTGTTGGGGTGATGCTGGGGAAACTCGGCTCATGTGCTGACAAAGAGGGCTCTGCATGCCCCCTGTGGCATGTGGCATAGGTTTGCCACCACTGCTATAATGTATTGCTGCATCCAATGGTCATTTTATTTACTTTTAATCATCTTCATATTTATTGTGAATACACATATGCTGCTCTATTAGATAATTTGTGACACAGATGGTGTAGCTGGAAGAACATATTAGTACTAAAAGTATTTAAGAAATGGTGCCCTTTCTAGGTCATCCATGCACCAATTTGTGAAGGTCAAATCAGGAATTGCCAAGGTCACCCTCATATTTCGGTAAATCCTGTGCAGCATTAATGTAAAATGGGCAACCACAGAAATGCAGGTTGCTTACCAGTAACTGTCATTCTTCAAGTGGTCATCCATGCAGTCACACACCAATGGAACTTGACATGCAGAGTAAGCCTCATCCAGTGGAAATTTCTAGAGCTGCTCACCATGGAATGGGAGGGAGCTAGGACCGCCCTGCACCCCTAGTGGAACATAGGCAGCAGCTCCCGTCCAGTCCCTCAGTGTCTGAAGACCACGCTGTCCCAGTCATGCAAGGGATCCAAGCATCATATACGGAGTGGTGACTGTGCCCTGCCCCAAGTCATAAGGGGTGGAAGCTGACGATGGCCAGCAGGGAGAAGGGTGGGTTGTGTGACTGCATGAATTGCCACTCGAAGAAAGGCAGCTTGCTTACCTGTAACTGTCGTTCTTCAAGAATAGTCATCTGTGCATTCACACATGGTGCTGTGCCTGCGCAGTGCCTGTAGCCAGGAAGAATACAAAGCTTTAACAGATTTTGGCAGGAACTCCGCATCCCTCCCCAACTGTGCTATAGAGGGTGGGGCACCCGCCATTTTCCTCAGTCTATGGAGACTGTCCAATCGCCCCCTAGTGGAGAGGCAGTTAGCACAAGATGTCACCAGTAAAGAGGAGCTAACTAAAGAATATACATGTATATACATGTAGTAGTCATGTAAAGGGAGGAAAACTTCCTGTTCCCAATCACCGACACCGATTGGGGCTAGCGGGTGGGTAGTGTGAATGCACAGATGACCACTCGAAGAACGACAGTTACAGGTAAGCAACCTGCCTTTCTTCCTCATGGTCTCTGTGCATCACACATTATGGGTGACAAGCAAGCTTACCAACCAGAGACGGGATGGTGTCATCAGCGGAGAATCGAGGAGAGGACAGCACGACCAAAGAAGCAGTCCTGTCTGGCACGCACGTCAAGTCTATAATGCCTGGTAAATGTGCAGGGAATTGTCCATGTCACTGCCTTACAGATGTCAGGCAGTGGGATGCCAGCAGAAAAAGCCAAGGAGGCAGCCACAGCTCTGGTGGAATGAACCTTGGGTACAACAGGGAGGTCCAGCTTAGACAATTGATATGTCAGTTCAATGGTTTGGACAATCCACCTGGAGAGTCTTTGGGAGTAGATAGCAGAGCCAGTGTCCAGTTCTTAATACTTAATGAAGAGGCGTTCGGTCTTTCTGAAGTTCTCTGCACGGGACTGATAGAAAGCTAAGCATCGACATACATCGAGACAATGGAGAGAGTTTTTTGGAAATTTATCATACGCCTAAGTGTACTAAGAAGACAATTATGATAAACTATTGAAGGATCTCCTTCATGGATCACTGCCTTGTCGTGGCGAAGGGGCTTGCGTAGCTCAATGAAGCTATGAGCTATGCCGTGCAGGGTCACCCAAGACAAACAGGTCATAGCAGAGAGCTCTGACAAAACGTGATCCACTGGAGAAGGAAATGGCAACCCACTCCAGTATCTTTGCTATGAAAACCCCATGGACAGTACCAAAAGGCAAAAAGATATGACACCGGAAGATGAGCCCCTCAGGTCGGAAGGTGTCCAATATGCTATTGGGGAAGAGCGGAGGGCTAGTACTAGTAGCGCTAGAAAGAATGAAGCAACTGGGTCAAAGCCGAAAGGACACTCAGTTGCAAATGTATCTGGAGGTGAAAGGAGAGTCCGATGCTGCAAAGATCTATACTCCATAGGAACCTGCAATGTAAGATCCATGAATCAAGGCAAGCTGGATGTGGTCAAACAAGAGACGACAAGACTGAACATCAACATCTTAGGAATCAGTGAACTAAAATGGACAGGCATGGGTGAATTTAGTTCAGATGACCATCAGGTATACTACTGCGGGCAAGAATCCCTCAGAAGAAATGGAGTAGCCTTCATAGTCAATAAAAGAGTAGGAAAAGCAGTACTGCGATACAATCTCCAAAATGACAGAATGATCTCAATTCAAATCCAAGGCAAACCATTCAACATCACAATAGTCCAAGTCTATGCCCAACCGCTGGTGGTGAAGAGGCTGAAGTTGACCAGTTCTATGAAGGCCTACAACACCTTCTAGAATTAACTCCAAAAAATGATGTCCTTATCATCATAGGGGATTGGAATGCTAAAGTAGGAAGCCAAAAGATAACCAGAATAACAGGCAAGTTTGGCCTTGGAGTACAAAATGAAGCAGGGCACAGGCTGGTAGAAGTTTGTCAAGAGAATACAATGGTCATAGCAAACACTCTTTTCCAACAACCCAAGAGACGACTCTACACATGGACATCACCAGACGGTCAACACAGAAATCAGACTGACTATGTGCTCTGCAGCCAACGATGGAGAAGCTCTATACAGTTAGTAAAAACTAGACCAGGAGCTGACTGTGGCTCAAATCATGAGCTTCTGCTTGCAAAATTTAGGCTTAAATTGAAGAAAGTAAGGAAAAGCACTAGGCCGCTCAGGTATGACCTAAATCATATTCCTTATGAATATACAGTGGAGGTGACAAATAGATTTAAGGAATTAGATCTGATAGACAGAGTGCCTGAAGAACTATGGATGGAGGTTCGCAACATTGTACAAGAGGCAGCAACTAAAACCATCCCAAAGAAAAAGAAATGCAAGAAAGCAAAATGGCTGTCTGAGGAAGCTTTACAAATAGCTGAGGAAAGAAGGGAAGCGAAAGGAAAGGGAGAAAGAGAAAGATACAAACAATTGAATGCAGAATTCCAGACAACACCTAGAAGAGATAAGAATGCCTTCCTAAATGAACAGTGCAAAGAAATAGAAGAAAACAATAGAATAGGGAGGACCAGAGATCTCTTCAAGAAAATTAGAGATATGAAGGGAACATTTCATGCAAAGATGGGCATGATAAAGGACCAAAATGGCAGGGACCTGACAGAGGCAGAAGAGATTAAGAAGAGATGGCAAGATTACACAGAAGAACTGTACAAGAAAGGGCTTAACGTCCCTGATAACCACGATCAGCTGGTCACTGACCTCAAACCAGACATCCTGGAATGTGAAGTCAAATGGGCCTTAGGAAGTCTGAGCAACAACAAAGCTAGTGGAGGCGACAATATTCCAGCTGAGCTATTCAAAATCCTAAAAGACAATGCAGTAAGAGTGCTACACTCAATATGCCATTCAATATACACATTCAATATGCCAGGAAATTTGGAAAACTCAACAGTGGCCACAGGAATGGAAAAGGTCAGTTTACATTCCGATCCCAAAGAAGGGCAATGCCAAAGAATGTTCAAACTACCGCACCACTGCACTCATTTCACATGCTAACAAAGTGATGCTCAAAATCCTACAAGCTAGGCTCCAGCAGTATGTGGACCGAGAACTCCCAGAAGTACAGGCAGGATTTCGAAGAGGGAGAGGAACTAGAGATCAAATTGCCAACATACGCTGGATCATGGAGAAAGCTAGGGAGTTCCAGAAAAACATCTACTTCTGCTACATTGACTATGCTAAAGCCTTTGATTGTGTGGATCGCAACAAATTGTGGCAAGTTCTTAAAGTGATGGGAGTACCAGACCATCTTATTTGTCTCTTCAGAAACCTATATGCAGGTCAAGAAGCAACAGTGAGAACTGGACACGGAACCACTGATTGATTCAAAATTGAGAAAGGAGTTCGGCAAGGCTGTATACTGTCAGCCTGCCTATTTAACTTATATGCAGAACACATCATGAGAAAGGCAGGGCTAAATGAATCACCAGTTGGAATCAAGATTGCTGGGAGAAATATTAACAACCTCAGATATGCAGATGATACCACTCTCATGGCAGAAAGTGAAGAGGAACTAAAGAGCCTCTTGATGTGGGTGAAGCAGGAGAGTGCAAAAGTTGGCTTGAAACTCAACATTAAGAAAACTAAGATCATGGCATCCGGTCCTCTCACTTCCTGGCAAAGAGATGTGGAAGAAATGGAGGTAGTGACAGATTTTATTTTCCTGGGATCCAAGATCACCGCAGATGGGGACTGCAGCCAAGAAATTAAAAGACGCTTGCTCCTGGGGAGCAAAGCTATGGCAAATCTAGATAGCATACTAAAAAGCAGAGACATCACACTGCCAACAAAAGTGCGTATAGTCAAGGCTATGGTTTTCCCAGTTGCAATGTATGGCTGTGAAAGCTGGACCATAAGGAAGGCTGAGCGCAAAAGGATTGAGGCCTTTGAGTTGTGCTGGAGAAGACTCCTGTGAGTCCCTTGGACCGCAAGGCAATCAAACCGGTCAGTCCTAGAGGAGATCAACCCTGACTGTTCTTTAGAAGGCCAGATAGTGAAGATGAAACTCAAATACTTTGGCCACCTAATGAGAAGGAAGGACTCCCTGGAGAAGAGTCTAATGCTGGGAACAATAGATCGGACACGACTTCGCGACTAACAACAAGAACATTGAAGGATATTAAGACTGATTTGGAAAAATGGGCTAATTTGCAATTTTCTTTGCTGGGAAGAATAGCACTAGTTAAAATGAATATATTACTAAAGCTTTTGTTTCTATTCCAAATGATTCCCATAAAAATTTATAGAAAAATTTTTGGTGATTTAAATTTTCAAATTTCAAGATTTATATGGAGAAAGAAAAAACCAAGGATTAAACTAAAAATACTTCAGGAGGCTAAAGGGAATGGGGGCTTTGGTCTCCCTGATTGGATGCTGTATTATCAAGCTTCTGTTTTAGCGTGACTAAAAGAATGGGTAACTTTAAGAAATAAGGGAATCTTGTATCTTGAAGGTCATGATTTGCAAATGGGCTGGCACGCTCATATGAGGTATGAAAAGTGTAAGGCACATGGTTGTTTTTTAAGTCATTATATTAGGAAATCATTAATGTTGGTGTGGGAAAAGTTAAAGACAAAACTGTATAATAAATTGCCAAGATGGCTCTCACCTATGGAAGCTTTTGTGTATCCAAATGCATTGAATTTTGAAGGGCTCATTAGATATGATGACACTCTGGATAAGGATGGAGGATTGAAATTGAATCAAGAATCAGAAGAACAGGGATCTAGTAACTCTTGGTGGCATAAGGTGCAGATACAATCGAGATAAGCTAAAGACTATAAAGAGTGGGGCTTTTACAAGGAATGAACAGCATTTGATCAGGTGATGCTTAAATCAGATGAGAAAATGATTAAAAGACTATATAATTTCTTACTTGATAGGAGAATGGAAGATGAACAGGTTAAGGAAACTATGATAACGTGGGCACAAAGCTTTGGATATAATATTGAATTAGAAAAATGGCAAAAGCTATGGGAGAGAAATATTAAGGTAACATTAGCAGCTTCGTAAAAAGAAAACTTGTATAAAATGTTTTATAGATGGTATCTATCACCAAATAGATTAGCTATTTCCAAATATGTCAAATGGATGTTGGAAATGTAAACATAAATTGGGTACTTTCTATCATATGTGGTGGACTTGCGATTACGCGAAAAAGTATTGGATTAAAATACATAAATGGCTTGAGGAAATGTTACAAAAACCTTTAGTTTTTAAACCTGAAGTCTTATTAGGCATTATATCTGTTGATATTAGTAAACAAGAAATGTATTTGATTTTACATGTAATTACTGCGGTGAGGATTGCATTTGCTCAACACCGGAAAAGTGAAGAACCACCCACTGACGAACTGATTGTAAAAAAGATCTTGGACTGTGCAGAAATGGACAGATTGACTTTATCATTGAAGGAGAAAGAAGATACTAACTTCTATCAAACTTGGGACTCTTTTTACTATTGGCTAGAGAAACGGGACTTCGTATAGATTTAAACATGTTTTTAAGTTATCATAAATGGGAAAAAAAATGTGGGGGCTGACCCAGCAGGCCCAATGTTTTAGATGATTGATATTGTTTTTTAGTTTTTGTTTTTAGGATTATAATTTCGAATAAAAAACTTATAAAAAGAGAGAGAGAGAATGGAGAGATTTTTCTATCAGTGTCGAGGGCACAGGAAAGAAGAGTCGTAGGATAATGTCCTGATTAATGTGAAAAGGTATAGCAACTTTAGGAAAGAATGCAGGGCGAGTTCAAAGGACTACCTTTTCCTTATGAAAGTTGAGGTAAGGCGAGTGAACACAAAGAGTGCAAAGTTTGCTCGCTCTTCTAGCCGAGATGATGGCAACAAGAAAAGCAGTTTTCCAGGACAGCAGATGTAATTCAGTTGTCGCCAAAGGTTCAAACAGGGCTCTGGTAAGAGCTTGCAATACAACAGATAGGCTCCATATCGGTACCACGGGGTGAACTGGAGGTTGGAGATTCTGTGGTCCCTTCAGAAAACGATGAATGAGAACATGTGAGAAGACGGAGGAGCCGGATACTGGACCACAAAAATGAGAGATTGCCGCGATGTACACCTTAATAGAAGTGGGCTTAAGTCCATGCTGATGTAAGGAGAGTAGGAAAAGTAAAATATTGTCAATTGAGGCCAAATGAGGAGGGAAGTGGTTGGTCGCCGCAAAGTTGGTGAAACATTTCCATTTAGCCTCATACAATCGGCGGGAGGCTGGTTGTAGAGCAGATTAGAGAATGAATTCGATGTCCGACTGGAGAGGATTCGGTTTTGACATGCTGTGTGTAGGCTCTTGTCGGTACCGATAGTTGTTCCAGTACCGAGGGAAGTGTCAGAGTCATCAGGACCGATGAGGTTGTCCGGACCAAGTTGAAGAAGAAGGAATAGTTATTGGAGGAGCCACGCGGTGACGTTGAGAGAATCAAGATTGGGATGGCGAATTGCCCCATTTTCCTGTGTAATCAGGTGAGGGACTAGTGGTAGACGGAAAAGGGTTTGGCGGGAGAGATTGAGGATGGTTGGGAACCAGGGTTGGCGTGGCCACCATGGCGTAACAAGAATTCCCTGGGCTTTGTCGTGGGCAATTTTTTCCAGGGTCTTTGTGATTAGCGGGATCAGGGGGAACGTGTAAAAAAACACGTACATCCAACTCACCATCAGAACATCGCCCAGAGAGTTCAGACCCATGCCTGCCCGGTAGCAGTAATCTGTGCACCTCAAATTGATCACTGTAGCAAACAGGTCTATGGTCAGGGTGCCCCAGCAAAGGAAAATGGTGTCACAGACCTGCCTGTCCAACTCTCACTTGTGATTTGAGGACATTTTCCTGTGGAGAGTATCTGCTTCTTCGTTGTCTATACCTGCAAGATGGACTGCTAGTAGGGTAATCCCCCTGGGGATACATCACTTCCATATTCACAGGGCTAGGTGAGCCAACAGTACTGATTTTGTATCGCCCTGCTTGTTGACATAAAATACCATCACAACATTGTCCAAGGCTACCTGAACTACTCTGTTTCGAAGGGTGGACTCGAAGGATCGCAGAGCCTTGAAGACTGCAAGTAGCTCCAGATAATTCATGTGCTTGGCCTTCTCGTGGCCTTGCCAGGTGCCCTGAGAGCATAGGTTGGCACAATGAGCTCCCCATCCCGTAAGGGAGACATCAGTGTGGAGGGATACCGAGGGCTGTGGATGGCTGAGAGCAGATGCTCTCGGGATGGAGAGACAATTAGCCAATCATCAAGGTAGGAATATATTTGGACGCCCTGTAACTGAAGGTGGGCGCAAACAGGCACCATACATTTCGTGAAAATCGTGGAGCCGTAGCTAGTCCAAAAGGGAGGACATTATATTCAACAATATCAGAGCCAACCGTGAAGCAGAGAAGCCGCCTGTGAGATGGGTGGATGCTGATATGGAAATAGGCATCCTTTAAGTCGAGAGAGGCAAACCAATTTGCTCCCCTGAGCAATGGAAGGATATTTTGAAGGGTGGTCACCTGAAATTTTTTAGTTCTAATGAACTTATTCACACCCCATAGGTCGAGTATAGGGCGTAGACCACTGTCCCGCTTTGGGACCATAAAATATCTCAAGTACAAACTGTGAAGCCCCTCTGAGGGAGAGATCTGGGTACTCACTCCTTTACGAAGTAATTGGAAGACTTCATCTCTTAGAACTGCCGATGGGGAAGTGTACCGGATCAGTCCCAGAGGGGACACAGTCTCAAATTTGATTTTATATCCGTGCTCAATGATGGAAAGCACCCACTTAGCAGATGTGATGGACTCCCAAATGGGGAGTCGGCCTCGCAACTGGTCCCCAAAGGGGAGCTGGGGGGGGGAGGTGGATGAAAGGAGAGAAGATCAGCTTGCATGCCTCGTCAACACTGCCACTTGTTGGTGGGTTCACGATGCCGACCTTGCTGGAACTGAGCAGCAGGCTGGCCTTGGTTGTGTTGCTGGTGTGGCTGATATTGTTGGCGTGGCTGGTAACGGTGGTACAACTGGTATCGATGATAGTGAGATTGCGGCCACTTACATCAGTTTGCATTAGGTATCTCCATCTTCCGGGCAGTGGCTCGAGCGTTGTAAATGTGCTCAAGCTTATGGTCCATGCAGTCGTGGAAGAGACCGGAACCGATGAAAGGCATGCCTTCGATGCACCTCTTAGTCTTGTCTGAGAATTTCAGGAGTGTACCCAAGCATGTCGGTGTAAGGTGATGGATCTGACTAGTGCTTGGGAGTCACAGTCCACGTGATGGTGCACCATACTGAGCTGTTGGATGGCTAGTTGCATAGACTCTCGGATAAAAATGC
Source organism: Varanus salvator macromaculatus (assembly GCA_023646645.1). Classification (NCBI taxonomy): domain Eukaryota; kingdom Metazoa; phylum Chordata; class Lepidosauria; order Squamata; family Varanidae; genus Varanus; species Varanus salvator. Next base: position 14,281,637 of record JAIXND010000754.1, on the reverse strand, counting down.
GGGCCAGGTCACATTGCTGCTCTGAAATAGTGGAGGTGATGGATTCCAGGCGTTGCATCAGAAAGTACTGATACCTGGCCATTGTCGCCTTGTAGTTTGATATCTGCAGGCCTAGCCCCATAGCTGCATAAATATGGCGCGCCATCAGGTCTATCGTCCGGCCTTCCTTGTCTCTCGGGGTCGAATGCTCCCTGTTCTCTCAACCCTGCGAAGACTCAATAACTATCGAGTTTGATTTAGGGTGCTTCAACAGGAATGGGATGTCCTGTTCCCTAACCTTATACATCGACTCGTATCTCCGGGACATCGGATGAGGCTGGCTTGGAATCTCACAGGTGTCCGTCATAGCCTGGCACAGAGTTGTTATGAGCAGAATGACTGTTCCTTACTAACGATGTCATAGAAGTGCTCATCATTGGTATTTGCCCAGTGTTCCATTTCTATCTACAACGACCACGTAAGTTGAGCCATGAGCATTTTGAAGGTAGAGTCGGACTCTTCCGGCAACCCAGGTCCCTGGGTCAAGATGACAGCATCGGGGAATGGGGCAAGCTGGTCCGAGTCCTCAGAGTCCGAATCATAATGATATGGTGGACTAGATGACAAGTTGGCTGGGGATGGAGGAGGGCAGGAAATTCCAGCCACCGAGGTGGAAGGCACTTCCATTCTGGAAGGATGGGACCAGCGTCTGCGCTCCTGAGGCAAGGGATACTAGCTGTACGGTGGCGGGTAATCCCAGTGATGAGACTGCGGTGGCTTGAAACCACTGTATGGGTTCGGAACCCAGATCCTGGTGGATTATCCTGAGAAGTGTTGGTGGCAACGCATGTTGGATAGAGGCAGAGGCCTCAGGGATGCCTCTGGCGATGATGGCATCGAAGTCGGCGATTGAGCCAGTGGATGGCTCAGTAGAGACCAGGGTGGTGAATCCCGAATCTCCCCGTCAGATATTGATCCATGGAGCACAGCCTTGGAAGGATCCAACGCCGATGGAACTGACGAGATCCACTGAGGGGATCCAGGCAGTATGACCTGCATTACAGCCTGTTTCGTTGGACCCAAAGGTGTCGTGACCAAAGCATCTGTTGGGACCGATGGTGCTGTCAAACCCGAGTCCCTGCAAGACTCCTGGGCAAGCCTATGTTGCTTGTGGTCGGCTTTGTCGGTCTTAGCCTTCTTAAAGACTGACAGATCCCCTTGCCTGGTGTGCTTCCGTTTCTCCTTTTGTTTCAAAGAGGAGGAATGGGAGGAGCGAGTAGTCTCCCTGGAAGCAGCTCCCTCGGATGGTGGATGAGGGCAAGTCACCATGGGTGGGCCCGCTGGAACGGCCTGGGTGGCAAGCTCATCCGAGGCTATGAGGGCCTGATCCCAAAGGATCTTCCTCAGCCGGTTCTATTTTTGTGGGCCTGTTTGGTGAGCGACTGACAATGGTCGCATTTGTCAGTGCGATGTCCCTCTCCTAAGCATAGGAGGCAAAGCTCATGCGGGTCCGTTGGAGACATTTTGGCCCCACCCCTAGAGCACTTTCGAAAAACAGTGCACTGAGCCATTGAGAAGAAATGGATAGCGAACGGAGCAAAGTGAAAGAAGAAAGCAAAAAAGGTTAGTATAATTTTTTTGAGGGGGGAATTTAAACTGTCTAACTAGGGAAAGGTAAGGATGTGAAAAACCTGGAAAAGGGTTTTTTAACTAGAAGAGCAAGAGAAACAGCAGTTAGAAAAGAGCAAGAGAATGTAATGGAAGATAACAAATGGCTCAAGGCAAAGCGATCAGTGGTTGAAAGAAGACTGAGCAAAATGATGGGCGCTCTGCCCTTTATAGCACAGCGGGGGAGGGGTGCGGAGTTCCCACCAAAATCCGTTAAAGCTTTGTATTCTACCTGGCTACAGGCAGTGCACAGGCACAGCACCCATAATGTGTGATGCACAGAGACCACAACGAAGAACAACAGTTACAAGTAAGCAACTTGCCTTTTTTCTTCATGATCTCCATGCAAATCACACACCAATGGGGTGATTAGCAACCTGACCCCTCAGGAGGAGTGGGGCTATCATCACTGCAGTATAGATGAGAGGACAGCCCCTCCAAAGGCACAGTCCTGTATGGCACGGACATCTAGCTGGTAGAGGTGCACAAAGGTCAACAGTGTGGACCATGTCGCTGCCCTACAGATTTCCTGAAGAGGAACGCTGGCCAGTAAAGCAGTGAATGTGGCCAGGGCCGCATTCCAGGGCCGCATGGAGTGCATGCGTGGCAGTCCAGTCATTGGGATCTTGGCCATCTTGTAAGCGAGAGTGATGGTGCTACAGACCCATTTGGACAGTGTCTGGCTTGGAGACAGCTTCCCCAGCTTTGGGGACTTCGTAGCAAACAAAGAGGCTCTCTGAGCGGCGCATGGTCTCAGTAGGCAAGGGCCCTTCTGACGTCTAGGAGATGGAGGGTGGCCTCAATGGAGGTGGACAGGCTGAGGAAGAAGGCAGGCAGGATGACATCCTGGTTCAGGTGGAACGAAGATGTCACCTTTGGAACAAAGCTTGGGTCTGGATGGAGTATGGCCTTGTCCCTGTGGAACATCGTGAATGGAGCGATGTGGACCGATGTGATGGCCACCAGGAAGGCAGTTTTCAAGGATAAGAGCCTAAGGTCTGTTGTGGCCATCAGTTCAAAAGGCCTCTTTGTGAGGTCCTGCAAGACTAGAGAGGCTATGGGGGGGGGGCAGTGGGGCAAGGTTGCAGAGGCCCCTGAGGAAATGGCATCCCAAGGGGTGAGCGAATACGGAGGACTCTTGTACAGGGGGTCCTCTCCCTGATGGGGGAGAGGCCTGCTGCGAAGCGGGATTGCAGGTACTCCAGGATATGTTCCATGGAGGCCAAGGAGGAGTCAAGGCCCTGTCCTGCAGCAGAAGCAGCAGCACGTGGAGGGTTTGAGGGTAGCCAAGAGCACGGCAGAGACCTCCTGAGGTAGGGAGCCGTAGAGTTCTGTCAGGGGGTTATTTTCCAGGCTGTTAGGTGCAGGGTCCTGAGGTCAAGGTGCAGGACCCTGCCCTGGTCCTGGGAGAGGAGGCTGAACCTGAAGGGCAGGTGGTAGAAGGTGTTCCCTGACAGGTGGAAGAGGAGAGGGAACCAGGGTCATCTCAGCCACCAGGGAATGATCAGAATGCAGCTGGTCCCCTCCCTCTGGACTTTGGCCACTACTTTGGTGATCAGGGGGAAGAGGGGGAAAGGCATAGAAGAGGTCCCCCTCCCATCTCTATAGGAATGCATCCCCCAGGAATGCCCTGCTGCATCCTGCTCGGGAGCAGAACACCTTGCACTTTGCGTTGTTCAGGGTAGTGAAGAGGTCGATCTTGGGCTGACCCCATTTGGTGCACAGGAAAAGGAAGGTGGCTGTCTCCAGTTCCTACTCGTGGGGGGTGGAGGCTGCATGACTGAGGGAGTTGGCTAGTGTTTAGGCGCCCTGCAACGTGAACTGCGGTAATGGTGATGCCCTTCTGGGTGCTCCAGTGCCAGATGTCTGAGGCCATGGTTGCGAGGCAGGCAGAGTCCCTCCCTGCTTGTTCAGGTAGTACATGATGGAGTTGTCTGTGGCTACCTGAACATGACATCCTGACAGGGAGTCCTGGAAGGATGCCAGGGCCTTCTGGACCACCAGCATCTCCAGGGCGTTGATGTGGAGACAGGTCTCCCTCTGGTCCCACTGACCTAGAGCACGTGCGTACACATAGTGAGTGCTCCAGCCAGTGCTGGAGGCGTCGGTGGTCACAGAGGACCAAGGGGGTGGGAGGGGGGGAGGCATAGCCATGGTGAGGTTGTCCACGGTGCACCACCATAGCACAATGCACCTTCTGGGCGGGGAGGGGTCAGGTGGGTTGTGTGAGGGTCTTTGTCCCACGTGAAAGCTCTCACGAACCACAGCTGAAGAGGTCTCATGTGGAGCCTTGCCAGCTGAAGCACTGCAACCGTGGAAGCCATGAGGCCCAGCAGCTTCTGGATGGTATGAGCAATGGAAAGAGGTGTGGCCCTGATGGCTACGGCCAGGGTGGCAATGGCCTCTGCCATTGGCTGCAGTAGAAAGGCTTTGACAAAGGGTGGCGTCCAGCCAAGCCCCTATAAAGAGTATAGACTGTGTAGGAGAAAGAATAGATTTGTCATAGTTTATGAAGAGACACAGGTCCTGAAGGAGGCAGCGTGTGAGAGACAAGTCACACAGTAAATCCTCCCTGGAGGGGGCCATGAGGAGCAAGTCATCAAGGTAGGGAAAAACCTATATCCCCTGGAGCCTGAGGTGGGCGCAAGCAACCGCCACGCATTTGGTGAATATGTGTGGGGCCGAGGCTAACCCAAAAAGCAGGGCGCAGAATTGAAAGGCCTGCTAGCTGATTTGGAAGTGCAGAAAATGTCTGAACTTCAGGTGGATTGCGATATGAAAGTTAAGTGTCCTTGAGGTCTATACATAGAGTTGAGGTCTGGACATAGCGGCCTCACAGTTGGATATCCTGAAGGCAAGCGCAGCCGTGGCATAGAACTCTTTGGACATAGCATCCAAGTGCGCCACTCTCTGTCCACTGGGGTGGACTGGTCCCTTTGTGGGGTACCCTGCATGGCCTCCACAATGATGGAGTTAGGCCTAGGATGGTGAAGGAGGAAGGGTAAGGGCTTGACAGTGACTTTAAACCTGGATCCAGCCCTGCATGAGATGACCAGGGGGCCAAATGGGGCCTTCCAGGATTGCTGTGCTGTGCGCAGCAGGGCGGGCATGACTGGGATGGACACTGTGGTATTATCCTCAGAGGCAAGCACATTGTAGCATGGGTCTGCCTCAGGTTCAGAGGGCTGGCAGGTTTGGATGCTTAAGTCTTTGGCCACGTGGAGCACCAGCTCAGAAAAACTACCCCCCCCCCTTGGCCAGTGAAAAGGAGATGTCCTAGTCAAAAGCCTGTCTCCCTGGGGAGTAGGTTGAAGTCAGAGGGGAGTGGGGGTGTCCTGGGGAAGGGGAGCAGCTCTGAGCTGAGTCCTGCGTTAATGATTGCTGATGGCAGATGCTCCTGTCCCGATAGGTGGCACATGTACGCTCGCGATGTGAAGCAGGGCTAGGGGAGTGGTGGCGCTGGTGGGGGGCGGGGCTGGAGTAGGCCGTATTGCTTGCAGATTCCTCACTGTGCCAGCAGTGCTTGTTGGGCCTGTGAGGCCTGTCCTCGTATCTGTAAGCACTGCTCGACTTGCCACTACGTGAGATCTGGCAATGGCGATAAGCTGCAATGCTGTAATCTGAGTGGCAAGGGCCTTGCTTCCTGCTGGTGCGACCTGAGCACCATGTGGTCCTAGAGTGCTCCTGCTGGCTGCCTCAGCCTCACGGCATGTGTCCTGGGCGCCTGCGGTGAGGCAGGAGAAAGTTTGCGCCAGCAGTGGTGACGCTCTCTAGGAGCGGAGTCGCTAGAGGAAGAGAGGCTCCGTGCATGTTGTGCCCTCCTAGGCCTCTCCCTTAAGGCCAGGAGCCTGGCCTGGCATGGGGAGTGCGGGCCTCCGATGAAGTCCTGTCAAAATCAGCTGGGCAGGGCCTCCCTGTAAGCAGTGAGCTGAAGATCATAGACATGGAGTGCAGGGAGGCCTCTAGCTGCTGTGATGATCCCCCACAGTTCCAGAAGGGGGGGGGCACGGTGAGCCTGCCAGTTCCATTGCAGATCCTCGGCTCCTGCGGGTACCACGGGAGATTGGCGTTCCCGGGGGGGGGGGCCCTCCAGTGGTGGTCTCCATTGCCATGATGGCGGCCATGCCACATGCGGGGGTGGCCAAAGCATGATGGCATTGCCAGAATGGTAGTGCCTGGCTGCTCTGGTCCTGGAGCAGCAGGGGTCACGCCTGAGGGTGCTCCAATGGCCGGGGAAACCGGCTGATCCCAGGCTGACTCCGATTCCGCAGGGAGTGGCTCCCTCGCAGGGTTTCCTTTTCTTCACCGGCACCACAGTGTTGGAGGGGCCTTCCCCTGCAGACACTGACCTCCTCCTTGCCCTGGAGGGGTTGGAGGAATCCTCCCTGGGGGGGGGAGGGTATCAACTCCCGGAGCAAAGGATGTAAGGGCGCACTGCCATAAGGCCTGCTTAAGACGCATGGCTCCTTGCCAGCATGTCTGCTTCTTAAAGGCCTGGCAGTAGGTACAAGTCCCCACAATGTGCCCCTCGCCAAGGCACAGGAGGCACTTAGGGTGCCCATCATTGGCAGGCATCCTAGCTGCACAAGGGGTGCAGTGATGTGGAGTTGAATTGGCCATGTGGCCCCTGAAGGGGTGCACATGGGCGATTCAAGGAAGAAAGAAGGGAAAACTGGAGATCGAGAAAGGTAAGAGGAAAAAAGGGGGAGAGAAGCAACCGCCTTCTCTCCACGCAGTTAAAGGAGAAGGTTTTTTGTTTTTGTTTTTTTAATGGAGGGAGGGAGGGAGGTGAACTGTTTACGCTAGAGAGGTCCAATCCAGACAGCGAAACCCAGCATGGTCGAAAAGGAACTGAGGGACTGGGCAGGAGCCTCCACCTATGTACCACTTGGGGCGCAAGGTGGTCCTGGCTCCCGCCCACTCTGTGGTGACCAGCTCTGGAAGTTTCCACTGGATGAGGCCTATGCTGCAGGTCAAGCCCCACTGGTGTGTTTTGCATGGAGACCACAAAGAAGAATTTATGAAACTCTGATAAAGTTTACAACTCAGCATTATAAAATGACAAAACAAAGATTGATGCCTTTGGCAATACAAGGAATGTCCACTGCATGTGTTGCTTAGGTTTGTGTGGGTGGATGATTAACGATCTTGCTTATTATACAATATTCTTACAGAAGGAGCAGAAGAGATATAGGTATTTCAACAAACCAAATAAATTGGGAAGTTGGTAGAACCAAGAAAATTAATGATATTAAAGAAGTTAATGATGGCAAAAAGGCTACTAAAAATGTAACTGCAAAAAAGCCCATGATTACCGAAACAGACCCAGTAAAAGGATGACTGGACGTACGCTGTATACCACCTGAGCTGAGTCAGTGCATAACTAAGCCAGTTACTTGTCATGGCAAAATAAATGCTGACCTAGTGTAAGTCAAAAGAACTAATCTTGATTAAATGAGATTATTTCAAAAGTGCAACCAACTAGAACATTTGGCCTGTTTAAAGAAAGTATAGCCCAGGAGGTGATAAACAGGAGGAAGACACCAAGGCATACATGGGTTTCCAGAACCCCAGTCTCCTCATTTGATTTGCCTGACCATCCAATTAAGCCTGCTTATGTGTAATTAGGGAATAGAAGCAACTAGGCATCCTATTGCTGTTAGAATAAATATATTTGTTGCAATGGTACTTACAATCTCTGTGCTTCCTCTCTCTGTAAGATTCCAAGAGTTTAATCTTTTCCACCACTTACGAGTACCACTTGCATGGAAGTGTGTGAAGAGTTTGTGTATGCATAGAATGGAGGAAGGAGTGTGCAAATATGTATGTGCAGCCTCTGGTCCCAGATGCAGCCCTAAAGATCGAAACAGTTTTGTATCACCACTGATGACTAGTATTTAGACTGTAAATACCAATCATTAACAGATGATTATGAAATTACTCTGTGAATAAGGCATTCTTCATATTGGAACTTCATCATTTCTTTGTTCAGTGCTATACTACACTCAACACTTTATGTTTATCTATAGTGCCAAAAATATAATGGCTTAACTTGCCAGCTACGACCAGCCCCAGGACAGTACTGGCCCCATCACAGCCACCCACCTGCAGACTGACTAGCCTCTGCAAATGTCACCACAGACCCCGCTGATGCCACTGCTGCTCCTGACGGGCCACTACAGGGTTGGGGAAGTTTGCTGCTCACGGCTTCTCCATCTTGCACTGCTGAGCCCTCCGCGGGCCCAGCCCTCGCTCCCCCCTCCTCCCCCTGCATGGGTCCAGAGCTGGATTGTGTGGGAGGGGCGTGGATTTAACTCACTGGCCCCTGCCAAGGGCCAGCAGCTTAAGGCCATTAAACCGTTTGGGGCCATTCAGGGCCAGTGGGGCTGGACTAGGCCAGGGACTCTTGTGTTTTTGTTGAGTGGGTTGGAGGGTTCTAACTATTTATACCATGACAGCGTTTCATTGTTGGTTTTAATTATGGGTTTGCCTGGGGAGCATGTGGGCACCACCCTTGGGGTGGTGATGGGCAGGGGAAGATATGACGTTGGGCGACTAACATGTCATCATAGAAGAAGGAGGGACAGATGTTTGGTATCTGTCCCCCCTTCTGGTTATTTCCCCAACCAGGGGGTTCTGGGTAGCTTTATTAACCACCCCTCAGGCCTGACAATGCTGTTGCTGAATGCCAGGTCGGTCCATAGTAAGACATTCCTCAGCCATGACTTAATTGTGGGGGAAGGGACCAAGCTGGCTTGCATTACAGAGACCTGGGCAGGAGAGGATGGAGATGTAGCCCTTACTCAGCTGTGCCTGCCTGGGTATATGATTCAGCCCCAGCCACACCCTGTGGGGCGGGGGGTTGCTCTGCTGCATCAAGCTGCAGAATCCCTCATGGGCCTTTCAATCTCCTTGAGACCAGGCCTAGAGTGTTTGTACCTGGTGGTGGGCCATCAAGAAAGATTAGGGATTCAGCTCACTGCCTGTGCTGATGGAGATTATCTCGGACCTGGTGTTGAGGACCCCCAGGATGTTGATCTGGGGGACTTCAATCTCTGTGCCGAGACTGTTCTGACCGGGGCGGCTCAGGGCTTCATGGCCTCCATGACGGCCATGGGGCTATCTCCACATGTCGTTGGCCCAGCCCATGAACGAGGGGGTCACACTGTGGACCTGATCTTCTCGATGGAGAAGGAAGAGGGTGATCTGGAAGTGAGAAACTCCCTCATCATGGTCAGATCACTTCCTCATGAGGTTTGAGCTCCGGCCTGGCCTTTCCCTCTGTAAGGGTGTGGACCCCATTAACATGGTCTACCCTTGGAGCCGGATGGATCCTGATGGGCTCCTGAGAGTTCTGGGGGATTTTCTGGTTGATAAAGCTGGTGCTCCTGTGACACCATCGATAGCGCATTGTGATGACTTTGCCCAGCACTTTAAGGAGAAAATTGCTCAGATTCATCACAAGCTGGACTCCACAGTTGACAGGGTTCCATCACGAGAGGTGTCCGGAGCCCCATCTGGTTCAGCATTGTCGGATGAATTTCAGTTGATGCGGCCTGATGATGTGGACAAGATGCTTGGACTGATACGTCCAACCACCTGCTTACTCAACCCTTGCCCTTCATGGCTACCTATTAAAGCCAAACACAGGATTGGTACCTGGATCCAGGAGGTCATCAATACCTCACTGAGGTAGGGCCAGATCCCTTCCCCTTTAAAGGAGCCAGTGATCAGGTCTGTCCTAAAGAAGGTGTCCCTGGACTCAGAGGTATCCACCAATTATATACCAGTGGCCAACATCCCGTTTCTGGGCAAGGTGCTGGAGCGAGTGGTGGCAGGACAAGTCCAAACACTCTTGGATGAAACTGATTATCTGGACCCATTTCAGTCCGGCTTCAGACCCAGTTACGGTCTGAATCTGCCTTGGCCGCCCTGTACAAGACCTATGCAGGGAGAGTGACAGGTGGAGTGTGTCCCTGATGGTTTGTTACTCTCATATAACTCTGGTCCGCTATCAGCTCCACTGGCTTCCCATTGAAGTCTGGGCCCAATTTAAGGTGCTGGTTATGACGTATAAAGCTCTAAACATCTTGGGACCAGGATACCTAAAGGAATGTCTTTTTCCCTATATGCCCTCCTGCCCCCTAAGATCCACAGCAGAGGCCCTCCTCCAGGAACCCCCCTTGAAGGAGATCAGAAGACAGAAAACCTGGAGGAGGGCTTTCTCTGTGGTGGCAGCGCGGCTATGAAATGCGCTCCCTAGTGAGGTCCATCTGGCACTGTCATTATATGGTTTTCCTGGCCAGGTCAAGACCTTTTCATTCAATCAACATTTTAATGTTAATATATTTTAATTAATATAATTATCTGTTTAACTTATATTAATAATTAATTTTATATTTCAGTCGTGGGATATCTAATTTATTATTGTTTGGGATATGTATGCTGTATTGAATAGAGTTTATTGTAAGCCGTTCAGAGACTAAAGTGATGGGTGGCCTAGAAATATCCTAAATATCCTAAACTGATGGGTTTCTGGCCTCTCAAGTCAGACATTTATGTCCTATATAGGGTTACCAACTTCTGAAAAACAATTTATGTACCTTTAAACATCCCTCAGTTAAACCTAGAATAGCCCTCAGATAAACCTATAACAACCAGCCCACTATTTCTATATGTTCCTTATAGCAGAATGGCCAATTACCACAAGGGTAAGGAACAGGCATTTCAAATCTTGCTAGCCTATAGTTTTCCAGCCAGTTGGCAATTTTAATTGCAAACAGTGTTATTGCAGAATAGCTGAGGTAGTGCATATAAAAGGTTAAATCTTACAGCAATAATTTACATTTTAAATTTCCATAGCTCTTAATGTAGCAATGTTAAACAATGGACTACAATACAAGAAATATGCAGAAACTACAATGTATAGCCAATACAAAGCATAAAGCATTCTCAATATTTTAATGTGCTTACCTGAAAGCATGCTCTATTTAGGTATGTGATGCTTGCTTTCAAATAATGTTTAAATGATTGTATTATTACATGCAGAAACAAGTTAACATTATGATGATTGCTCAACATATTATTTATTCAATTAAATGCTGCTCCATTAGCCATAGGCTCTCTAGAAGGCTTACAACACAATAAAATCCATAATGTACAACACAATATGCAATAGAACAATAAAATCCACAGTTCACAATAAAACCAATAAAGAATAAATATCCAAAAGTAAAAGCTACTAAAATTAAGTAAAATAGGATAATTAAAATGAATACCATACATAGGGTTACAGGATACAAAAAAAAGGATACAAAAAAACCATAAACCAATTAAAACAAATATCAATATCTAGCATAAATTACTAAAATCATAAGGCAGTGACATTTAATGGTATATAATCATAATTGAAAATCAAACAATTCACCTATCAAGATAACAATGAACAGAAAAAGTTGGCATCTAAAAGAAAGAAGAGTTGGTGCAAACCAAATAGGATTGAATTCCAGAGCTGGGATGCTATGGTTGAAAAGACCCTCTTCCTTGCAATCTCCTCACTCACTTCATTAAGTTGAGGAGTGGCTTTGTACTGGTACATATGGAAAAAGGTACTCCCCCAGATAACCTGGCCCCAAGGCCTTGCTGCAGGCACTCTGAATTGGGCCCAGACAGCTACCAGCAGCCAATGTAGCCTACATAAGACCAGCATGATGTACTCATGGGTGCCAGTCCTCAGCAGCAGGCATGCTGCCCAATTCAGGCAAATTGCAAGCTATGGACCCTTTTGGAAGGTCTGGACAAGCTGCAAGGTTCAGACCATTTATGAACACTGGCTTTGCAAGCATCTGTATATGCACAGCAAGGTCCATTCCATATTTTCTTTGGGGATTTAACCAGCTTGGTATTTCACTTGTCAAAAGTACTTCAGTGTTAGAATGACAAGATGAAAATACAAGGAGAAAAAAAATGAGGAAAGCCCAGTCAATGTTACTAACAAACTGTTGGTAGCACTTAAAATGACTATTTCACAGAAGCCATTAAAACTTGTAGCCAACACTAGCTTTTACAAGATGTGGTTAAAACCATATGGAGAAGGGCTAGTGTTAATACTAATACACAGGAATGCATCTGCAAACAGGCACAAAGAAGCTATGTTCAGTCCACCTCTCAAAACAGATATTTGCTCAGTAAATAGCATGCTCATTAAAAATAAGACAAGAGGAACTTTAATCCAGGCCATTGTCAGGGAACACTTTCCATTTTTTACTAGTTTGCCAAAGAATCCCTACACATAGTAGAGAATCTGAGAATGTATACTAAGAAGCTTAAACTTATCACAAAAGCTTGCTAGGCCTCACTATCACTCTGTGCAAATTGAAAGTCTGCCCTAGACATAAATCCAAAGCTGTTTTGTTCATTGCAGAGTATCATTCATTCACCTTGCAAGCTGTCCTTAACAAAAGTATGCCTGCTATTATTAGTGATGAAGCTTTTCTCCTTACCTGAGGAACCACACCATTATTTCACTCTGAATCTAAGTTTTAAAAACATTGCTGTCAATCTTACACACACACACACTTATATTTATCCTGTTTCTCACTAACAGTTACATTAAGAAATTTTTGCTGTTATGCTATACATTGTCATTTGCATTGATTTTTATACTCATGAAAATATAGGGGCAGGGTAGAATGCAGAGCAGAAAGTTGCTGTTAACAACAATTAACTGAAAGAATGCTAACACACTTGGCTTCAGTCACTGACTGAACAGAACAGCTTTGTGGAACACTAGCAGAAATTCAGAAAAACTTTATTTTGAGGCCAAAGATTGACCTCATAAGCACCATTACAGCAGAACAGGAATATAACCTTTCAAACTGCTAAGACAAAGATAAATCAGTTTTGACTGACAATCTTTCCCTAGATCTCTCTACAAAACTAGAAAAAGAACCCTCTTCTCTCACCCTCACCCCCAAGTTTAAAAAGATAACAGACTTACCCTCTTGCAGGATCTAAGGCAATTGCTCTGGGTTGATCCAATTCTTGCCAGAATAAAACTTTTCGCAAAGTTCCATCTAAATTGGAAACTTCAATCCGGTTTGTTTCAGAATCTGTCCAATATAGTTTCTCGCCCAGCCAATCACAAGCTAGTCCATCAGGTGACAAAAGACCAGAAATAACCACATTTTGTACACTCCCTGTTTTGTTGAATTCTGTCCGCTTAATGGCTTCTTCACTTACATCACTCCAGTATATTAAGCCATGGATGAAGAGAAAGTCCACTGCAGCCGCATCTTCCAAGCCACCCACCACAACTGTAGCATTCTCATTTACCTGTGCAGCATCCACCAATCGTAAATCTCGTCGATTTGCATATAGCAACAGTGGAGAAGCTTTGAAAGAAGAGAAATACATTAAGAAATAATTTAATGTGCATATTAAGAATTAAATAAACAAAAGTCTATTATATGAAATAACCAGTATGCTACTGTATTGTATGTATTAATAATCTCCACAGCTATCATCTTTCTGAAGGAATATGAGGAATCTGTTATGTAATCATGACTGCCATAACATATAAACTTCACTGTAGCATTGTAACAATAACTGAGGAGGAAAATGTAAAAAAAATGCTAAGACTTAATCTGATTTAGCAAGGCAATTCTTATGCATTTTCTCACACACACACACACACACACACACACACAGAGAACAAGAACACAACAGTTTTAATCTATGCTTTACAAACAAGCATTCATGCATACATACACTTAACACAAAGGGATACAGATTTTCCAGATCTAAGCACTACACGGATCATTTACATCTAGTTTACAACCTAAGTAAGTTAAGACTGCAACTCTATATAGAATTACTTTGCAGTAAGTTTCACTCAACTCAATGGAACTTACCTTCCTGAGTACACTTGCACAAGATTGCACTGTAAGCCCTATTACAAGGATCTACACACTCTACATCTTTTCTACCACATTTCCATTTTAATGTTTTCTCTTTCTGAATATTAATCTATTTCCTATAAAAAGCATGTCTATTTTTCCTTTTCAATAAAATACACTGAAAGTGAAATCTGCACAACTTGTGGCCCACCAAAACAAATGCACACCAGCCATGTACAAACACAAACGAATCCAGATGATCACTATCATCTAAGACAGACCTGGGCGTTGTATGGCCCGTGGGACACATCCGGCCCGATGGCTGACCCTGTCTGGCCCGCATGAGGTCACTGGCAAATTAAAAGTCAATGCAAATATATATCGTCATAATATAGATGCAAGCAATACAACTGCACTGCTTTTATTTTGAAGGATCTGCGAAATTGAATTGAAGTTATTGCTTTTCATGTAATGTTAATATTAATATTTTTGTGACTATTCATTAAATAGTGTTGTTCTGTGCTCCACATTTTCATTGTATCATTGTAATGTTTCATTACTGTTTTTATAGAGATATATATTGAGCAGAGCTGTAGGTGTATTGGTCCGGCCCTTAACAACTGTCAAAGTTTCTCAAGTGGCCCCATAGGAAAATTAATTGCCCACCCCTGATCTAAGAGTACCAAAAGTTGCACAGCAACCATCTATTTAAGCACCTTTACCAGAAAGGTATATTTTCAAAGATTATTTTGCACACTATCTTGCCTCTCGAAAGTGCTTAGACCCTTACAGTAACCCAGTCTAATTCATGTCCTGCTTTGCTTACCAAGACTTGTTCTCAAACAGGGTGAATGGGATCTAAGTATTTCCCTTAGATTAAATCAGCACTGCACAACCTTTTTGGCTCTGAGGACCCCATGTGATGACAGCTCTAGTGCTGTGGGCCACACAGTCATGTGCATTCATACATATACATTCCCCAGTGGTTATTGTAGATTTCACTTTCTTCACTGCTATTAGCACCGAGGAAACAGCAATCTGTACCATAGTCCCTAGAGGACTGGTGAGCCTTTTCTTTTTTTTCCCCACTCATCCCTTCAATCTTGATACAAAAGGTTTTACACTCCCCTCTGCCAAAGACCCTCATACAGCTCACTTTTTTCTCACTACAAATAGCCATTTATATAACTGGTAGCAACAGAAAAATTGACAGTAAGCTGTCAGGAGGAGAATTTGGTGGCGAGGCAGTCATAGGATCCAGGAACCTGCAGTTAAAGCCCTGGTGGGGATCACATACAGTCTTCTGGCCACCAGTTGGGAACCCCTGAACTAAATGATACTTAATATGGTTGTTTAATTTTATAATACAAATGCCATGTTTGTCTCGTCACTTTCAGATTATATATAGTTTCTATTTAGTTGTGAATCAATATGCTTGAGTCCCTGGGGGTAGAGCTGTGGCGGGGTCAGTCGGTGGGTGGAAGTTTTAGTGGTTTTAAAGTTTTTAATGTGTTTTTAGGGGCCCATCTCTGGTCAGGGTAGGAATGTCGCCTGGAGAGCGCATGGGGACCACCATAGGGGTGGTGATGGGCAATGGTCGCTATGGTTGCGGTGGGGGCTTAACGGTCCCGCCTAGGAGAAGGGGGGACAGATGGTTAACACCTATCCCTCCTTCTGGCTATTCCCCCAGCCGGCGGGTGCCAGGTAGCCTTGTCAACTGCCCCACGGGCCTGACGGTGCTGTTGCTTAATGCCAGGTCAGGTCCACAATAAAGCTAATCTCATCCACGATTTGATTGTGGATGAGAGGGCCGACCTGGCTTGTATCACCAAAACCTGGGCGGGGGAGGGGGGAGATGTTGCCCTCTCATAATTGTGCCCGTCCGGGTACGCAGTCCAGCACCGTCCACGCCCAGAGGGGGGGGGGTTGCTGTTGTTTATCGAGCTTCTTTTTCCCTCATGGGGCTTCCTGTCTCCTCGAGACCGGGGCTGGAGTGTCTCCACTTGGTGTTGGGCGACAGAGACAGATTGGGGATTCTGTTGGTGTACCGAGCCCCCTTCTGCCCAACAGACTCCCTGCCTGAGCTGACGGAAGTCGTCTCGGACCTGGTGTTGAAGACCCCCAGGATGCTGGTCCTGGGGGACTTCAATCTCCATGCCGAGACTGACCCCTCCAGGGCAGCTCAGGATTTATGGCTTCCATGACGGCCATGGGGCTGTCTCAACATGTCACCGGCCCGACCCATGAACATGGACACACTTTCAACCTGGTTTTCTCAACGGGTCAGGAAGAGGGTGATCTGAGGGTGAAGAATTTACGTTTGATGCCCCTGTCATGGACAGATCACTCCCTCATGAGGTTTGAGCTCGAAAGTAGCCTCTCCCTCTGTAAGGGTGTGGACCAGATTGTGATGGTCCGCCCCCGGAGTCTGATGGATCCAGATGGATTCCTGAGGGCTCTGGGGGATTTTCCAGTTGACAAGGCTGGTGTTCCTGTTGAGGCCCTGGTCGATATATGGAATGGGGAGATGACCAGGGCTACTGACACGATCGCTCCCAAGTGCCCTCTCCAACCAGGCAGAGCCCATTCATCCCCCTGGTATACACCTGAATTACGGGCGATGAAGCGGATTGGTAGACAGCTAGAGTGTAGGTGGAGGAAATCACAGGACGAATCCGACCGAGCACATCTTAGAGCCCAGTATCGGGCCTATACTGTGGCGGTGAGGGCGACGAAGAAGCGATTCTTCTCTGCGTCCATTGCCTCCTCACAATGCCGTCCAGTGGAGATTTTTCAGGTGGTTCAGGGGCTGTTTAAACCTGGCCCCACTAAAGATCTGGTGCCGCCCTCGGAAGCCCGCTGCGACAACTTTGCCACGTATTTCAGGGAGAAAGTTGCTCAGATTCGTCACGAGCTGGACTCCACTGTTGTTCACGCAGATTCTCTTGGGGAGGGGCCAACCGTGCCGGCTTGTCCCCTATTGATGGATGAATTTCAGTTTTTGCGGCCTGATGATTTGGACAAGGTGCTTGGATCAGTACGCTCAACCACCTGTTTACTGGACCCGTGCCCATCTTGGCTATTAAAGAGCACCAAGGACGGGATTGTGCCCTGGATCTTGGAGGTGGTCAACGCCTCTTTAAGAGATGGCCGGGTGCCTGCCTCTTTAAAGGAGGCGGTAGGCTGGCCAGTCCTAAAGAAGGCTTCCCTGGATCCAGAGGTGGTCACAAACTATAGACTGGTGGCCAACATTCCGTTTTTGGGCAAGGTGCAGGAGCGGGTGGTAGCGGGACAACTCCAAGCACTCTTGGATGAAACTGATTATCTGGACCCATTTCAGTCCGGTTTCAGACCCAGCTTTGGCACTGAATCTGCCTTGGTCACCCTGTACGATGACCTGTGCAGGGAGAGAGACAGGGGGAGTGCGTCCCTGTTCGTTTTCCTGGACCTCTCGGTGGCCTTCGATACCATCAACCATGGTATCCTTCTGAATAGGCTGGCGGGGCTGGGGGTTGGAGGCACTGCTTTGCAGTGGTTCCGCTCCTACCTCAATGGCCGATTCCAGAAGGTGGTGCTGGGGGACTATGGCTCTGCGCCATGGCAGTTATGCCATGGAGTTCCGCAGGGTTCCATTCTGTCCCCTTTGCTCTTTAACATCTACATGAAACCACTGGGAGAGGTCATCAGGAGGTGTGGGCTGCAGAATCATCAGTATGCTGATGATACCCAGCTCTACCTCTCGTTCTCCACTGATCCAGGTGAGGCAGTGGCGGCGCTGAACCGGTGCCTGGCCAAAGTAATGGGCTGGATGAGGGCCAATAAACTAAGGTTCAATCCTGACAAGACGGAGGTCCTGTTGGTGGGTGGGTTGGGCTTTGGAGTGGGGGACCTGAGCCTAGTCTTGAATGGGGTTGCACTCCCTCTGAAAGACAGGGTCCGCAGCCTGGGAATGCTCCTCGACCCGGAGCTGACCTTGGTAGCCCAAGTGTCAGCAGTGGCGAGGAGCGCTTTCCATCAGCTTTGGTGGATCCATCAGCTGCATCCCTTCCTGGAGTTCGACTGCCTGGCGACAGTGACACATGTGTGGGTGACTTCCCAGTTAGACTTCTGTAACGCGCTCTACATGGGGCTACCCTTGAAGACGGTCCGGATACATCAACTGGTGCAAAACAGAGCTGCAAGGGTGCTGACGGGGACTGGGCGTGGTTCTCGTATCACCCCAGTTCTCCGTCAGCTATACTGGCTTCCCATTGAAGTCCGGGCCCAATTCAAGGTGCTGGTTCTTACCTATAAAGCCCTTAACGGCTTGGGTCCTGGCTACCTAAAGGAGCGCCTGCGACCATATATGCCCTCCCGCCCACTACAATCAGCAGCTGATGCTCTACCCTCTGTGAGAGAAGTGAGGAGGGTGTGTACCAGGAGGAGGGCTTTCTCTGCGGTGGCACCCCACCTATGGAATGCACTCCCCAGAGAGGCTCGCCTGGCGCCGTCTTTATTTGCTTTTCAGCGCCAGGCAAAGACATTTTTATTTGAGAAATTTTTTAATCGTTAAATAGTAATTTTATATTGTTAATTTTATATTGCTATTTATGATTATTTATTGTTTATTCTTATACCTTTTATTTTTAGACCAAGAGATGGGCCAGTTTTAAATTGTGTGTTAAATTGTGTATTTATCTATTATTATGTACGTGTTTTATAGTGTATTCTTTTTATATGCTGTTAGCCACCCCAAGGCTTGTTTGCAAGGGGGCGGCATACAAATTTGTAAAACAAACAAATAATCATTAAAGTAACCAGTTAAACTCTTAGCAATGTGAACAAGGAAGGGTGAAAAAATTAAAATTACTGGCAAGCTAAATGATTCATATTGTTTATAGTAAATGCTGTCTACTGTAAATCAGTCCCAACACAAGTACCTTGAAAATTCCTGGAAGGTGGGTTGAGGGAAGTGTGCTTCCCAATTCTATGACATGAGCTCATGATTCTTAGAAGTACTTCCTTTACAAAAGCCGAAATGCCCCAAATTTATTGTTCACATCATTTCTTCTCAGTTTATTAAATGTTCTCCTTCTCATATGAAAAATCTAACTTTGTTTTCACATAGCAAGTAATGTGAAGCAAAGGTGCTTTTTTATTACAAAATTTAAGATTCAGGTAAAAATAAACTTACTTCCTTTACTACTGCAGCAATTCAGGCTTTATCTAGCTTTCCAAGAGCAGCAGAGCAGCAGAGGCACAGGCTGGGAGAGAGTGCTGAGTGGCCAGGGGACTGGCAAAGGCAAGGTAGGAGCTGGGCAGGGGAACAGAGGGCCAGAAGCAGCAGAGAGGAAGGGGGTGGGGCCAGAGAGGCTAGAGCAGCCAGGAGGAAGCAGGCAGGCGGGGTCACCGGCCTGGGGGACTGATAAGGTGTCATCCCTTGTCTGCGTCCCTTAGCTGCGGTCCAGGCTGTCCAGAGACTCCCTTCCCTGAGTCACAGAGGTTCGATTGTTTTGTTTGGTTGTTTGTTTGCTTGCTTGTTTTGTTTGTGCTGTGCTGTGCTGTGCTTTGCTTTTCTTCCAATTTAAATTTAAGTTTACTTTATCCTTGTGTGTGTGTGCGAGTGGGTTTTTGTCTGGGAGAACTGGGCGAGTGAGAGGAACTGCAGAACTAACAAGGCAGGGGACCAAGGTAAGGTCTCGGAAGGGATACTGATGGCAGACCAGGAGATGGCCTTGGCAGGAGTCACAGGTGTTGCTGTCCGCTGAGAGAGCTGCGACATGTTCGCCCTTCTCCCCCAGGAGAGGCAGGGATACACTTGCCCTCGGTGCAAGATGGTGACCCAGCTAGAAGAGGAGATGAGGTGCCTGAGGGCCGAGAGAGCTCTCCAGGCCTCCCTGGAGCAGCCCCCCTGTGGACAGAGGGTTGAGGGAGAGACCACGGGAGGAGCAGCTACGGAGACATGGAGGTATGTCACCCACAGGAGGAGGAGGCCAACACGGCCTCCTCCTTCTCCTGACACCAATCTGGAGCTGGAAACAGGTTCTCTCCGCTTGGGGAGGCTGGGGCTGATGAGGCCTCGGGGGACCAGCAGGACCCCCAGCCTGGGACATCAGGCAGCAAGGGGGCCGCTGCAGGAGAGGCAAGGGCCAGGGCACGGCCGCCCACCAGCACCGGAAATGTACGGTGGCGGGTGATTGTTGTTGGGGACTCCCTGCTGAGGGGCACTGAGGCGGCGGTGTGCCGCCCCAACCTGGAGACAAGGGAGGTTTGCTGCCTGCCGGGCACACGCATCCGGCATGTGAAGGACAGAGTGGAGTGTCTTGTTCACTCCGGGAGTCACCAGCCGCTCCTGGTGATCCATGTGGGCACAAATGACGTGGCCAGGCAGGGTGTGGTCGGCATCACCAGGGACTTTTCGGCCTTGGGGAAGAAACTCAGGGAGCTGAAGGCCCAAGTGGCTTTCTCGTCAATCTTACCTGTCCAGGGATTTGGGCCAGGAAGGGATAGGAGGGCCTCCGAGGTGAACGACTGGCTTAGGGTGTGCTCCCAGGATCTACACAGACTATGGAAGTGGGCAGGAGACAACAGGATGGCGTTTAATGTGGATAAGTGCAAGGTCCTGTACTTGGGGCATAGGAATAGCTGTCATAAGTACAGGTTAGGTGACAAGTGGCTGGAGAGCAGCACTTGTGAAAGGGACCTCAGGGTACTGGTTGACCACAGGCTAAACTTGAGTCAGCAGTGTGATGCGGTGGTCAAGAGGGCGAACGCCACCCTTGGTTGCATAGCCAGAAGTGTGGCTTCTAGATCAAGAGAGGCATTACTACCACTCTACATGACTCTGGTGCGCCCGCAACTGAGTATTGTGTTCAGTTTTGGGTCCCTCATTACAGAAAGGATATAGCCAGGTTGGAGTCAGTGCAGCGTAGGGCCACAAGGTTGGTGGCTGGTTTGCAGGGGATGCCGTATGAGGCAAGACTGAAGGAACTGGGTCTCTTCAGCTTGGAGAAGAGGAGACTCAGAGGGGTTGGCAACATACAGGTATGTGAGCGGATGTCACATGCAGATGGGTAGAGACCTGTTCTCCCCTGCAGAGGAAAGCAGGACGCGCTCCAACAGAGCAAAGCTCAGGGAACCAAGGTTCCATTTGGATGCCAGGAAGCACTTCCTGACAGTCAGGACCCCGAGGGCGTGGAATGGGCTTCCACGGGAGGTCGTTGAGGCCCCATCGGTGAGAGTGTTCAAAGAGAGGCTGTACATGCACATGGTGGGCGTGTCGTGAGCGGAGCTGGCTGGTGCCGGAGGTCAGACTAGATGGTCAAGGAGGCCCCTTCTGACTCGCTCTGTTTCTATGTTTCTATACCAATGACTGTTTGCTTCCTGGTTCTTGCACTCCTGGTTCATGGCAATTTAGGATGAAAGCTTATTTCTAATTAGCATGGAAGGGATATTTATTTATTTATTTATTTAAAACATTTCTAACAAAGCCTTGGCTCACAACATATGGGATGAGAAGAATGAGCCATGACAGCTATGCCAAGTGTTTCTTTTTTAAAGCTTGTTTTTAGTCCTTGTGCGTGCAAATGCTCTGAGATGTTTTTGTACTCCAAACTGTATTTCATTCTACATGTAAATTTAGCTGAGAGCACAAGCTGCATCTTGGTTATTGAAAAGGAAGTAACCTGGAACAAACTTCTCTAAAGAGATTTTAAAAATGTAACACACACTTTTAAATTATACACTCTGCCTAAAATTTTTGCAGAGATCTCAGCTTCTAATTGTCACTGCTTCACTATCTAATTTAACAAGATGTTTGCAAAAAAGAAAATGCAAACTAGAACCCTTCTGCAGACACTGCTAGTATATTTACAACAGAACAATCTTGATACTATGAAATAGTTCTGCTTCTGGCATATGAATTTCTATGCTACTTTTAGTATAACAAAATTCACAGAACAGTTGGGATTTTTTTTGAGAACTAAAGCATTGAATTGACATACAACATGCCTACCAACAAAACCAATTGAAAGCTAGAGTTGACACACTGACCAACTTTCTACTATTGAACCACAGCCTGTTGTTAAATATTCTGTAAAACCAAGAATGCCACTATGTGACTGGTAACTTACTTTCATTATGGTACCATTTGCAGTCTAAAACAAGTGTAATGCTGTTGTGAGACACAAATCAGGCAGCATGTAATAACAGTTCTCCAACAGATAACTTGCTACAACTGCAGGTCTCTCTAAACAGGAACAAAAAGTCATCAAATGCCTAGACCACTCATTATTCCAAGTTGCTTGCCTCAAGACACAAGAAGTACAGCCTCCACCAGAGGTGGCTTTCTATTCTCTAAATAAGACTAATTGGACTTATAATTAGCAAAACAATAGGTATTCAAATAAAGTAAACAAAGCATGGACAATACCGAGCAAGCCCGTTTGTTATTACATGCCCTAGTCCAGGGATCCTCAAACTTTTTCAACAGGGGGCCAGTTGAAAGGTGCCAGTAATGGGTGCAGGCCACCAAGGCGGTGCAGGGGGAGGGCGGGCGGGCGGCGAGGCAAAGGCACCAGCTTGCTCATAAGGAGATTGTTTTGGACTTGCTCAGAGAAAACGATCTCCTTGCGAGCAAGCTGCCGCTGGGCACGCACACAGAGAGGCGCCAGCTTGCTCACAAGGAGATCCTTTTCTCCGAGCTAGTCTAAAATGATCTCTGCACAAGCAAGCCACTGTCTCGCCATGCACACAAGAAACCTCTATGGCAGGCTGGATAAATGGGCATGGCAGGCCAGATCTGGCCCGTGAGCCGTAGTTTGAGGACCCATGCTCTAGTCAATATAAGCCTTGGCCTTGAATATTCCAATTCCTGCTCATTTTTTTGGGAGAAGATCTAAAGCTTCTCGGAATGGCTTGGTTGATGGATCTACATGTTTGGACATTTATTCATGCATTCTTAACAATGCTTTTTCAACCTCCTCCCTTGCCCCAATCTTCTTTCAGTTATGTACCTGATTCAGCAGACCACCACTGATTTGCATTAATTATTTTTTATTTTATTTTACAAATTTGTATGCCGCCCCCTCACACATAAGCCTCGGAGCGGCTGACAGCATATAAAAATACAAATTCGAATACCCTTTAAAACAATATACAATTTAAAAACTGGCCCATCTCATAGTCCAAGAATAAAAATATAACATATACAAACAATAAATAAAAATATATAATAAATTAACAATTAAAATATTTCTTAAATAAAAAGGTCTTCGCCTGGCGCCAAAAAACAAATGACGGCACCAGGTGAGTCTCTCTAGGGAGCGCATTCCATAAGTGGGGGTGCCACCTCAGAGAAAGCCCTCCTCCGGGTACTCACCCTCCTAACTTCTTTTACAGAGGGTTCCCGGAGGAGAGCATCAGCTGCTGATCGTAGGGGGCGGGAGGGCATATAAGGACGTAGGCGCTCCTTTAATTAATGGGAAATTTAAATAATGGGAAACCCTAGATTGATTAATTAATCTAGATTAATTAATCCTAGATTAATTCCTAGTCCTCGATTAATTAATCTAGGGTTTCCCATTATATTCAAAGCAAGAAAGTTTAATATTACTTAACAAGACAAGATTCTGGTTTCTTAACCAACCTTAACACTGAATTTCCTGCTTCAGATGTTCACAAGAAAACCTGGCTTATTCTAAGGCAAGATCTCTGAGCTCAAGCTGGTATGCAGCAGGAGATGACAAAAAGAGCACTCATGCCTACTACATCATGGTTTCTAAAGTAATAGAGGAAAATCCCTGCATATTTAAACCAGAGTTCAATTAGTCCAGATATCAAACCAGATCAAAATGACTTTGTGTGGCATTCTGGCACCTCTAAATGAAAGGTTCTGTTGTTGCTAACAGAAAGAAAAGAGTTACCATTTATACTGAGCACCTCTCAAATTGGAATAATTTAATGTACCTCAATCGTTAAAATGCCCCTCTTCAAATTCACTGCCATAAGTATGATGGCAAATATGAGGAATGTTTTACTGCAGCGCAAGGTGACAGTCACCTGAACAAATTTAATTACAACTTTGAAAAGGCAGGTTGTTTACCTGTAACTGTCATTCTTCGAGTGGTCACCTTTGCAGTCACACATAATGGGTGCTGCACTTGCGCAGTACCTCTTGCTGGGTAGAATATAAAAGCTTTAATGGATTTTGGTGGGAACTCCGCACCCCTCCCCCGCGGTGCTATATAGGGCGGAACGCCCGCCATTTTCCCCAGTCTATGGATACTAGCAGATCGCCCCCTAGTGATGCGTGTGGTCAACTCGAAGAGTCGCTAAGATAGACTACTGTCCTGTTCTCCAACACTGAGTGCGGCTGGTGGGCGGGTTGTGTGACTGCACAGATGACCACTCGAAGAATGACAGTTACAGGTAAGCAACCTGGCTTTCTTCTTCGTGGTCTCTGTGCATCACACATAATGGGTGATTAGCAAGCTTATTGACCGGAGGTGGGTCGGTGTTGTCAGAGGAGGATGGACGAGAAGACGGCTCATCCAAAGGAGCAGTCCTGTCTGGCCCAAACGTCGAGTCTGTAATGTCTTGTAAAGGTGCAAGGAATCGTCCATGTGGCAGCCTTGCAAATGTCCACTAGCAGAACACCCACTGAAAAAGCTGAGGAGGCAGCCACGTGACGGGAAGGTCCAGCTTGGCTAGCTGATATACCAGTTCGATGGTTTGAACAATCCATTTCGAAAGCCTCTGGGAGGAGATGGCAGAGCCCTTGTCGGTATCAGAGTATTTAACGAAGAGGTACTTAGTCTTTCTAAAGCTCTCAATAAAAGGCCAGATCAATAAAAGGCCAGGCATTGGCGTACATCAAGAGAGTGAAGGGATTTCTCTATTGGGGTGGAAGGAGTGGGGAAGAACGCTGGCAGGATGATGTCCTGGTTGACATGAAAAGCTGTGGCGACTTTAGGTAGGAACACTGGGTCGGTTCATAGGACTACCTTTTCCTTATGGAAATTGAGATAAGGTGGGTCTACACAAAGGACAGAGTTCGCTCGCTCTCCTCGTGTAAGTAACAGCGAACAGGAAGGCTACCTTCCACAATAGCAACCACAAGTCATTTGTTGCTAAGGGTTCGAAGGGGGCTCTGATAAGTGCCTGGAGAACTCCAGGTCGGTACTGACGGCCAGGTTGGTGGCTGGAGATTCAGTAGTCCTTTGAGGAAGCGACGGATAAGCATGTGGGAGAACACAGAGGATCCGGACAGGGGACCATGAAAGTGAGAAATAGCTGCTATGTACACTTTAATTGAAGTAGGTTTAAGTCCATCTTGGTGTAGGGAGAGCAGGAAGGAAAGGATGTTTTCAATGGAAGCGGAGTCGGGGGCGAAGTGGTTGGTCTCTGCGAAGGCAGTGAAGCATTTCCATTTTGCCTTGCACGACCAGTGGGTGGATGGATGTAGGGCGGACTGCAGGATGAAGGTGATCTCCTACTGCAGTGAAGTTGGGACAGAGGAGGCTTGGGTAGGGTTGCTCGGTACCGACTGTGGCTCCGGTGCCGGCAGATAAGTGGAGGGTATCAGAACTGATGGGCTTCCCGGGACCAGAGGTAGGCGATCAGGAGCGGTCAGTGAAGGAGCCACGCTGTGAGGTTGAGGGTATCGAGGTCAGGGTGGAGGTCACCCCCGCCAGATGGATCGCAAGCAGGGAAATCCCCCTGGGGATACACCAGTCCAAAATCTGCAGAGTCAGATGGGCCAGCAGTACCAACTTTGTGCCGCCTTGTTTGTTTATGTAGAAGACAGTGACTAGGTTGTTGGAGGATATCTGTACCGACCAGTTCCGAAGGGTAGGCTCGAAGGAACGCAGCGCCTTGAACACCAGCAGCAGCTCAAAAAGTAGGTATGTTCAGACTTTTTGTGAGCCTGCCAGGTGCCTTGGGCACATAGGTTGGCACAATGTGCTCCCCAGCCAGTAAGGAAAGCATCGGTATGGAGCAAAATCGAGGGTTGCTGCTGGTGGAACGGAATGCCCACTGTATGGTTGCCATTGTTCATCCACCAAGACAGTCTGGCGAACCGAGGCGGGAGGTAGGAGCAGTCGTCTTGGGGAGTCGTGATGAGGCTAGAACACACTGTTGAACCACAGCTGAAGTGGTCGCATCCGCAGTCTGGCATTTGGAACGACTGTAATTGTTGAAGGCATGTGTCCTAGGAGCCTTTGGATGACCAATTCCAGGGTCTGCCCAGCCTCCTGAACCTGCCTGGCTGAGGAGCTGAGTCTTTCCATTCGGGCCCGTGGAAGGAACGCTCTTGCCTGAACAGAATCAAGCTGTGCCCCAATGAAGTCAATGACCTGCAAGGGAGTGAGACAGGATTTCTCAGCATTAATGCACAGTCCGAGGCCCTCCAGGAGGGTGCATATAATTCCAATGGCTGAAATAAGGTGGTCCCAGGAGAAGGAGACAATAAGCCAATCGTCTAAGTAGGGGTAAATTCGTACACCCTGCAGGCGAAGGTAGGTGCAGACCAGAGCCATGCACTTTGTAAATACCCTAGGAGCTGTGATGAGTCCGAAGGGGAGGACGTTATATTCAAAGATATCGGATCTGACAGTAAAGCGGAGAAGCCGCCTGTGGTCCAGGTGGATGCTGATGTGGAATTAAGCATCCTTTAAATCTAGAGAAGCAAACCAATCTTCTCTCTCTAGTAAGGGGAGGATATTTTGCAGGGTGGTCATGTGTAACTTTTTAGTTGTAATAAAGGCATTGATGCCCCTTAGATCGAGTATGGGGCATAGACCACCATCTCATTTCGGTACTGCAAAATATTTGGAATAGAAGCCATGAAGCCCCTCGGAATGGGAGATTCAGTGAATCGCTCCCTTATTGAGTAGCTGGAATACCTCCTCTCTGAGGACCTCCGACGGAGCGGTGTAGTGTATCGGTCCTGAAGGGGGCACGGTGTCAAACTTGATTTTATATCCATTCTCAATGATGGAGAGTACCCATTTATCAGATGTGATGGACTCCCAAATGGGGAGCCGGCTTTGCAGCCAGTCACCAAAGGAAGCGGAGGAGGGTAGAGAAGGAGAGAGAAGATTAGCTTGCGCAGCCTGTCAATGTTGCTGCTTGTCGGTGAGTTGGCGGCAGCGGCCCTGTTGGTTTTGTGTGGCCAGTTGTCCGTGGTTGTGCTGCTAGCACGGTTGGTCCTGTTGACACTGCTGGTAGGGTTGGTATCTCAGATAGCGAGACTGGGGCCACTTACGACGGCTGGAATTCGGAATTTCCATCTTCCGGGCAGTAGCTCGAGCACTGTATATATGCTCGAGCTTATGGTCCACGGGATCATGGAAGAGACCGGAACCGTTAAAGGGCATTCCCTCAATCCGGCACTTGGTCTCATCAGGGAAGTTGCAGGAGCATAGCCAAGCGTGTTGGCGGAGGGCGATGGAACCGATGAGTGCGCGGGAGTTGCAGTCTACATGATATCGGGCTGTGGTAAGTTTCTGTATGGAGAGCTGCACAGCTTCCCGGATGAAAACGCAGGCCAGGTCACGCTGTTGTTCTGGAATGGACAAGGTGATGGATTCCAGCCATTGCATCAGAAAGTACTGATATCTGGCCATCGTTGCCTCGTAATTTGAGATCCGGAGACCCAGTCCCATGGCCGCATAGATGCGTCACGCCATCAGGTCTATCTTCCTGCCTTCTTTGTCTCTAGGGGTTGAGTGTTCTCTTGTCTTGCCCCTGGGAAGACTCAACCACGATTGAATTAGGTTTCAGGTGTCTCACGAGGAATGGAATGTCCTGTTCCCAAACCTTGTACATCGACTCATACCTCCTGCATGTAGGGTGGGACTGGTTAGGGAAACCCCAAGTGTCCTCCATGGCCTCTTAGGGTGGTGATGAGCAGGATGGATATGGCGAAGGATTGTTCTTTACGAACGATGTCATAAAAGTTGTCTTTGTTGGTGCTGGGTCAATGCTCGACCTCGATTTCCAAGGACCGGGTAAGGCAGTTCATGAGTTTGCCGTATGTGGCATAGGATTCTTCAGGGGACCTGGGTGCCTGAGTAGAAATATCCACATTGGGCGATGTAGAGCAGCGATCCGAGTCTTCCTAATCCGAGTCGTAAAGGTAAGGGGGCTGGAGGAAGACTGGGCTGGAGACGGTGGAGGACGAGAAGTCACCGGTACCAAGGTGGAGGGCACTTCGGTCCTGGTCAGCCAAGATTGGTGCCTGCACTCTGGTGGCATGGGGTAATAGCCATACGGAGGCGGATATCCCCAGTAATAGGGCTGAGGAGGTTCAGGGCTTTCACAGGGCATTGGAACCCAGCTCCTGGTAGGTTGGCCTGAAGAGCGGTGGTTGCAGTGGGGCTTGGCCAGTGCGGGAGGCCTTGGAGACACCTCAGGCAATGAAGGCATCGGCGTCAAAGAACAGGCCAGCTGGTGGCTTGGCAGCAACCATGGAGGAGAGTCTGGAATTTCCCCGTCAGACATCGATCCATGAAAGATGGGTTCGAGGGGATCCAGTGCCACAGGAGCCAGGGACTCGACCCTCTGGGGGGATCCGGGCGGCATAACTTGCATCAGAGTCTGCGGTGTCAGTGTCAAAGGCATCAGGACCGACGGAGCCGTCTGGACCAATGGAGCGGTCAAACCTGAGTCTCAGCGTGGTTCCAGGCCAGGCCTATTATGTCTGCAGCTGGCCTTCTTGGTCTTGTCCTTCTTAGACTTTTTGGAACCAACAGATCCCCTTGGTCAGTGTGCTTCCTCTTCTCCTTTTGAGTGAGGAGGAATGGGAGGAGCAAGAGGTCTCCCTGGAAGCAGCTCCCTTGGATGGCGGACGAGGGGAGGTCACCATGGAGAGACCAACTGGCATAGTCTGGGCGGCAAGCTTGTCAGAGGCTATCAGGGCCTGATCCCAAAGGATCTTCCTCAGCCGGTTCTCATGATTTTTCCGGGCTTGCTTGGTAAAAGTCTGGCAGTGTCCGCATTTTATCAGTGCAGTGTCCCTCTCCCAGGCAGAGGAGACAGAGCTCATGCGGGTCCATTGGGGACATTTTGGCCCCGCATTTGGAGCACTTTCGAAAAGCTGCACGCTGAGTCATCAGATAAAGGGATAGCAAAGATGGATAGTACAAAGGTAAGAAGGAGTTTTAAATTTTTAAAAATTTTAGTAAGAAAAAAGGGTGTGTTTAACTAGGGAAGGTAAAAGTAATAAAACTTAGATTATTTCAACTGGGAAAAAGGAGAGAAAACAGGCAATCAAAGTAGAGAGAGAGATGAACGGTTAACGAACAGCTTGAGGCAGTGCGATCAGTGGTCGAAAGAAGACTGGGGAAAATGGCGGGCACTCTGCCCTATATAGCACCATGGGGGAGGGGTGCAGAGTTCCTGCCAAAATCCGTTAAAGCTTTTGTATTCTACCCAGCAACAGGCACTGCGCAGGCGCAGCACCCATTATGTGTGATGCAGAGTCCACGAAGAAGAACTGTCTGATTTAATAATTGTATCTATTATGTAATTAATTGTTCATTTTAGAAATAGGAAAAACTGACAATTTTCCATTATAGAAAGGCATTCAGATTACACTACATAGATTAACAGTACATTTAATGACTACTATGATGATAATTTCAAAAAAAAAGTACTTGATAATTTGCTGCAAGACCGTAAAGGTATCTTTGCCCCTACTGCCCCCCAAATTTTGTGCTAAACATGGTAAGACTCTTAATTAAGATGACAAATGTATGATAAGGCTTTTACCTGAAGCACAGAGCCATAGCAACACTGCATAAAACATTTAGAGCACAAGGCAAAACAAGTGTAATTGCTAAGGCACTGCTGAGCCTTTCAGAATATGTGCAAAGCTCAGAAATGCACCACCTGCCTAGCATCACAGTTTATGAATGGAGGAAATTCACCTTATTATTTATTTCATTTCTGTACTGGCTCAATAGCTGAAGCTGTCTAGAGTTCACGGTAATTCATAATAGGTACCATAATAGGATAGAAATAAAATACAAAAAATAAAAATAGAATACACAAAATTACAGTGTATGAGTTCAGTATGAGATATTTAAATGATTTCAGTAAGAATTAGAGACACTGAAACAACTGACACGCCCCATTGTATGCTATTAAAAAACTGGGAGTACAAGGCAAACTTAACCTGATGCTGAAAAGAGCACAATGTTGGTGTCAGGCAGGCCTCATAGGAAAAGTTATTCTATTATAACCATATCCTTTAGAGACAGTACTTGGAAGGAAGCCTAAGATGATGATTGTAGTCTCCAGGTAGATTCAGGCTGGCAGAGGTATTAGGGCTTTATATGTTAAAACAAGAAAAAGATGTCAGAATTGTGCACTAAGACAAGAACTGGTTTTATAATTTTTGAAGTCCAGGTCCTAGTTATTAATCTGTCTACTTCATGTTTTGGGATACACCAAAGCACTGTCCGGTGGATTAGGGCATGGCTGACTGACCAAAAGCAGAAGGTAACCATTAGCGGGGAATCGTCGGGATGGCAGCCAGTGACAAGTGGGGTCCCCCAGGCCTCTGTCCTGGGGCTGATCCTGTTTAATCTTTTCATTAACGACATGGAAGAAGGGGTGAACAGTCTGCTGATCAAATTCGCAGACGACACTATAACTGGAGCAGTGGCCACAACCGAGGAGCAGATACACCAGATCCAAAAGGATCTGGACAGACTATGGAAGTGGGCAGGAGACAACAGGATGGCGTCCAATGTGGATAAACGCAAGGTCTTGCACTTGGGGCATAAGAATAGCTGTCATAAGTACAGGTTAGGTGACAAGTGGCTGGAGAGCAGCACTTGTGAAAGGGACCTCGGGGTACTGGTTGACCGCAGGCTAAACATGAGTCAGCAGTGTGATGCGGTGGTCAAGAGGGCGAATGCCACCCTTGGTTGCATAGCCAGAAGTGTGGCTTCTAGATCAAGAGAGGTATTACTACCACTCTACATGACTCTGGTGCGCCCGCAACTGGAGTATTGTGTTCAGTTTTGGGCCCCTCATTACAGAAAGGATATAGCCAGGTTGGAGTCAGTGCAGCGTAGGGCCACAAGGATGGTGGCTGGTTTGCAGGGGATGCCGTATGAGGCAAGACTGAGGGAACTGGGTCTCTTCAGCTTGGAGAAGAGGAGACTCAGAGGGATATGTTGGCAACATACAGGTATGTGAGGGGCTGTCACATGGAGATGGGGAGAGGCCTGTTCTCCCCTGCAGAGGAAGGCAGGACGCACTCCAATGGAGCAAAGCTCAGGGAGCCAAGGTTCAATTTGGATGCCAGGAAGCACTTCCTGACAGTTAGGACCCCGAGGGCGTGGAATGGGCTTCCACTGGAGGTCGTTGAGGCCCCATCGGTGAGGGTGTTCAAAGACAGGCTGGACATGCACATGGTGGGCGTGTCATGAGCGGAGCCGGCTGGTGCCGGAGGTCAGAGTAGATGGCCCAGGAGACCCCTTCTGACTCGCTCTGTTTCTATGTTTCTATGTTGTACCAGCTTCTGAATCATCTTCAAGGGCAGGCACAAGTAGAATACCTTGCAATAGGTTAACTTGGATATTGGCAAAGCATGGAACAAAGCATTATTGTTGTCAAGATAGGAGGCATAGCTGGATCACCGAAGCTGGTAGAAGGTATTCCAGGACACTGAGGCCACTCAAGTGACAAAGATGGCTCAAGGACAACTCCCCAAGCTATGAACCTGTTCCTAAGATGGGAATGCAATGACATCTAGAACACACTGAACACACTCCAGCCAATAAGAAGAATATCTAATAACAATATGCCTTGTCATTATTTCCAAACCTATTTTCTGATACTGGGGTTTCCAATTTTTATTTGGAAAGTATTATTTATTTACATTACTTTACTGCCATGCTCCTCTTGGGGAGAAGGATTTTAGCCAAACCAAAAAGGATTGTACACAGAAGCAATTAGGCTAAAGAGAACTTGAAACAATGAAAAGACTGTGTTGGTAGCACATCTTGGCTGTAAGAGCAGATAGTGAACAGTTCTGTCCTCTCTACACAGAGTGAATATTTGTCCTTGAGCATTCAACAAATAGAAGAAGGGAGATTAATACATTATTGTGTGCTCAATCTGATTTTGAGTGTATACATGTTTCACAGAATTTAATTTTTTATTGGTTTCTTTTACATGTTGCCTTTCCTCCAAGGAGTACCAAGGTGGCATACTTGATCATGCACACCATTTTAACAATCTGCAATGGGAAATCCCAGGAATGAATAAAAAACCTTATCATATGCTTATTGGGAGAGCAAGTACTTAGTTTGCCATCAAAAGATAACAATGACAATGCTGGTGCCAGGTGGGCTTCATTGTTTTAAGTGTTATAAGCCACCCAGAGACTTGGGAGTATGGTGCAGCATACAAATGCAAAAATAAACAAACTGTTTCATGAGGAAGGCCTTCTTCCTTCCTGCTACCTACTGAGCCTTCCTCAGAGCAGGCTCTTGAAGGTGCTTCATACTGCATAGGTTCATGCTGGGATGGGTAGTCAATCAAGTATTGCAGTTCTGAGCCATGTAAGGCTTTATTAGTAAAAAGCAGCACTTTGAATTAGTCTCAGAAATCAACCAATGCAAGCTGGACAGAATTGGTCTTTCATGTGCAGAACTTCTGGCACATGTTGTGAATCTGGCTGCTGCATTTTTCACATGAAGCAGTTCTGTACCATCTTTAAAGAAAGCCTTATGTAGAGTGCCTTACATTGATACGAGCTGGAGGTTATCAGAACATGGGCAACTGAAGCCAACTTCACCCTATCCATATAGGGATGTTGTTGGGGCACCAACCAAAGTTGGTTGGCTCATATTTGGATAGGTTCATGCCACTGAGAACACCTGAGATGGCTCTAGGAAAACCCCAAAGCTCCAAACCTGATCCACCAAGAGGAGTTCAACCCACATCCAGAATAGCTTCAGTACCTTCAAATAGTAGGACCACTCACTAACAAAAGAATGTTGGCCTTGTCCAGATTGAAGTTCAGTTTATTAGCCCTTAGTCAATTGTTACAGCCATCCACCAACCTAGTACAACCACAGCCTACTTGATGAAAATTAATAGAATAGAGCTGTTATCTGCATAATGATAAAATGCAATCCAAAACTCCAGGTGACTCCACAGTTTCATGCAGTTGTTTATTAACACAGGAGACAAAAACAACCCCAAAAAGCACACATGGGGGGGGGGAGAATCCATGGGTCCACACAATATCCCCAAATACTTCTTTCCTGCATGGAAACATTGCAATGCATCCACTTACAACCTAGACAATCATCCCAGTGACAGAATAACTGGTCTTGAAAGCCATTAAAAGCTCAAGGACAATTAACAAAGTCACACTCCCTCCTCTCTCAGGACAGGGCAATCAAGCCTGTTTCCATATTAA
This sequence comes from Varanus salvator macromaculatus, assembly GCA_023646645.1. Lineage (NCBI taxonomy): Eukaryota > Metazoa > Chordata > Lepidosauria > Squamata > Varanidae > Varanus > Varanus salvator. The sequence continues at coordinate 14,248,667 of JAIXND010000754.1, read as the reverse complement.
AACCTGACCTGAACCTCAAATGAAATGGATCCAGATGGTCAGTCTCATCCAAGAATACCTGAAGCTGGTTGGTAACCACCTAGTTAAGGACCAGAAAAGATCATCTGGGCACCAGCTCCAAGTTAGTGAGTCCTGCCAGGTCTGAGAATTTTTTCAGGAGTAGTGGTTTCCCCACTACCTCTCCTGGGTGACCTAGAACCACTCACTCTACAAGGAGGCATCAAATTATCTCCTGGGTGCACCCAGATGTTCTCTCCTGATTTTATAAACCAAGACTGACAAGGAGCCAATATAAAAGTGAACGCATGAAACTGCAAGCACCTTGTCAACACCCTCAAGCTGTACCAACTGAAATTCATCCAAGAAAACTAAACACATATGTCCTCTGGTGATTCACCTGCCCTGACAATGGATTCTAATCCAAAAGCAAGCAAGATATATTAAGGAAGTGTTTTTCAAGTATATCACAGAAGGCCTTTGACTAACCTGAAAAGCTCCACTAGGTGGCTCAGAATGGTTTCAACACATGCCTACAAATTAACTTAGACAACAATGTTGTCTCACTCTACTCAGAGGTTTTGTTGATCTTCAATCAAGCAAATGGTGCTTTAGAGTAAAATAAGCTACAAGAACAAAAACAAGATCCCTATTGCAAGGAGCTTACTAGTTAAATCTCAGAAGTGTAGAAAATAATGGTTGAGAAACCAAAACAAGGACAAGAAGGCATGGGTGTGAAGAAATGTAATTATACACATTTGTGTTTTGTTTTTGAGAGATTATGACGGTGAGGTTAAGACAGAGGTAGTATTTGAATGGGCAAGACCAAACAGCATTCTGGGATATGAATCAGATGTAAGTGCCAACAAGGAAGAATGAGAGCAGTCAGTTAATAGAAAGCACTTTCATGTAATTAATGATAGCGGAACATGAGAAATTAAAGACAAGGGCAGAAGTATAAAGTATAAGGGCAAAAGGACACAATGCTCTGAAAGCAGAGTATTGATATATACATAGAAGCTCAGTTTCCACATTATAGCATGCTACTTTTTAAAAACTCTGGCTTATCATAAATGAGCAAAAATGCTAGCTAGTACACATTGTTTGATTGCTCCCCTGGGTGGCTACTGTCAGAAGCAGCTGCAGCAGATAAGCAAGCCAGGATTTCTCCATCCGTGCAGGTTTTCCCAGTGTAACATCCAGGATGGGAACTCTAGTCTGTTGCTTTTTTATTGTGTCTGAGTCAAAAGCTAAAACAAGTTCTGACTTATTAGGAATGTAATAAGCCAGAATTCCTAGTTTGAACATCATATTGAACAAACTATGAATGGAAAATTTCTGGCTTTGCTTAACTGTTCCCACTGGTAGGAAGTGGGAGTGATCAAGCCTTGTACGTCAGCACTCTGATTCATGTGCAGTAAGCCAGAATTTCAAAAAAATCTGGCTTGCTGGACATCTGATTGCAACCAGAGTCAGTATTTTGAATCAAGCTTCTTAGTTTATTGGAAACTAATGACTAAGGAATTATAGTATGATGGTACAATTCATTAGATTATGCCTATTGTTCCACAAATACACAACTTTTTTAATTTTTCTTGGTTTCATTTTTACACTGCCCAATAGCCAAGGCTCTCTGGTCAGTTAACAAAAGTTAAAATTAAACACAAACATTAATTTAAAAGAAAACAGATTTTAAAAACTGCCTCATCTTGTTTGTTGTGTTTTGGGTCAATGTGCTTACCAATTGGTGCTTCTTTCAAGACAAGCCAATGGCATCCACTTTTGACTTCCCATTTTTAGGGTGCTATCCTAGAATATTTACCTGCTTCATTCAACTTAGTGGGAATTGTTTTGCCCACATCTTTTCTCAGATTACAATAGCTGTTTTTCAAATAATAAGAGTTAAGATTTCATGGGCATACCGAAGTATTTTCCATATTACATGCAGCAGCAGAATTCATATTCACTAGACCATGAGTAGACAGTAATTTTTGCCCCCTGGATCCTTTCTCCACTCCTTTGATTGCAGCCGTGCCGGGGGTGGGGGGAGATGGCCGCGTTCATGCTGGGGAAGGAAGATGGTCACAATTGCGCCCGTGTTCCCTGCTCAAGTGCGCCCAAACCTGCCTCCCCCACGCACGATCACTGGTGGTGGGGAGATGGCCACGATCTTTGTTGTTCTTTGTCACTTTGCTTCAAATTTTTGAGAGTAAAAAAAATAGTTGCAGAACGGATTAACCTTATTTACATTGACCCTTATGGGGAAATCTGACTTGGCTCACCACCAATTTGGGTCATGGTACCAGAGTCCTGGAATGGATTAAGTTCGTGAGCCAAGGTACCACTGTATTTCATCTTCTTGGCACTCTGTATATCATTTTTTCTTTCTTTTTTTCTAGGGTGTGAGGTACAAAAGAGAGACAGGGTAGCAGGATCTGTAATTGCAGGATAACGCACAGTGGTCATATATTGGCCATTACTGCATAATATGAAAGCAGCTGCTGAAAAAAATGTTTAAGCTTGTCTAAATTTCGAAGTGAGGCTTGCTCATCTTTACCCAAAACAGAGTAAAGAAAGACACATTGCACAGTTTGAAAATTAGTATATTGAAATATGTAGACATTTTTAAAAGTTTCCTGTTTGGTAAGATGATGTAGCCATTTTCATATGTCGGACAGACTACGGGTTCATCCAGAATATAGGTCCCAACATATTCCTCTTAATTTAACAGTTTAGACTAAATTAAATTGGAAACAAATGCAGCAAAATTAAAATAAATAGTACATTGATACTTCCGTTGTTTTGTGATAACTTGTGGGTGGAGTACATGGAGGCAGACACAAATGGAGGAAGGGCATTTGGTGGCTGGCCTCTCTGTTGCAGAACTAAACATGCTGCAGAGTTGTATGGTAGTCATATCATTTTGACCTTGCAATTTGCTGCTTGAATGCCCTCTTTAAAAAAATGTTTAACGGTTTTGCTGTCACTGTGAACACTGCAAACTGTCAATAAATTTTCATGCTGTAAATAGCACTAATTAAGATCAGTTAACAAGCTTTATTTACATTAAATCCAGGGCCGACACTTATAACAATGTTTATGCAAAGGTTCCTTGGGACATTAAAATTATTTCAGTTTTTTCCAAGGTAGAAATGTTGAGAAAGGCTGGTCTCAAAAATCATTAGAATCTAGGAAGACATGAACCAGAATACTACCACTCATTCAAGCACCATAATTCCAAAAATAATTTTTGTTGATACATTATCAAGATTCATAGTGACAGAGGATGAGCCTGTGACTCTCTCTAATTAAAACATTAATGAAATTTAAATTAAACCCAAATTGGGTCTCCAATTAAAAAAAAAAAAAAACTGTAAGTGATTAAGTTTTTGAACTTCCAAGGTTCATGCAAGACTGCCTTGCAAGAGCAAAGGTTTATCAAATCCAGCATTATGCCTAGAATCCACAAAACCATGGATCCAAGCTAACTTTAGGTTGCAATCTTATTCTCTCTTACATGGGAATAAGTCCCACTGACTCAGCTAAGCTTACTTCTGAGTCAACATGCATAGGATTAGGATACTTTTCTTCTGGACAACCCTTACATGCTGCATGGCATCCTGATTTCATAATCAAGAGTATTTACATAGTTTGCACGGCAGTCAGGTGCTCAAAGTTCCACTGGGCTAAAAAGACTCTAGTATGAGCCTAAGCAGTTTCAGCATCTTGCTGCAAACCATGGGTCCTCAAACTATGGCCCACCATGCTCATTTATCCAGTCCGCCTCAGAGCTTTTGAACTCGCTTGGAGAAAGCAATCTCCGAGTGAGTCCAAAAGGTCTGAGCTGGCGCAGGTGTTCTTTGAAACTGAGCAGAGTGCTGGCACATGCGCCAAATTGTAACAGCTCAACTGCATGTGCGCTGGCTCTCCCCCTTCCCCATTGCACGCATATACAGAGTGGGAATACAGAGCGGGAAACAGAAGAGAGGAGGGCAGAAGAGAGAGAAAGATGAAGACATTAAAAAAAGATTGAAGGTAAAAAATATATAACTTTTTAAATCCATTTTTAAGTATGTGAGCCATACCCATGGGCTGCAAGGCAAGTCGCGTCCTCCTCGCTGAGCCCTGGGGCAGCCGCTCAATGGTGGTGGTGGTGGTGGTGGTGGTGGCTGCCCCCGGGCTCGGTGAGGTGGGTGTGGCTTGCCCAGAGAAGGCCGGGATGGAGGCGCAGGAGCCACAGCCTTCTTTGGGCAAGCTGCTGTCATCGAGTAACCACCATGCTTCTTTCCCTCACAGCGGGGAGAGGCGGGGGGTGCCCTGCTTAGCCAGCCACAGCCCCATCCCGAAAGCAGCCCTTACCTTCCTCCTCACAGTCCTCTTCCGACTGGGGGAGCCACCCCACACTCACCTCTCTGGCCTCCTGCTCCCTCAGAAGTGGGGCGGCGGTGAGGACTGTAATTTCCATCATGCCCAACTAGCATGGCCAATGGAAGTTGTATTCCAACTTATCTGGACAGTACCAGTTTTGCCAAGGTTGCACTAAAATATTTAAGTCATTAGATTCATATCCAAATACAGCCATTGTGGGAATTGTTCTGGGGTGACTTGCTTCAAATACTAAGAGTGGCATTAACAGTATTTATCCTTAGTATTTTTGCTTCATTCTTTGTAAATGCCAGTTGCAGTCATCAGCTGCATTATGCAAAATACTATATAGTGTCTTGGTTGTGTTGTAGCTACCGTATTTTTTGCTCTATAAGACTCACTTTTTTCCCCCTCAAAAGGGGAAATGTCTGTGCATCTTACAGAGCGAATATGTGTGTGCAGTAAGTCTGTCAGATGTGCAGCCCATGGGGAAGTGATGGGCAATGTGCCTGCGATTATGTGCTCATTTGATTCAGAATATTTTTTTTTCTTGTTTTCCTCCTCTAAAAACTAGGTGCGTCTTATGGTCAGGCGCGTCTTATAGAGCGAAAAATACGGTATGTCCCTTGGGTATGGACATGCTCTTTCCCACCTCATCTTGAGCTTTTGCTGCAGCCTGAGAGAGCGGAGCAAACATTTTTTAAATTTATTTTTTTTTAATTTTATTTAAATTTTTAATTTTAATTTTTTTAATTTTAATTATTTTTAATGTGCAGTGTGCATAGGAATTCATTCGTATTTTTTTCAAACTATAGTCCAGCCCCCAACAGTCTGAGGGACAGTAAATTGGCCCGGTTTAAAAAGTTTGAGGACCCCTGCTCCAAACTATCCAGCAAAATGCTCCCAAGCAAAGTATATTAGAAATGGTTGCCCCTTTCTCAGGATTTGATCTTGATCATCAAAGCTTTACTGCTTTCGAGAGAATCCATTTCTGGTTTCAATAATTCTGATTTCATGAACATGTCTACTCCTCTAAAATTTTTAAACAATCTTAATATTATGTCATCACATCCTGTGATACCAAAATCTGAATCGCTATAGGCACACACACACTACATATTTTACAGCTGTGAAAATAAAACATCCAAGTTAGTTCAAAGCTATATACCAATTTGTGAAGCAGAGATAGTCATACTTTACTTTGATAGCATTAAAACTTGTTCATTATACTGTAGACTTTTAGAGTAAACCTGCTGTTATTAATGTGGTACAGGCAATAAAATAGATGAAATATATTGAGAATGAGCCATATGTTAGTATGCTACTAGTGATGTAAACATGCCCTGACTTTCAAGGAAACAGACTGCGTATCAGTGTGGAATAGAAAGAATGGCAGGAAGGTGTTGCATTGGATAGAAAGAAGGATGAATCCAGTGAAATGCTGGTAGTCACGGAATGAAAGAAAAGGTCCTTTTCTGGATCAGTAACTATTTATGGAACAAAAAACAGAGAATAGGAACGACTGGTAAATTCTCCCAATGAAAGTCTGCAAACAATGGTGTCCAACAGCAATCCATACTGGGACCAATGCTTCTCAAATTATTGATGAAAGAACTGGAACTAAGAGTGAACAATCAAGTGGCCACATTTGCTAATGGCACCAAATTATTTAGTATGGTTAAAACAAAAAGGACTGTGAGCTCCAATGGAAACTCTCCAAATTGGGAGAATCGGCTTTAAAATGGCAAATGTAGTTTAATGTAAACAAATGTAAAGTGATACATGTTTGGGCAAAAATCCCAACTTCAGGTATAACTGATGGGATCTGAGCTAGCACTGACTGATCAAAAAAGAAATCTTGGAGTTGTGCTTGACAGCTTAATGAAAATGACAACTTAGTATGAGACTGCCAAGAAAAGGTAAACTGTATATCAGGCTTAATTAGGAAAATAGAAGTGCCAATATCCTACTTCCCTTATACAAATTTGTGGAACAAACAAATCTAAAATACCATATACAGTTCTAGTCACTGCACCCAAAAAGAATATTGTAGAGTTGATAAAATGCAGAAACAGGCAACTAAAATGAGTTAGGGGTTGGAGCAAGTCCCCTATGAGGAAAGATTACATCATTTGGATTGTTTCACTTAGGAAAAAGGTAAGAGAAGATGTGATAGACGTATACAGAATTACACATGGTGCACAGAAAGTAGATAGGAATATTTTTCTCCCCCTCTCATGCTACAATCCAGCATCACCTCATGAAGATGATGGATGGGCAATTCAGGACAGGTAAATGGGAGTGTGTGAAAGCTGGACCATAAGGAAGGCCGAGCGCAAAAGGATTGAGGCCTTTGAATTGTGCTGCTGGAGAAGACTCCTGCAAGTCCCTTGGACTGCAAAGCGATCAAACTGGTCAGTCCTAGAAGAGATCAACCCTGACTGCTCTTTAGAAGGCCTGATAGTGAAGATGAAACTCAAATACTTTGGCCACCTAATGAGAAGGAAGGACTCCATGGAGAAGAGTCTAATGTTGGGAACAATAGATGGCAAAAGAATAAGGGGACGGCAGAAGATGAGGTGGCTGGATGGAGTCACTGAGACAGTTGGGGCGAGCTTGAATGGACTTCGGGGGATGGTGGAGGACAGGAAGGCCTGGAGGAATGTTGTCCATGGGGTCGTGATGGGTCGGACAGGACTTCGCAACTAACAACAACAACTACAAAATGGGAGTACTTGTTAGCAGAGCACACAGTTTATTTATTTATTTAAATATTTATACGCCGCCCCTTGCAACAGCCTCAGGGCGGTTCACAATACAGAACAAATACAATAGTAAAAACATATACAATAATTAAAAAACTGGCCCATCTCCAGGTTAAATATAAAAACTTACAACATGAATAAATAAACCAATTAAATTAATCATAAATTAAAAATAATATTAACAATTAAAATACTGTCTAAATAAAAAGGTTAATTTATAGAATTCATTCCACAAGTTGTAGTGATGACCACCAATTCAGTTTGCTTTCCAAGAGGACTGTGCAAATTACTGAATGAGAAGGCTATGTATGCCTACTAGTCATTATGGTTATAAGCCCCCCCTCCCCCCCAATATCAGACACAGTCTGCCAATTGCTGGAGAATATGAGTGAGAGTGCTGTCCTGTTTGAGGGCTTCCTGTGGGCAGCTAGTTGGCCACTGTGTGAAGAAAATGCTGGACTAGGTGGACCTTGGTCTGACCCAGCATAGCTCTTACGTTCTTATGAGAAAGAAAGAAATGTATCCACAAAACAGAATTAAATATCCTCAGCATGAAAAAGCAAAATATATTGAGATGATATTGAAACTTTTGTTTTGTTATCAACAGTTTGTGATACAATATATGGAATTGCCTATTCATACAAACTGAAACACACATAGCATACAGAAGATTCAAGCACAGGCACACATAACCACATACAATTCTCAACAATGGAAACCTGTAATCCATATGACCAGCCCACTTTCCAAGAGCTTCAACAGAAGCGCCTCCCTGAGCTGAAATAGCTGGTGACAAGAGACAAGGTCTTTCTTATGGTAGCATGCAGATATGAGAATTTTAGCTGAAATCTAACTTTTAATCACCAGGTAAAACAATTTACACTTCTCAACATTAAATTAGATGTTACACTGGCTTTCTTGCTTTGACTGACATTTCTCCTTATATTTTTATTCTATAACTGTTTATTGCCAATTTGCTTAGTTTTTATCTTCAAGTTAATGGTATCTAATTTCAGCTGTTGCTAGCTGCTTCAGAATTTATCAGAAAGGTCAAGATATACATTTTAACCCCACCTTTTCCTTCTCTCTTTTTTTTTAAGTGGCTTATGTCATTCTCCTCCTCCTGCTTTCAATCTTATCTCCACAACAACAACCCTGTGATGCAAGTTGTGCTGAGAATCTGACTGGCCAGAAGTCATCCAGTTGGCTCCATGGCACAGCATGGACTAGAGCCCAAATCACCTGAGCCCCAGACCCACACTCTTATCCACTACATATGTAAATAAAGTAAAATAACAGTATAGGTAGTCCCTGGGTTACGGGAGAGTTCCATTCTTGCCCTTAAGTCAACTTTGTATGTAAGGTAGATCAAATGACTAAGCCAAATGTTTGTCTCAGTCTATGTATATATTTTACTTTTCTATGCATATAAAACACTTAAGAAACACTCCCATAGTCACTGAAACATCTTAAACAAAACACGACCATTGTAACAATGATAATAATACTGTAATAATACTGTAATGATAATAATGCTGTAATAATAAGGTAACTACAGGTACTGGGGGGAGGGGGAAATGAATGAATGGTGTATAGGTATACAGTGTTGTAAAAATTAAACAGTCCTTGAAACAGTTTAGAACAGTTAAACACTAAGCCTAACATTAATAATGATGGAGATGGACCTGGTGCTAGAGAGCTGGGCTTTGATTGTGCTGCTAATGGAGTGGGAGGGTTACCACTGAAGTAGCTTTCTTGAAGAAGTTCTTAAAGGTTGTCTGTACAGGTATTTTCCTCACCATAAATGGCCTTGCAAAAGCTGAGGGGCTAGTTACAAGGGCAAATGCTACAGAATAACTAAAGGGGAACTATGTACCCTTCAAGTGCCCCAAAATGATTTGATTTGGGTACACTTAAGTTGACACCAAGAATGAAAAGTTGTGAATACTCTTTCTAGGAAACTGTGCAGCCCCTGATGATGCATCACCAAATGCACTGCATAGTTCCCTAGAGATATTCATGGGTTTTCTGAAGAGATATTAATGTAAGGTTTATGACAGTCAGTACATTCATAAGTACAGGTTGTTTGTAACCCAGGGACCACTGTACTTCCTAGTTTTATATGAAAATCCACCTTAGGGTATTCTTTACCTCAGGATAAAAATAAGAGTTTCCTATATTTGCAAATTCAGTATTGGATGTAGTTGATTGTTGATGCCACACAATTCTTCTCATTTTATAATCTATTTCATTCTTTCTTTCTGTGAAAATTACTTTTCTTCACTGCTGCATACTTTTTCTGTAAAGCATTTATATCTGAGAGTTATAAACCATTTGTTTTTGGTTTCTTCCAGGCCAGGTCTGGCATCACAGCTGGACTGCTCATAGCAATAATGCTGCACTGGGATATTCCATAAATATTTGATAGTCCCTTGATGCATGCTTTGCGTGAGCAACATTTTTAAGAGGGGAAAAAAGGTAAAGTCTAACTCTCTAGAGTCTTTAATGAAGACTCTTACCCACTGAATCTTATGGACAAGAAGGATTGTGACAGTTTCAACAGTGAAACCTTCAATGTTGAAGTAACCTCATTCTCCACCTCACTCCTGTTTGCAAAAACTTTATCTTAGGAAGTTTCCTCATTAAGAGACAAAAAAGATAGGAAGGATGCCTAATTAATATACATTATTATAAATAAATTGCTATTGAGTTTTAAGGACATAAGGAAAATTCTCTTGCTATAATTACATTCTGTCAGACCACAGTAAGAAAAATTGTGTTAAGATTGGTTTCTAAAAATAAAAGTATGTGTTTGAACACATCCTTATCATGTAATACTCTCAAAAGACAGCCAAGACTGGTCATGGCTCCCCAATGAGTATACATTTCATGGCCACTTCAGCCTTCCTACTATGTAATCAAGATACTATAATTTATGCAATAGAATTAAAGTCCAAGAACATGTCTGTTAAAGAAAACCAGGTAAATTTTTTCAACTATTAAAAAAAAGCCTTCCTCCTGCTGTGGGTTTGTTCCTTTTTAATTTATCACCTACCAAGTACATAACTTCATAATAAAAATTGATCTGTGTCCTATCTGGGGCAGAAGTAGGTTTGCATAAGATAAGGGGAGAGATTGTCAGAAAATATTTAAGCACATTAAAGGAGCTCAAGTCACAGGAGTATTAAAGTATCTAATGGAACATCTATTTATATTTTTGAGAAATCCTGAAGAACTGGTGAAGTACTGGGGGTTCTGAGAAAAGTGAATGTAGATCCTATCCTCAAAAAGGATAAAAATAAAAGTCCAGCAAATCACAAGCCAGTCATTCTGATATCAACACAGAAGATTCAGGAACAGATTATAAAAAGCTCAATCTGTAGGTAACTTGTCACTAATACAGGATGGATTTGACAAGAACATGTCTTGTCAAACTAATCTTGTTTATAAATTAAGTTACTTCTTAATAGGATGGGGACCCCGGGTGTTTCTCTGGTTCTACTGTGGATCTGGTCCTCTGCTTTTAACTTTTCATTGCCCAAAAGTGAGCAATTAAATCAAATGCACAACTTTTGGCAATGAAAAATTACAGATTTGGAGGTATTCAGTCAAACTGCAACAAAGAGTTAATGTCCTTTTTAGCACATACTCATGTGCACACACTAGCACACATACAATATAACCCTGATAAGGATCAAGCCTCTCCACTTACTTGACAATAAAGAACAAAAACAAACAACACAGTTTCTAGCTGCATATTCAAAGTAATCTGTAGCCTGACCTTCACCTCCAAGTAACTGTGCAAAGGATTTAAAAAAAAAAAAAAAAAACTTGTGATGACTTGAAGAACATGCACTTCCATGAACTAGATGGATACCAGTCAACAAAAGTTTATGCCATAATAATAGTTCCTCCAGGCACCACAAAACAGATTTTCCTGCTATGGACTAATATAACCATTGCCTAAAATTTAGACCAAAGTACTGAAGCCTTGAAAGTTAGTTCCACTGAATTCTATGGAGCTTATTTCCAAGTAAGAGTCTGCTGCCTCATAAAGAACATTCTAATCTATTTTCTGATCATTAGGGTCTGGGAAAATATGCTCAAATGAACATTAATTAAAAAGCTTGATTGCCCAAGAAATGTGCTCTTTGTTGAAAAGAACAGTCTCAAAGTTCTATATTTAAAGTATGTAATGACTCAGTTACTAGCACTGTTTTTGAAACAGCAATCATCTAGTTAAATTTTCACCAAGACTGACAGAACTAATGCCCCTATCAGAGACACTGCAAAAAGGATGTCACAATCATTATTTTGTACTGAACCTTTTCCTAAAGAGTTCAGTCCTGTTTTATATCTCCACAGTGCTAATCCTGTGATTTATAATTAGTTTAAGATTATCTAGTCCAAAGTTACCCACTGAATCTTATGGACAAGAGGCATTTGAAATATGATTTGCCCAGTCCAATTTCAGTGCTCTATCATCACACCATGCTTCTCAAACTACAGAGTTTATTACATTGTACTAACTGAAAGGAACCACTTCAGTGGAATTCTACTCATAAAGGATGACTCTCACCTGCTTTCCTCCCCTGGTAGTTTCTCAAAATCTGCTTTGCAGAATCCATAAATCCCACAAAGCAAATATTGAGAACACACATAGGAGAGGGAAATTGCACTTCTCCCCCTTCGATGGGCAGGCGTTCTGTCAGCAGGATTAGCTAATTGTATTTCAACCGGAGCCGGATATTCAGTAAGACCTGTATTTTTAAATTCTCTGTAATTTAAAGACCCAAGCTACATCATGAGAGTTATTTTATTACAAAGAAATGAAACAGGGCAGCCTATAATCAGAGGTCAACTACTCCTACTTATCCTACTCTGAGCACACACCAAATTCCAATAGAAATAATGGGACAGTAATGTATGGAAGAGTATCTTAAGATAAAAAACTGAACAGCAAGGCTAAGTGAATTCTGAAAAGAGAAAGGTCCAAATCCTCCAGAAAATCCTTTTGCTACTCCTAGCTTCTACTGGAATGAATTTTAGTTACACAAGGGCAATAGAGCAGTTTTTGCACAGCTTCTATTTAGAGGAGCTGCAGAGAATAGTTGCAGAGAAGAACCGAGTTTGTGGGTGGGTGTGGGGTCAGGGTAAACAATCTGCAATTACAAAGAACACTGCTGGATCACTCCACCCAGGGTGGCAGGGCAATGCATTTTGCCACTTGTTCCCATATCATCACTCTGAAAAGAAAAATCATGCCATTGAACACAATGAGGGAAAATAATAGCAGCCTGAACCTGGCTTAGGTTACAGGCCTGTTCTGAAAGCATGTTAAGGAGTAGCAAGACTTCAGATTGAGTGGATTCAAGGTCACCCACAGACACACCACACACTAGGCACAAATGCCATTAATAGCAGTAATATTCCTATAGCTGCTGATTACCACTGGTACACCAGGTGCTTCCAGGAAAGTAGTGCTTATGCACATCTGGGGCTTCCTGGCCCATCCTAAAGCCCCTCCTTCCAGCCTTCAGTGATAGTTGGGATTGCTCTCCTCCTTGCTAATTTCAACTATGATTTTGCATACTTCCCATTCATTTCAACATGGCCAGCACAAGAAATCCTACCTTTCCTTCAATGATAGGATTTGTACAGGAGAACCATTCTCTTTGCTGCTCCCATTAATTCTAATAAGACACGAACAACAAAACTTACAAGCAGTTTGTCCCTGATATGAAGCAAGAGTTGGCTCTAATATGGAAAAAAGCAAATAAAAATCTAGAATTAACTATCTTCATAAATTTTATTCCTACACAGCATCAGGTGGTCTAACAAACTTCACAGAAATGTAGAAATATAGTATTACTGTTGGAAAAATAATTTGTGTAATGGCCCTACTGATTTTTATACTCTTGCCTCAGATGTAAATTAAACTAAGTTATTTGGTTACAGACAACATAACAGAACTAGACTAAATTGTATGTAGGAAAACAGTTAAACCAAAGGTTTATTTGTTCTTCTGAAAATCAGAAATCCAATTAAATCAACTTTCCTTCCACAAGTGGAATATTTGGTATTACATCAGGCATTTAAACATACATACTACTTTCCTAGGAGGATGCACTATGGCAAACAGATGTATAAGAACTTGGAATAGGATATTTTTTTTTCCCTGAGATTATCAATCAATCAACTAGTTTCCCAGGGCTCCCTCCAATCCAGTTCAACTTTCCTGTGTTTTCATCAAAACAAATCAATGCTGGCAGAGGTTTGTTTGTTTGTTTTTTTTAATTAAGACAGAATTCCTTTGAGCACAAATACAAAATTCTTCTCCTTTCACAACAGTAAAAAAAGGATAGTTGTGGAGATGGATGAGAACAAGTATTTCTTCCAAACATAATTTTCAAAGAACTACAATAAACCACAAATATAAGAAAACAGCCTATTTTTATTTTTATCTTCAATTGACAAGCATAAAACCAACCAGGCCTTTACTAATAAACACACTTTTCTTAAAGTTGATAGATCTCTTTCCTCTTGCCCAAAATCAAATTACGCTGGTGCATATATACACTTGGCCCAGTTTAAGTGTGCATGCAAAAAAAAGTATTGGTTACATGCAGTTCCTGGATGAAAACTTGATTATATCCTACCTTTTGCCAATAAAATAAAGTAAAATAAAGATATAGATAGGATCAAACTGTCAGTCTCACTTGTTTAATTCATTGTAATTTATGTTCCAAAATTAGTGTATTAAGGAGTGGAATCAAAGTTAAGTCAACTTTTCCAAAATATACTCTTAAGTTCTCAAACATACAATTATAAAGGACTAAATGCTGTTGAACACAGTGCTACCTCGTTCAGAATAAACAGACAGTAGATTGTCCACACAGTTACAATGTAAAGAGTACTTAATTTGCTTATTTACAACTACCAGGCTCACCTTCACTATGCTTACCTATGTAACTAAGTTTCAATTTCGAGTAAATTTATTTGGGACGAAAAACTGGGGCAATTCAACAATACCAAATTGAGCATCATTAATACTGCAATCTTGAACATGCTTAGTTGGAAAGACACTAAGAATAGGCGTTGGATAGGGAGGTTTTGGTGGGGGGGGGGCATAAGTATCTTGAAGATTAATTCGGGCAACTATTTTCCAAAGTTCAAGCATCACAAAAACTAGTAAAAATGGTAAGTATATTTGGTAAAATTAAAACAATTCTGTATGAAATTAAACTGTAGAGGACTATATTACAACACACACACACACACACATACTGAACTGGCAAGCTCTGCACTCTGCAAAATCCTGGCAGCCGGCCTTCGTGTTCAGGGATTTGGGGAAGTTCCTGAAAGCAAAGCCTAGGGGGAAAAAAAAGAAATAAAGGAGTTCTGCCCCCTTCCAGCGGGCCCCTCTTCTCCCCTTCCTAGCAGCCCAGCCAGGCCTTTGCCTTCCTCTCCCCCCTCACTCTAGAAATACGTACACGCACAAAATGGGGGGACGCCCCGATTTTTAAGCTCTTCCAACAACTTTTGGCCTCCTTGCTGGGCCTCTTTCTCACCTCTCGTCAGGGAGCATAAACCGCAGACCAGGAGACTCCTCAGGACGGCGCCCATCTTCTCTTCTCTGGCTCTCACCGGCGAGGAGGAGGAGAAGGGGGTGGCGGCAGTGGCGGTAGTAGCGGCGGGGAAGGCGAAGGAGGCTGAGGAGAGCAGCAGCAGCTCCTCTGCCGCCGTCTCATACTTTCGGGGTGGCGAGGAGAAAAGAAGCAATAGCAGAATAAAATTTTGAGAAGCGACAAGAGAGACGCTGCCGCAAAATGTTTCTTTCCTCTGCTATGTTTTGTTTTTATGAAGACTACTTCACCTCCAGCTGCTTGCCCAGCCAAAAAAAGCGGGGGAAGTAAACACGGTCCTCCATTTCTGCCTCAACCGACTCCTCAATGCAAAAGACTGTCGCTGTTCAGGCAATTCCTTTCCAACTCCTTCCTTCCTCCTCTTACAACCTCTTCCTCCTCCTCTCTGGAAGGCTGAGAGAGAGGAGAGGCGCAGGGACACATTCCTTTCCTATCTCCGCTGCCGCCGCCTCCCCTCTCCTCCTGGATTCTCGCATGCAAAAATCCCTCCTTCAACCATCTCCTCCTATTGCAAATGTATCCCCACATACATATGCATAGAGGGGGGAAGCACTTGTTCTTTTAGAAGCTGCTTTCCCTTTTCCGATCAGGGAAGGAGAAACTCCCAAACACTGTGGGAAACGGTGGTGATCCCCTCCCCTCCGCACATACCTCCCCAAGGAAAAGAGAAAACAACAGCCCTGTCGCATTCCTGAGGGATTCATTTACCTCTCTCTCTTTTAATAAAGTGATTAGGTTCTCGGCTGCATAACACTGTGGACCTGAGAATTGTCGGAACTACTTTCAGGGACATACACAGCAAGAGCAGCAGCACAAGCACAAAGAAGGCTGAACAGCAGCTGCCTCCTCCAGGTGAACGTGCAGTCCTGGCTCGACATAGGCAGGCACGGGCGTGAGGCAAGGGAGAGGAGAGGGGAATGCGTTAGGTTTTGTGTGGTTGTTTAATCCCCTGCTTTACTTTGAAATATTAACTATCCATAACCACTCCGCAGAGGTAGGCAACCAGCTTGAAGGGTACACAAGGGGCTTACCTAACTTAATATAGCCTGATCTATAACAAATCAACCTATTTCCAGGAGTCCATAGGAATTTTGACCAACCCCTATGGATTCCTTTGTTCTTTCGTCCTTCAAAACCATAACCCAACTAGCTTGCAAACGAGATAAGCATGTGTTTTTGAAAGTACAGGTAGCACTAAGCTGAGAGCCAGGATTGGCTGTGGTTATTGCTCCCTGTTGAGAATTGCTGCCAGTGGAATGGCCTTGTAAGTGGAATGGCCTTAAGACAGTGAGCTTTGAAATATTTGGTTCAGCCATGCAGTTACAAGGTGACCTTACTATTCTCTTCAACCTGAGCACTCTCTTCCAAGTACAAGAACACTGGATTATCTTGCAGACTTGTTGGAAGGACTACTTGGATCATTTATATACTATTTGTTAATGCTAAAATAAACCCTGTATAAATAGTAAGTTTTCCTCCTGTTATTTTTAATACATTAATAAAAGTGATGACATGCCTCATTCTAACTTGCAACTTATGTCTAGTGGTGTGCATCATTACTGAATGTGGTGGGGCTTACCAAGTGAATATGTGTAGTATTGTTGCATTACACAGTCAGCTGTTAATATATAAAATGACAGGTGCTGTGCTGGGGTGATAGATGTGAAGGCAAGAAGAAAAAAAAATGGGACGAACATGTTTTTTTTAAGTTTTTCCATTAGAAAAAAAGGGCATTTGGGGGAACACCTGGAAAGAAATTCCTACTGAAATATTTTGTCATTTGGAATGAGTGAAATACTTTTAAAAATTTACTCACTCAACATGTGTATTGTGAAGATTCTTAAGACAATCCTGGTTATCTTTATCCCCAATATATCAAATTGCTCTTGTAACATTTGTCCCAGCCAAGGTATCCCTGGTCTGGTTCCTTGTGTATACATGGAAGACAAATGCAGTGGGTCATGTCATCCAGGTTCAGATGACACCGCAACCCATCCAATGTCAAACAAGCCCAGGTACAAGACATGAGCTGTCAGGGTGGCTTATAACCCAAAACCCACCCACTCTGGCAAACCTATTGTGGGTTTGCATCATATGCTAATCCACTGTGGCTCATTAGTATGTTATGTGAACCCAGTCATTCACGCAGGTTACTGCTGGGTTGGGTGTATGCTTCTTCCTATGAAAGGACATTGGGACCATTGGAGTGTTCTGCACCTGGAAACTGATGGAAACATAGGGCTTTTGAGAATCCTTAAGGAGTTACCATTTGCATGGCTGAAACTCCTGCCCAAACCCTAGTGCAATATGAAAATGACACAGGTGGCTGACAGGGTTTTCTCCTCATGCCCTCTTCTGCCAATCAAGCTTGTATAGCCACTTGGTTTATCAAGGACCTGCATGTAAATCAACAGCAATGGAGATGGCCTAAATTCAAATGAGGAAAATAGTGTAAAATAAAAGTAGATCTAACCAATATAAAAAGAACCCGTCATCAGTGCTTCATTCTGATGTTGATAGTGGTGAATAGCAATGCATAATACAAAGCAGGGGCAGAGAATGATGCAATATAATGACATGCCATGCATTTCCATAACCTTCAGATGCCTAGAAGGAAGATAAAAATTATGTTTGGTAGTTTGCTGTGACTCATTTGCTGAGTAATTTGAGGACAAAAGTTGCCTCAATTCTGCCTGTGGTTTGGAAGACACTTGTTCTGCAGCTCCATCAGTGAACCCTCCATCAAAGCACCCTCTGGTCCCTTTTCCTTAGAAAAAACATTAGTGACTTCAGACAATGATCGGACAAGATGTTTGGTGGGATACATCCAACCTCCAGCACTTGAGTTTCACTTCTTCTGCCTTGATCTAAGGGAAGGGGATGACTGGCTGGGCATTGCCTCCATGCAAGACAAAATGGTTCCGGACAACTTGAATGAGTTGACATTCACATGGTGGGCATGTCACGAGCAGAGCTGGCTGGAGCCAGGGGTCAGACTAGACGGCCCAGGAGGCCCCTTCTGACTCGCTCTGTTTCTATGTTTCTGTGAAGCCAATCCTAAAGCAGCCTTTCCTGAACTAAAAGATTATAACAGCTAACAGCTGGTTGTAAACAACCTATCCTGGGCAGGATTCTCAAGCGGATGGCTGCTGTTCAACTAAAGGCACTAATGGATAGAATCAATTGTCTCTTTTTGGTCCGATTTTGGGCATGATTTTGCACAGAAACTGTCTGACCTCTGGCTGATGATCTTTGTGGGGAGAAGGACATAGCAGTGTGTGACAAATTTTCCTTGACCTCTCAGTGGTTGGCTTGGAGATTGGAGGCACTCCATTAAAGTAGTTGTGCTTTAACCTAAAATGGCAGTCATAAAAGGTGGCACTGCAAGACTACTTTTTTTTGAGCTATAGGATCCCATAAGATTCCATCTTGTCCTCCACTCTATTCAATATCTACATGACATGTGAGAACCCTGCCACCCAGAGGTAACATGTCCTCAACTACCCTTTGTGCAAACCATGGAGCCCCAACTACTTTCCTCTTAACTGATCAGCTTTCAGTTCATGAGGAATAAATCTCCAGACAGGTTTACACAACATACAACCACAGTGGTTTTTTACCCTTGTTGGGCTGGTGTGTCATGTGAATGTCAACAGGGTATGTTTGGCTTTTAGAAACCACAAATAGAAATTATAGTCTGTTTTATGGATTCTCCTAACCATGATGGCATGCTGTATCATCTAGGCCCAGAGAACAAAAATCTTCATTGGAACAGGAGCAGGTGATAAGCTGGTTGGTGCCAGGAAAGATGTGTCACTCAGCTGATTCCCATACTGGCTCCCCTTGCATGCACCTGAGGGAAGCTTCCCCACATGTGAATGGGAAGGATGAGGCTCAGCTGAATGGCAGTGCCCAGTTGTAAGCCTTGCTGCTCAGCTGATTCCCCTGCTACCACTGCCCATGAGCCCCAGAGTTAAGTCCCTTGTGCACATGAATCAGTAGGGTGGTGATGCCTGCTTGGGGGCTGCACTGCTCAGCTGATTCTTCCACTCCCCCCCCCCCACATTATCACACCCACTTGCAAGAAAGGCGTTCAGGTGGATGCCAGGTTGGAGGTGCCTCACTTACATTTAAGAGCAAGAAAAGGGGATGAGTATGGGAATCAACTGGGCAATTTCTGCCATCAACTAGGCTCGATCACCCAGCTGATTCAACACTCTTCCTGCTGATGCACATGAAGGGCTTCTGTCAGGTGTCCAAGGAGGGAGCAGAAAGGGGATTATGTGAGTGGCACTGCTCCTTCCCACAGCACTGTCCAGCTGATTCTCAACCACCACCACCTTTTGCCTGAGCAAAAAGATCTGATATCTTCCCACTGTTCCAGCAGCCTACTCCAGCAGGAGCCCTGTGCATGCCAAAAGTATTTCTAGGTAAATACAGCCAGTAAGATGATTCAGTAGGAAACTACAGGGTAACTGCAACCCTGGAAATGTGGACTTGATACCAATGTAGAATAGAGAATTGTAGTAGTAAAGAGTCAAGACAGAGGATAGCATAAAGGTATGGAATCCTGAGTTTATTCTGAGATAAACTAATGTAAGAATATGCAAATACACTAGTGCAGAAGGAATAACATTAATCACTACTATCACCCAGTTATAGGATTTTACACAAGCTTACAAAAGGTTTGATTGTGCAGAAGTGGTATGCAGGATAAGTTGAAGCAAAGGGAACAAAAGTTTGGTTCTGCCTACTAAAGAAAAACTTCAGGGAAATGCCCTCCCTCTTGATTACTTTTATATTCACCTTGATTTCTTTTCATTGATGGTAACATAGCCCAATATTTGGAACAAAAGCTGACTATCAAGGTTGATTAGAATAGTTGGATTAGTGTTCTGACCTTGATGGACTTTGAAGTAACAGATAAGACTTCAAGATTGGATTATTTTTTCCCCCATGATTGTTTGATTGGGCAATCAATGTAGATGTACCCTCATGGGTTAGCCAGATGTATCATGACTTCACACTGTAATTAGGCAAGTATTTGCATGTGTGTGTGTCACCCTCTCCCAGTAGAAAGAAAACTCTCCCTTTAATTAATTCAAGGTTGGGTCCCATGCACCCTAAGGTTCTTACAACTATCCAGAGTTCCAGAGTCTTTTGTGTTCCTGGCAGCTATGCAGGCTGTGCCTTCCAGAACAAAATGGATTCCTGAGCCAAAGTGTCAAGGTAATGTCCTAAAACTGCATACACATGTAGAAAGAGCCAACATATTTGAAGCTCCTGTGTAACAGGCCCCAAGGAATATGTCATCCCAGCTCTGCACTGAAAAAGCTTCAGTGGCTTCCAGGCTGTGGCAAGCACAGTTCAAAATTCTGGCACATTCTACTGTTACTCTTATTAGTTTGTTGTTCTATTGTTATGAGTTACACTAAAGTTGCCTGGGAAGCTGAGGCAGAGAGATATTGCCCTGCCTAGAACTACCATATGTGAAACTATGAAGAGTCATACTGGATCAAACCAAGGGTCTATATGCTAGAACAGCATTCTGCTTACACAGTGGACAGTCAGCTTTTCACAGGAAAATTGCAAGGGGCACTCTCCTGCTTGCTTAGAGTCATACTGCCTTCAACCTTTCCAACAACCACCCTAGAAAGTACATTAGAATGCCCCATTTCATGAGACATTTTAAATTAATGAGCATCAAATACTAAATGTTCAAAGAGAAGTTCATGCACCATTGGCAAGTTGTGGCCAAACTAGATTTGACAAGAGATCTTTTATTTGTTTTAATGTAGTACTGTCAGTGTCTGTGGTACTTTGAAGAATATAATAGGAATGGTTCGTGCTCCTCAGAAACTTAATCTAATATTTGACAGATAGGAAGCAACAAAGCAAAGGGAAGAAAGGGAAAATAGATGCAAATAGAGAATCAATGGCTGTGTAGATTCCACATAATGCTGAACTGTGTTATGTGGTTACCACACAGTATGGTTTCTTACCTTGGGTCCTGGATTCAGTGGCATATTTTCTCTTAATGTAGGTGAGCATCCCATCAGCCCCTGCGGCTGAAAATAAATCTCAGGGTATACTTCTCCTGCCTGTGTCTCCAACCTCTCCTTCATTGGCCCACACAGTTGCTCAGCCAGCTGCTCTAGGTTTTTTTTCTTATCCGTTGCTCAGAAGAAGCAGCCATTTACCCACTACAGTACTACTGTTGCTCTAGAGGAGCACTCCCCTGTGCTGTCAAGCTCTGTTCCAATGTGCAAGAACACCCACCCACTCCAACACCTCTTCCCACCCCTCCATTGCTGCAGATGTGTTCATGTTCTCCCGTGCTCAGAACTTACAAATGCTGGAAAGTGCCATCTCCCCACTGCAGCCAGGCACATGGAAGGCATTAATGTGGGCATCCATGCCAGGGACAGAGGCAGAGCATCTTATTGGGAGAGTATCCTGAGTGCACATATGTGTGCATCTGCCTGGGAAAGTTTCTTGGCTGGTTGTTGGGAATGTGTTTGTCCCACAGTTTGTGTGTGTGTGTGGGGCGGGGGGGGGGGGCGGGATAGGAGACAGTACTTGTTGACAGTCCAAGGATTGTCAAGGATAGGAGACAGAGCAGGAGACTTAGCTTTTTCGGAGCAAGTGCCCTGCTGACGATGCATGTGCATAGCCTGTGCATTACAGTTGTGTAGAGCAACCTACACAAGAACAGAGCACTGCTCTATGAGTGAAGTAAAGGCACAGCAATTTCAAAGCACCACTGAAGTATGCTGTAGCACCCAGACAGGAGTAAAATGCAGAGTGGCCAATCACAGTGCAGCTGCAGCTGCCTCAGGCAGTCCTGGATAGTAGAAAATGCTAGGCTGCATCTGTTGCAGCCATGGCATGGCTGCTCTTGCCATGAACTCACTGGTGAAAATGTGGAAACCAGGTGAAAATTGGGCTCAGATGCACAAACTAGCCATGGTGAAAAATGGAACCCATACAACAAAACATTGTTTCTTTCAGTGGTTCCATAGAGATCATCCTTACCACTCCTCGCCACACTCAGAATCATAGAATCATGAAATAGTAGAGTTGCAAGGACCCTATAAGGCTTGTTCGTCTGGGGTAATAGAGTCACCATAGAAACAACATCTGTTAGAATCATAGAATAGTAGATTTGGTTCCATGCTGTATTGCTCTAACAGTCAGGAAGTTTTTCCTGCTGCCCCACTGGAATCTGACTTCCTTTCACTTGAGCCCATTACTCCATCTCCTGTACTCTGGCATGATTGAGAAGAGATTTTGACCTTCTTCTGCGTGACACCCTTTCAAGTATTTGAAAAGTGCTATCATATCTCCTTTCAGTCTTCTCTTCTCCAGACTAAACAAGCCCAGTTCTTTCAATCTTTCTTCACAGGACATTGTTTCCAGGTCCCTGAACTTGCAGGGTTCACACATAATCACAAGCCATAGCATGGTGGTCTCTACCATGCTTTATTGTGATGCGTGAACCTGCCCAGTGTGTGGTTGTTTCAATTACATAGTTACAGTATGCCCCAATGACCTATAAAATAGGAATGGTAGACTCATTTTTAAGAGCAAAAGGGAACAACACTAAGGCTGTTCTGTTATCCATGGCTTTCTTCCACATTGTCTGACTCCTTTATATGTTAGCAAGGCTCCAAAACCAAATGTGAGTCCTGCTGTAGTGGAAACACCTTAAGATAGACTACTGGGGAGGGTTCAGTACCCCTCACTCAAACTCACCTTTTGCACCTAGAATCACCCTCACAATGTATACCTGAGTTAGACCTACACTTATTAAAAAACAAAACAAAACAACAACCTTACTTCAGCAAGGAGTTTTGGGAATACCAAGTCAGAAAGGCAGGTCTCAAAGCGAGTAACCTTATCTTTTTCTGGGAGTTGACTTATTTGATAGGGACCATATTTAAAATATATTAGTCATTAAGATGTTTAACATCCTTCTTGGCTAAGAAAGGTCCCTAAAATATATGTTAACTTCATTTTTAAGCTCATGCTCAGCCCCCCCGCCCCCAAACGTTAAGAAACATATTACAACAAGCAAATATTTTGAAATCTTGCATATTTCTAATGACAAAAATGTCAGAATGCTATCCCTTGGCTCTTTGTCCCTATATAACTAAGTCTCATGGTGAAGGATACTGCATAGCCAAGTAGAAATGGATAACCAATAGAAAAGGTCCACCCACTTGAGGTTATACCAAGCAGGTTGCTTATACCAAGCAGTGTTGTGTCATGACTCATGCTTATGTAAGTAAGGGTAAAGCCTAAGGTCTATGAACACATCCATTTTGGATAGAGGATACTAGGCAATTTATCAGTTCATTCTTCATTGGAAAGCCTTTTGCCATGGCTTACATGAGGAAAAGCAACTCAAAGTAGAAAATGAATGCTCACGGTATTGTATTAAAATAGATAATGCCCCCATGCTGTCAGTTGGCCAGACCCACTCTACCTCCATCATCTTTTCACTTTGCTGTGTCTGACATCCTCTTTTGTTCTTAATAGCATGAAACAATAGGTGATAATTCCAGACTCAGAAGAGAAAACTAGAAAAACTCTGGCCATGCAGTTCTCATAGGAGGGGTTTTGCAGAGCTGGCTCAAGACATTTGAACCATGGAGTAAAAGACTTTATCAGTTGCTCCTTTCTCTCCCCTTCTCTTATCTCTCTGGAGGAATGGTGCAATTAAGGTGCTTGGTGAAACTAGCAGGCACACTAACACTTCTATTGTTGCTATGCAGCCCAGTTGTGTGCATGTGTCCTGAGAAGCTGATCCCCTGGTTTTCAATGGTTCTTACTCATAGGTGTGTGGGGGATTACAGCTTTTGTTTGCTTATATAACATGCTTTACTGTTCATTTAAAGAACAGCCCTTTTCATATCTCAGTTTATTAATGTGAAAACACAGATGTAGCACCACTTTTTAAAAGAGTAGTGTCAAATCTGTTTCAGCTCATGGGACAAGTTTAACTTCAGATAAGTTATTGAGTGCCATATTCCAGTGGTGGGCAAGGTTGAAGACAAAAGAATGCAAGTATACTTTACTTTAAAGCTGTGTCTACCAGTAGCCTAGGGACTGCAGGTGGCACAGTGGTTTAAACCGCTGTGCTGCTGGGCTGGTTGATCAAAAGGTTGCTGGTTCGAATCTGCACACGGGGTGAGCTCCCGTGCACCGTCCCAGCTCCTGCCAACCTTGCAGTTCGAAAGCATGCAAATGCAAGTAGATAAAAAGGTACCACTTCGGTGGGCAGGTAACAGCGTTCCATGCACTTCGGTGTTTAGTCATGCCGGCCACATGACCACGGAGACTGTCTGCGGACAAACGCTGGCTCCCTCGGCTAGGAAACGGAGATGAGCACCACCCCCTAGAGTCAGGCATGACTGGACGTAACGTCAAGGGGAAACCTTTACCTTTTACCAGTAGCCTAGACTTTGGAGAAGCATTTTGACCTTTTGGAAAGTGGGAAAACTTTTCAAGCCCGATAAACAATAAATGGGGAAAGGAGGAGAGAGAATTCTGGGGAAGGTGGCATGGACCTCTGATTTGACTGGCAGGCCTGAAGTTGAACACTCCTGATTTAAAGTAACTGGTAAAATATAAAACAAATGAACCAAACAACAATTTGACACCTTATAATAAAGACCCCAATCTGTTGTCTGAGGCAGCCATCTCACTATGCTTCATGGTAGGCTTCTTCCTGAGCCAATTTTTGCAGTCATAGTACAAAATATATACATGAAAGAGTTTATCTAACTTTCACCACAGTTTTCTATCTACTTTGCAATCCTGTCTCAAAAAAAATCCAAACAAGCACAATTGATTTTAAAGTAGATCACCTGCCTTCTTACTGATTACAGCTGATTCATGAATACAATAGCTCAGAGGTTCAAAGACTAACCCTGAAACCACTCCCAAGAGAGTGATGCTGCTTCTTTGTAGGACCATAGTAGACCACCGCAAAGATTACAAAAAGATTTTTTTCCAAATGAATGCTGAAGGGCTGTTGAACAGAGGAACACAAGAACCATAGAAACAGAGCGAGTCAGAAGGGGCCTCCCGGGCCACCTAGTCTGACCCCCTGCTCCAGCCAGCTCTGCTCACAACATGCCCACCATGTGCATGTCCAGCCTATCTTTGAACACCCGCACCGATGGGGCCTCAACGACCTCTCGTGGAAGCCCATTCCTCACCCTCGGGGTCCTAACTGTCAGGAAGTGCTTCCTGGCATCCAAATGGAACCTTGGCTCCTTGAGCTTTGCTCCATTGGAAGGCAGCTTTGCTGCCTTCCTCTGCAGGGGAGAACAGGTCTCTACCCACCTCCGTGTGACATCCCCTCACATACCTGTATGTCGCCAACATATCCCCTCTGAGTCTCCTCTTCTCCAGGCTGAAGAGACCCAGTTCCCTCAGTCTCGCCTCAAGAGTATCAGGGAAGCTACTACAGTGGTACCTCAGCTCACAAACGCCTCAGTTCATGACCGAATCGGGTTGTGAACAAAAATTTCATAAAAATTTTGAATCAGGTCGCAAACTCCGCATTGGGTGGTGACCATGATCGCAGCCATCTCCCCCCGCAGCACAATCATGTCCATCTCCTCCCCCACAGCATGCCTGCGTTCACGCCTGCCCCCCTGAGCACGCCCACATTCCTGCCCATCTCTCAACCCCAGGGTGCCCATGTTCATGCGTGTCTCTTCCCCCCACCCCAGTGCACCAGGATGACGGATGCGTGCCAGGATGACAGGCGCGATCCCAGTAGTGCTGGGGGTGCGGGGAGATGGCTGGGCTTGTACTTGGGGTGGGGCGGGGGAGAGATAGCCACGATCATTGTTGTTCTTTGTCACTTTGCTTCTTCACATTTTTCTGATTTAAAAAAAAAAGTTACAGAACAGATTAACCTCATTTACATTGCACCTTATGGGAAAATTTAACTTGGGTCACAATCAATTTGGGTTATGACCAGAGTCGTGGAATGGATTAAGTTTGTGAGCCAAGGTACCACTGTATTTTGAAATATAAGCTTTAAATAATGGATAATTTATTTATTCTCAAGGAGGACAAATGCTACATAGAGGAACCATTGTGTTTCAGAATGTTCAGATTTTAGAATGGGCATTTCTCCTGTCAAAAAGGTAGATTTGTTTTTTTGAAAATTCTAACAAACCAGGGAGATAGTTAGCTTACAAACTAAAGAAGGAAAGAGAAAAGAGACTAATATATAAATTGAAGGATGGAGAAGGACAACTGCAGGTACAAAGTATGTTAATTAAGAAAATAGCGGAAGACTTTTTTGTAAAGCTGTACCAGAATAAAGAAATTCCAATTAAGAAAGTTAATGAGTATATTCAAAAGGGAAATCTACCAAAGTTGTCGGAGAAATATCAAAAAATATTAAATGAAGAAATAACAATGACAAAAGTAACCGAGGCAATCAAGAAACAAAAGAACGACAAAATCCTGGGCCTGAATGGGCTACCAGCAGAGTTCTATAAAGCTTTTGAAGGAATCCTGTCTATGCCTTTTAAGGATATATGTAACACGGCATTGTCAGATGCTAAAATACCAAATATCTGGACCAAGGCAAATATTACCTTAATACCGAAAGAAGATATGGACTTGACACAGATCCAGAATTATAGACCTATATCACTTTTAAATTTGGATTACAAAATCTTTGCCTCTGTAATGACAGAAAGACTGAAGAAGTATTTAACAGACTTTATACATCCAGATCAAAATGGCTTTTTACCTAAAAGACAAATGAGGAATAACATGAGAATTATTTTGGATATTTTAGAATATTATGAGGTTCACTCTGAAAAACCAATGGCACTATTGTTCTTGGATGGCCTTTGACAATGTTAACTGGCAATTCATGAAACAGCAACTAACACAAATGGAATTTCATGAAAAAATTATTAAAGCAATATCAAGCATTTATCAAAAACAGACTGCCAGGATTATAATTAATGGAGAACTTACAAATACTATAGATATTCAAAAGGGCACAAGGTAAGAATGTCCTTTATCACCATTGTTATTTATATTGATTTTAGAAGTGCTAAATAGAAATATTAGAGAAGATATGGATATTAAAGGTGCTAGAATTAGAGATGAAAGCTATAAACTGCAAGCATTTGCAGATGACTTAGTTTTTATTCTTGAGGAACCCTTGGTAACAATGCCTAAACTTTTACAAAAGATAGAAGAATATGAGATGAAAATAGAGAGAAGACGAAATTGTTAGGGAAAAATCTCACATTGGAGCAGAGAAAAATTCTGATGGAACAAGTAGATCTTCAAACTGTTAAAAAGGTTAAATATTTGAGAATTTTTCTTACAACTAAATGTACTACATTGAAAAAAGATAATTATGATAAACTATTTAAGGAAATTAAGAGCGACCTGGAAAAACGGGCTAATTTGCAACTATCGTTGTTGGGAAGAATAGCAATAGTTAAAATGAATATATTACCAAAGCTCTTATTTTTATTCCAAACAATTCCCATAAAAATTGATAAAAAGTTATTTGATGATCGAAACACCCAAATTTTGAGATTTGTATGGAAAAAGAAGAAACCAAGGATTAAATTAAAAATGCTTCAGTAGGCCAAAGGAAATGGAGTTTAGGCCTTCCTGACTGGATGCTGTATTATCAAGCTTCTGTGGATAAAGATAAAGAATGGATAACTTTAAGAAATAAGATAATCCTTTATCTTGAAGGGCATGATTTGCAAATGGGCTGGCACACTTATATGTGGTATGAGAAGTGTAAGGCACATGGTTGCTTTTTAAACTATTATATTAGAAAGTCATTAATGTTGGTGTGGGAAAAACTAAAGACAAAACTGTACACTAAATTACCAAGATGGCTTTCGTCTATGGAAGCTCTTGTATATCCAAATGCATTGAATTTTGATATGACTGTGAGATATGATGATATTCTGGATAATGATGGAGGATTGAAACCAAACCAAGAACTACAAGTGCAGGGAATTAATATTTCTTGGTGGCATAAGGTTCAAATACAATTGAGATATGTTAAAGATTATAAAATGTGGGGTTTTTATAAGGAGTTAACAACATTTGACCAAGTGATCTTAACATCAGATGAGAAAATGATTAAAAGATTGTATAATTTTCTTTTGGATAGGAGAATGGAAGATGAACGAGTTAAGGAAACTATGATAATGTGGGCACAAAATTTTGGATGCAATATTGAGCTACAGAAATGGCAAAAGCTGTGGGAAAGAAATATTAAAGTAACATTAGCAACCTCATACAAAGAAAATCTGTATAAAATGTTTTATAGATGGTATCTATCACCAAATAGATTAGCTATTTCCAAATATGTTAAATGGATGTTGGAAATGCAAACATAAACGTGGTACTTTTTATCATATGTGGTGGACTTGTGATAAGGCAAAAAAATACTGGGTTAAAATACATAAATGGCTTGAGGGAATGTTACAAAAACCTCTAATATTTAAACCTGAAGTTTTCTTATTAGGCATTGTACCTGATGATGTTGATAATCAAGCAATGTATTTGATTCTACATGTACCGTATTTTTCGCTCTATAAGACGCACTTTTCCCCCCCTCAAAACTAAGGGGAAATGTGTGTGCGTCTTATAGAGCGAATGTGCCTGACACCCGGGACGCTGCCCGCCCGCCCGCGGGCACCACCAGGCTGGCATGTGCTCAGCATGCCCTGCTCCACCGCGAACTGATCACCCCCACTGGGAAGCTCCCCACCTCCCTCCCCACGCCAATCCTGCTAAAGCCTCCGCCGCTCGCTCGCACTGTCATCCCGCGCCGATCCGCACCTCCCCCCCACGCCAATCCTGCTAAAGCCTCCGCCGCTCGCTCGCACTGTCATCCCGCGCCGATCCGCACCTCCCCCCCCACGCCAATCCTTCTAAAGCCTCCGCCACTCGCACTGTCATCCCGTGCTGATCTGCCCCCCCCCACCACGCCACTGCCGCGGCAGGCACAGATGAGGCTTTAGAAGCACGATCCTTCTAAAGCCTCCACCGCCCGCACTGTCATCCCGCATTGCCATCCCGCGCCGATCCGCCCCCCCCCCACGCCACAGATGAGGCTTTGCTTTAGAAGCACAATCCTTTTATTAAAGTTTAACAGGTTAAGAAACAGTATACATTGAAGCAGCGTCTCTCTTGAGATGTGAGAGAAGCAATTGACAATGTAAAGAGCTGGACACATGGACTGAGCAGTCAAATAGACATTGTTTCTTCCAAAAGCCTTTTGATAAAATCCATCAACAGACTCTTGAGAAAACCTGGCAGTGATGGAATAAGGGCTGTGTGTGCACACACATGTTGTCCTATGGATCCATAACTGATTACAGAATTGAAAGCCAACATTGAGAATGCATGGTATTCTCACGAGATTCTGCATTAGGATCAGTGCTTTTCAACCTGTTCATAAATGATCTGGAATTAGAAGTGAGCAATAAAGTAGCCAAGTTTGCTGATGATACTAAAATTAAAAGGGATTGTGAGGAATTCCAGTGGGACCTCTCTGAGCTGGGAAAAAGGGCATCAGAACGGCAAATGCTTTCAGTGTAAGCAAGTGTAAAGTTAGCATGCTGGGGGGAAAGAATCTCATCTTCAAGTTTAAGCTGATGGAATCTGAACTAGTGCTGACAGAAAGGGTCTTGAGAATGTGGGGGACAGCTTGATGAAAATGTCAAATGTTAGGAGGAAATGCCATAATTAGGAAAGGAATTGAAAATCAAATTTCCAAGATCATATTCCTCTTACACAAATCTTTAATATGACCATACTTAAAGTATTGTGTACAGTGCTGGCCACCACACCTGAAAAATGACATTGTTGAAAAAAGTGCAAAGAAGGGCAACTAAAACAATCAAGGGATTGGAGCAGCTCCCCTATCAGACTTTATGCATGGTGTGAAAAAGTGGAAAGTGGGACATTTTCCTCCTCTCTGAAAAAAAAAGGGTTAATCCCCATGAAAACACCCATCACTCCTTTGTTCTGGAAAAAAAAAAAAAAGATTCAACAGCAGAAGTGTAGTGAGCTTGAAATACCTTTTGGGAATGGAAGGGAAGTTCCCCACAATTCAGCTTTGTCTTTCAAGGGTTGGGCCTTTTAATACCTCATGGATAATTAACTGGGACTTCTAAATGCTTAACAAAAACAATGTGGATATAAAGTTCCCTTTCCAATTGAGGATACAAGAAACACAATTATTATAGTGATCTCTGCAACTGTGCAAATGTTAGATTTTCATGCCCTTGGTCCAGAGGAAGAAATGACACACAAGAGACCACTGAGTGAACATTTCTCTCGACTCAAAAGGATGCGTAGATGCAGCCCGAGTTTCTTAAGCATCACTTTTAAATATGAAAAAAAGAGAGAAAGAAAAGTTGGAGGATTGAATTTAGGTCTCTCCTCATTGCTCACCTTCTCTGTCTAAGATAGAGGCAAGAAAAACCAGAGAGAGCAGGTATGCTGGGGGTGTGCAATCAAAAGAATTTTGTTGTTAGTCGCAAAGTCGTGTCCGACCCATCGCAACCCCATGGACAACATTCCTCCAGGCCCTCCTGTCCTCCACCATTCCCCGGAGTCCACTCAAGCTCACACCAACCGCCTGTGTGACTCCATCCAGCCACCTCATCCTCTGCCGTCCCCTTCTTCTTTTGCCATCTGTTGTTCCCAGCATTAGGCTCTTCTCCAGGGAGTCCTTCCTTCTCATTAGGTGGCCAAAGTATTTGAGTTTCATTTTCACTATCTGGCCTTCTAAAGAGCAGTCAGGGTTGATCTCCTCCAGGACTGACCAATTTGATCGCCTTGCGGTCCAAGGGACTCGCAGGAGTCTCCTCCAGCACCACAACTCAAAGGCCTCAATCCTTTTGCGCTCGGCCTTCCTTATGGTCCAGCTTTCACAGCCATACATTGCAACTGGGAAAACCATAGCCTTGACTATACACACTTTTGTTGGCAGGGTGATATCTCTGCTTTTTAGTATGCTGTCTAGATTTGCCATAGCTTTCCTCCCCAGGAGCAAGCATCTTTTAATTTCTTGGCTGCAGTCCCCATCTGCGGTGATCTTGGAGCCCAGGAAAATAAAATCTGTCACTACCTCCATTTCTTCCCCATTATTTGCCAGGAAGTGAGAGGACCGGATGCCATGATCTTAGTTTTCTTAAAAATATTCAAAAGAATATTTACAGTTTATTCAGACCTACAGGAAATACATGTGGCATTGAAGGGACTGCAGAGATGGATTCTATACAAGTTGTTTTCATCCCCTAACAGTTACATGCACAGTCTGTGGGGGATGGGGGGGTCATGCACACAGTATGCTAGAGGCACATGAGAGTAAAGCAACTGGGATTAAGTGATCCCAACACATCCCATAGTTTATTAAATAGTTCAGTAAACCATTTGATTCAGAATATTTTTTTTCTTGTTTTCCTCCTCTAAAAACTAGGTGCGTCTTATGGTCAGGTGCGTCTTATAGAGCGAAAAATACGGTAATTACTGCAGTGAGGATTGCATTTGCCCAACATTGGAGGAGTGAAGAACCACCTACTGATGAACTGATTTTAAAAAAGATCTTGGACTGTGCCGAAATGAACAGATTGACTTTGTCCCTGAAGCAAATCTCTGTGGATTTTTCTTGCAAATAGTGTCAGTAATAATCAGAGTTCTAATGATAGCTGGAATAGAGCAATAAGTATGTGTGTAGGGTATGAAAGATGCTGGGTTTCCATACGTTAGCAAAGCATTAGGTTAGCCTAAGGTCTCATAACAATGACTATGCCTGAGAGGAATGCTGGAGACTGACTGCTTAACATGTCCTGGACTGTGATAAAATGTTGCTGCCTTGTAAGAACAGGCAGTACAAAGCAAAGATGGGATAGAGAGCAAGCTCTCACAGCAGCAGAGAAGCATGATTCTGTTGTAAGGATGTTTTCTGCTGAGCCTTGTTTGAACTGTACAATCAATGTAAGAAATAAAACCCAGCTATTGGAGTGGTGTGCATACCTGGGTCCCTAAACTCTGAAATTAAATTTCCTTGGGAGCTGGCTGTCTATTGCAGTGTGTGCTATGTATGTATGATTAGAGCTTCATATAGTGATGTATAATTATAACAATTAAAGAATATTAGAACAAAGACAATTATGTGTAGTTGTGCAATTTGTATCATCCATTCTATAAGATCTTAAAAGTTAGGTTTGATCAGACTGGCATGAGGGCAAATTATGATAAAACAGTATTAAGGAAATAACCAACTAATCACTCACATTGCCTGTAGTAATCCCATTTAAGAAAATGAAATTTGGCAAATGCAATGGTTAGTGATTTATCTTCTAAAGATTGTGGGTAAGGAAGCTAACAATTAATTCTGAATATTTAGCAGTTCTATTGGTATTAACAGGACTTACTTCCAACAAATTTATCTAGAATGCTAGATATTATACTGTTCTTCACTGGAAGCTCTAGGAGGTCACACAAAAAATAATTGAAATCTTATATACCATAATATAATTTGAACAGAATGAAGACAGCATTTTTTCACTTTTCCAAAGATATGTAAAAGGTAGAGTGATTGTCCTATGTTAGTAGTTGCAAACCAGTCTAGATTTATTAATCTGAAATAAGACAAACTGTTGCACTGTATCGGAACAAAACTGTGGAAAAAGCAGTGACACTACCATTTCTTCTTCAAAACACCTGTTAATGAAATAAGTGTGTTGCATCTGGTCAATCTACATGGGCCTCATTTTACATTCAAAGACCCTGACTGTAGATTAGCTAAAGGACTGCTTTCTCTCTGAAACTCCTCAGGGGTCTTTTTGTACCTCATGGGCTTCCAGAGCCATATCTGTATTCCAAAGGTATACAGGGGTATTGTGGTATTTCATTGTTTCATTCTAAGTGTTTGACAGAAAATACAGTGTAAAATGGCTTTCCAGTTTGTCAGCCATAATGTAAAGAAGCAATGGAATTCCAGGTAACTTCAAGAACTTTTTAAATTCATAACAGAGGACAAACAGCTTAGCAGCTGGGTGAACTGTATATACACTCAAACACATCATAACCAAGTTCTAGCTGGATAGAGGAGAAAACTCACCTCCCAATGAGCAGCTCCTACATATTATAGACCTAGAACTCCACAGTGGTTAAGCTAGTGAGGAGGGGGATCTTTAAGGGGAAAAGTTACTGGCACCCTGCTTTTATCCTCCTCAAGTCATCTCTACATCCCCCTCTGATGGCCTTAGACACATACCGAAATATGCAGTTCTCATTCACACAGAAAAACCAGAAGTCAGACTGTTAATCTCCATAGCTCTATGGCTCCTGCTTGCTCTTCCTTCCAGCAAGTCAGGCTAAGCAATATATTATCACATCCCAGCCCAGAACTTTGACACCTGCAGGGCACCTAAATGGCTTCTCATAATGAAGTTTCACAAACAGAAGACGATAGATAACTTGTGTCTAAAAGCACAGGCTAAAAGGCCAGCAACTGCTTGTCAACAGCTCAGTGAGCTAAATTATTACAATATCATCTGGAAAAATATTTGTTTTACATAGGGAAAATACTTTAGACTTTATCTTTAATACTCTTTTTAGGAATAATTGTGGAAATCCTTCCTTCTCATATTTATAACATGTTTATTCAGCAGTTAAGTCCCAATGTCTAAGAAAGAAGTCAGACATAATATTTTAAGAGTGATGAAAGTGGTCTAAACATATCTCTAAAGTCCTGGAAACAGTCTTACATTCTTCCAATTTGGAACAACCTCTGGAAAAACTAGTTCTACATGTTTCCATCATGTCAAGGAAAACTGGGGTATTGGACTCACTTTAGCAATGGCCATGTTGCCATCATCTGCTACTTCCCCTCTAGTTCCCTGGGGGAGAATAAAATAAATGATGTACATATAATCGTGCTGGGACAAAATGCAAGAAAAAAATACCACATCTTTCCATGTAAATGCATTTTTAATTGAAATTAAAGTTAATTTGTAATTGGAACTCTACATACTTGATCAGTGTTTGTTTCAACTAAATTTTAGTGCAAAGTAAAAAAGCCAAAGAGCTTCTTTTATCACATCTAATACAATAATATGGCTTCTGACTTTTTTTCATTACTTAAGATAAGGATATTCAACACATGGCATGAATCTCTGCTCCAACTCCATTTTATTGGTTTCCATTGATGAGTGATGGTGGACATGATGGTAGAGAAGTAACACATGCTGGGGCAAATAAGCAAAGAATGAATAAAACAATAACTTCATGTATAAACTGATGGGATCTAAACTGGCAGTAAAAGAGATCTTGGGACTGTAGTGAGTAGCTCGGTTAAATTATCCACCTAGTGCATGGCTGCTGCAAAATGACAAACTCTGTGTTAGGCATAATTAGGAAAGGCACTGAAAATAGAGCCATCAATGTCATAGTGATATAAAGATCTATGATGTGACCACTGTTAGAATATTGTGATATAGTTACTGCATCTGAAAGAGAGATATTGTATAGTTGGAAATAGTGCATGAAAGAGCAACTAAGATGTTCAAGGAATTGAAACAATTCCTCTGTGAAGAATGGTTGCAACAGTTGACAATGTTTAGCTTGAGCAAATAAGGAACTGTACAAAATCATGCATGATGTGGAGAAAGTGGATAGGGTGGGATTTTTGCTCACTCTTCCATAATACTCAATCCCAGGACCATCCCATGAGACTGATTGGTGAGAGATTCAAGACAGATAAATGGGAGTACTTTTTGATAAAGCACATAGTAAAACTATAGAATTCACTTGCACAAAATATAGTAATGGCACCAATTTGGATGGCTTTGAAAATAAACTGGACAATTTTATGGAGAAGGGTATCAAGAGCTACTAGTTCTGATGGCTATATGTGATCTTCAGTAGCAGAGACAGTATGCCCATGTGCACCAGTTGTCAGGGAACATGGACAAGAGGCTCTTGTTCCATCTCTATATTCTCCTTCTGAGATCCTGTGAGCAGTTGTTTGACCACTGTGTAAACAGAGTGCTGGACAAGATGGACCCTTGGTCTGACCCAGCATGCCTCTTCTAATGTCTTTTACTTTGTGCTCATCCACCTTTGTACACATGAAGATGACCCTGCTTCAGTGATTTGAAAGCAGATGGGGAAGACCTATTAATTCAGATATGCAAGTTAAATGGGCAATATCCAATGTTGGAAAACCAATATAGGCTAGCATTGACATGAGGAGGAAGGGAGCTGAACCTCTTTCAGCCCAAAGACAACTTCCTTTTTGGAAAACCTGTCAGGGTCTATATTCTAGTGGTGGGAAGTCTGACGACAACAAGAGTGGGTCCCAAAACTACTACCATATATTAGTTAGTTCAAGTTTAGTTTAGCCCTTACTGCTGGTAACTAAGTTTAGGAGAACCATTTCAACTTTTTTGAATGGGAAAGAACTGAACAAAAGGCTGGAAACCATCAAATAGCTCATGATGAGAAGAGGGAGGATGAGGCCATGTGGGGAATCCTGAAGGGCCAGGCTAGGACCCTATTAAGGCATGATTTGGCTCCTGGGCCACCCCTGTGCTAGAGGTTGTAAATGCTAGTCTTTTTAATCAACAAACAAACATCAGTTCCAGTTGGGTCCATAATTCAGTAGATGCAATATGATCCCTACACCTTGCTCTACACAGAGTAATAGACCACCAAATTCTGGACCTGTTTCAGCTTCTACTTTTTTCAAGGGAGCCTGGTCTCTCACTCTGTACAATAATCCAACAGTTATCATGGAATGTATCATATTCATTTCGACACCAGGACAAAACCTTTTTATTTACCCAGTTTTTAAATTGCTAATTGGCATTTTAATTATTTTATATCAGATACTGGCACTAAAGAGTTTTTAATTGTTTTATTGTTGACTTAATTGTTTTTAATTCTTTTTGCGTAAACTGTCATTAGATTATTAATGAATGCCACTACAGCAAATTGTAAATAAATAAATAAACTCTGAGTACAATCATAATATTCATAAATAATAATAATCACAATAATCATAAATTCTATGATTCATAAAGTCAACTGGAGAGGGCCAACTAGTCCAACTCCCTGCTTATTACAGCAATCATAGAACAAGAGCATCCCCATGCAGAACTAGTGAGCTTTAGCTATTGGATAGCACAGAAATATAAGAAACAGAAATAAACAAGATGAAATGTGGAGATGGAATTCTGCTTTAAGATCTCCAGCATCATAATTGGTTTAGCTGTCAAACTACTTACTATTAAGAAGTTCCTCCTAATATTCAACAGAAATTTATACTCCTGTAATTGTTCTAATTAGATCATGAGACAAATAAGTGACTAGGCCTGGCTTGATCTGTCTTATAAGATGGTTTCCAGGGCATTTATTTTCTAGCTTTGTGGCTTCTCAGTTAATGCAGTTTTCTCGTTACAATAGTTCGAAAAATCTAATAGTTTTAAGATGATCTCAAAGTAGCTTACACAGAACCAAATCCCCATTTAATCTCTGCATATTAAGAGATTTTTCATTTGAACAATGCATTTTATACTCTATTTTCCCCTAAACATTTTTTGTTCTTCTCAGTGCAAAGCTCCAAAACAAATTTATTCAGATTTATAAGCACTTGCTGTTCATAACTTCTGGCATATGCAAGAATATAGTAAATGATATAATTGGCATTTTGTAACACATCAAAATCAAACCTCAGAATACTAAAAATACATGGCATTATTTCTATCTTCCTAGAGAACATGGACCTGACTGCAAACGTTAAATTTTTGACAAATTATTGGGTTGACTACTGCAGTGTATTGTATGACTTTGTCCAGAAATTACAGCTGAGTGACTGTGAGAAATGCTACCACATGTACTCAGTTGCCAGACAAAGGTCATCAAGTTGCTCAGTGCAAACTTCAGGGCACACACGCACACATTTAGGTATACATACCTTTGCAAATACTTATTTTAATTATGTGTAGCAATTAATAAATATAATTAACCAACAATTATTTACTGCACAAAAAATTAATATCTAGAAATGTCATTATATTGTGATAGTTCCTAATTTGTGAACTATTGGAATTCTGTATCTTGATAACATTCCTTAGAAAACAAATAGTTGATCTTAATTTTGGACTTTGATATTCCAACACATAATATACATCCTATGTTTCTGGAAGTTCCCTTGCTCTAATGACCTTAATTTTCCCATAAGCCATGTCCCAGACTCTGAGCAGGTATTCCATCAAAGAGGGAAGATTTTTAGCTATTGGTTAAACAGTTGGTTGTTCATGAGTGAACCATCACTACAATGTCTTCTGAAAGAGTGGTGCTTTTAATGTGACAAAACAGTATTGACATTGGATCCATTGGCTTTCTGACCTTTCAACCTATTTAACCTGATGGCATATGATTTTTGGAAACAGAAGAATACCAGTCTGAACTACCCTGCAGAACACATGTGAGAAAAATTACTGTTCTGCACAATATATATCAACATACTTAATTCTTCATGGCTGCAGTGTCTTCGAACATTATTTTCACATGGAGAACTGCATATGTTTGTGTTCCAGTGACTAGACATACCTCACATTTTGTGACATAGTGTTTGGACTTAAGAGCATGAACTTTAAGCTAACCATTTTCACTCATATAGAATCTATATTTCAAAACAACATAACTTTTCACAAACATAGAGACTCACAGAGTCCTGCTTCAAGCAATGTGTGAAATGAGGAGTTTTTTCAAAGAAGATTGACAGAAAGGATGATTCTATGGTTTCACTCAAATGGTCTACTAGTCATGATTCCCTACTCACTCTCAGCAGCAGAGTCAAGAACATAGTAGTCATGGAACAAAAGCTAACATAGCAAAAGTGGTAGACTATTCCCACAAATACTTGTGGAAACTCCCCTTTCCTTTGATTAACATGATATTACTCCTGATATGAGCTGTGCAACATAGATATCCACACAACAGTGGACACAACATATCCTATTGTGACTGTATCAGGAGGGAGGGGCAAGCTAAAGATGCCTCGTTCTTGTTTTTCCATCAAGAGTGACACAAGGAAGGCAGTACACTCACCAGGCCTTTATTCTCTGGTTACACTTCTCACTGGTTCACTTCCTGCAGCATCTAGGCCAGGGGTTGGCAACCTGCAACTCTGGAGCCGCACATGACTCTTGAACCCCTCTGCTGTGGCTCCGTCGCTCAAAACATGCGCCGGCACAGCCGCTGATCTGCTCAAAGCTCCACTCAGGAACACAGCGCTAGCTAGTTAAGTAAATCAGCTATGTTACCGGACTCAGCCAGTCAACAGCTGGGGCAAACCCAGGTGGACCCCAGACCTAAGCCAAACAGAGCCTGAGACGAGACTTAGAGCCAAAATCAGCTTTATTCTAGTGCACTATAGAATAAAGGGAGACAAAAGGGGACATTCAGCCCAAAGCAGTGTCTCGAAAGTTGCACCCCAGTACATGCATTTTATGCCCTAGGTAACCAATTAGGTCACCTAATACACATCTAATGCATCAATGTATGCACCCCCTCCTGTGCTGGAGAAAGAGTCCTTTCTTCTGTCAAGGACCAGACATTTCCCATGTCTATTTCTTATCTGCTCCAGATTCACACAGGCTTGCCATGTTCTTACTCCCTGCACATTTGCAACTTTCATGGTGGCTAGAACCAGTTTCCACTGTCCCTTTGATTACTGTATTCGAGGTCAGGTTAGCGTGTTAGCTGTGGGTTACACAAAGTTCATTTTGTTCTTATCTGCCCTCCCTTCTGGGACAGTATCACTGTGGTGTTTTTACTATGTGGACTTCCTCTGGCCAACTACTTTTGGGGCCTTTCTCTGGCCAATTACTTTTGGGGTGTTTTGGGGTGCTGCAATTGGCAACAGCTAGTTAAGTAAATTGCTACATTCCTTTGCTAAACAAGCTTCCTGCAGACTCGCATGTTACAAGAAACACTGCTGAAAAGATTCTCTTTGTCCCAATGTAATCTCCTTCATCTTGTTACCTGAAACATACTCTCTCACAACACTTAGGCTAACCACTTAGCCAGAAATCTGCAGCCATGTTGTACTTCCTGTCCGGGAGGGAGTGGGGAGGTATGGAGAATGGCTGAAAGATTTCGGCAGCCCCATGTAACCCAAAGGAAATATATTTAAATTGAAATAGCCCTACAGGGATGGCAAAGGCCGTCTTTTCTTTGGACTCTTCAGTTAATGGGATTTGCCACTATCCCTTGGTGAGATGTAAGGTAGAAAGGAAATGGGCCTGCCCCAGAGGATCCAACAACCCATCTATTCGGGGCATGCGGTAGGCACTGAACTTTGATACCACATTGGCCTTTCTGGAATCAACACAGAAGTGAATACTCTGATTCTGCCTGGGCACTAAGACTGGTTGACTTCTCCAAGGGCTCACCAATTCCTTGATGATCCCTAATTGAAGCATCCTCCTTACTTCCTCTGTTACCACTTTCTTCAGCTGAGGTGGGTAGGGTCATGTTGGTACTCTGACAATGGCCCCAGGGACTGTTTGTATATGATGGGCTATGACTGTGGTGTGCCCAGGTCGATCAGAGAATACGACTGCAAATTCAGCCTCCAAGGCCTGGACTTGTGCTACGTGAGCGGGTGTTAGTTGGGGATCAAGG
The DNA here is from genome assembly GCA_023646645.1 of Varanus salvator macromaculatus. Classification (NCBI taxonomy): domain Eukaryota; kingdom Metazoa; phylum Chordata; class Lepidosauria; order Squamata; family Varanidae; genus Varanus; species Varanus salvator. Next base: position 14,209,159 of record JAIXND010000754.1, on the reverse strand, counting down.
GATAGCTTCCCAGGGTATAAAGATGGAGTCTCGGGCCCCTCAGCTGTGCAAATTGCCTGATGACTGGTACTCTCTCTTTCTTTCCAGGCTTTGAGTAGATTTACATGGGTCGAGCGCCTCTTATTGGTGAGACATATCTCATAGTCCACTGGCCCCACCTTTCTAATGACCTCATAAGGCCCTGGCCACTGTACAAACAACTTGCCCCCTTCCGTGGGTAGGGACAGGAGAATGCGTAGGCCTGGTTGAAAAGTTGGACATGCCGATCATAATACTGCTGCTCTCCTTGGGCCTTAAATTACTCTCAACCCACTGAGCTAGGTCAGTGAGATATTTTTGTATATCCAGCACATACTGGAGGGTGGAGGTGGGCTCCGGGGTTGATGCTTCCCAGTGTTCCTTGACCAGGTCTAGAATTCCCCAGGGGTGTCACCCGTATAATAACTCAAACAGCAAAAACCCTAAAGAGGCTTGAAGCACCTCCCTTATTGTGAACATCAAGGGCCTCAATAAAACATGCCATCGCTGCAGATAGGTTGACACAAACTTTCTAAGCATCTGCTGCTTAGAAGGGTCTGGTTAAAGCATTCCACTAGACCATTGGTCTGTGGGTGATATACTGTTGTGTGTAAGGGCCTTATCTTCAACAGGTCCCACATCTGCCTCATCACCTGGCTCATGAAATCAGTGGCTTGATCCATCAAAATTTCCTTGGGGATGCCCACCCTGGCAAAAACTCCCAACAATTCCTGGGTGATAACGCAAGCTGAGGTACTTAGAGGCATGGCCTCAGGGTATCGGGTAGCATAGTCAATCACCACAAGTATATATTGGTGTCCTTGGGCTGACCTCTCCAAGGGCCCTACCAGGTCCACCCCAATCCTTTCAAAAGGCTCTCCTATGATTGGCATTGGTATCAAGCACCCTGCAGGGGCTCCTTTCCTCTGCGTCTTCTGGCATTCTGGATAGGACAAGCAGTACTGCTTGGCTTGGGCATATACCCCTGGCCAGTAGAACCTCCGGACTAGCCTGCTGGTGGTTTTCTCCACAGCTAGGTAGCCAGTGGTAGGCAGGTCGTGGGCTAGTTGTAAGGCTGCTAACCTAAGGGGTTCGGGTATCACCAATTGTCTCAGTTCTCTGTGGCCTTCCCGCGCAGGTATGACCCTACACAACAACCCCCCTGTAATCTCAAAGTAGGGACCACGCCTTGCACCCTCTCTTCCTTCTGAGGGGTCCTGGGCTTGCCTCAGGGCATGGACAAGGGAGGCATCATTTTGCTGGAGGAAGACCAGCAGCTTTTGAGACGTATGCAGAGCTGTAAGGCCTACGTCTTCCTCCTCTCCTGCCAAGACTACCTCTGAACTTACCTCCCTCACCAGCTCTTCAAAATGGGGCCAATCACGTCTAATTATCAATTCATAAGCTAAACTAGGGACAACTCCCATCTTACATAGTTGTACCTTCCCCTTTACCTCCACCTTGGCCCACTGAGTGGCATAGGCTTGACATCCCTGTGTATACATTTAACCTATAGTATTTCCACCAAGAGGCTTCCCCAAGCTTGCCTAACCAGGGTGCGACCACAGCCTGTGTCTACCAAGGCCTTGACCTCCTTCCCATCCACCCTGGCCTGAACCCACCAAGCTTGCTGGGGGACGGCACTCACTGGAGTGCACCACCAGGCTTCCACAAAGTCACACTCCATCAAAGGACAGTCCCGCTGGAAATGCCCCTCCTTGCCACAAGTAAAGCACACTTGTTTCAGCTGGGATCCTCTTCCTTTCCCATTTGTAAGTCGTGGCAAAGCTGGGGGTGGGGGGTGGTGCACGCACTTCCAGCTGGGTAACATTCTTGTGCCTCATACCCCTTCCAGTGGGTGCTGGTTCAGCTGCTCTTGACCTCTCTGGGCCCCTGCCACCACAGCCCCAGGTGTTTTCTGTCTCTGGCTCTCCTGCCAGGGTAGCCCTGGCCTGTCTCATTCATCTGGCTCCTCAGTGGCCACAAAGGTCTCCATAAGCACGATGGCCTCTTCTAGAGTTTCAGGTCTGTGACACCTAACCCATTTTCTGGCTGGAGTGGGCAGGACGGTTATAAACTGTTCCAGCAGGACCAGCTCAGCCACCTGTTCAGCACTGCAGACTGCAGGCTTCGACCATCTCAGCCCATTAGCCCAAATCTAATGAATTCCAAAGAGTTCATGGAAAGCATGTGGACAGTATTCTGCCCAGTACTCACTAAGAAGTTGAACAATTCCATCATTTAAATAAAAGTAGCCTCATATGTTTCAAGTGAATGTATTGTACTGGGTGTTTGGCAATCTCTTAAAGAACCAAACCCTGCAATGGTAGAGCGGATTGCATTGTGACAAAAGTAACATGAGTGAATAGGCTGCCTCATGAATGTTTTAGTATCAGCAAAACAGGCCACTGTCTGACAAAACTATCATAACCATTATATTTCTGGTATTAAGGAAAAACAGAAAAAATATAATCTGTAACCTAATGCTGTGGTATTGTTTCAGAGAGGAAGTATGTACAAGAACAGCAATGGGTGATGAGGGAAATGGAGCAAACAAGTTGTTTGTTATTCATGTTCTGTGATCCATTTGTTTCTAAAATAATGGCTAGATGGCCTTGAGTTGATGTTGAAGAAGATACTGACATAATGTTAGTAGGGTTCTTGCTTTTCAGCCTTAGTGGTATTTTAATCTTAAGAGGATATGTGCAGAGGCAAATGGCTTACCTTGCTAATGTGGTATACTGCAGGGATGTTAGATGAACATTTATTTATATAGTAGTATCTAATTTGGGGTAAGCAGTGTGGAGCCTTGAGGTGCTAGTCCACCTTTGGTGCTAATAAGGTGTCCTACCCTTCCCATTTTAAAAACATTTTCGTACAGCCACCTTGAAATAAGTTTCTCTTGGTGATGTTATTTAGTATGTTAGTGTTAGCTTAGACCCCTCCTCTCTCTTGTGGTTGGGAGCATTATTTGTACTTTGCTACTTCTGCCTTGGCAGCCATTTTACAGCGGTGCCCAGGAGTATCTCAAATTGTCAAATGTGCCAAGGCCTAAAAAGGTTGCCTGCATCTGTTTTAAGTTCTTAAGCTATAATCATAATTGCTTAGAAAAGTGTCACTACAGACACATTCCTGTGCAAGCTTGAAAAGGAAGAAAGGCCTACAATGCCTGGCATGCTCCAGCTAGCTATGCTATCTAAACTTGCACAGGATTGCACCCTTGAAGATGTTCAAAAAGAACAATTCCTGCTTATAAGGTAAAGTTGCTAATTGTAGGTGATGAAAATAAAAGGCATACAAATACATTTATATGTATAAATATAGGTGTTGCAGAAAACCACCAATCAAGTGTTTATACGGCTGTGGCTTGTTTGGAAAGAGTCAAGCCAGAATTCCTGTTCATTAAACAACCCCAGATTATGAGTACTTTGTTTATTAGGCTTTCCTAATGGCAGGAGCAATACCAAGCCAGAGAAATCAAGAGCATCTGTTAGCATATTTGTTTGGTTCCAATAAGCCAGGGTCCTCTGGAATTCTGGTTTATCCTAATTTCCAAACTAGTTTTTGTTAATAGCCTCCTTTTGCTATGCAACAGAACAACATAGAACAAAATTGTGACTTTTAATATCAATAAATAGGGCATAATAGGAGTTCATGAGTTTTATTTGTAATTGTATAGATTGCTGAATATTTAGACTATTGGCAACCAGAGGGTGTGGACATCTGCTATTATATCCTTTTAACTGTATTAACTAGCTTATTTCAAAATTGTTTAACTTGTTTTGATAATTTCTTTGATATTGTTTGTATTATTTTTGGATTATAAGTCACCATGGAAAGATCTTGGTCTTGAAACAAGAAATATATTAAAATAAATAAAATATTTATTTTTGATACGAAGGAAACAATTTTCTGTCCAGTAACTGCCAGTGTTATAGAGTAAGTTCAGAGTTCGTAAAAGTGAGTGACTTGCTTCACAGTCTTACTTTTTTAGTGGGAAACAAGCAGAAATTCACTGTTTCACAAATTCACAAATTTCACTGTTTGCTGACATGGCTTTATAAATCACTAGTATGAACAACATGTAGACTGAATGACCACCAATTTTGAGTTATCTTCCAGTGTAATATAACAGTTGCAAACAGATATATTTCAATTATTATCACAACTTGTTAGAATGCAAGCTTGTTGAGAAAATACATGCATTAGAAAGTTTAGAACATGATTAAAATCAGTTATAAATGGTCCTTTCTTAAATTTTGTCAATTTAAATGATTCCATCATGTTTCTGTGAGTGGATCAAAATGAATTGGCCTGGTCTGCAAGTAATGACAGCCATTTCTTGAATTTTGGGTTGTTTTGGGTTGCTGTTACAGATGAACCTTGCACTCCAGTTTAATTATGAGTTGTTTAACCATAAACAGCCTAGTAAGAGAATACACATAGCTTTTTGGGTTGTGAACTCCAGAAGGGTGATTTCCTGCCTATATGGTATATAGAAATCTACTACTAATCAAGGGCATGGGAAGAGAGCTACAAAGGAAGAAGCAATTCCATACTGTTATGCTGAAAGGATGTATGAGAAATAGGTGTGTTGTCTGCCTTCAGGCATAATTAGGAAATAAAATGAAAATAGAACTGCCCTTATAAAAATGTATCCATATGTACACTTGGAATATATGTTCAGTTCTGGTCACTGTGTGTACAAAAGGATATTGTAGGAAGGATATTGGTGGGAAGGCATTCTTGCTTTTCTCTGCTTTATGAAGGCGAGGCTATCACTTTCTCAGCAGTCTGTTCCATTCTCAAACAGCTTGTACTGTCAGGCAATTCTTCCTAATGTTTAATCAAAATTCTCTCCCTTGTCATCTGAATCTGTTGATTGAGATTCTGCCTTTTGGATCAAGAGAAAATTTTGCTCCATCATCTACTGGACAGTCATTCAAACACCTGAAGAAAGAGCATATAACTACTTAATCTTCTCTTGTCCAAGCTAAATATGCCCAGGTCCTTCAACTTTTCTTCATAGTTCTTGGTTTTCATGCTGTTCACCTTGTCACCTTCATCTGGTCATGTTACAGTTTGCTGGTTACACTTGTCAAACTGTTCCCAGAATGGAATGCAGTAAGCTGTAGTTGAGGGTTTACCAAAAGAGCATAGGTAGTACTTCTTGCAATATGGTCACTAAACTTGCTGCTGAAGGCTTAGGTCAGATAACAGAATTATGTAAAGAAAAGGTAACATTGATTTAATAATTCAGAAAGCATTAAGATTTTTAGAGTATAACCTTAAGGAATCAAGTTGTAAGATCTGGAATATAATCTCAGTAATATCTTGTAATATCTTGGCTAGATGGAGGGGATGTGGTGGATGTGGTTTACCTGGATTTCAGCAAGGCCTTTGACGAAGTGCTACATGATTTCCTGGTCAAGAAATGGTTGCGCTTTGGGATAGATTGATGCACTGTTTGATGGATTAGGGCATGGTTGAGGGACCACAAGCGACTATCAGTGGGGAAACATCAGGATGGCAGCCAGTGCCAAGCAAAGTACCCCAGGGCTCAGTTCTGGGACCAATTCTGTTCAACCTTTTTATCAGTGACGTGGAGGAAGGGATAACCAGTCTGCTGAGTAAATTCACAGATGATACCAAAGTGGAGATGGTTGCCATAACTGAAGAACTGTTGATCCAGATCCATAAGGATCTGGACAGGCTGTGGAAGTGGATGGGAGCCAACAGGATGGCATTAAATGTAGATAAGTGCAAGGTCTTGCACTTGGGACTCAGGAATAGGTGTCACAGGTACAGGATGGGGGGCAAGTGGCTGGAGAGCAGCACTTGTGAAAGGGATCTCAGGGTATATGAGTGAATATGAGTCATCAGTGTGATGCAGTGGTTAAGAAAGCAAATACCACCCTTGGATGTATAGCCAGAAGGTCACAAGAATGGTAGCCAGGTTGGGAGGGATGACATATAAGAAGAGATTGAAGGAACTGGGTCTTTTCAGCCTGGAGGAGGAGACTCCGAGGGGATCTTTTAGCAACATATAGATATGTGAGGGGATATCACATGGAGAAAGGCTACGACCTATTCTTCCCTGCAGTGGAGGGCAGGCCATGTTCCAGTGGAACCCAAAGCTCAAGGGAGCATGCTTCAGGTTGGATGTCAGGAAGTACTTCCTGATGGTTAGGACCCCTAGGATATGGAATGGGTTTCCAAGGAAGGTGGTTAAGGCCCATCAGTAAGGGTGTTCAAGGAATGATTGGACAACCACATGTTGGGGATTATATGAGTGGAGCTGGCTGGAGCTGGGGGTCAGACTAGATGGCCTGGAAGACCCCTTCTGATTAGTTTTGTTTCTGTGTTTTCTATGTTTGTAAAAAAAGAACTGAAACTGAAGCTATATAGTTCATATAGCATTTTAATATGACTGGGTCGCAAGTATCCAGAGAGCTGTTTGAGCGGGGGTGGGATAGAAATCTAATAAATAAGCTAATAGATACCTGTTTTCAGTGTAAACATCTGTAACATTTTTACTCTTTAAAAGTAGCCTCTTAATGTATTGACATTTTTGTCGATTATTTCCCTTTAGCTGATTGATGGAAATATTGAGTTCAGTGGGGATCATTCTAAGATACATGTGTATAGGATTGTAAAGCAACATGTTGAAAAATTTGTTTAAAATGTAATTTATTTAGAAAAACTGAATTGAGAATTATTAAGGGCAGAATTCAGCAGGCAGTTGCTCTCCTGCTGATTTCTTTTTACTCCACTGATTCTCTTGTGCAAGTGGTGGGTCCCATTAATTCCCTTGTGCAAATGGGAACCACTGTTTATGTAAGGGAGATTTAGTGCTTCTTGAAATGAGAGAAACACTTGTTTGTGGAAAGAGGCAGGTTAATGGAGCTCCCTTAGGGCAATGAAATGGGATGGGGGCATAAGTTTGAGTGTTCCTGGTTCTGCCTTTGATTGCTTGTAAAATCCAATTTTATGAAGAGTTTATGGAAAACATTTTAAAAATCAACTTAATGTGTATTTGTTTTATTTATATTTTTAAAAAGTATAACTTGTATTTTTAACAAATCAACACAGACCAGCATGCAGCATAAAGTATATGAAGAGCCATATATAAAATTGCAAAGCAGCAACATAACAAAACCTACTACAAAACATCCATGCACTAAAATAAAGCAAGCCAAGGGAATAATCATTCTGGAATAACCATGCTTTGGCCAGCTATTTAACAGAATAAAATATTAGGGCCTGACAAACCTCCCTGGTGAGGGCTTCTTGCAAAGTGGGTGTCATAGCCATAAAGGCCCTGCTCTTAGTAATTGTTTACCTCATGACAGACAACTCTGAGGCTGGGGGTAAAGATCCTGGAGGGATGCAAATCACAGTGCTCTGTTCCTTAATGACTGGATGTGACTCTTGAAATTCTAGCTATTAAAGGAGTTTTGTGATGTGCACTGATCCCTCTTTTGGGTTTCATCTGATCTTGTCACTATGGAGAGAAATTATGCACAAACTGAAAGATCCTGTAGTTATTTGAAAGGGGAATCTTCCCTACCTTTGCAGATTGAAGTCTTTCAGAGTTATGCTAAATATGGCAGTGCTTTACTCTCCCCAAAGTTCTGCAAAGTCTCCCTCTGGCTGTTGAAACTTCACTACATGCTTTTTCAAGTTTATCTTCACAAACAAAAGGGAAAAAGACTTGCTGAAATTTATGGATGTTAAATTTACTGATCCTGGGCATGCAGGCTGCACACTGTGCATATTACATTATCAGATGATGCATTTAGCCCTGTAACATGAAGATAATAAAATGCTAAAGCATATAACTGAAAACTGAATGCTTCTTTAGTATTTTGACTGCATTGATAATCAGTGTATGTGTCTGCTTGGCAGTTTTGAAATATAGAAAAATCTATGCCTCAGGAGAAGGGAAATTGTTGACCTTTACTCCTCTGTAACATATATGTTCCAGGTTCTCCTTTTAGTTTTTAATTACATTTTTTAAAACAAGTAAAAATAATTCTGGTAAGATAATATTTGTAAAGAAGATCTGTGTAAGCTTGGCACCTTCAGTTACCTTTTCCTGCTAAATTCCTGCTTGCAATTAAACTGCTGTGCTCTGATTGTTTTTAGTTGGGGATTTAAACAGCATAGGACTGCCTCTTTACCCATGATAGGTCTTCTTTTATAAAGCCTAGAGAATGGTTCCATTCTCACTCATTTGTGGGTCTCTGGCCTTTGTATTCTAGAATTCATTGTTTTATTGGGAAAAGCATTGTTTCTGTGTGCTTTTGCATTGTGGAATCAATCCTGTACTCCTTCTCAAACCAAGTTAAGTCACTGTTTAAAATGGCATTCCTCTGCCCCCCCCCCCCCGCCACTCCTTTCTCTCACCTTTAGCTGTAGGCTACAGTAGACAGGCCATTTAGTCCAAATATACATTATATGCCTTCACAATGATTAAATAATCATTGTTGGAATTCACAGTTTACCAGGAACTATCTTTTGCTAGCCCAGAGGGCTCCATGTGCCCTGGCCATTGCTTAGGGTCTGAGTCTAGATGAGCTTATGAGTTCATGAATAGTTTCTCAGCAGCTTGAATTTGCATGTCTAAGCAGACCTGGGGATGGGTTCAAGTTACTCAACTAAAGTGTCAGTACACTGCAATTAGAAATATTGTAATCTCATTGTTACTGTATGATTGACTGACATTCCTTTATCTGTTCTGTATGCGATGACCTCAGAATCTTATTGTGAAGTCTGCATTCTGTCATCAATTGCTGTGTACCTGTGTATGTGACTGGGAGGATATAAAATACCCTGTAGTGGTATTGAAACTTTGCAGCGAGTTCACCTCTGCCTACCCGGTAATGCATTATTGTGAGTCTACCTTGGGAACCTGGGCCAAACAATAAAGCCACAGATGGTCTGAATGCTTGACCTTTCCCACGAACCTGAGTTTTATTTCCTCCTCACGAATTGAAATTCTGGGATTTTCTGACAGTTTCCCTTGCTCTGCATCTTGTAGGTAATCCTGAATTTGGGAACTGCAGATAATTCCTTACAGCCCTCCTTTTTCATTATAGTTGCTTGACTTGTTAGTTTCTAATTTCATAATTTAAAACTGAGCAAAGTTGTAAATAAGGATAATATATTAATATCTATGGATTTTAGAATCTATAAATTAGCTTAACAAGATTATCCCCCTACCTTCCCTTGGGACAACCTGGAAATTTACCAGAATATGTTACTGGGAATAAACACACACACACCATTAAATAAAGTCTTTTATTTTTATGTATCGGTGTATGCACACACCCATAGACATTAGATATTTATTTTAAAAGAAACTTTAGAATGAGGTGCTCTGCTAGTGTCCAGAGTGAGGTTTTATTTGTTTTTTTGAAAATTCTCAATTATGTAGTCATTTCCACTGGAAAAAAAATAGCCAGTTTCTTAACACCCCCAAAAAGATTTAAGTTAGCATGTTTTAAAATTTGTATTTAGTATACAACATAGTTTAAAATAAGTACTCGATGTTAATGTTGTTCCAATATATCACAAGTATTTGAAAAAAATTAGAGCATACTGAATATGTCGAGAGCAGAGCTGGTTGGAGCCAGGGATCAAACTAGATGGCCCAGGAGGCCCCTTCTGACTCACTCTGTTTCTGTTTCTTTGTTTCTATCTTCTGTCCCAAGGCCCTGGGAGACGTGCCAGTCGCTTATACAACCCTTCTCATCTGCCACCAATAAGTCTCTTCGGAAACATTCAAAATTCCTAGAATGGCTGCCCTAACTAAATCATATTGGCCTGCAGCTTCTGGGGTAAGGGTATCCACTGCTTCTTGAACAGGACCCATGAGGCAAGGTGTCAGGATGAGGGCCCACTGGTCTTTGGGCCACTTGGCAGCCAGGGCGACTCTTTCAAATGTATTTAAAAAGTCTTCAGGGTCATCTTAGAGTTCCATATATGACCTGAGCCTTTTCCTCTTGTCTGCCCGACTAAGGTTTTGGCTTGAAGGCCTTGTAGTCCTCCCAGCACTTGCTGAAGCAAGGAACTTTGGTTCTGGAGCTGGGCATTGAAAACTTGCTCCATGAGTTGCGTCTGTTGTGCCACTAATTGCTGCAACAGGCGCTGCTGCTCCTGGGCTTGGAGCCTTTGCTGCTCAGCCCACCAAGCCATCCAGGAGCCAGCTGGGATGGGGGGGGAGGGATGACCCGTGCCCCCCCATGCCACCCTGCCCCCATTCTTCACCACTGAGACTGTATCAGGAGGGAGGGGCAAGCTAAAGATGCCTCATTCTTGTTTTTCCATGAAGAGTGACACAAGGAAGGCAGTACACTCACCAGGCCTTTACTCTTCGGTTACACTTCTCACCAGTTTGCTTCCCGCAGTGCCTAGGCCCTTGCCTGCTTTGGCTCCCTTCCCTCCTGTCGCTTTGGCAATGAACGGTGTCACCCCAGCAGTAATGCCTCCAGGTCTCTCCTCTCTGTTTGCACCAGCCTGCCTGTCAGCAAAGACCGCGCTAGCTCTTCCCAAACAACACACACATCTTTCCTTTTGCCCCCTCTTCCATCTCTCTCTGCCTCTCCCCTCCTCCACTTTCCCTTCCTCTGCTTCCTCTTTATAACCCCTCCTCGTGTACCACTCCAACCAACCCAGTTGTTCTTCCCTTGGCTGGCAATTCCTCACAGCTGCACACTCATCCAAGTCTCCTGGCTGTTGTCTTCTTGTGAGTTGCTCTCCCCAAACAGATTCCCAGCCACACCCTGTTGTCTTCGGCCCTGCTCCATTGAAGGTCCCAGGAAAATGGGTGAGCCCCTCTGCCTCCTCACACCCATTCATATGCTTCTAGTGCTCAAGGCATGGGGGCGAAGAGAGGCAACATCACACCATGCCTCAAATATGTGATTTTTTTTGTGTCCTGGGTTTTATATTTCCCTGGTGTTGTGCCATCAAGTTAGCCAGAATACTGTATTGAGGCTGCTGTTGCTGCTATTGCATGCTACCAACTTGACTTATGGCAACTCTGAATAATGCCCACCAAAATGACCCATCCTTGATTACCCTGCTCAGCTCCTGTAAACTCAAGGACTTGAAGTTCTTTGTGGACTTGAACCATCTTATTCTTGGTCTTCCCCACCTACCTTCAAATTTTCCTAGTACTATTGTCTTCTCCAGTGAGTCTTGGCTCATCATGATCTGGCTAAAATATTATACTATCACTTTTGTCATTTTACTTCCAGGAAAATTTCTGGGTTGATTTGATCTAGGATCCATCTTACTTGTTCATCTTACTGTCAGTCCAGGGTATTTGCCAAGTCCTTCTCCAAAACCCTGTTTCAAACAAATCAATTTTCTTCCTGTCAGCTTTCTTCACTGTTCAGCTTTTGGCTAAACCAAGTGCCAATGAGGTTCAGTCAGGTGGAGATTCGTTCAGTTTCTTTATTTAGCTGAGCAAAGCAACCGGTGTCTGCTCCCTAAATGCAGGTAGGCAGCAACACACACACATTTCTCCTTTTCCTCACTTTTTCCCACTTAACCTCGCCCCCATTGTTCCCTCACCCAATCCCCTCTCAGGGTCTGCCTGACCCTTTACCCAATCACCTTGCGGGGTCTGCATGTCCACTGCATGCCTGGCCTCTTGCAAGTTCGTATCTATGTCCAGTCCCCTCACAGAGGGAGCATGATCACTGTGTGCCAGTCCTTGCCTGGGGAGTCTCACTCACTGCCTCTTTATCAACATTCTTTTGCCTTCCCTTTTTCCTCTCCAAAGCAAGCAGTTATACAAAAACCAAATGGCATTTGTTAGGCTGACCAAGCTCCTATGCAAGCGGCTGTTTACAAAAGCAAATAGCGTTAGTTAAGTTAAAAGCAAATAACATTAGTTAAGCTAATCAGGCTCCTTCAATACATAGTGGTTGGAAATACAATAATGTGGATGATCTTGGCTCTGGTCTCCACTAAAATCTTGACTTCAACAAAACCTTTGGCAAACTGACCCATGACATTCTGATTAACAAACTAGTGAAAAGTGGACTAGATGGAACTATGATTAAGTAGATCCACAGAATCAAACTTGAAAAGTGCTCATCGATGGCACATTCTCAAACTGGGGAGAGGTAACAAGTGGAGTACTGCAAGGTTCGGTCCTGGCAGTACTGTGTCCTGTTCTGAGCACTACAATTTTCAAAAGATTCAGACAAGCTGGAAAGGGTTCAGAGGAGGACAGCAAGGATGGTCTGAGAACGGGAAACAAAGCCTAGGAAGAGAGACTGAAAGAACTGGGCATGACGATTTTTTACCTTGAAAACCTTATTTTAACTTTATTTTTATATATATTTGATTTATATCCTGCTTTTTCTTATAACAAAATTAAAGGCTTACATCATGTTCCTCCTGCTCTCATTCTTATTCCCACAAGAACAGCAACCCTGTGAAGTAGGCTGGGCTGAGAGTCTGTGACTGGCCCAAAGTCCAAAGTCACCTAGTTGGCTCCATGGCTGAGTGGGACTAGAACCCAAATTGTAAAGTCATCTATGCTAGAACTGAATTATGCTAAAGAAAATACATGTATATTTGTAAAAATTGCCTGAGTCCCAGTCCCACACTTTTAACCACTGCACCACACTGACTTATGATGAAATAATCCCAAAGGAAACAAGAGGTAATGCCAGAAGATAAGACTCCTAGGCTAGAAGGCATTCAGTCAGGGACTAAGGCAGAGGAAAGGACAAATGCAAATCCTGCTGTCACTAATGATGTGACTAGATCAAGACTGAAAGGAAGTATAGTGGGTGACACTATAGAAACATAGAAACAGAGCGAGTCAGAAGGGGCCTCCTGGGCCATCTAGTCTGACCTCCGGCACCAGCCGGCTCCGCTCATGACATGCTCACCATGTGCATGTCCAGCCTATCTTTGAACACCCTCACCGATGGGGCCTCAACGACCTCCCGTGGAAGCCCATTCCACGCCCTCGGGGTCCTAACTGTCAGGAAGTGCTTCCTGGCATCCAAATTGAACCTTGGCTCCCTGAGCTTTGCTCCATTGGAGCGCGTCCTGCCTTCCTCTGCAGGGGAGAACAGGCCTCTCCCCATCTCCATGTGACACCCCCTCACATACCTGTATGTTGCCAACATATCCCCTCTGAGTCTCCTCTTCTCCAAGCTGAAGAGACCCAGTTCCCTCAGTCTTGCCTCATACGGCATCCCCTGCAAACCAGCCACCATCCTTGTGGCCCTACGCTGCACTGACTCCAACCTGGCTATATCCTTTCTGTAATGAGGGGCCCAAAACTGAACACAATACTCCAGTTGCGGGCGCACCAGAGTCATGTAGAGTGGTAGTAATACCTCTCTTGATCTAGAAGCCACACTTCTGGCTATGCAACCAAGGGTGGCATTCGCCCTCTTGACCACCGCATCACACTGCTGACTCATGTTTAGCCTGCGGTCAACCAGTACCCGAGGTCCCTTTCACAAGTGCTGCTCTCCAGCCACTTGTCCCCTAACCTGTACTTATGACAGCTATTCCTATGCCCAAGTGCAAGACCTTGCACTTCTCCACATTGAACGCCATCCTGTTGTCTCCTGCCCACTTCCATAGTCTGTCCAGATCCTTTTGGATCTGGTGTATCTGCTCCTCAGTTGTGGCCACTGCTCCAGTTTTAGTGTCGTCTGCGAATTTGATCAGCAGACTGTTCACCCCTTCTTCCATGTCGTTAATGAAAAGATTAAACAGGATCGGCCCCAGGACAGAGCCCTGGGGGACCCCGCTTGTCACTGGCTGCCATCCCGACGATTCCCCGCTAATGGTTACCTTCTGCTTTCGGTCAGTCAACCATGCCCTAATCCACCGGACAGTGCATTGGTGTATCCCAAAACTCCTCAGTTTCTCCACCAGGATATCATGGGGCACTTTGTCAAAGGCCTTGCTGAAATCCAGGTATACCACATCCACTGCATCCCCTCCATCTAGCCATCTTGAAACCTTGTCATAGAATTCCACAAGGTTTGTCTGGCAGGACCTGTTTCTGCGGAAGCCATGTTGTGTGGCTGTCAGCCTCCCTTCCCTATCTAGCATCACCAGATCTCTCTCTATTATGAGCCTTTCCATTGTTTTTCCTACAATGGACGTAAGGCTAATCGGTCTATAATTCCCCATGTCCTTCCTGCTACCCTTTTTGAAAATTGGGACCACCGATGCCACCCTCCAGTCCTCTGGAACTTCACCTGTTCTCCACGAGGCCTCAAAAATGGAGGCCAGCGGGCGTGAGAGAACCCCTGCCAACTCTCTAAGTACTCTCGGGTGTAACCCGTCAGGGCCTGGCGCCTTTGTAATGTCCAATGCCCTGAGGAGCCCCTCGACTTCAAGGGGGGTGACTCTAATCTCTGCCCCTAAGTCCCCAGCCTCATCCAATCTCCTATACGGATATCCCCCGTCCTGCTTTGGGGAGAACACAGAGGCAAAATAGTCATTTAGCATCTGTGCCTGTTCCCTCATGTCAGTCACTGGATCTCCTTCCTCCTTATTTAGTGGTCCCACCACTTGTCTCCCCTTCCTTTTCCTATTTACATGCTGGAAGAAGCCCTTTTTGTTGCTCTTGATATTCTTGGCAAGTCTCAGCTCATAATCAGCCTTAGCCTTGCGAAGAATCCTTCTGCAACGGGCCTCCTCCTCCCGGTATACCCTTTTGTCTATTCCCCCAGTACCCATTTCCTATGGAGGCTCCTCTTTCATCTAATCCCCCTAACCACCTCCTTTCACATCCATGGCGGCACTCTCCTCCGCCTCCCCACCTTACTGACTAGAGGTATTGTCAGGGCTTGCGCCTGCAAAACCTCCCTTTTGAGTGCCATCCACCCCTCCTCAACTCGCTTACCTTCCAGTAACCTATCCCAGGAGACTTTCCCCAGCCTGGCCTTCAGTTGGCCAAAGTTGGCCCTCTTGAAGTCCCAGCTTCTAGTGCTCGCTCTGCTGCACGGCCCCAGTCCTCTGATCTCAAAGCAAAGGATGGAGTGATCACTCGCATCCAGAGCTCCCCTAATCTGTACTTCATCTATCAGCTCCTCCCTATTGGTCAAGACCAAGTCCAGGATGTTTCCCCCCCTCGTCGCCTCTCGGACCCTCTGTGTGAAAAACCCACCCTCTAGAGCTTCTAGGAAGCGACGTGACCTGGCTGTCACCGCCGAGTGAGTCTCCCAAGTAATATCCAGGAGATTGAAATCCCCCATAATTACTGTGTCTCTCCCCCGAGATATCCTTAGAATCTGGCCTGTCAGGACATCATCCAGGGTCTCAAGTTGACCTGGAGGGCGATAACATACCCCCACTGTCAGGTCTCTTTCTCTGTCAAAACCCCTAAGTTTCACCCAGACTGCCTCTACCGAATCCCCATCTGTGCTGCACTCTATCTCACTGCATCCTATCCCTTCCCTTACATATAAAGCCACACCCCCACCTCTCTTTCCCTTCCTGTCCTTTCTAAAAAGGTGATACCCTTCTATGTTCACATTCCAGACTTGCCTTTCATCCCACCAAGTTTCTGTGATTCCCACCAGATCATATCCTCCTATTCCCAGGAGAGCTTCAAGCTCTTCCTGCTTATTACCCATGCTCCTAGCATTGGTGTACATGCACCTCAACTCCTTCCCATTGCTTCCTTTCCTTGGAGTGCCCAGCATCCTCCTTCCTCCCATCCTCCCTGGTACCTGGCCCCTCTCTGTAGAAACATAGAAACATAGAAACATAGAAACAGAGCGAGTCAGAAGGGGCCTCCTGGGCCATCTAGTCTGAAGTCCTGTCAGTCCCTGCAGTATCTCTAAAGCCCTGCTCCCAGAGCCCCGATCCTCCCTGCACACTTGTCCAGTGCAGACACGTTACCTGGGGGCCTGAACCCACCCCCCACTGGCTCAGTTTAAAGTCTTCCGGATGAAGCTCGCTAGAGCATCTCCAAAGGACCTTTTCCCCATCCTCGTGAGGTGTAACCCATCCCTTGCCAGAAGTCCATTGGCAAGAAAACGAGTGCCGTGGTCGAGGAACCCGAAGCGTTCCTTCTGGCACCACACCCTAAGCCAGTCGTTCACCTCAGAGGCCCTCCTGTCCCTTCCCGTCCCAAATCCCCGGACAGGTAAGATTGACGAGAAGGCCACTTGGGCCTTCAGCTCCCTGAGTTTCTTCCCCAAGGCCGAAAAGTCCCTGGTGATCCCGACCACCCCCTGCCTGGCCACGTCGTTTGTGCCCACATGGATCACCAGGAGTGGCTGGTGACCCCCGGAGCGAACAAGACGCTCCACTCTGTCCTTCACGTGCCGGATGCGTGCGCCCGGCAGGCAGCAAACCTCCCTTGTCTCAAGGCTGGGGCGGCGCACCGCCGCCTCAGTGCCCCTCAGCAGGGAGTCCCCAACAACAATCACCCGTCGGCGTACCTTCCCAGTGCTGGTGGGCAGCCGTGCCGTGGTCCTCGCCTCTCCTGCAGTGGCTCCCTTGCCTCCTGATGTCCCAGGCTGGAGGTCCTGCTGGTCCCCCAAGGCCTCGTCAGCCCCAGCCTCCCCAAGTGGAGAGAACCTGTTTCCCAGCTCCAGATCGGTGCCAGGAGAAGGAGGAGGCCGTGCTGGCCTCCTCCTCCTGTGGGTGACATACCTCCATGTCTCCGCAGCTGCTCCTCCCGTGGTCTCTCCCTCAGCCCTCTGTCGAGAGGGGGGCTGCTGCGGGGGGGCCTGAAGAGCTCTCTCAGCCCTCAGGCACCTCACCTCCTCCTCTAGCAGGGTCACCATCTTGCACCGAGGGCAAGTGTATCCCTGCCTCTCCTGGGGGAGAAGGGCAAACATGTCACAGCTCTCGCAGCGGACAGCAACACCCGTGACTCCCGCCAAGGCCATCTCCTGGTCTGCCATCTGTAACCCTTCCGAGACCTTACCTTGGTCCCCTGTCTTGTTAGTCCTGCAGTTCCTCTCACTCTCCCAGTTCTCCCAGGCAAAAACCCCACTTGCACGCACACACGAGAAAATAAACTTAAATTTAAATTGGAAGAAAAAAAACAAAGCACAACAAAGCAAAGCAAAGTGCAAACAAAACAAAAACACACAAACAAAACAAAAAACAAACAAACAAACAATCAAACAAACAACCTCTGTGTCTCAGGGAAGGGAGTCCCTGGACCGCCCGGACCGCAGCTCAGGGACGCAGACAAGGGACGACGCCCGAGCTGGGCCTCCTCAGTCCCTCAGGCCGGTGGCCCTGCCCCCTGCTTCCTCCTGGCTGCTCTAGCTCTCTGGCCCACCCCCTCCCTCTCTGCTGCTCCTGGACCTCTGCTCCCATCTGCCCAGCTCCTACCTTGCCTGTGCCAGTCCCCTGGCCACTCAGTGCTCTCTCCCAGCCTGTGCCTCTGCTGCTCTGCCGCTCTGCCAAGAGGCCAGAGCCAAAAGGCAAGAGGCCAGAGCCAGGAGAAAGGACAATCCAATGCTGTATGACATATAAAACTGAAACACTGCACTGTGGGAAAGGTTATTTTTTATTTCCTATCACAGCAGAATATCGGAAGGGACTTGTAAGCATGCTGAATTCATTGAAATACAGTTTTCATTTATCTATAAACAATGGGCTATCAGATCATGAAGCCCCAGTTGCTCAAAAATTATTTTGGAAAAACTTGGTAAAACACAGAAAAGAAATGGACAAAATATTATTCAAATATAATATTATAACTGCATATTATGCTTGTTATGAGCTGTAAAGGCATCTATGCTAGAAATGAATTATGCTAAAGAAAATACATGTATATTTGTATTTCTTAATTTTTAGTAATTTTGTTGTCAGTATACTACAAAAATAATTCAATAAAACATTAAAAATACCACTAGTTGGAATGAAATCAACCAATGAAACTGATTATCAGCAGATTCAGAATTGAAAATCAAAGAATAGGTAGTATAATGCATATGGAACTCATAACCATAATAACTGGAAATGGCCTCTAACTGACATGGTCAGGTTTTATAGGATTAGATAGATTCCTGAGAGAAGTAGCAATGGCTGTTCACCACAATAGCTAAATAGAAATATAATACTCAGAGGCAGGGTACCCTTGGGGATAAGTAACAGCTGCAAAGCTTCTATGCCCTTCTTGGGAGCTTCCAGAGGCAACCGGCCAGCCACCCTTGGACTGATCCAACATAAACAGTTTGCATATTTTAATTTCCAGTCATGTTCCTCTGTTGCATCAAGAACAATGGAAAGACTTATGATACCTTAAGCTTAACAAATTTATTGTGGCACAAGGCTGTGATTATGCCAATCATTTGCCCTTCACAACACTTATTGAGTGATAAGAGAAAGCATTGCATTATGTTTTAGCATAACCCTTTCTGACCCTCCCAGAAGTTAAAATTCATTGCAAACCATTGAGAATGAGAAAGAAACCAGAAAGGGCCAGAAGGCATTTTGCAACACCCAGTTTATCAAAAGAGTTTGCACTGGGGTCATACCAACAGTAGTTCCCTCCTCCTCCTCCTCCTCCTCCTCCTCCTCCGAAGGGCTGAATATGCTAATAGGGACTGCCAGGAGATTTTGTCTTTTGGCTGCAGTCAGGAGTTGTGAAAGGGAGGGTGGAGAGATGGGGCTTAACTTTTTAACCTCCAGCCAAGAAAGGGGTCACTCTTAAACCTTTCATGTCTTTTCAGGGAAAATATACAGTCCCCCACAACATTTCCTCTGCAAAGAGAAGCAGCTTGAGGTGAGCCATTTTGACAGGAAAGAGTATAGGCAGAGAGGGCAAGCTCCTTCTTTCTATGCAGTCCTGCTCTGCTTTGCCTG
The DNA here is from genome assembly GCA_023646645.1 of Varanus salvator macromaculatus. Taxonomy (NCBI): domain Eukaryota; kingdom Metazoa; phylum Chordata; class Lepidosauria; order Squamata; family Varanidae; genus Varanus; species Varanus salvator. Next base: position 14,190,307 of record JAIXND010000754.1, on the reverse strand, counting down.
CAGCTTCCCATGCCACTTTTTTCAAAAAGATGAAAAAAAGACTAGGAAAAATTATACGCAACTCCATGTCACATAATACTTTAGACCTTAGGAACTGCCTAATATCTCGAGTTTTAAGTTTGTATGCTTTGAAGAGATCTCACTGCCTCTTTTCAAACCACAGTGTAAACCTGTTAGATTTTCCAACACAGCAAATGGTAAAGTCTAGTGGAAGGATTTGCTTTGGGGAGAACTCCACCACTTCCTATCTGTCTCAAATACAAAATCTCCCGTTTGCAGACTGTGCTTTGAGGATGTCTATTCTGGAATATTTCCCCGATTCTTGAAAGCTTATCATTGAAGACAAACAATTTGTAACTCAAAAACTTGTGTTTTGTAAATTGGGGTGAATCACACAAAGAGCTTTGGATATTCAACAGTACAGAAATGAAATAAATAAAAATAATATTCATGCAGATGTTGTTCAATTTAGTCATATTGCAGATATAAACCATACATTTTTTCTGTGGGGCTGATACAACTGGGAGCCTGTGTGGCACCGCTATTGGAATATCGGAATGGTGCTTGGGAGATCTGGATTATTTATTTATTTATTCAATTTATATGCTGCACTACTGGCCATAGGCTCTCTGGTGTTAGAAACACTCTTTCCTTTCCGTCAGAAGAGGGGGGAAAAAAAAAAACTCCAGGCATGCAGAGAATTCTAACCCCCCCCCCCCACACACACACACAAAACTGTATTGCAATAAAGGAAACCATTAGGTTTCTATCCCTTCTCCGGCTTCCCTAGAACATGGTTGTCTTCCAAATTTTAACCCTTTCCCTGTCGCTCTGTCCCTCCTCCTTTCCCCTCATTGGCTAGGGTACTGGGAGTTTTCGTACAATCTTTCCGCCCACCTACTCCGCACGGCCCTTCTTTCCCCCTTCTGCCCCCCCTAGTGTCAGAATCCCGGAATCTCAATTTGAGACGGGAAATAAAACTCGGGGTCGTAGGAAAGATCAAGCGTTGTGAACCTCCATGTCTTTATTGTCTATCCCAGGCCCCACGGGTTGTCTCATGATAAGGCCTTACCGGGCAAGCAGAGTTAAGCTCGCTGCAAAGCTTCAACAGAAATACAGAGTTTTTATACACTCCCAGTTACATACAGGTACAGGGCAATTGGTGACAGAATGTAAAGATTACAATAAGATTCTGAGGTCATCACATACAGAACAAATAAAGAAATGTCAGTCAATCATACTGCAACAATAAGATTACAATATTTCTAATTGACACTTTAGTTCAACTTGCACTGGACAAGTGTGCGGGAAGGATCGGGGCTCTGGGAGCAGGGCTTTAGAGATACTGCAGGGACTGACAGGACTTCTACAGAGAGGGGCCAGGTACCAGGGAGGATGGGAGGAAGGAGGATGCTGGGCACTCCAAAGAAAGGAAGCGGTGGGAAGGAGTTGAGGTGCATGTACACCAATGCTAGGAGCATGGGTAATAAGCAGGAAGAGCTTGAAGCTCTCCTGGGAATAGGAGGATATGATCTGGTGGGAATCACAGAAACTTGGTGGGATGAAAGGCAAGTCTGGAATGTGAACATAGAAGGGTATCACCTTTTTAGAAAGGACAGGAAGGGAAAGAGAGGTGGGGGTGTGGCTTTATATGTCAGGGAAGGGATAGGATGCAGTGAGGGGTATGTTATCGCCCTCCAGGTCAACTTGAGACCCTGGATGATGTCCTGACAGGCCAGATTCTAAGGATATCTCGGGGGAGAGACACAGTAATTATGGGGGATTTCAATCTCCCGGATATTACTTGGGAGACTCACTCGGCGGTAACCAATAGGGAGGAGCTGATAGATGAAGTACAGATTAGGGGAGCTCTGGATGCGAGTGATCACTCCATCCTTTGCTTTGAGATCAGGGGACTGGGGTCGTGCAGCAGGGCGAGCACTAGAAGCTGGGACTTCAAGAGGGCCAACTTTGGCCAACTGAAGGCCAGACTGGGGAAAGTCTCCTGGGATAGGTTACTGGAAGGTAAGCGAGTTGAGGAGGGGTGGATGGCACTCAAAAGGGAGGTTTTGCAGGCGCAAGCCCTGACAATACCTCTAGTCAGTAAGGTGGGGAGGCGGAGGAGAGTGCCGCCATGGATGCGAAAGGAGGTGGTTAGGGGGATTAGACGAAAGAGGAGCCTCCATAGGAAATGGGTACTGGGGGAATAGACAAAAGGGTATACCGGGAGGAGGAGGCCCGTTGCAGAAGGATTCTTCGCAAGGCTAAGGCTGATTATGAGCTGAGACTTGCCAAGAATATCAAGAGCAAAAAAAAGGGCTTCTTCCAGCATGTAAGTAGGAAAAGGAAGGGGAGACAAGTGGTGGGACCACTAAATAAGGAGGAAGGAGATCCAGTGACTGACATGAGGGAACAGGCACAGATGCTAAATGACTATTTTGCCTCTGTGTTCTCCCCAAAGCAGGACGGGGGATATCCGTATAGGAGATTGGATGAGGCTGGGGACTTAGGGGCAGAGATTAGAGTCACCCCCCTTGAAGTCGAGGGGCTCCTCAGGGCATTGGACATTACAAAGGCGCCAGGCCCTGACGGGTTACACCCGAGAGTACTTAGAGAGTTGGCAGGGGTTCTCTCACGCCCGCTGGCCTCCATTTTTGAGGCCTCGTGGAGAACAGGTGAAGTTACAGAGGACTGGAGGGTGGCATCGGTGGTCCCAATTTTCAAAAAGGGTAGCAGGAAGGACATGGGGAATTATAGACCGATTAGCCTTACGTCCATTGTAGGAAAAATAATGGAAAGGCTCATAATAGAGAGAGATCTGGTGATGCTAGATAGGGAAGGGAGGCTGACAGCCACACAACATGGCTTCCGCAGAAACAGGTCCTGCCAGACAAACCTTGTGGAATTCTATGACAAGGTTTCAAGATGGCTAGATGGAGGGGATGCAGTGGATGTGGTATACCTGGATTTCAGCAAGGCCTTTGACAAAGTGCCCCATGATATCCTGGTGGAGAAACTGAGGAGTTTTGGGATACACCAATGCACTGTCCGGTGGATTAGGGCATGGTTGACTGACCGAAAGCAGAAGGTAACCATTAGCGGGGAATCGTCGGGATGGCAGCCAGTGACAAGCGGGTCCCCCAGGGCTCTGTCCTGGGGCCGATCCTGTTTAATCTTTTCATTAACGACATGGAAGAAGGGGTGAACAGTCTGCTGATCAAATTCGCAGACGACACTAAAACTGGAGCAGTGGCCACAACTGAGGAGCAGATACACCAGATCCAAAAGGATCTGGACAGACTATGGAAGTGGGCAGGAGACAACAGGATGGCGTTCAATGTGGAGAAGTGCAAGGTCTTGCACTTGGGGCATAGGAATAGCTGTCATAAGTACAGGTTAGGGGACAAGTGGCTGGAGAGCAGCACTTGTGAAAGGGACCTCGGGGTACTGGTTGACCGCAGGCTAAACATGAGTCAGCAGTGTGATGCGGTGGTCAAGAGGGCGAATGCCACCCTTGGTTGCATAGCCAGAAGTGTGGCTTCTAGATCAAGAGAGGTATTACTACCACTCTACATGACTCTGGTGCGCCCGCAACTGGAGTATTGTGTTCAGTTTTGGGCCCCTCATTACAGAAAGGATATAGCCAGGTTGGAGTCAGTGCAGCGTAGGGCCACAAGGATGGTGGCTGGTTTGCAGGGGATGCCGTATGAGGCAAGACTGAGGGAACTGGGTCTCTTCAGCTTGGAGAAGAGGAGACTCAGAGGGGATATGTTGGCAACATACAGGTATGTGAGGGGGTGTCACATGGAGATGGGGAGAGGCCTGTTCTCCCCTGCAGAGGAAGGCAGGACGCGCTCCAATGGAGCAAAGCTCAGGGAGCCAAGGTTCAATTTGGATGCCAGGAAGCACTTCCTGACAGTTAGGACCCCGAGGGCGTGGAATGGGCTTCCACGGGAGGTCGTTGAGGCCCCATCGGTGAGGGTGTTCAAAGATAGGCTGGACATGCACATGGTGAGCATGTCATGAGCGGAGCCGGCTGGTGCCGGAGGTCAGACTAGATGGCCCAGGAGGCCCCTTCTGACTCGCTCTGTTTCTATGTTTCTATAGTGTCACCCACTATACTTCCTTTCAGTCTTGATCTAGTCACATCATTAGTGACAGCAGGATTTGCATTTGTCCTTTCCTCTGCCTTAGTCCCTGACTGAATGCCTTCTAGCCTAGGAGTCTTATCTTCTGGCATTACCTCTTGTTTCCTTTGGGATTATTTCATCATAAGTCAGTGTGGTGCAGTGGTTAAAAGTGTGGGACTGGGACTCAGGCAATTTTTACAAATATACATGTATTTTCTTTAGCATAATTCAGTTCTAGCATAGATGACTTTACAATTTGGGTTCTAGTCCCACTCAGCCATGGAGCCAACTAGGTGACTTTGGACTTTGGGCCAGTCACAGACTCTCAGCCCCATCGGTGAGGGTGTTCAAAGACAGGCTGGACATGCACATGGTGGGCATGTCATGAGTGGAGCCGGCTGGTGTAGGAGGTCAGACTAGATGGCCCGGGAGGCCCCTTCTGACTCACTCTGTTTCTCTGTTTCTATGTTCAGAAGCCTGAACCCATCTCCAGGACTGCTTACACATGTAAATTCAAGCCACTGAAACTATGCATGAACTCAAACTCTTATCTAGATTCTAAACATTCTGAATTGACCAGGGCACATGCAGCCCTCTGGGCTATCAAGATACTTCCATGTAAACTGAATTACAACTGTGATTATTTACAATGTATATTTGGACTAAATGGCTCTGTCTTCTGTAGCCCACAGCTAAAGGTGAGAGGAAAGGGAGTGAGGGAATGCCATTTTACACAGTGACAGCTTGGTTTTGAGAAGCAGCACAGGATTTGATCCTACAATGCAAAGGCACACAGAAGTAATGCTTTTAAGACAGGATTTACCCAAATTTTCCCAACACTAGTGAGCTACTGTAGGCCCATTTTGTTCTGCCAAGCTTGTCAATTAACAATTAGGAAGTCATTGAGTCAGTATTCGGCCATTTTGTCTATGTGCAGGTTTTCTCGCACACTATACGCCCTCCCTTCTTCTTGACGAAAAGGGGCTTCCCCCTTTTCTCATCCTCCTTGTTCCAAATCACCTCCTCCTCTTTCTGTCATCTGGGCAGCATGCATCATAATAAAATCCATATACAATATAATAAACAGTACAATATACAATACAACAATTCACAATTACAAAAAGACCAATAACAATAAAAATCCATAAGTAAACTACCAAAATTAAATAAAACAATATGAATAATAAAACAAATAAAATAGATATTATGTAAGGTTCCAACAAATAAGACATAAACCAATTTGAATTTATAGCAATTTCTAACATTTTAAAATCATGATGGCAGCAGCATTTAATAGTATAAAATCTTAAAAACATCATTTTTAAAATCAACAATTCATCTATTCAAATAACAATAGAACAAAAAAGTCTTAAGTTGGCATCTTAAAAACCAGAAACATAAGTGCCAACCGGACCTCTATTGAAAGCGAATTCCAGAGTTGGGCTGCTAAACTGGAGAAAGCCCTCCTCCTTCCAGTCTCGCCACTCACTTTGTTAGGGCAAGGAATCTGTAGAAGTGTTTCAAATGAGGATCAGCTGGTACACATGGAGAAAGGCCCTCCCTCAGATAACCCAGCTCCAAACAGTTTAGAGCTTTGTATGTCATTGTGAGCACTGCAGTGTAGCCTACGTAAGACTGACAGGTGTGCTGCCTGATTTTGGACAAGTTGCAAGGTTCAGACCTTTTTCAAAGGCAACCTCATGTACAGCACATTACAGTAATCCAAGTGGGAGGTTACCAGTGCATGGATAATCATGGCAAGGCTTTGCTAATAAATCAGCTGAAGCAAGCGTTCCTGGAAACCAAATTCACCTGGGCAACAAGTGACAACTAGGGATCCAGGAGGACTTCAAGGCTATGAACGTTATCCTTTAGGGGGAGTGCAACTCCATGCAGGATGGGTTGAAAACTCCCCAGTTGAACAGATAGACTCCTCACCAACAGTACCTCCATTTTATCTGGATTGAGCTTCAATTTATTGGCCCACATCCAGTCCATTACCAAGCTCAGACGCCGATTCAGCATGGTCACTGCCTCACCTGGAGATTAATACAATGAGAGGAAGAGCTGAGTGTCATCAGCGTACTGATGTCACGTCAGCTCAGACCTCCTGCTGACTTCCCCCAGAAGTTTCATGTAGATTTTGAAGAGCATGGTGGACAGAATAGAGCCCTGTAGAACTCCATGGTGCAAAAGCCATGGTCCAGTGAAATAATCCCCCAACACCACCATCTGGAAGCGGTTGGCCAGATAGGAGTGGAACCACCACAAATTAGTGCCCCCAATTCCCAACCTGGCCAACCTCTCCAGAAGGATAGTATGGTTGATGGTATGAAAAGCTGCTGAGAGGTCCAGGAGAATAAATATGGTTGTGCTCTCTGTCTCTCTCCTGGCAAATGTCATCCCACAGGGCAACCAAGTCAGTTTTCATTCCAAAACCAGGCCTAAAGCCTGAGTGAAATGGATCTAAATAATCAGTTTCCTCCAGGATTGCCTGGAGCTGCTCAGCTACAACCTACTCAATCACCTTGCCAAAAAAGGAGATCCTGGTAACTGGTCAAAAGTTGTTCCACATTAGCTGGGTCCAAGGCAGGTTTCTTAAGGAGTGGTGCAATAACCACAGTTTTTAAAGTGGAGGGTACCACCCCCTCTCTAAAAGAGACATTAACAAGCTCCTGGACCCAGAATCAAATACCAGCTATAGATTTTCCGACCAACCAAAAAGCACAAGGATCAAGTAAGCAGGTCTTAGGTTGGACAGACCCGAGAACCCTGTCCACATCATCAGGCCACAAAAGCTGAAACTAATCCAGCTGAATGGAACAAGACAGCGCATTAGACGCCTCCAGAGATGGAACTGGAATAACTGTGGTGTCCAAGTGGCAATGGATCTGAGTGATTTTATCCTCAAAGTGTTGTGCAAATTCCTCACAGTGGGCCTCTGCAGGTTCAGTCAGATCTCCTTTGGGACTAGGATGTAAAGGGCCCTGAACCACTCAGAAAAGCTCCATTGGGAGACAAGATGGAAGCAATTTTGCTCACTGCCTTGCCACAAAATAGGCTCACTAATGAGTACTAAGCCATGTTTAATTGGATTTGTTTTGAGTTTTCCTCCATCTGAGCTCTAGTGATCTTTCCTCTTGCGTCATTGCCCTCAGCTCTGGTGTATACCAAGGAGCCAGTTGAGTTCTGTGAAGAGGAAGAGGGTATTTGGGAGTGATTGTGTCAATCACCTGGGCCATCTCCATATTCCATAGAGTGACCTGAGCATCAACAGGAGCAGCTGCCATGCCAGTCAAAACCCACAGAGCTGCCTGGAATCTACCTGGATCCATCAGCCTCCAGGGGTGGACCAACTTAATGGATCCAGCACCCCTGCAGGGGGAGAAAGGGGCCATTTGTTCAAACCTTGAGAGGAGGTGACCTGACTGAGGGCTAGGTGTTAACCCCTCAATTTCCAAGTCGCCATCCTCCTGCCCAGTCAAGAAAATCAGGTCTGGAGTGTGACTTCTTATATGTGTTGGGTTCAAGTCTTCACTCAATCATGAAGTTCACTGAATGACTTTGGGGCAGTCACTGACTGTCTGCCTAAACTACCTCACGGGGTTTTTGTGAAGATAAATAAAGTGAAAGACCATGTAAGCTGGCTTGGATTCCTTACAAGAAGAAAAAAAGGTGGAGTAAAACTGTAAAAACAAAACGTTAATGTGGATAGGTAGTATATGGTCAACATCAGAACTGCCTTGATGGATCAGACTAAAGGACTCACTTATTAGTCCAGCAGGGTTTCTATAGTGGCTAGCTGGATGTTTCACAAGCTCAACATAAAAATGGTGCTACATCCACTGTTTGTCTCTAACATATGGTGTTCTGAAGGATACTGCTTCTAGATATTATTATGTTATACCTGTTATACATATTTCAGAGAGTTAAAAAGCTAGTAAGTATAGCTGCATCTCATGGCAGTGAATTTTATAAATTATCCACTGTGTAAAATAGAAGTTATTTCCCTTCTGTTCTCCAGCTTTGTACTGTTAACTGAGAAGCTCATCCTCATGGTCATTTTAACTAGAGTCACTTGACTCTAAACTGCCCACTTGTCCTAAGTAAAATATGTCAAGTAAAAGCTTGGACAAACAGGATCATAAAGGAGATAATCATGGGCCATCTTTCCTATTGTGCAAATACAGTGGTGCCTCAGCTCACGAATGCCTTGGTTCAAAGCCAAATTGGGTCATAAACAAAAATGTCATGAAAATTTTGACTTGGGTCATGAACCCCGCATTGGGTGGCGACTGAGATCATGGCCATCTCCCCACCAATTGCAGTTGCGTTTGTGCAGAGAAGACATGCATGATCATGGGTGCGCTCCTGCAGAAAAGATGGGTGCAATCTTGGCCATCTCCCCCAACCCTCAACCAGCACGATCGCAGCCATCTCACCACCACCACCTCGAGTGGGGAGATGGCCACGATCACAGTTGCATTTGTGCAGGGAAGACATAGAGGAGCTGACGACAGAAGAACTTGCTCAACTCCAGAGTGAACAGCAGAAGGCACATGCTGAGGAGGATTCCACTGAGGAAGACAGGGAGGTTAGCAGTGATGTGATACAATCCATTATGAAAAAACATCTACTTCTGCTTCATTGACTATGCTAAAGCCTTTGATTGTGTGGATCACAACAAATTGTGGCAAGTTCTTAAAGAGATGGGAGTACCAGACCATCTTATTTGTCACTTGAGAAACCTATATGTGGGTCAAGAAGCAACAGTGAGAACTGGACACGGAACAACTGATTGGTTCGAAATTGAGAAAGGGGTTCGGCAAGGCTGTATACTGTTGCCCGGTCTATTTAACTTATATGCAGAGCACATCACGAGAAAGGCAGGGTTAGATGAATCACCAGTTGGAATTAAGATTTCTGGGAGAAATATCAACATCCTTGGATATGCAGATGATACCACTCTAATGGCAGAAAGTGAAGAGGAACTAAAGAACCTCTTGATGTGGGTGAAGGAGGAGAGTGCAAAAGTTGGCTTGAAACTCAACATTAAGAAATCTAAGATCATGGTATCCAGTCCTCTCACTTTCTGGCAAATAGATGGGGAAGAAATGGAGGTAGTGACAGATTTTATTTTCCTGGGCTCCAAGATCACCGCAGACGGGGACTGCAACCAAGAAATTAAAAGACGCTTGCTCCTGGGGAGGAAAGCTATGGCAAATTTAGACAGCATACTAAAAAGCAGAGACATCACCCTGCCAACAAAAGTGCGTATAGTCAAGGCTATGGTTTTCCCAGTTGCAATGTATGGCTGTGAAAGCTGGACCATAAGGAAGGCTGAGCGCCGAAGGATTGAGGTTTTTGAAGTGTGGTGCTGGAGAAGACTCCTGCGAGTCCCTTGGACAGCAAGGCGATCAAACTGGTCAGTCCTAGAGGAGATCAACCCCGACTGCTCTTTAGAAGGCCAGATCCTGAAGATGAAACTCAGATACTTTGGCCACCTAATGAGAAGGAAGGACTCCCTGGAGAAGAGCCTAATGCTGGGAACAATAGATGGCAAAGGAAGAAAGGGATGGCAGAGAATGAGGTGGCTAGATGGAGTCACTGAAGCAGTCGGTGTGAGTGACTCTGGGGGATGGTGGAAGACAGGTAGGCCTGGAAGAATGTTGTCCATGGGGTTGCAATAGTCGGACGCTACTTCGCGACTAACAACAACATATATTGTTTTAACATTTTATCTTATAAACCACCTTGAAAAGCTTCACCTCATTAGACAGTATAAAATATTTAAAATAAAATAGCAAGTTGATAAATGCAGTGGATCCAACTAGCTAAGGGAGTGCCACACGGGAACAGGCTCATGTTATGTCTAATCCCACATACATGTCTGGAATTCATCAGGGCTGGGGAGTCCAGCATTGCCCGTGAAGATCCCACACTTTGCTGCCTGCTCATGCAAACTTGAGGACTGGGACCAGAATTTCAAGTTTGGCAGCATCTTCACACATTGCACTACAACTGAGTAAGTATTGAAAAGTACATGCACATATTTGTGAATAGGTCCTATTTAGCTGATTATGGGCACACACAAAAATAAACAATACTTGTGAATAAAGTCCAATTGCAGACAAAGACTAGAGGTTTGCCATCACCATTATGCCCAGTTCCTGGGCTTTGTAAAGGCATCTGGCTGGCTCCAAATCAAACACTGGTTTCTCTGAGCTTTTGGTTTGACCCAGAAGAGCTTTTTTCCTCTTTGCTTCTTAAGTGGGATGTGCATGGAGTGACATAACTCTTTTTTTATTAACATGGTGAACATTTCAAAGTTGCACTCCCTGGTAGTGCATAGGTAATGCAGAAGCAGTCCTATGCATATTTACTCAAAAGTAAGTGTTTCTAAGTTTAATGTACATTGTTCCCAAATTAGCGGGGATAGGCTTGCAGCCTGGGTTATGTCTGTTGACTCCTAGCTGGCCTTCTAGTGTTTACATATAGCAGTGTAACCTTTTCTACCTGTTTTGTTGAGTATTTGCAGGAACACAGAAAGCAAAGATCTCAATCAAATGTCAGAATCATATTAGTGTAACACCTTTACTAGGCCAACCAAAAGATGACCAAAAATGCTCAATCTTCTGAGGTCTCCTGATCTCTTTGTCAGGCAAGGTGTTACAAAAAGTTGGTTGGAGGAGGGAGAAAAGGGGATGGAAAGGCTGCCAAAGTTGAAACCATGGCATATGCATAATCACAATATTGAGATGGAATGTAGGGGAAATTCTGTTAACCTTCAAACTATCATCATCATCATCATCTACTGCCCAAAAGCCAAAGTTGTCTGGTTGGTTTACAAAAACACATACATATAGTAAGAATACAATATAAAATACAAATAGTAGCAAAGTCATTAAAATTATACTACAAATTTTTTAAAAGCACAATTAAAACCAAATTTAACAATTATCATTATTCTATGACACAGACTAAGACACAAGATAATACACTAATATACAATTTAGGGTTGATTAAATGTCCTGTCATAGAGAGCAATCTTAACCTGACACTGAAAAGATAGCAGAATTGGTGCCAATTCAGCCCCAGTGGAACGCTTGTTCCACTGAGAAGCCCCTCCTCCCTGTTGTCACAAGCTCAGCATTCCGCAGAGGGGGCAATCAGGGACAGGTGCCAGATCCCGGTCATAGTATCTGGGTAGACTGAGGATGGAAGAAGCATTCCAGAAACCTCTAACAGGGCACTGAGCAATTAATGTGATCGTTTCAGGTTTTACATGGAACTGACCCAAGTGTGAGCCAAGAACCCTGAGAACTGCCCATCCCTCCAGACCACCTCTGTAGCAAAGAGAACCAATCACTGGGACTGTTGCCTCTTTGTGCCTTATATGGAGTGAAGCTAACTGAGCATGTGCAAGCTGTGCCAATTTCTGACCAATCACAGAATACTGCTGAGCATGTGCAAATCACAGCATCTTCTGACCAATCAGGGAACAATGAGTTATCTGATGATTGCTGATTGTATAAAGGCTATGGCTCTTCCCATTTTCCTTGTCCCCTGTCGGCACCCCCAAGCCTGCGTTCTGTTTTCTGGATTTTGGAATAAATCTTACCTTGTTTCTCAAGAAACTTCCTTCCTCTGCAAATCATTACCCCCTCCCCCTTTTGGGGGGATTGACAAGGGCAGAAGAATTTGATCTTCCACTAAAAAAAATGCAACATTTAGCTGTTACTCAGAAATGTTTCAATTTTTGACAAAATGCACAAGGTTCTTGATATATTGATGATTTTTTATGAGCAAGGCTTTCACATTCTTGTGCTCTTTGATGTATCTTACCCACCCAAAATTAGGTCTCTCCAATGTGCCTTCTGGACAATGGATGCTTTTGGATCAGCCACACTCACAATGGCAGTCATTTTGAGCATGCACAAAAACCCATTCAATATTCTGATCCCAGGAGGTTAGGGACCACCGCAGTGATACAAACGAAATCAGGCCTCACTATCATTGCCAACTTTTTAAAGTTGCCTTTGTTCCTGTACCTTTAATACCAGCTTGATAGGCAAATGTTGACTCATGATACATGATTCAAAACCCTGATTTCTGCAGACAGGTTAAAGCTAGCCTACATTTTACTCACCAGTTAGAAACCTAGGCCTCAGCCAAATTGGGAAAAAATATTTCTTGCCATTTGTATAGAAATACCTATACATCTGCTAGTCATCCTTGACTTTTACAGCCAAAGTAGCTATTGAAACCTGGTACCACCCAATACATATATTTTCTGGGCAATGCATCTTTACAGGCATTGCTGTGGAAGTTTCTGTGTTTTCTTCTGTCTTGCCAGTATTGGTAATTGAATGGCTTTTTGCATTAGACTGCAGGCTTAAAATTAATTTGACTAATCAACTAAAGATTCTTTGCTTGGGCAGAGAGCAAGCCCAGCCAATTGTGCCACCCTTGTTTGGGGAGCTACAGCAGGCCAGGGTGGGGAAGAGCTGGAGGGGGAGTGCCTCTTTCTCTCACCACTGTGCTCAGCTTTGATATGGAAAAGCACCTACCCCCTTGCTGATCAAGTTGCTCACCAATGGGAGGGGTGCTTCTCTCTTTTCCTCCCTCCCCACTGTTTGGCTGTGGCTGAGTGGCAGGCCACACTGGCTACCCCATGGGTTTTGCAGCTGAGTGCAAGGCAGCTGGTTCCACTCACACACATTCACACTCCAGGTTCCTGCCTCACTTTTCTGCCAGTGTGGAAGAGCTGGACTGGTCATGAGCCCTTCTGTTCTTCCAGCACTGACAGGTGTATGAAGTGGGGAAGCAGATGAAAGTTACCTCCAAACCTGCAGTCATAGAACTCCGTCCAATGAATTTCAACAGCAGTAGAGTAGATTTAACCTTGAGGTCAGGATATGCTGGACAATGACAGAATCCCAGAATCTCAATTTGAGAAGAGGAAATAAAACTCGGGTTTGTGGGAAAGATCAAGCATCCAATCTAAGGCTTTATTGTATTACCCAAGGTTCCCACGGTACTCACAATAATGCATGCATTACTGGGCAGGCAGAGGTAAACTCTGCTGCAAAGCTTCAATACCATTGCAGGGTATTTTATAGGTACACAGGTACAGGACAATTGATGACAGAATGCAGACATTACAATAAGATTCTGAGGTCATCACATACAGAACAGATAAAGGAATGTCAGTCAATCATACAGTAACAATGAGATTGCAATATTTCTAATTGCCGTGTATTGACACTTTAGTTCAGTAGCTTGAACCCATCTCCAGGTCTGCTTAGACATGTAAATTCAAGCTACTGAGAAACTATTCATGATAAGCTCAGACTCTTATCTAGACTCTAAACATTCTGAGTGACCAGGGCATATGAAGCCCTGGGCTAGGAAGATACTTCCTTGTAAAACTGAATTCCAACAATGATTATTTAATCATTGTGAAGGTATACAATGTAAATTTGGACTAAATGGCCTGTGTACTGTAGCTTACAGCTAAAGGTGAGAGAAAGGAGTGGGGAATGCCATTTTAAACAGTGACAGCTTGGTTTTGAGAAGGAGTACAGGATTTGATCCCACAATGAAAAAAGCATACAGAAGTAATGCTTTTCAGACAGGAATTATCCAAATTTTCCCAACAATAACAAATCAAGAGGGAGAAAAACACACACTTGTTTTTCCTGTAGATCTTTAAGGAGTGAGTAGCATTGAATCTACCAGGAATAGTTAATTGAAGAAGCCTCTCATTGCAGCTTGTGAAACTGCGATACTTGATATTCCTCCCAACTATAATCATTTGTACCAAGAATTTCAGCAGGTAATTATGTCAAAAACATTAAAAAGAGCAATAAGCCATTCAGAAGATCAAACTAAATTTGTTTTAATTGAATTACAAAGTACAATGAAACAGCTGTAGGGTATGATTTTCAGAGACTGAACAGAATGTTTAACTAGGAAGACTGTCTAAATCAAATTCTCCACAACCGCTAGATGTTTTCCACTTCCAACTCTTACCAGCCCAAAGAAACATAAGCAATGGTTAAGAATGCTGGAGGTTGTAGTGCAAAATATTTGGAGGGCACTAGGCTTGGAGAGGCTGGTGAAAATACTAATTATTTCATGGCGCAATCTTTCACAAGTGAGGAATTCAGTATCTCAAGGAAGAACTAAATGGGTACAAGGAAACTAGGACTGAAGCAAATAAAGGCAGCCCCGTGTCAAGTCCCTCTCCGCTCGCTGCAATAACACCTTGTACAGCTGTACCCAACCTGCCCTCCAGTAGGCAAGCTAGCTGAAAATGATGGGTTGTTGCTGTTCAACATATCCAGAAAGCATCAGTACATAGAAACAGAGCGAGTCAGAAGGGGTCTCCTGGGCCATCTAGTCTGACCCCCCCAGCTCCAGCCGGCTCCAATCACAACATGCCCACCATGGGCATGTCCAGCCTATCTTTGAACACCCTCACCAATGGGGACTCAACCACATTCCATGGAAGCCCATTCCATACCCTCAGGGTCCTATCAGGAAGTGCTTCCTGGCTTCTAAATGTAACCTTGGCTCCCTGAGCTTTGCTCTGTTGGAGCACATCCTGCCTTCCTCTGCAGGGGAGAACAGGTCCCTACCCATCTCCATGTGACACCCCCTCACATACCTGTATGTCACCAACATATCCCCTCTGAGTCTCCTCCAGGCTGAAGAGACCCAGTTCCCTCAGTCTCGCCTCATACAGCATCCCCTGCAAACCGGCCGCCACCCTTGTGGCCCTATGCTGCACTGACTCTAACCTGGCTATATCTTTCCTGTAATGAGGGGCCCAAAACTGAGCGCAATACTCCAGTTGTGGGCGCACCAGAGTCGTGTAGAGTGGCAGTAATACCTCTCTCAATCTAGAAGCCACTCTTCTGGCTATGCAAACAAGGGTGGCATTCGCCCTCTTGACCAGAGCATCACACTGCTGACTCATGTTTAGCCTGCAGTCAACCAGCACCCTGAGGTCCCTTTCACAAGTGCTGCTCTCCAGCCACTTGTCCCCTAACCTGTACTTATGACAGCCATTCCTATGGCCCAAGTGCAAGACCTTGCGTTTATCCACATTGAACACCATCCTGTTGTCTCCTGCCCACTTCCGTAGTCTGTCCAGATCCTTTTGAATCTGGAGTACCTGCTCCTCAGTTGTGGCCACTGCTCGTTTTAGTATCATCTGCAAATTTGGTCAGCAGACTGTTCACCCCTTCTTCCATGTCGTTAATAAAAAGATTAAACAGGATCGGTCCCAGGACAGAGCCCTGGGGGACTCCGCTTGTCACTGGCTGCCATCCCAAAGATCCCCCACTAATGGTTACCCTCAGCTTTCGGTCAGTCAACCATGCCCTAATCCACTGGACAGTGCTTTGGTGTATCCCAAAACTTCTCAGTTTCTCCACCAGGATATCATGGGGCACTTTGTCAAAGGCCTTGCTGAAATCCAGGTAAACCACATCCATTGCATCCCCTCCATCCAGCCATCTCGAAACCTTGTCATAGAATTCCACAAGGTTTGTTTGGCAGGACCTGTTTTTGCAGAAGCCGTGTTGTGTGGCTGTCAGCCTCCCTTCCCTATCTAGCATCACTAGATTTCTCTCTGTTATGAGCCTTTCCATTGTTTTTCCTACAATGGATGTAAGGCTAACTGGTCTGTAATCTCCCATGTCCCTTCTACTACCCTTTTTGAAAATTGGGACCACTGATGAAACCCTCCAGTCCTCTGGAACTTCACCCTTTCTCCATGAGGCCTCAAAAATGGAGGCCAGCGGGCATGAGAGAACCCCTGCCAACAGTTTACTCCATGTGGTTCTCATGTCATGCTTTTCCTGTCCCTTCCAATAGGATCAGGGAATCGTGTATTATCATGATACCAGGACCATGGCAGTGAGTGGTCATTTTCAGCAGCAACAGCCACCTCATACTTCTTGCAGCAATTTGTTTATTCCTATTTTAATTTAGACCAAGCATTATAACCACCACTGGGTTGTGTGCCTGGTGTGAAAGGTGTAATATCTTCCTGTGCTGCCTGCAACATGGCATGCTTTTCTCCAATACCTGCATATGACATGGGAGATGGGAAGCAGTATAGCATTGTGGAAATGCATTCCATTAAGCTGAGGCAGTATGAAAAGGAAGTTTTGCACCCTCTTTCTGTAGTACTTGGCCTTAATGAGTATAATGGTTGTTGTTTCATGTATAGAACTGATGGCAGGCTGTTAGTCTGAGGAGTCATGAAGGACTGTATTACTGCATCCGGGTCAAAGGTAAGAACAGGAAGCAGGAAGTATAAAGCAATGCAATATTACCATTGGTAGTTAAAAGCACAGTATTTGCATAGTAACTCCATAACATCTCCCCTTTTTTACGTATAATTCAACAGTGTGTAAACAATTAACCTAAAAGCAGATCCTGAACAATCTTAAACATAACATACTGTGTTACTAGTAGATAGGCTACAGATTAAGTCTATCTGGAGGTCTTGAAACTCAGCTGCTTCACAAGGCCACAGGGATTTTGCCTGGTGAAAGCTCCAGAAGGTGTTGATAAGAAACTGCCCTGTTTCCTGACTGGTGTGTTTGGCACAGAAGAACATACTGGTATGTGCGGTTGCATTATTTCATCCTCATTGTTTCCTTCAGATATGACAGTAGTCTTTTCTCTACATTGCTTACTTGGTCCAGCAGGACTAGGGGCATTGAACACCTCTGGAGAATCATGTGCAGGACTCTCATAAGCTTGTGAGGTGGGTTGTTCTGCCACTCACAGATTCACTCGATTGCGACAGTAGAGACTGCCATCCATATCCACAACATAAGAGCGAGGGGCAACCCTCTGAACACAGGTACCCAGTCTCCAGCGACCACTCCTGTCGTTAGGAAGTGGCTTCATACGGATTGGCTCTCCAATGCTTAGTTCAGGTAAGTCTTTGGCAGACACATCATATGTCAGTTTGGAGATTTGTTTCCTTCGTCAGTTTCTCCAGAACACCTGTAAACACACAAGGTTCAAGCAGTTTGTTGGTCACAGGCAATGAAGTCTTCAGTCTCCTTGACATCAAACGCTGTGCAGGACTACTGTCCATGCCTTTGGTCAGGGTGTTCCTCCAATGTAGAACGGCCTTCCACAGGTCATTGCCATCATACTTGAACTTCTTGAAAAGGTTCTTCACTATCTTTACAGCTGATTCTGCTTTGCCATTAGCTTGTGGGTGCCAGCAAGGGGGGTGGGGGATAAGGTAACATGCACAAATTCCCAATTTGTAGAGAACCTTCTGAATTGCTCACATGCAAATTGGGGTCCATTATTCGAGATTACCCTATCTGGTAGGCCATAATGTGCAAATTGTACTTTATAATGCTTGATTGTAGTTTCAGCAGACAGGTCAGGAAGGAGCTCAATTTCCCAAAAGTCAGAATAGTGATCAACAATTAGTAGAAAATCTTGCCCCGCATAATTCAGTAAATCCATACTTACAATTTGCCAAGGCCAGGTGGGCAGCACATGTGACATCATGGGTTCTTTTTGTTGTGCTTGTGCATACTCATTGCATGCTGAGCAAGGACTAACAGAGTCTCTAATCTCATTCTGCATGTTGGGCCAGTAAAGGGTATCTCGTGCCTGCCTATAGCATGCTTCTCCACCAATGTGAGTGGCATGAATGCGTTTCAACATCTCCAATCTCAAAGATTTAGGAATGATGACTCTTGGCCCCTTATATAGTATGACATCCTGAATGCCAATTTCGTCTCTGTGAAAGTTCAGTATTCTCTCACAATTAATGGCACCTCCTCCTATGAATCTGGCCAGCCATTCAGAACAGGTTTAAGTACTTGCAAACTCTCGTCAATTTCTGTGTGCCTCTTTTATCTGAAGCAGTCGCTGGTCTGTGACGTTTAAATAGTCTGAATTATTAATCTGTGACAGGACATCCAGGTCCTGTTGAACATTGCAAACTTTGTGTTGTGTACATTCAAATCTACCACCTGCTGCAGTAGCTCTGCTAAGAGTGATGTACATTTCAGGTCCAGGTTTATAAACCACATTGAGACAATAGTTTTGTAATGTGAGCAACATGCTCTGTAAGCGCTTAGGTACACACAAAAGCTGTTTCTTGAAAATAGATATCAAAGGCTTATGGTCAGTTTCTGCCGTGATCTTGCAACATTCCTTTTCGATTTGTGCATAGTTTTACTCTGTAGGGGTCAGTGTCCCTGAAGCAAAAGTGATAGGCTGTCCAGCTTGCACAGGCAATACCTGAGTCCACTTTTGCTTGAGTCACTTTGAATAGTTACCAGTTTTGTAACATCATAGTATTTAAGGACAGGTGTATCTGTGACCAAATGTTTGATTTCCTACATTGCACTATCATGCTTAGGAAGCCAATGCCAAACTGCATCCTTGTCCAGAAGTCTTCTCAAAGACTCACAAACCTCTGAGAGACGCGGTAGGAATTTTGCCAAATGGGTAACAAATCCTATGAAGCGCTGCAGAGATTTCACATTTTCCAGCTGGGGCATATCCAGTATGGCCCTGATTTTTTCTGGGTCAGCCTTCGCACCCTCCAATGAAAGGATATTACCATGAAAGCGGACCTCTTTGACCTTGAACTAGTTTTTTCATGCCAAGTCTCAGTTTCACTTGCCTACAACGAATCATCAAGTCCAGCAGTTTGCGATCATGATCTTGCTCTGCTTCTCCATCTGTATCACCACAGCCAACTACAAGTATGTCATCAGCTATTGGTTCAATACCTTTAAGTCTGGCCAATAGTTCATGTTGTTTACATTGATACACCTCTGGTGCAACTGAGACGCCAAAAGGCAGTTTGAGCCACCTTTTCCTGCCCCAGGGAGTCAGAAGGTTGTCATGTAGCTACTTGCAGTATCCAACTTACACTGTAAAAATGCATCCCGGGCATCAACAACTGTGAACAGACGTGCTTTAGGCAGCTTGTACAAAACATCCTTGAGAGTTGGCATTATGTAATGAGATCGTTTCAGTGCCTGGTTCAAACATTTGGGATCTATGCATGTCCTTAGCTTATCAGGCTTCTTTACAATCACCATATTACTAATCCAATCAGTTGGTTCAGTCACTGGTGCAATATGACCATCAGCCTCATACCGGTCAAGTTGTGCCTTAACTGCCTGCTTCAAGGCCACTGGCACATTGTGTGGTGCATATTGGACTGGAGGAACACTCACATCAAGGTCAAAATGAACTTACCCCGGAACAGATTCAACAGATTCAACACCAAATTCCTGTAGTAACAGTTGTTTTGTCAAGGGCCCTTTAAATTGTCCATCACATTGAGCTCTGCAGGGATGGAGAAGTGCATCAGCTCTAGACGCTCACAGGTTGAGCCAGATAACAGTGACTTTTGGCAAGCTTCCACAATTTCAAACTCTAGCTTGTCCACGTATGACACATTCTGTCCTGAACAGTCCAAGAGATTTCATAATTTCACCTGAGTATAACTTTAGTTTGGTGCCACTTGACAGTAGAGGTGCTTCCGGTGCTAACATCATTTTGTCTCTCAAGCACATTACATCACATGTCACTCCTGAATCGAGCTGGCAGGATTGAGGCTTATTATTTAATATTAAAGTGACAAACCATTTCTTTCCTCTGGATTGCAGAGCACTGATTCACTGCTGTATATCACTTTAGTGGTGTGTGGCTGCTCCTCATATGCAGGTGCATCCTCCATAGCGTGTAATTTCCTAGATGACACTTGTTTTTTTACTTGACAAGCAAACTTTAGCAAAATGATTTGCTCTTCTACAAGATATACAAGACTTCCCATATGCTGGACACTGCTCTTTAATTCTTTGATGCAGTCCCACAATATTTGCATGCTGTAGAGTTGGCAGCATTTGCGCTAAGCATGTATTGCTCTCCTTGAGGTTTGCTTATGTGCCGTCGCTGCATTGCAATGTTTATGCTGTCAGTCTGTCTGTGATGTTCCATCACTTTCAGATGTCTGTTAGTGAGCTCTGCTGTACGACACGTTTCAATGACTGTGTTTAGCGTTAAGTCACGTTCTCTTAGAAGATGCCTGCGTGTGCTCTCAATAGATATACCAAGGACAATTTTGTCCCTTATTAGTTCATCTTTCAGGGTGCCGTATCCACAAGTTGCTTTTTCTCATAAGCGAGTAACAAAGCGGTCAAGAGATTCTCCCTCCTCTTGTTTGCAGCATCCAAACACATATCTTTCATAAATGACATTTTTAGCAGGTTTGAAATAAGCTCCTAGCGCATCCGGAATGGCTGTAACATTCTCCTGCTGCTCTGCTGCGAGGTTCAGATTGTGCTTATACACATGCCTGCATTCACTGCCCATGACTCTTCTCAAAGTGGCTGCCTGCACTGCTGCAGATTTCTCATTCAGCCCTGTAGCCAGGGAATAATCCTCAAATTCAGCTCTGAAAGTTTCCCAGTGCTGCTACAATCCCCACTGATTTTCATCCCCTCTGCGGGAGGTACGCAATTCATAGCAGCCATGATGTTGGTAAGCCTCACAGCCCTCCAGTATCAGAAAATGCACAATGAACGGTCTCAAGCTGAAACTCACAAATCAGTGCTGTGTCCCAGGGCTGCTGCACTCCAAACAAGAGGGTCTGTCCAGATTCAAGTCACTTCTGACACCATGTTTCATGTATAGAACTGATGACACTGTAGGCTGTTATTCTGAGGAGTCATGAAGGACTGTATTACTGCATCCGGGTCAAAGGTAAGAACAGGAAGCAGGAAGTATAAAGCAATGCAATATTACCATTGGTAGTTAAAAGCACAGTATTTGCATAGTAACTCCATAACAGTTGTGCCTGGGCAAATGACTGTGACAGACCATGGAGGAAAAAGGGGCTGCATGGTGCTGATTATTACACAAATTGATCTGGCAGACAAATATTTTCTTTACAAAGAAAATCCCACATAAACATAACGTAATCATTATGCTTATTATGTGAAAAGAGCACATCAAATCTATCACAGAACTCCTGAGGTCAAAACCAGAAACTCAACATACAATTTTGACGTGATACATTGCAAACAAACATTATTATGTGAGAATGTCTAAACATTGTGAAAAGAGTGTAATGTTTAGATGAAAAAGAACATGTCCTCCACAATGATAAATCCAATCCACCTTTTCATAAGGCCTACAAATGGCTAATCACTAATACAATGCTTTATGTTAACCTTTTGTCACAAATGGGCATACATGCCATTTATCAAGTAATCCAACCTAGTGTAGTGCCTTTGCTGAAGAGATTCAAGCATCCTTCTGCCTACCAGTCCTGTAATCAAGATAAAGAATATCACCCCAAAAAGCAATGCAGCAAAAAGTATGCTTTTGTCACCACGGTAAAAGAAGTCTTTTGTATCTGGAACTCCATCGAGGAGACGACTTTCTGAAACCTGTTGCCCATTACTAAGATGGGCATTGTGTGAAGAAGCTGAGGAAATATGAGCAGGTAGACTAGAAAACAACAAGCTGAGATTGCTGGCACTAGCTCCAAGAATGGCTGATGACTGGAGGATAGTGGTACTTAGTGGACTAACAGTTGGTGTAGGCATTTTTTCATAAGAAGTTGTGGTAGACCTTGTGGTTGTTGCAGTGCTAGGAGATACTGGAGGAATTACAAAAGCAACAGTATCAGCCTGGGTGCTGGTAGAAACAATAGGCAGCTGGGTACTTGAGAGCAATGAACTTCTGCTTTCATGCACTGGTGAAGAATTTATGTTCTCTGAACTGTTTCCCCTTTCATCTTTTGGATTCTTGGAGTGTCCACTGATCTTAACTAATGGTTTCCCCATGTAGCCCAAGAAAGCCATTTCCTTGGAGTCAGTGGGCTTTTGTGTAGGACTCAATGAATGTAAATGACTGGCTGAACTGTGAGGATCAGATATGGTAGTTTGGGGAGAGACAAACTTCCCAGTCGGAATGGGTCGGGAAGACTTGATTGAGGAAGGTGTTACCTGGAAAAATGCTGGGTCTAAAAAAAAAACAAAAAAGAAGTTATTTCATTATTATATCTTAATAATTAAACTGTTTATTGCAAGATCAATACCCTGCACTTGTTAGTATAGTATACCCTGCAGTCTCATCCTGTTTACTCAGAGCTACAATGGCTTACCATCTTCTCCCAAAGAAGTCCAGAGATTGCATATTTGCTAATTAATATTTTTTTAAGGGCACAAAGAACTACAATTTTCATGGTGCCTTGCTTGGAAACCATTAACTTTTAAAAGTTTGAAACCAGTTTAGATGGCTTCTACCTACCTGGATATTAAGGTAGTACCTGCCTGGACATCTGAGGGTCTCCTCCAGATGCTTCCACCAAATGAAGTAAAGCAGATGACAACAAGAGCCTACGTGACGGCATCCCACATGTGGAATGAGCTGCCCAAAGAAGCCTGCATGGTGCATTTATTTATTTATTTATACACTTATATGCCGCCCCATCGCAACAAAGCCTCGGCTTTTTATTATACATTATATATTATTATTATTATTATTATTATTATTATTATTATTATATTATAGTCTTTTCAGCGCCAGGTAAAGAACTTGCTATTCTCCAAGGTTAAATATTCTACCAAACTCAGTGGATATTATTTCTGAATAAACAAGCATGGGATCAGGCAAGTAAATATGCTTAGAGCTTACAGTGAAAGCACTAATATAATGCACATCTCTCGAACATTTCTATCTGTATGATAATACTTCTATTTTCTGCAAACAATCTTCCTGAAGCAGTTGCTCATATCAGTATGGCAAGAAAACATTCCACCTATCTGTTGGATCAGTCAAATGTGTTTTCATAATAATAATCTGTTCTTTGTGTTCATTTGGAAGGCCTCAGTAGCTAAATTAAACAGATACTGTGCACAGCATATTAGTACTGCTTTAAAAAGACCCTTCATCCAAATTAATTTTTGCCATGTCCATAGGTGATGGGCAGTAATTATGAATTACTAGGCATTCTTAACAGTAGACAAGAACTTCACTGCAATGTGAACTTAGTTTCACAACCTGCATTGCACAATTTACATTGAATTTACATGAAAAACAAGAGAAATCAAGGGTGCAATCCTATGGCTACTAGATGCATTCTATTACACATAAGGCAGCATCTTAAAAGGGGTGTGAGAAAAGGGAGCATACTTCTCCCAAGACAGCCTTCCCTACCCTGATGATCTGCACCTGTGCTGGATTACCACTTCCATAACTGCCATCCTCTAAAAAGATGCATTAATATGATGGATTATAATGATTAAAATGCCATCAGCAATTTAAATATAAGCTTAAGCAATCATGAAGCTATCCTGTTTAGTGTAGCTAGAAGTGACACAGTGGAACAATCCTATTCATTTCAATGCAGGAGCTAGTACATTCTTCACTGTCTCCTACTGGCATCAGTATGGCTTGGAATCATAGATTTCTTTGCTGACCTCAGTGCCTCAGAGTTGGCTTTAAAATGCGCTTGTGCTTTACTGAACTTGACAGAATCACTGGTCAACAGTGTGGAAAAGGGCCAATAAGGCCATTGGGCCCAACCCCCTGCTCAATGTAGGACTTCAATTAAAGGATCCCTAACAGATGGGTGCCCAATTGCTTTTTGTCTGCCTCCAGCATGGGAGAACTCCCTAGGTAATTGGTCCCAGTGTTATATTGCTGTAACAGTCAGGAACTTTTTCCTGACGTTCAGTCAGAAAATGAATTCCTATAACTTGAGCCCATGATTCTGATCCAGGCCTTTCTCAGTATGACACTCCTTTGAAGTATGCATGGGGGGTTCAAAGCAATTCAGGAATCTAAATTACTTCTACTATGCTTGGAGCATGATCTAGTGTCCTCTGCCCTTGATGCACGGAAGGTCTGAACACAGATCCCATGCAGGCAGGAAGCGCAGTGCAGTGGCCACCACTGCCACCATCCCACACTTTGTCTTCTGCATTTCATCTGGATGGCCATCTTTGGCCATCTAGAGGAGGAGCTACAGAGGAGGAGGCAAAGAGACTGGGGTGTCATGTGCCAATGGAAGGAGCCACTGGCCAGAGCCTCCCTGCCTCCAGCACCTCCATTTTCCAGCTTCCCAACTTTTTCAGCCTTGGAGAAGCAGCCAGTGCTCTGCATCAACTACAAGGGAACTGGGCTAGGGGCTCTGTGTTTACAGTCCCAGCTTAGAGGTCACTCCAAATCATTCTACACCTCCCCCCTTTCCCCAGTCAGAGCAGAAGACCATAGATTTGCACCCTTAAGCTATTTAGCATATGATTATGCCACCTTTAGGGTACAAAACAATTACTGCATCCCTAAATCCAGTCTGACTTTCAGCAATGCAGTACTGTCATCTAAAGAGGTTGGGATTTCCTACTGATGTCTCAGTGGCCAGTGAAGCAACTCACTATTGGGTTGTATGTAATGATAATCCATCGTTTAAATAACTCATACTTCAAAACCAAACAGTGAACCATGCGTTATCTTCTGGAGGGTTTGTGATAAACAACCCAGAGTTCTGGGTTCCCATGTAATAGCAATTTATGATTCAATAATTATGGCTACTTAAACCATGGTGTGTCATTATGTACAAACCGAGTCATGGAATCTGGAATATTCTGTATGCGGTCTCAAGCAGTTGGTGATAGAGAATTAGGTACATGTATTTGGAATAAGCCAGTGTCCCAGAAACAGAAACCAATCAACAAATTTGTATCATCATTTACCTTTTATTATTCTATAGGTCACCATTCCTAAAGCTTGCTTCACTGGGCAGGTTTCTTGAATGGGATAATAAAAGAGGTAGCAGTTTGGATAACTATGTTTCATTCTGGCATTAAAGATGATGTAATTGCACATCTTGTTGTCTGAAAAACAAACAGAGAGCCTACATATATTGTAACAGCAAGACATTTTGTATCTGGCTTTGTGGTAACAATCCTCAACATTCTGTTTTTCTAACTTTGTTCTTACTGAGGCTGAGCTACGCCACTTCAGAAAGCAGGTGGAGACTCACATAACTGATAAATCTCCATATAGAAAAAAATTATATGCACCTAAAAACCTAATCAGTCAGGAAAAGGGGTCATTGCTGAACCTTCCATTCGACATTTAGTTTTCCATGTGCAAGGATTTTTTTTTTTAAAGTGGAGAACCATCCCATCATGTACCCTGCACAATGCAAACACAGCACCCCACAACTTCTGTGGAAACCAGATTTCTGTTATGCTTTTGTAGTGTAAACATATATGATAATGCAATGTTACCTAGAGATTCATTGTCTTTCCCCACACCTTACCCAGCTTAGATAAGTACTTACCGTATTTTTTGCTCTATAAGACTCACTTTTTCCCCCTCAAAAGTAAGGGGAAATGTCTGTGCATCTTATAGAGCAAATATGTGTGTGCAGTAAGTCTGTCAGATGTGCAGCCCATGGGGAAGTGATGGGGAATGTGCCTGTGATTATGTGCCCATTTGATTCAGAATATTCTTGTTTTCCTCTTCTAAAAACTAGGTGCGTCTTATGGTCAGGCGCGTCTTATAGAGCAAAAAATATGGTAGGTATTATACCCTACCCAAGATGGCGGGGATGGGTGGGGGAAAAAGTTGAGTGAAATGGGCTTATTAATGTCTCACACTATTCTTATCACACACTAGGCAGCCTAAGAGGGGTCTTAATTCTATGAGGTAAGTTAGGGAAAGAAAGTGGTAACTTGCCCAAGAACATCAGGGGAGCTTCATAACTAAGCAGTGATAAACCTAAATTAACACTTTATCCTCTACAGTTCCCTGGGGAGAGGTACTGCCTCATGCTGTAGGAGATGCTGCCAGGACTACTATGTGTGCATCCCCCCCATCCACCTCTATCCTAGTTGCCCCCCTTCCCAATAGTTATCTTTTTGAGAGAAGCCATTATCATGTGCATTCTAAGAGCAACTGTCCTCTCTAAGTTGCTGCAAGAGTGTGCAAAATGCTTTCAAAAGGCTGGCTAGGTGGCTGGCTAGGTAATGTGACTAGCAACAAGGATGTGGGCTGGAGCTCTCAGGTTTTCTGAGAATCAGGGTGAGAACCTGGAGGTAAAGGGTGGGGCACTGCTGCCAGCAGTTGGAGGAGGGTTCAGGGATATGCATGGAGGCTCAGGATATAGCCTAGAAGAATGACTTAAAGGAGGACCTTCTTTTCTTCTGTCCCTTCACCCCAAAATGTTTCACTTCAGGTCTACTGCTTATAATCTTGCTGATTTCCCATATAAAATGAGAAATTAGTATTACGTAATGAATAAAATATGACAAAATTAAACACACTCTAAAAAAACCAACAGTCAAGTCAAATACCAATGATTACTAAATCCAATTCTGCAGGTTTCCATGTTGTCAATGTCTCCTTTAGGTTTTCTAGGTAAGAATTTAAACAATTTCTCTATTAAGTATCTTATATTTACCACATAAAGTAAGACACATGCCTTGGCTAATGCCCTTAAGAGGACAAGAACTTTTGTAAGATCTGTGTGAAAAATCAACAAATCTTTCTTTGACCTAAGTTTTTAGTTCATCTCATAAGGAAGACCTGAGACTTCAGTGAAACCTGGCAACCTGGGAGGTTAATGAGAAAGGGCTGAGTCTGTATCCTCCTCCAGCTCCAGCAGACTGCAAGGGGTAAAGATCTCTTATCTGTAATAGCTAATTGGAACCACTATGTTCAGAGAGATCTGCTACTCAGGCTGCTATAGGGAAAAACAATGAAGGAGGCTCTTCCCATTGTGCCCAGCTTGCAAACTTCCTGGATCTCTCTGGCTGCCTTGGTTGGAAATTGATGCTCAGATAAATGGATCTTGGCCTGATTCAGTTGTTTCCAGCTGAGAGACTTTCCAGTTTGTTTTTGTTCCTCATTCCACATACCAGTGGGGTATATGAGCAGTTAATGAACATATCAATGGTATAACTTATTTTGGTTTTACACAGTGGTGTAGTGGTACTTTTTGAAGTGCAGGTGCTCAATGACAAGCCCCAAAGAGACTCCAAAAATAAAGTCAGCTTTAGTTATCAACACTGTGAGCACTGTCTTCACTACATCACTGGCTTTATATCAGTTTCAACTATTGTGGCTCGCCACCCAAAATCCTGGAAACCCTAGTTTGACAAAATTCCCAGCATTTTCATCCTTCTCAGCCCCTGCATAGTACAACAGTTCCAGGGGTTCCCTAGAGAAAGAGAATGAATGGTTAAGACAATTTAAAACTACAGTGCTGGGTGCAGGACCCACCACACCCAGATTACAGTGCGATCCTATATATGCTAAGTGATGAATGTATAGGCACACAAAGAATGCTGCTTTTACCTGCTATTTTTTTCCCTAAACAGCAAACATTAACACAGGCTTCCCAGGATGTGGTATAGATTGGATCTCCCCCCCGGATGCCTTTGGAAAGGGCTGCTTTGATATCAATGACGATATTCTCCATCTTCTCTGTGGCACAATCTTGATTTTGAGATGGCTTTAGCATGACACAAAATGATAACATGCAAGCAAAGCACCATATGATCCAGGAAGACATTTCCTTCTCAAATGTGATTTATTTCTTATGGTTTCTCTATTATCACCAGGGTCGCATAAATGCAGGATCCTGCAATTTTAAGAAGGCTACATTACTTGCATTCATTTTATATGAAAAAATATGGTTATGAATTATCAATTTAATGCCACAAAATTAATTATGTCACAATATCTATTTATGATTCATTTAAAAAACAATGTAAAATAACAGAATAAAACTTAAATTAGGAAGTGCAAATGGGTGCAAATGCTTTGTAAGTACAAGGGTCCCGATTCAGCCCCCACTGTCTCCAGACAAATGGTTCTCAGCTGTACTAGGAAAGATCCCTGCTTAAGACCCTGCAGAACTGCTGTCAGTAAAGATTAAGAGTGGGAAGCCTCCAGCCTGTGGACTGGATACAAACTGTGTGAGGGTGAGAAAGAAAAAATAATGAAAGAAGGGCTGAGTATGTGAAAGACTTAAATTTTTACAAAACAAGTTCATGTGTTTGAACTAAATGAAACCTATAAGTACAAAGGAAATAAACTACTACTGAACATTAGGAGAGGGCCAATTCTCTTGGACCCTGTTAGAAACAGTATGCTGGACAAAATCTAGCAAAGTTGTTCTTAAAGTAAAAATATTTTAAATTGTTAAGATTAAGTAGGAAGCAAAATCTTTCAATGCCAACTGTATATTCAAAAACATTTCTATCTGCCCTCATGGACGGAAAAATAATGCTTTATTTATATTAAACATATAGGTATCAAGAAGCAAGCCTTAAAGTGAAATGGTAATTTTAAGCAAGCTTCAAACATCCTTTCATGCAATAGTGAATTCTAGATGCTTTCAGAGTAGGGGTGGACAACTGAAATAGCATGAGGGGGGGCCTTGGTGACCCTTAATGTTCTTTGTTCCCAGGCAAGGTGATGTGTAGCCCATATATTACCTGAGACCTTGTTTTGTTGTGGGCTGGCCTTCCTTGAAACTGGCATGTGAAGAGGCTGCCATCACTGAGCAAATGGCTGAGGAATACTCCAGCCACTGACTCAGCCAGAGATGCTTTGCTGTGTCCATGCATCTCATGGTAGGAAGACTGGCTTACAGCAAACTGCTGTGATTGGCCTGGCAGCTGTGGGAGTGCTTCAGCTGCTGGCTCAGCTGAGGATGGTTCATTGTCCCCAGCTGCTGTATCCAAGCACTGCCGGCCCCCCACCCCTGGAGGAACCCAGAAACCTTTTGCAGGCCAAATAGGGAATCTCCACAGGCTGAAGGTTACTTTCCCATTCAAAAGGCTTTATTTGTTATAATACATAAAGTTACACATTTGTGTTCAGTCTATTTTCTATGCAAGACATTAATACTTTTAGGCTAGAACAATTCAGTTGGGATGTTGGGTGTGCAAAAATCTTATGTGTGCAGGTTTCCACATGCCTGAGCATTTCACTTAAAGTATGCTGAACCTGTGCACTCATGCCTTAAGTTCACAATGCTCCCACATACTGCATGACTCAGATAAATCTGTACTGGCACTCAAATTGCACACTGTGGCTGGCACATGGATTAACATCACAATTCTTTGTGTATTTACTCAGAAAGCTTATTAAGTTATTATTAAGTTCTGGGGAAAATGGAATAGGAAACTAGTGAGCAGTTGCAACTATCATATTACTTTCAAAGAAGTATTTATATTTATACTCTCTAATCCATGCTACAAAGATACTCATTCAAGCCTCAGGAAAAAAGAAAAACCATCCCCAGCCCAGAAAATCGAGAAACATAACAGTAATCTCTTATCAGTTATAAATGCCATTCTTGTAATCAGTGGAGAAACAAAAGAGGGCTTTTGAGAACAGACAGAAAGGGAAGGGAATGAGAGGGGCTATTATACTCACTGTAGCTTGAATTTTGTAATGGTGTTTTGCTTCCAATTATACTATCTTCTATCTCTAAATGAAAACTGCATCTAAAGGAAAATGTGAAAAAATGGTACTTTAAAAATCACTGTATTTCAAATATCTTATTTCCCATTTCTTGTAAGTTTTTCAACATTTGATATTCACAATTTCACAAGAAAAATATCCAAAATCAGGTCTGACAGCTCTAGTACATTTTGTCAGCATATACAACATGACTTATTCTAGCCTTATGGCAATTAAATAATTTTATTTTTGATTAGTTAAGCCTAATTAGCAACTGATTTTTATTCAACTGTTCCAGCAGACCCCAAATATTCAAGTTTCAATAGGCTAAAGTTCCACTGAAGTATGTGAGGTGAAAGAAGCTCCACAGGTTGCCTGGACTAGGCAATACATTCTGACCACACAGGCTATAAGCTCTGAAAAATTTAGCAGGGAGTGTCACAAAAGCAATTGTGTTTTTCTTTAGAAATCCATTTTCCCAAAGACCACTGCACAATACTTCCACAAATAATTCTTTACAAATTTATTCCCATTTCTAATTATGTATTGAAATATGATGATTACATGTAGGTCTAACACTTTTGTTATAGTGTACTGTAACCCCTAGAACACTAAACTTTGATCACCTCATTCCTAACAATTTTTCAGCAAAGGTATATGGTATTGTTGAAGTCCATGGTTAGCAAGAAAACATGACAAAATTCTCAGTCTGTTATTGGAATGCAGAAATGACTGTCTTTCAGGTGACTCACAGTTTTCCAGGAAGAGCTCCAGAATCTGGAAAGACATTTTGCTCCACAAACTGGACCCCCACCAAGCTGTCAGGATCATAAAAGATAGCACCAGTTGTGTCACACTTGTGCAACTTGTGTGCCTGGACCTAACACAGAAAATTCAGGACTGAGAGAGACAACACTGAATTATAGAAGCGTGCACCCTCTCTCACACTCTCATGCATGCATGCATGCCCATGCATGCACATATGCACACAAGAACCCTAATAATAAAAATACTATTAAATAACATACAACTCCTCTTCATCCCTTTCCTGTTTAGCTTAGCCAACCAAAACTATCCCGAGGCTAGCTAGCAAGGGGTAGCATAGAAATTTTTCTAAAAAAATAAATAAATAAAAAAACAAAAAAACAACAGTGCCTCTCAAAATGACAGGTAAAACAGATGGAAAGAAAAAGGGAAAGAGACACGACCCAGAAGTGTGGTCCATAAACATTAACCAAGGTGGTTGTGTGCAGCATGCACTTAAATTTCTGAATATAAGTATTTAATTTCTAAAAGGAATATTTGTTCCTCTTCAGAGTGGTAGAGCTTGAGCACTGTGAGGATTGGGGGTTCTCACCATGAGATGATACCTACACCTTGAGAAAGTGTGCAAAGATGTAGCTGCTATACCTTCTGCCCCCTTTGTCCACCAGGACTCCTACTCTTTACTGCCCTACTGCCATTGTCAACAATACTCTAATTTTGCTCCTTAGCTAGCAGAAGCACCCACATTTTCCTTGCCTTTGACAGTCAGTGGTAAGACTGAGAACTCATAGAGGAAAAGAAGACTACAGTCTCACTATTCTTTGGAGCAACAGACTGAGGTGATTTTTTTCAGCTTCTCTTCCTCATCAATGTACATACACACCTTTCTTTTTTTCTAGCCATAAATGGCTCTACGGATGTGTATGAGCAGAAGAATTTGTACAAGTTTTTGAGGGTTAGTAAATTTTATACTGTATTAACATTTATAGAGTGATAGGCAAGACTGACTCCTTCATGGATCATTGCCTTGTCATGGCGAAGGGACTTGCGTAGCTCAATGAAGCTATGAGCTATGCCGTGCAGGGTCACCCAAGACGGACAGGTCATAGCAGAGAGCTCTGACAAAACATGATCCACTGAGAAGGAAATGGCAACCCACTCCAGTATCTTTGCCATAAAAAACCCCATGGACAGTACCAAAAGCCAAAAAGATATGACACCGGAAGATGAGCCCCTCAGGTCGGAAGGTGTCCAATATGCTACTGGGGAAGAGCAGAGGGCTAGTACTAGTAGCGCCAGAAGAAATGAAGCGACTGGGTCAAAGCCAAAAGAACACTCAGTTGCAGATGTATCTGGTGGTGAAAGAAGAGTCTGATGCTGCAAAGATCTATACTCCATAGGAACCTGCAATGTAAGAGCCATGAATCAAGGCAAGCTGGATGTGGTCAAACAAGAGATGACAAGACTGAACATCGACAACTTAGGAATCAGTGAACTAAAATGGACAGGAATGGGTGAATTCAGTTCAGATGACCATCAGATATACTACTGCGGGCAAGAATCCCTCAGAAGAAATGGAGTAGCCTTCATAGTCAATAAAAGAGTAGGAAAAGCAGTACTGGGATATAATCTCCAAAATGACAGAATGATCTCAGTTCGAATCCAAGGCAAACCATTCAACATCACAAGAGTCCAAGTCTATGCCCCAACCACTGGTCCTGAAGAGGTTGAAGTTGACCAGTTCTATGAAGGCCTACAACACCTTCTAGAATTAACTCCAAAAAATGATGTCCTTATCATCATGGGGGATTGGAATGCTAAAGTAGGAAGCCAAAAGATAACTGGAATAACACGCAAGTTTGTCCTTGGAGTACAAAATGAAGCAGGGCACAGGCTGGTAGAATTTTGTCAAGAGAATACGATGGTCATAGCAAACACTCTTTTCCAACAACCCAAGAGACAACTCTACACATGGACATCACCAGACGGTCAACACAGAAATCAGATTGACTATGTGCTCTGCAGCCAAAGATGGAGAAGCTCTATACAGTCAGTAAAAACTAGAACAGGAACTGACTGTGGCTCAAATCATGAGCTTCTGGTTGCAAAATTTAGGCTTAAGTTGAAGAAAGTAGGGAAAAGCACTAGGCCACTCAGGTATGACCTAAATCATATCCCTGATGAATATACAGTAGAGGTGATAAATAGATTTAAGGCATTAGATCTGATACACAGAGTGCCTGAAGAACTATGGACGGAGGTTTGCAACATTGTACAAGAGGCAGCAACTAAAACCATCCCAAAGAAAAAGAAATGCAAGAAAGCAAAATGGCTGTCTGAGGAAGCTTTACAGATAGCCGAGGAAAGAAGGGAAGCGAAAAGCAAGGAGAAAGAGAAAGATACAAACAATTGAATGCAGAATTCCAGAGAATAGCTAGAAGAGATAAGAATGCCTTCTTCAATGAACAGTGCAAAGAAATAGAAGGAAACAATAGAATAGGAAGGACCAGAGATCTCTTCAAGAAAATTAGAGATATCAAGGAAACATTTCATGCAAAGATGGGCATGATAAAGGACCAAAATGGCAGGGACCTAACAGAGGCAGAAGAGATTAAGAAGAGGTGGCAAGATTACACAGAAGAACTGTACAAGAAAGGGCTTAACGTCCCTGATAACCACGATGGGCTGGTCACTGACCTCAAACCAGACATCCTGGAATGTGAAGTCAAATGGGCCTTAGGAAGTCTGAGCAACAACAAAGCTAGTGGAGGTGACAATATTCCAGCTGAGCTATTCAAAATCCTAAAAGACAATGCAGTAAGAGTGCTACACTCAATATGCCAGGAAATTTGGAAAACTCAACAGTGGCCACAGGATTGGAAAAGGTCAGTTTACATTCCGATCCCCAAGAAGGGCAATGCCAAAGAATGTTCAAACTACCGCACCATTGCACTCATTTCACATGCTAGCAAAGTGATGCTCAAAATCCTACAAGCTAGGCTCCAGCAGTATGTGGACCTAAAGAGCCTCTTGATGCGGGTGAAGGAGGAGAGTGCAAAAGTTGGCTTGAAACTCAACATTAAGAAAACTAAGATCATGGCATCCCTTCCTCTCACTTTCTGGCAAAGACATGGGAAAGAGATGGAGGTAGTGCCAGATTTTATTTTCCTGGGCTCCAAGATCAGCGCAGACGGGGACTGCAGCCAAGAAATGAAAAGATACTTGCTCCTGGGGAGGAAAGCTATGGCAAATCTAGACAGCATACTAAAAAGCAGAGACATCACCCTGCCAACAAAAGTGCGTATAGTCAAGGCTATGGTTTTCCCAGTTGCAATGTATGGCAATGTATGGCTGTGAAAGCTGGACCATAAGGAAGGCTGAGCGCAAAAGGATTGAGGCCTTTGAATTGTGGTGCTGGAGGAGACTCCTGAGAGTACCTTGAACCACAAGGTGACCAAACCAGTCAGTCCTAGAGGACATCAACCCTGACTGCTCTTTAGAAGGCCAGATACTGAAGATGAAACTCAGATACTTTGGCCACCTAATGGGAAAGGAAGAACTCACTGGAGAAGAGCCTAATGTTGGGAACAATAGATGGCAAAAGAAGAAGGGGACAGCAGAGAATGAGGTGGCTAGATGGAGTCACTGGAACAGTTGGCATGAGCTTGAGTGGACTCTGGGGGCCTGCTCTTTTGCCTTTCATAGCTGCCAGCACACAGAAATTAGGCAGCTAAAGCCAGTAATGAAAGCAAGATACAGATACACATCTCACTCAAACACCAGGAACCCAATTTTCTTGATTTCATATGCTGGTGTGTAGTCAGAAATTAAACCAGAGTTTCCATATATAACAGAAAATGTTGTTTTACCATATATCAGAAGTTGTTCCTTATGACTTATGAGAAAGCAGAGAAGGGAGCTTGCCAATAGAATGCTTACAAGATAGTTGTAGCTGAACTGGGCCTCAGAGCATTTTTCATATATTTATAAAGCACCATCAGTATATATGGTTATTTATAGTATTCAAGAGGGCCAATCCCTCCTTTCAGGATTTACAATCTATAAATCAATCAAATGGAGGCAATGGGAGGAGAGGAAAGTGAAGGCAAGTGCGCATACAGAATACAGTGGGATTATGACCGACACAGCCTTATTTACATAAAGAGAACATAGGGCTTTGGAAGTTGTGCCAAAGTCTACACCAAAAAAGTGAATTATGAGAAAAAGGTTGAAGCAACAGGGCACAAATCAAGAAGGCAAACCAGGTTTGTCATGGTATTGGTTCCTATGGTCTCTCACAATGGGTATAGATTTTCTATCTATCTACTGCAAAGCAGTTCTGCTATGATTTTACCTGAAAGTGATGTCTAATTAGAACTGGGGTGTATTAAAAAGAAATAAAAGAGACAAACCTTTGATACACTATGGGGAAGTAACAGTAGTTTGGCAGTTTTTAATCTGGAGACCGAGAGAGACAGAGATAGCTATGAGGTGGACTTACAGCTGCAGGTAAAGTACTTTGAGGTGCAGAATCTCTATAAGGATCTCATGTGGGACAACAATGTCTGGCTTTGTCTCCACTTAAGCTCTGTACACTTACTATAAAACAATTATATAATGATATTGCAAGTCTCCAGAGTTCTCCCATCCAAAAGAAACAAAATCCAGCATTGCTGCTTGAGTGTCTCATCACTCAGGACACTGAGGATCACATAACAGCTTTCCAGAAGGCAGATGCTTTGCTACTCTTACAACAGCCTTTTCAGGCTGGAGCTCTGGCAGCAAACTGATGGATGGCATTTGGAAAGCCAGAGTGAAGGTCCATAGCTGACCCAAGGCCTTAAACTAAGTGTCTAAACCTGACAGGACTTCTTCTGCTGCATTTCTCCCCCACAGAACTAGCTCCCTGGCAGGGAAAACTTTGTTGGATTTCTTACCTATCAGGAAATGGGAAAAAGAACCACAGCCCTGCCAAAAAAAAAAAAAAAAAAGGTGGGGGGCGAGTGACCCCAATGCAACTCAACTACTCTATATTATAAAGCACTCCATATGTCCATTTTCATGATGATAATAAAGTTTAAAATAGTGAGTCAGAACACCCTTTGTGTCAACAGATTTCTGCCACAAAATAACTCATTGCATAAAGCTAAGAAAAGAGGGCTAAAAGGGTGGACAAGTTCCCTTTAAAAAGTGGGGGCACACTCTCCATTTAAAAAATACCACAAATACTTGAAAGATTATGTCAGAAAGGAAGACCAGGATCTCTTCCTGATCATCCCAGAACGCAGAACATGAAATAATGGGCTCAAGTTACAGGAAGCTACATGCTTGCTGACTATCAGAAAGAACTTTCTTATTATCAGAGCAATAGAGAATGGAACCAATGACCTAGGAAGGTCATGAGCTCTCCCACACCAAAGCATTCAAGGGGTGGCTGAAGAGTCATCTATTAGGAATGCTTCAATACAGTATCCTACACTGAGCAAAGGAGTAGACTTAATGGCCTTACTGGCCCATGCAAGCTCTACTATTCTATGATTCTACCTTATTGACAACAGTTAAAAATATACAAAGGCTGAGACATACACAATACTATACTATTATGGCTACATCATAATTTCGAGGCAGGAATGGGGGCAAGTCATTTAAAGACTACCCTCAATGTGAAATCTGATTTTCCTAACACGTAAGCACTGCATAATTCTTTCATACTAGGAGTATGGGAGCACCTCCATCTGCCTTTTTATACAGTGAACTTATGAGCAGGGTTTGCTGCCTTTTTGAGCATAGTTGACTATTATTAATATTGTATTGTACAGGTGCCAGTCAGGCTTCAGACTGGATAAGCTGCTGTAGTGGTACAGAATGTTCAGGTGCAAGAGGGCAAAGCAGTATGCAGAACAATTTCTGTGAAGAAAGAAACTGTCTTTTCATCTTTGGTAGCCACATACAAGAGTTAATTGAGGCATGGGCAGATGTCCTGGGGAGTAGTGAAGCTGACAGGAAGAACCGAGCCTAAGGGAAGGGAGCAGAGGAAATAACAGGCCAAGAAAGGATAACATGAAGGAGTGTTTGCATTATTAGAGGAAAGGTAATGAAAGCCAGCAGTCCAGAACCTTGGACAAGATGCTTTCAGTTGGATGTCTCTGGGGGCAGGGGTTGCACCTCCTTCTCATTGTTGTCATCAGTGGCCATGTGTGTCCCCACCCTCCAGGCACAATCCACATGGCTGTCAGAGATCAAAGCAGATAGAGAATAATGTGCCTTGTCTTTACTCTTATGATTGCTCACTTGATTAATGCAAATAGGTAAACGGACTGCAACAATAAGAAGTAGGCGCAAAAATCTTGGCACTGGGCCCCTGCTGGGGTGTGGGCCTTAGTCAGTAACCAGCAACACCTACCTGCTGCTGCTTCTGCACAAACTCTGCACTTGACTTCCTGTAATTTAGCTGCATTAATTTAGCTGCATTATATATATTCCAACCTAATGAAAAACAATAGTTAAAAGAGGCAGCACAAAAGGTAATTGGGCTCTTTGGTATTTCAAGAATGGCCTAAAGAAGAAAGCTTGAGAAAATGGCAGACTGAGGTAAAAACTCTGAAGAAACCCTTTTCAGCTCAGAAGATACAGTGTGTTATGGACAGAAGGGAGAGAGAAGACTGATCAAGAGGGAGGATGGCTAAAGGAAATGGGTGGTAAAGTGGCCTGAAAACTAGGAAACAAAGGAAGCAGTGGGTGGTGGAAGAATGGAGCTGAAGGAAGATCCAAGAATGAAAGACTGCAGCAAACCTCATACAGGAGGTTCCATGAATTAGTTGGCTGGCAAGAAAATATATAAGCGAGGAGAGGATTCTAGAACCCCCATCACTCATTAGATGTATGAAGGAGGTCCATACATGTAATGGGGCAAATCTCTGTGCCCTTCTTGTAGTTGCATGAGAACATAAGCCATGCCAGATCAGACCAAAGACCCATGTACTCTAGCACTTCATAAACATAGTGGCAAACAGCACCAGAATTGCTCAAGCAGGATAGATGCTAGACCTGTACCTGCCCAAGCTCCTCAGCAACTGATGTATGCAGGCATGCCACCTCAGATAAAGGAGGGAGCTCATAGCCACCAAGGCTAGTAGACACTGATAGGCCAGACTCATGAGGGAGGAAACTATGTTACCAAACATTTTTATAAGGAGAGTACGACCTTGGCAGTTATATTTTCTATTCCATTCCTAATTATGTCTAGCATGGAGTTTGCCTTTTTCACAGCAGTCATGCACTGGGTTGACATTTTCATCAAACTGTCCACTACAATCCCAAGATCTCTTTCTTACTCTGTTATTCCTAGCCTATACTGATCAGCCTATACTTGAAGTTGGAGTTTTTTGCCCCATCATGCATTACTTTACACTTGCTTACATTTGCCATTTTTCTCCCGGCTTGGAGAGATTCCTCTGGATTCTTTCGGAGCTCACAACACTTTTGGTTTTAACCGTCCAAAATAGTTTGGTGTCATCAGTAAACCTGGCCACTTAATTGCTTACTCTTCCATATAGCCTGAAGTGTCTGCTCCTGCCTAAACTTGGATGCTAAACTGGGTTGGGGCTGGCTGAAACATGGATGGCTGACTTTATGCTGGGAACTGCCCAGACAGCTTCAGCTTTGGGCAGTATAGAAACATTTATTTATTTATTTAATGTATAACATACCGTATTTTTTGCTCTATAAGACTCACTTTTTCCCCCCTCAAAAGTAAGGGGAAATGTCTGTGCGTCTTATAGAGCGAATATGTGTGTGCAGTAAGTCTGTCAGATGTGCAGCCCATGAGGAAGTGATGGGGAATGTGCCTGTGATGATGTGCCCATTTGATTCAGAATATTTTTTTTCTTGTTTTCCTCCTCTAAAAACTAGGTGCGTCTTATGGTCAGGCGCGTCTTATAGAGCGAAAAATACGGTAAGCTTTGGGCAGTATAGAAACATTTACTTATTTATTTATAACATAAGGAATAATAGTACAGATCCTTGTGGGACTCCACTGGTTACATCGCTCCATTTGAAGAAACTGTCATTTATTCCCACTCTATGCTTTCTGTTCTTTAACCAGGTAGTAATCCAAAAGAGGACCCCCCACACACACACATTTTTTATTCTATGACTGCTTAGTTTGTTAGGTAAGTGACTTTGTCAAAAGCCTTTTGGAAATCCAAGTAAACAA
Organism: Varanus salvator macromaculatus; assembly: GCA_023646645.1. Classification (NCBI taxonomy): domain Eukaryota; kingdom Metazoa; phylum Chordata; class Lepidosauria; order Squamata; family Varanidae; genus Varanus; species Varanus salvator. The sequence goes on along the minus strand of JAIXND010000754.1, from coordinate 14,151,688 downwards.
TGTCTGCAGGAACATCCCTGTCTATGTGCTTACTGATACTCTCAAAGCACTCCAATAAGTTAGAGATATATGATTTCCCCTTGTAGAAACAATGTTAGTCGTTTTTCAGCAGGACTTGTCCCTTTATGTGTTTACTGGTTTAATAAAGTTTTCAAGCAGTTTACCTAGAACAGATGTTAAGCTACCTGGTCTGCAATTCCCCAGATTTCCCCTGGATCCCTTTTTAAAAATTGGTGTTGCAGTGACCATTCTCCAATCTTCTGGTACAAAGGCTGATTTTAGAGACATATTAAATATTTTGGTAAAAAGGTCAGCAATTGTATGTTTGAGTACTTTGAGAATTCTAGGATGGATACTATCTAGCAGGGTGATTTATTACTTTCAGTTTGTCAATAAGGTTCAGAACTTTTTTTTGGTCAATACTGTCTGCCTTAATTCCTCTGACATACATAAGCTCAGAAACAGGTATCTTCTGCAATGAAAAATGATGGAAAAAATCATTCAGCTTCTCTGCAATCTCCTTGCTCTTCCTTAGTGCTCCTTTAATTCCATTATTGTCCAATGGTATAACTGCTCCTTTCTTTCTTCTGATATATTTTAAGATGATATATTTATTTAGCAAAAATTTCAACATAGTGTCCCACGACATCCTGTTAAGCAAACTAGCAAAAAGTGGCCTAAGTAGAAAAACTATTAGTTGGATCCAAAATTGGCTTCTAAACTGGACACTAGAAGTGCTCTTCAAAAGCACCTTCTCAAACTGGAGAAAAGAAACTAGTGGGGTGCCACCAGGTTCAGTCCTGGGCCCAGTGCTCTTCAACATATTTATTAATGATTTAGATGATAAAGCACAAGGAACGATAATCACAAATGCAAATGATACAAAAGTGGGTGGAATAGCAATCTTGTGGTTCCCCCCCCTTTTTTTTTACTTTTTGTTTTCATCTGGGCAAGACTTCCATTTATTTGAAGAAAGTTTTCTTCTTCCTACTAGTTTCCATGTGCTGCTTCCGTCCTCCCACCTCTGCACATCTTACCTCCATGGAACTGCATTTCCAGCTTCTGTGAATGCCCACCCTCATGTAGGAGTAAGCACATTCTGTTCTAGTAAATCCACATCGATGCATGGATCTTGGGGAAGGGTCATGGGACTGCAAGGACATCAGCATGACCCCACTGCCCCTTTTCTTCACACAATTACATGAGAGGGATTATGTCTAAATGCGCAGGTGAACAAATGGCTGTGATTGTGGGCATGCTCAGGCAAGGAAGACAGGTACAATCATGGTAGTGCTGGGGCGGCGGGGGGGAGATGGCCGTGATCTTTGTTCTTTGTTACTTTGTTGTCCTTTGTCACTTTGTTTCAAATTTTTGTGATTAAAAAATGGTTACAGAACTGATTAACCTTATTTACATTGAACCTTATGGGGAAATTTGACTTGGGTCACGACGAATTAAGTTCGTGAGCCAAGGTACCACTGTACTGATTTGAAGAGACTAGCACATTTTTGAACTTCAGGCTGCCAGTAGTATTTTTTCCTTCATATGTTTTGAGGCTGTAAACGATGCAGGATGAAGCTACACCCAGGCACAAAAGCCCTTGCCAAGATACAAGAATGCACTGGAAGTACAAAGATTTTCAGGCTCTCCAATTGGAAATACAGGATGTTGAAGAAACAGGATCTCTTTTCCAGGAGGAACTACATAATTAGCCTCTGAATGGTTACGGTTAAATAACAATAGCTATTAACCCCCGCAGTCCACCCATAATCCTAGAGACCGTCTGGAATCCGGATCTCTCTCCTTGCTGCTCCAAGGTACGACAGAGCCCTACCAATTCCAAGTTTAAGACTGCAATGCTCTATACTTTTAATAAGAAGAAAGCCTCATAGAACTGGAAGGGCTTCACTTTCGTGTAAACATGTTTAGGAGCACGCTGCACAAGGCTGTTGATTTCTGAAGTGCTAGAACAGGAGGATCTAGGCTTACCTGAAGCGTTGCTCAGTCTCAGATGACATGGGCGACGACTATCAACACAATGGCAAGACTTCTAGCTTCCTCATGGTTAATGTTTGTGGTTTCTCCGCCCAGAAGTTATAGGAGGAGTTATAGACTGCAATTGCGTAAGGACCGCTAGGAATTTGCTTGGATCAGATTTAAATGACCTGGCATGAAACCATTTACTATAGGCTAGAATTTAGGACCATTCTATTAATAGAATTACCTCCCGGTAGGAGTTAACGCGATCTCAGAGCACTGCATCTTTGCTTGGATGCACGTCCTGTGGAATTCAGTGGGGTTTATCGCCAGCCACCTCTGAAACGGCAGCTCTAGGAACATTTACTTGCAAGTAAATCCCACTGAAATCGGTAAGATAGTCACCCGAGCAAACAGGCACAGATGGTATTATACAGATGCAGTGCGAGGCGGCTCGAGTTGAGAGTCAGTTCCGTTCAGAATAACAGATCAGCTCTGCGGCCGTATGTGAGGCGGAAACGCCGCGCTTGAAGGCGCCACCCAGCGGCCCCCTCCCTGCCCTGTGGGCGGGACTCTTCTCCCGACCCGGAAACCGGAAATGTCCGGCTGCCGGGAAGGGTGTGACGTGTGTGTGGTGCGGCTGCTCAGGCGCTGGGCGCCAGGCCCATATCACGGTCTTGGTTTGGTGGGGCGGCGCCATAGAGGGCTACGGGGTGGGGTGGGGAGGGAGGCGTGCCTGTGTGGGCGATTCCGACCAGCCGATACTCCTTCCTGGGAAGACCTGTGATCTCGCTATGGGAGCTGAGCAGAGTACCGATGCCGAAAGCCGACCTCATGATCCGAGCACATCAGGTGGGCGTCGCTTCCCGCCGTTGCGTCGGGGCTTTCCTGGGAACCCTCACGTTTGCCAAACCTCCTGAGCATGGGCTGTGCCGCTGCAGTTGGGCTGTCATGAGAGAATGCTCCCAGTGCAAACCAGTTTGCTCTACCTAGATGACTAGGTGCTGGGGAAAAGCGTTCACATCTTGCCGGTCAGCGCTCTTTACAGTCAAAGAGAATGGCCATCATCGCGTCTTGTGAGAAAAACATTCTGTAGATGAATTACATGTTTGTGAAAGACTTTCAGAGGAATCAGATGGCATAGTAGAATAAACTATGCCACTCTAGATGGCAGGTGTGGGTAAATTACATATTTAAATTATGTCCATTGTAGAAAAACAAATGAAATATTTGCTGCAAGTAAACAGAACAGAGGATGCACAGTGTTGCAGGGAATCATTTTTTTGTGAACTACAAGCCTTGTAGTTCTGGAAAGATTGAAACAAGAGGAGCATTAAAAAAAAAACCTGCTCCATATCCATGACCTGCAGCCTGCGCTTGTACAGCTCAATCTACTTCCTCAGTATTCTGCCCCTTCATTCTGACTGATTGATTTGATATCCCCTAATTTTGCATGCATTCCTTTATTGTCCAATAACCAAAGTTTGGTGGGTGGTTTATAAAAATTAAAAGCCTAAAATATCATATCATATGTAACATATATATAGCCATTTTATAATAATCAGCAGTAGCAACCAGTAACCTCAGGGCCTGTTAAAGACTTTATTACACATTGCCAAAAGCCTGAGAGTAAAGTTTTTTTCTTTTTTCCTTTTATGAACTTTCAACAAAACAAAACTATAAAGAGAAAAAGAAAAAAGTGTAACAACATAGATTTGAATATATAAATTTCCATGTATGCTTATATATGCTTTCTGTTGCTTCTTTATTTTGTTTATTCTAGCATCCCCTTCACCAGCCAAACATCGAGCTAAAATGGATGATATTGTTGTGGTGGCACAAGGGACTCAATCATCACGAAATGTCAGTAATGATCCAGATGTCATCAAGTTACAGGAAATTCCAACTTTTCAACCACTTCTGAAAGGTAAGATATTACTCAAAGTGTGTGTGAATTTGGAGGTTGTTAGGACCATTAGGAAGACTCTGGCCAGGGCATTCTGCACCTCTGGAGTGGAACTGGTGAGGAAGCTTGGGGACTGGTGGGAAAGAGGACTGCTGCATGGCACTTTAAGATCAGCTGCTATGGCAACTGCCTCACCTTCCTGCTTTCCTCCCAGGCCCGGCACAGTCCATCAGAGCTAAGTGCCTGCACTTGGCCTGGCATTTTCAACAGCCACCTCCTCAACATAAAAGCAGGCCTGCTGCTGCATGGTGGGCTGTCCCAGGGAGTGGACCTATGCTGCCTTAAATTGGCAGTGGTGAGACCATTTCTCAAGAAACCCAGAAAAATTAAACAATTACAGGCAGGTAGTACATAGTCATTTTCTAGGCAAAGTACTAGAGAGGGTGGTTGCCAATCAACTCCAGGCAGTCTTGGATGAAACTGATTATTTGGATCAATTTCAGTTGGGGTTCAGGTCTGGTTTTGGCACGGAAGCAGCCTTGTTTGCCCTGTATGACAATCTGTGCCAGGAGTGAGACCCTGTTGATAACTGCTGGATCTCTCGATGGTTTTCAGTACCATTGACCATGTTATCCTGGAGCAGCTGCCTGAGATGGAAGTGGAGGGCACTGCATTGTAGTGGTTCTGCTAATAGAAGACTATCATCAGAAGGTGGTGCTTGGGGAATATTTTTTAGCTTTCCAGCATAGAGTTCCTCAGGGGTCTGTTTTATCCCCCATGCTATTCAACATGAAACCACTAAGTGGGGTCATCTGGAGTTTTGGAGGATGTTGCTATCTGTATGCAGATGACATGCAGCTCTTCTATTTCTCCTTTTCATTGTCAGCTGGCAAAACTGTGAATGTGCTAAACCAGTGTCTGGCTACGATAATGGACTGGATAAGAACTAACAAACTAAAACTCAATCCAAACAAGATTGAGATGCTGTTGGTGTGTGGCTCCTTTGACTGGATGTGGTTGTTCAATCTCCTCTAGGTGTGGGTTACACTTCCCCTGAAGGAGCAGTTTGCAGCTTGGGGGTGCTCCTTGATCCATCTGTGTTACTTGAGGCTCAGGTGGCATTGGTGGCTCAGAGTGCCTTCTAGCAGCTTCAGTTGGTGGCCCAGCTGCACCCCTACCTGGACAGGGATAGCCTAGCTTCAGTAATCTGTGCTCTGGTAACCTCTAAATTAGATTACTACAACACACTCTATGTGGGGCTGCCCTTGCAGACGATGAAACTGAAGCTGGTACAGAATGTGGCAGCCTGGAGGTTTGAACATACAACACCAGTTCTTGTCCACTTGCATTGGCTATCTGTATGCTTCTGATCCCAATTCAAGATGCTGGTTTTACCCTATAAAGCCCTGCACAAATTGGGACCGCAGTACCTGTTGGAGCACCTCTCGCATCTCTGATCTGCTTGGACACTGCACTCAACTTCTGGGGTGTTCCCCCAGATGCCATCCTCTCAAAAGGCTTGGAGAGTGGCAACTATTGGATAAGGCCTTCTCTGTGGTGCCCCCCCCCCCCCGCTCCATCTTTGAAACAACCTCCCTGCTGTGACCTGCCTAGTACCAAATATGCTATTTTTCAACACCAGGCTAAGATAGTCCTTTTTGTGGAGACCTTTGAAGATCTCCCTGTAGGTCCTTAATCTCCCTGGGGAAGATTTGTAGTCTTGGCACAATTAGTCAGGTGTCTTTCTTTTATTCTGACTGGATCTTTTAAGTTGTCTTTTAATGTTCTTTTTTGCTATTTTAAATTTTTAAATTCTTGTTGAGTTTTTAAATCTGCTGTATTTTATTGGTTTTATACTTTGTTGTAAACCACCCAAAGAGCTTTGGCTATGGGTAGTTATAGAAATGAAAATAACAACAACAACCTGCCTGTTCCTGGTTTCTTTGTGTTTCACTAAACTTTTGTTTCTTGATTATCTCATTTTTGTTTTCTCTGATTTGACTTTTGGTCTGCTGCTGAGCTGACTTATTTATGGACTGTAGGAGAGAGAAAAGGGTAAAAACAGGAAATTGATTGCTTGATGTGCCAAAAACTGGTAACTTATTTGTTCAGAGAACAGTATTTTGTATTTATATTTACTGTATACCTAATGATGATGTATCATTCTGTTCTGCACAGTGATGAAGTGTTCCTTCTTGTAGGATACCTTAGGAGTTTCTGGGAAACAGGTGTGTGTTGCTGCATATCTGGTTCAAATGGGGGCAAACTGAGATGTTGTTCTATTTGTTTAGCACACAAAAGAATAGATACCACTTGTTGCATGTTGTACAGAGAGAGTGATAGCAGTCAGCAGCCTATAGTTTAGGGAAATCTGTCTGGCATTAATCTGTCCCCAGAGCACACTACAAAAACTGCTTTTAAAGCAGGGGTCTCAAACTCGTGGCCCTCGGGCCAATTGCGGCCCGTGGGACTATATTTTGTGGCCCTCACTTGATATCAAAGTTTAGTGATAGTGCGGCCCGCGTGTTTTTCTCAAACGCACCTGCATGAGTCGTTACCCTGGGCACAATGTTCCCTCTAAGCTACGCGCCGGGACGGGCGGGGCACTGGGGAGGGGCCCTGCAGCCTTCAAAGTGCCAGCGGTGCCCGGGCCGGCCTCCAGGAGTGATGCGGGATGAGCGGCCCACCACCACCACGGTGGAATACTTGATGCAGCCCAGCCTCACCCAGACTCGACTTCCAGCGGCCCCCAGGTAAGTTGAGTTTGAGACCCCTGTTTTAAAGTATCCCTAAATCTGTCATCTTATACTGACATCTGGTGGATATTGTGAAATGCTGCAGCCAGATCTTATGATTAAACTTAGAGGTGGCGGCGGCGGCGGCAGCGATGGTGGTTGTGTTCAAACTAGCTGCAATACTATGCCTGCCTGCTCACAATTAAACCCAATTGAATTCCATGGGGCTTGCTTCTTGGTAAGTAGGCACATATTTGCAGCCTAAGGGTGTTTCCAAAACAGTGGGAAACCCTGGGATGCTTATATATTGAAGACAGCATTGTCTGGACTGCCTTTGAAATTCCATAAATGAAGAAGGATGATTGTACAATAAAAGCCTAATCTGGGAGTATCATATGCTATTCGTGCAAATCAATAATGGTTAGAACATCTTAAACTGTGCAGTTTAGGTAGATGATTCACTTGTATGTATGCAGTGTCCATAGAGTGTGAATGGAAAAAACAAAGGGTTTAGCAGATAAAATGTGTATCTTAATAAATGTTACATTTAATGCAAGTTAGTACACTGGAAAAAAAATTAAGCCATGCCAGTGCAGAGTTGTTCTCTTAAGGAACTATGTGGGAGGCTACACATTCTGGTTGGTCTTGGCAACCAACCATTGTTTCCAAAAGCAGTAAGTCTTTCTTTTCTTGCTCCTTCCTTTTGTGACAGTGCAATGCAGTGATCATATCTACTGCCCAGAGTGAGGGTTTTAGAATGGAGGTGGGATAGATAGTCAGTGCACATGTGCAGCCCTTCTGTGTTCTGTGACACCAATGCTGTGGCTCAGCATAAGCTGCAAATTAAAGCCATTTTGAAAGAAGTACACTCTTCTTCCTAGTGGAGAGTACAGTATAGCTTTCAACACCAGTTGCAAGAATTAAATTTAATTGAATTTAATCCAAGAAATTTACCAATCATATTTGTGGACTCCTGTTACAGTACAGGTGCATAACCTGTGGCTTCCCAAAAGATGATTGAACCATTGCTGCCAGTAGTCCTGATTATTATTTCCTGTGGTCTAAGATGATCTCTGGAGAAGGACATGTCAGTATCAATATTGCTGGGGAAGAGGTGGAGAAGGCCTTTCTCCCTCTTCATCAAAAGGTCCTAGTACATTTTGCTCTTTGCTAGCTGTGAGTGAATTGTATCAGTCTGCAGGTGTATGTACATGTTTCTGCATATGGGCCCTGCTCTCCAAGCCACCATCACAAGTCTTTGGGACTAAAAAAAGTTGTGGAGCCCTGGGATAGAGAATCAGATTGCCTCAGAAAGGTCTCCCCTTCCATTAAGACCATCTTGTGCCTCCTGCTGTCTGGCAACATGAGGCAGGTGACTATCCAAGGGAGAGGTGCTTCTTCCTAAGAGAGAGTGAATAAAACAGTCTTCCCAGATATCCATGATGTACTTCAGTTGGAGGTATTTAGGTACCAGATTTAAGCTTTGCTTAGTAATGTTTATGCATGTTGCCTTAGTTGAATAAAATAAATTAATTCATTGTTCAGCCAGAAGCTTACTTGGTAGCATTGGGCCAAGTCTCTTTCTTGCCTCTTGCAGAATGACCTTCCTCACAGGGTTGTTGTAAGGGAAGAATAGGATAATCCCTATTTACTGTATTCTGAACTTTCATCTAAGTTTTATATCCCACTCCTCCTTCACTCTAAATAAAGGTATCTAAACTTGAAACTATTGTTTGTGCTGTTTGTACACTATCAGCTATTGGTTTGATGTTTTTAAAAGATTGCTGGACAAATTATGTAGGAAACAAATTTTGTGAAGTAGAAAATTTTAAAGAAATTTTGAGTGTGGACGCTCTGGTGACTGAATGAGCTGCTCAGTTGTCATGGAAGATCGTGGCAGGCAGAGACCTGTGCCTCTGAACTGCTTTGATCATAGAGGAGGAAGTTAAAGCACTGGAAAGGTGCTGACAGGGACTTTAAAAGGCACCAGACCCAGGGAAGGGTAGTGGCAGAGGGCCAAACACAGTTTTCCTTAGTTTAGGTGGGGGAGAAGTAAAGGTGAAATGAACTGAACTCAGAAGTAATGTCCTGTGCCTATTATTAACAGCTTGTAACATCCTCAGTATTGAAATCTAGGAAACCCATTCCTAAAAAGTTTGCAAATCAAATTGGAATGATCAAGTCATGATGATTTCCATGGTTCATTGATATAACTTGTCTGATTGCCCTTACTTGAGGTAAGAGCATGCAACTGGATTAACAGCCATCTAGTGTAAGTTTAAGGACATCTCTTGTATTTTCTTAGAGAAATGGTTGCCACATTGCTGTCAAACACAGCTGAGGTTGGTGTGGGACATAGCAACCTTGTCTGATTTCCTAATAACACTAGAACAGGAGTGCAGAATAAGAGCTGGCAGCCACACAATGAAGAGCCAACCTAGATGAGAGGCTAATTGCATGTTATGGAAAGAGCCCTGATGAGGAGACTTGAACAGCTCCTGGTGTGGAGAGAAATGGTGAGGAGAGAAAGTTGAAGCCTTCTGCTACTGTATCACTTTTCCAAAGCTGCTACCAGCATTTTACATGAAGCTTCTACTTATGACCATGAAGAATTCCCTTGAATGAAAATAGCAGTTTCAACCAGAAAGAGAGTTAGTTATTCTGTCCTCCCCACTATATCCCCCACACCCACCTCCTTACCCAAAGTTGCAGTTTGCAGTACATATATAAAAAAACCGTCTCCTCCTCCTCCCAGTTTGTTCCTTAAAGGCTAGTGTCAAGGAGACATACTCCGGACAGTTGACCACTACTCATTACAAGTAACACAAGGTAAGACCATCTTCTGAGGCAGCCATTCTGATACTACTGTTTTGAATTCTATTTTTACCACTCTAGTACAGCCATGGAGCAGTTTAAAAACTATTGTATGTCATTAATATTGTTTCCAGCAGGTGGCACTGTTAACTCTTTTTGAAACACTGCATTCCTCTCAAGTGCACCAAAGAACAGCTAATGATCATTGTAATAAAGGGAATCCATAAGAGGCTGGGTGAGGATCCATGAATGTGGTATTAGAATAGCAAGCAATGAGATTTACAGTTGAGGTAGCAGACCCCCTATAAAGACCATCTGAACAAATACTCCTTTTCAAAATGAAGGAGGCATTGTAGTATGTTGGGCGGTAGCTTAGTAGTAGAACACATAGCTGGCATATGTAAAAACTCAGATCCAATTTCCACTTGGATATTGGAGAGCAGGGCTGGGAGACCTTGTCAGGCTAATAGTGAGCTAGATGGAGCAATGGTTTGACTGTGTATAAAGTAGCCTTATATGTCTTTAGCGTAATCCACTCTTGGTTTGGGGTGATGCACTTAAAGCAAATGTAAGATTCCGATAAGCAAAAGCAATCCTTTGGCAGGGCACAGCCACAGCTGAGTTCTTTCCCCTTTATTCTCATGCATCTGCTATTTTAACCTCTTCATTCTCTTTGCTTGCTTGGGAAAATTCTTTGACTCCACTATACTTGGTCATTGGAGATAATATAAGACTTTGGGTTGCCCTTACTGGTACCTGACCTGAATTCTCAGAAAGGAGGGGCAACATAGGTTTCAGTAATGAGAGCTGAACCATAATCCTGGCAAGACAGAAATACTGTTGGTAAAAGGGATACATCTGTTGGTCTGCTTTTAGGTATTCAGACTGTTTTGCACTTCCTGATTAGAATTGGATATGCAGCGTACCTCCAGTAGGACAAGCAATTATTTCCCTATTTAGCCTGGTAGGATTGCAGTCTAAATCTTTAATTCATATTTATATTGTATGTTCCGCCCAGGTTAAAGTAGGCAAAACTTGGACTAGGCTTTTTCTTTTTGAAGATTGCTTCAGAACTGCATTTTAATTTGAAGGTGCAGCTTTACACTTTGTAGACTGTCCGGGCCACTGGAATGCATGTTGCATCTCACATGTTTTTTAGAGATTCGTCACTCATAACATCCCTGACAACTAATAATGAAAGCCTGTCATGTGGTAATAGTGGATGCCCATTTTGGTCTGGTCTAACAGCAAGGATGGAAATTTGGTATCTGATCCACATTTTTGAATATATAGCATATAGATAGGTCCTTTTTGGACCCTGTTATAATGTTTCACAGTCTAGTGAGAAGGCAAAGGAATGACGCTCAGGACTGCAGATTCTCATTATGCTGTCCATTCCCAGTTTCAAGGACATTTAACCCTCTTGTTAAATTGCTCTTGTTCTAGATTGAGAAACAGGAGACCAGCTAATAATATGTCCTGTATGCTTATTTTCTGTGATCTGGTTCACTTATAACATTCTTTATTCCCTTTTGGATATTGCCTGTATCTTAGGACATACATCGCTTTTTATATAGATTCAGAATATTGATTTCTCTAGCTCTATGTGGATTTGGACTGAAGACTTTGAAGAGTGGTATCATCTGCATATCTGAGGTTGTTGATATTTCTCCCAACAATCTTAATTCCAGCTTGTGATTCATTTAGCCCCCCCTTTCTCATGATGTGCTCTGCATATAAGTTAAATCAGCAGGGCAAACTCCTTTCTCAATTTTGAACCAATCAGTGGTTCCGTGTCCAGTTCTCACTGTTGCTTCTTGACCCACATATAGGTTTCTCAAGAGACAAATAAGATGGTCTGGTAATCCCATTTTTTTAAGAACTTGCCACAATTTGTTGTAATCCACACAATCAAAGGCTTTAGCATAGTCAGTGAAGCAGAGGTAGATGTTTTTCTGTAACTCCTTAGCTTTCTCCATGATCCAGCGTATATTGGCACTTTGATCTCTAGTTCCTCTCCCTCTTCGAAATTTTGCCTGTACTTCGGGTAGTTCTTGGTCCACATACTGCTGGAGCCTAGCTTGTAGGATTTTGAGCATCACTTTGCTAGCGTGTGAAATGAGTGCAATGGTGCGGTAGTTTGAACATTCTTTGGCATTGCCCTTCTTTGGGATCGGAATGTAAACTGACTTTTTCCAATCCTGTGGCCATTGCTGAGTTTTCCAAATTTGTTGGCATAGTCAGGGTAGCACTTTTACTGCATCATCTTTTAGGATTTTTTTTTTTATAAGATTTTATTAAAATTTTAAACTACAAATTAAAAACATCAGTCATCAAATACATCGGACAAGCTGGGTCAGCCCCCTATAACATATCTTTTAGCATTCTATGATCATAATCAAATCAATTTATAAAAGTTTAAAGACATCTTTAAATCTAAGCCAAGTCCCGTTTCTCTAGCCAGTCGTAAAAAAAAGTTCCAGGTTTGGTAAAAGTCAATGTCTTCCTTCTCCTTCAGTAATAGAGTCAGTCTATCCATTTCTGCACAATCCAGAATCTTTTTCAAAATCAGTTCCTCAGTGGGTAGTTCTTCACTCTTCCAGTATTGAGCAAGCGCGATCCTCGCTGTGATTAAATGTAGTATCAAATACATTTCTTGTTTACTAATATTTTCTGGTACCATGCCTAACAAAAAAACTTCAGGTTTAAAGGCTAAAGATTTTTGAAGCATTTCCTCAAGCCATTTATGTATTTTAATCCAATATTTTTTCACATATTGACAGATCCACCACATATGATAAAATGTACCCACACCATGTTTACATTTCCAGCATCTGTTAGACATATTTGGAAACATCTTAGCTAATTGATTTGGCGACAAATACCATCTATTAAAACATTTTATATAAATTTTCTTTATACGAGGTTGCTAAAGTTACCTTAATATTTCTCTCCCACAGCTTTTGCCACTTTTCTAATTCAATATTATATCCAAAGTTTTGTGCCCATGTTATCATAGTGTCCTTGACCTGTTCCCCTTCCATTTTTTTTCAAGCAAAAACTCATAGATTCTTTTAATCATTTTCTCATCTGTTTTTAACATCACTTGATCAAAGTCTGTTAGATCTTTATAAAAGCCCCATATTTTGCAGTCTTTGGCATATCTTGATTGCATCTGCACCTTATACTACCACAATATATTAAGTCCCTGTTCTTGTATTTCTTGCTCCAGTTTTAGGCCTCCATTCTTATCCAAAATATCATCATATCTTATAATCCCTTCAAAATTTAATACATTTGGATAGACAAAGGCTTCCATAGGTGAAAGCTGTCTTGGTAGCTTATTATACAATTTTAGCTTTAGCTTTTCCCACACTGACATTAATGATCTTCTAATGAAATGACTTAGAAACGTCCCCTGTGACTTGACTTTCTCATACCACATATAAGCATGCCAACCCATTTGCAAATCATGACCCTCAAGGTACAAAATTCTCTTATTTCGCAAGATTATCCATTCTCTTAGCCAAGTACAAATAGACTTGGCTTGATAATACAACATCCAATCTGGTAAACCAAAACCCCCATTCCTTTTGGTTTCTTGAAGCATTTTTAGTTTAATCCTTGCTTTCTTTTTTTTTTTTCAAATAAATCTCAAAACTTGAAGGTTTAAGTCCTCAAAAAACTTTTTATCAATTTTTACAGGGATCATTTGGAATAAAAACAAAAATTTTGGTAAAATGTTCATTTTAACCAGTGCTATTCTTCCCATCAAGGACAATTGTAAATTGGCCCATCTCTCCAGATCACTTTTAATATCTTTCAGTAATTTATCATAATTATCTTCTTTCAAAGTTGTACATTTAGCTGTAAGATAAATTCCCAGGTATTTTACCCTTTTAACAATCTGTAAGTCCACTTGCTCTTGTTGGTCTTTCTTCTGCTTTTGTGTAAGATTTTTAACTAAAAGCTTCGTCTTTTCTTTATTTATTTTCATCTCCGTGACCTCACCATATTCTTCGATCCTTTGTAAAAGTTTAGGGATAGTTACAAATGGTTCCTCTATTATGAAAACCAAATCATCTGCAAATGCTTGCAATTTATATTTTTCATCCCTAATTTTAGTGCCTTTGATGTCTTCATCATCTCGAATGCTTCTATTCAAGACCTCTAAAGTCAAAATGAACAATAGGGGTGACAATGGGCATCCCTGCCTTGTACCCTTTTGTATCTCTATAGCCCTTGTACATTCTTTAGACAATATTTTAATTAATATTATTGTTAATTTATGTTTATGTTTAGGTTTAATTTATGTTTAACTTAAGTTTAATTTAAACTTGTTATTTATTTTTGTTGTATGTTTTTATATTTAACCTGAGATGGGCCAGTTTTTTAAATATTGGGTATGTTTTTGTATAGTGAGCCGCCCCAAGGCTGCTGCAAGGGGCGGCATATAAATATTTAAATAAATAAAATAAATAAATTCTCCATTAATTAAAATCCTGGCCGACTGTCTTTGATAGATGCTTGAAATCGCATTCATAAATTTTCCCCCGAACTCCATTTGCTCCATCTGATACATCATAAATTGCCAATTGACATTATCAAAAGCTTTCTGAGCATCCAAAAACAATAAAGCCATTGGTTTTTCTGTATGTATCTCATAGTATTCTAAAATATCCAAGATAGTCCTCAGATTACTCTTCATTTGTCTTTTAGGCAGGAAACCATTTTGGTCTGGATGTATAAAGTCTATTAAAAACTTCTTCAACCTTTCTGCCAATATTGAGGCAAAAATTTTATAATCCACATTTAATAGTGATTAAATTAAATAGGTCTAAAGTTTTGAATCTCTGTTAAATCCATGTCTTCTTTAGGTATTAGTGTTATATTTGCCTCCATCCAAGTGTCTGGTATTTTGGCATTTAACAGTGCTTCATTACATATGCCTTTAAAAAAAGTAACAAAAACTCCCTCAAACAATTTGTAAAATTTATTTTTATTTATTTATATAAATTCAGCTGGAAGTCCATCCAGACCAGGGGTTTTATCGTTCTTCTGTCGTGTAATTGCCTCTGTTATTTCCATAGTTGTTACTTCCTGGTTCAGCATGTTTTGGAACTTTTCTGGTAGCTTTGGCAAATCTCCCTTTTGTATATATTCTTTCACCTTCTCAATCGAAAACTCCTCCTTCCGGTATAATCTTGCAAAAAAGTCTTCAGCTATTTTCTTAATTTGTATATTTTGTATCTGCAGTCGTCCTTCTCCAGCTCTCAGTTTTGAAATCACTCTCTTCTCTCTTTCCTTTTTAACTTTATATGCTAACCATCTCCCCGGCTTATTAGCATTTTCAAAAAAGTTCTGTTTAGTCAATTTCATTTGCTTAGTGAGCTCGCTCATATCCAAGAGATTTAACTTGTGCTTCAAAGTGTTCATTTGAACCCTAAGATTACTCTTTGTTGGATCTGCCTGTAATTCTTGTTCCTGTTTTCTCAATTCTTCTATTAATGTTGCTCGCTCTTGCCTTTTCTTTGTATTTCTTTGTATTTCTTCTTGCTGAATAGGTTATTATCAGTCCCCTGACATAGGCTTTAGCTGTATCCCAGACATTCTGTAAAGAAGTTTCTTCGGCTTTGTTTATTTGAAAGAATATTTGCATCTCTTTGCTTATCTTTTCTAGAAACTTTTTATTGTTCAATAACGCTTTATCTAGACTGCATCTGGGCATCCTTGCAACTCCTTTCAGTGATATAAATACAGGATTGTGATCAGCCCAGACATTTGTCTCCATTTCAGCTTCTATCAGATCTGGGATTAGGTCTGGCGTTACCCAAACCATATCAATTCTAGACCATGACCTATGTCTGCTTGAGTAGAAAGAATAATTGGCCGAAGATGGGTTTTTGTGTCTCCAGGTATCTATCAAACTGAATTCCTCAATCAAACTGGAACAAGATTTTGGAAGACTCTTTCTACCCTTTTTTCCCTTATTTTCAGCCTTGTAGTCGATTTCCTTATTCACAATTGCATTAAACTCGCCCATTAAACACATAGTCTGATAGTCCACTTGCAAGAGTAATCTATGCAGCTTTTGATAAAAAATTACCTGATGATCATTTGGTGCATATATTGCCACTAAGAGCACCTTTTTAAGTTTGGTTGTGATTTCCACCATCAAGATCCTGCCATCCTCATCAGCAAGAATATACTTAGGTTCCAGTTTTTCTTTAACATACAGTGCTAAACCTCTTTTCTTTTGTGATGCAGAAGACACAAACAATTTCCCCAGTTTTGAACATTCCAGAAATTTATCATGTTGTTTCTTAATATGTGTTTCTTGTAGACATATTATCTCTAGGTTTCGTTTTTGAAGCTGAGCAAAAATCCTTCTTCTCTTAGATGGTCCACTTAGTCCATTAACATTTAGAGAGAGAAGTTCAATTTTTCCTTCCTTTTTGCTAGCCATGTTTGGTAAGGTTATTTACTTATTCTTTGCCTTTACTATTCTACCTTTTCTCCTTTGGGTCCAAAGTCTGTATTTCTTGTTGTGGATCAACGCTCAGCAATTCTCCTTGTTCAGATTGGTACACTATTAATTCCATCGCTTCAGCATCTTTTTCTCCTTCCTCAGATACGACAAGGTCCTCCTCTTCCAACTCAGCTCTAAATTTTTCATAGAACTCTTGTGCTTTAAGAATTGAATCCAATTTATATCTTACAGAATTCCATGTAAGAAATATTCCTTCTGGTGTTAGCCATTTAAAGATGATCTTTTTCTTAGTCAATCTTGTAGTAAGGAATTGGTATTTTTTTCTTCCCTCTCTGATCCTCCATGGAATTTGTTTCAGGACCGTCACCTCCTGATGATCGTCTCTCTTTAATGGTTTCTCCCATGCTGCCTTCAAGATGTTATCTCTTACGGATCTCAAAGCAAACTTGACATGAACTTCTCCTGTTCATTTTTATTTATATCAGTTTATTTTTTCTGGTATAAGAGGAGTTGACCCTATAAACGAGATCAATTCCCAAAGCCGTGGTTTCATCCTCTATCTCCAAAAGCTCCGCCAAGATAGTAGTTATGATCTCTCGCAAGTTTTCATCTTTTTTTTCCGTTATGTTCTGGAATCTTAGATAATACAATGCCTTTTCCATCTCTAACATGGCCATTGAATCCCATGTTGATTTGTCTACCATCTCCAATTTTTCGGATACTTGCTGCATTTTTTTTGTATTCCATTCCACTTTAACTTGTACTTCTGATAGTTGCGTTGTCATTTCTTCAAACAAGTTTTCCAATTTATCAATTTGCTCCTGCTGTTTATTTGATAGACTTTCCAGCCGTATTGTCATTGCCTCTTGAGATGCTTGCAAGGTTGTCAGAGTCGCCTGTATTGCCATTAAAGTTTTTGCAACATCTGTCTTGGGATGATGTATTGGACTTTGTCCCACAGAGGAGGGCGCTGAGGATGGCTGAGTTTTCCTCATGATGAAGGTTATTCACTGAAGAGATTTCAGTATATCAACAACAAAAAGTCAGGGAGAAAAATATAAGTTGAATAAAATATTAAAAAAGAGAAAGAGAAGAGAAGGGAAGAAGAAAAACAAAAATGAGAAACAAAGACAAAAGAGAGAGAGAGAGAGAGAGAGAGAGAGAAGTAACTTGCAGTAATTTCAGTCACCACCGGGTGGCGGCAAAATTCTACTTAAAAATAAAATAAAAAATAAATAAACCTTCCTTTGGCAGCAAGCCAAAGGAATAAATAAACCTTCCTTTGGCAGCAAACCTTCCTTTGGCAGCAAGAAAAATAGAAGCTAGCCAAGGAGAACAAAGGAGAAGCGTAACAAGGAAAAAAAAAAGGCCACCAGCAACTTAGGGGCTTTTTCTTATTCTATATGCCAATTAACAACAGAATATAGTCTTTTCACAAATAATATTGCAAAAAAGGGGGGGGGTAGATAAAGGAGACAAGAATGTTCACCAGCAAAACATCACAGTAGCAAGAAAACACCACGTATAGATAATAAAAATAATACAAACTTCCCTGGCAAGCATCCACTTAGCCTTGGCAGAAGTCCAAGTAGATATCCAAGTGTTCGCTTTAACTTCTAGCTTCGCTGTCCTCTAATTATTTCATAGTCATTAATCTTCGCCTTCACCCATAGAGAGATTAGAAGAAAAATCTTTTTCCTCGGCTTTTTTCCAGGTAAAAATCTTCACCTCTCTTGTATGTCATTTGCCGTGTAAGAGGGCTTCAAATGGGCTCTCTCTATCTTCTTTGGATCAAATTATAGACAGCAGCTTTCCCATGGATAATATTGCAAAAAGAAATAGGAAATAAGAATGCTTACCAGTCATCCGATGCATATCTGGCTAAAGTAAGCTAATTAGTCCATCCGATGCCGAGAACTGGCAGGGGCTAGAAAACCCCCTGTGTAGCCCGATTGAGAAATGCCTGAACCTCTTCCAGTAAGATATAGGATTGCTGTCCTACATCAACCAGAAGAGATAATGCCAGGCAATCTATCTTCGCCCCGACAGGGCTCAGTTAAGTCTCCCACGACTTACTATCGAGCATTACTGGCGTGATAATAGGAGCCCCTATTAATCACGTCCTTCTTGTTCTGACGCCATCTTGAATCTTTTAGGATTTTGAATAGCTCAGCTGGAATATTGTCGCCTCCACTAGCTTTGTCACCTCCACTAGCTTTCTTGTATAGTTCTAGCTATTCTCTGGAATTCTGCATTCAATTGGGTGTATCTTTCTGTTTCTCCCTTGCCTTTCACTTCCCTTCTTTCCTCAGCTATTTATAAAGCTTCCTCAGACATCCATTTTGCCTTCTTGCATTTCTTTTTCTTTGGGATGGTTTTAGTTGCTACCTCTTGTACAATGTTGTGAACCTCCGTCCAAAGTTTTTCAGGCACTCTGTCTATTAGATCTAATTCCTTAAATCTATTTGTCACCTCTACTGTATATTCATTAGGGATATGATTTAGGTCATACCTGAGCGGCCTAGTGCTTTTCCCTACTTTCTTCAATTTAAGCCTAAATTTTGCAACAAGGAGCTCATTATCTGGGCCACAGTCAGCTCCTGGTCTAGCTTTTACTGACTGTATAGAGCTTCTCCATCTTTGGCTGCAGAGCACATAGTCAATCTGATTTCTGCGTTGACCGTCTGGTGATGTCCATGTGTAGAGTCATCTCTTGGGTTGTTGGAAAAGAGTGTTTGCTATGACCAGTGTGTTCTCTTGACAAAATTCTACCAGCCTTTGCCCTGCTTCATTTTGTACTCCAAGGCCAAACTTGCCTGTTATTCTGGTTATCTTTTGGTTTCCAACTTTAGCATTCCAATCCCCCATGATGATAGGGATATCTTTTTTTTCATGTTAATTCATGCTCTTATTTAGGAACATAAGAAATATACTTCTGGATCTGACCATAAGCCCATTTAATCCTTCATCCTAGCCGTGGCCAATCAGAAGCCTCTGAGAAGCCCACAAGCAGAAGATGTGGACAACAGCGCTCTTCTACTCATGTTCCCCTGCAGCTGATATTCAGACATCCCTCTGGTCTTGCTGATCGTATTTAGCCAGCTGACTAGTAGTCTTGTCCTCCATGAATTTTTCTGTTCACTTTTTAAAATTGCATGCTGTTAAGTTTTTCCTCAACGTTTGAATTCTGAACTAAACACAAATATATTTCGTTAAAATGCACATACTCAGAGTACTTTTGTAGTTTTGCAGTGCACTTTTATCATGCAGTGTCTATAGTTGGGGCTATGGTTAATTATAGAAGACAAGATTACACATATCCTTGCTGTATTTGGGCTGTTCATCTACTTTAGTTCTTGCTGAATTAATCACTCTGCGCTCAAAAGGGTCATGCACAATTGTATATTATTCCATAATAAATTAGCAAATTAAGAGTGATCACTTCCTTTGTTCATTTTTCTTTTAGGGATGTAGGAGTTCTATTTAGTACTTTATATGACTTTTATTTACCATCTTTTATTAAAAATAGGGAGATATATTTACTAACTTTAGTCTCAGGATCAATTCTGCTTGATATTATTGACCATCTGTTTGCTCCAGTATCACACATTTTTTGTCTCTTTTTTGAATAGGAAAATATCTCTGGGAGGTCTGTGCAATTGTCACAGAGATGTCATACCTTGTTTTTAAACGTTTCTTCAGATACAGGACTTGTTGCATCAGTGCAACAGCAAACAAAAACTAGTGGCCAGCAAGCAGTGAACACAAGAACAAAAATTTGCCATTAAGTTTGGAGCTTTAAAACTCTGCAAATGTTTTTCAGAGTGAAATTCTCCTGCATATCACCAAATAAGAATGAGCTGAGATCATCCTTGGCAAGAGCAGGGCCTCTGTTTTTTTCCACACAAACAGCACAACATAAGGAGTTGGGAGGAATAGTGGGGAAGGGGAAGGAAAAGGGATCTGTAGAAGAGAACAGTTTGATGTAAACCTTATTTGTATTTTTGTATATTTGTGTGTTTATAACAAGTTTTTATTTGTCTGCTAGCTTTGAGAAGATAAGGAGAGATTAAGGATGCTGTTATTCTTCTACACAGCAGCTTAACTATTATACAGAGTTCCCTGCTTTAAATTAGATAATTATTTTTGGTTCTTGTCCAGTGAGATAGTGTGTAACCTGGGTTCAAGTCTCCATTCCATTCCAACAAAACAGCAAGAGTCCAACAGTCTCTCCATTCATTCAGTCATTCATTGAACGTATATTCCACAGCTAATTAGTCCCAAGGACTCTAAGCGGATTACAAAGAAACAATAAAAATAACATATAATAAAAACATATAACAACACATTAACAGTATAAAATAAAATATACAATATGGAGCTGAGGGATCAGATATAAATAGATTAAAATAGTATATGAAAACTAAAACACTATATGCCTTAAACACTATATGCCTGTTAAGAAATTGACACTGCAACAAAAAAGTAATAATCAAGGATTCAGTAATTTTACTTGGCAAGACTTCAACCTTCAGCATATGTTGGAGTGGGTGGCATCAGTTCAGGCAAAGACCATTTTATTGAAGCACACCTTTGTTTTATAAGTGACTCTGATGGGTTGCATATTATATTTATTCTGTGTTCTATTTTTAATGGGCTTTAATACATTTGTTTTATTGTATTTATGATTGTAAACTGTCTTGAGTTCCATTTTTGTAGTAGAAAGGTGGGGTATGAATTAAAATAAATCAATTTTCTACTATTTGCTTTTCATCTCGAAAGTAATTAGTGGAGAGAGTCCCCACATTTTAATCATGCCTATGTCATGCCTCTGTTCAACTGTTCAGCCTCACAATTTTTTTCTGTTTCATTCCTCCTTGAGTGATGCCAGCCAATCAGGGATCATGTCCTGTACATGATGATGTCATGATGCTCCACAGCCAATCAGAGCTTCCTATTTGATGTTATTATTAAGAGCAAATAAAGCACACTTGGCTGGATGCATGGACAATCTTAATCAGTTGGTTATCATTCTAACAATCCAGCATTTTGTAGCATTGCCTGAAAAATTACACCAGAAGTCATTTCTATGCTGACAAATATTTTTCTGAAGTGGATCTCCCTTTTTCACTCTGCCCTAGTGAATTGTACAATAGAAATCTAAGATGCCTAAAATGTAAAGTATATTTTCAGAATTCATGAGGCTAGTATATGGATCAGGGAGCAGGCGTACAGCATTGCTCTACAATTGTCCAGCTATCACCACATACCCCAAACATGTGACAAACACATTTGTAGAATTGTATATTCTACAATGTGCATATGTCAAGAGGCTTTTGAGCTGCTCCTGGGTTTGCCTATATGAAATATATGCTGCTTCACTGTCCATATTTTTAACTTGAAGCATTTCCTTATAAAAAGATAAATCTGATAAATGACCCTGGGACTGACTGCAATTGAAAGTTTAGGAGCCATTAAATATAATACGTTTAAATAATCTGTGATCAGTTTCAGTTGTATTGTGTTCAGTTTTGGGCCCCTAATTACAGAAAGGATATAGCCAGGTTGGAGTCAGTGCAGCGTAGGGCCACAAGGATGGTGGCTGGTTTGCAGGGGATGCCGTATGAGGCAAGACTGAGGGAACTGGGTCTCTTCAGCTTGGAGAAGAGGAGACTCAGAGGGGATATGTTGGCGACATACAGGTATGTGAGGGGCTGTCACATGGAGATGGGGAGAGGCCTGTTCTCCCCTGCAGAGGAAGGCAGGACGCACTCCAATGGAGCAAAGCTCAGGGAACCAAGGTTCAATTTGGATGCCAGGAAGCACTTCCTGACAGTTAGGACCCCGAGGGCGTGGAATGGGCTTCCACGGGAGGTCGTTGAGGCCCCATCGGTGAGGGTGTTCAAAGACAGGCTGGACATGCACATGGTGGGCATGTCATGAGCGGAGCCGGCTGGTGCCGGAGGTCAGACTAGATGGCCTGGGAGGCCCCTTCTGACTTGCTCTGTTTCTATGTTTCTGTGTTTCTATCAGTTTCAGTAATTGTCTCTATTGTTGTTTTCCTCTAGGTCTTCTTAGTGGGCAAACATCTCCTACTAACATTAAGCTGGAGAAGCTGGACTCTCAGCAAGTTCTGCAGCTGTGCCTCCGGTACCAAGACCACCTTCACCAGTGTGCAGAAGCAGTTGCCTTTGACCAGAATGCTTTAGTCAAACGGATCAAAGAGGTACCAAAGAGGAAAGGGAAAAAGGAAAGGGAGCCTAGTCATTGTCTAGATGTCTTTAATGTCTCTTACCACTTTGAAACAAGACAGAATAGATAACCTTCAACCCTCAGCCTTTACTTTTTAGCCTGTAACATCTCCTTCCTAACACAACTAGAAGAAAACATATTTATCATGATGCTCTGCTTGTAACTATGAAGGGCCATCAAAATTATTGTGAGTGAACAATTGAGAAAGCACTCTGACTTCCTTTGCCTCCTTGTCTTCACCACCTTTAGTAACCTGTGTTAAATCTCTCAGCTCTCATGCTTTCTGTTAATCACCTCTGCTTTGTTACCTACATTGTTGTTACTTCATCTTTCTTTCTAATACCAAACTGGGTGATCCAGTATCTGTGAGTTTGGTAGTGAAGGGGCCATCCAAAAATAGGGACTGATAACTGCTTACTCATCTCCCAAGTAAGCATAAACATATTCATTAGTAAATTAAAAGCAAATTAAAGTTGCAAAACCCCAAATAGCCCAACAAAGATGCATGCTTTCTGGTTTTCAGAATTCACAGAATGGTGAGGGCAATTCAGCATCAGTGGGAGGGAAGGAGATTAATCTTTCAAATTCAGGATATGAAATTTGAGCAGGCCAAGTAGGGAGTTGATATGAACCATAAAAGTAAAGAAGCTAAGCTGTATACACTATATTGGGAAGGTATCAACACAAAGGACAGAATACTGGGCACCTTTCCATCTCTTCTAATCTGCAGAAACATCTCCTTCACTGCTGGTTAGCAATGAATTGCTGATGTTTGCAGCTGGCTGTCAGATCCTTAACCTGGACCAGCTTAGTGTTATTTACCAGTACAGCAATAACAGGTTTCAGCAGGGTGAGAAAACAAGAATGACAAAGATCCCCTCCCCCAGCCCCCATACACACACACCCTTTTTCTTCCTTTTTCTGCTTGGAGAGCAGGAACTGCATTATCATTCCTGGGCTCTCCTGTTAAGTGTTAGGCACACACTGTGGCATTTTATTACAAACCTCTGCTTGTTCTTCATGCTACTTGCTCTTTCGGGAACCACTTCATTTGCCTTGAAGCAGCTCCAGCTTTCCCTTTCTGGAGAGAATATAGAAATCACTGTATAGCCTGCTTTTTCCACTCTGGTGGCAGCTGCTTTTCCTTGTTTTTTTTTTTCCTGCTGCAACAACAACCAAGAGCATTCAACACTAGAGAGCAAGAAGGCAATTTTATTTCAATTAAATGTCCAGGCTGTATTCAAATCAGTATCACTCCACCAAGCTGGTAATTAAATAAATTGCTGGTTATAAATAATCTGAATCACCAACATCTGCAGATACATTTGCCCCTTGAGTAATTAGCTGGCTTCAAGTTCCTGTCCACTACAATTGTTTTTGAAAAGGATACAATGACCAATAAAGAAAGTGGATTTGGTTTTCTAGATCTTGTTGTACTGATTTTTATCTTTCCCATTTTGCTTTGATATTTTGCCCAGGTTGGTTTTAAAATCTTACAATCTGCTTCTTCTTTCTTCATGGATGGCATTAGGTTCTAGGCATAGAAGAATAGATATGGCTCTTCACAGAGTTTCTACTGTTAGAGGCATGTAGTATATAATGTCACTCAATTATACTTTGATTCATTTTCTCATTCTAAATTGAAGCATTCTAGTTCTAAAAATTGCTAAGAATGTTTTTTGTGGTGGACATAAACGATAAAATTCTTACTTAAGAGCAACCCATGAGTGCTGATAATGTGTTCTTATTTTGCCAGCGATACTTAAATAGCAATACTGCAGTTATCCCATTTGTTAGTATCTAGTTTTGCCTTGCTACTTTTACAGTGTCAGATTCTTCACTGTTACTGGAAGTATTTACTGAGGTTGGTCAAACAAAGTAACTCATGTTCCATGTCTATGCATATTTTCTGTTGGTGAATATGATAAACATATATGTTCTCAGGTTCCAAGAACATACATACACATTTAAGGTTCTAAACAGGATTGGAATATGGAACTAGATTATCTTATTTAAAAATCAGTGGATTGCTGCTTTGGTGTTATGCCTGTAGACTTTAGGCTGCATTGCATTCAGCAAAACTTTTCTTTCATGTTGGTTGGATGCCACAGTATCTCTTTAAGAAGGGATTGGTGAAATCTAGAGGTACAGTACAGCTAATGTTTCTTTTAAATGTATATTTCGGCAGTGTTTGGCAATAACATTTTTTGAGAGAAGGTTATTATATGATAAATTTTGTACTAAATACCACAACATTGGAAGAATGAACACTCACTTCTTAGAATACAGTGGATTCAGGACTTGACAGACACGTCAAGGACTTAAAAGACACGTCCCCCTCAAAATACTGTCCCTCACTTTGAACACACTTACCCCAGCACTGACATGGCTGCCTTGATGTCCTGAATCGATTCAAGATGAGACAAATCAATTTGAGGTGAATGAATTCAAGTCAAAGTTCTGATGAAATGATTCAAGATGAATCAATTCAGGACATCAAGGCCTTTTTTCCGATTTGGGCGCACAAAATGTTGCTGAATAGAAACTGATCCTCACACACAATATGATAATATTTTTTAAAAAACGGAATTCAGCATTTACATGACAGGGAAAGAGAAAAGGTCTGAAGAAAGAGAAATTTGCAGGTTTATAATATAACAAACTAATGACAGATCGAGCTTCCAGATCTCTCCACAATAGGGCATTTAATAAGGCAGGCCAAATGTGCTAATGAACCAACTTCAGAATTTAGTGCTAAACACACAAAGGCCAGAAGAGGTATCAGGTGCATACAAATATGAGGGGTGGAGCTTGGCTCCATGCCCTCACATCTTTTGCTTTCATGTAGGCGAGCTGAGTGTCTGCATAAAACCTGAAGTATGGAGTTGGTCAGAATGCTAGGATAACTTGTAGAGGCATGTGCATACACGGTTTCATTTACTACAGCTTATTTTGGAGTTTCTTATAAGTCTTACACCTTCTAGAATTAACACCCAAAAATGATGTCCTTATCACCATGGGGGATTGAAATGCTAAAGTAGGAAGCCAAAAGATAACAGGAATAACAGGCAAGTTTGGCCTTGGAGTACAAAATGAAGCAGGGCACAGGCTGGTAGAATTTTGTCAAGAGAATACGATAGTCATAACAAACACTCTTTTCCAACAACCCAACAGACGACTCTACACATGGACATCACCAGATGGTCAACAAAGAAATCAGATTGACTATGTGCTCTGCAGCCAAAGATGGAGAAGCTCTATACAGTCAGTAAAAACTAGACCAGGAGCTGACTGTGGCTCAGATCATGAGCTTCTCATTGCAAAATTTAGCCTGAAATTGAAGAAAGTAGGGAAAAGCACTAGGCCACTCAGGTATGACCTAAATCATATCCCTGATGAATATACAGTAGAGGTGACAAATAGATTTAAGGAATTAGATCTGATAGACAGAGTGCCTGAAGAACTGTGGACGGAGGTTCGCAACATTGCAGAAGAGGTAGCAACTAAAACCATCCCAATGAAAAAGAAATGCAAGAAAGCAAAATGGCTGTCTGAGGAAGCTTTACAAATAGCTGAGGAAAGAAGTGAAGCGAAAGGCAAGGGAGAAAAGGAAAGATACACCCACTTGAATGCAGAATTCCAGAGAATAGCTAGAAGAGATAAGAATGCCTTCTTCAATGAACAGTGCAAAGAAATAGAAGAAAACAATAGAATAGGGAGGACCAGAGATCTCTTCAAGAAAATTGGAGATATGAAGGGAACATTACATGCAAAGATGGGCATGATAAAGGACCAAAATGGCAGGGACCTAACAGAGGCAGAAGAGATTAAGAAGAGGTGGCAAGATTACACAGAAGAACTATTTATTTATTTATTTATTTATTTGACAAATTTCTATGCCGCCTCTTGCCAGATAGCCCCGGGGCGGCTCACAACATATCAAAAAACAAAGCAACCCAACAATACAAACAATACACAATCTAAAATTGGCCCATCGCCAAGTCACAATTAAAAGTATAAATAATCAGTATTAAGTTAATAAAATTAATAAATTAACAGTTAAAATATTTCTTAAATAAAAAGGTCTTCGCCTGGTGCCGAAAAGCAAATAATGACGGCACCAGGCGAGCCTCTCTGGGGAGCACATTCCATAGGTGGGGTGCCACTGCAGAGAAAGCCCTCCTCCAGGTACTCACCCTCTTCACTGCCCTCACAGAGGGTTCCCGGAGGAGAGCATCTGCTGCCGATCGTAAGGGGCGGGAGGACATATATGGTCGTAGGCGCTTCTTTAGGTAGCCAGGACCCAAGCCGTTAAGGGCTTTATAGGTAAGAACCAACACCTTGAATTGGGCCCGGACTTCAATGGGAAGCCAGTGTAGCTGACGGAGAACTGGGGTGATATGAGAACCACACCCAGTCCCCGTCAGCATCCTGGCAGCTCTATTTTGCACCAATTGAAGTATCTGGACCGTCTTCAAGGGTAGCCCTACGTAGAGCGCGTTACAGAAATCTAACCGGGAAGTCACCAGCGCACGTGTCACCGTCGTCAGGCAGTTGAACTCCAGGAAGGGACGCAGCTGATGGATCAGCCGAAGCTGATGGAAAGCGCTCCTCGCCACCACTGACACTTGGGCTACCAAGGTCAGCTCTGGGTTGAGGAGCACTCCCAAGCTGCGGACCCTGTCTTTCAGAGGGAGTGCTACCCCATTCAAGATTAGGGTCAGGTCCCCCACTCCGTAGCCCGAGCCACCCACTAACAGGACCTCCATCTTGTCAGGATTGAGCCTCAGTTTATTGGCCCTCATCCAGCCCATTACCTCGGCCAGGCACCGGTTCAGCACAGCCACTGCCTCACCTGGATTGGTGGAGAATGAGAGGTAGAGCTGGGTATCATCAGCGTACTGATGATTCCGCAGCCCACACCTCCTGATGACCTCTCCCAGCGGTTTCATGTAGATATTGAAAAGCAAGGGGGACAAAATGGAACCCTGCGGAACTCCATGGCATAGCTGCCATGGCGCAGAGCCATAGTCCCCAAGACCACCTTCTGGAATCGACCTGTGAGGTAGGAGCAGAACCACTGCAAGGCAGTGCCTCCAACTCCCAACCCCGTCAGTCTATCCAGAAGGATACCATGGTCGATGCTATCGAAAGCCGCTGAGAGGTCCAGGAGAACCAACAGGGACGCACTCCCCGTCTCTCTCCCTGCACAGGTCATCGTAAAGGGAGACCAAGGCAGATTCATTGCCAAAGCCGGGTTTGAAGCCAGACTGAAATGGGTCCAGATAATAAGTTTCATCCAAGAGTGCTTGGAGTTATCCCGCCACCACCCGCTCCAGCACCTTGCCCAAAAAGGGGATGTTGGCCACTGGTCTATAGTTGGCGACCAGCTCTGGATCCAGGGAAGCCTTCTTTAGGACTGGCTGGACTACCGCCTCCTTTAAAGGGGCAGGCACCCAGCCATCTCTTAAAGAGGCGTTGACCACCTCCAAGATCCAGGGCACAATCCCGTCCTTGGCGCTCTTTAATAGCCAAGATGGGCACGGGTCCAGTAAACAGGTGGTTGAGCGTACCGATCCAAGCACCTTGTCCACATCATCAGGCCGCAAAAACTGAAATTCATCCATCAATGGGGGACAAGCCGGCACGGTTGGCCCCTCCCCACAAGAATCTGTGTTAACAGTGGAGTGCAGCTTGTGACGAATCTGAGCAACTTTCTCCCTAAAATGCGTGGCAAAGTTGTCACAGCGGGCTTTCGAGGGTGGCACAAGATCTTTTGTGGGGCCAGGTTTAATTAGCCCCTGCACCACCCAAAAGATCTCCACTGGATGGCATTGTGAGGAGGCAATGGACATGGAGAAGAATCGCTTCTTCGCTGCCCTCACCGCTACAGCATAGGCTCGATACTGGGCTCTAAGTTGTGCTCAATCGGATTCGTCCTGTGATTTCCTCCACCTACGCTGTAGCCGTCTACCAACCCGCTTCATCGCTCGTAATTCAGATGTATACCAGGGAGCTGGACGGGCTCTGCCTGGTTGGAGAGGGCGCTTAGGAGCAATCGTGTCGATAGCCCTGGTCATCTCCCCATTCCATACATCAACCAGGGCCTCAACAGGAGCACCAGCCCTGTCAACTGGAAAATCCCCCAGAGCCCTCAGGAATCCATCCGGATCCATCCGACTCCGGGGGCGGACCATGACAATCCAGTCCGCAGCCTTACAGAGGGAGAGGTCACTATCGAGTTCAAACCTCACGAGGAAGTGGTCTGACCATGACAGGGGCGTCAAACGTAGATTCTTCACCCTCAGATCACCCTCTTCCTGACCTGTCGAGAAAACCAGGTCCAAAGTGTGTCCACGTTCATGGGTCGAGCCAGTGACATGTTGAGACAGCCCCATGGCCGTCATGGCAGCCATGAAGTCCTGAGCCGCCCCGGAAAGGTCAGTCTCAGCATGGAGATTGAAGTCCCCCGGGACCATCATCCTGGGGGTCTTCAACACCAAGTCCGAGATGACTTCCGTCAGCTCAGGCAAAGAGTCTGTTGGTCAGAAGGGTGCTCGGTACACCAACAGAATCCCCAATCTGTCTCGGTCGCCCAACACCAAGTGGAGACACTCCAGCCCCGGTCTCGAGGAGACAGGAAGCCCCGTGAGGGAAAAAGAAACTCAATAAACTACAGTGACCCCCCTTCCCCTCCCCTTCGAGCGTGGACAGTGCTGAACTGCATACCCGGGTGGGCACAGTTCAGAGAGGGCAACATCTCCCCCCTCCCCCGCCCAGGTCTCGGTGATACAGGCCAGGTCGGCCCTCTCATCCACATTCAAGTCGTGGATGATGTTGGCTTTATTATGGACCAACCTGACATTAAGCAGCAGCACTGTCAGGCCCGTGGGGCAGCTGACAAGAGTACCTGGCACCCGCCGGTTGGGGGAGTAACCAGAAGGAGGGACAGGTGTTAACCATCTGTCCCGCCTTCTCCTAGGCGGGAACGTTAAACCCCCACTGCGACCATAACGACCATTGCCCGTCACCACCCCAATGGTGGCGTGCTCCCCAGGCAACATTCCTATCAGACTAGAGATGGGCCCCTAAAACCCTTAACATCTTAAAACAGTTAAAACATGCATCCACCTTTAACACCCGCTGAACCCAGTCCGTCCAAGCACAGCCAAGGTCCATGGGCAGCCCAGCCCCCAAGCGGCCCTAACGGCGGCGACCACCCTTCGGCCACCGGCCTGAGGCCGCCAGCCCCAGGCGCTGCCAGCCTTTTGGGGACTCCTCCTCCGGCCTCGGGCCCGCCCCGCCCCGCCCCCTCGGCGCGTCTGCCACTCACGACACGAGAGGGGGTGCGGAGCAGGGGCCGCGGTGCCAGTGGGTGGACGTGGCAGCGACGGTTCGGCCTCTGACAGCTAGTCAGCATCCCGGCGCTGCCAGCCTTTTGGGGCCTCCCGGCCACTGTCCACTTCCGGCCTCCTCCTCCGGCCTCAGCCTCGATACAAAAAAGAGCCTAACGATACAAAAAAGAGCTTAACGTCCCTGATAACCATGACGGGGTGCTCACTGACCTTGAGTCAGACATCCTGGAATGTGAAGTCAAATGGGCCTTAGGAAGTCTGAGCAACAACAAAGCTAGTGGAGGTGACAGTATTCCAGCTGAGCTATTCAAAATCCTGAAAGACAATGCAGTTAAAGTGCTACACTCAATATGCCAGCAAACTAGGAAAACTCAACAGTGGCCACAGGATTGGAAAAGGTCAGTTTACATTCCGATCCCCAAGAAGGGCAATGCCAAAGAATGTTCAAACCACAGCACCATTGCACTCATTTCACATGCTAGCGAAGTTATGCTCAAAATCCTACAAGCTAGGACTGAGAACTACCAGAAGTACAGGCAGGATTTCGAAGAGGGAGAGGAACTAGAGATCAAATTGCGAACATATGCTGGATCATGCAGAAAGCTAGGGAGTTCCAGAAAAACATCTACTTCTGCTTCATTGACTATGCCAAAGCCTTTGATTGTGTGGATCAAAACAAACTGTGGCAAGTTCTTAGAGAGATGGGAGTACCAGACCATCTTATTTGTCTCTTGAGAAACCTATATGCAGGTCAGGAAGCAACAGTGAGAACTGGTCACAGAACCACTGATTGGTTCAAAATTGAGAAAGGAGTTTGGCAAGGCTGTATACTGTCACCCTACCTATTTAACTTATATGCAGAGCACATCATGGGAAAGGCAGGGCTAGATGAATCACAAATTGGAATTAAGAGAAATAACAACCTCAGATATGCAGATGATACCACTCCAATGGCAGAAAGTGAAGAGGAACTAAAGAGCCTCTTGATGCGGGTGAAGTAGGAGAGCACAAAAGTTGTCTTGAAACTCAACATTAAGTAAACTAAGATCGTGGCATCCAGTCCTTTCACTTCCTGGCAAATAGATGGGGAAGAAATGGAGGTAGTGACAGATTTTATTTTCCTTGGCTCCAAGATCACCACAGACGGAGACTGCAGCCAAGAAATTAAAAGACGCTTGCTCCTGGGGAGGAAAGCTATGGCAAATCTAGACAGCATACTAAAAAGCAGAGACATCACCCTGCCAACAAAAGTGCGTATAGTCAAGGCTATGGTTTTCCCAGTTGCAATGTATGGCTGTGAAAGCTGGACCATAAGGAGGGCTGAGTGCCGAAGAATTGAGGCCTTTGAATTGTGGTGCTGGAGGAGACTCCTGCAAGTCCCTTGGACCTTAAGGCGATCAAATTGGTCAGTCTTAGAGGAGATCAAGCCTGACTGCTCTTTAGAAGGCCAAATACTGAAGATGAAACTCAGATATTTTGGCCACCTAATGAGAAAGGAAGGACTCACTGGAGAAGAGCCTAATGCTGGGAACAATAGATGGCAAAAGAAGGAGGGGACGGCAGAGAATGAGGTGGCTAGATGGAGTCACTGGAACAGTTGGTGTGAACTTGAGTGGAATCTGGGGGATGGTGGAGGACAGGAAGGCCTGGATGAATGTTGTCCATGGGCTCGCAATGGGTCGGACACGACTTTGCGACTAGCAACAACAACATATGTCTGACCTTGATAATCATGTATTACAAAAATGATACTTTTTGACTACAGAGTATGGTGGTGCCTTATTCTTTGAACTTAATTCGTTTCCGGAGGCCATTTGAACTCTGAATTATTTGAAGTCCAAAGCAATGTTTCCTATTAGAAATAAAGGAAAGTGAATCTATTCCTAGGTCCTGAACAATACCCATTTCAGTTAACTTAAACAGCAAATACAACCTCCTGAAACAAATTACCGTATTTTTCGCTCTATAAGACATGCCTGACCATAAGACGCACCTAGTTTTTAGAGGGGGAAAACAAGAATAAAAATATTCTGAATCAAATGGGCACATAATCACAGGCACATTCCCCATTACTTCCCCATGCGCTGCACATCTGACAGACTTACTGCACACACATATTCGCTCTATAAGACACACAGACATTTCCCCTTACTTTTGAGGGGGAAGAAAATGAGTCTTATAGAGCAAAAAATATGGTAAGTTTCAAGTTATATGCGAGGTGTGATCAAAAGATACGGTGAATGTTTAAATAAAAAAAAAAACAGTAAAAGTCACGTCGCCCTCAAAATACTGCTCCTCACTTTGAGCACACTTACCCCAGCACTGATTGCCTTGATGTCCCGAATCGATTCAAGATGAGACAAATCGATTCGAGGTGAATGAATTCAAGTCAAAGTCCTGATGAAATGATTCAAGATGAATCAGTTCAGGACATTGAGACCTTTTTTCTGACTTGGGCGCACAACTGATGATGTTTTAGTGGCAACTGCATTTTTTTCACTTTGCTCACAGTTTGAACTTAGAAGTATTGTTTGAATTGTGGAAGAATTTTATCTTGACTCTTAATGTTCGAACTCTGGATTGCTCGAAGTCAGTGTTGTTTGAACTACAAGGCACCACTGTATTAAAAATCTTTAACTGAAAAAAATTCAGAAGGAACGAAGGGAAAGGTTTTTTTATTCCTAGGATCATATTGTTTTTTCTGAAAAACTGGAAAAATTTGACAGCTTTGAATTTTGAAATGTGTGCTTTTGAAATTTAACAGAGGGTGTTATTGTTACTCAAACATTACACACATAAATGATTTTTTTTAAAAAGAATCAGGCTTTTATAGAAAGACTAGAGATGTAAAATGGCTAGAAATAATGAAGTCATGGGGAGAATTGTTTTTAATCCTCTCTGTAAGAAAAAAACATTTTTTTCTTCCAATCCTTAGTAAAATTGCTGATTGAATGTATCTTTTAATGATAGACATTTAGACATGTACTAACATGCTGAGTTTTCTAACATGCAAGCAGAGTCACCATATTATAATAATCCAGTGTTTTGGGGTTTGTTCTGGTTTGATGTTATAGCCGTCAATTCATATAGCTTTAATTTAAAACTGACATGTGAGGGGGAAAAGAAAAAAAACACTGTAAGTTATCCAACTATGCTTACTAGATAAGAAATACAGCATTTGCATTATCCCACCTAGATCTCTGTTTTGAAAATTAACTGCAGTCTACAACTGTAACACACACACACATGTATTGCTTATTTTTCATCCCCCACCCCTGTAATTTCCTTGGAATAATTAGTTTTAAATTTGAGGTAATGTATAGTTCATTGTTGGGTTAATTCTGGTTTATTTACTCTCTGAACACCTCAGAGCTTCTGGGATTGGATGTCAAAATTGAAAACAGAAGTGGTAAGTATGCAGGAAGCAATATGCTTGCTCACTTGCACTAAATATCAGCAATTTCTGGGTTAAACCATCTAGGAATTGTTGCTATGTGTGAACCAGGTCACTATGTTTTTGTGAAATTCAGCCATGTGCACAGCCATGCCTGTAATGTGATCCTAATTCTGTCAGAACATTCTTTAGAATGAAAAAGATAGTCTTCTTAATCTGCCATTATGTTTGCACTTTGTTGTGACCAGAGCAAAAGGCATAAGTGGAAGGGAAGGTGTTGGATTTAGGCTAAGAAAGGCAGTAAGCCTAGATGAAAGGCATTTGTTTTTCAAAAGGCTGCTTGGTAGCCTTCCAGGAAAATGGCACTTGTAACAGACTCTGGCTGTTGAAGTTTGACTCTGGATTGAAGTTCTCTTGGCTGGCATTGTGTTCCCTGCATGTTGTGCAGCATCAGTTGTCGTGTCTGGCACATTTTTCATTGTCATGCAAATGAAGTTCAGATGCTATCTTTTGAGAAGAACAGTCAATTGTGTGACAGACAGTGAGCCGCTGGCTGGCGGGTACCCTCTGCCTTAGCATGCAAATAAACTAACTTTTGACCTTAGTTGTTTTTGTATTGATCAGATTGTATCTCCTTGGCATTATAACAGCCCTTGCCCAACATGGTGGTCTCCAAATGTTTTGAACTTCCACTCCCATTTGTCCCAGTCAGCATGGCCAATGAACCAGAATGCTGAAAGTTATAATCCAGAACACCTGAAGAATAATAGGTTGGGGAGAGGATGCTTCATAGTCAATCTGAAGATAGGTAGGTACTCAGCAATTTGGCACATATGGAAATCCATTATTGAACACTTCAGACTTTACTGGCTGCATAGGGTAAGGGCATGAACAAAGATGAGTGTTGGTTTTGCAGCTGTTTTTGCCTGATCTTTCCAGAAATTAGTATCCAGTAGGACTGGAGAATAGCCACTTAGGACAAGGGTGGGCAACATGTAGGCCAAAATATTTGGATAGCAACAAATCCTTTTACCCCTCACCATTGGCTATGCTGGTTAAGTCTGATTGGAGTTGTGAGCTA
This sequence comes from Varanus salvator macromaculatus, assembly GCA_023646645.1. Classification (NCBI taxonomy): domain Eukaryota; kingdom Metazoa; phylum Chordata; class Lepidosauria; order Squamata; family Varanidae; genus Varanus; species Varanus salvator. The sequence goes on along the minus strand of JAIXND010000754.1, from coordinate 14,117,684 downwards.
CAAGTTAGTCTAGGGTCTAAAATTTATGCAACCTCTGTTTAAGTGATTGCACATCATTGCAACTATTTTGAGCTAGGGTTGGAAAGTAACTGAAGAACAGTGCAGATGCTTGACTCTGCAAGTCACCCTCACCAGAAGGTGGACTGCAAAATGAAAGGAATGATGTGCAAGTTTCTTGCTCAGTAGCTGCCATTTTTTCTAGTCACATGCTCTGTCCATCATTTATCCTATCTTACCAGAGTCAATTTGATGAAGCTCCATATATGTTGCTTTATTTAATGAAGAATTTGAGAAGCATGCCAACTGGCTTTTATTCCACAGCACTCTGTCTCTCATTAACTGGGACAATTAATTTGAAACTGTGCCTTAGGTTTGCTTCTATCTAATGCAACAGTTGACCATGGTGGTCTGCTTTCCATGCTGTACATTACAGTGTATACAGCTTATTAAGCTTAAGTTATTTTAACTAAATAACTATGTGCAAGGCTTAAATTGTTTCCATGCTTGGCATAATGTTTTGCTCTGCTGTTTTTTGTTTGTTTTGTTTTGTTTTTGGTTCCATGTGTGAAAAGAGAAGAAGCCACAAGAAAGAACAGGGGAAAGTGATGGCTGCAGCTACAGTATGACAGAAACCTAGTTTGAATTCCATGGGTGAAATGATGATCTTCACTTTGAGAAGTTGAATGGGGGCAATGCAGAAAAAATGCCTGTCTATCTCTACTTTAGAAGTCTTGTCTGAGCTTATGCACAGTAATCTTCATAGGAAGAAGCACACTTTCTCCTCACATTGGGCGAGTGTGTATCTTTTCACAGGGCTGTATGCCTCTCTCCCTGCCCTTTTCAAGTGTAGGGAAAGTAAAAGACCACATTTTGCTGTATAAACTTATGCATACATGGTATGAAGAAAGTGGATAGAGAGACATTTTCCTCCCTCTCTCATTATACCAGAAGCCAGGGTCGTCCCATGAAGTTTATTTGTGGGTGATTGAGGAGAGGTAGCACAGAAGTACTTCTTCACACCATACATGTTTAAACCATGGAATTGTGTTCTGTAAGATGCATTAATATGTAGTATTTCCTGCCACAGGTAGTGATGGCCAGCAATTAGTGATGGCTTTCAAAGGGGATGGGAGAAATTCTCAGAGGATAAGAACTCCTTTTTCTGATGAAGAAAAGTCCATCCAGTCCAGCACTCCACTCACATGATGGCAAACAGCTGACCACTGGTTCCTTCAAGCAGGTTGGACACAAGAGTTCCACCTGCCCAAGTTCCTTAGCAGACACGCTGCTGCTTATAACAGAGGTATGATATAGCCAACAAAACTAGTAGCCATTAATAGCCTCCTCTTCCATAAATTTGTCCAATCCCCTTTTAAAGCCGTCCAAATTGGTGGCCCTCACTACTTTCTGTGACAGGGAATTCCATAGTTGTATTATGTGTTGTGTGAAGAAGTACTTCTTTTTAGCTATCCAGAATCTCCCACTAATCAACTTCATGGAATGACCCTAGGTTCTAATATTATGGGAGAGGAAGAAAAATATCTCTCTCCACTTTCACCATACACAATTTTAAATGCTTGCATCATGCCTTCTCATCCCCATTGAAGCCAGTCCTCATAGGGATTACATCAGCCCATTGATAATTTTTGTTGCCCTTCTCTGTACTTTTTCTAACTCAGTAGTTCCCTTTTCAGGTAAAATGACCAGAACAGTACATAATATTCTAAGTGCAGTCACAACAAAGATTTGTATAATGAGTATATGATCTTAGCAGTCATATTTTCAATCCTGTTCCTAATTATGTCTAACATAAGTTTGTCTTTTCACAGCAGCTGCACAGTTTTTCATTGGGATGTCTACGATACCCCGAAATCCCATTTTTGATCATTCACTGCTAGCTCAGATTCCATCAGCATAGTAGGGATTTTTTTTGCCCCAAAGTGTGTTACTTTCCACTTGTTAACCTTGAACTGCATTTGCCACGTTGATGCCCATTCTCCCAGGTCTTTGGAGCTCCTCACAATCCCTTTTGGTTTTAATTACCCTAAATCCTTTATGTCATCAGCAAAGTTATCTGCTTCACTGCTCACTCTTAACTCAGATCTTGTATAATAGGATGGCATACCAAAGCTTTTAATCAATCAATCAATCAATCAATCAATCCACATCATTTATAAAAAAAGTTTGAAAAACATTTTTCTAATACAGATCCATGTGGGACCCTACTGTTACATCCCTTTGTTCCTAACGCTCTACTTTCTGCTCTTTAACCAGTTAGTGATCCATAAAAGGACTTCCTCCTTTATTCCCTGACTCAAGACCCTTTTGGAAGTTCAAGTAAACAGTGTCTCCCGGATTGCTCCTGTCCACAGGCTTTTAAAATTCTCAAAGAACTTGGATAGATTAGTCAGACAGGAGTTACCCTTGTGGAAGCCTTGTTGATTTTTTATCTGCAGGGCTTGTCCCTTTATATGTTTGTTGATTTTTGGTTTTCTTAAAGAGAACCATTTGTTTCCTGAGAGCCAAGAGCTTATTACACAGAGTGCACATGCACAATTCCTGCCCAGTTGGACAGGTGGCCCCCACATCCTTGCTAGCTTTCTGTCTTCATAACTGAGTTGAAATGGTTCTATCTATCGATCTATCTATCTATCTATCTATCTATCTATCTATCTATTTGGAGTTTTTACATGCCATCCCATTGCTTAACGCCTCGGGACGGCTTACTATTGAGCTTATTCACCTAGAAAGCCTAGGGGGTTTGGTTTTTATTTTAATTCTTTATTCTACTGGGAGAGTGCAGTGGATTAACTTTCTGATGTTGCTTACAATTTATACCTCCTGACTAGGAGGTGGGAGGGCAGAGCCCTGTGCCCTGGCCTCCTCACCCTGTTGCTGAACGTGCTTGGTTGTGTAACTCATTGGTGGGCATAAACTTTGTCACTGGGGCTTAGAAGCTTCAGTACTGTGCTCCTCACATTTGGTGAGCTAGCTCCCTCAAAGCCTCACTTTAGCTGGGTTGGCCCAACTGCTGCTGCAACCAGTCTTACTGGAGGGCCTTGTCTGAAACTCCTAATCTTCCACAGCTTCCGTGATTCGGAATGTATGCTAATTGTTAGTTCCATCCCAAGAGTAGAGATGTTCTATTTAGGTGCAAGCACAATAGTGAATGGGTGGTTGAAGGAGACAACAGACAAAGGGCTGTCATTTCGAAGTCTGGCTTCTCTTGTGTGTGATCTCAATCTGGAGATTACTGTATATCTGAGCTTTAGTTCCAGAGCTTCGCTATAACCCTAAAAACCTGAGCTTACACTGGGCCCAAATTAAAGCCTTCACTTTAAAGCAGTCTCTTCTGCTAGCAAGCCCAGCACAATGGCTGTAGAGAGTAAAGTGACATGCACTGCTTTTCCTTCATCTTTCCAAGCCTGGGTTTATTTTAAGTATACACTTTGTTTAAATGTGGGCTCCTTGCCTGAGCAAGACTGCAGGTGCTGTAGGTTCCTGCTGGGGTTTCCTTCTGGAGTTTAGCTTCTTGGTATAAATCTGCACAGGGTCATCATTCTGGCATTTTCATCAATAGCTACTAATCCTAATAACTATATGTTACTTGCAGTTTCAAAGGCAGTGTGCCTAAGTACACCAGGTACTGGGAAGTATGGGTGAGAAGGTGCTGTTGCACTAATGTCCTGCTTGAGTTTTTCCCATGTACAGCTGCTATGCGAGCAGACTAGAAGGATGCTTGGTTGGTCCCAGTAGGGTGGCTCTTCTGTTGTTATGCCAAGGTCAGCTCAGAGTATGTTGTGGGACTGTGCGAGTGGTCAGTTTGCATGAACTGTTCAGCATGGAAATGGCAGATGTGCAGGATGCTGTTCTTCCTTTCTGGGAACTGGAAAACAGCAGGTTGTTCATGCAAGCTTGTATAAGCTCCCCACTCCTCAGAATAGCCCATTCTGTGTCTGAATAGATACGAGCAAGTAATTTTGCTCCAGAAACTAATCTTTGTTTTCTTGCTGCTTCTTTGGAACGTGACACCCCTTTCCCATGTCAGTCCTCTGTTTAAACAGAGAAACCATTGTCATGTTTCTAGTGCATGTTGGATTTTATTTGCAGAGTTTATAAATGGGGTGATGGAGATGCAAGGATGTTACATACAGGGAATGTAGCATCTTTGTAGTTTTTAAACAAGTAGCAAATGACCTGATCACTTGGCTCAGTGGAACATGAGATTAGCTGAACTTTCATGAAGGTCATTCATTTTGGAAATGGGTTTCAGAGGGTGTGAAATATTTCTGCTAACTTTGAATAAGATATGTATGCTAGACCCTGTTAACTGAGTGACACAATTTTAAGTAACAGAAGCAGGTACTTTACCTGTCTTGCATTTGTTATAAATGATTAACAAGTGAAATTCTGTTTGTCTGTGCTGAGAGGCAATAAATCATAAATGTGCAACAGTCTTTCCCAAATCTGACATATCTGGAGGGAAGCAGTTTGAAGAAGGCTGATGTACTGTATTTATGAAGTGTCATGTGCATTGATGGTACCCTGAATTTAATAATAATTATTACAATTACATGCTAATTCTTTTTAAAAAGAAAACAAAATACACAGCCTCCACTTTGGTATCCTTAATTCAGAGAAGCAAGTGGAATAATGAACATATTTCTTATTCCTTTTGATACCTTGCTGTACATGTGTGTTTAGAATTCATGTATATTAGTTTCAAGCTAGTTAAGTGGTGTCATGACTCTGTACTAGTGTTGGAGATAAGTATTTAAAAAAACCCAAACAAAATCAGAATCCTAGTATAAGTTTCACCCAGAAATTCCAATCTAACTAGTTGTATTTACTCATACTGGTGGTGCTGTAAGCTGATCCAAAAATCTTGAGTGAATGAATCTTTTCCAATATTATAGCAACTTATATTCCTAAAACACCAGAGATGGTATTGCTGAACTTGCTGAGATATTGACTAAAAAAGCTGATGCAGTTTTTGTGAGTAATCTTCTGGTTGGAGTTCCAGTGCTAATGGCTAAATATTGGAAAAATCTAAGGTACGAAAATCTGGCACATCATAATAACAAGTTTCAAAAGCACAGATTGGGTTTTCATTGTGCATAAGCAGTGTTGTGAGAAATTCTTGATATTTTAGAATACTAATCTTCATTGCAAGAAATGTATAATTTCATCTAGGTCTGGGTCCTTTACTAAAGATAAGGATTCCTTGTGCTCTTTTAATTATTTAATTAGTAGGTTCTTTTCTAATTGTATATGGGATTTGGTGTTTATTTTTTGTTTTAATTTGTGGTATGATAATAAAATTACACTCATAGTTTCTGTGTTCTGTCAGTACTTCCCAAACTACAACAGACTAATTAACGACATTAATTTGTGGATTCAAAGTATTTGCTCCCAGAGGATGCTCTCTGCATGTTTCTCTACTCTGGTCTTGCTTCATTCTAAGAAGCCACTTGGATCATTCCAGCTGTATTTCATAATTAGGGTGGCATTCAGTTGTTCGTGATGCTAAGACACAACAAAATCGCCTATGCACAGAAGAGTCTGCCAGTTATGTGTCCGGTCAAGTTATAGTGCTAGGCTTACTGCCTCCTAGAGTCATGCTCAAAATACTCACTTTCATGGAAATTAAAAGTCTTTTCTTGTGTGTGTCTCCAATTTTGTGTTATGGAGAAAAACTTCCCAGAACTTTAAGAAATGTGAGCCAATATATTTAGCAAGGTTAGGGTTTCTTAAGTCACATGTTTGTACCTTGACGTGAGCGTTTAAACTTCCTTTGGAAATGCCCCATCTGTATGTGTTAGAATACAGTTATCTCAGTCTTCAAGGTACTGTTTAGAGATTCATCCCCACTTAGTGTTAAGAAAATGTATTAACCCTAGAAAATTAAATTAAGATAGTTTCCCCTGAGAAAGTGATTGGCTTACAAGGCCAGATTGGCTTATTTCTCTCTTGTTATTTCAGTGTATTCAAGAGCAAAAATGGAGCTGTTGTGCCCAACATGATGAGAAAAAAACAGAGTTATAAATGGAAGTGCCCTTCTATATGATTCACATCTTTACCTCTAACATACTCACTTTGCTATTCACAATTGGAGGAAAGCTCAGATCGTCACAGTTTGGGAGCTTTGCTCCATTATGCATAACATATGTACTGGCAGGGGACTTAAAATCCTTTCTTAACCTCTCCCTACACTATGGTCCTGATTCAATTTGTCTCTTCCTGCCTACTTAGAGTAAATAAAGGGTGGGGGAGGCAAGCACACATCAGTGGTAAAAATGTGAATGTTGTAATTTGGGCCTCACAAAGAAGAGAGTGAGCAAGGCAAGTATGGGTGACTGTGAGGGGTTCCATATACATACTTTTTATAGCTAGGAATGAGGATTACAGGGCTAAGGCAGGCACAAGCAGGCCACTGATGGCCCTTTGCTCAGTCTGGCTCCTCTATCTGACATCTCTGCAAGAGGTGTTCCATGGTTCTTACCTGTATGCTCTTCAGCTTCTCCTGACGCTTGAACAAGTAAAGTGTGTAGACAAGTAGGACTTAGTGGCTGAGTATGTAAAGGCAGAGTGTGATTTGATCCATTGATGATGGCAAAGGCTGCAGTGGTCTCCAGCAAGCATCTCTTGCTTCTCTGAAAGGTGACCTTTAACATAATCATCTTCTATTTCTGTAAACAGATGGATCTTTCGGTAGAAACACTTTACAGCTTAATGCAGGAGCGCCAAAAAAGATATGCCAAGTATGCTGAACAGATCCAGAAGGTCAATGAGATGTCCACCATCCTCCGACGCATCCAGATGGGGATCGACTTAACCATTCCTCTGATGGAGAGGCTGAATAGCCTGCTGCCAGAGAGTGAGAGACTGGAGCCTTTTAGTATGAAACCTGACAGAGAGCTCAAGCTGTAGTTTTCCATTGCAACCTCCACACATATTTTCATGGACTCTACTTGATAAGGAACATGCTTGAAACATGTGCTATCCAGGAGGAGTAGAAGAGAGTGGTGTGAACTTGGTTTGCAGCAGCTTGGATTAAAACATTCCTTAGGAATATATTTTTAAAACCTTTTCTGCTTCTGTCTTCTTACCACCACTGTCCCTACCTATCAAAATGTTGCTTTAACAAGGTTCACCCTTCTGTCTTCACAACAGTACATCACTGCATTGGTTTCAAATGTTTTGCCTTCAGGAAAACTTCTCACATAGGTTTGTTTGCTGAGGTGCCTTTCTCAGACTCCTTGAAGTTTTAGAGGATTCTGGTGCACATTCTCAGCAGTTTTCAAATTGTGTTTATGAATCCTGGGTTCCTCTATGAGAAGAACAGTGACAGCAGACAAACTGCTCACAAGACCTTCACCATTCCCCTGCAAAGTCAAGCTGCTGTGAATTGTTAGTTAGCATCTCTGCTTGGACCCAAATGACTACAAAGGCAAACAAGTCTTTTTTTGGTACCCAACTGACCAAGGGTGACACTGGGATTCTGCAGGTGATTTGTAAGTTCCTTAATAGACAAATGCATTAAGATTAACTGAGCACAGAAGTGCAGAATATGGGCTAAGCCTCAGCATTGCCCTCCTTTGTAAATGGAGAACACACTCAACTTTCTCTGGCCATTCATTGTTCCAAGGGAAGATTGGTAGTAATGGACAAGCTTCCTGTCTGAGGATCTTGTCAAATTGATCACCTCATTAAAGAAATCCAGCTGTGTTTCTGAGAACCCATTAGAACAGTTCTTTATAAGACTATTGTTTCACTGCTCTCTTAATATCAAGGGGCTTTTTTTTAATTCAATGAGGTTGTGTCTGCATAGAACTTTGGATTGGACTGACTTAGAAGTGGAAACTTTTAGGAGAGAAAATCAAAGTGTTCTGTTCATGTAGATTCTTCAGTTTTCTTAGTGTCAGCTACTTATTTTAATATTTCCTAGTTTTGGAACTATGCATACAGTGAGTGTGTGAAGCTAGAGGGTGGCTTATTAAACCCACCTAGCATAATGCAATGTGGTATTTGTGGCAAGAGTTTCGTTTTAAGGTCTAGTTGATATATCCCTTCATAAGGTTTCTATGTGTGTTTTTAAACTGGGCTTTTATTTTCTAGGGCTGTTAAATGAGTAACTGCTTGAGCTTGAGCCATATAACGTCAGAGTTGAGCAGCCTCCAGAGCTAGGGAAGTGATAAATTAGATTGGCATTTCTCTATTCTTCTTGTTGCCTCTTTCCTCAGAAACTTTGTGAATTAAACAATTGTCCTCTCTCTCTTCGTTTTGATTTACTTTGCCAAACAACTCCTACCAGGATGGAGGACACAATTCCCTTTTTTCTCTGGAATACACGTCATGTCCAAAGGCTAGAAAAACTGCCAAGCCAGGAAAAGATGGGATCTGTGCTTTATTCCTAAGGTATATGGAGTTGTGCCACCAAAAGCATTCCCAGTTCTTTGTAAGTATTATGCACCTGCAAAGACAGCCACTTTTTGTTCAGGTGCAAAGCCTGCTAGCTTATCTTAATCTGTATCTTCATGACCTTATTGCTACTGTGCAAGGATGGTACTGGTGGAACCTGTCATAAATATTGTACTGTAGATACCTCAGTTTTCAAGATCTTTATTTTATATCCCATCAGTGAAGAAGGATCCACTTCTGCCCAAGAGTGTGCAAAAATACTCAAAGCACATGGGTGGAGCCAGTTGCTACACTTGATAATACCAGGGAGGAAAGACCCATGGTTTCAGCCCCAGCACAGGGTAAACTGTACCCACACCCCTGTGGTGTGAGAACTTGCTACAGAGAAGCAATTCTTGAGTGTAGGCTAGGAATAGGGAAAATATGGTTCTCCAGATGTTGTTGGACCTCATCCTCTACCCTCCATCACCATTGACTATGTTGGCTAGGGCTGGTAGGATTTGCAACATCTGGAGAACTACTTTTCCTCATCCTTGAACCAGCTTAAACCTTGCAGTTTGAAGGTCTTTATTTCAAGAGCTCAGACTTGTTCAGTATGAGGGGAAGACCTCTACCTCTTTTCAGGAGAAGTAATAACTAGATCATAATCAAAGGAATGATTTTATTAAATAGCTGCCTAACTGAAAGATGTACCTAATTACACAGATGTACCTAATTAGACTCTTCTCTCCAAGTGCCAAAAGTTCTCCTAAAAAGGGCAGGTAGGTGGATTGGGTGTCTCTGTCCAAATGGTGGATACATTCTCTGTGCGAGAGAGACAGAGAAGGCAGTGACTTGTATGCTGCTCCATGAGCATGTTTGGTTGCAAGCTGGTCCACTGCCTTGAGCTGTGGTTTTTAAAATGTATTGTGTGTGGAACTTGGAGGAGGTTTCTGGACAAAACTCTGATACACTTAACTAGTTTGGTTATTCCTTCAGTGTGAAATTTGGTGGATCTTGTCTGTAATCTCCATTTCCATAGGATTGTTTGAAGTCCAGTAGCCACATCCAATGTTTTATGGGAATCTGATGCACTCTAGAACATGCCCTAGATTTTCTGGGGTTCCACAGGAGTGGTCAGTGTTGTAAGTGGCCCCCAGAAGTACAAGTTTATGAGCTAAATATATGTTATATACTTGGCTGTTGAAAACTGGAAGGGGCAGGGGGAATTGTTGAGCAGTTTATTGAAGTTTTATGAAAGGTATGTTAGGTTTATATTTTTCTTTGTTGAAAAGCAGTTTTTACCAATGTGAAGAGTCCTGCAATTCAATTATATTATGCTGTGTGCTAAACCATGTATAAGTTCTACTTGAAATATTTATTGTTTTGTTTTGTTAATAAAGGATATATGACATGCCAGCTTTCCTCTGGGCTGTGTGCATCTGGTGCTGAAAGGGAATAAATGTATATATTTTTAGAAACATTAGGCTGGGGACAGTGTTCTGCCATTAGCTGGAAGCCTTCCACATGCTCATCTTAAAGCAGACTGTACTTTAGTCTTGTTGCCACCCCCACAAACTTTTCTCACATTTCCTTGCCTCTGGCTTGGCAGCTGGGGGTTTGTGCTCATTAACGAGCTAGACTTTGACCAAGAATGCTTAACTTAGGTAATGATGTCAATAGTGCAGGTCTCCCAAAAGACAAAAATCAAAGCCATTCAACTTGCGCAATAGGCATTATTTCCATTTGTTAAACCTCAATGAGGTTCAGCTTCAGTGATGAATCACAGGCAATAGGAAAATACTATATAAGGAATAAGGATAGCAACTCATCTTAAGGTAAACTAAGTTCCCAATATTTGAATTGGGGACTTCCTGCATATTGGTTTATACCAGCTCCCACCAACCCCCCAGGGAGGTCTAGTATGGATGTGCAAATTTTGCACATAGCCCTGTGGAGTTACTTGATCAAGTGTTACTCATATGTGATCTGTACATGAAGAAGCACAAACTGTACCATTCTTAATGAGTTGAAGGTAAGCTACCTTGAAGGGCAGTTGACATAAACATGCACAACTGAGAATTTCCATGCCACTGATGCAGGCTCCTGATGATGTTACCTTATAGTAGTAAATTGTATTACCAATTAAACAGATTTTTTTTCCATGCAATCCCCAAATTATGAGATGGACAGGAGTGCACTACTGGCCCTTTGTACTTTGAAACTGGAGCACAAAAAACACCTGAGTTTATTCCAAAAAATGGAAGCAGTAGTGAGTGGGGTGCTTTAAAGGTTGTGTTATAAAAGGAGAAAGCAGGGAAGGAACTGCCTCAGTTTCAGGTACATTGCTGCAGATGCTAGTGAATAGCAGCTAAACAGTAGTGATTAAAATAAAATATAAAGAAAATACAGAAAGGGATCAAAGAATGGCCAATATTCATCCCTTTACCTCCCTTTTTCTTGCCCCTACCCTACCCACAAAGCCAAATAGTGCCATCAGTTGCTTCTATAACCTTTATTTCTCTTACGGACCTCTATCAACCAACTTTTAATCCGAGTTCTCTCACACCTACTTAGAATTACATGTTCTTCCTGCTTTGGTAAGTCCTTAAACCCTAACACTTGCTACTTGAATCATAGTTATCTTGGAGTGGGGCAGGGGGAATTTAAGGCACATCTTGCTTGCTAAGATACATAAATTATTAGGTTGTCTTCAAAGACAGACAAGGATATTTATTGCAAATATAAGTTAGGTCAGTTTTTTTATTGTCTCCCCCAATCCTGCCTTCCCACTGTCAGCCAGGTGTGGGGCTGTACTTTCTGGTCAACATTGATGCTTTTGTCAGGGAATCCTGTTTGCACTCTTCCTTGGACTTATGTCACCACCTCCATATTGTACTTTTAGGGGTATTTAAAAGGGTGGGTTACTTTTCAAGACACATCCATCACTGACATAGCTCACATGAGACTCTGATGCTGACTTACTGGAGACCATACACATTTAATGCCATCCTTGATGCCAACCACAGTGCATGAATACAGAGGCAACTTGGAAGTCCATCTATTCTTTAAAACAATATCACTCTTAAGCTACTTATTAACAAACACATAGACTGAAAAACCTGTCCAGCTGTCTCATTTTGAGCAATATAAATTCAGTCCACAAAGTTGGCATTCAGCCTTTCCAGACTTGTGATATGCTTCTTCTCAGCCCAATCTTACTGGCAATGAACATTATGAGTGCAGGGCACAGGGCCTCTGCCTCAATGTTTGGTTCAGTCTTGTGTGTTGCTGAAGACATTGGTAGATAGCAGCAACCCTGCAGATGAGATTTAAATAGAATATTTTAACAGAACCAAATGAATTTGCCTAGTTTACAGAGGAAGAATCCTTAAATGTGCAATATTTGCTTCATTGTAAAATAAAAATTTATGACATAGCTGCTCTTTTGACATTAGGGTAGTGAGAACAGGCAAGGGCAGAAAACAGCTTACATATTAGACTTGTTTAATTTCTCTTTTTTAATACACACACACACACACCCCTTATTAACTTCCTTCACATTTGAAACTCCACATCTTGCATTCTCTTGACATTTCAGATTTACAGGGAGTTCCTTTACACAGAGGTGGAGGGGGGTGGGTGGCATGTAAAACCATGGAACAGAGGTTCAGGATACTTCAATAATCTCCATGCTGCCTGAAAAACTAGATTGACTGCCCACTTTCCCAAGCTCCTCTCGGGACCTACTCTCTGACATTATACTTCCCCCAAATTCCATCTGGCAGCTCCTGCGCTTGAACTGCTTCTCAAAGGAGCTCTCCTCATGCCAACTCCGCCGAGAGTCCCCTCGGTCACTGTGTTTCTCTCTCCTGCGTACTGCATGGGCTTGCTCGCATCCTGTGGGCAGCTGACTGCAGCTGTATGCAGGGTAGGCTGTGCTGCTCCCATATATAGCAGAAGAAGAGTAGAAGTGAGAGGTCTCTGTAGCAAAATACCAGCTGTTGGTCAGAGATGTTGTAGAAGCCTGAGGGGCCAAGATGTCCGAATGCCAGCCCTTCAAGCCCAGCCCAGCTGCAGACTTGGCCAAATGCTGCTGGCTAGTAGAAAGGCCAAAGAGAAAATTTGTTCTATAATTGTCTTCTACACTGCCACTTCGGTGCAGTGGATACAAAAGTGACCTCTGGGTAGTGCCAGTGGTTCTCCCCAAGTGCTGCCATTTGCTATGACTGTCCAGGTGCCGTGCATTCTGAGATTTCTCAGGAAGTTGTACTTCATCTTTACCTGGGCTATTCTCAGGTGTCTGTTCTGAAACCTCCTGGACAGGAGAGAACTGGAATAATTTGCTGCCCCCTTCCAAGGTGGCTGGATGCTTGTAGTATTCTAATGTGTCCTCCAGGGAGGGAAACCCGTGTCCAGAAGCAGTAACACAGTTGCTGCTTGCTGCACATGACACAGATTTGATATCCAAGGAAAATGACCGCTTCAGCCTGTTGTTGTCTTCGACTTTGTCTGAGGACAAATTTAGTCCTATTATGCCTTGTACCAAGGGGCTATCTTCTAAGGAGAGCAAAGAGGAAGCTGGCAGATTTCCAGACTCCACTGATGTCTGCGCCACAGACTCCGACGTGGAAATTGTGCACAGCTGAGAAGATAAGAGGAGGCTACTGCTCTGTCCACCACTTAGTCCATGGTCACTGCTTTTTTCCAAATGTAGAAGCTTCAGTTTCCCAAGTGGTCCTGTTTGGCTACTCTGGCTCTTTATTTTTTTCTCAAAGTCCAGAAGTTGACCAAGGAAGTTGAAATTGGGAGAAATGGTTGGCCTCTTCTCTTTCACAAATCTAAATGGATTTTTAAAGAGAAAGTTAATCAGATAGTCTGTGACCTCAGAATTTAATTCTATGTACAAGTGGATTGAGGCTGACTAGGCCACATGTATTACAATTTGCCTCCCCCACCCCCACCCAGGCTAGGCCATGCTAGCCCATTCTGAAAATGGCACACCTATTACAAATCAAGGACATTCAGCCTCTCCTATTTCCTCAAATGACCCTGCTGCCCCTTATGCAATGCCACTTCACCTTCAAATCCTCTATCAAGATCACATTCTTTTTTGGCTTAACACTTAATTTTTGTCTTCATTAGGCACGTGTAATTGCATATGTACATATCAGACCTCTGCCTTGTTTTCTTTCTCCTTTCTTCCTTCTGTTACTTCCTTCAGTTTAATAATTTAGATTGTGAGCTCTTTGGGCATTGCATAAATGAACGGCAGGATGAGAAGGATGAAGCACAATTTTTCCATATTGTCCTGTTTTGCAGTTTCTTTGAGGCAGGAAGGATAAAAACTACTGCAGGGATACTGAAGCTGTCTCTGAGCATGGAAATCCATATGGCACTTAGATTTCACCAGACTTTACCTGCAGACTATACTGCCAAACGTATAGAATGTGTAAAGATACAACTTTGCAGTTTTAAAGATGCAAAAAAGGCTAGAAACTAGCTTTTCAAAAAAGCAAAGCTTCTCAGACAGCTAAATTCTGTACCCAAGTAGCACAATGCCATGTATTTTCTTGGAAATGTACCACACAGCCTAGAGGCCACAAGAAAGTTCAGAACATGTTTATATTGGACCATTAATTCATATCCATGGAGAAGAGCTGCTTTGAATATAAACTCCTGTACATTTCCCTCCTTAAAATATTTAAACTTGGGCTCTCAGCAGGTTAAGAGTGCTAGTAGTTCACTCACTTCTTAGTGATCCAATGACGAGAGAAATGGGCCTGCATTTTTCTATCTCAAGCAATAGTTTCCAAGCACTGTCCTAATCACATAAAAGCTATGCAGGAAATATTTGAAATAAGTCCTTCATGTTCATTTCTTCAAGAAAAACAACCACCTTTCTTACCTGTAGGCTTCATCTAAGGACATATCCATTCTTTTCATTATGTATGCAATTGCAATGGTGGCAGAGCGGGACACTCCAGCTAAACAGTGGACTAGAACACGACCGTTTGAGGCTTTTGCCTTCTCTGTGAGCAAGGAAAAAAATAAAAATTCCTCAACGATGCTCCCAATGGTATTAAAACTAAGAGCTCTATAAAGGATCCTCAAGCAAACCCTCATCAGTATCCTATTTTTGAAAATATAAAATCCCGCTGTAACTCAGAAATGCTTTCATCTTGGATGACATATACAGGCTTCTTTACCATTAAAAAAAATAGAGAATCAATTTTTTCTGCCTTAGTGTTCCCACCAGGTCTAGCATCAATCCTAGGTGAAACCTGGAATGATCACATTGTCTGCTAGAGCAATGTCTAGAGAACCATACAGCAGTGGAACCAGTTGCCAAGAGAGTTTGTGGATTCTCCCATACTAGAGACATTCAAAGCAAAACTGGACAGCCATCTGAGTGGGATGCTGTAACCTGGCGTCCAGCACCAGCAGAATGATGGCCTACTCAGCCCCTTCCAACCCTACTTTTCTATGAATCTATGAATCTTTGGGCTAGTATGTTGAGTCACCTTTACTAAGCTAGCAGCTGGATGAGTGACAGCATGTTGAAGTGGAAGAGGGGGTTGGACTCAACAGCCTAATAGGCCCTGCCCTTCTCCTGGCACTTCCTAATGAGAATTTTGGAACATTTCTTATGGTCAGTTATGTTTTCAGAATAATAAATTTTCAGGGTGCAGAAAACATCAGAATGAAATGAGAGCAGATGTAGCTTTTCATAGAGTACAAGTATCCTGCTTGTTGGCAAAACATTTCATATGCTTTGATGAGACATATGAAAATAGAAAGGTGGTAGGATAAAAGTTTTCCACTGAAGCAAGAGCCACAGATACACTGTAGCATGGATCCAGATCTAGTCATAGCTAAAGCAGACCATCAACATGAATGGATTTAAGATCCAACCCAGTATATTGTTATTGACACAAAATGCTTTATATTACATTAAAACACTCAAGCCAACTTTCATACCATAAAACAGGTGAATTGTAGCTAGCAAGTATGTAACTACAACTCAGACTAGTGCTACATAATGTTAACTTTATCCAATTCAGACGTACAAAAAGATATTGCTACAGTACTGCTTCTTAGGGCAATTTCTTAGGTGGGAGACCAATGATGTCATCACTCAGGATGGCCATTTGTACTATTTGTCGCCACTCACACCACTACAGAGTGAATATACACTATCCCAAACCAGCAAAGAAAGTCCCTTCTAGATTTAGATTTCTAGAAAGTTCAGCAGACATCTGGAACCCCATTAGAGGCAGAGAAAAATATGCCTACAGTGGTATCCAGAGTCACATGACTGAATGGGATGGTCGTAATTTCTGGAAGAACCTGAATGGGAGAGAGGCCTCTGAACCTGTGGTAGGGGCAGACAATTTAACAAATTCAGGGTGATGATAAAGTCCCACAGCAAACCATTCTAAAGGGAAAAGGAGCCCAAGAAGGGTAGGATATTTTTAAAAAAGAGAATGCTTAAGGCACAACTACAAACAATTCCAACAAGGAAAAAGAGTAGCATACAGCAGAGGAAGCCCAAGGCTAAGAGCTGTTCTGAAAACAAAAAAGACATGTATAAGAGGTGGAGGGAAGGCCAGGGATGATGTCAGGAATGCTAAAGTGATAGATGAACTGAGGCTAGCACCCTTCTTCAAATATGTCCAAAGCAAAAGACAGATGAAAGAGAAAGGAGTTCATCTACTCAATGTGGATGGAACAATGATAACAGATGACAAAGAAAAGGCTGAAGTGCTCAACTCTGGTTCAGTCTTCTCCCAAAAGAAGAACTACAATCTTCCTGATGAAGGTGTAGTACAAGCTGAAGGGGAAGGATGGCAAGATTGAGAGGCAAATGGTCAAGGATCTTCTAATAGGACTATATGAGTTCAGATCTGCAGGGCTGAATGAACTTCATCCCAGAGCCAGTGGAAGAACTCTCAGGACCATTATCATCTTTGAGAATTCGTGGAAGACAGAAAGTGCCAGATGGCTGGAGAAGGGCTAACACTGTCCCTTTGTACAAGAAAGAAAAAAAGAACTATAGATCAGTTAGTCTATAAAAACGAAACGCACTGGTACAAGTTGGGGAATACTTGCCTCAACAATACTGCAAATGAGAAGGAACTTGGGGTTGTTATAGATCACAAGCCAACAATGTGATGCAGCTGCAAAAAGGGAAAATGCTATTTTGGGCTGCATTAACAGAAGCATCACATTCAAAACACATGAAGTACTAGTTCCACTAAACTCAGCACTAGTCAGACGTGGATTACTGTATCCAGTTCTGAGCACCTAAGTTTTAGAAAGATGCAAAAAAGCTAGAAAGGGAACAGACGAGGGCAACAAGGATGATTCAAGGACTGAAGGCAAAGCCCTATGAGAAAAGATTGAGAGAACTAGGCATGTCCAGCATCAAAAATAGAAGACTGAGAGAGATATGATAGCACTCTACAAGTACCTGAAAGGCTGACACAAAGAGGAAGGACAAGATTTCTTCTCATTCATTCTAGAATGCAGGACACAGAATAACACACTTAAGTTAAAAGAAACCAGATTTAGACTAGACACTAGGAAGAATTTCCTGACTTTCAGAGCAGTACAACAATTGAACAACAATTGAACCTATTACCTGGGTGCTCTCTTGCTAGAGACATTCATAAAACACCTGGACAGTCATCTGAACACGATGGTGTAATTTAGTGTCCTGCAATAGCACAAGGTTGTGCCCGATGGCCTTCTGGTCCCTTGCAACTCTACCGTTCTATGATTCTCTGAGTATTTCCTCTCCCTGTCCATAAATGGAGCTGATAATATTCTTATGGTCCTAGAATCTCTAGAACCCAAAATTACTGATTGCAATCACTGGGCACTGGCCCCAAAGCCCAGGCAAGGGCAGCTTGCCAGGATATCATAATTAAATGTAATCACTTTAAAGTGAAAGAAGGTATGATGTGCATGGCATGTTCTTATGTCTGTCTTGGGAGGGAGAAAAATGGTTTTCTCAGGGTCTGAATAATAAAACCCTCCAAAAAAGGTGTGATTTTTAAAATGCTGACATCTGCTAGTGGTGAGGGTAGTTAAAGATGGGATTGCTGTAATTGATACCACCCACCATGAAGCAAAGAAAGCACTCACTACCTTGAACCTAAATAAAGGAGGAAGGAAAGGAAGAAAACAACAGAGAGCAAGCATACAGCCATCTGTACAACTGGCAGAGGAAATCAAAGAAAAAAAATTGTTGTTGTTAGTTGCAAAGTTGTGTCCGACCCATCGTGACCACATGGACAACATTCCTCCAGGCCTTCTTGTACTCAACCATCCCTCGGAGTCCACTTAAACTCACACCAACTGCTTCAGTGACTCCATCTAGCCACCTCATTCTCTGCCGTTCCCTTCTTTTCCTGTCAGTTGTTCCCAGCATTAGGCTCGTCTCCAGGGAGTCCTTCCTTCTCATTAGGTGGCCAAAGTATTTGAGTTTCATCTTCAGTATCTGGCCGTCTAAAGAGCAGTCAGGCTTCATCTCTTCTAGGACTGACTGGTTTGATCACCATGCTGTCCAAGGGACTCGCAGGAGTCTCCTCCAGCACCACAATTCAAAGGCCTCAATTCTTCAGCACTCAGCCTTCCTTATGGTTCAGCTTTCATAGCCATACATTGCAACTGGGAAAACCATAGCCTTGACTATATACACTTTTGTTGGCAGTGTGATGTCCCTGCTTTTTATATGCTGTCTAAATTTGCCATAGCTTTCCTCCCAGGAGCAAGCGCCTTTAAGTTCTTGGCTGCAGTCCCCATCTGCGGTGATCTTGGAGCCCAGGAAAATAAAATCTGTCACTACCTCCATTTCTTCCCCATCTCTTTGCCAGGAAGTGAGAGGACCAGATGCCATGATCTTAGTTTTCTGGATGTTAGGTTTCAAGCCAACTTTTGTGCTCTCATCTTTCACATGCATCAAGAGGCTCTTTAGTTCCTCTTCACTTTCTGCCATTAGAGTGGTATCATCTGTATATCTGAGGTTGTTGATATTAGCATAGTCAATGAAGCAAAAGTAGATGTTTTTCTGGAACTCCCTAGCTTTCTCCATGATCCAGCGTATGTTGGCAATTCGATCTCTAGTTCCTCTCCCTCTTCGAAATCCTGCCTGGACTTCTGGTAGTTCTCGGTCCACATACTGCTGGAGCCTCACTTGTAGGATTTTGAACATAACTTTGCTAGCATATGAAATGAGTGCAGTGGTGCGGTATTTTGAACATTCTTTGGAATTGCATTGTAAAGTGACCTTTTCCAATCCTGTGGCCACTGTTGAGTTTTCTAGGTTTGCTGGCATATTCAGTGTAGCACTTTTACTGCATCATCTTTTAAGATTTTGCATCTTTGGCTGCAGAGCACATAGTCAATCTGATTTCTGTGTTGACCGTCTGGTGATGTCCATGTGTAGAGTTGTCTCTTGGGTTGTTGGAAAAGAGTTTTTGCTATGACCATCGTATTCGCTTGACAAAATTCTACCAACCTGTGCCCTGCTTCATTTTGTACTCCAAGGCCAAACTTGCCTGTTATTCTGGTTATCTTTTGGTTTCCAACTTTAGCATTCCAATCCCCCATGATGATAGGGATATCATTTTTTTCATGTTAATTCTAGAAGGTGTTGTAGGCCTTCATAGAAATGGTCAACTTCAGCCTCTTCACCACCAGTGGTTGGGGCACAGATTTGGACTACTGTGATGTTGAATGGTTTGGCTTGGATTCGAACTGAGATCATTCTGTCATTTTGGAGATTGTATCCCAGTACTGCTTTCCCTGCTCTTTTATTGACTATGAAGGCTACTCCATTTCTTCTGAGGGATTCTTGTCCGCAGTAGTATACCTGATGGTCATCTGAATTAAATTCACCCATTCCTGTCCATTTTAGTTCACTGATTCCTAAGGTGTCAATGTTCAGTCTTGTCACCTCTTGTTTGACCACATCCAGCTTGCTTTGATTCATGGATCTTACATTCCAGGTTCCTATACAGTATAGATCTTTGCAGTATTGGACTCTCCTTTCACCACCAGATACATCTGCAACTGAGTGTCCTTTCGGCCATGACCCAGTCACTCCATTCTTTCTGGCACTACTAGTACTAGCCCCCTGCTCTTCCCCAGTATCATATTGGACACGTTCCGACCTGAGGGGCTCATCTTCTGGCGTCATATCTTTTTGCCTTTTGGTTCTGTCCATGGGGTTTTCATGGCAAAGATTCTGGAGTGGGTTGCCATTTCCTTCTCCAGTGGATCACATTATATGAGTTCTCTGCTATGACCTGTCCGTCTTGGGTGGCCCTGCACGGCATAGCTCATAGCTTCATTTAGCTACACAAGCCCCTTCACCATGACAAGGCAGTGATCCATGAAGGAGCAAAGAAAAATAAGAAACCAAAAATGAGTAACAGTATGGACAATTTTCTAGAAGGGGCAACAGCTTCAGCAACTTTGCATCACGAAGATTGTTTCCATAAATTTTGCACTATGCAAAACTACATAAAATCTAAAGACAACCACTTAAATTCATTCATATTTAATTTGTTACAGTGAAAATAACAAGTAAAATATCTTTCACAAGTTAAAAATATAGCTTATTGGGGGGTTTGCTTTTACAATAATAGCATAATGTGGTGGTGGAGGAGAGTAGGATTGTTAGTAAACCCCTCAACAATCATTGCCTCTAGAGAGTGAATGGACAACAGATACAACAGTTATTAGATGTGGGACAGAAATAGCATTTTAAGTTCAAGGGATAAGAATTCCATGTGCATTCATGTGCCAAGTATTTCTCTTATCGGCGGTATCAAAAACTCATTGATCTGTCCAAATGTCAAACTCGCTTCTTGCAGGATGGAAGCTGTTTAATTCAATTCATGGGAGAAGCTTCTTTGTGCTAGATTATTACAATCCCAAGGATACTTACAAAGTATTTTTTGTATCTTTCAGTGTTAAATGTTACTATGTTTATGCCACTCCACCAACACTCTAAACCTTTCAGTATCTGATGTTACTGAACCCACATGCTGAGTATTGTTTTTATATGCATACCGCATTGGGAAAGTTATTTTTTTTTTTTTTAGAAACCAAGAATATGAGTCTGCAAATATGTGCATGGAGCATAAATGGCCTTGGTAATTGAGTTAGACGAATAATACAGATGACCCTGGCACCTAGAGGAGTGGGAATTTGGATTGCTAAACAGCAGGGCTTTGTGATGAAAGATCATCTGATGAACCCACATGGTAAATTTATCTTCATTAAAGAAGCACTACAAGTTACTGAAAAAATCCCAGAATTGTTGTACATCCCAATAATATCAGAGACAATTTTAACAAGCTATTATGCATCAGCACAATCTGCAAATGGCATCATAATTACAGGTGATATAGACCAGATTAATGGCAGAAAAAGAAATGGACAGGGGACTTTGGAAAGCATCACGTGTATTGGCCCCAATTCAAATAATATACGAAATAAAACTGACTGATGAGAAAAAATCATGACTTAAATTATACATTTTTTTCTTCATAGATAACCTACATATACCTAACCAGAGAAATTCTTTCTTCTAATACAGGTTCTACAGGTCCTGCTAACTATACTTTTTTCTTTGCCACTTCACATGTAAGTGTAACTTTCTTCCAAATCTATATCACAGAAATTAAACCCAAATTTGTTTAAATATATAGTGGATAAAATGAAGCAATAATCAAGGGGGTTTTGTAATCATTTTTTTTCCTGAAGCCTTAATATGAGATTAAAGTTGTGATGTGAAGCCAAGATTGTTACATTAGATCATCAGGAAAGAAATTTAGGCTCTGAAGAGAAATTAAAATATCAAAATCACTCTCAGATGATGAGGTTGTAAAATCATATATATATAATATATATATATATATATATATATATATAGGAAATTATCACAAAAACATTATTACAAAACATTGCTTTGTTACATGTTATGTAACACTGTTACCTATAAACTCCACAGATTTGTCCAACCATGGAAAAATTTTCTCACAGAAACTGTCATTCACAGGCACTCTTAAGAAGTGGGATTCTGGGATAAAGTCAGGCTTGGGGCAAGTGTTACTAGCATTTAAGACATAGCCAATGTCATTCTGTTGCATCAGATCCTACAAAGAAGAAAAGCAATAGCTACTGTTAAAAAGGCACCATTTGCAAGTCAATATAAGAAAGATAATTTTTTAAACAGATGATAAGAATGGAGCCAAAACTACTCTTCCTCACCCCCACAAACATTTTAGGTAGAGTCAGAAAATAGCTTTTTCCAATTATTTTTGTAGAAACATTCATGTGTCCATTCAAGTCTGTTGGTCTCCACTTCAATAGATTTCACTTGAACAACAGTAAAATACTTGTCTATGTAGCATAGCCTCGTCATACTATTTCTCTGCAAGTTAAAACGCTTTCCCAGTTTTCCAGAAGTGTGAAAATGCTGCTGCTAGAAACTCTCTTTAAAGAAGTGGATAAGTGATCTGTTCATTAGCTGCACTGGCTTTCTGATCTGTTTTCAGGTCAATTCCAAGTGTTGCTTTGAGTTTCAAAGCATGACAGAATCTGGGCACCACAGAATCTAAAGGAATGTCTCCTCCAGTATGTGCCCTCTTGGAGCCCTGCCCACCATCAGAAACCCTCCAGCAGGTGGCCGCAACAGAGGGGCCCTCCTCAATTGTAGCAATCGACTCATACATGCCCTCCCAAGGAGGCTTTCCAAAGTCCCTGCATTACTATCAGGTGACAGGTGAAGTCCTGTCTTTCCCTCGGACATTTTGGTGCTTAGTTTCTTTGATTTTATGGTTTGTTTATTTATTGGAGTCATATCCCACTTTTCCCAATGGACTCAACGTGGCTTACATCATTTTCTTCCACCAGCTCCCAGTCTTATGCCCACAATAACAAACCTGTGAAGTAGGTTGGGCTTAGAGTCCGTGATTGGCCCAGTCATCCAGTTGGCTCCATGGCTGAAAGGGGACTATAACCCAGAGTCCCAATCTTCTACTCTTAACCACTACACCACACTGGCTCTCTAATGCACCTGACAGCTGATCAGGCGCATCAAGGATACAGTGACCTTTCTCCCCACTCCCATGGGTATCTTGGGCAACGCCACCAACGTTTCATCCATTTGCTTGTCAGTGAAGACAGGGAGTGAAGGGGAACACAGACTGCTGACAACCTTCACACCAGCTTGCAAGCCAAACCCACAAGCCTGGGTGAGGGACAGCCTCCTGCTCTTCACCCCACATTACCAGATCCTCAGAAGGTCTTGCAGTATCATGGGGACAGCCATAATTGAAGAATATGGCTCTCCACACCACATGCCACCAGCAGCTGTGCAGCAACAATGTGGAATGGGGGACACCTATATGGCTTTCTGTATATTGACAGAGATAGAGATGCTGATGGGAGATACAGATGATATTGTTCTAGCATAAGGGTCCTCTGGCACAATTGCAACAGCTTCATTTGGCACAATGGAATTCCCAGAGATCATCTGGATGAGCTAAAATGATCAGTGTTGTGCTACAAGTCCTTTATAGTAGAGTAGTGTGTTAGATGTATGACCCTCTAGGATATTGTCCACATATTTCAATGCAGTGTTGCATTTTATTACCATTCTATCTTGTTTTTTATCCTTGTGATCCACCTAGAGAACGTTATAGGTCACATCAAAAGGAACTGATTAATGATTTTATTACTAATAAACAACATCAACTGAGTTTGCATATGGAAGAGGCAGGCAAGCATTTTCATGAAAAACCAACTCCCAAAGAGGTAGTCTTTTGACACCTTTAGCAGCAGCTCAAAGCACTAACCTTGTTGAGGACATCCCTCTGACACCCAAGGTAGAGATGTGGAAGAATCCGAGTTGGCCCAGTGTTCGAGACAGGTAAACAGGGTTGAGAAATACAGGAAGGAACCAGAACAGATTTTCCTTCACAAAGGCCAGGAAAACAACTGGAAAATTCAGCAAATCCACCTGAAGGTAACAATGACTCAAATTTCAGTTTTAAGCATAGGAAGACATTGTGTAGCATCATATAACATCATTCACATCAAGTTAATTCAAAGATGTTCATTAAATAATTTGATATCACCCTTACATGTATGAACTGCTTGTTATTGCTGTTGTTAGTCGCGAAGTCCTGTCTGACCCTTTGCAACCCCATGGACAACATTCCTCCATGCTCTCCTGTCCTCCACCATCCCCAGAGTCCACTTAAGCTCACACCAACTGTCTCAGTGACTCCATCTAGCCACCTCATCCTCTGCTGTCCCCTTCTTTTGCCATCTATTGTTCCCAGCATTAGACTCTTCTCCAGGGAGTCCTTCCTTCTCATTAGGTGGCCAAAGTACTTGAGTTTCATCTTCAGTATCTGGCCTTCTAAAGAGCAGTCAGGGTTGATCTCCTCTAGGACTGACCGGTTTGGTCGCCTTGCAGTCCAAGGGACTCGCAGGAGTCTCCTCCAGCACCACAATTCAAAGGCCTCAGTCCTTTAGTGCTCAGCCTTCCTTATGGTCCAGTGTTCACAGCCATACATTGCAACTGGGAAAACCATAGCCTTGACTATACGCACTTTTGTTGGCAGGGTGATGTCTCTGCTTCTTAGTATGCTGTCTAGATTTGCCATAGCTCTCCTCCTGAGGAGCAAGCGTCTTTTGATTTCTTGGCTGCAGTCACCGTCTGTGGTGATCTTGGAGCCCAAGAAAATAAAATCTATCACTACCTCCATCTTCCCCATCTATTTGTCAGGAAGTGATAGGACTGGATGCCATGACCTTAGTTTTCTGGATGTTAGGTTTCAAGCCAACTTTTGTGCTCTCTTCTTTCACCCGCATCAAGAGGTTCTTTAGTTCCTCTTCACTTTCTGCCATGAGAGTGGTATTATCTGCATATCTGAGGTTGTTGATATTTCTCCCAGCAATCTTAATTCCAACTTGTGATTCATCTAGACCTGCCTTTCTCATGATGTGCTCTGTATATAAGTTAAATAGGCAGGGTGACAGTATACAGCCTTGCCGGACTCCTTTCTCAATTTTGAACCAATCAGTGGTTCTGTGTCCAGTTCTCATTGTTGCTTCTTGACCCACATATAGGTTTCTCAAGAGACAAATAAGATGGTCTGGTACTCCCATCTCTTTAAGAACTTGCCACAATTTGTTGTGATCCACACAATCAAAGTCAATGAAGCAGTCAATGAAGTAGATGTTTTTCTGGAACTCCCTAGCTTTCTCCATGATCCAGCGTATGTTGGCAATTTGATCTCTAGTTCCTCTTTCTCTTCGAAATCCTGCCTGTACTTCTGGTAGTTCTTGGTAGTTCAGCAGTCCACATACTGCTGGAGCCTAGCTTGTAGGATTTTGAGCATCACTTTGCTAGCATGTGAAATGAGTGCAAAGATGCGGTAGTTTGAATATTCTTTGGCATTGCCCTTCTTTGGGATCAGAATGTAAACTGACCTTTTCCAATCCTGTGGCCATTGCTGAGTTTTCCAAATTTGTTGGCATATTCAGGGTAGCACTTTTACTGCATCATCTTTTAGGATTTGAATAGCTCAGCTGGAATACTATTGCCACCACTAGCTTTGTTGTTGCTCAGACTTCCTAAGGCCCATTTGACTTCACATTCCAGGATGTCAGCTCGAGGTCAGTGACCACCCCATTGTGGTTATCAGGGACGTTAAGCTCTTTCTTGTATAGTTCTAGCTATTCTCTGGAATTCTGCATTCAATTGGGTGTATCTTTCTCCCTTGCCTTTCACTTCCCTTCTTTCCTCAGCTATTTATAAAGCTTCCTCAGACAGCCATTTTGCCTTCTTGCATTTCTTTTTCTTTGAGATGGTTTTAGTTGCTACCTCTTGTACAATGTTACGAACCTCCATCCATAGTTCTTCAGGCACTCTGTCTATCAGATCTAATTCCTTAAATCTATTTGCCACCTCTACTGTATATTCATCAGGGATATGATTTAGGTCATACCTGAGTGGCCTAGTGCTTTTCCCTACTTTCTTCAACTTAAGCCTAAATTTTGCAACAAGGAGCTCATGATCTGAGCCACAGTCAGCTCCTGTTCTAGTTTTTACTGACTGTATAGAGCTTCTCCATCTTTGGCTGCAGAGCACATAGTCAATCTGATTTCTGTGTTGACCGTCTGGTGATGTCCATGTGTAGAGTCGTCTCTTGGGTTGTTGGAAAAGAGTGTTTGCTATGACCATTGTATTCTCTTGACAAAATTCTACCAACCTGTGCCCTGCTTCATTTTGTACTTCAAGGCCAAACTTGCCTGTTATTCCCGTTTTCTTTTGGCTTCCTCCTTTAGCATTCCAATCCCCCATGGTGATAAGGATATCATTTTTTTGGTGTTAATTCTAGAAGGTGTTGTAGGCCTTCATAGAACCGGTCAACTTCATCCTCTTCAGCACCAGTGGCTGGGGCATTGACTTGGACTACTGTGGTGTTGAATGGTTTGGCTTGGATTCGAACTGAAATCATTCTGTCATTTTGGAGATTGTATCACAGTACTGCTTTTCCTACTTTTTTATTGACTATGAAGGCTACATGTCTTCTTAGGGATTCTTAGGGATACATCCACAACTGTCCTTTTGGCTTTGATCCAGTAGCTCCATTCTTTCTGGCGCTACTAGTCCTAGCCCCCTGCTCTTCCCCAGTAGCATATTGGACATGTTCCGACCTGAGGGGCTCATCTTCAGGCGTCATATCTTTTTGCCTTTTGGTACTGTCCATGGGGTTTTCATGGCAAAGATACTGGAGTGGGTTGCCATTTCCTTCTCCAGTGGATCACGTTATATCAGAGCTCTCTGCTATGACCTGTCTGTCTTGGGTGGCCCTGCATGGCATAGCTCATAGCTTCATTGAGCTACACAAGCCCGTTCGCCACAGCAAGGTAGTGATTCATGAAGGGGAACACCACGAAAAAGGTAAGTTTTCCATGACTTTTCTCACAATGCTTTTCAATGAAACCTGTGTCCACCGCCTGCCAATACTTTTTATTACTGTTAGAGAAGACCAACAGCATCAGCCTGCATGTTTTTCACTTGCACCTACAGACACCATACCCAACTGCTGGCCATGATCCCCAAATCCTCTTGTTCCTTTGGAAGCAAGCTTCTACTAGTAGACGAATGTCAGGAAAAAGCGTACAGAGAACCCCATGAAAAAGCTTGACTCACATCAAGACCTGGTTACATCTTAAGCTCTCATGCATCCTCATATGGCACTGCACGTGTAATTTCTCTCTTAGCATTTCAAGCTAATATCACAGTAAAGAGAGGCTTCAAGTAAGCCTGGCACATGAAAGGCTTCAAGGTCTTCAGCAATTTCAACTAACTGAAATTAAGCACTCATCAATACTGGAGCATTGGCATGGAGGATCACTATTCCAGGACACAATATCTTCCCCAAAGATCTGTGATGATTGCAAGCTGAGCCCTTAGCATGCAGCAGAAGTGCCATCTACAGTTCAGAGCTTTGCTGGTGTGGCACAGTGAAGAGTCCCTCTTCGAACCACATCTCTGCCATGGAACAACCAGATAGCCTTGGGCAAGCTAATCCCTCAGTGCTCCCCTTGTAATGTGGGAATGACAACGCAAGCTGCCTTGCAGAGCTGTTGTAAGAATGCCATCAAGACAATTTAATAGACATATGTATCTTACTGACTTAAGATGAGACATTCAAAAAAGTTCCCACCATGACAAACCCCTGAAAATCAGTCAAAAATCAAAAATGCAATGCATATGGAGCACTCTGAATAAGGAAAAGCAATACATTTTTAACATTACAACCAAGATTGGCCAGAATCTGCCCTGGCATTACAGAAGGTTGTCTTCCATTTTTGTCAGCATAAATACATAAATAGCCAAAAAAAAAGCCAAGGTAATTTAAGCCTTGATTATAGAAATATTTCTGAAAGTAAAGTCTCTGATTCAAATCTCACTATTGCATCAATAGCATACAGGAGAGCAATGCCCATGAAAGAAGGATAGGAGTAGCGTATGCTAGTCTATGGGATGGCCCCAATCACCTAATCAGAGTACTGTGTTTTCAGAAGCCTTTGAACCTATACATAACTTGAACGTTTTGGGGGTGTTATACTATTTCAGATGCAAACCTGTAACTAGGCAAGCAGTCCACAGAGAAGCCTGAGGCACTGGCTGTCTCTCTGCTATTGCAGACCCGATGCATGTGTACACACTGCTGAATCACAACTTAACATGATGATTTCATGTGACTTTGGGTTGCACACTTCTCCCTCCATTCTGGTAGGGGGAGATTCGAAGCTTCTTTTTGCTTTTTATGGCAATTTAGCATTATGTCCAAACAAGTATGCTTTGTTGAAACAAGATAGCTTTATGATTTCACAGAATCTGGTCAATCACAATTGAGGGTCCAGATGTTACAACAAACTGGTTAAACTGAAATGGCAGGCAAAGCTTTTAAATTTCTCCTTGAGAACTGGGCCGGGTGAATATGAGCACAAGAGTCCAAGTCTTACTGCAATCCATCTTTGTAACTCAGGCTAAACTATAAGAGGGCAATAGCAGTACTCAAATATTGTAGTTAGAATGCCATACAGGGCAGGTTTGCCCATCATGACAATAGTGGAATGATTCTGCAAAGTGCATATGACAACCCCCACAAACAGTTGGGTTGTTGTGGGCACCCTGTTTGCTCTTGGATGCTCCTTCCTCCAAGTAGCATCTCAGGGACCCTGCAGGAGCAGCAAAGCTCTTGGCACCCTCCCCACTGGGATGCCAAGCTGCTTTTGGCTTGTTGTGTCTTCTTTGTCCCATTATCATTATTCTAGCTGTTGCTGCTACTACAGGAAATTGTGAAAACTAGTGTAGCCTTGAGCATGCTCTCACTCTTGCTCTCTGTGTCTTTGTGAAGCCTGCTACTCCCTCTCCACCCCCTCCCATTAAAAAAAGGCAAAAAAGCTTCAGTGAGCTGAAAACAGCTCAATGGGGAGGAAGATCAAGCCAACCTCAGAAAATGCTGCTTTCTAACTTGTGAGGTGGCTGGTCCCAGCAGTGGCCCACTCTTGCCAAACCAGTCATTAGCTGCAATGTTTTATTCACTATCATCCAGGTACAGATAGCATACCAACCAACAGATGGTAAAACAATCCAGAGAGCAGCCCAGAGTTCTTACCATGGGTTGTTGAAGAAAAACAACCCACAATGGTAAGCCAGGCTGGGCTTGCATGACACAACCACCAATGGTTCACTGTTATGGTTGGTTGGTTGGTTTCACATCATGTGAACCACATCATTCAGAGCAAGAGAGTTTACACAGGTGTGTGGAAGTTTAGTGGCGTTCTTCCTAATATTCAGCCAAAACTTCGCTTCATGGAATGTCAGCCTGTTATTCCACTTCTTGGACTCTGGGATGATCAAGAGATCCTGTCTTTCCTCTTTGTGATAGTCTTTCAAGTACTTGTAGAGTGCTAGCATATCTCTTCTCAGAGCTAAACATGCCCAGTTCTTTCAATCTCTCCTCATAGGGCTTTGTTGCCACTCAATGTGGATAAGTGCAAGGTCTTGCACTTGGGGCATAAAAATAGCTGTCATAAGTACAGGTTAGGTGACAAGTGGCTGGAGAGCAGCACTTGTGAAAGGGACCTCGGGGTACTGGTTGACCGCAGGCTAAACATGAGTCAGCAGTGTGATGCGGTGGTCAAGAGGGCGAACGCCACCCTTGGTTGCATAGCCAGAAGTGTGGCTTCTAGATCAAGAGAGGTATTACTACCACTCTACACGACTCTGGTGCGCCCGCAACTGGAGTATTGTGTTCAGTTTTGGGCCCCTCATTACAGAAAGGATATAGCCAGGTTGGAGTCAGTGCAGCGTAGGGCCACAAGGATGGTGGCTGGTTTGCAGGGGATGCCATATGAGGCAAGACTGAGGGAACTGGGTCTCTTCAGCTTGGAGAAGAGGAGACTCAGAGGGGACATGTTGGCAACATACAAGTATGTGAGGGGGTGTCACATGGAGATGGGGAGAGGCCTGTTCTCCCCTGCAGAGGAAGGCAGGACGCGCTCCAATGGAGCAAAGCTCAGGGAGCCAAGGTTCAATTTGGATGCCAGGAAGCACTTCCTGACAGTTAGGACACCGAGGGTGTGGAATGGGCTTCCACGGGAGGTCGTTGAGGCCCCATCGGTGAGGGTGTTCAAAGACAGGCTGGACATGCACATGGTGGGCATGTCATGAGCGGAGCCGGCTGGTGCCGGAGGTCAGACTAGATGGCCCGGGAGGCCCCTTCTGACTCGCTCTGTTTCTATGTTTCTATGTTGCCAGTCCCCAGATCTCTCTCGCTCTGTCTCTCTGTCTCTGTCTCTGTCTCTCTCTCATTTACTTACTTACTGTCCTTTGCAAAAGCCTCAGGACAGCTTACAAAGATCATCTTTGTTGCCCTCCTCTGAACCCTTTCCTGCTTGTCTGCAGCTTTCTTAAAGTGTGATGTCCAGAACTGGACACAGTACTCCAGTTGATGTCTTACTTGCATGGAGTATAGGGGAACTAGCAATTCATGGGAGTTGAAAGTGATACTTCTATTAATGCAGCCTAAAATAGCATTTGCCCTTTTTGCAGCTGCATCACATTGCTGACTCAAATAACAGCCTGAGATCTACAGCAGCCTTCATTATCCTTCTCACTTACAGCACTGCTGAACCAAGTATTGCCCATCCTGTAACAATGCATTTGGCTTATTCTTCTTAGGTGCAGAACTTGGCATTTGTCCCTACTGAATTTCACTCTGTTGCTTTCAGCCCAGCACTCCAATCTATCAAGATCTCCTTCAATCTCCTTCCTGTCTTCCAGGGTGTTAGCTATCCCACTCAGTTTTGTGTCATTTGCAAATCTGATAATCGCTTCCTGCACTCCCTCATCCAAGTCATTAATAAAAATGTTGAAGAGCAATGGGGCCAGGACAGAACCCTGTGATACCCTACTTATTACCTCTCTCCAGTTTGAGAAGATGCCATTGATAAACACTCTCTGAGTCCAATTCTGTAGCCAACTGTGGACACACCAAATAGTTGTTCCATCTAGCCCACTTTTTGCTAGTTTGCTCATCTGGGTATCATGGGGCATTTTATCAGAAGTTCTGCTGAAGTCAAGATAGATTACATCCACAGCATTCCCACAGTCCATCAGGGAGGTTGCCCGTTAAAAAAACAAAATCAGATTGCAAGTAGTCCCTGAGTTACAAACAGCCTGTACTTATGAATGCACAAACTGCCATGCTATATGAGTACCTCTAGAGAACAGCTGCAAACATCTCTAGGGAACTGTGTGATGCAATTGGTGATGTGTCATCAGTGGCAGCCTAGTTCCCTGGAGTTACAGTAGCTATGGCTTTTTGTTCTAGGCATCAGCTTGAGTGTACCCAAGCCAGTGTCTTTCAGGGCATGTGTAGTGTGCGCTTGCCCTTGTAACCAGGTTGTCAGATGCTGTGATGAGAAAAAGAAAATGACTACAAGCAACCCCTGAGGCCTACCTCAAAAATGTGACTCCAGTGGTAACTCTCCCCACCAGCAGCACAATCTAAACTTAACTTTTCAGCACCAGGTCTATCTCCATCATTATCAGCTAATGTTAGCCTTAATGTTTTATCAATAGTGTTCTAAACTGTTTTAAGAACTGTTTCTTTCTTCATACTGTACATGCACACACACACATACAGATTCTCATTCTCCCTCTCTCTCTCCAGTACCTGTAGTTACTTTATTATTATTGTATTATCATCATTCTCCTTCATGGATCACTGCCTTGTCGTGGCGAAGGGGCTTGCGTAGCTCAATGAAGCTATGAGCTATGCCATGCAGGGTCACCCAAGACGGACAGGTCATAGCAGAGAGCTCTGACAAAACGTGATCCACTGGAGAAGGAAATGGCAACCCACTCCAGTATCTTTGCCATGAAAACCCCATGGACAGTACCAAAAGGCAAAACGATATGACACCGGAAGATGAGCCCCTCAGGTCAGAACGTGTCCAATATGCTACTGGGGAAGAGTGGAGGGCTAGTACTGGTAGTGCCAGAAAGAATGAAGCGACTGGGTCAAAGCCGAAAGGACACTCAGTTGCCGATGTATCTGGAGGTGAAAGGAAAGTCCGATGCTGCAAAGATCTTTACTCCATAGGAACCTGGAATGTAAGATCCATGAATCAAGGCAAGCTGGATGTGGTCAAACAAGAGATGACAAGACTGAACATTGACATCTTAGGAATCAGTGAACTAAAATGGACAGGAATGGGTGAATTTAGTTCAGATGACCATCAGATATACTACTGCGGGCAAGAATCCCTCAGAAGAAATGGAGTAGCCTTCATAGTCAATAAAAGAGCAGGGAAAGCAGTATTGGGATACAATCTCCAAAATGACAGAATGATCTCAGTTTGAATCCAAGGCAAACCATTCAACATCACAATAGTCCAAGTCTATGCCCCAACCACTGGTGCTGAAGAGGCTGAAGTTGACCGGTTCTATGAAGGCCTACAACACCTGCTAGAATTAACCCCAAAAAATGATGTCCTTATCATCATGGGGGATTGGAATGCTAAAGTAGGAAACCAAAAGATAACCGGAATAAGAGGCAAGTTTGGCCTTGGAATACAAAATGAAGCAGGGCATAGGCTGGTAGAATTTTGTCAAGAGAATATGATGGTCATAGCAAACACTCTTTTCCAACAACCCAACAGACGTCTCTACACATGGCCATCACCAGACGGTCAACACAGAAATCAGATTGACTATGTGCTCTGCAGCCAAAGATGGAGAAGTTCTATACAGTCAGTAAAAACTAGACCAGGAGCTGACTGTTGCTCAGATCATGAGCTTCTGGTGGCAAAATTTAGGCTTAAGTTGAAGAAAGTAGGGAAAAGCACTAGGCCACTCAGGTATAACATAAATCATATCCCTGATGAATATACAGTAGAGGTGACAAATAGATTTAAGGAATTAGATCTGATAGACAGAGTGCCTGAAGAACTATGGATGGAGGTTCGCAACATTGTACAAGAGGCAGCAACTAAAACCATCCCAAAGAAAAAGAAAGGCAAGAAGGCAAAATGGCTGTCTGAGGAAGCTTTACAAATAGCTGAGGAAAGAAGGGAAGCGAAAGGCAAGGGAGAAAGAGAAAGATACAAACAATTGAATGCAGAATTCCAGAGAACAGCTGGAAGAGATAAGAATGCCTTCCTAAATGTACAGTGCAAAGAAATAGAAGAAAACAATAGAATAGGGAGGAGCAGAGATCTCTTCAAGAAAATTAGAGATATGAAGGGAACATTTCATGCAAAGATGGGCATAATAAAAGACCAAAATGGCAGGGACCTAACAGAGGCAGAAGAGATTAAGAAGAGGTGGCAAGATTACACAGAAGAACTATACAAGAAAGAGCTTAACTTCCCTGATAACCACGATGGGGTGCTCACTGACCTCGAGCCAGACATCCTGGAATGTGAAGTCAAATGGGCCTTAGGAAGTCTGAGCAACAACAAAGCTAGTGGAGGTGACAGAATTCCAGCTGAGCTGTTCAAAATCCTGAAAGACAATGCAGTTAAAGTGCTACACTCAATATGCCAGCAAATTTGGAAAACTCAACAGTGGCCACAGGATTGGAAAAGGTCAGTTTACATTCCAATCCCCAAGAAGGGCAATGCCAAAGAATGTTCAAACTACCGCACCATTGCACTCATTTCACATGCTAGCAAAGTGATGCTCAAAATCCTACAAGCTAGGCTCCAGTATGTGGACCGAGAACTACCAGAAGTACAGGCAGGATTTCGAAGAGGGAGAGGAACTAGAGATCAAATTGCCAACATACGCTGGATCATGGAGACAGCCAGGGAGTTCCAGAAAAAGATCTACTTCTGTTTCATTGACTATGCTAAAGCCTTTGATTGTGTGGATCACAACAAATTGTGGCAAGTTCTTAAAGAGATGGGAGTACCAGACCATCTTATTTGTCTCTTGAGAAACCTATATGCAGGTCAAGAAGCAACAGTGAGAACCGAACACGGAACCACTGATTGGTTCAAAATTGAGAAAGGAGTTCGGCAAGGCTGTATACTGTCACCCTGCCTATTTAACTTATATGCAGAGCACATCATGAGAAAGGCAGAGCTAGATGAATCACCAGTTGGAATCAAGATTGCTGGGAGAAATATCAACAACCTCAGATATGCAGATGATACCACTCTCATGGCAGAAAGTGAAGAGGAACTAAAGAGCCTCTTGATGCGGGTGAAGGGGCAGAGCGCAAAAGTTGGCTTGAAACTCAACATTAAGAAAACTAAGATCATGGCATCTGGTCCTCTCACTTCCTGGCAAATAGATGGGGAAGAAATGGAGGTAGTGCCAGATTTTATTTTCCTGGGCTCCAAGATCACCGCAGACGGGGACTGCAGCCAAGAAATTAAAAGATGCTTACTTCTGGGGAGGAAAGCTGTGGCAAATCTAGATAGCATACTAAAAAGCAGAGACATCACCCTGCCAACAAAAGTGCGTATAGTCAAGGCTATGGTTTTCCCAGTTGCAATGTATGGCTGTGAAAGCTGGACAATAAGGAAGGCTGAGCGCAAAAGGATTGAGGCCTTTGAGTTGTGGTGCTCGAGAAGACTCCTGCAAGTCCCTTGGACCGCAAGGCGATCAAACCGGTCAGTCCTAGAGGAGATCAACCCTGACTGCTCTTTAGAAGGCCAGATAGTGAAGATGAAACTCAAATACTTCAGCCACCTAATGAGAAGGAAGGACTCCCTGGAGACGAGTCTAATGCTGGGAACAACAGATGGCAAAAGAAGAAGGGGACGGCAGAGGATGAGGTGGCTGGATGGAGTCACTGAGGTGGTTGGTGTGAGCTTGAGTGGACTCCGGGGGATGGTGGAGGACAGGAGGGCCTGGAGGAATGTTGTCCATGGGGTCGCGATGGGTCGGACTCGACTTCGCGACTAACAACAACAACAATTATCATCATTATTACAATGCTATATTGCATTTAGGATGTTTTAGTGAATATGGAAGTGTTTCTTAAGTGTTTTATATGCACAAAAATGTAAAATATATACGTATACTAAGACAAACATTTGGCTTATGTAATTCAACTTAAGGATGTTCTCAGGAATAGAACTTGGTAGTAACCTGGAGACTACCTGTAGTTCGGCCTGGTTTGTTCTTGAGAAATCCATGTTGGCTTCTAGTAATCACTGCATTGCTTTTAAGTTGTTTGCAGACTGACTGCTGTATAATCTGCTACAGAATTTTCCAGGGATTGATGTCGGACTGGCTAGTCTGTAGTTCCCAGGTTCATCTTATTTTTTTCCTTTCTTGAAAATAGGGACAACATTGGATCTTCTCTATTTATCTGGTTAGGGTCAGGGTTAGGGTCAACCCAATTAGACGATCTTTGACCATTTGCCTATCAATCCTGAGCTTCCATTCTGCTCCTTCAGCTTGTACTTCCCTTCATCAGGAAGGTGATAAATCTTCTTTTGGGAGAAGAATGAACCAAAGCAGGAATTGAGCACTTTTCTTTGTCATCTGTTATCATTTTGCTATCCACATTGAGTAGCTGAATTCCCATTTCTTTCCTCTTTTACTTTGGACTTATCTGAAGAAGGCCCTTTTGTTGCTCTTAGCATCCCTTGCTAGCCTTAGTTCATTCTTAGTTGTAGCCTTGATCCCATCCTTGCAATTCCATGCTATCTGCCTGTATTCTTTCTTTGTAGCCTGGCCTTCCTTCCACTTCTTAAATATGTTCTTTTTTGTTTTCAGATCTTCTCTAAGCTTTTTGTGAAGCCACATGGGTGTCGTTTTCTTCTACTCTTTTCCCTTGTTGAAATTGCTTGTAATTGTTTCTTTAGGATTTCCTTTTATAAAAATTCCTGCCCTTGTTGGTCTCCTTTTCTCATTAGAGCCACTTGCCATGGGACCGTATCATTTTTCTGAGCTTAATAAAATTGGCTTTCTTGAAATCCAAGGTACATGTTTGACTATATTTGCCTTTTGCTTCCTTTAGAATCAAGAATTCAAGACTGGCATGGTCACTTTCCATCAGAGTTCCTGTAGCTGTCACCTGGTCCACTAGGTCTTCCCTGTTGGTTAGTATCAAGTCAAGGACAGCCATTCCTCTTCTTCCTCCCTCCACTTTCTATTGGAGGATGTTATCAGCAACACATGTTAGGAATTTTTTGTCTCCCAACAGTTATCAGGGAAATTGAAGTACCCCATAACAATGACATAATGCCTCTTTGCAACACTGGCAATGTACTTTTCTAAAATTTCCTCCTCCTCTTCTCCTTGTAATAGAGTCAATAATAGACTCCAGCCATTGTGTTCCTTTTATTCCTTGGTCCATTTATCGTAATCCAGATGCTCTTGATGGGGCTAAGTGCATTCTCCTGCATTTTTCTGCAGAGAGCTTTAACATATAGTGCAACTCAACTTTCTATTCTTTTTGAACAGGTTATATCCTTCAGTTGTTGAATTCCAGTCATGGGACTCATTCCACCAAGTTTCAGTTATATCGATCAAGTCATATTCACCCTTGTGTATTAAGAGTTCATGTTCATGTTGTTTCCCATACTCTGAGCAGCAGTGCATGGACACTGAAGACTGCATGCTTTATACTCTAGCTTCATTCCTACATTTTTGAGCAGCTCTCTCTGTTGGTTAGAGCTGCTCTCTGTGTTGTGATGCATAAACCTTTGTCTGTTGTTACATTCAGCTGTACTTCTCCCTCCCCTTTAGGATTTTGTTTAAAGCCCTCCTAATAAACTTCATGCTGTGGCCAAACTCATTCTTTGCAGTCCTTGTAAGGTGCAACCCATCCCTTGCCAGCAGTCCATCTTCCAAGAAGTGTAGCCCGTGGTCCCAGAATCCGAATTTCTCACATCGGCATCACCTTTGTAGCCAGGCATTTACCTAGTTTTCTTTCCCTGTCTTTTACTCTTCCAAGAACTGGAAGGATTGAAGAGAAAACTATCTGGGCCCCAAAGTTCTTGATTTTCCTCCCTAAGGCTTTGAAGTCTGACACTATTTCGTCAAAGCTCTGCTTGGCAGTATCATTTGTTCCTGAATGTATAAGAAGGAAGGAATTATGTGTCAGTGGGGCTAAATGAGCCTCTTTGATATAATCTTTCAGTTATATCACTAATCAGTTCTCCAGGGATGCAGCATACTTGACAAGTCCACAGGCCTTCCTGACATACATGTACAGTGGTACCTCAGCTCACAAATGCCTCAGTTCACAACCTAATCGGATCATGAACAAAAATTTCATAAAAATTTTGACTTGGGTGGCAAATTCCACATTGGGTGGTGACCGTGATTGTGGCCATCTCCCCCCCCTCACAAGTGGGGAGATGGTCACGATTGTGCTGGGGGTGGGGGGGGGGGAGATGGCCAGATCACGCCTGTCTTTCCTGTACAAGCGCAACCACAATCTCTGCCATCTCCCCCGCAGTATGATTGTGCCCATCTCCCCGAGCATGCCCACGTGTGCACCCATCTCTTCCCCCACACGCGCCCACATTCGCGTCTGTCTCTGCCCCCCCCCAACGCGCTGGGGATGATAGGCGAGTGCAGGGATGATGGGTGCAATCGCAGTCATGCTGCGGGGGGGGGGGGAGATGGCCGCGCTCATGCTTGGGGTGGGGGGGGGGTGGAGATGGCCACGATCTTTGTTGTTCTTTATTACTTTGCTTCACATTTTTCTGATTAAAAAAATAGTTACACAATGGATTAATCTTACTTACATTGAACCTTATGGGGAAATTGAACCTGGCTCATGACCAATTTGGGGCACGACCAGAGTCCTGGAACAGATTAAGTTCATGAGCCAAGGTACCACTGTATTTCCATCCCATGCAATAGGAAATCTTCCACAACTAATCCTTTATCTTTTTGTTCCTGCAAGCCTTAGTATCATTGCCACTGCTTGGTTGACCTTTAGCCTCTTGTTCAGTGTTGCACAAGATGACTCTTCCACTGCAGACTGCCCTCCAGTTGGATCCTCGAGTAACTGAAAGTGGTTTCCTAGTGTCACTACTGTCACTGGTGCAGAGCGTCTTCTCACTCTTCTGCACCTAAATGCCACCCTTTTCCAGGGAGTTCATTTTCCTTTCCCTCAGAATTCTCCTTTTCTGTCTCAGCTTACTGTTACACTTCTAGTTTCTGTACTACTCTTAGCTGTTGCAGTTTCACTGCTCTGCCAAAAAACTCTTCATCTTCCTCTATTCCCTTGAGGGTGGATACTTGCTGCTCTAGTGCTTTCACCTGTTTTTCCTAACAAGGCTACTAGCTTGCATGTGTTGCACATGTAGACCATATTGACCTTAGGCAAGAAAACAAACATTGCACAGATGTTGCAGGTCACCACCACTGGGGAGTCTTCTTGGTCCATTCTTCCTGCTACCTTTTTGATTGCTGGTCCCGCTGTAACAACCAGTGCTTTCTCCTGTCTTTCTGAAGGTTAACAACACAGTCCTACCAGTAAATGGGAGGGTGTTACAAAGAAGAAAACAAATTATTTACCAACTAAAATAAAAGGTCACTTCTCAAAGTACAGGATGATATTGTTAATATTAAATATAGTTGCTTACCATTCCAAAGAGGTGAGAGAGGATTCCCCACTAAATAAAATACCACTTGTTTTTCCATCAGATCAGATTCATTCATTCATTCATTCATTCATTCATTCATTCATATTGCGATTTATATCTTGCCTTTTTCCTCAAAGGGCTCAAGGCAGCTTACATGATCTCTCCTCCTCCATCTTATCCCCACTATAGATTGCCCTGAACTCCATCCCACAAGAAAGAACAGATACTGTAGACCAGTCTTCCCCGTCTTCCATTTTTCTTTGCAGCAAGAACCTTGGGGTTTTGAGCCTACAGGTGATAGACCTTTTTCTCACAGTTTGCATCCCAACCTCAAATGGACCTCTCTTCCCATGTTTCCCCTGGCAAAAACACTGCAGAAGACAATGACGAAAGCCCATAGTTTCCAGGGTTCATGTTCCTACTTATTTTCTGATGTGTAATATCTCATCATTTGCTAGCATTTCCCCAATGCATTCTATTCAGAACAAACAGATCAGTCTCTGTGCAAAAGAATAGGTAGACAAGGTAGCAACCTTGTGATACTCCCTGTTAATTATAAATACTTTGAAGAAAAAAGGTCTTGTAGGTGTAGATTAACCCCTTCTCCCCAAGTGAGGCCCACAGAACATGGGTGAAGGGGAAATGTGAAAGGGAAAGCCTTGTACCCTGGGCTATCTCCTCCACACTGTACCCAAAATATAGAAAAAATGACTGAATGCTCAACCTTCTCCAGGCCTTAGTAATCTTCTTTATTGGCTCTGTGTTTAGGTTTCTTTCTGACTAAGCTCCTCTATCTCCACTTTTCCCACCTCTTCAGCCATCTCAGGCAGCCAGTGACTCCTCCTTTCCCCACTGTCCACACTTTGTAAACAGCTGCTTCTCTCTCTTTCTCAGCCAAGACTTTTCCACAGTTCACTCCCTTGTTCATCTCCCACATGCTGTCCACACCCATTCCACTTCTTCTTTCTCTCCTGCATGCTTCTTCCCTCAACAGCTAC
The DNA here is from genome assembly GCA_023646645.1 of Varanus salvator macromaculatus. NCBI lineage: Eukaryota > Metazoa > Chordata > Lepidosauria > Squamata > Varanidae > Varanus > Varanus salvator. The sequence goes on along the minus strand of JAIXND010000754.1, from coordinate 14,078,604 downwards.
TGTACCCCAGTGCTCTCAGAGGGCAGGGACTGTCCAGTTCATCAGTATTCACAGGGAGTATGCTGCATGCAGCAAAATGCAGACACCTTTGTTGGTGCAAAGCTGTTACTGAACTGTCAAGAGGATGGATACAAATAAGTGATTTTTTTATTTAAACTGGAATTAAAAAAATGCTTTTTGAGGAAAAATTTATCCAAAGATAGTTTTATGTTTAAGATACATTATAATCCAAAGGTTATTCATCATGAAATAAGGGTTAGTTTTTAATTATGTAGCATGAAGCTGTACATTCATGCAAAGTTTAATTTTTTTGTTAAAAAGAGTTGTTAATCTATTCATGATGGCATGCTTTTCCAGAAGTTTCTGTAAGATTATTGGGCAATTTTTCTATCTAGAAGATATTATCACAGAGGCTTGGTTTTACAGTTCTCAGAACTGTGAATTTGTGTCTGCAGAGTTCATGTGCCTCTTCTTCACAGCAAAAATGTTATAAAATAACATTGAGAAAAATACCTTAATCCCATTGTTCCTTGGGAAATCTGTGTTACACAGAATTAATCCCTTATTTCAGAAAATTCAGTGAAGAGAAGAAGATTGCTGGGAGTGGAATAGATCAGCACAAGAAGCTAAGTGTAAGGAGGGAGGGGTGTGCATTAAAATGAAAGAGAAGCCTTTAGAGCAGAATACTCCACAAGTCTTTTGATTTTTTTGTGTACAGCCTGAAGTTTATCCTATTATTCTTTCCCTGGAGGAGAAAACCTATAATGGCAGCAGGTCATCAAAGAGACCTGGTTTGGGAATATTTTGATGAAGTACAGGTAAGGAAGGCAAGCAGGCAAAACCATGATTTAAACCTAGTCTTACAGACTTAAATTGTGATCTCAATCAATTTGATTAAAATCAAATATGCCCTAACTGTCAAAGAGCTACATGTGGCAGCAGAGCCAGTTTGGCCACCCCCATCTAGGCAGAAGGAATGCTTAAGGGTCAAGCATCCACATAGCAAACTGTGCTTTTCCATTTGGATGATTGGCTTGGTCAGCAGTTAGTTATTCCTGGAGGGCACCAGGTATCCACAGGGATTTTCTTGCAGAGGGGAAACTGCCCTGTGGTGGTGGCATTACCCATGGAGGAGTGACTGATATCAACATAGGCTTTTTGGTGCCAAGTCAAAACCTATTTACCCAAGCGCTTTAAATTGGTTTATCAAGCCGAGCTGTGGGGCCATGTGCCATCTGGGAGTATGACCAAAGGTAAAGTGGGTATTTCTAAAATGATTATTATCCATCTTAAGCCAACTGAGAGATGAGTAGGACAAGGCTTCTTCATGCCTCATCAGAAACAGGTGGGATTGAAATACACCGCAGTGCTTTCATCTGAAGCCCTTGCATCTCAAGCTCCTACACTACTACTTCGTCCCAATGAAGCAAGTCAAGTCTCAAAAGTAAACTGGGCTGAACTGCTCACTGACTTCCTCCCCAGGAGACTGGAGAAGAGTTTTTCCCTGTAAGAAGGGTTAGGGCCTGTGGAAGGACCTAATGGGTCAGCTGGAGAATGCCTACAGGCTGACAATTCCCTGTACTTTAACCACCCCACCTCCACCCTGGCAGCCCTATACTTGGCATGAGGGGGATGACCCCCATGGCTCCCTGAGCCACAGCCCCACCCTCTGCAATTCTGGTATAATAAAAATAGATCTTATCTGCACTGGCAACTCCAGCATAATTTTAAAACATGTTAAAAGAGGAAAAAACCTGTACAAAATAAAGCCAGAGTTAGAAAGACCATGAATCACCTTGTGTTTTTGAGTAGACATTTTACTGCCCTTCCAGAACTGTGGTAAAATCCTCCAGACAATAGGTGTGCCACTCTAACTTTTTAAAAAAACCAAATGACTGGCTCTGCCTTCCTAAATACCAATAACTACTATGACTTAATTCAATAGCTAAAAACATTGATAGGCAAGAGCAGGCTAGTTTCTTGCAAAACACATGAGCAGAATGACAATTGCACATTTTGCCTTTGACTTGAAAAAGGAGGAGGAGAAGGATCTGGGCACCTAGGGATTATGGTTCATCTAGGAAGCAATTGCCCCCACTGCAGGTGTCCATTATATGCCGGGCCACTTTCAATTAGGAACAGTGGCTGCACAACCAGTGTCTTTTCCCCCTAAAGCAGCCTGCCAGCAAGTCCTGTTGCTATAGTTAAGTCTTCATGCCTCCTTCACCATGGATTGATAAGTGAGAGATTGAAATAGCACCTTTTAATGTTCTAGATTTTCCACAAGTACCTCCAATTTCTAGCACATTGCTAATAACAATACAGAAACAAACACTAAATCATAAATAGCTGGGGAAGTATAGGTTGGAAGATCAGCCTTGCTGTGAATATATTTTCAAGTTTCAAGACATGTGTTTTAAAAAATCACATCTTCATTATTACAAATAAAAATGCCAATTATACCATGCTGTTTAATTCTTGGAACACTACCCATTTATAAGTGAACAAACACAGTTGTATGTCTAACTGTGAGATTACTGAAAAGACTGAGAATATCCTCCACTCCCCTTGTTAGCTTGCAGAGCGGAGAGGATTTTCATCAATGGAAGCTGAGGGTGTCGGTTAGCACACATCCAACTGTTTTATGTAACTGATGGTTTCTGGATACTTCTCCATGCTAATACAGCATGCAACTTTTCCAGTGCTGGCTTGTTCATTTTATTACTTGTGGCTACAATTCTCTGATGGAGTTTCTATGAAACCAGCTTAAGACGCCAAAAGCCGTTTGTGGTTAAGAGAGCCCAAACTGCTTTTGTTTTGTAGAAACCAAATACCTCCCAGATCTTTGCTCGCAAAACCCAGGCTCTCTCCCACTTCCAGTCACAATGTTTGCCAAGATCCATCATATTTAATTATTTGGCTGCTATGAGTGGGTTTAAGAAACTGGTGGCTGGTTTCAAAGCCTTTCTGTGATCAAAGCACAAAAGTGTTTCCTCAAACGGTGTATCTGTATTATGATCATAAGGTACAACCACTTTTCTTAAATTCTGAACACCTAGGAAGCAGCAAACTGCACTCCAGTCCCACTGTCTGTACTCTTCTTTCCAAGACAAGCAACAGCAAAAAGGAATAGGAAGAAGATATGAACTAAGAAATGAGCCGATTCACAGACTTAAAGTTTTCCTGCTTAAGTTCTCTGATTTTTTGATAGTATAAATTTCAATGGTTAAGAAAGATATATGCATGTTATGTCCATCCATAAATATGCACCTGGAATCTAGATTTTCCCTTGTCCAACCATTTATTTAAAATGTGCCTCAGTTCAATGTAACCACCTAATACCTTTGGACAGAACAAGGCCTTCATTGAAAGCTTTAGTTCTGATTCATAACTTTTGTTTATCAACACTGGTTCCACCACAATATCTTATTGTACGTGTAGCACTTAATCTGGTACACAAACATTTATTTTGGTATGGTTTCAACCAGCCCAACTGTAACTGTAGTGGCTTCACATTATGGTTAGGGATGATTGTAACCATAACAAAATAAACCTTTAGTGTTATATATCCCATTCATTCAACACCCCAGCATTTAGTTAAAACATTCAAGTTAAAATTTTGAGTTGATTTTGCCTCTGTGAAACAAACAGGACTCAAATTTAAATACTAGGGCAGGAGGTTGCAGCCTCTAGCCTTTCTGAGTCCAAGCCACTCTCACAGGGGAAAGTTCATTGTTCTGGCATTGCTATTTGTGACCAAAGCATACTACATCACTTTTTTACACAATCAACTAAATCCAACTTTGGAGTGAATTAAGCTTTAACACTGGAGAAGGAAATGGCAACACACTCCAGTACTTTGCCATGAAAACCCCATGGACAGTACCAAAAGACAAAAAGACATGACACCAGAAGATGAGCTCTTCAGGTCGGAAGGTGGCCAATATGCTGCTGGGGAAGAGCAGAGGGCTAGTACTAGTAGTGCCAGAAAGAATGAAGTGACTGGGTCAAAGCCAAAGGGACACTCAGTTGCGTATGTATCTGGTGGTGAAAGGAAATTCCAATGCTGCAAAGATCTATACTCCACAGGAACCTGGAATGTAAGATCCATGAATCAAGGCAAGCTGAATGTGGTCAAACAAGAAATGACAAGACTTAACATCGACATCTTAGGAAACAGTGAACTAAGATGGACAGGAATGGGTGAATTTAGTTCAGATGACCATCAGGTATACTACTGTGGGCAAGAATCCCTCAGAAGAAATGGAGTAGCCTTCATAGTCAATAAAAAAGTAGGAAAAGCAGTACTGGGATACAATCTCCAAAATGACAGAATTATCTCAGTTCAAATCCAAGGCAAACCATTCAACATCACAAGAGTCCAAGTCTATGCCCCAACCACTGGTGCTGAAGAGGATGAAGTTGACCGGTTCTATGAAGGCCTACAACACCTTCTAGAATTCACACCAAAAAATGATGTTATCATCATCATAGGGGATTGGAATGCTAAAGTAGGAAGCCAAAAGATAACTGGAATAACAGGCAAGTTTGGCCTTGGAGTACAAAATGAAGCAAGGCACAGGCTGGTAGAATTTTGTCAAGAGAATATGATGGTCATAGCAAAAACTCTTTTCCAACAACCCAAGAGACAACTCTACACATGGACATCACCAGATGGTACAGAAATCAGATTGACTATGTGCTCTGCAGCCAAAGATGGAGAAGCTCTATACAGTCAGTAAAAACTAGAACAGGAGCTGACTGTGGATCAGATCATGAGCTTCTGGTTGCAAAATTTAGACTTAAATTGAAGAAAGTAGGGAAAAGCACTAGGCCACTCAGGTATGACCTAAATCATATCCCTGATGAATATACAGTAGATGTGACAAATAGATTTAAGGAATTAGATCTGATGGACAGAGTGCCTGAAGAACTATGGACAGAGGTTCACAACATTGTACAAGAGGTAGCAACTAAAACCATCCCAAAGGAAAAGAAATGCAAGAAAGCAAAATGGCTGTCTGAGGAAGCTTTACAAATAGCCGAGGAAAGAAGGGAAGCGAAAGGCAAGGGAAAAAGAGAAAGTTACACCCAGCTGAATGCAGAATTCCAGAGAATAGCTAGAAAAGATAAGAATGCCTTCTTCAATGAACAGTGCAAAGAAATAGAAGAAAACAGTAGAATAGGGAGGACCAGATTCAAGAAAATTGGAGATATGAAGGGAACGTTTCATGCAAAGATGGGCATGATAAAGGACCAAAATGGCAGGGACTGAACAGAGGCAGAAGAGATTAAGAAGAGGTGGCAAGATTACACAGAAGAACTATACAAGAAAGAGCTTAACTTCCCTGATAACCACGATGGGCTGGTCACTGACCTCGAGCCAGACATCCTGGAATGTGAAGTCAAATGGGCCTTAGGAAGTCTGAGCAACAACAAAGCTAGTGGAGGTGGCAGTATTCCCGCTGAGCTATTCAACATCTTAAAAGACGATGCAGTAAAAGTGTACACTCAATATGCCAGCAAATTTGGAAAACTCAACAGTGGCTGCAGGATTGGAAAAGGTCAGTTTACATTCCGATCCCAAAGAAGGGCAATGCCAAAGAATGTTCAAACTACCACACCATTGCACTCATTTCACATGCTAGCAACATGATGCTGAAAATCCTACAATCTAGGCTCCAGCAGTACGTGAACCAAGAACTACTAGAAGTAAAAGCAGGGTTTCCAAGAGGGAGAGGAACTAGAGATCAAATTGCCAACATACGCTGGATCATGGAGAAAGCTAGGGAGTTCCAGAAAAACATCTACTTCTGCTTCATTGACTATGCTAAAGCCTTTGATTGTGTGGATCACAACAAATTGTGGCAAGTTCTTAAAGAGATGGGAGTACCAGACCATCTTATTTGTCTCTTGAGAAACCTATATGCAGGTCAAGAAGCAACAGTGAGAACTGGACATGGAACCACTGATTTGTTTGAAATTGAGAAAGGAGTCCGGCAAGGCTGTATACTGTTGCCCTGCCTATTTAACTTATATACAAAGCACATCATGAGAAAGGCGGGGCTAGATGAATCACCAGTTGGAATTAAGATTGCTGGGAGAAATATCCACAACCTCAGTTATGCAGATAATACCACTCTAATGGCAGAAAGTGAAGAGGAATGAAAGAGACTCTTGATGCGGGTGAAGGAAGAGAGTGCTAAAGTTGGCTTGAAACTCAACAGTAAGAAAACTAAGATTATGGCATCCCGTCCTCTCACTTCCTGGCAAAGAGATGGGGAAGAAATGGAGGTAGTGACAGATTTTATTTTCCTGGGCTCCAAGATCACCGCAGATGGGGACTGCAGCCAAGAAATTAAAAGACGCTTGCTCCTGGGGAGGAGAGCTATGGTAAATCTAGACAGCATACTAAAAAGCAGAGACATCACCCTGCCAACAAAAGTGCGTATAGTCAAGGCTATGGTTTTCCCAGTTGCAATGTAAGGCTGTGAAAGCTGGACCATAAGGAAGGCTGAGCGCCAAAGGATTGAGGCCTTTGAATTGTGGTGCTGGAGGAGACTCCTGCGAGTTCCTTGGACCTCAAGGCAATCAAACCGGTCAGTCCTTGAGGAGATCAACCCTGACTGCTCTTTAGAAGGCCAGATCCTGAAGATGAAACTCAAATACTTTGGCCACCTAATGAGAAGGAAGGACTCTCTGGAGAAGAGTCTAATGCTGGAAACAATAGATGGCAAAGAAGAAGGAGACGGCAGAGAATAAGGTGGCTAGATGGGGTCACTGAAGCAGTTGGTGTGAACTTGAGTGGACTCCGGGGGATGGTGGAGGACAGGAAGGCCTCCATGTTGTCCATGGGGTTGCAATCAGTTGGACACGACTTCGTGACTAACAACAACAATAAGCTTTAACATAGGAGAAGTCAGACAAAAAGACTCTGTTCCATTTTCTGATTGCCACACCTGTGGTTAAGAACATCTAAGGAGCCTCTGTCTAAGATGCTACTGGACAACTAGTTCAGGGTCACCCACTGAAGTGCATGGCTGAACAAGCTTTCCATGCAGGCCTCCTCATTTGCAGTGTAATATTCCGGCCATTACCCTGGCACATTTAATATGCTTATATTGCGCACATCACAAAGCAATCTACAAATCAGCATTCACAATATTACCACACATATTAAAACATCCAAATAGAGCAAAAAACAATATCATACAAAATAAAACAACAAGTGAACAAAAATAGCAACAGAAAAAACCTTGACTGCCTATAGGTCCCTACGAACTTAAAATTGGTAGTCAGTAAAGAACACAGTAAATTAGATTAAAAGGCTGAGGCAAATAATAACATTTTTACCTGGTGCCTAAAACTCACAGATGCATAGAACTAGGGAACTATGCTTTCCAAGGAAACAGTATCCAAAAGCAAGTAAAGGATCCTATTCTCTAACAATTGTTCGCTGTTTTTAGGCCCAACAGCAAAGATCCTGTAAACAATCATAGTTTAACAAATAAAATCAATACTCAATTATTAACAAAAATCTAATTTTAGTTCTCCAGCTGGGTGGGATTTCAAGCATCTGGTGCCGATGGCAATTTCAGGGTTGATTTTATTAATACTTAACTGAAGTATTTGAGTAGTTGCTGTTTTATGGAGTCTCTATATTTGGTACTGTGCCAGAAATTAAGAACTTGGTACAACTATAATAGATTTCGTATAACCTTTATGGCAAAAGCAATATAGTGCTATTTTCCATAAAGAATCTGTATTAGATTATGAGCTCTTTGGGGCAGTGATTGGTCTGTTGTAACTCTGCACAGCAACAAATCAGCATTAACTACTATGTGGAGAATCATAATTACATGCTAATAAAACATTAGTGCTGATTTTCCAAAAGAAAAGAAAGTGCAACATAAAAATATCAGTGATCTTTAAAATGGTATAAGTAGAAATGTCAGTGCTACACGTTTCAATGCATCAATATACTGTAGAGAGCATCAGGTAGACATCCTGATAACCAGGCAAGCTTTCGTTTCCCCTTCCCTCCTGCCACGCCTAAACCCAAAGGAGAAAGGTGCTTTTGGAAACAGTGATGATTGAGGGATGCATCCACTGTTTGGATTAGATGGCTACAGTGGGTTCTTGGAGGCAACTCTTGCATCCTCAAAGTACCTTTCACTTCAAACTAGATGCTGGCAAGGGATAGTGTGTGTTCAAAAGAAAAACTAAAAGGTAAAATTAAGGCATGCCCTGTTTAATTGATCAAGTCCTCATACCGTTTTAAAAATATCATTTATTCTGGCTAGCCAGTGGGAGGGTCAAGAATTATAAAGGAAACTGAAGTCCTACCCTCAGGCAGTAGAAATCATGTTTGTTAACATCACTGGCTTCTCAGCGTTCAGCAAGCACTGGCTACATTTAGTAAACACGTAGATATAAGGACCAGAAATAAATATTTTTTAAAGGCTTTAAGATCCCAAAAAGCTGAATTTGTATGCACATGCATTTGAAATTCAGTAAGTTTAACATCCATAAAAGTATTCATAGAATTTCAGTGTGACTGTGCAATCCTATACATATTATGTTTGTGGTATAGTGGTTAGAGTGCTGGACTGGGACTTAGAAAAGCCTGGTTCTAGCCTCACCTGGCCTGGCTATAACAACAACAAATCAAAGTCCTGTGAAAGTGTTTATAGGATTTTAACATAAACATGCTAAAACTAAATAGAGTATCCTCCTTCATACACCATACCTCCAAAATAAAAGGCCTTTCTTGGGCTTTCTTATAGAAAAACAGAAACAGAAACGGAAGGGGCCGCTTGGGCCATCTAGTCTGACCCCCGGCTCCAGCCAGCTCCGCTCACGACATGCCCACCATGTGCATGTCTAGCCTATCTTTGAACACACTCACCAATGGGGCCTCAACCACTTCCCATGGAAGCTCATTCCATACCTTCGGGGTCCTAACTGTCATTAAGTACTTCCTGGCATCCAAATGGAACCTTGGCTCCATGAACTTTGCTCCGTTGGAGCGCATCCTGCCCTCCTCTGCAGGGGAAAACAGGTCTCTACCCACCTCCGTGTGATACCCCCTCACATACCTGTATGTCGCCAAAAGATCCCCTCTGCGTCTCCTCTTCTCTAGGCTGAAGAGACCCAGTTCCCTCAGTCTCACCTCATACATCTCCCCTGCAAACCAGCCACCAACCTTGTAGCCCTATGCTGTGCTTATGAGTTGTTATGTTATTATCTTTTATGAGTGAATAGATTTTCCACTTCATTTAAATAACCTGTAGATCATCACAGCTCATGCACTTCTGTTCAGCTCAAGAATGATACTTTCCATTTTCCCATTACATAACGCCATTCATGCAACAAGAGTTCTACTAAAAACAACACTGCTCTTTTTAGCAGACAACTTAATGCTCAGGTCCTTTCTGGGCTTACACCTCAACACCAACATATTATTCTATTTTGTAAGTAAAGTGGTATCCTCAGGGATAGAACAGAAACTTAATATTGGTAAAGCTTCTTTCTTGTAACTGGACAAACACTAGCTGGAAACTGGAGCAATTTCAAGGTTGGTTTTTCAGCTGATCCAATTATAAAGCCAACCCACCTCTAGAGTTCTTACTTGGACTTAAAATAGCCCTGATTCAGAGGAGTTTCTAACAGTAATCAGAAGGTGATCCAGCATCTCACATTTTGTCACTGCAAGGCTGAAGGAGTCCATAGCACAAAACATATACAACAGTTTCTAGTCCTCTACACTAACTGCTCACACCTTGTAATTTGTGTGACATGTGTGAATGTGTTCAGGTATTTTCTTGCTGGTATTGCCTTGGGAGATACAAGAGTAGGCTTCAGACTCTTCATTTCTTCTACTTGTTCTGCATGTTTTCTCCAGAGAAAGAAGAATATGATCTAAATTAGGAGATCCCATATAGGAATCAAAGGATCTCCCAGCTCTCTTGTTGTTGTTCTCTCCTGCAAACCCCCCACCCCCACCAATAAGGCAATACAGCTTATGGCCTTTCTGTTTTCCCTTGGGAACAATATCAAGAAAGGAAAGTCACATCTTAACTGGTGCCACTGGTGGCACATTATGATTGCCAGATGTCTTGAGGCCCAGACCCCAAAATTCTAAGGAGTCTGGGAGCTCAACAAATGTTTCCTGTTGGAGTAAAGAGCAAAATCTGGTGTAACTTGGCAAACTTTTGTGCTCTTTGTTTTTGAACAGACTTCTCAAGGCACTCCTGCAGGACTGTTACCTCATTCCCAGGAGTTCTCACCATTTTTATGCCTTGGTAAGTGTCTACCTCTCTGTCACTTTGTTCCACAAAAAGAGAAAGTAAAAGTTACTGAGTAAGTTCACACACTTACAGAAGGAAATGAATCCACAGTGGCCTCTTTTCCCTTTTTCACACAGGTCAGCTTGCTACAGCTAGTGGGAGAACCGAGGGGAAGTGAGTGAGAAGTCACAGCAAAACTGATCGGTAGGCATACTATAGGTTGTCCAGTGAACAACCAATCCATGGTGGCTTATTCACAGGGTGACTGAGCATAATTTACAAATCCACCCAGTGACTAGAACATGCTAGAAGAGGGGGTGCTTTAAAAAGGCTTCTGGCTCTTCCCCAAGAGATTCTACTTTATTGGCTGTTGACCCTGGGAAGAGGATTTCCGGGAATGCAATTCTGCTTCCAAAATAGGTGTATGTTCTCTGCACCTGGTTCTCAAGCAAAATCGTCTCTTTTTTTAATCACTGAAGCATTTGGCCCAGGCAGGCAGGGGAGGTCCCAAAAAGCCAGAGAGAAAGCATGCAGTTTCTGTGTTGCTTTTCTAGACTCTAAACCAGGGGTCGGCAACCTTTAACACCCAAAGAGCCATTTGGAAGCATTTCCCACAGAAAAGAAAACATTGGGAGCCGCAAAAGCCTTTTGACATCTAAAATGAAGATAACACTGCATATATCATTTTTTACCATTATGCTATGTATAAAAAAAACTATAGTGTGTTTCATTTCTGAAATCAATGAACTGCTACAGAGGAAACAAATTTTTTATTTCTGCATGCAACAAAAACATTCTGAACTCTAAAAAAAGACGCTAGGTCAAAGGTTACTTTCAAATAAAATACTCAATATCTATTTGAGTCCTCCTCATATTTATGAAATAAAAAGCCGAACTTAAATTATCCACCTGCAGCAAACCAAACATGCCACCTGCTTCTGTGTGCCCTCATTCTTTTATCACGTGTACTAGAGGGTGCAGTCAGCTGTCAACCTGAATAAAAAAAGGACTAATTGATACTTTCATAAAGTAGAGTTTCTGCAATACAACAAATATAAATAATAGTTTGGTGAAATATTGAACAAACATCCCACTCCCAGTGTAATAATGTTGCTGGAATTTATGTAAGAATCTTCTTAAAACAAGGAAGTAGATCTATATCTTCATTATGATTTAGCTGCAGCTCTTGTTCAGTCACTAAAAACTGTTATTTTTAATCTTACATTATAAACTAGTAGGACTCCTTTCATATATTTTGAATAGGAGAACAGCTTCCTGCAGAGTCAAAGTCAGTGCTAAAGGGGTGCATGCATTAAACAGCAAACCCCATAAGTTCGTCAGCAGTAAAAGCAAATGAATCTACCCACGTATCATTAAACATTCGGTTTTCTTCAGAAACTTTTCTTTTCTTTGATTTATGCATGGTTGGCCTACAAGGGGTGTGGGGGAAGCTCAGTAAATCGGTGTGGCTTGCAGATCAGCGGCTGTGCTGGCACAGATCACAGATATAGGTGTGTTTAGTGACCGATCTGAGTGAATGCCTCATCATCACCTATTGGTATTTTGTAACTCGGAGCTTCGGTGGCAGATCGGCAGCTGTGACGCGTACTTTGAGTGAGGAGCTGCAGCAGAGGGATTCAAGAGCCATGTGTGGCTCCGGAGCCGTGGATTGCCGACCTCTGCTCTAAACCATCAAGTTCATACAAAGCACAACTTACACACTAGCAGTCAGTGGCCAGAAAAAGTGTACCATTGGCATGCTATCTTCATGCACAGTTGGCCAGTCCAGCACATGTGGCAAATGCATGTAGATATGCATAAGAAGCTAAAGCGGGTAAGGATTTTCCAAACAGCCCACACCAACATATATCAGGCTAGAGACCCAGTCTATACAAGCAGCAAAATCAGATGAGAGATGCACTGTATAACCTTCAGCTGCAGGTAGGGGTCATCATTTTTTGAAATCACACCAGCAAAACAAAAACCTCCAGCTAGTACAACACCCAATTTCTGGGGGAAAAGTTCTGACATAGTCTGTTTCGAATTCTGCTAACTTTCTACCTGCAGAGAGTTTTATCTGGGCACAGGCTAGAGAAACTGTTTTATATGGGCACTCCTATCATTAGGAATTGTACAATCACTTTTTATCAGACATATTCCACAGCAAGTCCTCAGCTGTCTGCATTTTGTTGCCTTTGAAAAGGTAACAATCAAAACCAGTGAAACCATACTAGAAAAATTATACTCTGTAGGCCAGCATATCCTACAGAAATCCAGGGAAAGGAAACTGCATGAATGTTGGGAAACAATTATTTGGCAAAACATACTGCCCCCTCTTCCATATTTCTAAAATATGTTATAACAATGCTGTAAATGAACCACAGGATAGTTTTTAAAAGCCTTTGAATCTCTTCCCTCCAGTATCTTTTCTATAGTCACTGACCCCTGAACTCAAATATATTTACAGTTTGTCGTTAATTTGCTGAGATAATGTTATCCATTTCTCCAAAGACAAGAGGGCAAGCAAGACTCTACGAGTATATAAAGCAGTGCTCGTATGCCTCAGTTAATCTGTGCCTTAAAAATATGCAAGGGACCAGAAGAAAATAGGAGACAGAATAAGCTTGCACTTTAGCACATGCCAAGAAGGAAATGGAATGTTGCTGATATTTCATTTCTTACTGTTGTTTATTCTATATACCACTGTATCACTTTGCTTGCATAAGAGCTATTCCTTTTAACCTGCTAACTTTGTATTAAGAAGATAACAGTACTGTTGATTCTGTAAGTTACTCTCTTACTTAAGAAAATCAAGACCACTGGAAATGAAAAGTAAAAAACCTCTCCAGAATTAAAGACAGCAGGTTCACATTTGAACTGAGCTATGCATTATAAAGATATGTATCTTTTCTGAATAGCTTACTCAATATGTCATGAAAGAGTCCAACTGTCCATAAATTAGTGTCTATTTTTCTTTCTTATATTTCTTTGGCAAATTTACTTTTTATACATTCTGTTTCCAGAACTGTGAATGCTGGATTACATTATCTGGTTAATAATCTAGTCATAGGAAAGATGGGTCAGCCAGCTTTATGAGACCATTGTACTTCCCATTAGGGGAAAAAACCAAGTATTCTGATAGCACTTTACAGTCTTTTGCAAGGTATTAGCTAATCTGGAGTAACTATTTGTAAAATGGTAACTGTTTTGAAATCACTGGCTATAAGAGCAGGGCTTTGCCTATACAGTGGTATCTTGGCTCACAAACTTAATCTGTTCCAGGACTCTGGTCAAGACCCAAATTGGTCATGAGCCAAGTTCAATTTCCTCATAAGGGTCAATGTAAATAAGATTAATCTGTTCTGTAACTATTTTTTTTTTAATCAGAAAAATGTGAAGCAAAGTGACAAAGAACAACAAAGATCGCGGCCATCTCCCCTCCCATCCCGAGCATGACCATCTCTCCACCCCAACTGCACAATCCTGGTGTGCTAAGGGGGAGAGACGGGCACAATCGTGGGCACTCGGGGGGGGGGAGATGGGCACGAATGCAGGCGTGCTGGGCAGGAGAGACAGGTGTGAATGTGGGGGCGCTGGGGGAGAAATGGGCGCGAACACGGGTGTGCTCATGGGAGGGAGACGGGCGTGATCGTGCTGGTGGGAAGATGGCCAAGATTGTGGTTACGCTCATGCAGAAAAGACAGGTGCAATCTCAGCCATCTCCCCCCCACAGCCCCCAGCACGATTGCCACCCAATGCGGAGTTCATGACCTGAGTCAAAATGTTTATGAAATTTTTGTTCGTGACCCAATTTGGTCGTGAACTGAGGTGTTCGTGAGCTGAGGTACTACTGCACTATAATCCAGTGGCACACACAAAAAAAAAAAAAGGTGCCGAACGTGGTATTTGGCAGAATTCAGTGCCTTGAGGATCTCAGCTTTCATTAGCAACAGCAACAACAAAGTTTGTAGGCCTTAAGGTTGCAAATATGTATGTGAATATGTAGGAGCACAATATTTCCATCAGTTGGAGGTGGATCTTCAAAGCCATGTACAGTTCCTTCCCCTGGCAAATGGAGTGAGAAGAGAAGGCCTTTTTCAGAGACTGTGTCACAGCTTTGGAACTTTTTTCCTACGAAGACTCTCTTTAATTCTCCTTGTTATCTTTTCATTGCCAAGCAAAGACTTTTCCTTTAGGAAACCTTTGCCCTGTGAACTTAATTTGCTTCTTGTACTGCATGCTATGTGTTAATTGGAAGCTATTGTATATTTGTGTTTTTTTAACTTTTCTATGTTGTGATCAGTTTTATCTGTTTTGAATGAGTATAATGTTACATATTTCATAGCTTTCATTGTTTTTAGCTACCTGATCAGGTGGAGAGAGCAGAATATAAACTGAAATAATATTTAAAGACTGAATTATACCAAGTAATAAAAAGGACAGAAATTAAAGGAAAAGTAGGCAAATGTGTATATTATAGGCTGCTTGCAGATTTTGTTTCTTTTCTCAATGCAGAATTTAAATTGACTGAACATGAGATATTAATTTTCAATTTCACAGGGAACAAAACAAATTAAGGAGTCTACTGTTCATGTGTTCTCACTGGATCTCACTGGGGTAATGGGCTATCATCTGAATCCAACTGCATGCTCTGTTGAGGCACCAGGTCCTCCTGCCAGTGGCAGCACAGCTTGTGTCACTTCAAAGAGTCCTGAATTCAGCCTTTCTGTTGATCCTCCTGTGTGCAGGGGGAGTAGCAGAGAGAGCATATAAGCAATCATACTGGATCTAGGGCTTGGCAACCTTATCTAGCCACATGTCACAGCAAATTCCCCCTTTCTGTATGCTGATTTCAGGCTGCATAAGAGAGAAAGATTTAGAAGTAGTGAGTAAGAATCCTTTTGTTTCCTTCTGCATTTCCTTCAGTGGTGAAAGTGGGAAAGAGAATTTGCAGACAGAGCAGCCTTGGATCCAAATGCTTGTCTCAGAATATGACTGTCATTCTTTTTTTAATGTAATATGTACTCTGCTGATCATGTGGCACTTACATGACTTCCCAGAATCCTACCTGCAAGCAGATGAACACAAGTGAAGTTCTTCTCCAGTTTCCTCAGCAGAACACTCAGAAATGAGTCAGAAGACACAGATGCCACATTCTTTGAATTTTGATCATATACCACCACTTCTTGTTCGTTATCAATTTCAAGCTGGAACAGAATATTAGAGGAAATATTAAATGTAGCCAAAATAAAAACAAAGCTGTAGCACACTTTTTCAAGGTAAAATTCACATTTCTTTCTAGTCCTTGCTCATAATGTAATCATTTTCATTATGATTTTGTGTTACAAAATTATATTTTGGTTTTGTCATTACTGTATACTTTATTGCTGCTTCCCTTCAGCCTTTGGTGTTGGGTTGTACTGGCATTAGAAAATGCCAAAGAGGACAGAAACTGGTTGTTATTTACTCCAAATACGTATGTGGATCCAACAGCATTGTGATACTCTTAAATTAGATGAAGGCAGGACGGCCTCTATGTGCAGTCCCAATCCAACCTGTAGAACCTTCCAAGATGCCTTCAGGAGGTAGGGCTTAGACAGCCCTGGAGGAATCCCTGCTGCTATTTCTCATCTGGGCTCAAAGATAACAGCAAGGGTCTGTCTGCATCAGGCCTTCCCACATCTGAAGAAGCTACTCTGTGGGAGATGTTTGCCCATGCATTCAGTGGCTTTGCCTGCCCTGTGATTTCTCCCCAGTGGGAAAAAGTGGAAGCCAGACAAAGTGGCTTCAGTGTGTGAACCTTCTTCCACCAGAACAAACAGGGAGGACAAGCAGAGAGGACCATCTGCCCAGTGCACCTGCCAGGATCAAACTAATGTTGGTGGTGTCACCACATCCCTTAGCTGTCAGGGGACATGCCCCAAATGTCATTTGCCTACAACATTTGCCTACAACATTTGTGTGGGGTGTCATCCAGCCCACTACCCAGTCTGGATTGCTCTCTAGATTGGGCTAGAGTCTAGCTTAGGTTTTTGAAAAAAACAGTATCTGGCAGTGCTATTGTTCTATCCTTTTAACATCTGCAATCAGAAGTACAATCACGCACATGTCTACTTCAAATAAGTCAATATTTTCAGCAGAGGGGGCCCCACATGAGTGTGTAAAGTCAATCTCTTTGGACCTTTGTGCATTGGATAAACTGTTGTGGAGGCCACCATAAAATGCTGATCGCTGCTTTAGCATCTACTTGCTGTGTCCAGGGTTCTTAGGTTGCATCTTACTCACTTGTGTTTCATTACTGGACTCCACAACATAAATTAATGAGGGATTGTCTAATTCAATTGTTAGAGTGCAATACAGCTAATGCTTCTTTTAAACATTTGTTTTGACAGTGTCCAGTAGTTACTTTGTTGTGGAGAGGATAATACATCGAAAAACCTTGTCCTGAAAAAGTCTTTAACGTTTCTTGGTGTACATGCTCTTTTAAATTATTTACCCACTTTGTGGAACTTTTCAAAAGAGGATGGAAATGGATCTTCTATTCATTTTGACAGCCTAAGGGACTGATATTACAAAATTTGAAGAATAAACACTCTGCTCCTATAATGCAATTATTGAAGACCTAACGACTCTTTCAATATATGAACAGGTAACATACAGACACCAACTTCAAGTGGATTGTTATTTGGCTATTTGATTTGCTTTTGTTGAAACCTATGTATAATTGTGAGAAAACCATATATACTTCGTACAAATCCATGAACACATATTAAAACAACAGGAAAAAAGTAAGAAAATAACAAACAAAATTGGGTGCCCATGAGTATCCATAAGTTGGTATCATGGCACTCACAGGCACTCTGTCAGGGACCTCTGGTGTACAGAATTGCAGCCCAAACCTTTAACAATAATTTGCAAAAGTTTGCATTCAGATACTCTTTGCTGCTACTTCTAATTTTACATGAGAATAAATGTATTACATAGTCACATGATTTAAATCCTATACAGCAACTGTACAGAGCAAGTTTAAACAACAGCTCAGTGTGGAAAGAACTGAAACAGTAGAGTACTTTTTTAAAAATGCTGAACCAACATCTGTTAACAAAGATATACAAGCTTTTCAGCAGAGGAGTGAAACACCTCTATGAAATGCTAAAGCCACCATCAATGAAACTAAAAGATTCTGTACATCATTCCTTTGATGCTTCAACACACTGTTGGAACATTCTAAAGGTGACAGCCAATTGAGCTTTTTTATTATTCAGGCATAAATCAAATTTCTCAACATGTGAATAAAACAGTGTCAAACATGCATAGTGTTAAACAAATGTATCTTTGAGGATCGAAGCAAGCTTCTTATTTGCAAATCAGAGATGAAAAGGAGCGAAACCCTTAGATTTAATCATGTCGAAAAAGTAGAAGGTAAGCAGTCCCATTTTCCTATCATTTCTTTTCATTTAGTTGCTTTTGTATTTCAATTATAATTTGTTAGTTTATGTTATAGTGTATTGTATATATATATTGTTGTTAGTTGCTATGAACATTATTTGTATTGGAAAGCTGCAGTGCAAGTTTGATAAATAAATTAGGGTACAATGTCATGCTAGGGCTAGTGCACCTATAATGTTCCTGATTCCTTAACACAGAGAGAGACTAGAAGTGGGCTGCTGGAACATGGACTCTTTCTGGTATGGATTTCTCCCAATAGCTTGAGTCATAGTTGAGGTCTGAGTTAGTTAACAACCTTATCCATGGTCCGTTAAAGCTAGCATTTGCTATTAACCATGATTACTACACTCATTACTGTTTGTTTTTTTATAATGAACAGTTGAAACTAATCACTCACCTAGTCAGGTCATGACTGAAGTGAACAAAACATCAAACCTTCTCCATAACTACCCCATGTTTCAGTAATATCCCAATACTTCCATTACCACAGTGATAGTTTATGCCAGCAAAACCCAAACTATGGTTAAGGTTGGGAAGAAAAAATTGCACCAGAGAGTTAAAGACGCACATGACACTCTGACATAACAAATGTATCTAGAGTTTGATACGCTTATAAAGTGCATGGTTTATACTCCTGCTGTTGATCTAATTCTGCGCTCCTTGTAGAACTTCACTTTAATTAATATATGAAAAGAAATCCCATCCCTATGCACCACTGTTTTACCTTGTGCTTTGCAGAATGCTGAATGAGCTCGGTGATCAACACTTTATCCTGCTGCAGCCTCCTCTTCATGAGCTTGGAGCAGTTGATGTTGATGGCATCCAAGATGTGCGAGGTATTGTATTCCACAAAGGGGCGGCTGTCAATCAGCAGCAATTTTTCCATGCCACTTTTCAACAAAGCCACCAGCCTGTCGCCAACAATGAGTTGAGTACCATTCATCTCATCAGCCATGACAACAACAGAGGCCCTTATTTAGCCACTGCCTTCCTCTCCAATTTGCAGCAACGATGAAGACGATGATGTAATGGCTATGCACTTAAAGGCTTAGCCATTCCATTGTACTCAAAGTGTATGAGGTCATACTGGTAGTGACTGGCAAGAGAAAAGTTAAACCCATTTTCTCTTGAGAGGGTCCTCCAAAGATGAATGCCTTATCCGGCTTCTAGTTGAGATACTGGATATACAGGGCTCACTCCACAAAGCAGCCCTTACAACCAATTCATCCTAGGCTATAAAGTAGCCATTTCACAACTCAAACAAAAGATGCTTTTCGGCTGGTCCTGCCATTACATCATTCTTTACCTTTGTTCCCCCATCATCAGTTCCCCCATTTAGGAGCCTGTTGAGATATGGAAAGAGGCAACAAGAGACAGACATAAAGAAAAACAACAACAAATGAGACAAGAGTATGAGAGTTTGCAAAATACATTCCCCTTGCTGTCACAATCAAGGTTCCCTATTCTAATGTTTAGTTAAGATCTACACCAAAAAATGTAATATAGGAATGGGCAACTTGCATTCCACCAAATGTTTGACCTTCAAGTCTCATCACTCAAAGTTGATAGTGAGGGAGGATGGGAGTTGTAGGCCAAAACACCTGGAGCACCGCATGTTGCCTACCATTGATCTAAAGGGCGGTGGATAGCAGGGATAGGACATAATTTGGAAGAGGAATGGCAGGTGAGGCAGGAAGATTAATCCACCTGGATGCCACTTTCTCCTGCACATCCCTCTTCAAACTACTTTTCTCCAATTGTGGCACACATGTCCATAAGAGAAAAGCAGGGGAATGAGTACAGAAGAGAAGAGACTGGCAGGGAAGAGTTAGCCACCCCAAATCCAACTTTGCAAAGCTCCAAATGGTCCTACTCCTGCTGCTTACTTCTTGCTACTGTGTCAGGTCCCTGCATTTCACTCTGCTACATATTAAGGTCCAGGCTTCACTACACCATAGTGAAGCTAGCTAGCGATGCACAGATTTGCATTTCCTTTCTGCCAAAATACTGGAATCAGAGCAGTATCACCATCTCTCAGCCTAACCTACACTAATTCTGTCAATAAAAATGAATACACATGAGTGCCATTGGAGAACTGTGGAAGAGGCAAAATAATATTCTCCTCCAACTCACAAGTTTCTCAACATTATATCACACTCCAGTGCATGCAAAGAAAAGAATTCATGATCCAGATGCACCAGGCAAATGAACAGATGGAGTGATGCAAACATGAGTAGACTTGATTCTCAGTACTTCCTGGCAGGGTGAGGGAGCAGATTTAATTCCCACCCCAGAAATGCCTTGTAGAGAGCCCTTTAACCTCTTCTGCACCATACCTGATAATGGTTCAGAATGGGGGAACAAGTGCTGCATTTGGGTAGATCTAAAGACAGTGAATGCAAAATCTGTTCTCTACCCCTAACACTGTAGAGGATACAACGAAGAGCATGGAGTGAGGTTTCCCCTCACATTTCATGCACTGCTCTTTGGAACAGAGTGAGCTTCTACTCTCAAAGATCCTTTAGAGTCTAATTAATTGTTCTGTTGGCTTCAATAAGCAGAAGATCAGGATCATGAATGAGGCAGCCAGACATGGATAAATGACTGGGGTTTATGCCTGGCCAGTAAAACAAAGAATTGAAAAAAAAAAATGAACCTTTAAAATGGGTACTCAGTTTTTAAATGAGCTAGAAATGTTTAAACAGGCATATAAAAGTCACATGCCAGATACAGACTGTTCTTGGGGTAGAGGGTGGTGGAAAAATTGTAGAAAATGTTAAAATTCATATCTAAATGTGTCCTTTCTACCCTTCTGAGGCCCTTTTGGACTAATATTTCTCCTGCTTCAGTTCTATACACAATGAAATTAGGACTCATCCTCACATCTTCTCTAGCTCCCTTTATTTCAGGGAGCCCTTGAGTTATATCTGAATGTGACTCTAACCCTAACTCTGGCACAAAAGGGTGAAGACTAAAGCTGATTATGAGCTGAGACTTGCTAGAGGACAAGTAGAGGGGGTAATGACCTGGAGGAGGGGGTAACCAGTCTTCTGACCAAATTCACAACGATGCCAAAGTGAACATGGTGGACACAACTAAGGAGTAAGCACTCCAGTTCCAAAAGGATCTGGACAGACTGAGGAAGTGGATGGGAGACAACAGGATAGCGTTCAATGCAAATAAGTGCAAGGTCTTGCACATAGGAATCATGAATAAGTGCCCTAGGAACAGGAACAAGTGGCTGGAGAGCAGCACTTGTGAAAGGGAGTACTTGTCCACAGGAGGCTAAACATGAGCCAGCAATGTGACACAGCAGTTAAGAAGATGAACACCACCCTTGGATGCATAACCAAGATTAAAAGCTCTGGTGCACCCACAACTGTAGTACTGTGTCAAATTCTGGGCTCCACATTATAAGAGGGACATAGCTAGGTTAGCATCAGTTCAGTGCAGGGTCACAAAGATGGTAGCTGGATTGGGGGGATGACATATGAGATGAGATTGAGGGAGCTGGCTTTTTTTGGCCTGGAGAAGAGGAGACTCCGAGGGGATCTTACAGTGATATACAGGTATGTGAAGGGGTGTCACATGGTAGAGGGTCATGACCTGTTCTCCTCTGTGGTGGAGGACAGGATGTGATCCAATGGGGCACAGCTCAAGGAACTGGGTTGCAACTTGGATGTCGGAAAGTACTTCCTGATGGTTAGGACCCCTAGGATATGAACTGGACTTTCACAGGAAATGGTGGGGGCCCCATCAGTGAGGGTGTTCAAGGAAAGATTGGACAACCATATGTTGGGTATTACATGAGCAGAACCAGTTGGATCTGGCAGTCAGGCTAGATGGCCTGGGAGGCTTCTTCTAACTTGCTAGGTTTCTATGTGATCTATAGATTTCTTCAGAAATAGCTTGGCCTGTTCCTTCCTTGCAATGTTGCACAGCTGCAGTAGAACAGTGGGTGTTCTATCACATACCTAGTTCACCCCAACAGTGAAGTCCAACAAATCAAACCACCAGGGACCAAGCAGGCAGCCTAGGACATACATTCCTCGCCAGATGCACAGGATTTTCTTGCAAGACACATTGATATGTACCATTTGAAGGTTTGAAAACCAAAGATATAAATGAAAAATGAAGACCATGAGTGAAGCCTAATATTTACCAGAACAACAAAGCCACCTCACATCAGGCAGTCATGCAGTTGACCTGCCACTTCACCCTGGAATGTGCTGATACTCTGACATGACGTTATCAGGCAATTATAAGCAAATAATACCTCTTGTCATCACACTACTTATCTCTGAATGTTAACTTCCTGAAAAACTTGGTGCAGCAATTTGCAGATTGGAAGCTGGGTGCATGAAAAATCACCCTCTTTGAAGAGAAATGGGTCAATCAGTATCATCAATCTCACAATATGCCTCCATTTTCACCACGTCACAGTTCAGTATATGAATGAGCCAGGCCTTTCAAATCCTTCATTTTGGCTGGATTATATCATATGAATGCATAAATATTTGCAAATGAACCATTCTACTTAATCATGTACTTGAAGTAATCCTTCTCTACCTCACCCCTAGATACCATAAAAACCTGCCCAAAAGATTTGAAATTAAAGTAAGTTTTCAGTAACAAAAGCAACAGAGATAAATATTTTAAATTCTTAGAAGCATAGTTTAATCTGTGGCTTTTT
Source organism: Varanus salvator macromaculatus (assembly GCA_023646645.1). NCBI lineage: Eukaryota > Metazoa > Chordata > Lepidosauria > Squamata > Varanidae > Varanus > Varanus salvator. Next base: position 14,056,173 of record JAIXND010000754.1, on the reverse strand, counting down.
AAAACTGGGCTTGGAAGCTTGTCAAGGCTTGGTGAGAAGAACAGGACCAGCAGGGGGTGAAAAACTTTTCCCAGGCAGACAGGTTAGCTGCCCACTACTCAACATTTGTGGCAATCTACATCCTCAGGGAAAATTGGTTGTGGCCTAGAACACAGTGCAAAAGGAAGCTAACTGCTCTGTGTGAAATGAATGCTGCATAACAGGCCTTTTTGATCCATTCCTAGGCAAATATAGACAGAAAAAATGCCAACAACTTGGAGCAGGCTGAGAGTTGTAGGCCTTTGTCGTGCCTAAACTTGTCCAGGATTGCGCCCTAAGTTTATATGTCATATGGAGCAATCCTCTTTCATGCACTTTATTTCTCATTTTAATATGAATTATGCTTATGCACCAGGTCACACTTATAGACTGTTAGAGTCTGCTGCTAACATAAACATGTTTAGATAGATAAATATGCACAGAAATGTTCCTATTTTCATCTATGGAATGCTGGAAGGTATACATGTCCCAAAAAATCCAGAATGCACAAATGTTCCTCAAACAATCAACAGATGTAGAAAAGGCTCACTGACATTCAAATACCACTGTGCTACCATCAGGGAATATGCTACCAATTTCAAATTGTACCATCCAGGAACCATTTAATTATGTATCTTCTATTTATGGAGACCAAAGACACATTTGCAAGTCAACATGGCAGTTTTGAATAGCAGAGCTCCGGAAAGTGACCGTTGTCCCCACACATATCTTTCAGAAATGTCAGTCTACATCTTATCCAGAACTAACTGTGCTTTTACATTTAAGTTTGTGAATAAGCCATATTATTTCATTCCATGAGAAGTCATGGCAAAGTCTACAGCATCTTGCTGATTATTAACATTAGTGAGCAGTTTTCACATACAATTTATTTTCTTCATCTTTCACCCTATACCCAGCTGGTGCAATTAGTTTCTTCCATATACAATCACCTCTATCTGTTCAATTACTGGACATGTTGGAAAATGAATACTTGCTAATCTATGCTATTACTAAACACTATTAAATTTTGTCAAGTCTTCCTGTTTTCAAGCAGAGCAGCAGACGATGAGGCACTCTTTTTAAAAGTTCAAAGTTCACCAGCCTAACACAATCCGTACATGAAAAGGAAATTCAAGCTTCCATCATTCTGAATTCCAAGGGTGCAGAATGCCAGCTCATTTTTAGACAAGCAAACCTAAGTTGTTTGTTCGTAAAGGTGAAAATTCCCTCACAGATACAAACCCCAGGAGTAGTCAACAATGAACCAACAGCTCAAGAAAAAGAACAAAATAACCTATTAAACACACACATACAGAACTACTACCAGGGAAATCTTTTGACTATGGATGTTTTCAGGGCAACTGGTTTGCCTAGGAGATCAGCCATGGAAGCAAACCTGGGGAATCCCAGGGAAATCCTCAGGATGATTTCCTCTGATCTGTGAGGACTTGCTCAAGGCTTAGTGATCAATGCAAATTCACAGCTTTTCTATGAACAGCACAATGCTTTCTTCATCTGTCCCAGAAACCGGTTTTTACTCATCCCCACACCCCGTCCATCCTGACATCTGTAGAAGCAGCTTTCACTCACTATTCTTTCCTTCTTGCACTTCTCCTCTGCACTCTATCTATTTGAGAATAAACTTGTGTTCTAGCTCCCTCTTCCAGCTAGCTTTAGGGTTGGGGTGGGGGTTATTTGGAAGATCTTCAATGGCATCATTCCCAGCCCCTGATCTGGGAAGCCAGGACCACATCACCCCTTAAATTGCAAATGGTGCGCAGGATTGTGCAAATGATGACATCTGGGATGAGGTCTTTTGTCACATCCAGATGTATTCCAAGGAAATGCATCAGAAATATTAAGCAGCCAACTGTAGTGGTACTTTAAGTTTTCAGAGGCTCCCAGCCCAATCTACCTCACAGGATTGTTGTTCTGAGGATACCACTGAAATAAGGAGGATTATGTAAGCTGTCTTGAGCCTCTTGAGGTGAAAAAGGCAGGATATAAATATAACAAACAAGCAAACATACATCTCAAGTTCTTCACTCATTTTTCTGCAAATAACTGCAGAGTAGTATGTTATCCTTCTCAAACACATGAACTAGGGAATAAATTGGATAAGGAAGTGGGGAAACAATTAGAACAAGGAGAAATAAAAGTAGAAGAAACAGAAAGAAATGCTTTTGAGTGTGTTATGATTGATATTTAAACCTTTAAAACATTAAAAAAGCATCCCACAGCTAACACCCACGGTAGGAACATACCTTTTTGCCTAAGGCACAGAATCAGTATCAGAGAAAGTTGATCCGATGCATTTTACAAGCAACTTCACATCCCTAGGCAATCATGTTTCCAGAAATAAAACTGAAGTATTCCTGGGTAGAGACCTGGTCTCCCCTGCAGAGGAAGGCAGGATGCGCTCCAATGGAGCAAGCTCAGGGAACCAAGGTTCCATTTAGATGCCAGGAAGCACTTCCTGTCAGGACCTTGAGGGTATGGAATGGGCTTCCCCAGAAGGTGGTTCAGGCCCCATGAGGGTGTTCAAGGATAGGCTGGACATGCACATGGTGGGCATGTTGTGAGCGGAGCTGGCTGGAGCCGAGGGTCAGACTAGATGGCTCGGAAGACCCCTTCTGACTCACTCTGTTTCTATGTTTCTACCACTACGTTCTCTCCAGCAAAATACTTAACAGTAACCACATACCATTGCTGAGAACTGAGGACTGAAAGATCCCTGAAAACGCATTGGGACTACCTTCTCATTATGAATGTTTCTTTTACTATGGGGAGGCTGAGAGAGGAAGGTAAAAGAAAGGGCATCAAGTCTCTGTCCGGTCAACTCACACAATAGCAAACAGCTTCCACTACAGTGCATTAAAGTATGGCACTGTACTTTAGTGCTATTGTGAAAGATAATGAAGGGAAGGGCAGATATATAGGTAACATGGTGGAGCAAAAGACGCTTACTGGACACCTGCACCTGTCTGCCTGTGTGGAAAAACATGGCTTGTGTCAAGAACCCACTGATGTCTTTCAACTAGATGTCTTGGCAGAGCAGCAGAGGCACAGGCTGGGAGAGAGTGCTGAGTGGCCAGGGAACTGGCGAAGGCAAGGTAGGAGCTGGGCAGGGGAACAGAGAGGAAGGGGAGTGGGGCCAGAGAGGCTAATGCAGCCAGGAGGAAGCAGAAAGGCGGGGCCATCAGCCTGAGGGACTGATAAGGCCGTGCTCAGCCACTGCAAGCCCTTTTGGCTCTGACCTCTTGGCATTGTCCCTTGTCTGCATCCATTAGCTGCAGCCAGGGCTGTCCAGAGACTCCCTTTCCTGAGACACAGAGGTTCAATTGTTTGGTTGTTTGGTTGTTTTGTTTGTTTGTGCTGTGCTGTGCTTTGTTTTTCTTCCAATTTAAATTTAAGTTTATTTTATCCTTGTGTGTGTGTGTGTGCAAGTGGGTTTTTGTCTGGGAGAACTGGGTGAGTGGGAGGAACCGCAGGACTAACAAGGCAGGGGACCAAGGTAAGGTCTCGGAAGGGATACCGATGGCAGACCAGGAGATGGCCTTGGCGGGAGTCACAGGTGTTGCTGTCCGCTGCGAGAGCTGCGATATCTTCGCCCTTCTCCCCCAGGAGAGGCAGGGATACACTTGCCCTCGGTGCAAGATGGTGACCCTGCTAGAGGAGGAGGTGAGGTGCCTGAGGGCCAAGAGAGCTCTCCAGGCCCCCCGGAACAACCCCCCTCTGGACAGAGGGTTGAGGGAGAGACTACGGGAGGAGCAGCTGCGGAGACATGGAGGTATGTCACCCACAGGAGGAGGAGGCCAGCACGACCTCCTCCTTCTCCTGGCACCAATCTGGAGCTGGGAAACAGGTTCTCTCCACTTGGGGAGGCAGGGGCTGATGAGGCCTCAGGGGTCCAGCAGGACCCCCAGCCTGGGACGTCAGGCGGCAAAGGAGCCGCTGCAGGAGAGGCCAGGGCCAGGGCACGGCCGCCCACCAGCACCGGGAAGGTACGGCGGCGGGTGATTGTTGTTGGGGACTCCCTGCTGAGGGGCACTGAGGTGGTGGTGCCCCAACCTGGAGACAAAGGATGTTTGCTGCCTGCCGGGCACACGCATCCAGCATATGAAGGACAGAGTGGAGCGTCTCGTTCACTCAGGGGGTCACCAGCCGCTCCTGGTGATCCATGTGGGCACAAACGACGTGGTCAGGCAGGGTGTGGTCGGGATCACCAGGAACTTTTTGGCCTTGGGGAAGAAACTCAGGGAGCTGAAGGTCCAAGTGGCCTTCTCGTCAATCTTACCTGTCCGGGGATTTGGGCCAGGCAGGGACAGGAGGGCCTCCGAGGTGAACGACTGGCTTAGGGTGTGGTGTCAGAAGGAACGCTTTGGGCTCCTCGAGCATGGCACTCATTTTCTTGCCAATGGACTTCTGGCAAGGGACGGGTTACACCTCACGAGGATGGGGAAAAGGTCCTTTGGAGATGCTCTAGCGAGCTTCGTCCGGAAGACTTTAAACTGAGCCAGGGGGCGGGGTTCAGGCCCCCCAATAATGTGTCTGCACTGGACAAGTGTGGGGGGAGGAGCAGAGCTCTGGGAGCAGGGTTTTAGAGATACTGCAGGGACTGACAGGACTCCTACAGAGAGGGGCCAGGTACCAGAGAGGATGGGAGGAAGGAGGATGCTGGGAACTCCAAGGAAAGGAAGTGGTGGGAAGGAGTTGAGTTGCATGTACACCAATGCTAGGAGCATGGGTAATAAGCAGGAAGACCTTGAAGCTCTCCTGGGAATAGGAGGGTATGATCTGGGGGGAATCACAGAAACCTGGTGGAATGAAAGGCAAGTCTGGAATGTGAACATAGAAGGGTACCACCTTTTTAGAAAGGACAGGAAGGGAAAGAGAGGTGGGGGTGTGGCTTTGTACGTCAGGGAAGGGATAGGATGCAGTGAGATAGAATGCAGCACAGATGGGGATTCAGTAGAGGCAGTCTGGGTGAAACTTAGGGGTTTTGACAGGGAAAGAGACCTGACAGTGGGGGTATGTTATCGCCCTCCAGGTCAACTTGAGACCCTGGATGATGTCCTGACAGGCCGGATTCTAAGGATATCTCAGGGGAGAGACACAGTAATTATGGGAGATTTCAATCTCCCGGATATTACTTGGGAGACTCACTTGGTGGTGACAGCCAGGTCACATCGCTTCCTAGAAGCTCTAGAGGGAGGGTTTTTCACACAGAAGGTCCGAGAGGCGACAAGGGGGGGAAACATCCTTGACTTGGTCTTCACCAATAGGGAGGAGCTGATAGATGAAGTACAGATTAGGGGAGCTCTAGATGCGAGTGATCACTCCATCCTTTGCTTTGAGATCAGGGGACTGGGGCCGTGCAGCAGGGTGAGCACTAGAAGCTGGGACTTCAAGAGGGCCAACTTTGGCCAACTGAAGGCCAGACTGGGGAAAGTCTCCTGGGATAGGTTACTGGAAAGTAAGCGAGTTGAGAAGGGGTGGATAGCACTCAAAAGGGAGGTTGTGGAGGCGCAAGCCTTGACGATACCTCTAGTCAGTAAGGTGGGGAGGCAGAGGAGAGCGCTGCCATGGATGTGAAAGGAGGTGGTTAGAGGGATTAGATGAAAGAGGAACCTCCATAGGAAATGGGTACTGGGGGAAATAGACAAAAGGGTATACTAGGAGGAGGAGGCCCGTTGCAGAAGGATTCTTCACAAGGCTAAGGCTGATTATGAGCTGAGACTTGCCAAGAATATCAAGAGCAACAACAAGGGCTTCTTTCAGCATGTAAATAGGAAAAGGAAGGGGAGACAAGTGGTGGGACCACTAAATAAGGAAGAAGGAGATCCAGTGATTGATATGAGGGAACAGGCACAGATGCTAAATGACTATTTTGCCTCTGTGTTCTACCCAAAGCAGGACGGGGGATATCCGCATAGGAGATTAGATGAGGCTGGGGACTTAGGGGCAGAAATTAGAATCATCCCCCCCTTGAAGTCGAGGGGCTCCTCAGGGCATTGGACATTACAAAGGCGCCAGGCCCTGACGGGTTACACCCGAGAGTACTTAGAGAGTTGGCAGGGGTTCTCTCACGCCCGCTGGCCTCCATTTTTGAGGCCTCGTGGAGAACGGGTGAAGTTCCAGAGCACTGGAGGGTGGCATCAGTGGTCCCAATTTTCAGAAAGGGTAGTAGAAGGAACATGGGGAAGACCGGTTAGCCTTACATCCATTGTACGAAAAACAATGGAAAGGCTCATAATAGAGAGAGATCTAGTGATGCTAGATAGGGAAGGGAGGCTGACAGCCACACAACACGGCTTCCGCAAAAACAGGTCCTGCCAGACAAACCTTGTGGAATTCTATGACAAGGTTTCGAGATGGCTAGATGGAGGGGATGCAGTGGATGTGGTATACCTGGATTTCAGCAAGGCCTTTGACAAAGTGCCCCATGATATCCTGGTGGAGAAACTGAGGAGTTTTGGGATACACCAAAGCACAGTCCGGTGGATTAGGGCATGGTTGACTGACCGAAAGCAGAAGGTAACCATTAGTGGGGAATCATCAAGATGGCAGCCAGTGACAAGCAGGGTCCCCCAGGGCTCTGTCCTGGGGCCGATCTTGTTTAATCTTTTCATTAACAACATGGAAGAAGGGGGTGAACAGTCTGCTGATCAAATTCGCAGACGACACTAAAACTGGAGCAGTGGCCACAACTGAGGAGCAGGTACTCCAGATCCAAAAGGATCTGGACAGATTATGGAAGTGGGCAGGAGACAACAGGATGGCGTTCAATGTGGATAAGTGCAGGTCTTGCACTTGGGGCATAGGAATAGCTGTCATAAGTACAGGTTAGGTGACAAGTGGCTGGAGAGCAGCACTTGTTGAAAGGGACCTCGGGGTGCTGGTTGACTGCAGGCTAAACATGGGTCAGCAGTGTGAAGCGGTGGTCAAGAGGGCGAATGCCACCCTTGGTGGCATAGCCAGAAGTTTGGCTTCTAGATCAAGAGAGGTATTGCTACCACTCTACATGACTCTGGTGCGCCCGCAACTGGAGTATTGTGTTCAGTTTTGGGCCTCTCATTACAGAAAGGATATAGCCAGGTTAGAGTCAGTGCAGCGTAGGGCCACAAGGTTGGTGGCTGGTTTGCAGGGGATGCCGTATGAGGCGAGACTGAAGGAACTGGGTCTCTTCAGCCTGGAGAAGAGGAGACTCAGAGCGGATATGTTGGCAACATACAGGTATGTGAGGGGAAGTCACATGGAGATGGGTAGAGACTTGTTCTCCCCTGCAGAGGAAGGCAGGACGCGCTCCAATGGAGCAAAGCTTAGGGAACCCACGTTCCGTTTGGATGCCAGGAAGCATTTCCTGACAGGACCCCGAGGGCGTGGAATGGGCTTCCATAGGAGGTCGTTGAGGCCCCATCGGTGTGGGTGTTCAAGGATAGGCTGGACGTCCACATGGTGGGCATGTTGTGAGTGGAGCCGGCTGGTGCCGGAGGTCAGACTAGATGGCCCAGGAGGCCCCTTCTGACTCACTTTGTTTCTATGTTTCTATGTTACTCCAGCTGTGGTGCAAGTAGTTGTTCAGTTGTCACTAGGCCATGGTGTAGTATGACCACAGGATCCACTACAGCCTGTGCAAAGAAGGCTGGTTAACAAGGCATCTATTGAGGTGGAGAAGATACAGTATACTATGGAATGGTGCCACAGAATGAGTGGAGAAGAGGAGAGAAGAAGGAAAATTGCTATGGTGCACCACAGGTCTGATATGAAATTTGTACTTGCTGGACTTGCTCAGTTGTTTTCAGACTCCTGCCAACATTCAAATGTCATCCATATGCCTGTCAACAGTTGCAGCTCATTTCCTGAACCCCTTTCCCTGGTCCTTAAAATGAGGGGTGAAGCTGCCATATTTTAATGCACTGTAGTGGAAGCTGTTTGCTATTGTGTGAGTTGACCAGACAGAGACTTGATGCTCACTGGTCCTTCTTCTAATTTCCTATTTTTTCCTTTTCTTGAAATCTCATAGGTGTGCTCCCTGCTGCTTCAGTGGCACTTACCACATCCCTTGCAAACTACACCTTATCATTTTACACTTTTTCATGATATTGTGTTCTTTGTGTTGGTTAATTAAAGTTCTTCCTCTGGGACTTCCCACAGTTGCTAGAATCAGTTCAACTGACTGTCAGACTGTTCTTTAAGTTCATTCCCCCCTTTACTGACTTCATTCATCCCCTCCTTTCAGTAATCTGATAAAGGATAAGATAAAGGATCTGTGAAGAGGCATTCCAAATTGAAATCTAAGAAGGGCAACTCTCCAATTTCCTCACCTGAGATAGATCAAGAAGTAGGGTTCTTTTGCCACTCACATTGTTCATGAGTTCAAGCAAAGGATTGGGTCACCATCTGGTCAACACTGGCAGTAACAATGATATTCCTAGTGCTTCTCAACCTTTAGAGACAGATGCCCAAGTGGAATAGGTGGGAGAAACTTACTCTCTTGAGAGCCGATATCTGTACCTTCAGATATCAATACCACTGGAATGGTCCCTTGGAAAACAACTCCAGACTGTTTCCTGAACAGTGCTGCCTGTCATTTTTTTAGACAGAGCATCTCTGGATATGCATAGCATGTTAGAGGGCCAGATTGCTCTTCTCACAGCCAGAGGAAAATATGTTGGGCTGCCTGTAATAAAGGAGTATGCAGCTGCAGAACTTTTTCAGAAGCAATACAAGAAGCTTGCAGGGGCAACAGAACACTTTTTGGGTGGGCCAGCATCTGGCAGTCTTGAAATACTTGCATATGGGGCAGTGCATAGCTTCAGCATACTTCAGCTGTGCAATATAGGGTTCAAGATGTCTTGAAGAGTCTCAGTCAGGGGATGGAATAATGGGTTGAAGAGTGGTAGGTCCTCATGGGATAATACCTGACTCTCTGAGGTTGCTACAAGGTAAACCTGCTGCCAAGAGCAAAACCAAGTTTTATATTTATTTATTTAAAAAAATTGTAGGTCGTCCATTACTGTTGTCTCTAGACAGCTTACAACATTATTTCAGACTTCAATAAAATAAGATAAATTAACTATTCCACACTGATCAGGCCAAGATAGTTCCTAGTTTGTCACAAAATGGCATAGGGCATGGTGCAATGCCAGAGCATTGTGATCTAAGTTGTGATTTCCTTTAAAGTTTTCTTCAGGGTGTGAAGTTTTTTCTTGTACAATGGGAGCAGGGGGAGTATCATACTAACTTCTGCTCTGAATAATAGGAGAAAAGGTTATTGTGTCTGGTGCCAAGATAAATCTGTGCTTCTGGATTTATAAATCTAAAGGTCTATGAATCAGGGTGATTAAAATGTATGATTTTTATAAGAATAAAACAGATATTTGATTTAAATTTGATTTGTTAAAATAAATGTTTTTGAGGAATATATATCTAAATATAGTTGTTTAAGATACAGTATAGTCCAAAGGTTATTCATCATAAAATAAGGATTAGTTTTTAAGCAGTTCTGATAAGCAATTCTGATGAGCAAATTAGCAAAAAGTGGACTAGATTAAAAAAAAATATTAGGTGGAGCCAAAACACAAAGAGTGCTCATCAACGGCACCTTCTCAAATTGGATGGAAGTACTACTGGGGTGCTGCAGGGTTAAGTCCTGGGCCCAGTCAATTCAAGTTGTGACAACTCAGATTCAAGAAAGATATCAGGAAAAGTTTCTTCACTGACAGAGCAATAAGACAGTGGAACCCGCTGCCTAGAGAAGTGGTGGGCTCTCCTACACTAGAAACATTAAAAAACAAACTAGAAAGTCATCTGAGTTGGGATGGTGCAAACTGGTATGCTGCAACAGCAGGGTGTTGGATGCAATGGCTTTCATGGCTCCTTCCAACTCTACAATTCTATGAGTCTATGATTGCATAATTCTATGCAGCATGAGGCTGTATATTCATGCAATATATTTTTTTTCTGGTAAATAAATTCCATTAATTCATGAGTTCCATAATATCATGCTTTTGCAGAGGTTTCTGTAAGATTATTGAGCAGTTTTTTCTATCTAAAAGATATTATCACAGATGCTTGGTTTTACAAAGCAAAAACTTTGCAAAACTGTGAATTTGTGTCTGTAGAGATCATGTACCCTTTCTTCACAGCAAAATGTTACAAAACAAACATACAGAATTGAAAAAAAGATCTTAACCCCTTTCTTCCTTTGCAAATCTATGTACACAGAATCAACCCTTTACCTCTTAAGTGCTAAGTTTCAAAAAATTCAATGAATAGAAGATTGTTGGGAGTAGAATAGATCTGCACAAGAAGCTAAGTGTGTGTTGTGGGGCGGGGGAAGCACTAAAAATGAAAAAGAAGCCCTTTCAGCAGAATACTCCACAAGTCTTTGGATTTGTGTGTGTGTGTGTGTGTGTGTGTGTGTGTGTAAAGCCTGAGGTTTATCATAATATTCTTTCCCTGGAGGTGAAAACCTGAAATGACAGTAGGCCATAAAAGAGACCCACTTTGAGAATCTACATGGACTCCAAAAATACTGAAACTGAAAATACTGCCAACTAGCATTGGGCAACAAATGATATCTAATTCTGATAATCACAGGAATTCATTATCCAAACTTATGAGCTGTTCTAGATTCCACTGTCAGCCCAACTCTTCTACATAAAAGATTAAACTAGATTATCCCATAAAGCTCATATAGCCTGAGAATATGGAACAAATTGCAGCTGGTAAGCCATTGTATTCCCAGTCTCTCTACAAGACTGCTGGTAGAGCCATTCCTTTCATTTTTTATATAATCAGCTCCCGGAGGAGTATTACAAGAGAAAGTTGGTTTCCAATCATTAGTACAAGTTAGCAGGTAAGCTTTATGACAGATGCTAGGGCATGGAAAAGTAAATCCTTCTTTAATTGACAATTGCATCTCTTTTCAATGAAAGAGGATCTGCTTGCATGCTCCCCCACACACACACACTTCTGAAACAATACATAAAATTTTTGAAAATGCATTTGAGAAATATATAAAGACTATTACAAAATAAATCAATTATCTGTAGCAAGACATGGATCTTAACTATGCAGTCCCTGGGTTACAGATAAGTTCCATTCCTGAGAACATATTTAAGTCAAATTTGTATCTAAGTCAGACCAGATGGGTAAGTCAAGTGTTTGTCTTAGCATATGCATATATTTTACCTTGCTGCCAAACTCATTGTATAGTTTCCTAGAGAGATGTTGTACAGTTCTTTAGAGCAGGGGTCTCAAACTCAACTTACTTGGGGGCCGCTGGAAGTAGAGTCTGGACCACATCAAGTATTCCTCCATGGTGGTGGTGGGCCGCTCATCCCGCGTTGCTCCTGGAGGCCGGTCTGGGCGCTGCCGGAGCACTATCACTAAACTTTGATATCAAGTGGGGGCCACAAAATATCGTCTTGTGGCCTGCGGGCTGCGAGTTTGAGACCCCTGCTTTAGAGTCTAGAGTTCTTTAGAGTCTTTGCTAGAGACTATTTCTAGCAAATCTTTATCTTAAGTGAAAACCAATGAATATCTCTAGGAAATACATTGCCACTGGCGATGTGTCTCGTAGTTCCCTAGAGATATTCACAGCTTTTCATGACAGGTATTCATTTAGGCAGTGAACACATTTGTAAGTACCAGTTGTTCGCAACCCAGGGACTACCTGTATATTACACTTATCCCCGAGTTCTTAAATTAAGAACTTTCTATGCCACAAGATATTTCTGCCAATAATTTGCTTATATGTATTTTAGCCATTTGTGAAATATCTCTAGGCAGCAATATACCATGATGCTCCATCAGTTCTGTGCACCAAACAAATTGCCAATTAGTAACTATTCTGAGTAATCTTTAGCTCATCTTAGCCAGTGCAAGCTTAGAAATAACCTAGAATAACTGAAGCATCCACAACTAGAAGCCTTAAGGGACATAGTTTGGAATTCTGTAGAGGGCACTGGCTGGAGGAGAAAATTTGGAGTAAGGAATGGGAATGTATCCCTCTCCTTCATGACTTTTCTACTCCAAATCATCACCTCCCAAAAATGCCTTTTAGACAGGCTTTTGGTATACAACTGTGTAACATATGTAGCCTGCAGTGACCTGCTTTGCACATAAAGTCAGTTCATGGGTTAAACAACCGAAGATTTGGCATGGCCAAGGAGTACAGTGCCTCCTTGCCTGCTTACAATATCTGTTTTGAATCAGCTTTACAAAATATCCAAAGAACCCCACAACTAAACAACGTTGCAGCTATAAAATTTTCCTTATCTCACTTCAATCCTTTTATTCTTCTGTGCCATGTCTATTTTGAGTCAGCAGTCTGATACGGTGGTCAAGAGGGCAAACACCACCCTTGGTTGCATAGCCAGAAGTGTGGCTTCTAGATCAAGAGAGGTATTACTACCACTCTATGTGACTCTGGTGTGCCCGCAAATGGAGTATTGTGTTCAGTTTTGGGCCCCTCATTACAGAAAGGATATAGCCAGGTTGGAGTCAGTGCAGTGTAGGGCCACAAAGTTGGCAGCCGGTTTGCAGGGGATGCCATATGAGGCAAGACTGAGGGAACTGGGTCTCTTCAGCCTGGAGAAAAGGAGACTCAGAGGGGATATGTTGGTGACATACAGGTATGTGAAGGGATGGCACATAGAGATGGGTAGAGACCTGTTCTCCCCTGCAGAGGAAGGCAGGCCATGCTCCAACGGAGCAAAGCTCAGGGAGCCAAGGTTCATTTAGATGCCAGGAAGAACTTCCTGACAGTTAGGATCCCAAGGGTATGGAATGGGCTTCCATGAGATGTTGTTGAGGCCCCATCAGTGAGGGTGTTCAAAGATAGGCTGGACATGCACATGGTGGGCATGTCGTGAGCAGAGCTGGCTGCTGCTGAAGGTCAGACTAGATGGCCCGGGAGGCCCCTTCTGACTAGCTCTGTTTCTATGTTTCTGTGTTTTTAGATTGTAAGCCCATAGCCAATCACTGCCTTCTTTTATTGATTGTAAAGGTTGCAATTCTATACAAACAGACTCGTAAGAATAAGTCCCATTGCATGTACATAGTCACATACAGAATTCCACTGTAAAAACAGCACCAATGAAAGAGAAAGAATGGAACCAAATGATCTCTAACTTGAGGAGCTGATAGATGAAGTACAGATTAGGGGAGCTCTGGATGCGAGTGATCACTCCATCCTTTGCTTTGAGATCAGGAGACTGGGGCCGTGCAGCAGGGCGAGCACTAGAAGCTGGGACTTCAAGAGGGCCAACTTTGGCCAACTGAAGGCCAGACTGGGGAAAGTCTCCTGGGATAGGTTACTGGAAGGTAAGCGAGTTGAGGAGGGGTGGATGGCACTCAAAAGGGAGGTTTTGCAGGCGCAAGCCCTGACGATACCTCTAGTCAGTAAGGTGGGGAGGCAGAGGAGAGCGCTGCCATGGATGCGAAAGGAGGTGGTTAGGGGGATTAGATGAAAGAGGAGCCTCCATAGGAAATGGGTACTGGGGGAAATAGACAAAAGGGTATACCGGGAGGAGGAGGCCCGTTGCAGAAGGATTCTTTGCAAGGCTAAGGCTGATTATGAGCTGAGACTTGCCAAGAATATCAAGCGCAACAACAAGGGCTTCTTTCAGCATGTAAATAGGAAAAGGAAGGGGAGACAAGTGGTGGGACCACTAAATAAGGAGGAAGGTGATCCAGTGACTGACATGAGGGAACAGGCACAGATGCTAAATGACTATTTTGCCTCTGTGTTCTCCCCAAAGCAGGACGGGGGATATCCGTATAGGAGATTAGATGAGGCTGGGGACTTAGGGGCAGAGATTAGAGTCACCCCCCCTTGAAGTCGAGGGGCTCCTCAGGGCATTAGACATTACAAAGGCGTCAGGCCCTGACAGGTTACACCCGAGAGTACTTAGAGAGTTGGCAGGGGTTCTCTCACGCCCGCTGGCCTCCATTTTTGAGGCCTCGTGGAGAACGGGTGAAGTTCCAGAGGACTGGAGGGTGGCATCGGTGGTCCCAATTTTCAAAAAGGGTAGTAGGAACGACATGGGGAATTATAGACCGGTTAGCCTTACGTCCATTGTAGGAAAAACAATGGAAAGGCTCATAATAGAGAGAGATCTAGTGATGCTAGATAGGGAAGGGAGGCTGACAGCCACACAACACGGCTTCCGCAAAAACAGGTCCTGCCAGACAAACCTTGTGGAATTCTATGACAAGGTTTCGAGATGGCTAGATGGAGGGGATGCAGTGGATGTGGTATACCTGGATTTCAGCAAGGCCTTTGACAAAGTGCCCCATGATATCCTGGTGGAGAAACTGAGGAGTTTTGGGATACACCAAAGCACTGTCCGGTGGATTAGGGCATGGTTGACTGACTGAAAGCAGAAGGTAACCATTAGCGGGGAATCGTCGGGATTGCAGCCAGTGACAAGCGGTGTCCCCCAGGGCTCTGTCCTGGGGCCGATCCTGTTTAATCTTTTCATTAACGACATGGAAGAAGAGGTGAACAGTCTACTGATCAAATTCGCAGACGACACTAAAACTGGAGCAGTGGCCACAACTGAGGAGCAGGTACTCCAGATCCAAAACGATCTGGACAGACTATGGAAGTGGGGAGGAGACAACAGGATGGCGTTCAATGTGGATAAGTGCTCTTGGGGCATAAGAATAGCTGTCATAAGTACAGGTTAGGTGACAAGTGGCTGGAGAGCAGCACTTGTGAAAGGGACCTCGGGGTACTGGTTGACCGCAGGCTAAACATGAGTCAGCAGTGCGATGTGGTGGTCAAGAGGGCGAATGCCACCCTTGGTTGCATAGCCAGAAGTGTGGCTTCTAAATCAAGAGAGGTATTACTACCACTCTACACGACTCTGGTGCACCCGCAACTGGAGTATTGTGTTCAGTTTTGGGCCCCTCATTACAGAAAGGATATAGCCAGGTTGGAGTCAGTGCAGCGTAGGGCCACAAGGTTGGTGGCTGGTTTGCAGGGGATGCCGTATGAGGCAAGACTGAGGGAACTGGGTCTCTTCAGCTTGGAGGAGACTCAGAGGGGATATGTTGGCAACATACAGGTATGTGAGGGGGTGTCACATGGAGATGGGGAGAGGCCTGTTCTCCCCTGCAGAAGAAGGCAGGACGCGCTCCAATGTAGCAAAGCTCAGGGAGCCAAGGTTCAATTTGGATGCCAGGAAGCACTTCCTGACAGTTAGGACCCCGAGGGCGTGGAATGGGCTTCCACGGGAGGTCGTTGAGGCCCCATCAGTGAGGGTGTTCAAAGACAGGCTGGACATGCACATGGTGGGCATGTCATGAGCGGAGCCGGCTGGTGCCGGAGGTCAGACTAGATGGCCCGGGAGGCCCCTTCTGACTCGCTCTGTTTCTATGTTTCTAAATACATTTTTGGGGATACTTGAGTCTCAGGTAAGTTGGCTACTCTCCAATAAGCACAATGCACACAGAGAAGCTCCAGTAGCAGGGCTGCAGTCACAGGGCTTCCCTCTTCCTCTCTATGTCCTAGGGAATTGAATTAAGCTACAGAAGCTTGAAGGTTTTGAGGAACTACATGAATTCCTCCCCCCCCCCCCCCACACACACACACATCCTTCAACATGTGCATTTTTCTTTGGGTCTCACTCTTTTCTTCTCCTCCTCAAACAATTAGTCTGTGCAGAAAGGTTATATACAAGTATATCACAGAAGTGAGTACACCCCTCACATTTTATAAATATTTTATTGTATCTTTTCATGTGACAACACTGAAGAAATGACACTTTGCTAAAATGTAAAGTAGTGAGTATAACAGCTTGTATAACAGTGTAAATTTGCTGTCCCCTCAAAATAATGCAACACACAGCCATTAATGTCTAAACCGCTGGCAACAAAAGTGAGTACACCCCTAAGTGAAACTGTCCAAATGGGCCCAAAGTGTCAATATTTTGTGTGGCCACCATTGTTTTCCAGCACTGCCTTAACTCTCTTGGGCATGGAGTTCACCAGAGCTTCACAGGTTGCCACTGGAGTCCTCTTCCACTCCTCCATGACGACATCATGGAGCTGGTGGATGTTAGAGACCTTGCTCCTCCACCTTCCATTTCAGGATGCCCCACAGATCTTGATAGGATGTAGGTCTGGAGACATGCTTGGCCAGTCTATCATCTTTACCCTCAGCTTCTTTAGCAAGGCAGTGGTCGTCTTGGAGGTGTGTTTGGGTCGTTATCATGTTGGAATACTGCCCTATGGCCCAGTCTCCAAAGGGAGGGGATCATGCTCTACTTCAGTATGTCACAGTACATGTTGGCATTCATGGTTCCCTCAATGTAGTGCTGGCGGCACTCATGCAGCCCCAGACCATGACACTCCCACCAACATGTTTGACTGTAGGCAAGACACACTTGTCTTTGTACTCCTCACCTAGTTGTCGCCACACACGCTTGACACCATCTGAACCAAATAAATTTATCTTGGTCTCATCAGACCACAGGACATGGTTCCACTAATCCATGTCCTTAGTCTGCTTGTCGTCAGCAAACTGTTTGCAGGCTTTCTTGTGCATCATCTTTAGAAGAAGCTTCCTTCTGGGACGACAGCCCTGCAGACCAATTTGATGCAGTGTGCAGCATATGGTCTGAGCACTGACAGGCTGACCCACCACCCCTTCAACTTCTGCAGCAATGCTGGCAGCACTCATACGTCTATTTCCCAAAGCCAACCTCTGGATATGATGCTGAGCACATGCACGCAACCTCTTTGGTCGACCATGGTGAGGCCTGTTCTGAGTGGAACCTGTCCTGTTAAACCGCTGTACGGTCTTGGCCACCGTGCTGCAGCTCAGCTTCAGGGTCTTTCAATCTTCTGATAGCCTAGGCCATCTTTATGTAGAGCAACAATTCTTTTTTTCAGATCCTCAGAGAGTTGTTTGCCATGAGGTGCCATGTTGAACTTCCAGTGACCAGTATGAGAGAGTGAGAGCGATAACACCAAATTTAACACACCTGCTCCCCATTCACACCTGAGACCTTGTAACACTAACAAGTGACATGACACTGGGGAGGGAAAATGGCTAATAATGCCCAATTTGGACAGTTTCACTTAGGGGTGTACTCTCTTTTGTTGCCAGCGGTTTAGACATTAATGGCTGTGTGTTGCATTATTTTGAGGGGACAGCAAATTTACACTGTTATACAAGCTGTATACTCACTACTTTACATTGTAGCAAAGTGTCATTTCTTCAGTGTTGTCACATGAAAAGATACAATAAAATATTTACAAAATGTGAGGGGTGTACTCACTTCTGCGATATACTGTACACAGTGGAGCACAAAGAAACTGCTACCACAATCTCCCTTGTCTCCCCGGCTTTCAGAAGGCTCCGATCAATCTCTTTGTGTTCTTAACACAGCACACTAAGGCATACCACGCCAATCACAGAAGCTTCTTTGGCTTCCTGGAAAAATACAGGAACTATGGTATCTGATTGAAAGATGTAGGGTGAGTTTGTACAACACAGCAACCCATGCTGCACTGTGACTTGCTCTCTCCTCCTTCCCTCTCAGTCCCCAAGCAACTATCCCAGTGCAACTCTTCGCAGAATCTCTCGTCTTCTCCGTCCCCACTCTTATCACAACCGCTTTTTGTTCACTGTTGGTTGTCCCCTCCCTGCCCAAAAAAAAAAGTTTCAAAAAAGTGCAGTGAGACTTTTTTTTTTCCATTTCAAGGAAAGTTCTCAAATATCTTCTTATCTATTCTAAAAACACTTTGTTGATTTTTCACAGTTGTGTAGGTTCATTGTTCTGGCTCACAGAAATACATTTAGTTTTGTCCTTGTCAGTTTCAGCTGTTAAGCACTAACACTAGAAATCAAGCAGACTACATTGTTAAGAGGAAGATCTTGTGTCCATCCTCTTGTTTCCATTTGCTGGTGTTTCCAGCTGACAGCTGTTTGCAATTTAGCCTTATAAATTAGCTATAAACTTTAGCAGGGGTGGCCAAACCAAGGCTCTTTGAGTTTATTTTGCAGCTTGCTGCTGTGGGCACCTGTGGGCATCCTTGCCATTCATCACCCCCTGCAGCCGCTGCCCACAGTTATTAGAGGCTCCATCTTACAGTGGTTCCAACATTTCAAGAAGGTGAGGGTGCTTCCAAATAAGCACCAACTTTTTATGGAGTAAAGCTCTCAAACATCCGACATTTACCATCCATTGAGCAAGTCTGGCCACCCATGACATATAGGATACAAAACTGAAAGATTACACTTGGGCAGCTGTGAGAACCAACAATTTAAAACAAAACAAGAGCTCCCGGGCTATGGGCAGCACACAAATGCAATAAATAAATTAAATAATTTTGCACATTCTTGTGCCCCACCCTGACCAGAAAAAGTAAGCCAGTGAAAGTTGTTCCAAAAGTGCCAGTTCAGCATCAGTGGAAGGGCTGCCACTAGTTTTCACTAGTGGCATCACAGACAAGATTATGAAAAGTGGCTTGCTAGCTGATCCCTGAGGCAAGACTGAGGGAACTGGGTCTCTTCAGCTTGGAGAAGAGGAGACTCAGAGGGGATATGTTGGCGACATACAGGTATGTGAGGGGCTGTCACATGGAGATGGGGAGAGGCCTGTTCTCCCCTGCAGAGGAAGGTAGGACGCGCTCCAATGGAGCAAAGCTCAGGGAACCCAGGTTCCATTTGGATGCCAGGAAGCACTTCCTGACAGTTAGGACCCCGAGGGCGTGGAATGGGCTTCCACAGGAGGTCGTTGAGGCCCCATCGGTGAGGGTGTTCAAAGACAGGCTGGACATACACATGGTGGGCATGTCGTGAGCGGAGCCGGCTGGTGCCGGAGGTCAGACTAGATGGCCCGGGAGGCCCCTTCTGACTTGCTCTGTTTCTATGTTTCTATGTTTCTTGGACAACATGTCAACCCCTTGTGGGTTCATTACCCTTTTAGAAGAAACCATGGCTTGTCAGGGTGGTTTACCGGCAGGATGTCCAGGTTTTGACACCCATGAGAACCCACCATGTTTCATTAGCCATAGTTGGTTGGTGAGTTGTGGGAACCAAGTCACTGAGTCTATGGCTTTATCCAGACTGCAGAGTTTGAAGTTTTAGGTTTCTACCCCTTGTCTGTAGCACGTATATAGCAAGAGTCTTGAGTTATGTGTGTATCCATACTGGTTAGTGTCCAGAGCTGTGGTCAAGCACTGATCTTTTGGATCTGATTTAAAGGTAACTTCAGGCAAAAGTTCAGGAGAGACCTTGCTTACACCAGCACTGTGCATTGTGAGAGCAGTATTTATTAAGGCATTGTAAGACCCAGTTCTTCTTAAACTTGTAGCAGAAAGAAGAAAGGCAAACTGCTCCTTTGCCTACAAGGAACAATGAAAGCAGATCAACAATCAAGCTGGAACATATACGGTGAGGCACAAGCCTGCTCTGGCCTACTGGAGTAAACAGGTTTCTTGCTTGTCCCTCTGCAGTTCCCTCCTTTGGTTAGAGCTGGATAGTGATGGACACATGCCCTGAGACAAGATTTCTTACCTGAATGTTTTTGGTTCAAAAAGAAGGGTTGGGCTGGGGAAGCTTCACAAGGGCCACCCACGTCCCCATGACTCCCCTCCCACTTTCACTCCTTGTGGTTTGTAGATCTGCAGAGGGAGCTGGGTAGTTTTTTCCTTGAAGGCATGAAGTATATATACTCTGGATCCAGAAGGATCTGGACAGATTATGGAAGTGGGCAGGGGACAACAGGATGGTGTTCAATGCAGGTAAGTACAAGGTCCTGCACTCGGGAAATAGGAATGGGTGTCTTAAGTACACCCATTGTGACTGGAAGTGACTGGAAAGCAACACTTGTGAAAGGGATCTTGCAGTACTGGTCAACTCTAGGCTAAACATGAGTCAGCAGTGTGACACAGTGGTCAAGAAGGTAAATGACACCCTTTGTCGCATAGCCAGAAGTGTGGCTTCTAGATCGAGAGAGGTATTACTGCCACTCTATATGACTCTGGTGTGCCTGCAACTGGTGTATTGTGTTAAGTTCTGGGCTCCACATTAGAGGAAAGATAAAGCCAGGCTGGAATCAATGCAGCATAAGGCCACAAGGATGGTGGCTGGTTTGCAGAGAAAGCTATATGAGGCAAGACTGAGGGAACTGGGTCTTTTCAGCCTGGATAAGAGGAGACTCCGAGGAGATCTGTTGGTGACATACAGGTACGTGAGGGGGTGTCACACGGAGGTGGGTAGAGACCTGTTTTCCTCTGTGGAGGAGGGAAGGACACATTCCAGTGGAGCAAAGCTCAGGGAACCAAGGTTCAATCTGGATGCCAGGAAGCACTTCCTGACAGTTAGGATTCAAAGGGTATGGAATGGGCTTCCATGGGAGGTGGTTGAAGCCCCATCTGTGAATCTGTGAGGGTGTTCAAGGATAGGCTGGACATGCACATGGTAGGTGTGACGAGGCTGAGGGGATGCGGTGCCTTCTGCTTAGAGAAAAGCCAGGGGGGAAGCGCGGATTTGTAACAGGGTGCTTTAAGGGACCGGCGTGGTCCAACAATGTAATATTGGGCTCACCTGGCGGCTGGGGGCAGGGCCAGTTAGGGCCAATAAAGGTGGCACAGCCCAGTCAGAAGGAAGAGAGGTGTGTTGGAGTGTGGAGAGAGACAGAAAAAGCCAAAGGAGGAGGAATGACCTGCCAGAGCTGGAGGGCCGGCGCGGCCGAAGGCACTCGGTGACATGAGTGAAGAGGCAAACAGGCAGGGAGAGGCAGTACGTGGCTCGTGTACAGAAGAAATAAAGGAGAACTGGCCAACGGAGTCTTCACCTAGCCTCACTATGCGCCCAGGTACTGCAAAGTTTACTTCCCCAGTGACCGATCCCGTAACAGTAGGGATGTCATGAGTGGAGCCAGGGGTCAGACTAGATGGCCCAGGAAACCCCTTCTAACTCGCTCAGTTTCTATGTTTCTATGTATTGCTCTTGCTCTAATTTGGCTTCCCAATCACATCACATCAAATATAAGTGCTTCCTACCAATGCTCTGGGTAAGAGTAATAGTAAAAAATGCTGGAATTTGAGAGTAGATTGCAGGCACTATTCCACTCCTCAGTCCCTCACTGAAGCCTATGGCAAAAGTTATGGAGGCAATTTGGTTCAACCCCTCTCCAAGGGTGCTTCCAAATGAAGCTTTTAACTTCCTTAGTGGGGAATCCAAACAAGTTATTTCACTTGCAGTCTTCCCATTGTCCCATCTCTTTTCTCTGAAAGATGGAATTGTCACATAATGCCTGTTGTTCAGACATGTTAGGTCCTCTCTCTCAAAAAGCTCCTTGAATTTCTGTCTGTCTGTTCAAGACCCACTGCTGGGCTACCAGTTCAAAACCCACTGCATGAGTCGCCCTGCCCTTGCCTCCTTCACCTCCGAGCACAGATGTTGTCAAGGGCCATCCACTGCCTGCCTGCTGCTTCCGCCACCACTTCTCGCCCGCCACAGACTAGCGTGGCAACCACTTGTGCTCTCTCCCATGATCTACAGCTTGACCTTGCTTGGTGTTGCTGGTTGTGGGAGAAGCGGTGGCACCATCGAGAAGGAGAAAGGAGAGATATTAGTCATTGTATTAATTACATTGTATTATATATTAATATTATGCATTGCATTATGTATTATATTATTGTATTAAGGTTGTTTGATTTTGTATTGCCTAGAGTTAAATATTGTATTGCTTATTTGTACCGCTTTAATGTATTATTGTATTTCTATGGAATATGTACTTTTTTCTATTGTAAGCTGCCCAGGTGGGGCGGCATACAAATGTAATAAATGCAATAAATAGAAATAAAGACAAACTCTATCTAAAATGCTAATCGACCAAAATGATGGGCAAAAAGGCAGACAACTGATTGGGAACCACCTACAGACCAAACCATTTCTTCCCAGTTATTTCTTACAGTGGACTCCCAACCTCAAACTAGTTCTTTCTCTAACAGAACATCTAGAGAAAAAGAGGGGTTTGGGGTGTGGACAGTGCAGACAAGGGGAGGATTCATCACTTCTACTTCATTCAATTCTGCATAGCTTGATATGAGCATCCTCTTATTTTACAGGACTTTAATGCAATCCATATTTTAAAATATGGGCCATGCCACCCTTTAGCATGCCTAAGAGTAAGATGGGCACAATGCATGGCTTTCTGTCCTTGTTCAGTCAACAAAGCAGTACCTTCAGCCTTCTACACCTCAGATTTTGTTTCAAGCACTTGCCCTGACTCCATCTCCCAATTGTCACATGTGATCTCAAGGATAATGAATACTTAGGTCTCCAATGAGATCCTTACAGCTTTGTAATCTGAACTAGTTAAAAATAAAAAGGTACAACTAGCAACAACAGACTGAAAGAAGCTATGTAGAGATCTCACAAAAATGACTGTGAAAGTTTGGGACTTTCAAATATATGCAAACATGTTTGAAGGAAGTTCATGGATGAACGAAACTGTAAGAAGAATTACAAGCTTGCCAGGGCTAGGACAGGATCGTTGAAGTCCCTTAAAGCCAAAAGGCCTGAGAATAGAATCATGTAAATAGTTGTACTAAGAGTAATAGTGTTTCTTACATCAAAGTCCTGAAAATTGCCAGAGAGGGTAAAATTGGAGGACAGTGGTAAAACTGTCACCTTCAGTGGAAGAGGGCAGGAAATTGATTACCTTTTTATAACTGGCCGTAATAAGCCTGGAGGAAGGTCTATTCTTCCTATCTCATCCTCCCACAAGATTTAAGAAGCAAGTTGGCGTCAAGTAAGAATCTGCAAGGCCACTCTGACCTGTTGAACTTTTAGAAGATAGTGCACAGCTTAATAGGTGCATAAATAGTAACTGACACACCTCTCATAGGTAATAGGCTCATTAGCATGAACATGGGATGTATGTGTGGGAGGGGGAGCATATCAAGGGGTAGTATGATGTAGGCGGACGGAGAACATTGTACCTTCTGAGTAGCCCAGCCAATGGAGGAAAAGAGGAAGGGTCTGCGAGACGGGAAAAGGGAATAAAAAGCAATGTCTTGTGTGTAAACAGCACGCTGTGTGGTGGGTGCCCGCTCTTGCAAGAACAAATTAAACTGTACTGCTTGGTATTTTGCCTCCGTATTGTCACTACTGGGATTTACTCCTTACAGGATTAAAGGACAAAACAAGTAAAAATGATCTCTAATGAAGAAAATATGACCCAGTTATTTACTACACTCAAATAGGAGAAAAAGTAGCTACAATACACTCGGTCAATATTTGCTTTTAAGCGTTATTTGATTGTATGGTGCTATCATATCCATTTACAGAATGGAATTTAGACTTAAAGCAGAGAGTCATTGTGAAAACTGCATACTATTTCTCTAGGATATCAGTCACACATATGTTTCCCTCTCTTTTAGTATTTAATGAATATTTAGTTTGCCCTTTCATCTTTTTGGAAGTTTACACACAAGGTAGAATAAATATAGGATTTTCTCAAGGAGCACAGAAAAATCATCTTTGTGGAACTGGTTATAATCCACCACTAGACAACAATATGTGAACTCAGAATGAAACACAGAAGATCAGAGCATGCTGTTTCAGGCCAGCTGCAAACAATGCAAGACAGTCTCCATGCAAACCACAGATAGCAGATTGGAAGTCAGCCTCAGTCTGGCACACTGCTCCTTCCTTTGGCCATCACATCTTCACTGATAGTTAATATTAAACATGTGGTCCACCTTAAGATCTGAAAGCCACTGATATCTAGAGAATTCTCCATCACTTTTAGTAACAGAGTTATAATATCACACAAACTCACACAAAATTCCAACGTGTGTACACATAAAGAGTGACATACATGCGAATTTATGAAGACACTCACGCTACCTCCTTCAGTTCCTCAGAATATTTGTTGTTTGAGGGGAGATCTGCATACACCACTTGAAGAAAGGCTTATATTTTTATTTTATCAGCTCTTCAGCTGTCAGTGCATGGGGGCGTCAGGGCTAGAGCTTGATGAACAGGAAGTATAGCATTTCTGAAACCAAACACAGAAGACATGGCCTCTTGGGTCTATGCCTTGCACTCACCCTGAAGACTTTACTCTTTTCCACGAGGATGCTAAAATCTTTAAAATTCACAAGTCTTAAGATATAGTAATTCTATTTGATAGAGTTGTTATTTATCTTATGAAGCAATTTAAGCTTTTTTGAAGTGGGTATAAGAAAACACTGTTCACTATATATGCTCGCAAAAATATTAGCCATATTCACTTCAAAGTTTGTTTTAAATTTTATTATTTAAAGTATTTACAAGCTACTTCTCAGGATAAAAAGTCTCCCAGGTTTGCAATGATCAATAGAATTGCTGTATCCTTGCTGTTAATCTTTGACTTATCTAGGTCTTTTGTCAAATATGCATTTTGGAAATTGAAGTCAAGGTTGACTTTTTTGCACGAATCATAGAAAATAGATACAAATACCATTTGTAATATATTTTCAGAAACTTATTGTGCTTATAAAATATGAAGGGTATATAACAGCTACAAAACTAACTAGGGCTGACTAAAGCATTACTATTCACTCAAAGAAAAGTTAATCTTAATACAACAATGAGCCAAACTTACTTAGTACTCTAAGCATTGTGTCCTGCCTTGGAGCTGGAAATCTGAACTTCCCTGTGACCCACAGATAATGTCTAGGGCCACATGTCCGGGAGAGAGTGCACAGCTGAAGAGATAGGCTTTTCTCCTTGTTTTGGAAAGCTTCTTTATCTTAGCCAGGTTGGCTGCTTAAGTTTTTTTTTCAGGCCATAGCATTGTAAGCTATCCACAAATACAAAAGAATAAGAACTTAATTTTTACATTCCTGAATCCTGTAATGTATTCAGAAAATGCCTCAAATATTTGTGAAAGCCAGCAGAATCGAATGCTTACTGATACCAGAAATGCACACTTTCAAGGAAGTCTTTCTGGTTGGCTTATGCCAGATCCTACCAATGGACTGTGAACATCAGCTAGTTCATGTACAAGAGAAAATACACAGAAGGGAAACAGAGACACAGGCAATATATCTTAGTGGAAAACCACTCTTCACAATTTTTTACGGAGTAGAACAAAGGTGGTGCTTGGGAATCCTCACTTTGGCAACTAATTATTATTATTTGCTTCCCTCTCCCTTCTTAAACCCCAGCTTAGTTATTAAAAATCTACAAGAGCATTTCACAGAGACACAAAATGGAAGCCTGCCAGTCTCTTCAGAGCCAACTAGGTCACTCTTGGCTCAGTAACAAACCACAAATGGAGTACAAGGAAAACACAAATGCTATTCTTTTGCACATGCCTTCGGCCTCATTTCTCTCCACCACCCCTGCCCCCGAATGTGGACCTGCTACAGTCATTGAGGAAAAAGTAATATACAGAGGGCAAAAACAAACAAAAACAATAACAAAAAACCCCCTCGTTTAGGCAGTTCTAACAACAGTTGCCAACAAACTGCCAACTGCAAAGCAATCTAATAGCAGGAAGGGCAAGATGACAGAAACTTCATATTTCACTTTTCACACATGCAGCAAACTATCCTTTCAGACTAGATGGGAACATCACATCAAACTTCTCTGTCCACAGATAAAAGGTAGGTTGCTCACTGCTGCAAAGAAGTACCTGGAAACCAGCAGGTGAGGAAAGAAACAAAAAGGGAGGGTCAAACAGTCAAGCACACCTTACTCCTTCCCAACTGTTTCTCTCAAAGTTGTTTTGCTCTGACATGAGTGACCATCAGCAGTGGAAGAGGAAGTGTGTCTATTAATATACAATTTTTCGACTAAGTTTCTTGATCACAAAATAAAACAGTCGAAGTATGCCAAATGAAATACAAATAAGGTAAATACAATCATCAACAGCTTGGATAACAAGAAATGAATTTGTTTACTTCCCAGAGGAAGAAGAGAAGAAAATAGAAAAAACTTCCCAAGGGTGAGCTTCCCATCATTCTAGGACCACTACAGAAAAGATCTGGATCAGAAAAGATCCAGATTTGTGGCACAGGCTTATAGGCAATATTTAATCTTTAAGTTAAACTAGCAAGCAGTAGGATGTTCCCACAACAAAACATTTTAAAAAAGCTTCCAAGATCTGTATGGCCCAGAAATCACACTCTGTTTCCAGCAGGGTAGGGGCTACTTCCTTGTTTGAACAGATACAGTGGTACCTTGGTTCACGAATGCCTCAGTTCACAACCAAATTGGGTCACGAACAGAAATTTTGGCAAAAGTTTGCCTCCGTTTGCGAACTCCGCATCGGGTGACAACCACGATCGCAGTCATGTTCTCGCACGAACACGCCAAACAATCTTCTCCCCATCAACCACGAGGGGGAACCATGAGGGCGCACTCACCTTGGTCGAGGCCTTCCTGGCTCCTAACTACTGCCCAGCTTCCAACCCGGGGGAAGGTCCCCCACAGGTGCTCGCCCGGCTCCAGGAAGGGGAGCAGGAGTGGGAGGCTGGAGAGGCAAGCACGAGGCGGCTCCCCCAGCCAGAAGAGGACCGTGAGGAGGGAGGTAAGGGCTGCTTTCCACGGCCGGCCGAGTGGGACACCTCCCATCTTTCCCCACTGCAGGAGGAAGAAGCATGACGGCTGCTTGGTGGCTGAGGCTTGCCCTCAGAAGGCCGCAGTGGAGGCGCGGGAGCCGCAGCCCCACTCCCACTTCGCCTCAACCTGTCCGCCCCTGGGCTTGGCAAGGCGGCCGTGGCTTGGCCCGCAGCCCAGGGATATGGCTCATATTTTTGTGGTTTATAAAAAAAATTAAGTATTTATTTAAAACTTTTATATGCCGTCCTTTACATGTAACATAAAGTTATGGTTCAGAACGGATTAACCTTATTTACATTGAACCTTATGGGGAAATTTGACTTGGTTTGTGACCAATTTGGGTTAGCAAATTAAGTTCATTAACTGAGGTACCACTGTACTTCTACACAAGATGATCCAATGGCATGGTGGATTTAAAAAATATTTTTCTTTAAAAACTTTTTTTTAATTTAAACAAGATTTTTGAGTTAAATTGAATTTTTTAAATAAAATGTTTTTTTTGATGAAAATCTATCTAATGCTAGTTTTCTATTTAAGCTATATTATAGTGCAAAGATTATTCTTATCATGACATAAGGTTTATTTTAATTTTATACCATGAGGCTGCATATTCATGCAATGCTCAAATTTTTTGGTAAATGAGTTCCATTAATCCATTTATAATGTCATGCTCTTCCAGAGGTTTCTGTAAGATTATTGGGCAATTTTTGTGTCTAGAAATATTATCACAGATGCTTGGTTTTACAGTTCTCAAAAACTTTACATGCCTCTTCTTCACAGCAAAATATTACAAAATAAACATACAGAGTTGAGAAAAAGATCTTAATCCTATTGTTCTGTTGCAAATCTATATACAAAGAATCAACATCTTATACCTCTTAAGTGCTAGGTTTCAAAAAATTCAGTGAACAGAATTAGATTGATGGGAGTGGAATTGATAGGCTCAAAAAGTAAAGCATGAAAGAGGAAGGAGCAAGCAGTAAAAATGAAAGTGAAGCCTTTTGAGCAGAATACTCCACAAGTCTTTGGATTTTTTTTGAGTATAGTCTGCGGTTTATTATATTATTCTTTCTCCAGAGGTGAAAATCTGCAATGGCAGTAGGTCATAAAAGAGACCCAGTTTGGGAATATTTTAATAAAGTTCCTCTACCTATGGGTAAGGCATATATGCATGCAAATTAGGTAGAAAGCCATGATTTAAATCTAGTCTTACTGACTAGTGATTTAAATCAAATCCACCCTGCCCAGTGGTTTGACTCTGTAATCAGGCAGTTTCAGATTTGGGTCTCTGCAATATTCATGTGTGCAACTTGGTGGTGTGTATTTAAGCCACACAGAACTGACTCCCACATTGCTGTGTGTGTCAGAGAAGGGACTTACATCAGCTGCCTCAAGAGGACACTTGCAGAGGCTAAAAAGCACTTTTACCTCCAGTTTGGCTATCTAAATATGCACACAGAAAAGTCAAGAAATGAAGGCAGAAAACACCAGGCCAGTATGACATAAGAATGTGATTTCAGGACAAGGTAAGAGTTAAAAAAGCACAGAGCCAGAGGATCAAATCTAGTAGTTGAAGGATAGGAGACAAAAGAGACGTGGGGGGATATACCTGATGGACTTCATAAAAAGGTGAACAGGAAATATATTAGTGGACAAGAAATCACTCTGTGGAAAGAGGAGTCTAAGAACTGAATGTGTACAACCTAGAAGAAAATGGACAAAAGAATGAGCAAAACAGGAGACTGAGATGTAGGGCATGATGCCTTTGGCCCAGTAAGGAGTTTGTCAAGTCTAGAAAGTTAAGGGGAATATGTACAAGGCCAATGGTGTTTGCCATGTTGAACACATAAAGTGTGTAGGAGAACCCAACGCCTCTTGATACCTTGATGAGTAAAATGTCCTAGAAGCAGTGCTTTTTTTGTCATAGAATGTACCGGAACAGAGTTCTGGCACCATTTTCAACAGATTTTCCAAGTTTTAAAAGTAACTTTTGAAAATTTGATGTTTGGTCCACATGGATTTGAATCGCCCTGTCGAGCGTAGCAGGTTGGTGGCAAAATCATTAAAACGGTGCATGCGGGCTACTTGTGTGTCTAATCTGATGCATGCGTACTTTGTCCACGCTGGTTGTGATGGTGCTGCTCGGCTTGTGGCGCTGCTCGGCTTGTGATTGGTCGTGTGGTCATGCACTAAGTGCTTACTACAGGCGGCGACCGTTATGTTTCGTTACACAACTGATGTGTGTGGGTGTGTGTACAGTAACTGACTACGTGCGCAAAGTAAATAATTTAATGAGTTCCGGCACTCTTTTTCTTACAAAAAAAGCACTGCCTAGAAGCATTCTGAAGCATACTACATAAATCAAACAAACACAGTCATGTTTATGTACCAAAGCAAATGCTGGAAAACGTGTGTGCAACATATAAGTCCACTTCAGAAGATGATAGCACAACCTAATACACTAACATATACAGGAGTTTTTTGCATAGGTCTCCTTATGCTGTCCCTTTACTCCTTTCTTGGCACATTTCAATATGGCAGGATATTTTCAATTAACCCAAAGGTTCCTATTATACCTCAACCAGGAAAGAATGGATAGCAGGCTCAAAACAAGCCAGCATCTGAAACCACTGTTTGAAGTTGAATCAAGGTAGCTTTTTGATTCAGGCAGAATGGGGAACTATGGTTAATTGAAGTTTACTAGGATTAATTGCAAAGTGCTAAGAAGGGAGGCAGAATGAGGTTTATTAAACTATGATTGTCTGAGTAAGTTCATAGTGTGAAGCAGCTGTAATAAGCCAATATGTCATGTGACTATTAAAAGTTTAAAAGTCCCATATAGTAGGAGGGGGCACAATGCTCCACACAATTTCACACATCATAGGAGAGCAAGCAAACTAGTGCAAACTTGACAGGAAGTGGCAGCCTATCCCAGCTTTCCCATTAATGGACTTGTATGATACACATACACTGCAAACACATATTTTACATGTACTCATAATGAATTTACAAGCATGATGTGGCCCTCTAGGTTAGCTGACCCCAGCTCAAAATGGGCTAGGAACAACTGTGGCAAATGTTTCTTTCATAAAAAGAAGAAAAAGTTAGCAAATAGGCTTTATAACCCTGTAGCACTAAAAAGGAATCACTAATTTAATTACATGACCCTTACACAACTGATTCTGTGCTATTGCAGCTTTCAGTGGTTTCATTCAAATTTAATTAAAGGTGCTAAAGAGGAGAAACCATACCTCCTATTGCTTTATAACGTATGTCACTGATGTGTTCTGCCCTGAAAGTGTGAATATTGAGAATGAATCCTAATCAATAAATTAGGAATAATTCTTAATAATTCCTTTTCACCAAGCATGACTTCTCAAAATGCAAGCCAATATAATGGTTGGCATTATCTGTAAAGACAATAGCTTCACTGTGATTTCTTGTTGCTGAACTACAACTTACTTACCTTCCAGTAGTCTGTCCATGGAAACTGCAAGAACTTTTCATCCCCTATTTAGATGACTGAGTCCAGCTTTCCTTGCAAAGTCTCATGCAACATTTCAATGAAACACAGCTTGCCAACTTAACAGACTGGGTTTCTATTACTAAACAAGTAGGCCAGCGATCTCCACTTACAATGGAGCATACTATTTATATACAAGCCATCGTTATGCAAGCTTATTTATAGGGATTGGCATCAGTGCAAAAGAGCCACCACACTCTGAACCAGCAGTATTCTGTGTGGAACAAAAGACAACCTCAAAGGTATTAATGGGAAATTCTATCTCCCTGTCATTCATGCCTATTTCCCCATAATAAAAGTGTGGGCAACTTTAAACTGGGCAATGCATGTCCTAATACCTGAATTACAGTCACTTAAAATATCTAGCTGGTGTTAATTTGCCAAGTCCTTATACTCGTGCAATCCATTTTTGTGGGAATGCAGGCATCATTTTGGTGGGAACCATGGTGGGAATGGATGTCTTGTGAATTAATATGGGCCAACAATACATTATATAGGGCCCAGGCTGCATAATAAATGCTCCTGAAAAGTTCTTCAGTAATTTCTCTATCTTTACTCAACAAAAACTGAGGCAACATTAGGCCTATTCAGTTGTACTAAAAGGGTTACTCCTTCATGGATCACTGCCTTGTTGTGGCGAAGGGGCTTGCGTAGCTCAATGAAGCTATGAGCTATGCCGTGCAGGGTCACCCAAGACGGACAGGTCATAGCAGAGAGCTCTGACAAAACGTGATCCACTGGAGAAGGAAATGGCAACCCACTCCAGTATCTTTGCCATGAAAACCCCATGGACATGAAAACCAAAAGGCAAAACGATATGACACCGGAAGATGAGCCCCTCAGGTCGGAAGGTGTCCAATATGCTACTGGGGAAGAGCGGAGGGCTACTACTAGTAGCGCCAGAAAGAATGAAGCGATTGGGTCAAAGCCGAAAGGACACTCAGTCGCCGATGTATCTGGAGGTGAAAGGAAAGTCCGATGCTGCAAAGATCTTTACTCCATAGGAACCTGGAATGTAAGATCCATGAATCAAGGCAAGCTGGATGTGGTCAAACAAGAGATGACAAGACTGAACATCGACATCTTAGGAATCAGTGAACTAAAATGGACAGGCATGGGTGAATTTAGTTCAGATGACCATCAGGTATACTACTGCGGGCAAGAATCCCTCAGAAGAAATGGAGTAGCCTTCATAGTCAATAAAAGAGTAGGAAAAGCAGTACTGGGATACAATCTCCAAAATGACAGAATGATCTCAGTTCGAATCCAAGGCAAACCATTCAACGTCACAGTAGTCCAAGTCTATGCCCCAACCACTGGTGCTGAAGAGGCTGAAGTTGACCGGTTCTATGAAGGCCTACAACACCTGCTAGAATTAACTCCAAAAAATGATGTCCTTATCATCATGGGGGATTGGAATGCTAAAGTAGGAAACCAAAAGATAACTGGAATAACAGGCAAGTTTGGCCTTGGAATACAAAATGAAGCAGGGCACAGGCTGGTAGAATTTTGTCAAGAGAATACGATGGTCATAACAAACACTCTTTTCCAACAACCCAAGAGACGTCTCTACACATGGACATCACCAGACGGTCAACACAGAAATCAGATTGACTATGTGCTCTGCAGCCAAAGATGGAGAAGTTCTATACAGTCAGTAAAAACTAGACCAGGAGCTGACTGTGGCTCAGATCATGAGCTTCTGGTGGCAAAATTTAGGCTTAAGTTGAAGAAAGTAGGGAAAAGCACTAGGCCACTCAGGTATGAACTAAATCATATCCCTGATGAATATACAGTAGAGGTGACAAATAGATTTAAGGAATTAGATCTGATAGACAGAGTGCCTGAAGAACTATGGACGGAGGTTCGCAACATTGTACAAGAGGCAGCAACTAAAACCATCCAAAGAAAAAGAAATGCAAGAAAGCAAAATGGCTGTCTGAGGAAGCTTTACAAATAGCTGAGGAAAGAAGGGAAGCGAAAGGCAAGGGAGAAAGAGAAAGATACAAACAATTGAAGGCAGAATTCCAGAGAACAGCTAGAAGAGATAAGAATGCCTTCCTAAATGAACAGTGCAAAGAAATAGAAGAAAACAATAGAATAGGGAGGACCAGAGATCTCTTCAAGAAAATTAGAGATATGAAGGGAACATTTCATGCGAAAATGGGCATAATAAAGGACCAAAATGGCAGGGACCTAACAGAGGCAGAAGAGATTAAGAAGAGGTGGCAAGATTACACAGAAGAACTATACAAGAAAGAGCTTAACATCCCTGATAACCACGATGGGGTGGTCACTGACCTCGAGCCAGACATCCTGGAATGTGAAGTCAAATGGGCCTTAGGAAGTCTGAGCAACAACAAAGCTAGTGGAGGTGACAGCATTCCAGCTGAGCTATTCAAAATCCTGAAAGATGATGCAGTTAAAGTGCTACACTCAATATGCCAGCAAATTTGGAAAACTCAACAGTGGCCACAGGATTGGAAAAGGTCAGTTTACATTCCGATCCCCAAGAAGGGCAATGCCAAAGAATGTTCAAACTACCGCACCATTGCACTCATTTCACATGCTAGCAAAGTGATGCTCAAAATCCTACAAGCTAGGCTCCAGCAGTATGTGGACCGAGAACTACCAGAAGTACAGGCAGGATTTCGAAGAGGGAGAGGAACTAGAGATCAAATTGGCAACATACGCTGGATCATGGAGAAAGCCAGGGAGTTCCAGAAAAAGATCTACTTCTGCTTCATTGACTACGCTAAAGCCTTTGATTGTGTGGATCACAACAAATTGTGGCAAGTTCTTAAAGAGATGGGAGTACCAGACCATCTTATTTGTCTCTTGAGAAACCTATATGCAGGTCAAGAAGCAACAGTGAGAACCGGACACGGAACCACTG
Source organism: Varanus salvator macromaculatus (assembly GCA_023646645.1). NCBI lineage: Eukaryota > Metazoa > Chordata > Lepidosauria > Squamata > Varanidae > Varanus > Varanus salvator. Next base: position 14,023,143 of record JAIXND010000754.1, on the reverse strand, counting down.
ATTGGTTCAAAATTGAGAAAGGAGTTCGGCAAGGCTGTATACTGTCACCCTGCCTATTTAACTTATATGCAGAGCACATCATGAGAAAGGCAGGGCTAGATGAATCACCAGTTGGAATCAAGATTGCTGGGAGAAATATCAACAACCTCAGATATGCAGATGATACCACTCTCATGGCAGAAAGTGAAGAGGAACTAAAGAGCCTCTTGATGCGGGTGAAGGGGGAGAGCACAAAAGTTGGCTTGAAACTCAACATTAAGAAAACTAAGATCATGGCATCTGGTCCTCTCACTTCCTGGCAAATAGATGGGGAAGAAATGGAGGTAGTGACAGATTTTATTTTCCTGGGCTCCAAGATCACCGCAGACGGGGACTGCAGCCAAGAAATTAAAAGACGCTTGCTTCTGGGGAGGAAAGCTATGGCAAATCTAGATAGCATACTAAAAAGCAGAGACATCACCCTGCCAACAAAAGTGCGTATAGTCAAGGCTATGGTTTTCCCAGTTGCAATGTATGGCTGTGAAAGCTGGACAATAAGGAAGGCTGAGCGCAAAAGGATTGAGGCCTTTGAGTTGTGGTGCTGGAGGAGACTCCTGCGAGTCCCTTGGACTGCAAGGCGATCAAACCGGTCAGTCCTAGAGGAGATCAACCCTGACTGCTCTTTAGAAGGCCAGATAGTGAAGATGAAACTCAAATACTTTGGCCACCTAATGAGAAGGAAGGACTCCCTAGAGAAGAGTCTAATGCTGGGAACAATAGATGGCAAAAGAAGAAGGGGACGGCAGAGGATGAGGTGGCTGGATGGAGTCACTGAGGTGGTTGGTGTGAGCTTGAGTGGACTCCGGGGGATGGTGGAGGACAGGAAGGCCTGGAGGAATGTTTTCCATGGGGTCGCGATGGGTCGGACTCGACTTCGCGACTAACAACAACAAAAAAGGGTTAAAAAGGAAGGGAGGGCTCCAGCTTTGGGCCCACCCCTTCTCCATGTTAATCATCCGCTATGTCAGCAGCCTGCTTTTTTGGGGGGTGGGGGTTCTTCAGACCACTGAGAACACTGCAAGATCAAGGTTGTCAATCCTCCTTTTGAATGACTGAATGGCACTAAAGAGTTTGAGACATTCATGTTTGCTAACAACTAAATATTGTTAATATTTGGTAACAAGTATTTAAAAAGTTTCTTTTTAAATGAGAAATTGTTTTCCCCTTGTGTTCTTCAGTTTCCAAGTAAAAATGAAATGCATGTTCATCGGTTTTATTGGTTGTATTGCAGCTTATTATCTCCATTCCAAGATCTTCCTATGTATTCATCACACACCATAGCAGCTTTTTCAGACTGATCACTCATGATCATGCAGAACAGACACAAGTCTGAACAATCAGCACTGGAAAAGTGCAACCAACTCTTCTGCTACAGTACTACATTCTGGATGAAACCAGTCTTGTAAATAAACTCACAGCAGTTAACAGGGAATTAGCAGACTACCATATACACCACCTGGTCATCTGGACACAACTCATACTTGCCACAGCGAACCATGCAACTGGCTATTTACAAACCAATGAAAGAAGCATAGAAACACAGAAACATAGACACAGAGCGAGTCAGAAGGGGCCTCCCGGGCCATCTAGTCTGACCTCAGGCAACAGCCGGCTCCGCTCACGACATGCCCACCATGTGTATGTCCAGCCTGTCTTTGAACACCCTCACCGATGGGGCCTCAACGACCTCCCGTGGAAGCCCATTCCACGCCCTCGGGGTCCTAACTGTCAGAAAGTGCTTCCTGGCATCCAAATTGAACCTTGGCTCCCTGAGCTTTGCTCCATTGGAGCGCGTCCTGCCTTCCTCTGCAGGGGAGAACAGGCCTCTCCCCATCTCCATGTGACAGCCCCTCACATACCTGTATGTCGCCAACAGATCCCCTCTGAGTCTCCTCTTCTCCAAGCTGAAGAGACCCAGTTCCCTCAGTCTTGCCTCATACGGCATCCCCTGCAAACCAGCCACCATCCCACCCTGCAAACCAGCCACCCTACGCTGCACTGACTCCAACCTGGCTATATCCTTTCTGTAATGAGGGGCCCAAAACTGAACACAATGCTCCAGTTGCGGGCTCACCAGAGTCGTGTAGAGTGGTAGTAATACCTCTCTTGATCTAGAAGCCACACTTCTGGCTATGCAGCCAAGGGTGGCATTCGCCCTCTTGACCACCGCATCACACTGCTGACTCATGTTTAGCCTGTGGTCAACCAGTACCCCGAGGTCCCTTTCACAAGTGCTGCTCTCCAGCCACTTGTCCCCTAACCTGTACTTATGACAGCTATTCCTTTGCCCCAAGTGCAAGACATTGCACTTCTCCACATTGAACGCCATCCTGTTGTCTCCTGCCCACTTCCATAGTCTGTCCAGATCCTTTTGGATCTGGTGTATCTGCTCCTCGGTTGTGGCCACTGCTCCAGTTTTAGTGTCGTCTGCGAATTTGATCAGCAGACTGTTCACCCCTTCTTCCATGTCGTTAATGAAAAGATTAAACAAGATCGGCCCCAGGACAGAGCCCTGCGGGGCCCCGCTTGTCACTGGCTGCCATCCCGACGATTCCCCGCTAATGGTTACCTTCTGCTTTCGGTCAGTCGACCATGCCCTAATCCACCGGACAGTGCTTTGGTGTATCCCAAAACTCCTCAGTTTCTCCACCAGGATATCATGGGGCACTTTGTCAAAGGCCTTGCTGAAATCCAGGTATACCACATCCACTGCATCCCCTCCATCTAGCCATCTTGAAACCTTGTCATAGAATTCCACAAGGTTTGTCTGGCAGGACCTGTTTTTGCGGAAGCCGTGTTGTGTGGCTGTCAGCCTCCCTTCCCTATCTAGCATCACTAGATCTCTCTCTATTATGAGCCTTTCCATTGTTTTTCCTACAATGGACGTAAGGCTAACCGGTCTATAATTCCCCATGTCCTTCCTGCTACCCTTTTTGAAAATTGGGACCAATGATGACACCCTCCAGTCCTCTGGAACTTCACCTGTTCTCCACGAGGCCTCAAAAATGGAGGCCAGCGAGCGTGAGAGAACCCCTGCCACTCTCTAAGTACTCTCGGGTGTAACCCGTCAGGGCCTGGCGCCTTTGTAATGTCCAATGCCCTGCGGAGCCCCTCAATTTACAGGGGGGTGACTCTAATCTCTGCCCCTAAGTCCCCAGCCTCATCCAATCTCCTATACGGATATCCCCCGTCCTGCTTTGGGGAGAACACAGAGGCAAAATAGTCATTTAGCATCTGTGCCTGTTCCCTCATATCAATCACTGGATCTCCTTCCTCCTTATTTAGTGGTCCCACCACTTGTCTCCCCTTCCTTTTCCTATTTACATGCTGAAAGAAGCCCTTGTTGTTGCTCTTGATATTCTTGGCAAGTCTCAGCTCATAATCAGCCTTAGCCTTGTGAAGAATCCTTCCGCAACGGGCCTCCTCCTCCTAGTATACCCTTTTGTCTATTTCCCCCAGTATCCATTTCCTATGGAGGTTCCTCTTTCATCTAATCCCTCTAACCACCTCCTTTCACATCCATGGCAGCGCTCTCCTCTGCCTCCCCACCTTACTGACTAGAGGTATCGTCAGGGCTTGCGCCTGCAAAACCCCCCTTTTGAGTGCCATCCACCCCTGCTCAACTTGCTTACCTTCCAGTAACCTATCCCAGGAGACTTTCCCCAGTCTGGCCTTCAGCTGGCCAAAGTTGGCCCTCTTGAAGTCCCAGCTTCTAGTGCTCGCCCTGCTGCACGGCCCCAGTCCCCTGATCTCAAAGCAAAGGATGGAGTGATCACTCGCATCCAGAGCTCCCCTAATCTGCACTTCATCTATCAGCTCCTCCCTATTGGACAAGACCAAGTCCAGGATGTTTTCCCCCCTCATCGCCTCTTGGATCCTTTGTGTGAAAAACCTACCCTCTAGAGCTTCTAGGAAGCGACGTGACCTGGATGTCACCGCTGAGTGAGTCTCCCAAGTAATATCCGGGAGATTGAAATCCCCCATAATTACTGTGTCTCTCCCCCGAGATATCCTTAGAATCTGGCCTGTCAGGACATCATCCAGGGTCTCAAGTTGACCTGGAGGGCGATAACATACCCCCACTGTCAGGTCTCTTTCCCTGTCAAAACCCCTAAGTTTCACCCAGACTGCCTCTACCGAATCCCCATCTGTGCTGCATTATATCTCACTGCATCCTATCCCTTCCCTGACGTATAAAGCCACACCCCCGCCTCTCTTTCCCTTCCTGTCCTTTCTAAAAAGGTGATACCCTTCTATGTTTACATTCCAGACTTGCCTTTCATCCCACCAAGTTTCTGTGATTCCCACCAGATCGTATCCTCCTATTCCCAGGAGAGCTTCAAGCTCTTCCTGCTTATTACCCATGCTCCTAGCATTGGTGTACATGCAACTCAACTCCTTCCCACCACTTCCTTGGAGTGCCCAGCATCCTCCTTCCTCCCTGGTACCTTGCCCCTCTCCGTAGAAGTCCTGTCAGTCCCTGCAGTATCTCTAAAGTCCTGCTCCCAGAGCCCCAATTCTCCCCCCACACTTGTCCAGTGCAGACACGTTACTGGGGGGCCTGAACCCACCCCCCACTGGCTCAGTTTAAAGTCTTCCGGACGAAGCTCACTAGAGCATCTCCAAAGGACCTTTTCTCCATCCTCGTGAGGTGTAACCCGTCCCTTGCCAGAAGTCCATTGGCAAGAAAACGAGTGCCGTGGTCGAGGAATCCGAAGCGTTCCTTCTGGCGCCACACCCTAAGCCAGTCGTTCACCTCGGAGGCCCTCCTGTCCCTTCCTGGCCCAAATCCCCGGACAGGTAAGATTGACGAGAAGGCCACTTGGGCCTTCAGCTCCCTGAGTTTCTTCCCCAAGGCCAAAAAGTTCCTGGTGATCCCGACCACACCCTGTCTGGCCACGTCGTTTGTGCCCACATGGATCACCAGGAGTGGCTGGTGACCCCCGGAGCGAACAAGATGCTCCACTCTGTCCTTCACATGCCGGATGCGTGCGCCCGGCAGGCAGCAAACCTCCCTTGTCTCCAGGCTGGGGCGGCACACCGCCGCCTCAGTGCCCCTCAGCAGGGAGTCCCCAACAACAATCACCCGCCACCATACCTTCTCGGTGCTGGTGGGCAGCCGTGCCGTGGTCCTCGCCTCTCCTGCAGTGGCTTCCTTGCCTCCTGATGTCCCAGGCTGGAGGTCCTGCTGGTCCCCCAAGGCCTCGTCAGCCCCAGCCTCCCCAAGTGGAGAGAACCTGTTTCCCAGCTCCAGATCGGTTCCAGGAGAAGGAGGCGGCCGTGCTGGCCTCCTCCTCCTGTGGGTGACATACCTCCATGTCTCCGCAGCTGCTCCTCCCGTGGTCTCTCCCTCAGCCCTCTGTCGAGAGCGGGGCTGCTCCGGGGGGGCCCGGAGAGCTCTCTCAGCCCTCAGGCACCTCACCTCTTCTTCTAGCAGGGTCACCATCTTGCACCGAGGGCAAGTGTATCCCTGCCTCTCCTGGGGGAGAAGGGCGAACATGTCGCAGCTCTCGCAGCGGACAGCAACACCCATGACTCCCGCCAAGGCCATCTCCTGGTCTGCCATCGGTATCCCTTCCGAGTCCTTGCCTTGGTCCCCTGCCTTGTTAGTCCTGCAGTTCCTCTCACTCGCCCAGTTCTCCCAGACAAAACCCACTTGCACACACACACTCACACAAGGATAAAATAAACTTAAATTTAAATCGGAAGAAAAAGCACAGCAAAGCAAAGCGCAAACAAAACAAACAAAAAAACACACAAACAAAAACAAACAAACAACCGTCTATGTCTCAGGGAAGGGAGTCCCTGGACCGTCCAGACCGCAGCTCAGGGACGCAGACAAGGGACGACGCCCGAGCTGGGCCTGCTCAGTCCCTCCGGCCAGTGGCCCCGCCCCCTGCTTCCCCCTGGCTGCTCTAGCTCTCTGGCCCACCCCCTCCCTCTCTGCTGCTCCTGGACCTCTGCTCCCACCTGCCCAGCTCCTACCTTGCCTGTGCCAGTCCCCTGGCCACTCAGCGCTCTCTCCCAGCCTGTGCCTCTGCTGCTCTGCCAAGAGGCCAGAGCCAAAAGGGCTTGCAGTGGCTGAGCTTGGCCTTATCAGTCCCTCAGGCCAGTGGCCCTGCCCCCTGCTTCCCCCTGGCTGCTCTAGCTCTCTGGCCCTGCCCCCTCTCTGCTGCTCCTGGACCTCTGCTCCCACCTGCCCAGCTCCTACCTTGCCTTCGCCCGTCCCCTGGCCACTCAGCGCTCTCTCCCAGCCTGTGCCTCTGCTGCTCTGCCGCTCTGCCAAGAGGCCAGAGCCAAAAGGATGTGAAAGGAAGACACCCTAGAGCATGGTAAAGCATGGTGAAAGGAAGACACCTTAGAGGATACCATTCCATTTTAGATTAAAATATCTGGAACAACTTCCACCCACAGTGTATTGCATTAATGTGGAAGTCCGTTTCATTAGTTCTTTTGACAGCTACAATATTATCAAAATGCTTACATGAGTCAATTTGGGAGCATCTTGGGAACAAAACAGTGATCAGTAGTACTGCATATCAATTTGTCAAAATAAATCCTGCCATCTAATATTATTATTTTTTCTTTTATTTTAAGTCAGGTTAGTAGCTCAGTATGTTGTGGAAATATTGTGGAAGTAATTAACCTTGATTTCAGAAAGGCATTTGACAAAGTCCTCCATCATATTCAGATTGGCTAACTGTAGCCTAGATATGATCTGGTAGATTCACAGCTGGTTGGGAAACTCTATTCAGAGATCTGGTTCACAGCATGAATAACTCATAGCTTACCAATCTTGGTTGGTTTGGGGATGTATGGGGGTGAGCACACTGATTCCCACCTACTTCCAGTGTGCTAAATCCAAGAATGCTCCATGCAAATCCAGAATTCTAGGCTATTGCAGGAAAGACAACTCAAGAGCTATAACCCAAGAATGAAACATGGATTTTAACTCTTGGTTGCCTCCCCTTCAACAACCTGCAATTCTGGATTTGTACAGCATAGAGAACAACCTTGAGATGGGACATCTTTACAGTATTTAATGCACAGGAACTGAGAGAACAGTCAAGAGTCAGCGTGCTTTGCTTCTTCAACACTCCTGAACAACCCATGCTTAACAAACTATAGCTTGTTTAATTACACAAATCAGATGAAACATTGCCTCAAGTGTTCCTCATCAATCTGATCAAGATGCCAGAGATCTTCATCCTGGACCCATACATTTCAATATTGTTAGTAATTACTTCCAAGCATGAAGGGAATCCTTATCAAAGCTGCAAGACTAGGAGGGACAGCCAGGGCCTCAAAAGAAAAGAATATAACACAAAATGACCTTGATGTAATAGAACACAGGATAAAAATTAACAGAAATTTGACAGACAAATTGATTGATGAGTGCAAAATTTTAAAAATGCCAAGGTACAGTATAGACAATATTTGGTTTGGCATCAATAAATATGAAAAAAATCAGGATTGTCATTGATTGAAAGTGAAAGTGAGTATGCAGTGTGATGTGATTACAGAAAAGGCTAATGCAATTTTGGGCTGCATAGTTTCCAAGTCACAAGGAATAATATTTTCATTTTATGCTACATTACTCTCATCTGAAATATTGTGCCTAGTTCTGGGCACTAAACTTTAAGTTGTATTTAGACAAATTAAAATGAGATCAGAGAAGTTGGTTCCACAAGATGGTTGGATTATGGAAGATGTATCCTATGAGGAAAGGCTAGAGAAACTTGATAAGTTTAGCCTGAAGAATAAAAGATTATAGGGTGGACAAAACTGATAGTCCCAAAGGGCTGAAACACAAAAAAAGGCAGTCCTCTTCTATGCTGTTCTATATGACAGAATTAGATTTAATGGGTTAGGTTATAATCCTGCACATATAAATCCCACAGAGTTCAATGAAGCCTATTTCCAAAAAAGTAGGAACAGGATTGTAATATATATTAGAGGAGGGTGGGTTTAAGCTGAACATTAGGATCAATGTGACAGTAAGAGCAGAAACCCTTCAAACAGAGGCTGAACATCTATCTGGATCTCTTGCACCTAGCTGCAGGATGGAAGAAAGGGCCTCCAGCTCTCTTGTATCAGTACAGCTATTACTGAAGAGGATCCCAATTGGAAACATGTTGCACCCTAATAAACAGAGCACTTTGTTTGTCTTTATTCAGTGTACCTTCCTTCCCTCTGTCACATAGATTAAAATCTACACTAAGTGATGGTCCACAACTGTAGTCCACATGCAATGACTTCACATATGTACATGCTCTATAGTTACATAGGGAACTCTTACATGACCATTATGCATGTGTCCTATTACCATGATCACAGAAGCATGCTTTTCTACCTTTCTCAGTCATAATGACTATATACATGGTACACTGGTGCACATTAGTCATATACTAATGGAGATATGAACCAAGGTATTTCACACCACAATACAACATTATACCCAATGCACCGTTTCCATGTTTCCAACACTACAGTATTAGATATGTCAACAGATTAGCTAAGCAAATTTATTAGTAACACCAATAAACCAATCTCTTGCCCAACATGATTTTTCACTTTTAATAAGGCGATTTCTATCATGCTGCTACATCATCGACACAGATTTGAACAATTCCGCAGCCCTTAATGTGAATACTCACATACTCTCAAGTGTGTGGTCTTTTCCTCAACTCTTGAATTGTCAATTGTCAGTTCATAAGTTACTTATATATTAGATAATGTCAGGCATTATAAAAATATGGAAAAAGATACAATTTTAAAATTAACAATTGCAGAGAAAAGTGCATTGCAATTAACATATAAACTAAGATACAATAATGTGAATTTTAATATCCCAATATCCTTCTTTTTAAATGAATCTTATTAGGGAAGCAAAATCAAAGTTTGCTTGTGGATCAGTTTATGCAACAGAACTGTCACAAATACCTAAATCAGCAAAAAGTCAACAGGCCAAGGTAGTTCACTTTCTATGAAAAATAGTTTTATAGAGGTCTTACTAAATTTTTAAACCATCAAATAATATGCTAATAAACAAGCAAGCAAGCAAACAAAAAATAAATCTAATCAATTTTCCCAAAACAGTACTCTTTGTTTTCTATACAGCAATACTACATTTTCTAAAAAGATGTTCTAGTGTTTCTGACAGGTCCCTTAATGTATAGAATTTTATTTAGATTATTCAAAGCCCTACTAGTTTACTAAGAAAGTTGGGTATGCAAGAATTGCAAAAGTTGTACTGGGGTACAGGAGAAGGAGGATTCCTAGAAAAGATTGCCAATAAATTTTGACAGGCAAAAATTCAGTAAGTGAAGTTTCCAACAACAAGGAGATAAATTGATAAAGGGCTTCATCTGTTAAGGTGCAAGAGTTTCATCAGGAAAAAAGAGGAAGCAACAATAGATGTGCATTATACAGAAATGAGACCTCATGAAGATGATCAGTAAAACAGCACTTAATTATCAATCAAATGACTATGCATTTTTGGAACACATTCCTTCTCAAAGCTCATTATGTTGTGCAAAAGATTTAAAGCAAATAACTACATTCCCGTATCTCTCCCTGAGAGCTCTCCAGAATAACTTTTGAAGTCAAGCATTTAAGACTACAAGGACAGGTGGGTGGGGAACAAAAAGACATTAAAAATGATATGACATTTGACACTTTCTTTTAAAAAGTGTCTTACACTTCTGTTCTATGGCAGGAGAAACAGAGGGACTGTAGACAAACAACATCTTTTGACAGATTTCAAAAAATCTTCGTTTAAAAATCAAACCTCGAAAGCAACTGGAGAACATAAAAGGAACAGAAATAGTATGAAGACGAGAGTATAAATAACGGTAGCCACAAAAATGGTGAGCAGTCCCACTTTTTATATAATTACTTTCTCCCTCCCCTCAAATAATACAATAATAATCTATCTTACAGCACAACCCTTAAAAGGAGGAAGAGGAGGCGTTCGACTCAAGTCCACAATGGAGAAGCATGGAGTGAAGAAGGTACTAAGAAATCCCGGATAGTTATGTGTTGTACCAGGGCAAAAGAAAGCGTTTATTTTATGTCACTTTTTCTCTAAGACAGACACCAACACTTTTTATAGCCCACTCTCATTTGAATTCCAGGTCCTACTTCAGAGGACGATTATATATGGGATGGGGGAGAAGACAAAGCTCTCCCCCCAACATCCTTTTGCCAACCCCCTTGTCTTTTTGCCTTTTCTGTTTCCAAACACTTACTTTTCCCCCTCTAAATTGCCTTGGCTTTAAAAGGACTAGGAGCTGCCACCAGACTCTTCTCACTCTGCCAGACTCTCTCAATTCTCCCTTCTTCAAAGCCGCTGGGAAAATTTTCAGTATTTCGGTTCTCCGGGGGGGGGGGAAATCTTTTTTTCTCGGGTTCAGAGAAAGGGGGGGTGTAGGAAGGTGCTGAGGACGGGGAGGAGAGAGAGAGAGAGAGAGAGAGAGAGAGGAAGAGAGGAAGGAAGCGGCTAAGCTTTTTCTTCCTCACTGAAGATGACTTGAAGAGAAGTTGGAAAAGGAGGAGGAAAAATGTGCTATCGGTAGATTTTTTTTTCTTTTAAAAGTCTGGTCTAATTAAAGAAAGGGAGCAAACACGCTTAATGATTGAATGGAGGGAACAAAACAAGCGAGGAGGAGGAGGAGGAGGAGAGAGAAAAGAGTTTTCGCTGGTCTGTAAACTTACAGGCTGCTGCCGCTGCTGAGATGAGGTCATTGGTGTAAAAATAAAGAGATGGCGTCATTTGAAACCAATCCCAGTGAATGAACGCAGCCTGAGGGAAGGCGCGGGGAGGGGAGCAGTGGAGCCGAGCGAAGGAGCGGCAGGGCAATGGCTGCATCTTCTTCCGCTGCCCCATTGCCCCCTCGCTCTTCCTCCACCCCATTCGGTCTTTCTAGCTTTTCTTACCACTGCCCGCTTCTCTCGCAGATACATGTACATGAAATTCGCAGGCTTCAGGCAATTGAACTCAGCAAGCGGGTGGCTGACGCGCGGGGGGGGGGGAGGGAGGAGGAATTCTTATTAGACTCCTCGGTGAATAATACTTTGTTTCGGAGGCAGCTGCGCGCTGCTAAAAGTATGAGGCAATGCTTCACGGGAGGGAGCCTTCTGCCACGGCTTTATCTAATCTATCTGGTGCTGTGTTGATTTTCTAACTTCCATTTCTCTTCGGTTTCTCACAGTGCCATCCCCCTCCCTCGCGACTTTTGTTTGTTTTTGTTTTCCCTTTTTCATGGTCGGTTTTCCTTGTGGTTTATAAATCTGGATTCTCATCCTCCCTTTAATCCACGCCCTTCCACAAGCACACATAGGAATGCACAGACTGAGAGGTGTCCTCCTCACCTATACACGAATTTCTGCCATTTGAAAAACATTTCAAATGCGGTACTGGCAAAGCTGCAAACCAGTCTAGGCTTCCTACGGAGAGCTGCCTGTTTAGCACATTCAGAACTTGTGTATGGTTAATCCAATGTCTTTTGTTATTGCCGTTTAATAATACGTCGATCTGCAATAAAATTGCATCATTAGTGATTTAACTGCAGATGACGAAGCTGACCTGGTGTGTATTTCTAAGACTTGGGTGGGGTGTGTGGAAGTAACCCCATTGTCATGGTCAAATCATATCCTGGTGAGACTGGAACTCATGGCATTATTTCTCTCCTGCAGGGGTAGGGGACCCATTTGGATGGTCTGCCCCAGGAGACCGATGGAATCTAATGAACTTCTGAATGCTTTTGGGGATTTTCTAGTGGAAAGAGCTGGTAATTCATCTGAGGCCCTAATCCCAATGCAAAAAACGCAATGCAGTGGACCATCAGTTTGAATGCACCTCAGTGCCCTCTCTGGTGCTGTAGAAAATGGTCTTTTCCTTGGCATACTGGGGGGCAGCTGTCAAAGAAACAGGCAGGACATTGACTAGAGTGCAAATGGTTTAAGATTTAGAGTGAAGATGACCAAGCACACCCTAGAGCAGTGGTTTTCAACCACCAATCCGTGGACCAGCAGGAGATTTCCTGCTGGTCCATGGGGGAAGCGCATCTTGCTCGCCACAGACTGGCAAAGTAGTTTTCCTGTTTTCATCAATCTTCAGCTGTGGAAAGGTTGAAAACCACTGCCAGAAAACACCTGATTATGCATATTCTGCAGCAGTGCAAACAACAAAAATTTATTTTGTTGCCTCTATTACATCTTTGAGTAATGTCTAGTGGAGCTCTTAACACTCACAATAGTGAATGTCATGACAGGACCCTTTGTGACCTTTTTGCATTGGAGTGGAGGATAAAAATCATTCATCTTTGCAATCAACTTGATGTACTTGTTGGCACAGCAGCTGGGGTGTCTGATGCCACCATCTCTATGATTTTGTTGGATCAGTTTCAGTTGCTATGGTTTGATGACATGGACAAGGTGCTTGCAGCAATATGACTGACTGCATGCCCTCTGGATCCTGGCCTTTCCTGCCTAATAAAAGCTAGTCAAGAGGGTATGACCAGGTAGGTCCAAGGGAGCGGTAATTACATCTTTGCATGAAGTAGTAGTTTCTGTGTACTCAGGGAGGCAGTGGTGCAATGGCTCTTGCCAAAACTGGACCCAGTGGTATCTGAAAACTACTGCCCAGTCACAAATACCTCTTTCTTGCAGGGCAACAGCAAACAGGTCTTGGAGAATGCTGATTATCTAGACCTATTAACTTTATTGGGAGAGAGCAGGGGCTATGCAACCATGTGTTCTGCTCTGTTTCTCATTGGCTTTTGACACCATCAACCATGGTATCCTCCTGGATCAGTTTTATATGCTGGATATTAGAGATAATGTGTGGTTCTGGTGTTACCTACATTCTGAAATCAATCCTGTAACATAGCGTGACTATTCCTCAGGTCCTTGGCAACTGCTATAGTGTTCCACAGTGTACCATCTTTTCTTCAATGAAGCTGTGTGGAATGTCCATTAAGGGATCTGGAGCCAGGTGTATCAGTATATTGATGACACACAGCACTATCTTCTATGACATCTGAATTAGGTGAAGCTGTGAAAGTCCTGGATTGGTGCCTAGACTTAGTGATTGGCTGGATGAAGGCCAAAAAACTGAAGCTGACTCCTGGTGAGATGGAAGCCCCGATGGGGAGCAATTCCCGAGTCTGGGAAATAGGCTTCTTACCTATTCTGGATGGGACTGCACTCTCTTTGAAATCCATAGTCTGGAGGTTCTCCTAGATCTGTCATTGTTGCTGGAGTTCTAAGTAGCCATGGCAGCCCTGACAGCTATTCACCAGCTATGGACTCTCCTGGCCAGGGATAGCTTGACAATAGTGCTACAGGCTCTAGTAACCTCAATGCTAGATTAGTGCAATGTGCCCTGTGTGGAGTTGTCCTTAAGGCTAATGTAGAAGCTGGAGCACAGCAGCATGGCTGTTGGCAGGAGCTGGCCCTTTTCAGCATGCAGCTGAATATCTGTGTATGCTACCAGGTTTAAGGATCATGTTCCAGCATATAAAGCTGTTCACAACTTGACACCTGGATACTTGAGAACCCTTCTCCATTATCAGAGTGTTTAGTGTGATAGCTCCTTTTCTGTATATGTGCCAGCCCCTGGAGATAAAATAGGCACCAACGTGTTGATGTTTTCAATGCCTTATGAAAACATTTTTATTACAAGATGCCTTCCTTGATCGATTGGCTATGGTTTTTATTGGTGTCCTGTTTAAAAACAAAACAACAACAAAAACCTTTTAATATGTGGGGGCTTTTGGTTTATTTTTCATTGTTCACAGTTCTGGAATTTGTTTTGCTGTGGAACAGTATATAAATATTGTAAGTAAATAAAATATATACATGTAGGAAGGGATGTAAAAATGCCTATTTCTACATCAGCCTCTCCGTCATGTGTTAATTAGACTCTGTGTGTATAAAGCTGAAGTACTTATGGTCTAAATGCACTGTGATCAAAGATCTTGCATCCACTGAATACTATTCAAAAGGCTATTTTTGACTTATAAAGCCATCAGCAACAAGGGTAGCCTAGGACATTTTGCTACTTGAGGTACAGGTCAGAATGGTGACCTCCCTTGCCCCGCCTATTCTTTTCCCTACTGAAGCAAACCAGATAGGCATTGGAATCTCATTTCCACACTGGTGCTGGGACAGCATCCTTCTCCATGCCTGAAGGCAGCAGGCTAGCTGATCTGCAACAGTGGGGAACTATTAGAGTTACCACTGATGTCCCATTCACACCATCTGCCTCCGGAGGCCTCCACCTCATTTTCCTAACAGTGGGGCCAGTCTGACTTTGGTCTTGCTGTTTCCACTGAGGTGAGGGAGTTAAGACTCTTGGTTTGTAAGACTCTTGGCTTTGAAGAAAATGCCTGAGATACGTAATTGAGGCTGGAGGTTCCAAGGGATCAGAATCTGTGTGGGTGGTTAAATGGGAAGCCTCTGGGGGCCATTTTTGGGCAGCTTGGGCTAGGACTAGGTAAAGGGAAGGGTTCCCCAGCACTTGTGTGCTAGTCATGCCTGACTCTGGGGCTGGTGCTCATCTCTGCTTGTAAGCCGAAGAGCCAACATTGTCTGAAGATGCATTTGTGGTCATGTGGTTGGTATGACTAAACACTGAGATGCAAGGAATGCTGTTACCTTTCCCACTGAAGTGATACCTATTTATTTACTTGCGCCTGCATGCTTTCAAATTGCTAGATAGCCAAGAGCTGAGACAAAGTAGTGGGTACTTATCCAGTTGTACAGATTCAAACTGTCAACCTTCTGATCAACAGTCCAGCAGCTCAAAGGTTTAACCCACTGCACCACCCACATCCCCCCATAGAGTCTATTATAACCATCATGTTCAGTTAAATTTCACTTCTTGGCAAGGGTGCATAGAAAGGCACTCAAAGTATTCAGTCCTGTTGACTGTTCAGTCAGTGATCAGAAGCCCCAGAACTTGGAGGCATCGGATCATCCAGTGCAGGGCAGGATATGCAGCAGAGTCAATTTTCACCTTCTCATCCTCCCAATCTGCAGATTCTGCTTTCAGTAATTTTTAGCCCATCCAGCAAGGGTGCTTCAGAGGGGGAAGGAATGAGGCTGGAAGAAATTTGGGATAACTTGTGTCCTGACCTTCCAGTCTCCCCCAAGTGGAGGCAAGGGTTTATTTCATTTGGATCTAGAAGCAATAAGCACAGCAGTGGTGAAAATTAAATAGTTTATTCACAATGCTGAATAACATAGCTCATCATGTTATTAGCTGTAAGCAGCCCTCTGCAAAATAACATGAAATGTAGCATAACTTTTTGATATAGCATACAGTATTGATACAGTATTGCTAAGCAGAGCTATTCAATACTCTTTTGTGTCACTGGGAGTCCCAGAAAAGCAGCAACAGAGAGATCCCAGATGATGGTCAGCACATGCTACTCCTGAGGTTCAGGTCTATGCTGAGTTTAATTACCAATGACACTCTTAGGACTTACAGACCTGCAGCTCCTGAAGGCTCAGATGGTCACATAATTAAGCACACCTATTTTTGAAGGTCAGTTTATCAGCCTGATGGCCAATATATTGTCTTGAGCCTCCCTTAAGATTGTTGTTGTTAGTCGCGAAGTTGTGTCCGACCCATCGCGACCCCATGGACAACATTCCTCCAGGCCTTCCTGTCCTCCACCATCCCCCGGAGTCCACTCAAGCTCACACCAATCGCCTCTGTGACTCCATCCAGCCACCTCATCCTCTGCCGTCCCCTTCTTCTTTTGCCATCTATTGTTTCCAGCATTAGGCTCTTCTCCAGGGAGTCCTTCCTTCTCATTAGGTGGCCAAAGTATTTGAGTTTCATCTTCACTATCTGGCCTTCTAAAGAGCAGTCAGGGTTGATCTCCTCTAGCACTGACCGGTTTGATCACCTTGCGGTCCAAGGGACTCGCAGGAGTCTTCTCCAGCACCACAACTCAAAGGCCTCAATCCTTTTGCGCTCGGCCTTCCTTATGGTCCAGCTTTCACAGCCATACATTGCAACTGGGAAAACCATAGCCTTGACTATACGCACTTTTGTTGGGAGGGTGATGTCTCTGCTTTTTAGTATGCTATCTCTAGATTTGCCATAGCTTTCCTCCCAAAGATCAAGCGTCTTTTAATTTCTTGGCTGCAGTCCCCGTCTGCGGTGATCTTGGAGCCCAGGAAAATAAAATCGGTCACTACCTCCATTTCCTCCCCATCTATTTGCCAGGAAGTGAGAGGACCGGATGCCATGATCTTAGTTTTCTTAATGTTGAGTTTCAAGCCAACTTTTGCGCTCTCCTCCTTCACCTGCATCAAGAGGCTCTTTAGTTCCTCTTCACTTTCTGCCATGAGAGTGGTATCATCTGCATATCTGAGGTTGTTGATATTTCTCCCAGCAATCTTGATTCCAACTGGTGATTCATCTAGCCCTGCCTTTCCCATGATGTGCTCTGCATATAAGTTAAATAGGCAGGGTGACAGTATACAGCCTTGCCAAACTCCTTTCTCAATTTTGAACCAATCAGTGGTTCCATGTCCAGTTCTCACTGTTGCTTCTTGACCTGCATATAGGTTTCTCAAGAGACAAATAAGATGGTCTGGTACTCCCATCTCTTTAAGAACTTTCCACAATTTGTTGTGCTCCACACAATCAAAGGCTTTAGTGCAGTCAATGAAGCAGAAGTAGATGTTTTTCTGGAACTCCCTAGCTTTCTCCATGCTCCAGCGTATGTTGGCAATTTGATCTCTAGTTCCTCTCCCTCTTCGAAATCCTGCCTGTAGTTCTGGTAGTCCTCGGTCCACATACTGCTGGAGCCTAGCTTGTAGGATTTTGAGCATCACTTTGCTAGCATGTGAAATGAGTGGAATGGTGCGGTAGTTTGAATATTCTTTGGCATTGCCCTTCTTTGGGATCAGAATGTAAACTGACCTTTTCCAATCCTGTGGCCACTGTTGAGTTTTCCAAATGTGCTGGCATATTGAGTGTAGCACTTTAACTGCATCATCTTTCAGGATTTTGAATAGCTCAGCTGGAATGCTATCACCTCCACTAGCTTTGTTGTTGCTCAGACTTCCTAAGGCCCATTTGACTTCACATTCCAGGATGTCTGGCTCGAGGTCAGTGAGCACCCCATCGTGGTTATCAGGGAAGTTAAGCTCTTTCTTGTATAGTTCTTCTGTGTAATCTTGCCACCTCTTCTTAATCTCTTCTGCCTCTGTTAGGTCCCTGCCATTTTGGTCCTTTATTATGCCCATCTTTCCATGAAATGTTCCCTTCATATCTCCAATTTTCTTGAAGAGATCTCTGGTCCTCCCTATTCTATTGTGTTCTTCTATTTCTTTGCACTGTTCATTTAGGAAGGCTTTCTTATCTCTTCTAGCTGTTCTCTGGAATTCTGTATTCAATTGTTTGTATCTTTCTCTTTCTCCCTTGCCTTTCGCTTCCCTTCTTTCCTCAGCTATTTGTAAAGCTTCCTCAGACAGCCATTTTGCTTTCTTGCATTTCTTTTTCTTTGGGATGGTTTTAGTTGCTGCCTCTTGTACAATGTTGCGAACCTCCGTCCATAGTTCTTCAGGCACTCTGTCTATCAGATCTAATTCCTTAAATCTATTTGTCACCTCTACTGTATAGTCATCAGGGATATGATTTATGTCATACCTGAGTGGCCTAGTGCTTTTCCCTACTTTCTTCAACTTAAGCCTAAATTTTGCCACCAGAAGCTCATGATCGGAGCCACAGTCAGCTCCTGGTCTAGTTTTTACTGACTGTATAGAACTTCTCCATCTTTGGCTGCAGAGCACATAGTCAATCTGATTTCTGTGTTGACCATCTGGTGATGTCCATGTGTAGAGTCGTCTGTTGGGTTGTTGGAAAAGAGTGTTTGCTATGACCATTGTATTCTCTTGAAAAAATTCCACCAGCTTGTGCCCTGCTTCAGTTTGTATTCCAAGGCCAAACTTGCCTGTTATTCTAGTTATCTTTTGGCTTCCTACTTCAGCATTCCAATCCCCTATGATGATAAGGACATCATTTTTTGGAGTTAATTCTAGAAGGTGTTGCAGGCCTTCATAGAACTGGTCAACTTCAGCCTCTTCAGCACCAGCAGTTGGGGCATAGACTTGGACTATTGTGATGTTGAATGGTTTGCCTTGGATTCGAACTGAGATCATTCTGTCATTTTGGAGATTGTATCCCAGTACTGCTTTTCCTACTCTTTTATTGACTATGAAGGCTACTCCATTTCTTCTGAGGGATTCTTGCCCGCAGTAGTATACCTGATGGTCATCTGAACTAAATTCACCCATGCCTGTCCATTTTAGTTCATTGATTCCTAAGATGTCAATGTTCAGTCTTGTCATCTCTTGTTTGACCACATCCAGCTTGCCTTGATTCATGGATCTGACATTCCAGGTTCCTATGGAGTAAAGATCTTTGCAGCATCTGACTTTCCTTTCACCTCCAGATACATCGGCAACTGAGTGTCCTTTTGGCTTTGACCCAGTTGCTTCATTCTTTCTGGCGCTACTAGCCCTCCGCTCTTCCCCAGTAGCATATTGGACACCTTCCAACCTGAGGGGCTCATCTTCTGGTGTCATATCGTTTTGCCTTTTGGTACTGTCCATGGGGTTTTCATGGCAAAGATACTGGAGTGGGTTGCCCTTTCCTTCTCCAGTGGATCACGTTTTGTCAGAGCTCTCTGCTATGACCTGTCCGTCTTTGGTGACCCTGCACGGCATAGCTCATAGCTTCATTGAGCTATGCAAGCCCCTTCGCCATGACAAGGCAGTGATCCATGAAGGAGTCCCTTAAGATAAGCTGTGGCAAATGTGCAGTGGTCAGCTTCACGTGTCTTAGAGATCCTGTCTCATTCCAAGATAACAGATCCTTTCTCATTCCAAAATAACATATTCTCTTTGATAAAATACAACACCTGCAAATAGTTTGGTTGTTATTCATGGAATCTCTACCTAAAGATTCGGCCTGGGAAAAACTGTCATTTTGACTGTCTCCTCACAATACAATCACCTTTTCCCATACTCCTCCCATGCTTGTCCTCCAGAACTTCCCCATCCTTGCCTCTCTGAGGTCAGCTTTCTGGCTGTGACAGGGTGAGGAGGGGTCAGGCCTATGACTGTTTCCAACCATGGATGAATTTTCCGCTGGTGTCTTGGGTCCTTCTCTAGGAACCACAGAATCGCTCTCATAAGGCTGCTCCAGATCTCTTCAACTTCCTTCCTCTATAAGTCTATACATGTTCAACATTAACTATGAAGGTTCTGTAAAAGTGCTGTAAACTCATTTCTTTGAATTGGCATTCAACAGCAGAATTAAGCAATGTAGTATAATTTAGCTGCTTTATTTTTACTGGGTGTATTTTGATTTATTTTTACATGCTGTTACCTGGCTTGGGAAGAAGTGGGGAATGCTGAAAGTTGTAGGACATTTACTGTCTAAACATGTGCAGGACTGTGCCCTAATTCTCCCCACCAGCTGTTAAGTAGGAATGGAGATTTATGACATAACAAAAGTGAATCAAGTGGTAAGAACATGCAAGCTTCAGGAATGAGAATCACACCTTCATAGTGGCCACAGGATTGCAAAACAGGATTGCATTTTGTCTGACAATAAATGGCATCCTTTCAGATAGATTTGGAATCAGAGCCCCCTAGTAAAGTTTCGTTATGCCAGATTCAACTCATAATGCATCAGATCTAACCCATCTCTGCCAATTAACCCTTGATTCCACTCTGCTCTACCATATTATGCCTTTATTTTGCCTCTAGGTTCCAGTTAGATCCCATCATTCTGGGATTTATTTGGCTCAAGGTGATTTGGTCCTTCCAAGTGACCAATAATTTTGAAATGTGATGTATGTCATAGCTCTGTTACATGATTAGTAGAGGAGATAGCTTTTTCTTCTAGTGGACCTCTTCTTTGCCCCTTTCTTTCCCCAGGAGGAAAAAAATAGCTAGGCTGCCATCAGTGAGGAGATTTTTTTTTTCTTTTTCCCCAGACTTAGGGAAAAAGAAAAAAAATCTTAAAAGCACTAGCCTTGTGACCACATGACCTTTCTCTTGGGGAAGAGTTCAATGAGAAATTCTTTTA
This sequence comes from Varanus salvator macromaculatus, assembly GCA_023646645.1. Lineage (NCBI taxonomy): Eukaryota > Metazoa > Chordata > Lepidosauria > Squamata > Varanidae > Varanus > Varanus salvator. The sequence continues at coordinate 14,002,982 of JAIXND010000754.1, read as the reverse complement.
AAAACAACATAGCCAAATGTTTAAAAAGTGCATGTAAGTGTGTATTTAGGGGAAAAATAGAAAATAGGGGGGAAAAGTGTAATGTTAATAATACCTCTCATAATCCTGTTACATAAAATGATATTGCGGCTGCAAATCACTTATCTGGAAGTAAGACCCATTCAACTCCTATCTGCCTTTGAGTTGACATGTATAGGATTGCTGGCTATGTGCCACCACCGCCTGCATACACCAGTTGCTGTGGAGCTTGGGCAGGTGGAGATCTTGCACTCAAGAGTCCCTGTGGGCAGCTGGTCTGCCACTGTGCTCTTTAGAAGGCCAGATACTGAAGATGAAACTCAAATACTTTGGCCACCTAATGAGAAGGAAGAGGAGCCTAATGCTCCTCTGGAGAGGAGCCTAATGCTGGGAACAATTGACGGCAAAAGAAGAAGGGGACGGCAGAGAATGAGGTGGCTGGATGGATTCACTGAGGCAGTTGGTGTGAGCTTGAGTGGACTCCGGGGGATGGTGGAGGACAGGAAGGCCTGGAGGAATGTTGTCCATGCGGTTGCAATGGGTTGGACATGACTTTGCAACTAGCAACATAACAAATGCTGGACTTAATGGACCTCTGCACAGATTCAATATGGCTTTTCTTATGTTCTTGCATTATAATGGATTGTTCATTTACTTGCCTAATATTCAAAATAACATCAACAATTTTATTTGCATATTAACATATATATACCACCTTATACAAAGGCATCAAGGTACAGCTATCTATTTTTCAGGTAAATGTTTCTGTACCAAAAGGCATACTATTTGAAATTATTTCAAGATCTCTGCAAGAAACCAATGCTTTACTTCTAATCATGTTTTTTGCAGTCGATTCTATATCTTACATTTTTATGGTCTAGTAACAAAAAAAGAAAACTAGGCTCCCTCCAGCCTGACATCTGGTACCCCTGTAGCAGAAGGTGCCTTGAGCAAAGTGTGCCAAAAAGAGCTGAAGCCTTCCCTCCATACAGGTTGTCCCTGGGTTATGGACAAATTCTGTTCTTGGGAACATCCTTAAGTCAAATTTGTATGTATGTTGGATCACATAAGCCAAATGTTTGTCTTATATGTATATATTTTACCTATGTATATAAAACACTTAAGAAACACTTTCATATTCACTAAGACTCCTTAAACACAAGACAGTATTGTAATAATGGGAATAAAACTGTAATCATAAAGCAGCTACAGGTACTGGAGAGAAAGAGAGAATCTGTATGTGTATGTGTCTACATATACAGTATTGTAAAAACAAATAAAAGAAATAGTTCTTAAAATAGTGTAGAATATTCTTTCAAATCAGTGTCTTAAGAGTTAAGCTAGCTCATTATCATTCTTGCATAGAGTATAAGATCATGAATATGAAGCATGATCATATTCATGCTTTAAAGTACTTTATGTTGTTTGCTCTTTTTGTTTGCTTGCTTTCTATTTCTGAGTTGCTCTGCTAATTTTCAATAGACCATAAGAATAAAATGCCACAATTTTAATCAAAATCAAACCTAAAAGAAAACAAAGAAAATAATCAGAACTTTCTTTCTTTCTTTTTATAGAACTGGGTAATATTTACAGGCCTGCTCACTTTGGAGGGGAGCAAGCCTGCCAAAGTCTACTCAGACAGGTTTTGATTCTCTCTCTCTCTCTCTTTGCTGCCAATTCAACATCATTTTCCCATTTGTAGTATGGGAAAGCTGCTACTGATCTAGTTCCCCCTTAAGCATTAGCCCTTGTACTCAGAAAAACAGATTTTGCCATCCCGCCCCTCTGCCTGGCCGTAAATACATAATACACGGTCTTGGAAGACACCTCAGTGTCTGGTGGTGAAGATTGATAGGAAAAGGGGGAGAAGGTGATTTGGAACAAGGGGAATGAAAGAGCAAAAAAGGAGGAGTGAGAAAGCTCCCTTTTCAGCAAGAAAAGAAGGGGGGGCACACAGAGTGCGAGAGAACTGGCACGTAAGCAAAATGGCTGGAGATTGGCTAAGTGGCTTCCTGCTTACAAATAAGCAGGATTGGCAGGTTAAATGACCTATCAGGGCTCAGCAGGGAGGGCTGAAATGGGAGATGGGGCGGGAGGAAGTTGCACTGGAGCAATGTGGAGTAGGCGGGCGGAAAGAGTGTAAACTCTCAGTACCCTGCCAATAAGGGAAAAGGAGGAGGGACAAAGTGGCTGGGGGCAGGGCATATAAAATGAGATGCGAACATGTGACAAGGAAGCCGAAAAAGGAATGGAAACCTGATGGCTTCCTTTATTGCAATAAAGTTATTTTTTTGAACTCTCTGCATGCCTGGAGTATATTTTTTTCTCTTCCGACAGAAAGGAAAGAGTGTTTTCTAACAACTTGGGGGCTCATCCGGGATCCTGCCAGATCCGTTTCGGCTCGGATTGGCGAGTTGCTGAGGGGAGGTGCACCCTGTTGCATATTGCAGCAGCCCTGTAAGTGGCTAACAGGCCGAAACGAGGACGATCGGAGGCCCAAGGCTGATTGAAAGCTCCAGCAGCAGAGACTTCAAGGGGGGCCCAGTAGGACTGGTGACCCCTGGGGGCTTAAACAGGGAAAAGCCTCAACCGACACGTTTGAACCTAGGTAAGGGATTTTTCTTTGCTTTTGTATCGGAAAAAGGGGGGAATGGGGAATCGGGGCAGTAAGGGGTGAGCCTGCTATGGGGGGGGGGGAGTTCTGGATATTCCCGAGGGAAGTCCTTTGGGGATGATGTTAAAACATTGGAAGCGTATCCCTGAGGCAAGGGGATTGCAGAAGGAGAAAATGGTGAACTATTGTGTTTTTGTTTGGTCAGTTTATTCTCTCACTGGGGGTTTCTGGTGGCCACAGTATGGATCTTGTAATGAGAGCCTTTGCCAGAGGTTAAATGTGACCATAAATTGTACCAAGGCAGGAACCGAGGAGGCGGTGTATGCTGGGGCATGGCTGCCTGAAAATGGATTGCTGAAAATGTGTGCTTTGGAGCCGGTAGACTGAGATCTGTTGGATTATCTTCCCCCTCCCTACCACTCAGGGTGGGGGAATGGGAGCCGGTGCCAATCAGCCATATGGACCCTTCCCCATCCTGGACTCTCAGCAGAGGCCCAAAGACTGGTGGGGGAGGACATGCAAGCTCAAGAGAGGCTGGAGGAGGGGCTGAGGGAAGGGAACTTCTCACCAATCGGCCCAAAGGCACGAGCATGCAAAGAGCCTATCAAAATGGCGCCATTCCGCCAGGTCCCTTTGGCTGAAGGGGTGGGGTATGTGGAGGCCCCATTGTCTGCCACAGAGGTCCGCAGCTTTAGAAAACACTTACCAAAGTTAACAGAGGACCCTGTGGAAGTGAGCAAGCTGGTGGACCAGTTCTTGGGCCCTCAGGATTATTCCAGGAAGGAACTGCAAAGCGTATTTTCGATTCTTTTTTTCTGGAGAGGAGAATCGATTAATATTGGCCGCAGCCCTTGCTGCATGGGTCCGGGATAACCCTCAGAGGCCACAAGAAGGGGCCATGAGGTTCCCAATGGTGGATCCTCAGTGGAGTGGGAATGATGCTGAGGATTTGGAAAAATTGAGAGACCATAGAGCAGGTTTCAATAGAGGAATTTGAGAAGCAGTCCCACAAACAATGAATCTCTCCAAGGCTTTGAGCGTGGAGCAAGGGAAAGAAGAGATGCCTAGTGAATGGCTGGAAAAGGCTTAAAGTGCAAATGAGGAAATACGGGAATGTGGATCCTGATAATGATGCCTATCAAACTATGTTGAAGTACCAATTTGTGGGAAAGGCATGGCCTGACATAAAGGGCAAGCTGCAGAGATTGGATGGATGGGAGAATAGGATTTTGGATGATTTATTGCATGAAGCTCAGAAAGTGTATGTGAGAAGGGAAGATGAGAAGGACAAGAAGAAGGTTATACTGATGATGCAAATGGTGCAAGCCTCTCAAGGGAGAGGAGGGGGAAGGGGAGAGGATACCTTCCCTGAGGAGTTTTGGAAGGGCAAGCTAGGGGGTGGAAGGAAAAGAATGGTGGAGGAAGGAGGGGAGGATTGACTGAAGTATGCGGCGAGGGGCAGGGTGAGGAAGGAATGGCCAGGCCAAGGCTAGGGAAGAACCAGTGTGCCATCTGTAAACAGGAGGGCCACTGGAAGTGGGAGTGTCCTCAGAGGGAGATGGAGGATGACCTAGTAGGTATGATGCAATTTGAGGACTACAGGGGTCAGGGGTTCCCTCTTTTCAGTGGTCCCACCACTATGGAACCCTTGATAAATTTGTGGGTGGGGCCAGAAAGGGAAGAATTAACTTTCATGGTGGATACAGGAGCAGGTAGATCTACTTTAAATTTTGTTCCAAAGGGGATGCAATTAAGTGAGGGAAGTTTGGTTGCGCAAGGGGTTGGGGGGAATGAGTTGCGAGCAAAGATTTTTCAGCCCACTCAAGTGTATGCAAGAAAAGAAGGGGATTTGGGGGTGTGGTGTGATTTTGTCTATGTACCTGGAAGTTGCAATTTGGCTGGGAGGGGACTTGATAAGCAGAGTGGAGATCCAGGTCATGTGTATAAAGAATGAGGTGGCAGTGGCTTTAATGAGCCTATTAGAAAAGGCTATTCAGGGGATGAACCCAAGAGTGTGGGCCGCCCCAGGGAATAGGGGACATATGAATGCAGAGCCTGTCTGGGTGCAGCTAAAAGTTTCAGGAACAGTGGTATGCAAAAAACAATACCCAATATCAGTAGAAGGGAGAAGAGGGTTGCAACCAGTGGTGGAGGGGCTGATCCAAGATGGGCTGATTGAGCCATGCATGTCCCCATATAATACGCTCATACTACCAGTACGGAAGTGGGACAGCTCTTATAGAATGGTACAGGCTTTGGGAGCCATAAATGACATAGTTGTGCAGCGCCATCCTGTGGTCCCCAGCACACACACACTTTTGAGTAGGGTGCCCCATTCAGATAAATGGTACTGCGTGTTGGATCTAAAGGATGCTTACTGGTCCTGCCCCCTAGATGAGGCCTCAAGAGATTTTTTTGCTTTTGAGTGGGAGCATCCCCAGATGGGGAGGAAACAACAGTTCAGATGGCTCGTTTTACCACAAGGGTATGCTGAATCAGCAAATTTATTTGGGCAGGTGTTGGAAGAGGTGCTGAGTAAATTCCAAACCCCCACTGGGGTGACTTTATTCCAATATGTTGATGATCTCCTCCTTTCGGGAGAAAAGAAGGGAGAGGTAGAAAGCGCAACAGTGGACCTGTTGAACTTCCTGGAAAAGGAGGGGCTACGAGTCTCAAAGACTAAGGTTCAACTAGTGGAAAAGGAAGTGAAGTACTTGGGGCATATATTGGCAGAGGGGAGCTGACGGCTGGATCCTCAAAGGGTGAAGGCCATTTTGGAAATGGCCCTCCTGAGGAACAAGAGAGCTTTGAGGGCATTTTTGGGAATGCTGAACTATTGCCGGTTTGGATTCTGGATTTTTCACTTAAGACAAAGATACTATATCAAAAGCTGTTCCAGGTCCAGCCTGAAGTACTGGTATGGGAACCAGAAGAGGAAAAGACCTTCGACCAGTTAAAGAGGTTGTTGGTCAAGGCCCCAGTGTTTGCCCGCCCTTCATTGGAAAAGCCTTTTCATCTGTTTGTGGACATGAAGGGGGGTGCACTTTGAGGGTGCTTACACAGAATTGGTCAGGAAAGAATCAACCAGTGGCCTTCTTATCTAAACTACTGAACCCAGTAGTAAGGGGGTGGCCTGAGTGCATCCAGGCATGTGCAGCCACGGCCATGATGGTGGAAGAGGCCTGCAAATTAACATTCAGGGGAGTGTTGGTGGTAACTGGGGGCCACCAAGTACGGGCTCTGCTAACAAAGCGAGCGGGACAGTGGATGACTGATTCCAGACTCATGAAGTATTAGGCGATACTGATGGAGCAACCAGGCTTGGTTCTCGCCAGTGGGACAGGGGTAAACCCTGCCCTGTTCCTCCAAGCCCCTGAAAGGGACAAAAATGGAGGGGGTGAGGAGGCACATGAATGTTTGGAAGTAGTTGACATGTTGACGAAAAGCCGGGAGGATCTTAAGGACTCAGAGATGCGGGGAGCGAAGGATATATTCATAGATGGGTCTTCCAGGGTAATTGATGGGATAAGGAGGAATGGGTACGTGATTGTCCAAGACCAGGAAGTATGGGAAAGTGGAAGACTGCCTCCTTCTTGGTAAGCCCAAACTAGTGAACTATTTGCCTTGAAAAGGGCCTTGGAGATGTATAAGGGAGAAGAGGTTAACATTTATACTGATTCGAAGTATGTTTTGGGGTTAGTGCATACTTTCAGAAAGATCTGGAAGGAGAGGGGTTTGTTGACTAGTAGGGGGAAGGCATTAGCTCATGAGAAGCTGGTCCTGGAGGTCCTGGAGAACATTGCACTCCCCAAAGAATTAGCGGTGATCCATGTAAGAGCACACCAGACTGGGGTTTCAAAGGAAGTGGTGGGGAATCGCTTGGCCAATGAGGTGGCTAAAGAGGCCACACTGGAGGAAGAGGTGAAAATCCGGAGTTTAATTCCTTTACTGCCAGAACCAGATATAATCCCAGCGTTTCAGTAAGGGGAAATCCAGAGAATGAAGGAACTTGGAGGGGAGAAAGTGGAGGGGCGATGGGTGATGCCAGACAGAAGAGAATGGCTATCAAAGCCCCTAGCTCAGATGGTCCTGCAGAGATTACATGAAGGGAGTCATTGGGGTGCCCGGGCCATGGTGGATATGTTCCTCAAGAAATATGTGTGCATTGGTATCTACTCATTGGCCAAGCAATTAACAGAAGGATGTATTGTGTGTAAGAAAGTGAATGGTCAAAGGGGAAAGAGGCCGGTCATTGGCCATACGCCCATTTCAATATATACAAATGGACTTTACTGAATTGCCAAAGGTAGGAAGGTTAAAGTATTGCCTGGTGATGGTGGATCATTTAATGGGGTGGGTGGAGTGTTTTCCAACTGCCACTAACACTGCCAGTGCAGTGGTGAAAGCGGTATTAGAGAATATAGTGCCCTACTATGAAATTGTGGAAGCAATCGACTGTGACAGGGGAAGCCACTTCACGAGCAAGGTGTTAAAATTAGTGATGACCGCTTTAGGAATGAAATTGGAGCACCATACCCCGTGGCACCCACAAAGTAGTGAGAGAGTGGAAAGGATGAACCAGACTATTAAGGTGCAATTGAAGAAAGTGACCTTTGAAACTAAGTTGCCATGGACAAAAGCACTCCCCATAGTGCTTCTGAGAATTAGGACCCAGCCCCAAGCAGGGTTAGGGCTGTCAACTTTTGAATTACTCTATGGAATGCCTGTACCAGGGCCAAAGAATCTGGCCAGGGTACCAGAGGTAACTGACTGGTATATAAAGAAGTATGTGGACTGAATACTGTTTGTACTGTCTTCTCTTTGACAGGAGGCTCTGCTGGCACAGACACCACCACTGGAGTTCCGGGTGCACAACTTTAAGCCTGGAGAGTGGGTAGTGATAAAGACCTGGAAGGACGTCTCATTGTCTTCACAGTGGGAAGGACCATTTCAGGTGCTGCTGGTCACGGAAACCGTTGTCAGGATAGCTGAAAGAGGCTGGATGCATTACACCTGGGTAAAAGCTTCTCCACCACCACCTACTGAAGAGCAAGTGCGAGCGGCTAGCCCAGAGTAGAAAGTTGTGCAGCAGGACTCCAGAGAGCCATTGAAGTTGACCTTTAAAAGGGCAATACTATGATATTGTTAATAGGTCCACTAATGCTTATGGGGGTAGGAGAAATAAGGGGAAATTCATTTTTGGAATTGCACAAGGCAACCTATGGAAATCAGTCATGTTGTTACCCCTGGGGGCCCAAGCTGACAGTCTGAAGTTTATGGCCTGGACTTCCAGTGTATCCAAATATTACGAACTATGAACTCTCTAGCCAAAGGCCCCCTCGGGAAATCAAGGGGTATTTTGGATATGGATGGGCAGGAAATTGTCTGGGGAACGAACCTGGATATGAAAACTGCCCTAGGCAATTGAAGGCAGCTTGGATAGTGGACCCCTTTTCAAGGATTGGAGGGTCTATGAAAAAGGGGGAATATTTGAAGAATGAAGCTAGATGTATGAAGTGGGGATGGACAGGGGACTGTTACAGGTGCACCATAAAGGTGACTGAATGTGTGCTCAGAGCCCCAGATCAGGGCGAATGGATTCCATTGCCAGTTAATGCATCTGGATGGAAGATATGTATGAGGTGACAAGGGGAGGCACAGTGGATATTAGAAGGCAGTCATATTACACTGAGTTCAGCACCTCTGTATGTAAGGAGGGGTACGTGTCCCTTCCTGGGTATTTTTTCTTAAAGAAAAGGGGGAGAGTCTCCAATTACCATAAAGGGTGTGCGGAGGTAGCCGTAGGAATAATAAAATTAGGGGATGTACCCTGCCAGGATCATTATTCACGAAGGCAGACTAGAGACATACCAGTGACAGAGGAATACTGTACAGGAAAGGAGCTGACGATTCCAATGAAAAGGGAGGTGATAGGGATTGGAATAGCCTCCTTTGTAGTGTCTACCCACATATACCTAGCACATTTTCAGGAGCAAACTGCCTGTGCCATAGTGGCTCTTGGGAATGCTACTATGAAAGCACTAGGGAAGCTGGCTGGAGAGATGCAATAAATGGAAATCTATACACAACAGAATAGGGTGGCTCTGGACTATGTGTTAGCAGCAAAAGGAGGAACCTGTGGGGTGATTGGACATACCTGTAAAATGGGTCTAAACACAACAGATATCAATGAAAACTTAAGGATGATCCAACAGGTAATCACAGGGATTAAAATAAAACAGGCATCAGGAATAGGGGAGTGGCTGACGTCATGGCTTCCCGACTTTACGTGGCTAAAACACCTATTTGTTTTCACATTAGGGATAATAGCCATAGGTATAATCTGCTGTTTTTGCCTAAAGTGCCTGATGACCTGCACCCCAGGTAGTAAGACAATACGTTCAGAAAAATCCACAGATAAGGAGGAAGTGATCAGAAAGATGGTAGCCAAGTTCAAAGACTAGGAATGGTTGTTCCAAATCAGGTCAAGAAAAGAAAAGAAAAAGGGGGAATTGATAGGAAAAGGGGAGGAAGGTGATTTGGAACAAGGGGAATGAAAGAGCAAAAAAGGAGTGAGAAAGTTTCCTTTTCAGCAAGAAAAGAAGTGGGGGGGCACTTCTCCTTCCTGTGTATTGTATTCATTCCCCTTTTGTGTATTCTATATCACCTTAATGAAATTAGCATTGGGTGTTCCTGTCTTAGGCACCCATGGATTCATGTGTTTAATTGTAAATAAACCTAATTGCCCTAGCAAGAAACTGATCATTTGAGCCTTAATTGCAGATTTCGGTGTGACACCCTTTATAACCAGGTTCTCAGCTGTTACAAGCCCATTTATGATGAGAAAAAGAAAATGATTGCACAAACAATCCTTGAGGCCTAGTTCAAGAAAGCAACTCCAGTGCTAACCTCTTGCCCCCTCTCTGGAAGAATTTCAAGCTTTAAAACAACAACAACAACAACAAAGGAATGACAAGAAGTCATCTGGGCACCTCTGCTTCTACTCTTCCCAGAAACTGTTTTGCTGTGGTTCTGCTTCATCTTCAAGGCCCTACGTGTGCCGCAAAACACACTAGAATGGGTATACAAGCTGACAATGCTGAACTGAAAGCCATGAATATCTCTAACAAATCTATATCTCTAGAAAAAGCCATAAATATCTCTAGGGAATTATGTGCACACTGATGACATGTTGCCAAACAAATTGTATAACTCCCTAGAGATATTCACAGCTTTTCGTGGGAGATATTCACATAGGCTTTATGACAGTCTGTGCGTTCCTAAGTATGTAACCCAGGAACTACCTGTATCACAACCTCCCTTCCCTACTCCCCTACTTATCCCTCCCACCACCTTCCTCGTTCCAAAAAGCCACTTGCTCATAAAAACAATAGAAATCTCAGGGTTGAGTAGGGTCACTCACTAGTTTTTCCCTAGTCGAGTCCAAGTGAAGTGACATGGACTTGGGAGCAAGTTGCTAGCTTGATTCCTTAGCACTGCTGAACAGCATCTGTGTGCCTAGGAATGGCAAAATAAGAGCACAAGGCCAAAAGCAAGTGAGCAGATATGGTTTAAGGAATTTTTTCAAAGGCTTCCATACAGCACACTGCTCATCCCACCAATCCCAGATGGTGAAAATCTGAGCATCTTGGCATGGGGTGGGGGATGTTAATATGATGAGTATAGTGCAAGGGAAGCTATGGCACATGGCTAAATTATGTAGTGTTCTTTGTGTTTGCATAGCTGTATGCCACTGTTGAATAACTACACACACTGTGATATGTACATGAATCAGTAGATGTTTCTAGTGGATCAAGCAGTTGGTCCCAAAAATAGATAATCAGAGAAAGTTCAATTTCTTTATTTTCTTGAAGAAGCTTAGTTAGATAAATTGTTTCCCAACTGCACAAAATGCATCAGCTGCATGATAGAATAAACATTGGTATTACAACTTCTTTTTGTACATTCCTTAGAAATTACTGTAATATAGCAGTTCTTAAATAAATAAATTAGGATCCCAGGGGATATGTGACATTTCCAATTAACAGATCACATTTTAATTAGCTGATCTATGATATCTGCTACTAGTCATGGCACAATAATGCTTTCTAAACCTCTGATACACTTATTTTCTGATTTAAATTGGAAGCTACTTTGATCTCAAAAAGTTTATTTTTACTGTGTGTCAGATCAAGGTGCAGAACCAGCATAAAAGAGGTAGCAGAGGAACTCTCAGAACCACTGGCTATTATCTTTGATAAATCTTGGAAAACAGTGCCAGATGTCTGGAGAAGGGCTAACATTGTCCCTATCTTCAAAAAGAGGAAATAAGATGAACCTGAAAAGTACAGACCAGTTAGTCTGACATCAATCCTTGGAAAAATTCTGAAGAAAATTATTAAAATAGCAGTCTGCAAGCATCTTGAAGAAAAATGCAGTAATTAATAGAAGCCAACATGGATTTATCAAAAATATATCCTGACAGACTAATTTAATCTCATTTTTTGACTGGGTAACTTCCAAAATGAATGGTCAGTTGTAAACTGTCCTGAGACATCTGTGATGGGATCCTATAGAAAAGTTTTAAATAAATAGATGAGCAGAGGGGTGGACATAATCTACCTAGACTTCAACAAAGCTTCCAACATAGAGCTCCATGACATTCTGATAAGCGAATTAGCAAAACATTAGATTGAAAAACTATTAGGTGGATCCAAAATTGGCTGCTAAATTAGGCACAAAGAGTGCCTGTCAATGGCACCTTTTCAAATTGGATGGAGGTAACTCATGGGGTGCCACAGGGTTCAGTGCTGGGCCCAGTGCGCTTCAACATCTTTATTAATGATTTGGATAAGGAAGTACAAGGAAAGATAATCAGATTCACAGGTGTTACAAAACTGGATGGAATAGTGAACACTCAAGAAGACAGAATGAAGATCCAGGGCAATCTTGATAAACTTGAACACTGGGCTGAAAACAACAAAATGAGATTCAATAGGGACAAGTTCCAAGTCTTCCACCTAGGAAAAAGAAACCAAATGCATCAATGCAAGAGGGGGAATACATGGCTTAACAGAACTGAACAAAAAAAAAAAGAAGATCTTGGAGTAATTGTGGATAATAGGCTAAATGTGAGCCAACAATGTGATGCAGCTACAAAAAGGGCAAATGCTATTTTGGGATGCATTAATATAAGGGAATGCAGGTGGCGCAGTGGTTTAAACCGCTGTGCTGCTGGGCTGGTTGATCGAAAGGTCGCCGGTTCGAATCTGCACATGGGGTGAGCTCCCATGCTCCGTCCCAGCTCCTGCCAACCTTGCAGTTCGAAAGCATGCAAATGCAAGTAGATGAAAAGGTACCACTCCGGTGGGCAGGTAACAGCATTCCATGCACTTCGGTGTTTAGTCATGCCAGCCACATGACCACGGAGACTGTCTGCGGACAAATGCTGGCTCCCTCGGCTAGGAAACGGAGATGAGCACCGCCCCCTAGAGTCAGGCATGACTGGACGTAACGCCAAGGGGAAACCTTTACCTTTACCTTTAATAGAAGTATTACTTCCAAATGACAAGAAGTAGTAGTTCCCTTATACTCATCACTAGTCAGACCCCAGCTGGAATACTGTGTCCAGTTCTGGGCTCCAAGATTTTTAAAAAATGCAGAAAAATTAGAGTCTAGAGGAGTGCAACAAAAATGATCCAGGGTTTGGAAATACAACCCTATGAGGAGAGACTGAGAGAACTGGACATGTTCAGCCTTGAGAAGAGAAGACTGAGCGGGGACATGATACCCTCTATAAGTACCTCAAAGGCTGTCACAAAGAGGAAGGTCAAAATCACTTCTCATTCATACTAGGGTATAGGATACAGAATAATCTAGTTGTGACAACCCAGATTCAGGTTGGATATCAGGAAACGTTTCCTCCAAGCAATACAGCAGGGGAACCAGTTGCCTAGAGAGGTGGTGAGCTGTCCCACACTGGAGACATTCAAAAAGAAACTGGACAGCCATCTGAGTGGGATGGTGTAAACTGCTGTCCAGCAACAGCAGGGGGTTGGACCTGATGGCCTTCATGGCCCCTTCCAGCTCTTCTATGATTCTGTGATCCAGCCTGGTCATCTGGAGTTCCCCAAGTGGTCACACCACTTCCCCACTCCTCACCTCTTTTCCCTTGACCACATCTTATTTGGTGGTTTCAAGCTTTAGTCTTCATTCTTAACATCTGAAATATCTCTCCTAAGGGTAGTTACCTTTATTAAGAGTGTTAAACTAACATATGCTGGTATGTTTGATATTTTGGCCCACTTCTTTTGCCTTTGGTACCACCCACAGCTGGTATACAAGGGATAAGATGGAGGAGGAGAATGATGTAAGCTGCCTTGAGCCCTTTGTAGGAAAAAGGCAGGATATAAATTGAAAAATAAAATAAATTGAAAATAAAATATCAAAAATCTTACCAAAATGAAATCCAGACCCCATGTTGAAAGAAGTCCTATATTCTTGGTGTAGGAAATTCTTGCTCTCCTTGGGAGATGTCCCTTCTCTGCATTTCTGCATCAAACATTGTTCTGGGAAGTTCCCTGATTTCAAGCAGGCAAGCTCAGAGCAATGGAAGATGCAGAGGAGCAATGGTCAGTTTACTCTGAATTTGAGTGATTCTGCTGTACACCTACAAGAGGAAGTGAATTCATAATGCAATCATACCTAAAGCTATGATGAAATTAAATTACCCATCACAGCAGAGGCTGATGGGATTGATGCACAGTTAGAGCAGTGAATCATGCAGAGGCTTAGTAGGAAGCATCCTCTGTATACAAGGCATTTGAGCCTACAGAAGCCTTTCATTATTTAATTAATGTATACATCATGACACATTTCAGTCTTATGGCCCCAACAAAAGTTTGGGATTTGCTGAAGTAAAAATTATTGGGTTATAAGAACCAATAATCTGAACCAGGATAAAACAGTTCATATGAGGAAATTATCTAATTTAATTGGCTCCTCTATCTGCAGTGCGGCAGGCTGGCACTCCAGACTGGGGATGGTTTTCTACCAAATTGTTCAATCTGCAAGGTCAGGAGTCACTGCTGTAGTCCATTGCTCCTTTGGTTAATGTTTATACAAGGGTTCTGATTGTAACAAGGTCTTTTGGTTAATAAGTAGCCTTGCTATGTAAAGATTGAGGGGAAGGGGAGAGGAATCTTTCAGGAAAAGAAACACTTTTCTCTCCTCTATTTTTCATAAAAGTGAAAAATCAATTCAGGGTGTAATTAATAAATTGGATATTTGCATGAGTACCTACACCTAGCAAAATGCAGTCCAGATGATGGGAGTAGTCTGTATGGGAATGTGGTAATAAGGATGGTCCAATGGGTGGTTGAGAACTAGCTGTCATTCACCTGCTATCTGTGCCCACATTTATTCTTGGTTATTTGCTTTCAGGCTTGCTCACTCTGTGTCCTTTTCCTTAGTGTGTACAACATAGGTTGCTAATAATATATCATAGATGCAGAGTACGTCTAAGTGCTTAGAGCACTTCACGTGCATTATCTAGAGATTATCCTCTCAACTGTGCAAGGCAAGCCAGTATTATTATCTTCAGATTGCAGATGGAAACAGGGATGAGGGGATACTAGGAGAGAGAGTGGCTTGCTGAATACCACCTAGTGAGTCTCTGACAAACGCAATCTTGAGATCAGTCCATGATGTCACAATTCAACCAACCAGTCTAGTTTAAACCTTCAAAATGTCTGGCATATGTGAGCATTCCAAGTACTGACGTGGATTCTGTCACAAACTTCATAGTACCACATGGCAAATTTTGGAGCTGAATACATATGCATAGCATGTTTTAATAATATGTTCAAGAACAATTATTACAAAGAACTATCTTTGAAAGAAGTGTTCTTTGCTTTATGTATACTTAATATAAATTTATAGATTTACTGTCATGGTTTCTCTCCAAAGAATCTTAGGAACTGTATTTATTCCTAAAAGTTTATTCCTTTGGAGTAAAACCATAGTTTAAGCCTGTTGTATTAATAGTGCTCTCAAAGTTCTGGTTCTCCAGGGAAGACACACTCAAATCACACTGTTGAAATGTGCTAGGAATTGCTTCCCCCCCTCTTTTTTTAATGCTGCCCTACTTTGCTTTCTGCTTTTAAAATATAACCCTGAATACATCTCAGACACTGAGTTTGAAAGGGCCATTCATGGACCACAGTGTGTTCTTTGGCTGTAATAGGTATGCATATATAGACATACTTCTCTGCGTAGGCCAAAGGAGAGAAAGCAAGTCATGAAAATAAAACAAAACAAAACAAAATAACATAACATTAAAATCCAGCTATGAAATGAGGCTCATGTTTGAGTCTTTCTTGAGAATGAACAATGCACTTGTACAAAGCAAGTCACACAAAGCATACGCCATTGAAGAAGGGGCTAATACTTGTGCTGTCTGAATTCACCTCAAGTATTCCATGAATTTCACATGACCCACCCACTTTTTTCTCTGTACCTCTGCAAGTACATCTCCACCATAATAATTCACTGTTGTTTCAAGTGTCAGATACAGATATCAGCAAGACCCTGACATCCCTGAATGAAATCCATTGTAATGCTCAGCTGTTTCCAAGTGTTGCAGTAAGACTGACTTTTGTCACTTTTTTTTAATTCACAGAATTTTAAGCCACACTTTATAGCCAGAAATATTGATTTCTGAGGTACTCCTCCTCTCTTGTTAACTTTCTGCAAAGACTCAAGCATACGCTCTCTTGTCGGTGTGTATGTTAATGCACCAAGATAGTTTGTGGTAGGTAATAATGAACTGTCAATAATGGACTGAGCTGGGCTTACATTCATAAAGGGAGAACAAGGAGAGAGTCTGTCAATTGAGTATAGAAGGGCAAGGGTTTTGCTAAGCAGTTAGAAGACTTGGAGACCAGGCTCGAAGGATGCAAATTAGGATGCAAATGCTAATTTATATCTATTTATGCAAAGTCAGAAATAATTACTAAGATAAATTTCAATTTCACAGGAGGCGAAACCAGCCAATTAATTTCTTATCCAAATCATCTCAAATGAAGTAAGTTCTTTGGTTAGTTTGCCACTGAAATCCAGACTAACAGATTCCTTGCCACCCAGCTAACTTGCCATGCAGGGAAATAATCTTTTGCATGGAAGAGTGGTGTTGCAATGTGTAGGAAGGGGAGAGTTAACCTTTCCCTTCTAAGCTACAGTCCCCTTTGAAAATTGTTTCCTGCATGGCAATTAAACAAAGGAAGAAATGTTCTGTTGGTACTTACGGACATGCAGTGCTCCATGGAATAGATCCAGGCTGCTCACCTAATAACACCAGCGCCCATACCTTTTACTTGGAGTTAGTAGCCAGTAACTGTTTGTAGAAGCAAGGGAGGTTCACCTTGGTCACGTTCTGCTCTTCATCTGCAATGTTAAATCTATCCCTAGTAGTACTAAAAGTTGTGAATGTATACATATTCACATATGTAAATTACCACGTGCAGATCTGTGCAGTCTTTGTCCCATGGGCAAAAATCTGGGTCTCAGATGGTTCCAGTGCCTAACATCGCCCTTAGTAGAAACAATTTGTGTGTTAGTATTTCACTGCTACTAAAACTACTGGATCTTAGGCTTTAGCAAATGTTGGCTTTACTGTTTCACATTTTTAATGTTCTCTTGAGGGCAATACAAGCTCATCACTGCAATGTTCAATGACATCTCTCTTTTTTAATACCATTCTGGCACAGATAATGTAATTTCTGGCAATACTTCATGGGGTACAATTTAATTATAACCTGTGTAATCTCTTTAGTTCCCAAGTATTCAGTGACAAGAACTGAATTTGTGTAAGCAGGAGAGTACAGGGTTCTTGATAATATCTGTGGGGTCCCCCACAGTCCTCCAATCTGTGAGGTCCCCCACAGTTCCAAGTCCCCCAGCAAATACTATGTACTGTACACGTATATTTCTTTTTCCACAATTTCACAGATAGAAGATTCATTCTTACCATATATCCTAGCAACCTCAGCATTGGATTTTTTTTCCTTTCCCTATTAAATCAAGACTTTTCACTTAAAGGAAGCACTTTACAACTTCCCTTTGGCATTTTATAACTTCTCTTTCAGACCAGAGTTAAGTGATACCATGGTAACTGAACCAGTAGAAACGGGGGTCCTGCCGCACCAACAGATTATGAAATTTTTGACATTTAGGAGTGATGCACTAATTCTACAGGAATCATTCCTGTGAACAAAGAATCCTTCACTGTCTTTGTTACAACTGTTGTGTAGTGGCAACATATTTTACTTGAAATAATTCCCTAGCAAAATATTGCTAAACATGTGTAAGTGGTTCTGTGTTTAGCTAGAATTTTTCCACAGGATATATAAAAATTGTTCAACTCTATTGGTGTTGACTCAGTAAATCTGATTTGTTGTTGCTGTAATCTGCTGCCAAGTCATCTTCAGCCTATGGCAACCTTATGAATTGAAAGCCCTCCAAAATGTTTTGTCCATGAGAGCTCCATTCAGCTCTTCCAAGTTCAAGGCTGGGGCTTCCTTTATTTGATCCATCTCACATTTGGTCTTCCCTTTTGTCTTCTGCCTTTGACTCTCCCTAACATGATTACCTTCTCTGGTGAGCTTTGCCTTCTCATGATATGTCTGAAGTATGACAGTTTTGTAAATTTTGCTTCTAGGGAAAGCTCTGGCTTGATTTGATCTAGAACCCATTTGTTTGTCTTTCTGTCCCAAAAGTCTCCTCCAGCACTGTTTTGAATGCATCAATTCTTCCTGTTAGCTTTCTTCACTGTCCAGCTTTTAGACCCATAGATTGTGACTGGGAATACAATAGTTTGGATGATCTTGATCTTAATTTCCAGTAAAATGTCCTTACCTTGATTTTTTTCCCCTAGTGTCTTCATCACTGCCCTTCTCATACTTCCTTGGCTGCAGTATCACTTTGAATTGCTGTCTGAGCTACAGTATGTGAAATCTTTCATAAAGTTTATTTCTCCATTATTAACAGTGGAGTTCTGCAATTATTCTGTGGCCATGATTTTTGTTTTCTAGATATGCTGCTGTAGTCCAATTTTTGTACTTTATTCTTTCACTATTGCCAGAAGTCGTTTCAAGTCATTGCTGTTTTCTGACAGTACTATGGTATCACATGCATACCTTAAATTAGTGATATTTTTTCTGACAATTTTCGCTCTTTCCTCTGAATTCCTTATGACATGTTCTGTATGCAGATTGAACAGATAGGGAGATAAAGTACATCTCTGAGTCCTTTGCCTATAGGAAATCATTCTGTTTCTCCATATTCTGTCCAAAATACATGTTATACATCAGGACAATCAAGTGCTGAGGCACACTAATTTTTGTCATGACAATCCATAGCTTCTTGTGATCCACACAGTCAAAGGCTTTGCTGTAGTCTATAAAGCATAGACTGACCTTCTTTTGAAATTCTTTGGTGTGCTGCAGTAGCAAATGTATATTTGCAACATGATCTTGATTGCCTCTTTCTTTTTGGAATCCAGCTTAAACCTCTGGCACTTCTTGCTCTATATTGGGTAAAATGTATTGTTGCAACACCTTGAACATCACTTTGCTTGTATGGAAAACTAGTGTAGTGGTCCTATAGTTGCTGCACTCCTTAGCTTTTCTTTTCTTAGGAATTGAAATTTATATTTAATACTTCTATTCTGGAGTAACCTTTCCTTACCCAATTGATCTGCCTGGGATTCCAATCTCTCCCCCACTGCTACACACAATTAATCTTAAGGGAGAAAAACATTCACATTAATGGAAGCTTTTTGGTAGAGGGGTAATACTTGTCAAGAGTAAAAAAACCACCATTTGAGAATCCAAACAAAATAACATTTACAGTTTATCCAGACATACAGGAAATACATGTTACATGCAGGCAGCCACCTAAGGGACCACAAAGATGGAGTCTGTACAAGATGCCTTTATAACCTATCAGTTATATACAGTTTGAAGGACTGTGGGATCATTATGCTGGAGGCACATTAGAATAAAAGAATAGATACAATACAAACAAGAAGAACCTTCAGGAAATACAGACATGTCTGAGGTATATCTCAAAGGACAGGTCTTTCAGGATGGGGACATTAGCATTTCTAAGGCGTACCCCAAAGGACAGGTCTTTTAGGACAGGGAAATTAGAACTTCTAAGCTGCATGTGGGAATCAAGACTTGTAACATGGATTCCTGATCAGATCAGGAATCCCATCTTAAGTCTAAAACTGTTCTTACACTGTCAGGCTTTTAGCAGCCATATTATGGCAAAGCTTTTGCTTATTTTGTCCTGAAACTTCCAGAATGCTATCATTCTTCTCCCTCTGGCTCTGTTTCCTCTGCCACTTCTTTCCCTTTCTCAGCTCCCTCTGTATCTTCAAAGTTGGCTGTAACTTGCTCCATCCTTCCCCTCCCTCTGAAAATTGCTGGCTCCTTCCTTTTTTCAGTCCTCCTTCCACCCACTCAGCATTCTGATCAGCTGTTGATTCCCACCTCAGAATTGTACAACACTTAATTTTAGCCTGGAGGCAAGGTGAACTGAAGAGGAATTACTTAAATTTTGGAGCAGGCCTAGTTTGGGATTGAGAAATTAAGTGGGATTTGCTCTTGGTTTAACTTTGGGATTAACAATCTGCCCAATGTTTGAAAATCAGTTTTGGTGCAGATGTTGCCATTTTCAGTTGTGTATATATGAAATAACTAGTGATGATTGATCATGTGAAAGGAGTCTTCGGGTTGTTGTGAGAAGACTGATGAAACTGTTGTCCCAGTGTACAGCAGCAGAAGGTGAACTCTGTTAAGTATAATCAGGAAAGGAATTGAAAATAAAACTGGAATATTGTGCATTGTTCTGGTCACTGCATTTGAAAAAGGACACTGCGTTGGAAAAAGTGCAGAGAAGGACAACTAAAATGATTAAGGAATTGGAACAACTCCCCTATGAGGTGGTCTATATACCAGCAGAATCCCCAGTCTGTCCCTGGACCCCAACCTCAAGTACAGAAATTCAGTGCTTCTGAATTCCTTAATAGAATGCCTGGCCAAAGGGATGGTATTCTAACAGGTCAGTCGCACTGCCCCCTGCCCACTTTTTCTTGCCTATTCCACAACACAGCAGCCAGCTGGGAGGCTAATAGCTAGCTGTGTCCATATAGGACCACTGTCTTCTCCCAGCCAGGTCTTTGTGGAACAGGCTGTGTCATCCCGTGAAGCTGATTGCTGGCAGAATCAGGACAGATAAATGAAAGTAATTCTTTACACAGAGCACAGTTAACTAATTTCTTTGAGATGTAGAGCTGGCCACTAGTTTGGATAGCTTTAAAGGGGGTTGGCTAAATTCATGGAGGAAAATGCTGACAATAGCTACTAGCTTTATTGGCTGTGTGCTACTTCCGGTATCAGAGGCGGTGTGCCTGAAAATACCAGTTGCTGAGGAGAACTTTTGCACCCCTCCTGCTTGAGGAACTTTTGCACCCCTCCTGCTCATGATAATGCATTACCGGGCAGGCAGAGGGTATACAAGTATAGGGTATTTTATACTCTCCTGGTCACCTACACAGGTACAGAGCAATTGATGACAGAATGCAGACATTACAATAAGGTGCTGAGGTCATCACATACAGAACAGATAAAGGAAGATCAGCCAATCATACAGTGACAATGAGATTACAATATTTCTAATTGCAGTGTATTGACATTTCAGTTGAGTAACTTCCAGATACTTGAACCCATTTCCAGGTCTGCTTAGACATGTAAATTCAGAATTGTTGTTGTTAGTCGCGAAGTTGTGTCTGACCCATCGTGACCCCATGGACAACATTCCTCCAGGCCTTCCTGTCCTCCACCATCCCCCGGAGTCCACTCAAGCTCACACCAACTGCCTCAGTGACTCCATCCAGCCACCTCATCCTCTGCCATCCCCTTCTTCTTTTGCCATCTATTGTTCCCAGCATCAGGGTCTTCTCCAGGGAGTCCTTCCTTCTCATTAGGTGGCCAAAGTATTTGAGTTTCATCTTCACTATCTGGCCTTCTAAAGAGCAGTCAGGGTTGATCTCCTCTAGGACTGACCGGTTTGATCACCTTGCAGTCCAAGGGACTCGCAGGAGTCTCCTCCAGCACCACAATTCAAAGGCCTCAGTCCTTTAGTGCTCAGCCTTCCTTATGGTCCAGCATTCACAGCCATACATTGCAACTGGGAAAACCATAGCCTTGACTATACGCACTTTTGTTGGCAGGGTGACGTCTGTGCCATGATCTTAGTTTTCTTAATGTTGAGTTTCAAGCCAACTTTTGCGCTCTCCTCCTTCACCTGCATCAAGAGGCTCTTTAGTTCCTCTTCACTTTTTGCCATGAGAGTGGTATCATCTGCATATCTGAGGTTGTTGATATTTCTCCCAGCAATCTTGATTCCAACTGGTGATTCATCTAGCCCCACCTTTCTCATGATGTGCTCTGCATATAAGTTAAATAGGCAGGGCGACAGTATACAGCCTTGCCAAACTCCTTTCTCAATTTTGAACCAATTAGTGGTTCCGTGTCCAGTTCTCACTGTTGCTTCTTGACCCGCATATAGGTTTCTCAAGAGACAAATAAGATGGTCTGGTACTCCCATCTCTTTAAGAACTTGCCACAATTTGTTGTGATCCACGCAATCAAAGGCTTTAGCATAGTCAATGAAGCAGAAGTAGATGTTTTTCTGGAACTCCCTAGCTTTCTCCATGCTCCAGTGTATGTTGGCAATTTGATCTCTAGTTCCTCTCCCTCTTCGAAATCCTGCCTGTACTTCTGGTAGTTCTCGGTCCACATATTGCTGGAGCCTAGCTTGTAGGATTTTGAGCATCACTTTGCTAGCATATGAAATGAGTGCAATGGTGTGGTAGTTTGAACATTCTTTGGCATTGCCCTTCTTTGGGATTGGAATGTAAACTGACCTTTTCCAATCCTTTGGCCACTGTTGAGTTTTCCAAATTTGCTGGCATATTGAGTGTAGCACTTTAACTGCATCATCTTTCAGGATTTTGAATAGCTTAGCTGGAATACTGTCACCTCCACTAGCTTTGTTGTTGCTCAGACTTCCTAAGGCCCATTTGACTTCACATTCCAGGATGTCTGGCTCAAGGTCAGTGACCACCCCATCGTGGTTATCAGGGATGTTAAGCTCTTTCTTGTATAGTTCTTCTGTGTAATCTTGCCACCTCTTCTTAACCTCTTCTGCCTCTGTTAGGTCCCTGCCATTTTGGTCCTTTATCATGCCCATCTTTGCACGAAATGTTCCCTTCATATCTCCAATTTT
Source organism: Varanus salvator macromaculatus (assembly GCA_023646645.1). Taxonomy (NCBI): domain Eukaryota; kingdom Metazoa; phylum Chordata; class Lepidosauria; order Squamata; family Varanidae; genus Varanus; species Varanus salvator. Next base: position 13,980,997 of record JAIXND010000754.1, on the reverse strand, counting down.
CTTGAAGAGATCTCTGCTCCTCCCTATTCTATTGTTTTCTTCTATTTCTTTGCACTGTTCATTTAGGAAGGCATTCTTATCTCTTCCAGCTGTTCTCTGGAATTCTGCATTCAATTGTTTGTATCTTTCTCTTTCTCCCTTGCCTTTCGCTTTCCTTCTTTCCTCAGCTATTTGTAAAGCTTCCTCAGACAGCCATTTTGCTTTCTTGCATTTCTTTTTCTTAGGATGGTTTTAGTTGCTGCCTCTTCTACAATGTTGCGAACCTCTGTCCATCGTTCTTCAGGTACTCTGTCTATCAGATCTAATTCCTTAAATCTATTTGTCACCTCTACTGTATATTCATCAGGGATATGATTTAGGTCATACCTGAGTGGCCTAGTGCTTTTCCCTACTTTCTTCAACTTAAGCCTAAATTTTGCCACCAGAAGCTCACGATCTGAGCCACAGTCAGCTCCTGGTCTAGTTTTTACTGACTGTATAGAACTTCTCCATCTTTGGCTGCAAAGCACATAGTCAATCTGATTTCTGTGTTGACCGTCTGCTGATGTCCATGTGTAGAGTCGTCTCTTGGGTTGTTGGAAAAGGGTGTTTGCTATGACCATCGTATTCTCTTGACAAAATTCTACCAGCTTTTGCCCTGCTTCATTTTTTATTCCAAGGCCAAACTTGCCTGTTATTCTAGTTATCTTTTGGCTTCCTACTTCAGCATTCCAATCCCTTATGATGATTGTTGTTGTTGTTGTTAGTCGCGAAGTCGAGTCCGACCCATCGCGACCCCATGGACAACATTCCTCCAGGCCCTCCTGTCCTCCACCATCCCCCGGAGTCCACTCAAGCTCACACCAACCACCTCAGTGACTCCATCCAGCCACCTCATCCTCTGCCGTCCCCTTCTTCTTTTGCCATCTATTGTTCCCAGCATTAGACTCTTCTCCAGGGAGTCCTTCCTTCTCATTAGGTGGCCAAAGTATTTGAGTTTCATCTTCACTATCTGGCCTTCTAAAGAGCAGTCAGGGTTGATCTCCTCTAGGACTGACTGGTTTGATCGCCTTGCGGTCCAAGGGACTCGCAGGAGTCTTCTCCAGCACCACAACTCAAAGGCCTCAATCCTTTTGCGCTCAGCCTTCCTTATTGTCCAGCTTTCACAGCCATACATTGCAACTGGGAAAACCATAGCCTTGACTATACGCACTTTTGTTGGCAGGGTGATGTCTCTGCTTTTTAGTATGCTGTCTAGATTTACCATAGCTTTCCTCCCCAGAAGCAAGCGTCTTTTAATTTCTTGGCTGCAGTCCCCGTCTGCGGTGATCTTGGAGCCCAGGAAAATAAAATCTGTCACTACCTCCATTTCTTCCCCATCTATTTGCCAGGAAGTGAGAGGACCAGATGCCATGATCTTAGTTTTCTTAATGTTGAGTTTCAAGCCAACTTTTGCGCTCTCCCCCTTTACCCGCATCAAGAGGCTCTTTAGTTCCTCTTCACTTTCTGCCATGAGAGTGGTATCATCTGCATATCTGAGGTTGTTGATATTTCTCCCAGCAATCTTGATTCCAACTGGCGATTCATCTAGCCCTGCCTTTCTCATGATGTGCTCTGCATATAAGTTAAATAGGCAGGGTGACAGTATACAGCCTTGCCGAACTCCTTTCTCAATTTTGAACCAATCAGTGGTTCCGTGTCCGGTTCTCACTGTTGCTTCTTGACCTGCATATAGGTTTCTCAAGAGACAAATAAGATGGTCTGGTACTCCCATCTCTTTAAGAACTTGCCACAATTTGTTGTGATCCACACAATCAAAGGCTTTAGCGTAGTCAATGAAGCAGAAGTAGATCTTTTTCTGGAACTCCCTGGCTTTCTCCATGATCCAGCGTATGTTGGCAATTTGGTCTCTAGTTCCTCTCCCTCTTCGAAATCCTGCCTGTACTTCTGGTAGTTCTCGGTACACATACTGCTGGAGCCTAGCTTGTAGGATTTTGAGCATCACTTTGCTAGCATGTGAAATGAGTGCAATGGTGCGGTAGTTTGAACATTCTTTGGCATTGCCCTTCTTGGGGATCGGAATGTAAACTGACCTTTTCATGACTATGACTATGATGATAAGGACATCATTTTTTGGAGTTAATTCTAGAAGGTGTTCTAGGCCTTCATAGAACTGGTCAACTTCAGCCTCTTCAGCACCAGCGGTTGGGGCATAGACTTGGACTGCTGTGATGTTGAATGGTTTGCCTTGGATTCGAACTGAGATCATTCTGTCATTTTGGAGATTGTATCCCAGTACTGCTTTTCCTACTCTTTTATTGACCAGGAAGGCTACTCCATTTCTTCTGAGGGATTCTTGCCCGCAGTAGTATACCTGATGGTCATCTGAACTAAATTCATCCATGCCTGTCCATTTTAGTTCACTGATTCCTAAGATGTCGATGTTCAGTCTTATCATCTCTTGTTTGACCACATCTAGCTTGCCTTGATTCATGGATCTTACATTCCAGGTTCCTATGGAGTATAGATCTTTGCAGCATCGAACTCTCCTTTCACCTCCAGATACATCGGCAACTGAGTGTCCTTTCGGCTTTGACCCAGTCGCTTCATTCTTTCTGGCACTACTAGTACTAGTCCTCCGCTCTTCCCCAGTAGCATATTGGACACCTTCCGACCTGAGGGGCTCATCTTCTGGTGTCATATCTTTTTGCCTTTTGGTACTGTCCATGGGGTTTTCATGGCAAAGATACTGGAGTGGGTTGCCATTTCCTTCTCAAGTGGATCACGTTTTGTCAGAGCTCTCTGCTATGACCTGTCCGTCTTGGGTGACCCTGCACGGCATAGCTCATAGCTTCATTGAGCTACGCAAGCCCCTTTGCCACGACAAGGCAGTGATTCATGAAGGAGAAATTCAGGATACTGAGAAACTATTCATGAACTCATAAGTTCATCTAGACTCAGACCCTAAGTAATGCATCCGCACCATTTTGATTGGCCAGGGTGCATGGAGCGCTCTGGGCTAGCAAAACAGATACTTCCTGGTAAACTGAATACTGAATGGCCTGTTTACTCTGGCTTACAGCTAAAGGTGAGAGAAAGGAGTGGGGAGGAATGCCATTTTTAACTGTGACTTAGCTTAGAAAGCTGGTGCTTTTGAGAAGGAGTGTAGGATTGATTTTATAACGTAAAAGCACACAGAAACAACATTTTTCTGCCAGGATTTATACAAATTTTCCCAACAGTTGCCACTGAATATACTGAATGCTGGCCTGGATGGACCATTACTTTGACCCAGAATGGCTTTTATGTTCTTAGGTTCTCTCTCTTTCTTTATTTTATTGCAAATTAATTGTAATTAAAGAGAAATTGTGGGTTTTGATGATCTGAGGCAGTGCAAATTAATTGAAACGGGTATTTAAGGAGGACTGAATGAGAAATGAATTGCTGGCTTTGTGGTCTGTGAAATGCATATCATCTTAGCCATTATGTCTAAATTTGCACGCGTGCACGCACACACCAGCATATGTCATTTTTATGCAGATTTGTGTCCTGTGGCTCCTGAATCTTTCAAATATCCAGAATAACTGTTTCTTTGAAAACCAGCTACTGAAGCAGAAATCAGGGAGTGCAGCGTGCCGTGAAATGCTGGTTACAGCTTTCACAGTTGGATATGGAAGAGTTTTATGAACCTTATGAGCTTTATAACATTATTATTGCTATTATATGTCTATAGGAAAACCTCACAGATAGCCTCGCGGTGTCGCTCTTTTAATTCTTATATCTATAATGTGTTGTCGCTCTGACCTCTTTCTATGGCTGCTCACGGCTAAATACTTACGTCATTATGCTATTACACTCTACACCTTATGGGAGTTGTAGTTCTAGTGGTAAGATTCTTCCTCTTTCTTGCCATGGAAAGACCGTCGTGAAACTACAATTACCAAAGTGCATCGGGCTGGCTGTCTCTTCCTTTTAGATATTGCGCAGCAAGGATTTCAAAACCTATGAAGATCAGTGCAAGTACAAAACAGTGTGAAATGGAGGATGCAGGAAAATCGCTTGAGTGGCAAGGGCCCAGCCTAGTGTGAGCGATTAGTTGGGGCTTTTGCAGGGATATATTTGTCCTGATATTTCTTCTTGGCTTGGCTGCACACATGGATGACAGTAAAGTAAGTAAATGGTGGATAACTGGGATATTTCATTATAGTGGTGTCAACTGGTAATGTTTCTGACATTTCACAGGTTAAACTTATGAATAGAATAATTTTTGAAAAAACGTGTATATGCACTGCAATAATGAATTGTCTTGTAGTGTAATCCTATATATGTCTGCCCTGGAGTAAGTGCTATTGAGAGCAATGGGACTTAGCACCAGGGAAGTGGATATAGCAGGGCTAAGTGACCTGGTGCTTTTCAGAGATTTTTTGATGACAGTGCCTATAAGCATTCCTGCAGTCAGGAATTATCTAGAACATGCAGAGTATGGGATTACAGAATAAAGCTGCAATCCTATATGTATTTACTTGGGAGTAACTCCCATTGAACTCAGTGGGGCTTACCTCTGAGTAGGCATGCATAGGACTGCTGTATAAGAGGCTGAGCCATCCTTCCCAAACCGGGTGACCTCCAGATGCAGTAAACCTGCAACTCTGATAATTCCTTGCCAGTGTGGCAATAAGGGTTATAATGACGTGGATATAAAGAACTTTGAACAATCTTAAAAGAGCTGAGTAAATTTATGTATTTATTATTAATAATAAACAGAAGTGTGTGTTATTAGGATTGAGCAAGGAGGTGGAACTAAAAAAATGAAACCTCTATGTAAAATCAGTTTACTTTAAGCAATGAATGATACTTAAATTCTACATAGTATTTGTTCAAAACATTTCGTTGTATCATAGTCCTTAAAACAGCCTTGCCACACAGGCTTCTAGGTTTAGTCTTATGTTTGCTCATACTGGATCCTGCCTGCCAAGTGTACTTACTGTCTCTATCGTGTAGAAGAAATTTTTCAACATTGCTATGGCTTCTTAAAAATTATGAGATAGTTAATCTTTCAGGAGTATGATGCAGATGACAATGCATGTTATGCATGTATGTACCCCAAAATTTTGATTGGGATAGCTTTTGGAGTTATTAAAGAAAATGCACTATAAAAAGGCAAAACATGTATGTTTTTTTCCTTATATAGTGTGGTTCATGTGTCTGACAGCTGTTAGGATAGAGGGCCTTAAAAATAATTGTGCTAACTATTATATAACATTTGTACCCTATACATTCAGTTGTTTTTAAGGAATGTGAATTCATGGTTTTGGTTGCATACTAATTATATACTGTTTTCTTTTTTGGTTTTGAGATCTTAAATTGTCCATACATTTGCTATGGTATGTAGCTACCAGAAGAATTTTGTAAACTGAACTGGTTATACATTGCCATCAGTATATGTGGCATGTCACAGAGTAACAAGCAAAATGAACAAGTTTAATCCCACCCTGTCCAAAACATATAACCTGTGCTGTGATAGAGAAGAGGTGGAAAGGCAAGAATAATGTGATTTAACTTGCTAGTTATCCAACATAACTTAATAAAACAAAGCAGATAAATTACACTCAGTAAGTATTATAAACCTTTAGCAGGGTTCAAGTAACATATGATGCCTTGCATAAATAGAAACAGAGAAACAGAGCGAGTCAGGAGTCTCCCGGAGCATCTAGTCTGACCCCCGGCTCCAGCCGGCTCCGCTCACGACATGCTTACTATGTGCATATCAAATATTCATGTTCCTTTGATTTTCCCATATTTTGTTGAAATGGATTTAACTGATATTGTTCACAAGATAGTCAACTCTGTGATGGTACAAAATAATTTTCTAGTGGCACAAAGTAAAGTAAACAAAAACAAACTGGTACTAGTTGGTTGTGGAAGTAGCCCCTTTGCAATGACATCTTGAATAAAATGTAGGGTAACCTTCAGTGTATGTACCATAACTTGGTGTTTCCAGTGTTCTGGGGATAATTAAACATTTTCAACATTGAGAGAGTATTGTGTGCGCTCTCTCAAAATAGCTGTTGTGGTGGGCATGACTGATCAAACCTTTCCAAGAATGCACAAAAGTGAGACTAACTGGTTTGTGCAAGTGACTACTGAAAAAAAGCAGAGTGCAGTCTGAGCTCCAAAAGGCAGGAAACAAAACAAGCAAAAAACCAACCCCCTCAAAGCAACCAAACTTTTTTGAACCCACATTTTTCATTTCCAACACTCATTTAATGGAAGGCAAACTTGAAGCTCAGCGACAACTGAGTGCAGTCTGAGTCTCAAATGCCAAATCACATATTTGCCTCCATAAAGCAAATTAGCAGTGCTTAGAGAAACAGAAGTGCAAGACCCAGACAAAACACATACACATCCTTAGCACAGCAAAATAACCCCTTCACTCCCTGCCATTCTCCTTAGCCTTGAGGGACACTCCCTAGCATCCTAGCACACCTGTTTCCTGGCAACTGGAGTTACATCAGAATGAATAAAGCAAAAGAATGAAGTGCTAGGCTGCAGCTTCCCACCATTTTTTATTTTATAAGAATGTCCCTACATGAGTCCCAAAAGCATACTCGGAAGTAAAGAAGGGTGTGGAGGAAGGTGTTTCAGCTGGCAGCTTTCCAACCTCCTGTATAATAATAATAATAATAATAATAATTTAAAAAATGAAGATAAACTAAAAATCAGGAGGGGCAAGAATCCTAGAGTGCTGTGCCTATAGGAAAATGCATATTGTGTACACAACTACATGTTGTGAGCAGCAGAGTATATAACTGAGGAAAATCATATTTCAAAAGTATTGAGCTGCAAAATCAGGAGGCAGTGGAGGGTGGGAGGCAGTGTTTGAAGAAGGTTTTTTGGTGCCATAGTGGAAAGGCAGTCAAGTGGCACAGTTTGCAACCAAATTTCTCTTTAGTCTTGCAAATCTGCTTTTTCTAAACCTCAGCCCCAGAGAGGAATAGGTGTTTTTGGACTGACTGCAGTCAGGCTACTTCTTGATTGTCTCTGACACTCTAAAAATGTGCTTGCCTGTCTTTACTTGGAGTTCTGTGTATCAGGACTGAGATGAGACAGTGGCATTTTATCAATAGAAGCTTGCATTCAGTTAGAACTAAAAACAATATTGTACAAGTGATTTTGTACTTCTAATATTAAGTAAGGGTCATAGAAGTGTTCTTGAAAATCCTTGCTTCCTGGGTTATCCAGGATTTGGTAAAATTTTAAAAAGTATATGCATAAGACAAGTGTACATAATCACTAGATGGATCTGCACTGTCTCACTCTGAAATTCATTTTTGCCTCTTGTTTTTCAGTCTTCTTATACATTTCATAACAGTTTTCTGTGAAAATCTGTTTTCAACTTCCTCTTCTGAAGTGAAATCTGCTGTCATTTTCTAGGTAACTGGAGGCAAAGTGAAGAAGCCAGGAAAACGGGGTCGTAAGCCAGCTAAAATAGATCTGAAAGCCAAGCTTGAGAGGAGCCGGCAGAGTGCACGGGAGTGCAGGGCAAGGAAGAAGCTCCGGTACCAGTACCTGGAGGAGCTGGTTTCAAGCAGAGAGAGAGCAATCTATGCTCTTAGAGAAGAACTGGAAATGGTAAACTACCTTTATCTTTTTGCCTTTATCCATGCTTTAACACAGGACCTGCATCCAAGCTTAAATGAAAAATGGAAAAGGACCTAGCAAGAGACTTGTTGGCTCAGACCAAGGGTCCATCTAATCCAGTACTCTGCTCACACAGCAGCCAGCAAACTGCTCATAGGCACTTACAAGCAGGATACACTCCCACCCATGATCCTTAGCAAGTGGGGTACATAAGCTCACTGCCACTGATAATGCAAAACCTTGCCCTTATGCTACTCTAATGTAAATAAAGGTGACCACAGGAAGCAATTGTTTGGGCACAGACCTGTACCTGATTTGTGGTAAACTTCTCTCAACTTGGCAGACTAACAGTAAATCTCTCAGTACAGGTTAGTTTATCCTATCATGTAGTAAAGAAAGCTTGTACTGCACATCAGGTATGAATAGATGGTAGTACATGCGGTGAAAGTTTACTGCACATCAGGTATGAATAGATGGTAGTACATGCGGTGAAAGTTTACTTGTAACTCAAGACAGTTGGCATGACAAGTGGTTATGTGCAAATGGTGCTACGTTTCCACTTAGTAAAACAGCTGCCCTTGTCCACTCGCTGCTTGGAATGTTAAAATGTGATGGGTAATTGCTGCAGTCTCAATCAGAGTTGTGTGTGCCCTATACTCCCCACCCCCCAATTGCTTTTTCAGTAGTGTATAAATCAGTACCTCTACATATGTGACTGTCACCTGTCCTCTATCACTTATTTTGTCAGTGGTAAAAATGACAGTGATGCATATGCACACATGCACCATATACAGTGCAATGCACAGCACACCATATTCACTATATATTGCACAGTGGAACTGAGCGGCAATTCTGCTGCCGCATAGTGCATTTGGGGAGCACAATTGTGTTCATAGGACCTGGAGATGGCTACAGCATTCAGCCTGCCATAATGGCTAGGAAAGCTAGGAATTGTATTTTTCCCCCCTGACTGAACATACAAAGGAGTAAGGCTGTAATGCTGTGCACACTTCCTTGGAGGTAAGATCCTTGAATTCAATGGGATTTACTTTTGATTAACCAGGTATAAAGTTAGACTGGACATCACTTTAAGTAAACTTGTCTACGTCTTCTAGGATAGGTTCCATGCAATAGGAGCAGAAGAGGGGATGCCACACAAACCAAGGCACCTTCTCTAAACAATGGTGACATGCCTGAATGGTTTTTTAGTAATAGAATTCTTAAAGATAGGACTGTCTCTGTGTAGTTAAGAAATTATTCTCCTGAAAAGCATGATTGCAGACCAATTCTGTGGTCATTCCTGAGCTTCTTAATTCATAAATTTGGGAGATGTAGCTTCTCCCTTCACATCTGGAATAGGCAACTTGGAGCCTTCCAGATGTTTTGGCTTATTTCCGCTAGTCTTATCCCACATGGCCAATGGTGCTATAGAAAAATCTAACCTTATCCTGGTTTGGTACTCAGTAACAGGTTTATGAGGTGTGGGTGCATGTGTGTTGTTTCTCTGTGGTTCACACTGTTGGTCCCTAGTGCCTTCAAACAGCTCTGCTGCTTAGACATCTGAGAGCAGGGAGCTGCTGCTAACCAGCTACCTAAAAAGAGGTACATGACTGTCTTGTACAAGGATAGGAGAAGAAAATGAAGTGTCTTCAACAGTATGGATCTAAGTTATTTCAGTATGTTTTAGTGTTCTGTTTTCTGAGCTGTCACTAGGCAGTTCTCACACTCTTTCAAGCAATATTGTGCAAATATAAAAACTTGCTTGAACTCTACATAGCCTTTCCCACAACCATGCTGACCTCTCCAGTTCTGTTGTTACATATGCATTACGGAATTCTTTAGTGATTACATAGGAAGGCAAACATTACAGTCCTCTGCTTCTGTCCTCCATTTACTTTATATATGTTTTCTGTGTATTTCAGTACAAGCAGTGGTGTATGGCAATGGACCAAGGAAAAATCCCCTCTGAAATTAAAGCCCTACTGAGTGGTGAAGAACAAAGCAAACCCCAGCAGAACTCAGCCAAGATTGCCAAGGCTGTGAAGGCAGATGCAAAAAGTCACAATTCCTGTGAGTATCAATTAATGAAATGCTTAGGTTTGTTATGGCTGTGGGGGTGGTCAGGTATTTAAGCATGGTGAAGAACAGTAAGAACACTTGGGCAGATGCATTTATATTATGTGTTAAGTTCCTCAGATGTGAGACACTACGCAAGAATTGTTACAAAGAACAAACTATAGCTATGACAAATACTAATAAGACCTTAAAAGTGGCCCTGCCAATTAGCACCTCAAGCACCAAGTGCCCAGTCAACAGAATGGTGACATTTACACACATGCAAATTAGCTTCTTTATTCACAGTAAGCCTGTTTGGTTGAGCTGACTGGTCCAGTAAACAGTTTTGGCTATCACCCACCTGTGGACAAAGGACAAGCAGAGCAACCGTACCAGCAAGAAAGTTTCTTTGAGACACTTGACTAGTCCTATGAAGTATGTCAGGCTTGCTCAGTGGGAACAACCATTTAGGGAAACTGCTTCTTCATGGCTATGGATTGCCTCTGTCTTTCTGGTTCTGGAAGTAGGGATTTGAACCCAGATCTTTCCAGTCGAAGTTCAACAGGCCTGTTATGTGGGAAAATGCTCAGTCTCATGCTTTCCATCTTGCTTGTCTATTCAGAACAGCTGATTTGGAGTGTTGGTTCCAACCCACACAACTCTGCTAGCAGGATAGCTTGACTCTTCTTGTGAAAATAATTCCATGCTGTCACTCTGTTTACCCATGCATGCTTGTCATGTTGACTGGTATGGAGAGATCAGTCACCATGGACTGAACAAGAGTGATAGAATTTTCATTGACAGATTACTCTGCGTTGCCCTGTATAGGCAACCTGCCTGCTAATTCAATTCACACAGTGAGGGAGCTGGTTTGTACATTTCTTCCACCATGAAGATAAGGCCCATCTGTGTAGGCCCATCATCAATAAATATTTTCCCACATGGGCAGGAAAAGAGATTTCATAAATGGCGCCTGTCTCTGAGCAGTGTACTTGCACTCAAGTCATAAACTAGCATATCCTTTCCTGGCTAAATTCAAGGTGCTGGTTTTAACCTTTCTGAACTGAAATATTGCCTTGAAACTGCAGAGCTGAACAGAGACACATCCTGGCCATTGTTGCTCACTAGAAGATGAAAGGCCAGTGGGAAGCTGCTCACCTGCCTCTTAGGATCGCAAAAGGGAGATCAACCCTCTCTGATCCATTAACTTGTTAAGATGCAGCTGTTCTTCTTCCTAACTCATTCTTTTTCCCCATATTATCTTGTCTGTTAGAATGTGTGCGTGCAGGGCAAGGACTGTGATCTTTTCATATCTGTTTAGCATATAGACAACGTAAGGTACTTTATAAATGTTTTAAAAATGGCTTGAGGTATCTGTCAAGGATTGCTTTTGGCCACATGAAGCTACGGAGCTACTACAGTCTGTCTTGGGCTGTTGTCTAGCTGTCCAAGGCCATCTGAGGTGAGGTAGACAGTGACCCATGATACCCGCTATCCAGTGGTTACACCCTGACTCTCACATAGCTTCCTGGAGAAGACTCATCTGGTGCTGATGCTAAATGCTTTCTTGCTGCCAAGTGATGAACATTTTAAATGCCCAGGCTTTTTAGATCTTGATTTCATATCTTTTATCTGGCTGGTTATGTATTATTCAGTTTTTATTGTGGATAAAATATTATTTTATCGTGTTTCTCTTTTTGTTAGCCAGTATGGAGGGTATTGCTGGAAGAGTATGATACGAGTACCCTAAATAAAAAAAATAAAGAAGTATGTGCCACAATTTGAAGAGGCCAGGCTAGATCAGTTAAAATCTGATCACTCAACACTCTTTTTCAGTGGGATCCATTCCCATGTTCAATTGGAAGTCATTGTATGTCAAGTAATCCAGTAATTTGGCAAAATTGAAGGGGCTTTGCATGTTGTGATATAAGGCCACTGTCTTAAGGTCTTGTGGTTGTATTTGGTCCTTTCCGTTTATTTTCTAGTTTAGTAATCTACAAGACTGGTTCTAAAATAATTTTGTAAAGCTTAAGGTATCTTTCACACACCATCACTTTGACCAGATTATTGTTATTTTTTAAATCTAGGGAAGATATCAGACTTTGCACACAGACCCCTGCTTAACAACTAGCATTTGACATGAGCGAAAGCTGAGGTGCTAAAAAGATTCTGTAGCTCCTATCTAACTCTTTTAATCTTTCTTTTCTCACCACACTGTCATGTGAACAGTAACAGAGGTTTTGCCAGACACTGTGTGCCATATATTTTAGTAATGTCCCTTTCAGGTGTATGTTAGGCTGTTTAACTGACAGCTGAAATCATACTTGTAACAAAAGCTTACAACTGTGTTTGAATGTCTTTTTCAGGGTAAAGATCCATCGGCAGACATCAGAGTCAACATTTTATAAAAGTGAGCTGAAGTTAAGAAAAGAAAACGCAGTTATTTGTTACCTTTATATTAATCTTTCCAATGATTATAATGTTAGCCAGTTATTATGCTGCAGAAAACTTGACTATTCAGATGATTATCAAATGAACGTGATGGCAAGCTGACAGAATTAATTATGTAACTTTTAAACCTTGTTTTAATAGAGATGCTGATATTTGCATGCATGTAGAAATGTTTGCTGTAACTTGCTTTTGAGCATATGATTTGTGTTTGGTTCCCTGTTCATTATATATGATAGTGGTTATTTAAGCAAATGTGTAGTGAAGTCTGAGATTTTCTTCATTTGATGTTTAAGCAGACTGATACACAGGTATTTGTGGTGCATGTGGTGATACTAATTACTCTATCCAGTTGTTGGCTGTGAATATTTAATAGCTGCTGCCTTCCTTTTTATACTTCCATTTTTTTTGAACTAGTGTAACATTGTAGCTAAGACCATACCATGTGAACCAGACCTTAGCTCAAATGTCACCTCTGCTTGCTTTAGGCTAGTACACTCCACCTTCAGTTTGGGCTAATACTGGCCTACTGTATAGAATTGTTGTAAATATACTTGAGGTCAAGTGTATGAATGTTTGAGTATTTAAAAAGAAATAGCTGTGCATGCTTCTCTATATAAGAGAACATAAGAGAGACACTAACACAGGTGGGATAGTTTTCTGGATGTCCTGGGGAATGTTTGTGTTTTACAAAGGGAACCATTGAAAAGTAGGATCCTTTATCTACTGTCTGAAATGTTGCAGCCCATCCTACCTTCTCAATATGCTAAATATGTGGACTAGACCTCTATCAGTGATTTCACAAACACTTACCAGCTAAAGAATGGTATTCAGTGTTTTTTTGTTTTTCAAATCAGTCCCATCAAATCAGGAGGTATACTTCATTCCGAACATTAAAAAAATCCTCCCAATCAGCTTGCAGAACATGGACAGACAGCCAGTTAATCTTACCTTCCAGTTTCTCGTTTGTCTAGTCACTCAGTTCTTGGGGGTGATGTCTGCTGTGATTCTGCTGCACAATAGAAACATAGAAACTGAATGAGTCAGAAGGGGTCTCCCGGGCCATCTAGTCTGACCCCTGGCTCCAGCCAGCTCCGCTCACGACATGCCCACCATGTGCATGTCTAGCCTAATAGAAACCATGTCTGATGTGGTGCAAATGACGCTGCCAATTGTACATCCTGGATCCTTTGGGCCGATGTCACAGTCCACATATTTTCAAAAAGCATGGACCTGGGCAAAAGCAAAAGCTGCCCTGGGCCAGCCTGCTTTGAGAAGCATAGAGTGGGGAATACATCCAACATAGTGGCAGGCCAGCTATGGATTAATTTGTCCTCATGAATGAATTATGTATTTCACGTTCTAATTCAAAGGTTTATCATGTGAAATGAGACAACCTATTTAATACATTAGAAAATAACTTTAAAATTGCTGAGGTGCTTTTATGAATAGGCACTTTTAAAATTTAAATTTCTTAAGCTTGTATAATAGTGTGATAAAACTTCTTACTACATTTAAGTGAAATACCACTGAGCCAATGTTAACATGAATGCTATCATTTTGAGTCAAAACACCAGTGCACTCTTTCTTGCTTGTTCAATACACTCAAGGAGCAGTTTTGTAAGGGAGATGCCATTTCCTACCTATCTGGTTGGCTGGGAGATAGCTGGAGAGAGAGAACAGAAGTGACCTGCCAAGGACACCAACAGTGACTTTCCTCTTGCTGAATGAAGCACATCTAGTAATTTTATGCAAATTAAAGGGTGAACAAGGGACAGGTGGTGAATGGATACTTTTAATTAGTTGACTCTGTCCAAGACTTTTGATGCATGACATCATTTAGACTGTAGACTCCTTATAACATTGTGCATCAGAATGTGAAAATCTTGGTTTCTTAGAATTGAATGCATTTATCACATGTAGTTGACAAATAATTACATTACCTATTTTGTTTTGTTGTTGTTGTTGTTTTGCATTAAAATGGATGTAAGATCAAGTAATTTTCCAGTCATTTTTCAATTAAAATACTACCAGCTTATCACTGTACGATGGGGTAGAGAGAATGACTATGTATTGCACATTGTGCCCTGCTTGCAGTGTCTATTTTGGGACCAAAGCAGACAAGACATTAAAACTGGAAAACTATTTAATATGTATGAGTGTTCCTTATAGCAATGGTTTGTTGAAACACTGTGGCATAGTGCTTAATGGGACTTAGGAGATCTAGGTCCTGGTCCTCACTCATCCATGAAGCTCACTGGGAGACTTTCAGCCAATCATGGACTCTCAGCCTAACCTATCTCAGAGGATTATTGTGAGGATAAAATTGAGAAGAAGAAAACCTTGTAAGGCATTCTGTGTTCTTTGCAAAAAAGGAAAAACAGGGTATAAATGTAATATAAAAATAATAAAGATTAATTTCAGTTTTTAAGGTTCAGATGAAACAATAAGCTGCAGTTCATGTAAAATGGAAGGGGAAGTTTGTCAACTGTTCCTTCAGCCGTGGAGAGGAATGTCACCACAGTGAGCCTGATGGCCTTTCAGGTACATGCACATAAGAAACTCCATAGAGTGGAAATTGCAGGATTGCTTGCCTTGAAGCTTCTATATAGTTAGCTCAGTATCTCCCCCTCCCTCCTATGCAGCCTGAGGGAGGTTTGAGTCCCAGCCAAACTGACCTCTTTTTGTCACTGGAAAGAATAATAAATACTGTATTTTTCTGTCTGTAGCATGCCCCCATGTATGGGACGCTCCCCACTTTTCCTAATGATTTGCAGCGAGGAAGCTGCTGCTGTGCGCATGTGCCTCTTTGACCCCCCCGCCCATTTGTGCCTCTTCAGCCCCCTGCAGTGCTTCCCCCCCTCCGTGCACGATTGCGCCAGTCTCCCCCCAAGTGTGCCCCCTCCGTGCATAAGACACACCTCCAATTTTTAGCTAAACGTTTTAAAGAGAAAGTAGTGTCTTATACATGGAAAAATACGGTATATACAATTTTGTTCAATTGATAGATGTCTTTCTAAAACTCTTTTACACTGCCAATCTGAAAACTAGCATTTTAGTAGAAGGAAGAATTTTTAGAAGAAACACCCAGTGGGGCAATATATTCGCAAAGGGTTTTATTTCAATTATTTATGACTTACTGGTTTTGAAGAATAGCTTTAAAAGGGAGTTGTGTTCTATGAACTGCCCTGGCTTCATTCATGTGGAATTAATAAACATTATATGTAATTACGAAAAGAAAATGGGCAGGAGATCTCAAAGTGAAGAAGGCTGAAGCTGAAATAACCCTGTCTTTGGGAGGAGAATGAACATTGGAAGAAAAGGGAGTAAGGAGTGTTGTAGTGTACTTAGTGATTTCAACTACATAGCCAGATGTTTAGCCCCAGCCTGTATATGCTAAGCATGCATAAATATATTTATCCTGCAGAGCAGGCCCCTGGTTCATCCTTGGAATGAAAGGCAGTCAACAGGAACTTTTTCTGATGTTAATTTTTTCTAAGTAGCACAGCAAGGGAGGGAAAAGTTAAACCACGGGTCCTCAAACTAAGGCCGATGGGCTGGATTCGGCCCACCATGCATGTTTAACCAGGCCACCCCACAGGTCTTGCACTCACCGGGTGCATGCAGGCGTGCATGGGCATGCGGCTTGCTTGCGAGGAGGTCATTTTGGACTCGCTCGGAGAAAATGATCTCCTCTCGAGCAGGCCAGCACCTCGCTCTGTGCCCCCCCCCCCCCCGCCGGCACTGCCTTGGCGCCCACTGCTGGCACCTGTCAACTGCCCCCCTTCCCCCTTTAGAAAAAGATTGAGGACCCCTGAGTTAAACTGTTCTGTAGTCTGTAGTCCCGATTCCAGAGTGCTTCAAAATGGACCCTCATGCTTACTGTTAAAATAAAAAAATACTGCTGGCAAAATATTTAATGTTCTAATCTCATCTTGGGCAGTGACGGGTCATTTCCTGTGTGCTACGAATGCAAGGATTACTATGGAGGGTCACCAAACTTAACTTTTCTACTATGTGCTGTATGTGTGAGGTCAGATTGCTCTTGGGTCTGCTTTTGGGTAGATGCAACTGGGACTAGCTGCTGGTCAGAGCTGTTCACAGCACCATCTAGTGGAGGAAGTAGAGAGATGTCAGTTGCTTGGTAATTCTGAAGAACCTAAAAGTAAGTTTATAGAATTGTGAGCTCTGGGTAGATCAATGCTACAAAGTTTTATCTGTGTTTTTATACTGTAATTATGTCTTTCAAAGAACCTTAGAACTGTCATTTGGTGAAAGTGCTGAGATTTAGCTATAAGAAATCATCCCTGGGCAGGCGTTCCAAAGTGTGCGCAAGTGTGTGGGAGCATTTGCAAGCATGTGCAGGAATGAGGTTGCGCTGCTCCCCTGCTCCTTTGCCATGCCCTACCATAACATGCTAGAAGTCCCAGTTGCCACACTGCGAAAGCTTCACGTAGGGACAGGGCCTCAATTGTGTGCAATCTCAGCTGAGGGACACTTGCACATATAGCTGTACACAATGTGGATAATCATCAGCTCACACAACTGTTACAGTTTGCAGACCCCCTCCCCAAGAAGCAGATGCTACATCAAGACTAGCTGGGTCATTGTGTAAGTTTTTCTACCAATGGTGGCAGAGCTTGGCCATTGAGCAAGCTTCAGCCTACCCTCTCAGAGTGTGCTATGTTGTCCTGTATAAGTAAATGGTCCCCATTCACCTGAAGAGGACCTGGTATGTGACAATGAGCTCTGAAAATGCATTGGGAGAAGAAAGTGGGCTGTGGTTTGGACATGGGCAGTGGCCACTCAAAGACAAAATGAACAAGAAGTTCTGCCTATCCTCCAATATTTCATAGACTAAAATAGTGATCCTTGTGTATGTGCACACTAAGTCTCATTGTCCAATGTGTATTACTGAAGCTTTCCTATTACATATTGCTGAAGGTTGCAAGTGCTATGTAGGAATTGCTGTCCTGTGCTTCATTTCTGTGTTGGTAAACTGACCACAATGTTTCCTAAAACTGTTCATACTCACAATGGATCTGGTTTTGCATAAAAAGCATCCCAGGTAAATGCAGTCAGCAATGTCTATTACCAGCATGGGTGGTTATGGGGAGTAGAGGTGGGAAAGCAGTATGTTC
Organism: Varanus salvator macromaculatus; assembly: GCA_023646645.1. Classification (NCBI taxonomy): domain Eukaryota; kingdom Metazoa; phylum Chordata; class Lepidosauria; order Squamata; family Varanidae; genus Varanus; species Varanus salvator. Next base: position 13,963,733 of record JAIXND010000754.1, on the reverse strand, counting down.
GCACACATGTGCATTTACATGGCTATGTGCTATAACGAAGGTGCATCTACTGTCACTCAGGTCTAGAGAGCCAAGGTGGGATGGAAGATTGACATGCAAATTTCTTGAGTCAATGTATTTTGTTGTAGTTAGTCTCAAAGTAGTGTCCAACCCATTGTGACCCCATGGACAAAATTCCTCCAGACCTTCCTGTCCTCCACCATCCCCCGGAGTCCACTTAAGCTCACGCCGACTGCTTCAGTGACTCCATCTAGCCACCTCATTCTCTGCCAACCCCTCCTTCTTTTGTCGTCAATTGTTCCCAGCATTAGGCTCTTCTCCAGTAAGTCCTTCTATCTCATTAGGTGGCCAAAGTATTTGAGTTCCATCCTCAGTATCTGGCCTTCTAAAGAGCAGTCACGGTTGATCTCCTCTAAGACTGACTGGTTTGATCGCCTTGCAGTCCAAGGGACTCGCAGGAGTCTCCTCTAGCACCACAATTCAAAGGCCTCAATTCTTCAATGCTCAGCCTTCCTTAGGGTCCAGCTTTCACAGCCATACAATGCAACTGGGAAAACCATAGCCTTGACTATACGCACTTTTGTTGGCAGGGTGATGCCTCTGCTTTTTAGTATGCTGTCTAGATTTGCCATAGCTTTCCTCCCAAAGAGCAAGTGTCTTTTAATTTCTTGGCTTCAGTCACCATCTGCGGTGATCTTGGAGCCCAGGAAAATGAAATCTGTCACTACATCCATTTCTTCCCCCATCTATTTGCCAGAAATTGATAGGACCGGATGCCATGATCTTAGTTTTTTTAATGTTGAGTTTCAAGCCAACTTTTGCGCTCTCCTCCTTCACTCACATCAATAGAGGCTCTTCTTCACTTTCTGCCATTAGAATGGTATCATCTGCATATCTGAGGTTGTTGATATTTCTCCCAGCAATCATAATTCCAACTGGAGATTCATCTAGCCCAGCCTTTCGCATGATGTGCTCTGCATATAAGTTAAATAGGCAGGGCGACAGTATACAGCCTTGCCAAACTCCTTTCTCAATTTTGAACCAATCAGTGGTTCCATGTCCAGTTCTCACTGTTGCTTCTTGACCCGCATATAGGTTTCTCAAGAGACAAATAAGATGGTCTGGTACTCCCAGCTCTTTAAGAATTTGCCACAATTTGGAGAGAGAAGATGGCATCGGAATGAGACAGTTGTGATTAACCGAGTTCTGTTATCACGCCGGTATTGCTCAGTAGTGAGTTGTGGGAGACTCATCTAAGCCCTGTCGGGGTGAAGACAGATTACCTGGGCACATTTTGGCTTGATATGAGATGGCAATCTCATATCTGCTGGGAGCAATTCAGGTACTTCTCAACCGAGTAACACAGGGGATGGTTCAGCCCCTTCAAGTTCTTGACATCTTAATTTAGCTTAGGATTTTTATTAGCTGGATAAACATTGGAACTGCTGAGTAAATATTTTTTATTTTTTTTCCAAAATACTACCCGTGGAAAAGCTGCATTTGTTTATAATTTGGCATCAAGAAAAGGAAAAAGCCCTCCGGATGTTTAGGCGGTGACTGAGATAAGAGACTGCTGAGGTTTTTGTCCAAGTTGAAGCTGAAGAAAAAGACTTTTTCCTCTAACCTCTCTAAGGGAGAAGAATTAAATTAAATAACTATGGTGCGATTAAAGATAGAAGTTTAAAGCTTCGACCGATCATCTTGGATATCTGTTTGGACTTCTGCCAAGAGTAACTGGACACTCAGGATATTTTTTACATTGTGGGATGCTTTCTTCTTTAATGTGACGACTGTTTTGGGTGAACATTCCTATTTTTCTTTTGCAATACTACTTGTGGAAAAAATCTATCTGTTGCTAATTGGTATAAAGAAGGGGAAGGAAGGGAAAGGAAAAAAAAGGAAGGATATAAGAATCTCCATTTTCTCTCCTGCATTTCTGGGACCTCTGCCAAAGTATTTGGCAATTTGCCAACCGTCTGACCACTAGTGATCTAGAGAAAAGAAAATTGGAATTGGCCTTGGCTATCACTCTGTGCCTATTGGAATTATGGCAACGATGGAAGAGTTAAAAAGAACATTTTTGACAATAAAACAATCTTTAACAGCTTTACAAACATCCCAAGAGGTGATGTTGATACATCAGGAAATCTTCTCAATTGAACAGAAAAAACACTTTGATAAACTTGATGCTTCTATTTTCGAAATGGGGGTTGGTGTACAATCCAAAACTGAACAGAATATACAAGAAACACAACAAGTATATGAAAAATTTGAAAAAATTGAAATTGTGGATAAAGAAACAAAACTAGCAAAACCAATAAATAAACTACCATGGAATTTATTTGCTATAGTAGAGAAAGAGAAACAAATTTGGCCACTAAAGGAAGGATTTTTTTTCCTGAAGGATGGCTGGATCCTAAATTAACTATAATTGTCTCTGAGGAAGAAGAAACAGTGAAGGTTGATTTGCAGCAAGAAACACAGTCATTGGGAATAAATACTGACCTACAACAAATGCTACAATTACTGAAGATAAAGCAAGAAATAGTGAAGATTGAAATACAGACTTTGAAGTGGGTTGATTTTCAACAAGTACCACCAAGGCGAGAAAGAAGGGGTGGAGATGTAAAGCTGAAAAATATTGATTTTCAACAAACCTTATTAAAACAAAAGTGGTGGGGCAGAGGGGTGAACAAGAAATGAGATGAAAGGCTAAGGTATATGATTTTAATGTGGAAGCTTCTCTACATTTAAATGTGTTGAATTATGAAGAGATAGAAACATAGAAACAGAGCAAGTCAGGGGAAAAAACATGGCGTCTGGACGGAACAGACATGTCTAGCGGGGCTCCGTTAGCACACTGGTTATCTTCTGGCAGCGGGCATTGTGCCCGATCTTAATGCCCTGTAGGGGTGAAGATAGATTGCTTGGCAAATTCCCAGTGGGTGTCTGAACAGCAATTCAGAACTTACTGGGGAAAATTCAAGCCTTTCTCAGCCGGAAGAATACAGGAGGGAGTCTGCCCTCTACAAGTCCTCGACATGTTGATAGAGACTATCTTAGTTACTACCATCGGATCTACTAGAAATTATTTTTATCTCTTCTTTGAAATAATACCCGTGGAGAAAGCTACATTGTTTACCAACTGATTCAAAATAAGAAACTGAAAGCCCTTTTGGGTGAAGGACGGGAAAGGATTCCCCCCCCCCCCGCCCTCCACGGAACTCAAACGCAGCGTCTTCCATAATTGGAGAGATTAGACGGTTTGTAAACAACCAAATGGGTTTTTTTTTCTTTATTCTCTCCTAGGGCAAGATTTGAACTAAGAAATTAATGTTTAATTTTATGATAGATGCAATCTTCTAGTTTATTGGACGGATGCCAGATTCCGGCCATCTTTTCTTTTTCCTTTGTTCTGAAGTATATGGATCCCTGCCAAAGCTGTAAAATTACTGACAAGATGGAGGAGGAGTTTAATATAGAAGGCAAAGACTTTTTAAAGTCAATTTTGGAAATCCATGACACATTAATTGACATATCAAATTTTTTGGAGAATGTTTTAATTAAGCAATATGATGGTTTATTAATGGAATCAAAAATGGACTTAAACATCCAACAAGCAGAAGGGAAAGTTGAAGCTGAGAAGTTAACAAGGGACCCCTTGCAGAATGTAAAAGCAGTTTATTTGAAAACATTGCAGAAGGAGCAAATAACTGGTCATCTGGAAACTACAAAGGCTGAGAAGATAACAAGGGAACTTTTGCCAGCCGGTCATTTGAAAACTTCAGAGAAGATAAGTAGCGTACGAGAGCTAATGAGCGGACATGTTTTAATACAAGATGTATTACAGGCATACCTCTGGAAGAAGCTGGAGCAGAAAAAGAAGATAATAACTATCCAATTAAGACGGCTTTATACTGTGGAAATTGATATACTTGGTAAAGGAGTAAGGAAGAAAAGGAAAACAACTTCCCAATTAAGATGGCATTATGGGAGAGGAGTAAAGAGGGGGAAAAAAAAGAGAAAAGAAAAGAGAATGTGCTACTGTTTCTGGTGAAGCACTATACTTTTGTTTCCATTTGTAATCAAAAACAAGGGAATTTTATTATAGGTGTTAAGGTTTAAGCTAAGATGAAATATAAAATCTTCTGTTAAATAGGATATAGTGGTCAAATAGAATTGTGATGTTGTTTTTTTCTTTTTCTTTTTTTGTCTTTCCTCTTTCTACTTCACAAAGGAATGATTTAAATAGTCTGGTATGTGGAAATGAGACAAAAAAAAAAAAAGGCTGACATGATAATTTAGCTTAATAAAATATTGTTAAATGAGCATTCCTAACTATATTTGAAAGTGAAAACAGGAGAACTCATCTTATAATTAAAACTATACAGAGTTAACTATATTTGTTTAAATGGAGTTTGTACTGAGGTTGGCGTGCTTATGTGTAATATAGAAAAAAAAAAGTGTGCTACTGTTTTTGGTAAAATAAGGGAATATATTATAGGTGTTAAGGTTTAAGCTAAGATGAAATATAAAATTTTCTGCTAAATAGTATAGTGGTCAAATAGAACTGTGATGTTATCTCTTCTCTCTTTTTTATGTGTTTTTCCTCTCTCTATTTTATAAAGGGATGGACATAATAACTTAGCTTAATAAAACAGTGTTAAATGGGTATATCTGAAAGTGAAAATAGGAGAACCTATCTTTCAATTAAAAACTATATAGAGTCAACGATATCTGTATGTAACATAGAAAAAAAATGTGCTACTGTCTTTGGTGAAGTATTATACTTTTGTTTCCATTTGCAACTGAAAGTACGAAAATTTATTATAGGTGTTAAGGTCTAAGCTAAGATGAAATATAAAAATTTTATATTTTATAAAGGGATGATTCAAATAGACTCGTATGTAGATATGAGACAAAGAAAGGCTGACATAATAATTTAGTTTAAGCTGTTTTGAACAATGGACAGGAAAAGCAGGACTTTTCAAGAGAGAGAGATGGGATTGATCTTATGGAAGAAGGAAGATTGTGACTTCTATCGAATTTGAAAATTCATTATGAATTAGCTGGAAAAACGGGACTTGACTTTAAATTTTTTTTTTTATATTGTTATAAAAAGGAGCATAATAAGATTATTGTATGTTAAAAGATATGTTGTAGAGGCTGATCCAGTAGATCTGATGTGCGTTCTGTGATGATGTATGTAGTTTGTAGTTTAGAAACACTAATAAATTGATTAAAAAAAAAAAAAAAAGAAACAGAGCGAATCAGAAGGGGCCTCCCGGGCCATCTAGTCTGACCTCCGGCACCAGCCAGCTCCGCTCATGACATGCCCACCATGTGCATGTCCAGCCTGTCTTTGAACACCCTCACTGATGGGGCCTCAACGACCTCCCGTGGAAGCCCATTCCACACCCTCGGGGTCCTAACTGTCAGGAAGTGCTTCCTGGCATCCAAATTGAACCTTGGCTCACTGAGCTTTGCTCCATTGGAGCGCGTCCTGCCTTCCTCTGCAGGGGAGAACAGGCCTCTCCCCATCTCCATGTGACACCCCCTCACATACCTGTATGTTGCCAACATATCCCCTCTGAGTCTCCTCTTCTCCAAGCTGAAGAGACCCAGTTCCCTCAGTCTTGCCTCATACGGCATCCCCTGCAAACCAGCCACCATCCTTGTGGCCCTACGCTGCACTGACTCCAACCTGGCTATATCCTTTCTGTAATGAGGGGCCCAAAACTGAACACAATACTAAGATTTAAACTGAACTAAGAAGGAAAAGAATAGGAGTTGAGTCCTTTTTTTTCTTTTTCTTTTGTGGGTGATATAAAGGAAAATGAGAGATTCTTTTCTTTTTTTTTTCTTTTTTTATCTTAAAAATGAATGACCAAAAGCTAAGTTGCATGACTCTTTTGTCTTTGAATTGCTATACTAGAAAATGACTATTATGGGAGTAGGAGGAGCTGTACTAAATAGATTTCTTTTACAAGCGAGATATATTAAAGATTGCAAGGAGCTGGACTCTTATAAGGAGTTAATTGTATGTGATTAAGTGAACTGTAAGCTAGATGAAACGTTAATAAATTAGCTTAAAGAAAATTTGTTTAAAGATATCATAGATAACTGTTGTTGCCAAATAGATTAGATAAGATGTCCTTAAAGATGCTAAACGGATGTTAGACATGTGAACATAAATTGGGTTAAAAGTAGTTCTTTTTTAAGCTTGGAACTTGTCTTCTCTTTCACTTTCCTTTTTAGTAGATATTAGACTGGAATACTAGTAAGCAAAAAATGTATTTGATCGTATTTATAAGTATTATAATGAGGAGTTTATCTGTTTAATATTAGAAAAATGAAAAGATCTGGAATTGTGTAGAGTTAGTTAGATTGAATCTACTACTGAAGAAGAAAGAAGATATTGACTTTTATCAAATTTGGAGAGTCTTTCTTTTAATATTAGTCAAGGAAAATGGGACTCTGTAAGATATGGATGGTCTGATCTTACTGCAGAAGGAGAAAGAAGATAATGACTTCTATCAAATTTGGAACTTTTTTTTTATTGGCTGGAGAAAAGGGACTTGGTTTAGATCTAAAAATGTTTTTTAAAATTTCATAAATGGATCTGAATATGATTACAGAATGTTAAAAGATATGTAGTAAGGGGCTGACCCAGTAGTTCCGATGTTTGTGATGACTGATGTTTTTAGTACTGTTTTAAAAATTTAATAAAAATAAAGTAACTGCAAAAAAAAAAAAGAACTTGCCACAATTTGTTGTGATCCACACAATCAAAGGCTTTAGCATAGTCAATGAAGCAGATGTGTTTCTGGAACTCCCTAGCTTTCTTCATGATCCAGCATATGTTGGCAATTTGATCTCTAGTTCCTCTCCCTCTTTGAAATCCTGCCTGTACTGCTGGTAGTTCTCCATCCACATACTGCTGGAGCCTAGCTTGTAGGATTTTGAGCATCACTTTGCTAGCATATGAAATGAGTGCAATGGTGTGGTAGTTTGAACTTTCTTTGGCATTGCCCTTCTTTGGGACCAGAATGTAAACTGACCTTTTCCAATCCTGTGGCCACTGTTGAATTTTCCAAGTTTGCTGGCGTATTGAGTGTAGCACTTTAACTGCATCATCTTTTAAGATTTTGAATAACTCAACTGGAATACGGTCACCTCCACCTTTGTTGTTGCTTGAACTTCCTAAGGCCCATTTGACTTCACATTCCAGGATGTCTGGCTCGAGGTCAGTGACCAGCCCATCGTGGTTATCAGGGACATTAAGCTCTTTCTTGTATAGTTCTTCTGTGTAATCTTGCCACCTCTTCTTAATCTCTTCTGCCTCTGTTAGGTCCCTGCCATTTTGGTCCTTTATCATGCCCAACTTTGCATATCTCCAATTTTCTAGAAGAGATCTCTTCTCCCTGTTCTATTATTTTCTTCTATTTCTTTGCACTGTTCACTTAAGAAGGCGTTCTTATCTCTTCCAGCTATTCTCTAGAATTCTGCATTCAGTTGGGTGTATCTTTCTCTTTCTCTTCCCTTCTTTGCTCAGCTATTTGTAAAGTTTCTTCAGACATCCATTTTGCCTTCTTGTATTTCCTTTTCTTTGGTTTGGTTTTAGTTGCTACCTCTTGTACAATGTTGCGAACCTCCGTCCATAGTTCTTCAGGTACTGTGTCTATCAGATATAATTCCTTAAATCTTATTTGTCACCTCTACTGTATATTCATCAGGGATATGATTTAGGTCATACCTGAGTGGCCTAGTGCTTTTCCCTACTTTCTTCAATTTAAGCCTAAATTTTGCAACAAGAAGCTCATGGTTGGAGCCACAGTCAGCTCCTGGTCTAGTTTTTACTGACTGTATAGAGCTTCTCCATCTTTGGCTGCAGAGCACATAGTCAATCTGATTTCTGTGCTGTCCGTCTGGTTATGTCCATGTGTAGAGTCATCTCTTGGGTTGTTGGAAAAGAGCTGTCCTTTTTTTGCCATAGAACGCACCGGAACGGCATTCAGCACCTTTTTTCGACAGATTTTCCAAGTTTTTAAAAATAACTTTTGAAAATTTGATGTTTGGTCCATGTGGATTTGAATTGCCCTGTCGACCGTAGCAGGTCAGCGGCAAAATCATTAAAATGGTACATGCAGGCTGCTTGTTTGTTGAGTCCGATGCATTCCTACTTCGTCCGCGCTGGTTGTGATGGGGCTGCTCAGCTTGTGGCACTATTCAGCTTGTGATTGGTCGTGTGGTCACACATTGAGTGCTTACTGTGAGCGGCAACTGTTATGTTTCGTTACACAACTGACGTGTGTGGGTGTGTGTACAGTGATTGACTATGTGTGAAAGGTAAATAATTTATTTTAAAAAAACGTTAATGAATTGAACATCTTTTTTTAATTTTTAATGTAAAAGTGTGACCCTAAATTTAAAAATGAAAATAATTACTAATTATTTCTCAACCACTGGTCCTGCTGATAAAAGGGCCAGAATATTAACAGACACAATGACAGAACACATAGATACTAACAGCAGGAAAAGGAGTCGAGAAGATTTGTCAAATGAGAATTGGACAAAACTTTACAAGAATTACTATGAACATTTGCCTTAAATACAATAAATTAAATTTATGTTAAGAACTGAATATATAATTTTTTAAATAAAACATTAACAAGATGTAAGTTCCAGCACCTTTTTTCTTACAAAAAAAGCACTGAAAAAGAGTGTTTGCTATAACCATCGTATTCTCTTGACAAAATTCTACCAGCCTGTGCCCTGCTTCATTTTGTATTCCAAGGCCAAATTTGCCTGTTATTCTGGTTATCTTTTGCCTTCCTATTTTAGCATTCTAATCCCCCATGATGATAAGGACATCATTTTTTGGTGTTAATTCTAGAAAGTGTTGTAGGCCTTCACAGAACTGGTCAACTTCAGCCTCTTCTGCACCAGTGGTTGGGGCATAGACTTGGACTACTGTGATGCTGAATGGTTTGCCTTGGATTCGAACTGAGATCATTCTGTCATTTGGGAGATTGTATCCCAGTACTGCTTTTCCTACTCTTTTATTGACTATGAAGGCTACTCCATTTCTTCTGAGGGATTCTTGTCCGCAGTAGTATACCTGATGGTCATCCGAATTAAATTCACCCATTCCTGTCCATTTTAGTTCACTGATTCCTAAGATGTCGATGTTCAGTCTTGTCATCTCTTGTTTGACCACGTCCAGTTGCCTTGATTCATGGCTCTTACATTCCAGGTTCCTATGGAGTATAGATCTTTGCAGCATCGGACATTCCTTTCACCACCAGATACATCTGCAACTGAGTGTCCTTTCGGCTTTGACCCAGTCGCTTCATTCTTTCTGGCGCTACTAGTACTAGTCCTCTGCTCTTCCCCAGTAGCACACTGGACACCTTCCGACCTGAGGGGCTCATCTTCCAGTATCATATCTTTTACCTCTATGCTTCTGTCCATGAGGTTTTCATTGCAAGGATACTGGAGTGGGTTGCCATTTCCTTCTCCAGTGGATCACGTTTTGTCAGAACTCTCTGCTATGACCTGTCCATCTTGGGTGCCCCTGCACGGCATAGCTCATAGCTTCATTGAGTTATGCAAGCCCCTTCGCCACAACAAGGCAGTGATCCATGAAGGGGGTCAATGTGTTTACATGCCACTAAATCTTAAAAGCATGTCCAACATATTCACCAAAGGCATAAATGGGGCAAAAGTGGGAGAGTATTTTTCCAGAGGCAAACATCAAAATAAATAAAGTAAAATAAAAGCCAGGCATTTTTTCCTGATAAATAGAGATAGTTGGAGCATATAAACCATTTTCCAATGTTCCAAAAAACATTTGCTGTGCTGTAATGGAAGTACTCTCCTTGTATGTGTAATTCATGCATAATCTGCAGTAATTCATCCATTTTTTGCAAAATAAAATTCAGTGCAGGCAGCATGGATGTTGTCATGATTATGCATATTTGCATACTAGGACAATTGTTTAAAGCAGGCTGTAATTAAGTTTTTAAAGATCTAATATACAATACAGTCAATATATTTAATATAATAAAATATTTATTCTCTTCTCTGCTAAATTGTATTCAAATAGATCCTGTTCAAACAAAGGGGTAATAGTATTTGTTCTAACTGTGTGTTGTCATTGTTGAACTGTCTGGAATTAGACAAATGTATTTGGTGGGTTTGAATTAATAGGCCAGGCAAGCTTTTTTTCTTTTGCTTCTCTGTCAAATGAATCATATATGGTGTCTTTGGAAACAGTTTTGGCTGGTACAGGGATTTCTGATATCCCTACATAATTTTTTTTTGCTATCTTTGAGCTGGTGGTGATGGTATATGCATTGCTGCGGTAGCATTTCATGGAGGACATGCAGAAAGTTTCCTTCATTCCTCTCCTGAAGTTTGCATTATACACAGAATACAAGGTAGGTTTTGAGGCTGAGGAACTAAAGGATATCCAAGTAACTGACATAAAAACCAAAGAACTTTTCCTGTAGTCTGTCTCAGGTGGATGCCAGAGTTGAACCACATAAAATGGGAGCCATGAAAGCAGAAACAGCAAATTTAACACAAGGAACATCTTGATTGTTTTCACCTTTGTCCTTGGAACGATATTCATTGTCCTCCGGACTGTCCTACCATCTGTACCAATCCTCCAAATGTATTTGATTACCTTTTGGTAAAAAAGAATGATAAGAACAGATGGAATCAGGAAAGCCAGTAACAAATGTATGATGCTATAAATAGCTCCATCCCAAGAATATGGGGGGAAAAAGCTACAATGATTGTCCCAGCCTGACCCAAAAAAAAAGAAAGCTGGAGACACTAAAGCAGCATCAAAGATCCAAGATGCTGCAATCATTTTCTTGGCTTTTTCCCGTGACACCTTGAAACTCAGTGGATAAACAATAGTATAGAATCTGTCCACACAGATGGAAAGCAGCACATAAATCTGGACACCAGGTGTGAGATACTGAAAATATCTTACTAGCTTGCACATCACGCTCCCGAGTGTCCATCTACCAGAGACCAACTGAAGAAGCACAAACGGAGTGCTCCCTATACTGATTAGGAGGTCTGCACAAGCCATTGACACCACAAAGTAATTGGTCGTAGATTGCGTCCTCCTGCTCCTGTGAATTACTAGGCAAACAAGGGAGTTTCCAAAGATGGAGAATAACCACAAAGCTCCCAAAAGCAGGCTGGCAGCTATGATTTCTCCTGGCATCAGTTCATAGTGTGAAGCTGTACTGTTTTTCTCAAGCCCATGTTCCTTGGGTAAAGCAGCCATTTCATTGCTTTCCAGAGGGTTAGAGGTTTCTGAATGGTGGTAGTTCTGTAGCAGCAGCAGTGCTGATGTTGGGGTAAGAAAGGGAACGGCGTTGTTATCCATGTCTTGGACAAGCAACATATTCAGTCTGTCCTTTAAAGGGCTGCATGGAGAGAGAAGGCCAGTTATTAGTTAAAATGAAAAAAAGAAATGTACCCTTAGCATTCAACCAATTTTGTCTTTATACACATCCTACATTCATCACAGCTAAGGTCGTCTGCTGCAATCTGATGAGTGTGCATATAGCAACCATGGCTGTGTATATGTGTGTGTTTTAATAGGCTAAAATCAAGTTTGACAGCTCTGTGGTGCAGAACAGAGACCAGAAAGGACTGAATCCAATCTTTTCTTTCTCCTCCCAAAAAGATTCCAGCTTTTAAAAAAGCTATACATGTGCAACCCCAGCTGCTGCTGGATCAGGTTAGGGAAGTATGAACAATCCTTATTCATCTTGCATGTTTTCCTGAAAATAAGACTGGGTCTTATATTAATTTTTCCTCCAAAAGATGCATTAGGGCTTATTTTCAGGTGATGTCTTGTTTTCTTACAAAGCCTGTAAGATTCTTGCCCTGAGAGTCCTCCACGATTCCTTTCTTGTACTCAATGGAATAGCTCTTTCTTTTTGCACCCATCTTGCATTTTGTGTCCATGCATTAAGTACATCTGTTACAAACAGACAATGTATCGATGTTATTCATGTGCTGTGTCTGTACTCTGATCGGTCATTCGGCAATAAATCTTGCATTTATCTGTTTACATAGGTGTTTACCTCTTGTCCAAAGGCACCTGCTTCAGTATTTACAAATACTTAATTATAATATATATTATCATTTATTTTAAGTATTGATGTCAATAATGTTATTTATATTTAATTATATATTAACATTATTATTTTATAATTCAATATGTCTATCATGTGTTGCAATGGACATACTACCATGTTTCTCCATCTGTCTGGCTGACGATCTTAACTGGGGCTTATTTTTGGGGTAGTGCTTATATTACAAGCATTCTGGAAAATCATGCTAGGGCTTATTTTCCGGTAAGGTCTTATTTTCGGGGAAGCATGGTATAAATATGTACATGGAAGGCTAACTATAGCCTCACTTATGTTAAGATGCATGTAAGACAGGCTTCTTGGTGGAAATGCCACATTTCAAGGTTAGTTCATGAGAAACAGTTCCCAACCTTGCATCTCTGAAGCCTTTGTTGGTGAACCTGTGTCTGGGTGTTACAATTCAGACTGCAAAGTAGGGATTTCATGATTAAATATGCCTCTGTACAGAAAGATGACATAATTTATATTTATATTGTTTGTGTTGGGTTTATTTATCTATTTATTGCACCAAGGAGGCATTTAATCACTATGCATAATACCAACACTGTGCAAGTAATTTTGTCACAGCCCTAGCCAATCCCCTAAGAACCAAGAGCATGCTGCAAGAGAAAGGTGGATGTCACTGAGAACAGCAACCTTTTTTTCTAGTTAGATATAATAAAAGGTGGCATATAATGATGTCACTGATCTCAGAGTTCCCCTCTCCTGCCCAGCTTAGCTGTCATTTGCAGGGGCAACAACATTTAGAATCTGATAACATAATGACTTAAACTTTACACAGATCTTTCCAGAGAGATGCAGGGTGGCAATTCTTGATGCAGCATGTATCCATGGCACAAAATCTACTTTGGCTGAAGGGATATCTGCTATCAGGCTTCTATATTCACTTTTCTGCCTGGTCCTAGATACTCTGTGGAAAAGCCATATGGTAATTTCAGGCTAGCTATCACTGACCTGGTGTGCATGCCAGACTAAACCATGGCAGCTTGCTTTTCTGGGTGGCTTAGTGCAATGTCCAAACCCAGAGTGATTTTTCCATCATGGGCTGGAAATAATGCTGAAAATCCATGACTTGTAGTATGGTTGTTCAGGTTGTCTTCTTCCCACTTATTCCTGGTTGTAAGGGGTAGTCAAGAAGGCTTTTTTAAGAATTGAAGGGCAGCCAAAAGCTTTAAAAAGGGAAGAAATCACATGCTTGTGTTTATAAGGCTGAGGCTTTTACCCTCACTGTTCAGAAAAGTATTTGCAGCTGGTGGAGGGCAATGGGGGGTGGGGGGTGGGGTTAACACATGCTCCTTCTCCTTCAAGTGCAACAAAAGCCTTAACACACACGCACGCACATGCATGCACATGTTTCTCTCTTATTTCTTACAAAAGTCTTTGTAAGTAGTGACCTGACTATGGGGAAGTGTGGAAATAGTTCCTTGTAAGTTTGGCAAAGACAAAACATGCCCAACACACAAAGTGTACCAATAGTGAAATGGCTGCTGGCATCATGCAGCTGAAGGCCTCCCAGAATACATGCTGGAAGCAGGCAAGAGTACTAAGGGGAAACAATCCATGGCAAACTGCAGCATGCCTAGGTATCTGTCAGGAGTAATGTAGTTAGTGAGAGAACAACCAGCCCCCTGTGGCATATCTTCAGCATGTCTTATAATGACGTGGGAGCCAGCCCTTGGACTGAAGTTGAGATAAACCACAGTGAGCTGTACATGTGTTTGTGTCAGTGTGGCTTATTGTAGATAGTAGACAGGAAAATCTGCACTCTTGGAAAGGACCAGGAATATTCAGCACTGTTACCACCACCATATTTGCATTATTTCTGTAGAGCTGAAAAAAGTGAAAATGGGTGAGGAATGAAGTTCCAAAAAGGGGGTCATGATTCAAAACTACAGTAGTGATGATATATTTAGCCACCATTTTTGGACTCTGGGGTCAAGGGGGTACTGAAGTGGGGGCAGGGGTGGGAATGACAATCATCAGTTTGAGCAGTAAAAGGATGACATGGACAACTGGGATTTCAACAAGTACAGAAGGGAAATGGATCTGTACCAATGAAGAAAGCAAAAAGCAAGCTGGTGCCATGCAGATTTGGGCACTTGTGAATGACAGGACATTTTGTAAAAGAAACATGAACTCATTTATATACTTTTAAAGTACTGCCCTTATAAATGCAGAAATTGCACTGAAAAGGGACAGGAAGCAAGAGAATTTCTTCTCCATAGTGATGAGACTGCTAAAGACTGTGGTTGGGGGCTGGAGGATTAAGGAGGAAATAAGTCATTGCAAGTGGCATGGATTATTTGGATTAACAAGGGTTAATGAAGAAAGAACATACCAACCACTGCTTATTTTCAGGGTGGCTTATCTCCAAGCAGAAGGGAAATGGGAAGACTCCACTTAAAGAAGAGTTAAACCTAAGAGATAACATTCTACTATTTACAGCCCATTCAGCATTGTATTTCTGTAAGCCCTTTCCCAGTATCAGTAGCAGCCTACCTAGGCCCTGTACAAATATTTGTAGCTAACAAAATTGTCTGTCTGTCTGTTTATTTATTTATTTAAAACTTTTGCTGTGAGGTCTCTGGCATTATTCGACCATCTCAAGATGGGTGCCGTGAATGCTCATGGTGCCTCAGAAACAAGTGTGAGTTGAGTGCTGTAGGGAGTTTTTAGAGCTTTGTGGTGAAGATCCATCAAGTAATTTTCAACTGGATTGTTACTGGAGATGAAACTTGGGTTCATCACTATGACCCTGAAAGTAAGCAGGAGTCCATGCAGTGGCATAAAAAGGGTGCTGACCCTCTGAAGAAATTCAAAGTCACTCCATCGGCCGGAAAAATCATGGCCACAATGTTTTAGGACTCAAAGGGAATTTTACAGTGGTTTAAACCGCTGTGCTGCTGGGCTGGTTGATTGAAAGGTCGCCGGTTCGAATCTGCACATGGGGTGAGCTCCCGTGCGCCGTCCCAGCTCCTGCCAACCTTGCAGTTCGAAAGCATGCAAATGCAAGTAGATAAAAAGGTACCACTCCGGTGGGCAGGTAACAGCGTTCCATGCACTTTGGTGTTTAGTCATGCTGGCCACATGACCATGGAGACTGTCTGTGGACAAACGCTGGCTCCCTTGGCTAGGAAACGGAGATGAGCACCGCCCCCTAGAGTCAGGCATGACTGGACGTAATGTCAAGGGGAAACCTTTACCTTTACCTTACACGAAAAAAGGTGAAACCATAAATGCAGCATCTTACGCAACTACTCTGCGTAATTTAAGAGAAGCAATTAAAGAAAAAAGGCAGGGAAAACTGACCGCAGGTGTGTTGCTTCTTCACAACAATGCGCCTGTTCACACGGCGCGTGTTTCGAAGGCTGCTGTGCAAGACTGTGGTTTCGAAGAAAGAAACCACCCACTCTATAGCCTGGACCCAGCCCCCAGTGACTACTACCTATTCCTGAATTTAAAAAAAGATATTCATGGAAAGCGATTTTCCGATGATGAAGCGCTCAAGGTGGCAATTAATGCACATTTTTTAGACAAGGAGGAAGGGTATTTTTTTACAGGGAATTGAAAAGTTAATTTTTAGATGTAATAAGTGTATTGAAGTTATGGGGGATTACATTGAAAAATAAAAATTATTTCAATTTATTATTCCTTTTTCTTCATGCTGATACTGAGAATACATTGAACGCCCCTCGTATATAACAGTGACAAGAGATACAATTGCATCGAAGTGGAAAGCAGAAGACTGTCCAACTACCAAAGATGGAAAAATAAGCTTGGTGAATATACAACAATGGTGAAACTAACCAATTATATAAATAGGATACCTGCTAAACAATTTAATGAAAAATGAATAGCTTATGAACAATTAAATATTTAAGAAAAGAGAATTTGTAGAAATATTGAGATTTGTACTTCATGCTCAAGTTATAATTTGCAATTGCTTTGATAAATTAGAGTAATCTGTTGCTGAACCTTGATTAGGAATTGATTGATTTAACTGTGACTAGAGAATGAAATTTTTGCTTTCTCATGAACTGGTTAGATGTTGAAATGATATGCTATATTTCTGTAATCTCTCTCTCCCCGCTCCCCACCACACACAGAGACTTTCGTGTTTATTTGTTCTTTGTGAAAATAAAGAACACATTTCTTTTTTTTTTTGTGAAAATAAAAAATGCATAAAAAGTGAAATTACATATGAATATCAATAAGGGTAGAGACTTCTGCTCAGGTATAGTAATCCTATCATTTGACACAGTTGTGGAAGCATGCCAGACATGGTGCTGAATTAATATACAAAGCCAGACTATCTATCTATCCAGCCCAGGACCACCTGCTCTGCCTAGGTCCAGCCCGGGGGCCAATTGCGGCCCGTTTTCAAATTTCGAGCGGCCCGCAGCCTCTTCTCCCTGCTGGCTCAGCCTGTCACTCATCCCTGCCGGCCGGCGTTTTTCCCTTCACCACACAACGGTTCCCGCAGCTGTCCCCTGCTGCCTCCTGCTCCTTCGAGGCTGGTGGTTATATTTCACCAGAAGATGGCAGTAGACCTGAGTCAGCACTCTTGCCGGGTGATCCTTGTGACACAAGGCTTGTGTGCCCATTTCTAAAATGGCGACTGTAACTAAAAAAAGGAAAGTTGACAGCAAGGGCCGCCACTTCCAAGACAAGTGGAAATTGGAATATTTTTTCACTGAAATACGAAACAACTGTGTCTGCCTAATTTGTCAAGAGAGTGTGGCTGTTTTCAAGGAATTCAATATCAAGAGGCACTACCAGACGAAACATGCTAACTACAACAAGCTAACTGGGAACGAACACGGCGAAAAATTGAAGGAACTGGAAGCTGCTTTAACGGCACAGCAGCGCTTTTTCACAAGAGCCTGTAAGTCAAATGAAAATGCCACAAAGGCAAGCTACAAGGTGGCAATGCTGATTGCCAAGCACTGCAAACCTTTTACTGAGGGTGAATTTATTAAAGACGGCATGATGAAAATGGTGGAGAAAATTTGTCCTGAGAAGAAGCAAGAGTTTGCCAATGTTTGCCTGGCTCATAACACTGTGGTACAGAGAATTGAAGACATTTCATCTGATATTAAGAGACAGAGGCAAAAGGAGTGGAGTTTGACTTTTTTCGTTAGCCTGTGACGAAAGCATGGATGCATCTGACACCGCGCAGTTATTGGTTTTTTTGAGAGGAGTGGACAATGACATGAACATGAGTGAAGAGCTACTTGACCTCCAGAGCCTTAAGGACCAAACAAGAGGAACAGATTTATTTGTTTCTGTTTGTTCCGCCATAGATGACATGAAACTGCTGTGGAATAAAGTCACTGCGATTATTACAGATGGTGCACCTGCCATGGCTGGCGAGCGAAGTGGATTATCAACCCTAGTCTGTAACAAAGTCAGTGAAGAAGGAGGCAAAGCTATAAAACTCCACTGTATTATTCACCAGCAAGTTCTCTGTGCCAAACATCTGAAATATGATCATGTTATGAAACCAGTGATGAAGGCTATTAATTATATTTGCTCCAAAGCCCTGTGCCACCACCAGTTTCAACAGTTTCTACTCAACATCCAGGTTGAATGTGGAGATGTTGTGTATCACAACGAGGTAAGATGGTTCAGTCGGGGGTCTGCACTGCAGCGCTTCTACTCTCTTAGGGAGGAAATCAGACAATTCTTGGCAAAAAATGGGACAACCGATGCCAGAGCTATCTGATCCTGTTTGGCTGGCTGATTTTGGATTTTTAGTTGACATAACACGACATCTGAATGTGCTGAACACGAGCCTTCAGGGACAAAATGCAGTGGTAAGCCAACTGTATTCACATATCAAAGCCTTTGGGACCAAGCTGCTACTTTTCCAAAGGCACCTGTCACAAACACAGCCCAATACCACACATTTCCCGTCGCTGCAGGAAATAATGACCAGTTTTCCACAGAACAATATGAGTGTGCAAATAAGGAGGTATGAAGCAGACATCTCATCTCTGGCTGAGGAGTTTCAACAGTGCTTTCAGGATTTTGCAGCTATTGAAAAGGAGATCACGCTTTTTTCATCTCCTTTCTCTGTGGACCCTGATGACGCTCCAGACCACCTGCAGCTGGAGCTCATTGAGCTGTAATGTGATGCTGAGTGTTGCAGTCAGCACCAACAGCTCCCTCTTGTCAACTTTTACTGCCAGCTGGATAAAGACAGTTTCCAAGAGATTCGAACATTTGCTAAGAAAATGCTGAGCTTGTTTGGTTCGACATACTTGTGCGAGAAGACATTCTTGGTTATGAACATTAACAAGAACCATGTGAGGACGAGACTAAGTGACTTTCACCTGCATGACATCTTGCACATCAAAACCACTGTTTTTGAGCCAGACCTGGCCTATATAATGCAGTCAAGATCTCAGTATCACCCTTCACATTAGTGCAGTTAAGTTATTTGTTTAGTCTTTCATAAAATAGTTCATTTGCATTTAATGTTAATGGTTCAAAGAATGTCAGGCTGAATGGTCGGCCCCCACACATTTTCACCTCACCAAATCTGGCCCTCCTTGCAAAATGTTTGGACACCCCTGGCCTAGGTTCTGTAAAGGAGATGCCATAGATTAAAACCAGGGCTTTCTTAATGCAAATCATGTATGCCTTATAAAAACAGAAGATCCACAAAATAGCAGCCATGAAATACAAAGATGCAATGTGTGGGTAGGTGGTGATCACATCAGTAATTGCATAGAAGACTATTAGTCAAATATATGAGGGATGTGTGATATTTTTACATTAAATCAATTATTTCATACTATTTTAATCATAGTTGCATGCAGTAAAAGATAACATTTAGAAACTCCTGGGGAAACTTGCCTTACTTTTGTATTTCAAGAACCAAAACAAATATTTTACTGGTTTCTTTTTCTTGTGCAGGATCCCCAGGGTGAATTTTAAAAACAGCCTAGCAGTGCTAATCCACACAAAGTACATTTAAAAGTAAAGCTTATTTTTGTTCCAAGGATGAGAAAGTTCTCCTTTACTTTACCACTGTTCAGCTTAAAGAACACTGAAGTAGTCATACCTTGTTCTAAGCAGAATTCCAAGTTTAGCTGGGCTTTCCATTAGGAGTTCTGCCTGAAAGGACACTCATATTGGATATCAAAAGTGTGTTTGTGGTTCTGAAATCATCCACTTCTGGACATTCATCCAACTGAGGCTTAAGTTGCTGTCAAATATGCTATCCTTCCTCTGGAAAGCAAAAAGGACAACATTTTGTTCAGGGCTCAGCGTTGACCCCCATCATCTTTCAACCTCCTAAAAATTAATTATATAGGAAATAGAACATGTGCCCATCCCTGCCCCACCACCAGCACCTGATGATTTAAACACTTTCTGCCTCTCTTTAAACCTGTCACTGAAACTGCCAGTTTGCTTTGCAATACAAATAATCCAACCCAAGAAAATGTTTTATTTCCAGCACTCCATTTTAACTAATCATTACCAGCAGTCTGCTAAATCATATCACTAAAATATGTTACTGCTGCAGAGTAAAAAGAAAGCAGTCTTTAACAAATCAAGGGAAGGTTAAGGTGCCCCCCCCCCATTTCCCCCATTAAAAAAGCAGGCAGGCAGGCGGGGGGGGGGGGAGGCAGGGGGGAGGTGGGGGGGAGAGCGAGCGAGCGAGCGAGCTGCAGTACCATGGACAGGGCTCTGGAGGACAGCTGCTTAATGAATCATGTTCTGCATGTATTCAAAAGCAATCACTGCACTGGAGGATCAATAAAGTAATTATTCTGTGTGGTCGTGTTCCTTCCTTTCCAGTCATCCTTCCTCGGGCACTGCTGACCTCAGCATGAAAGGAAAAATGTACAGAATGCACCATTCTTAGCATCCTACCCAAACGAACATACAGCACTCAAATGCACACCTACCTTTGCAGTCACAATCTTGAGAGAGATCATTTCCCCGTTTTGTCCAAGTCTCTCATTTCTCATGACACGCACACTGCCTGCTCACCTCAAATCAGATCCTTCAGACCCTAAGGAAAGACAGAAATTAGGATGAAAACCTGCAGCTGTCTCATGCTGACGTCCTGGTTGCTATGGTGCTGTGTGATTGTTGAAGGGGATTATTTTCTTCAGCAACAGTCACCATGGGGCTCCTGACAATTAGAAAAAAAGGGTGGGAGAGAAAATAAGGAGAAGAGGAGGGGGAAAAAATGAAGATATGTATGGAGGAAGCAGAAGGCAATAGGTTAGTTTCCATGAAACTGAAGCAGAATCCCTTCTTTGCTTTTGCTTAAAAGAGACATGACAGTATTCAAACTCTGTAATCCAGTCTGTTAGCTTGCATTCTGATCTTGAAAAGCACTTACTTAACCTGTGTTAAACGAGTGTTTAAAAGATCAAGGCCCTATAGAATCTCAGCTCTTATTTGGTTACATTTGCTTCTGAGGACTTCAGTCCTGCTGTTTTAGAATATGCTCCTAGTGCCTTGACTCCTAGTGCCTCTAGAAACCTCAGTATTTCACACAAATCATGTATGTTAAGTAAAAGCTTGGAGACAGGGCAATATATCAGATGCACAGGGATATACACAGTTATATGGAGGCCCCACTCCTCTGCTTTGGGGACTGTTCAATCTTTAAACCAATCAAGCCATTCTGGGCAAATCCCCAATTAGCCATGCATGCCAAGGTAGCTCATCTTCTGGCCTCCCCAGGCTTTTCTCTTCTTCACTCACTGAAATGCCTCTTGTGATAAAATTAAAAGATTTTGGAAGTGAATCCATGCGGAAATACAAAAAAAAAATCTTTAAAATCAACTTTCCTAAGAGTCCTAAGAATATGTTTCTGAACACAATGCCAGAGAATTTCTCAAAGAATATGTCAGAGTTATTTAAACATAGGATAACTTCAACAAGAATTATAATTGTTTCTAAATGGAAAACAGCAGAATGCTTAGCAATTGAAGATTGGAAAAATAAGTTGGCCAAGTATGCAGTGATGGCTGAACTAACTAATAATGTAAACAGAAGAATAATTGATGAACTTAATGATACAAGAAGTTCTAATATACACAGTTTAATTCATATAGAACAAAAGGATGTTTGTTACAATACTGCTAATGATTTATAAGTGATTTAAAGTTGGTTTAGAGAACTATAATTATTTTCTCTGTGAACTTCAACAAAGTACTGATTGACAGAAAGATAATTTTGGGTTTTTTGGGAATCTGCTGGTTATGAATGTACATGTTATATTTGTGTAAGATCGCTTGGCATTCTTATTTTCTTTTTATATTTTGTTTCCTTTCTGTACTTTATTTATTTTATGAAGTCAATTAAAATTATATATATATATATCTCAAAAAGCACCACATAGGCATTCAACATGCTACCTGACTTTCTCTTAGAAGCATGGCTTTGCAATACTCAGTCAGCTCCTTCTAATTTGATCAGGTAGTCAGGAACTTCTCTGAGGATATCCTTCATTCCCAGAATAAGCAGTTGTTCTACCCGCTCCTCAAGGCCAGCTCAGAATCACTGGTTCCTTTGCATGGTTTGGAAGGCATGAAAGCCCTTGAGTTAAGCTATCCAGTTGCTCTATTTCTTTGGTCATGGGACTGTGAATGGATAGGTCCACTGTTGCACAGCTCTAAGAGGGCTTACTTTAAGCCCATTGACTGTCTAGTACTCTCCTTCTATTCTGGTGCCTAGCTCAACTTTCCAAAAGCAAAAACTTTTCCTTCTGCTTGAAGCTCCCTTGATTTGATTTATCCATGTCTGTTGCCTTCCATACTTGGACAGAGCTTCACACTCTTTGCTGAACCACTCTAGTGAGTTTGCATTACTGGCATAGCCTCACTATAGAGCGAGTTCAAAGCATGCCCTTGTGGGGAACCATGTCTAGTGTTGGGAAAATTTGGATAAATCCTGTCAGAAAAACATTGCTTCTGTGTGCTTTTGCATTGTGGAATCAATCCTGTACTCCTTCTCAAAAGCACCAGTTTTCCAAGCTAAGTCACTGCTTAAAATGACATTCCTCCCCCACTCCTTTCTTTCACCTTTAGCTGTAAGCCAGAGTAGACAGGCCATTCAGTATTCAGTTTACCAGGAAGCATCTGTTTTGCTAGCCCAGAGCACTCCATGCACCCTGGCCAATCAGAATGGTGCGGATGCATTACTTAGGGTCTGAGTCTAGATAAGTTCATGAATAGTTTCTCAATAGCTTGAATTTGCATGTCTAAGCAAAGACCTGGAGATGGGTTCAAGTTACTCAACTAAAGTGTCAGTACACTGCAATTAGAAATATTGTAATCTCATTGTCACTGTATGATTGGCTGATCTTCCTTTATCTGTTCTGTATGTGATGACCTCAGAATCTTATTGTAATGTCTGCATTCTGTCATCAATTGCTCTGTACCTGTGTAGGTGACCAGGAGGGTATAAAATACCCTGTAGTTGTATTGAAACTTTGCAGTGAGTTTACCTCTGCCTGCCCAATAATGCATTATCGTGAGTCTACCGCGGGAACCTGCACCAAACAATAAAGCCACAGATGGTCTGAACACTTGATCTTTCCCATGAACCCAAATTTTATTTCCTCCTCACAAACTGAAATTCCGGGATTTTCTGAGAATTTGGCGACGAAGGTGAGATTGTGGGTTTTTGGCCCCTTAACCTGGGCAGGAGAGATGGTAAGTTTGGCTGAAATTCTTTCCATTGTGGGAGCACAGATACTGGCCATCTCTTCCGTTTTGCAGGCGGGTCAATTTAATTAGATCTGGTTCTGAACCTCATTGCACGTTAGCTTTGGTTGTGGACACCCAGGAAGCATGGGGATTTCAGAATCTCGACTTACTACCCCATGGACACCTCTGCATCAAAATACGGGGTGGTGTGGATGGCCATGGGCAGCACCTGCGGGGTTGTCGCAGAAGCGCTTGGTATTTTTATGTAAAACAGCATGGTCAAACCTAACTCAGAGAGATTCCAATCTAAATTGGCCCCAGAGGGCTCATATGATTAGAATTGGCTACACCTCTTGCAAAAGCATCTGGCAGAAATACATCCTAAGGAGATGGAATACAGGTTGGTTTGGTCCAAGCTGGTGGAGGAGAAAAAGCTAGCTAATATGGTATGGGTGCACCAGGAAAGATCTACATGTGTGAGTACATGTTTGCACTGGGGTTTGTGTAAAGCTTTATGTTCACTGTTTGTGAAAGTCTTGTGTTCATTGTTGCTGTCTGTGTTTTCTGACTTGTCTGTTTGTATTTTCCCCTTTCTGGGAGGTAGACATAGCCCAGAGTGGGTATTGGGGGTTCCTCAGGAAATAGAAGCTCCCCCATGCAGCCGCCCCAATCTGTCCTGTTCAGGGCAAGGTTGAAAGCAAGGGAGTGGATGGGTGTTCTTGCCCCTGAGATGAGAATGTGTGAACCTGGCTTTGATAGAGAAACAGATTCATGAGGTCATTTGCCTGAGCCCAAGCATGGCTGAGTCCGGCTGGGCAAAAGGTGGTGATCAGGGCAATGTGTGTGTGTGAGATTCTTTCCTTCCCCCATTCCTCCTATATGAGCCAGAACTGGGAAGGAAGGAAATGTGTGGCCTTTGAATTGGTCCCACCCAGTTTTCTGGACATCCTCCATAAGCTTATCCTGTGTGAAAGCCCTGTATGAAAGAGGGGTTATATAGAAACATTTTTATGCAGATCCTTCCCTTGTCAGAAACAGGGAACACTGTTTTAATGTCTTGCAAGTTTTTCAGCCTCTTCCATCTGCCTTACAGCCCTCCTAGGTAGGAAGATTTCCTTCTTGTTAGATTAAATAATTGCATTTGAAATTCCAGGAGGGGATGCAGATGGGCAGATGAAAGATGGAGAAAAAAAATGTATAAAGGATTTTTTTATACATCCTTATACATAAAGGATTCCCAGAGAGATAAAGAAAAGGGTTTTTTTTAAATATTTTGGGGACATTTGCTGGTAAAGTCTTGGAAATTTGAATTGTTGTGTTTAGCAATTTACCTGAGCAGTAGCAGGCTGGAGTTCAACAGGGGAGAGTGTAAAATCAGGGGAAGACAGATTGTAGTTAACCATTAATAAATATATTTTTGCCCAAATTGGCTGGTTTTTCTCCCCCTGTTGAACATGCAACTGTTTGGAATGTAAGGTTTAAATGAAGGCAAAAAGATTTTTTTTTCTGGATGTTGTGTGTATGCCATGTGAGAATGAGAGTGTGCATTTGACAGGAATTCCTTGATTCAAGGGGTGCATGGTGCTTGGTGTGAGAGAATTTTAATTGTTTTGGTAAATGGTGATTTGGTACTTTTTCTACTGAAAAAAAAATGAAAGAAATGTGTAACTTTTGGAGTAAAGAAAAGAAAAACAAATGAAAAAGGGAGGAATGGTCTACCTTGCTAAGAGCACTCCATTATTTAAGAGACAGTAACCGCAGCCTCATCTCTGGGTTTGGTCTGGCCAACTGAATTCAGGGAAATGTGTGCTGGAAATTATGGATTTCTTGACTCTGTGGGCATTGAAAGTATCTAGAAAACTTTCAAAAGAAATCTTGGTGTCTTAAAAAAAATAAAATAAAAAAAAGTTGTGTAACTGAGGCAAGGCATTTGAGATTCTTTGAGTGTTCAAAGCTTGTATTGCCTCAGGAAAAATTCTGCCTGGGAAGGTTTGGGTTAAAACAAAGGCCCTTAAGCACTCTCAATGAGGAGCTAGGGGATTTTTTAAAGGAAGGGAATCCTTCCAAAAAGCAATGTTGTGAGCATGTGTCAATTGTTTGTGTCAGCCATCAAGAGTTTTCCCTCTCCAATAACTTCCAGTTTCCTATGCAACATGGATCTGGGTCTTGGAAAAAAAGTTCTGAATTCTGAGTATACCATCTTGTTATTGCTATGCTACAACTGAATAATTGGGAGGGAATGGATAAAATTCTGGGGCTGTGTATGTGTGCATGCATGTGCATGCAGTGGGAAGGATTTCTTTTCAAATTGATGAGGCTACTTTTCCCTTTGAGTTCAACAAGAAGTTTGTTTCCCTTTTCTTTTTGCAATGTGCCAAATATTTTTGATCAGGCCCAAAAAAAAAAAAAAAAAAATCACAATGAAAAAATTACCTGCAGGGTGTGTTCTATACTAATCTTAAAGCTAATAATGATAATGATGGTGATAATGATAATGATTGTTGTTGTTATTGTTATTATTGATAGTGCTAAAAGAAAATTTCCCTTTAGTAGCCTAATGTTTGTTGGGGACTGAGCCCATTTGCCAGCCCAAGGATGTGGGCAGCAAAAATGGCAAGTTCTCTTCCAAATTTTGTTTTCTTTCCATGAACATAAGCACTCATATGTTCATCCTAGGTGCACAAGCATTGATTGTTAGATTAAATATATGCAAGTTCAGGTTTGTTTGTACTCGCAATGGGTTGGTGCATTTTGTATCTATGTGGGAGAGCACCATCTCTGTAATAAGAAATTGTGTGAAACTGTTCTCATTGTCCAAAGTCCAGCAGAAAGCAAAATTCTCTTTAGCCTAGGCAAGCAACAGGTTTGTGCAACACAAGTTCAACAAAGGGTTTCTTTTGTGTGCATTTTGGCATTGGCTGGATTGATTTCAGGAACCCAAACATTTTCTTCTTGAGACTGTGCTAAAGAGACTTAAAAAGGACATAGACTGCATTTTATTTGGCATTGTTAAATTACTGGGAGTGGGAAATCCTGGAAATCACTGGAAGATCTTTTAAGGGATTCAGATATTCCTTCTGCCTGTCCTCGGTGTAAGGAAACAATTTCGCCCCCCGGGGGGGGGGTCAAATTCCTGTACTGCCACTGAAGAGAAACATTCAGCCACTGTGTTGCGTAGTTATTAAAAACACTGGTCTACAAATTTTGTGAAATTATCGACCTCCAAGTTAAAATGTGCTAATTCTTACATATTTTGATTAGATGAATTAGAAAACAGGTGATAAAAGTGCTGGTTGGCTAAACTTTTCAAGATATTTCACAATAAAGATTTATATACAGGTGAGTATATTTGCCTACAAGGGAGGGAGGTGTCTGATGAATATGATGCCTTGTAACTTCTCAACAAAGTATGGTAGAACAATGAAAATGGAACCCATGGAAGTGTATAAATTTATATTCACTTTGATACTAAAGATTATTACCTAACTGTAATTTATTGTTCTTTTATTGCAAGGTACATTTGTCTTGGTCAGATCGACGTATCATACAGTTAGATCTGGTGGCTTGTGAAAGTGTCATTGCCTAACAGTTCCAAGGAACAGTTGCGTGATATTTTCCCTCAGAAGCCAAGATGCCTGAAAACTGTGTAAACAATGCAGATAACTTCTGCTACATTTGTGACAAGGTTACATTTGCATCTCAAAAGTACAGTATGATGGCAGTGGTAAAAAAAGGCATAGCACTTATATTTTGGATATGTGGAACATGTGGAAAATTTGCTTAGGTCCTATAAAGCACTTGGCCCAAGCATGTCACTGAAAATTCACTTATTACACTCCCATTTTGACTATTTCCCTTTGAACTGTGGGGCAGTGAGTGATGAGCATGGGGACTGGAATTCGTCCATCCTTGTTGATTACTGCTGGAATCTCTCCAGGGATGATCCTACTGCAGTTCAAAAGAGAAAAGCCAAAAAGCACAGTTTAGATACCAAATAAAGATGGAACTTTGTCGTTTAATCTGATGTTAGAGCTTGCCAGTTTTTCATGCAAAAAGCATGCAAATGTTACTTGAAAAACCAATAAATGAATGGAAAGTTATGTTATTGGTATCAATAAAAAGATAAATTTATCATGATTGGTGAGGCACCATTCTCATTGCTATATCACATTTTACGAAAAAGTTATGGAGCATAATCGCATATCCCTCTTGTAATTTTGAATTGTTGTTGTTGTTAGTCGCAAAGTCATGTCTGACCCATTGTGACCCCATGGACAACATTCCTCCAGGCCTTCCTGTCCTCCATCATCCCCCGGAGTCCACTCAAGCTCACACCAACTGTTTCAGTGACTCCATCTAGCCACCTCATCCTCTGCTGTCCCCTTCCTCTTTTGCCATCTATTGTTCCCAGCATCAGGCTCTTCTCCAGGGAGTCCTTCCTTCTCATTAGGTGGCCAGAGTATTTGAGCTTCATCTTCAGGATCTGGCCTTCTAAAGAGCAGTCAGGGTTGATCTCCTCTAGGACTGACCAGTTTGATTGCCTTGCGGTCCAAGGGACTCACAGGAGTCTCCTCCAGCACCACAGTTCAAAGGCCTCAATTCTTCAGTGCTCAGCCTTCCTTATGGTCCAGCTTTCACAGCCAAACATTGCAACTGGGAAAACCATAGACTTGACTATATGCACTTTTGTTGGCAGGGTGATGTCTCTGCTTTTTACTATGCTGTCTAGATTTGCCATAGCTTTCCTCCCCAGGAGCAAGCGTCTTTTAATTTCTTGGCTGCAGTCCCCGTCTGTGGTGATCTTGGAGCACAGGAAAATGGAATCTGTCAGTACATCCATTTCTTCCCCATCTATTTGCCAGGAAGTGAGAGGACCGGATGCCATGATCTTAGTTTTTTTAATGTTGAGTTTCAAGCCAACTTTTGCACCCTCTTCCTTCACCCGCATCAAGAGGCTCTTTAGTTCCTCTTCACTTTCTGCCATGAGAGTGGTATCATCTGCATATCTGAGGTTGTTGATATTTCTCCCAGCAATCTTGATTCCAACTGGTGATTCATCTAGCCCCACCTTTCTCATGATGTGTTCTGCATATAAGTTAAATAGGCAGGGTGACAGTATACAGCCTTGCCGAACTCCTTTCTCAATTTTGAACCAATCAGTGGTTCCAAGTCCAGTTCTCACTGTTGCTTCTTGACAGGTTTCTTGATAGGTTTCTCAACCTTCTTGATAGGTTTCTCAAGGGACAAATAAGATGGTCAGGTACTCCCATCTCTTTAAGAACTTGCCACAATTTGTTGTGATCCACACAATCAAAGGCTTTAGCATAGTCAATGAAGCAGAAGTAGATGTGTTTCTGGAACTCCCTAGCTTTCTCCATGATCCAGCATATGTTGGCAATTTGATCTCTAGTTCCTCTCCCTCTTCGAAATCCTGCCTGTACTGCTGGTAGTTCTCCATCCACATACTGCTGGAGCCTAGCTTGTAGGATTTTGAGCATCACTTTGCTAGCATATGAAATGAGTGCAATGTTGCAGTAGTTTGAACTTTCTTTGGCATTGCCCTTCTTTGGGATCGGAATATAAACTGACCTTTTCCAATCCTGTGGCCACTGTTGAGTTTTCCAAATTTTTTATTTATTTTTATTTATTGATTTTTCTATTTATATCCTGCCTTTTTCCTACAAAGGGCTCAAGGCAGCTTACATCTCCTCCTCCAGCTTATCCCCACAACAACAACCCTGTGAGGTAGGTTGGGCTGAGTGTCTGTGACTGGCCCAAAGTCACCCAGTTGGCTCCATGGCTGAGCGGGGACTTGAACCCAGATCCTCTGAGTCCCAGTCCCGTGCTCTTAACCACTATACCACACTGGCTCTCAAATTTGCTGGCATATTGAGTGTAGCACTTTAACTGCATCATCTTTTAGGATTTTGAATAGCTCAGCTGGAATACTGTCACCTCCACTAGCTTTGTTGTTGCTCAGACTTCCTAAGAACCATTTGACTTCACATTCCAGGATGTCTGGCTCGAGGTCAGCGACCACCCCATTGTGGTTATCAGGGACATTGAGCTCTTTCTTGTATAGTTCTTCTGTGTAATCTTGCCACCTCTTCTTAATCTCTTCTGCCTCTGTTAGTTCCCTGCCATTTTTATCCTTTAGCATGCCCATCTTTGCATGAAACGTTTCCTTCATATCTCCAATTTTCTTGAAGAGATCTCTGCTCCTCCCTAATCTATTGTTTTCTTCTATTTCTTTGCACTGTTCATTGAAGAAGGCATTCTTATCTCTTCTAGCTATTCTCTGGAATTCTGCATTCAGTTGGGTATATCTTTCTCATTCTCCCTTGCCTTTCGCTTCCCTTCTTTCCTCAGCTATGTGTAAAGCTTCTTCCGACAGCCACTTTGCTTTCTTGCATTTCTTTTTCTTTGGGATGGTTTTAGTTGCTACCTCTTGTACAATGTTGCGAACCTCCATCCATAGTTCTTCAGGCACTGTGTCTATCAGATCTAAATCCTTAAATCTTTTGTCACCAATACTGTATATTCATCAGGGATATGATTTAGATCATACCTAAGTGGCCTAGTGCTTTTCCCTACTTTCTTCAATGTAAGCCTAAATTTTGCAACAAGAAGCTCATGATCGGAGCCACAGTCAGTTCCTGTTCTAGTTTTTACTGACTTTATAGAGCTTCTCTATCTTTGGCTGCAGAGCACATAGTTAATCTGATTTCTGTGTTGACCGTCTGGTGATGTCCATGTGTAGAGTTGTCTCTTGGGTTGTTGGAAAAGAGTGTTTGCTATGAATTATTTTGAATTATTCCGATGCAATTTTGACCTGAAGCTGTATCTTGGAAAGTGGAGCCACTTAATACTCAGGACTTAAATATTTCCTTTATTCCTTGACCCAGTTCTGGTAAAATTTAGCTACTTTCTGAGGCTTTCTCCCTGTAGACCAGTGAAGTATGGAGTACATTCTAGAGATAATTCTGTTTCTTTAATTAAACAAGTTGATCATGTTTTAAAATGCCTGTTGGATTATTTTGGTTTTAGTTTTACTGTTTTAATATCAAACAGCATAACCTAGTGACCTCTTCTGGAGAAAAATGGTAAATATGTTCACATGCTTAAGCAGAATATTATGCTTATTTTGACAAAATAAAGGATTGAGATTTCCAGCATTCTCCAGCTACAGGAACTACTGGACTGATTTGGGGAATGGCACTGGGCAAAGTGAAGCTTTAGCCATTGGAAATGGCTCCCAAGCTACTATTATCCCCACTCAGGAGCAAGAGAGGCCTTGTCTACTTTGAGTACCTCTCTTTTGCCAGTGGGGCCAAGAACCACCCAAGATGTGTGTGTTTGATTTCAGTCAGAATTTGGAAAGGGCTGCTTGCTTTATAAATAAGCAACTCCTTTCTCTAACTGCTTTTATGTATCAGTCTTTAGCTCAGAATCAGTTTATCCATATTGTTCATCTTTCCACAACTGAACATATGTATACTCTTATGTATCTAATACTTTTATTTTCACACCAAGCACCATTGTTTAAGTGCTAGATTCACTATCATCATCTAACAGTAAACTCAGCTAGTGAGTGCTGACAGGGTTGTAACCCAAATAGGGTCATTAAAGAACAAGGAGGTCACTGAACTCAGGGAGCTCTATGTTCTGCAGAAGTACAATGAAATAATTTTAAAGGGCAACCTTATTGAGGACTGGACATGCTCAGTAGCCATGTACTGTTTGATGTAGGTTGGAAAGCAGGGAGAAGACATTGCAATGGTTTGTTGCAGGTCCCACTTGTTCCCTCTAACAAGAAAATCAAGGAGTTTGGTATTGGTTTGGAAATGAAATTGCACCAATGAAAAAATAGTGTGTTCTGAGTATTTTATTTATTTATTTATCGATTTATATCCTGCTTTTTTCCTCAAAGGGCTCAAGGCAGCTTACATCATTCTTCCATCTTATCCCCACAACAATAACCCTGTGAGGTAGGTTGGGCTGAGAGTCTGTGACTGGCCCAAAGTCACCCAGTTGGCTCCATGGCCGAGCGGAGACTAGAACCCAGGTCATCTGAGTCCCAGTCCCATGCTCTTAACCACTACACCACACTGGCTCTCCAGATGTATTCCAGATGTCCCTGGGTCATCACAGAAAAGAATTTTATCAATTAAAACAAAACCATGTTTAAAATACAATTTCAACTGCCTGACAGGAATTTATGGGCTGACACACAAAGGCTGGTGTGTGGTTTTGTTTTTTTCCTAAATGTGCCTGGCTCCTGGTGGTGATTCTCCCCCCTCTCACATTCTCCATTCCTTTCAGTATGGCAGGAGACACTGGCAGGATTGGTGGTGGGCAGGGGAATGAGTCTCCTCTCTTTGACGGCTGTGATCATAAGCTGAGTGCTGCAGCCATCAAACCGTCTCTGCACAAGGAGGGTTTTTTCCCAGAAGCACAGCTGGAAGAACAGAGCAGCTGATTAGGCACCCTTGCCATGGAATGGTGGGAGGGGAGCTGGATCCATGCATACCAAGGCGAAAATGGGAACGGGGGTGGGTTTCAACTAGGCCAGGAGTTGGCAACCCGTGGCTCCGGAGCTGCACGTGGCTCTTGAATCCCTCTGCTTTGGGCATATTGCCCAAAATACATGTCACAGCCGCCAATCTGCAACTGAGGTTCTGAGTTACAAAATACCAATAGGTGATGATGAGGCATCCACTCAGGAACGCTGCGCTAGCAGGTCAAGTAAATTGCGACATTGCAGGGAAAGAGTCACTAAACACACCTATATCTGCGAATTCCCCGGTAGGCCAACTATGGATAAATCAAAGAAAAGAAAGTTAAGTTTCTGAAGAAAACCAAATGTTTAATGGTACATGGGTTGATTCATTTGCTTTTACTGCTGATGAACTTATGGGGTTTGCTGTTTAATGCATGCAGCCCTTTAGCACTGACTTTGACTCTGCAGGAAGCTGTTCTCCTATTCAAAATATATGAAAGGAATCCTACTAGTTTATAATGTAAGATTAAAAATAACAGTTTTTAGTGACTGAACAAGAGCTGCAGCTAAATCATAATGAAGATATACATAGCATTAAGGTAAAAAACAATATATGCAGTGTTATCTTCATTTTAGATGTCAAAGGGGTTTTGCGGCTCCTGGTGTTTTCTTTTGTGTGGGAAACGGGTCCAAATGGCTCTTTGAGTGTTAAAGTTGCTGACCCCTGAACTAGGCAGTGCTGCAGGAAAGAGTGGTGCCATTGCTGACTTGTCCCCCATCCCATGCAGGAAGTCCCCCCTGAAGGAAGCCCCTCACATGTGTGAATGGGACCAGTGAGAATCAGCTGGGCCACATTGCCCAGTTTTGGGTGACACTGCTTTCTGGTTCCTACTTACTAGAGCAGCATCTCCAGCTCAGTGCCACAGAATGGGCCCTGGGTTGGGGATGCTTCTCTGGCAAGTGAGAATGAGAATGGAGGGCACTGGGGGAATCAGCTGACCAGCCCTGCCTCCAACTGGGCACTGCCATCCAGCTGATTCTTGCCCCTCCTGCAAGTCAGCAGCTTCTCACACATGCACACTCGAGGCAGCAAGGGAATCATTTGAATGGGGCTGCTCCTGCCCCAGAGAAGATCTTTAGGGCAGGGATACCTTTCACAGCCACACAAAACAGCAGTGGTGCTCTCTGGTTAGTCACTTGGCAAGGGTGCTCTTGCCAAGCAGCTCTCAGGTTCTGGCCTATGTAATGTGAAGAGTTCATTTTCTGGGTTCAGATGACACAACATGCCATTGTGATTCAGAGAAACCAAAACATGAGATCATTGCTTCTGTTCATGTTTTCTAAAGACTGAATGTACCATGCTGAAATACCACAATGGGGTTTGGATGCTTTAGACACTTAAGCATGATGATGGTGATGGTGGTGGAGCAACCAGATATCAGGCAGATTGCTGAGAAAGCAGTTTGAGACAGTGTTCATTAAAAATGCCCATTGCCCCCACAAGGAAAATGTGGAATTGTTCTGCTTAAGCCACTGTTTATAGAACATATCCTGAAGCATGAGTCCTGAAGCCAACAGACAGGAAGTGCCCATTCCATCTCCAGAAATACATGAATCCATGTTCTTGCTTCATCCTTTGTACAGCTAAACTGTCAGGTCTGAGACTGTCAGCTCTTTAGTACTATATAGCATAGATGAAGGTGGGGTGGAATAAAAAATGGAACCAAGTCTTGCTGGATGAGATCAAAGCTCAGCTTAGTGGACCATGGGCTCTTGCACAGTGGCTAGCTAGATGCCTGCTGCAGACAAGCAGGTACGAGAACCCTACTCATTTCCCACACTTGTTCCCCATCAGAACCTGGCATTTAGTGGTATGGTGCATCAGATCCTGGGGACAGTATTTAGCCATCCTGGCAAGTAGTCCATGATAGCCATATTTTCTCTCGATTGCCAAATACCTTTTTAAAGATGGCAGCCATCACTACAACTTGTGGAAGCAAATGGTACAGTTTAACCATATGCCATGTGAAAAAGTGTTCCCTTTTGTATGTCCCGGATTGCCCCTATTCAGCTTTCTTGAGTTACCTTGGGTCTAATATAACAAGAGGAAGAAAAACCTCACATCATTTTCTCTAAACCACGCGCAACCTTATAATCTGCTATCATGTCCTTCCCCTTACTTGCCTTTTTCTAAAACTAGAATGCACAAACAGTTTAATTTTTCTTCACTGAGGAGCTGTTCCACCTCCCTGATCATTTTGGTGGGTATTTTCTTTTTCTGTGCCATTCTAGGTCTAAATATTTTTCTCAAGATGCAGCAACCAGGAATGTATGCATGTTCCAAGTTTGGTCACACTATAGAGTTGTATAACAGCATTACATTATTGGCAGTTTTATATTCAGTTCACCAACGTGGAATCTGCCTTTTCTATAGTAGCTATTGCAGCACCATGTTTACATCAAGGTGTCTGTTAACATCTTAAAATCCCTTTCCTGTTCAGTCACTGCCAGTTCATCTCCCATCTGTGTATATGTGAAATTATACCCCCCTCTCCATTTGATGTACATCACAGTACACTTCCTTATACTGAATTACATTTGGCATTTTATTTCCCTTTCATCCATTTTGGAGAGATCCTATTTTGGTTCCCTTTACCATTTTCCACTCCAATTAACATGGTTCTTAGCAAATCTGGCCAAGAAGAATCTTGAGGAAATGTGCAAATGCTGCAGGTAATAATACATAGGAGGAAATAATATGGAATCTTTTAACCACTTAACCTTATTACAGTGGAGCCTGTTGATAGTATAATTTCTAAAAGCTTGTATAATCCTTTTAAACCAGGGTGATGGTTTGATTAAATAGGATTGGCCACTTGTGATTGTTAATAGACCTTATCCATTTGAAATTGCCTTTGTACAGAGGCAAAAAGGCATAAAGAGGCAATGTCCTTGCAGAAATCTGAACAGGCAGACATACAATTCTTAATAAAGCATTTTACATCAAACAGTAGATCATGTGCTTTCTTTAAAACCAAGAGTTAACTTTTTTCAAGAATAATTTTTTAAAAATTAGGGTTCTGCATAAACACCTGGTGTTTTATCAACATGTTCCAAAGTTGTGTATTTTCGAAGCTGGAATCACAAAGTGTTCTCCATTTTTTCAACTCTTGACAATTCAGGCTTTTCTTAAATAGGTGGCATGGACACCATAGACACAGTTCCTTGACTCCTGATAGCTGATGTAGCATGTTTGTATAATTCACATTTAAAGTCTTCAGAATGTTAAACATTTGATGATCAGGTTTTCCTGAAGAGAAAATTATATTCTTGATATTTGGCTGCCAATTGAATTCTGGGCCCAATTTAAGGTGTTGGTAATAACCTAAGACCTTAATGGTTTGGGTCAGGAATACCTGAAGGAGTGTCTTCTTCCCTATGTGCTGGCCCACCCCTTGAGATCAGAGGCTGAGGCCTTTCTTTAGGAACCCTCTTTGAAGGAAATCAGGAGGGTAGTTACTTGAAGAAGGGCCTTTCCACTGGTGGTGCCCCGACTATGGAACATGCTCCCCAGGGAGGTTCTCCTGGTGCTGTCACTCTATTCCTTTTGGTGCAAGGTGAAAATGTTTTTATTTTCCCAGTATTTTAATAATTACCTGGTTTTATCCTTGTTTTTATTATTTTAAATGCAGTATACTTTTTTTAAAAAAGAGATGTGTGTTGTCATTGTTATGGGTTCTGTTTTTTTGGTTCACTCTCTGTAAGCCACCCAGAGACTATTTTTTTAGTAATTAGGATGGCATACAAAAACCTTAAATAAATAAATAATATTTCAGTAAAATGTTTAATAAAGCATTTAGTTTTGCAAAATTTAACCCTAAGGTAAAACTCTTCTCCTTTTGTTAATCTTATTTCTGTGTTTACCATTTCCATAGCATAATGTATGAGTCCAGTTATCGTGTTTTGCATATAAATTATATTGCATTTACACTGTTGTTCCTTTTACAAAATCATTCCAGCAGAACAGAATATTGATTGAACAGTTGTTACACATAAACATCCTAAAAGTATCATTCCCCATTTTCTGTAGTCTACTAATACCATCCCTAACATTAAACCACATGGTTCCCTTTGGGTTATAGTCTTAGTACAAACAAGTTCTGTTTCCCATTTTTCACATCGAGACAAATCCACTGTGGTGTTGACATTTGTTCCCTTTTTCTGTATATAAAGCATGTTTAGACAAGAAGTAAGGCATCCAAAACACTCCATTGTTTTTGATTGGCATTGGTTGTATGTACATACTAA
Source organism: Varanus salvator macromaculatus (assembly GCA_023646645.1). Taxonomy (NCBI): domain Eukaryota; kingdom Metazoa; phylum Chordata; class Lepidosauria; order Squamata; family Varanidae; genus Varanus; species Varanus salvator. The sequence continues at coordinate 13,928,061 of JAIXND010000754.1, read as the reverse complement.
TCCTGCTGCAGCAGTTTTGGTTCACTATACTCTAATGAATACATCTCTACATACCTGCAGACCTGCAAATATTGCATGTAATTTATAACTGCTTTCAAAATCATCTTCCATCATTTTTAGTATTTTCCATTGTAATCTTCCCAATGTTGATAATTTATTATATCCCAAGAATTAGCGACCCCCCACCCCTGTTCCGGTGCCTCCTAAAATGGTGTCTAAGAGGTCTCTTTTTTTCTCTTCCACATATCTTGTTTGCCTCTCCTCAAATTGTACATTGCCCATGTCCAGTCCTTACATATAGGTTTTAATTTTGTAACATTAAACAAAGTCATGTTTATATACAAGTTCCATTTATGTATTCTTGGGCCAAATACAAGAGACAAGTATAACAAGTATATTCCATATACTAAAGATCTTTTTACTTTCTTCTCATTCTCATGCAGCCCATCCATAGTATTTAGAAACATAGAAACAGAGCGAGTCAGAAGGGGCCTCCTGGGCCATCTAGTCTGACCTCCGGCACCAGCCGCCTCCGCTCATGACATGCCCACCATGTGCATGTCCAGCCTATCTTTGAACACCCTCACCGATGGGGCCTCAACGACCTCCCGTGGAAGCCCATTCCACGCCCTCGGGGTCCTAACTGTCAGGAAGTGCCTCCTGGTATCCAAATTGAACCTTGGCTCCCTGAGCTTTGCTCCATTGGAGCGCGTCCTGCCTTCCTCTGCAGGGCAGAACAGGCCTCTCCCCATCTCCATGTGACACCCCCTCACATACCTGTATGTTGCCAACATATCCCCTCTGAGTCTCCTCTTCTCCAAGCTGAAGAGACCCAGTTCCCTCAGTCTTGCCTCATACGGCATCCCCTGCAAACCAGCCACCATCCTTGTGGCCCTACGCTGCACTGACTCCAACCTGGCTATATCCTTTCTGTAATGAGGGGCCCAAAACTGAACACAATACTCCAGTTGCGGGCGCACCAGAGTCATGTAGAGTGGTAGTAATACCTCTCTTGATCTAGAAGCCACACTTCTGGCTATGCAACCAAGGGTGGCATTCGCCCTCTTGACCACCGCATCACACTGCTGACTCATGTTTAGCCTGCGGTCAACCAGTACCCCGAGGTCCCTTTCACAAGTGCTGCTCTCCAGCCACTTGTCCCCTAACCTGTACTTATGACAGCTATTCCTATGCCCCAAGTGCAAGACATTGCACTTCTCCACATTGAACGCCATCCTGTTGTCTCCTGCCCACTTCCATAGTCTGTCCAGATCCTTTTGGATCTGGTGTATCTGCTCCTCAGTTGTGGCCACTGCTCCAGTTTTAGTGTCGTCTGCGAATTTGATCAGCAGACTGTTCACCCCTTCTTCCATGTCGTTAATGAAAAGATTAAACAGGATCGGCCCCAGGACAGAGCCCTGGGGGACCCCGCTTGTCACTGGCTGCCATCCCGACGATTCCCCGCTAATGGTTACCTTCTGCTTTCGGTCAGTCAACCATGCCCTAATCCACCGGACAGTGCTTTGGTGTATCCCAAAACTCCTCAGTTTCTCCACCAGGATATCATGGGGCACTTTGTCAAAGGCCTTGCTGAAATCCAGGTATACCACATCCACTGCATCCCCTCCATCTAGCCATCTTGAAACCTTGTCATAGAATTCCACAAGGTTTGTCTGGCAGGACCTGTTTCTGCGGAAGCCGTGTTGTGTGGCTGTCAGCCTCCCTTCCCTATCTAGCATCACTAGATCTCTCTCTATTATGAGCCTTTCCATTGTTTTTCCTACAATGGACTTAAGGCTAATCGGTCTATAATTCCCCATGTCCTTCCTACTACCCTTTTTGAAAATTGGGACCACCGATGCCACCCTCCAGTCCTCTGGAACTTCACCTGTTCTCCACGAGGCCTCAAAAATGGAGGCCAGCGGGCGTGAGAGAACCCCTGCCAACTCTCTAAGTACTCTCGGGTGTAACCCGTCAGGGCCTGGCGCCTTTGTAATGTCCAATGCCCTAAGGAGCCCCTCGACTTCAAGGGGGGTGACTCTAATCTCTGCCCCTAAGTCCCCAGCCTCATCCAATCTCCTATACGGATATCCCCCGTCCTGCTTTGGGGAGAACACAGAGGCAAAATAGTCATTTAGCATCTGTGCCTGTTCCCTCATGTCAGTCACTGGATCTCCTTCCTCCTTATTTAGTGGTCCCACCACTTGTCTCCCCTTCCTTTTCCTATTTACATGCTGGAAGAAGCCCTTTTTGTTGCTCTTGATATTCTTGGCAAGTCTCAGCTCATAATCAGCCTTAGCCTTGCGAAGAATCCTTCTGCAACGGGCCTCCTCCTCCCGGTATACCCTTTTGTCTATTTCCCCCAGTACCCATTTCCTATGGAGGCTCCTCTTTCGTCTAATCCCCCTAACCACCTCCTTTCGCATCCATGGCGGCACTCTCCTCCGCCTCCCCACCTTACTGACCAGAGGTATTGTCAGGGCTTGCGCCTGCAAAACCTCCCTTTTGAGTGCCATCCACCCCTCCTCAATTCGCTTACCTTCCAGTAACCTATCCCAGGAGACTTTCCCCAGCCTGGCCTTCAGTTGGCCAAAGTTGGCCCTCTTGAAGTCCCAGCTTCTAGTGCTCGCCCTGCTGCACGGCCCCAATCCTCTGATCTCAAAGCAAAGGATGGAGTGATCACTCGCATCCAGAGCTCCCCTAATCTGTACTTCATCTATCAGCTCCTCCCTATTGGTCAAGACCAAGTCCAGGAAGTTTCCCCCCCTCGTCGCCTCTCGGACCCTCTGTGTGAAAAACCCACCCTCTAGAGCTTCTAGGAAGCGACGTGACCTGGCTGTCACCGCCGAGTGAGTCTCCCAAGTAATATCTGGGAGATTGAAATCCCCCATAATTACTGTGTCTCTCCCCCGAGATATCCTTAGAATCTGGCCTGTCAGGACATCATCCAGGGTCTCAAGTTGACCTGGAGGGCGATAACATACCCCCACTGTCAGGTCTCTTTCTCTGTCAAAACCCCTAAGTTTCACCCAGACTGCCTCTACCGAATTTCTCAGGATTCCCTCCATTACATAAAATTGTATCTCAGCATTACTGCAAGTGAAATTTAAGTAACATGTATTATCACACCTAGTTTGGTTATTTAATTCTTTGTACCATTCCTTTATCCTAATGTCTGGTAAGTCTTTAATACAAAATCTTTTATACCAAATTGAGGTTCTAGTCATTCATGTCTCATTTTTGTAAATTGGAAATAATAATCACCCTTGATATTGTCCCAGTTGGTATCCTCCCATAGATACCATAATACTGTTTCCCCCTGACTTTTTAGTGTATTATTAACACAATTTGCAAATTGAATGGAACCCGGACATTTTGTATTTTGGATATTCCCACTCTGATAACTTGTCTCTATATGTTTTACAGGAATGTGATAGATAAGGTTTCCTTGTAGAAGATTTCACTCACAGGTTATCCTGTACTTCCCTTCTGTTATTTTCCATTGTTACTATTTTTGTGTTTGTTGTTGTTGCACTTATTTCAGGAGCACTCTGTGATTGTCTCCCTATGTTCCCCTGTATTTTCCAGTATGTTTTCCACTTTATCCATGTGTTCAACAAATCTAATATCATTTGATTATTTTGATGTCCTGTAATGCATACCCTTTGTGAAGTACTTTGCTTTATTATTAATTCTCGTAATTAATTCATGTCCATTGTACAACTCAGTTGTTAATTGTCTATTCCCATTCGTTTTATTAATTTGCCTAAACCAATGGTATCCTGCATATATCCTTCCCCATGCTTTTTTTAAAATAAATTTTATTGTTTTCACTATGATCTAACTTTAAAAACATTGATTATTTAAGACATTGGATATACTGGGTTAACATCTTCCTCATTTTAACAGTCAATAGTCATATTCAAATCTACGCATAGTCCCATTTCTCTAGCTGATAATAGAACGAATTCCAAGTTTGGTAGAGATATATGTCCTCCTTCTCCTTCAGAGACAAGATCGATCTGTCCCTTTCCATGCAGTCCAAAATCCTTTTTAAGCTCAACTCTTCGGTGCATGGCTCTTCACTCCTCCCGTAGTGAGCAAATAAAATCCTTGCCATAGTAATTGCATATAAGATCAAATATATGATCTATTTATCAATATCATTAATATCTAATCAAAAAAAGCAAAAAACCTTCAGATTTAAATGTTTACATTTCCAACATCTAATTCACAATTTTAAAAACATTTCTACCAAACTTAGCAATAAGAACTATGTATAAGTCATTTACTTCTATCTATCTATCTATCTATCTATCTATCTATCTATCTATCTATCATTGTATACGTTTTCTTTATGTGAAATTACTAAGATTACCTTGATATTTCTTTCTCACAACTTTTACCGTTTCTATAACTCAATGTTATGTCCAACATTTTGTGTCTGTATTATCATAATTTCCTTAATTCATTCATCTTTCATTTTATACCCAAAAAGAAGTTATACGATCCTTTAATCAGTCTTTCATCCAGTTTTGAAATCATTTAATCAAATGTTACTAATTCCTTTATTGGATCATATATTCTATAGACTTCACATATCTCAATCATATTTGAACTTTATGCCACCAAGAAATGTCATTACCCTTATCATCTATAAACATGCCATCCCATTTATAAATCATATCCTTCAAGATATATAATTCCCTTAAAATTATCCATTCTCCCACAGAAATTTATGACTTCTAACATAGCTTAGATTGACTCTATAAACCAGGTCAGATTGTTTATCAGTCTCTTCCTTTTCCAAAACAGGAGCATCTATTAGCATAGTATTCATTAAACCACTTAGGTTTTCATTTTTTGCTTCTAGTGTGTTCTGGAATCTCTCCAATATGGCAATGGAATCCCATAATGACTTATTTGTTTGTGTTAATTGTTGCTTCTCTTGATCCATTTTTTCAATTTTCTCTTCAAAAACTTCAGCCTTCTTTTTCAATTCTTGTATCTTTTGTTCATTTTGTTTTATTTTAATACCAAAACCTGCACGTTGATTCATTAACTTCAAGACATAACTGTCCAATTTATTCAGTTCATCCAGCCTTTCCTTTTGTTCCAAAGCAAATTCTTGTATAGCATTTTGCATAGACTCTTGAGATGCTTGGATAGATGCTAGAGATGCTTGTACTGCCAAAAGTGTTGTTTGTAAGCTTTGAGAGGCAGATGTAGATGCCAAAGATGATAGGTATATTTTATCCATGATAAAAGCAAAAGGTGTAATTAAAACAATTTTGAAATAACCTGTTATGGTACTGGATAGCCACTAAATAGTAGCAAAAAATCACAGAGAGAGGAAAATAAGGGATTTTTTTTTTTTTTTGGCAAACAATGTATCTGTTAAAAAACAAAATGACCACAAGTGGGAGTAAAAAGTTAATTGTTCAACCATACAGGAGCTGGAAGAATCTGGTCACCATGTCTCCGAAAGGGAAAGCAGAAAAAAAAAAACTTCTTCTACCAATTAATGTAGAATACTGTAAGTTCAAATTTAATTCTTCGCCCTTGGGGAGATTAAACAGCAAAAATCTCTTCTCTTCCAAGTTTCAGATTTCCCCAGTTTCACTTAATCTCCCCTAGATTTGTTGGGCTTGAACTCCACAGGGAGACGTTTCCTCCCTCAGCCAAAAGGGCCTTTCTTTTGTTATTTAGATTGATGTTTATTTCACAGGTTCTTTCACGGGCAGTATTTTAAAAGGTTTAATTGCTCACCCAGCAGGTCTGATGTCCACTCTTAAGCTTCTTTTTGTTTTCTTCGCTATTAATCTGGCGCCGACAGTTTGCGAGGGGAGGTGCACCCCTCTCTGTCCGTTCACTGAGAATTCCCCTGAATTTCTCCCGGTGGGTGAGGAACTGCCTCCCATCACCAGGCAGGAGTATGCTCGGGCTTCTAATCCCTGCCCTGACAGGGCTTGGATGGGCCCCCCTGAGCCCCCTGTAGAACGGATTTCGATGTGGAGCACGGAGCCCCGTTCTCCACAGCCGTCTTGCTGCGACGTCAACCAGAAGTCTCTATCCTTCCCCATGTTTTTACTGTCCCGTTTTTAAATTTGTTGTTTATGCACAAACACTCTTTTTTGTTTTTGTTCTCGGGTATTTCCATTGATAAGAGGGTATTTCCAATTTCATACCAGTCATTTCCTCAGTTATACTAACTCCCCAGGAGAAGAAAAAAACTCCAGTAATCCACAGCATCTTCGGCGCCATTCTTCTAGTGCTGCTTTCATTAGACACATAAACAAAAGACAGGGACAGATAAAATAGACACGACAGCAACACTAGCCATAACAAAATGAGGTCTATTAGCAAAATCCTGTAAATAAGAGAAATAGTTACACGTGTGCTGCTTTCCACAGTTTTATTTGATTTCTGTGTACCCATTTTCTTTTGTCCCCCTCTAGTTGAATCTAATATGAGGTTGGATAAATATTGTCCAATACTACAAACAGTCCCCTCCATTTGGGCCTTAAATTATGCTCTTTTGGTCCTAATTAAAATATCCCACTTGTTCTCCAATTGGAATCATAACCTTTTCTGCTTCTACTGCAGATTTCAACTTATTAATGTTTCCCATTTCCTCCCTAATGCTCTTCTGATATTGTCCTCTTTCCTTCAGTACCCCAAACCAGTCAATATTGCATTCATCGTGAACGTCGAAGTCATCTGGAAACCCTAAGTTCATTTTGTCTCCTCACAGAATTTCATAAGGTAATAGTCTCCATTTTCATATGGGGTTACTCCTTATAGCCATTCGAACTTGTGGCAATTCTTCTGCTCAATCTTTCCCATTTTCCTTAACTAATTTTCTCAACATGTTTTTTTTTTCCTGTTCTAGGCAGCTTATCTGTAAAGTTTATGTATATTATTCCCCAAGATTGGTCAGTCTGTACTGACACCAATATGCCTTCTTGTTTCTCATATTCCCTTTTTGCCAAGTTACACAGAACACATGATTCTACGATTTCTTTCACCATTTGTCTCTTCCCTTTTCATTCCCTCAAGTCCTTATTTCTTTTTATAATCTTTTCAATACCTTCATGTCCAATCTCATGTATTTCTTTTAATCTTTGATACTTCTCATTATCTGTTTGCTGTAAAAGCAGTCTCTTTACTTGCTCCTTTAGCAGCTTGTCCTGTTTTACCAATTTATCAACGTAATCATTTCCTCTTATATAATAATCTTCCCCATTTATCTGATGTGCTTTTATCCATCCAAAGCCAACATCCTTCCCTTTTGCTTGGATTGTTTTAACATTACATAAATTTCCTTCCAATCTTCAATGTATTTTAACTGTTTATTTCCTGCATTCTTAAATTCATCCTTAGCCCAAAACGACAAATATTCTGTTATTCCTTTATACACATATTTACTATCATTAACAACAAAAGATTTCTCATTTTCTATTTGATTCACATATCTCCTTTAAGGCATCCTTTACTGCCTTAATTTCAGCCTCTTGAGCACTCATTTTATTTAGGATAACATCCCTCCTCTTCTTATTTTTATTTGGATTGTATATCACTGTCTTTATTAATCTCCTGATATTGTAAGTACTTTATATCTTCCTTTTCCCACATGTTGTTACACACATGCATATATCTGGGATCTTTTATTTATTTATTTATTTATTTAAATATTTATATGCCGCCCCTTGCAGCAGCCTCTTGTAGAATCCCCACCATTAAATATGGGTTCTTAATTGTTTGGAAAGGTATTCCCTTCTGATTCAGCCACACTGTCCATTGTGCTAATTTTACAGAACTTACCATAGGCAAGTTCCCTGTCAGAATGTATTTTAACACTTCATGCGGCGATTGTATCACCACCTTTGTTGTTGTTGTTAGTCGTGAAGTCGTGTCCGACCCATCGTGACCCCATGGACAACATTCCTTCAGGCCTTCCTGTCCTCCACCATCCCCCAGAGTCCACTCAAGCTCACACCAACTGCCTCAGTGAATCCATCCAACCACCTCATCCTCTGCCGTCCCCTTCTTCTTTTGCCATCTATTGTTCCCAGCATTAGATTCTTCTCCAGGGAGTCCTTCCTTCTCATTAGGTGGCCAAAGTATTTGAGTTTCATCTTCAGGATCTGGCCTTCTAAAGAGCAGTCAGGGTTGATCTCCTCTAGGACTGACTGGTTTGATCTCCTTGTGGTCCAAGGGACTCGCAGGAGTCTCCTCCAGCACCACAACTCAAAGGCCTCAATCCTTCGGCGCTCAGCCTTCCTTAGGGTCCAGCTTTCACAGCCATACTTAATCCTATCATGTATTCCCACTCTTGTAAAGCCCACATGGTTGTTACAGTGGCCTTTTCACAATCATTGCATTCTTCTTCCACAGATGTTAAATTCCTACTTGCATAGGCTATTGGTCTCAATTTACCTTCTTCATCCTTCTGATATAACCCTGCTGCTATACTTTGATTTGTCCAATGAGGACGAATATAAAATAGTTCCTCTTGCTTAGGCTGTCATAATTTTACAGCTCTCTGAACCCGCAGTTTTAATTTGTTCCAAACAAATTCAATTTTAATATACATTCCTGCAATATTAATCATTCCTAGTATCAGTTTCTTTATCAATGGCTTTACTAAGTACTAAGAACATTAAATTTTTCTATTCCTCAATATCCTTCAGTTGCTTTTCCTTAAAAACATGGATTTTAGTAATTACCGTATTTTTCGCTCTATAAGACGCACCTGACCATAAGACGCACCTAGTTTTTAGAGGAGGAAAACAAGAAAAAAAATATTCTGAATCAAATGGTTTACTGAACTATTTAATAAACTATGGGATGTGTTGGGATCTCTTAATCCCAGTTGCTTTACTCTCATGTGCCTCTAGCATACTGTGTGCATGACCCCCCCCCCCCATCCCCCACAGACTGTGCATGTAACTGTTAGGGGATGAAAATATCTTGTATAGAATCCATCTCTGCAGTCCCTTCAATGCCACATGTATTTCCTGTAGGTCTGAATAAACTGTAAATATTCTTTTGATTGCACACCCCCAGCATACCTGCTCTCTCTGGTTTTTCTTGCCTCTATCTTAGACAGAGAAGGTGAGCAATGAGGAGAGACCTAAATTCAATCCTCCAACTTTTCTCTCTTTTTTTTCATATTTAAAAGTGATGCTTAAGAAACTCGGGCTGCATCTATGCATCCTTTTGAGTCGAGAGAAATGTTCACTCAGTGGTCTCTTGTGTGTCATTTCTTCCTCTGGACCAAGGGCATGAAAATCTAACATTTGCACAGTTGCAGAGATCACTATAATAATTGTGTTTCTTGTATCCTCAATTGGGAAGGGAACTTTATATCCACATTGTTTTTGTTAAGCATTTAGAAGTCCCAGTTAATTATCCATGAGGTATTAAAAGGCCCAACCCTTGAAAGACAAAGCTGAATTGTGGGGAACTTTCCTTCCATTCCCAAAAGGTATTTCAAGCTCACTACACTTCTGCTGTTGAATCCTTTTTTTTTTTTTTCAGAACAAAGGAGTGATGGGTGTTTTCATGGGGATTAACCCTTTTTTTTTCAGAGAGGAGGAAAATGTCCCACTTTCCACTTTTTCACACCATGCATAATTTTGAACATCTTTGCCATGCTTCCCATTACTCATCATTTTCCTAAGAGAAGCAATCCTGGTTGTTGTAACAAAGTCTGATAGGGGAGCTGCTCCAATCCCTTGATTGTTTTAGTTGCCCTTCTTTGCACTTTTTCCAACAATGTCATTTTTCAGGTGTGGTGGCCAGCACTGTACACAATACTTTAAGTATGGTCATATTAAAGATTTGTGTAAGAGGAATATGATCTTGGAAATTTGATTTTCAATTCCTTTCCTAATTATGGCATTTCCTCCTAACATTTGACATTTTCATCAAGCTGTCCCCGCATTCTCAAGACCCTTTCTTGGTCTGTCAGCACTAGTTCAGATTCCATCAGCTTATACTTGAAGATGAGATTCTTTCCTCCCAGCATGCTAACTTTACACTTGCTTACACTGAAAGCATTTGCCGTTCTGATGCCCTTTTTCCCAGCTCAGAGAGATCCCACTGGAATTCCTCACAATCCCTTTTAAATGTTTTATTTTAGTATCATCAGCAAACTTGGCTACTTTATTGCTCACTTCTAATTCCAGATCATTTATGAACAGGTTGAAAAGCACTGATCCTAATGCAGAATCTTGTGAGAATACCATGCATTCTCAATGTTGGCTTTCAATTCTGTAATCAGTTACGGATCCATAGGACAACATGTGTGTGCACACACAGCCCTTATTCCATCACTGCCAGGTTTTCTCAAGAGTCTGTTGATGGATTTTATCAAAAGGCTTTTGGAAGAAACAATGTCTATTTGACTGCTCAGTCCATGTGTAGTAGTGACACTCTCAAAGAATTCTACTGGATTAGCAACACAGGCTTACCCCTGCAGAAGCCATGTTGCTTCTTTTAAAGCAGGGCTAGTTCTTCTATATGTTAACTGAATCTATCCTGAATAACACTTTCAACCAATTTACGCAGAACCAACAGAAAGCAAAGCAGCATATAATTTTCCAGATCCCTTTTAAAAAATTGTCCTAGAGTGCTGGTACATGGTTAGAGAGAACCAGCCCTCTTTGGAAAAGGAGGGAGACATTTCAGAGTGGTGGGGAGGAGATGGAAGGGGTGTCCTTGGCACCAACAGGATATGACAGGCTAAACAAGTGGACCAATTCAGAAGTGTCCAGCATTCCTGCTGTCTAGCCCTCACGCAGCAGGGGCCACCTTCAGGGCTGAATTCTTTCTGAAAGGAATGAAAGGAGGGGAAGCTTAAGTTTGGATCCAGCTCTTTGCATTGTCAATTGCTTCTCTCACATCTCAAAGAGAATGCTGCTTCAATGTATGCCGTTTCTTAACCTGTTAAACTTTAATAAAAGGATTGTGCATCTGTGCCTGCGCAGTGGCATGGGGGGGGGGGTTGGATCGGCGCGGGATGGCAATGCGGGATGACAGTGCGGGCGGGCAGCAGAGACTTTAGAAGGATTGTGCTTCTAAAGCTGTGCCTGCCGCGGCAGCGGCGTGGGGGGGGGTGGCGGATTGGTGCAGGATGGCAGTGCTCGAGCGGCAGTGGCGTGGGGGGTGGATCGGCGCGGGATGACAGTGCAGGCGGCAGAGGCTTTAGAAGGATTGTGCTTCTAAAGCTGTGCCTGCCGCGGCAGCGGCGTGGGGGGGTGGCGGATCGGTGCAGGATGGCAGTGCTCGAGCGGCAGTGGCGCAGAACGACGGTGTGCGGAGGCGTGGGGCGGCACAGTGGTGCGCGGCGGCGGCGTGGGGTGGCCACGCGCGGTGGTGCGTGGCAGCGGTGGCACGGGATGGCGCAGTGCGTGGCGGCGCAGAGCAATGGCGCGGGGCGGTGGGGCGACGGCGGCACGGAGCTTTCCGGTGGGGGTGATCAGTTCCCGGAGTGCGAGGTGGAGCAGGGCATGCCGAACACATGCCGGCCTGGTGGTGCCGGCGGGCGGGCAGCGTCCCGGGTGTCAGGCACATTTGCTCTATAAGACGCACAGACATTTCCCCTTACTTTTGAGGGGGGGGGGGAAGTGCGTCTTATAGAGTGAAAAATACGGTAATCTTCCTGTTCTCTTTTGAGTTACATTCACTCGGTGCAATAGATGCTGTCTGTAGGAGTCAAACCAGATGCCGTATTTACGCATGACATCTATACCTAAAATCATTTCCTCTGTGGCATCCTTGTCCCAAACAAATTCAGTTTTAATATGCATTCCTACAATATTCATCATTCCTAGTATCAGTTTCTTCATCAATGGCTTTCCTGAAACTGTTTCTAAAAGAACTTCCCTGAGTACTTTACTCCCAGGTATCCGCACTTTAGTTAACCTAATAGCTGCATCAGAATCCCAAAGAATTTTATAGCCAATTCCTTTTCTATTTGTACCAATTCCATACATCCTATCACTACCCGGTTCTTAATTATTTTTCCTCTATATTGCCATTCCCCTGGATTTAAGTACTTGGTTGATTTATTGGCAGCGGGGCAGCCCTATTGCTGCTCCTGCTGCTGTTCTCCCATCTCCTGTTGTTTAAGTTTCAACTGCTCTATCTCCTTACAGAGGTATTCACAGGGATTTCCCCCTCTGCTCTGCATTTTCTGAACTTGTTTTATCTTTATTACAGGTAACGATGGGGCTGATGGCCCTTGTTTCCTTTCCTGCTCAATTTTCAGCTCATTTCCCAATATTTGTATTAGGATATTTGTGGGGAGTCCATCCAAAGTCTTCATATTGTGCTCTCTTGCCTTCAGTTGATCTCACACTTGTCTCTCTGTTGGCTTCCTCGGGAAGCCAGTTGTGGGCCCTACCTTAGTATCCACTTAAAATGTTCCTCTTCCCAAGCTTCTGCCATGTACTATTCCTCTTCCTCTGGCACTAGCTCAGGCACTACCTCTGCTTCTTCCCTGCTGCCATCCATCTTGCAACCAAGTGGAGCTGTTACTGTACACCATCTCTTTTACTGCTTTTGTTTCCTTCCCCCAGGAAACCTGTTTCCTAGCTTCCTTAAATACTCTCTGCATCACTTGCCAATCTTCTGGCCACCCCACTGGCTGTATTCCTACTGCTCTTCTCTATTCCAGTGTTAATGCATCCAATCTTGCAAGTAATCCAGCATACTCTATAAGGTCAGGTAATTCAGCTGTTCTGCCCATATAAGGCATTCCTCGTATATATTCCACCCTTACTTCTTGGGTAGCCTGAGCCCTCTCTGTAGGCCTCACTATTTCACGATCCTTTTCTGTTTCTGGTTGTCACATGCCTGACAGTTAAATTCTTACAAAAGTATTATGCAAGAATGTAACAACACCTTCTTCAGGTTTTTGTTACCATGTCATCACTTCTCTTTTTGCCTTGCCTGATCCTGTACTCCCAGAGAATTCTCTTAAAGCATATGGGATGCTGTGCGTCCCTATGGTATCCATATATTCCTGGAAGTCCGGGAAGAATCTACCAAACTGTTGGGCTTCTTCCTCATTCATATCAAATCTGTCTCTTGCTGCCCAAAATCTTGTCGCCCATGCTACAGGCATCCCTTTTGGTTGCCCCACCTCCTGAGCAATTTCCCACAATTCTTTATTCGTAATTGCTTCTTCTGTTACTGTTCTATGCCTGATCTCCTAAAGCCCATCTCCCTCATAAGTGGTCTATGTTCTTTGGTATGCTGACACTGGTTTAACCTTTTTAGCTTTTATTATGGCACTAGGTCTTGTCCCTAATGGAGAACAATCTGGGTTCTCTGGGCAAGTACCATCTTAACAACACCCATCTATGTTATGGTAGGGGTGGAGGAAAGGGCTCTTCCCACTGCTACCTTCCAAACTATTGTCTCCATCATTCTCCTTTATTCTATTCTTCTTACATGCTCCCACCTTTATTGGTTTGGGCTTTCCTTTCATAAGTACTTCCTGTAAGGCTTGGGTTTTTTGTTTTTTTTTAATATCCAGCCTGGTAATCTGCTCCCTCTATTATTCTAACTGTTCTGTCTCTGCTATTAAGATCCCCTTTTTCTTCTCCATGTCTCAAAATCTGTCCTCTTTTTGCATCAATTCTCTGTGCAATCTGTGTATTTCTATTTCCAAGTTATTCATCCTTTCTTCTAAAACTTCTCCTTTGGCACATTCTTCCTTTAAACTCTGTATGTTGCTTCTAGACTATCATGCAGCAACAGTATTATTATCCTTAACTGTTTCACTGTATCTTCAATATTTTCCAAAGCACAGCCCTGCACTTTCATACATAACCACTGTTATATTTTCATGGGGGTTTCTCAGTCCCAAGCCCATGTGTTTGCTTGCTCCTTCATAAGCATCTTGTTCCTTACTATTAGCCACTGCTTTTCCTCTCATTTTCAATAGCCAGTCCTCAGATTCTGTTCCCAAATCCTGGGATCTAAAATCTGTCCCTTTTTAACCTGAAAGGGATTTCCATATTCCATATCCTCATTTCAGTCCTCTGGCTTCTGTTCCCAAAGGGTGCCAGTATTCATAAAAAAGACCCTTGTTGTTAGTTGCGACGTTGTGTCCGACCCATCGCGACCCCATGGACAACATTCCACCAGGCCTTTCTGTCCTCCACCATCCCCCGGAGTCCACTCACGCTCACACCAACCACCTCAGTGACTCCATTCAGCCACCTCATCCTCTGCTGTCCCCTTCCTCTTTTGCCATCTATTGTTCCCAGCATCAGGCTCTTCTCCAGGGAGTCCTTCCTTCTCATTAGGTGGCCAGTGTATTTGAGCTTCATCTTCAGGATCTCGCCTTCTAAAGAGCAGTCAGGGTTGATCTCCTCTAGGACTGAATGGTTTGATCTCCTTGTGGTCCAAGGGACTCGCAGGAGTCTCCTCCAGCACCACAACTCAAAGGCCTCAATCCTTCGGCGCTCAGCTCTTCCTTATGGTCCAGCTTTCACAGCCATACATTGCAACTGGGAAAACCATAGCCTTGACTATACGCACTTTTGTTGGCAGGGTGATGTCTCTGCTTTTTAGTATGCTGTCTAGATTTGCCATAGCTTTCCTCCCAAAGAGCAAGCGTCTTTTAATTTCTTGGCTGCAGTCCCCATCTGTGGTAATCTTGGAGCCCAGGAAAATAAAATCTGTCACTACCTCCATTTCTTCCTCATCTATTTGCCAGGAAGTGATAGGGTGGATACCATGATCTTAGTTTTCTTAATGTTGAGTTTCAGGCCAACTTTTGCACTCTCTTCCTTCACCTGCATCAAGAGGCTCTTTAGTTCCTCTTCACTTTCTGCCATGAGAGTGGTATCATCTGCATATCTGAGGTTGTTGATATTTCTCCCAGCAACCTTAATTCCAACTGGTGATTCATCTAGCCCCACCTTTCTCATGATGTGTTCTGCATATAAGTTAAATAGGCAGGGCAACAGTATACAGCCTTGCCGAACTCCTTTCTCAATTTTGAACCAATCAGTGGTTCCATGTCCAGTTCTCACTGTTGCTTCTTGACTCGCATATAGGTTTCTCAAGAGACAAATAAGATGGTCAGGTACTCCCATCTCTTTAAGAACTTGCCACAATTTGTTGTGATCCACACAATCAAAGGCTTTAGCATAGTCAATGAAGCAGAAGTAGATGTTTTTCTGGAACTCCCTAGCTTTCTCCATGATCCAGTGTATGTTGGCAATTTGATCTCTAGTTCCTCTCCCTCTTCGAAATCCTGCCTGTACTTCTGGGAGTTCTCGGTCCACATACTGCTGGAGCCTAGCTTGCAGGAGCATTACTTTGCTAGCATGTGAAATGAGTGCAATGGTGCAGTAGTTTGAACATTCTTTGGCATTGCCCTTCTTTGGGATCGGAATGGAAACTAAAAAAAAAGACCCTATCTGGTCCCAAAATTCTAAGCGATCTCTTAATTTTCTTGTTCAAAATGCGAGCCCATCTTTCCATTTGGTACCATCACCTTATTCCAAATAATCTAAGACGTCTTATATTTTACAACAACCTTAGTTGGACCAGCCTCCAAAAACACATTTCAGCTGGAGGCGTCCCTGTTTTGTTTTCCATTCAGTCATCTCTCCCACAGGCTGGTATTCCTGAAAACCTAGTCTCTTTTATGAGCCTGTTCATGACACCAATTATGTGACCATGCTAAAGCAGTCCTTCATTCAGTGAAGAGGAGACTATCAGGTTTCCAAGGAAAGCCCTTCTCAAAGAGAGGCTGAATGACAGATCTGATTTTAAACACTATGCATGTAACATTTATTTTATGATATAAATACAGAAGTATAAGAATACAAGTTCAGCAATCATCAGCAACAATATCATTCACACTTGCATTCCTGCAACACTCATACTCACAGCCAATAGACCCTCTTGGTGATCCATCGGGACTGTGGGTGACCAGTAGCAGCGCAGTTCTGACACACACAGGAGCTGGAAAGCCCAGTCATTTTATACCTTTAAGTTGATGCTATTGGCTTAGTCCAACTGGATCAAACTATGCACTCCTCTGAGCAGAGCTGACACAGAACGTGCTGGTCCTTATCTTGAACACACGTACTCTCCTCACATTCCATTCTGTCTCTGAATGATACAGCAGTGGGCTTATCTTATCTGTTAT
Organism: Varanus salvator macromaculatus; assembly: GCA_023646645.1. NCBI lineage: Eukaryota > Metazoa > Chordata > Lepidosauria > Squamata > Varanidae > Varanus > Varanus salvator. The sequence goes on along the minus strand of JAIXND010000754.1, from coordinate 13,911,878 downwards.
GTTCCATTCTCCAACCACTCCCGGCCTCTCAGTCTGGTCAGTCCCATCATGCTTTTTCATTCTTCATTTTCTTCTGGGTCTTAGGCCTTCAGGAACCCATGCACACTGTGACAGCTGTACTTCCCCTAAAGGGAGCAGTTTTGTAGTTTGTCCTCTAACATAAGTACTCCCAGTGCAGCCATTGTTGTCCCAGGCCTCAGTGGCATGCAGTGCCTTTTATTAGTTTTGTTCAGTGGCCAAGCTCTGCACCTAACGAGACAGGGATAGCTTGCTTTCAGTAATCTACACTCTGGTAATTTCCAGATTAGATTGCTGCAATGCATTCTTTGTGGGGTTTCCCTTGAAGACTGTTCAGAAACTCCAGCTTGTGCAACTTGGGACAGCTAGAATAATAAACTGGATTCTTCCAGCTGCAGGTTTGCATGTGCCCAAGAACTCAGTAAGCTCAGTCCAGATTTAATTATAGGAAGACTTTATTACTCCAAATTTCATCAAATTAATCCAAATTTCACCAAATTACTCCAAAAAACTAGAATCTCAAATGGTTTAGCAAGCAAGGCACTTACAATGCTCAGCATAAACCTGCCAGCTAAGAGGCTCCAATCAGCTGGAATGGACAGTCAGTGAAGCCTCTCGAGGTGGTTGATGTCTGAACAACAACAACACTGCCCAAGGGAAAATGACTAGCCTTTACTGACTACACGTGAGGAAGGGGTTGGCTGTTGCACAGGAGCAGGGACTAGGCAGTATGCAACTACTTGTTTACCTTGTCAGCAAGCTGAAATGTATATGATATGCAGCTTCTCATCATTGTACTCTATGGGACATGAAGTTTCCCATCCTCATTAGTCAGTCACAAATCATAACACCTGAGGCCTTTGTCAGAATCCTGGAATCTCAATTTGAGGAAATAAAACTTGGGTTCGTGGGAAAGACCAAGCATCCAGACCATCTGAGGCTTTATTGTTTTACCCCAAGGTTCCCGCGGTACTCTCACAATAATGCATGCATTACTGAGCAGGCAGAGATGAACTCTGCTGCAAAGCTTCAACACAACTAGAGAGTTTTTATACACTCCCAGTCACATACAGGTACAGGGCAATTGATGACAGAATGCCATCTGTCAGAGATTACAATAAGATTCTGAGGTCATCACATACAGAACAGATAAAGAAATGTCAGTCAATCACACCATAACAATGAGATTACAATATTTCTAATTGCCTGTATTGACACTTTAGTTCAGTAGCTTGAACCCATCTCCAGGTCTGCTTAAGACATGTAAATTCAAGCTACTGAGAAACTATGAACTCAGACCCTTATCTAGACTCTAGACATTCTGAATGACCAGGGCACATGACGCCCTCTGGGCTAGGAAGATACTTCCTTGTAAAACTGAATTCCAACAATGACTATTTACAATGTATATTTGGACTGAATGGCCTGTCTACTATAGCCCACAGCTAAAGGTGAGAGAAAGGAGGTGGGGGGAATGCCATTTTAAACAGTGACAGTTTGGTTTTGAGAAAGAAGACAGGATTTGATCCCACAATTCAAAAGCACACACAAAAGTAATGCTTTTCAGACAGGATTTACCCAAATTTTCCCAACACCTTCCATCAATGTCAATCAGGATTTTCATAACATCCTATAGCAGAAGCCAATTAACTAAGTGTAGGACAAAGAATGAGCTCATTAAGCTAATCATAACACCAAGCAGAAGCTTGTTAACTGGTACATTAAGGCAGGATCCCAGGCCAAACACAGCTATGTGTTCAGTCCTTTGGCCATCTCTCCCAGGGCCTCTGGAAAACAACACCTAGTGAGCTAAGCAAGATGTAGCTCTAGGGCAGCATTTCTACTTATGCCAAGCAAGGCCTAATACCTTCCACGGCCAGAGACCCAGGCCCTGATTTTTACAGCTCAAGTCCAATAGAAGGACCCAAATGTCCAAGCATATAATGCCACTTCTTGTTCATTTGCATTGGATTGTCTGTATTTTTCTGAACCCAATTAAAGGTGCTGATGCTAACCTGAAAAGTCTTATCTGATTTGGGACTGTAATACTTGATGGAATGTATATGTCAACCTGAATCTACCCAGATGCCATGATCCACATCTGAGGCCTTCATCCGAGTGTCAGCAATAAGGGAGGTTCAGAGAGAAGCAACACAGAGGAGAGCCTTCACATGGGTTGCCTTCCAGTTATGAACAGATGTCCTCCCTGAACCCTGCCTGGTGCTGACTCTATTTCCCTTTTGGTGCCAGGGTGAGACAGCCATCTTCTTCAAAACAGTCAATGTCATTTGACAGCATACGAGGAGAATTTATGTTGGTCTAGTTTTATTTAAATTGTAGCTGCTCAAATTATTTGAAATTCTGCCTTAAATTCTGTACACTCTAATTCTCTGCTGTGTTTATTGCATTTGTGGTTTCCATTATTTATGAATGTTTGTGACTCACAAAGAGAGCTTCAGCCTTTGGGTGGTAAAGAAACAATCAAGTGTGAAGAATTAACAAAGCAGTTGTTATGATACTCAGAACTTGGGCTCTGACACGGTTAGGGAGCAATCGGGTTGGGATGCCTGAAACCTTCCAAATGTGGAGGGTTACACACATCCTATATATGGTGGGAGGAATGCAGAGGCGAGGGTCAGCTCTTGTTCCTGCACCCGGAAAACACTTTGGAGTACATGGGGAGGAGGCAGGGGCACTGCCAGGACACTTTGGAATGGATGCAGGAAGTGCCTGCCTCATCCTTTCCCCATTCCCCACCCCCTGACATGCTGCTGAGGTGTCTGGTTACCTCAGGACTGCCGCCAGTGTGGTTCTTTCCACTCCAGGTGTAAGGACAGGGGGGGGGGGAGGAAGCTTTGGGCCAAGAGGCCCTGCTCTGATGATGCAGCAGGTTTCTGAGACTGGAACTGGGACCCTGAAAAATCCTATGGCCTCCTTGGCCCTGTCTAGCAGCCATGGGACTGTGCTGTTAAACTTGCATTTCATGTTGGACTATGAAATGAAAAGGGTCTGCTCATGTCACTGGAGGATTTTTAAAACCTTAACTCTAGCATGGGGGCCATTTTCTGGGGAAGCTGCTGGTGGGGAGGGAAGGGCTAGATCTCTCCTCACCAAAGTTGCAACCACCCTAAAATTGAAAAACAATGCCACCGCAAGCCCCAACCAAAAAGATACTTGTCAACAACAATCAGGTTTTTAAAACCCCCAATGGGTACATGGTGAGGCATTTCCAGGAGTGTACATTTAATTGGGGGACACATTCCAACAGGGCTTCCAGCTGAAGCTTCTATTCTGCCACCACCCTGGCTTATTAATAGCATTTCATAAGGGGTCTAGCTGTTGCTCTCAGTTTGTAACTCTCCTGCATTTGCTCACAGCTGCTGCTTCTCTCTTTTCTTTAAAAAAAAATTTTTTTGCTACCAAAAGAATGAGTAATGAGGGAAAAATGATACAGCTGCATATTGGTTCGGTTCATACATGTTAACCTTCTTGGGAATTTTAACTATGCAGTTTAAAATGATCAGACGCAGCAGGGGCTGTATGGTGCCTCATCCCCCCTCAGTCCTCCTGCTGTATCTTAGCTGACTGCAGAAGCACCAAGATGTCCCCAAGTTTTATATAGCTTTTTTAAAGGTAACAGTGGGTTATGAAGCTGAAAATTTTGTGTGTGCATTTTGCCAAATTGCAACATTGGCCCAAAGCTGCTCCCTGCTAATTATATTTTCAGATTTGTTTTTAAAAGGTGACAGGAAAGCACCCTTTGCAGCAGAATCCTTGTGGGAGGGGAAGTGCTCATGTGTCCCTGGATGCCCTCACATTCCCAATAGGCACATACATGCCTGTGCTACCCTGCTCCCCCAAATCTGTGAAAGGTGTATTTGGGAGGGACTGTCCTCAATTCTTTCCCTTCTAAGCAGGATCTCCAGGGTTTGGGGGGCTCCTAGGAAGCCCCAATTGTCCTTTCAGTTTTGTAATTTACCATGAAATGGATAGTTCCTTGGGAAGTGGCAGCTGGTGTGGGGCGAAGGACATGAAGCTTATTATGTTAACGTACAAACCTGTGTCCTTGTGTGGGGCTTCCCTCAGGTTTTGAAGTGCCCCCCACAACTAGAAGTGGGAAGTGACTGTCAACACTTGGGGGACACCTGGGGCAGCAACAGCAGAGAATTGTGCTGCACAAGAGGAAAACAGCCATTTCCATGAAGTGTAGTCACCTGGGCATTTTTTCACATGTTCACTTCCTGCAAATGGGACAGAGAAATGCCTTTTTAAAAAAATAGTGGGTAATCATGAGTAACCTTTGCAAGCTATCACTGGCCATCATTGTGGGGAGACACCTCCTAGATGCCCTAAAATAGATTTAGAAAAGCCATCTTTAACTGCCTTTTTCCCCTTCTTAATCAAACAAATTAAGAGTCAAGCTATGGCCAATGCTAAATGGCTTGCCATCGGTGGGGTGGGGTGGGGTGGGGGAAGTCTTTCCCAGTTGTTCCCAGGTACTGCTTTGGCACTTTGGGTTGCCTGGGAAAAGGAGTCACCTGCTAGCCCCTTGGCTAGAGCGGCAAGCTTTTCCACCATTTTTGCCAAGTGGCTTTCCAGTTTGCTGCTGCTATTCTCTGAGTCTGGACAATACAATAAGCCATGGTGGGTTTATTAAACACTATTCCAAGCCATGGCACATTGGGGTGGTTTTATACAACACCCTTTTGGGAAGTGTGCTGGGTTCAGGCCACATGCTAAAACACTGTGGCTTATAAACCACCATGGCTTATATATAAGTTATGCAAACACAGCCATTGTCCTTTTGATTGTAGTGATAGGAGCTGCTTATCTAGTAGTACCCCAAGTCTTTGGTGTTTTGTCATCCATCCAACTCCTATAGTGTTGCCCCTGAACTTCTTATTGTTGTTTGGGGGAAGTTAGGGGGACAACTTTAAATTTTATTCACTTAAAACAATTTCCACTAAAAGTTAGGTTCAAGGTATGAATGTGGATGCAAGTGGATGCTGTAACACAGGGATGTCCAACTTTTTGGCTTGTCTGGGCCACACTGGAAGAATTGTCTTGGGCCACACATTAAATACACAACCACTAATGAAAACTGATGAGCAAAAAAAAAAAAAAGGTCTGTGCATTATATTCGTGATATTCAGCACCACAGATAAGCAAAAAAGTCCTCACATAATAATCCTAACTATGCAGCAGCCCATTTGGAGAGTCTTTTAAAATCATTGAGCAGGTCCCAAGTTTGCAATCCCTAATATAGAAAATTAACATATCTAAGTAATAAAACTTATTACTTTTTATTTTTATTTTTTGATATATTTTTATTATAAAAGAGGGCAACAAAAATTAGTGGGATATTTTACATTGTATTTGAGAAACTAATGTGTCTATATCTTTTTTGATGGTGTTACAGTGTGCATGGGTTCCGGAAGGCCTAAGACCCAGAAGAAAATGAAGAATGAAAAAGCATGATGGGACTGACCAGACTGAGAGGCCGGGAGTGGTTGGAGAATGGAACATAACAGATAAGATAAGCCCACTGCTGTACCATCCAGAGACAGAATGGAATGTGAGGAGAGTACGTGTGTTCAAGATAAGGACCAGCACGTTCTGTGTCAGTTCTGCTCAGAGGAGTGCATAGTTCGATCCAGTTGGACTAAGCCAATAGCATCAACTTAAAGGCATAAAATGACTGGGCTTTCCAGCTCCTGTGTGTGTCAGAACAGTGCTGCTACTGGTCACCCACAGTCCCAATGGATCACCGAGAGGGTCTATTGGCTGTAAGTATGAGCGTTGCAGGAATGCAAGTGTGAATGATATTGTTGCTGATGATTGCTGAACTTGTATTCTTATACTTCTGTATTTATATCATAAAATAAATGTTACATGCATAGTGTTTAAAACCAGATCTGGCATTCCATCTCTCTTTGAAAGGAACTTTCCTTGGAAACCTGATAGTTTCCTCTTGACTGAATCAAGGACCGCTTTAGCACAGTCACAATGAAAGTAGTTGCAATTCTCAGCGAGTTCTCAAAGTGCTCATCAGATATTTAGTTCTAATTTTACTCTCATGCTTCATTCTTCAAAATAGTTGCTCATAAGTGGAAGCCTCACACTGCTTTAAAAAGCTAGGTTGTTTACCTGTAACTGTCATTCTTCGAGTGGTCATCTGTGCAGTCACACATAATGGGTACTGCACCTGCGCAGTGCCTGTTGCTGGGTAGAATATCAAAGCTATAATGGATTTTGGCTGGAACTCCACACCCCTCCCCCGTGATGCTATATAGGGCGGAGTGCCTGCCATTTTCCCCAGTCTGTGGAGACCGGCAGATTGCCCCCTAGTGAGGTGTGTGGTCGACTCGAGGAGTCGCTAGGGATAAGCTACTGTCCCATCCTCTGACACCGAGTGGGGCCGGTGGGCGGGTTGTGTGACTGCACAGATGACCACTTGAGTTACTACACTTGACCACTTGACCACTACAGTTACAGGTAAGCAACCTGGCTTTCTTCTTCGTGGTCTCTGTGCATCACACATAATGGGTAATTAGCAAGCTAACTGACCAGAGATGGGTCGGTGTCGTCAGAGGACGATGGATGAGAGGATGGCCCGTCCAAAGGAGCAGTTCTGTCTGGCTCGAACATTGAGTCTGTAATGCCTGGTAAAGGTGCAAGGAGTCGTCCATGTGGCAGCTTTGCAAATGTCTGGTAGCGGGATGCCTGCTGAAAAAGCTGAGGAGGCAGCCATGGCTCAGGTAGCGTGCCCCTTGGGGGCGATGGGGAGGTCCAGTTTGGCTAGCTGGTATGCCAGTTCGATGGTTTGAATGATCCATTTCCAAAGCCTCTGGGAGATGGCAGTGCCCTTGTCGGGATCAGAGTATTTAATGAAGAAGCACTTGGTCTTTCTAAAGCCCTCTGTGCATGATCGATAAAAGGTCAGGCATTGGCATACATCGAGAGAGTGAAGGGATTTCTCTATCAGGGTGGAAAGAGTGGGGAAGAACACTGGTAGAACGATGTCCTGGTTGACATGAAAAGCTGTAGTGACTTTAGGGAGGAGTGCTGGGTCGGTTCGCAGGATTACATTCTACTTATGGAAATTGAGGTAAGGTGGGTCTACGCGAAGGGCAGAGAGTTCACTCGCTCTTCTCGCAGAAGTAATGGCGACTAGGAAGGCTACCTTCCATGATAGCAATCTCAAATCATTCATAGCTAGAGGTTTGAAGGGGGCTCTGGTAAGTGCCTGGAGAACCACCGACAGGCTCCAGGTCGGTATTGACGGCAAGGCTGACGGGTGGAGATTCTGTAGTCCTTTGAGGAAGCAACAGATAAGCGTGTGGGAGAACACAGAAGATCCGGATAGGGGACCACCAAAATGGGAAATAGCCACTATGTACACTCTAATTGAAGTGGGTTTAAGTCCATCTTGGCATAGGGAAAGCAGGAAGGAAAGGATGTTATCAATGGAAGCAGAGTCAGGGGCAAAGTGGTTGGTTTCCACGAAGGTGATGAAGTGTTTCCATTTTGCCTCGTATGACCGGTGGGTGGACGGTTGTAGGGTAGATTGCGGGATGAAGGTGATCTGTTGCAGTGAAGAAGGGGTGGAGGAGACTCGGGTAGGGTCGCTTTGTACCGACCGTGGCTCCGATGCTGATGGATGAGGGGCGGGCATCGGGACCGATGGGCTTCCCAGAACCAGGGGTAGGCGATCGAGAGCAGTCAGTGAAGGAGCCATGCAGTGAAGTTGAGGGTATCGAGGTCGGGGTGGAGGATCGTTCCCTTCTCCTGCATGATCAGGTGAGGGATCCATGGTAGATGGAAGAACGTATGATGGGAGAGGTTGAGGACTGTTGGGAAACAGGGCTGTCAGGGCCACTATGGTGTGTTAAGAATGTCCCGTGCCCTGTTGCGGGCGGCCTTTTCCAGGGTACAGGTGATCAGCGGGATCGGGGGGAACATGCAGAGGAAGGAGCCTGACCAACTCACTATCATGGCATTGCCCCGTGAGTTCAGGCCCGACCCCGCCTTGGAGCAGTAAGTTCTGCACTTCGAATTGGAGGCCGTTGCAAATAGGTCCAAGGACAGAGTACCCCCACGGGAAAATAAGTCCCTGCAAATCTGGTCATCCAGTTCCCATTTGTGGGTTGACGACATCTTCCTGCTGAGAGTATCCGCCTCCTCGTTGTCCACCCCTGCTAGATGGATTGCAAGTAGGGAAATCCCCCTGGGGATACACCAGTCCAAAAGCTGCAGAGCCAGATGGGTCAGCGCTACCGACTTCATGCCGCCTTGTTCGTTTATATAGAAGACAGTAACTATGTTGTCGGAGACTACCTGTACCGACTGGTTCCGAAGGGTAGGTCTGAAGGAACATTAACGCCTTGAACACTGCCAGTAGTTCAAGAAAATTGATATGCTCGGACTTTTTGTGAGGCTGCCAGGTGCCTTGGGTGCATAGGTTGGTGCAATGTGCTCCCCAACCCATGAGGAAAGTGTTGATATGGAGCAAAATCGAGGGTTGCTGCTGGTGGAACGGAATGCCCACTGTAAGGTTGTCGTTGTTCGTCCACCAAGACAGAGTCTGGTGAACTGAGGCGGGAGGTAGGAGCGGTCGTCTTGGGGAGTCGCAAAGAGGTTGGAACATACTGTTGAACCAAAATTGAAGTGGTTGCATCCTCAGTCTGGCATTTGGGATGACTGTGATTGTTGAAGCCATGCGTATTTGCCCTCCCGCCCCCTCCTGTATTTGCCCTCCCGCCCGCTGAGATCAGCAGCAGAGGCCCTCCTCCAGGAACCCTCTGTGAAAGACATTAGGAAGCAAAGTACCCGGAGGAGGGCTTTCTCTGCGGTGGCGCCCTGCCTATGGAATGCGCTCCCCAGAGAGGTCCACTTGGTGCTGTCATTATTTGTTTTTCGGCACCAGGCTAAGACCTTTTTATTTCAACATATTTTAATAACTTTTAACATCAGCTATATAGGTTTTACTCTGCAGCCAGGGTGGATCTGGATTTTATTTGTATTATGTTTTATTTTATTTTTCTTATTTATGTAAGCCGTCCTGAGGCTATGCGAAAGGACGGCATACAAATACTCTAAATAAAAATAAAAATAAATGTGTCCTAGGAGCCTTTGGATAGCTAGTGTCGGGGTCTGCCCGCCCTCCTGAACCTGTCTAATCAAGGAGCAAAGTCTTTCCATTTGGGCCCATGGAAGGAACGCTCGTGCCTGAACTGAATCGAGTTGTGTCCTGATGAACTCAATGACCTATGAGGGAGTGAGAAAGGATTTCTCGGCATTAATGCAGTCCGAGGCCCTCCAGGAGGACGCATATAGTTCCGATGGCTGAATTAAGGTGGTCCCGGGAGGAGGAGACAATAAGCCAATCCTCTAAGTAGGGGTAAATTTGTACACCCTGCAGGCGAAGGTAGGTGCAGACCGGAGCCATGCACTTTGTAAATACCCTAGGAGCTGTGACGAGTCTGAAGGGGAGGACGTTATATTCAAAAGTATTGGATCTGACAGTGAAGTGAAGAAGCCTCCTGTGGTCCAGGTGAGTGCCTATGTGGAAGTAGGCATCCTTTAAATCTATGGAAGCAAACCAATCTTCTCTCTAGCAAGGGGAGGATATTTTGCAGGGCAGTCATGTGTAATTTTTTAGTTGTAATAAAGGCATTGATGCCCCTTAGATCGAGTATGGGGCATAGACCACCATCCTGTTTTGGTACCGTAAAGTATCTGGAATAGAAGCCGTGAAGGTCTCAGAATGGGAGATTCGGCAAATCGCTCCTTTATGGAGTAGCTGGAGCACCTCCTCTCTGAGGACCTCTGATGGAGCAGTGTAGTGTATTGGTCCTGAAGGGGGCACGGTGTTGAACTTGATTTTATATCCATTCTCAATGATGGAGAGCACCCATTTATCAGATGTGATGGACTCCCAAATGGGGAACCAGCTTTGCAGCCGGTCCCCAAAGGAATGGGGGGGTAGAGAAGAGAGATTAGCTTGCGCAGCCCATCAATGTTGCCCCTTGTTGGTGGGTTGGCGGCGATGGCCCTGTTGGTATTGCGTGGCTGGTCGTCCGCGGTTCCGCTGCTGGTGCGGTTGGTACTGTTGAAGCAGCTGGTAGTGTAGGGCTGGTATCTTGGGTAACGAGACTGAGGCCACTTACGACAGCTAGAGTTTGGAATTTCCATCTTCTGGGCAGTAGCTCGAGCGTTGTATATGTGCTCGAGCTTATGGTCCGTGTGATCATGGAAGAGACTGGAACCGTCGAAGGGCATTCCCTCAATCCGGCGCTTGGTCTCGTCGGGGAAGTTGCAGGAGCGTAGCCAGGCATGTCAATGAAGGGCGATGGAACCGACAAGTGTGTGGGAGTCACAGTCTACAGGGCCAAGGAGGTTTGGGGCCTTTGTATGGCATTGGAACCCAACTCCTGGTAGGCTGGCCCAAAGAACAGTGGTGGTGGTGGGGCTTGGCCGGTGCAGGAGGCCTTGGAGACGCCTCAGGAGATGAAGGCATTGGCTGGCTGGTGACTTGGCAGTGACCATGGAGGAGAGTCTCGGATTTCCCTGTCAGACATCAATCCATGAACAATGGGTTCAGGGGGATCCAGTGCCGCAGGAACCGGGGACTCGACCCTCTGGGGAGATCCGGGCGGCGTAACTTGCATCAGCACCTGTGGTGTTGGTGTCGAAGGCATCGGGACCGACGGAGCCGTCTGGATTGATGGAGTGGTCGAACCCGCGTCTCGGTGTGGTTCCGGGGCAGGTCTGTGATGTTTGCGGCTAGCCTTGTCGGTCTTGTCCTTCTTAGGCTTTTTCAGGACCGACAGATCCCCTTGGTCGGTGTGTTTCCTCTTCTCCTTTTGTTTGAGTGAGGAGGAATGGGAGGAGCAAGAGGTCTCCCTGGAAGCAGCTCCCTTGGATGGCGGACGAGGGGAGGTCATCATAGAGGGACCAGCTGGCATAGCCTGGGTGGCAAGTTCATCTGAGGCTATCAGGGCCTGATCCCAAAGGATCTTCCTCAGTCGATTTTCTTGATTTTTTCGGGCTTGTTTGGTGAAAGCCTGGCAGTGTCTGCATTTATCAGTGCAGTGCCCCGCTCCCAGAAAAAGAAGACAGAGCTCATGCGGGGACATTTTGGCCTCGCATTTGGAGCACTTTTGAAAAGCTGCGTGCTGAGCCATTGGATAAAGGGATAGTGAAGATGTATAGTACGAAGGTAAGAAGGTTTTATTTTTTTTTAATTCTTTAGTAAGAAAAAAGGGGTTGTTTAACTAGGGAAGGTAAAGGTAATAAAACTTGGATTATTTCAACTGGGAAGAAGGAGAGAAGAAAACAGCGATCAAAGTAGAGAAAGAGAGATAAATGAATGGCTTGAGGCAGTGCAATCAGCAGTCGAAAGAAGACTGGGGAAAATGGCGGGCACTCCACCCTAAATAGCATCACGGGGGAGGGGTGCGGAGTTCCTGTCAAAATCCATTAAAGCTTTGGTATTCTACCCAGCAACAGACACTGTGCAGGCACAGTACTCATTGTGTGTGATGCACAGAGACCACGAAGAAGAACTGAAGCCATGCATGCGTACAAACAGCGAGAGCATACGTACGTTTATTTTACATTACATTGCAACGTTGTCATTTACAAAGTTCACACTCGAGAACCACACAATCAAGTTACAAAAAAAGCTCAAAATGTTTTAAGTTTGTGATTTTGTGTTGGGCCACATTCATAGTCATAGAAACATAGAAACAGAGCGAGTCAGAAGGGGTCTCCCGGGCCATCTAGTCTGACCTCCAGCACCAGCCAGCTCCGCTCCCAACATGCCCACCATGTGGACGTCCAGCCTATCCTTGACCACCCGCACCGATGGGGCCTCAACGACCTCCTATGGAAGCCCATTCCACACCCTCGGGGTCCTGTCAGGAAGTGCTTCCTGGCATCCAAATGAAACCTTGGCTCCCTGAGCTTTGCTCCATTGGAGCGCGTCCTGCCTTCCTCTGCAAGGGAGAACAGGTCTCTACCCATCTGCATGTGACATCCCCTCACATACCTGTATGTCGCCAACATGTTATCATCCTGGGCTGCATGTGGCCCATGGGGTATGAGTTGGACATGGTTTTTTGGAGTATGTCATTTGTTAACTTGTTGGACTCCCACAGCAATTGGCAGAATCAAGTGGAGGTAAGCCCACAGATGAGGATTCACACAGACTGCTTTATTATACAGTATTAGTTGGAGCCACCTGCACTGTATTTACTAAAATTTGCTTATTAAAATTTACCTCTGGTGAGGATTAATTTGAACTTTGGAGCCTCTTTTTGTGTAGATTGTGCCATTTTGGCCACACAGGTTTTGGCTTGCTTTATTTATTTATTTATTTATTTACATATATTTATAGGCCGCCTATAATTGCTGAGGCCTTCCTAGGTGGCATTACCCTCCAAAAGCTGGGAAACATGGGAAATTACTAATAAGTATAAATACTTGCTATGATAATTTGCATTACAGAACTGAAGCTTGAAGTGGAATGGGAGAGAACCATCACCAAGCCAGTAGAAATTTCAAGAATGGATAAAAAGGCCTTGAAGTTGCTCACCCAGTGACACCTAGTTATCTGCACTTTGGTGAGATGTAGTGTGTTTCTACAAATCAGAGTTGCTATTTCTACATTATCAATTATGCATTTGGTTGCCATTGAACTTTGCCTATCATGTAATTTTAAGGCAAACCTTGACATTTGTGCTTTGGAGAAAGTATTTTAAAGGATACACAAAATTTTGTATGATGAATGAACTGGGGATGGGGGTGTTCTGAACATCCCTACTTCAGACATGTAATTGGAACAGAAGGTGTCTGAGTGTTATGCTTTGTGAGAAACATATTAATATGTAGCCAATCAGCTTTCTAATCTCTGTTCCACATCTTACAGACAAAACAGCTACTTGGCATTGCAATACAGATGTCTGAAACATTTGTCAGGACACTTTGAAAAGATTCCAAAAACTTGGGTAGAGCCAAAAGTTACTAGGTCATAGGTTATTACTATTTGTGAAACCCAAGCTCACTGTTCTAAGCTTGTTCAAGTTTTGCTTTTTAAATAGTAGCAAATAATGGCCATTCCTTGCCCCCTCTCAAGCTAAAACCGCGAAACAAAATGGAGTTATCACATTTATACCTAAATTTAAACTCACATGTTGCTTTTACTGAGGAAGCACTGACTGCTGCACTTAAGTTTGCAAAGGCAATGCATCTGGCTATGGTAGCTTATTTTCTTGCAGTTACTAATAAATTCGCTCATCTTTTTCACATTTTTATTTGAAAAAAAACCCACATAATTGCAGAAACAGTTCATGAGTGTGACTACTGCAATTCTGCTGAAATCCATTTCAGACCATGCCTAGGACTTAGTATCTCTGTGGAGCTAGATGTAAGAAAGCCAAGCCTTTCTGACTTAGAAAAGATGGTTGGCTAGCAAGCCCAGCCCAAATGTGTAGGCATCTGTTTAAGTCACACATTGCTTTAAGGCAGACAAATAGAGAAATCTGAAGCAGGCAAACACTAGATGCAGCCTACCATGCATTGCTGGTATGCAGACCTTGTTTTGCTTATGCAAAACCCGTTGTTTAATGGATTGCTGTCAGTATTTCTTGTCCTTAGGCATCTGTCAGAAGCCTAAGCATCCCAGGAGTAACCACCCAATTTGAAGCCCACTGTGGGGATTGGTCCAATTTTTCACCCACCAGTGGGTGACTGTACTGTCCTGTTGGAGTAATGCTACGTAAGGGTAACATTAAATGGTGCCTGGTTTAGGTTACTGCTGTTCAACAGTGCTGCTTGCCACTGTTAGTGTGCTGGGAGAGTCTTGATGGTGCAGGGTCTTGCTAGATGGCAGCTAGCAGAAGTGGGGATGGCTTCAAATGTGATCCTAGCCCTGGCTACTAGTATGTATGAGGCAGAACTGAACTGGTATTAAATGCCAACACACACACACACTCTTCAGACTGCAAATCAGACTTAACACTATTATGTAGATATCAGATTTTGTTGCAAACATCCACAGTTCATAAACAAATGGTAAAACAAACTAACATGAGTGAGCTTATTTATTAAATTCTACAGTATTAAACAGAATGAGATCTCGGCAAACAAGCATCATTTTCAGCAAAATAAAGACCTCTCAGAACATTAGGATGACTAGCAACATTAGGAAGCTGCTAGTCTCAGCTTTTAGATTCTAGAACGACACCGCATTCTATAACTACATGTAGGTTTTTTCTTCTGCTTAAACTTAGCTAGGATTGTGTGGTGTTTACTGCAAACAATGTACATAGAAATGCCAAGTGCCTTCTCAACATATGGGATAGTTTGGCAAAGACTTTAGCTTAAATAATAGGTAAATGCTTCAATGTAACAAGTATTTACAATGCAACCTCAGTGACACAGCCTGCCCAGTTGCAGCCAGGGATCTTAATGGAGTGGTTGACATACTTGATAGTTGGCAAATGTACATAAACAGGGTTAATGCAGCCATTACCTATCATTGCTCACTCTTTGTTAATAATGTGTTTGCCCAGATCTGACTGGTGGACCTTCAGTATGTTAAGGTTAATTTGAGTCTTGTTTCCTGGATTATTCTTACAGCAATTTCCTCTCTGATATTAATTACAAAAGCACTTTATGACAACTTTACAAGGCGCTGAAGAGTGCTGCTACTTTATGCTGAAATATTTTTCAGATCTGTTTTTGTTTGGCTGTGAAATGGTTGATTGGGAATATTTGGTTTGTGGCCAAGTCATTAATCTCATGTGGACAATAACTAAAGATTAGCTGTGCACAATATGTTGTATTACATCAGGTCAGAATACCCCACCCACCATGTGTGACAGCCTGACAGAGGTTCAATAAACTTCCTATTTTGTTGCCTGTCTGGGATTTCAAAAAACAGTGGAATTTTCAAGCACTGGGCAGGTCACAACATACCTTCATTTTGTGGGTGAAAGTTCTTCCTATGAAACATCACTGGGAAGTGGAGATTTTTCCTTGATTCGAAAGGTTGAACTGACATTTCATAATGTTAGGATTTGTCTTGTGTTGGCTTCTAACAAGGCAGAACTCCATGCTAGCTTTAAAAGAATCTCAATGTGTGGAAGAGTTCTAACAAACAGCATATCGGTCAACACAGATTGTTATAGTTCAATAGCTTAACCCATTGTTTATTAGCATAGCTTACCATTATTTGTAGGAACATATTTCCTGGTGTGTTTAGCTGAGCAGTCAGTGACAAGGGATATAGAGTAACAAAAATCACTTAATGTGACAGTATGATTAGCATAACTTATGCATATAACAAAACTCAGACATCCTACTGGCACTATACCAAAGAGGCAGCAGGAGGGATAAAAGGGATCTTTGCCTGGTTCTTAGCACTGTGTAGCAAAAAGTAACAAAGAACTAAATAGGCAATCATTATAATAAGGTAATAAGTGGCAGAGATAATAAGGAAATCATTTTGTTTGCTCACTAAATGATTTTGGGTCATCAATGACTCTCAGGGTAAGACATCTCACAGGGTTGTTGTGAGGGTAAGATGGAGGATTATATTTCCTTGAGATCCTTAAAGGAAAGGAGGGGCAGGGCTGAGGGCTCTGCCAGGGAGGACTGCATTCTAACCGGCCCAAAGTAAAGAGTAAAAGATAACTGCCCTTTTGTAAAGAAGCTTTTAAAAACTTGATCAAGTTTCTAGAACTTTCAAAGCTTGACATCCTAACAGAATTTATAAGAAGCAGTGATATCATTAAACTCAACAGGACTTAATATAGGAAATGTGTTGTAAATAAGGCAATCCTCCTAAGCTAATGCATTCCTATAATTTTCTCATGCATTTATAACATTCTATGAATGCCTATTTACATGGTTCATCTTTGGCTTTCCACATAAGTTGTTAAATACACTAGTGCTTTATTGTCCGTAGTCAGAAGCTAATGCAATTTAAAAAATAGCTTGTAGGACCTTCTCTGGGGTAACAGAGAAGGAAATTCACAGCAGCCACAATCCATCACCTACCTAATATTAATGAAGGAATTCCTGTCAGTTTTAGACACCATGAAAATATCTGCATATGATATAGCTTTTCTAGATGCAAATTTGTAGAGATCTTTCTCCAACCACTTCCTATATGACAAAAATCAGAAGGTACTTAGAAGTTATATGAACCTTTTACAGTACCTATAACTATTTACTTACTTCTCAGTAAGTATGAAATCATATTTGGAGGTATGTTTCAGGACAAACAAGAGAACTTGCTTCTAGAAAATTTGACCAGAATGACAGAGGCAGTTACAAAGTTGAATTAAAGGGTTTCATGAAATGGAAGTCTCTTTTGTGCAACTAGTCTTCTGGGGCTGACTTCAAATCAACCTTGGAGAAGTCTGCAGAGCTGTACAAAATTATGATAGTCTCAGCATTATTCAAAATTATTCCTCTCTTACTAGTTCTGGTTTACCCTTTTTCTTTTCTCAGGGAAGACAGACAACATTCCATATATAGGACAGTCAATTGCAGAAAGTACCATATTTTTTGCTCTATAAGACGTGCCTGATCATAAGACGCACCTAGTTTTTAGAGGAGGAAAACAAGAAAAAAAATATTCTGACTCAAATGGGCACATAATCACAGGCACATTCCCCATCACTTCCCCATGGGCTGCACATCTGACAGACTTACTGCACACACACATTCGCTCTATAAGACGCACAGACATTTCCCCTTACTTTTGAGGGGGAAAAAGTGAGTCTTATAGAGCAAAAAATACGGTATCTCTATGCAGCACCAAGAAATTCAACAAAAACAATTTTAATACAAAATATTCTGCTTTCAGACAATAATCCAAAAGAGCTACAGTAGCAAAGACTTTTCCATTATTTTAGAAAATATTCACACAAACAGTTCTTCCCACTATACCCACTATAAAATAGTTCTATCATGATCATTCAGTAACTTCACAGTACTGCAAAGACAACAATAAAAGTAGAACATGAACAATAAATGTAATGGTTTAATGTGGCATTCTTGCTTATTTTCATGGTGCAATGTGATGATGTCAATGGCCTGGTTCACATACATGGGCTGTTGTTTGCATGTTAGTGCAGACTGCTTGATCATTCCTGCCTGGCTCAATAGTTTAACCTTTGATTTCACCTCTGGAAAAACAAGTCATTGCTCCTGGTTTGGATAGCAAGTTGAACTACTCAGAAAAAGCAAATCAGGGATGTCTTGGTTGTTTAGCCAATACAACAGCAGGTGATATAGAATCATGTGAATTGGCACACTGATTTGTTCACAACAAGCCAGAGTTTAAGTGTGAGCTAGGCCATATATATATTAATACTTACTTGTTGGTCAAGAGATTGGGGGACCTATTCCTTCAGGTAGTTATAACATCCAGTACTCTGTTGTTGCACATTTACATGTGCTTGAATCCAGCTGAGTCCAAGGAATCTCAAGTGAACTGTGTGCAAGATTGCAGTACAGATTCTTTAAAATATAAATGAGAGAAATCTTTTGAAATAAAGGGCAATAAAGGTACTGCATTATCAGCATCCAATAACCCATGGGATGCAGCTTTCATGATGTATCCAAGGTTTTCAACTCCTAACCTACAGGTACTCTTGTGCCTTTTAAAGACAAAGATTGTCACCAAGTGCAGCATCTCCTAATAGTTAAAGGGAAAGTACACTTACTAAACCACACCCTATTGATCTAGCTATTCAGGAAAATTTTGAAACCAACTTAAGTATTATGTACATATATCCAATTTTAAAAACCCCAGATAAGTGCAGTTAGCTTATAGTGATTATTGTACCAATATGAAAACTAATATATTAAATAAGTAAAAATAAAAAACATACACCATGCAAGACCATAATGGTGTTCATCATTTTTTCATACATAGTATTTTGAATATTTTTGGCAATGCTGATCATTTTCTGATTAGCAATATCCTTTGAGGTGCTACTGCTGCTATTTGCCTGTTTCTTACTTGTCTGACAACAGTTGTTTAACATCCTTTAAACATGTTTTATGTATTTGCTCTAACTTCTTTTGAATAAGTTTGTTATTACAAAACCTCTTAATTTTCATTTTGCTAAATATGTCCTTCTGTGTGACATGCCAAAGTATTTGCTATTTGAATACACCATTTCCAGAGGCTGTATAATCTTTGAAGTTTCTTTTTAAAAAGAGCTAGGGGCAAATCCACTGTATGGTCTCAACTTTAGAAAGCCAATTTCTTTACAGGTGTTCGCATATCCATTCTTATCTGCTTCTTTGGTGGATAATAATCTGTAATAAAACCAAACAAACAAGTGAGCAATTAGAGTGCAAGGAGGACTGCAGAGTTCCTGTATGTTATGCAAGATCAGTTGGCAGAATTCTGGACAATATCACATTAGAGTGCAGATTGCAGCTCTCATAATTCTGAATGCCTGTCCCAGCCCATTAAAAAAAGAAACCTCCACATTCCCTCAATATAGAAAACTAGCCTATATGTGGACTCTATAAAATATGAAAACAGCCTACATAATTACACACATTACCATAAGAATTTATTCTTTTTTAGTCATTGGAAGGTAGAAGGCTCTATGCTAAGTACTGACTCACACTTCCCCTTCTCTCACTGGAAATAATCTTCAGCCATTTTGTTGGAGTCACAGACTTTGGACGAGCTTATCTACTACTGGATTAATTTTCTTATGCAAAGGCTAAGAAACTGGATCTTGTGCCCCTTTGCACATAGTATCCTTTGCATGCCCAAAGAACTGTCCATACACAGGACAGGACTTCATTGCAGAACAGCTGAGAATAAAATGCTATCATTTTTTGCAAGTGAAATGCCTTCTTTAAATGCCAAGAGGATTTTTACTTGACAATATTTCTTAAAATATATTAGAATAAATATTAATGCCATAGTTACACATATGCTTCATTCAGAACTATCATAAATTACAAACAACAATCAAATCAACTCCCAAATACAGTAGTACTTTGGCTCATGAACTTAATCTGTTCCAGGACTCAGGTCATGACCCAAATTGGTTGTGAGCCAAGTCAAATTTCCCCATAAGGTTTAATGTAAATAAGGTTAATCTGTTCTGTAACCCTTTTTTTAAATCACAAAAAAACTGAAACAAAGATCAACAAAGTAACAAAGAACTGTACAGTGGAGAACATTAACCTAGGGGGGGGGAGGTTATTGTTTGGAGGGAAAGTCCAAATGGTAAGTGTGCGATAGTGATCGTGCTTGGGGGGACAGGAGGGGGAATGGCTGTGATTGTGCTTGTGCAGGGAAGACGGGCGCGATCGTGGTCATCTCCCCCCCCCCCACCCAGCACGACTGCGATTGCACCTGTGCAGGGAAGGCAGGTGCACTCGCAATCGTCACCTGATGCAGAGTTCGTGACCTGTGGCAAAATTTTAATGAAATCCTGTTCGCAACCCAATTTGGTCATGAATGGAGGCATTCGCGAGCAGAGGTACCACTGTACAAGTAACTTTGAGGCTATGGAAAACAAGAAAATCTGCCTCAATAGATTTTAATTTGCTTAGCTGAATGTTTTGGCTAAGAATCTAAGCTTAAAAATGAGACCAAGACTGTACTGAACCTTGATTTGTACCATTGAGGTGAGGGCTTTTGTTTGAGATATATAAATACTACACAGCTATTCCTATGGATAGTCTGGGATAATTTTGTGTCCTGGACGTGTTTGTTTTAAAGTAAAAGAAAGCAATCTTAAATTTGCTTTAAGACTTTGTGACAATTTCTAGAAGAATAATTGGTAGGATTACTTATGTAAATTATAGTACAGAATGTGAGCTAGAGGGATTCCAAAAACCTGCAAATTGTGTATTTCCTAAACACTATCACCACTGGTGTTTAAATTACATCCATTTTTAACAATAAGGATTCACATCCTCTGGAAAGTCATCCTTTTTAATGCACTGATATTCAACAGCATATTATGAATTAAATTCAATACATGTTGTGAGAACAGATTAACTGGAGAGGCTGGTTAAAAAGAGGAATTACAAGCAGGTTTTGTAATCCTGATAAATGTGAACTAGAGATCATGCTAAATGTTGGAATAAATTGGGAAGCTTCTGCAGTATAGAATCTTTGAAATTCCCTATTTAAAATTTAAAACAGAACTCAGTAAATTGTATCTGCAAGAAGACTGATGTCAGTTTGAGCTCTGAGCCTTGCAGCTTTTCTACCCAATGCATATAAAGCACTTAATATTCTTTGCACATGGTTGTTTACTAGGACTTCAGATGATAGTGCAATCCTCCAGTTTCACTTTTGTTTTTATAGCATTTTTCCAGTTTTTTTCTTCTTTGTTTTTTTTACAGCAGAGAAAATGAGATATTGTTTGTGAAAGCAAAAGTAAAAATAGTTTCCTGCATCTTTATGTATGCTATTCTTCTACAGCGCAATGCCATCAAGAGTTTATGTAGTGGAAAAGTAGCCAAGGAAAAACATTTTGTGTAGAACTCAAATCACAATTCTGTGATAAAACCAAAATTAGATATTCAAATCAACAGTTTTGTATATTAAAAAAAAATCCCACTGGCAAACCCACATTTGTAATGTACCACAGCCTAGACTGTAGGTGGAGACTCTAACAGCTGAATCACTCATTATACAAAAAACATTCTTGCACAGACAAAACTAGCAAGTTAGCCAAAACATTCTTTTATTTAAGAAATATTTTAATTGTTAATTTAATTATTAATTTATTAATTTATTAATGTTATTATTTATTAGTTTTGAATTTTAGCTTTTGTTAGTTTTAATTGGGACTATGAGATGGGCCAATTTTAATTTAATTTTAATTTTAGCGGTAGGTCGTTTTGTGTTTCAATTTCATGTTTGCATTTTTGTATTATATGGATCTGCTGTAAGCCACCCTGAGGCTAGCTGGCAAGGGGCGGCATAGAAATTTTTCAAATAAATAAATAATAAATAAAACACTGATCTAGAAACTCTTTCTGGAGATCTTTCTAGTTTCCTATGTGCAGTTTTTTTTGTAATCACTATAGTGCAACCCTATGAATGTAAATTTTAAGTTCCCTAATGTAAGGGAATATGGGGATTACTCGCCCCAAAATGGATTTAGGATAATGGCCTAGCCTATCACATTTCTACTTGGAATCACATGTGTCGCCATCCACAAATCTTTTTGGTATGTGTGAGTGAGCAGGCAGGAACAAATTTTAATTCATCAATTTATCATTCCTAGGCCTCACAATTCAATTGCAGAATGCCTGCCAGAGCTGGAGGAACAACTTATGCTTTGCTGTTTTCCACATCCCCCTCTATTTAACATATGGCTGTTATGGTATTTGTTTTGTGCTTTCTTTACATTGTGATACTACTAATAGCGACAAACATAAGTGACAAACATAAGTTCAAAGTACAAACGTTACGTACCAGTCAAAGATGTCTGCCTTTGCTTCTTTCCTGCCAGAGTCTTCCCTGTCAATTTTTGGGCAGGCATATGTTTTTTCAACACACTGCCAATATGGTGAGGTTTGGATTCCTTGGTTACAACTCTGTTCATAGACTGTAGGGGTTTGCGAGCATCCCCTATCATACAAGTGTGATAGAAAGTAGGGACCTCATGGTTCTGAAGCTCCTCCCACTGCAAAAAGCCTTCTGTTGGTATCTCTTCCAAGAAATCAAAGTTCCATCTTTGTTTGGCCCTTTCCATACAGGTGTACATTATATTCTGGAAGTCTTGCTGTAGATGATCATGGTCTACAGGGCCAAAAAGATTCCTCCTTGCATGGTTTGCTTTTATGGATCCCAGCAACATTGTCTCTCCCTTCCACCTGTTGTTTATGTGAAAACAGTAGCCCACTTCCCTGCCAAGAACAGAAATATACTCAGACATCTTTCACTTGCAAAAAGCTGTGGTATAAATAAATAGCCACAAGATGAGGGAGTTGTAACAATCTAGCTGCTGCCCCTGGGATATATTCATCCTCACTTTGTTTTTAAGGAAGCTTCTAATTATGTTCCTTATGGAGATGTACAAAAGGAAAAATGTATGGGCACATATTGTGTCCAATGGGTCAGTGCAAAGAAAACTTGATCCTGCCTTTCAAGATTCTAAGCATAAGAGAACTGTGTTGGATCAGACCAAGCATTCTGTTCACACACTGGCAAATAAGTAGAATGCAAGTGTAACAGCACCATCCTTTGTAAACCACCCAGAGAGCCCCCTGGGCTATTGGGGTGATATATAAATTTATATAAATATATAAATCTGTGACCATGACTTGAAGCATAAAACTGCCTCTTTCTGCACCTTCTTCACTATCTGTTTTTATACAATATTCCAAGTTTGGTCACACAATAGATTTGCTTAAATGCAGTCTATTGGTACATATTTCTGATTCCTAATTATGCCCAACATAGAATTTGTATTTTTCACAGGAGCCACGCACTGGGTCAATGTTTTCATTAAGCTATCTACCACAAATCCAAGAGCTCTTTGTCAGTTACCACCACTGGTTCAGATCCCATCAGTGTTTACTTGATAACTGTGATTTCCTGTCAGCAATCTACCTAACTTGCTTAGACTGAGCTGAATTTGCCATTTTAATGTCCTTTTTTCACATATGCAAAGCTTGATTTATGCTGTGATTCTTCAGCATAACAGGAATACCTATAGGATATTGTAGTGGACATAGAAGTTAGCATAAGAAGAATCTCTGCATTTGTTTTAAAAATACAGGCAGTCCTGAGTTATGAACAAGTTTTGTTCCTGAGAACGCCTTTTAAGTTGAATTTGTATGTAATTTGGCTCATGAATATAAAATGCATATAAAACACTTCAGAAAAACTTCCAAATACAGTGGGGCCCTCCACATTTGCAGGGCTGAGAAAGTGGAAAAACCATAAATATCTCCAGTCTCTTCTCAAAACTCACCAGTCCCTCCTCTTCGCAGCACGAGGATGCAAGAGCTTTCCCTCTTCAAATGTGGTGGGGCAGGAAGGTCAGCTTTCGAGACCTCCCTCTATCTTTTCACTTCCTTTCTCTCTATGGTGATGCTTTGGAAGCCTTCCTCTGATGATTTTTCCCAGTAGGCCACAAAACTCCAAAAGGTTTTCTTTTGATCTGTTTTTCTTTCACTCAAATTTTTAAATTAATAGGCTTTATTTTTGTTATTGCATTTCTATACTGCTGGTATCCAAAGCTCTCTGGGCAGCTCGCAACATTTTAAGCCACCCATACAGATTTCATCCAGGCCCAATCCTGCTTAGCTTCAAGATTAGACAGGATGAGGCACTTCAGGCTATACAGAAGCTACAGAAGTTTATAAGCGTGGGTTTTTTGTAACTCATATGTGGACCATACCAACGATGCGACTGAACAAGGTTTTGGGCTGGTTTAGATATAATGATAAACTATTTGTTGTTGTTGTTGTTAGTCGTGAAGTCGTGTCCGAACATGGACAACATTCCTCCAGGCCTTCCTGTCCTCCACCATCCCCCGGAGTCCACTTAAGCTCATGCCAACTGCTTCAGTGACTCCATCTAGCCACCTCATTTTCTGCGTCCCCTTCCTCTTTTGCCATCTATTGTTTCCGGCATTAGGCTCTTCTCCAGAGAGTTGTGCCACCCCAACCTGGAGACAAGGGAGGTTTGCTGCCTGCCGGGTGCACGCATCTGGCATGAGAAGGACAGAGTGGAGCGTCCTGTTCGCTCCGGGGGTCACCAGCCGCTCCTGGTGATCCATGTGGGCACAAACGACATGGCCAGGCAAGGTGTGGTTGGGATCACCAGGGACTTTGAGGCCTTGGGGAAGAAACTCAGGGAGCTAAAGGCCCAAGTGGCCTTCTCATCAATCTTACCAGTCCAGTGATTTGGGCCACGAAGGGACAGGAGGGTCTGGTGCCAGAAGGAATGCTTCGGGTTCCTTGACCATGGCACTTAGTTTCTTGCCAATGGACTTCTGGCAAGGGACGGGTTATACCTCATGAGGATGGGAAAAAGGTCGGAGCTTCATCCAATAGACTTTAAACAGAGCCGGGGCGGGGGGGGGTTGGCCCACCAGAAATGTGTCTGCACTGGACAAGTGTGGGGAGAGGATCAGGGCTCTGGGAGCAGGGTTTTAGAGGTACTGCAGGGACTGACAGGACTCCTACAAAGAAGGGCCAGGCATCAGGGAGGATGGGAGGAAGGAGAAGGCTGGGAACTCCAAGGAAAGGAAGCAGTGGAAAGGAGTTGAGGTGCATGTACACCAATGCTAGGAGCATGGGTAATAAGCAGAAAGAGCTTGAAGTTCTCCTGGGAATAGGAGGGTATGACCTGGTGGGAATCACAGAAACTTGGTGGGATGAAAGGCAAGTCTGGAATGTGAACATAGGAGGGTACCACCTTTTTAGAAAGGACAGGAAGGAAAAGAGAGGTGGGGGCGTGGCTTTATACGTCAGGGAAGGGATAGGATGCAGTGAAATAGAATGCAGCACAGACGAGGATTCGGTAGAGGCAGTCTGGGTGAAACTTAGGGGTTTTGAGAGGGAAAGAGACCTGACAGTGGGGGTATGTTATCGCCCTCCAGGTCAACTTGAGACCCTGGATGATGTCCTGACAGGCCAGATTCTCAGGATATCTCAGGGGAGAGACACAATAATTATAGGAGATTTCAATCCCCTGAATATTAGTTGGGAGATTCACTCAGTGGTGACAGCCAGGTCACGTCACTGCTAAGAAGCTATAGAGGGAGGGTTTTTCACACAGAGGGTCCGAGAGGCAATGAGGGAGGTAAACATCCTTGACTTGGTCTTGACCAACAGGGAGGAGCTGATAGATGAAGTAAAGATTAGGGGAGCTCTGGATGTGATCACTCCATCCTTTGCTTTGAGATCAGGGGACTGGGGACATGCAGCAGGTCGAGCACTAGAAGCTGGGACTTCAAGAGGGCCAACTTTGGCCAACTGAAGGCCAGACTGAGGAAAGTCTCCTGGGGTAGGTTACTGGAAGGCAAGTGAGTTGAGGAGGGATGGATGGCACTCAAAAGAGAGGTTTTGGAGGCGCAAGCCTTGATGATACCTCTGGTTAGTAAGGCGGGGAGGTGAAGGAGAGTGCTGCCATAGATGCAAAAGGAGGTGGTTAGAGGGATTAGACAAAAGAGGAACCTCTGTAGGAAATGGGCACTGGGGCAAATAAAAGGGTATAAAGGGAGGAGGAGGCCTGTTGTAGAAGGATTCTTGGCAAGGCTAAGACTGATTAGGAGCTGAGACTTGCCAAGAATATCAAGAGCAACAAAAAGGGCTTCTTTCGGCATGTAAAGAGGAAGAGGAAGGGGAGACAAGTGGTGGGACCACTAAATAAGGAGGAAGGAGATCCAGTGACTGATATGAGGAAACAGACACAGATGCTAAATGACTATTTGGCCTCTGTGTTCTCCCCAAAGCAGGATGGGGGATATCTGCATAGGAGATTAGATGAGGCTGGGGATTTAGGGGCACAGATTAGAGTCACCTCCCTTGAAGTCAAGGGGCTCCTCAGGATATTGGACATTACAAAAGCGCCAGGCTCTGAGAGTACCTCGAGAGTTGTTAGGGGTTCACTCAGGTCTGCTGGCCTCCATTTTTGAGACCTCATGGAGAACAGGTGAAGTTCCAGAGGACTGGAGGGTGGCATCATTGGTCCCAATTTTAAAAAAGGGTAGTAGAAAGGACATGGGGAATTACAGACCTGTTAGCTTTACATCCATTGTAGGAAAAACAATGGAAAGGCTCATAATAGAGAGAGATCTAGTGATGCTAGATAGGGAAGGGAGGCTGACGGCCACACAACACGGCTTTCGCAAAAACAGGTCCTGCCAGACAAACCTTGTGGAATTCTATGACAAGGTTTCGAGATGGCTAGATGGAGGGGATGCAGTGGATGTGGTATACCTGGATTTCAGCAAGGCCTTTGACAAAGTGCCCCATGATATCCTGGTGGAGAAACTGAGGAGTTTTGGGATACACCAAAGCACTGTCCGGTGGATTAGGGCATGGTTGACTGACCGAAAGCAGAAGGTAACCATTAGTGGGGAATCATCGGGATGGTGGCCAGTGACAAGCGGGGTCCCCCAGGGCTCTGTCCTGGAGCCGATCCTGTTTAATCTTTTTATTAATGGATGGATCCAGATGGATTCCTGAAGGCTCTGGGGGATTTTCCGGTTGATAAGGCTGGTGCTCCTGTCGAGGCTCTGGTCGAACTATGGAATGAGGAAATGACCAGGGCTATTGACACGATCGCTCCCAAGCGTCCTCTCCCACCTGGCAGAGCTCATTCAGCCCCTTGGTATACACCGGAATTACAGGTGATGAAGCGGATTGGGAGACGTCTAGAGTGTAGGTGGAGGAAATCACGTGATGAATCTGACCGAACACACCTGAGAGCCCATTATTGGGACTATGCTGTGGTAAGGGCGGCGAAGAAGAAATTCTTCTCCGCTTCCATTGCCTCCTCACAATGCTGTCTGGCGGAGCTATTTCAGGTGGTGCAGGGATTGGTACATCCAGGCCCAAAGAAAGATCTCGTGCCACCCTCGAAGGCCCGCTGTGACGACTTTGCCAAGCATTTTCAGGAGAAAATCGCTCAGATTTGTCACGAGCTGGACTCTACTATTGAATCAGATTGTATTGAGGAGGCACCAATGCTGCCGTCTGGTCCACAATGATTGTTGCGGCCCGATGATGTGGACAAGTTGCTTGGACAGGTACGCCCTACCACCTGCCTAATGGACCCTTGCCCATCTTGGCTTCTTAAGACGGCCAAGGAAGGGATTGGGACCTGGATCCTGGGAGTTGTCAACACCTCTCTGAGGGATGGCTGGGTACCTACCCCTTTAAACGAGGCGGTAGTCTGGCTGGTCCTAAAGAAGGCATCCCTGGATCCAGAGGTGGCCACTAACTACAGAGCGGTGGCCAACATCCCGTTCTTGGGCAAGGTGCTGGAGCGGGTGGTGGCGGGACAAATCCAAGCACTCTTGGATGAAACTGATTATCTGGACCCATTTCAGTCCGGCTTCAGACCTGGGTATGGTACTGAATCTGCCTTGGTCGCCCTGTATGATGACCTGTGCAGGGAGAGAGACAGGGAGAGTGTGTCCCTGTTTGTTCTCCTGGACCTCTCAGTGGCTTTCGATACCATTGCCCATGGTATCCTTCTGGATAGGCTTGCAGGATTGGGAGCTGGAGGCACTGCTTTGCAGTGGTTCCGCTCCTATCTCAATGGCCGATTCCAGAAGGTGGTGCTGGGGGACTATGGCTCTGTGCCATGGCAGTTATGCCATGGAGTTCTGCAGGGGTCCATTTTGTCCCCCTTGCTATTCAACATCTACATGAAACCGCTGGGAGAGGTCATTAGGAGGTGTGGGCTGCGGAATCATCAGTACGCTGATGATATCTAGCTCTACCTCTCGTTTTCAACTAATCCAAGTGAGGCGGTGGCTGTACTGAACCAGTGCCTGGCCGAGGTAATGGACTGATGAGGGCCAATAAACTGAAGCTCAATCCAGACAAGACGGAGGTCCTGTTGGTAGGTGGGTTGGGCTTCGGGATGGGGAACCTGAACCTTGTCCTGAATGGGGTTGCACTTCCTCTTAGGGACAGGGTCTGCAGCTTGGGAGTGCTCCTCGACCCAGAGCTGACGTTAGAAGCTCAAATAACAGCAGTGGAGAGAAGCGCCTACCTTCAGCTTTGGCTGATTCATCAGCTGCGTCCCTACCTGGAGAACGACTGCCTGGCGACTGTGACTCATGCACTGGTAACTTCCCAATGAGATTTCTGTAACGTGCTCTATGTGGGACTGCCCTTGAAGACGGTCCGGATACTTCAATTGGTGCAAAATAGAGCTGCAAGGTTGCTGATGGGGACTGCGTGTTGTCCTCATATAACCCCAGTTCTCCGTCAGCTTCACTGGCTCTCCATTGAAGTCTGGGCCCAATTCAAGGTGCTGGTTATCACCTATAAAGCCCTTAACGGCTTGGGACCTGGCTATCTAAAGGAGTGCTTGCGTCCATATATGCCCTCCCGCCCCGAGATCAGCAGGGGAGGCCCTTCTCCGGGAGCCCTCTGTGAGGGATATTAGGAGGGTGAGCACCCAGAGGAGGGCCTTCTCGGCGGTGGTGCCCCACCTGTGGAATGCACTCCCCAGAGAGGTTCGCCTGGCGCCGTCGTTATTTGTTTTTCGGCGCTACGCCAAGACCTTTTTATTTAAACAATATTTTAATTGTTAATGGGGTTTTTATTTAATTGCTTGTACATCTGCTGAGAAACTCCAAAATAATTTTAGTATTATACAAATTGTTTTTTGTAAGCCGCCCTGAGGCTTCGGTGATGGGTGCGGCATAAAAATGCTATAAATAAATATGACATGGAAGAAGGGGTGAACAGTCTGCTGATCAAATTCACAGACGACACTAAAACTGGAGCAGTGGCCACAACTGAGGAGCAGGTACTCCAGATCCAAAAGGATCTGGACAGACTATGGAAGTGGGCAGGAGACAACAGGATGGCATTCAATGTGGATAAGTGCAAGGTCTTGCACTTGGGACATAGGAATAGGTGTCACAAGTACAGGTTAGGGGACAAGTGGCTGGAGAACAGCACTTGTGAAAGGGACCTCGGGGTACTGGTTGACTGCAGGCTAAACATGAATCAGCAGTGTGATGCGGTGGTCAAGAGAGCGAACACCACCCTTGGTTGCATAGCCAGAAGTGTGGCTTCTAGATCAAGAGAGGTATTACTATCACTCTATACGACTCTGGTGCACCCGCAACTGAAGTATTGTGCTCAGTTTTGGGCCCCTCACTACAGAAAGGATATAACCAGGTTAGAGTCAGTGCAGCGTAGGACCACAAGGTTGGTGGCCGGTTTGTAGGGGATGGGGTATGAGGCGAGACTGAGGGAACTGGGTCTCTTCAGCCTGGAGAAGAGGCAACTCAGAGGGGATATGTTGGCGACATACAGGTATGTGAGGGGATGTCACATGAAGATGAGTAGAGACCTGTTCTCCCCTACAGAGGAAGGCAGGAAGCGCTCCAACAGAGCAAAGCTCAGGGAGCCAAGGTTCCATTTAGATCCCAAGGGTGTGGAATGGGCTTCCATGAGAGGTCATTGAGGCCCCATCGGTGCGGGTGTTCAAAGACAGGCTGGACAGGCACATGCTGGGCATGTCATGAGTGGAGCCGGCTGGTGCCAGAGGTCAAACTAGAGGGCCTGGGAGGCCCTTTCTGACTCGCTCTGTTTCTATGTTTCTGTGTTCCTTCTCATTAGGTGGCCAAAGTATTTGCCTTTCATCTTGGCAGTATCTGGCCTGCTAAAGGGCAGTCAGGGTTGATCTCCTCTAGGACTGACTGGTTTGATTGCCTTGCGGTCCAAGGGATTCGCAGGAGTCTCCTCCAGCACCACAATTCAAAGGCCTCAATTCTTCAGCACTCAGACTTCCTTAGGGTCCAACTTTCACAGCCATACATTGCAACTGGGAAACCCATAGCCTTGACGATACACACTTTTTTTGGCAGCATGATGTCTCTGCTTTTTAGTATGCTGTCTAGATTTGCCATAGCTATCCTCCCCAGAAGCAAGCGTCTTTAATTTCTTGGCTGCAGTCTTTGGTGATCTTGGAGCCCAGGAAAATAAAATCTGTCACTACATTCATTTCTTCCCCATTTATTTGCCAGGAAGTGAGAAAACTGGGTGCCATGATCTTAGTTTTCTTAATGTTGAGTTTCAAGCCAACTTTTGCGCTCTCCTCCTTCACCCACATCAAGAGGCTCTTTAGTTCCGCTTCACTTTCTGCCATGAGAGTGGTATCATCTGCATATTTGAGGTTGTTGATATTTCTCCCGGCAATCTTGATTCCAACTGGTGATTCATCCAGCCCCGCCTTTCCCATGATGTGCTCTGCATATAAGTTAAATAGGCAGGACGACAGTATACAGCCTTGCCAAACTCCTTTCTCAATTTTGAACCAATCTGTGGTTCTGTGTCCAGTTCTCACTGTTGCTTCTTGACCCGCATATAGGTTTCTCAAGAGACAAATAAGATGGTCTGGTACTCCCACCTCTTTAAGAACTTGCCACAATTTGTTGTGATCCACACAATCAAAGGTTTAGCATAGTCAATGAAGCAGAAGTAGATGTGTTTCTGGAACTTCTTAGCTTTCTCCATGATCCAGCATATGTTGGCAATTTGATCTCTAGTTCCTCCCTCTTCGAAACCCTGCCTGTACTTCTGGTAGTTCTTGGTCCACATACTGCTGGAGTCTAGCTTGTAGGATTTTGAGCATAACTTTGCTAGCATGTGAAATGAGTGTTCGACACTGTATTTGCCTAGGTTTGCTGAACCTCATATGGTTCTAACTGCAAAAGCTCCTTTAGCTCAGGTTGGCACACTCTCCTCCTCTGCTGGAAGATACAGGAAACATGTGTTTTCTAGATGGAAAAGTGGTAGTAGAACCTAACTTTGCTGAAGCTTTCCTGCCTGGTAGCTTTGCACTTTTTACTATCTTGACTTGAGTATGTTTGTTATGCTAAATATGATTAATCCACAGCTGGTTGGCAAAAACACAAGTAGACATAAGCTTGCACCTTTTTTCCAAAGGCTTTTGTTCCTTTCCATTTAGTGCATGGCAACAGACTTGTGCTACTGCTGGAGTTGGGCCAAGCCTGGAGGAAGCTTGGTTCCTGTGTCATGGATGTGCTCTCCTGTCATAGTTCCATTCTGCTGTGAGGCTCTGTTCTTGATTCAAATGATCTGCCCATAACCTGGTTTTGAAATATTTCCCATTAAAATGTACATTGGCAGATTATGCACACAGCACAACTTGCTTTCAAGTAAATATGTATATGATGGACGTTTATGTGTACACAGAAGTAACTCCCACACATCCTAATGGAGTTAACGCCCACGTGAGTGGGGGTAGCACTGCAGCCATATTTTCCCCTTTGCGGAATAATGGGGTTCCTTCCTTTCATGTATGTGCAAGATCATGCCCATGGCCCTTTGGCTCAAACGGCCAAAGAGAGGACCGCAACCACTCTTCAGATTTCTTCCGGAGCGGCTGGACAAAGTGGCTCAAGTCGCTAATTAATTAGAGGAGGACATTGATGGGGCAAGCAAACTGCTACGGCGGCGCTGTCCTCTTCGGCGAAAGTTGCGAGGTCCTGCAGCAGCGCCATTTATCAGGGAAACCCCCCTCTGTTTCCTCTTCCAAAAGCGTGGCCGCTCAGACAATAACTCTGCGCCTCACAGTGGCGAGCAAAAGAAGGTACATCGCTTTTCAGTCTGTTTTCGCGCCGTTTGCTTCCCTCTTGACGCGTCTGTTAGACCGCCTTAGCGTCCGGGCCACGTGAACCGGTTTTCTGCGACTTGCGCGGATCGGCGAGGGCGGGAAAATTGGCTCTTCCCGCTCTTGCTGCAGGATCCCAGCTGCCTGAGAGATCGGCCGAAAATGCCCGCCTTCCAGAAATCAGTTTCTAATTACTTGTTGCTACGCGTTTTCCCCTCTAGTTGGACGCTGCGGACTACGTCCTATGGAAATCCAGACGGGACTTCTCTTCCCACTGCTTCGACTTAACGCTTTCCTCTCAAGAACCAGCTGCAAGCCTGATTACTAGGATTTCTGTGTTTGCATCATGCCTACTTTATGAATGATAGGAATCATAATTTTAACACTTTGCTGTGTGACCAAGGATGTGATCTGTGCTTAATGGTACATTTGTAAGATATTCTTTTAAAATCTGGACATCTCATAAGAATCTGATTCAAAACCCTTTTCCCCCATCCTGGCTCCAAGAAGCACAAGATCCATGCAATTGGTATGAATGTGCTTTGTGATTCAGCTAGGAATTTGAATGTACCACCATGTACAAGCTGTCAAGGTCCATGCCTTGTACATATGTTTTACATCATAATGTGAAGCAGCAGAGCAGGCATTTTGTGTGTGTGTTTGCCTTCACTTGCACACAGATGAGTTTTGTGCTTTGATGAGGTTTTAATTTGGGAGGGGGGCATCCAAGGTAAAAATTCAGAGGTTCCATGAAAATCTAAGTATTTTGTGCATATTTTTGAGCTGTGATGGCTCCATATTAAGGCATACATTAATTTTATGATTCAGTGCATTGTTATAGATGTGCTGTATGGTTTTTTTGTGCTTTGGAGGATCCTTTGCAAAATAAAACATGTTTTGCTTTGCACTGTTGAAGTTTCTGGATACACATATGATTTGTGATTTGATAGTTAACCTGTGCAATATCCATTATAAGAATCATAAAGATCAGTTCCTCAGATCCCAGTTATTGCATCATGGCAGCATGAAGTGGCAGATCTGTGATCTTTCTGGTTCAGTGCATGAAGACAGATGTGCTTTGTACAAAGGGATTTCCTTTGTAAAAATAGGCTCTGCTTCACATCCGGGTTTTTGTACTATTGTCACATCTACAACAATGTAACAATGTACAATGTTGAATTTTTGTGGCTATTTGTTTCATGGGGTTCTTTCTTGTCAATGAAGCATTCATTCATTCATTCTAAATCTATATCCTGACTTTTTTCCTTTAAAGAAATTCAAGGCTGCTGACATACTTTTCCTCTTTCTCCACCTCTCAATCTTATCCTCACAACAACTGATGGGAAAGCTGACAGGAGCTGGGAAGCATCTAGTTTGGGTCAAATCATCCCTAGTGGATGAAGTGGAGGAAGCTTAAGATTGCCCAAGTGTAGGAGGAGAGGAAGTAGTTAATGAGGTTATAGTATTCCATGATAACCAGTTGGAGATGACAGAGTGGCTGCACAATAGTTGCACATGGCTGGAGGGGGGCAGTATGCTTAGCTGTTTTTGAGCAACTGCTAGAAGCCTTAAGGCCAAAATGGGAGAGCTGGAGTACCTGGTGATAAAGGAACTCAATATAGTGGGCTTTATGGAAACCTGGTGGAGTGGAGATAACCAATGCTAGGTGGTAATCTCTGGATATAAACTATATTTGAAAGACAGGGAGGGGTGTACTGGAGGAGGTGTTGTCCTGTATGTTAAAATGGGTATAGAGTCAAGCCAACTTGATAAAGTGTAAACTTTGACCTTCACAGAAGCAGGTAAAGGTAAAGGTGTCCCTGCTGATTTTACTCCACTTAGCCAGTGGCTGACAGGGGATGGTGCTCATCTCTATTTCTAAGGCCATGAGCCAGTGCTGTCCAAAGATGATCCCATGGTCATGTGGCCAACATGACATCATGGAGTGCTATTACCTTCCCACTGAGGTGGTACTTATTTATCTACTCAAATTACATGCTTCCAAACTGCTAGGTTGGCTAGGAGCTAGGGACAAATGATGGGAGATCACTCTGTCCTGGCGGAGAATGGGCTCAAACTGCTGGAGTGCCAAACATATCTGGCCAACAGTTCCAGTGTCATGAAGCCGCTGCAGCCCTGCTCCTAAGGGATCTCTCCAAGCTGGGAGAATGGGAATCAAAATGGCAAATGCAGTTCAATATAAGGAAGTGTAGAGTAATGCATGTTGAGGCAAAAAATCCCGTCATGTATACACTGGTGGGATCTGAACTAGCAGTAACTGAGCAAGAAAGGGATCTCAGGTTAGTGGTGAACAGCTCAATGAAAATGTCAGCCCATGTTCAGTTGCTGTGAAGGTGAACTCTATCCTAGGCATAATTAGGAACAGAAAAGAACTGCCAAAATCCTGTACAAATCTTCCAAGTTCAACTGTGCTTGGAACACTGTGTTCAGTTCTGGTTGCCTTACCTGAATAAGGATATTATTGAGTTGGGAGAAGTATAGAAAAGGGCAACAAAAATGATCAGGGGGCTGGAGCAGCTCCCCTGTGAGGAGTAAGGGGAGATGTTAGAGGTGTCTGAAATAATGCACAGTGTGCAGAAAGTAGAGAGTAGAAAGTAGACATTTTTCTCAGTCTCTCATAACACTGGAACCCAGGATGATCCCATGAAACTGATTGGTAGGATGTTTAGGACAAATGAAGTACTTCTCCACATGGTGTATAGTTAAACTATGGGATCTGCTGCCATGGGAAGTGATGCTGGCCTCCAATTTGGATGGCTTTAAAAGGGGACTGGACTGATACATGAGGGAGGAGGCTGTCAGTGGCTACTAGCCTTGCTGGCTATTGGCTCCCTCCTTTAATTAGAGGTGGCACACCTGCATATACCAGTTGCAAGGAGCTTGGGCAGGCAGAGATCTTGTACCCATCCTGCTCAAGTGATCCTGCCACCATGTGTATGGAATGCTGAACTAGATGACTTTTGGTCTAATCCAGCATGGCTTTTCTTATGTTCTTAACCTTCTAAAATAGGTTAAGTCTGAGAGTCCATGACTGACCCAAAGTCACCCAGTGAACTCCGTGGCTGAGTGGGGATTTGAGTCCAGTGCTCTTAACTACATCACACTGACTCGACATAGATTATCCTTCCTAGCTCTGGTTACATGACAAAAATGGAAAAATGCTACTGCCCTAATGGCTTTGTCAGTCCATCCCCACTTCTACATGAATCACCCTGAAATCAATGATTTGTATATTTTAATCTTTTCTAGGGTGCACACTGGTATTAGTATAAGCAAATCAGTCAGCATTTACTGCTTTATGAATTGTTACTGTAATGATTTTACATTTATCTACACCACTGTCCTGTACAAGAACTCCTGTTAGTGTATATATGATTGGAACTTTCTGCTTAACACACTGGTCACAGTCTGTATTGTTTTGCATTTTATTTTTCATTGTTCTGATTGCTTACTGTCTCTTCCACCTGCTCTCTCCACCCCTGCCATGTATATTTACACATGTGTCAATTTAGGATAATGCTTCAGATCTCTACTGAAGTAGACTCTAGTCCACAAAATCTTGCCATAACAAACATGTTAGTCTTCAATGTGCTGTGAGTCTCTGTTTTTTGTTTTTGTATGGTTTGTGAACACAGCACACTGCAAGTAAAAAAGTGTTTGCTTTGTTGGCTTTGTTGCGATGGGGCTGCATAAAAATGTTTTAAATAAATAAACAAATAAATAAATACTGATGGAACAGGATTTAGAAATGAAAGTATAGAAGGTACAGTATAGAAGGTACAGTGGTACCTTGGCTCATGAACTTAATCCGTTCCAGGTCTCTGGTCATGACCCAAATTGGTCGTGAGCCAAGTCAAATTTCCCCATAAGGTTCAATGTAAATAAGGTTAATCTGTTCTGTAACTATTTTTTTTAATCAGAAAAATGTGAACCAAAGTGACAAAGAACAACAAAGATTGCGGACCATCTCCCCACCCTCAACCCTGAGCATGAGTGTGGCCATCTCCCCACCCCCGCAGCATGACCGCGATCACGCTAGTCATCCCTGCATGCGCCTGTCATCCCGGCGTGCTTGAGGGGGTGGGGAGAGACAGGCACAAACACGGGTGCACTGGGGCGGGGGAGATGGGTGTGAACGCAGGTGTGCTGGAGGGGAGAGACAGACCTGAACGTGGGTGCACTGGGTGAGAGAGACGGGTGCGAGCACAAGTGCACTGGGGGGGAGAGACAGGCATGAATACAGGCGCGCTGGGGAGGGGGTGGAGATGGGCGCGATTGTGCTGTGAGGGGAGATGGCCGAGATCGCAGTTGTGCTCATGCAGGAAAGACGGATACGATTGTGGCCATTTCCCCCTCCCCCCAGCACAATTGTTGCCATCTCCCCACTCGGGGGTGGGGTGGGGAGATGGCCGCGATCATGGTTGCCACCCAATGTGGAGTTTGTGACATGAGTCAAAATTTTTATGAAATTTTTGTTCGCAACACGATTTGGTCATGAACTGAGGCATTCGTGAGCCAAGGTACCACTGCACCTGAAAAAGGATAGTTGGATAACCCTACCAGCTATCCTAGCAATTCAAAACAGTTGCATTTT
This sequence comes from Varanus salvator macromaculatus, assembly GCA_023646645.1. Taxonomy (NCBI): domain Eukaryota; kingdom Metazoa; phylum Chordata; class Lepidosauria; order Squamata; family Varanidae; genus Varanus; species Varanus salvator. The sequence goes on along the minus strand of JAIXND010000754.1, from coordinate 13,875,888 downwards.
AAAAGTCATTTTAATTTTTTTACTAATGAGTAAAAAATTTTCACTAGGAACCTATATATGATTTTCCTAAATTCTAAATTCTCATTTCATATAAACAATCCCTGCAATATAGGAGATTCTTCTTATGGGATGAGAGACAGTAGCAACCTTTGTGGCACAATTCTAAGCATGTTGATTCAGACTGAACTCTCATTGTGTACACACGGACTGCTCTCATGGAATAAATAAGAAAGCTGCTTGCTTACTTGAGAGTGATTCCCATGTAATTCAGTGGAACTTACTTCTCTGTGACCATGCATATGCTCAGCCTGCATAACTCAGATGGAATCTGAAGCAGACACATCTAGATTTCCAGCTAGGCTAGCGAAGGTTCAAGCCAACCCCCTGGTTTTGTATGATCAGCACACACAATATTTTATCTCCATGCCAAGTAAAATGTCACCTGTTACTTCCTGCATATTAAGGTAATTCTAAGCATACAAGAGTAAACACATTTGTTTCTGACAACTTGGCAATTCCATGTGGTACAGTAGTTAGGTTAGAGGGCCAACTGATGTGGCTTAGTGACTGAAAGATGGGAGAGCAATACAGAGTGGGGTTGTGGAGGAAGGAATCTGTGATCCATTGCCCCATCTCATCCAGTGGCAGCTTGGGCCAACCAGGACAGAAAGCAACAGAGGGGCAGTTTTCCTGCTCAAGCTACAATATGGGATAACAACAACTGCACTTACCAACTTTACAGCCTTATTATAAAGTTTATGCAAGATAGTGTGGCTGAAGCATATTGACCAATCCAGCTGTGTTATTTAAAATGGTCATCTCTAACCATGATCTACTTAGGAAGGTTGTTGAAAGGATAAAATAGGGAAGGAACAGACATTGTTCAGCCTCCTGAACTCAGTGGAAGAAAACTGGGATAAACACATTATGATTAATAATACAATGAAATCTTAGCCCTCTCTTTTAGACAGTATGGTAAACTGAATGCTTCAGGTAGTGGAGGCCATATCAATCATTCGAAGTCATTGTACTGCAATTAGATTTTTCCTTCCTTAACAAAATTTCTGCATATGGGAAATCACAATTGGAAGGTTTTGTTCTCTGGTCCACCTTAAAGTCTGTGATTGAATTAAGGTGAGTGATCCTGAGTGGGGTTTATCTTGCAGTCCTTCTTAACTAAGTTGGCTTCTGTGTTGTCCTTTTTCTCTTGAAGAATCCATGCTTAAGAAAATCCAGATTACCTCTTTGACAGATAGATGCATTCCAGTTTTCAGCATTTCTCCTCCATCTTTTCCCCCTCAAACTATGTGTTTGTGACTTAAAATGCAAATCTAATCTGTTCAGTGTAAACAGCAAACTACTCCTACAGCTCTCTGGGGTTCCTATGCCTTTAACTTGACTCCCCCCCTCCCCCGATTGCAGATTTTTACACTTTTTTTCTGCAAGATCAATGCAACATTGATTTCCCTTCATTGCCAGTGACTGTTCTTGTAGAGGTGGGTATCCTTTTTCAGATGTTCATACAGCAAAACAGTTCTTTCTGTTATGAAAAATAATATAAAAACCAAAAAAGAAAGAGAGAAGAGATTGATTTCAAAACTGAAAGACAGAGAAGGACGACTGCAGGTACAAAATACACAAATTAAGAAAATAGCTGAAGATTTTTTTGCAAGAAGGAGGAGTTTTCGATTGGGAAGGTAAAAGAATATATACAAAAGGAAGATTTGCCAAAACTACCAGAAAAGTATCAAAAAATACTGAATCAGGAAGTAACAACTATGGAAATAACAGAGGCAATTATACGACAGAAGAACAATAAAACCCCTGGTCTGGATGGACTTCCAGCTGAATTTTACAAATCGTTTGAGGGAGTTTTTGCTACATTTTTTAAAGATATATGTAATGAAGCATTGTTAAATGCTAAAATACCATATACTTGGATGGAGGCAAACTTGACATTAATACCTAAAGAAGATATGGATTTAACAGAGATTCAAAACTATAGACCTATATCACTATTAAATGTGGACTATAAAATTTTTGCCTCGATATTGGCAGAAAGGTTGAAGAAGTTTTTAACAGACTTTATACATCCAGACCAAAATGGTTTCCTGCCTAAAAGACAAATGAAGAATAATCTGAGGACTATCTTGGATATTCTAGAATACTACGAGACACATACAGAAAAACCAATGGCTTTATTGTTTTTAGACGCCCAGAAAGCTTTTGATAATGTCAATTGGCAATTTATGATGCATCTGATGGATCAAATGGAGTTCGGGGGAAAATTTATGAATGCGATATCAAGCATCTATCAAAGACAATCGGCCAGGATCTTAATTAATGGAGAATGTACAAGGGCTATAGAGATACAAAAGGGTACAAGGCAGGGATGCCCGCTGTCACCTCTATTGTTTATTTTGACTTCAGAGGTCTTGAATAGAAACATTCGGGATGACGAAGACATCAAAGGCACTAAAATTAGGGATGAAAAATATAAATTGCAAGCATTTGCAGATGATTTGGTTTTCATAACAGAAGAACCTTTTGTAACTATCCCTAAACTTTTACAACGGATAGAAGAATATGGTGAGGTCACAGGGATGAAAATAAACAAAGAAAAAATGAAACTTTTAGTTAAAAATCTTACGCAAGATCAGAAAAAAAGACTCCAAGAGCAAGTGGATTTGCAGATTGTTAAAAGGGTAAAATACTTGGGAATTTATCTTACAGCTAAATGTACAACTTTGAAAGAAGATAATTATGATAAATTACTGAAAGATATTAAAGATGATTTGGAAAGATGGGCCAATTTACAATTGTCTTTGATGGGAAGAATAGCACTGGTTAAAAAAAAAAGAAAGCAAGGATTAAACTAAAAATGCTCCAGGAAACCAAAAAGAATGGGGGTTTTGGTCTACTGGATTGGATGTTGTATTACCAAGCGTCTATTTGTACTTGGCTAAAAGAATGGATAACCTTGCGAAATAAGAATTTTGTACCTTGAAGGTCATGATTTGCAAATGGGTTGGCATGCTTATATGTGGCATGAGAAGGTTAAGTCACAGGGGACTTTTCTAAGCCATTTTATTAGAAGATCACTAATGTCAGTATGGGAAAAGTTAAAGCTAAAATTGTATAATAAGTTACCAAGATGGCTCTCACCTATGGAAGCCTTTGTGTATCCAAATGTATTGACTTTTGAAGGGATTTTAAGATATGATGATATTTTAGATAAGGATGGAGGCCTGAAACTAGATCAAGAAATACAAGAACAGGGACTCAATATATCTTGGTGGTATAAGGTGCAGATGCAATCAAGATATGCCAAAGATTGCAAAATATGGGGGTTTTATAAAGATGTAACAGCCTTTGATCAAGTGATGTTAAAAACAGATGAGAATGATTAAAAGAATCTATGAGTTTTTGCTTGAAAGAAAAATGGAAGTGGAACAGGTCAAGGACACTATGATAACATGGGCACAAAACTTTAGATATAATATTGAATTAGAAAAGTGGCAAAAGCTGTGGGAGAGAAATGTTAAGGTAACTTTAGCAACCTCGTATAACGAAAATTTATATAAAATGTTCTGTAGATGGTATTTGTCGCCAAATCGATTAGCCAAGATGTTTCCAAACATGTCAAACAGATGCTGGAAATGTAAACATGATGTGGGTACTTTTTACCATATGTGGTGGACCTGTGAATATGTGAAAAAGTATTGGATTAATATACATAAATGGCTTGAGGAAATGTTACAAAAACCCTTAGCTTTCAAACCTGAAATTTTCTTATTAGGCATTGTACCGGAAAATATTAGTAAACAAGAAATGTATCTGATACTACATTTAATCACAGTGGCGACGATCGCGCTTGCTCAATACTGGAAGAGTGAGGAACTACCCACGGAGGAACTGATTTTGAAAAAGATTGTGGATTGTGCAGAAATGGACAGACTGACTTTATCAATGAAGGAGAAAGAAGACACTGACTTTTATCAAACTTGGGACTTTTTTTACGACTGGCTAGAGAAACGGGACTTGGCTTAGATTTAAAGATGTCTTTAAACTTTTATAAATTGATTTGAATATGATCATAGAATGTTAAAAGATATGTTATAGGGGGCTGACCCAGTTTGTCCGATGTATTTGATGATTGATGTTTTTAATTTTTAGTTTAAAATTTTAATAAAAACCTTATAAAGAAAAAACAAAAATAATATAAAAACCCAGTAAAGAGGCAGACAGTAAGGGGCTAATAAGAGAGAATATCCAAGGGGCAATTAAAAAGCAACCCTCCAGTAAGTTTAACATTGGAAGAAACTTCTCTGAACAAGATTAATCTCCAGTTAAATTATACAAAATGATCTTGATAATAGGATGCTATATGAAATGTGTGGCACCTTGTTTTAATTTCTTTTCAAGCAGATTACCTCAGGATCAGCAGACCAAGTTCCACAAGACTGAATCTGTTTAAGCCACAAAGTGTGGTCCAGGATTCTCCCCTTGGAGCAATATGCTCCTTTTCCCTGGGACTGGCATTGCAGGTAGGTGTGTCTTGATAGACAACACAGCTAACCTATAGGAGTGTCACCCCTTCTCTTGCTTCTCTACAGGAGAGTAAACAACTCACAAGCAATGGACTTTGGCCTGTCAAGCCTCAGCAAATAACAATCCCAATATGAACAATGAAAGCATCAGGCAAGATAAGCGTTAGAGAGGTATTAGCCAGATGGGCAAAGAACATGGAAACCCCAGAGATACACACAGGTGTGCCTACTATTTATGATGGAGCATGGGACTTTTTGAAAGGTATTCTTTTCCATTATAAGAACAACTTATATTACACCACAGCAGAAGAAAAACGTAGGATTTAGACTGAAGTAAGCAAACTGAGAGTGCAGCCACACAGACTGGTTCTACAGCACCCAATAGCTGAAGCTCTCTGGGTAGTCCACAGCAATTCAATTTATTTCTCACTCAGAAATAACTCCATAGGATAACTGAACTCACTGAGATGTTCAAGATGTTACAGATGCTCTGCACACAAACTCATGTGAGTAAACCTGAATGTGTCATTCATAACTTCCTCCAGAAGAAGTTGGAGGAAAGGATGAGAGGAACAGCTACACTTGACCTAATACGTACCAACAGGGAAGATCTTGTGGACAGAGTAGCAGCCACAGGTTCCATGCAGGAAAGCACCCATGCCATTTTGGAACTTTCAGTTATGAAGATGGCAAGAGTCAACTTACGCCAAACAAGTACCCTAGACTTCAAGAGGGCTAACTTTAAGAAAATCAAAACAATGTTAAGTAAAATCCTCTGCCAACTCACTCTAAAGGGAAAAAGAGTCCAAGAGGGATGGCAAATCTTAAAGACATTCTCAAAAGCACAGCAACAACTAAAAAAAGTGTGAACGACAACAAAGGAAGCCCTCTTGGCTCCACAAAAAGTTAAGAGACAACTTGAAAGCAAAAAAGGGCATGTATAGGAAGTGGAAGATAGGACAAGCCACCAAGAAGAGTATAAACAGATAGCAAAGACTTGCAGGGATGGAGTCAGGAAAGCTAAAGCAGGGTATGAACTGAGGCTAGTGAGTCCTGCTCAAAACAAAAAAGCCTTCCTCAGTTACATACAAACCAAAAGACAAATTTAAAAGAGAAGAGTTCAACAACTCAACATGGACAGCAAAAAGATAACAGATGAAAAGGAAAAGGCAGAGATACTTAATTCCTACTTTGGCTCAGAATTCTCCCACAAAAAAAATACAACCTACATACAGAGGAGAAAGTATAGGATGGACCTGACACCAGCCTAAGCTCAAAGACAAATGGTCAAAGAGCACTGAGATGAGCTTAATGCATTCAAATCTCCAGAACCTGATGAGCTCCATCCTAGAGTCATAAAGGAACTGGCGGAAGAACTCTCTGAACCACTATCTATAGTCTTAAAGAAATCTTGGAAAACAGGAGAAGAGCTGATGTTGTATCTATTTACAAGAAAGGGAAAAACAATGAACTACAGAACCATAGACCAGTCAATCGATCCCTGGGAAAATACTGGAGAAAATTATTAAGCACCTTGAAGAAAATGAAAAGAAGAGGTCATGGGCTCTCCCACCCTAGAGACATTCAAGGGAAAACTGGACAGATATCTGAGTGAGATGGTGTGACTTGGCATCCAGCACCAACAGGGGGTTGGACCTGATGGACTTCTTGGCCCCATCAAGTCCTATGGTTCTATGAATATATGAATTTGTGAATCATAGGGATGGTTTTGAATCAGTAGAGCCCTTTGGGCTTCTGTGCCTGAAGGCCAGGAGACTCCTTTTCTGGCTGGGAGGTAAGCTGCCCTGCAAGCCTTTTCGATTCAAGAACAGGGCTAAAATGGTTTCAGTAAACAAAGATACACAAGAGGTTAGAAACAGATCTGGAGTGGCCTGCTCTCAGTACATCTTTGCTTGGCATCAAATTTTAGGGCTTAAATGTAGGATAGTGGCAGGATTACAAACAGTGCTGCCACATGACAACTCTTTGACATTCTCTACCATTCCTTCTTCTTAGCCAGGGATCAGCAACACCAGTTCCAGGTTCCAGGTACAGAGTGAAGAAAATGCCTCATTTCCAGTTGAGAGTAAACAGGAGAAGAATCAACCCGATCACTCAAATGACCTTGACTTCTATCACAATCCTGTACATGTCTGCAGAGAAGATTAAGTCCCATTGAATTAAGTGTAGTTTATACCCAGGTAAAGGTTCTGGGATTACAACCTTTATGATTCAGCTGTTTAAAGTTGGTTCTTTATTCAAGACATTTATTTTGGTTTATTTACAAATGTATAAGCTACTTTTCAACAAAAAAGTCATCCAAGCTCAATTCAGTAATCTCACCAAACAAACCAAGATAGTATAAACCACTTTTTTAATGACTCAATATATGGAACAGTGGAAACATATGAGCAGAGGCTTTTGTCCTTATAGAGATGGTGCTAAAATCAAAGCTGTCACCCTAAACACATCAATTTGGGAGTAAGTTCTACTGTGGAGAATGGCTTTTACTTCCAAGTAACCCCCCGCCCCCAGGCCACCCTACCTGGCTGGGACAATTCCTAAACACACAGTTAAGTTCCACTGACAAGACTGATTTCTCTGTAAAAATACAGAGGATGTGACTGTAGTGCCCTGCAGTGCCTTTACGACCAGGGCTGTAGCTGCCTCTTGTCCTGAAACTGTGCATTAGTTGTGGATGAAGATGCTTGTGCTCTGCAGCTTTCTCCCTAAGTTGTAAAAGGGTGGGTGATCACTTACAGTTTGAGTGGAGCAGTCATTGCTTCAACTTCTGGGTAAGAAAGTTCTCCTGCTGTTGTTACCACAGCAGCCACTGTAAGATTGATTTCCCTTGTCACGTTCAAATTTCGCGGGGCAGTTCAGCTGACATTCAGGGAATTTGACAACTTCCCTCGGTTACTCTTCTGAAATCTGATAAACCTCTGCAGCTCTTGTTACTGCACAGATCTCTGGAGAGAAGGTCTGGCCCAGACCCCTCCTGTATAGTGGTTGTCCTCACAGTGTATCCCTCCCTAACTTGCTTCTCCTTCCCCCCGCCCCATTTGCAAATCTGTTGCTTCATTCCTTGCCTGATTCACTTTCACATTTTGGGCTCCAGTCCAGGCTCCCAATGCACGTGGATTTGCAACGTGATTGCTCCCCACTTGCCTGCCAAACTAAGAAAGTTTTGCCAAATAAAGCAAATCAAGGAGCCAAAAACATAACACACAACTCCCCATCTCTGCTTTGCAGAAAGTGATACGAGGCTGCAGCAGCAGGAATTAGACAAGGTGAGGTGAAGGGAAGGTTGTAGTGAGTAGAACTTTAAGGCAAGTTGTTTAGTTTGCAGCAGTAGAACTTGGCATTACAATTCTCCAAATACAAATGCCAACATGTTCTGGGCAGGAATTGGCCCAGTTCAGTTCAGGTCAATGGAATACTTACAAGTCTCTGAGGAACCTATACAATACGAAAGAGCAAAACATGAAGCAGCAACATAAATTCCCCCTTTCAAAACGGAAAACAAAAGTTGCAAGCTTAAGAAGGGTAGGGGAGTGCAATCAATGTGTGGGAAAATACCTGTGATTAATGTTTGTATTAACTCAAGATAGCTGATTTATCATGAATGTTGCAGTCTCTGCAGTAGTGACAATTTGCACATCAGTTGAATTCATTGTGATCCAGAATTTTCTATATTCCTACATTACAAACCTAGATGTCAGGAAATGATCATGGCACAAATGAACAATGAATCAGACTATGGAATATTGAATAGGATATCAATGTGAAGAGGGGCTGTCAAATGTAAAATACATACATACCAACACAAAGCTTGTTCTTAGGGTGTGGATCCTCAGGAAGCCAAACTGGAACAGGTGACACATGAGACATGGAAAAGCAAATATCAGGAAAACCTAAACACTCTAAAACAGATGAGGATGGCATCTGTTCAGTGCTCATGGAATGCTGACTGATTGACCCACCCTTGGGAGTGGGGAATGGACAACCAGCAGAGAGGGGAAGTGCTGTGCAGCAGAGTATTCCGATGAAGAAAATGATTGGCTGAAACCCTGAACAGGAGTGCTCTACATGACAATAGTATGTTATGGGTTTCCTTGTTTAGCACATCTGTATTTGACCCTATCTTTCAGGTCTCTGTCATTTACACATTTCAGAGAAACATAGAAACAGAGCAAGGCAGAAGGGGCCTCCCGGGCCATCCAGTCTGACCTCCAGCACCAGCCGGCTCCGCTCACGACATGTCCACCATGTGGACGTCCAGCCTATCCTTGAACACCCGCACTGATGGGGCCTCAACGACCTCCCGTGGAAGCCCATTCCACACCCTCGGGGTCCTAACTGTCAGGAAGTGCTTCCTGGCATCCAAATTGAACCTTGGCTCCCTGAGCTTTGCTCCATTGGAGTGCGTCCTGCTTTCCTCTGCAGGGGAGAACAGGCCTCTCCCCATCTCCATGTGACACCCCCTCACATACCTGTATGTTGCCAACATATCCCCTCTGAGTCTCCTCTTCTCCAAGCTGAAGAGACCCAGTTCCCTCAGTCTCGCCTCATACGGCATCCCCTGCAAACCAGCCACCAACCTTGTGGCCCTACGCTGCACTGACACCAACCTGGCTATATCCTTTCTGTAATGAGGGGCCCAAAACTGAACACAATACTCCAGATGCTCTAAGGCATGGGTCCTCAAACTATGGCCCAAAACTGAACAAAATACTCCAGTTGTGGGCGCACCAGAGTCGTCTAGAGTAGTAGTAATACCTCTCTTGATCTAGAAGCCACACTTCTGGCTATGCAACCAAGGGCGGCATTTGCCCTCTTGACCACCACATCACACTGCTGACTCATGTTTAGCCTACAGTCAACCAGTACCTCGAGGTCCCTTTCACAAGTGCTGCTCTCCAGCCACTTGTCCCCTAACCTGTACTTATGACAGCTATTCCTATGCCCCAAGTGCAAGACCTTGCACTTATCCACGTTGAACGCCCTCCTGTTGTCTCCTGCCTACTTCCATAGTCTGTCCAGATCCTTTTGGATCTGGAGTACCTGCTCCTCAGTTGTGGCTACTGCTCCAGTTTTAGTGTCGTCTGCGAATTTGATCAGCAGACTGTTCACCCCTTCTTCAATGTTGTTAATGAAAAGATTAAACAGGATCGGCCCCAGGACAGAGCCCTGGGGGACCCCGCTTGTCACTGACGGCCATCCCAATGATTCCCCGCTAATGGTTACCTTCTGCTTTTGGTCAGTCAACCATGCCCTAATCCACTGGACAGTGCTTTGGTGTATACCAAAACTCCTCAGTTTCTCCACCAGGATATCATGGGGCACTTTGTCAAAGGCCTTGCTGAAATCCAAGTATACCACATCCACTGCATCCCTTCCATCTAGCCATCTTGAAACCTTGTCATAGAATTCCACAAGGTTTGTCTGGCAGGACCTGTTTTTGCGGAAGCCGTGTTGTGTGGCTGTCAGCCTCCCTTCCCTATGTAGCATCACTAGATTGCTCTCTATTATGAGCCTTTCCATTGTTTTTCCTACAATGGACATAAAACTAACCGGTCTATAATTCCCCATGTCCTTCCCGCTACCCTTTTTGAAAATTGGGACCACCGATGCCACCCTCCAGTCCTCTGGAACTTCACCCGTTCTCCATGAGCCCTCAAAAATGGAGGCCAGTAGGCGTGAGAGAACCCCTGCCAACTCTCTAAATACTCTCGGGTGTAACCCGTCAGGGCCTGGTGCCTTTGTAATGTCCAATGCCCTGAGGAGCCCCTCGACTTCAAGGGGGGGTGACTCTAATCTGTGCCCCTAAGTCCCCAGCCTCATCTAATCTCTGATACGGATATCCCCTGTCCTGCTTTGGGGAGAACACAGAGGCAAAATAGTCATTTAGCATCTGTGTCTGTTTCCTCATATCAGTCACTGGAGCTCCTTCCTCCTTATTTAGTGGTCCTACCACTTGTCTCCCCTTCCTTTTCCTATTTCCCATTTGGAACCTCATCATGCCTATGAAAGTTCTACCTTTTCACTATCTATCTATTATTATTATATTTATATTTCACCTTTTTTCTTTTAAGAAACTCAAAATGGCTTACATGATTCTCCTCCTCCAAATCTTATCCTCACAAGAAACACCCTGTAAGGTAGGTTGGTCTGAAAGTCTGTAATTGGCCCAAACTCACCCAGTTAGCTCCAGGCTGAGTGGGGATTGGAACCTAGATCTCCTGAGTCTCTATCCCACACTTTTAACTACTACACAACACTGGCTCTCACTAACCCATGGAGCATTTGCTCTTACTACTTTCAGTGCTATTCCAAACATGCCCAACTACTTTCAAAGACTTTCCTTTAGTATAGGCCCCAAATCCTCTTCCCTTGATTAGTTTGTGATGTTTTTGTCTTCTGTAGGAGACGATACTCTAAGGCATGGGTCCTCAAACTATGGCCCAAAACTGAACAAAGTACTCCAGTTGTGGGTGCAACAGAATCGTATAGAGTGGTAGTAATACCTCTCTTGATCTAGAAGCCACACTTCTGGCTATGCAACCAAGGGTGGCGTACGCCCTCTTGACCACCGCGTCACACTGCTGACTCATGTTTAGTATGAGTCCCCCCCCGAGGGCCCTTTCACAAGTGCTGCTCTCCAGCCACTTGTCCCCTAACCTGTGCTTATATGACAGCTATTCCTATGCCCCAAGTGCAAGACCTTGCACTTATCCACATTGAAAGCCATCCTGTTGTCTCCTGTCCACTTCCATAGTCTGTCCAGATCCTTTTGGATCTGGAGTACCTGCTCCTCAGTTGTGGCCACTGCTCCAGTTTTAGTATCGTCTGCGAATTTGACCAGCAGACTGTTCACCCCTTCTTCCATGTCATTAATAAAAAGATTAAACAGGATCGGCCCCAGAACAGACTCCAATGATTTCCCATTAATGGTTACCCTCTGTTTTTGGTCAGTCAACCATGCCCTAATCCATTGGATAGTGCATTGGTCTATCCAAAACTCCTCAGTTTCTCAACCAGGATATCAAGTGGCACTTTGTCAAAGGCCTTGCTGAAATCCAGGTAAACCCACATCCACTGCATCCCCTCCATCTAGCCATCGTGAAACCTTGCCATAGAATTCCACAAGGTTTGTCTGGCAGGACCTGTTTTTGTGGAAGCCATGTTGTGTGGCCGTCAGGCTCCCTTCCCTATGTAGCATTACTAGATCTCTCTCTATTATGAGCCTTTCCATTGTTTTTCCTACAATGGTTGTAAGGCTAACTAGTCTGTAATTCCCCATGTCCCTTCTACTACCCTGTTTTAAAACTGGGACCACTGATGCCACCCTCCAGTCCTCTGAAACTTCACCCGTTCTCCATGAGCCCTCAAAAATGGAGGTCAGTGAGCGTGAGAAAACCCCTGCCAACTCTCGAGGTATTCTTGGCTATAACCCATCAGGGCCTGGCACCTTTGTAACGTTCAATGCCCTGAGGAGCCCCTCGACGTCTAGGGGGGTGACTCTAATTCGTGCCCCTAAGTCCCCAGCCTCATCTAATCTCCCATGCGGATCTCCCCATCCTGCTTTGAGGAGAACACAGAGGCAAAATAGTCATTTAGCATCTGTACCTGCTCCCTCGTATCAGTCACTGGATCTCCTTCCTCCTATTTAGTGGTCCCACTACTTGTCTCCCCTTCCTCTTCCTATTTACATGCTGATAGAAGCCCTTTTTGTTGCTCTTGATATTCTTTGCAAGTCTCAGCTTGTAATCATCCTTAGCCTTGCAAAGAATCCTTCTGCAAAGGGGCTTCTCCTCCTGGTATACCCTGTTGTCTACACTTCCCCATTCCCTTGATCTCAAAGCAATGGATGGCGCGATCACTCACATCCAGAGCTCCCCTAATCTGAACCTCATCTATCAGCTCCTCCCTGTTGGTCAAGACCAAGTCAAGGATGCCCCCCCCGTCACCTCTCGGACCCTCTGTGTGAAAAACGCTCTCTCTATAACTTCTAGGAAGCAACGTGACCTGGCTGTCACTGCTGAGTGAGTCTCCCAACTAATATCTGGGAGATTGAAATCTCCCATAAATGCTGTGTCCCTCCCCCGAGATAACCTTAGAATCTGGTCTGTCAGGACATCATCCAGGGTCTCAAGTTTATTTATTTATTTAGAACATTTTTATGCTGCCTCATTCGCAAAAAGCCTTGGGGCGGCTTACAAAACAAATAAATAATTATACAATTAACCTTAAAAATCTGGAGACATCTCGGCATGGATATAAAAACCAATAAATACAATCAACAATTAACAATTAAAATATCGTTTAAATAAAAATATCTTGACCTGGCGCCGAAAAACAAGTAACGATGGCGCCATGTGGCCCTCTCTGTGGAGCACATTCCATAGGTGGGCCGCCACCGCAGAGAAGGCCCTCCTCCAGGTACTCACCCTCCTAATGCCTTTCACAGAGGGTTCCCGGAGAAGGGCCTCTGCTGCCAATCTCAAGGGGTGGGAGGGCATATATGGACATAAGCGCTCCTTTAGATAACCAGGTCCCAAGCCGTTAAGGGCTTTGTAGGTGATAACCAACACCTTGAATTGGGCCTGGACTTCAATGGGAAGCCAGTGAAGCTGACGGAGGACTGGGGTTGTATGAGAACAACGCCCAGTCCCCATCAGCAACCTGGCAGCTCTGTTTTGCACCAATTGCACCAATTTGCACCAGATCGTCTTCAAGGGCAGCCCCACGTAGAGCGCGTTACAGAAGTCTAATCGGGAAGTTACCAATGCATGTGTCACTGTCGCCAGGCAATCATTCTCCAGGTAGGGACGCAGCTGATGGATCAGCCGAAGCTGAAGGAAAGCGCTCCTCGCCACTGCCATCACCTGAGCTTCTAATGATAGCTCTGGGTCGAGGAGCACTCCCAAGCTGCGAACCCTGTCCCTAAGAGAGAGTGCAACCCCATTCAGGACAAGGTCCAGGTCCCCTACCCTGAAGCCCGAACCACCTACCAACAGGACCTCCGTCTTGTCTGGATTGAGCTTCAGTTTATTGGCCCTCATCCAGTCCATTACCTCGGCCAGGCACCGGTTCAGTACAGACACCGCCTCACCTGGATTAGTTGGAAACGAGAGATAGAGCTGGATATCATCAGCGTACTGATGATTCTGCAGCCCACACCTCCTGATGACCTCTCCCAGCAGTTTCATGTAGATGTTGAATAGCAAGGGGGACAAAATGGACCCCTGCAGAACTCCATGGCATAACTGCCATGGCGCAGAGCCATAGTTCCCCAGCACCACCTTCTGGAATCGGCCACTGAGATAGGAGCGGAACCACCACAAAGCAGTGCCTCCAACTCCCAATCCTGCTAGCCTATCCAGAAGGATACCATGGTCGATGGTATCATAAGCCACTGAGAGGTCCAGGAGGACCAACACGGGCTCACTCCCCCTGTCTCTCTCCCTGCACAGGTCATCATACAGGGTGACCAAGGCAGATTCAGTACCATACCTGGGTCTGAAGCCGGACTGAAATGGGTCGAAATAATCAGTGTCATCCAAGAGTGCTTGGAGTTGTCCCACCACCACCCACTCTAACACCTTGCCCAAGAACGGGATGTTGGCCACCGGTCTGTAATTGGCAGCCATCTCTGGATTCCGGGATGCCTTCTTTAGGACTGGCTGGACTACCGCCTCCTTTAAAGGGGCAGGTACCTGGTCGTCCCTTAGAGAGGCGTTGACAACCTCCAGGATCCAGGTCCCTATCCCATGCTTGGCTTTGTTAAGTAGCCGAGATGGGCAATGTACTTGCCCAAGCACCTTGTCCACATCATCAGGCTGCAACAACTGAAACTCATCCATCATCAAAGTTGACCTGGAGAGTGATAGTGTACCCCCACTGTCAGGTCCCTTTCCCTGTCAAAACCCCTTAGTTTCACCCCGACTGCCTCTACTGAATCCCCATCTTTGCTGCATTCCACCTCACTGCATTGTATCCCTTCTCTGAGGTATAAAGCCACGCCTCCCACCCCTCTTTCCCTTCCCGTCCTTTCTAAAAAGGTGATACCCCTCTGTGTTTACATTCCAGTCTTGCCTTTCATCTCACCAAGTTTCTGTGATCCCCACCAGGTCATACCCTCCTATTCCCAGGAGAGTTTCAAGCTCTTCCTGCTTATTACCCATGCTCCTAGCACGTCAACATGTACATGCACCTCAACTTCTTCCCACAGCTTCCAACCTTTGCAGTCCTCAGCCTCCTCCTTCCTCCCATCTTCCCTGATACCAGCTCTCTCTTTGTAGGAGTCCTGTTAGTCCTTGCAGTACCTCTAAAGCCCTGGTCCCAGAGACCTGATCCTCTCCCCACATGTGTCCAGTGCAGAAAAGTTTCCAGGGGGCTGAACCCACCTTCCCCCCTGGCTCAGTTCAAAGTCTTCCAGACAAAGTTTGCTAGAGCATCTCCAAAGGACCTTTTCCCCATCCTCATGAGGTGCAACCCATCCCTTGCCCGAAGTTCATTGGCAAGAAACCGGGTGCTGTGGTCGAGGAACCCCAAGCATTCCTTCTGGCACCACACCCTAAGCCAGTCGTTCACCTTGGCGACCCTCCTATCCCTGCCTGGCCCAAATCCCCAGATCAGTAAGATAGATGAGAAGGCCACTTGGGCCTTAAGGTCCCTGAGTTTCTTACCCAAGGCCTCGAAGTCCCTGGTGATCCTGCCCACACCCTCCCTGGCTATATCATTTGTGCCCACATGGATCACCAGAAGTGGCTGGTGACCCCCGAAGTGAACAAGATGCTCCACTCTATCCTTCATATGCCGGATGCATGCGACCGGCAGGCAACAGGCCTCCCTCGCCTCAAGGTTGGGGCAGCACACCACCACCTCAGTGCGCCTCAGCAGGGAGTCCCCGACAACGATCACCCACTGCCATCTCTTCCTGGTGGTGGTAGATGGCTGTGCCTTGGCCTTCACCTCCTCTGCAGCGGCCCCCTTGATGAGGCCTGGTCCCCCAAGGCCTCATCAGCCCCAGCCTCCCCAAGCGGAGAGAACCTGTTTCCCAGCTCCAGATTGGCACCAGGAGGAGGAGGAGGCTGTGCTGGCCTCCTCTTCCTGTGGGTGACATGCCTCCATGTCTCCCCAGCTGTTCCTCCCATGGCCCCTCCCTCAACCCTGGGTCTGGAGTGGGGCTGCTCCTGGGAGGCCTGGAGAGCTCTCTCAGCCCTCAGGTACCTCACCTCCTCCTCTAGGAGGGTCACCAGCTTGCAGTGAGGGCAAGTGTATCCCTGTCTCTCCTGAGGGAGAAGGGCGAACATGTTGCAGCTTTCGCAGCAGACAGCAACACCTGTGATTCCTGCCAAGGCCATCTCCTGGCCTGCCATTGGGAACCCCTCAGGGACCCTACCTTGGTCCCCTCCCCCTTGTTTGTCCTGCACTGCTCCTCACTTGCCCAGTTCTCCCAGATAAAAGCCCACATACACACACAAGGATAAAATAAAAATTTAAATTGGGGAAAAAAAAAAAACATAAAACAAAAACAAAAAGGCAAGTGAGTCCCCAGGCAGCCCAGGATGCAGCTAAGGGGCGCAGACAAGGGATGAAGCCTTATAAGTCTCTCAGGTTGGTGGCCCGACTCTCTGCTTCCTCCTGACCTCTCTGGCCCGCCTCCCTTCCTCTCTGCTGCTCCTCTGCCCAGCTCCTACCTTGCCTTTGCCAGTCCCTGGCCACCCTCAGCACTCTCTCCCAGCCTCTGCCTCTGCTGCTCCACTGCTCTGCCAAGAGCCAGAAAGGGCCAGTTAATATTTCAGAGACCATAGAAGCTAGTGGAAATTGGTACACTGGTGGACAGGGCATTAACATTTTAAAGGTTGTTCCGTAGAAGTGAGTGCAAAGTGATGCACACTGCAGCAAAAACTCCTAACTTTAGTGGAGGAGTCTGAGCTGGTGATAACTGACCAGAAATGGAATCTTGGAGTTATGGTACATAGCTGATGGAAAAATTGACCTATCATATTACTGCTGAGAAAACAGCTAACTGCATGTTGGGGATCATTAAGAAGCGGACCAAAAATTAAAGTGGCCATAGCAGCTTCAAGTCTTCTTGAATGAAATTGTTTGTATGGATCCAAACAATCCAAACAAGCTGCTATGAACGTTTGCATGCCAGAACCTGCCATTTTCCCAAGCCTTCTTGTGCAGTGCCTGCCCCAGGGAGAGCAGCAGCAGTTCATGCAGCACATAAAAGCTGATTTCAATGCGCTTCTGGTGGATCCCATTGTCCATATGGGAGTACCTCTGCCTGACACATTGAAAAGTACAGTCCTCCAGAGTTAGTTCAAGGGGTGGGTGGGGTGGCAACATGTGATCACTGGGACAGGATGTAATTGACCTGCTTGCTGAAAAGAGTGATCCTAACTTTACTGCCCTGGGCAGGAAACTGGTAGAGGAGGGACTGGCTGGAGGCAACCAGGAAGGATCCTAGTTGAGGAACCACAACAACTATGAGCAGAGAGACGGCTGAACTACAAGAAGCATGGGAGAAGGCACTGAGCTGCTGAGTAAAATACACAGAGCAGGACACTTGAGAAATAAATGCAGCTTGTTAGACTTGGTTCAAGTCCCAGAGGTTTCAGGTGAAGGTATATATGAAATGTTTATGGATCTGGACACCAGCTTGGAGCTGCACAGATAGGATTACAGTCCCCTGTCTGCGTGGAACATGCCATTTTAATCAAAGCATAGACACTTCTGGAGAGTCGGTAACTACTGCTCAGTGTGAGAGCATGTATGCCTTGGATTATATGTTCAAGTAAGCAATGGCAGATCAAACTGCCATGATAGAAAGATAGACCAATGCTGTCTGAACATTATCAGCAGCCTTGGCAGCAGGCTGAAGCCCCCTTCCAATCACTATCAAAATGGTCCCCCACACAACTTCTTCTTTCCATTCATTGCCAGTTTCTGCTGCAGGCTTGGGTACCCATAGTCAATGTATAGCCCTGTGACCTCACAGATGCTTCTTCTGCTTCATCCTGCAGTTAGAAACATAGAAACATAGAAACACAGAAACAGAGCGAGTCAGAAGGGGTCTCCTGGGCCATCTAGTCTGACCTCCGGCACCAGCCGGCTCCGCTCATGACATGCCCACCATGTGCATGTCCAGCCTATCTTTGAACACCCTCACCGATGGGGCCTCAACGACCTCCCGTGGAAGCCCATTCCACGCCCTCGGGGTCCTAACTGTCAGGAAGTGCTTCCTGGCATCCAAATTGAACCTTGGCTCCCTGAGCTTTGCTCCATTGGAGCGCGTCCTGCCTTCCTCTGCAGGGGAGAACAGGCCTCTCCCCATCTCCATGTGACACCCCCTCACATACCTGTATGTTGCCAACATATCCCCTCTGAGTCTCCTCTTCTCCAGGCTGAAGAGACCCAGTTCCCTCAGTCTCGCCTCATACCCCATCCCCTGCAAACCAGCCACCATCCTTGTGGCCCTACGCTGCACTGACTCCAACCTGGCTATATCCTTTCTGTAATGAGGGGCCCAAAACTGAACACAATACTCCAGTTGCGGGCGCACCAGAGTCATGTAGAGTGGAAGTAATACCTCTCTTGATCTAGAAGCCACACTTCTGGCTATGCAACCAAGGGTGGCATTCGCCCTCTTGACCACCGCATCACACTGCTGACTCATGTTTAGCCTGCGGTCAACCAGTACCCCGAGGTCCCTTTCACAAGTGCTGCTCTCCAGCCACTTGTCCCCTAACCTGTACTTATGACAGCTATTCCTATGCCCCAAGTGCAACACCTTGCACTTCTCCACATTGAACGCCATCCTGTTGTCTCCTGCCCACTTCCATAGTCTGTCCAGATCCTTTTGGATCTGGAGTACCTGCTTCTCAGTTGTGGCCACTGCTCCAGTTTTAGTGTCGTCTGCGAATTTGATCAGCAGACTGTTCACCCCTTCTTCCATGTCGTTAATGAAAAGATTAAACAGGATCGGCCCCAGGACAGAGCCCTGGGGGACCCCGCTTGTCACTGGCTGCCATCCCGACGATTCCCCGCTAATGGTTACCTTCTGCTTTCGGTCAGTCAGCCATGCCCTAATCCACCGGACAGTGCTTTGGTGTATCCCAAAACTCCTCAGTTTCTCCACCAGGATATCATGGGGCACTTTGTCAAAGGCCTTGCTGAAATCCAGGTATACCACATCCACTGCATCCCCTCCATCTAGCCATCTTGAAACCTTGTCATAGAATTCCACAAGGTTTGTCTGGCAGGACCTGTTTCTGCGGAAGCCGTGTTGTGTGGCTGTCAGCCTCCCTTCCCTATCTAGCATCACTAGATCTCTCTCTATTATGAGCCTTTCCATTGTTTTTCCTACAATGGACGTAAGGCTAACCGGTCTATAATTCCCCATGTCCTTCCTACTACCCTTTTTGAAAATTGGGACCACCGATGCCACCCTCTAGTCCTCTGGAACTTCACCCGTTCTCCACGAGGCCTCAAAAATGGAGGCCAGCGGGCGTGAGAGAACCCCTGCCAACTCTCTAAGTACTCTTGGGTGTAACCCGTCAGGGCCTGGCGCCTTTGTAATGTCCAATGCCCTGAGGAGCCCCTCGACTTCAAGGGGGGTGACTCTAATCTCTGCCCCTAAGTCCCCAGCCTCATCTAATCTCCTACACGGATATCCCCCGTCCTGCTTTGGGGAGAACACAGAGGCAAAATAGTCATTTAGCATCTGTGCCTGTTCCCTCATGTCAGTCACTGGATCTCCTTCCTCCTTATTTAGTGGTCCCACCACTTGTCTCCCCTTCCTTTCCTATTTACATGCTGGAAGAAGCCCTTTTTGTTGCTCTTGATATTCTTGGCAAGTCTCAGCTCATAATCAGCCTTAGCCTTGCGAAGAATCCTTCTGCAACGGGCCTCCTCCTCCCGGTATACCCTTTGTCTATTTCCCCCAGTACCCATTTCCTATGGAGGTTCCTCTTTCGTCTAATCCCCCTAACCACCTCCTTTCGCATCCATGGCGGCACTCTCCTCCGCCTCCCCACCTTACTAACTAGAGGTATTGTCAGGGCTTGCGCCTGCAAAACCTCCCTTTTGAGTGCCATCCACCCCTCCTCAACTCGCTTACCTTCCAGTAACCTATCCCAGGAGACTTTCCCCAGCCTGGCCTTCAGTTGGCCAAAGTTGGCCCTCTTGAAGTCCCAGCTTCTAGTGCTCGCCCTGCTGCACGGCCCCAGTCCTCTGATCTCAAAGCAAAGGATGGAGTGATCACTCGCATCCAGAGCTCCCCTAATCTGTACTTCATCTATCAGCTCCTCCCTATTGGTCAAGACCAAGTCCAGGATGTTTCCCCCCTTCGTCGCCTCTCGGACCCTCTGTGTGAAAAATCCACCCTCTAGAGCTTCTAGGAAGCGACGTGACCTGGCTGTCACCGCCGAGTGAGTCTCCAAGTAATATCCGGGAGATTGAAATCTCCCATAATTACTGTGTCTCTCCCCCAAGATATCCTTAGAATCTGGCCTGTCAGGACATCATCCAGGGTCTCAAGTTGACCTGGAGGGCGATAACATACCCCCACTGTCAGGTCTCTTTCTCTGTCAAAACCCCTAAGTTTCACCCAGACTGCCTCTACCGAATCCCCATCTGTGCTGCACTCTATCTCACTGCATCCTATCCCTTCCCTGACATATAAAGCCACACCCCCACCTCTCTTTCCCTTCCTTTCCTTTCTAAAAAGGTGATACCCTTCTATGTTCACATTCCAGACTTGCCTTTCATCCCACCAAATTTCTGTGATTCCCACCAGATCGTATCCTCCTATTCCCAGGAGAGCTTCAAGCTCTTCCTGCTTATTACCCATGCTCCTAGCATTGGTGTACATGCACCTCAACTCCTTCCCACTGCTTCCTTTCCTTGGAGTGCCCAGCATCCTCCTTCCTCCCATCCTCCCTGGTACCTGGCCCCGCTCTGTAGAAGTCCTGTCAGTCCCTGCAGTATCTCTAAAACCCTGCTCCCAGAGCCCCGATCCTCCCTGCACACTTGTCCAGTGCAGACATGTTACTGGGGGGCCTGAACCCACCCCCCACTGGCTCAGTTTAAAGTCTTCCGGATGAAGCTCGCTAGATCATCTCCAAAGGACCTTTTCCCCATCCTCGTGAGGTGTAACCCATCCCTTGCCAGAAGTCCATTGGCAAGAAAACGAGTGCCGTGGTCGAGGAATCCGAAGCATTCCTTCTGGCACCACACCCTAAGCCAGTCGTTCACCTCAGAGGCCCTCCTGTCCCTTCCTGTCCCAAATCCCCGGACGGGTAAGATTGACGAGAAGGCCACTTGGGCCTTCAGCTCCCTGAGTTTCTTCCCCAAGGCCGAAAAGTCCCTGGTGATCCCGACCACCCCCTGCCTGGCCACGTCGTTTGTGCCCACATGGATCACCAGGAGTGGCTGGTGACCCCGGAGCGAACAAGACGCTCCACTCTGTCCTTCACGTGCCGGATGCGTGCGCCCGGCAGGCAGCAAACCTCCCTTGTCTGAAGGCTGGGGCGGCACACCGCCGCCTCAGTGCCCCTCAGCAGGGAGTCCCCAACAACTATCACCCGCCGCCGTACCTTCTCGGTGCTGGTGGGCAGCCGTGCCCTGGTCCTCGCCTCTCCTGCAGTGGCTCCCTTGCCTCCTGATGTCCCAGGCTGGGGGTCCTGCTGGTCCCCTGAGGCCTCCTCAGCCCCAGCCTCCCCAAGTGGAGAGAACCTGTTTCCCAGCTCCAGATTGGTGCCAGGAGAAGGAGGAGGCCGTGCAGTTCTTAGTATAAACTTCCCAGAATATTGGGATATTGCAAGAGGTGAACAAGCAGGTGAGGGTGTTTAGCCTAGGCTGCATATGGATGGAAAAAGACATGTCCAGAGTGCAGGACACAGAATAATGGACTTAAGCTACAGGAAGCCAGATTCTGGCTGGACAGCAGGAAAAATTTCCTGACTGTTCAAACAGTATGGCAATGGAGCCAATGATCTAGGCAGGTTGTGGGCTCTCCTACACTGAAGACATTCAAGATGCTGCTGGACAGCCATCTGAGGGGGTTGGTATAACTGCACTTAGCTGGGTACTGGACTTGATGGCCTTATAGGCCCACTCCAACTTTACTATTCTAGGATTCTGTCCCTCAAGAGGCTGTTGACTTCCCCAAGGTAATTGCTTACACTCTGAAATGATAAGTTGAAATGGGTCCTTTCTTTCCTTGGAATCTCTATTTCACCCCCCACCCCACTTCCTCTTACATAGGGTGCAGAAGGTTGTTGGAGGTTATACCAACAAAGTTACCAATATGTCTCACCTACTTTAAAAGAAGGTGGAAGTTTAGCTACATTTTCACTTCCAGAGCCAGGAGGCTAGGAAGTACTCCAATTACCTTTCTGTATAGAAAGTGTCAGTGTCTGAGGCAGAAAGGGGCATCCCCAGAACTTCATCAGGCACAGTAATGGTGGGTGGGGAGGTTATGATAGTATGCAAATAAGTGTGCTTTCTGTTCTGTTCCTCTGCCTTTCTCTACCCTCCTTAGTGTGCCTCTGAGTCAGTACACATTACTTTGCAGCTAATGGCTTGAGACCATGATACCTGTCAGAGTGCCTTTCCCAACTGCAGTCTACTCAGACATTGTGCTCAGCCTTTGAGGCCTTCCTTTGAGTGCTGACTCTGAGGAAGAGGGTGGCAGCAAGGCTTACTTTGTGGAGGCCTCTCATCTCTGGGACAAGCCTCCCTAGTGTGGCCCACCTGGCATCAAACTTGTTATCTTGGTGCCCTTTATGATGAAGCCTTCAAAGATTTACTTGGATACTTGGTGGCTTGACAGGATTATCCATCCCAGGTCAATTTTTGCTGTTTGCTTTAGCTGTTAAGCTTTCTAATGATTGTTTTTATGATATGTTTATTGTACTTTATTGCCTTCATGTTGTGGATTGTTGTAAACCACCCAGACAGTTTCAGCTATGTGGTGGTATAGAAATGAAATAAATAAAAAATAATAAAATAATCTATGGAAAGGAATGTAGATCCTGTTGGATGCACACAGATTTGCTTGCTCTGGTGTGCAGAGTCGAAAACGTACACAGTAGTTGCGCATGGAGTGCTGGGGAAAGCAGCATTCAGGGCTTGACAGCAGAGACTGGATGGTGTGGGTATGTGGCTCCATTAGCAGGTAATAAGACATAATATGCAGCAGCAGCACCAAAATTCAGTGCTGTAGGTCAAGACTTCCCAACATTCTGGACTATGAGCACATTTGGGAATCTGAGAAATGGCTGTGGCACCAACACAAAATGCCTAACCATTAGATCAATGTTTGGGCATCTCCCTGTCGCATCTATGGAGATCATAAAGTCTGAATTGGGTGTTCTGGAGAATGTCTCCTGTGGCTGCTACAGCCATTACTGTCATAGAATATCTGAACATGGATTTGCATTTTGATCAGCCCCTTCTGCACAATAATCACAGGCAGATTCTTCCCCGGCTGCCTGCAATGGTTAATGGGCTCGCCATGTACTTTCTCATTCTGGCTAGCCAGGCTTTCATGCCCCAGCTTGCTCACAATATACAGCATGCTCACAGAAAAATCTTCAACCACCATCTCAGCAGGGCAGGACACCCAATGCAAGGCAAGAGTGAGCCAATAGCAAAAAAGTGTTGACAGTATGCAGTGCTAGCAGCAGCTGTCTGCCCTCCCATGTGGGCAGGCTGCAGGGATACATGCTGGGAGCAGGCAAAAAGGGAGAGGGCAGCAATCCCTGTCTTCTGCAAGCAAAGCATGTAATGCTGTGAAGGTATTGTCATCTGAAGATGTTGTCATCACTTAACTATGAATAAAATAGTATGGAGAGCCAGTGTGGTGTAGTGGTTAAGAGCATGGGACTGGGACTCAGGCGATCTGGGTTTGAGTTCCCGCTCGGCCATGGAACCAACTGGGTGACTTTGGGCCAGTCACAGACTCTCAGCCCAACCTACCTCACAGGGTTGTTGTTGTGGGGATAAGATGGAGGAGGAGAATGATGTAAGCTGCCTTGAGCCCTTTGTAGGAAAAAGGCAGGCTATAAATCGAAAAATAAAAAAATAATTAAAAAAAACACAACTTGCTATGGCTTAATTGTACTGCAGGCTGTTGTAGGGTGTGAACTGGTCCAGTGAAAAGGTTTTATCTTGCTTTATTTTTATTTATGATCCCTCGCCTTTTAGGGAGGGAACAGCACCTTCAGGCAATTTGCTGGTTTTGCACAATGAGGCTGTTCACACATAATGTGAATGGTTACTGCGCAGTTACTTTTCTTACCTTGTAACCTGTGTTCACATACTGTATTTGCAAGGTAACTACTCCTAAATCATCTCCATGCAACTCCATTTTCTCTCCAAATGGCATCAGTCCCTGAAACTGGGACCCAATCCCAGTGTGCCCAACTCTTGTTTCTCTCCTATTGGCCTGCATGTTCCTCTGGGTGTGTTCTCAGCTGGCTGCTGCTTTATTCTTCTGCCACCCCACAAAGCCCCCATCTAGTCATTAAAATAGCACAGTGGCTTCATGGAGGTCCCATCTACTCATCAGAGGAGCACGGCTACCCTCATGGTCACTGCTTCCTGTCTTCCCTCCTGGCACCTGACCGCCTGTAGCATGCCCTCACATGAATGGGGACAGCACACTAGTTCTACATGGTGATTCACAGTAACCAAACATGTCACATTTCACCATGTGTCTGGTATTCACACATAACAAGCGATTCCTGCCATAGCCAATATAGTCAATGATTATTGTGTATGATTACTGACTATGAATGGGTCTATCTACAAGATATAAGTACAAAATCAGAAAATTCTCTGCATAAGAAAGATAGATAGTTTAAAAGTTAGATACACCTCAGGTAGATATAAAGGACATTCCAGTACAAAGTTATCAATATCATAACTTCATCCCGAAAAGAGGTGATTACAGGACATTGCCAAAACAGTACTATACACACCTCCAGCCATTAGTCAACTTAGACAAAATCTTATTAACAAGACAGTGTGGCTTGAAAGAAAAGCTTCTTTTGAATAAGATGTATGCCAAGATCCAATGAAACTTCAGATAGCGATACTAAAGTGACAATCCATTGCTTACACCGAATAGGATATTCCAGTCCCCTGTTCCATTCCTGCCTTAGACCATGTGTATTGCATTTCTTCAATGTTAATAAATATTTATAAATATGGATATTTGGTCAAAATGACTGATCAACTTCAGTAAGTGTTTTGAGTAACAGAGGAGATGGAGACTGTGAAGCTCTAAAAGTGGAAACCTGAATTTTAATAAAAGTTGTAACTGCAGAGATTGCCATTCAACCATACCAGGCAAATCATATGTGAGTTCACATGACTTCTCACCATGATGTGCTGTGTGAACCTAGTCAACTACTTGTAGTCATACATGAATTTGGCTAATCATTTTTTAAAGTCAACCAAACCTGTGGTTTGTTGTGGTTGTTAGTCGTGAAGTCATGTCCGACCCATTGCGACCCCATGGACAACATTCCTCAGGCCTTCCTGTCCTCCACCATCCTCGGAGTCCACTTAAGCTCACACCAACTGCTTCAGTGACTCCATCTCTGCCATCCCCTTCTTCTTTTGCCGTCAATTGTTCCCAGCATTAGGCTCTTCTCCAGGGAGTCCTTCCTTCTCATTAGGTGGCCAAAGTATTTGAGTTTCATCTTCAGTATCTGGCCTTCTAAAGAGCAGTCAGGGTTGATCTCCTCTAGGACTGACTGGTTTGATCACCTTGCGGTCCAAAGGACTCGCAGGAGTCTTCTCCAGCACCACAATTCAAAGGCATCACTGAGAAAACCATAGCCTTGACTATACGCACTTTTGTTGGCAGGGTAATGTCTCTGCTTTTTACTATGCTGTCTAGATTTCCGATAGCTTTTCTCCCCAGGAGCAGGCATCTTTTAATTTCTTGGCTGTAGTTCCCATCTGCGGTGATCTTGGAGCCCAGGAAAATAAAATCTGTCACTACCCCCATTTCTTCCCCATCTATTTGCCAGGAAGTGAGAGGACCGGATGCCATGATCTTAGTTTTCTCTAATGTTGAGTTTCAAGTCAACTTTTGCACTCTCCTCCTTCACCTGCATCAAGAGGCTCTTTAGTTCCTCTTCACTTTCTGCCATGAGAGTGGTATCATCTGCATATCTGAGACTGTTGATATTTCTCCTGGCAATCTTAATTCCAACTGGTGATTTATCTAGCCCCGCCTTTCCCATGATGTGCTCTGCATATAAGTTAAATAGACAGGACGACAGTATACAGCCTTGCCAAACTCCTTTCTCAATTTTGAACCCATCATTGGTTCTGTGTCCAGTTCTCACTATTGCTTCTTGACTCGCATATAGGTTTCTCAAGAGACAAATAAGATGGTCTGGTATTCCCATCTCTTTAAGAACTTGCCACAATTTGTTGCAATCTACACAATCAAAGGCTTTAGCATAGTCAATCAAGCAGAAGTAGATGTTTTTCTGGAACTCCCTAGCTTTCTCCATGATCCATCATATGTTGGCAATTTGATCTCTAGTTCCTCTCCTTCTTCGAAATCCTGCCTGTACTTCTGGTAGTTCTCAGTCCACATACTGCTGGAGCCTAGCTTGTAGGATTTTGAACATAGTTTTGCTAGCATGTGAAATGAGTGCAGTAGATCTCTTTATTTGGACATTTGGCAAACTAATGAGGAGAAACAATAACTAAGCTGCCCAAGAACTTAAGCTCAAGGCAAAAGTGAGGACTAATGTCCCACATACAAGTAAGATACCCTCCTACACAGTACAGCAACAGCAGATAAGCAAATTCTAGATAATGCACACACCACACAAACAAAAAAATGAAATAAAAATTTAAAGAGATAAACATTAAATTGAATTCCCCCTACCTGCTCAGTTACCCTCAACCTTGCTTTGACCTATCATTCATGGACATTTTTACTACTTCATTCTTGGGAGGACATAGCTGGAATGAGACAGGAGAAAAACTGCAAAACAAAGTCAAAATTGTTCAGTATGTAGCTATCTGTATTCCCATGCAAAGGCTGCATCTTGTACTCATGTAACTGGAAGTAAGCTTTAAAGAACATTCCTCTATAGGTAAAAAAGGAAATCATGCAAAATATACAGTGGTACCCCAGCTCACAAATGCCTCAGTTCATGACCAAATTGGGTTGTGAACAAAAAGTTCATAAAAATGTTGACTTAGGTTGCGAACTCTGCATTGGGTGGTAGCCATGATCGCAGCCATCTCCCCCCCACCCCCCGCTGAGTGGGGAGGTGGCCACGATTGTGCTGGGAGGTGGGGTGTGTGTAGATGGCCGAGATCGCACCCGTCTTTCCTGCAGCAGCCTGCCTGTGATTGTGCCTTTCTTTCCTACAGGAGCACAAATGCTATCTCGGCCATCTCCCCCCACCTGCCCCAGCATGATTGCGCCTGTCTCCCCCCGAATGTGCCCACATTCACACCTGTCTCTTCCCACCAATGCACCCGCGTTCACGCCTGTCTCTCTCCCCTCCAGTGTGCCGAGATGATGGGCACGTGCAGGGATGAGGGGCATGATCGCAGTCATGCTGGGGGCGGGGACGGGAAGGTGACTGCACTCCTGCTCAGGTTGGGCGGGGGGAGATGGCCATGATCTTTGTTGTTCTTTGTCACTTCGCTTTACATTTTTCTGATTAAAAAATAGTTACAGAACAGATTAACCTTATTAACATTGAACCTTATGGGGAAATTTAACTTGGCTCATGACCAATTTGGGTCACAACCAGAGTCCTGGAACGGATTAAGTTCGTGAGCCAAGGTACCACTGTATACAATTAGATAATGACAAACAAAGCCTGCTGGCGAGAATAAAACACTGTAAATAATTCTATAGTTAGTTGTAAATGAACATGGCTTGGTGGTCAATTTGTTCAGGAAACATATGAAAATATATTTACAACTAGACTTGTTTTAAATCATCTTTAAAAATTCAACAAATGCCACATCATATTGGAGAAGAAAAAGAGGCAATTCTTCCTACCTACACAGAGAACAGGCAAAAATGCACTCTTTGTTCCCTCCCACCTCCTTTACCTGCTGGGATGCTTCCAGGTGCCCCGTCACTTAATCCTGACTACCCCCACCATATAGTTTTCCTTTCACTTCAGCATAAAACAGTGTTGCAGGCATCTTCCATTTTTAATTGTTAGGAAACCGTCTGGGGTCTACAAGGTGATCAGTGGCATTCATAGAAATGAAGGTGATACTTGAGACTCATACTTTGCTTCACAGAACATTACTTTCCCAGTTTTTAAAAATCAAATAGAGGTTTTTTTAAACCTCTCAGGAGGTTTAAACCATCTCAGGAGACTGAGAGGTTGGAGGGACCAATGTTGGAAACCCCAGAAATAACCTGTAAGTGTGGTGCACCCATTACCATGCTCACCTGGGTTAGTCTTTCTCCAGGGTTTCTGGACTGAGCAGGGATCTCTCTGAGTTTTGTGCAAGCACATAAGACATGCTGGAGGCATGAATTGTTTAGATGTTGCATGGCAGTCCTGAAAGCAGAAAAAGAAGGAAAGCAATGGTATTAAGCAAAAGAAGGCCCATGTCTGGAAGCAGCCACTGCTACTGCGCAATATACAAGTACCATAAGGAAATAATGCCTGGAGGAATGTTGTCCATGGGGTCGCGATGGGTCGGACTCGACTTCGCGACTAACAACAACAACATAAGGAAATAATATACATGTCACAATGCAGTGACATACAGCCATTGCCCAATAGCTGTTACAAAGCATCCTTGTGAAAGGGTGTTTTGTGTTACAGAAATAAGGATGATAGTGGAGCTGCTTAACCCTCTCTTATATCACTGTTTTTCTCTAAAATGTTTCCTTTCAACACCTTTTATGCCTTTTGGGGTTCCAGACTCATATTTACCTTCACAGGCTTTGAATCCCATGGAAGGAGGTGGAGCAGGGGCTGAGGGAATGATTAAGCAGGCAAAATATGAGGATGCTTGCAGCTGAAAAGTAGTTAAATTTTATGTGGCTGCAAGGTAACATGTAGTTTGGCTTTGAAAGCTAACCCAAGCTTTTGTGTTTATAAGCCCTGGATATAGAAAACAAAGAATATCCTAGGTATATACCCTGGGGCAGAGCATGTGTGTGGAGAAAGCATTATCAATGAAATTATAAGTCTATACACAAATTCTTCTCCGAATGCCACAGGTCTACCTCAGAGATACAAGTCATGTTCATTCCTCAACAGGAGCTTTACCATTTCTTTTAGCAGCCTGCATGCAAGGAATTTCACCTACCTGGAGTTCTGCTGAACTCAGAACTTGAACTGACTGAAGACTGATGTCCTTTGATGCCTGTTGCTGCTTGAAAAACAGGGGCTTGTATGCCACCTGCACAGTCTTTCCTATAAGACAGCCTTTGTGTGGAAGTATTCGTGGCTCTGGCTTTGCTGCAATGTGACTACTTCCTCACATGTTCAAGTTGTTTGTTTTAGCTCTTCCCTGCAAGTTTCTGGGAGACTTTGATTAGTCATCTTGGCATACCTCTTCATTCATTCTCTCTCTCTCTCTCTCTCTCTCTCTCTCTCAGAGGGAGTGAGGGTGGGAGGGAGAGGAGTGCTGGACTTTTCTAGACTGCAAGGCGATTAAACCAGTCAAGCTTAAAGGAGATCAACCCTGACTGCTCTTTAGAAGGCCAGATACTGAAGATGAAACACAAATACTTTAGCCACCTCATGAGAAGGAAGGACTCCTCAGAGAAGAGCCAAAAGCTGGGAACAATTGACAGCAAAAGAAGAAGGGGATGGCAGAGAATGAGGTGGCTAGATGGGGTCACTGAAGCAGTCGGCATGAGCTCAAGTGGACTCTGGGGGATGGAGAGCAGGAAGGCCTGGAGGAATGTTGTCCATGGGATCGCAATGGATTGGACATGACTTTGTGACTAACAACAACAACAACATTTGTGAAAGAAGTCAGTAGTTTCACAAAAAGTAGGTCAGATACAGGATCTGGCAACATATATTTCCAATCCCCAAATTTTCAACAAGGTCTTAGAATTGTAGAATAATAGAAGAGCTGGCTGGTGCTAAGAAGGCCATCAGGTCCAACCTCCTGCTGTTGCAGGACACCAGTTTACACCATCCCACTGAGATGACTGTCCAGTTTTTTTTCCAATGTCTCTAGTGTGGGAGAGCCTACCACCTTTCTAGGCAACTGGTTTCACTGTCATATTGCTCTGACAGTGAGGAAACGTTTTTGGATATCCAGACTGAATCTGGTTTGCTGCATCTTGAGCTGATTATTCTGTGTCCTAAACTTTGGTATGATCAAGAAGAGAGTTTGTCCTTCTCCTTTGTAACAGCCTTTCAGATACTTATAAAGGGATATCATGTCCCCGCTCAGTCTTGTCTTCTCTAGACTAAACGTGCTTAGTTCTTTCAGTTTTTCTTCACAGGGCAGTGTTTCCAAACATAATTTTTGATGCCCTCCTCTGGACCCTTTTGAGTTTTTCTGTATCTTAAATCTTGGTACCCAGAACTGGACACAATACTCTAGATGAGGTTCTTTACTGAAAGTCCAACCCATATATTACAACAGTGGCATTCACACTGCAAAGCTGCTCTCCACTCTGGCAGGTGAAGCATACATGAATGGAAGCTTTGATGGACCCAGAAAACATCCCCCCACTAGCAGTGAGCTCACCTTGTTTGATTCTGATCCATATAAGCGGGATTAATTTGATAAACAACTGCAACTTCAAGACCTGCCCCACTCCTCATGACCAAGATGGGTTTACAGGCCATCCCACTACATCAGCCTTCCCCAGCCTTGTGCTTTCCAGACATGTTTGGACTGCAACACCCAGAAATCCCAGTCAATGGCCTTGCTGGATGGCAAATCTGAGAATTGCAGTCCAAAAGCCTCAGAAGGCCACCAGGTTGAGGAAGACTGTACTACAAGCATGCCATCTGTACCCTTTCCCAGCCTCACTAGAGTAGGAGTAGGTCTGCAAGACACTTATGGCATTTGTTACAGCCCAGGATGCTGCCACAGGTACTGTATGCGCAGCAGCATCTGAATATGCCACAGTGATTCCCACATGTTCTAGCATCCCTTGATGCAATTGTAGGCTTGTTTAGAAGCATCCAAGTATATAAAGAGCATGGATACTCATGTGTGTGATTGGCCAATATCCAGGCCACAGCCAGAGACTCTGATGGTCTCTGTCAGATCTAAACAACATTTTGTTGCCTTTGGGATGTTTGGGGAGGGGGAGATTATGGAAGCAAAAGGAACCAAAACTGATCAATTTTAGAGTAGTCTGCATTCCAGACATAATCTTTGTTAATAATTGATTTATGTGTGCAGCGGGGATAGCAGTTTTCTCAAGAAACTTGAGTATTTTAAGTCTCCTAAATCTAGTTAGTTAAAATCTGCACCTAAACTTGAAAGTTATGAAGCTAGAGTAGGGCAGATATTTAAAATGAATGCATACTATATTCTGTCTGGAGAAGGAAAGGAAAAGAGTCAAAAGAGAAATTTCCTTCACATTTTACTACTGTTTGGACAAAAAAAAATCTGCAATAGCCTTCTTCAACATGGTGCCACCAGATATACTGAACTACAAGTTTGGCCATGCTGTCTGAGGATTTGAGGCATTTGCCTGAGGATACCCACATATCTGGTAGGTACCAGTCCTGGGAAGGCTGGCCTAGATGGTGGCCATCACAACACATAGGCAAGTTTCATTGCATAGAAGCAGTACTGAGACCACTCTGCTTGTCTTAGTTCTGCAAAGAGCACTGCTGCACCAGATCCTTATCCAGATCCTTTGACTGCGGCTTACCTTGGGACATAGAAAGCAGGCAGGCAACATTCATAGTCATTGTGGGAGGATAAGAATACACCCTAGAGGGCTTTTTCCTTGGAGGAAATGACATGAGGGGATTCCAAGGCTAGTAGTTCTCACCTCTGGCAGGGAAAAAATGCTGCACTGGGTCTCTGGGAGCACCTACAGCAGTGGTTTCTTTCTTCTTCAGCCACAGACTCACAGTCATGGTCTTTGGTGATGGGGAAGTGGAATGCAGAGGAAGAGGAGGGCATTTTATAAGCAGACAGCTTTGAGACTTTTCTGAGCATGTGCTTTCAAAAGACCCATGCTATTGGGAGTACTTGCATCCAGTATTTACAAACTGCAACCTTTTAAATTCAAACAATGGGATGCTCAGGGATGCCAATTCTAGCAGCAGTAAGCAGCACTAGTCTGCAAAAGTATGTGTGTATCTGGGAAAATCCATGTAAACAACTTCTCTACAAGAAAAACTGCCTGCTTGTTTTCTCTCTCTTTCAACCCTGTTAGAGCAACTTTCCTGGTCCAAACCATGGCTGCTGGCCTTTTCTTCCTGAACTGCTGCTGAGGCTGATGATTTGAATGGAGATTGTAGGGCGGTGATACAGTCCAGGCTACACCATCTTAGAAAATGTAGGTCAGGCAAACTGTACCAAATGTTTTACAACTGTTTAGAGTGGGAGTGGGGAGGGCAAAACAAGCAAACCTACCCTGGGAACAGTGCCTTTGAATGGGATATCCTCTCTTGAACCAGCCAGCTCAGCTCTGTCAGAATGTCCCAAAGATTTCAAGCCAAAAATAACAAGAGGATCAGAGAATGGAAAGAGGAAAGGGAGGGCCCAGCTCTTACAGTTTTCCTTCTCTTACAAAGGCTGAAGGAGGGGGTTATTTTCCTATGGTTTAATCCCTCCCCCTTGTATGATGCTGAGCCACAACTTTCTGGAGAATCTGAGTCACAAGGTCTACAGCTGGACAGAGAGTGGGAAAAAGATTTCAAGCCATGTCTGCAGCTATCAACACTCTGGGAAAAGTACTGGAAAGAGTTATAGGCAGGTATGTTATAGACAGGTGTAGAGTACTGTCAGACAGTGTAGCCCTGACAAGTGTACTACCACAAGCTGCACCTTTGAATTGTGTTCTCAGAACACTGTAATGGAAAGTCTGAGCCATGGTTAATTCTTAAAAAAAAAAGATGAGAAGGAAGCCAGACTCCTTTCCTCTATGTGCCTGGATATGGGTTGCACTCAGTACTCAGAGACAAACTGCACATGCTCAGAGGTACTTCTGTCATTCTCTCTAATGAATTTAAGTGATGAATACCTAGAAAAATGGAGCCTAAAGGCAACAACAGTGAAACAAGAAGGAGATAAGCTTGTTTGGGATGTTGCTCAAAGATCCAAGAAGACAGGGCTCTTGTTTCTTTAATAGTTGTGTAGAAGAGGAATATGTAGCGCTGAAGTTCCCTCTTCTACATAAATTTTAAAGGTGCAGGAGTCTTGTCATCTTTTTCATCTGACCTCATTATATCACTCAGGGGAACTCAAATGTTTGCTAATGCCACTGGAAGGAAGGAAGCTGTGGGAAGGAGTTGAGGTGCATGTACACCAATGCTAGGAACATGGGTAATAAGCCGGAAGAGCTTGAAGCTCTCCTGGGAATAGGAGGGTATGACGTGGTGGGGATCACAGAAACTTGGTGGGAGGAAAGGCAAGACTAGAATGTAAACATAGAGGCGTATCACCTTTTTAGAAAGGACAGGAAAGGAAAGAGGGGTGAGGGTGTAGCTTTATATGTCAGGGAAGGGATGCAGTGAGATAGAATGCAGCACAGATGGGGATTCAGTAGAGGCAGTCTGGGTGAAACTAAGGGGTTTTGACGGTGAAAGGGACCTGACAGTGGGGAGTATGTTATTGCCCTCCAGGTCAACTTGAGATCCTGGATGATGTCCTGACAGACCAGATTCTAAGGATATCTCGGGGGAGGGACACAATAATTATAGGAGATTTCAATCCCCCAAATATTAGTTGGGAGACTCACTCAGTGGTGACAGCCAGGTCATGTCGCTTCCTAGAAGTTATAGAGGGAGGGTTTTTCATACAGAGGGTCTGAGAGGCGAAGGGGTGGGGACATCCTTGACTTGGTCTTGACCAACAGGGAGGAGCTGATAGATGAGGTACAGATTAGGGGAGCTCTGGAAGTGAATGATCACTCCATCCTTTGCTTTGAGATCAGGGGAATGGGGATGTGCTGCAGGTTGAGCACTAGAAGCTGGGACTTCAAGAGGGCCAACTTTGGCCAACTGAAGGCCAGGATGGGGAAAGTCTCCTGGGACAGGTTACTGGAAGGCAAGTGAGTTCAGGAGGGGTGGATGGCACTCAAAAAGGGAGGTTTTGGAAGCATAAGCCTTGAAGATACCTCTAGTTAGTAAGGTGAGGAGGTAAAGGAGAGTGCTGCCATGGATGTGAAAGGAAGTGGTTAGAGGGATTAGACACAAGAGGGACCTCTGTAGGAAATGGGTACTGGGGAAAATACAGAAAAGGGTATCCCAGAAGGAGGAGGCCAATTGCAAAGGATTCTTTGCAACGCCGAGGCTGATTACGAGCTGAGACTTGCCAAGAATATCAAGAGCAACAGAAAGGGCTTCTTTCAGCATGTAAATAGGAAGAGGAAGGGGAGACAAGTAGTGGGACCGCTAAAGAAGGAGGAGGGAGATCCAGTGACTGATACGAGGGAACAGACACAGATGCTAAATGACTGTTTTGCCTCTGTGTTCTCCTCAAATCAGGATAGGGGAGATCCGCATGGGAGATTAGATGAGGCTGGGGATTTAGGGGCACAGATTAGAGTCACCCTCCTAGAAGTTGAGGGGTTCCACATTGAATGTTACAAAGGTGCCAGGTCCTGATGGGTTACACCCAAGAGTACCCCAAGAGTTGGCAGGGGTTTTCTCACTCCAGCTGGTCTCAATTTTTGAGGCCTCATGGAGAACAGGTGAAGTTCCAGAGGACTGGAGGGTGGCGTCTTTGGTCCCAATTTTAAAAAGAGTAATAGAAGGGACATGGGGAATTACAGACCAGTTAGCCTTACGTCCATTGTAGGAAAAACAATGGAAAGGCTCATAATAGCGAGAGATCTTGTGATGCTAGATAAGGAAAGGAGACTGGCAGCCACACAACACGGCTTCCACAAAAACAGGTCCTGCCAGACAAACCTTGTGGAATTCTACGACAAGGTTTCAAGATGGCTAGATGGAGGGGATGCAGTGGATATGGTTTACCTGGATTTCAGCAAGGCCTTTCACAAAGTGCCCCATGATATCCTGGTTGAGAAACTGAGGAGTTTTGGGATAGACCAAAGCACTGTCCGGTGGATTAGGGCATGGTTGACTGACCGAAAGCAGAAGGTAACCATTAGCGGGGAATCGTCGGGATGGCAGCCAGTGACAAGCGGGGTCCCTCAGGGCTCTGTCCTGGGGTCGATTCTGTTTAATCTTTTCATCAATGACTTGGAAGAAGGGGTGAACAGTCTGCTGATCAAATTTGCAGACAATACTAAAACTGGGGCAGTGGCCACAACTGAGGAGCAGGTACTCCAGATCCAAAAGGATCTGAATAGACTATGGAAGTGGGCAGGAGACAAGAAGATGATGTTCAATGTGGATAAGTGCAAGGTCCTGCACTTGTGGCATAGGAATGGCTGTCATAAGGGTGCTGATTGACTTCATGCTAAACATGAGTCAGCAGTGCGACATGGTTGTCAAGAGGGCAAACGCTACCTTTGGTTGCATAGCTAAAAGTGTGGCTTCTAGATCAAGAGAGGTATTACTACCACTCTACACGACTCTGGTGTGCCCTCAACTGGAGTATTTTGTTCAGTTTTGGGCTCCTCATTACAGGAAGGATATAGCCAGGTTAGAGTCAGTGCACTATAGGGCCACAAGGTTGGTGGCCAGTTTGCAGGGGATGCTGTATGAGGCAAGACTGAGGGAACTGGGTCTCTTCAGCCTGCAGAAAGAGGAGATTCAGAGGGGATCTGTTGATGACATTCATGTATGTGGGGAGGGTAGAGACTGTTCTCTCCTGCAGAGGAGGGCAGGAGGCACTCCAACGGAGCAAAGCTCAGGGAACCAAGATTCAATTTGGATGCCAGGAAGTACTTCCTGACAGTTAGGACCCTGAGAGTATGGAATGGGTTTCCACAGGAGGTGGTTGAGGCTCCATCAGTGAGGGTGTTCAAGGATAGGCTGGACACGCACATGGTGGGCATGTCTTGAGCGAAGCCTGCTGGAGCCGGGGGTCAGACTATATGGCCTGGGAGGCCCGTTCTGACTTGCACTGTTTCTATGTTTCTAGAAATGTTGCTGACAAAATGCGATCCACTGAAGAAGGAAATGGCAACTCACTCCAGTATCTTTGCCATGAAAACCCCATGGACAGTACCAAAAGGCAAAAAGATATGACGCCGGAAGATGAGCCCCTCAGGTCGGAAGGTGTCCAATATGCTACTGGGGAAGAGCGGAGGGCTAGTAGCGACAGAAAGAATGAAGCAACTGGGTCAAAGCCAAAAGGACACTCAGTTGCAGATGTATCTGGTGGTGAAAGGAGAGTCTGATGCTGCAAAGATCTATGCTCCATAGGAACCTGGAATGTAAGATCCATGAATCAAGGCAAGCTGGATGTGGTCAAACAAGAGATGACAAGACTGAACATCGACATCTTAGGAATCAGTGAACTAAAATGGACAGGCATGGGTGAATTTAATTCAGATGACCATCAGGTATACTACTGCGGGCAAGAATCCCTCAGAAGAAATGGAGTAGCCTTCATAGTCAATAAAAGAGTAGGAAAAGCAGTACTGGGATACAATCTCCAAAATGACAGAATGATCTCAATTCAAATCCAAGGCAAACCACTCAACATCACAATAGTCCAAGTCTATGCCCCAACCGCTGGTGCTGAAGAGGCTGAAGTTGACCGATGCTATGAAGGCCTGCAACATCTTCTAGAATTAAAACCAAAAAATGATGTCCTTATCATCATGGGGGATTGGAATACTAAAGTAGGAAGCCAAAAGATAACTGGAAGAACAGGCAATTTGTGAGCTGTCCCGAGGCTTCGGCGAATGGGGCGGCATAGAAGCTTCCTAAATAAATAAACAATAAGTTTGTCCTTGGAGTACAAAATGAAGCAGGGCACAGGCTGGTAGAATTCTGTCAAGAGAATACGATGGTCATAGCAAACACTCTTTTCCAGCAACCCAAGAGACAACTCTACACATGGACATAACCAGATGGTCAACACAGAAATCAGATTGACTATGTGCTCTGCAGCCAAAGATGGAGAAGCTCTATATAGTCAGTAAAACAAGACCAGGAGCTGACTGTGGCTCAGATCATGAGCTTCTGGTTGCAAAATTTAGGCTTAAATTGAAGAAAGTAGGGAAAAGCACTAGGCCACTCAGGTATGACCTAAATCATATTCCTGATGAATATACAGGAATGGTGACAAATAGGTTTAAGAAATTAGATCTGATAGACAGAGTGCCTGAAGAACTATGGATGGAGGTTCACAACATTGTACAAGAGGTAGCAACTAAAACCATCCCAAAGAAAAAGAAATGCAAGAAAGCAAAATGGCTGTCTGAGGAAGCTTTACACATAGCTGAGGAAAGTAGGGAAATGAAAGGCAAAGGAGAAAAGGAAAGATACACCCAACTGAATGCAGAATTAAAGAGAATTGCTGGAAGAGATAAGAATGCCTTCTTAAATGAACAGTGCAAAGAAATAGAAGAAAACAATAGAATAGGAAGGACCAGAGATCTCTTCAAGAAAGTTGGAGATATCAAGGGAACATTACATGGGCAAAATGGGCAAAATGGCGGGGACAGAGCTGTGCGAAAGCCAGGACCAAAATGGCAGGTACCTAACAGAAGCAGAAGAGATTAAGAAGAGGTGGCAAGATTACACAGAAGAATTATACAAGAAATAGCTTAACGTCCCTGATAACCACGATAGGGTGGTCATTGATCCAGACCTCATGGGATGTGAAGTCAAATGGGCCCTAGAAAGTCTGAGCAACAACAAAGTTAGTGGAGGTGACAGTATTCCAGCTGAGCTATTCAAAATCCTAAAGAAAGATGCAGTAAAAGTGCTACACTCAATATGACAGCAAATTTGGAAAACTCAACAGTGGCCACAGGATTGGAAAAGGTCAGTTTACATTCCAATCCCAAAGAAGGGCAATGCCAAAGAATGTTCAAACTACCACACCATTGCACTCATTTCACATGCTATCAAAGTCTTGCTCTAAATCCTACAAGCTAGGCTTCAGCAGTATGTGGACCAAGAAGTATAGGCAGGATTTTGAAGCGGCATAGGAACTAGAGATACACTGGATCATGGAGACAGCCAGGGAGTTCCAGAAAAACATCTACTTCTGCTTCATTGACTATGCTAAAGCCTTTGATTGTGTGGATCACAACAAATTGTGGCAAGTTCTTAAAGAGCTGGGAGTACCAGACCATCTTATTTGTCTCTTGAGAAACCTATATGTGGGTCAAGAAGCAACAGTGAGAACTGGACATGGAAGCACTGATTGTTTCAAAATTGAGAAAGGAGTTCGGCAAGGCTGTATACTGTCACCCTGCCAATTTAACTTATATGCAGAGCACATTATGGGAAAGACAGGGCTAGATGAATCACCAGTTGGAATTAAGATTGCCAGGAGAAGTATCAACAACCTCAGATATGCAGATGATACCACTCTCATGGCAGAAAGTGAAGAGGAACTAAAGAGCCTCTTGATGCGGGTGAAGGAGGAGAGCGCAAAAGTTGACTTGAAACTCAACATTAGAGAAAACTAATCTGGTCCTCTCACTTCCTGGCAAATAGATGGGGAAGAAATGGAGGTAGTGACAGATTTTATTTTCCTGGGCTCCAAGATCACTGCAGATGGGAACTGCAGCCAAGAAATTAAAAGACGCTTGCTCCTGGGGAGGAAAGCTATGGTAAATCTAGACAGCATAGTAA
Organism: Varanus salvator macromaculatus; assembly: GCA_023646645.1. Lineage (NCBI taxonomy): Eukaryota > Metazoa > Chordata > Lepidosauria > Squamata > Varanidae > Varanus > Varanus salvator. Next base: position 13,837,409 of record JAIXND010000754.1, on the reverse strand, counting down.
AAAGCAGAGACATCACCCTGCCAACAAAAGTGCATATAGTCAAGGCTATGGTTTTCCCAGTTGCAATGTATGGCTGTGAAAGTTGGACCATAGGCTGAGTGCCGACGAATTGAGGCCTTTGAATTGTGGTGCTGGAGGAGACTCCTGCGAGTCCCTTGGACTGCAAGGCGATCAAACCAGTCAGTCCTAGAGGAGATCAACCCTGACTGCTCTTTAGAAGGCCAGATAGTGAAGATGAAACTCAAATACTTTGGCCACCTAATGAGAAGGAAGGACTTTTCCCTGGAGAAGAGCCTAATTCTGGGAACAATTGACGACAAAAGAAGAAGGAGATGGCAGAGAATGAGGTGGCTTGATGGAGTCACTGAAGCAGTTGGTGTGAGCTTAAGTGGACTCTAGGGGATGGTGGAGGACAGGAAGGCCTGGAGGAATGTTGTCCATGAGGTTGTGATGGGTCAGACACGACTTCGTTACTAACAACAACAACGTTTCTAGACTGCAGGACAGCACGGGCATACTTTCTGGTGAACAAGGCAGAGGCACTGGTCGGTTTAGTTTCACAGCTCCAGGTTGATCCCGGGATGACAGTATGGCAGGTGCAACAACTCCTAGGACTTACAGCAGTGATAGTCATGGTTGTCCAGTTTGCAAGGCAGATGTGGGTCACCTCTACATTCAGGGAACTGGACTTGCACCTGATAATGGATGTGTCACATCTGGGATGGGAAAAACACTCTCCTGGAGGCAGGAGGCACGGACTGTGAGGCAGTCAGGAGTAGAGGAAGCATATCTGGAGCCTGGAGTAGGACATTACCATTGTGGCCATTCACTTTGCCAGGATCACAACCTCTGCCTGGAAGGGAGCCTTTGATCCACATTGGGCATCTATCCAGCAGATCATTGTCTTCTTCCACATGCTCCACACCTGAGGCCTGAAACTGTCCTCCATCAGAATATATGTGGTGGTGATCGCTTCCTTTCTTGGGACGGTCAATGGTTTCTCAGTTTTCTCACATCCTCTGTTCCATCAGTTCCTTAGAGGTCTGTACAACCCAATTCCTCCCATCCTCCCATCCATTCCTTCATGCCAGGATGTGGTCCTGTAGACTCTTACAAAGCCTTCTTTTGAGCCTTTGGCCACCATGGATGTATGCCTTCTCTCTCTCTACATTTTTGGTGGTGATTACTTAGATCAGATGAACAAGCCAGCTTTGCACTTTGCACAGTGACCCACCATTCTTCATTTTCCATAAGGACAAGGTGGTTCTGTGATCTAACCAGATCTTCCTTCCAAAGGTTGCATCATGGTTATACTTGAATCAGGACATTGCACTGTCAAGTATTTATTCCAAACCTGTCCACCTTGGTGGAGTTGGCCCTAAATACCCTGGATGTCACTGAGGCAGTTGGTGTGAGCTTCAGTGGACTCCGGGGGATGGTGGAGGACAGGAAGGCTTGGAGGAATGTTGTCCATGGGGTCGCGATGGGTCAGACACGACTTCACAACTAACAACAACAACAACCCTGGATGTGTGTAGGGTGCTGGCATTCTATTGGTTTCATACCAAATCCTTCTGCCAGTCCCAGAGACTTTTCATATCATATGGTAAATGATCTAGAGGTGAGCCTGTGAGCCCTCAATGACTCACTCATTGAATCATCAAAACCTTCCAACTGGCTGGACTGCACCTCCCTGAATGATCAAGGGCACATTCTACCAGGGCAATGGTGACATCTATGGCACTGCATGCTGGCATCCTGTTATAGGACTTCTGCAGAGTAGTGATGTGATCCACTTCATCAACCTTCATCCAGCGCTATCAGCTCGTTGTCTGTGCCAGGCAAGATTACTCCTTTGGCCAAGCGGTCCTCTGCTAACGACACTGGCCTGCCTCCATTTTGAGGAAAGCTTGTTAGTCACCCACATGTGTGATACACAGAGACAATAAGGAAGAAACAGGTTGCTCACCTGTAACTAATGTTCTTCCAATGGGCATCTGTGTACTCACACAACCCACCCACTGGCCCCACATTGGCGTCAACAGCCTCAGTTCCTGTAATTTCTTTCCCTTAGGACCCATGCTGTGATGGTGCAGGTCAGGCTGTTACAGGCCTTCCGCCCTGCTTCCAAAGCCAACATTTTGGTCTTGTGAGAACAGGGGGAAATGACAGGAGCCCTTTGTACTGGGGGTGGGGGGTGGGGGGGGGGCTTCTGCCAGATACAGTATAGCTAGGAAAATCTTCCTGACAACCATGCCCTGCACATGCACAGAGCCCATATGCACAGATGACCATCTGAAGAACATCAGTCAATGGTAAGCTTTTGACTTTGTCTTTCCCTCTGGATCTGCTGTGCCTTGCCAGTGTCTGGTCCTTGTTTGCTCTTGACTCTTGTATTTTCCTGTGGTCCTCCTGTGCCTAGCTATCTGACCCTTGCTTGTACCTGACTTTGCTTTTGCTTCTGGCCATACTACATCTCATCAAGACTCTACCACCTATCTTCCTGGTGCTTCATTTGTAGATACCCGCCCCTCCCCATGTTCCAGACCTCACTTTCTTCTAATAAGCTGAAGGCCATGAAGCTTTGCCATGCTTTCAAATAACTATTTTGGCTTTTGGACAGTGGGAAAGTTCACTACAGAACCTACTGAACTTCTATAACCTCCTCAATCATTTTTCTTTCAGAACCTGTACCATTGGCTACTGGAATTGTCCATCTAAGTTTTGGACGTTTTCCTCTGTGCTCCTCCTGCCTTTCATAGGATGCCCTCAAGTCTCCAAGATTGAGTGGTTACAAATGCCCTTAAAGGATTACATCTCAACACAACCCCTTATTACACTGTGATTGTACTAAGGCCCTTGACATACCCATTTTTAAAAGAGCTCTACAGTTAAACAACATCTAACTAGCAAAACTATGAATTTATGGCCCAATATTAGGTTTTCTTATAGTGTAATCCTAAGAAGTTGGTTCACAAGGAGTCTCACTGAGCTCTATAAGACATATTCCCTACAAAGTGTTTCAAGATTTCAGCCTTATGGAGCAGTCCTATATATGCTGATTTAGGGACTATAGAATAAGGCAGGGGCTGATGTATTCAATAACATCACAGGCACTACTGCTTAGGCATGCTAGTGAAACATGCTGGAACAATCTCTGGGAATACGTGGGATACAAATATAATAATGACACATGCTGGGCCAAAGAAGATATGAGAAGGGAATGCCCAAAATGGGGTGGAGTCCTGTGGGTGACATGAGGGAGGAGCAGACCCGAGCCAAATCCTGTACCCTTTCAGGCCACAACACAGTAGTTTTAGACCAACAGCAAGGCTGGGGCAAGGAACCTGTGCCCAGTGGTGTGTGCTTCCCTTGATTGGACAAGGTGGTACTGTGTTAACAGAGTGGAGGACATGGCAAACACAGCAACCCAACCCTTGTATGTAAAGCCTGGAAAAGGGGGAAATAACTCAAGCGAGAGGGCATGCCACTCCGGCTATCTCATTCTGGGCTCAGGTTAGGCTAAGTGTTGGAGCAGTACACAAATGCTGCAGATAAATCAACAAGGAGGAACCCTTTGCACAAAAAGGCTTTCTCCAGAACACCAGTAAGAACTTGAGCAACAGAGCTTGTCAAGATGGCAGGGAAACAGCAGGAAGTTTCATCTCTCTTCCTCTTATCCCAACCCCAAATATACACAAAGGGCAATGTTCTCATCATGTCTGGTGCTTCACCATGGTTCACTCAGGATGTATTTGCATCCATGCTTTAAAGTACATTTTGGGCACAATCCTATGAAGAAGCCTTACAGAAAGAAGTCCTACAACTCCATGGTAGATTGGGAAACAGGGAGTTGCAGGACTTGGTTCTCTCTAAATATGCCCTTAGTTTTAAATCTCTAAGAGAAGTTAAACCAGGGGATTTAAGTGAATATGCATGTTGTTCTTGTAATTGTAGTTTCACCGTTTCATTTCTTAACGGATTCTGCAACTGGAACACGCAAAACAGGCCTCTTTCTGTTTCTGCTACTTTAACCCTTCCCCCTCCTCCTCGGTTGCCGTTGATTCTCTTTCTTGCTATTCTCCGGAGATGAGAGTGACACCTAGTGTTTACTACACAAAAATGACTCACTGTAAATTCTGCAAAGGCTTCCTAATAGTACAGTTAAATCACATTCTTTCTCCAGTACTTTTTTCCTGACCTGGATTGAAAAACCTGCTATATAAATTTCTTGCTTCTATTTCTTTGCACTTTGTGGGCAAATCCATCAATCCAGCATTACAGATACTGGTTAATTTTTTTGTGAGGAATGCACTCATATCCCAGAGATATTCCTGAGATTTGTGAATCAGTTCTAGGTTTGTACCCCTTGGATGTACACTTTAATATGTAAGAGAAGCAAGAGCAATGCCTTCAGGAGGCCAAACTTTTTCATTAATCAGGTCTCTTAGCAGGGCTACCCAAGGTGGAATGGTCAAAGTGAAGACACTTGACTAAGATGCATTAGACTTTGAAAATAATAAATGCAGGTTTAGACATGAAAAAATCTTGTATAGCCACTAATACTGCTCTGTAGTGCTCCAGAAATGACACTGTGCTTAGCACTGTGCTATGTTGTTTGTCTTGGCATGGATTGGTTTGGGATTGGGAATATTTGTCCATGTTATAATAACATGAACAAATATAATAACATGGAGCCTCCATCCCCCTCACGGGGCTTCCTGTCCCTTTGAGGCCGGGGCTAGAGTGCCTCTACTTGGTGTTGGGCAACCGAGACAGATTGGGGAGTCTGTTGGTGTACCGTGCACCCTTCTGCCCAACAGTCTCCCTGCCTGAGCTGACAGAGGTTGTCTCGGACCTGGTGTTGAAGACCCTCAGGATATTGGTCCTGGGGGACTTCAATCTCCACGCCGAGACTGATCTTACTGGGGCGGCTCAGGACTTCATGGCCTCCATGATGGGGCTGTCTCAACATGTCAATGGCTCGACCCATGAATGTGGACACACTCTGGACCTGGTTTTCTCAACGGGGCAGGAAGAGAGTGGTCTGAGGGTGAGGAATTTATGTTTGACACCCCTGTCATGGTCAGATCACTTTCTCGTGAGGTTTGTGCTCGAGAGCGGCCTCTCCCTCTGTAAGGGTGCAGATCCGATTGTGTGGGTCCGCCCCCGGAGCCGTATGGATCTGGATGGATTCCTGAAGGCCTTGGGGGAGTTTCCGGCTGACAAGACTGGTGCTCATCGAGGCTCTGGTTGAACTATGGAATGGGGAAATGACCAGGGCTGTTGACACGATTGCTCCCAAGCATCCTCTCCCACCAGGCAGAGCCCACTTTTCCCCTTGGTATACATCTGAGTTGCGGGCGATGAAGCAGGCAGGGAGATGTCTAGAGAGTAGGTGGAGGAGATCACGGGATGAATCTGACCGAACACACTTAAGTGCCCATTATTGGGCCTATGCTGTGGCGGTGAAGGCAGTGAAAAAGAGATTTTTTTCTGCTTCCATTGCCTCCTCAAAATGCCGTCCAGCGGAGCTGTTTCGGGTGGTACAAGGCCTGGTTTATCCTGGCCCAAAGAAAGATGATATGCTGATGATACCCAGCTCTACCTCTCCTTTTCTACCAATCCAGGTGAGGCAGTGGCTGTACTGAACTGGTGCCTGGCCGAGGTAATGGGCTGGATGAGGGCCAATAAACTGAAGCTCAATCCAGACAAGACGGAGGTCCTGTTGGTTGGTGGATCGGGCTTCAGGGAAGGTGAATTGAACTTAGTTCTGAATGGGGTTGCACTTCCTCCTAGGGACAAGGTCCGCAGCCTGGGAGTGCTCCTCGACCCAGAGCTTTCTTTGGAAGCTCAGGTGACAGCAGTGGCGAGGAGCACTTTCTTTCAGCTTCGGCTGATCTATCAGCTGCGCCCTTACCTGGAGAATGACTGCTTTGCAACAGTGATACATGCGTTGGTGACTTCCTGACTTGACTTCTGTAACGCTCTCTACGTGGGGCTGCCCTTGAAAACGGTCCAATACTTTGAATTGGTTCAAAATAGAGCTTCCAGGTTGCTGATGGGGACTGGGCGTTATGCTCATATGACCCCAGTTCTCCATCAGCTACACTGGCTTCCCATTGAAGTCCAGGCCCAATTCAAGGTATTGGTTATGACCTATAAAGCCCTGAACGGCTTGGGCCCTGTTTACCTGAAGGAGCGCTTACATCCATACTTGCCCGCCCGCCCCTTGAGATCAGCGGGAGAGGTCCTCCTCCGAGAACCCTCTGTGAAGGAAATTAGGAGGGTGATTACTTGGAGGAGGGCTTTCTGTGCGGTGGCACCCCACCTATGGAATGCGCTCCCCAGAGAGGTCTGCCTGGCGCCGTTATTTGTTTTTCAGCGCCAGGCGAAGACCTTTTTATTTACATATTATTTGTTAGCATTATTTATTAGTTTTAATTTTGGGCCAGGGAGACTCAAATTATATTTTTATTTATTTATATTGTATTATTTATTTATGTATGTGAGCCGCCCCGAGGCTTTGGCAATGGGGCGGCATAGAAGTCTGCTAAATAAATAAAATAAAAATCAAATGCATTTCAATGAGATTTGTGGAGACTGTACCCCTGAAAGTGTAGAAGAATATAGAACTGGAACCTACCATGTTGGTGTTTGGGAAGACATGACTTTTCTGTCAAGAGAAGCAAACCAAGGGCAGGACTTCATGAACAACTAAAGGGATGGGAGGAAACAATGATGGGAGAATGGTAAGAGAAGATGGAATATCGGACTGGGGGCAGTGGAAGTTGCAAGGGGGAATGAAGATTGTGGAGAAGCAATACAATGCAGGGAATGGCCTGGGGGTGGATGGAAGCTTCCCATATCTCTGAGTCAAGATAGGAATGAGGGAGGAAGAATGGAAAGCCAGAGCACCTTTGTGCTTGAAAGTGAGCCAAAAATTTTGGTGGGGGGGGGGATTAAAATCAGCAGCAGGGAATTCTGGAGCAGAACTTCTCCACAAAAGGAGTTCCTGACTACTTCAGCCAAGCCTCTTGGTCCAGGTCTCATAATGGGGAGGGGCTGAGGGAACAGAGCTGTGTGAAAGCCAGTGTGGTATGGTGGCAAGTGTTGGACCAGAGACTTGGGTTCTCGTCCTCACTCAGCTCACTGTGAAGCCCACTAGATGACTCTGGGCCAGTTACTCACTCTCAGCCCAACCCACCTCATATGGCTGTTGTGAGGAAACCATTTAGTTATGTAAGCCACTTTGGGTTCTTCACAAGAGGAAAGAAAGCAGGATATAAACACAATGTATGATATATATAGAAGGAAAAGGGTGTTAGGGCAGGGCTCAGAGGGGGGCTTTTCTTTAAGGCAGTGGGAAAGGGAGGACACTTTGCAAGGGAAGAGCAGAAAACAAGTACTATGGATAGGTTTGGGGAGGTGGCAGGAAAAGCATGTGCACATAGATTCTTTCTTTAAGGACATGAAGAAAGCAGGGAAACACACCACTGTGTGCTCTGGTCTTGCACCATGTCAAGCTGCAGTGGATCTCTGGTAAAGTAAGAGTGGGGTGGAAATGGAAAGGAGTGTAGATAAAGATACATCTGTTTTATAAAGCAGAGATAGAAAACACAGGGAAAACACAAAGGCACGAGAGGAATATGGGGTGGCAAGTTAAGTGAAAAGCAGTGATTTCAATGGAAGGTTCGAGTAAAAAACAAGTTTTGATAGGGGATGTGGAAGAAAAGTGTACAATGATAATAGGAAGCAATGCTTCTTGGGATTAAATTTCACGTGCAGTGGCTGATGGGATATGTGCCAACAGCAGGAGATAGGAGTGGAGGGAAACAAAATCACAATAACCAACAAACCACTTGATTGTCTGTTGGGTATAGCATGGTAAAAAAAACCCAAAACCTGTGAACTGTGATAATCATGCACCTTTGCTTGTCTTCACATGCAACCCAACCCAAGGGGAGGGAATCCATAACCTGCTTTCCAAATGCTCAATTGCTCCAAATTGCCTCTTTTTGAAGCTGCTTTTCCTTACAATTGCCATCCCAAATAAGCCCAAGGGTTTGGTTATATGCTACACATGTATTTATATATAGTATCTGCATAAGCACTTTTTGCAATGAATAATTATGTATTTCTTAACCACAAGGAAAATTAAATTCAATATAGTTTTGTTTTGAAAGCTAAACATATTGCAGTCATAGTTCAACCCACACCCCACCAAGCAGCTACCACACCATATTTATCCCTAAATTGGAGTCCAGAAAGGTATTATTCTACTGAGAAATAACAAAAACAAATTAAAATTCAGGGTCAAACATCCACGTGGGTGTAAAATGAACACATTTTTCTTGAAGTTAATGGGGCCGTGTCCCCACTCACCCCAATTGTACCAGGCTGCAATTTGCCTCCCTTCTCACTATGCAGCCTGCAGAATAACAGGTGCACCAGTCAGCCGGGGCGGAGAAAATAGGTGTGGTGTTCCTTCTGGCCCTATTTCTTTTCATCAAAACAAAAACAAGCCTGAAGGAATTTAAAACCTGCTGTTTTTGTTCTGCTAATACATACCAACTACAGACTGGTTTTTCCTGATTGTTTTTAAGGTGGGTAAAGGAGGACAATAGTGATGAGAATATTAGAAGATAGAAAGTGAGTGATGAAGATGTTTTGTGCTGCTGACCCATTAAGGAAAGAAAACCCAAGAAAACTGAAAAGAAAAATGGCATTCATTATTAATTTGTACATGGCAAGGAGAAAGCCAAGCTAATAATAGGGATATTGTGTCATTCTCACTGAAGAACAGTAGATGCTGCACATATTTGCTATGGTTGATCTCAGGGTTATAGGCATGAAATAGCTGGTTTCCTGCTGAATGCAACCAAACACAATTAAGAGCTCATTATTGGCCTACTATGTGGCAAAGATGGTGGCAGAGGCCATGTTTCACTGCCACCATTTTGTCTTCAGAAAATCATCCAGATGAACTTTTACAGGAGCTTAAGGACCTGCTCCAATTAGGTCCTGTTCAGACAAACTTGCAAGAGATTTCAAGCATGAAATTGTTCTCCACAGGTACCTTGTCACCATTGTTAGAGCCATTTCCATGCAGGCATCCAGGGCACAATCTAGTCTACTTGCACAGGAGCAATTTCAAGTTGTTGCAGCTTGAGGACATAGACAAAGTACTTCCTCACCTGTACACTTGCTTGTCCATCTCGGTTACTTGCATCTATCCATAAGACTGAGTCTGGCTGAGTCTAGGAATGATTAATACTTGCTTGATGGAGGAAGTCACCCACCTGTCTTGAAGGAGGCACATCTGTGGTCACTCCTTAAAAAGTCTTTTCTGTTCTACAAGGTTGCATTAACTATTACCATGTACAAATGCAAAGATCCCTTTTTTGAGCAAGTTGCTTCAGCAACTAATGGCTGACCAAGTTCTCTTGGATAAAACATATCTAGACCCATTTAACTACAACTTCAGGCGTGGTTTTCTCATGCAAGCAGTCAGTCAGTTTGTTCTGATGGAATACTTTTGTCTGCTGATTTTTCTTGACCTCTCAGTGGTTTTTAATAACATCAACTGTGGCTTCCTTCTGTCCTGGCCTTGCAAGTTAGAAATGAGGGACAGTGATACAGTAGAGTGGGTCTACTCCAACCTTTTAAAAGAGATACATTGGCTGCCTGTTAGTGTCCTGGCCCAGCCCATACCACCTGGTCTATTCTTTAAGATCAACTGCAGAGCCCTTCTCCATGCACCTATTTCATCAGTTACAGAGGTCAGTGGCAAGGAAAAGCACTGCCCTGGCTGGAGAATGCCCTTCTGAAAAAGATTCAGCAGGCTCCATTTTGCTACCATTTAGGCACTAGGCATTTTTAAAAACATATTTAGGTATTTAATAAACTATATTGAGGAAGTTTTAGACTAAAGTGTTATTTGGTAGTGGAGTTGTTGTTTTTAATACTATACAGTTCCCTGACATCTGCTAAGGTTAGAAGTAGTATAAAAAGCATTTAATACAATCAATCAATATGTTCATAGATCCTTTTTAAAAAAAGCTGTAATCTGATCAAGTTGCTGTTTAAGAGGGGAAACAAAGCTATATTCAGTCCTGACCAAGTGGTGGGATTTTAGCTTTTAAAACTGTATTCCAAGTTCAGCACTGTGTTGAATCAAGAGTGTATACTGGATTAGGCAGTTCCACCCTACGCCTTCACTTCGGCTGTGCAAACATTGACTTTTTCCCATTCAACTGGCTGCAAAAACCTCCTTACACTTGCTGTTGTTTCCTTTTTGATTAGCCATATGGATGATCGCTATATGATCTCTAATGCATAGTCATACAATGACATCACAACAGCAGGCAGCCAATATTTCACTATAACACTAAGAGCAATTTAAATTAATAAATGGATGTCTGCCCCAGGAGACCCTCTGAAAGCTTCAGAGTAAGATGTGCAAGCCTGCTCCAAATTGGTTGCTATTTGGTATATTGTTCACATGTTGGTAATATTAAATTTTATGTCAGTACAATCCTATGTACTCATTCGATCTTTCACTGAAATCAGTGGAACATATGTTTGAATAAACATGTGCAAGATTTATGCAGTTTGTTGTGGTTTGCATTGATTAATGATGCCCTATCCCAATGTACCTCACAAGATTTCTGGCCATGCTCAACACCCAGCCTGCTCATGGGTATCTGGAGTGCTTTTCTTTTGTTTAGCTTTAAGGGGCTACTAAACTTTTAAGACTAAAAGTGGTGGAACAGAATTGTGTGTGTCCAGTGCTTTTTTTTTTGTCATAGAATGCATCGGAACGGCATTCAGCACCTTTTTTCGACAGATTTTCCAAGTTTTTAAAAGTAACTTTTGAAAATTTGATGTTTGGTCCATGTGGATTTGAATCGCCCTGTCGAACGTAACAGGTCATTGGCAAAATCATTAAAACGGTGCATGTGGGCTGTTTGTGTGTTGAGTCTGATGCATGTGTACTTCATCTGCGCTGGTTGTGATGGCACTGCTCAGCTTGTGGCACTGCTCAGCTTGTGATTGGTTGTGTGGTTGTGCACGAAGTGCTTACTGAGAGTGGCAACCGTTATGTTTCATTACACAACTGACGTGTGTGGGTGTGTGTACAGTGATTGACTACGTGCAAAAGGTAAATAATTTCTTTATTTTAAAAAAAGTTGATGAATTGAAAATCTTTTTTTAATTTTTAGTGCAAAAGTGTGACCCCAAATTTAAAAATGAAAAAAATTACTAATTTTTCTCAACCACTGGTCCTGCTAATAAAAAGACCAGAATATTAAGAACTGAATATACAGCCAATATGGCATCCCCTGCAAACTGGCCACCAACCTTGTGGCCCAACGCTGCACTGACTCCAACCTGGCTATATCCTTCCTGTAATGAGGGTCCCAAAACTGAACACAATACTCCAGTTGCGGGCACACCAGAGTTGTATAGAGTGGTAGCAATACCTCTCTTGATCTAGAAGCCACACTTCTGGCTATGCAACCAAGGGTGGTGTTCGCTCTCTTGACCACCGCATCACACTGCTGATTCATGTTTAGCCTGCAGTCAACCAGTACCCCGAGGTCCCTTTCACAAGTGCTGCTCTTCAGCCATTTGTCCCCTAACCTGTACTTTTGACACCCATTCCTGTGCCCCAAGTGCAAAACCTTGCAATTATCCTGTTGTTCACCTTATTTGTGAAGTGGCTAAGGACTGCATACAAATGTTCTGTTTTCGTTGTATAATCATCTCTCTGGAAGTCTGTACTCTTCTCAGCCTTCTACCCTTCAATAAGTCCAGAAGGAAATAGTATGAGGTCATTCCTCCTGCAGGGCTTTTTCAGATCAGGAAGCTCAGGCAGTCTGGAAGGCTGAAGAGCAATGGAGGAATGTGTAATAACAAGCAAAATGCAGACAGATCACAATGATTAGATAAGGTCAAAAACACACAACAGAATTCAAAATACATTTGTAAAGCTCCAAGAATGAGGCAGAAAAATGAAAGCCCTTCCATGTGGAAAGAAATCTTTCAGGATGGGAAATCAGCTCCAGATCTTCCCTGGAGCTGGATGCAGCAGGGTCCCACCCAGTCTCTCAGCTGCTGCAGGGCTTTCAGGGAAGGAGCAGGTATCTCAGCACCTGCACTAGAGGCCACCTGGATCCACAATCACCTCTCAGAAATGTAACATTTGGAAGACCCTGGGGAAGGTGCTGAATCCTGAAGAATAGCTAGAGCTAAGGCAAAATAATTCAAATGGCATTTTGTTCCGGTAAAATCACAAGATGTTTCTTTTCAAAGCCCCCTCCCAAAAATAAGGAGTCCACTTTAAAGAATGGATCCACCATTTTCTTATTATTACTATTTTGTGGCGGCTGCAATTGCTGTCCCTCTGCTCTGGAATGAGTCTAAGAGGAAGATGCAACATGGGGGCCATCACCAACACAGCTTATGTGTCATAGAGGTAGTGCAAGAGCAAAAAAGGTCTGGGTTGTGTGTGTGTGTGTGTGTGTGAGGGGGAACATTGTCAATGGTGAGGACTACTTGCGAGAAATTGTTGAAGTCTCCCTCCTGCTGGAGAATCTTGCTGCAATTATTTATAACCTTGCTGCTGGTCTGTTGGCGCTGCTGTTCAATGCCAAGTTAAGTTCACAGTGAAACAGCTACCATCCATGACTTGATTGCAGATGAGGGGGCCAAACTGACATGCATTATTGAGACTTGGGTGGTTGAGCTGAATGGAGTTGTCCTGACACAGCTTTCCTGGCCTGGATACTCAAGGGCAGTGCCAGATTTGAGTGAGGGGGAAGAGGGAACTCATTCATCCAAACTCCCTCTCCCTCACAAGCAAGCCCTTCTTTTCTGGAACCAGTCTGGAGGGTTGTACCAAGGATTTGTCCAAAAAGAGAGGACAGGAAAACTGCTGGTGCGGCATCGAGGGCTCAGAGAGCTTTTGGCCAGCTTCAGTGAGTCTGTCAACTGTGACTGTTCCTGGACAGGGGTAATTTAGCCACAGTACTTCATGCACTGATAACTTCCTGTTTGACTACTGTTATATTCACTATGGATCTGCCATTGCAGATGACAGAGACGCTGCAGCTAGTGCCAAATACAGTTCCCAGCAACACTCAAGAGACACTGAGCAACAGCAGTTTTATGGAAGCTGCTCTGCCTGCTAGTATGCTTCCTGCCAGAGAGCAGGGTATTAGACATTTAAAGCTCTAATATTGAGATGTCAATATTTCAAGGAATGTCTCTTCCTCTTCCTTGGCCACGGGAACTCTCCTCTCCATCCTTGGAAGCAATGTGTTATATGCAGACACAAGGCTGTCTTGGCACTGCCCTTCTGTGCTTTGGCATCCCAGTTTTGAACCTGCCTCCCTTGCCCTTGGAGGCTTGGTTGGTTATTCACCCAAGCTTTTAGGTCTTATTGATAGTAGTTCAATTTGTTGTACATGTTGTCTGGGTTTAATGCAGACATTTACATGGTTTTACACAGTATTATTTCTGTTGTACCTCACTGTCAGGTCTCTAGGCAGGCTAAACATGAATTAATATTCTGTAGAGAAGGTCAGGAGAGCTTTTATCACAAGAAGGGAGGAGCAGGAATGGCTCTGATCTTTAGCATAAGTATTGGCGTTTTAAAAACATGTCTCTGTTTTCATGGATGAGTGATGTGACACAGGGACAGTTCAGTGGGGAAAAGGTTCTACTGACTCTCAAGGGAGCTATTGCACAGCTATTCCATATTTTTCTCCTTGCTGAATTTTCAGCAATTAAAGAAAAGATGGAAGAAACAGTAACAAAACACAGGATCATTGCGAGTGGAAGACAACTAGGTCTGGACTCCTTTGCCACATGTATTTCTGTTACTGAGGCAGGGTGACAGTCTCATAAAATTTTCAGAGGACAGCTCTACAGTACATTATAGGTGTGTTGCCCACACCTCCTGTGTTGCAGGAGTGCACCTCAAGATCAACAACCCTTTCAAAGCAGAAGTGCTAATCTCTATTGCACTGCCCCATCAAAGTCCTCCTAAAATTTAATCCTGAACTCCCACAGCCTACCCGGAATGACTGCATTTCTTAACAGTCCTGGGCTGCATGACTGGCTCTATAGCTACTTTTTCTTGGAAAAGGTGATAAAAATGTTACTATGCTGGAATGTCACCCCCACACTTTCGGGTGGCTCACGAAGAGTGGATTTCAGTAAAGTGGTACCTTGGCTCACAGACTTAATCTGTCCCATGACTCTGGTTGTGACCTGAATTGGTCGCGAGCCAAGTCAAATTTCCCCATAAGGTTCAATGTAAATAAGATTAATCTGTAAATATTTTTTTAATCACAAAAATCTGAAACAAAGTAAGAAAGAACAACAGAGTAACAAAGTACACTACAGTAGAGAACACTAACCTAGGTGGGGGTGAGGTTATTGTTTGGAGGGAGAGTCCAAACGATAATCGTGCGATTGCGATAGTGCTTGGGGGGAGGAGGAGGCGGGCACGATGGCAATCGCGCTCGTGCAGGCAAGACAGGCATGATTGTGTCGGGGAAGGGGGAAGACAGGCGTGATCGCAATCATGTTCATGCGTCAACATGGCCGCGATCATGGTTGTCACCCCATGTGGAATTCGTGAAATGAGGCAAAATTTTTCTGAAATTTCTGTTCGTGACCTGATTTGGTCATGAACTGGGGTGTGCATGAGCCAGAGTGCATTATATACAAAATACAGCTATTCCAGTGTATTGTGTATTGTTTTTAAATTGCATTTTTATATGTTGTTAGCCACCCCGAGGCTTGTTTGCAAGGGGGCAGCATACAAATTTGTTAAATAAATAAATAAATAAATATTCCTCCAACCTCAGTTCTAATTACCTTAATAAGGATATACAGCGGCTCACAGAAGTATTCATTCTTTTTGACTTTTCTCCATTTGGCTATGTTACAACCTGGATTTAATTAGCATTGTTACCACTCAATACTGTGAAGGTAAAAATATTTTTACTGCTGCACAAAAATTAACAAAAACTATATGGCATTTGTTGGTTGCCTAAGTATTCACCCTTTTGCTCTGCCTGCCTAAATAAGCACCAGCACAATTTAGGTGCCTCCAAAAGTAGCTGCATGGAGTCCACCTGTGTGCAATTCCAATGCCACATGGTCTCTCATTCTATGTAGCTGTTTCCAGAAGGCCTCAGAGACCACAGGAGATAATATCTTATCAAACAGCATCAGGAAGACCAAGCAGCTATCCAAACAACTCCAGCATAAAATTTATTTATTTAAAGTTTTTATATGCCATCCCCTTGCTACATAGCCTCGGGATGGCTCACAGAAATAAAGTTGTGCTGACTTTGTCAGGGTTTGGTTATAAAAAATATCTCAGATTATGAACATCCCTTAAAGCACTATTAAATCTGTTCTTACAAAATGGAAAGAGTATGGCCCAGCTGCTACTCTACCTAGAGAAGGCTATGTGGCAAAACTCTGTGACTGGGTAACAAGAGCATTAGTCAGAGAAGCAACCAAGAGGCAAGTGGTAATTCTTAAGGAGCTGGAGAGATCAGCAGTTGAGAAGGGAGGTACCATCCATAGGACAACTATCACACAGACACTCTGCAAAGCTGAGCTTTATGGAAGACTGGTGAGAGGAAAGCCACTGATGCACAAACCCCTCTTAAAACCCATTGCAATATGCAAAAAGGCATGTGGGAGACACAGGAAACATGTGGGAAAGGGTTCTCCGGTGTGATGAGACCACCACCGAGCTTTTTGGCCTTGCTGCAAAATGCAGTGTATGGTGTGGACCCTGTGTTGCTTATTACTCTGAGAACTGCATCACTTCAGTGAAACTTGGTGGAGCAACAGCATGTTGTGCAGATGCTTTTCCTTAGTGGGAGTTAGGAAATTGTGGTGCTTCAGGGGGGTGGGATGGGGGGCTTAGGGAGTACCAAGAGTGGAGAGGGAAATGAAAACCTTTTGCATTGAAGCTCTTTTCTTAATTTGGATTTGGGAATTCAAAAAGTCCTATGGTCCTGTGCAGGCTCCCTAAGAGCCATAGAGATGCTTGTTAGTGGAGCTGTGATTGATGATAATACAGTAGTACTTTGGCTCATGAACTTAATCTGTTCCACGACTCTGGTCGCGACCCTAATTGGTTGCGAACCAAGTCAAATTCCCCCATAAAGTTCAATGTAAATAAGGTTAATCCATTCTGTAAATTTTTTTTTTTAATCACAAAAATTTGAAACAAAGTAACTAAGAACAACAAAGTAGCAAAGTACAGTAGAGAACACTAACCTGGGCGGGGGGAGGTTATTGTTTGGAGGGAGAGTCCAAACGATAACTGTGCAATAGCAATTGTGCTTGAGGAGGCGGAGATGGCTGCGATTGTGATCATGATCATGCTCACGCAGAGAAGACGAGCATGATCGTGATCGGGGGGGCGGGGAGATGGGCGTGATCATGCTCGGTGGGGAGATGGGTGATAATGATTGTGCTCGTGCAGGCAAGACGGGCACAAATGCAATCATCATCCACACATAGCAGCCCATTGAAATATGTGTGTGTGTTTGTGGGGTGTCTATGAAGTTGATTGTACCAGCAGCACTGGGCTGCTCATTAATTGCTTTGTGACCCATGGGGAAAAACCAGGGGTCTCTGTGGGTAGGTGAACTTTGGCCATAACAACAGCTGGAAAATGAAAGTGTCACTCACTCCTCTCCCAGAGCCACTTCTGCAGTCACTTCACTGCCTCCTTGTGTGTCTCAGAAAGAAAGAGAGAGAGAGAGAGAGAGAGAGAGAGAGAGAGAGAGAGAACAAACAAATGAACTACCTCAGAAATAATCACATGTTGTTGGTAAAGCGTAGTTTAAAATGCAGTAGTGGAGGTTATTATGAGATATTACTCCACCCACTGGTCACTTTCTGCCATTGGCCGATTTGGTTTTCTGGCCAAAAATGCCTCCCACAAAACACACTTCAGGTCACAGCAAAGGTCAATTTAGTTCCATTGCCCCCTCTCAGACCCCCTTCTTGTCAAAACCAAGGACTTTGTTACATGCTGAAGCCTCACACCCCATTGTGCCTGGCCTTTGTTTTGCACAGGCTCCCTTTTGGGCTTTTTAGAGGGAAAAGTACATTCTTATTATCAATGGCTGTTATGCAAAAAGCAGCAAAAATACTTCTCCTCAAGTTAAATAACCAAGACTACCATCAGAGTGAGGAGATTCCTTCATTTATTGCAATAGACTGGGAGAGTCCGCTCTATCAAAATCTCCCCAAAGCACAAACACACAAATCATTTTGTACCCTAACTTGGCTGCCATAGCCCTCCCCAATTCCCTCATTGGATGAGGTACTAAGGGGGTACAGTCTTTCTGTTTGCCTACTTCATATTTCCCATCACATCCCACTACATACATCTGCATACATCACATGTGCTTTATAATTAGCCCATTGTCTATTTGAGGTGTGTGAGATAATATTCATCAACCTGTTACCCCTGCGTGTTCGTAACTACAAGTTCACTAGTTCACTGCTTTCTGGCTCACCTTGCCCTACAACTCCCTGTCTCATAAAACTACTGGGAGTATGAGATAGAAGGTAGCCTTCTTTCTTCAACCCAATTATCCTTTTCTCCCTTCCACATTCCTTCAGACAGGCTTCATGGATTGGTTGTTTGCCTCACTGTTTCTCAATCACTGAGTTACTTCCTTAAATGGCCAACATTTTTTTCCTGCACCAGTTAAGCAAAAAAGGTAAGGGGCTTCATTTGGAGTCAAAAGAAGCTAGGATTCCTTTTGGAAGTCCTTGCTCTTGTGAGTGTCCAAGTTATATTTTTTATGACTTTACATAAAATTTAGCACCTTAATTATTTTTAACAATGGTAAAATGGTCAGAGATAGCCAATGTGGCAACAAGACATGATGTGGTCATCATGGGCGATTTCACCTTCCTTGATACTTGCTGGGAAACACATTCAGCCAAACGTGGCCCCTCCAAGAGATTCCTCACATGTGTGGCCAATAACTTCCTCCAGCAGAAAGTCGAGAGGCTGTTGAGGCCCCATTGGTGAGGGTGTTCAAAGATAGGCTGGACATGCACATGCTGGGCATGTCGTGAGCGGAGCTGGCTGGAGCTGGGGGTCAGACTAGATGGCCCAGGAAGCCCCTTCTGATTCGCTCTGTTTCTATGTTTCTATATTATGAACAGAATCAAGGGATAAAGCTTTGCCCAAACAGCACTAGTTCATCTCTGGGGCCGTGGACTGGGGCCATGCAGCAGGGCGAGCACTAGAAGCTGGGACTTCAAGAGCGCCAACTTTGGCCAACTGAAGGCCAGGCTGGGGAAAGTCTCCTGGGATAGGTTACTGGAAGGTAAGCGAGTTGAGGAGGGGTGGATGGCACTCAAAAGGGAGGTTTTGCAGGCGCAAGCCCTGACAATACCTCTAGTCAGTAAGGTGGGGAGGCGGAGGAGAGTGCCACCATGGATGCGAAAGGAGGTGGTTAGGGGGATTAGACGAAAGAGGAGCCTCCATAGGAAATGGGTACTGGGGGAAATAGACAAAAGGGTATACCGGGAGGAGGAGGCCCGTTGCAGAAGGATTCTTTGCAAGGCTAAGGCTGATTATGAGCTGAGACTTGCCAAGAATATCAAGAGCAACAAAAAGGGCTTCTTCCAGCATGTAAATAGGAAAAGGAAGGGGAGACAAGTGGTGGGACCACTAAATAAGGAGGAAGGAGATCCAGTGACTGACATGAGGGAACAGGCACAGATGCTAAATGACTATTTTGCCTCTGTGTTCTCCCCAAAGCAGGACGGGGGATATCCGTATAGGAGATTGGATGAGGCTGGGGACTTAGGGGCAGAGATTAGAGTCACCCCCCTTGAAGTCGAGGGGCTCCTCAGGGCATTGGACATTACAAAGGCACCAGGCCCTGACGGGTTACACCCGAGAGTACTTAGAGAGTTGGCAGGGGTTCTCTCACGCCCGCTGGCCTCCATTTTTGAGGCCTCGTGGAGAACAGGTGAAGTTCCAGAGGACTGGAGGGTGGCATCGGTGGTCCCAATTTTCAAAAAGGGCAGTAGGAAGGACATGGGGAATTATAGACCGATTAGCCTTACGTCCATTGTAGGAAAAACAATGGAAAGGCTCATAATAGAGAGAGATCTAGTGATGCTAGATAGGGAAGGGAGGCTGACAGCCACACAACATGGCTTCTGCAGAAACAGGTCCTGCCAGACAAACCTTGTGGAATTCTATGACAAGGTTTCAAGATGGCTAGATGATGCAGTGGATGTGGTATACCTGGATTTCAGCAAGGCCTTTGACAAAGTGCCCCATGATATCCTGGTGGAGAAACTGAGGAGTTTTGGGATACACCAAAGCACTGTCCAGTGGATTAGGGCATGGTTGACTGACCGAAAGCAGAAGGTAACCATTAGCGGGGAATCATCGGGATGGCAGCCAGTGACAAGTGGGGTCCCCCAGGGCTCTGTCCTGGGGCCGATCCTGTTTAATCTTTTCATTAACGACATGGAAGAAGGGGTGAACAGTCTGCTGATCAAATTCGCAGACGACACTAAAACTGGAGCAGTGGCCACAACTGAGGAGCAGATACACCAGATCCAAAAGGATCTGGACAGACTATAGAAGTGGGCAGGAGACAACAGGATGGTGTTCAATGTGGAGAAGTGCAAGGTCTTGCACTTGGGGCGTAGGAATAGCTGTCATAAGTACAGGTTAGGGGACAAGTGGCTGGAGAGCAGCACTTGTGAAAGGGACCTCAGGGTACTGGTTGACCGCAGGCTAAACATGAGTTAGCAGTGTGATGCGGTGGTCAAGAGGGCGAATGCCACCCTTGGTTGCATAGCCAGAAGTGTGGCTTCTAGATCAAGAGAGGTATTACTACCACTCTACATGACTCTGGTGCGCCCACAACTGGAGTATTGTGTTCAGTTTTGGGCCCCTCATTACAGAAAGGATATAGCCAGGTTGGAGTCAGTGCAGTGTAGGGCCACAAGGATGGTGGCTGGTTTGCAGGGGATGCCGTATGAGGCAAGACTGAGGGAACTGGGTCTCTTCAGCTTGGAGAAGAGGAGACTCAGAGGGGATATGTTGGCAACATACAGGTATGTGAGGGGGTGTCACATGGAGATGGGGAGAGGCCTGTTCTCCCCTGCAGAGGAGGGCAGGACGCGCTCCAATGGAGCAAAGCTCAGGGAGCCAAGGTTCAATTTGGATGCCAGGAAGCACTTCCTGACAGTTAGGACCCCGAGGGCGTGGAATGGGCTTCCACGGGAGGTCGTTGAGGCCCCATCGGTGAGGGTGTTCAAAGATAGGCTGGACATGCACATGGTGGGCATGTCATGAGCGGAGCCGGCTGGTGCCGGAGGTCAGACTGGATGGCCCAGGAGGCCCCTTCTGACTCGCTCTGTTTCTATGTTTCTATCTCCCTGTAAGCAGAAAAGAGAAGCTTTAGACTAGTTGTCTCTCTGGCCTAACATTTTCAGGGGTGGTGGTGACACCATAGATGTTAACCAATAGCCAGCCACCAAAGCTGACTTTTTTGTAGTTTAAAATACACACAGAAAATCTACTGAGTTGGTTTGTTTCCTCCAGAAGGTTGCTGTGGTTGTGCTGGTGTTATTTTTTCATTGAATGCAGTAAGGGCATTTTTAAACCAACACTGTTGCTTCAAAAATATTACATCTTCATGCAAATATGTGTTTTTCTGAAAGAAAAAAAAAATAAAAAAACTTCTGCCTTTCTAATTTACAGAGAGATGTAACAACAACCTCTTCCAAAATAGTTCCTTATGTACAATATGGTTTTTCAATTCTAGGGGAATTTTTTTAAAGCATCATCTGATTTCATGCATGAAAAACTTTAAACATTTCAGGGAAACATAACATATGACATTGGCTGCTTTTATTTAATTAGTGGCTCTTGAAAATGGGGCCAGTGTCCCTTTCAGAGACCTACATCTTGTGCCAAAAAGGCATTGCTTTCAGAACATGTCATCATTTGGGAACCTCAAGAATCATACTTGGGAAAACACTGCCAGAAAATAACAGCCACTTCCCAGAAAGGTTCCAAGTTCGAGCACAGTAGAAAACAAATGTCCAGTCATCCTGGCTTTCTGTAATCCAACCCTTTGAGAAACTTGTTTACCAGAATCATGATGCAGGCAATTGTTTAATCTCAATATCTTGTAGTAGAAGTTGCCCTTTCTTAGAATTACAGTGCAACTCTTGACACAGAATTTATCCCTAATCCATTAAAAAAAAAATCAAGCCTTATAATATCCCAGTGGGAGAGGATTTTTTCTGATGATCTCCTAGCAGGGCCAGCCCTAGGAAACCTATGAGTAGGTATGGAACACCTTTGATGCTCCCTGCACGAGTCAGCTCACAGTTTCTTCTATTATTATCTTTACTTCTTATCCTATTTATAGTTACTAGAGTGTATGGTATTGTCTCAAGGTAAAGCATGTTCTGCTGATTTTTAGTTAGAACAAACAAGATTAAGCTTGAAAGTTAAAACATAGCATACTTGAATGAACCTAATTGCTGGAAATTGTTTTGTATAGTACCCAAACAATTAGCAAAACTGTTTAAAAAGGTAAAGATATGTACTTCTTTCACTGGCCTTAGTTAACTTCAAACAGTACACTCAACAAGCACAAAGCCACAAAGTGCAGCACACCTTTCAGCTTGGCTTGGAGGGTGAGTCCTTAGCACATGCAGTTCATATCATATTCTGTGATTTATGAAGCCTTTCTACCCTGTCTGCTGGTATGAGAGATCTAAAGGCAAAGAATTCAAGTCAGTACACCCAGAAAAGTCACTGGTGGGTTGTGCTCCTGTGTTCACCTAACTGGGAGTATGCCCAGTTGAACTCAAAGGATTTCTGCAAACACACTCATAGGACTGCACGCTTGAGTACATAAATGCAGCACTATAATTCTGTACAGAAAAGGGCAAACTGTGCCCCTGTATCTGCAGTAAAAATAACCCAGAGCAGCTAGGTTAACTGCCTGGCCATTTTCTGGTCAGCTTCCAATTCTGCCCTGAATAGGCAGCTGTAGATTGGCTGGATGCAAGGGGTCTGGACCTTGGTGCACTCGGCCCAATAAAGCACAACAAAGGTGAGAGATTATATTTTGATGTATGTGGATAGTGCAGGTAGGTGTTTGTGTTTCTCACAGGTTTGGATTCTTAGAAACAGTTATTTTGTTGTGCTTTGTGTGGAGAAATTCTGGTTGGAGCTTAACCCCCATGTCTGACATGTATCTGGGGATAAGTTATTCACATTTAGTCTCATAGGAAATAGGTATTTTGTGACTAGCCATGCAGCATTTTCTAACGTAGCAGCCATTTTCTAAATGGGTGAGACCCCCATCATGTCAGCACTTTTGTGTGTGCCTATGTCTTTCTTGCAAAACTCCAAATGTAACCATGGGCCCAAAGAGGTTGGGGACTCAATATAAACACTGAGAAATGTGGCCTACATTGCCACCGTCTTTCAGAAAATTAGGGTAAATAAAAAGAAATATGTTCCTAGGTATACATGGTACTTCCTCTGGTACTACAGATTATAGGGTCTGTCCACAATTCTTCACATATATTACCTTAGCCATCTCTACTAGAACCTTTCAAGAAAGCAGTATTGTCTCCTTCAGGTGTACAACCTGAAACTGAGGGATGCTAGCATTCCTGAGGCTACCTGAACACATTTGACCCAGAGACATCTCAGGCTGTTCAGCTGGCATGGCCAAACAAGGGCCATTCAGAGGGTGTGCTTCAGTCCTGCATGCACTCTCCTCGTTTTACATGTGATCACTATCTATATTTGTAACAACTCTTGATCTGAGGACAGTAACAGATGACCATGTTTATCAACGTGCCATTAAAGGAAGGAAGGAAGGAAGGAAGGAAGGAAGGAAGGAAGGAAGGAAGATAAAAGGAAAGAAAGCTTGTCTGCTGATTTCTCCAGACCAAGCTACTGCTAATGCAACAAAGTGCAGGCTGTTCTGGTAAACTGACAGTCTTTGCTCCAGTGCCCTTAACAGCAGTTTGATAAGCAGAAATCAGCAGGTAAAAATTTATCTCCTGGTATGGAGATAAGTGGTGGAGAATGTAAAATTCCGGTATGTCAAATTGCTGCTAAACATTCAGGAACTCAGCCAGAGAAATTTGATCACAAATGCAGACAAAAATCAGGAGACATGCCTGATCAAGACTAATGGCACGGGTTCTTCTGCACAAATGAACAGTAGCATCTTGCTTCCACAGCACATGGGCAGAAAAACTGTCTGCAGGACTGTGCCCAAATTCCTCTTTTCTCCATGTGCACTGGACCCTGAAATACTCAAATTTAATCTGGTTCTTAGGATTTCTGAAGCCAATATAACTAAACACCTTTTTCTTTAGCAAAGTTGCAGATTGCATTATTAATCCCCTATCCTCTATTATTTCATTTTCTCTTTTCAGAGAAAGGCAGGTATAAAGGGGAAAAGCAGGAGGAGGAGAAAATACCATATGCAATGTTTTAGTTGCAGAAGGGGGGAAATTAACAAAAAGCCAGTTCAGCTGCTGTTCATTTTCAGCCAGGGTTTATAAGAATTTCAAGCAGGTACTTTGTGTCTTCTTCAGACTGTTAAATGAAGAAGTTGCTTTTCAAGTCGTGTTTGGTTGTCATTTCCTCATTTTCCAAGAGGATGGCGCTGTGATATTTAGAGATCTTTATAACCAAGCCAAGTGGCATTTTTTTTCCTCCACTGATGCCTCCCTGCTACTATAGCAGAAAACCTCTTCACTCACTGTGCTACAGTACTGGGGTGGCTGACAGTAAAAACACTTTAGAATAGATCACAGCAAGGTCGTTACAAACACCACCTTTCCACTAGTTAAGGTGGAATGACTGAACAGTTTGTTCTTTTGAAGGCGCTGCAAACTAAGGCAAGATTTTCTAAATGATAAGCAAATTTGATGAATTCTAATGCAGCTTATTCTTTATCTTTATGTGGGCTACAAGACAGCCAATTATAACACGTTAATACAGTAAAGAAGTCTATGTTTAACGGGGCTTCAAAAATACCGAGTTGCAGAGCAGGCTATCATGTGCGTTTGCAAAAATCCCTCGTAGTAAAAATACCTATTTCAAATGGTACTTAAAAAAATAAGACAAGTTAAGAACTAGTAATGAGTTCTTAGTTCTGAGGAGAACAATACCAGACTGTAGGGGCAACGTTTCAAAGTATGAACGTTCCCCCTTAACAAGCCTCCTTGCAAGAAGAAAAGTAGCGCCAGGCCCAGCGCTCCTGCCTTCCAAGCCCGCTTGCTGAGAGTTGTGAAGTGGATGCTCTCCCGTCTGGGGAGAGGAGCTGCGGCACTTTGTCAGCCTCGGTGGGCTAATTTCTGCTGTAGAAAACAGTGGATGGAGAACTACTGCTAGTGGTTTCCAGTGAAAGGGCCTGAAAAGGGGGTGAGTTGGGGGTGGCGTGGAGCCAGTTTTGGAGCTCGTGGATTCAAAGCCCCTTCATTTCCCCCGAAGGACCCCACCCCATTGAGCCTTTTAGTTATATCAGTTTGCCATGGGCGTAGCGACTCTCTCACAATTACTTCCAGTGGTGGGGGAGGTTAAAATAAAATGGCCACCCCACCCCCACCTCTTCCATACTGACTTTGGATAAGGTGGTGAGGATCATGCTTCTTTCCTCCTTGAGCCCATTTATTAGAACTGCAGTCTAATGGAGAAGAATTCCAGGGGCAGCCTGATCCTGCAGAGTTCTAGCTTCCTAAGCAGTGATGTGTGCTCTCCGGAACAGTTTGAGCTGGAACATTATCCAGTCAACATCCTAAATTGACTGGGATCTGATTCAGCTTGTCCATTTTACCACTTTTTAACAAACAAAGCTACAAAAAAGAATATACCACTTTAATTTTACTCTGTGTGTTTGGACCTGGTGGTCTGGGTGCTACTGGCCCTCTTAGATTGCATTCTATCATCCCCTTAGCCTTGAGAACTTGCACCCATAGCCAGGTCTGAAAAGACTTCTTTATAAGCTGTTCGATGAAGAAACATGGAATGAAGAAACAAGGATAGGCCTTTTCCTATCCTTGATTGAACGCTATGTACATAAGATTGGAATCCTACAAACAAAATTACAGCAAGAATTTCCGTAGTAGAAACTGGGCCTAAATATACAAACCTTAGCACTTTTTAAAAAAGTATCTTTATAACAAATTAGTTCTCTAAGATCATTTAGAAGAGAAGGTAAAAAAACTAAGAAAAAAGTATTACAGTCTTCCTCTGCTCCCTAGTAATAGCAAGAGTAGGAATATCTTGAAACACATTCTATAGACATGTTGTTGTTGTTAGTTGCGAAGTTGTGTCCAACCCATCATGACCCCATGGACAACATTCCTCCAGGCCTTCCTGTCCTCCACCATCCCCCGGAGTCCACTCAAGCTCACGCCAACTGCTTCAGTGACTCCATCTAGCCACCCCATTCTCTGCCGTCCCCTTCTTATTTTGCCATCTATTGTGCCCAGCTGGGTCTTCTTCAGGGAGTACTTCCTTCTCATTAGGTGGCCAAAGTATTTGAGTTTCATCTTCAGGATCTGGCCTTCTAAAGAGCAGTCAGGGTTGATCTCCTCAAGGACTGACTGGTTTGATTGCCTTGAGGTCCAAGGAACTCGCAGGAGTCTCCTCCAGCACCACAGTTCAAAGGCCTCAATCCTTTGGCGCTCAGCCTTCCTTATGGTGCAGCTTTCACAGCCATACATTGCAACTAGGAAAACCATAGCCTTGACTATACGCACTTTTGTTGGCAGGGTGATGTCTCTGCTTTTTAGTATGCTGTCTAGATTTGCCATAGCTCTCCTCCCCAGGAGCAAGGGTCTTTTAATTCTTGACTGCAGTCCCCATCTGTGGTGATCTTGGAGCCCAGGAAAATAAAATCTGTCACTACTTCCATTTCTTCCCCATCTATTTGCCAGGAAGTGATAGGACCAGATGCCATGATCTTAGTTTTCTTAATGTTGAGTTTCAGGCCAACTTTTTCACTCTCCTCCTTCACCCGCATCAAGAGGTTCTTTAGTTCCTCTTCACTTTCTGCCATGAGAGTGGTATCATCTGCATATCTGAGGCTGTTGATATTTCTCCTGGCAATCTTAATTCCAACTGGTGATTCATCTAGCCCCACCTTTCTCATGATGTGCTCTGCATATAAGTTAAATAGCCAGGGAGTATACAGCCTTGCTCAACTTCTTTCTCAATTTTGAACCAATCAGTTGTTCCACGTCCAGTTCTCACTGTGGTTTCTTGACTCGCATATAGGTTTCTCAAGAGACAAATAAGATGGTCAGGTACTCTCATCTCTTTAAGAACTTGCCACAATTTGTTGTGATCCACACAATCAAAGGCTTTAGCATAGTCAATGAAGCAGAAGTAGATGTTTTTCTGGAACTCCCGAGCTTTCTCCATGATCCAACGTATGTTGGTAATTTGAACTCCAGTTCCTCTCCCTTTTCGAAATCCTACCTGTACTTCTGGTAGTTCTCGGTTCACATACTGCTGGAGCCTAGATTGTAGGATTTTGAGCATCACTTTGCTAGCATGTGAAATGAGTGCAATGTTGCAGTAGTTTGAACATTCTTTGGCATTGCCCTTCTTTGGGATTGGAATGTAAACTGACCTTTCCAATCCTGTGGCCACTGTTGAGTTTTCCAAATTTGCTGGCATATTGAGTGTACACTTTTACTGCATCGTCTTTTAAGATGTTGAATAGCTCAGCTGGAATACTATCACCTCCACTAGCTTTGTTGTTGCTCAGACTTCCTAAGGCCCATTTGACTTCACATTCCAGGATGTCTGGCTCGAGGTCAGTGACCACCTCATCGTGGTTATCAGGGATGTTAAGCTCTTTCTTGTATAGTTCTTCTGTGTTATCTTGCCACCTCTTCTTAATCTCTTTGCCTCTGTTAGGTCCCTGCCATTTTGGTCCTTTATCATGCCCATCTTTGCATGAAACGTTCCCTTCATATCTCCAATTTTCTTGAAGAGATCTCTGCTCCTCCCTGTTCTGTTGTTTTCTTCTATTTCTTTACACTGTTCATTTAAGAAGGCATTCTTTTCTAGCTATTCTTTGGAATTCTGCATTCAATTAGGTGTATCTCTCTCTCTCCCTTGCCTTTTGCTTCCTTTCTTTCCTCAGCTATTTGTAAAGCTTCCTCAGACAGTCATTTTGCTTTCTTGCATTTCTTTTTCTTTGGGATGGCTTTAGTTGCTGCCTCTTGTACAATGTTGCGAACCTCTGTCCATAGTTCTTCAGGCACTCTGTCTATCAGATCTAATTCTTTAAATCTATTTGCCACCTCTACTGTATATTCATCAGGGATATGATTTAGGTCATACCTAAGTGGCCTAGTGCTTTTCCCTACTTTCTTCAATTTAAGCCTAAATTTTGCAACAAGAAGCTCATGATCGGAGCAACAGTCAGCTCCTGTTCTAGTTTTTACTGACTGTATAGAGCTTCTCTATCTTTGGCTGCAGAGCACATAGTTAATCTGATTTCTGTGTTGACCGTGTGGTGATGTCCATGTGTAGAGTCGTCTCTTGGGTTGTTGGAAAAGAGTGTTTGCTATGACCATCGTATTCTCTTGACAAAATTCTACCAGCCTGTGCCCTGTGTCATGCGGGCCAGAGGCCCGATAGCTTTGGTCGTAATTAACCACACTTACAGGAGCATTAAAACTAAATCTATTTATTGCTAGTTATCTACAAGATTTACGATTCTACTGAAGAGCTTCTTAATGATAGTCTTTGGTGAGCAGATGTTTGCCTCTGAATGGCGATAGCCTCCTCTACGTCATATCCCCCTCCCTCATTCGTTCCTCCCTCCTTTCCTGTTCCCTTTTTGCTTTCAATTGATAAGATTTTATAATTCTTCGGTTACGTGCAGTTTTGAAGTCCACATATCCCATGATGCCTTCGGCCTCTAGTCCTGTCAGCTCTGCCTCAGAAGAGGAGGAGCTGTCATGTTTCTTTTCTGTTCTAGCGTCTTCCTCCTTCTCGTAGTCTGGCTGACTTAAAGGGCCAGGCATCTGTGTAGTGGGCTGTAGACTAGAGGAGCTTTCAGCAACAGGCTGATTTGTATCCATATTGAGCTGTGATGGAGTCTCTTGAACTTGGGCTGTTAAGGTCAGGTCTTCCTTGTGAGTAGCGGCTCCTGTCGTGGCTTCATGCACGACACCCTACTTCATTTTGTACCCCAAGACCAAGCTTGCCTGTTATTCCAGTTATCTTTTGGCTTCCTACTTTAGCATTCCAATCCCCCATGGTGATAAGGACATCATTTTTTGGAGTTAATTCTAGAAGGTGTTGTAGGCCTTCATAGAACCAGTAAACTTTAGCCTCTTCAGCACCAGTGGTTGGGGCATAGACTTGGACTGCTGTGATGTTGAATGGTTTGCCTTGGATTCGAACTGAGATCATTCTGTCATTTTGGAGATTGTATCCCAGTACTGCTTTTCCTACTCTTTTATTGACTATGATGTCGATGTTCAGTCTTGTCATCTCTTGTTTGACCACATCGAGCTTGCCTTGATTCATGGATCTTACATTCCAGGTTCCTATGGCGTATAGATCTTTGCAGCATTGGATTTTCCTTTCACCACCAGATACATCTGCAACTGAGCGTCCTTTTGGCTTTGACCCAGTTGCTTCATTCTTTCTGTCGCTACTAGTACTAGCCGTCTGTTCTTCCCCAGTAGCATATTGAACACCTTCCGACCTGAGGGGCTCATCTTCCGGCGTCATATCTTTTTGCCTTTTGGTACTGTCCATGGGGTTTTCATGGCAAAGATACTGGAGTGGGTTGCCATTTCCTTCTCCAGTGGATCACATTTTGTTAGAGTTCTCTGCTATGACCTGTCTGTCTTGGGTGGCCCTACATGGCATAGTTCATAGCTTCACTGAGCTACGCAAGCCCCTTCGCCACAACAAGGCAGTGATCCATGAAGGAGATACACACATAGAATATAGTAAATCTAAAAAATGTACAAGCAACTTAGCCTCACTTAGCCTAAGTCTTCTATGTATCAAAAACGGCCTTCCTCCAACACCTAGAGAGCAAGACCTGCTTCAAATAGATGCTCCATTTGGGAGATGATAACGATTAAAATAATATTTCTGTAATGATAACAACATTCATACAGTATTTTATGCATCCTATAACCTGCTCTTACAACTACTGTGAAGAAGAAATCCAGAATTAGAAATCTTCGTTAAATCAATTTTTTAGAATCATGAATACAAATCTAGATGTGTCTTTCACAATCCAATAAGCAGAGGCTGTGCTAGGTACCACAAAGATCTGAGACTCAGGCCCACAAGACAAAAAAATTGCAGATTTGCATATGCTAACATTCATATGCAAAAATGTGCAGATAATAAGCAATAATTACTATAATTTAGATTTTATAGAAACCAAAGTAATCAATCCCTTGTCCTGTATAGAGTAGCCCTGTATAATTTCCCAAACTACACTTGCTTGCTTGAAATGTGCCCTCCATGTGCTCACACTTTCCTTGGTAAGGCCCAAATCCAAGTGGAGAGGAGTGAGTGCCTGGGACCAACAAACAGCATTATGGCATCCTAAACATTTACCAATTCATCAAAAATGAATATGGTGCAGTGGCAACAAATGGCACCTCCCCTGCAACCTCAGGTGCAGTGACTCAAAACTAGTCAAGTTATTTTGCCCCCCATTCCCCTGCAGAGGCAGAACATTTTACAAGCATCTCTCCAGTCCCTGACAGTGAAAATACAATAATAATTTCTGAATTAAAAATGAGTCATTTCCCAAATCTGCTATTTGAGGCATGTACCTCAGGCTTTAATTTATGTGTGCCTGTGTGCATGCATGTGTGTGTGCACCCGCTGGAAGGACCCTGTCTCCTAAGGACACGCCTATTTCTGAAACACAATTAGGAATAAGGGAGAGAGGAGCATTTGATTACAGAAGCAAATATTTATTTATTTATTTACAGATTTATATTCCGCCCCCTGCAATAAGCCTCGGGGCGGCTCACAATTTCAAACAGACAACCAAATAATAATAGAAAGCAGCTTAAATTTTAAAACATTAAAAACTAGCCCATCTCTCGGTCAAAACTAAAAACAACAACATACAACAACATATCTAAAATACAATCAAACCAATTAACAATTAAAATATTTCCTGAATAAAAAGGTCTTCGCCTGGCGCCGAAAAGCAAATAATGACAAAATACACCTCAAGCAGAAAGCCATGAGGAGGCAACAGGAGGAGAGGTGACAGGAGGAGAGTTGTGTGTGGGCAAAATGGCAGCTAATCCAGCAGGATCAGCCTCCTCTCTATCTTTATTTCAGCAAGTGGCATTTTTCTTCAGTTACATGAAATGCAACAAAATAATTTTCTATACAGTGAACTACTGTCCATGAGAGTTTATTATGCCACAGTAAATGTGTGGGCCTTTAAGGTGCACAAGGCATTTTGGCTTTTGATTACAAAAGTGCAAGAGTCCCCTATTCTCTTTTCTCTAGCCTTGCATAAACCCCTGATCCAAGGAGGACCAGGCACCCACCAGAATGTGGCCTCATGGATTATGCATAAAGCAGGTGTCCTTAAGAAAAATGACTGCAGAGCCAAGGAGTTCCACACTAGCACCAGCAAGCCAGAGCACACCAAACACTCATATGCTGCCTTGCCCCAAATTCAGATATTGCTGTTCATTCAAACCCTTTCTGCAAGCAACCCTGCTTCTGGTTTTCCTCCATGGCTGAGCCAGCTTGGAGGAAGAGGCAGATGAGGAAGGCCTTTGGCACTCCATCTGCCAATGCAGCAGTTTTGGTTTTGTTTATGGTATGGCTGGCCCAGGACCTCTTGGCTGGCCAGGTCTCTGCAGAAGCAGATACAATCTGAGAAGGCTGCTTGATAGTAGTGCTGTTGGGCAATCCTGTATCCTGGACTATGAAAATAGTGAACAGAGTGGAAAAGAAAGGTGGCAGTTTCCCTTCCAGTTTCATGTGCCTGCATACCACTTTCCCCATTATCTTTCTCCCCCTCATTATTCTTGTTGATCTTATGTCTAACTGCCCAATAGCCACTGCTTTCTGGGAGGTTTACAGCAGCATATACACTACAATATAAAATACAGATAAAGAAAGCAACATACAGATTACAATATAAAATTTAAAACCAAATTTTAAAAGCTTCAATAGCTTACAAATTAAATCACAAGACCTGTTAATCAGCTGACATAATGTCCCAATATAACATTGAAACTGATGAAATGTGCTATCACAGAGGACACTCTTAATCTGACACCAAAACAATCTTAGAATGCATGCAAGGTGGGCCTTGGTGCAGATCTTGTTCCACAACTGGGGGAATGCTGCTGAGAAGGCCCTTCTCCCTGTTGCCACCAATGCAGTCTTCCTTGGAAGTGGCAGTCAGAGGCAGGCTCAGATCTTGATCATAGTGTGCAGTTGATAGTACTTGAGAGAGGCATTCTGTCAGGAATTGAAGACCTATGCCATGTATAGATTTATAAGTTAAAACCAGCACCTTGAATTCATCTGAGAAGCATATAAGCAACCATTGCAAGCAGGTCAGAATTTGTGTTATGTGTTTGGAGCTTCTTATCCCTGTTATTAATCTGGGTGCCACATCTTGCACAAGCCGCAGCTTCTGAAAAGTCTTCAAGGGCAACCCCATGTAGAGTGCATTGCCATAATCTAGTTTAAAGATCACCAGAGCAGAGGCTACTGAACCAGGCTATCCCTGTCCAATAAGGGCATAGCTGGAACACCAGCCAAAACTGACAGAAGGGTTTCTTTATCAGGGCCTCAAGTGACAAACATTATACAAGCAGCACCCACAAATCATGAACCTACTCCTTCAAGGGAGTGCAGCCCCGTCCAAAAAAAGGTCGAACTTCTTCCATCTGATCAGAATAAGCACCCACTAGTGGCATCACAGTCTCTTCTCTATTGAGCTTCAGTTTGTTAGCTTTCATCCAGTTCATTGATACAGTTAGGCATTGGTTTAGCACATCCACAGCCTCACCTTCTGAAGATGAAAAGGAGAAATAGAGCTGAATGTCATCAGCTTGCTGATAACACACATACACATAGATTTTAAATAGCATGAGTGACAAAATAGACCACTGAGGAACCCCTTACAAAGCAGTCCGAGGAGCCAAGCAATATTCTCCAAATGCCACTTTCTGGAGCTGGATGTCCAAATAGAAATAGAAGGGACAGG
This sequence comes from Varanus salvator macromaculatus, assembly GCA_023646645.1. Taxonomy (NCBI): domain Eukaryota; kingdom Metazoa; phylum Chordata; class Lepidosauria; order Squamata; family Varanidae; genus Varanus; species Varanus salvator. Next base: position 13,805,073 of record JAIXND010000754.1, on the reverse strand, counting down.
AGGACCTCTGAGGTGAACGACTGGCTTAGGGTGTGGTGCCAGAAGAACGCTTCGGGTTCCTCGACCACGGCACTCGTTTTCTTGCCAATGGACTTCTGGCAAGGGATGGGTTACACCTCACGAGGATGGGGAAAAGGTCCTTTGGAGATGCTCTAGCGAGCTTCATCTGGAAGACTTTAAACTGAGCCAGTGGGGGGTGGGTTCAGGCCCCCCAGTAACGTGTCTGCACTGGACAAGTGTGCGGGGAGGACCAGGGCTCTGGGAGCAGGACTTTAGAGATACTGCAGGGACTGACAGGACTTCTACAGAGAGGGGCCAGGTACCAGGGAGGATGGGAGGAAGGAGGATGCTGGGCACTCCAAGGAAAGGAAGCGGTGGGAAGGAGTTGAGGTGCATGTACACCAATGCTAGGAGCATGGGTAATAAGCAGGAAGAGCTTGAAGCTCTCCTGGGAATAGGAGGATATGATCTGGTGGGAATCACAGAAACTTGGTGGGATGAAAGGCAAGTCTGGAATGTAAACATAGAAGGGTATCACCTTTTTAGAAAGGACAGGAAGGGAAAGAGAGGTGGGGGTGTGGCTTTATATGTCAGGGAAGGGATAGGATGCAGTGAGATAGAGTGCAGCACAGATGGGGATTCGGTAGAGGCAGTCTGGGTGAAACTTAGGAGTTTTGACAGTGAAAGGGACCTGACAGTAGGGGTATGTTATCGCCCTCCAGGTCAACTTGAGACCCTGGATGATGTCCTGACAGGCCAGATTCTAAGGATATCTCGGGGGAGAGACACAGTAATTATGGGGGATTTCAGTCTCCCGGATATTACTTGGGAGACTTATTCGGCGGTGACAGCCAGGTCACGTCGCTTCCTAGAAGTTATAGAGGGAGAGTTTTTCACACAGAGGGTCCGAGAGGCGACAAGGGGGGGGGAACATCCTGGACTTGGTCTTGACCAATAGGGAGGAGCTGATAGATGAAGTACAGATTAGGGGAGCTCTGGATGCGAGTGATCACTCCATCCTTTGCTTTGCGATCAGGGGACTGGGGCCGTGCAGCAGGGCGAGCACTAGAAGCTGGGACTTCAAGAGGGCCAACTTTGGCCAACTGAAGGCCAGACTGGGGAAAGTCTCCTGGGATAGGTTACTGGAAGGTAAGTGAGTTGAGGAGGGGTGGATGGCACTCAAAAGGGAGGTTTTGCAGGCGCAAGCCCTGACAATACCTCTAGTCAGTAAGGTGGGGAGGCGGAGGAGAGTGCCGCCATGGATGCGAAAGGAGGTGGTTAGGGGGATTAGACGAAAGAGGAGCCTCCATAGGAAATGGGTACTGGGGGAAATAGACAAAAGGGTATACCGGGAGGAGGAGGCCCGTTGCAGAAGGATTCTTCACAAGGCTAAGGCTGATTATGAGCTGAGACTTGCCAAGAATATCAAGAGCAACAAAAAGGGCTTCTTCCAGCATGTAAATAGGAAAAGGAAGGGGAGACAAGTGGTGGGACCACTAAATAAGGAGGAAGGAGATCCAGTGACTGACATGAGGGAACAAGCACAGATGCTAAATGACTATTTTGCCTCTGTGTTCTCCCCAAAGCAGGACGGGGGATATCTGTATAGGAGATTGGATGAGGCTGGGGACTTAGGGGCAGAGATTAGAGTCACCCCCCTTGAAGTCGAGGGGCTCCTCAGGGCATTGGACATTACAAAGGCGCCAGGCCCTGACGGGTTACACCCGAGAGTACTTAGAGAGTTGGCAGGGGTTCTCTCACGCCCGCTGGCCTCCATTTTTGAGGCCTCGTGGAGAACAGGTGAAGTTCCAGAGGACTGGAGGGTGGCATCGGTGGTCCCAATTTTCAAAAAGGGTAGTAGGAAGGACATGGGGAATTATAGACCGATTAGTCTTACGTCCATTGTAGGAAAAACAATGGAAAGGCTCATAATAGAGAGAGATCTAGTGATGCTAGATAGGGAAGGGAGGCTGACAGCCACACAACATGGCTTCCGCAAAAACAGGTCCTGCCAGACAAACTTGTGGAATTCTATGACAAGGTTTCAAGATGGCTAGATGATGCAGTGGATGTGGTATACCTGGATTTCAGCAAGGCCTTTGACAAAGTGCCCCATGATATCCTGGTGGAGAAACTGAGGAGTTTTGGGATACACCAAAGCACCATCCGGTGGATTAGGGCATGGTTGACTGACCGAAAGCAGAAGGTAACCATTAGTGGGGAATCGTCGGGATAGCAGCCAGTGACAAGCGGGGTCCCCCAGGGCTCTGTCCTGGGGCTGATCCTGTTTAATCTTTTCATTAACGACATGGAAGAAGGGGTGAACAGTCTGCTGATCAAATTCGCAGACGACACTAAAACTGGAGCAGTGGCCACAACTGAGGAGCAGATACACCAGATCCAAAAGGATCTGGACAGACTATAGAAGTGGGCAGGAGACAACAGGATGGCGTTCAATGTGGATAAGTGCAAGGTCTTGCACTTGGGGCATAAGAATAGCTGTCATAAGTACAGGTTAGTTGACAAGTGGCTGGAGAGCAGCACTTGTGAAAGGGACCTCGGGGTACTGGTTGACCTCAGGCTAAACATGAGTCAGCAGTGTGATGCGGTGGTCAAGAGGGTGAATGCCACCCTTGGTTGCATAGCCAGAAGTGTGGCTTCTAGATCAAGAGAGGTATTACTACCACTCTACATGACTCTGGTGCGCCCGCAACTGGAGTATTGTGTTCAGTTTTGGGCCCCTCATTACAGAAAGGATATAGCCAGGTTGGAGTCAGTGCAGTGTAGGGCCACGAGGATGGTGGCTGGTTTGCAGGGGATGCCATATGAGGCAAGACTGAGGGAACTGGGTCTCTTCAGCTTGGAGAAGAGGAGACTCAGAGGGGATATGTTGGCAACATACAGGTATGTGAGGGGGTGTCACATGGAGATGGGGAGAGGCCTGTTCTCCCCTGCAGAGGAAGGCAGGACGCGCTCCAATGGAGCAAAGCTCAGGGAGCCAAGGTTCAATTTGGATGCCAGGAAGCACTTCCTGACAGTTAGGACCCCGAGGGCGTGGAATGGGCTTCCACGGGAGGTCGTTGAGGCCCCGTCAGTGAGGGTGTTCAAAGACAGGCTGGACATGCACATGGTGGGCATGTCATGAGCGGAGCCGGCTGGTGCCGGAGGTCAGACTAGATGGCCCGGGAGGCCCCTTCTGACTCGCTCTGTTTCTATGTTTCTAAATGGGACCATTGCAGTGCTCCTGACTCCCAGCTATGGATGTGTGAAGAATCTGTTTTCAGGGTGGGAATGTATTAGATTCCCTGGGCTTGGCTCTTCAGACTCTCAGGGCTTTGTCATGGCCCTGAGTCTAAGTTCCTGGTGAACATACCCAGAGTCTGTGGAACGTCTCAGGAACTGAGCTTCATGTGAACACTGCACAACCAGTGTCCTTCTTCTTCTTTTTTTTTTATAAAATTTTATTAAAATTTTGAACTACAAATTTTAAAAAAAACAATCATCAAGTACATCGGACGAGCTGGATCAGCCCCCTATAACATATCTTTTAACATTCTGTAATCATAGTCAAATCAATTTATAAAAGTTTAAAGACATCTTTAAGTCAACGCCAAATCCTGTTTCTCTAGCCAGTCATAAAAAAAGTTCCAGGTTTGATAATAGTCTGTATCATCCTTTTCCTTCAGTAGTAGAGTCAGTTTATCCATTTCTGCACAATCCAGAATCTTTTTCAAAATCAGCTCCTCAGTGGGTAATTCCTCACTCTTCCAGTATTGAGCAAGCGCGATCCTCACCACTGTGATTAAATGTAATATCAAGTACATTTCTTGTTTACCAACATTTTCCAGTATAATGCCTAACACAAAAACTTCAGGTTTAAAGACTAAAGATTTTTTTAGCATTTCCTCAAGCCATTTGTGTATTTTAATCCAATACTTTTTCACATAATCACAGGTCCACCACATATGATAAAATGTACCTACACCATGTTTACACTTCCAGCATCTGTTGGACATATTTGAAAACATCTTAGCTAATCGATTTGGTGACAAATACCATCTATAAAACATCTTATACAAATTTTCTTTATACGAGGTTGCTAAAGTTACCTTAATATTTCTCTCCCACAGCTTTTGCCACTTTTCAAATTCAATATTATATCCAAAGTTTTGTGCCCAAGTTATCATAGTATCCTTGACCTGTTTTCCTTCCATCTTTCTGTTAAGCAGAAACTCATAGATTCTCTTGATCATTTTCTCATCTGCTTTTAACATCACTTGATCAAAGTCTGTTAGATCTTTATAAAACGCCCATATTTTGCAGTCTTTGGCATATCTTGATTGCATCTGCACCTTATACCACCACAATATATTAAGTCCCTGTTCTTGTATTTCTTGTTCCAGTTTTAAGCCTCCATCCTTATCCAAAATATCATCATATCTTATAATCCTTTCAAAATTTAACACGTTTGGATAGACGAAGGCTTCCATAGGTGAAAGCCATCTTGGTAACTTATTATACAGTTTTGGCTTTAACTTTTCCCATACTGACATTAATGATCTTCTAATAAAATGACTTAAAAAAGTCCGCTGTGACTTAACCTTCTCATACCACATGTAAGCATGCCAACCCATTTTTAAATCATGACCCTCAAGGTACAAAATTCTCTTATTTCGCAAGGTTATCCATTCTTTTAGTCAAGTACAAATAGACGCTTGATAATACAACATCCAGTCCGGTAGTCCAAACCCCCCATTCTTCTTGGTTTCTTGAAGCATTTTTAGTTTAATCCTTGCTTTCTTTTTTTTCCCAAATCTCGAAACTTGACGATTTAAATCCTCAAAAAACTTTTTATCAATTTTTACAGGAATCATTTGGAATAAAAACAAGAATTTTGGTAAGATGTTCATTTTAATCAGTGCTATTCTTCCCATCAAAGACAATTGTAGATTGGCCCATCTCTCCAGATCATTTTTGGTATCCTTCAGTAATTTGTCATAATTATCTTCTTTCAAGGTTGTACATTTAGCTGTAAGATAAATTCCTAGGTATTTTACCCTCTTAACAATCTGTAAGTCCACTAGTTCTTGGAGTTCTTTTTTCTGCTTTTGTGTAAGATTTTTAACTAAAAGCTTCGTCTTTTCTTTATTTATTTTCATCCCTGCGACCTCCCCATATTCCTCAACCTTTTGTAAAAGCTTAGGTATAGTTACAAATGGTTCCTCTATTATAAAGACCAAATCATCTGCAAATGCTTGCAGTTTATATTTTTCGTCCCTAATTTTAGTGCCTTTGATGTTTTTGTCATCTCGAATGTTTCTATTCAGGAACTCTAAAATCAAAATAAACAGTAGGGGTGACAATGGGCATCCCTGCCTTGTACCCTTTTGTATCTCTATAGCCCTTGTACATTCTCCATTAATTAAAATCCTGGCTGACTGCCTTTGATAGATGCTTGAGATCGCATTCATGAACTTTTCCCCAAACTCCATTTGCTCCATCTGGTACATACAACCAGTGTCCTTCTGTACCACCTGCACCAGCCTTTGTGGAACCAGTCCTGGACTCTTATGCTCCCTGACTAAATGCTCAGTTGTAACATTTTTATTTTCAGGACCAAAATTTGCAGCTCCAAAGCAGAGCAGTGGGAACACATAAGGCCCTGTTATCTGCTACTGTATTTGTAAGAGAAGTCAAAGAATTTATTGCCAGAACTTCTACCTACAAGTCCAGCATATGGAGGCATTACACAGATTACCTTTTTTTGTCTTCTGGGTCTGTGGAAGGGATAGCTTGGATAATTTTACTAAGTTTATCAACATTATCCACCCAACAATATCAATAACAGCAGAACTGAAAACTTCAAATCACTCTACCTGGATATTGCCTTTACCACTGAGAGCCATCAAATTGTCACAATAACTAATGGTATATGTACTATTATCTGGATCGGATAGCTAATACAGAAATAAGATTCAAGGTGATCTTGATAGGTTGGAGCACTGGGCTGAAAACAACAGAATGAAATGAAATTTAGTAGGGACGAATGCCAAGTTCTACACCTAGGAGAAAGAGCCCAAATGCATTATTACAAAATAGGAAATATTTGGTTTAACAGTACTGCAAGTAAGAAGGATCTCAAAATTGTTGTAGATCACAAGTGGAATATGAGTGAACAGTGTGATGTTGCTGCAAAAAGGTTAAATGCATTAATAGATGATCACTTCTAGATCACAAAAAGGACTAGTTCCCCTTTACTTGGCACTGGTTAGGCCTCATTTGGAGTACTGTGACCTGTTCTGGTCACCACAGTTCAAGAAAGATGCAGACAAGCTGGAAAGGGTTCAAGAGGAGGGCAACAAGTATGAACTGGGGACTGGAAAAAAAGCCCTATGCGAAAAGATAGAAAGAATTGGGCATATTTAGCCCCAAGAAGAGAAGACAGGGGAGATATGATAGCATTCACCAGGTACTTGAAAGGTTGTCACAAAGAGGAAGAGAAGGATCTCTTCTTGATCATTCTTCTGTGTAGGACACAGAATGCCTGGCTCAAGTTACAGGAAGCCAGGTTCCAGCTGAACATCAAGAAGAACCTCCTGACTGTTAGAGCAGTATCTAAGGAGATTGTGGGCTTTCCCACATTAGAGACATTCAAGATGCAGCTCTACAGCATCTATGAGTGATGATTTAACTTGGAGCCCTGCACTAAGCAAGAAGTTTGGCCCCTTCCAACTCTATGATTCTATAAATATACCTTAACAAGTCATGTCATCTGAACTATCCAAAGACCATTATTTATAGTTTGTCTCTTACAATAAAACATATGCACAATAATGAAGCAAACTTCACAAGAAGATAACAATGAACTTGAAGAACATCTCCAGCAGTGATGATACCCTAGTCATATTAGTTATGAATCAAGCATTAGTAATATCTTGGGATACCCTCCTTTATGAACAAAGATTATCACCTTGAAAGAAAACCACATTCCATTTGTTGTGTTATGCACTACTGTTCTGTTGTGTTTAACAGCCACCAGATAATGAAAGACAGTTTATTTATTATTTATTTAAAACTTTTATATGCTGTGCCTTATGCATGATGGCATCTTGGGACAGTTACCCTATTATAATCCATTGTACTCATTTAATAATAGCTATGAATTCAGCACCATTCAGAAAACCACCCAGTTTTAGGAATTGTTAGTTAAAGCAGCATTTAAGATATTTGCAGCCCACAATTTCACAAGTGTAATCAGAATGTTATACTGCCTACTGTTACTTTCAAGAAATTCTATTTCTTTTAGAAACATAGTTATGTATTTAATTGCATGTTTTTAAAAAATGATGTTATGTGTAGGGAAAATTATGACAGACCTAAGAACAAGATTCTGTAACAACAAATACGTGATTCTATTTTTTTTTTAAAGCAAGCACGCAAGCCAAAAAAAAAAAAAACCCTTCTAGAGCAGCCTGTTGCAAGACATTTTAACTTACCCGCACACCATCCGTCAGATTTACAGTTGCTTCCAGCTGAACAAACAGAGGACACCTCCATGCTTCACAAAGGACTTAGTAGATCCCACAACAACTTCTGGATCTACAGACTCAGAACTCTTAGTCCATATGACTTTAATTTGGAGGACAATGCCTCTTAGCTTTCCCCACCCCTCCTTGGGAATTTTCATTTCCCAGCATTCCAAACTGCCAACCTTGGTTTCTATCCAATATCACAACCACTAATGAGCATGAAAACCAAAATGGTTAGCTCTAAATACATTTTAAAATGACTCTATTGTTAGTATCTTTCTTTCTTACATATTTTAATTCAAGACCGATAGCATCTATAATGAATCTGGAGCTACTCTTGTGCTGCTTTATGCCTCCCCCCTCCCTCCCCCCTTCCTTCCCCCACCTCTCATATGTGTGTGTGTGTATTCCAATAGCCTGAGATATTTGAAATAGTTAGCATGCTTTGCCCATATACTGTCTAAGTTTTAAGAAAATAATGAAGGAACTAGTGAGCATGCCCCCAAATTGGGCAATTATATATTTATGCCTAATTTGATCAATATTTGATCCATTCATGTTGTTATTAATTTATGAAACAGTGCATTTCGTCAGGAAGGCACCTGGAGAAAATCTGTAGATGATGATGCCAGTGGGTGGATAGATAGATTGATGCAGGAGAAGGTGGTCCAAAATGTACTCGGTAGAATAGGCAGAGTAGGATTTTACATGTTGAGATGAGTACTTTGAAAAAACACCAACGCTTACTGGAATCCAGTGGAGATGTTTCAGTAAAGGCAACATATATCTTTGCTTACCCCTGATAGTCACCTAGCCATACAATATTATCTTGCCTATCTTCACCAGCAGTCTCATATGAATGCTTGTTAGTTGCGAAGTCACGACCCCATGGACAACATTCCTCCAGGCCTTCCTGTCCTCCACCATCCCCCAGAGTCAACTTAAGCTCGCACCGACTGCTTCACTGACTCCATCTAGCCACCTCATTCTCTGCTGTCTGCTTCTTCTTTTGCCATCAATTGTTCCCAGCATTAAGCTTTTCTCCAGAGAGTTCTTCCATCTCATTAGGTGGCCAAAGTATTTTGAGTTTCATCTTCAGCATCTGGCCTTCTAAAGAGCAGTCAGGGTTGATTTCTTCTAAGACTGACTGGTTTGATCTCCTTGCAGTCCAAGGGACTCACAGGAGTCTTCTCTAGCACCACAGTTCAAAGGCCTCAATTCTTCGGTGCTCAGCCTTCCTTATGGTCCAGTTTTCACAGCCTTACATTGCAACTGGGAAAACCATAGCCTTGACTGTATGCACATTTGTTGGCAGGATGATGCCTCTGCTTTTTAGTATGCTGTCTAGATTTGCCATAGCTTTCCTCCCAAGGAGCAAGCGTCTTTTAATTTCTTGGCTGCAGTCCCAATCTGCGGTGATCTTAGAGCCCAAGAAAACAAAATCTGTCACTACCTCCATTTCTTCCCCATCAATTTGCCAGGAAGTGAGAGGACTGGATGCCATGATCTTAGTTTTCTTAATGTTGAGTTTCAAGCCAACTTTTGCGCTATTCATTTTCACCCACATCAAGAGGCTCTTTAGTTCCTCTTCACTTTGCCATTAGAGTGGTATCATCTGCATATCTGAGACTGTTGATCTTTCTCCTGGCAATCTTAATTCCAACTGGAGATTCATCTAGCCCCACCTTTCTCATGATGTGCTCTGCATATAAGTTAAATAGGCAGGATGACAGTATACAGCCTTGCTGAACTTTCTCAATTTTGAACCAATCAGTGGTTCCATGTTTAGTTCTCACTGTTGCTTCTTGACCCGCATATAGGTTTCTCAGGAGACAAATAAGATGGTCTGGTACTCCCATCTCTTTAAGAACTTTCCACAATTTGTTGTGATCCACACAATCAAAGGCTTTAGCATAGTCAATCAAGCAGAAATAGATGTTTTTCTGGAACTCCTTAGCTTTCTCCATGATCCAGCTTATGTTGGCAATTTGATCTCTAGATCCTCTTCGAAACCCTGTCTGTACTTCTGGTAGTTCTCGGTCCACATACTGCTGGAGCCTAGCTTGTAGGATTTTGAGCATAACTTTGCTGGTGTGTGAAATGAGCACAATGGTGCAGAAGTTTGAACATTCTTTGGCATTGTCCTCCTTTGGAATTGGAATGTAAACTGACCTTTTCCAGTCCTGGGGCCACTGTTGAGTTTTTCAAATTTGCTGGCATATTGATTGTAGCACTTTTACTGCATCGTCTTTTAGGATTTTGAATAGCTCAACTGGAATATTGTCTCCTCCACTAGCTTTGTTGTTGCTCAGACGTCCTAAGGTCTATTTGACTTCACATTCCAGGATGTCTGGGTCAAGGTCAGTGACCACCCCATCATGGTAATCAGGGACATTAAGCTCTTTCTTGTATAGTTCTTCTGTGTAATCTTTTTTTTAATAATAATTTTTATTCAAAATAACCCTACAACAAAAAAAACCCCTAAAAACAACATCAATCATCAGAAACATCGGACCTGTCGGGTCAGCCCCCACATATTTTTCCATTTGTGATAACTTAGAAACATATTTAAATCTATACAAAGTCCCATTTCAACTAGCCAATGATAAAAAGAGTCCCAAGTTTGATAGAAATCAGTATCTTCTTTCTCCTTCAATGACAATGTCAATCTATCCATTTCTGCACAGTCCAAGATCTTTTTTAGAATCAGTTCGTCGGTGGGTGGTTCTTCACTTTTCCAGTGTTGAGCAAATGCAATCCTTGCCACAGTAATTACATGTAAAATCAAGTACATTTCTTGTTTACTAATATCAACAGGTATAATGCCTAATAAGAACACTTCAGGTTTAAAAGCTAGGGATTTTTGTAGCATTCCCTCAAGCCATTCATGTATTTTAATCCAATACTTTTTCGCATTATCGCAAGTCAACCACATATGATAGAAAGTACCCAATTTATGTTTACATTTCCAACATCCATTTGACATATTTGGAAACATCTTAGCTAATCTATTTGGCAACAGATACCATCTATAAAACATTTTATACAGGTTTTCTTTATACAAAGTTGCTAATGTTACCTTAATATTTCTCTCCCACAGCTTTTGCCAATTTTCTAATGCAGTATTATATCCAAAGTTTTGTGCCCACATTATCATAGTTTCTTTAACCTGTTCATCTTCCATTCTCCTATCGAGTAAGAAATTATGTAGTCTTTTAATAATTTTTTCATCTGATTTAAGCATCACCTGATCAAATGCTGTTAAATCTTTATAAAAGCCCCACATTCTATAGTATTTAGCATATCTCGATTGTATCTGCACCTTATGCCACCAAGAAATATTAGATTCTTGTTCTTGTGTTTCTTGATTCAATTTCAATCCACCATCATTATCCAAAATGTCATCATAACTTATGATCAAAGTTCAATGCATTTGGACATGCAAGAGCTTCCATAGGAGAAAGCCAACTTGGTAATTTATTATACAATTTTGCCTTTAACTTTTCCCACACCGACATTAATGATTTCCTAATACAGTGACTTAAAAAAGAGCCATGTAACTTAGCCTTTTCATACCACATATAAGCATGCCAACCCATTTGCAAATCATGCCCTTCAAGATACAAGATTCTCTTATTTCTTAAGGTTATCCATTCTTTTAGCCACATTAAAATGGAAAAACAGAAGCTTGATAATACAGCATCCAATCAGGGAGACCAAAGCCCCCATTCTCTTTAGCCTCCTGAAGTATTTTTAGTTTAATCCTTGGTTTCTTCTTTCTCCATATAAATCTTGAGATTTGAAAATTTAAATCATCAAAAAAATGTCTATCAATTTTTATGGGAATCATTTGGAATAGAAACAAAAGCTTTGATAATATATTCATTTTAACTAGTGCTATTCTTCCCAGCAAGGATAATTGCAAATTAGCCCATCTTTCCAAATCACTCTTAATATCCTTAAATAGATTATCATAATTGTCTTCTTTCAGAGTGGTACACTTAGCTGTAAGATAAATTCCCAAATATTTAACCTTTTTAACAATCTGAAAGTCTACTTGTTCCACCAGAGTTTTTCTCTGCTCCTGTGTGAGATTTTTTACTAACAATTTCGTCTTTTCTCTATTTTCATCCCAGTAACCTCACCATATTCTTCAATCCTTTGTAGGAGTTTAGGCATTGTTATTAAGGGTTCCTCCGTTATGAAAACTAGATCATCTGCAAATGCTTGCAATTTATAGCTTTCATCTCTGATTCTAGTACCTTTAATGTCGATATCATCCCTGGTATTTCTGTTTAAAACTTCTAAGATCAATATAAACAGCAGTGGTGATAGCAGGCATCCTTGTCTTGTACCCTTTTGTATATCTATAATATTTGTAAATTATCCATTGATTATAATTCTAGCAGACTGCTTTTGATAAATGCTTGATATTGCATTAATAAACTTTTCACCAAACTCCATTTGAGCTAGCTGTTGCTTCATAAATTGCCAGTTAACATTGTTAAAAGCCTTCTGTGCGTCCATGAATAATAGTGCCATTGGTTTTTCCGTATGTATCTCATAATACCTCATTCCGTATGTATCAATAATTCCATATGTATCAATAATTCCATATGTATCTCATAAGATGTCCAGGATAGTTCTCAAGTTATTCCTCATTTGTCTTTTAAGTAAAATACCATTTTGATCTGAGTGAATAAAGTCTGTTAGATACTTCTTCAACCTTTCCGCCATTATGGAGGCAAAATTTTTGTAATCCACATTTAGTAGTGGTATAGGTCTATAATTTTGAATCTGTGTCAAGTCTGTGTCTTCTTTTGGTATTAATGTGATATTTGCCTCTGTCCAAGTATTTGGTATTTTAGCATTTAACAATGCTGCATTACATATATCCTTAAGAAGCGTAGTAAAAATTCCTTCAAAGGATTTATAAAACTCTGCTGGTAGTCCGTCCGGGCCAGGAGTTTTGTCATTCTTTTGTCACTTAATTGCCTCTATTACTTCTATGATTGTTACTTCTTGATTCAATACTTTTTGGTATTTCTCCAGTAACTTTGGCAGGTCTCCCTTTCAGATATATTCTTTTACTTTCTCAGTTGAAATCTCATCATTCTGGTATAACTTTGCAAAGAAATCTTTTGCTATTTTCTTGATATGTGTACTTTGGACTTGCAGTCGTCCTTCTCCATCCTTCAATTTACTTATCAGTCTCTTCTCTCTTTCTTTACTTTATAGGCTAACCATCTCCCTGGTTTATTAGCATTTTCAAAGAAGTTCTGTTTGTTCAATTTCATTTGCTTAGTGAGTTCATTTGTGTCCAGGAGGTTCAGTTTATGTTTTAGAATATTCATTTGTACCTTAAGGTTTTTTTTGAGATGGATCTTCCTGTAGTTCTTGTTCAGATTTCATCAATTCCTCTACTATTTTAGCTCGTTCTTGTTTTTTCCTTTTGTTTATTTTTGCTTTTGTTTATTATCAGTCCCCTAACATAGGCTTTGACTGTATCCCAGACATTTTGCAAAGAGATTTCTTCAGTTTTATTTATTTGAAAAAATATTTGCATTTCCTTATTTGTTTCTTCTGTGAAGACTTTGGAAGTATCCTCCTGCCCTTTCTGCCCTTAATCTCACCCTTATGGTCCATTTTCTTGTCCACAATTGCATTAAAGTCTCCCATTACACACACGGTCTGGTAGTCCAATCATGAGAGTAAAGCATGTAGTTTTTGGTAGAACATTTCCTGATGATCGTTTGGGCATAGATTGCCACTAAAAGCACCTTTTTAAGTTTCATTGTGATTTCAACCATCAGGATCCTACCATTCTCATCAGCTAATACATATTTATGGTCTAATTTTTCCTTGATGTATAATGCTAAAACTCTTTTCTTTTGGGAAGCGGAAGATATAAATAGCTTTCCAAGCTTTAAACATTCCAAAAGCTTACTATGTTGTTTCTTAATATGTGTTTCTTGTAGGCAAATTATATCTAATTTTCGTTTTTGAAGTTGAGAGAGAATCCTTCTCCTCTTAGCAGGTCCGTTTAGTCCATTTACATTTAAAGAGAGCAGTTCAATTTTTCCTTCCCTTTTGAAAGCCATATTTAAAAAGTATATATTTTTCTACTTATGCTTCGCATTTACACTTCTATCTTTTTTCTTTTCCTTTAGTTCCAGTGTCTGTCCCTCTTGTTGTAAGTTTGTATTCACTATTTCTCTTTCTTCAGAGTGGTATGTTGTTAGTTCCATTGGTTTAGCACCTTTCCTTCCTTCTTTAGGGGCACCCGATTCTTCCTCTTCAAATGTACTTCTAAATTTTTCATAAAACTCTTGTGCCTTGAAGATCGAGTCCAGCTTGTATCTTGTAGAGTTCCAGGTGAAAAATATTCCTTCTGGTGTTAGCCACCTAATCATGATCTGTTTCTTAGTCAGCTTTGTAGTAAGGAATAATTATTTCTTTCATCCTTCTCTAATCCTCCATGGTATTTGTTTCAAAACAGTCACCTCATGATGATCATCAGCCTTTAAAGGTTTATCATGTACAGCCCTCAAAACATTGTCTCATAGACCTTTTTGCAAATTTAACATGGACTTCCCTTGGAAGTTTATGTTTCCTGGCATAACTCGAATTCACTCTATAAACAAGGTCAATGCTGCATTCACCTCTTCATTTTCCAGATCTAACGTCTCTGTCAACATGGTAGTTATTAATTCCCGTAAGTCCTCATTCTTTCCTTCAGGTATATTCTGGAATCTCAGATAGTTAGATGCCTTCTCCATCTCTAATATAGCAAGTGAATCCTATAATGACTTGTTTGTCTGCTTTATTAATTGTGTTTGTCTACTGTTTCAATTTTTTCATGTGCTTGTTGCATTTTTTATGTATTCTGTTCAGTTTTAAGTCAAACATCTGCCAGTTGAGTTGATACATCCTTAACAGAGCTATCCAGTTTGTCAAGACGTTCTCTTTGTCCATTTGCGAAGTTTTTCTGCTCAGCTGACATGTTGCTCTGTTCTGCTAATATATCCCTCTGTTCTAAGCATTATTTTGATATAGAATTTTGCATAGCCTCTTGGGATGCTTGCATAGCTGTTAAAGATGTTTGTATTGCCAAAAGAGTCATTTGTAGATCTTTTTTTTTTTTGGCATCTGCGGCTTTGGACTGGTGAGTTGGACTCTGAGCAGCTGATGTAGGTGCCAAAGAGGATGAAGAATGTATTTTTTTCATAGTGATGGTAGTTTTTTGCCAGTAATTGCAAGGCAGCAACAAAAAAAAAAAAAAGAGAGAGAGAGAGAAGGAAAAAAAATCTCCAAAAAAAAAGAGGAAGGAGACTTGTTATAAATGCAATAGCCAAGGGATGGCAGCAAAGAGTTATTTTGTCTTTATGTGACATCACAAAGAAGGATAAAGAGAAAATGTCCACTGGTCAGAGATAAGTAAAAGTTTTTCTATCACTTAATCCACAATAGTTTTTTATTCTGATTCTTTGCCCTTGGGGAGGTTAGAAAAAAGAAATCTTTCTTTCCAGCCTCATATTTTCCAAATCTCAGTTCCTCTCCCCTAGATTAGTCGCTGCTTAAACTCTGCGAGGGGGGGGATTCCTCCCTCTGTCAAGGGGGCTTTTCTTTCTTCTTTGTCCCAATTAGTATCTTCTTCAGTTCTTTCACGGGTAATATTGAAAAGGTAGAAATGCTCACCCAGCAGGTCCGATGAACTTCAAGCTGTTATTCTATGCTATATCCAGTCATCTATGGCTTGCAGGGAGCTGATCTCTCCCCTGTATTGTTCGATTGAGAAAATCCCGAGTTTCTCCTAGTAAATGTGGAGCCGCCCCCCCACATTGCCAAGAAGTACGCTCGGGCTTCTATTCCCTGCCCTGACAGGGCTTGGATGAGCCTCTCACAGCTCACTGTCAAACAAATTACCGGCATGATTACGGGAGCCCCCGTTCTTCACAGCCGTCTCACCACGACATCAACCGGAAGTCTGTTCCTCTGTGTAATCTTGCCACTTCTTCTTAATCTCTTCTGCCTCTGTTAGGTCCCTGCCATTTTGGTCCATTATCATGCCCATCTTTGCATGAAACATTCCCTTTATATCTCTAATTTATATCTCTGGTCCTCCCTAATCTATTGTTTTCTTCTATTTCTTTGCACTGTTCATTGAAGAAGGCATTCTTATCTCTTCTAGCAGTTCTCTGGAATTCTGCATTCAATTGGGTGTATCTTTCTCTTTCTCCCTTGCCTTTCGCTTCCCTTCTTTCCTAAGCTATGTGTAAAGCTTCCTCAGACATCCATTTTGCTTTCTTGCATTTCTTTTTCTTTGGGACGGTTTTAGCTGCAACCTCTTGTACAATGTTGCGAACCTCTGTCCATAGGTCTTCAGGCACTCTGTCTATCAGATCTAATTCCTTAAATCTATTTGTCACTTCTACTCTATATTCATCAGGAATATGATTTAGGTCATATATCAGTGGCCTAGTGCTTTTCCCTACTTCCTTCAATTTAAGCCTGAATTTTGCAACAAGAAGCTCATGATCTGAGCCACAGTCAGCTCCTGGTCTTGTTTTACTGACTATATAGAGCTTCTCCATCTTTGGCTGCAGAGCACATAGTCAATCTGATTTCTGTGTTGTCCATCTGGTGATGTCCATGTGTAGTCATCTCTTGTGTTGTTGAAACAGAGTGTTTGCTATGACCATCGTATTCTCTTGACAAAATTCTACCAGCTTGTGCCCTGCTTCATTTTGTACTACAAGGCCAAACTTGCCTGTTATTCTAGTTATCTTTTGGCTTCCTACTTTAGCATTCCAATCCCCCATGGTGATGAGGACATCATTTTTGGGTGTTAATTCTAGAAGGTGTTGTAGGCCTTCAGAGAACCGGTCAACTTCAGCCTCTTTTGCACCAGTGGTTGGGGCATAGACTTGGACTATTGTGATGTTGAATGGTTTGGCTTGGATTCAAACTGAGATCATTCTGTCATTTTGGAGATTGTATCCCAGTACTGCTTTTCCTACTCTTTTATTGACTATGAAGGCTACTCCATTTTCTTCTGAGGGATTCTTGCCTGCAGTAGTATACCTGATGGTCATCTGAATTAAATTCATCCATGCCTGTCCATTTGTGTTCACAGATTCCTAAGATGTCAACGTTCAGTCTTGTCATCTCTTGTTTGACCACATCCAGCTTGCCTTGATTCATGGATCTTACATTCCAGGTCCCTATGGAGTATAGATCTTTACAGCATCGGACTCTCCTTTCACCACCAGATACATCTGCAACTGAGCGTCCTTTCGGCTTTGACCCATTTGCTTCATTCTTTCTGTCGCTACTAGTACTAGCCCTCTGCTCTTCCCCAGTAGCACATTGGACACCTTCTGACCTGAGGGACTCATCTTCCGGCGTCATATCTTTTTGCCTTTTGGTACTGTCCATGGAGTTTTCATGACAAGGATACTGGAGTGGTTTGCCATTTCCTTCTCCAGTGGATCAGCTTTTGTCAGAGCTCTCTGCTATGACCTGTCCGTCTTGGGTGCTCCTGCACAGCATAGCTTATAGCTTCATTGAGCTACACAAGCCTCTTTGCCATGTCAAGGCAGTGATCCATGAAGGGGCCCATATGAGTGTAATGCTACAAAACAATGTAATCAGGGCATGGATAGCTTGTGGTTGCCACCAGAATAATTCTGTTCAGGCATCACTGCAACTGGTACCAGGCCCTTCATGCTGCTGAAACTGAGCCTCTTGTGATGAAAGAGGAATCTAAGAATCTCCCCACCAAGTGCCCCCACGATTGCGCCCATCTCCCCCCCCCCCCCGGACACCCACTTCAAATTTTTGTGATGATAAAAAAAAAAGTTACAGAACTGATTAACCTTATTTACATTGAACCTTATAGAGAAATTTGACTTAGCTCACAACCAATTCGGGTCACAACCAGAGTCATGGAACGGATTAAGTTTGTAAGCCAAGGTACCATGGTATTCCCTGTTCTTTACTGGACTGTATTGCAATCCAGGGAGATACTATAGGCTCCAGGCGCCTTTCAACAAGAAACTGAACCCTACCATGTGGCCTGGAAACTCCTCAGCATAGGGTCAAACTAGAAAAATGTGAAAGGAGGGGTCACATTTTATGTATCATATTTGGCTGCAAAGACCAGCTGTTGGGGTAAAAAAAAAAATCTGAAGAAAGGCCCCAGCATGCAGATACTGGTTTTTTGAGCTTCTTTCACTGTGTTCTGAAGAACAACCTCTTTTTCTAAGTTGCTTTCTGCTGCTGGAACCAAAATGCACCAAAGCAAATAGCGGCTCCTGCAGGCTACATTCATTGGGACCAATCTTCCCCTTCCACAGCTATTGATTAAATAGAGAAAAACACACACATGAAATATGACAACACTTTTCACATAAATCCATTTTGGCCCTTGGGGAATTGGCTCTGTATGTTGTAGGGAGAGTTTTGCTGACTGAAGAAGATGGGGGCCTCTCTGATTGGTGTTCTTTTCCCACTCAAGCTCCAAAAGCTGTGCTTTTCATAAATATTTAAACATTGGAAATTTAATAATTGGAACCTATAAGTTTTTGTTTCCTTTGGAAAAAAATCAGATTAAGAAACTTAGAGTAGACTATATTTCTGTTTTTCATGTATTAACTGTTTTCACCTCTGTGGAAAGGTGGCACCCATTTGATTAAGTTGGTGCATGTATTTTGGCCAAATAAAACTGCCAGATCTCTATTAGTTGGAAATAGGATTTCCCTGACCATGATCAAGTATAATGTTTTGGCCTCCTGGATGATAGAACAGTTAGCCAGGTAATGATGCATGGAATAAACTGTTCATGTCCTCCGCCTTATAAGATGAGCAAGCTTGGCAACTCCAGCAGTTTATACATTTGGCAGAATTACTTTCAGTATTTCCTGGTTTGTATCTCTTCAGCCAAGGTAGGGTTACATGTCTCAGAGCTTTCCAATAAACGGAAAAGTCTTCCACATAGAACTAGCAGTCTGTTGGGAAGAAGACGAAACTGAACAAACCTTCAGTTTCACGTATCTTCCACCTAGGAAGGCCCCAGCAGTTATAGGCAGCCTATAAATGCATAAATAAATAAATATTTGAGATCTGAATGGGGTTTGGCATCATTCCAGGGAGAAGTCCAGTGGCTGAAAGCTTGCTGGACTTCAGCAGCACCAAAACTAAATTACCAAAAGTTGTTTGTTTGCATGCATGGCTTTTTTCCTGTAAGACAGCCTTCTTAAAGCTGGTGCCCACCCATAGGTTGCACTACAACATATGCTGGCTGTGGATGATGGCAGTTGTAGTCCAACACTACCTCGGGGTCAAGGTAAGTTGGGAAAGGTTGTTGTAAGACATGATGGGCTGAGCCAGTGCTTGTCTTATAGTGTGAAGTGCTGGATCTGGCACAGGGAACAGTGTCCAAACAATCCATGTAGCTGCTGCCAAAACCAAGTTGCTGCTCCCTCTCATCCTGCACCCAACAGTTCTCCAGAAACTGGAGAAACCAGCACATTGGCTCTTGTGCTGCAATATGTGGATTGGTGCACTGCGCTCAAACCATAACAGTCAGCCAGGCTCCTCATTATGCAGGAGGTACATGGCTCAATTATGTTACTAAGTGAAAATTATGATGCTAACCTGTACCCAGAAGTTTTAAACTTCAGAGCCTTGATCAAGAAATTCTGGCAATGAGGCAAAATTGTAAAATCAAATAAAATATACAACTGACAACTATCTCTGAGGGGTTTGTTTGTTTGTTTGTGTTTGTTTTTATTAATTCTGGAAAGGGTTTTCTTGCTTTTATTTTCGTGGTCAGTTGGTAGCAATATGCATTCTTGCTAAATATATAAAACTGACCCACATATAAGCGTAACATTTGCTATTGTAGGAATATATTTGCTATTGTAGGAATCATAGAATTAGATCCAAGTGGTAGATCAGGAAGATAGAAAATGATGGAGCTACGATATCCAATTCATGGAATTCTCCACACTATTGAGTATTCTCAGCTAGGCAATTTTATCTCTTAATCTTGGTCAATGTGGTTTTATGCAAGATGGGACTTTCCCTTAAAATAAGAGGGTTCTGGTTTTATGCAAATTAACCCATAAGGCAGGCAAGGTCACAAGACTTCATCTTCATCTTGAAACCTGCTATCAGTGCTGAGGCTACATATTGGAGCATGTATTTGAATATATGTAGGAAGCCTCTCTGTTACCATGTGTCATGAGGGTACCACATGCGACTCTAGGGCAGGATTAAATGGACATTGATGAACATTGCAAAGAGGCTGCAATCTTTGCAGTCCAGGAGGCTCTGTGTTGGACTGCAACTTCAGCATCTTTATCTCTGCCATAGCAAAGTCTCCTGTGAAACCTGGGAAGTCTTGTGCCAAGTCAGAGCCTTTGTCTTTCTTGCCCAATACTGTTGACACTGACTGGCAGCAGCTCTCTGGATCATCAGGCAGAGTTCTTTCCAAGCTGTACTGGGAGACTGTGCTGAGGATTGAACCAGAGACCTTCTGCATGGGATGCATGGGCTCTGCCCCTGAGCTATAACCCTTAACATGTTCATGGTGATATGAGCACATGCTTTTCCTTCCCCACCTGCTTATAATTGCACTTCTGTCTGGAATTCAGAATATTTGGTTGGTGACCTTACTTTTAAACATCCGTGGCTACTAATAGACTGAAAGGGTGGTCAGAGGAAAGTTTGCCTTTGAAATCTATCGCTGTGTATAGATTAAATTCAGCATGATGACATGATGCAATCAAATCTCTCATCACCTCTGCTAACCCCCATATTTGTTTCAGAGGGTCTCCAGAAATAGATTTGGGGAAGAGCCTGCAGGGTGTTGTAGGAAGAAGGGAGATGCATTCCACCAGTGGCTTTTGTTCTGCTGGCCCAGAGGTGGCATTGGTCATGCCCCTCTGACTTAATGTTTTAGGGCATGGGTCCTCAAACTACAGCCCGTGGGCTGGATACAGCCTGCCATGGGCATTTACCTGGCCCGCCTCAGAAAACGATCTCCAAGCAGGTCCGAAAGCTCTGAGCCGGCGCAGGTGTTCTCTGAAACTGAGCAGAGAGCTGGCGCACATGCCAAATTGTAACAGTTCCCTTCAACTGCCTGTGTGCTGGCTCATGTCCCCTCCCCCCCATTGCACACATATACAGAGTAGGAATACCGAGTGGGAAACAAGAGAGGAGGGCAGAAGAGAGAGAGAGAGACAAAGACACTAAAAAAGGATTGAAGGTAAGAAAAATATAACTTTTTAAATCTATTTTTAATTATATGAGCCATGTCCCTGGGCTGTGGACCAGTGGGGAGAGGCAGGAGGCGCCCCGCTCGGCCAGCTGCTGCCCCATTCCTCGTCTCGCCTCAGAAAGCAACCATTACCTCCCTCCATGTGGCCCTCTCCTGGCCAGGGGAGCCACCCTGCACTCGCCTCTCCAGCCTCCCGCTCCCGCTCTGGCTCCCTCGGAACTAGGGCGGCGACGAGGTCTATAATTTCCACCATACCCAACCAGCATGGCCAATTGAAGTTGTAGTCCTACTCATCTAGACAGTACCAGTTTTGGCAAGGTTGCACTAAAACATGGTAGTCATTAGCTCTGCATCCAAATACAGCCATTGTTTTATTGTGGGAATTGTTCTGGGCTGACTTGCTTCAAATACTAAGAGTGGCATTAACAGTATTCATCCTTAGTATTTTTGCTTCATTCTCTGTAAATGCCAGTTGCAGTCATCAGCTGCTTTATGCAAAATTCTATATTTAGTGCCTTGGTTGTGTTGTAGCTATGTCCCTTGAATATGGACACGCTCTTCCCCACTTCATCTTGGACTTCTGCTGCAGCCCAAGGGAGTGGAGCAGACATTTTTTAATTTTATTTTTTCCATTTTAAGTTTTTATTATTTTGTACCAATTAAAACAATAATCATTCCGAAGACATCGGTTATACTGGGTTATTATCTTATACTTTTTACAATTGATGTATATTTCAGCCCTAAGTATAGTACTATTTCTCTAACCAATGATAGAAAAAGTCCCAAGTTTGATAGTAGTATGTATCTTCTTTTTTCTTAAGAGACAAAGTCAGTCTGTCCATTTCTGCACAGTCCAGTATCTTTAAAATCAGTTCCTCAGTCGGTAGTTCTTCATTCCTCCAGTGTTGGTCAAATAAATCCTCGCCGCTGGGATTACATGTAAAGTCAAATATATGCTTTGTTTATCAAACTCATCAGGGAGAATGCCTAATAAAAATACTTCGGGTCTAAATATTAGAGGTTTTTGCAACGTTTCCCCAAGCCATCTATATATTTTAACCCAGTATTTTTATTTTTATTTTTTTGCTTTATCACAAGTCCACCACATACAATAAAAAGTACCAGGCTTTTGTTTACATTTCCAACATCTATTTGACATATGTGAAAACATTTTTGCTAGTTTCATCAGCGACAAATGCCATTTATAATACATTTTAGAAAGATTTTCTTTATATGAAGTTGCCAAAGTTATCTTAATATTTCCTTCCCACAACTTTTGCCATTTCTGTAGCTCAATATTATTTCCAAAGTTTTGTGCCCATGATATCATAATTTCCTTAACTTGTTCACCTTCCATGTTCATATCTAAGAAAAAGTTATACAATCTTTTAATCATTTTTTCATCTGATTTTAAAATCATTTAATCAAACATAGGTAAAGGTAAAGGTAAAGGTTTCCCCTTGACGTTACGTCCAGTCATGCCTGACTCTAGGGGGCGGTGCTCATCTCCGTTTCCTAGCCAAGGGAGCCAGCGTTTGTCCACAGACAGTCTCCGTGGTCATGGGGCTGGCATGACTAAACACCAAAGTGCACGGAACGCTGTTACCTGCCCACCAAAGTGGTACCTTTTTATCTACTTGCACTTGCATGCTTTCGAACTGCAAGGTTGGCAGGAGCTGGGACGGCGCACGGGAGCTCACCCTGTGTGCAGATTCGAACCGGCGACCTTTCGATCAACCAGCCCAGCAGCACAGCGGTTTAAACCACTGTGCCACCTGCAGTCCATTGTTCCTTATAAAAACCCTACATTTTATAATCTTTAGCATGCTTCAATTATATTTGCACTTGATGCCACCAAGAAAGATCAATACCCTGTTCTTGTAATTGATTTGATTTCAATTTTTCATCATTATCAAGAATGTCATTGTACCTCACAATCTTATTAAAGTTCAAACCACTTGGATATACAAGAGCATCCATAGGAGAAAGCCATCTCAGTATCTTAGTATAAAGTTTTATCTTTAATTTTTCCCAAACTGAAATCAATGAATTCCTAATATAATGGTTTTGAAAATACCCATGGGTTTTACGTTTGTCATACCACATAAAGGCGTGCCACCCCATTTGCAAATCATGTCCTTCAAGATATAAGATTATTTTGTTTCTTAGGGTTATCCATTCTTTTAACCTCATTAAATACATGCTTGATAATAAGCAACCAATCAGGAAGACCAAAACCCCCATTCCCTTTAGCCTCCTGAAGAATTTTTAACTTAATTCTTGATTTTTTCTTTTGCCATATAAATCTCAAAACTAGTATATTTAGATCATAAAAAAACTTTTCCTCTATTTTTATAGGGATTGTTTGAAATAAGAACAAAAGCTTAGGTAATATATTCATTTTAAATATAGCTATTCTTCCCAACAGTGATAATTGTAGATTAGTCCATTTTTCTAAATCACTCTTAATCTCCTTAAGCAATTTAACATAATTGTCTTCTTTCAGTGTAGCACATCTAGCTGTTAGACAAATTCCCAGGTATTTAACCTTTTTAACTATTTGGAGATCTACTTGTTCCATCAAGGCTGTTTTTTGCTCCAATGTGAGATTTTTGACTTACAGTCTTTTCTGAATTTATTTTTATCCCAGTAACTTCTTCATAATCTTCTATTTTTTTTAGTAATTTAGACACCATTACCAGAGGGTCTTCTAGAATAAAAACTAGGTTGTCTGCACACGCTTTAAGTTTATAGCTTTCATCTTTAATTCTAGCTCCTTTGATATCCATATCTTTTCTAACACTTCTGTTGAGAACCTCTAAAACCAGTATGAATAACAATGGTGATAAGGGGCTTCCTTGTCTTGTGCCTTTTTGAATGTTTCTAGTCTTTGTAAATTCTCCATTAACTATTATCCTGGCAGTCTGTTTTTGGTAGATGCTTGTTATTGCATTTATAAATTTTTCACCAAATTCCATTTGTTTTAATTGCTGTTTCATGAACTGCTAATTGACATTGTCAAATGCCTTCTGCACATCTAAGAACAATAATGCCATTTGTTTTTCAGAACTTACTTCATAATACTCTAAAATATCCAGGATAATTCTCACATTGTCTCTGAATTGTTTCTTAGGCAAGAAGCCATTTTGGTCTTTATGTATAAAATCAATTTTTAATTTATTTTTAATGTGCAGTGTGAATAGGAATTCATTCATATTTTCTTCAAACTATAGTCTGCCCCCCACTCAACAGTCTGAAGCACAGTGAACTTTCCCCCTGTTTCAAAAGTTTGAGGATCCGTGTTTTAGGGGTTTCGTTTCTTTTTTAAGATCTCTAGTCAAAGGCTTGGGTGGCCAGAGGTCCTCTTTTGCAGAGGACAGTTCCATATTTGAAGGGTTGTCCAGAAAAGTATCATCAGATGTCTGGAGAGCCTTGAAGTTGCCCATTAACTGTTGACACCTCCCCAACAGACTGAGTAGATAAACCCAGGAGTCACCCCTCACAGTCTTCCACTTGGTGATGTGATATATTGCATTTCTATTGAAGCTATAGCAAATCTTTCTAAATTTGGGGCTATACATATCAATTAGCACATGCATTGATGCCCTTTTCTTCTTATGCATGTTTTGTTTTTTGGAGATCTGTAAATAGCCACCCTAGTTAGAACTCAAGGAAGATGTCCAGAAGCCAAGTATTCTCTTGTTTGCTTTAGTCTTTTGCCATTAGCTCCATCCCTGAGTCATCAAGCATAGCCAGATTCCAGCCCAAGCTCCAAGGTTCTGATGAACCACAGAAGACATTAAGAAACTAGGGTAGTAAGGTAGTATGCAGATACCGGGGAAATGTATCCTGCTGAACTTATGTGTGCCAGACTACAGGTAAGTTTTCTGCCTGAGCAGAGGTGCAAAACCAAGAGGCAGTCCTTGGAGACAAGTGTTCCAAGGGCAGGTGCAAGTGCTTCCAGGGAGCCCTTTCCCCTCAACACCATCCTTGCTTAAATGATCAAATTAATGGCATTAATGTATCATCCTGTCATGATACATTGGGCATGTCATGAGCGGAGCTGGCTGGTGCCGGAGGTCAGACTAGATGGCCCAGGAGGCCCCTTCTGACTCGCTCTGTTTCTATGTTTCTATCCTTAAATGATACATGCAAGAGTAGTGCAGTTCATACTGAGTAGGTCTTGACTTGCTCTAATGTGCTCTTACAAAGAACACAAGATGAACCCTAAGGGAACAGACCAAGGCTAAGTTCCTCTGATGTAGCACCTTGTAGCCAGATAGTGCTTTTACTGAGAAGTTCACAAGAAGGCAGCAGCCTCCCACTTTTTTTGCCCTTGCTTCTCCCATTTACCGTATTTTTCACTCTGTAAGACGCGCCTGACCATAAGATGCACCTAGTTTTTAGAGGAGGAAAACAAGAAAAAAAATATTCTGAATCAAATGGGCACATAATCACAGGCACATTCCCCATCACTTCCCCATGGGCTGCACATCTGACAGACTTACTGCACACACATATTCGCTCTATAAGATGCACAGTCATTTCCCCTTACTTTTGAGGGGGGGAAAAGTGAGTCTTATAGAGCAAAAAAATATGGTAATTGTTCTCAAGTGCATCTGGAGGTGCAAACAATCTGTGGAACAGCCTTCCTCTATCTGGGGCCCACCAGGTGTGTTGGACTACAATGTCCATTCCTAGCCACATTGCCATTGGTTGGGCAATGGTACACAATAACACAATAATTAGATTTTATTTATTTATTTAAAGATTTATAGGCCGCCCCTTGCCAAAAGCCTCGGGGCGGCTCACAACCTCGAAAACCTTGTAGGCAAAACACAATACAATAATTAAAAAGCCTACACAATATTAAAACATTAAAACTGGCCCATCTCAAGGTCCGAATTAAAACATACAAATTCAACTAAAATTTAAAATAAATTAACATTTAAAATATTGCTTAAATAAAAAGGTCTTCGCCTGGCGCCGAAAAGCAAATAAAGACGGCGCCAGGCGAGCCTCTCTGGGGAGCGCATTCCATAGATGGGGCGCCACCGCAGAGAAGGCCCTCCTCCAGGTGCTCACCCTCCTTATATCTCTCACGGAGGGTTCCCGGAGGAGAGCATCAGCTGCAGATCGTAAGGGGCGGGAGGGCGTATATGGTCGCAGGTGCTCCTTTATGTAACCAGGACCCAAGCCGTTAAGGGCTTTATAGGTAAGAACCAACACCTTGAATTGGGCCCGGACTTCAATGGGAAGCCAGTGAAGCTGACGGAGAACTGGGGTGATATGAGAACCACGCCCAGTCCCCGTCAGCACCCTGGCAGCTCTGTTTTGCACCAATTGACGTATCCGGACCATCTTCAAGGGTAGCCCCATGTAGAGCGCATTACAGTAATCTAGCAGGGAAGTCACCAACGCATGAGTCACCGTCGCCAGGCAGTCGAACTCCAGGAAGGGACGCAGCTGATGGATCAGCTGAAGCTGATGGAAGGCACTCCTTGCCACTGCTGACACTTGGGTTACCAAGGTCAACTCCGGGTCGAGGAGTACCCCCAAGCTGCGGACCCTGTCTTTCAGAGGGAGTGCAACCCCATTCAAGACTAGGGTCAGGTCCCCCACTCCGAAGCCCGAACCACCCACCAACAGGACCTCTGTCTTGTCTGGATTGAGCCTCAGTTTGTTGGCCCTCATCCAGCCCATTACCTCGGCCAGGCACCGGTTCAGCACAGCACTGCCTCACCTGGATCGGTGGAAAACGAGAGGTAGAGCTGGGTATCATCAGCGTACTGATGATTCCGCAGCCACACCTCCTGATGACCTCTCCCAGCGGTTTCATGTAGATGTTAAAAAGCAAAGGGGACAAAATGGAACCCTACGGAACTCGGAACTCCATGGCATAGCTGCCATGGTGCAGAGCCATAGTCCCCCAGCACCACCTTCTGGAATCGGCCATTGAGATAGGAGCGGAACCACTGCAAAGCAGTGCCTCCAACCCCCAATCCCGCCAGCCTCTCCAGAAGGATACCATGGTCGATGGTATCAAAAGCCGCTGAGAGGTCCAGGAGAACCAACAGGGACGCACTCCCCCTGTCCCTCTCCCTGCACAGGTCATCATACAGGGCGACCAAGGCAGATTCAGTGCCAAAACCAGGTCTGAAACCGGACTGAAATAGGTCCAGATAATCAGTGTCATCCAAGAGTGCTTGGAGTTGTCCCGCCACCACCCGCTCCAGCACCTTACCCAAAAATGGGATGTTGGCCACCGGTCTATAATTGGCGACCACCTCTGGATCCAGGGAAGCCTTCTTGAGGACTGGCCGGACTACCGCCTCCTTTAAAGGGGCAGGCACCCGGCCATCTCTCAAGGAGGCGTTTACCACCTCCAAGATCCAGGGCACAATCCCGTCCTTGGCGCTCTTTAATAGCCAGGATGGGCACGGGTCCAGTAAACAGGTGGTTGAGCGTACCGATCCAAGCACCTTGTCCACATCATCAGGCCGCAAAAACTGAAATTCATCCATTAATGAGGGACAAGCACGCACGGTTGGTCCCTCCTCAAAAGAATCTGTGTCAAGAGTGGAGTCCAGCTCATGACGAATCAGAGCAACTTTCTCCCTAAAATGCGTGGCGGAATCGTCACAGCGGGCTTTCGAAGGTGGCACTATCTTTATCAGGGCCAGGTTTTATAAGCTCCTGGACCACCCGAAAAATCTCCGCTGGACGGCATTGCGAGGAGGCAATGGACGCGGAGAAGAATTGCTTCTTCGCCGCCCTCACCGCCACAGCATAGGCTCGATAGTGTGCTCTAAGATGTGTTCGGTCGGACTCGTCACGTGATTTCCTCCACCTACGCTCTAGCTGTCTCCCGCTTCATCGCCCGTAATTCTGGTGTATACCAGGGAGACGATCGGGCTCTGCCTGGTTGGAGAGGGCGCTTAGGAGCGATCGTGTCGATAGCCCTGGTCATCTCCCCATTCCATATATCGACCAGGGCCTCAACAGGAGCACCAGCCCTGTCAGCTGGAAAATCCCCCAGAGCCCTCAGGAATCCATCCGGATCCATCCAACTCCGGGGGCAGACCATCACAATCTGGTCCGCACCCTTGCAGAGGGAGAAGCCACTCTCGAGCTCAAACCTCACGAGGAAGTGGTCTGACCATGACAAGGGCGTCAAACATAAATTCTTCACCCTCAGATCACCCTCTTCCTGCCCCGTCGAGAAAACCAGGTCCAGAGTGTGTCCACGTTCATGGGTTGGGCCGATGACATGTTGAGACAGCCCCATGGCTGTCATGGAAGCCATGAAGTCCTGAGCGCCCCGGACAGGTCCGTCTTGGCATGGAGATTGAAGTCCCCCAGGACCAACATCCTGGGGGTCCTCAACACCAGGTCCGAGACAACCTCTGTCAGCTCAGGCAGGGAGTCTGTTGGGCAGAAAGGTGCTCGGTACACCAACAGAATCCCCAATCTGTCTCGGTCACCCAACACCAAGTGGAGGCACTCCAGCCCCGGTCTCGAAGGGACAGGAAGCCCCGTGAGGGAAAAGGTAGCCCGATAAACTAAAGCAACCCCCCCTCCCCTCCCCTCCGGGCGTGGACGGTGCTGAACTAAGTACCCGGGCGGGCACAATTCCGAGAGGGCAACATCCCCCCCCTCTCCCGCCCAGGTCTCGGTGATGCAGGCCAGGTCGGCCCTCTCATCCATGATCAAGTGATGGATGACGTTGGCTTTATTACGGACCGACCTGCCATTAAGTAACAGCACCGTCAAGCCCGTGGGGCAGCTGACAAGACTTCCAGGTACCCGCCGGCTGGGGGAATAACTAGAAGAAGGAACAGGTGTTAGCCATCTGTCCTGTCTTCTCCTAGGCGGGACCGTTAAACCCCCACTGCAGCCATAATGACCATTCCCCATCACCATCCCAATGGTGGTGCCCTCGCGCTCCCCAGGTAACATGCTGACCTGACCTGAGATGGGCCCTTAAAACAAGCTAAAAAATTAAAACTATAAAAGCCCTCCACCCTGGAAAGCCACACCACTGGTCCGGTGAAGTCCGGTTGGGGTCACAAAGTCAAAAACCCCTGGCCGGCCCAGCCCCCAAGCGGCCCCAACAGCCCTAACGGCGGCGACCGCCCTTAGGCTGTCGCCCTTCGGCCGCCGGCCCGAGGCCACCAGCCCCGGGTGCGTCCGGCGCCTTAAAGGCCTCGCAGCCTCCGCCTCCGGTCCCGGCTTCTGGCCCTGGCCTCGCCCCGCCCCGCCCTCCTCGGCGTGCCTGCCACTCATGGCGCGAGGGGGGCGGGTTCGGAGCAGGGGCCTGGGTGCCGGTGGGAGCCGGCGGGAGCCGCGACGGCCGCCCGGTGGGTCCGCGGCGCGATGGGGTGGCGCACCCGGTACCGGCCTCCGGCGCAGTGGTGCCAGGCGAGGGGCGTCCCGGGGTCTCCGGCGCAGCGCGGCCTCCGGAGCGTCTGCGGCAGTGGTGTGGCCCGGGCTCCGGCGTGGCTCGGCCCCCTCCGACAGCGATGGACGGCGTCGGTCAGAGCGGCAGTGTCAGGCCGCTCCGGCAGCCCCCCCCGGGCGCGTCCGGCGCCTTAAAGGCCCCGCGGCCTCCGCCTCCGGTCCTGGCTTCCGGCCCCGGCCTCGCCCCGCCCCGCCCCGCCCTCCTCGGCGTGCCTGCCACTCACGGCGCGAGGGGGGCGGGTTCGGAGCAGGGGCCTGGGTGCCAGTGGGAGCCGGCGGGAGCCGCGACGGCCGCCCGGTGGGTCCGCGGTGCAATGGGGTGGCGCACCCGGTACCGGCCTCCGGCGCGGCGGTGCCAGGCGAGGGGCGTCCCGGGGTCTCCGGCACAGCGCGGCCTCCGGAGCGTCTGCGGCGGTGGTGTGGCGCGGGCTCCGGGCTCCGGCATGGCTCGGCCCCCTCCAACAGCAATGGACGGCGTCGGTCGGAGCGGCGGTGTCAGAGTCTTCCTACGATTAGTATTACACTAATACATTAATAATATGGATTACTATTCTCACTAGGAAGTATGGTTAAGCCAGTAGAAAAGCAGAGACAGTGTAGGGACATTCTAAAAATATGTCACATTGTAAGAGATCTTAAAGAAGGAGAAAGTTGCATAGCTGAGGAGGGAAAGGTCACAATTTTTTTAAAAAGATTACAAACTTTAGGGACAACCTCCTACTTTGTAACAAAAGAGTTTCAGTGGACTAAACATGACGGAAACTCTTAGAGCTTATATTCATATATAAGGACCAGAACAGACATTATTTTAAAACTGTTTTTCTTTTTTACTTTAGAGTAGGTGCAGGGACCCTAGCACTGGGAATATATATGCTCTTCAGATCTAGATCACGCCCTTGTGCCTACTCTAGAGTGAAAAAAGACAGGGTGCAGGAGCTGCAAGACACTGTTTCACTTTCTGTTTGGGCCCTTAGTCTAGACCTGGAATGCAAACCACTAGTGCTTTCTTTCTATGACTTCTTTACTCAAGCAGTAATGATCAGAGAGTGCAAAGAAAATTTTCAAAAAAGACAGGAGGTGTCAATTTTCATCCCATCCCTTGGAGCAGAGGCAGCTGGCTAAAGCTGGCTCCACAAACTGATGCTGGGAAGTGGGGGGTTTTTAATTACAATCTCATGGTAGGTTTTAATTTCATGGACCATCTTACCTGCCCTCAGGACACAAAAACCACACATTTTAAACAACCTTGGATGGTTAATATCCCTGACAGATCTCAGAGCTCCTGTTTCACCTGAGACCTCTCTCTCATTCTCTTTCCTGTGCAGATGAAGCTATTACTGCATCTAGCTCTCAGTCCCTCTGCTCCTGTCTTACTTGGTATTGTCTGCCAGGGGAGGCTGCTTGCATGCTGAGAAAGCTCTTAACTCTTCCTGATTGTTGCATCTGTAGAATATTTCATACATTACCTATTTTATGTACATTTGTTGTTGTTGTTAGTCATGAAGTCGTGTCCGACCCATCGCGACCCCATGGACAACATTCCTCCAGGCCTTCCTGTCCTCCACCATCCCCCGGAGTCCACTCAAGCTCACACCAACTGCCTCAATTACTCCATCCAGCCACCTCATCCTCTGCCGTCCCCTTCTTCCTTTGCCATCTATTGTTCCCAGCATTAGACTCTTCTCCAGAGAGTCCTTCCTTCTCATTAGGTGGCCAAAGTATCTGAGTTTCATCTTCAGTATCTGGCCTTCTAAAGAGCAGTCAGGGTTGATCTCCTCTAGGACTGACCGGTTGGATCGCCTTGCAGTCCAAGGGACTCGCAGGAGTCTTCTCCAGCACCACACTTCAAAAACCTCAATCCTTCGGCGCTCAGCCTTTCTTATGGTCCAGCTTTCACAGCCATACATTGCAACTGGGAAAACCATAGCCTTGACTACACGCACATTTGTTGGCAGGGTGATGTCTCTGCTTTTTAGTATGCTATCTAGATTTGCCATAGCTCTCCTCCCCAGGAGCAAGCGTCTTTTAGTTTCTTGGCTGCAGTCCCCGTCTGCGGTGATCTTGGAGCCCAGGAAAATAAAATCTGTCACTACCTCCATTCCTTTCCCATCTATTTGCCAGGAAGTGATAGGACCAGATGCCATGATCTTAGTTTTCTTAATGTTGAGTTTCAGGCCAACTTTTTCACTCTCCTCCTTCACCTGCATCAAGAGGCTCTTTAGTTCCTCTTCACTTTCTGCCATGAGAGTGGTATCATCTGCATATCTGAGGTTGTTGATATTTCTCCTTGCAATCTTAATTCCAACTGGTGATTCATCTAGCCCCACCTTTCTCATGATGTGCTCGGCATATAAATTAAATAGCCAGGGAGTATACAGCCTTGCTGAACTTCTTTCTCCATTTTGAACCAATCAGTGGTTCTACGTCCAGTTCTCACTGTTGCTTCTTGACCTGCATATAGGTTTCTCAAGAGACAAATAAGATGGTCAGGTACTCCCATCTCTTTAAGAACTTGCCACAATTTGTTGTGATCCACACAATCAAAGGCTTTAGCATAGTCAATGAAGCAGAAGTATTTGCTATGACCATTGTATTCTCTTGACAAAATTCTACCAGCCTGTGCCCTGCTTCATTTTGTACTCCAAGGCCAAACTTGCCTGTTATTCCGGTTATCTTTTGGCTTCCTACTTTAGCATTCCAATCCCCCATGATGATAAGGACATCATTTTTTGGAGTTAATTCTAGAAGGTGTTGTAGGCCTTCATAGAACCGATCAACTTCAGCCTCTTCAGCACCAGTGGTTGGGGCATAGACTTGGACTACTGTGATGCTGAATAGTTTGCCTTGGATTCAAACTGAGATCATTCTGTCATTTTGGAGATTGTATCCCAGTACTGCTTTTTCTACTCTTTTATTGACTATGAAGGCTACTCCATTTCTTCTGAGGGATTCTTGCCCGCAGTAGTATACCTGATGGTCATCTGAATTAAATTCACCCATGCCTGTCCGTTTTAGTTCACTGATTCCTAACATGTCGATGTTCAGTCTTGTCATCTCTTGTTTGACCACATCCAGCTTGCCTTGATTCATGGATCTTACATTCCAGGTTCCTATGGAGTACAGATCTTTGCAGCATCGGACTCTCCTTTCACCACCAGATACATCGGGAACTGAGTGTCCTTTCGGCTTTGACCCAGTCGCTTCATTCTTTCTGGTGCTACTAGTACTAGCCCTCCGCTCTTCCCCAGTAGCATATTGGACACCTTCTGACCTGAGGGGCTCATCTTCCAGCATATCTTTTTGCCTTTTGGTACTGTCCATGGGGTTTTCATGGCAAAGATACTGGAGTGGGTTGCCATTTCCTTCTCCAGTGGATCACGTTTTGTCAGAGCTCTCTTCTATGACCTGTCCGTCTTGGGTGACCCTGCACAGCATAGCTCATAGCTTCATTGAGCTACGCAAGCCCCTTCACCACGACAAGGCAGTGATCCATGAAGGAGTTTATGTACATACACATATTTAAATATTGGAAATATGATAAGCATACGTTGTGGAAGACTTACTTCACATAAATATTGAGCACAGCTTTTGGCTTGTTCACATATACCTTTTTATTACTTAATCACCTACAAGCCAGGTATGAATCACAGCTATAAAACCCCCAATATCTTGTATTTTACTTAGTCTCCCTCAAGCTAGCTCACAAATAAAATAAAAAATATCAAAATGAATAACTTAAAGAGTAGTATGCAAATTCCATAAATTGTGTATGTAGCAATAGTGAAACTACAGCAAAATATGGACTTCCACCACTATTTAACTAGAAACAGGTTGGAACATCTGGATCTTTGAGATCCATTGAAAAATAGTCAGGGAGGGCCAACCATACTTTCTGTGGTAGGGTGCTTATTAGAATGTGGTCAAAATGACTGAAGCCCTACCACTTGTGCCCTTCACCTTTATTAGCAGGTCCTTATGCAGGGCTTCTTTAATCAGTCTTAAAGCCGAGCTTGGTTCATGTATATGGTCCTTCAGATAGCCTGTCACCAAAGCCATTTAAGACTTTAGAGGTGTCAACCAGCACTCATAAATATGTTGACAACTGGTATTAAATTGGTATTATGTGCTGATAAATTACTCTGCAAGCAACTGAGTAGCACAAGTCTAGGACAGCCTGCTGGGCTTTCATGGTAGCCTCAGGCACTACAGCAGCCTTGACTGAATGCATGAATGACTGTAGGATGATCAGCTTTCCTATACAGCATGGGTCCTCAAACTATGGCCTGCAGGCCGGATACAGCCCACCATGGTCATTTACCTGGCCCGCCTGAGAGCTTTTGGATTCATTCAGAGAAAATGATCTCTGAGTGAGTCTGAAAGCTCTGAGCCGGCGCAGGCGTTCTCTGAAACTCAGCAGAGAGCTGGCACACACGCCAAATTGTAACAGTTCCCTTCAACTGCCTGTGTGCCAGCTCTTCCTCCCCATTGCATGCAAGCATTGACTCTGAATACAGAGTGGGAATACAGAGTGGGAAATAGAAGAGAGGGAGGGAGGGAGGGAGGGACAAAGACACTAAAGAAGGATTGAAGGTAAGAAAAATGTAAGTTTTTAAATCTATTTTTAATTATGTGAGCCATGTCCCCGGGCTGTGGGCCAAGCCGTGGCCACCTCATTGAGCCCGGGGTGGACAGGCTGAGGTGAAGCGGGGCTACAGCTTCCGCGTCTCTGCCGCGGCCTTCTCTGAGCAAGCTGCTGCCAAGTGGCAGCCATGCTTCCCGACTTGGTGGGGAGAGGCAGGAGGCGCCCCGCTCGGCCAGCTGTGGCTCCGTCCCTCACCTCCCCTTGCCTTGGAAAGCAGTCCTTACTTCCCTCCTCGCAGCCCTCTCCCAGCCAGGGGAGCTGCCCTGCACTCCCTTCTCCGGCCTCCTGTTCCCTCAGAAGTGGGGCGCGTGCGAGGACAATAATTTCCATCATGGCCAAATTCGCAGACGACACTAAAACTGGAGCAGTGGCCACAACTGAGGAGCAGGTACTCCAGATCCAAAAGGATCTGGACAGACTATGGAAGTGGGCAGGAGACAACAGGATGGCGTTCAATGTGGATAAGTGCAAGGTCTTACACTTGGGGCATAGGAATAGCTGTCATAAGTACAGGTTAGGGGACAAGTGGCTGGAGAGCAGCACTTGTGAAAGGGACCTCGGGGTACTGGTTGACCGCAGGCTAAACATGAGTCAGCAGTGTGATGCGGTGGTCAAGAGGGCGAATGCCACCCTTGGTTGCATAGCCAGAAGTGTGGCTTCTCTCTACATCTCTGGTGTGCCTTCAACTGGAGTATTGTGTTCAGTTTTGGGCCCCTCATTACAGAAAGGATATAGCCAGGTTGGAGTCAGTGCAGTGTAGGGCCACAAGGTTGGTGGCCGGTTTGCAGGAGATGCCGTATGAGGTGAGACTGAGTGAACTGGGTCTCTTCAGCCTGGAGAAAAGGAGACTCAGAGGGGATATGTTGGTGTCATACAGGTATGTGAGGGGATGTCACACGGAGATGGGGAGAGGCCTGTTCTCCCCTGCAGAGGAGGGCAGGACGTGCTCCAATGGAGCAAAGCTCAAAGAGCCAAGGTTTCATTTGGATGCCAGGAAGCACTTCCTGACAGTTAGGACCCCGAGGGTGTGGAATGGGCTTCCATGAGAGGTCGTTGAGGCCCCATCGGTGCGGGTGTTCAAGGATAGTCTGGACATGCACATGGTGGGCATGTCGTGAGCGGAACCAGCTGGGGCTGGAGGTCAGACTAGACGGCCCAGGAGGCCCCTTCTTACTCTCTCTGTTTCTATGTTTCTATGAAGTTGTAGTCCAACTCATTTGAACAGTACCAGTTTTGGCAAGGTTGCACTAAAACATGGTAGTCATTAGCTCTGCATCCAAATACAGCCATTGTTTTATTGTGGGAATTGTTCTGGGCTGACTTGCTTCAAATACTAAGAGTGGCATTAACAGTATTCATCCTTAGTATTTTTGCTTCATTCTCTGTAAATGCCAGTTGCAGTCATCAGCTGCATTATGCAAAATTCTATATTTAGTGCCTTGGTTGTGTTGTAGCTATGTCCCTTGAATATGGACATGCTCTTCCCCACCTCATCTTGGGCTTCTGCTGCAGCCCGAGGGAGTGAAGCAGACATTTTTTAATTTTTCAATTAATTTTTTAATGTGAAGTGTGCACACGAATTCATATTTTTTTCAAAGTATAGTCCAGCCCCTCAACAGGGATAGTGAACTGGCCCCCTGTTTAAAAAGGTCTGAGGACCCCTGCTATACAGCAAAGTGGTTGATGTATCAGCCATAGCTGATAAAATCTCACATGCTCCCCAGTAGATGGCATCAGGTCCAGGAGAACTCTCAAGCTGTACACTTGCTTACAAAAAATCCAGTTCTTTTGGCATCGACAGGAGTGTGGGTGGAACAGTATGGTACCCCAGAACCCTGTTTGAGGGTTGTGGAGTCATGTGTGGTGTGGGGAAAGGGCTGTTCGGCAAGGACAAGTGGCTGCACCTTATCCATGCCTGCAGCCCTTTTGGCTATGGCAACAGAGAGGACCCAGCCACACTGCTTGCCTGACCCTAAAGGAGCATAAGCAGAATGACCTAGCATCCCCATGATTGTTTTCTCCTTTTTGCACTGTGCATTGGGGGGAATGGGAAAGGAGGCATCTCCTCCCTGTTGCCTGGTGGACCTGCCATTCAGCAGAGTGGTGGCTCCACTGGGTGATGGGAGGCATGAGGTGCCTTGGCCTTTCCCAAGGGTAAGGTACTGTTCCAGTCTACCATTACATACCCCACTTGGGATCTGAACAGGGAGGTGCAGCAGACACCAGCTCACCCACTTCCTGCTTGGAGTGACACAACACACCTACAAGAGCTGGGGGACTGCAGGCAGGGCCAGTGCCTTTGGTTGGACTTCCTCTCAGAAGCAAAATATGTCTCCTGCAGCAGTCATGTTGGGGCAATTGTGGCTGAGGGCAGCATGCTTGTCTGTGTCTCCCTGGAAGGAGGCCCAGCCAAAGGCACTCCCTCCCACTACATGAAGAATCCTCTCTTGGCATAAGTGGGCACATGAGGCAGGGAAGCTGATGATGGCTGCCCAAAGTGCTGATTGGTGCTCTATGCAGCTGTCACCCTGCTTCCACTTTATTCAGTATGCCCTGGGGTACCAGCGGGAGCACTAGGTGGGGGGAAAGGAAGTACCCTGCCCCACTGTGCCTGCCAGTCGGGGCGGCTCATGCCCCCTCCTTGCCTGGCAAAACTGGTGCCTCATGCCCTGTTCTTTCCACCAGGGAAAGAGGAAATAGGACAGGGTGTGTTGAGATACCGGGCATGCCTTCCCTGAAAGGAAGACAGAGCAGCTTGTTCTTCAGTTTCTTAGCCTTGCTTCCTCTTAAGTAAGACATCCCATGTAGTTAGTTCACCTGCTGTATGCTGTTTCCCCAGGCCCCAAACAGGATTGGAGTGGGTGGCACATGGTGTTCCCCTGCAGTTTCTCTCCTGTATTCCTGGTGCTTTCCATATGGGAATGGCAAGCTTGCAGGGGGAACTGATGACAGCCATGGTAAAGTGCTGCTGGGGCATCTTGCTAACTAGCATTATCTAGAGTCCCTTAGCCAAAGTGGCAATGCTTTTTTGCTGCTGTGGCCAAGAGGCTTGCTAGTCCTTTGGCTTGACCATAGCTTAGCATGTTGCCTGGGCTTGGACATCACACTAAGACATGGAGAGTTTCCTAATCCCCCTAACAAGCCATGGCTAGTTGGGTGGTTTATAAATCATTGTATTTCTCATCCATGAGGTTGACTCAGAGGTAGAACTTCCCAATCCATTGCATCCCTATAAATGTGTTTGACTGGAGTAGATTCACAAATTAAACCCCCCATCATCAAAGCCATTCCAGTTGAACCTGACAGACAGAATTTTAGGGGCTGCAACTAGTTGGTGGGGACAATTAAGTTGTCATTAATTAAAGGGGCACACAATTGCCCTCTGCCCTGCCCTAGGACTTTAAGGCAACAGGATATGCTCATAGGTTGTGTCTTCCTTCCAATTGCTATGGTTGTGTTTTCTTTGCTGTGCCCTATTTCTTTGGGACCACATGAACCTCTAAATTTAGCTGCTTCCTATTTACCATTCAGTCGTGAAACCTACAAGGAGGAAGCCTATTCGGGAGCAGCAGCAAACATACTCTAGGCTAGACAAGATCTTAAGCTGGTCCTATGAGGTACATGTTTAACTTTCTTAAGGCCCAGGAAGGGGAGGTACTAAAATAAAGGACAAGGTTGACCCTTGTAAACAATGGCAACTATTGAAAGGTCCATTGGAAATAATGGAACTTTGAGATCCTCCATGGCAGCTCTCACCAATCTGGTGCCCTCGGAATGTGTGGGGTATGATGCCCATCACCAGAGAGTGCCAGCTACAAATGGGGTACCATGAAAGCAAGCAATGTGGATTATGAAAGGAAATGTCATGGGCCACAGGAGTTGAAATGAAATTGCATTGGTTTATCTTTTGTCAGTTTGCTTTCATATGATCTCATCTCAGTCATTATATCTGTTCTAGGCCTGTCATTCCAACCTCAAGGACCTTCATTCCACTTCCAGGACCCAAGGGATCATTACTGTGTTTCTGTCTCTCCTGGCCTGTCATTGCACTTCTCCATCTTCTGTCCCTGTCAGCATAGGTAATGATTGTTTGCTTGTTTAAGGAAACAATCCTATAGATTGTGCCCTCAATAAGTGGAAGACTTATTCAGAGGCTTCTAGTTGTCTGGCGCAAGGTGCAGGGAGGAACAGAGGTGAACTCTGCTCTTCCATCTTTCTGCTCTGATTTTTTTGCTGGATAGGTTGCTTTGGAGAGGGAGGCTGTCAGAGGCTCAGGATAAATAATAGTCTGGCCTCTCTGCTTTCCTTGCCTACCAAAACTCGCCCCCCCCCCGCCACCTTTTCCTTCAGCACACTGCTTGGGGGTGAGGGGCAGCCAGCTGGCACAATTCTTCTTGCACCAGCTGTGAAAGGGGCAGGCCGACTTCTTCTGAGCGTGGGATGCTGTCTTTAACACCAGAGTGGGGGATTCCCAATATTCTTTCTGGGGGCAGTAGGATTGCTTCCTAAATTACTTCTAAAATGCCTTTAACACCACACATGTAACATTTCAAAAAAGACAGCACAAGATGTACCATTTCTATTATCTCTGTGGCCAGAATACCTTAAATTCATATTAAATCATACATCAAGATGAAGATTCAGAGTAACAAAACAGGAAGACCATTAAAACTATTGAATTTTATTTCACTTTCTAAGGCCTATTTAATTTCTTTTCAGAATCCTTTCCTTACTTGCATTGGCCATCATTTCAAACGTGCATTGATTGCAGTGAAACTCAGTTATATCGACAGACAATCGCAACTTCTAGTACTCCCCGTGCTCTTTCTGATAGCAGCCACTATTTCGAGGGTCACCCTCATCTTCGTTTTAGCCTATCCTCCCTGGGAAGACGGAAAGAAAACGTTCATGCACCGGTGGATGTGGGATCTGGCCGCTGCTCGCTGGAGCCTCGGCGTCTTACACACTGCCTAGCAAGCGTCGCGTCCTCCTGGGTTGAGCGCCGACTGCGGCTCGCCTAATGCAAAACAGTTGTGCCGTTGCAGTTGAGAGCTCTTCAGCTTCGTACTCTGGCTCGGCAAAGTGAACACGAATCAGTGCACTGTAGGAAAGCTCGCCCAAAAAGGGTGTGTAGGACTGGAAAGAGAAGCAGTTTGATATTTATACAAGTTTGACATCAATTCCCCCCTCCCTCGGCTCTCTTGCTCACCATTTGGCAATTACTGGAGTAAATACCGAAACTGGAAGTTGAGCTTGAAAGCTACAAAACTGCACTGCTTTCTGAGAAATGGACTTCGGCCCTTTTTGAAACAAAGAAAAAAAAAATCTCGCTTTCATTTCTACAGGCAAACCGCCGTCGTGCGGGAGTGACACACTAACCTACCTATCTTTCCCGGGCCACCTTTAAAAAGGGCTTGTTTCGAAGAGTCAGGAGCGTTGTAAACGGGGCGGCACCCACTTCTTGAACCAATGGCGCACCGCCTCTATTTAAATAGACGGGCTGTGTCAATCAATTTCTTCTCCGTCAGCCTCCCTTCAATCGCCATATTGGGCAACTGTGTGAAAAGAGACTCGTCTTTTCTTCCCTCCCCCCCCCATTCCCCTACTTGTTTCCCCCCCAACCTTAATTTAAAACACACACACACACACACACACAAAGAAAAGGGGGGAAAGACCCCCCCAACAAAACTCTACTGCAAAGCGTTGACAACGGAGCAGGCTTTGCAAAAGCGCAGTTGGCAAACGAAGAATCCGCACGGGTAGCAGTCATTCACTTTCGCTTGGAGAAAAAAGAATTATATGCATTTGTTTCAGAGTAGCTTCTGTTGTTATTTCTTCCTTTGCCTTCGATCCTTTCTTTTCTCCCAACCCTCAGTTGGTACACTACTCTGCAATAAGACAAATTCTGCTTGAATATCAGGGAGGTTTCGCTCCCCCCTTCCCTCCCCACCCCCTCTCCTTTCCCCTCCCCGTCTCTGGCTTATGCAAGGATTTGGTGGTGGGGTGTTTTGTTTTTTTTGTTTTGAAGTTTTTCCTCTCCACTGGGGTTGAGTTTAAAGACGGCTTTTTTAACCCCTCTCTCTTTCCACAAGATCGAGGGTGGGGGAACCTATATTATTATTTTTAAAGACGCCGCTTCAACCAACGTAGACAGCAAAGAAGGCTGGAGACGACTAAGGCGATGTCCAACGTACGGATCTCGAATGGAAGCCCTACCCTGGAGAGGATGGAAGCCAGGCAAGCGGACTACCCCAAGCCCTCTGCCTGCAGGACCCTCTTCGGCCCCGTGGATCGCGAAGAGCTGGCCAGGGAGCTTCAGCAGCACAGCCGGGACCTGGAGGAGGCCAGTCGAAGGAGGTGGAATTTTGACTTCCACAGTTACCAGCCCCTGGGAGGCAGGTACGAGTGGCAAGCCGTGGGCCAGGATACCCTGCCTGAGTTTTATAGCAGACCCCCGAGGCTGAGCAAAGCCCTGGCCAAGTCCGCCAGCCAGAAGCCGCACTTCGGAGGTTTGGACGTCAACGGCAACTGCTCCTCAGCGGGATTTATACGCTCTCAGGGAAGCTCTGATGAAGAGGACATTCTGGGTCCCGAGCAAAAGACTGAGACAGCGGGACCTCAAATGGATTTAGCGGGCCAGAGCGCTGGGCAAAGGAAACGACCTGCTTCGGATGGTAAAGTACCTTCTTCGGCCCCCCTTCCCTTAAACAAAGCATGCCATCTCTGTGTGTTGTTTTCGTAGTCACGTTAACAAGGGGGAGACCTCCCTGTAAGACGAATGGTCCTGTACCTGAGCAGCAGCTTAAAAAATCAGCAGAGACACGCACTCGAAGTCCACAAGAATGGCCTGGCTGCTTGGAGCAAAGGTCTGGTTTAGTCCAATATTCGGACTCCAAGAGTAGCCAGTCAGACACCTTGGTAAAGTGCATGTGGGCATGAAGATGAGGACTTGCTCTATGTTCTGTCCCCAGCCACTGGAATCTGCAGATATACTGCTTCTGTACATGGAGGCTTTCTTCGGCCACCATAGCTGGTAACCACCAAAAGACCTAGCCTTCATGTGCTTCTCTAATCTTTTTTTTTTTTAAACCATCTAAGCCTGTTGGTTAGCAGAGGAAAAGCATACTCTACACTTTGGTTGTAAGCTGATTGTATTTGGAAGCAAGCCCCAGTTATTTTTTTGATGTTATGTATTCTCTATCTTGTCCTTCCTTCGTGAAAATCAGGATAGCACATTGTATTAGGGCATCATATAATACATTCTCCCAGCAAACGAGGCTGTTGCTGTTTGGGTCTCTTTTTGAAGACTGTAGTCCTTAAGATAGATTGTATGGGTGGTGGGCGGTAGGAGTGGTGTGAAGTCTGCCATAAAGCAGTGCAGCCACTCCAACAGTTTCAGTTAACTTAAGGATTGTAACCCAAAACTGTCAGATGAACTTGATGGTTCCATTCAAGTCAACAATACTGACTATCAAAATGTGTTTTGGATTTATCTTGATGGATACAAAGGCTGCAAACTTCTAATGCCAGATCCGCTTATTCTGGGGAAATCTAAAATTGCCAGCAGAACTGCTCTAGAATAAGTGGTTTGAAGATTACTGCCTGTCATCACAGAAATAAAGAAGGTGAAAGGTTGGAACCCAAAGCTAATCTGACTTGGGGCTCCTCCTGCCAGTAACCCAACCTTGTATTTAAAAAGATATAGTTTCTGATGCAAGAAATGGTGAAAGAGACTGCCAATGATCAGTATACTCAATTTAGCTATCTTATCTTTCATACAAATGGTGGACAACTCAAGGACTGCCTGCTAAATTTCCTCCCACCCCACTTGACTGCCATCTTCATATGCAGCACGGCACCTGGCAGCAAGTTTGTATTTTTAATATTGTGCTTCTCCTCCCCCTTTTATTTAACCCCCCTCCTAGATTCCTTTCCTCAGAACAAAAGGGCCAACATGACAGAAGAGGTGATTTCAGAAGCCGCTTCCAGTGCCAGTTCAGTGGAACAAACACCCAAGAAATCCAGCCCAAGGCGGTGTCAGACGTAAATTGTTTATTAGGTGGGTTTCCTTTCCTCTGAGTTTTTGGTTGAACTTATTTAGCTAGCAGAAAATGTGGGGCTTTCAGAAAGGATTCTTCAATACCTGTATACATTAACCTTGTTGGTAAATCCTTATAATTTGAGCAGAGGAAATTAGTTGGCTGCAATGGTAACTTCAGAACAGGTCTCTTGTCTGTCATATATTGCAATCTTAAGTATACCTGCAGCCTCATCCAAACTTATTCAGAAGTGAATTCCACAGATTTCAATGGTAGTTCAATTTGAAAGTAAAATTACACCAAAATCAGTACAATTACAGCTGCAATCATATGCAACTTTACTTGGGAGTAAGCCCATGTGAATTTTGTGAGACTGACTTATGAGTAAATATGCATACAACCAGGCTTCACAGTTACTCTTTGGGTGCTATTCACATGTATTAATGTGAATGTACCAAAGATATTTGTTCTTTTAATCATGATTTTACTCTGCCCCGAACTGCAAGAAACCATGAATATTTAAGGACAAAGTGGAAGGAAGGCCCTTTTATGTCAGGACTGTCTTTTTCTCTTAAAAGATTCTTCCTCAAATATATACTGTAATTTAGGGGTAGTTTTCCAGAGCAGGAGTGCTGAAAGGAAGTTGACAAATGATCTGTAAATGAGTAAAAGAGATTGTTTGAACAAACCCATCCTGCTGGGGTGAGCAGGGACACGTGTGCAAATTCATCTACTACTGACTGTTTACTTGGGTATTTGAAAAGGAAATGAAAGCTTATGTGTGGACCAATAGCAATACAGAGAAAACAGGGCAGCGTTTTCCATCATTGTGTTTTCAATGCCTTCCCCATTCCCAGAAAATTGCTGTGTTGCACCAGATTTAGCAGTGCCTCTCCAAAATGTAGTTGTGCTCTACCTGCGGCCTTGCCAAATTTTGATTTGAAAAATATTGCTTCTTTGAATGGGGCCAGTGGTCTTGAACAGATAGGAAAGAATTTTTTCCTACTACTTGGTTGCTGTCATCTCTTATAAAAAATTTATATTTCAAGTTACCTTGGAAGCAGGGGCATGTCTCATTTGCTAACAAAACTCCTATCAAGTGACATGGACACAATATTGATGTGTGGAAAATAAATAAAAACTTGAGTGAATGTAGTCAGAAGTGAGACAGTTCACTGATGGGTGTCACCTGACAGAATCTATAGGCTTCTTGAATTTTTACCCAACAAACATGAGTGCATTGTCCAAAGTAGTGAAGTCAGATAAGTCTTAGGTAACACTTGTATACTTACTTGAGTTTTACACAATGTTTCTGCCACTGCACTGAAAGTTACACCTTCAGCAACAATGTTGGCCAGCTGCGAGTTTGTGAATTCGTTTGTACCTTTAATCATGAAACAAGCTATTGTAGTCTTCCTCACTGACTTATCCATGCTCTCTTCCTTAATTTCAGAATTAAGAACATTTGTTTCCTTGTTCGTTGGAGGCATCGGGTTCATGAAGCAAGGAAGATGCAGAGAGAGAGTGAGAGAGTGAGAGAGAGAGAGAGAGAGAGAGAGAGAGAGAGAACATATCACTGATTCTCCATGGGATGGAGAACTCATACAAGCACTGAAACAAACCTATAATTGAGTAACACTAAAGTCAGGCACTCTTAAAAGATCTGCCTCTTAAAGCATTGGATGTAGCATTCTGCAATTAGGTTTTTCCTCATTTGCTTCATTGTACTACCTGTGTATATAGTTTTTACATTATGTAGCACATAAACCTCTCTTTCCTACCCTCATCTTTTTTGTTTGTCTGTCCTGGGAAGGGTGGAGAATATGAAAGGTGATGGGTTCAAAATCTGTTTCCAAATCCCAGCAAGCAAAGAATTTTATGAAGAGAAGAAGCATGCGTGTTTAATTATTTCTTAAAGATGTATTGTCCCTTTTAATGGAGACAAAGACTTTAAACAAAAAATCAACATGTTAACACTGGTTACAGTAGATTAATGGAATCTGCTGTTGAAATTTCATTTAATTAAAGACATCCAGTGGGTACATTTTTCTGTGCTAAAACCTACCACAAAGAATGGGGGCTGAGAAATAATACATTCATTTTAATGGGGCTTTTCCAGGAAAATATCCCATGGGATTATGTCCTAAATTGTATGTAGGAACTCTTTCTATTATGTAGCAGCATAAAGGGGTCCTACCCCTGAAATACGTTAAAGTGCCCTTTTCTAAAATGTTTTCACCATCTGTAATATTTTACACTTCAAAAACATCAGGAAAAGTTT
The DNA here is from genome assembly GCA_023646645.1 of Varanus salvator macromaculatus. NCBI lineage: Eukaryota > Metazoa > Chordata > Lepidosauria > Squamata > Varanidae > Varanus > Varanus salvator. The sequence goes on along the minus strand of JAIXND010000754.1, from coordinate 13,760,837 downwards.
CTTCATTATCAGAGCAATATGACAGTGTAACCAGTTGCCTAGAGAGGTTGTGGGCTCTCCCACACTAAAGACAGTTGAAAGGAAACAGGACAGTCATCTGAGAGGAATGGTGTAAATTGGTGACCTGCAACAGCAGGGGTTTGGACCTGATGCCTTCTTGGCCCCTTCCAACCCTACTATTCCATGATTCTATGATCATTTAAATTCATGTTCTGAATAGAATGGAGGAATTTCAGCCTCTTCATCTCAGACACTTCTGATGTTCATGGGTGGGTAAATGAAAAGGAATACTACATCTTTAAACAGTATTTTTACATTGCTTTTGTTTTTTTAAATAAAAGTTTTGAAATGTACCTGTGTACATAACTTTGTAAAGACACTGAGAAATTATACTAACTTATTTATGTTAAAAGAATTTTTTAATCTAGAAGATATTTTCCCATAAAGCCAAAGCGGCATGTGTTTTTGTGCATTTGTAAATGCTCTATTTGGTAGGGTTTTGTTTTTTAGTTGGGGGGATTTGTTTTGTTAATTAATATGGCTGTGCTTAAATGATTGCAGACTGAGCCAAGTTTAATATTTTTTGTAATGTGTGAAAACAGTTGCCAATTTATATTGTTTTACATCGAGCAATCAATAAAGAAAACTGCCATATATAAATTTGTGTATTAAATGCCTTCTCTCAGTTGTGTGTTTTAAAAATCTTGGCACAGGATCAATGTTTGGCTACTTCCCAGGTATGTACACCAAGGATTTCTTCTTTTCTCCTGTGATGAAGGGCATAGCTGGCTTGGTCCTTCACCTCCTGCCCTTAATCAGTACTAGTTGAAAGATGGGCTTTCTGTTGGGAAGATATTGCAGGAGAAAGGGTTAACCTACATACCTACCACTATATCACCAATTGTGCAGAAGCTTCTTTCTGTACTTAGCCAGATGTCCTTACAAATTCTTAGACCTCTGTGCTCAACATGTGGAGGTGTGAACAGGAGATACATTCATGCACCCTCCCCCACATACTATAGAATCTGCTGTCCAAAGCAACTGCTAAGCATGAGGGGTAAACAGGGCCTGCTGTCCTCTTGCTATGTACATAGCCCAGTGCCCTAACATTACTGGGAACCAGAAATTTATACCTGACAGGTCTTCCCTCTTGCTTAGGTTTACTCCATACTCTTCGTGCCAGGCAGAGGCTTACATAGGAATAAGGAGGTACACACAGCCTTTCCATATTTAACCATGTATGTACTTGGGTAGGTGCACTGGGGAAGGCGACAACAGGCCTATACTGGGGACCATCATGCATGACATTGTGTCACTGCTAGGACAGATTGTGCCCCTTTCTCCAGTGTTAAAGACAGAAAAGCTAATGCAACTGTTTTGGGATTGGGGTGTTGCCAATGATTAAAAATTCTGTTTCTATACTTTTAACAGACTGACATACAAAAAAAGCAGATACAACTTTCCTGTCACTTTACTGAGATGGCCAACTCTCATGGTAGATTGTTGGCTTCATTAAAACAGGCACTGTCTGAAACAAGACATCTAGCCTAGCCAATGGCAGTTATGCAGAAAAATCAACCAGTTAATTGTATTCTGTGTTAAATCTCTGTGCATATGTATATGTGAGAAAGAGGGTCTACCATGTATGTACATGTATTCTCTCTCACTCTCCTGGTTACAAATGTCTTGGGACGACTCTACTTTTTAGTGTTTCACCAGCTACATTTTTGTATGCCAAGCTATGGCTAAGGCAGCAATTCCCAGATCTGTGATAGCTATGGGAAACATTTTTGTTTTCTTAACATCTTCAAAAGTTAGAGTATTTGTAGGCGTAAGTACTACTTGCCTGCAAAGCAGCCAACCCTCTGTAGTTTCACTATGAATCACTATTCTGGACATGTCACCTCTGAGGTCAGGTAATTGCAACATCTCTGCATCAGAAGCGACTGAATTATGCTATCATGCCAGCAGAGAGGTGTGGCAAAATCCCTTGCTTTTCTTCCCACCCATGGCATCCAATTAGAATGAAGTAGGGCCAGAATAATGAATCATTCAGAGAGACATCAAATGGTTTTCTTGTAGGTTAGATATACAGGGTCTCTATGATTTATTTAGCATTCTGTCAGTTTCCTCAAGAAACACAACTTGGAAATTAGCATATTAAAAGTGTAAATATAGCAGTATTAAGAAGACATTCCCATGACCTTTTCTTTCCAAATTAGCAAGTCAAGGCCTACAGCTCCTGCTTAAATAATAATTCTACCTGCAAAATTAACAACTTTCTACATTTTAATTGAATACACACCTGAAATCTTTTCTTACCTCAGCTTCTCCTGAAGCACCCAACTGTACCCAATTCACCACAAAGAAGACTGAGAAGGAAGTGGAATTCTGACAGCATCAACATTTTGCACCTGCTTTTAAGTCCACTTTATTAAGAATAAAATTTTCTTAAAGTTTTCTATCTGGGAAGGTACATAATTCTATTTTAACATGTAACATTCTGATGAAGCAGTTCTTATATTTTGTTTCCTTTTTTGATCCAGAACTAAGAAAATTGCATCACCACAGGAAGAGGATACTGAACACACACACAGAACAACTAACATACATATAACCGACCAGAGGGTAGAGGTGAAACTAAGGTCTTTCTGATAAAGCCAGAAAGAAAGAAAGAAAAAATGCCTACTTTGGTCTGTTAATGATTTTTGTACTGTTGAAGCTATAAACCATACTCCTAAAAGTATTCCATAACCCATCAGTGGCTCTGCAGAATCAAAGCTCTTAATGTGCAGCTTTTTTTTTAGTATGAATGTTAGAGGTTTCACTGCTTCACTGCATAGAAAAGCATGGTCTAGAAGTACAAAAATACTTTCTGAAATTATAAAACAAGCATGAAAAGGAACAGGCTGAGTTAACATACATTCAAACATAGCATCCCATACCTAAGGTGGTGAGGCTTATTCCACCCCATGTCCCATTCACCTCTAGACCTCACGAAGTTGGTTCATACTTCTAGCAGGCAATCATTGACTCACAGGCAGAATGAACTAAACTTTCATATCCCCCACAAACACTATTTCAATGGAACCTGTTCACACAAGTCCTCATCAAGTGTAATGGAATGTATGGAGTAGTGATGGGGAGGATTATCATCCAACAGGCTGGAGAAAACGGATCATCACTCAATGTGTGGGAAAGAAGTTGATTTGTTCTGGGTGCTGCTTGGACCCTGCCATACCAGTGTCCCTTCCCTATCTCCTGAAAATCTCCCATCTCTTTCAGGTAGCAAGTGAAATATGAAGAGGGACTTTTCCCCTCTGACCCACAGACACAGCTAGGGTAAGGTGCTGGGACTCATTGTTTTCCCAGAAGTTTGGGGGGGGGGGGCTTCCTGAGGGAACCATTGCAAGCCTAGGTTGCATTTCCAAGTCAAGAAATACCAGCTAGGGTAGCATTGCTACTCCTTCAGAAATATACTGGGATGGGACGAGAAAAGCACCCGACCATGTTCCTGGTGACATAGCTGAAAAAACCTGCAAACAAGGACTATCGTGGGACTTGTTGAGTGAGTGCAAGGAGAAGAAATCTGGGGTTAAAGGGTACAATGTCGCTAGCAACAGTTTCCCTTAACGAAACGAGAGAAAAGGCTTTTTATCCTGCCTTGTTCACAGAATGCTCGGGTGTGTGTTCAGAAATTGTTTTCCATTTGTCACCTTCTTTGGTTTTCCCAACTTTTCCAAGGTCCTTCTTCTGCAACAAAAGCCTGTTACAGAGGGAAGCAGAATCACAGTATCTTTGGACCGGCAGCTCTATGAAGCCGTCTCGGTTCTCCGAGGATACTTCTCATCATGAAGGATGGGGAAAAAAAGTACTCGCCTCGATCTCTGAGACTACTCAAAGGTGGCGCGGCCAGGGAGACCTCCTTAGATGAGTTTGAAACGGTTTATCCCCCCACCCCTTTTCTTCTTTTTGTAGACCGTAATGCAAGAATGGCAGTGGCTGCACACTTATGTGCAATGGAGAGTAAGCGCTATTGAACTCGGTAGCACTTACAGCTGAGTAAACATGCATACGATTAGGCTGAAAATCAAGAAAGGCGAGAGGGGAAAGTGAGGCTGCACTCCTAAGCATTTACCAGGGAGCAAGCAGCGTTGGTCAAAAGCGCTGACTTCCGAATAAATATGGACATGCCAACCAGCTACACGGGATTCCTTTCTTTCTCTTCTTGGCGGGGGAGGGCTTTCTGGCGAGGCATTGCTTTCACCTGGGACCACGCCCTGTTTTTGTTTTTAAAGAGCGGAAGGCCGTAATTGCGTTTATTAAGCCATTTTCTCAGTTTCTGCAAGCGAAGGAACGGAGCTATCATCCCCCCAGGCCGTTTTGCCGCGTGAATCAGCCAGAAAACCAAATGGGGCTTCCTATCCCGTTTTGCATTCCCGAGCAGAGAAAGGAGGTAAAACGCGGGCAAGCCGTGTGCGCAAGGCCAAGAAACGAATATTCAAAAATTTGAAAAAAGGGGGCGGGTGGGCGCGAAGGGCCGCGCTGGGTAACCTTTCCCCGCCACCCCCGGCGCTGAAGAAACAATCATGGCGCTTCGACCGCGGCCGAGCTGCAGCCGCTGCCCCGCCCCCTCGCTGCACTTCGGCGCCGCGGAGCTCAGCTCGAAGAGTTCAGCACGCACCACCGGCTGCGTGGCCTGTGCTTGCTTAGGAGTCGGAGCCGCTGGTGCTGCTGCTCTAAGCCCCAGCTGCAACCTCGCGAGCGCTTAATGGGGCTTACATCCAGATGGGAGCAGGCTTTCCTCAAGACTGTCTTCGGTAGGGCTCCCTCGGGCCGGATCCCTGGCAGGTTTACTTCGAAACAAATGCGGCTGTCACTCAGTGGCGCTCTGGTAACTGCATTCTTTCAAGTAAGCGCCCCGTACAATATACTTTCTCCCGTTTTCCCATGTCATTGCACTTTTTCTCAAAGCCCTCAACTCCCGGATGGGAAAAATTAATCAAAATTATGCTTTTTTTCTCCATTTTATTTGTTTTACATGTTAACTCTAAGATTCAATAAATTCAGAGGGCTAAGCCCAAGCATTTTAAGTCGGAAATAAGTTCTCATTGTACTTACTTCCACGTAAAAGCATACTCTGGCTGGGGCCCTCCAAGCTGATCCCACTAAATTTGAATGGCGCCTAAGAGTGCAATCGTTTGCACCTTCCTTTTACAACATCTACTGCCAATAAATGTACACAGAATTTGTCTTTATATTACAATCCTAGCCGTATTTATTCGTGAGCCTCTCTCAATTAACTGCAGACTGCAGCAGCCCACTCCCAAATTTGGCAGCCACGGTAGTGATTGTGAACCGGATTGACGTCGACGAAACCAATGAGTCCGCAGAACAGGGGAAAGCAGACCAGAGAGAGGACCAAGCAGCAGCCATCGGCGAAGTTCTTTTGTTTAAGGTGGATCCGTCCGCAAGTGGGCACAGGAGGGGCCGCACACCAGGCAAGGCGGGGCTCGGGCGGCTTGCGTGACCTTCCTCCTCGCCCATTGGTCCAGGCAGGCGATTCGAATTGAGCCTGCAGGGCTGTGCTCCTGGGTCTCCCCCCACCTGCGGCTTTCGCTGCGCTGTTGCTGGAGGGTGGAAGAAGCGAAGGTTTCGGCAGCTCCTTGCTTTTTCGCCCGGGGGTGTAAAGTAGACTGTACGTGGAACGAAACAGAGATAATTGTTCATTTTTGCTTAGGGTAAACATTTATGCCGGTCTACTTTTATGCCCCCGTTGCAAAAGTGCTGGATGACTTACTATTATCAAAATTTTTCCTCCAAAGAAATCCATGATTCATATTTATTTGCTTATTCTCACACGTGTCCCCAGTTCCACCCTAATTTCACACAAAACTACCTCTATCTGATTCAACCCACTGGTCCTCAAAGTCCAGCAGTAATAAGTCTCCAGGGACTTTTTCCTGCTTTCTGTTGCCTAGGATCTTTCGTTGGAGATGCGTTGTAAGCCACCCCGAGGCTTGTGGCAAGGGGTGGCATATAAATCTGTTAATAAATAAATAAATAAATAAATGCCAGCTTCTGCTACTGAGCTCCCACTTGCCTCTTCCTCTAAGTATAAATTTTCCAGTTCCTGATTCAATGTTTGCTTAAGACTTTCCTTTCAATCTGAGGCACACAACTTTTTAATAATTTATTTTTGGACTCAGGGTTGTATCTCATTCTGATTTGGGGTTGGGGGTTGCACAGTTGTGTGTCTATACACACAAACAAATCCCTACAATCCTGTTACCAGTTCCCATGCTGCTAGGAGTAAGTCTGTCTGTGTGAAGGAATAAACGGGTACAACTGGTAGGAACCTGGAGGTGAAGGTCTGGCACAGGGGGGAACAGATTGTGTGCCCTGCTCCAGGGGAAGAGCCATTTCTCAAAGATTTGAAAGGAATCCTGTTCTGGAATCAAGGATGGTTTGTTGCTGTTAGTTTAAAAAGAGAGAACATATGGTAAGTAACCCAAAGACAGAATGACGCATGTTATTTTCCCACACCTGTTGCCCTACCTACCTCGTAACTACGATGGTTGGCAAACAACCATTGTGGGACCGGAGGGGAGGGAGCTAAGTAGCCAGTCAAAAATTTGGTTAATGTGGAGTTTTGCAATATGAGAAGTAGCAGCATCCAGACTAAATGTATAGAAAGAACAGGTGGTTTCAGATGGGTGGGTGTGGTAGGGCTTGGGATGGCATGCAGGTAGGAAAGGCTATGTTTTGGAAATCAACAAAAACCTGATAACTACTTTTTTTACTGTTCTTGCTCATGTGCTACATGACACTCAGACATTTAAAATGACACTCTGAAAGATAAAGTGAAGCGGGAAGATTTTTTCCCCTAAGTATTGCTTCTTCACAAAATGTATAATTAATTTACAGAATGTAGTGCCAGAAGTAGTGGTGATGGTCACCAGTATGCATGACTTGAAAGAAAAGTGGCACAGTGCATGGAGAGATGGCTTAACCATGGCTGGATAGCTCCATGGGAAATACCTCTTCAGAGGCAGGGAACTTCTCAGTATAGATAATAGGCAGGGGAATGACCACCATCTCCAGACACACTTGGCTCTTGTTAGAAAGCTAACATTGGACTGGGAGGACCTTTGGTAGATCTGGTAATAAGTTTTTTGAAACGTTCTAAAAGACACAGAAATGAGGACAAGAAAATCAACCACAGTCCTAATGCCAGGATGCATAGAAATGGTATAGTGTGAGAGCACAAACTGAACTACCAAGTTGTAAGTTCCTGCTTCATATGTCATGTCTCCTGCATGTTCACAAGGTAAAGGTAAAGGTTTCCCCTTGACATTAAGTCCAGTCATGCCTGAGTCTAGGGGGCGGTGCTCATCTCCATTTCCTAGCCGAGGGAGCCAGCATTTGTCCGCAGACAGTCTCTGTGGTCATGTGGCTGGCATGACTAAACACCGAAGTGCACAGAATGCTGTTACCTGCCCACCGAAGTGGTCCCTTTTTATCTACTTGCATTTGCATGCTTTCAAACTGCAAGGTTGGAAGGAGCTGGGACAGAGCAACAGGAACTCACCCCATTGTGCAGATTTGAACCGGCGACCTTTCGATCTACCAGACCAGCAGCACAGCAGTTTAAACCACTGCGCCACCTGCAGTCCCCTTTCACAAGGTAGCCCCAGGCAAACATCTCCCTAGTCGCAAAACTGAGATGATATTATAACCCATAATATATAATAAGGTAATATATAAGATCCTCCTTTAAAGACTTTAAAGTACTATATAAATGATTAATTAAAAAAATAATGCTACTGTGAAAATGAAAAGATGCAAAGTGAAGCAACTATATATAATTGTGTCTAACATCCTAGGCATGCTTATTTGAGAATAAAGTTATTTGTGGAGCTTACTTCCTAGTAAACATACATAGGACCAGCAGATAACATTCTTCATCATGCCAGATATGCCTCTCTCCCATGTCTTGCTAAAAGTGCATTACAATTAACAGTGCTTTTTTTTTGTAAGAAAAAAGGTGCTGGAACTCATGAAATTATTTACCTGTCACATATAGTCAATCATTGTACACACACTCTCACATGTCAGTTGTGTAATGAAACATAACGGTCGCCGCCTGCAGTAAGCACTTGGCGCGTGACCACATGACCAATCACAAAGTGAGCAGCGCCATCATATTCAGTGCGGACGAAGTACACATGCATCGGACTCGACACACAAGCAGCCTGCATGCACCATTTTAATGATTTTGCTGCCGACCTGCTATGCTTGCCAGGGCGATTCAAATCCACGTGGACCAAACATCAAATTTTCAAAAGTTACTTTTAAAACTTGGAAAATCTATTGAAAAAAGGTGCCAGAACTCTGTTCTGGTGTGTTCTATGACAAAAGCACTGACAATTAACAATTCATCAAAGGGGGAGTTTCCCTCTGGCTTGCTGAAGCCTTCCCAAGGATGGGGAGTGTTGAGTAACCCTGAGAGCAGATGGATGGAGGATTCCTCTCTGTAGTAATTAAAGAAGCCTCTTTTGTCTGCTTTACTTCTCCTGCCTTTGAAATTTATTTCTTTAATCTTAGTCAGATCCTTGCGGGGGGTGGGGGGCATGGTCATGGCGCTGGACTGGAGGGAAAACCAGTTTCCTGCAGTTCAGGCTTGTTTGTCCTTTGGGCATGTTGTTTAAACTAGTCTTTTTTTAAAAAAAAAATAAATGACACTAAAACAACCTTTTGACAGTTCTCATGTTTAGAATGAGAAGGTAAAAATGACATAGGTTAGAATCCAGTTAAGAGTGGTTTCTTCTATGCAGTACAATTCCCAAAAGAAGCTTTCACATGAGCACAAAGTAATAGAAAGTAGGATTGGCCTTTCTGCCATAACTGGGAGGCAATAATAGCTGTATGAGATGTTACAGCCAGCACTATGCAGGCATGTGGTTGCACTGATGATGTTGGTAGCAGCAGTGGGGCAACTATTCACTTAGCTGCTATGTATTTGCTGTGCTGGCTGTAGCACCCCACATTGCTGTCCCCTGGTAGGTCCTGCTCCCTCTATTGCCCTGTTGGGACTGCTGCTTTTGCTTCACCTGACCAGCACTGCTTGTAGACCTATGCTACACAGGGAAACTGGTTTAACAGTTTTTGCCTCTTCTTGTGGAACTCCAGGAAATGTGCTCTGAAGAGAATTTTGGGTCTCACAGAATATCAAACGCCATAAAGGGAGAAGCAAACATAAAAATGATACATTTCAATACAAATTACAAAATCCATATTTGAGAAATGAAAAAATAGGCCATCTCAATGCTTTTGAATTCTCCAAAATTCATAATTGGGCAAACTGTGACAAAACAATAAATAGCTAGCTAGCAGGAGGTAGAGAATTTGTGGGGAGAAAAAAGGTAGTTGATGTTCTTAGCATCTTGCCTAGTGAAGAGTTTTGTCCAAAGCTTGACCAGTATGTTATGACCTTAGAGTGCCTTAATAAAAGGCATTGCCCTATTCTAGATTTTGTAAGTTTAAAATGAATAACTGTTTTTATATGACTTTGTACTGCAGTGTGTTATCCATGACCATCAGTGCATGCTTGGACACCCTTCTTGCTGCCCGTCAAGCTGCCAAATCCCCCCTCTACTTTTTATAATTAAAACATTTTCTTATAGGCTGCAAGATGGAGTTCAGAGAAATGCAGGGATTCAAAGGAGTTGCTGGATGTGTTGGGGCTCAGACTCCAGCAATGCCTTGTACGCAGACTTTTGGGAAGTTTCCTTGTATTTGTCATGCCCACCAAAGCTGCAACTCAGTAAGAATGCCCAGGATGGTTTCTCAGCTTGCCTAATGTGACAATGGTATAAAAATTGTTGTCTGCACCTGTCATAAACCAATAGAGAGAAAATGACTGACTCTAAACAAGCCTTATAAGACCAAGAGGGCTTTAGCACTGGAAAAAGTGATTTAGAAATTGAAGTGCAGGGAGGGGGCACACTACTGCCCATCAGGTGATCTGTGGACCAGATGACATCAGTGAGCATATGGACTTTGCATATGGGGAATGTCTCCTGGGATAGGTTACTGGAAGGTAAGCGAGTTGAGGGGTGGATAGCACTCAAAAGGGAGGTTTAGGAGGCGCAAGCCTTGACGATACTTCTAGTCAGTAACGTGGGGAGGCGGAGGAGAGTGCCGCCATGGATGCGAAAGGAGGTGGTTAGAGGGATTAGACGAAAGAGGAACCTCCATAGGAAATGGGTGCTGGGGGAAATAGACAAAAGGGTATACCGGGAGGAGGAGGCCCGTTGCAGAAGGATTCTTCGCAAGGCTAAGGCTGATTATGAGCTGAGACTTGCCAAGAATATCAAGAGCAACAAAAAGGGCTTCTTTCAGCATGTAAATAGGAAGAGGAAGGGGAGACAAGTGGTGGGACCACTAAATAAGGAGGAAGGAGTTCCACCTCCTTTTGCATCCATGGCTGCACTCTTTGAGTGCTATCCACCCCTCCTCAACTCGCTTACCTTCCAGTAACCTATCCCAGGAGACTTTCCCCAGTCTGTTCTTCAGTTGGCCAAAGTTGGCCCTATTGAAGTCCCAGCTTCTAGTGCTCGCCCTGCTGCACGGCCCCAGTCCCCTGATCTCAAAGCAAAGGATGGAGTGATCACTCGCATCCAGAGCTCCCCTAATCTGTACTTCATCTATCAGCTCCTCCCTATTGGTCAAGACCAAGTCAAGTATGTTTCCCCCCTCGTCACCTCTCGGACCCTCTGTGTGAAAAACCCTCCCTCTATAACTTCTAGGAAGTGACATGACCTGGCTGTCACCACTGAGTGAGTCTCCCAAGTAATATTCAGGAGATTGGAATCTCCCATAATTACTGTGTCTCTCCCCTGAGATATCCTTAGACTCTGGCCTGTCAGGATATCATCCAGGGTCTCAAGTTGACCTGGAGGGCGATAACATACCCCCACTATCAGGTCTCTTTCCCTCTCAAAACCTCTAAGTTTCACCCAGACTGCCTCTACCGAATCCCCATCTGTGCTGCATTCTATCTCACTGCATCCTATCCCTTCCCTGAAGTATAAAGCCACGCCCTCACCTCTCTTTCCCTTCTTGTCCTTTCTAAAAAGGTGATACCCTTCTATGTTCACATTACGGACTTGCCTTTCATCCCACCAAGTTTCTGTGATTCCCACCAGGTCATACCCTCCTATTCCCAGGAGAGCTTCAAGCTATTCCTGCATATTACCCATGCTCCTAGCATTGGTGTGCATGAACCTCAACTCCTTCCCACCACTTCCTTTTCTTGGCGTTCCCAGCCTCCTCCTTCCTCCCATCCTCCCTGGTACCTGGTCCCTCTCTGTAGGAGTCCTGTCAGTCCCTGCAGTACCTCTAAAACCCTGCTCCCAGAGCCCTGATCCTCTCCCCACACTTGACCAGTGCAGAAACGTTTCTGGGGGGCCTGAACCCCCCCCCCTCCAGCTCAGTTTAAAGTCTTCCGGATGAAGCTCACTAGAGCATCTCCAAAGGACCTTTTCCCCATCCTCGTGAGGTGTAACCCATCCCTTGCCAGAAGTCCATTGGCAAGAAAACGAGTGCCGTGGTCGAGGAACCCAAAGCGTTCCTTCTGGCACCACACCTTAAGCCAGTCGTTCACCTCGGAGGCCCTCCTGTCCCTTTCTGGCCCAAATCCCCAGACTGGTAAGATTGATGAGAAGGCCACTTGGGCCTTCAGCTCCCTGAGTTTCTTCCCCTAGGCCTCGAAGTCCCTGGTGATCCCGACCACCCCCTGCCTGGCCACGTCTGATGACCCCAGGAGCGAACAAGGTGCTCCACTCTGTCCTTCACATAGTGGATGCATGCGCCCGGCAGGCAGCACACCTCCCTTTTCTCCAGGTTGGGGTGGCACAAATTTGAAGGAAGATTTGCTTCATATGAGCAGTTGGTGCTATCTGCTTATTTCACCTTATTTCTATAGGTTAAAGACTGAAGCTATATTCCAATGCACGTGTGCTTCAAAATAAGTCTGCTGTGCTCATAGGTGAGTAAACATGCATAGAACTTTACAGGAAAGGCATGATCCTATTGAACCTTACTTGTACCAGATTTTTACCATGATTTTTCCTGTAGAAATCAAAGTGGACTTCTAGACAGTCTCTCACCTTGGCATGACCAGACCGGGATCTGTTTAACCTGAGTGGCATTATTGCATCACATACCATCAGGCTGTGCTTTATAGCTGCCAGCCTTGATCTCAATCCACTTAAACATTTTGCATTAATGGAGCGTTGATTATATTGTGCTTCACTTTTGTGTTTTAAGGAATGCTTTAAAATTCAGGAAAGAAGCCTGGATGGGGTAGGCAGCTACAGCTTCTTAAGGCTTACTCTGTGAATGGTATTTATATTTTATCATTAGGGTTTATCTTTTTTAAAGACATATTTATTATTTTTTCTTTACAAAAGAGAAGGCTGGCATATAATTAAAAAATTGAAATAAATTTCAAGAAAATCTATCTTGGAGTTAGCTTTCTAATCATTCACATATTTTCCTTATCTTCTCAAATATATTTTAAACAATCACCCAATTTTAAATAGGTGTTAGGGCTACATAAAATATATCTACAACTAATACCACTAACCCATGGGAACTGTCAATACCTTCCATGACTTGTATATATTTATTTGAACTCCTTGGCACTGTAACCATCCTATGGAGGACTGGCATCCAGATGTTTTTGGAGCTGTTATACATGGAGAAGGGCAGGTATAAGATGGCCAAATAGAAGAAACTACTGTGGGGGAAGGTTTTTGTATGCTTTGCAGCCACATATAAACTGATTTGCTAGATCAATCTTTACTTTTAAAACCTAAAGCAGCTCATTGGTACAGATTAATCAAATTTGATCGCTCTAAATCTAACTATTTAGCCAATATCCCCAATTATAAGCTCAAAGGGTCCTCCACTGCTTTGCATTTTCAAACTATGCCCTTTTGGCAAGTTCACACTCTAATAGAACATTGTGCATGTATTTGTGGTTCTGTAGTAGAGAATCTTCCTTGTTACGTGATATCCTGTCCACTTTATAGAGCTACAAGAGATAAATTTTTAGCTGGAATTTTATCTGCCACTGATGCATACTCAGAATCCAAGAAGATTGTTTCCATGTTATCAGACAACGATGCTTATCTATACTATAGAGTGCTTCTGTGCGCTTTGGCAGCTATGAAGATTAAATTGAAGGGAGTAGCTAATTGATAGCAATGAATTTTTTTATAATTACAGTATTTTTCGCTCTATAAGACGCGCCTGACCATAAGACGCACCTAGTTTTTAGAGGAGGAAAACAAGAAAAAAAATATTCTGAATCAAATGGGCACATAATCACAGGCACATTCCCCATCACTTCCCCATGGGCTGCACATCTGACAGACTTACTGCACACACATATTCGCTCTATAAGACGCACAGACATTTCCCCTTACTTTTGAGGGGGAAAAAAGTGAGCCTTATGGAGCAAAAAATACAGTATTTGTTTCAATTTTAACATCCTTTCTTTTCTATTTTTTGACTGTCTTTTGTAAATTTTGTAATGGCGTATGGCTAAATACAATAAAACTTGCTTTGATGTACCCCCTTTGTAATGCCCCACCTTTGCCTCTGCCCCACTGCTGAATCATGCCTTGTGGAGTTGCTGAAGCGGTGAGACTCATCCTTAAAGTAGGGGCTAGAAGCCACTAGACTCAATTTGGTGTTATTTCTGCCCAAGGTGCATTCCATAATGTCAAGGTCAGGGTCATTTGGGCAAGAATAACTCATTTCCTGTCCGGGAGTTAGTAGGGGCCCCGTGTGTTTGGGATCCAGGGAAAAAGGTTGTGTTACTGTATAGCCATCCTGGGATGTCCTTGCATCTCTCCCCTGCCCTCCAGCATCCTTTCCCTGCTGAAATGGAACTTGCCCATGAACTGGTCAATCTCTGACTTTATGGACTGGCTCCAGGTGGAGCAATAGTCTCCTATGGCCCATTCAATATCCCAGTGGCTCTTTCTTCTGGATGTGGTTCCCAACAGGGACCAGGTCCCATTTTTCTCTTGCTAAGGGAGGATCTTGGGGGAAGCCATTAGAAGGGCCATCAGGAATACAGTTTTGAAGGGGAAAGTCAACCCTCCAGTGTCTGAGGGATGTAGACAGATCCAACAACCAGTCAAGTTAAAGCTTTTATGTATCTGTTCTATTGGGAGGGCTATGGAGCTTCTTCCTTGCCTTAAGATTCCTCTTCGTTGATTTCTACTCCTGTCACAGACAGCAGAACGAGTATGTTCACCCCAAATCCCATTGCTCCAGCCTCTGTCCCTAAACAGTAGCCCACCCTCTCCTGCTTAAGTGTAACACAGTCTCAAATACAATACAAAATGTAAATTACAATTCATTGTCAGTTTCAGGACCCCTCCAGAACAGGAGCCTCAAGTTCTGGATCAGGTCACAAGTCCAACATGTCTGCTTCTTGGGATCTGTTTCCCTGGCCAGATCCACAGCAGAGTACTCTTTGGTCTTGCATTTGGGTGTCTTTTTAACTTGGGTATGATGGATTCACAAAGTGATTCAGTCTACTTTCATTACAGTATGGGTTGTGAGCAGCACTGGATGGGGCCTGAACCACATCTCCTGAAGGGGCTCCTTGGACCACCACTGGAAGAAGACCCAGTCACCTGGTTTGAAGTCATGCACTGGCACATCCAGTCTTGGATTGCTGGAGCTGGTGTACCTGTAAAATGATGTTAGAGCAGACTACAATGCTATGAGATATTCTTTCAATATATTTTCCTCAACTGTCATTACAACTTATACCCCATCTGGACAACCCTTTAACCACTCAGGAGATAGAAACATAGAAACAGAGCGAGTCAGAAGGGGCCTCCCAGGCCATCTAGTCTGACCTCCGGCACCAGCCGGCTCCACTCACAACATGCCCACCATGTGCATGTCCAGCCTATCTTTGAACACCCTCACCGATGGGGCCTCAACGACCGCTTGTGGAAGCCCATTCCACACCCTCGGGGTCCTAACTGTCAGGAAGTGCTTCCTGGCATCTAAATGGAACCATGTATATAGCCACCCATACATGATTTCGAATGGGAACAATTTGGTTTGTTCTTGGGGGCTGACCCAAAGCCTCAAAAGTGCCAGAGAAATGGTGTCTGGCCACTTCAACTTTGCTTCTTGACACATCTTTGACAGGTGCATCTTTAGACCTCTGTTTGTTTGCTTTATGAAACCACTGGGCTGTGGTCTCCAGGGTCTATGTAGGTGCAAGTCACTTTGCAGAGCTTGAGCCACCTACTGGTTCATGGCTGAGGTGAAATGCTTTCCTTGATCTGACTCCAACTAGTGGGGCAGTCTTGTTCTTGGAATGACATCATTGAGGACATGTTTGGCTACTTCTTTGGCTTGGCAGGTGTGGGTGAGCCATGCTTCAGTCCATCCTGACATACGGTCTTCCATGATGAGGAGGTAATTGTAGGGTCCAGCTTTGGGCAGCTCTGCAAAGTTGATTTGCCAGAAGGAAAGGTGCAGTGGCTGTCTTGGTTGCATTCCTGCTAGGACCATCTTCCTGAAATTGTTTTGCTGGCATAGGGTGCAGGCTGAAGCTACTTGTTTGCAGATTTGGTAGAGCCCTGGGCACCCAAACCATCTGAGAAAGGCATCTCCTATGGTGGTTCCTCCTTAGTGGTGCTTTGATGCTACTCCTCAGCTGCTGCTCTGGCAGCTGCTTTTGGGGTAGGATCCACCATCCATCTTCTTTGGTGCACTTGAGTTCTTTTGTTTCCTGCTCCTCTTTGTTTGAGTAGATTGGTTCTCCTGGGCTTGCTGTTCTCCTGGGGTGCCTCCATGGCACATCAGGATGCTCCAGCTTTGGATGCCAGGTCTATCCTTAGATTGCCTGGGACTTCTGTGCTAGACCCTTTTTGGTGTCCTTTGCAGTGGATGACTCACACCTCTGATGGCAGTAGCACTCGTCTAGGAGCTCCAAAATCTGAGGTTCACCCTTGGGGTCCATTAGCACTTCTTGGCACACCAGGTTTCCTGCTGTCTTGAGCTTCCTAACTAGCATCCCCTGGGCTCTCCAAGCATTTTCAGGTGGGAAATGGACCTATACAGTTTCTGGGCTCAGTCTAATTGCAGCTCTCATTTTACAGAGCAAGTCCCATCCCGGAAGGGAGATGTTGGGCAGGTACAGGAACTGGTGATTCCCCTGTGCTCCCCCAATCTCCAAGGTTAGTTCTGGTAAAAAGTGAGCTTTTGTGGAACACTCCCTGTGTCATGAGCAGTGCTGGCTGGAGCCAGGAATCAGACTAGATGGCCCAGGGGACTCAGTTTCTATTTTATTTTATTTATTTGAGTATTTTTTGCCATGCCCAATACTCAGTGGATCTCTGGACGGCTTACAATTCAAATTCAATAAATACATATATACCCAAATAATACAAATAATCCATGAACTGAGCATAAAAACATAGTTAAAATTAAACATTTAAAGTACAGAAGAATAGAAAGGTCTTGACCTGACACCGAAAAGCATATAACATTACTTCTATGTTTCTGTGCTTTCAATTTATCTTATGTTTGCTGGAGGCACACTGATCCCTTTCCAGTTTCCCTTCCTCACTCAGGTCCCATGTTTGGTCCTAGCAACCCCCTACTCTCAGCTGGGCACCTGTCACCTCTTGCAATGCCATTACTTGTACTCTGTGCCTTCTCTCAACTTGCCTTTCCTCTTCTTGGTCTCTATTAGCATAAACCCAGTAGGCAATCTCAACCAGCTTAGAGGTTCATTCAGCTGGCCCACCTTCAACCTTCTGCAATTTCTTCCTTACGTCACCCACACTCTGACCCACAAGCAATATATCCAATAGCCTTCTATTCTCCTCAGCTTCAGAATCCAAATCAGTAAATCGGTGCATAATATCCTGTAATCTTTCCAAAAATTCAGATGGAGACTCATTTGCCTTTTGAAACACTTGGTATAGTTTGGCCGTATTTTTCTGCTTTGGGACCTCACATTTGGTTGCCTGTATCAGCACTTCATGATATTGAACCTGGTTCTGGTAATCGGCCTGGTTGTTAGGGTTCCAATCAGGTGGTACAGTGATATGGAAAACGTGGTCCATTTGCCTGACTCTTCCTGGTCCCTACAACAACTCAGCCAATTTAAGACCTTTCTGCTTCATGAGGCTTTTCTCCTCATAAGTGAGGAAAAGTTCAACATATTTTGGCAATCTGCCCACATGGGGTCATGGGTCGGGCACATAGAGCTTCTGGCCTCTGCCACCTCATGCAGGTCTTCCCTTCACTTGGAAAAGTGGTGTTTCCAATTATACAACTCAAAGGAGGTGAATGGGACATGCTTCTGTTAGGGTACACCTTGCCCATCCAAGACCTGGTGGAGGGGCACCAGGATTCCTCCACATAGCCCTTCCAACCCAAGGATCCATGAGCACATACGTCATTTTCTTTATGAATACAAAACAATTTAAGTGATAAGATCAGTTCCTGGTCATGGGTCCCATCTAGGGACCATGATTTTCCCATTTCTGACTTACTGTGTGGCCAACACAACCAGCAGTAGAAAATTAACTTATTTTTGGTGACATAGTAGCTTCCCCTTCCCAGTGCTTTTTCCTGGTACACTTGAGCCAGAAGTATCCCTCTTTTTGGATTAGGGTTAGGGTGTGGCCCTGACCACAGCCTTATGGAGAGTCTTTCTTGGGTCTCCTGGGCAGAGCCTTCTCTTGCTGCACCAGTCAGTTCTGATGACAGCTCTCCTACTGTCTTTCAGGCACACTGTGGGCAAAAGGTACGATCACTCACCAACCAGCCCCAGATTGTCTCATGTGGGTGGGCATTGCAATTTACAAGTTGGTTCTGATTAATCCCCTGCTCCTTCCAGGAGGGTCCTCATGGACGAGTGATCCGATGCCAGCTGAGTCAGTCCTAGGGGAGGTTTTCATGATCTTCCCTGGCTGTCAAGGTCAAGGATTATGACCTTGGTCCCAGCTGGGTTGCCAAATTGGGATTCAGGGAGTCTGGACCTGGTGCACTTTGCCAAATTATGCATGACAAGAATGAGAGGAAAAACCTGTGTTTTATTCTAGAGAACAAATAAATTGCAACAAAATGGTGATCAACCCTGAGCACATGGCAGAGTCCCCTTTTAAACCCCTGATGACCAGGTATCAATGACAGTTGCTTATTGGGTTGAAATTACTGCCATGACTGCTGATTGGCAATTTGAATACAGGTGGTTACTGCACTTGCCTGGAAGGCTGGGCTACCTGGTGGTAGGACTGGGAGCTTTTGGTGGGAGGTTACTAAATCTCTGGCCATTTGTAATGTTCTGATTTTAGTTGACAATGCTTGGGATATGACTGGCCTGCCCAGGCTTAATGCTTGCCAGCCAGGTATTTCCTATAGTTGAAGGTTACTTTGGTGACCTTTGTGAAAACTACAATGGTCAAGATAACTCTTAGTCAGCCTTCTCTAAGTTTCAACTTCTTTCATCCCTGGCCAGGTGGCCAGATTGCTTGGAAAGGACAGGTTCATCACATCTGGAGGTCCCTTTCATCTTGCTGCCCTGCACCACATTGTTTCCCTGGCTTGCTGTTCCTAAGCCTCCATTCTCTCTTGTTTATGTTCATCCTTGCTGCCATGTGGGCAGAGTCCTCCCATCTCTAAGCCTTGTGGGTGGTTTCTTACCCAAACTGACAAGAAGGTGCTGAAACCTTAAGAATGGCAGCTTATTGCACATGTGAATGTGACATGTTAAAAGGCTTCCCTACACTCTCCCAAAAGTCAAAATAGGCACAAATATTAGAGTGGGGCTGAGAAAACAGGGCCTGCCCTTTACTACTAGACAGCTGCGTCCCGTTCCCCCCGCCTTGGGTGGGGGAACCAGTGTTCTAGCCATCTGCAGTCCTTACACCAAAATAGCCCATTCCAAAGATAGATTTGTGCCAGGATCATGACCTTTCCAGGCTGAAGTGTGTATCAGTTTGCAGCTATTTTAGCAAAATTTCTCTCTGCATTAATGCATGCGTGTGCACACATACACACTCATATCTTTTTTTTTAAAAAAACAACAGATTTCTAAAATGGAAAACAATTATTATTGGGTTAGTAGAAGAGAGACCTCTACTGGTTGTAGTAGCAGAGCTAACATATAATAATCTCAGACATATATTGTTCAACTTATCAGCATTCTCTTATCAGCATTTTGCTTATATAATTTCCTGCTACTTTCCAGGCAAATTAAAACACTTTACCCCCTCTAGTGCCACTCTACTGCAATTTGTTGTTGTCAAGGGAATATACTCTTCATTTTCACAAGTATGTATATAAGCACATAAGAAAAGCCATGCTGGATCTGACCAAAGGTCCATCTAGCCCAGCACTCCATACTCACAGTGGCAAAGCAGCTGCTCACAGGATTCCTCAAGCAGGATGGGTACAAGACCTCCTACCCAAGTTCCTCAGCAACTCTGTATGCAGACTCTGGTAAAGGAGGCAGCGTGCAGCCAGCAATGCTAGTAACTTCTGATAGCTTTCTCCCTCATGAGTCTGTCCAATACCTTTTTAAAGTCACCCAGATTGGTGGCCATTGCCACTTCCTGTGGCAATGAATTCCATAGTTTAACTGTATAAAGAATGTTTCCTTTTATCTGTCCTATACCTCCCACCAATCAGCTTCATGGGATACCCCTGGGTTGGTGTGTTCATGGCAGCTATAAGAACAAGCAAGTCCCGTGGCAGAATGACCCTGAATACCAGCTACTGGGGAGCAGCAAAGGCAGAGGACTATTGCCTTCAGTCCTTGCTTGTAGTTCTTCAAGGCATCTGGTTGGCCACTTTGGCAAATGTGATATGAAATTAGATGGACTTCTGGTGTGACTCAGCAGAGCTTACCTTATATTCCTATGAGGTGCTCAGAACTCTGCCTGTTCTACCTAGAGCTCTGCCTGCCAGTATGTATCACCTTGCTTAGCAATGAGCAGAGCTGATGCTTGAAAGATCTATTTGGTTCCTTGTTAGGACCCCAGGATGGGATCCTGCCAGCTGTAAAAGACATATATTAGGATGAAAGAATGGTGAGCCCAAGTACTGGTTTTGCATACTGCAAAACAACAGAACTCACAGTCCTTCCACACCCAAATCCATTCCATGTTGTCTCAAGTTTTACTTATTTCAGCAGTCTAATATGAGGGTTGTGGGGGGGGGGTAGTTTTATTGCTGTTATTGCTGAATAATGGGGAGTGAAAAATATTTGCTGAACTACTGCAAATCACCAATGACCTGGTAGAGCCAGACTAGCCCTTGGCTTACCCATGACCCAGAGGCATAGCAGGGGCACCACTGGATTAATTAGACTACTCAGAACCCAAAACAACTAAAGCAAATGACTTAAACCATTTATCACCACACAGATATGAAGCAGTGCTATTGATTTGCATCTCTTTTACTTCCTCAACTGAGCTAGCAGATTAGTCTGGCATCACTCCAAATAGGTGGCAGGGCCCTGGCTTTCAGTTCTTTCCAGAGCCTCTGTGCAATGTGACCCTTCTTCCATTTCTCTTCCCAGTGCTATAAGTAGAAGAAACATCTCTTGCAGGTATTTTTGGTGTTGTGGCCTCACACCTTTTCATTAAATGATGCCCAATTACCCTTGGCATCAGTAGCTGGCAATTACTGATATAATTTTATTTTGGGAAATCATGCCAGTCTATTTCCTTATATGTTCCATAGTTCAGTTTTCCTCAAGGGAAGGACAGGCACTGGCTCTGGAGGCATCATGACTGAGCCTTGCATTTCAGACAGAATTTGCTGATCCAGAGGCTCTAAATAGAGAAGACTTTATTTCATACTGTTTTTCTTCTTCCCACATATCCCTCTCAACATATTCTCATTTTTTCCCTAATCTCCTGTCACACCTAATTTGCAATCTGTCTCCTTGCACTGCCAGTTTCTTTCATTGTTCCTGCATGCTTATTTTACAGTCACTTCCTCCTAGAAGAGCTTCCATCTTTTATCCCCTTCCTTTTTATTACATATATATAATCATTCTTAAAATATTAGTTTTGCCTCCTAGCCAGTTCCTGCTACCATGTTTGCATGTGCACTGTACATGGCATGGCTGTAGTGCAGAGCACCCAAGCAAAAAGGCATTGGACAGTCTGAAGCAATGACAGTTTCAGAAACACTTCCTTAAGGCTGAGGATAAGGTTGACAAGAGGAAGAGAATTATATAAGACACCTTGAGCTCCTTGGAAGGACAAAATGGGCAGGGGTACTACTTTACTTGTAAAAGATGTTTTGAAAGAAACAATGCACCCCCAAACAGACTGTATTCTAAGCATTAAAGTGGAACTAGCCCAGGCCTAATCTCAAGGGAGCAATCTCCTATCTTTCCACAGAGCAATGCATGAAGAACTTGGGGAGAATGACTGCTAGGGATGTTTGCTGGTGTCATTTTTATTATTAAAGCACCTGTGGAGATGAGCACTCCACTGCTGGGGAGTACATACCTTCAGTAAAATTATGAAGAGATATTTCACCTCGTTATATCAGCCAGCTGTTGGACTCAGTGTACACTCCTCATCCTAGGATGCATACTCCATAGTCCTTTCCTTAAAAAAAATCCAAGGAGCTCCACTGGCAGAGCTAAACCCAGGGCACAATATCTGGGAGCAGGGGGCTAGGGGAAGTCTTGAGTTATACTGATGATGCAATGGCTGCTCTTGTGATGAAGAGGAAAAAAGTTGTTAAAAACATCATAAGCATATCTTGAAATGTGGTAGACATTCCTGGATTGTTCTGGAGCTGGCTAAGAATAGTTACTCCACATCCTGCCATCTGTTACTTTTTCTTTTTCATTTTCCTGTAACTCAGTAATACCTTGGAAAGATAAGCTCACTAAGAAAACTTAACTGCAACCTTTTCAAACAGGGATAATGTTTCCCAACTTTTGTGTATTAGGCTTCATTAAAATGTAGTCCACACCAAAGTGATCAATACGTGTCTTGTCCTGTGTCACTTCGGAAATGACTGGGTAGTGGAGGCTCCAGACTATTGCTTGGAGCATGTAGATGGCCAAGGCAAGGCTGCTAGCTCAGCCAGCTCCCTCACAGGTCAGCTTTCCACCAAGGAGGAAGGGAAGTTCAGAGTTGGGCTGATATTTACTTCCTTGTTGAGAACCAGGCCTGAGAATGCCTAGATAATGTAATAAATTACCATATTTTTTGCTCTATAAGACTCACTTCCCCCCCCTCAAAAGTAAGGGGAAATGTCTGTGCGTCTTATAGAGTGAATATGTGTGTGCAGTAAGTCTGTCAGATGTGCAGCCCATGGGGAAGTGATGGGGAATGTGCCTGTGATTATGTGCCCATTTGATTCAGAATATTTTTTTTTCTTGTTTTCCTCCTCTAAAAACTAGGTGCGTCTTATGGTCAGGTGCGTCTTATAGAGCGAAAAATATGGTACTTTGTTTAATATATAGAACTCAATATTTTATTAAGTGGGCACCCTCCCCATAAAAAGATTAATAGTAACAACAAACACCACATTCATATAAACAAAGTTAGAGTCTCTGTGAGATGATCACATATGTAATTTCTTGAAATATTTGCATACTTGCCACTCCACATTGCCTAACAATGAGGGACATTCAATTCTAAATATATTTACTCAGAAGCAAACTCCACTTAGTACACCTTGCTTGTAAGCAATCATGCAATCCATTTCCCCAGTTGAGTCTGAGAGGAAGCCTGTCCTGGAGATACCAATAGTTCCGCCAGCTTCTCTCGCAAGCTGTGCACAATGGCAAGCTGTGCACAATGTTGGGGTGGATTGATACTTACTGGGGCAAGCTAATTTTGCTTGCAGCAGGTCAGAAGCTAGGTCAGAGAAGTTGACACACAGGCAAGCTCTAAGGAAATGACAATATTTCATTGAAAGAAAATCAGCAAATGGGGTTGTTACAAAGTTGTGCTGTGTTTCCTTTGGCATTAGGATAGTATTTTAAAAAAAAAATGGTTTAATAGTCTATAAAGGCAGACTAGAGGTGATACTCTTTACAAATTGCACATGACATGAAAGGAAGCAAGAAAAATTTTGAAACAATTTCCAAACTGCATTTGACAACTGTAAAAGCCATATTCAAAGTACAATTTCTGGTTGAGAGCTGTGTCAAGAGTGAAAAAACCACCCAAAAAGAATTCACTGGGGGTGTACAATTAAAAGAAACATTTAACAGATTATTCCAACATACAGCAAATACATGCAGTTTGTAGGCAGTCCCCAAAGGGACTACAAAGATGGAGTCTGTACAAGAAGCTTTTATAACCTACCAGCCACATACAGTTTGGATGCAGGGTGGGGGAATCAGGTGAGGGGATGACTACACAGTATGGTGATGGCACATTGGAATAAAACAATGGAGATTTAAGACAGCACAACAAGAAGGCCTCCTGGAAAAGCAAACCTTTCAGGACAGGTAAACCATTAGCATACCTAAGAGTGTACCTCCAAAAGACAGGCCTTTCAGTAGCATTTCTAAGGTGCATGTCAGAAGCAAAACTTGCAACATGGATTTCTGGTCAGAGCAAGACTCCCATCTAAAGTCAAAACTTGTTCAGGCTTTTAGCAGCCATATTATGGCAAAGCTTTTGCTCATTTTGTCCTGACAGCTGAATGCAGGAAATGCCTGCAACTGACACTGGAAGACCAGTATCATGAACTCCATGTGATGCCTGGCTTGATACTGGAATAGAGTACATTGAAACCAGCCTGGTTAGTTAATTTTACTTGAGTTTCCATAAAGATTAAAAGGCACAGTTTAACTATAAAATCATTTAACGTGCTTTGCAAATCAGTGTGGGGAGGGTGGGATTATGGCATAGTACAGCTTGTAACATGACTAATCAATTTCTAACCTGCTGGACAATATGTATAAAAGAAGACTAACTGCTGGCAGGAAGAATCCTAGCCATTACATGCCCCATGATCTGGTACTTTGAATGAATCTTAGCTCTTGAATATGGCAATATACAGCTTGCATAGTCTTTCCATTTAACTAAGTTTGGGAGCTGGTCTACATATCCAGAAGAGAAACAAGTAAATTTAATTTACTTGTTAATCTACACCCAATATTTGCCAGTTTGATTTTCAGATACAAATTGGCCATTTTGATAAGTATTCTAAAGAAAATGTTTCTACCTAGGTGACATGATATATAAAGAGATATAAGAAGATTGCTTCTTCTTTTCACAGCTGTTACTTCTATCTTCTGCATGGATTAGTTATATGGGTGATCCAGTCCACAAGGAGCACCTCAATTACCTACAGAGACTGCCAAACGTTCTTGAAAACAGTCATTTTGGCTCTGTTCTAGTTAAAAGACTATAATGATCTGAGTGCATGCAAACTCAAATTGGCTGTATTTTTTTAAAAAAGGTTGATATATGATGATTTGTATCATTATGACATATCATTTTAAAAATAAAATTGAATTGAAATGCATAATATTCTCATGGAGATCATTTGGGAAATTTAAAGTTCCAAGTTTAAAGCTACCCTGCTACCTGGAGAAAAAAAAATGCTGAAGCAAATCCTCAGAAAACTAGCATACTATATAGAAAGATTCTAGTCTACTTTTGCTGTTAATTCAATTTTTTTATTGAACTGTTCTCAAATGATGACTACTCACTACATTTTATATCCACCATTCACCCCCAGAATTAAAAGGAAAGAGGTAAAGGAACATATGCACCAGATAAAAATCAGTGTACATACCTGTGGGGGACCTGTTAGGAGGAGTCATAACATGGGAGCTTGTGTGGTCCCCATAGCTAAGACACATTTGCTACTTGTGAGGTCTTGGTTACAGTCCGGTCTAAATCACAGAACTTAGTGGGAGGCCTAAAGCAAGCTGCCATCCATTAACTACGCCATCTGTAAAATATAACAATTCACACCTCTCAGAGTTAGGAGGCTGAATGAGGCTGCCTCAGACGATGGTTATTGACTACAATAGGTAAGGATAGCTTTCCCCACCTGATGAGCTGGATGGAACAACTGCAAGTCAGATCCACAGCTGGCTGTTCAATTGTACTCAAAGAGAGCTTATTCACCAAGCTGGAAGGAGGTATTGAGTGGAGTGTTGCAGGGCTTGATTCTGGGCTCTGTAATTTTCAACAGGTTTATTAATGGCTTGGGGGAATAGGTAAGGGAATACTTATCATATTTGAAGGTGGCATAGCATTGGGGTGGAATGGTGAATGTTGCAGGGGAGAAAAGCAAAATTCGAAGTATTTTTGATAGGTTAGAAAACTGGGCAGAAAGTAACAAAATGGGATTCAGCATAGATATATGCTATGTTCTTTATTTCAGAAAAAAAAAAAGAAATCAAATACACAAGTATAACACAGGGTAGGAGGGGAAGGAACCAAGATGGGGAATAGGCAGCAGCTGCTGTAAAGAGCTCCTCCGGAAAAGTATTTTCCTATCATTAGTATTTTTAATGTATAGTTTTGAATAGCTTTCCTTTGCTGCCTTATCAGAAACCTTAATATTTAAAAAGAGCTGGAAAAATTCCAGGATGTTATAAACAATCATGGGAAAAAGAAGGAAAAGACACTGCACACATTCCACAATACCAGCCAGTTCTAAGCTCACAAAGGAGCTGAAAGTTGACCGTTACTTAGTGAGCAACCAGCTAACTTCTGTAAGTATTCCTACTCTCTCAAACCCCTCCTTTGGAAATGATGATTTAGAGTGGGACTTACAAGCAGAGAATGAGAGTCAACAGCTTATAGATCTCTCCTCTTCAATGGTAGACAACTCTCTCTCCTCCAAACATACAGCTGCAATTTGTTCTACAGCCATACAGTTAACACAGAACGAGAATGCAAAACCAACCTGACAAACTTACAGAAAGAAGACAGTGCATACCAGCTTGGCAACAATGCATATACAAAGGATTTTGAAGTTGTAATCAATCCCAGGCTGAATACAAGTCAGCAGTGTGATGGGGCTGCAAAAAACAAAACAAACAAAAAAGCAAATACAATTTTAGCTTGCATCAAGAGAAGTATAGTTTCAAAATTATGGGAATTGATAGCTTGACTTTGTTCTGTGCTGGTCATCTAGCACCTCAAATATTGTGTACAGTTTGGAACACCACACTCTAACAAGGTTTCAGATAAATTGGAATGAATTCTGAGAAGAGCAACAGAGATAATAGGAGAGTAGGAATGAAGTCCGATGAGGAAAGACTGAGGAAAACTGGGTACTTTTAGTCTTGTAAAGCAAAAATTGAGGGGAATGGCATGTTGTTGTTGTTAGTTGTGAGGTCGTATCTGACCCATTGCTACCCCATGGACAACATTCCTCCAGGCCTTCCTGTCCTCCACCATCCCCCAGAGCCTACTTAAGCTCACGCCAACTGCTTCAGTGACTCCATCTATCCACCTCATCCTCTGCCGTCCCCTTCTTCTTTTGACATCTATTGTTCCCAGCATTAGGCTCTTCTCCGGGGAGTCCTTCCTTCTCATTAGGTAGCCAAAGTATTTGAGTTTCATCTTCAGGATCTGGCCTTCTAAAGAGCAGTCAGGGTTGATCTCTAGGACTGACTGGTTTGATTGCCTTGTGGTCCAAGAGACTCGCAGGAGTCTCCTCCAGCACCACAATTCAAAGGCCTCAATTCTTCGGCACTCAGCCTTCCTTATGGTCCAATTTTAACAGCCATACATTGCAACTGGGAAAACCATAGCCTTGACTATACGCACTTTTGTTGGCAGGGTGATGTCTCTGCTATTTAGTATGCTGTCTAGATGTACCATAGCTTTCCTCCCAAAGATCAAGCGTCTTTTAATTTCTTGGCTGCAGTCCCAATCTACGGTGATCTTGGAGCCCAGGAAAATAAAATCTGGCACTACCTCCATTTCTTCCCCATCTATTTGCCCGCAAGTGAGAGGACTGGATGCCATGATCTTAGTTTTCTTAATGTTGAGTTTCAAGCCAACTTTTGCGCTCTCCTCCTTCACCCGCATCAAGAGGCTCTTTAGTTCCTCTTCACTTTCTGCCATGAGAGTGGTATCATCTGCATATCTGAGGTTGTTGATATTTCTCCCAGCAATCTTAATTCCAACTGGTGATTCATCTAGCCCCGCCTTTCTCATGATGTGCTCTGCATATAAATTGGAGACAGTATACTCCTTTCTCAATTTTGAACCAATCAGTGGTTCCGTGTCCAGTTCTCACTGTTGCTTCTTGACCCACATATAGGTTTCTCAAGAGACAAATAAGATGGTCAGGTACTCCCATCTCTTTAAGAACTTGCCACAATTTGTTGTGAGCCACACAATCAAAGGCTTTAGCATAGTCAATGAAGCAGAAGTAGATGTTTTTCTGGAACTCCCTAGCTTTCCCCATGATCCAGCATATGTTGGCAATTTGATCTCTAGTTCGTCTCTCTCTTCGAAATCCTGCCTGTACTTCTGGTAGTTCTCGGTCCAAATACTGCTGGAGCCTAGCTTGTAGGATTTTGAGCAAGACTTTGCTAGCATGTGAAATGAGTGCAATGGTGCAGTAGTTTGAACATTCTTTGGCATTGCCCTTCCTTGGGATTGGAATGTAAACTGACCTTTTCCAGTCCTGTGGCCATTGTTGAGTTTTCCAAGTTTGCTGGCATATTGAGTGTAGCACTTTTACTGCATCGTCTTTTAAGATTTTGAATAGCTCAGCTGGAATACTTTCACCTCCACTAGCTTTGTTGTTGCTCAGACTTCCTAAGGCCCATTTGACTTCACATTCCAGGATGTCTGGCTCGAGGTCAGTGACCACCCCATTGTGGTTATCAGGGACATTAAGCTCTTTCTTGTATAGTTCTTCTGTATAGTCTTGCCATCTCTTCTTAATCTCTTCTGCCTCTGTTAGGTCCCTGCCATTTTGGTCCATTATTATGCCCATCTTTGCATGAAACATTCCCTTCATATTCCCAATTTATATCACTGGTCCTCCCTATTCTATTGTTTTCTTCTATTTCTTTGCACTGCTCATTTAAGAAGGCATTCTTATCTCTTCTAGTTATTCTCTGGAATTCTGCATTCAGTTGGTGTATCTTTCTCTTTCTTCCTTGCCTTTGGCTTCCCTTCTTTTCTCAGCTATGTGTAAAGCTTCCTCAGACGGCCATTTTGCTTTCTTGCATTTCTTTTTCTTTGGGATGGTTTTAGTTGCTACCTCTTGTACAATGTTGCGAACCTCTGTCCATAGTTCTTCAGGCACTCTGTCTATCAGATCTAATTCCTTAAATCTATTTGTCACCTCTACTGTATATTCATCAGGGATATGATTTAGGTCATACCTGAGTGGCCTAGAGCTTTCCCCTACTTTCTTCAATTTAAGCCTAAATTTTGCAAGCAGAAGCTTATGATCTGAGCCACAGTCAGCTCCTGGTCTTGTTTTTACTGAATGTATAGAGCTTCTCCATCTTTGGCTGTAGAGCACATAGTCAATCTGATTTCTTTGTTGACCGTCCATGTGTAGAGTCGTCTCTTGGGTTGTTGGAAAAGAGTGTTTGCTATGACCATTGTATTCTCTTGACAAAAGTCTGCCAGTGTTTGTCCTGCTTCATTTTGTACCCCAAGGCCAATCTTGCCTGTTGTTCTGGTTATCTTTTGGCTTCCTACTTTAGCATTCCAATCCCCCATGATGATAAGGACATCATTTTTTGGGTGTTAATTCTAGAAAGTGTTGTAGGCCTTCAGAGAACCAGTCAACTTCAGCCTCTTTTGCACCAGTGGTTGGGGCATAGACTTGGACTACTGTGATGCTGAATGGTTTGGCTTGGATTCAAACTGAGATAATTCTGTCATTTGGGAGATTGTATCCCAGTACTGCTTTTCCTACTCTTTTATTGACTATGAAGGCTACTCCATTTCTTCTGAGGGATTCTTGCCCACAGTAGTATACCTGATGGTCATCTGAATTAAATTCACTCATTCCTGTCCATTTTAGTTCACTGATTCCTAAGATGTCGATGTTCAGTCTTGTCACCTCTTGTTTGACCACATCCAGCTTGCCTTGATTCATGGATCTTACATTCCAGGTTCCTATGGCGTATAGATCTTTGCAGTATCGGACTTTCCTTTCACCACCAGATACATCTGCAACTGAGCATCCTTTCGGCTTTGACCCAGTTGCTTCATTCTTTCTGGCACTACTAGTGCTAGCCCTCTGCTCTTCCCCAGTAGCATATTGGACATTTTCCAACCTGAGGGGCTCATCTTCCAGCATATCTTTTTGCCTTTTGGTACTGTCCATGGGGTTTTTATGGGAAAGATACTGGAGTGGGTTGCCATTTCCTTCTCCAGTGGATCACGTTTTGTCAGAACTCTCTGCTATAACCTGTCCATCTTGGATGTTCCTGCTTGGCATAGCTCATAGCTTCATTGAGCTACACAAGCCCCTTCGCCACGACAAGGCAGTGATCCATGAAAGAAAGGAATAGTATAGCACTTTCCAAGTATCCATGTGGTTATCAAGTGGCTGAGTGTTGCAATCTGTACTCTATCATCCAAGATGGAGGGACCCAACATATGAGGCTTAAATTACAGGAAGGCAGATTTCTGTTGTGAAGGGCTTTCAATTGTAGGAGGCATTCAAGCAGAGGCTGGAGAGCCATTTTTCAGGAATACATTAAACTAGATTCCAAGGGGCTGCCCTTGATGGACTAAAAACCCCTTTCACCACTACAATTCTGATTTTGAGATCAGGGGACTGGGGACGTGCAGCAGGTAGAGCACTAGAAGCTGGGACTTCAAGAGGGCCAACTTTGGCCAACTGAAGGCCAGACTGGGGAAAGTCTCTTGGGATAGGTTACTGGAAAGTAAGTGAGTTGAGGAGGGGTGGATAGCACTCAAAAGGGAGGTTTTGGAGGCGTAAGCCTTGACGATACCTCTAGTCAGTAAGGTGGGTAAACGGAGGAGAGTGCCGCCATGGATGCAAAAGGAGATGGTTAGAGGGATTAGATGAAAGAGGAACCTCCGTAGGAAATGGGTACTGGGGCAAATAGACAAAAGGGTATACCGGGGGGAGGAGGCCCATTGCAGAAGGATTCTTCGCAAGGCTAAGGCTGATTACGAGCTGAGACTTGCCAAGAATATCAAGAGCAACAAAAAGGGCTTCTTTCAGCATGTAAATAGGAAGAGGAAAGGAAGACAAGTGGTGGGACCACTAAATAAGGAGGAAGGAGATCCAGTGACTGATATGAGGGAACAGGCACAGATGCTAAATGACTATTTTGTCTCTGTGTTCTCCCCAAAGCAGGACGGGGGATACCCTCATAGGAGATTAGATGAGGCTGGGGACTTAGGGGCACAGATTAGAGTCACACCCCTTGAAGTTGAGGGGCTCCTCAGAGGGCATTGGGAATTACAAAGGTACCAGGCCCTGATGGATTACACCCGATAGTACTTAGAGAGTTGGCAGGGGTTCTCTCATGCCTGCTGGCCTCCATTTTTGAGGCATCATGTAGAATGGGTGAAGTTCCAGAGGACAGGAGGGTGGCATCAGTGGTCCCAATTTTCAAAAAGGGTAGTAGAAGGGACATGGGGAATTATAGACCTGTTAGCCTTATGTCCATTGTAGGAAAAACAATGGAAAGGGTCATAATAGAGACAGACCTACTGATGCTAGATAGGGAAGGGAGGCTGGCGGTCACACAACATGGCTTCCACAAAAACAGGTCCTGCCAGACAAACCTTGTGGAATTCTATGACAAGGTTTCGAGATGGCTAGATGGAGGGGATGCAGTGGATGTGATATACCTGGATTTTAGCAAGGCCTTTGACAAAGTGCCCCATGATATCCTAGTGGAGAAACTGAGGAGTTTTGGGATACACCAAAGCACTGTCTGGTGGATTAGGGCATGGTTGACTGACCAAAAGCAGAAGGTAACCGTTAGTGTGGAATCATCGGGATGGCAGCCAGTGACAAGCGAGGTCCCCCAGGGCTTTGTCCTGGGGCCGATCCTGTCTAATGTTTTCATTAATGACATGGAAGAAGGGGTGAACAGTCTGCTGATCAAATTTGCAGATGACACTAAAACTGGAGCAGTGGCCACAACTGAGGAGCAGGTACTCCAGATCCAAAAGGATCTGGACAGACTATGGAAGTGGGCAGGAGACAACAGGATGGTATTCAATGTGAATAAGTGCAAGGTCTTGCACTTGGGGCATAGGAATAGCTGTCATAAGTACAGGTTAGGGGACAAGTGGCTGGAGAGCAGCACTTGTGAAAGGGACCTCGGGGTACTGGTTGACTGCAGGTTAAACATGAGTCAGCAGTGTGATGCGGTGGTCAAGAGGGCGAATGCCACCCTTGGTTGCATAGCCAGAAGTGTGGCTGCTAGATCAAGAGAGGTATTACTACCACTCTCTACATCTCTGGTGTGCCTGCAACTGGAGTATTGTGCTCAGTTTTGGGACCCTCAGTACAGAAAGGATGTAGCCAGGTTAGAGTCAGTGCAGCGTAAGGCCACAAGGTTGGTGGCCGGTTTGCAGGGGATGCCGTATGAGGCGAGACTGAGTGAACTGGGTCTCTTCAGCCTGGAGAAGAGGAGACTCAGAGGGGATATGTTGGTGACATACAGGTATGTGAGGGGATGTCACATGGAGATTGGAAGAGTTGGGAAAATTTGGATAAATCCTTTCTGAAAAGCATTACTTTTTTGTGCTTTTGTATTGTGGGATCAAATCCTGTACTCCTTCTCAAAACCAAGCTAAGTCACTGTTTAAAATGGCATTGGAATTCAGTTTACCAGGAGGTATCTTCCTAGCCCAGAGGGCGTCATGTGCCCTGGTCATTCAGAATGTCTAGAGTCTAGATAAGGGTCTGAGTTCATAGTTTCTCAGTAGCTTAAATTTACATGTCTAAGCAAACCTGGAGATGGGTTCAAGTTACTCAACTAAAGTGTCAATACACTGCAATCAGAAATATTGTAACATCATTGTCTCTGTATGCTTGACTGACATTCCTTTATCTGTTTGGTATGTGATGACCTCAGCACCTTATTGTAATGTCTGCATTCTGTCATCAATTGCCCTGTACCTGGGAGGGTATAAATGCCCTGTAGTGGTATTGAAGCTTGGCAGCAGAGTTTACCTCTGCCTGACCGGTAATGCATTATTGTGAGTATGGACCCATGGGGAACCTGGGTATCGCAATAAAGCCAAGATGGTCTGGACGTTTGATGTTTCCCATGAACCTGAGTTTTATTTCCTCTTCTCAAATTGAGATTCTGGGATTCTAACAGTAGAGACCTGTTCTCCCCTGCAGAGGAAGGCAGGACGTGCTCCAACTGAGCAAAGCTCAGGGAGCCAAGGTTGCATTTGGATGGCAGGAAGCATTTGCTGACAGTCAGGACCCCGAGGGTGTGGAATGGGCTTCCACGAGAGGTCGTTGAGGTCCCATTGGTGAGGGTGTTCAAAGATAGGCTGGACATGCACATGGTGGGCATGTCATGAGCGGAGCTGGCTGGTGCCGGAGGTCAGACTAGATGGCCTGGGAGGTCCCTTCTGACTTGCTCTGTTTCTATGTTTCTATGTGATCTCTCTAAATATTTGGGATGACAAAAGAGCACTGATGTTCTTTGTTGTAAGCCATCCCAAGACATCAAAGTGGTGAACACTTGCTTTATTGCATATGAAATCCTACCTCCCTTCATGACTGTCATGCTGGATCTGGCACAGTCCACTCAGTCAAACCATACTAGCTCCATCTTACCCAGATCCAAGCGAAGGAAACCTCCTTTTGCAAACTGCTAAGCTAAAGGGCAGGTCATCTGGATGTTGGCATTGTGATGCAGATGCCTAGCTAGGGCATCCCAAGGCCAGGCACCTCTAATTAGCAAATCTATTAAAGAGTAAAGAGCCCAGGTAAGTGAACATCACTCTTCATACCAACCTCTGAAGAGTGGTCCTTCATGAGCAGGCCCTTCCTGCAAAAATGTGATGCCTCCTTCTGAGAGGACCAGCTGGGTGACTGTTTTGTAGCCTTTTCAGTGTCAGGCAAAGACTTGTAAAATTCTCTCAAACCTTTTTACTTGCTATTGTTGGGAAAATTTGGGTAAATCCTGTCTGAAAAGCATTACTTCTGTGTGCATTTGCATTGTAGGTTCAAATCCTGTCTTCCTTCTCAAAACCAAGCTGTCACTGTTTAAAATGGCATTCCCCCACTCCTTTCTCTCACCTTTAGCTGTGGGCTACAGAAGACAGGGCCATTCAGTCCAAATATGCATTGTTAAATAATCATTGTTGGAATCAGTATCTTGATAGCCCAGAGGGCTGCATGTGCCCTGGTCAATTCAGAATGTTTAGAATCTAGATAAGAGTTTGAGTTCATGCATAGTTTCAGTGGCTTGAATTTACATGTGTAAGCAGTCCTGGAGATGGGTTCAGGCTTCTGAACTAAAGTGTCAATTAGAAATATTGTAATCTCATTGTTACAGTATGATTGACTGACATTTCTTTATCTGTTCTGTATGTGATGACCTCAGAATCTTATTGTAATCTCTGCATTCTGTCATCAATTGCCCTGTACCTGTGTGTGACTGGGAGTGTATAAAAAGTCTCTAGTTCTGTTGAAGCTTTGCAGCAGAGTTCACCTCTTGCTTGCTCGGTAATAGCCTTATCGTGAGTCAACCGCGAGGCCTGGGATAGACAATAAAGACACTGAGGTTCATAATGATCAATCTTTCCTACGACCCCGTTTTATTTTCCTTCTCAAATTGAGATTCCAGGATTCTGACAATTTGGCGAAGAAGGTGGGATCGTGGGTTTTTGGCCCTTTATCCTGGGCAGGAGAGATGGTAGGTTTGGCCGAAATTCTCTCCACTAGGGGAGCACAGATACTGGCCATCTCTTCCGTTTTGCAGGCAGGTCAATGTAATTAGATCTGGGTTTGAACCTCATTGCACGTGGGCTTTCGTTGTGGACTCCCAGGAAGCATGCGGGTTTCAGAATCTCGGTTTACTATCCCATGGACACCTCTGCATCAAATTGCAGGGTGGGGTGAATGGCCATGGGTGACACCTGCGGGGTTGTTGCGGAAGCAAGCGTTTGGTAATTTGATTTAAAACAGCATGGTCAAACCTAACTAATTTGGCCTCAGCGGGCTCATTTGATTGCAATTGGCTACACCTCTTCAAAAAGTATTTGGCGGAAATACATTCTAAGGAGATGGAATAAGTTTTACTTTGGTCCAAGCTGGTGGAGGAAAAAAGCTAGCTAATATGGTTTTGGTGCACCAGGAAAGATCTACATGTGTGAGTATGTTTGTACTGGGGTTTGTGTAAAGTTTTATGTTCACTGTTTGTGAAAGTCTTGTGTTCATTGTTGCTGTCTGTGTTTTCTGTCTTGTCTGTTTGTATATAAAGTGTTCCCCTTTCTGGGAGGTAGGCATAGCCCAGAGTGGGTTTTGGGGGTTCCTCAGGAAATAGAAACTCCCCACGCAGCTGCACCAATCAGTCCTCCTCAGGGCATGGTTGAAAGCAAGGGTGTGGATGGGTGTTCTTGCCCCTGAGATGAGAATTTGTGAACCTGGCTTTGAGAAATAGATTCATGAGGTCATTTGCCTGAGCCCAAGCATGGCTGAGTCCGGCTGGGAAAAAGGTGATGATCAGGGAAATGTGTGTGTGAGTGAGATTTTTTCCTTTCCCCATTCCTCCTATATGAGCCAGAACTGGGAAGTAAGGAAATGTGTGGCCTTTGAATTGGACTTGCAAACACAGGTCCTACCCAGTTTTCTGGACATCCTCAATAAGCTTATCCTGTGTGAAAGCCCTGTATGAAAGAGGGGTTATATAGAAACATTTTTTATGCAGGTCCTTTCCTTGTCAGAAACTGGGAACACTGTTTTAATGTCTTTAATGTAAGTTTTTCTGCCTCTTCCATCTGCCTTACAACCCTCCTAGGTAGGAAGATTTTCTTGTTAGATTAAATAATATGCATTTGAAATTTCAGGAAGGGATGCTGATTGGCAGATGAAAGATGGAAAAAGAAGAGGGGAAAAAAAAAGTATATACTGTTAAATTCTCAGTAGGAATCCTGAAAGGATTTCCAGAGAGATAAAGGGGTTTTTCTTTTATATTGGGAACATTTTGCTGGTAAAGTCTTGAAAATTTAAATTGCTGTGTTTAGCAATTAGCCTGAGCAGTAGCAGGCTGGAATTCAACAGGGCAGAGTGTAAAATCAGGGGAAGACAGATTGCAGTTAACCATTGATAAATATTACTGCACAAATTGGCTGGTTTTTCCTCCCCTGTTGAACTTGCAACTGTTTGCAATGTGAAGTTTGAATGAAAGACAAAAAGATTTTTTTTCTGGATGTTATGTGTATGCCATGTGAGAATGAGAGTGTATTTGACAGGAATTCCTTGATTCAAGGGGTTCATGGTGCTTGGTGTGTGAGAGAATTTTAAGAGTTTTGGTAAATGGTGATCTGGTACTTTTTCTACTGGGAAAGAAAAAAATGAAAGAAATGTGTAACTTTTGGAGTAAAGACAAGAAAAAACAAATGGGGAAAAAAAGAGGAATAGTCTACCTTGCTAAGAGCACTCCCATTATTTAAAGAGACAGTAACTGCAGCCTCTTTGGGTTTGGTCTGGCCAACTGAATTCAGGGGGGATTTGTGCTGGAAATTTGGATTTCTTGACTCTGTGGGCTTGGCTATTCCACAGAGCCAAGAAAAGGGGGGATGCTCTGGCAGGAAAGTGCCACCATTTTGTGAGTACTGCAGAAGCAGCACACACACAGCCTCTGAGCATGTGCAGAGTTCAAAGTACTTTGGGAGCTTTGAGCAGCTCTGCTTCCAGCAGCATCTGGAGGCGGGCTTGCACTAGTCCTCAAAAGAAAGTTTTTGAGTCTCTAGAAAACTCAAAAGAAATCTTGGTGTCTTGTGTGTGTGTGTGTGGGGGGGGGGGCGAGTTGTGTAACTGAGGCAAAGCATTTGAGGTTCTTTGAGTATTCAAAGCTTGTATTGCCTCAAGGAAAAATTTTCCATGGGAAGGTTTGGGTTAAAACAAAGACCCTTGAGCACTCTCAATGAGTAGCTAGGGGATTTTTTTTTAAGGAAGGGAATACTTCCAAAAAGCAATGTTGTGAGCAATTTGTGTCAGCCATCAAAGAGTTTTTTTCCTCTCCGATAACTTCCATTTTCTTATGCAACATGGATCTGGGTTTTATATATGCGTGTATAAGTTCTGAATTCTGAGTATACCATCTTGTTATTGCTATGTTACAACTGAATGATTGGGAGGGAATGAATGAAACTCTGGGACTGTGTGTGTGCACATGCACTCACATGCAGAGGGAAAAATCTTTTCAAATCAATGAGGCTACTTTTCCCTTTGAAGTTCAACAAAAAGTTTTTGTTTCCTTTTTCCCTTTTGCAATGTTGCCAAGTATTAATGATAATGATAGTAATAACGATTGTTACTGTTACTGGTGTTATTGATGGTGCTAAAAGAAAAATTTCCCTATAGTAGCTTAATGTTTGTTGGGGATTGAGCCCATTTGCCAGCCCAAGGATGTGGGCAGCTAAAATGGCAAGTTCTCAAAACTTCTTTCCATGAACATAAGCACTCATATGTTCATTTAAATGTTTGTGTGTGTTAACAATGGGTTGTTACATTTTGCATCTGTGTGGGAGAGTATCATCTCTGTAACAAGAAATTATTTATTTTATTTATTTTACAAATTTATATGCCGCCCCCTTGCAAACAAGCCTCGGGGCGGCTAACAACATATAAAAATACAATTTAAAACAATACACAATTTAAAACTGGCCCATCTCATGGTCTAAAAAGTAAAAAAATATAACTATAAACAATAAATAATCATAAATAACAATATCAAATTAGCAATATCAAATCAAAAATAACAATTAAAATATTTCTTAAATAAAAAGGTCTTCGCCTGGCGCTGAAAAGCAAATAATGATGGCACCAGGTGAGCCTCTCTGGGGAGCGCATTCCATAGGTGGGGCGCCACCGCAGAGAAAGCTCTCCTCTGGGTACTCACCCTCTTCACTTCTCTCACAGCGGGTTCCCGGAGGATAGCATCAGCTGCCGATCGTAAGGGGCAGGAGGGCATATATGGTTGCAGGCGCTCCTTTAGGTAGCCAGGACCCAAGCCGTTAAGGGCTTTATAGGTAAGAACCAACACCTTGAATTGGGCCCGGACTTCAATGGGAAGCCAATGTAGCTGACGGAGAACTGGGGTGATATGAGAACCACGCCCAGTCCCCGTCAGCACCCTGGCAGCTCTGTTTTGCACCAATTGAAGTATCCGGACCATCTTCAAGGGTAGCCCCACGTAGAGCGCATTACAGTAATCTAGCAGGGAAGTCACCAACGCATGAGTCACTGTCGCCAGGCAGTCGAACTCCAGGAAGGGAAGCAGCTGATGGATCAGCCGAAGCTGAAGGAAAGCGCTCCTCGCCACTGCTGACACTTGGGCTACCAAGGTCAGCTCCGGGTCGAGGAGCACTCCCAGGCTGCGGACCCTGTCTTTCAGAGGGAGTGCAACCCCATTTAAGACTAGAGTCAGGTCCCCCACTCTGAAGCTCGACCCACCCACCAACAGGACCTCCGTCTTGTCTGGATTGAGCCTCAGTTTATTGGCCCTCATCCAGCCCATTACCTTGGCCAGGCACCGGTTCAGCATAGCCACTGCCTCACCTGGATCGGTGGAGAACGAGAGGTAGAGCTGGGTATCATCAGCGTACTGATGATTCTGCAGCCTACACCTCCTGATGACCTCTCCTAGCAGTTTCATGTAGATATTAAAGAGCAAAGGGGACAAAATGGAACCCTGTGGAACTCCATGGCATAGCTGCCATGGCGCAGAGCCATAGTCCCCCAGCACCACCTTCTGGAATCGACCTGTGAGGTAGGAGCGGAACCACTGCCAAGCAGTGCCTCCAACCCCCAGACCCGCCAGCCTATCCAGAAGGATACCATGGTCGATGGTATCAAAAGCTGCTGAGAGGCCCAGGAGAACCAACAGGGATGCACTCCCCCTGTCTCTCTTGCTGCACAGGTCATCGTACAGGGCGACCAAGGCAGATTCAGTGCCAAAGCCGGGTCTGAAGCCAGACTGAAATGGGTCCAGATAATCAGTCTCATCCAAGAGTGCTTGGAGTTGTCCCGCCACCACCAGCTCCAGCACCTTGCCCAGAAATGGGATGTTGGGCACCGGTCTATAGTTGGTGACCACCTCTGGATCCAGGGAAGCCTTCTTCAGGACTGGCCAGACTACCACCTCCTTTAAAGGGGCAGGTACCTGGCCATCTCTTAAAGAGGCATTGACCACCTCCAAGATCCAGGGCACAATCCTGTCCTTGGTGCTCTTTAATAGCTAAGATGGGCACGGGTCCAGTAAACAGGTGGTTCAGCGTACCGATCTAAGCACCTTGTCCACATCATCAGGCCTCAAAAACTGAGATTCATCCATCAATGGGGGACAAGCCGGCACGGTTGGCCCCTTCCCAAGAGAATCTGTGTCAACAGTGGAGTCCCGCTCGTGACGAATGTGAGCAACTTTCTCCCTGAAATGCATGGCAAAGTCGTCACAGCGGGCTTTTGAGGGCGGCACCAGATCTTTAGTGGGGCCAGGTTTAATCAGCCCCTGAACCACCTGAAAAATCTCCGCTGGACGGCATTGTGAGGAGGCAATGAACGCGGAGAAGAATCGCTTCTTCACCACCACAGCATAGGCCCGATACTGGGCTCTAAGATGTGCTCGGTCGGATTCGTCTCATGATTTCCTCCACCTACACTCTAGCCATCTACCAACCTGCTTCATTGCCTGTAATTCAGGTGTATACCACGGGAATGAACGGGCTCTGCCCAGCTGGAGAGGGCGCTTAGGAGTGATTGTGTCGACAGCCCTGGTCATCTCCCCGTTCCATATATCGACCAGGGCATCAACAGGAGCACCAGCCTTGTCAACTGGAAAATCCCCCAGAGCCCTCAGGAATCCATCCGGATCCATCCAACTCCGGGGGCGGACCATCACAATCTGGTCCGCACCTTACAGAGGGAGAGGCCACTTTCGAGCTCAAACCTCACGAGGGAGTGATCTGACCATGACAGGGGTGTCAAACGTAAATTCTTCACCCTCAGATCACCCTCTTCCCGGCCCGTTGAGAAAATCAGGTCCATAGTGTGTCCACGTTCATGGGTCGGGCCGCTGACCTGTTGAGACAGCCCCATGGCCGTCATGGCAGCCATGAAGTCCTGAGCCACCCTGGAAAGGTTAGTCTCGGCATGGAGATTGAAGTCCCCCAGAACCAGCATCCTGGGGGTCTTCAACACCAGGTCCGAGATGACTTCCGTCAGCTCAGGCAGGGAGTCTGTTGGGCAGAAG
This sequence comes from Varanus salvator macromaculatus, assembly GCA_023646645.1. Lineage (NCBI taxonomy): Eukaryota > Metazoa > Chordata > Lepidosauria > Squamata > Varanidae > Varanus > Varanus salvator. The sequence goes on along the minus strand of JAIXND010000754.1, from coordinate 13,721,350 downwards.
GGTGCACGGTACACCAACAGAATCCCCAATCTGTCTCGGTTGCCCAACACCAAGTGGAGGCACTCCAGCCCCGGCCTCAAGGGGACAGAAAGTCCCGTGAGGGAAAAAGAAGCTCGATAAACTAAAGCAACCCTCCCCTCCAGGCGTGGATGGTGCTGAACTAAGTACCCAGGCGGGCACAGTTCTGAGAGGGCAACATCTCCCCCCTCCTCCGCCCAGGTCTCGGTGATACAGGCCAGGTCGGCCCCCTCATCCACAATCAAGTCGTGGATGAGGGTAGCTTTATTGTGGACTGACCTGGCATTAAGCAACAGCACTGTCAGGCCTGTGGGGCAGTTGACAAGGCTACCTGGCACCCACCGGCTGGGGGAATAACCAGAAGGAGGGACAGGTGTTAACCATCTGTCCCGCCTTCTAGGTGGGACCGTTAAGGCCCCACCGCTACCATAGTGACCATTGCCCATCACCACTCCTATGGTGGCCCCCACGCGCTCCCCAGGCAACATTCTTACCCTGACCAGAGATGGGCCCCTAAAAACAATTTAAAAACATTAAAACCACTAAAACCTCCACCTATCAACTGACCCCACCAAGAACTCGGCCCGCAAGAACTCGGCCAGGGCCCCTGGCCAGCCCAGCCCCCAAGCAGCCCCAACGGCCCTAACGGCGACCGCCCTTAGGCCGTCGCCCTTTGGCCGCTGGCCTGACGCTGCCGGCCCCAGATGCAGCCAGGGCTTTGAGGCCTCTCAGGTCTCTCAGCCGGCGCCCACTTCCAGCCACCGCCGGCCTTGGCCTCGCCCCGCCCTCCTCGGTGTACCTGCCACTCACGGCTTGAGGGGGCGGGCGCAGAGCAGGGGCCTCGGCGCTGGTGGGTGCCGGTGGGTGGGTGCTGCAGCGGCGGCCCGGTCTCTGGCACGGTGGCCGTGGTGGTTGGCAGCGGCCCAGCTCCCGGCGCAGACGGTCGGTCAGCGGCCCGGCTCTCATGCACGGCGGTGGTAAGGCACGGGGGCACGGTGGTGGAAAAGCTGCTCCTGCCGGCCCCCCAGGCGCTGCCAGGGCTTTGAGGCCTCTCAGGTCTCTCAGCCGGCGCCCACTTCCGGCCACCGCCGGCCTCAGCCTCGCCCCACCCCGCCCTCCTCGGCACTCCAATACACAATTTAAAACTGGCCCATCTCATAGTCTAAAAGTAAAAATATATAAATATAAAAAATAACAATAAATAAATAATAATGACAAAGACATGGAGGTTCATAACGATTGATCTTTTCTACGACCCCGAGTTTTATTTCCCTTCTCAAATTGAGATTCCGGGATTCTGACACTATATACTCTATTTCTACTATCCAGCTATGTCTTTAAATTACGTCTACAAATGCCTTTTAGTCTTTTATGCTAAATTGTGCTTCTGATAGCTCTTAGTTTTTTTATTGCATGTAACTGGATTTTATCAATTTGGTTTTGTTTTCATTTGTCTTTATCTATGTTACCCTGTGTACATTGGCTCCAGGGGAACTCCTGAGCTGAATAAATAACAACTACTTGGTAATTATCTTTCATGCAGCAAGGAAAAGCCTTCCTGTCTTCTCAGGCTATTAAAAATGTCAACATTTTTCAAAGTTATATCTTTTAATATCTTTTTGTATTTTTGTATTTTATTAGGTTAATCCCTACAATGTTGTTTATTGCCCTAGTACCTGCAATGTGATGATTGAATTTCTGCTGGGTTGGCACATGTATTAGATTTATTATTGCAAAATGCTTAGAAAAAACGATTTTATGGGGCATTTAAGGAGCAATTTGATGGCGCCTAGACCTTGTCTGACAGGCCACAGGATCCTAGGGATTCCTGCCCTGAGGCAGGGGCCAGTGCTGGAATCTTGGCAAGAGGAACCAGAGATCTGTCCTCAGTACAGTTGGCGTAGGAAGAACCACACTCAGAAATTCAACCTCCGAGGGGGGAAAGGGGCATTCCCATGGGTGAAGAAGAGACTAGGATAGCCAGGGAACGAGCCACCCTGAGCCTCTGGCTACCACATTCCTTCTTGCTCTGAAGCCCAGGTAATGAAATAAGCAGTGGGCTGGATGCACAAGTGAAGCCTGCTTCCACTGTTTCTCCCACTCTGCATTGGATGGTTGGAAGGCTCCCAGTTTATTTAGCAGAACATGAGGAAGATATGCGAGTGGCTGATGTGTTTGTGACTTGCCAGCAACTCACATGATTATTGGACCTCACCTTTTCTAGGTGAAAGGAGCTGGTTCAGGGATGGATCCTAAGCTCCATGGTGAGGGGTGTGCCCAAAGACAGATTTGGGACAGACAATGACAACTTGAAGGAAAGCAATTTGAAACACCTAGGTCCTAGGCTTATCATAATTGTGCCAGTCTTTAGCATCATATATCAATGAGCATACCCAGGAGCAATGAGCTGTGGGAAGGTATGGAAATAAGAAAACAAGGAAGGAGGACCAGCCCAATTAGGACCTGACTGATAAAAGCCTGGAGAAGATTTTAGCCTTGGGAACTGGCTAAAGCCACACAGAAGGAAAGAGGAGGCAGCTTGGAGTGATGAGAATAATGAGAAGGAGCAAGGATGATGAACAGTATCTGAAACAAGTTGGGATGAATGGAGGGTATACTTTGATTGGAAAGGAGAATATGCACATTGCTATTTACTTCCCATATTAATGGTCTCTAGCCTAGTTGCATATAAGTAGCAAGCTGGCCAGAGAAGTGGGGTACTGTCCTGTTTAGAGCATTGGCTGGGACTTGGGGGATTTGACTTGTAGTCTCTGCTCAACCATGGCACTCACTGGTTTTCAGCCTAACCTATCTCACAGGGTAGATGTGAGGATAAAAGGAAGAAGAGGAAGCCACCTTGCATTAAAAGGCAGAATAAAAGTAAAATAAATAAAGACACAGTCTGGAACATTCTGTTCTAAATGCTCACTGGGAGATGGACCAGAATACCTCACCAGCATTTGATGACATTTGCTGATGTCACTGAAACATTTTTGTTGTTGGTTTGCTTTGCTTCTGTAGAATTGTTTCATCTGAGCAGGAAGTGATGACTTTGTAGCATAGTCCACATAGGCTATTGCATCGCATCTTTTCAGGATGCTGACCTCACCATGGCCACAGAAGGAAGGCATCAGGACCAATGGGCACACACAAGTAGGCATGCACACACATTGGACAGTAGCCAATATGGCACTTTCACTAACAAATTACATGGTGCTAGTAAATACAAACTCTAGGAAAAAACAACTTGCTGGCACTATGGCTTTTCTGGGAAAAATAATGAAACCATTATTTTCTTTCCTTCTGAAAGGTATTTCCCAAAATGGATTGTGCAATTGACATTTTTATTCGCATTCTCTAAATTTTTGGCTCCATTATGAGGTTTGTTCTCTTTTGTGATGTTTTCTAGTGGGACCTGCCTGCCTGCCTTTCTGCCAACATTAAGATGCTTCCAGATGGAGGGCTTCTGGAGCTATCAGTTAGAAGCTCTTTGGCAGCTATTCCATCTCTTTCTGTGTAATAGATTTCTGCAGTAAGAAAAACAACCAAAAAAGTAATGGGAAAACATGGGAGGGCTACAAGTGAAAGACATTCCCTGGACATCCTGTAACAGTATGCAGATGATATAGGTTGATGATTCAATAAAAACCTTGCAAGGAAACATTTCAAAATGCAAACTGCATTTTACCAGCTGTATTTGTCCCTATGCTTGCCTAGTTTTCCTTGAATTGGTAATCTTGTATTTGGAATGTTCCTCTTCAGGTCAGTTCCCCTATGATGGAACAGTCTTGCTAACAACAGCAGTAGCAACAACAACCATCCCTGGATCTAAAAAAACTTGCATGCCACGAAGCATCTCATTTTCTGTGGAGTGGATTTGTTTGTATGCAATGAATGGAATCATGTGAACTTGCAATCGGAAGTGCTGCAGTCTCACTGAGAATTATTCCCATCTCACTGGGAATTAGGGCATGGAAAAGTGGTAAAACCGGGTGGGATGCCCCACATTGCCCTCTTCAGACTGCATATTACGTGCCTGGAGCGGTAAACTACAGGACATTCTGTGCAACCACCACATCAATGTTTCCCATACATAAATAGAACAGTAGTGAAAAAAGCAGCATACTTGCTCTGTGAAGCCCACAAAACCAGGGGCTAGGAACCTGGGATGGGAATAAGTTCTGCCATTTACAGAGGAAAAACAGTGATTCATTATCTCCTCTGATGCTTGGATTAGCTGGCAGGAGGTGAGGGGCAGGAGTTGGGGAGAAAGCTCTAAAAACATTTACATTTTCTTTCTCCAGATCAATGGACCTGTATTCAGCAAGTGCCCCAGAGATAACCCTAAGTTGCTGCAAGTGCCTGCATCAAACAAGGGCTCTCATACAAGTAAGGGGGTGGATAGAGGGAGATATTGCAGGAAGGCCTGTACCAAGCAGACTGTATTTCTGAGAAATCAGCTTTTCAAATATTTCTTCTTATTTGTGTGAATGAGAAACAGAACAACACAGGAAAAGTTTATTCAAATTTTCTAATTTATGTTTGCTCACTTCCTCAGCTGGGCATTTTGCCAGCAGTGGCCCATGATTGGGCCCAAAGCTGCACTAGACACTCCCTTGGCTAACTGGTATGCACAAAACGGGGGGGGGGGGGGGGGGCGAACGGAAATTTGCAGATGTGCATTAGCAGGCAGAAAAGTGAGGTGATCAGCCATTCTTGTGCTTAACAGTTTTCTCCTGAAAATGCTCTTTCAGTAACCCAGTTCTCACTAACATGATGCATTGCCAGGAGGCAAGGGATTCTATCGGATTTGAGAAGCAATGAATACAACAGTGTAGAAAGAAAAAGGGGATTTATTAAATACAATGACAAAAAACAGAATGTGCTTACAATACCCTTCACTGCGTGTCCCTTCTGCTCCTGGGAACCCCGAATGGTTGTGGGTGGACTCTATTAGCCAGTTATGCAGTGCTGCCTCTGCTGTCCCACCTGAGCTGATGGTCTCTTTTTTTAACAATGGCATCCCCTCAACTTTTCAGGGTATAAGACCAAGGTTACCCCTGGTGTTAATTGTGGGGTGACAGTGGGGATGGATGGCCAGTTGCTTGTACAGCGTCAAGTAGCAATATGAAGATTGGACACTTGTCATCTTCCCCAAACTCTCGTGTTGAGCTGGTGCCTAGTTTAAAGCAACACTCCCAAAATTCCAAGAGTTCAGCTCTTTCCCAATACTGGGCATGGGATGGAGGAACTGCAGCATGCCACTATCTCCTTGCAATAGAAGAATCACAATGGTCTTCCTCATGTTTTCCACTACATATGATTACAGGCTTTGCTACACAAGGAATTTCTGCACAAGGCACCACCAGTGTAAATTAGGGGGTCCTAATTTGACATTGTTATCCTCTCGGAGCTACTCCTATGTTGTCCAGCCATTTTCACAGCTTTTTTGAGTGAGGATAATGCAGTATTTTCCTGGATTACATTATTTGCTTCGGAAGCCAAATGTAAAGTCTAAACCATGCTTTATGCCACACCTCCAACTTGTACTTTCTATATGTTCCTACATTTTCCATTATAAAGGCATAGAGGAAAACTCCCAGAGGTAAAGAAAAAATGGCAGACAAAGCCTCAGTAAAGTACAGTAGTACCTCGGCTCATGAATGCCTCAGTTCACGACCAAATTGGGTCACAAACAGAAATTTCAGAAAAAAATTGCCTCAGTTCGTGAACTCTGCATTGGGTGATGGTTGCCGCACGAACATGATTGCGATCGCGCCCATCTCCCCCCTAGCGTGATTGCAATTGCGCCTGTCTTCCCCACCGAGCACGATCACGACCGCGATTGTGCCTGTCTCCCCCGCACCCCGAGCATGATCATTATCGCACAATTATCGTTTGGACTCTCCCTCCAAACAATAATTCTCCCCGCCTCCCCACCAGGTTAGTGTTCTCTACTGTACTTTGTTACTTTGTTGTTTTTTGGTACTTTGTTTCAATTTTTGTGATTAAAAATATTTACAGAATGGAGTAATCTTCTTTACATTGAACCTTATGGGGAAATTTGACTTGGCTCATGACCAATTTGGGTTGTGACCAGAGTTGTGGAATGGATTAAGTTCCTGAGCCAAGGTACCACTGTACTGGGTTAAATGCCTCATGTATAGAAGCCCAAAAAAGGAGAGCTGAATGGGTGGGAAGTTTTACTTTGTCCTTGGTGTCCTCTTAAATTAGAAATGCTGTTAGTAGCAAAGGCAAGTAGCAAGTATCAAAACTTACAGAATGAGGTTGATTAGTGATAGTACTAGTGGTGGCAGAAGTAAAATAAAGGTTACCCTTTATAGTAAAGTAAAGGTTAAGTAGTAAAGTAAAGGTTTCCCTCGCACGTAAGTACTAGTTGTGTCCAACTCTATGGGTGGTGCTCATCTCCATTACAAGCCGAAGAGCCAGTGTTGCCTGAGGACTCTTCTGTGCTCATGGGACTTGCATGACTAGATGCTTTCGTGCATGGAACACTGTTACCTTCCCACTGAACTGACACCTATTTATCTACTTGCATTTGTATGCTTTCAAAGTGCTAGGTTGGCAGGTCCTGGGGAAAGTAACAAGAGATCACTTTGTTCCGTGGCACTAGGAATTTGAATTGCTGAACTGCTGACTGTCAAGAACCTCATCATCTTACCCACTCAGCCACCACACCCTAGTAGTAAAATAATAATTATAATTTAAACATAATCACTTAAGATCCATTATTTCTGATGCAGATGCTTCCTTTGTTTACGGCTGGCCTGGTCAGCTTCTGTTCAGACAAGGGTTCAAGGGCTGGAGTGGCATTTCGCCCCACACACTGCACTTCTCATGAGTGGTCAGACACCATTGCAGAGGTAGCACCATCTAGCAATAAGAGCTTCTCAGTTATGGAAATACATGCTGGAAGTAGTATTTCTTGCAAACACATACATTTACACATTGCAAGCATATTGCATGCAGAATAAAGAGGGGCTGTCTCTTCAAAGAAGGGACCCTTGCTTTCTTGCAGGTGCTTTACATTACACCAGGGGCTCTTGTGTTGTATGGCCGTTTCTGTAGCTTTTTAAAAGAGGATAATGGTGTTGGTTGTTTTTTGTTTTTTGGAATAAAACCATTATCTGCTGCAGAAACCATATGCAAAGTCTACATTCTGCTCTATACCACAGTGCCTCCTTGTGTTGTGAGATGGAACATAGAACAACAAACAGAAAGGCAAAGAAGAAAACCCTGGGTCGTGCAAGCAGGGAGGGATACAAAGAATAATGCAGTAAAAGGATGTTCTTTCCCAAATAAAAGGGAAGAAGTCTTGGTAAAGCTTTGGACTGAATGCCACATGTAGAAAAGCCCTCAAAGGGAAAACCTCATTCCATTCCCTTTCTGCTACAGCAATAAAGAAAGCAATAATAAAACAAATAGCATAAAATAATGAAATAGAGAATGAAACAGAATGGAGCAGGAGATTAAATGTTCCTAATAATCCAGGATCAAGGGGGTGACAATCCTATTTTTAGGAGCACATATGCATACTTTTGTATTGAAAAATCATGAATCATTGATCTTTATGCAACAACCTGGCATTCAAAAGCAGCACCACAAAACTCAGCAGCAAGCTGGCACGGAAATCCACATCATTATGTTTTACAATGGGATGGGTACTGTTTGCATCCCCCATCTTTTCCCAGAAAGACAGGGGGAAGATTATATCCCCCCCCCCATATGTAAATTGTAGATAGGCTAAATAAGGAATGAGAGAATCAGTGGAACACTGCTGGGATGATGATGCTGATGCTGATGCTGCTTCATCTGACTTCTGTGAGGAGACTCTATGGAGACTTTTCTGGAAGTGAGGGCTTTCCCCCCATCATTTTAGAATTTGCTGTTTCCTGATCAAAGGTCATCTGGACTTCAGTACCAAGTCAGGGCAAGAATACAGTAGGCTGCAAAGGCAGTTTGTGTCTAGTCAGTTTTCTTTGCCAGTGGATGGAATCAAATATTTGGTCAGCAGTCAGGGCACAAACTGGAGACTCCTCTGTGGAGAAGATGGACAACAGATGGATTAGACTGGACAGTTCCAAGATGGACCAAGAGGATCAACTAAGGACTCTGATAAAATTAGACAGTTTGCATCAGGCAAGTGTTCATAACTTTAGTAGAGAGAAGATGTAGCTTAAGATCTGACATATGCTATAAGGATGAATGAAACAGGCTAGCCGCTAGCTGGAAAAAGAATGCGTTGTTCTTGGTTTTTTTCCCTTGTTTGGTTTAAACTGTGCTGGAAAGAGTCACAGACTCTGCTTAATGTGTAGTTTCAGCACCATATGCTATATGTCTAACATAAAATGTTAATCCCCCCACCCCCAAAATGGCTTCAGGTGATTTATATGAGGTTCTGGCCTGATATCTACACAATGTCTCAAGGAAGTTAGGATGAGGTAGTGACTTGCACCAGGCCACACAAAAGCCTTCCAATGAACCCCAAATTTCCCACTGCAAGTGTAAAATTCCATGCATTCCATCTGCTGGGTTCCACCTCCCCCAGCCTATGGTAGCTCTAACTGCTACCTTTCCTGTTACACTCATGATGAGCAACAAAGGAGTAATTTCCTACTGCAACTCTGGCCAATATACTTTCTATTTTTCCAGAATACCACTACACTGCAACCCACTGAGAGGGCACCCCAGGGCCATAGGGAATGTTGAATCTCTCCACTGTGGGGATAGGAGCAGTGATCAAGAGGTCCCTTCCTTCAAGGGGGAGACTGGCCCACAGAATGCCCCTCTGAGGATGGGTCTACCCTGACATATGCATTCTGATAGTGGAAAGAAAGGAAAGGAGGCGAGTTGGAAGATGACTACAGTCTTCTCAATCCCCAACGATGTTCCCAAACTGGGTGCAGGTTTGCACTATCTCTGGAGCTGGTTCAGTGAAGGAAACATTGGGTCCCTTCTATTTGGAAGAATGAGAGAAACAAAAAGATCACAACTTCTTCATTTCTACCCTCCTGGCATGACTCTGGCCAGGCTTTGGGTGCATCATTGCTTCTGATATTGCAGCTCTCTGCCCCTAACAGTAGGATGCTGTATTGGTGATGTGCATGAGGTAAACTACAGATGGACCTAAAAAGATTTAAATGATGCTATAACCACAACCAATTGGATTAACCAATGGATTGAGAATCCATTCTCAATTGGAATCATGTTATGGAGCAATGAGGTTTAATTTTTTCTCCTGCATGATTTTCCTGATGAAATTACCTCCCTATGTTGCCTTTCCTATAAGCTGCCATTTATTAGTTTAGGGTGATGATTTTCAATGGGTTAAGCCCCCTCCCCCATACTGTGGTTCCTTTCCATAGCAGGGGTAGAGCTGGAGTGGCTTTTCATTTTTTTAAGGACATGGAAAATTACAATTGTGGGATTCTAAGATGCATTAAGCATGCAGCCTAATGCATATTTAGACAAAAATCCATAAATCCCAGAGTTCTGCAGTAAGCATGTATAGGATTGTGCTCCTATAGTATTTAGTATAAATAATGTGCTTTTGATCCTAGGGAGTGAGGCTACTAGATCACCTTTAGTGTGCCATTTCATAATAGCCATGTGAGAAGCTGCAGAGTCTGTGCAGGTGCTTCTTCCACAACTATCCCTATCAGGCCACGGAGTGTCAGCAAAGCAATCTGGCAGCACCTTGTTCGGACACTGTTTTCTCTTGTGAAGCTCCAGCACCCTGCTCTGGAATCCAAATACAGGTTCAGCCCACATCTGCCAGCACCAGCCACAGGAGCAGAGAGGAGACACTGGACAGTGGGTGTTCTTCTCTTGGCTTCTGTTGGCTTCCACTCCATGGCCCTGTACAGATACCAGAATGTTTGAAATCAAAAGCTGGCTTTGGGAGCAAGCCCTGTGGACTAGGCACAGAATGAAGCTAGGAGGCAGCCATATAGAAAGCTGCTTAGGTTTTTGCTCACCCTTTAGCATACAGACTCATCAAAACTTATCCTAGACTTTTTCTGAAATTTGCTGCAATATGCATTGGATTCTGTGAAGCAAAGCTCTTTCCCATGATCAATATGGACCCAAGTTTCCTTATTTACTTCCTCTGCTCACCACAACTCATGTCACAATAGGCATCCTTTGACTCCTTGCTTGTGTGCATGATTTTGGAGAGGTTACAAATGCCTCTCTGAAAGGAAAAGCATTCTGAGGACTTTTTTTCCTTTTGGAAAGACTAGTTATCCTTAAATTTACTGAGAGGAGGGCATGTACTTCTGTTAATCTGTGTCCTTCTCTTTGCCTCAAACTTCTCAATTTTAAATTGCTCCAGAACCTTACTTTTAGCTGACTATTAATGTGCTTTATTGAGGAAGCAAGACAGAAAATGAACTGAGATGAAGTTACTTCAATCTGTGAAGTCTTTTACATTCTTCTTCCACATTCACTTCATGATGGGCTGATAGTCCACTGCCACAAATGCCATAGGGCAACAGGGAGAGTGTACATGATTGATCAGAATGCATGCAAAGGTCATGCTTTTTAATGCCCTCGCTGCTTTAGGGGAGCAATTTTGGTGATAAGCTTCAGGCAATTGACTCTCAAAGAATGAAGACAAATGTAACATTTATACTGTGGTAAAGCTGGCTGCAATCTTTGATGAACACATACAGCCCTCCCTTGCAGGGTTCACATCTAAAGAAACCAGCAGCAAAAACTAGCTGTGGCCAAGCCTTCCTGCTCTGCCCATGGCCATGTTAGAGATTTTTGGAGCAGGCTTGAGTGCACTGGGTAGCCATGTCATTAATTACTTTTGCCAGCAGCAAAATTGGTCTGATATATTTTAGAGTCACTACAAACCCCCACCCTTTTTGATCAGAGGCAAGTGCAGAACAAAGAGATCATGGATATCACAGGAAGCAATAGTTGCTCGATAGACTTAAACTGTATATTTTAAAATGCAGCAATGCAAAAGAACACCTCAAGTCTCCAATATTGTCTCTTCATAAGAGAGTTGGTTATATAGACAGCGTACTTGATGCTTTCCTCTCAGGAAGGGGTGGTTCTGGACGTGAACTAAATGGTGCCGTCTCCTCCTGGAGCATATTGGGAGACACAGGAACGGCGGAGAGTGAGAGCATCAGGCGTGCTGCTCTTGTGCTTCCGACTCTCTTGCTTGAAGGCCAGAATCACCCTACTAGGGGGCATACACTTCTTCAGCGGTTGTATCTCCCTTCCCACACCCCAGCATAGACAAGTCCATGCAGCTGTGATCTGGTGAGGTCAGGAGGTTCAGAGACTTTCGTTCACAATGCTTGCCATGAGGCAGGAGACAGGGCTGGGCAATACTGAAGCCTGCCTGGCCAAAATGCCACTTGGGGCTCAAAGTCACAGGGGATGAGCGAGCTGCGCCTCCCTCCTCAGTCCTCCTGCTGGTGTCCCAGGGGACACTGCAGGGCACTGAGAGAGCTGGATGTAGCTGGCACTTTTGGCCTCTGCCCTCTGTTTCCCTCCTGGCGCACCTGCTGATGTGAAGGGAATGGGGCTGCTTGTGCACATCTACAGCCCACCGGCAGCCGGCCCACCATTCCGCTGACAAGCGCTGGGGAAGCCCCTCTTGATGCTTGGCAGGCAGGCGGGGAGGGCACCTCTGCAGGTCAGCGGCCCTGTGCGGATGTGGGCCCTGCAACGTGCGAGGGCAGCGCATCCAGCCGGGTCTCTCTGGAGGAGGGCGAGCCCCACACAGCTGGGCCTGGGGCTGTGGGCTCCCAGGAAGAGACCCTGCCAACTCCATGGGCCCAGCTTGCAATCCGCTCCTGTGGCTGGCAAGGCACTCTCAGGTGGGACCGGGAACCAGTCCTTCCATGCACCGCTGCCTCCATCCCGAGGTGCCCTGGGCAGGAAGGTGCAGGCCCGCTGGGCAAGCGGGGAGGCACACAGGGAGGGCCTGCACTTCCCACACAGAGCACTAGTGGGGGAGAGGCATGAGAAGGGAGGAGGTCCCCTTGCTCCGCTGACCGTGGTGAGACCCTCTCTGTCTTCCCGCTTGACCGTGCTTAGTGTATCATTCAGATTCAGATGACATGCTTGGCCATGGGAGGGCTGCTAAACACCACAACAAGCTCCAGGCAGGGTGAGATGGCATACTAAGGCACCTCTCCCGCCATGCCTTAGTGTGACTATGGTCTCAGCGATCTGAGAGAATGTCAACCAACATTCATAAAGAAAGTTGAGTGTAAAACCACAAATCTCTACTTTCACTGTCATGCTTCCGTAAGGCCTGGGTTCTTTCATAATTGATGCAGACAACAGATCTCCTTAAGTGGTTGAGCCTTGGGAAGCCTCAAGAATCAAAGCAGGAACCTGATGAATGACCTTGCAAGATTTAGGCAACCCCAGGCCTTCTTAATAGGAAGGTGAGCCTAAGAATGGGTAGGAAACATGTCACTTCCACCCATCATCACAAGCTAAGCCTCTTGGTTTCTGCTTCTAATGGTGCCAAAGACTTTTCCTGTTATTCAGGACACCCAGGTCTCATAGGGGTCAGACCCTGAGGGAGTGGGACCTGGTGACAATTAGTGAGCTTTTAAGAAATTTCAGGACTCTCCTATTTCAAATCCATTTCAGGATTATGCGCTGTTCCCCAAGTGTTTTGGAACTATATTTATTATGTCAAGATAACGATATATGAGTGTACTGACATCCCCACTGTCACTTCAAGGATAAAACTCCCCAAATTATACTAAGAATTGAAGTGTTCTTTGAAAATGTACAGGGAGAAAAGAGGCATTTCTAGCAAAATAACAGCAGAAAACACAAGCCACTATCTTGAAATAAGTCATACTACAAATTGCACAATGATTCCCAAAGTTTGCATGATCTGTATTTCAGCTTCCTGTGACATCATTTTATAAACTTTGCAGGAGCAAATATTACACCCTCACATGCTCTTTTCAATTTTTATCTGTGATACTCATTTACTCTAGAATGACCAGTGCTGTAATGAATTTAAAAACAGAGAGGATGCTTGAATTTTTTGGGAAGAGGTGCTAAGAAACTATATTTCTCAGATCATTCAGCAATTCAAATTGAATCTAACCTATTGCTGCTGTTTGCAAAATGGCATGAAGCTGGCATTTGGGAGTGTGCATTTATAAAGCATGCACACTAGTGACAAGTTGTACCCTCTTACTGAGATATATAACTTCTAGACAAAAGAAGAGGACTGAAACTTTTAAAAAAATAGTAAAGACTTTCAGCATTCCCTGAATTTTCCCATTAAGCAGAGACCAGTCAGTTACATGGGATCTACCAATGGCAGAACCACAGATTCACTTCTTACTTTTGTGAGATACAAACCTCGCTGAGACGGAATCTAAGTAAATGCAAGCAAAGTTTATTGAAGCATTTGCAAAGGCTGGCTAAGAGTCTCAGTTGCCTGAGGAGCAAAGAGCAATTTCTGCATGGTATACATAGGTTTATATACATTCCTTGTCCCGACGCTCAACACTACCTCTGCTTCACCATTGGCTGGTTACTATCGGGTGAACAGTCTGCTCATGACACCTATTCTTGGAATATTTGCAAAACCTTTCACCACCTTACTGCCTCTTTTGCTTCACTTGGGGACCTTTGCGGTTAAGTTACCTCACCCCAGTTACCTCACCCTAACAGACTAAGTCTTCTTATTTTTCTAAGTGGTACGTGTCAATCCTTTTCTTAGAAAATGGTTTCTATAAAATAGCTCTGTTTAGGCCCTTTTTAAAAAGATAGAATTCTTTTACCCTGTTTCTCACAATCCTCCCTTTTCTTTTCAACATCTTTTATCTTTTTAAACTGTACCTCTATTTGTTCCAACAGCTTCTCGTTATCCTTTTGGTTCTTTTCTTCCATATTCAAGAGCATAATGGGGTCTCCTTTATTTCCAGGTTGTACCACTAAGGTCATGCCTTTTATAGTGCTTACTACTATACTACGTATTAGGGGAATTAGGCAGGGGAGGAGGAGAAGACCCAATACAAGCTAACCTGACTATTAATACTACTTTGTCTCCAATCTCCCAGTCCTGTGGTTTCCAAAATTCCCCTCCACTTCTGAACAGGAACATGGGCTAATTTTCGCATTCTATCAGTTATTTCTTCTATCACTTTTCCAGTGTCATCTGTTTGGAGTCAGCAGTTAGTAAGATTAAATTTTCCACACACATCTCCTTCTGCAGCTAATAGGTAGTCCAAAGCTAGATGATTCTGGTATACGGCTGCCCTCATCTGGGCATTTTGTTTAGCCAGTATGTTTAGGGCTATTGAGGTTTCATTGGTAATTACTTCTAATACTGCCTGTAATTGAATAATTCTATTAAGCATGTATGCAGGGGTTCAATACTCATACATGCCATCTTCAGCCCAAGTAGCTGGTCCATAATATTGAATTATTCTTTCTGGGGGCCACTCGTGATCCTTCCAATTTCCAATCTTCAGGTTTGTCCTTATCTCTCTTTACTTCTCCGTAAATCATCATATACTGCCACTCCTAATCTCTCTCCCTTGGTTCCTGGAATCAGGAAAAATCTGGGCCTTATTGTTCCCAAGACACAGGCCCCACACCATCTGTCTGGCAAGGAAGGGTAGGCGTACTTAAGACACTTAAGGACATGTCATGAGCGGAGCTGGCTGGTGCCGGAGGTCAGACTAGATGGCCCGGGAGGTCCCTTCTGACTCGCTCTGTTTCTATGTTTCTATGTTTCTACTTTCTGCAGATCCAGTATACACCTGCTGGTGCTTTCCAAATTATAGAAGCATTATGCCCTTGAGTCCAAGCCTCGTTCAGGTGGCTGTTCACAGGGAAAGGGTTCCCTTCTACGACTTCAGATGGAACTGGGGTGGGATACCACAAGGAAGTTTCGTTTACCTCATATACTGCTTCACATACCAAACTCCCCACCTCTCTATTGAATTGGTTTCCACATGTCCTGCTGATACATGTCCTTCCTACTATTGAGGTTGCCAATCCCCAGGCTGCCGAACTATAAGGGTCATGAAACTTCATAAAATCAATCAATGTTAGATTTTTCAGGTTAATTTCCTGAGCCTCCCAAGACCATTTTTCTCCCATATTGGTTCCACCACAGACATAGCAGTTGGTCACATTCAGGGAGCTAGCTATTTTCTCAGTCAAAGTCATAAACATATTTTTCGCACCTCTTACAAGAGCCCATTCCTTTGTTCAACTTTCTGATTCCTGAAGTGTCTTGTAAAAGGAGTTGAATAGCCTATGGGTTTGAGTTTGTGTCCAATTGACCACTCTCAGGGTCAAGAGGGTGGTCGAATCTTTTCCTTTCCCATCCCAAATCCCAAATGCTGGGTCATTTCTCCCTTTTTCTGCACCATCTCTAGTACCGCAGGAATAACTTGTATTATCACAGGGTTACAGTTAAAAAGAGTGCAGCCCTGGGAGTCTTTCCTTTTGCATCTTTATAATTTCTCCTTGCATATGCCCATAGTCTCCCATGCTCCAGCTGATGCAGCTCCACCCACTACATTCCTGGGGGCTATAGCAGGGGGACCCCTGAGTGAAAGGATAGGATGACCAGTATACATCTGTTGGCTTCTCCCTGCACAGATACTTATGGTTACTATCATATGCCTTTACCCATCCCATGTTGCCACAGGAATCCTGAACCTTATTTAGCCCCAGCACATAGCAAGCATCAAAGGTCAAATTGGCAGTCTTATGCATATCAATTATCTGGACCGACGTTATGAGTTTCTCATCGCCAGTCCATTTCTCGTCTGCTATCGCTGATCTGAGTTCCAGGTATGTTTTATATGGGGGTACCTTGGGGTCATAGCAAATGATTCCTCTAGTGGTGTTACACATAGAGTAAGTTACCCCTTTATGTCGGCATTGCCCCACCAGATTTCCACAATTATACTCCATATGATATACCAATGTCTGCTTTACCTGGCCCCAGTACTTAGTCTGTTTTATACACGAGGTACAATCCCCCATCTCTTCTGGGTGTTCGCTCCAACTCATCCTTCCCAGAATTAGGAGGAGGAGGTACTTCATGATGAGTACTATCCCTATCTCGAAGGTTGTATTGTCTCAATCCTTCGTTCACCGTCCCCACCCCTTTCTTGGGGGTCAACACTTCTGAGGATCAGGTTCTCTTTCATCTAACCAATCCTCCCGTGTTGATTCCCCTAATTTCAATCCAAGTCTTCAAGGAGCCTTATTCCCCACTCAAGGTTCTGATTAAGGGTTAGTCTTTTCTTGGGGGTTCTTCAAATTACTCCGGATGTACGTTTTCTATTATGACTATATCACACTCTGTTAGGCAGTTTTCATGTAATGGAGCGCAGTTGGGGCAATGGCTACAACAACACTCTGTGATACATTCACAATTACAAAACCAACACATCAAATTCTTCTTTCGTCTCTCCTTCCTTTTCTGGGCAGCACTGCCTGGGTAACCACTCCCTCTTAAATACACACAGTATGAACAGGTGAATAATTAAACATAAAGCCCACAGCGCCCAACCCCACCACTCAAACATTCATTCATTTTACTGTCAATTTTAGAGGGTCTGGGTGGGCCTGTACAGTCCATTCAATAGGCTCGGGTACCAGCCATTTTACTCTAATGTGGTATGTCCACCCCTTTTCCTTTGTTTGGACTGCAGCCTCCGTCATAAGGATAACCTGGAATGGACCTTCCCACACTGGTTGTAGCTTCTCCTCCTTCCACCCTTTTACCAGGATCCAATCTCCTGATTTGAACAGATGTGCCTGGAAGTCCAGAGGTGGTGTCTGGGCCAGGAGTCCTTTTGACCTTAAATAGAGAAAAGACTGGGACAGTCCTTGTATATATTTTCTTACCACTTTATCTTTTAATCCAATTCTGGGTAGTCCCATTTTCCCTTGCTAAGGGATCCCAGGCTAAGCCAGTCATATGGGGAACAGCATTTCATATGGGGATATGCCAATGTCCCTCCTACGTTTGGTTCTCATTCTCAGTAGGGCTAGAGGTAAACACTTGGTCCATGGCAAACTCAGTTCCAACATCAATTTTGATAAAGTTTGTTTTATCGTCTGATTGGCTCTTTCCACTTTTCCTGAGGAAGCTGGATGCCAGGGAGTGTGATAGTCCCACTCGATTCCCAAAGCTTCCATCAATTTTCTAATAACCAGTGCCATGAAGTGCGTACCTTGATCACTATCAATCTGCTCAATTATTCCATATCGTGGTATAATATGCTCTAATAGTATTCTACAGGTAGTATTTGCATTTGCCTTAGGACAAGGGTATGCCTCTACCCATCCTGTTAGATGGTCAATGATTACCAACAGATACTTAATCCTGCCTACCATTGGTAACTCAGTGTAATCCACTTGGATATGCTGAAAAGACCAGATTGCCAGAGGTCTCCCTCCCCTAGGGTTTTCTCTCATGGCCTTCTTGTTTACTTTCGCGCATATAACACACTTCCTAGCCACTTATTCAGCAATTGTGAACATTCCCCGGCAGACATACGTGTTCCTAACCTGATCCACTAATGCTTGAGTTCCCCAATGACTCCCTTCATGCAGTCTTTCCATAACATTCCTCATCATGGCCTTATGCAGGACTTGAACTCCTGAAGGTAAGATCCACTTCTTTTGTTCTTTCTCAAATCCTTCTTCTTCTAACCTCTCCTTCTCTTCTTCACTAAAAAGTGGTTCCAAGTCCTTCTTCACCCATGGAGTCAATACCAATAGTTTTTCTTCTACCTCCTCACTGCCTTCTGCTGCTTGTTTAGCCTCTCAGTCCGCCATCTCATTGTCTTCAGATTCCCTCGTCTTCCCTCCTTTGTGGGCTTCTACATGAACTACTGCTAGTCCCTTTGGTAGCCCAGCCTCCACTAAGATTTGCCGTATCAACCCTACTTTATTGAGTCTCTTCCCTTACTGTCTATCAGTCCTCTTTCTTTCCAGATTTTTCCAAAGGTGTGTAAAATTCCATGTGCGTATTTGGAGCTGGTGTAAATGGTTCCCACTTCCCCTTCCAAGACCCTTAAGGCTTGCCGTAAAGCAAACACCTCACAGGGGTAACACCAGGACGGGGGTAACTTTCCTGCTTCCACTATCTTTTTGTCTACCCCGTCGATAATGGCATATCCATTATGTATTTTTCCCTCTATTACTCAGGAGGATCCATCTATAAATAGATGTTTCTCCCCCTCTATAGGATTGTCTTCTAGGTCCTCCCTTATTTTAGTTTGCAGGTCTATGGCTTCTATACAGTCATGTTCCAATTCCTCCCATTCCTGTCAAATACCACTTAGAAATTCTGAGGGATTCAGATTATTGTCTACTGACAGAACCAGATTACTCTGTTCCATTAGGATGGCCTCATATTTCAAAATTCTCGAATCAGTCAGCCACCGGTGTGCTCTTTGGTGCAGTATCATTCTGACCTGATGTGGACTACTTACTATCAATGCTCCACCAAAGGTTAGATTCCTGCTTTCCTCCACCAACAGAACCATGGCTGCAACCACCTGCACACAAACAGGCCATCCTCTTATTACTGGGTCCATTAATTTCGACAGGAAAGTGACTGGCTTCCGTCTCCCTGCCCATCTTTGGGTGAGTACCCCTTTTGCTACCCCATTTTCCACTGACAAATAAATGAAAAGGCTTCTTTAGGTTTGGTAAACATAGCACTGGAGCAGTTGCCAATGCTCTTTTTAGTTGTTCAAATTTACTAATTTCCTCTTTAGTCCACTTAATTTTCCATGGCTGATCATCCATCAGGTTTTCATACAGGAATTTGACTTTCCTGGTATAATCCTCTATCCATATTCTACAATATCCTAGGAGTCCCAGAAATTTTCTGACTCCCTTTTTGTTCTTCAGTAAGGGTTGGGTAACAATTCCTTCTATTCTGTCAGTGGTAATTCTTTTGCTGCCTTGACTAATCAAGTGTCCCAAATATTTTACCTCAGTTTCTACATACTGTAGTTTCTTCTTTTGCACCCTAAGTCCCCTTTCTCCTAGGAAATTTATCAACCTATTGGTATTGTTTTCTACTTCTTCTTTCTTTTCTCTGGATACTAGTAAATCATCCACATACTGGATGAGTGAAATCCCTCTTCTAGACTCAAATTCTGACAATACTTGTTCCAATACTTGACCGAATAGGTTTGGGCTTTCCGTGAATTCTTGTGGTAGGACTGTCCACCTATATTGCTGCTTCCTTCCCATGTCTGGGTCTTCCCATTCAAAAGCAAACATGTCCCTTGAGTCCTGGTCCAAGGGATAGGACCAGAAGGTGTCCTTGAGGTCCACCACGCTAAAGTACTTGTGTTCAGGGGGTATTCTACTTAGCAGGGTGTAGGGATTTGGGACCACGGAGTGTCTAGCCTCCACTATTTCATTTGGTTTCCTTAAATCCTGTACCAACTGGAATGAGCCATCCAGCTTCTTTACTGCCAGGATGGGGGTATTGTATGGAGACATAGTAGGTTCTAGGAGTCCGTCCTTGACTAGGGACTCCACCACTGGTTTCAAACCCCATCTCCCTTCCAGAGAGATATTGTATTGTCTAACTTTTACCTCTTGTGCTCCAGGCTTCAATTTAATTTTCAGGGGAGATATATTTAATCCTCCCCTATTTCCTTCCCTTACCCATACAATGGGGTTTATTTGTTTCTCCTGCTGTTCCATAAGAACTAGTATTTTATTCTCCATATTGAATTGTATTTTAACTCCTAACTTCTGCAAGACATCCCTTCCTAACAAATTTGTTCCTGCTTCAGGTATATATAAGGGGTTTATCTTCACAATCTCTTTTCCTAATTGTAATTCCACTTCCTCTAAGATTGGAACCGTGAAAGATTCTCCTTTGACACCGGATATCTTGAGGTTCCATTGACCCAGTCCTGTTCCTAGAGGTCTTTCACACAGGGAGGTCCTTGAGGCTCCTGTATCGATTAAAAAGACCATTTCCTGTTTCCTTGGTCCCACTAATAAGTTTATCAAGGGCTCACGGTGGGACCCCTCAATCGATAGCCCCTGACATCCCTAACAGTCTGGAGGAAAACATTCTTCCTCCATCATGGCATAAACTTGCCGCTCCTTCTTCTTTTTCTCTGTACAGTTGCTTGCAAAGTGTCCTATTTTCCCACAGGAATAACACTTCCTTTCTATCTTTTCTCCTGGTTTCTGCCGGGGTCTTCCTCTTTCTGCTGATTGTGTTAACTGATCTTCTGCAGTTCCCATCTCTCCATCTTCTGTCTTTTGGTTTAGCTCCCATATGGGAGTCCATTCTTTTGTCTACAGCTGAACTGATTGCTGCTAACATCATCTGACTCTTCTGCTTATTCTTCACACTATCGCTATTGACATAGACCTTTTGTGCTTCCCTGATTAACACCAAAAGGTCCGCACTATTCCAATCTAACTTCTGTAATTTCTTTTGAATGTCGAGCCACGCCTTAGGAATGAATTGCAATTTTAGAAGAGCATTGAATGCCATATCATCCGGACTCATGCCTGAATATTTAGTCGTCGAGTCCCTCAGCCTCTCCAAGAAGGCGCTCAGGCTTTCTTCTTTCATTTGGCTCACATTGAAAGCCTGTGTTATATTTTTACTTTGGGATATTGCCGTTTTTACCCCATTTATTATCATTCTTCTCATATCCCCCATATGAATCCAATGATCTAGGTTATTATTATCCCAGTCAGGGTCATTTATGGGAAATTTAACATTGGCAGCCACCCGGTTAGGGGCCCCTTCTTGGGTCTTATCCCAATACACATGGACTGCTGTCATGATTTGAGCTCTTTCTTCCGGGGTAAACAGGCTGTTTAAAATGAACTGCAATTCTCCATATGTATAGATATTTGGTCCCAAAAATAAGTCTAGTTGCTTGCTAACTTCCACTGGATTCTCCTGTATAGGGGGCATTTGTAATTTGAAAGTTCTTAATTCTGAGGCACTCAAAGGATTGTTAACAAAACTGGTCACAGGTTGCCCTTGGTCATTTTCACCCTGAGGGGACACATTAGACCCCCGGCCTCACTATCTCTTACCCTGTGTCTGTTGGGTCTTTCAGTTTCCCTCTTATCCAGAGGCAGACTCTTAATGTCTCTTTCTAACTGCCGTAGCTCTCTCTGCAGTCTTTTATATTCACTTTCTTTCCCTATTTTTTGTTGGGGTTCTTGAAGAACCTCCTGATCTCCTCCTTCTGCCCCCTGTACTGCTGGATTGTATGGCGGAGGTGGTGCCGTATTGTCTAATGGATCCCATCTAGGGACTTCTTCTGTTTCCTTTTTATCTTCCTTCACATGGTAGATGCCTTGTGCCATGGCAGAGGGCGGAAAGGAGTCAGGATACCGTACATGATACCAGGGTAATACATACGGCATCTGTCCACTAATCTTAGATCTCTTTTCTATGTAATTCTTTAATTGATCTATCCAAAATGTCTCTGATTCTCCATATTTGTTCCACCGATAGTCGGGTGGAACCTGTATGTAGGTTGACCAGACCTTCATACAATAATTAATCATCTGGACTTTATTTAAGTTTCCTGTCCAAGGTTTTAAATACACTTCATCCCATTCTTTCAGAACAAATCCTAATGGGGAATAAGTAAGGATCGGGGGACTCCCGTTATTTCCTTGAGTTCTACTCTCCTTACTTTTTCTGGCATCCATTTCAGTTTTTGCCTCCCTCACCTTCACAGTTCTCAAGATTCCAACACTCCACAGTATCCACTCACACGTCTTCCCCTGGCCAATCGGGGACGATACTCAGCCTCTGGGTATGTAACCACAGGTTCAGACTCACGTTAGAGTTTACAAAGAGGCCTCTACTCTCTTCTGACGCATCTCATCCCGACACACACACTCGAGAATTGTTCTGACCAGTGAGATATCCTAAATCTCATTTGGTCCCGACCACCCAGTGAGACTACTACAGTGTTGATCACACAGCAACACTCTTTACTCACCTGGGTCTGAGCACAGAGTTACCTGGTCACTGGAGGATTTCTCACACCGGCTGCCTCCCACTTGGTTGCATTCACCAGATCTCTGTCTGGTTTTAGTCCAGCTCAGGCAGTCATCGGAGAAAAGACTGAAGACTTACCACCGGCCACCAAAATCGGTGGGGTACCTCCAGGGCGTCCTTCTCTGCCTCCCCCGATTGATGCCTCGAGTCCCACATTGGGCGCCAAATTGTGAGATACAAACCTCGCTGAGATGGAATCTAAGTAAATGCAAGCAAAGTTTATTGAAGCATTTGCAAAGGCTGGCTAAGAGTCTCAGTTGCCTGAGGAGCAAAGAGCAATTTCTGCATGGTATACATAGGTTTATATACATTCCTTGTCCCGACGCTCAACACTACCCCTGCTTCACCATTGGCTGGTTACTATTGGGTGAACAGTCTGCTCATGACACCTATTCTTGGAACATTTGCAAAACCTCTAATTTCACCACCTTACTGCCTCTTTTGCTTCACTTGGGGACCTTTGCGGTTAAGTTACCTCACCTCAGTTACCTCACCCTAACAGACTAAGTCTTCTTATTTTTCTAAGTGGTACGTGTCAATCCTTTTCTTAGAAAATGGTTTCTATAAAATAGCTCTGCTTTAAAAAGGCCCTTTTTAAAAAGATACAATTCTTTTACCCTGTTTCTCACACTTTGTATTTATATCCCACTGTTTTCCTCTTGTGAGGAGACCAAGGCAACTTACACAGCTCCATTTCATAGCCTTGACTATACGCACTTTTGTTGGCAGGGTGATGTCTCTGCTTTTTACTATGCTGTCTAGATTTGCCATAGCTTTCCTGCCCAGGAGCAAGCGTCTTTTAATTTCTTGGCTGCAGTCCCCGTCTGCGGTGATCTTGGAGCCCAGGAAAATAAAATCTGTCACTACCTCCATTTCTTCCCCATCTATTTGCCAGGAAGTGAGAGGACCAGATGCCATGATCTTAGTTTTCTTAATGTTGAGTTTCAGGCCAACTTTTTCACTCTCCTCCTTCACCCGCATCAAGAGGCTCTTTAGTTCCTCTTCACTTTCTGCCATGGGAGTGGTACCATCTGCATATTTGAGGTTGTTGATATTTCTCCCAGCAATGTGTTTATAGGCTTGCATATATATTGGGCCAGGCTATTTCAATAGCCCAAATAAGAAATGGTTGGATGGATGAGTATCTAAACAGATAGACAGACAGGCAGACATATTGGGTTAAAGTGCATTGAATAAATAAATACATAAATAAATAAGCAAGCAAGCAGAAGTGCATCACTAGCACTCATGGGGGAAATGCACATAATCTGTCCTTACAGAAAGAATCTATGTGCTTATACTTGAAAAAGGGTAGGGACACACAACTTCCTTTTCCATGCTGCTTAGTTGTTCCCTCCTAATCAGCTCAGGAGTGGATGCAGAGGTAGCACCAGTTCCCCTCGAAATCCTGATGAAAAATCCCGAATCCTTGAAATTACAGTGGAGGGAAAGGCTAAATTTCCCTATATATGACTCAGTAGACTGGCAGAGGACAGCTGAACAGTGAGGAAAAGGTTATATATGAAATCCTGTACATGTGAAGCTATGTCCACTTTCCCCCACTGCTCAGCTGTTCCCTGCTGAGCAGCTGAGCAGCAGGATTGGGTAATGATCAATCCCCTCATCTCCTCTTATCCAGCTCAGTCCTTTCTCTGCTGCTCTATTATGTGAAGAGGGGGAGGGGAGGAGTTGAGAGAGAAAGCGAGAGAGAGAGAGCGAGAGAGAGAGAGAGAGAGAGAGAGAGAGAGAGAGAATGAATCCATTTGTACAGGCAACCCCACAGCCTATCCATCTGTGCACAAATTTTCTCTGTGTTTGGATGAATGGAGGTTTGGTGAATGTGAGAAATACAAATGGCGGGCAGGGTGGTAATGATCTTCACTTTATCTCTCTCAGACACATACCATCCATCCACTTCTTGTGTGTGAATGGATGGGATGTGTGGGTATGTGAGAAAAAAGAGAGGAGCCTTCTCTCCATACCTCCATACTGTGAATGGATGGATAGACTGCACAGCATTTTCTTAGCAGGCAATGATATCATAGGCTGCACAGAATTACCTAATGGGCTGCATGTGGCTTACCCAGAACAGGTTGCCCACCTCTTAAATTGACATAGAAAGCAAGGGCATGTTTCTTAGAAGGCATGTTATTGCCCAGAGAATCTACAAGAATGTGTTGTGATATGTACATTCCCCAAGGCCTGTCAGAAAAGATGCATATTGACAAGATGTTGTTGACATATTCACATTCCATAGAAACATAGAAAGACAGAAACAGAATGAGTCAGAAAGGGTCTCCTGGGCCTTCTAGTCTGATCACCAGCTCTGGCCAGCTCTGCTCATGACATGTCTACATGCTGACCATCTCAGCCATCCTGAGATCTTGTATAATAGGATGGCATACAAAAGCTTTTAATAAATAAATAAATAAATAAATAAAATGTCCAGCCTATCCTTAAACACCGTCACTGATGGGGCTTCAACCACTTCCTGTGGAAGTCCATTCCAAGCCCTAGGGGTCCTAACAATCAGGAAGTGTTTCCTGGCATCCACCTAGAATCTTGGCTCCCTGAGCTTTGCTCCATTGGAAAGCATCCTGCCCTCCACCACAGGGGAAGAAAGGTCATGATCCACCTCTGCATGACACCCCTCACATACCTGTATGTCACCAACAGATCCCTCTGGAGTATCCTCTTCTCAAGGCTGAAAAGACCCAACTCCTTCAGTCTCTCCTTATATGACTTACCCTGCAAACCAGTCACCATCCTTGTGACCCATTGCTGCACCAATTCCAACCTTGTTATATCCCTCTTGTAATGAGGGGCCCAGAACTGAACACAATACTCCAGCTGTGGGGGCACCAGAATCATATAGAGTGGGTAGTAATACTCTCTTGATCTAGAAGCCACGTTTCCAAGGCCTGTGGGATTTGGACAGATTTTGGGTATGTTCTCCATCAGCTGTAGTAATTGCAGCTGCAGTAAATGTGCACAGTGTCTTGTTGATATGCACATTAGTCATACAACTCACAGTACTAATAGCAGCCACACACACACACACACACACACAATTTTACACCTTTCTGTAAAAACATACTGTAACTTATCTTTTTTGTAATTAATACTTTTATTGGACATTTCCGTAATAATAAAGCTTTAAAACATTCATTTGAACTGACTGATATTCAGAACATATCAAGGCATGTTTTACAATCAGTTATTCCTAGTCTCCCCAATGTCCTGAAAGGCAGAAATTAATAACAAAATAAATAATTTGACCAAGCAGAGCCATATCTTACAGTCACAACAATGAAGAGAAGAGACAATAGATAATTACATTAATATCTTATTTTGATTCTCCTCGCAAGAAACCCAGGTGGCTTATGAAATTCTCCATGTATCCATTTTATCCTTACACAACCTGCCTGTGAGGTAGGTGAGGCTGAAAGTCAGCAACTGGTCCAAAGTAAGTGAACTTCCAAACAGAGACTAGAACATGGCTCTCCCAAGTGCCACTCTAGCACCCCTAACCACTGGATATATCTTCTTTTCCTCCTCCTCTTCTAAGTGTTCAAATAATGACAGGAGTGAGGAAATGGAACAACATAGTGCAACAACATTGTGCAACAACATCCCCTTGTGCATCCTGTCTGGTCAGTTGTACAGACTGGTCATAAAAGCAGAGGGCAAGTGAGTGGACAATGGTGCCCTGGAGAGGAGGGAAGACACAGAGGGAAGTAGATGATGAGTGTGCCCTGCCCAAAGGCCTCCTAAATTCTGAAGACTGCCCTGACCATATTTCCTCAAAGACTTACAATTTGACACATTTTAATGAAAGGTCTTTTTTTTTTTTGGCTCCATCGTCATCTGAGTTAGGTGTACATGGATTGTGAAGGCATTATGTATCACCAGACTTTTGCTTTTCCAGTCTAACTCCTGGCTCTTTGGGGCATTGGAATGGGGAGAAACCCACATTAAATAATTAGTTGGAGTTTTAAAATAGATGTTTAAATGCAAAGTAACTGTGATCAGGGACTATGAACTTCTAAAGAAACAATTTTTTAAAGAGAAATGTTAGGAACCCTTCAGTACAAGACACAGTAGACTTCTCCACCTCCTCTACTGTGCTTTTAAAGTATCAGAGTTTAAAGAGCTTTGTGTAACCGTCGAAACTATTAACCAGCACAGCATCTTAGCTCACACAGAATCATTGTAGATCTATGAAGAATCTTGGAATCAATGTAAATCTGATAACCTGGCTCCCTGTAATCTGTACAGTTTATATTAACAACTGATCTGTAATAAATGGAAAGCCAGTAAGCAGCAGCCCTATACAAAGGTCTGGTCGTTTTGAAGTGTCCCTGGAACAAAGCTTCTATTATGAGTTATGCACTTACCAGACAACCATCAAATTCTTTGCTGAAATTGGAGCTCAACTGGCAGAGTCAAAAGGACTAGCCAGAGAGCAAAGCATTCTTGGCATTGGAACAGCTGTCCCTGGACTGGTACAAAAAAGGCCTGGCAGTGCAAGGTGGAGCTATCAATAGAATGTCTATCAGTACAGACAACAAATGGGATGTTCAGAATAATAAGAATACTTTGCATTTATGTAAGCATTCAAGACCTGGATCCAAAAGACTACTTTTGGCACATTCAAGATTTGACTTTTTCCTTTGAATGCATTCTAGAAGGGCAGGCATGTTACTCTGTTGCAACAGAAAAAAACAAAGCTCTCTGGTACCTTAAGCACTAACACATTTATTGTGGCATAATCTTTTGAGAGACCAGAGTAATGGTTGACTCCAACTCACAAAAGCATATGCCACAGTAAATGTGGCACATTAGTTTTTCAGATGCCCTGGGACCTTGGAGGGCTTTTGAAAATCTATTGTGAATCATAAATAGTGCTATCTTCTGATCTGCTGCTGAAGAATCCAAGGCTTCCTTGGTTAATGGATGGTTACAGATGTTGATGATGATGATGCATTAAGACTACTTAATTCTTGCTATTCTTATTGTTGTACAGTGTCAAAACTGTATCTGCCCTTTCACAGCCTCTTCATTTTCCTGTGAAAGAGGCTGCAGTTTTTCTGTCTCTTTCATTGGAATGTTGAGAAGTTTGCAGAATTGTCTTTTGGTGCTGGGCTTCAACACTTATCTTACTGAAGGAGTTATATGAAGGTGTACAGGCTCTTTCTTTAGCCATCTTTCTTTCCAAGTTCTCCAAAGGCCTTTTGCTGGGACTTCCATTCAGAAGAGGTACTCAACATGCAACAAAGCACAGGAAAGTCCCAAGGGATGAAATCTGGTTTTCCAAGGAGCTCCAACAGTAGGAGAGGTTGAAGCATACAATGGCAGGGAGGGGGATAATTTAAGCAAGCGCACTTGCCCATCTCCTTACATTAAGGTAAGTCCTGCTCCCTGAGAAATTTTTCTGAACTTTTCACCTCTGCCCCCCACCCCGCAATGTTCAGATGCAATTTTCACCCTTCCTCCCCAACAATTGGCTGAAAATAGATTGAAAAATTCAGGATGATGATGATGAAAACAATACTTTTAAGGGTTCCATGTGCATCAAAAGCAATTTAGCATTATTGTTGTTATTCCCATAATACAGATATAGACCAAGGTTGAGTACCAAATCTGGTACTTATCTGTTTACTTTATGTTTAGTAATAATTACAGAGATCTGAAATAACAGAATTTATAGGAACACAATGGAATGTTTTCTGAAACTAGAAACCTAGCATGTTTCAGGTGACACTCTTCATCAGTGCTTGATATTTTCTTTCCTCTTTCTTTTTTTAAAGAAGCCCATTTTCAAATATGTCTTTGTAACTCTTTCAGCATTTCAGTGCAACATCACTACTGATCTGGGAGCACATCTGTTATGGAACCAGCCCTCACTTTCAAATTCTTGGCTTTGTGGAGCTCGAGCCGACATGAGGTAGGTCTAACTCTGGTCTTAAACCAGCAGGATTTTGGTTTCAGTTTATTTATTTATTTATTTAGAAAACTTCTGTGCCGCCCCATTCGCTGAAGCCTTGGGGCGGCTCACAATCATAAATATAAAACAGTATAATTTAAAAATAATTTAAGTTGCCCTGGCCAAAAGATAAAATAAATAAATAACATTAACAATTAAAATAACGCTTGAATAAAAAAGTCTTCGCCCGGGGCCGAAAAACAAATAACGATGGCGCCAGGCGGCCCTCTCTGGGGAGCACATTCCATAGATTGGGTGCCACCGCAGAGAAAGCCCTCCTCCAAGTATTTACCCTCCTAATTTCCTTCACGGAGGGTTCCTGGAGAAGGGCCTCTCCCACTGATCTCAAGGGGTGGGTGGGCATATATAGACGTAAGCGCTTCTTCAGGTAACCAGGACCCGTTCAGGGCTTTATAGGTCATAACCAACACCTTGAATTGGGCCCAGACTTCAATGGGAAGCCAGTGAAGCTGACGGAGAACTGGAGTCATGTGAACATAATGCCCAGTCCCCGTCAGCAGCCTGGCAGCTCTATTTTGAACCAATTGAAGTATCCGGACCGTCTTCAAGGGCAGCCCCATGTAGAGCGCATTACAGAAGTCAAGTCAGGAAGTCACCAATGCGTGTGTCACTGTCGCAATTTAAAGTCATTAAATAGCCCTGTGTTTAAAATATGAAATTTATTATTACAGTGTTCTGGAAAGATAAAAATGAAAAACAAAACATTAAGAATTCATTACCTGAATATTTGTGTAGAAATCAATAGATGTGTCCCTGTATGTTCAGAAAAAAAGCATACTTCTGATAAGCCTGCATAGAATTCTGACATGTCCTTTTGCTTTCTCTCCATTGTCCTTTCATCAGAGATCTATCAATCTGTGAAAGTGATTGATACAACTTTTAAATTTACTTCACTCTTATCTCTGTTGACAATTTCCTGATGTGCCACCCCCACCATCAGAATGTGACAGGAACACTGGAATTCCTCTCAAAACTCTGGAGTACTGAGAATGAAATTGAGCATGCTAACACAACCTTGCAGCAGTTGCTGCCCTAGTCTTTCATGGGGCAGAAAACCTTAATAACTTTGGAACTACCACCCCAGACTTTATCAAACCCATTAAAAGGTCTTCCACCCAGCAAATCTGAATAAAGTAGATTAATAGCTTACAACAAAATCTAAAATAAATATATGATTTGCTGAGCTGTGAATGGGGTCCCTCTACTGCATTCTCCAGAAGAATAATTCAGGTGAACAGCTGAGAAATAGGGCTGCTCCTTGAGTGACCTTCAAATCCAGGCAGTGCTCTCTCTTCAGGCCATGTTAGAAACAGAAACAGAGTCAGAAGGGGTCTCCCGGACGATCTAGTCTGACCCCCGGCTCCAGCCAGCTCTGCCTCATGACATGACCACCATGTGCATATCTAGTCTATCCTTGAACACCCTCACCGATGGGGCCCCAACCACCTCCTGGGGAAGCCCATTCCATACTCTTAGGGTCCTAACTGTCAGGAAGTACTTCCTGGCATCTAAATGGAACCTTGGTTCCCTGAGCTTCACTCTGTTGGAGCATATCCTGCCCTCCTCTGCAGGAGAGAACAGGTCCCTACCCACCTCCATGTGACACCCGCTCACATACCTGTATGTCACCAACAGATCCTCTCTGAGTCTCCTCTTCTCCAGGCTGAAGAGACCCAGTTCCCTCAGTCTTGCCTCATACGGCATCCCCTGCAAACCGGCCACCAACCTTGTGGCCCTACACTGCACTGACGCTAACCTGGCTATATCCTTCCTGTAACAAGGGTCCCAAAACTGAGCATGATAGTCCAGTTGTGGGCACACCAGTCATATAGAGTGGAAGCAATACTTCTCCCGATCTAGAAGCCACACTTCTGGCTATGCAACCAAGGGTGGCATTCGCCCACTTAACCACAGCATCACACTGCTGACTCCTTTTTAGCCTGCAGTCAACCAACACCCCAAAGTCCCTTCCACAAGTGCTACTTTCCAGCCACTTCTCCCCTAACCTGTACTTATGACAGCCATTCCTATGCCCCAAGTACAAGCCCTTGCATTTATCCACATTGAACGCCATCTTGTTGTCTCCTACCCACTTCCATAGTCTGTCCAGATCATTTTGGATCTGGAGTACCTGCTCCTCAGTTGTGGCCACTGTTCCAATTTTAGTA
This sequence comes from Varanus salvator macromaculatus, assembly GCA_023646645.1. Lineage (NCBI taxonomy): Eukaryota > Metazoa > Chordata > Lepidosauria > Squamata > Varanidae > Varanus > Varanus salvator. Next base: position 13,691,079 of record JAIXND010000754.1, on the reverse strand, counting down.
TCATCTGCAAATTTGATCAGCAGACTGTTCACCCCTTCTTCCATGTCATTGATGAAAAGATTAAACAGGATCAGCCCCAGGACAGAGCCCTGGGGGACCCCGCTTGTCACTGGCCACTATCCTGATGATTCCCCACTAATGGTTACCCTCTGCTTTTGGTCAGTCAACCATGCCATAATCTGTCGGACAGTGCATTGGTCTATCCCAGAACTCCTCAGTTTCTCCACCAGGATATTTGAGATCAGGGGACTGGGGCCGTGCAGCAGGGCGAGCACTAGAAGCTGGGACTTCAAGAGGGCCAACTTTGGCCAACTGAAGGCCAGACTGGGGAAAGTCTCCTGGGATAGGTTACTGGAAGGTAAGCGAGTTAAGGAGGGGTGGATGGCACTCAAAAGGGAGGTTTTGCAGGCTCAAGCCCTGACGATACCTCTAGTCAGTAAGGTGGGGAGGCAGAGGAGAGTGCCGCCATGGATGTGAAAGGAGGTGGTTAGGGGGATTAGACGAAAGAGGAGCCTCCATAGGAAATGGGTACTGGGGGAAATAGACAAAAGGGTATACCGGGAGGAGGAGGCCCGTTGCAGAAGGATTCTTCGCAAGGCTAAGGCTGATTATGAGCTGAGACTTGCCAAGAATATCAAGAGCAACAAAAAGGGCTTCTTTCAGCATGTAAATAGGAAAAGGAAGGGGAGACAAGTGGTGGGACCACTAAATAAGGAGGAAGGTGATCCAGTGACTGACATGAGGGAACAGGCACAGATGCTAAATGACTATTTTGCCTCTGTGTTCTCCCCAAAGCAGGATGGGGGATATCCGTATAGGAGATTAGATGAGGCTGGGGACTTAGGGGCAGAGATTAGAGTCACCCCCCTTGAAGTCGAGGGGCTCCTCAGGGCATTGGACATTACAAAGGCACCAGGCCCTGACGGGTTACACCCGAGAGTACTTAGAGAGTTGGCGGGGGTTCTCTCACGCCCGCTGGCCTCCATTTTTGAGGCCTCGTGGAGAACGGGTGAAGTTCCAGAGGACTGGAGGGTGGCATCGGTGGTCCCAATTTTGAAAGAGGGTAGTAGGAAGGACATGGGGAATTATAGACCGGTTATCCTTACGTCCATTGTAGGAAAAACAATGGAACGGCTCATAATAGAGAGAGATCTAGTGATGCTAGATAGGGAAGGGAGGCTGACAGCCACACAACACGGCTTCCGCAAAAACAGGTCCTGCCAGACAAACCTTGTGGGATTCTATGACAAGGTTTCAAGATGGCTAGATGGAGGGGATGCAGTGGATGTGGTATACCTGGATTTCAGCAAGGCCTTTGACAAAGTGCCCCATGATATCCTGGTGGAGAAACTGAGGAGTTTTGGGATACACCAAAGCACTGTCCGGTGGATTAGGGCATGGTTGACTGACCGAAAGCAGAAGGTAACCATTAGCGGGGAATCGTCGGGATGGCAGCCAGTGACAAGCGGTGTCCCCCAGGGCTCTGTCCTGGGGCCGATCCTGTTTAATCTTTTCATTAACGACATGGAAGAAGGGGTGAACAGTCTGCTGATCAAATTCGCAGACGACACTAAAACTGGAGCAGTGGCCACAACTGAGGAGCAGATACACCAGATCCAAAAGGATCTGGACAGACTATGGAAGTGGGCAGGAGACAACAGGATGGCGTTCAATGTGGATAAGTGCAATGTCTTGCACTTGGGGCATAAGAATAGCTGTCATAAGTACAGGTTAGGTGACAAGTGGCTGGAGAGCAGCAATTGTGAAAGGGACCTCGGGGTGCTGGTTGACCGCAGGCTAAACATGAGTCAGCAGTGTGATGCGGTGGTCAAGAGGGCGAATGCCACCCTTGGTTGCATAGCCAGAAGTGTGGCTTCTAGATAGAGAGAGGTATTACTACCACTCTACACGACTCTGGTGCGCCCGCAACTGGAGTATTGTGTTCAGTTTTGGGCCCCTCATTACAGAAAGGATATAGCCAGGTTGGAGTCAGTGCAGCGTAGGGCCACAAGGATGGTGGCTGGTTTGCAGGGGATGCCATATGAGGCAAAACTGAGGGAACTGGGTCTCTTCAGCTTGGAGAAGAGGAGACTCAGAGGGGATATGTTGGCAACATACAGGTATGTGAGGGGGTGTCACATGGAGATGGGGAGAGGCCTGTTCTCCCCTGCAGAGGAGGGCAGGACGCGCTCCAATGGAGCAAAGCTCAGGGAGCCAAGGTTCAATTTGGATGCCAGGAAGCACTTCCTGACAGTTAGGACCCCGAGGGCGTGGAATGGGCTTCCACAGGAGGTCGTTGAGGCCCCATCGGTGAGGGTGTTCAAAGACAGGCTGGACATGCACATGGTGGGCATGTCATGAGCAGAGCCGGCTGGTGCCGGAGGTCGGACTAGATGGCCCAGGAGGCCCCTTCTGACTTGCTCTGTTTCTATGTTTCTATATCATGGGGCACTTTGTCAAAGGCCTTGCTGAAATCCAGGTAAACCACATCCACTGCATCCCTTCCATCTAGCCATCTCAAAACCTTGTAATAGAATTCCACAAGGTTTGTCTGGCAGGACCTGTTTTTGTGGAAGCCATGTTGTGTGACTGCCAGCCTCCCTTCCCTATCTAGCATCACTAGATCTCTCGCTGTTGTGAGCCTTTCCATTGTCTTTCCTACAATGGACATAAGCCTAACTGGTCTGTAATTCCCCATGTCCCTTCTACTACCCCTTTTTTAAAACTGGGACCACTGACACCACCCTCCAGTCCTCTGAAACTTCACAAGTTCTCCATGAGGCCTCAAAAATGGAGGCCAGCAGGCATGAGAGAACCCCTGCCAACTCTCAAAGCACTCTCGGGTGTAACTTGTCAAGGCCCGGTGCCTTTGTAACATTCATTGCCCTGAAGAGCCCCTTGACTTCTAGGTAGGTGACTCTAATCCATGCCCGTAAGTCCCCAGCCTCATCTAATCTCCCCTATCCTGCTTTGGGGAGAAGACAGAGGCAAAATAGTTATCCCCTTCCTCTTCCTATTTACATGCTGATAGAAGCCCTTTTTGTTGCTCCTGATATTCTTTGCAAGTCTCAGCTTGTAATCAGCCTTAGCCTTGTGAAGAATCCTTCTGCAATGGGCCTCCTCCTCATGGTATAGCTTTTTGTCTATTTGCTCCAGTACCCATTTCCTATGGAGGTTCCTTTTGCATGTATTTGCATCTAATCCCTCTAACCACCTCCTTTCACATCCATGGTGGCACTCTCCTTTGCCTCCCTGCCTTACTAACTAGAGGTATTGTCAAGGCTTGCACCTCCAAAACCTCCCTTTTGTGTGCCATCCACCCTTCCTCAACTCCCTTGCCTTTCTGTAACCTATCCCAGGAGACATTCCCCAGTCTGGCCTTTGGTTGACCAAAGTTGGCCCTCTTGAAGTCCCAGCTTCTAGTGTTTGACCTGCTGCATGTCCCCAGTCCCCTGATCTCAAACCAAAGGATGGAGTGATCACTCGCATCTAGAGCTCCCCTATTCTGTACCTCATCTATCAGCTCCTCGCTGTTGGTCAAGACCGAGTCAAGGATGTTCCCCACTCTCGTTGCCTCTCGGACCCTCTGTGTGAAAAACCCTTCCTCTATAGCTTCTAGGAAGCGACGTGACCTGGCTGTCACCGCTGAGTGGGTCTCCCAGCTAATATCCGGGAGATTGAAATCTCCCATAATTACTGTGCCCCTCCACTGAGATATCCTTGGAATCTGGTCTGTCAGGATATCATCCAGGGTCTCAAGTTGACCTGGAGGGTGATGACATACCCCCACTGTGAGGTCCCTTTCCCTGTCAAAACCCCTAAGTTTCACCCAGACTGCCTCTACCAAATCCCCATCTGTGCTACATTCTATCTCACTGAATCCTGTCCCTTCTCTGACATATAAAGCCATGCCCCCACCTCTCTTTCCCTTCCTGTCCTTTCCTTTCTACCCCTCTATGTTTACATTCCAGTCTTACCTTTCATCCCACGAAGTTTCTGTGATCCCCACCAGGTCATACCCTCCTATTCCCAGGAGAGCTTCAAACTCTTCCTGCTTATTACCCATGCTCCTAGCATTGGTGTGCATGCACCTCAACTCCTTCCCACAGCTTCCTTCCTTTGGAGTTCCTAGGCTCCTCCTTCCTCCCATCCTCCCTGATACCTGACCCCTCTCTGTAGGAGTCCTGTCAGTCCCTGCAGTACCTCTAAAACCCTGGTCTCAGAGTCCTGATCCTCTCCCCACACTTGTCCAGTGCGGACAAGTTTCTGGGGGGCCTGAAACCACTCACCCCTGGCTCAGTTTGAAGTCTTCTGGACAAAGCTTGCTAGAGCACCTCCAAAGGACCTTTTCCCCATCCTCGTGAGGTGCAACCCGTCCCTTGCCAGAATTCCATTGGCAAGAAAACAGGTGCTGTGGTCGAGGAACCCAAAGCGTTCCTTGTGGCACTACAGAGTCAGTCGTTCACCTCAGTGACCCCCCCTATCCCTGCCTGGCCCAAATCCCTGGACTGGTAGGATAGATGAGAAGGCCACTTGGGCTTTAAGGTCCCTGAGTTTCTTCCCCAAGGCCTTGAAAGTGATCCCACCTACACCCTCCCTGAGTACGTCATTTGAGCCCACATGGATCACTAGAAGTGGCTGGTGACCCCCGGAGCAAACAAGACACTCCACTCTATCCTTCACATGCCAGATGCATGCGCCTGGCAGGCAACAGACCTCCCTCGCCTCAAGGTCGGGGCAGCACACTGCCACCTCAGTGCCCCTCAGCAAGGCATCTCCAACGACAATCAGCCACTGCCATCTCTTCCCAGTGGTAGGAGGTGGCCATGCCCTGACCCTCACCTATCCTGCAGTGGTCCCCTTGCCACATCTGGTTCCAGGCTAGGGGTCCTGCTGGTCCACCAGGGCCTCATCAACCCCAGCCTCCCCAAGAGGGGAGAACCTGTTTCCCAGCTCCAGATTGGCACCAGGAGTGACAATGTCTCCCCAGCTGTTCCTCCTGTGGTCCTTCCCTCAACTCTCTGTCTGGAGAGGGCTGCTCCCGGGGTGCCTGGAGAGCTCTCTCGGCCCTCAGACACCCCACCTCCTCCTCTAGGAAGGTCACCAGCTTGCACTGATGGCAAGTGTATCCCTGCCTCTCCTGAGGGAGGAGGACGAACATGTCACAGCTGTCACAGCGGCCTGCCACTGGGAATCCCTCAGAGACCCTACCTTGGTCCCCTGCCTTATCTGTTTTGCACTACTCCTCACTTGCCTGGTTCTCCCAGACAAAACCCCACCCACACACACACAAGGACAAAATCAAAAACCTGTCCCCAGGGAAGTGAGTCCCTGGGCAGCCTGGGCTTCAGCTAAGGGACACAGATGATGGATGGTGCCCTTGTCACACCATCCTTATTGCGTCGCCATTGGCACTGCGTCCGTTGGCAGTGCCAACAGCTGAGTGAGGCCTTATAAGCCTCTCAGGTCAGTGGACCGCCCCTCTGCTTCCTCCTGGCCCCTCTGGCCTCTCTGGCCCGCCTCCCTTCCTCTCTGCTGCTTCTGTCCCCCTGCTCCTCTGCCCAGCTCCTCTGACCTTGTCTTCGCAATCCCCTGGCCAATCAGCACTCTCTCCCAGCCTCTGCTGCTCCGCTGCTCTGCCAAGACACAAGATCCAAAAGCAGTTGTGGCCCAGTCCTCTCTGTCACTGTGGAGTGGCCAGATCAGCTGTTGTCTTTTTTGCTCTCAGTCCACATCCAGAACTGGCAGAGCTCTGGAGAGGCCCTGCTTCCTGGGCAGAGGGACCTGGGAGCTTCCAACCTGTGGAATTGGTATTCACATTTTCCTTTCTATCCTCAGCTTAAGTGTCAGGAAAAAGGGAGTGAGTCTGCTACACATCGTTACTGTTTGCCTTTCCTCACCCAACTGGCTGCTGCTCCTTCAGAAAAGTGTTAAACACTCTCTTTCAGATGTGAACTTATGCACATGATGAGGCAAGGAGGGGTTTCAACCCCCGTGTTTGCCTTGTAATCCTAATGTGGCTGAGGGATTACTTACTACTTCCCCTGCCTACTGATTCTTCCCATGACCATTCTGACTAGCATTTCTTCTTTCAGCTGCCTTTTCCCTCAGGCTGTCCCTGCTCTTTACAGGCCATGCCACTAGCCAGCACCTGCCCCTTCCCAAAATGCCTTAGCCTGGGCAGCTGTTCGCAGAGTGGTGCCGGCCACTTCCCCTGGCCTTCTAGAGGGTGCATGAGTGAGAGTAGCTGCTTGTCCTCTGTTTCCCTCAGGAAGAAATAGAGGGCAGGTGTCTGCTCTGGAGACCCCACCAGCTGCTCCTCCACAGTGGTTTCTGCTGCAGTGGGAGAGTGGGCCTAAAGTATGTCACCAAGTGGGTGGCTTCCCAGGGAGGCCACAGTGCCCTGCTCTTGCACAGTGATGAACAGTGTTATGTGGCTGTCAACCTCCCTTCCCTATCTAGCATCACTAGATCTCTCTCTATTATGAGCCTTTCCATTGTTTTTCCTACAATGGACGTAAGGCTAACAGGTCTGTAATTCCCCATGTCCTTTCCACTACCCTATTTGAAAATTGGGACCACAGATGCCACCCTCCAGTCCTCTGAAACTTCACCTGTTCTCCACGAGGCCTCAAAAATGGAGGCCAGCAGGCGTGAGAGAACCCCTGCCAACTCTCTAAGTATTCTTGGGTGTAACCCGTCAGGGCCTGGCGCCTTTGTAATGTCCAATGCCCTGAGGAGCCCCTCGACTTCTGGGGGGGGGGGTGACTCTAATCTGTGCCCCTAATTCCCTGGCCTCATCTAATCTCCTATGTGGCTCTCCCCTGTCCTGCTTTGGAGAGAACACAGAGGCCAAATAGTCATTTAGCATCTGTGCCTGTTCCCTCATATCAGTCACTGGATCTCCTTCCTCCTTATTTAGTGGTCCCACCACTTGTCTCCCCTTCCTCTTCCTATTTACATGCTGAAAGAAGCCCTCTTTGTTGCTCTTAATATTCCTTGCAAGTCTCAGCTCGTAATCAGCCTTAGCCTTGCGAAGAATCCTTCTGCAACAGGCCTCCTCCCAGTATACCCTTTTGTCTACTTGTGAGGTAGCTGCACTGATGGGTGCCCAGGGAAGCTTGGTAAGAGCAGCAATGAATTTTGGCATCTTTTTCAAGCCACTTAGTTGCTGAATCCCAGTACCTGCATTAGGTTGGTTTTGCTGGTTTGGATTACGCGAAAAGCCACTGTGGCTATAAGGACCACAGTGAAAACTCATGGGTTGTCAGTGGCTTGTTCATGAACAGCAAGCCACCCTGAAGAAGACAACCTATGAATGGGAACAACCCATGACAGGTTGATGTTTTGTGCAAACCCACAACGCAATACTTTCTATTGAATAATATACATATTTGAACCAATCTCAAGGGAGACAACTTTAATGGTAGCTGTGGTGGAAAAAAAGAACAAAAGATGTTTGATTACAAACCTTCAGGAAGCATAAAAGACCAACATTCCTTGTCATTTGTGGTGGGATAATCAAAGCAGCTTCCAAAGGAGAAGCTGTTGCTGGTACCAGTCAGTATTCTTAGTAGGGCAATGATAGTATTCAGTTGGTTTCAGACTGTGAAATGCAGAAATGACATATTTTAGGTTAGATAAAGATAGGATAGAATGGTGGCAAAGAACAGAAGAATGAATCATCTTGTTCAAGTATGAAATATATTAATTGGTGCATATTACATCAGAAAAATTATAGTGTTAAGATAACTACAGAACTGAGAGAAATGTGTTACTATGATCCATAGTAATGCATTGCACTATTATGATCAATCTCTATTTTTAAAATCATATTCATATTGAAGATATACACTGGACAAAAATAGTATCTTAAATACATGAAGAAATAAAATCATCTTATTTTGAGGCACAATTCATTCCACATTTCATATATATTACTTCAATTCATCAAATTTACTTCCTTGCTTTTATTTTTTATAATTCAGTCCAGTTTGCTAATCTTCATTTATTTATTTAAAAGGTTTATAAGCCACATTTAAGGTCAACCCCGCCACTCCCCAGCAGCATGCAGCAAAATTTTAAATTGCAAAACAATGGTCAAAATAATAAGAAAGGATCAAAATTAACCCTTTAGTGTCATATATACAGTGAGACCCAAAGAAGTCCCAGTTAATTATAGGCAGAGCGATACATATACATTTATAGGCCTACCTGGAGGCTTATAATGGTCAGGCCTGTGGGCATCAATTAAAAGAGTTCTGTAAGTGTTGCAGGGAGGCCCTATTCCTTCTGACTGGCAACCTATTGCCTCTTCTTTGTTGTGGCCTCTGTGCATCACACATACGGGTGCTGCGCCTGCACAGTGACTAAAGTTGGAAAGATTGCAAAGCTAGTGGTTTTTGGCGGGAAACTCTGCTCCCCTCCCCCTCAATGCTATAAATAGAGCAGAGTGTCCGCCATTTTTTCAGTCTTTTGTGACCACTGTTCACTGTGCCTCGAGCCTTTCTCTCTCTCATTCGTATCATATTGTATTGCTCTTACTGTTAACCTTTCTTGTTACTAGTTAGTATTTTCTCAAGTTCCAAGTTATTCTCCCCATTCGAGTTCTTCTCCTACTTTAAAAAAACCCCAAAAAACCAAAAATATTATCTTATCCTCTTCACTATCCTCTATTTCCTTCTCCGATGGTGCAGCGGATGACCTTCCGCAAATGTTCCCAGTGTGGGTCAAAGATGTCACCAGCCGACCCACATGATCTGTGCATCCTCTGCCTTGGCGAGGGGCACAGGACCGATAAGTGTGGCCATTGTCAGGCCTTCATGAAGCAGGCGAGGAAGAATCGTGAAAACCGCCTGAGAAAGATGCTTTGGGACCAGGCCCTAATGCAGTCTGACCAACTGGCCTCTAAGACTGCTTCGGCTTTGGCCTCAGCTTTGGCTTCTGCCACACCTCCTCCGCACCCATTGGTTGATGGTGCCCCAGTTGTGGAGCCCAGCAACCTCCTCCTCCTCCCCACAAGAAAAAGGAGAAAAGGAAGCATGGAGGCTCCGATAAATCCTCCAGCCATAAGAAGCTGAGGAAGGAGAGGTCGGATAAGATGGCCCATAAGCCTAAGAAGGCTGATCAAGGCTGGCACCATGATTTGGGATCGTCTGCACCATCAATCCCAACAGCCGTAATGGTACCAACGCCAACGGGCCTGTCACTGCAGACTGGTATGCAGGTGATGCCCCCAGGGTCCCCTAGACGGGTCATTCACTTGGAGCATTCATCTCCCGAGCGACCCAAGGTGCTGCTTCACGAATCAATCTCGGATGGTGAGATTCGTGATTCACCACCAATGGCACGCTCTCCAATGCCGATGCTGCAACCGGGACCAGTCTCTTCCCAACATAGGCACCAACGTCATTCTCCGGAGCAGCCCTTGGAGGAATGGGACCAACCCCACTACACCAGTCACCGCAGGGGTTGGGATGACTACTCATTTGTTTATTACCCATTGGCTCGCTTACTGGTACTGAGAGGAGATCCGTCCACCTCCAGGCCATCGGGGTCAGGGCATCTCGCCTCTCCAGGTGTCGTGCCTAATGTCCCGACAGAGGCAGCACCTCACGAGGAAAAGCCACACACCCAAAAAGAGAATCAGACATCAGAACAGGAGGATTTATACTTGAGACCCTGTGGCCAAATGTCCCTTCCACAACCTAGATTGGGAATAGCTGAACAGATAGCCATCCCTCATCCTGACCCTTTACCCATTGAGCAAACAGTCAAGCCTCTGTCAGACCAAGAGGGACCCGAGGGAAAAGGCACTATAAGTTCTGCTCATGGAGAGCATGGGCAGGCTGCCCCCCTTCCTCCTGATATTGAATCTCCTGGACATGACACAGGAGACACAGGAGGTGGGGTAGATTTGTCCCACGCGACTCTTAGACATTCTCTACGCTGATTGGAGCAGAATCAAGCTTTGTCCCGCCTCAGGGGGGAAAGGTGGGACAAAGAAAGCTAGTCCCACATGGATTCCCTGAGAGACGTCACTAAGGAGTTAGCAACTGCCTTGTAAAGACCATTAAGGTAAAGGTAAAGGTAAAGGTAAAGGTAAAGGTTTCCCCTTGACATTAAGTCCAGTCATGCCTGACTCTAGGGGGCGGTGCTCATCTCCGTTTCCTAGCCGAGGGAGCCAGCGTTTGTCCGCAGACAGTCTCCGTGGTCATGTGGCCGGCATGACTAAACACCGAAGTGCACGGAACGCTGTTACCTGCCCACCGAAGTGGTACCTTTTCATCTACTTGCATTTGCATGCTTTCGAACTGCAAGGTTGGCAGGAGCTGGGACGGAGCACGGGAGCTCACCCCATGTGCAGATTCGAACCGGCAACCTTTCGATCAACCAGCCCAGCAGCACAGCGGTTTAAACCACTGTGCCACCTGCAGTCAGTAGAGCTTATCTGTAGCGTTGTAAATCTTGTAGATAAGTAGCAATAAAAGACTTTAGTTTAATTGCCTGCAAAAGTGTGGGGTTATTTATATTGTGAGCCGACACTCACAACACCAGGGGAATCATCCTCTAGTGGCTCAACGCAGTATGGGTACGAATCGGATGACTCAAGTGGATTCGACTTCCCCTGATGTAGCCATCACCACACAGGGTCTGGGATCGCCTGAGGAACCCCACGTCACCTTCGAGGAACTGATGGCTAGGCTTGTTCGTTCTCTGGAGAGTGAAGTGCAACACTGAATCAATCCCAGCACAGACAAGTTCTATGACATTGTCAGAGGCGAGCAATCAGCAGCTATTATCTTGCCGCTGATCACCACCCTACTCCAGGCCATGGTGCAGCCTTGGGATCTGCCTGTCCAACCGCAACTGACATTGAGGAGGTATGAGGCGATGTACCGGGCAGGACATACCATTTCTCCTGCACGACCCGAAACTGAACTTGGTGGTCGTCAAGTTCTCTCAGGGAAGAGAATCGTGGGGCCACACCGCTCCCCAAGATAAAGAGGGCTGGAAGATAGATATGTTGGCACATCGAGTCTACGTGGCCTCTGGACTCGGGCTCCGCATATCTAACTATGAGGCAACGCTGGCCCTGTATCAATATTTCCTCATGCAAAAGCTTGAGAACGTCATCACTTCGATACCAGACCAGCAAAGGGACCTAGCAAGGGGCTTCATCAAGGAAGCCATGCAGGTCTCGATCCAGCAACTGTCAACGGCAAGAGATCACATGGACTCTGACTCCAGGGCTCTGGTTGGTGCCATCTCCCTCCGCCGCCATGCTTGACTGTGGAGCTGCAATTTCCATGACGAGATGAAACGTTGAATCGAGGAAATGCCGTTCGACGGTTCTGGCCATTTCCACTCAAGGATGAACCACAAAATCAAATTTATACACGAGTCAAGAATGACTGCATGTCGAATGGAGCTTCCTTCTCAGCCTAGACGTAAGTGGTCATGGTCCCATCCATCATACTGGCTCCAGCAGTATTCTCAATTCCCAGGGAGGCAACAGTTCCAGCAACATCAGCAGTGTCGGAAACAACCCCCGCAACAGCGGTTCCAGCAGGGTTGCCGTCGCTATGACTCCGACAAGCACCAACACTGACAGGTTTGGCGAACCTCTCCTCTCCTCCTGCTATCACCTTCCCTTCTTCCAAGTAAGTCTTTAAAAGCCTCCAAAAAGAGCACCTGGTGCTGCAAAGTTGCCCACATTTGTTGAAATTGTTAGTAAAAAATCTTACATTGCAGCAGAGAAAAACTCTGGTGGAACAAGTAGATCTTCAAATTGTCAAAAAGGTTAAATATTTGGGAATTTTCCTTACAGCTAAATGCACTACACTGAAAGAAGATAATTATGATAAACTATTTAAGGAAATTAAGAGTGACTTGGAAAAATGGGCTAATTTGCAATTATCCTTGTTGGGAAGAATAGCACTAGTTAAAATTAATATATTACCAAAGCTTCTGTTTTTATTCCAAACGATTCCCATAAAAATTGACAAAAAATTCTTTGATGATTTAAATACCGAAATCTCGAGATTTATATGGAAAAAGAAGAAACCAAGGATTAAATTAAAAATGCTCCAGGAGCCTAAAGGGAATTGGAGTTTTGGTCTTCCTGATTGGATGTTGTATTATCAAGCTTCTGTTTTAATGTGGCTAAAAGAATGGATAACTTTAAGAAATAAGAGAATCTTGTATCTTGAAGGGCATGATTTGCAAATGGATTGGCACACTTATATGTGGTATGAAAAGTGTAAGGTACATGGTTGTTTCTTAAATCATTATATTGGGAAATCATTAATGTTGGTGTGGGAAAAGCTAAAGACAAAACTGTACACTAAATTACCAAGATGGCTTTCGCCTATGGAAGCTCTTGTATATCCAAATGCACTGAATTTTGATACGATTGTGAGATATGATGATATTCTGGATAATGATGGAGGATTGAAACCGAACCAAGAACTACAAGAACAAGGAATTAATATTTCTTGGTGGCGCAAGGTTCAAATGCAATCGAGATATGCTAAAGACTATAGAATGTGGGGCTTTTATAAGGAGTTAACAGCATTTGACCACGTGATTCTTAAATCAGATGAGAAAATGATTAAAAGATTGTATAACTTTCTCCTGGATAGGAGAATGGAAGATGAACAGGTTAAGGAAACTATGATAACATGAGCACAAAATTTTGGATATAATATTGAGTTAGAGAAATGGAAAAAGCTGTGGGAAAAAAATATTAAAGCAACATTAGCAACCTCATACAAAGAAAACCTGTATAAAATGTTTTATAGATGGTATTTGTTGCCAAGTATTTATTTATTTATTAAAACATTTATATGCTTTAGCTAAGATGTTTCCAAATATCTATCTATCTATCTATTTATTTACATATTTATATGCCGCCCCCTTGCCAACAAGCCTCGGGGCGGCTCACAACAAACAAATAAATTAAACTGTTTCAACATCTAACATCTAAACTACTTAAAAACTGGCCCATCTCGAGATAAGAATTAAAAATACAATAAATATAATAAATATAAATTAATAATTAAAATAACTTTTAAATAAAAAGGTCTTTGCCTGGCGCTGAAAAACAAATAACGACAGCTCCGGGCGAGCCTCTCTGGGGAGCGCATTCCATAAGTGGGGCGCCACTGCGGAGAAGGCCCTCCTTCGGGTACTCACCTTCCTTATTTCCCTCACGGAGGGTTCCCGAGGAGGGCATCAGCTGCTGATCGTAAGGGGTGGCAGGGCATATATGGCCACAGGCACTCCTTTAGGTAGCCAGGACCTAAGCCGTTAAGGGCTTTATAGGTAAGAACCAACACCTTGAATTGGGCCCAGACTTCAATGGGGAGCCAGTGAAGCTGACGGAGAACTGGGGTAAAATGAGAAATATGTCAAATGGATGTTGGAAATGTAAACACAAACCAGGTACTTTTTATCATTTGTGGTGGACCTGTGATAAGGCAAAAAAGTATTGGATTAAAATACACAAATGGCTTGAGGAAATGTTACAAAAACCTCTAACATTTAAACCTGAAGTTTTCTTATTAGGCATTGTACCTGATGATGTTGGTAAACAAGCAATGTATTTGATTCTACATGTAACTACTGCGGTGAAGATTGCATTTGCCCAACATTGGAAGAGTGAAGAGCCACCTACCGACGAACCGATTCTAAAAAAGATCTTGGACTGTGCTGAAATGGACAGATTGACTTTGTCTCTGAAGGAGAAAGAATATATTGACTTCTATTAAACCTGGGACTCTTTTTATTATTGGCTAGAGAAATGGGACTATGCATAGACTTAAATATGTTTATGGATTACTATAAAAAAAAAGTATGGGGGGCTGACCCAGTAGGTCTGATGTTTTTGATGATTGATGACTTTTTAGTTTCTTTTTTGTTAGGTCTGTTAAGAATAAAACTTATTCAAAAGAAAAGAAAAGAAAAGTCAAAGGTAGGGAGGCTGCAACTCAGGTGGATGACTTGTGCCCTTCCAAATGTTCTGACAACTTCCATGATGGCACAGCACCAGTGGGACTGATGAGAGTTGTAAGGGAAAACTTCTGGAGGGCCACAAGTCACCTATGCTGGGCTATAGCAGATAATCAGGAGGTTGGTGAGACTGAAGAGAGGGAGACAAGATGTGGAAGGCAAATAAATGAAATGACAGTGGAAGCACAGGGGAACGTGGCACACACCTTGGAACCCCATTTAGAACACAAAACAAAAGAGAACACCTATAATTTCCATCTCCAACAACGGTGTGCATTTCCAGCATTTACCTATATTAAGCAAAACAGGTTCTGCTGCTTGGGACATTGCTCACTGTGAAGCAGAGTGCAAGTTGGTGCCAAAATCTTGGGCCATCAATTAAGTAAAAATCTACAGCAGGCTCAGCTCTGAAAGAAAAGTGTACACTACTGAATTCTGTATAAATCCATGCAAAAGTGCAAATTTTAGAATTAACAGCAATGCATGCAGTTCAGTCGCAGTTTCAAAGGGAATGTTTTGGTGCCTGATGTCAACATATAGATATACACATAGTCAGCCTTCTTACATTTCAAACCTGTTACTTGGGGGGGGGGGGGGGAGGTCTCCTATTGTACCTGAGATCATAGGAGACCATTTTGCTTCTCCCCTGCTCTTTTCTGAATCCTGTACAAATTTTGCTGATTGTGTACGGCTAATTAAGAGGAAATGCAAAAGCTCTTTACTGGATGCTCATGGTGCAGAATCCTCTTACCTTTTGGAAGAATGAAGGCTCAAATGGCTCACATCTGTGTCTTTTGCTGCAGTTATGAAGCTGCTAGCTAGTAACAATGATTTCTGCTTATGATTTCCCCATAATGTACACAGCCAATGCTGACTATTAAATCAGGCATAAAATAAGTTGGAAAACTGATAACTGTGTATGTTTATGTATAAGGTAAAGGTAAAGGTTTCCCCTTGACGTTACGTCCAGTCATGCCTGACTCTAGGGGGCGGTGCTCATCTCCGTTTCCTAGCCGAGGGAGCCAGCGTTTGTCCGCAGACAGTCTCCGTGGTCATGTGGCCGGCATGACTAAACACCAAAGTGCACGGAACGCTGTTACCTGCCCACCAAAGTGGTACCTTTTTATCTACTTGCATTTGCATGCTTTCGAACTGCAAGGTTGGCAGGAGCTGGGACAGCGCACGGGAGCTCACCCCGTGTGCAGATTCGAACCGGCGACCTTTCGATCAACCAGCCCAGCAGCACAGTGGTTTAAACCACTGCGCCACCTGCAGTCCCTATGTTTATGTATACTGATGATCTAAAGCAATTTGTTAAAAAGGAAAAAAAAAGACTTACTTGGCCACTCAGGGGCTTGAGAGGGATCACCAGGTGTTTCTCAGAGTCCCTCTTTTGTTATTCCTTATTATTGTCTGTTTTGATCATCTATTTTTAGCTGTTTAAAATGTTTTAATATTTTTTCTGATTTTCTGATTGTTTATTGTATTTTATCATCTGTTTTTTATGAACTGTGTAAACCTCCCAGACAGCTTCAGCTATGGGGTGGTAAAAGGTAAAGGTAAAGGTTTCCCCTTGACGTTACGTCCAGTCATGCCTGACTCTAGGGGGCGGTGCTCATCTCCGTTTCCTGGCCGAGGGAGCCAGCGTTTGTCCGCAGACAGTCTCCGTGGTCATGTGGCCGGCATGACTACACACCGAAGTGCACGGAACGCTGTTACCTGCCCACCGAAGTGGTACCTTTTTATCTACTTGCATTTGCATGCTTTCGAACTGCAAGGTTGGCAGGAGCTGGGACGGCGCACGGGAGCTCACCCCGTGTGCAGATTCGAACCGGCGACCTTTCGATCAACCAGCCCAGCAGCACAGCGGTTTAAACCACTGCGCCACCTGCAGTCCCTATGGGGTGGTATAGAGATGAAATTAACAACAACAACTCTTTGATATGTGTCAGTCCACTCAGTTGATATCCTTTCAGTACTGGACTTTCATTCCACTGTCCTTGAGATGTATTTTCAAGTATATGCCTGGACTATGTTGCCATTCTTAGGAAAGGCTCAAAGAAGGCTCTTGTAACACACTTTTAGGAATCTAGTATAAGGCTAGCTAATTCTACTGATGATTGCCTGCATAGATTATTTTCTTCTTATGAAGTTCCCACAGAAGTTGTATCATAGGCCATCTCTTCCACTGCCTCATGGTTCTCACTTAATGTTAGATCTGGTACCTTTAAGAATACAGATTGAGGTGACAGTCCTATCAGTTTCCCTTGCTGGATCATCAGGCCCCTTCTTGGTAGGTCTTTGGGAAAGTTCTGGAGAAACCTGTTGGCCTTTCCATACGTTCTTGGGCTGCTGGTTCTAGGTAACCTCAGTTCTTGTTAATATTTAAAAAATCCATAACCTTTGTTTTTATTCAACTTGTTTTATTGAGGGAAAAGTGCCTACTGATCTTCCTTAAGAATCTCTGCTGTAACATTATACCCAGTGATAGAAGTTTCTTGCTCTGAGTGGTGACCAACATTGACTCGCTTGCTGGTTTTGCATAACATGAGAAGTCATGGTGAAATCATAGCATTTTAGGTCTGTGTCATCTGGATCCAGTTCTGGAGCTCCTGTGTGGTAGGATTAGTATTCCAAAACCATGCTGAGAATCAATAATCTGTTCTAAGATTTCCATACTTCACTGTAGTTTCTCTTGTCCAGACCTGGAATTGCAATTTTACTGTTGTTGGTATAGAAATACTACAGAGTCCCCTGGCAAAAGCAACCATGGAAGTGGGTGTTCCAGCCTTTGATCTCTACTGCTCTTAGCCTGCTAAGCAATAGGCATGTCATTGCTCACTTTATTCCCATTGGCCAAACTGTATGGCCATCCCCTGGTTTATTTTGGAAACAGAAAGACAATGACAAAATATAAAGGTGGGGTGGAATCACCATGAAGCTATTTATTTTCAACTGATAAAAATCTCTGTGGGGTCCAGAGGGGCTGGGAAGTGTCACAGACATGCAGGTACACTCTGGATGGGGAAGGGGGATCCCACCCCAGGACCACAGCAGATGAATCAGCAGGAGGCTGCAATGGTCCAGAGGAAAGAATAGGGAAAGGAAGAAGGGTTTGCTCACTTGGGCTGCCTGGATGCATGGTGAGGACAGGAAGAAGGAGCATGGAGCATGGAAGCAATTTGCCCTGGTAATTACGTGACCATCTGATGGTCAGTCCAGGCAAAACTCTGCTTACTGCAGAACCAGTGCAGGGTTGTGTTGTGTTGGTGTGTTGTGTGAATCTCGCCCTTATCTGCTATTGTGACTGGACTTCAGTCCACCAATAAAATGGGATAAAGGTGTCAATAGCAATGACACATTTCAACCTTATCTTTCTTTCCTCTTTCACATATTCACTGATCAAATAGACAATTATAACAGTATCTCCTTGCATTGACTTTTCAAGACCGAACAATTAACTAAATAATAGCATTTATTGTGTGAGAGATGTCCCCAGCAAGCTATCCTGCTGCTGGAGCAGATGTTCAGAGATATAAAGAGTGAGTAATAGGAGATATACTGTAAAACAGGATGGCTAATTAAAAGCCACTCTTGTAGGGGGGACTTGGCTCTAAGCTTTCATTATCATCATGTCTTTATTTTCATCAATTATTTTGTTTAAGGACACCTATTTTGCTGAGGAGGTCTCAGACAATAGAAATGAAATGTCTGTTGCTTTCAGAGGTCTGTGGCGGGCATCACAGTAAGTATTTAGTGGGGATGACCAGGCAGAAAAAGAAATGACTGAAATTGCAAGAGCTATTAAAGTAGAGCTAAAACTCTTATATACTTGCTATGTTGATTTTCTGTATTAGGGAGATGTTTCTGTGTGTGAAGGAGCATTCAGTCAAGAGAACTCACAAAACAGCACTTCCTGACAGTTAGGACCCCGAGGGCGTGGAATGGGCTTCCACGGCAGGTCGTTGAGGCCCCATCGGTGAGGGTGTTCAAAGATAGGCTGGACATGCACATGGTGGGCATGTCATGAGCGGAGCCGGCTGGTGCCGGAGGTCAGACTAGATGGCCCAGGAGGCCCCTTCTGACTCGCTCTGTTTCTATGTTTCTAAACAGGTTTATCACCTTAACATGGGGCTGAACCAAGCTATGTGTTACATGTAGTTCTCTGATTGCTTTTTCTGAGGGCTTTTCTTCAGGTACATAGATAGAATGCAGCCTGAGAGAAGGTAATTTTGAGCAGAGAAATAACTGGCAAGGAAAAGATCACACAGCCCCACATTTCTTTCCACCCCATTTTGCAGCTAGCACTCCAAGCAGTGTAGTGCAGTTGCATTGCATGAAAACAAAGACAGCTCTCAGGAAAAGAATCACAGAACTGTATGTAACATTGGCTTGGCCCTGAGAACAAGGCCGAACTAATAAAACAAGCAATAGAAAGAGAGGACATAAGCTGATTTAAGCATTACAGATATTTAGCTGTACATCTGAGATGTTTTAAGGGCAAAAGTCATGTTTATAAATTCATGTCATCAGAGAGAGAGAGAAATGAAGGAGGTAGTATTGGCTGTGGTTTCCTGTTCGGTGTCTTTCAGTGGCAAAATTGAATTTGATCTGAATAATATGTGGGGGGCCATACTTTAGGGGTGACCAGATATCAGCTTAAGGCCCTTATTTTAGCAGTAATTAGACCTTAAGTTTGTTTTGGTCTTTTGGACTGGGAACTGTCAGTGGAAAACTGTCCCCAAGGAAAAGGGGGTGTGGCCAAGGGAAGGGGCATGGCCCACTGGGGAACCTTGTGATGTTGAGCAGCTTTAATTTCTGCATTGCCATGCAAGAGGTGGAGGTGGCCCTGATGGTAAGCCTGAATGCTACCTTTGCCTGGAAAACTCACAAACAAGCTGTGAAGGCAAACACTCTCTCCCTGTTTATAGGTTTCCAATATCTGGTAATCAGAAATAACATGCTTCTTAAGATGGAGATTGCATTTAATTCTGACACAACTAGAAAAATAGTTTAATCACAGTTAGGACTATTCATTATAACAGGGCAGAACAATTCTATACCCACTTTCCTAGGAGTCAACCCTATTGACTCACTGGTACATCACTATAAATTGATAGCACAGGATAGCATGGGCAGGTATACACCACTGGTTATGGGGTGGCATGTGGAGGCACAATTATGAGTGCCCACAGACTTAGCAATGGCTTGGTATTCGCCAAGGTGGTAAACTTCTATCTGGGCAATCCCATTTCAGCCTGCAGATAGTGACTGAATTCATGCGGCCTCCATGCAAGATAAATACATAGATAAATAATTCTTCCACCAGACTGCTAGCCCAAGTGTTCTCCCTGAATACTAGTATTTTATGTGAAAGTTCTTTGGGGGTTTTCATTTGTATTGTCTAAGAGGAACATTTGGTCATATGAACACTCATCTTCTTTGTACTGAAGTGGAACAGATCAAACATGGATTTATCACTACAGTGAAAACTAGGTGAATGATGAAAGAGAGACCTACACCCATGCATGCCTCCTCCACACTGTGCTAGAACAGAGGCTGAACCATATCAATGTGTGATGGAAGGAGGAGTGCATATGAAAAGTAGTGTCAGTTACAGTGACCTGCTTCACACACCTTCAGTGACATATGACCTAGCCAAGTTTAGGTCATTGATCAAATGTGGAAGAGAGGAAAACAATTTATGTCCAATGAATCAAGGGTCAATCAATCTACAGTTTGCCATTACATGTGATCTGACTCATTATATTGTGTCAGACTTATATTGTGTCTTTACCTTTAGGTACAGTTCAGTGATGTCCATAAAGGTCACTAGCCATGGAGAAATATTCAGAAGGTGCTGAATTGCAATAGTTCCTTTCACCATATTGATTCAAGGAGTAACCCAGGCATGGCAATATAGCAAACCAAATAGTAACCTCTTCTACAAAGATGGTAAAATAGTACTAAACAGCAAACAGAATATTTGCAGCTTTTCAGCTGTTTTCAGGGTTCCCTAAAAGAGTGGATGTGAAGCCCATCCCTGGTTTTCCCTCCGGACATGTTGGGAAAGTCACCATCATGGTCTGAACAGACTAAGGTCATTCAAACTGTCAAACTCAGCTATGAGGTCTCTGCCTTATGAAAGGCAGACACATTTGAGCATATTGACAGAGGTAGTCCTTCAGATAAAGTGTGGTCAGGTTTATTCAAAATTTTGTATTGCAAAGGAAAACAATGCCCATTTTCCACATTTGGAAATAGTTAAAGCCTGTTTTGCAGTGCATGAGTCAGCTTTCAGGTAACAGTTGCAGGTTGAAAGTATATATGTGAATATGCAAAACAGTTGTATCTGAAAACAATGCTCAGCAAATGCTCTTGATTGATCAGAACAGCTCTGTGCAAGATGTTCATACAGCTTATGTTGATCAAACCTTTTATCTTAAAGCCACAGTTCAATAGTTGAGAGATACATTATTTCCTAACAGTCCTAATTAATCCAATCCAACATTTAAGTTCAGTGATTTCCCAGGAAATGCCCCACTTTCTTAACTAGTAGTTTCATCATTTAAGACCTAGGCAAGTCACTTTTGCGAGAACAGAGTAGAATCTCTCAAGCAGATAGGAGAATCTTGTCCTTTTGACACTATCTCCAACTTAAAGCAAACTTTGATTAGAACAAAGAATAGACTTTGTGTAAGTTGCATTCTGTAAGTTTTTAAACAAGTAAAATAGAAATGTCTTGCTCTAGGTCAGACTGAAGTGAAGTCTACAGTATCAAATAAAGTACAAATAGATGGTGAATGGATATAAAGCCAGAGCACTAGAGGCAGTACCTCCCTGCTTGGAAATGATCACAGTAGCTAAGATCAGAGGTCCAGCTATCCCAATGTTCTGCTTCCAGCTAGCCCAGAAGTTTGTGAGAACTCAGACATAGATGGCCTTTATTGTTTGTTCACAACATCCGCCTCATCCACCTGGCACCATTGTTATTTGTTTTTTGGCATCAGGCCAAGACCTTTTTATTTAAACGTCATTTTAACTGTTAATATTATTTATTGATTTTACATCTTTGGCCAGGACATCTCCAATTATATTGTTTTTATATTGTTATTTATTGTTGTGAGCCACCCCGAGGCTTGGGTGAATGGGGCAGCATAGAAGCTTCCTAAATAAATAAATAATAAACATCCAAAATGCAGATATATCCTGCTTCTGTACACAGCTTCCATTTGCTATCATGGCTGATTGCTGTTGTCAGATGTGTCTGCCTTGGCTTCATCTTTTTAATTTTGAATCCATCTGCATCCTGTAGCAGTGAATTCCATAAACACATTTTGCCCTGTGCAAAGAAATACATCCAGTTATCTTTCTGTCCAGAGCCTACCATGAATCAGATTTACAGGGTGAAACTAAGTTTTTATAGTATGAGAGGGGAATAGTTTTCCCATCCACTCTTTCCATGCTTTCTGTGCAGCTTCATTGGCACCAGCATCATTGTTTTAAATAAAAAGCCTAAATTTAACAGATGGGAGTGGCTACAATTATCCCTGCTCTGGGAGCATCCAAGTCAAATCACTGTAATGTGGAACTGCCTTTGAAGACAGTTCAGTTAGCACAAAGTACAAAGTTGGATTACAAAAATCTGGCTTTCACCTTTAAAGCCCTAAAACATTTTGGGACTGGGGTATTTTCAGGATTGTCTGCAGTCACACAAGTCTGTCTAACCAAGATTTCCTAATAAGCCCCTCTGCCCCTGCCCATTCTTTGATCTCAGGACAGGAGGGCCTTTTCAGTCACAGAGCCTTGACTTTGGAACGCTCTCCTTAAGGAGGAACACTGGCTGTGAGTCTGAAGTCTTTGGGTGCCATGGAAGACCATTTAGCTTTTAGCTTTTTATTTACTGCTCTAACCTGGCTCCTATTGCCACTGCTGCAACAGACTAACATTATTTTTATGTGAATACTACATTATTGCTATGTTAAATTGATATTAGCTGTTGTAAAAGACTATGGCCTGAAGAGTGGGATGTAAACAAATAAATGTAGGATATAATCTAGTTTTAGTGTATTTAGGAAACAAAATCTGCCTGGTGCTGACACTACAGCAAAAATAAAATGTACTCACACAAAGCAATATCAAACTGGGACAACAGGTGATTTAATCTTTACATTATTTGACTACCAAAGATGTTCTTTAAAAATTGATACTAAAATCCCAGGAAAATATATGTTAGACAGCAATAGCTTTAGAGGAAGAACTTGCAGTTGCAATGATATTTATCCACCCCCCCCCCCCATGTGTCTGTTTTGGGGGTACTGACTATTGCCATTGTGCAATGGCAATAGTTCAAGAAACAGCTTTTCCTGGTCACAGAAATCATGCCCACTGCAGATGTATCTTCAAGATGGCTCCTTTACCAAGTGATTATAGGCACTGTATAAGTTATCTGCATTTGCTCTACATGAAAGCATGGCAGTAAATGCCTTTGAGGCTTCATTCACCCCAGATAAATGAAAGAACAAGTACAAAAAGGCATTGGGCCCTTAATAGTAACAGTTGCATATCCTCTGCCACACACCCCTATCTTCCATTTTAAAAAAATATTTCTTTGTCAATGAAACAGAACAAAGGATTCAGTGAGAACAAGGTAAAGGTAAAGAGACCCTGCTGGTTGCAAGTATGACTGAAAAGCATTTACCAGAGTGCTGCCTGATCTGCTTGGCCATTCTGGGAACCTGCAGTACCCTCCTTTGGTCAAATCTGCAAGAGATGGACAGGCTGACCATCTAATTTAATTGATGTGCATCCCAAGTCCAGAAGTGGTTCTAAGATGTTTAGTACTTTAGCCAGAAGTTCCACCAAACTTAACTGAAGGGTGGTGTCAGTATGAATTTGGAGGGGATACTAGATACTAGTTTTAGATACTATGTCAGAAGTATATGTTTGTTTGTATGGAGTCAATGCACATATATAGTTCCTTCTCACAAACACACCCACAGACATAATTTGAACACATGGGGCGGGGGAGGAAATATGTCAAGTGAGCAAAGTTGGTAGGACCTGCGACTAAAGAGGCTATATAATTATGTATAAAGTTAAATCTCTGAGGCAATAGGAGGGGGTGGGGTCCTGCTTAGAGAAGCACCCAAAGCATTCTGAGGAAAGCAAACAGAGTCTTGTTAGGAAATGAAATGCTCCCCCCCCCCCTCGCATGTTTAGTTCAAAGTAATACTAATAGTTCCACAATGAATAGTAAGACTTTTATGTGACCTTGGTCAAACCTTAAATGTGTGATAAAGAAAAATAACCAAAATAATTTGATCCACTGAAAGAGAAGCTCCCAGGAAAAAAAGGGCTGCAGCGTTGGAAGAAACACACCCAGCCGCCCACACACACCAGAACGCACCTCATGGATCTTGAGGTTCATGAAGGAATGCCATGAGCTGTCAGCTGCTATTGTCATCTGTTTACAGACTCCTCACCACCTGTTCCAATATATTTCAGGGCTCAGTTGCAAGCATGTGATGCCAGTGCACATTGTCCAGAGGGACATACAAGGAACTGATGCATTTGTTTGTGGATAATGGTGGTGGCTGGGAGGAAGGATACAGCTGAGAAGAAATGTCCAGGTGCAGGGGACAGAAACAGAATATATGTGTGTGCCTGGGTGTGTGTGCACATGTGTGTGCATGCATGCACACACATCAATGAAAAGTATAATACATCTTTAATTAAATTCATTCTTGAATTCACTGGCTGAATCCATTGCATGGTGACCCCTGACCTTCCTCATTTTGTCGCCTGGCACAGCTGTTAGTAAATCACCTGCTGGAGCCCCTCTCTGGAGCTTTAAAGGTCAGCTGTCAGTGGCTGTTGGAGACAGATAAAGAAGAAAAACAGAGCTGAAAGTTTTGAGGGTTGGGGGAGGAGAAACAAAGCAGCTTAAATTCTGTTTCCAGTCTTTCTGCTCAGCCAGTTGTTTACCTTCCCAAGCACCTGTTGGCTTAGTGGGTCCTTTTCATTCTTTTCTTTTTCCAGTTACTTTGAATCTTCACCTACCTTTTAAAAATGGCATTATTCTTATTGGTAGAGTAGTATTTCTATGCTGCTATCAACCATCCTGTTTTGAAAACAGAGCCAAGGAAGACACAATAAACTTTGGTCCCACACAAATGTGTTACTGACCTTTTTCCAAGAGTTGCAGAACATACTGAAAACTTAATATTTATTTGTTTAGGTTCATTAATACTCATCTTGAGTTTCTGAGGGAATCCTAGAGTAACCTCATTTTTAAAAACAACACTGAACAAGAATGTAATAAAGACACATGAGTAAAAATGTAAACTGAAGAACAGCTTCACATTTAACATTAAAATGGTGATTTAAAAAAAGAAGTCAGAAATCTAAAGAGCCTAGATGCATAAAAATATTTCCCAGTGCTGAAAAGATATCAGATCCCTTTCTCTCCTCAGCCACCCACCATTTGCCTCATCTCTGATGTCAAGAGGGGGCCAAAGAAAGGTCCCCAAAGAAGATAATTATACCTGAGTAGGTTAGTGAGGGAGAAGGTACTCTCTGAGGGACTGAGTGCCAAGGCATTTAGGGCATTAAAGATTAGGACCAGTACCTTGAATTAAGCTCAGAAAGGGGCCAAGTGTCAGTCTACTAGAACTGACAAGATACATTCCATAAATCTATTCTCATTCAGTAGGCTAGCTGCTGCACTTGAACCAACTGAAGTTTCCAAGCAGTCTTCAAAGGAATTCTCATGTCCAAATAGAACATTGCCAGAATGTGGAAAACTATGATCAGGCTTTCTTTGTCCAGGAGAGACCAGAGAATGGGTCCTAGCACCGGCCAGCAGATGATGAGTTATGCTACAGGCACCATTTGGGTCCTCAGAGACAAGGCCAGTTCTGGCAGTATCCCAAACTGTGATCATTTAGGGTGAGTGCAGAACACCTTTGCAGTCAGATGAAACATCCACCCCCAGCACTCCCTCATACATGTCTTGGTTGAGTTTCAGCTTACTGTCATAATTTGATTTTATTAATGGTATTGGACATTACTCATTTGAGACATACAGGACTTCCACACCTGCACCTGAATCAGCTGAAAAAAGAAATAGAGTTGGATGTCATCAACATACTGCAGTCACATCATCTCAAATTCCCAGGTAGTGATCTCAGTTATCCCATAAGGATTGTGACTCTTGTGGGGGATGAAAATAGACCCAAATGGCAATATGGATGCCTATACAATTGCCATGTGCTAGAAGAAAAACCTTGCACACCAGCTTCTGGAAATGTCCATCTGGATGGAACTGCTTGCTCAATATCTCCAATCCTCATCTTGGGGCTAAACATGTTATGCTAAATGGGCAGCATGCTGCTTATATTTACCATTTTGGGGTAAGCATGTGAATCAAGAGAGGCATTACTACCACTCTACACGACTCTGGTGCGCCCACAACTGGAGTATTGTGTTCAGTTTTGGGCCCCTCATTACAGAAAGGATATAGCCAGGTTGGAGTCAGTGCAGCGTAGGGCCACAAGGATGGTGGCTGGTTTGCAGGGGATGCCGTATGAGGCAAGACTGAGGGAACTGGGTCTCTTCAGCTTGGAGAAGAGGAGACTCAGAGGGGATATGTTGGCAACATACAGGTATGTGAGGGGGTGTCACATGGAGATGGGGAGAGGCCTGTTCTCCCCTGCAGAGGAAGGCAGGACGCACTCCAATGGAGCAAAGCTCAGGGAGCCAAGGTTCAATTTGGATGCCAGGAAGCACTTCCTGACAGTTAGGACCCCGAGGGCGTGGAATGGGCTTCCACGGGAGGTCGTTGAGGCCCCATCGGTGAGGGTGTTCAAAGACAGGCTGGACATGCACATGGTGGGCATGTCATGAGCGGAGCCGGCTGGTACCGGAGGTCAGACTAGATGGCCCGGGAGGCCCCTTCTGACTCGCTCTGTTTCTATGTTTCTATGTTTGGTATTGTCCTTTTTTCCAAAAGACAGGAACATACAGAACTTCCTTACAAGAGTTAATAACATCAACAGTCCTATGATTCCTTAAATACTAATGCAATTATTGTAACACAGGCTTTCATAAATGACAGTCTGCTCATATATCTGAGAAAGTGAGTTAAAGATAGGTTGAGTTTCTGAACATTCAAGAGTATGTATGAACATACAGTTCAGAGCTGCTTGTTTGCTTTTGTTTTCCATCTCAGCATCACTTAGCTTCATAAATTCACTCCCATCTGCATGGTGCAGCAGCCTCTTATGGCAGAGCAATGACACCAGCTTGTGGAGTTTGTCATTGCTTTCTAAATTCAGACATTTCTCGCATAAAAGAGGGAGAATTGTCCCACAATTGTAGGAGGAATATACATATATACATATTGTGATATGTGTCACAGAACAACATTATAAACACAAAGCATTCTGTACAGTATTCCTAGCTTGTGCCCACAAGGAAGTGATTGTGTTGCAGTGAAACAAAAGAGCCTGGAGTATGAAGCTGACCTCAGGTACCTGGTTGCTATTGCAAAGTGAGTGAGAACGGATGACACGAACAGAGGGTGGGAGTGGAGCTCCCAAAGTTCCCTTGCTCCATCTTTAGCAGAAGTTTTAAATGGTTGCCTGGAGAGTAAAGTGGCAATGCCATTATTTTCATGCATGTATGTGCTTTCTCTCCTTCATGGATCACTGCCTTGTCGTAGCAAAGGGGCTTGCATAGCTCAATGAAGCTATGAGCTATGCCATGCAGGGCCACCCAATATGGACAGGTCATAGCAGAGAGCTCTGACAAAACGTGATCCACTAGAGAAGGAAATGGCAACCCACTCCAGTATCTTTGTCATGAAAAATCCATGGACAGTACCAAAAGGCAAAAAGTTATGACGCTGGAAGATGAGCCCCTCAGGTCAGAAGGTGTCCAATATGCTACTGGGGAAGAGCAGAGGGCTAGTACTAGTAGTACCAGAAAGAATGAAGCAACTGGGTCAAAGCCGAAAGGACACTCAGTTGCAGATGTATCTGGTGGTGAAAGGAGAGTCCGCTGCTGTAAAGATCTATACTCCATAGGAACCTGGAATGTAACATCCATGAATCAAGGCAAGCTGGATGTGGTCAAACAAGAGATGACAAGACTGAACATCGACATCGTAGGAATCAGTGAACTAAAATGGACAGGAATGGGGGAATTTAATTCAGATGACCATCAGTTATACTACTGTGGGCAAGAATCCCGCAGAAGAAATGGAGTAGCCTTCATAGTCAATAAAAGAGTAGGAAAAGCAGTACTGGGATACAATCTCCCAAATGACAGAATGATCTCAGTTTGAATCCAAGCCAAACCATTCAACATCACAGTAGTCCAAGTCTATGCCCCAACCACTGGTGCAAAAGAGGTTGAAGTTGACCAGTTCTATGAAGGCCTACAACACCTTCTAGAATTAACACCCAAAAATGATGTCCTTATCATCATGGAGGATGGAATGCTAAAGTAGGAAGCCAAAAGATAACCAGAACAACAGGCAAGCTTGGCCTTGGGGTACAAAATGAAGCAGGACAAACGCTAGCAGAATTTTGTCAAGAGAATACGATGGTCATAGCAAACACTCTTTTTCAACAACCCAAGAGACGACTTTACACATGGACATAACCAGATGGTCAACACAGAAATCAGACTGACTGCAGCCAAAGATGGAGAAGTTCTAAACAGTCAGTAAAAACTAGACCAGGAGCTGACTGTGGATTCTTGAGCTTCTTGTTGCAAAATTTAGGCTTAAATTGAAGAAAATAGGGAAAAGCACTAGGCCGCTCAGGCATGACCTAAATCATATTCCTGATGAATATACAGTAGAGGTGACAAATAGATTTAAGGAATTAGATCTGATAGACAGAGTGCCTGAAGAACTATGGATAGAGGTTCACAATATTGTACAAGAGGCAGCAACTAAATTGGTAACAATGTCTAAATTTCTACAAAGATAGAAGAATATGGTCAAGTTACTGGGATGAAAATAAATAGAGAGAAGACAAAATTGCTAGTGAAAAATCTCACATTGGAGCAGAGAAAAACTCTGATGGAACAAGTAGATCTTCAAATTGTTGAAAAGGTTAAATATTTGGGAATTTTACTTACAGCTAAATGTACTACATTGAAAGAAGATAACTATGATAAACTATTTAAGGAAATTAAGAGTGACCTGGAAAAATGGGCTAATTTGCAATTATCTTTGTTGGGAGGAGTAGCAACAGTTAAAATGAATATATTACCAAAGATTTATTTTTATCCAAACAATTCCCATAAAAATTGATACATTTTTTTGATGATTTAAACACCCAAATTTTGAGATTTTTATGGAAAAAGAAGAAACCAAGGATTAAATTAAAAATGCTTCAGGAGGCCAAAGGGAACTGGGGTTTTGGTCTTCCTGATTGGATTCTGTATTATCAAGCTTCTGTCTTAACATAGCTAAAAGAATGGATAACCTTAAGAAATAAGAGAATCCTTTATCTTGAAGGGCATGATTTGCAAATGAGTTGGCACGCTTATATGTGGTATGAGAAGTATAAGGCACATGGTTGTTTTTTAAACCATTACCATATTTTTCGCTCTATAAGACGCACCTGACCATAAGACGCACCTAGTTTTTAGAGGAGGAAAACAAGAAAAAAAATATTCTGAATCAAATGGGCACATAATCCCAGGCACATTCCCCATCACTTCCCCATGGGCTGCTCATCTGACAGACTTACTGTACACACACATTCGCTCTATAAGACGCACAGACATTCCCCCTTACTTTTGAGGGAGGAAAAAGTGAGTCTTATAGAGCAAAAAATACGGTATATTAGAAAGTCATTAATGTCGATGTGGGAAAAGCTAAAGACAAAACTGTACACTAAATTACCAAGATGGCTTTTGCCTATGGAAGCTCTTGTATATCCAAAATGCACTGAATTTTGATACGATTGTGAGATACGATGATATTCTGGATAATGATGGAGGATTGAAACCGAACCAAGAACAAGAGCAGGGAATTAATATTTCCTGGTGGCACAAGGTTCAAATACACTCGAGATATGTTAAAGCTTATAAAATGTGGGGTTTTTATAAGGAGTTAACAACATTTGACCATGTGATCTTAAAATCAGATGAGAAAATGATTAACAGATTGTATAATTTTCTTTTGGATAGGAGAACGGAAGATGAACAAGTTAAGGAAACTATGATAACGTGGACACAAAATTTTGGATACAATATTGAGCTAAAGAAATGGCAAAAGCTGTGGGAAAGAAATATTAAAGTAACATTAGTAACCTCATATAAAGAAAATCTGTATAAAATGTTTTATAGATGGTATCTATCACCAAATATATTAGCTAAGATGTTTCAAAACATGTCAAATGGATGTTGGAAATGCAAACATAAACTGGGTACTTTTTATCATATGTGGTGGACCTGTGACAAGGCAAAAAAATACTGGGTTAAAATACACAAATGGCTTGAGGGAATGTTACAAAAATCTTTAATATTTAAACCTGAAGTTTTCTTATTAGGCATTGTACCTGATGATCAAGCAAAGTATTTGATTCTACATGTAACTACTGTGGAGAGGATTGCATTTGTCCAACATTGGAGGAGTGAAGAACCACCTACCGATGAACTGATTGTAAAAAAGATCTTGGACTGTGCCAAAATGGACAGATTGACTTTGTCATTGAAGGAGAAAGAGGATACAGACTTCTATCAAACTTGGAATTCCTTTTATTATTGGCTAGAGAAATGGGACTATGCATATACTTAAATATATTTATGGATTACTATAAAAAGAAAGTATGGGGGGCTGACCCAGTAGGTCTGATGCTTTTGATGACTGATGATTTTTAGTTTCTTTTTGGTAGATAGTAGAAAAATAACAATAAAACTTACTTTACAAAAAAAGAGGTAGCAACTAAAACCATCCCAAAGAAAAAGAAATGCAAGAAAGCAAAATGGCTGTCGGAGGAAGCTTTACACATAGCTGAGGAAAGAAGGGAAGCGAAAGGCAAGAGAGAAAGATACACCCAATGGAACGCAGAACTCCAGAGAATAGCTAGGAGAGATAAGAATGCCTTCTTAAATGAAGAGTGCAAAGAAATAGAACAATAGAATAGGGAGGACCAGAGATCTGTTCAAGAAAATTGGAGATATGAAGGGAACATTTCATGCAAAGATGGGTATGATAAAGGACCAAAATGGCAGGGACCTAACAGAGGCAGAAGAGATTAAGAAGAGGTGGCAAGATAACACAGAAGAACTATACAAGAAAGAGCTTAACATCCCTGATAACCACGATGGGGTGGTCACTGACCTCGAGCCAGACATCCTGGAATGTGAAGTCAAATGGGCCTTAGAAAGTCTGAGCAACAACAAAGCTAGTGGAGGTGAAAGTATTCCAGCTGAGCTATTCAAAATCTTAAAAGATGATGCAGTACAAGTGCTACATTCAATACACCAGCAAATTTGGAAACCTCAGCAGTGGCCACAGGACTGGAAAAGGTCAGTTTACATTCCGATCCCAAAGATGGGCAATGCCAAAGAATGTGCAAACTACCGCACTATTGTACTCATTTCATATGCTAGCAAAGTGATGCTCAAAATCCTACAAGCCAGGCTCTAGCAGTATGTGGACTGAGAACTACCAGAAGTACAGGCAGGATTTCAAAGAGGCAGAGGAGCTAGAGATCAAATTGCCAACATATGCTGGATCATGGAGAACGTTAGGGAGTTCCTGAAAAATATCTACTTCTGCTTCATTGACTATGCTAAAGCCTTTGATTGTGCAGATCACAACAAATTGTGGCAAGTTCTTAAAGAGATGGGAGTACCAGGCCATCTTATTTGTCTCTTGAGAAACCTATATGTGGGTCAAGAAACAACAGTGAGAACTGGACATAGAACCACTGATTGGTTCAAAATTGAGAAAGGAGTTCAGCAAGGCTGTGTACTGTCACCCTGCCTATATGCAGAGCACTTCATGAGAAAGGCAGGGCTAGATGAATCACCAGTTGGAATTAAGATTGCTGGGAGAAATATCAACAACCTCAGATATGCAGATAATACCACTCTCATGGCAGAAAGTGAAGAGGAACTAAAGAGCCTCTTGATGCAGTTCAAAGAGGAGAGCGCAAAAGTTGGCCTGAAACTCAACATTAAGAGAACTAAGATCATGGTATCCGGTCCTCTCACTTCCTGGCAAATAGAAGGGGAAGAAATGGAGATAGTGACAGATTTTTTTCCCTGTGCTCCAAGATCACCACAGACGGGGACTGCAACCAAGAAATTAAAAGATGCTTGCTCCTGGGGAGGAAAGCTATGGCATATCTAGACAGCATACTAAAAAGCAGAGACATCACCCTGCCAACAAAAGTGCATATAGTCAAGGCTATGGTTTTCCCAGTTGCAATGTATGGCTGTGAAAGCTGGACCATAAGGAAGGCTGAGCGCCGAAGGATTGAGGCCTTTGAATTGTGGTGCTGGAGGAGACTCCTGTGAGTCCCTTGGACCGCAAGGCAATCAAACCGGTCAGTCCTAGATGAGATGATTGCTCTTTAGAAGGCCAGATAGTGAAGATGAAACTCAAATACTTTGGCCACCTAATGAGAAGGAAGCACTCCCTGGAGAAGAGCCTAACGCTTGGAACAATATATGGCAAAAGAAGAAGGGGATGGCAGAGGATGAGGTGGATAGATGGAGTCACTGAAGCAGTTGGTGTGAGCTTAAGTGGATTCCGGGGGATGGTGGAGGACAGGAAGGCCTGGAGGAATGTTGTCCATGGGGTTGCAATGGGTCGGACATGATTTTGCAACTAACAACAACAACATGTGCTTTCTTCTCATAGAGGTGGTAATTGGAAATGTATGACTTCAGATTACAGATATGTGGTGTGTGCATGCAGGGTGTGACTGAATGCATATGAATATTGCACAGCACATACAAAGCTAGGTTGTCAGGAAGAAAGCTAGGGTAAGCTTCCCCCTTGATATCTAGTTGGCTGTGTATAAAGAGGTTGTGTTATTTGTTAGCTTTGAATGAAGCCGTGGTCAGCCACATGAGCCCCCTCTTGTAGAGTGACATGGTACATTGCAGTCATAGGTTTATTACCTCTGAGAGCACCACTTTGAAGTTGACCTGTCTCTGATGTTTTACTTCAGAGTTCATTTAAAGGAAAATATTTTGTGCTGTCTTGTAGGGTTTGTGTGTTTTTTTGCACATGTAATTTGCTTTGTGTAGCCATCTAAGAGGAGAAAGCAGAATAAAATGTAAACAATAGTGGTATCAATATGGATATCATTTGCCAATGGTCTCCACTGTTACATATGCATAATTGTATAATTTTATTTCTTTCAAAGTTAAGGGTGTCATCCAGTGCTATTGTCTGTGACCCTCTGAATGCAGAGGATTATGGGCAACCAACTGAGGGAGGGAAAAGCAAGGAGGGGAGGATTGTCTCCATGCCCCTCATGCCCCATGGAAGACACAGGCAGCTGATTTTGGCCATCTATAGCTTTTGCTCCTTCTTTGGAGGAAGAGAAGGTGATTCACGGCTCTGTTTCTTTATATCCTGACAAAGCCCCTCCTCCTCTTCCTGCCACTCTGTACCAGACTGAAGTCACAATTGGGGCTCAGAGTTGCGGCTCTGGGACGCACAACTATTCTATAGCTGTTGAGATAGCATCTAATGGCAACAGGATCGTTCCCTAATGCTTTTAAATTTAGACTAAGGGCAAATGAACCTGTCAACTTTGGTTTCTTTCCATTTTTCATGTTTGCAATCTTACATTTGGTTCTCATTGAACTTTGAAAATATTAAGTCCTAAGTTCTATTTGTTCTGAACATTGAGATTTTTAAAGATTCCCATGGAAATCTGAAAACTTTTTTTTTACACATTGCTTCTAGTAATGTATATTGGGCAAAAATTCCAAGTTCAAGTCTAGGCTGATGGGATCTGTGCTAGAAAAAGATGAAGAAAAAGATCTTGGGATTGTGGTGAACATTTCAATGAATATGTTAATATAGTGTGCAGCTACTATAGAAAAGGCAAACTCCATGTTAGGAATAATTAGGAAATGAAGATAGAACTGGCAAGACTGTGCTCTCTTTAAACAAATGTATGGTGCAACTGCTCTTAGAATAGTGTGTTCTGCTGTGGTCTCTATTGACTCTATTGAAAAAAGGACTCTATTGAGTTGGACAAAGAGGTCTGGAGCAACTCCCCTGTGATGAGCTGCTACAGCAAGTGCGACTGTTCAGCTTAAAAAGGGTGAATAAGGGGAGACTTTAGGTGTTTGAAATAACGTACTGTGGTGGAGAAAGTAGCGAGGCAGACATTTTTCTCAATTTCCCATAACACTCAACATGGGTCTACCCATGAAGCTGATTGGTGGGAAGTTTAGGAGAGATAAAAGGAAACACTTCTTCACGCAGTGTACAGTTAAAGTATAGAATCCACTGCCACAGGAAGTAGTGATGGCCACCAATCTGGGTGGCTTTAAAAAGCAGTTGGACAGATTCATGAGGGAGGAAGCTATTGGTGGCTACTAGTCTTTTTTATTTATTTATTTATTTATTTATTTATTTTCTGATTTATATCCTGCCTTTTTCCTACAAAGGGCTCAAGGCAGCTTACATCATTCTCCTCCTCCATCTTATCCCCACAACAACTCTGTGAAGTAGGTTGGGTTGAGAGTCTGTGACTGGCCCAAAGTCACCCAGTTGGCTCCATGACTGAGCGGGAACTAGAACCCAATTCGTCTGAGTCCCAGTCCCATGCTCTTAACCACTACAGCACACTGGCTCTCTGTGCTGCCTCTTTTGGCAGAGAAAGCATGCCTGCGTACAGCAAGTTCTGAGGAGCTTGGGCAGGCAGAAGTCTTGCACCCATCCTGCTTGACAGATTCTGTGGGCAGCTGCTTTGCTACTGTGTGACTGGAGTGCTAGACTGGATAGACCACTGGTAGGTAGCCCATGACATGCCTGCCATGTGCATAGGCTAGATATGCACATGGTAAGCATGTCATGAGAGGAACTGGCTAGAGCCAGGGGGTCAGGCTAGATGGCCTGGGAGGCACCTTCTGACTCGCTCTGTTTCTATGGCTTTTTATAGGTTCTTAGTATATGCATGTGTACTTAATATACACATTTTTGGAACTAAAATTCATTTAATGTTATTTTCCTGGATATACACATTTCTGTACAAACTGGAGAATTCCACTACAAAATTCAATCAAGCATGCATTTTACAGGTTGAGTTTCAGTTGCATAATAATCCAAAAATGTGAATTTGGTAATTTCTCTCCCATACCTAATCTAGACCATTAAATAATATAATAAGGCTAGGTTATCCCAAATTCTTTTTACACAAGGGAGATTATAGGATAAATATTTTAATAGACTTTTATTTTACTGGATTTTTATTGCTCTTGTAAGTTAGAAATCTCCTTCATGGATCACTGCCTTGTCATGGTGAAGGGGCTTGCGTAGCTCAATGAAGCTATGAGCTATGCCGTGCAGGGTCACCCAAGACGGACAGGTCATAGCAGAGAGCTCTGACAAAACGTGATCCACTGG
Source organism: Varanus salvator macromaculatus (assembly GCA_023646645.1). Taxonomy (NCBI): domain Eukaryota; kingdom Metazoa; phylum Chordata; class Lepidosauria; order Squamata; family Varanidae; genus Varanus; species Varanus salvator. Next base: position 13,656,440 of record JAIXND010000754.1, on the reverse strand, counting down.
AGAAGGAAATGGCAACCCACTCCAGTATCTTTGCCATGAAAACCCCATGGACAGTACCAAAAGGCAAAATGATATGACACCGGAAGATGAGCCCCTCAGGTCGGAAGGTGTCCAATATGCTACTGGGGAAGAGTGGAGGGCTAGTACTAGCAGCGCCAGAAAGAATGAAGCAACTGGGTCAAAGCCGAAAGGACACTCAGTTGCCAATGTATCTGGAGGTGAAAGGAAAGTCCGATGCTGCAAAGATCTTTACTCCATAGGGACCTGGAATGTCAGATAAGGCAAGCTGGATGTGGTCAAACAAGAGATGACAAGACTGAACATCGATGGAGTCACTGAGGCGGTTGGTGTGAGCTTGAGTGGACTCCGGGGGATGGTGGAGGACAGGAGGGCCTGGAGGAATGTTGTCCATGGGGTCGTGATGGGTCGGACACAACTTCGCGACTAACAACAACAACAACAACAACAAGAAGTTAGAAATATAAACATCATCTGAGCTATCAAGGCTTTGACCTAGGTGAAGTTTTATGTAGAGGAAATGGAACATTTGAGACAAATGTCTGAGGTAGCCACTTTTTCTTCAAATGATGCTTTCTTCATTAACATGGTGAGAGACCCTAATGGCCTGTACTGCAAGAGACCCTGTAGGCCTTCAAGCACTGACGGCAAAATCTTATATAATGGGTTGACATTAATCACAGAACACAGCATTTGTTTTTGCTTCAAAGCTTACATGAAGGTTGAGAGTCTTCACCCAAAAGGCTGCCCTCAAAAAGGAAATGACATCAGAGAATGAATTACAGTTTGATTCCCCTCATCCTGACTTACCCTACCCACTGACAGGGCTGTGGAAAGGTTGCAATCTAAGCAGACACACTGTGCATTTAGCGGAGTCACTCAGGAGCCATAAAAAACCATAATAAGGGCCAACATGACATAATAGGTATTTTGGCAAATGAGCTTGTTTTAGACAAGACGGCAATTTGGCTCTTTTATGTCTGACGGTGACTGACCACATGGCTTAAAGTATGTCACACTAGCAAGTAGAATGCAAATGTGCCTCATGTTTGAGTGATTGCTAGAAGAGGAGACAGTCTGTTTTGTTCTGATGGAAACAGGGCAACATGAAGTGCATTCAGGAAGAAACTGGAAACACCCCTGTCAGCTGTCAGTCAAGAAGTCCCTCTGCCACTTTTTACCATAATTTCACTTCTGCCACTAGGCCTTGTGGCTTTAAACAAACAGATATCCCATCATCCCCTGCCCCTGTTTTCAATTTTCAATAAAGGTTAGATATCACTTTGTATAGTATTTTATAAATTAAGTTTGCTTACCTGTAACTGATGTTCTTCACATGGTCATCCGTGCATTCACACATACAGGCTCTGCACCTGTGTGGAGCATGTTGTCAGGAATTTCACCATAGTATAGAAGGCTGTCATGCCTGGCCACCATTTTGTGGCCTTTTTTGGCTCTCTTTTTTGGCGTTTCTGCACTCTCTGAGCATCCAAATTTGGATGAGACATCTGGGGGAGCCTCAGCATCCACTGATGGTGGGTGATTGCTTGGGGTTGCCCAAGAAGTGGATGGCTGGTCTGACAGGGCCAAAGTCACTGTTGTGATAGTGGAAAGGACACCAGTCCACATCTTGTACCTCAGGCGGCTGGCATGGTCCCGCCTGCTAGGTAAATGCTTGGCAGTGTGGACAAGTATCCACACTATGGTCTTCCCTAAACAGAATAGACATAGAAACATAGAAACAGAGCAAGTCAGAAGGGCCTCTCGGGCCATCTAGTCTGACCCCCAGCTCCAGCCGACTCCACTCATGACATGCCTACCATGTGCATGTCTAGCCTATAGCCTATCCTTAATCACCCTCACCGATGGGGCTTCAACCACCTCCCGTGAAAGCCCATTCCATACCCTCGGGGTCCTAACTATCAGGAAGTACTTTATATAGTCAGGAAGTACTTTATATATACCCTTGGGGTCCTAACTGTCAGGAAGTACATTATATAGACATAATGAGTGTTCATCTGAGGAGGGCATTTTTGTGCCACAGCACGCACAGTTTTGGGATGCCATCATGAGTACCATCAGGGAGACAAAGGGAGAAAGGATAATGGAATTGAAGAGAAAAAGGCAGAAAAGAGTAGACTGAGGAGACTATATATGGTTGCTTTGTTGTTGTTGTTTTAAATAAGGCTGGTTATGGGTTGGATATAAGAATCAAGAAAAAAACAAGTTAGAGGTTTTGAAGTAAGGTAGAAAAGGACAAGAGAGAAGTTTCCAGAAATCTGAAGTAAAGTTGCTAGAAAGAAGAATGAACCTGGGACACCAAAAATGGCAGTCATAAATGAATTGGGGAAATGGTGGGAGCCCTGTCTTTTATACATTACAGGGAAATGGGGCAGGGCTCCTGCCAAAACACTTAGCTAGGAAAATCTAAGAAGAAATACTGCTGCTGCTATTATTATTACTATGGTTGGCATTTCAATTTGTGATTGTCATTTATCACAAGTTCTGAGCCCTAGTGAAAACCAATGCAGCCTTCAGAGAATTTTATCTTTAAAGGTGGACTGCAAATAATTTGTGCCTTTGCCAATATTTAGCCTGAGAAAAAAGGCTGCTGTAACACAATGACTAAGGCACTCACATATAAATTAGGAAGTCTCACCTCTGCTGTGTTGTCTCAAATCAGTAAGTGGCTGCTTAATTCTCTGTTCTGCAATATGCTGCTAATACAGACTCACCTTGCAGGATTGTTGGAAGGTCATGGCAAGGTAAAGAAGGGTTTTGAATGAGCTAAAATAATCTAATCATCATCAGCATCTTCAGCATCATCCAAATTATTGAGCTTTTGCTGTTAGCTGAAACCAAAAATTTAAAAAGCTAAACTAAAACGAAGCATATCTGAAATTACCATTTCACAAGGGTTTCTACTTTTCTCAGATAACATTGATTGTATGTTTTTAACTGCCAAACCTGGTTGAGGTATGTGAGAACCAGCAATGATCAAGTTTGTTGAGGTGCTCTGATTTCTTCTTTAGTTCACCTTGTTCTCATTCTTGCATGAGAACATCCTTTTTGTTTGCATGAGAAAAATATATTTTTGATTAGGAAAACTGCACACATAAGCATTCAAATGTGCACCTTTCTCTTTGTGGTGTTTTTGTTAAAACAGATACACTAAAAAGCGTTTCTCCCACCAAATTGGGCATATTGTATGAGTGCAAGGTTGAGAATGCATGACCTTTGTCCCCAGAGGTCTCACTGCTTATGCTGATGTCTGGGAGGCCATAGGATTATCTGGAGTCTTGTAGCTGGGACACCAAAGGTCATGCCTCTGCTTGCCCCCTTCATTGTCAGTCCAGGAAGAAGTGTGTTGGTTCCTCCCATCAGTTCACAAGTGGGCCTCAAGGAGAAACAAAGTGCTGTGCCAGGAGGCCAGGTGGGAAGTTGGAGCCCAGGGCTCAGTGCCAGGGCTCAATCTGCCTCCCTTTCTGGCATTTAATCCAGAAGGCCTAGGCAAAATGCAGGGGGTGAGAACATCACTGTGTCTAGCTCCTGATACAGGACACCCAGAAGTCTCCAAGTTCAGAGACTTATGTGCCTCTTCCATGTGGGCAATCTATTCTTGCATCCTAACAGATCAATATTTTGCATTAACATATGATACCATTCTAAACATACTTATCTGAGAGCAAGCTCAGTTGAACACATTGGGCTTTTCCTCAAATAAACATGCATTTTTTCACCAGTAATATTTTTCTTAGACTGCTCATTTTGATGTAAAATCTTTATAGTTATTATTTTATAATGCTTGTGTGGAAGTTGTAAATACTTGGTCAAGTTTAATTGCTTTTTAATAGGAAATCTTCAGTATTGTAAACTTATAGGAAATAAATAAAACTAAATAAAATAATTTATATCCAGGGTGTATCTTCTTCTTGTTCAACTTCAGAAAATGTCATTTAATTCCATAATGTGATTATCTGAACATATAAAGTAAGATGATGAGAAGTATTCCAAGTGGGCCTCTATGAAAGAGGCTGTATTAAAACACAGTAGAAAATGTGGTCCCATAAAGTTTGTTGTAAGTGTGGGAATAAAAAGTGGAACTAGGCTTATTTTCCTGATATAATCTGTTTATGGTAAATATTACTCCCTAATTTAGGGAGGCTAGACAACAATCTCTACAGGGGTTCTAGCAATGTCTGTAACTCCCACACATTAATTGATGATATATTAATGTGTCAATTAATCAAAATTTCTAAATGTGGGAAACTTTGATTTATGTAGCATAATCTGGTACCCTGGGGACAATTTAAAGGGGAAAGAATCTGATTATTTGCTTCAAATGAAATCTGTAATCTTGTTTGATACCTTTCTATTCATTCAGTTGTATATTTTGTCATCTATTTTCTGTCATGGCCATGCATTCACCAAAGCTTAGAGTTGATCAAAGACTGGAAAACTGCTACATTGCCCAGAGCAAATCCATTCTTAGTGTGCTCTTCACAAGGAAACATGAAGAAATCAGTCATACATTATTTGGGATAGATGTGTTTCTTTGTGATAATCAGCAAGTGCAGTGGTACCTTGGCTCATGAATGCCTCAGTTCATGACCAAATTGGGTTGCAAACAACAATTTCATAAAAATTTTGAATCAGTGAGCAAACTCCTCATTGGTTGGCATCTGCGATTGTGACCCCTACCCCCCCAAGTGGGGAGATAGCCTCAATTGTGCTGGGGGCAGGGTGGGGAGGGGGAGAGGGCTGAGATCATGCCCGTCTTTCCTGCATGAGTGCAACCACGATCTTGACCATCTCCCCCACTCCAGCACGATCACACCTACCTCTCCCGCCCCCCAGTGCACCAGGATGACAGGCACATGCAGGGATGGCGGGCACAATCATGGTTGTGCTGGGGGGGGGAGGAGCAGGGAGATGGCCGGGCTAGTGCCTGGGGTGGGAGGGGGAGATGGGAGATCTTTGTTGTTCTTTGTCACTTTGCTTCTTCACATTTTTTTGATTTAAAAAAATAGTTACAGAAAGGATTAACCTCATTTACATTGAACCTTATGGGGAAATTTAACTTGGCTCACGACCAGTTTGGGTCACAACCAGAGTCCTGGAACGGATTAAGTTTGTGAGCCAAGGTACCACTGTACCCGAATCATGCACCCAACTTTCCTTTAGTCAGCAGTGTGATTATGAACATATGAAACTTCCTTAACTTGAATCAGATCATTACGCCATGTCACTGTCATCTTCAACTGTGCTCCTAGATGAAATAGACCAAAGATTTTCCTAAATGGGAAGAGGACATCACTATGAATAAAGGACAAGTGAACAGAGGAAACAGTAAGGTTGCTTACCTGTAACTGATGTTATTTGAGTGGTCCTCCGTGCATCATCCATATGGGTGATTAGCAAGTTTACCAAGTATGATGGTGGGAGGTGTTGTCATTGGGGAATGGAGGAAAGTACTGCCTGGCCAAAAGAGCAGTCCTGTCTTGAACAGATCTCAAGCTGGTACTGTTTTACAAATGTTGATGGTGTTGACTAGGATGCTACAGGGGAATACCTGCATGTAGTGCTGTGGATATTGCTATAGCTGTTGTTGACTGCATTTTTGGTTGGTCTGGGAGCTGCAGTTGTGTGCTAACGGATATACTAGTTTAATCATCTCCATGATCAAACCATTAAGGACCCGTCAGTTCAACCTAGGATTGATCAGCATAGGCTATGAATAGTCTCTTGGAGCAGCACAATTTGGTGTGTGAGGCTAGTGCCCTCTACACATTGAGCATGTGCAGTGTTGTCTCAATAGGCATAGATGGGGCTGGAAAGAAGGCTGGAAGAATTATGTCCTGGTTTAAATGGAATTGTGAAGAGACTTTTGAGAGAAATGTATGATCCAGTCGAAGGACTGCTTTATCCTTGTGAAAGGTGAGGAATGGAGGGTCTATCCAGAAAGTGCATAATTTGCTAGCTTCCTCCGCTGAAGTAATGGCCATGAGAAACATAACCTTCCAGGAGAGGAGCTGTAGATCAATAGTGGAAAGTGATTCAAAAGGTGGTTTTGTTAAAGCTTGCAGCACAACGGATGGACTCCAGCTTGGCATGACAGATTGGATGGGTGGATTCAGGTAGTATAATCCTTTCAGGAATTGTTGAGAGAATGGGAAAACATGGGTGAACTGTCGATGGGACCACATACTAACGAGATGGCTTTAGTCCTTTAACATGGAGGCTATGGAGAAAGGCTAGGATTGTGTGGACTGGCACCTGGAATAGGCCAAAGGCATACTCTTGAGCATTCTGTTTTGCTGAACATGAGTGCCTTGCATTTAGTTGAAATGCTGCTTGAAGTATTTGATGATCCAGGTCAGCACGGTCCATTACTAGGTCATCCTCCAGGCTGTCAGATGGAGTGTTCTCATATCAGGATGCAGAATTCTGCCCCAGTTCTGAGATATAATGTCCTGTCTGTTCAGTAGGTAAAGAAAGGTATGGCTTCACAGTTGGAGAAGGCTTGTGAACCAAGCTTGTTTGGGTCACCATGGAGTTATCAGAATGCATTCTGTATTTTCCCATCTGATTTTGGCAAGTATTCTGCAATTCATACAAACATAGAAACATAGAAACAGAGTGAGTCAGAAGGGGCCTCCCGGGCCATCTAGTCTGACATCCGGTACCAGCCGGCTCCACTCACGACATGCCTACTACGTGAATGTCCAGCCTGTCTTTGAACACCCTCACCAATGGGGCCTCAACGACCTCCCGTGGAAGCCCATTCCACACCCTCGGGGTCCTAACTGTCAGGAAGTGCTTCCTGGCATCCAAATTGAACCTTGGCTCCCTGAGCTTTGCTCCATTGGAGCGCATCCTGCCTTCCTCTGCAGGGGAGAACAGGCCTCTCCCCATCTCCATGTGACACCCCCTCACATACCTGTATGTTGCCAACATATCCCCTCTGAGTCTCCTCTTCTCCAAGCTGAAGAGACCCAGTTCCCTCAGTCTTGCCTCATACGGCATCCCCTGCAAACCAGCCACCATCCTTGTGGCCCTACGCTGCACTGACTCCAACCTGGCTATATCCTTTCTGTAATGAGGGGCCCAAAACTGAACATAATACTCCAGTTGCAGGAGCACCAGAGTCGTGTAGAGTGGTAGTAATACCTCTCTTGATCTAGAAGCCACACTTCTGGCTATGCAACCAAGGGTGGCATTCACCCTCTTGACCACTGCATCACACTGCTGACTCATGTTTAGCCTGCGGTCAACCAGTACCCCGAGGTCCCTTTCACAAGTGCTGCTCTCCAGCCACTTGTCACCTAACCTGTACTTATGACAGCTATTCTTATGCCCCAAGTGCAAGACATTGCACTTATCCACATTGAACGCCATCCTGTTGTCTCCTGCCCACTTCCATAGTCTGTCCAGATCCTTTTGGATCTGGTGTATCTGCTCCTCAGTTGTGGCCACTGCTCCAGTTTTAGTGTCGTCTGCGAATTTGATCAGCAGACTGTTCACCCCTTCTTCCATGTCGTTATTGAAAAGATTAAACAGGATCAGCCACAGGACAGAGCCCTGGGGAACCCCGCTTGTCACTGGCTGCCATCCCGACGATTCCCCACTAATGGTTACCTTCTGCTTTCGGTCAGTCAACCATGCCCTAATCCACCGGACAGTGCTTTGGTGTATCCCAAAACTCCTCAGTTTCTCCACCAGGATATCATGGGGCACTTTGTCAAAGGCCTTGCTGAAATCCAGGTATACCACATCCACTGCATCCCCTCCATCTAGCCATCTTGAAACCTTGTCATAGAATTCCACAAGGTTTGTCTGGCAGGACCTGTTTTTGCGGAAGCCGTGTTGTGTGGCTGTCGGCCTCCCTTCCCCTATCTAGCATCACTAGATCTCTCTCTATTATGAGCCTTTCCATTGTTTTTCCTACAATGGACGTAAGGCTAACTGGTCTATAATTCCCCATGTCCTTCCTACTACCCTTTTTGAAAATTGGGACCACCGATGCCACCCTCCAGTCTTCTGGAACTTCACCTGTTCTCCACGAGGCCTCAAAAATGGAGGCCAGCGGGCGTGAGAGAACCCCTGCCAACTCTCTAAGTACTCTCGGGTGTAACCCATCAGGGCCTGGCGCCTTTGTAATGTCCAATGCCCTGAGGAGCCCCTCAACTTCAAGGGGGTGACTCTAATCTCTGCCCCTAAGTCCCCAGCCTCATCTAATCTCCTATACGGATATCCCCCGTCCTGCTTTGGGGAGAACACAGAGGCAAAATAGTCATTTAGCATCTGTGCCTGTTCCCTCATGTCAGTCACTGGATCTCCTTCCTCCTTATTTAGTGGTCCCACCACTTGTCTCCCCTTCCTTTTCCTATTTACATGCTGAAAGAAGCCCTTTTTGTTGCTCTTGATATTCTTGGCAAGTCTCAGCTCATAATCAGCCTTAGCCTTGCGAAGAATCCTTCTGCAACGGGCCTCCTCCCCCCGGTATACCCTTTTGTCTATTTCCCCCAGTACCCATTTCCTATGGAGGCTCCTCTTTCGTCTAATCCCCCTAACCACCTCCTTTCGCATCCATGGCAGCACTCTCCTCCGCCTCCCCACCTTACTGACTAGAGGTATCGTCAAGGCTTGCACCTGCAAAACCTCCCTTTTGAGTGCCATCCACCCCTCCTCAACTCGCTTACCTTCCAGTAACCTATCCCAGGAGACTTTCCCCAGTCTGGCCTTCAGTTGGCCAAAGTTGGCCCTCTTGAAGTCCCAGCTTCTAGTGCTCGCCCTGCTGCACGGCCCCAGTCCCCGGATCGCAAAGCAAAGGATGGAGTGATCACTCGCATCCAGAGCTCCCCTAATCTGTCCTTCATCTATCAGCTCCTCCCTATTGGTCAAGACCATGTCCAGGATGTTTCCCCCCCTCGTTGCCTCTCGGACCCTCTGTGTGAAAAACCCACCCTCTAGAGCTTCTAGGTAGCGACCTGACCTGGCTGTCACCGCCGAGTGAGTCTCCCAAGTAATATCTGGGAGATTGAAATCCCCCATAATTACTGTGTCTCTCCCCCGAGATATCGTTAGAATCTGGCCTGTCAGGACAACATCCAGGGTCTCAAGCTGACCTGGAGGGCGATAACATACCCCCACTGTCAGGTCTCTTTCCCTGTCAAAACCCCTAAGTTTCACCCAGACTGCCTCTACCAAATCCCCATCTGTGCTGCATTCTATCTCACTGCATCCTATCCTTTCCCTGACGTATAAAGCCACGCCCCCACCTCTCTTTCCCTTCCTTTCCTTTCTAAAAAGGTGATACCCTTCTATGTTTACATTCCAGACTTGCCTTTCATCCCACCAAGTTTCTGTGATTCCCACCAGATCATATCCTCCTATTCCCAGGAGAGCTTCAAGCTCTTCCTGCTTATTACCCATGCTCCTAGCATTGGTGTACATGCACCTCAACTCCTTCCCACCGCTTCCTTTCTTTGGAGTGCCCAGCATCCTCCTTCCTCCCATCCTCCCTGGTACCTGGCCCCTCTCCGTAGAAGTCCTGTCAGTCCCTGCAGTATCTCTAAAGTCCCTGCAGTATCTCTAAATTCAGAGGGAATGGGGGGAACAGATAGAACAGGGCCCCCTTCCATGGGATGAGGAAAGAATCAGTGAGGAGTATTGGGAAATTCCAGTCCAGGAGCAAAAGGCATTGCATGCCATGTTATCCTGTGTTGCAAACAACTCTGTAGATGGTCTTCCCTAGACACTGAAGGCATTCTCTTGAACATCCCCATGCAGTTCCCACTCATTTGCCTCATATGGTGACCCACTGAGAGCATCTGCTGTGGTGTTTTGGGTGCCAGCTAGGTGGACAGTGGTCAGTATAATATTGCTTTGGATGCAATAGTCCTTTATCTGAACCATGAGGTGGGCTAGTGCGGCTGACTTAGTACCACCCTGTTTATTTAGGTAAAATACCACTGTGGTATTGTCTGAGGCTATATGTATATGTCTGCCCTTGAGGGGATGCCAGAATGAGATTAATACCTTGTGGACCGCTAGGAGCTCAAGGTAGTTACTGTGCTCTCTCTGGTCCTGTTTGGTTTACAGACATTGTGTTTTGTAATGTCTGCAATGGACTTCCCAGCCCATGAATGATGCATCCATTGTTACAGTTAGGGATGGATCCAATGGCATGAAGATAAGTTCCTGTGTTAGGTTGCTTTTGCCAGTTGACCATGAAAAGGTCACTGTCATGGAATGGGAGAGCGTCAAAATTTTGCAGAATGAGTTGTGGTATGGGCAGAATTCATTGACTACGCTAAAGCCTTTGATTGTGTGGATCACAACAAATTGTGGCAAGTTCTTAAAGAGATGGGAGTACCAGACCATCTTATTTGTCTCTTGATAAACCTATATGCTGGTCAAGAAGCAACAGTGAGAACTGGACACGGAACCACTGATTGTCACCCTGCCTATTTAACTTATATGCAGAGCACATCATGAGAAAGGCAGGGCTAGATGAATCACCAGTTGGAATCAAGATTGCTAGGAGAAATATTAACAACCTCAGATATGCAGATGATACCACTCTCATGGCAGAAAGTGAAGAGGAACTAAAGAGCCTCTTGATGCGGGTGAAGGAGGAGAGCGCAAAAGTTGGCTTGAAACTCAACATTAAGAAAACTAAGATCATGGCTTCTGGTCCTCTCACTTCCTGGCAAATAGATGGGGAAGAAATGGAGGTAGTGACAGATTTTATTTTCCTGGGCTCCAAGATCACCGCAGACGGGGACTGCAGCCAAGAAATTAAAAGACGTTTGCTCCTGGGGAGGAAAGCTATGGCAAATCTAGATAGCATACTAAAAAGCAGAGACATCACCCTGCCAACAAAAGTGCGTATAGTCAAGGCTATGGTTTTCCCAGTTGCAATGTATGGCTGTAAAAGCTGGACAATAAGGAAGGCCGAGCGCAAAAGGATTGAGGCCTTTGAGTTGTGGTGCTGGAGAAGACTCCTGCGAGTCCCTTGGACCGCAAGGCAATCAAACCGGTCAGTCCTAGAGGAGATCAACCCTAACTGCTCTTTAGAATGCCAGATAGTGAAGATGAAACTCAAATACTTTGGCCACCTCATGAGAAGGAAGGACTCCCTGGAGAAGAGTCTAATGCTGGGAACAATAGATGGCAAAAGAAGAAGGGGACGGCAGAGGATGAGGTGGCTGGATGGAGTCACTGAGGCAGTTGGTGTGAGCTTGAGTGGACTCCGGGGGATGGTGGAGGACAGGAGGACCTGGAGGAATGTTGTCCATGGGGTCGCGATGGGTCGGACACGACTTCGCGACTAACAACAACAACAACAACAACAACAATGGGCAGAATGCCTGGATAAACCACAGTTGAAGTGGATGCATGCAGACTCTTATGAATATTAGTACTGCAATGGTGGATGCCATATGCCCAAGTGTTTGTTGTACCTGCATATGGTCTGGTGATAGATAGCCATGCACCAGGGAGGAGTCCAGCTAGGCCCCAATCCTTAGGACTGTGAAAGAACAAGAACAGATTTCTCACTAATACAGAGTCCAAGTTTTTGCAGTAGGTCACATGTCTTTCGAATAGAACAGAGAAGGTCATCTCTAGATGGAGCGACTAGTAGCCAATCATCCAGATAGGGGAAGATTTGAATCTCTTGCAATTTTCAATGGGCATAACCAGCTGCCATACATTTTGTAAATACCCTTGGGGCTGTAGAGAATCTGAATGGTAGGACTTGGAATTCATAAGTCGTGGTGCCAATTTGGAACCTCAGGAAGTGACAATAGTCTGGTGGATATGGAAATATGCATCCTTCAAATCTAATGTTGTGAGCAAGTCCTGGCTTAGAAGTGGGAGAATGTTTTGCAGAGAGACCTTTCAGATTATTTTGTTCAGGATAAAGGAATTGATACCCTGTATGTCCAGTATTGGATGAAGGCCGTCATCTTTTTCTGGGACAGTGAAATATCTGGAATACAAACCATAATGTACACTGGATGGGTGGATGGGAAGGATTTCTCCTTTTGCTAGTAAGGTATTAACTTCCTCCATTAAGGCTGGGGAGGGAGGAGTGAAATGGACCATTCTGAGTGGTGGTAGAGTGTTGAACTCAATGCCAGATCCATGCTGTATTATGGATAGCACCCACCACCAATGCGATGTTATGGTTTCTCATTTGGGAAGATAGTGTTTAAGGTGGTCCTCAAACTGAAATGGTGACAGGGGTGATGCACAGGTTCAAGACATGTCAGCAGTGCTTTTTCTCAGTGTCTAGCCTTCTTTTGTTAGATTGTTGGAAGTGTGGTGCTTCTCAGTGCCATTGGCAAGCCAATTCTTGCTGCTGTTTACACATCTGAAAATGGATAGGAGCCCTGCTGTGCTAAGGTTGGTATGGAACTGATGGGCCCCATGGCCACTTTATGTCCTCTAGGTGTCTGGGATGGTCCAAAGCCCATTTCCCTGGCTGTTAGTCTAGCTTTTTATAGGGCATTGAGTTTCTCATCAGTCTTTGTATTGAAAAGCTCTTCCCTGTCAAAAGGCGTATCTTCAATGTGGGACTGTGTTTCCTGGGCAAATTGGTTTCTCAACGTCAAGCATAGCTCCGAATTGCCATCTCACTGATGAGTGCCTTGGAGTCACAGTTGACATGCTGATGAGAGGTATTGATCTGCTGCTTGGACAGCTGGAGTACCTCCACTTGGAATACCTTTGCAAGCTCTCAATGTTATTTAGGGAAGAACTCTGCTAGGGCACCCATTTTCTGTCAAAGAAAGACCTGATATCATTCCATGATTGCCTCATAGTTCAATATGTGGAGATCCAGGCTCATTGCCACACGGACTGTTCTTGCCATTACATCCAAATGATGACCTTCATGATCTGGAGGGATGGAGTATTCCTGTTGTGACCATAACTGATCTGACTCCACAATGACTGAGTTTGGTCACAGGTGGTGAAGGAGGAATGGGATGTCCCCTCTTGAACTTGGTACATACTCTCCAGGTGATGAGAGGTTAGATGAGGTTGGTTTGGTATCTGCCAGGGGTCTTTCATGGCCTGTAAAGAATGTTGGTATGAATGGACAACATTTGGACAACATTTTAGACTGGATCCAGTGTTAGTTCAGTCAGCTGTTGGGATTGCAGACTGATGGACATTGCTATTTGAAAGACCTGTTCTGAGAACCATCCCAAGACTTCAAGGAGGACCCCAGGCCTTGGGTGGAGATGTCAGAGTCAGAGACATAATTGGCTGAGTTGGACAAGAATTAACTGCTAGATAGTGAGGAAGGTCATTGCAGTGATGGAGGCTGTCAAGCAGATGTGGGTTCCTGTTGACATTGGGTTGGTGATGGCTCGGTGGGCATGTAAGTTACACTTGTCTCCAGTTTCTTTGATCAAGCAGCATTTGGTGGCCATGGGTAGCGAAATGGTCCTGATGGACCCTGTTCTTAGGGGTACCCTGTGTAGTAGCATTCTGAGAATGAAGTGGTGGCCTCCAGTATGCTTCTTGGTCCCAGGTGGGTGTGATTGGTCTGAGATGGTCTGTTGGTCAACAGGTGGAGGATGGTGATGATGCCAGTGAGATGGTCTTGTAGCATGGAAGTAGTGCTACAGAAGTCAGCTGCATTTCTCTGTCCCATTGGGCTGGAGATGTGATCTGAATGACTGGAGAGCAGGATGGTGTGTCCTGTATCTTCCCTTCAAAGAAGGAGGGCACTAGTCAGTTTTGGCCATGCCCAAAGGTTTGTAGAAAGTTTTTTTTTTTTAAATGGTGGGTGGAGGGAGGGAAGAAAAAGGGTATCAGTGAAGAAGGATTTTGTGAGGAAAAAGGAATGAAGTAAATGTGAGGTAAATAAGCCCCACATATTGATACTGGGGAAAAGGGGGCAGGGCTCCTACCGAAAATTCTAGACTTAGCTAGGAGAATCTTCCAGAATGCAGGCACTGCACAAGTGTGGAGCCCATATGTGTGATGCACAAAGTCCACAAATAAGGACTGGAACTTGTCTGAGAAATGTCATCAGTGTAAAGCTATGCTGAATGTTTTTTTTTTTTCTTTTTCAATTTATATCCTGCCTTTTTCCTACAAAGGGCTCAAGGCAGCTTACATCATTCTCCTCCTCCATCTTATCCCCACAACAACAACCCTGTGAGGTAGGTTGGACTGAGAGTCTGTGACTGGCCCAAAGTCACCCAGTTGGCTCCATGGCCAAGTGGGAACTAGAACCCAGATTGCCTGAGTTCCAGTCCCATGCTCTTAACCACTATGCCACACTGGCTCTCCAGTGTTTCTTAGATAGTCTGAGAAGCAATTCTAAATAAGCTTCAAATGTTGCTTTCAAGCAGTATTCAGTAAAAAGCTAAGCATTTTCAAAACTCTCCAGATAAATGTTCATCTTATAACAATTGTTTTAAGTATTCTTTGATATTCTTCATTTATTTTGCTTGAACAGGAATCTCAATTCTCCCTTGATTTAGATATAATTGAGGGGGAATCATGCTTCTGTGGAAATGTTTTAAATCAAGAATATATTATTTGCCTGGGGTTTTAGCTGGCACGCTAGAAAGCAGTAAGAGAATCTACCAACAATAAATCTACCTGAGCCTTGTCCAGCTACCTCCTTATCTATTTCTTTTTAAGGCTGGTCTGAAATTAAGCAGTGGCAATGTATACTTTAAACAATGACAGAATGGATTTACAAAGCAATATGTGTCTGTGTTTCTGAGCTTCTCCCTGACCTGCATCTCTCTTCTTCCCTCATTTGATTCAAAACATAAAACTGATGGTAATCACCTGATTCTCTGGATTGTGGCAAAACCTTGTGCCCAGCACAATTATTTCTGAAACAGCTTGTTTTCCATGGTGCACAACATTTTGTCATTTTCAAATGCAGCCAGGAACCAGACTACAGGGATGAGGTTCTGAATGCAAAATTAAAGTCTCCCAGATCCCAAGGCTATCAATCCAATTCAAATATTGGCTGGTGCCTGGAGCAGTGTGAGGTCTGTGATGGGCACACAGCCCCATTAGGATTGAGTGGAGACACTGATTATATCAAAAGAGTATAGGACTGGTAGGACTTGGAACTAAATGCCACTAACTTAAAACTAAGCCGCATTTGTGTACCAAACAAAATCAATGGGACTTAAGTGCTAACTTTTAAAATCAATTTAAATGTTGTTGCTGTTATTGTTATTAGTCATGAAGTCATGTCCGACCCATCGCGACCCCATGGACAACATTCCTCCAGGCCTTCCTGTCCTCCACCATCCCCCGGAGTCCACTTAAGCTCACGTCTACTGCTTCAGTGACTCCATCTAGCCAACTCATTTTCTGCCGTTCCCTTCTTCTTTTACTCCCAATTGTTCCCAGCATTAGGCTCTTCTCCAGGGAGTGCTTCCTTCTCATTAGGTGGCCAAAGTATTTGAGTTTCATTTTCAGTATCTGGCCTTGTAAAGAGCAGTCAGGGCTGATCTCCTCTAGAGCTGACTGGTTTGATCACCTTGCGGTACAAGGGACTCACAGGAGTCTCCTCCAGCACCACAATTCAAAGGCCTCAATTCTTTGGTGCTCAGCCTTCATTATGGTCCAACTTTCACAGCCATACATTGCCATGATTTAAATGGGACAACTAACTAAGTGCAACTAACTTATTTCATCATACTTGTGTTTTTAAAATCTGTTAGTTATTGGAGGTTCAAGTGGCATACCTATTTTTAAGATTATTTAGGCTGCTCTGTACTGCAGATTTCTCAGTAGAAGCAGTTTAAAATTCATGATGGTGTGTATGTATAGTGCTTTCCCCAGCTTAGTGTTCAGTGAGATGTAGAATAACTTGTACCAAACTTGAGGAACCTCAGATTCACATTATGTCAGAACCTACATCCATCTAGCCCAGGTTTTTCAGCACTGACTGGTAGACTCTGTTCCAGGTTTCAGGCAAGACATTTTCCAGCACTACCTGGAGATGCTGCCAGGGACCTTTTGCTTACCACTGAGCTACAGCATCCCCCTGTCATGTGTATCAACAGATCAAGCATTGGCTTGTTGGGATGCTGCATTTTATTATTCAGACTGGATGATTCAACAGGTTCCTTTCAACTCTCTTAACTATTTTATCAATTAATTTATTACTTTAAAAATTACCGAATAACTAAAGTAGCATACCGTAAGACTGAGTCACACATATGGGTGAACATCACATAATTTTGTTACATTTGATTGCTATGCTTTTAATAAGTGCTAACTGATAGCAGCAACCAACTCCATGGGAAAGTCCTGCATCTGAAACAATATGAAAGTTCTGTCCATGGTGTGTCTGTCTGTGTGATTACACATTTGCACATCTAGATCATCATCTGAAATTGTACATACCAGCTAGCCAGATAATTCCATGAAAAACTATACCAAAATAAATGTCTGAAGAGGCTTTAATAAACAGTAACTTGTTTTCAGCTGAGGTGTGCTATGTACAATATTTATCCGTATTGGTGCATTTAATATTTTCCTGAAGTGCAAGGTAGGATTTTTTTGTTATGTAAGTAATTGCACATGGAGATTTTAAAGACACTGTACCTCAGTCAGCATATATGTACAATCAAAATTATATTAAAAGTTCAACAATATACTGTATGTACAAAGTTGATTAATTCAGATAGCAACTAGCTTCCATCTACATCATGTCCATTTACCACATTCATAGTTGCAGGGGAATTCAGTAATAAGACTTGCTGCATGTGGAATTTCCACATACTGTCATTTGGTAGGAGTTTCCAGCATTTAAAATTTCACAGCTGAAGTCTAATAACTTGCAAATAAAGTGTAGTGGTCAGAAAACCCTTAATGCTTATGCACTAACTTCAAATCCTCTCTGAAGTTTGGACTTGGTTTGCAATGGGTTTTCGTAGCACCAGCTTTTCTGACTACCACTTCCTGAAGTACACGGTGGAACAGAGAAGGACCAGCAGACAGGAAGGCTGGCAGAGTTGTAGAAGCCTCATCAGTCAGGCTTGGATGGTAATTTGGGCCATCTAGTATCCCCAGGTCTGTCCCAATTGGGTATCGTCCTTTATTATTGTCTCTAGACCTTAATTTTCCCTGTATAAATTTGTCAGAAACTGCTTGGCCTTTTTTGTTTGTTGTCAAGATTATTCCTACACAGAAACTTTAGTCCCAATCAAATCACATTTATTGTTCCATTTATTGTTCTGGCCTGGTTAGAAACATAGAAACATAGAAACAGAGTGAGTCAGAAGGGGCCTCCCGGGCCATCTAGTCTGACCTCCGGCACCAGCCGGCTCCGCTCATGACATGCCCACCATGTGAATGTCCAGCCTGTCTTTGAACACCCTCACCGATGGGGCCTCAACGACCTCCCGTGGAAGCCCATTCCACGCCCTCGGGGTCCTAACTGTCAGGAAGTGCTTCCTGGCATCCAAAGTGAACCTTGGCTCCCTAAGCTTTGCTCCATTGGAGTGCGTCTTGCCTTCCTCTGCAGGGGAGAACAGGCCTCTCCCCATCTCCATGTGACACCCCCTCACATACCTGTATGTTGCCAACATATCCCCTCTGAGTCTCCTCTTCTCCAAGCTGAAGAGACCCAGTTCCCTCAGTCTTGCCTCATACGGCATCCCCTGCAAACCAGCCACCATCCTTGTGGCCCTACGCTGCACTGACTCCAACCTGGCTATATCCTTTCTGTAATGAGGGGCCCAAAACTGAACATAATACTCCAGTTGCGGGAGCACCAGAGTCGTGTAGAGTGGTAGTAATACCTCTCTTGATCTAGAAGCCACACTTCTGGCTATGCAACCAAGGGTGGCATTCGCCCTCTTGACCACCGCATCACACTGCTGACTCATGTTTAGCCTGCGGTCAACCAGTACCCCGAGGTCCCTTTCACAAGTGCTGCTCTCCAGCCACTTGTCACCTAACCTGTACTTATGACAGCTATTCTTATGCCCCAAGTGCAAGACATTGCACTTATCCACATTGAACGCCATCCTGTTGTCTCCTGCCCACTTCCATAGTCTGTCCAGATCCTTTTGGATCTGGTGTATCTGCTCCTCAGTTGTGGCCACTGCTCCAGTTTTAGTGTCGTCTGCGAATTTGATCAGCAGACTGTTCACCCCTTCTTCCATGTCGTTATTGAAAAGATTAAACAGGATCAGCCCCAGGACAGAGCCCTGGGGAACCCCGCTTGTCACTGGCTGCCATCCCGACGATTCCCCACTAATGGTTACCTTCTGCTTTCGGTCAGTCAACCATGCCCTAATCCACCGGACAGTGCTTTGGTGTATCCCAAAACTCCTCAGTTTCTCCACCAGGATATCATGGGGCACTTTGTCAACGGCCTTGCTGAAATCCAGGTATACCACATCCACTGCATCCCCTCCATCTAGCCATCTTGAAACCTTGTCATAGAATTCCACAAGGTTTGTCTGGCAGGACCTGTTTTTGCGGAAGCCGTGTTGTGTGGCTGTCGGCCTCCCTTCCCTATCTAGCATCACTAGATCTCTCTTTATTATGAGCCTTTCCATTGTTTTTCCTACAATGGACGTAAGGCTAACTGGTCTATAATTCCCCATGTCCTTCCTACTACCCTTTTTGAAAATTGGGACCACCAATGCCACCCTCCAGTCCTCTGGAACTTCACCTGTTCTCCACGAGGCCTCAAAAATGGAGGCCAGCGGGCGTGAGAGAACCCCTGCCAACTCTCTAAGTACTCTCGGGTGTAACCCATCAGGGCCTGGCGCCTTTGTAATGTCCAATGCCCTGAGGAGCCCCTCAACTTCAAGGGGGTGACTCTAATCTCTGCCCCTAAGTCCCCAGCCTCATCTAATCTCCTATACGGATATCCCCCGTCCTGCTTTGGGGAGAACACAGAGGCAAAATAGTCATTTCGCATCTGTGCCTGTTCCCTCATGTCAGTCACTGGATCTCCTTCCTCCTTATTTAGTGGTCCCACCACTTGTCTCCCCTTCCTTTTCCTATTTACATGCTGAAAGAAGCCCTTTTTGTTGCTCTTGATATTCTTGGCAAGTCTCAGCTCATAATCAGCCTTAGCCTTGCGAAGAATCCTTCTGCAACGGGCCTCCTCCTCCCGGTATACCCTTTTGTCTATTTCCCCCAGTACCCATTTCCTATGGAGGCTCCTCTTTCGTCTAATCCCCCTAACCACCTCCTTTCGCATCCATGGCGGCACTCTCCTCCGCCTCCCCACCTTACTGACTAGAGGTATCGTCAAGGCTTGCACCTGCAAAACCTCCCTTTTGAGTGCCATCCACCCCTCCTCAACTCGCTTACCTTCCAGTAACCTATCCCAGGAGACTTTCCCCAGTCTGGCCTTCAGTTGGCCAAAGTTGGCCCTCTTGAAGTCCCAGCTTCTAGTGCTCGCCCTGCTGCACGGCCCCAGTCCCCGGATCGCAAAGCAAAGGATGGAGTGATCACTCGCATCCAGAGCTCCCCTAATCTGTCCTTCATCTATCAGCTCCTCCCTATTGGTCAAGACCAAGTCCAGGATGTTTCCCCCCCTCGTCGCCTCTCGGACCCTCTGTGTGAAAAACCCACCCTCTAGAGCTTCTAGGTAGCGACCTGACCTGGCTGTCACCGCCGAGTGAGTCTCCCAAGTAATATCCGGGAGATTGAAATCCCCCATAATTACTGTGTCTCTCCCCCGAGATATCGTTAGAATCTGGCCTGTCAGGACAACATCCAGGGTCTCAAGTTGACCTGGAGGGCGATAACATACCCCCACTGTCAGGTCTCTTTCCCTGTCAAAACCCTTAAGTTTCACCCAGACTGCCTCTACCAAATCCCCATCTGTGCTGCTTTCTATCTCACTGCATCCTATCCCTTCCCTGACATATAAAGCCACACCCCCACCTCTGTTTCCCTTCCTGTCCTTTCTAAAAAGGTGATACCCTTCTATGTTTACATTCCAGACTTGCCTTTCATCCCACCAAGTTTCTGTGATTCCCACCAGATCATATCCTCCTATTCCCAGGAGAGCTTCAAGCTCTTCCTGCTTATTACCCATGCTCCTAGCATTGGTGTACATGCACCTCAACTCCTTCCCACCGCTTCCTTTCTTTGGAGTGCCCAGCATCCTCCTTCCTCCCATCCTCCCTGGTACCTGGCCCCTCTCCGTAGAAGTCCTGTCAGTCCCTGCAGTATCTCTAAAGCCCTGCTCCCAGAGCCCCAATCCTTCCCGCACACTTGTCCAGTGCAAACATGTTACTGGGGGGCCTGAACCCACCCCCCACTGGCTCAGTTTAAAGTCTTCCGGATGAAGCTTGCTAGAGCATCTCCAAAGGACCTTTTCCCCATCCTCGTGAGGTATAACCCGTCCCTTGCCAGAAGTCCATTGGCAAGAAAACGAGTGCCGTGGTCGAGGAACCCGAAGCGTTCCTTCTGGCACCACACCCTAAGCCAGTCGTTCACCTCAGAGGCCCTCCTGTCCCTTTCCTGGCCCAAATCCCCAGACAGGTAAGATTGACGAGAAGGCCACTTGGGCCTTCAGTTCCCTGAGTTTCTTCCCCAAGGCCAAAAAGTCCCTGGTGATCCCAACCACACCCTGCCTGGCCACATCATTTGTGCCCACATGAATCACCAGGAGTGGCTGGTGACCCCCGGAGCGAACAAGACGCTCCACTCTGTCCTTCACATGCCGGATGCATGCGCCCGGCAGGCAGCAAACCTCCCTTGTCTCCAGGCTGGGGCAGCATGCAGCCGCCTCAGTGCCCCTCAGCAGGGAGTCCCCAACAACAATCACCCGTTGCCGTACCTTCCCGGTGCTGGTGGGCAGTCATGCCCTGGCCTTCGCCTCTCCTGCAGTGGCCCCCTTGCCGCCTGATGTCCCAGGCTGGGGGTCCTGCTGGTCCCCTGAGGCCTCATAAACCCCAGCCTCCCCAAGCGGAGAGAACCTGTTTCCCAGCTCCAGATTGGTGCCAGGAGAAGGAGGAGGCTGTGCTGGCCTCCTCCTCCTGTGGGTGACATACCTCCATGTCTCCGCAGCTGCTCCTCCCGTGGTCTCTCCCTCAGCCCTCTGTCCAGAGGGGGGCTGCTCCAGGGCCCCCCGGAGAGCTCTCTCAGCCCTCAGGCACCTCACCAACTCTTCTAGCAGGGTCACCATCTTGCACCGAGGGCAAGTGTATCCCTGCCTCTCCTGGGGGAGAAGGGTGAACATATCGCAGCTCTCGCAGTGGACAGCAACACCCGTGACTCCCGCCAAGGCCATCTCCTGGTCTGCCATCTGTAACCCTTCCGAGACCTTACCTTGGTCCCCTGCCTTGTTAGTCCTGCAGTTCCTTTCACTCACCCAGCTCTCCCAGACAAAAACCCACTGGCACACACACACAAGGGTAAAATAAACTTAAATTTAAATTAGAAGAAAAACAAAGCACAACAAAGCAAAGCAAAGCGCAAACAAAACAAAACAAAACAAAAACACACAAATGAAACAAAAAAAAACCAACCAAACAAACAAACAACCCTCTGTGTCTCAGGGAAGGGAGTCCCTGGACCGTCCGGACCGCAGCTGGGCCTCCTCAGTCCCTCAGGCCAGTGGCCCCGCCCCCTGCTTCCTCCTGGCTGCTCTAGCTCTCTGGCCCTGCCCCCTCCCTCTCTGCTGCTCACTGCAGCTATCCTAGTTGGTTCACTATTGTAGTTGCAGGTTCACTGCAGCTATCCTAGTTGTATCATGGAAAGCTTGGCCTTGCATTGTCATTTCAGCCAGAGCTTGCAGAAGGTAGCCTGGCCCAATTTGGAAGAACACTCTTTCCCTGCACTACATTCAGCAGGGAAATTCCTGCTGAATGCCTTGAATGAAGCATTGTATCTTTTGCCAATCCAGTTGCATACCTCTCAATCTGGATTCAACCTGATGAGCAGATTTATTGTGCCAATGCTTTTGAGTGAAGAACATCATGCACAATTTTGGATAATAGTATGTATGCATGCAACATGCTGCAATAAGCAAAGCTTGTTTTTTGAAAGTGGACTGAGAAGCACAGTTGAGAACATAAGGAGTAATTCTTTGATCCACTTTATAAAAATCACATATGGTGCTAGTATAAAGAAAGACAAATGTCAACAAGAATAGACTCTCAGATTTTGCATATCCTTGATCTTCTGAGTGAAAAAGAGCTATTTCAAGAAGAATTGGTACTGCTGGCAAACAGCCCTGCACGATTGCTGAAGCTCATGGATTTTTGCTTAAAGGTCAGATGGTTGCATGGCTTCTATATTTCCTGCCCTATCCTCCTGCTCTCACCAGGCATCTGAACAGTCACTGTGAGCAAAATCCCCTTCTGTTCTGCACTGTTCCCTATTGAGCTCATCAGCCTTTTCCGTACTGGTCCACTGAAATTTTGAGGCAGATTCTCCCTCTAACCCCAATAGCAGGGCTTTCTATTTCAATCTGTTTCTGTTCTGTATTTCTCTTATATTTGTAGAGATTCTTGATTAAGCTCCCTTGCAAAAAGTCACTAAGTAACATGGAGTTTGGACCATCAAGGATTTGCAGGCCAAAGACTGAAAGCCCACAAAGTTCACTCACTATCAAAAAGGGGCATTTTTTGTACATTATGACTACTGACCAGGAAAATAAAGGAGAATACTTATTTTACTGAGAAATAAAACTGACCTGAAAGCTCAACAATATGGAAAGCAGAGGGGATTCTGTCTGCAAAAAATAAAGAGGGATTCACACTGCTTTCCTTACTCTGTTGGGATTCTTTTGTAGCCATGCCTTATGAGAAATCCCCATGGAGAATGGGAGGTGCAGCATTGGGTCTGGCATGGCTGGGCAGCTGCAAAGGGTCCCAAGGTTCAAAAGGGTCAACCTGTTGCAGCAGCTGCTCCTTCTCCCTCTTGTTTCCTTGCTCAGCCAACCCTACTAGCAAGAGGAAGTCCCATGTGGTCTTGCAGTGCCTATGCTGTGCCATTTGAAAACTAAACTTGTTTTTAGGTTACATTTTATGTAACAGTGATTGGTACCAATCAGACAGCACTGGAACAGCCAATGAGGCACAGGAGTGGCAAAAGACTCTGTTTACCACTTCTGTTAATCATTCATTAAACTAGGATAGATATGCTGCTCTCTGTCTCAAAGTTACCCCTTTCTAGAAAAAAAGTTAGTTAAATCCAGGGCTTTGTGCTCATCCTTGTCTCTGGCATCTCTTTTCTTAGAATATATTTATGAGCAGATAAAAGTGCCCTTAAGCAGCTACAGAGTACATTTCATGTATCAAGTGACAGAGTTCCTTCACACAACTGCTGAATAAGAAAGAGGGCATCTAGATCTAAGGATGCTGTTTTTAGACATGACTAAAGCCTTGACTTCACTTTTGTAGAAATTAAGCACTGTATAAAACCATCCCAGCATATGGAGTCGGCTAATCCTGTTGCTTGGAGGAAGTTCTGCTGCTCCCACACATTTTATGCCTCTGGTCTTGCTGAGTGTTGCCACATCCTGTTGATCCCATTTGATAATGTGAAAAAGAAAGGATGATGAAGGCATCAGACTTAAAAGGAAGGAAAAGTGGAGCTTTGTCTCTCTGTTCATGGATCCATTTAATCAGTTGCAAACATCTCAGCTAAATAAAGTTACGAAATAATGAGAAGATGGTGAGATATTATTCATGTTCAGCTATCTTCATATCTTATGGCTCACAGGGGGAGAATCTGATGAAGACTGTAACCGCCTAGATCTAGGGGTAGCTGAAGAAGATGTCCACTCCGGTAGCTGCTTGCCAAATTGAGTTTGTAGAGCATTCAGGATATCATTTAGCTTTTGGTCGATCTGTATGACCTATTGTAGAAGCAGAAAACATATTTTTATCATTTGCTAAAATATGTGCTTGATTTCTCTTATTATTATAACCCTCATATGACTCTCCTCTCCAAATCCCTGGAATTGTAGTTTGGTTAGGATGTTAAGAATTATCTGCAAAACCATATCACCAGCAGCCCCTGTCAAATGTACATTGAAACCACTGACTTAATAGCCTTGATTTAATCAATTCATCCTGCTCCCAGGAAAGCATATGTAGGGTAACAGTCTCAAAAACATAAATATATTGGTTTACTATAAGCAAAGTTGCAAATATACTCAATACCAGACAGAGAGCAAGAAAGCTGCACACTACTGCACCTTATGCAGTAAGCTTGCCATCTGAGAATCAGGAAACAAAAGTTGAAGCAAAAGACATAAGTTCTGAAGGAAATTATAGTGTATTATTTAGTATCATACAGTCACAGTATTAAATACTAATAACACATTTGGGTAGCAAGTTAAATTTTATAACTATAAAACCTTGCCCTAACAGCAGTTTTCTAATTTCAAAAGGAAAAAAGTTCACAGGACATTTTTATTTTTTATTTATTTAAAAATTTATATGCCGCCCCTTGCAATAGCCTCGGGGCGGCTTACAACATGTTGCATCATTAAAAACATATAACAAAATTAAAAACTGGCCCATCTCAGGTTATTATATAAAAACATGAACAGAATTATAAATTAAACCTATTAAACATAAATTAAACATTAAACATAAATTAATTAAACATAAATTAAACATAAGTTAAACATAAACTAAACCAAAACATAAACCTAAATTAAACAATAATATTAATTAAAATATTGTCTAAATAAAAAGGTCTTCGCCTGGCGCCGAAAAGCAAATAACGACGGCGCCAGGCGAGCCTCTCTGGGGAGCGCATTCCATAAATGGGGCGCCACCGCTGAGAAAGCCCTCCTCCGGGTACTCACCCTCCTAATCTCACGCACGGAGGGTTCCCGGAGGAGAGCCTCTGTCGCTGATCGTAGGGGGCGGGAGGGCATATATGGTCGCAGGCGCTCCTTTAGGTAACCAGGGCCCAAGCCGTTTAGGGCCTTATAGGTAAGAACCAGCACCTTGAATTGGGCCCGGACTTCAATGGGGAGCCAGTGGAGCTGACGGAGAACTGGGGTGATATGAGAACCACGCCCAGTCCCCGTCAGCACCCTGGCAGCTCTATTCTGCACCAATTGAAGTATCCGGACCGTCTTCAAGGGAAGCCCCACGTAGAGCGCGTTACAATAATCCAACCGGGAAGTCACCAACGCATGTGTCACTGTTGTCAGGCAATCGAACTCCAGGAAGGGACGCAGCTGATGTATCAGCCGAAGCTGTTGGAAGGCGCTCCTCGCCACTGCTGACACTTGAGCAGTCAAGGTCAGCTCCGGGTCGAGGAGCACTCCCAAGCTGCGGACCCCGTCTTTCAGAGGGAGTGCAACCCCATTCAAGACTAGGGTCAAGTCCCCTGCACTGTAGCCAGACCCGCCCACCAACAGGACCTCCGTCTTGTCTGGATTGAGCTTCAGACATTTTCCCCATTGTTCCCCAAAATTCCTCAAGATCACCACCCCCCAGAAAAACAACATCCCTCCCACCGAAGTGTTTCTTCTTCCTCTTTTTCTGTTCACATCTGTAGACCAAAACAGGAAGCATTCTGCTCTCACTAAGAGGATTCATTTGCCCTTAGTTGTATTTGCTGATGGCTAATCTGATTTGCAACAAAGCACTGTGGAACAATAACATCCAGGATATGGTCACTGATTGGCTGAGCTCAAGACAAATGAAGTGGGAAAATGTCATGCCTGATGCCTCAACAGAGGTGGCACCTCACGAGGAAGAGTCAAACGCCCAAAGAGAGAATCAGACATCAGAACAGGAGGACTTATACTTGAGGCCCTGTGGCCAAGTGACCCTTCTACAACCTGGCTTGGGAGTAGCTGAACAGATAGCCATCCCTCATCCTGACCCTTTACCTCCTCTGTCCGACCACGAGGGCCCTGAGGGAAAAGACACTAAAAGTTCTGCCCCTGAAGAGCGTGGGCAGGATACCCCCTTCCTCCTGACACTGAGTCTCCTGAACAAGATATGGAAGATGCAGGAGGCGGGATAGATTTGTCTCACGTGACTCTTAAATGTAGCTTACTCCGATTGGAACAAAAGGAGGCTTTGTCCCACCTCAGGGGGGAAAGGTGGGGCAAAGAAAGCTAATTCCACGTGGGTTCCCTGAGGGATGTCACTAAGAAGATAGCAACTAACTTGTAAAGGTCATTGCAGTAGAATTTATTCGTAGCATCGTAAATCTTGTAGAAAAGTAGCAATAAAAGACTTTAGCTTTATTGCCTGCATAAGTGTGGGTCATTTACAACTGTGAGCTGACACCTCACAACAGCTTGCTATCTTCTTAGTCTAATGCTCCTCCACAAACAAGAGCGTTTTAGCCCACACAGCCAGGCAAAGGATTTTCCCCCCCCTCTTTCTCCATTCGTTATTTTTCTTTTTCCACCCTTAAGCAATCACAACGATGGATACAGCTGCCCAAGTTCCTCCTGAGGTCCAGAGCCTGCGAGATGAAAACACTCTTCTGAGAAAGAAATATGCAGAGACAACGCAACAGATGGAATCTATGCAGATTGAGCTGGATAATTTTCGTGCTAAGCAGAAAACAGCAGCAGCTCCCACACAAGCCCAAGAGATGAAGTTAAGACAATGCCCGGTGGAACCTCCCCACAAATACGATGGGAGGAAGGAAGGATTACGACTTTCAAAGCGCAATGTGAACTCTACATTAACCTATGCCTTAATGACTTCATCGATGAGAAAATGAAGGTAGGCTTTTTAATAAATCAACTCACAGGGGCCCCAGCCCGCTGGTCAACCACACTGCTGATAGCATGAAACCCCATATTAAATAACGCCTCAACATTTATGGATGCCTTGGGAAAGTTCCTTGGCGTAGAATCTTGCAAAGAAATGGCCATACAAGAGATAAAGCGTCTTAAACAGGGGCATGCCTCAGCCACTGAATATACAACTAAATTCCAACTCCTTATGAATGACTTGGGGTGGGAGACCTTAATGGTGCAATACCGGGAAGGCTTGAGGGAGGAGGTTTTGGATGATTTAGCCCGCACATCAATGGCAACAACTTTGCAACAGTTGATGCTTCTGACAATACAGATTGATGCAAGGCTAACTGAGAGGGCCTGAGCTAAGCAGGAATGCTGTGCTGGCCTGCCACCAACTAAAGAAAGATGGTTCCTACATGCGGAAGCTAGGCCCCAACAACTCCCGCCTGATAACTACGTTGCCGTGGCAACACATCAGCCGGAGCCGGAACCTGAGCCAATGCAGCTGGGAGCTGCCAGGTCTCACATTCCAAGGGGAGCTAGAGCTTGCCGCCACCCAACTAGACCATGTTTTGTCTGTGGACATAATGGCCATCTGGCCTGGTCTTGTCCTTTGAGGAAGCAGGCAGGAAACTTCTAGTCCCAGCATCGTTAAGCACCGCGATACTGGGACCTGTCCATAAATCACAAGGGTGCCTCTCCCTGGAAAAAACTCCTATGGCCCGACACCTGCTGGTCGATGCCACTTTGCAGGCACACCCACAGCCTGCAATTCGAGCCACAGCACTGATTGATAGTGGTGCTACTGCTTCCTTTATGGATGAAGAATTTACTAAGAAACACTGCTTTCCTATGTCAATACTGCCAACCCCGCTCCAGATGGACTCTATCCAGAAATGTCCCCTGCAAGGGGGCCCCTCCTCCCGCCAATCCTCCCCCCTCACTCTACAAATTGGCAAACACTGCGAACAAACAGCTTTTTTATTAGTGAAAGACCTGCAGTACCCCATGGTACTTGGCATGGACTGGTTGATCAAACACAAGCCCCAGATATCTTGGGACTCGGGGCAGATACATTTCAATTCCACATTTTGTTTGCAGCACTGCAGTGATCCTACAGCCCACATCCTCTTACCTCCCCGCGCCCCGCCTTCCACCACTGCCCTCCCTCTGCAATACCAAGACTTCTGGGATGTCTTTGATCCACAGGAGGCAGACAAGCTGCCCCCTCACCGCTCATGTGACATGAAAATCCACATACAACCAGGAGCAACCCTCCCAGTCAGCAAACTGCGACCCATGTCACCTAAAGAGCTCCAGGACCTCAAAGACTTCATATCCACCAATTTTAAAAAGGGCTTCATCCGTCCGTCCTCATCACCCACTTCAGCGATGCTCATCATTGTGCATCGGAAAAATTCTGAGGAACCTAGAGTTTGTATTGACTACCACCACTTGAACGCAATTACTGTTCCCAATACGCACTCCATGCCACTAATCTCAGAGATTTTGGAACACCTGGGCCAAGCGCGCATTTTTACCAAACTGGACCTCTGCAACGCTTACAATTTGCTGCGCATCCACCCTGGCTATGAACATTTAACAGTGTTCTCGTCTTGATTTGGTACCTTCGAATTTTTGGAAACGACTTTTGGCCTTGTGAACTCGGGACAATTGTTTTGCAGATTGATTAACAAGATCTTCCACGATTTTCTCGATGACTTCTTGATTGCCTACCTGGATGATTCGTTGATCTTTTCCAATGACCCTGAGTCTCACGTATGCCATGTGCAAGCCATCCTGCAATGCATGCGAGTGCACCACCTCTCTGCTAAACTGGAAAAATGCAAATTCCACACCACCTCCCTCCTGCAGCTTGGCTACCGCATTTCCCCAGATGGTCTGCAGATGGACCCTGAGAAGGTGTGGGCAGTCCTATCCTGGCAACTGCCACGGACGAAAAGAGAACTACAAAAGTTCTTAGGATTCGTGAACTTCTATCGTCAGTCCATACCTCACTTCTCACGCTTAACTGCGCCATTGATGGACCTTTCGAAGGACAGGGGATGCTGCCTGAATTGTCTACCCAATGCCGCATCTGCATTTGACACTTTGAAATGCCAATTCACTTCGGAACACCAACTGATTCATCCCGACACAGCTGCGCCTTTCATACTACAAACCGATGCCTCCAACAAAGCCATAGGAATGGTTCTCATACAACCACAAAACGGGGCCGTCACTGACCTCAGACTGGTGGCTTTCTATTCTTGCAAACTCTCAAGTTCAGAGCGGAACTACACGATTTGGGAGAAGGAACTGTTAGCAATCAAAGCTGCCTTAGAGGAATGGCAACATTTGCTTGAAGGTTCTCCACACACGGTCCTCATCCAAAGTCACACAAGAACCTAGTCCATTTCGCTTCCGCCAAAATACTCAACCAAAGGCAAGCATGATGGGCTCTATTCTCCCTGAGGGACGTCACTAAGAAGATAGCAACTAACTTGTAAAGGTCATTGCAGTAGAGCTTATTTGTAGCATCATAAATCTTGTAGAAAAGTAGCAATAAAAGACTTTAGTTTTATTGCCTTGCATAAGTGTGGGTCATTTACAGCTGTGAGCTGACACCTCACAACAGAAAAAGAGTAGTAAGATTAATACATTTTTCAGAGGTTTGTGTGGTATTGGCTATCTTGATACTAGCATGAATATCAGAACTACACAGGAGGGACCTTTGCATGGCTCTTTCCCAATAGCTCAATATTCCACCAAGTAGGAAGGGTCCTTATTGGCTGGGAAAGACCAATCTGATTAGTGGTGGTTGTGACTCTCACAGTCATAGAATTATAGAACCAGAGACCTGGAAGGAACCATGGAGGACATCTATGTGCAGAACCTGCAAGGTAGGGTGTAACTACAGCAACCTTGATAGATACCCATCTAGCCTCTGATTCAATACCTCCAGCATAAGAGAGTCCACCATGTCTTGAGGCAGTCTATGCTAATGTGGAATAGTTCTTACTATTAGGAGGTTGATCCCAGTATTTGGCTGAAATTTGTTTCCCTGAATTTTTAATCCAATGATCAGCTTGTGATCCACAATGGCACTAGATCTGTTGTACATATACTGCTGTCAAGCTTGGTTTCTCTCCATTCTGCACTTGTACATTGCATACCTAACTATAACACTTTACATTTATTGGTGATGAATATCATTGTTTTTAGTCCAGTGTGCCAGCCTGTCAAGATTATTTTGTACCTTGATTCTGTCTTCCATGGCGGCAGCTATCTCCTGCTTTGCACCATTGAAGAATTTGATATGAATTCCATCAACACCCTCATCAAAGTAATTTATAAAAACAGCATGGGGCTGAGGCTGAAGGCAAGATTTAATTCCCTTTTTCTCATGGGTTTTAGTCCCCATAAAAATCAGGCACCCTCTGCCTGCTTGCTGTTTTTCTGTCTGTCTGTCTGTCTGTCTGTCTGTCTGTCTGTCTGTCTGTCTGTCTTTTTAAAGACATAGCAGCAAATGATAGAGTTTGTGTAATTTTTAATTCAGCCTGGGGTTTCCCTCAAACCTGAAGTTTGAGGTAAGTCAGTTGTGGCTGTAATTATCAGTAATCCATGACCCCCTTGTTCTCCATTCTTTGTTCTTCCGATGTTATGAATTGCATATGCTTCCCTCCCAGATTTAACTGGAGCAAGTGACATGTTTGGCAACACATTAGGCTTGGTCCTTACTCAGAACCATTTAGCAGAAGTACCGTATTTTTCGCTCTATAAGACGCACCTGACCATAAGACGCACCTAGTTTTTAGAGGAGGAAAACAAGAAAAAAAATATTCTGAATCAAATGGTTTACTGAACTATTTAATAAACTATGGGATGTGTTGGGATCTCTTAATCCCAGTTGCTTTACTCTCATGTGCCTCTAGCATACTGTGTGCATGACCCCCCCCATCCCCCACAGACTGTGCATGTAACTGTTAGGGATGAAAACATCTTGTATAGAATCCATCTCTGCAGTCCCTTCAATGCCACATGTATTTCCTGTAGGTCTGAATAAACTGTAAATATTCTTTTGATTGCACACCCCCCAGCATACCTGCTCTCTCTGTTTTTTCTTGCCTCTATCTTAGACAGAGAAGGTGAGCAATGAGGAGAGACCTAAATTCAATCCTCCAACTTTTCTCTCTCTTTTTTTTTCATATTTAAAAGTGATGCTTAAGAAACTCGGGCTGCATCTACGCATCCTTTTGAGTCGAGAGAAATGTTCACTCAGTGGTCTCTTGTGTGTCATTTCTTCCTCTGGACCAAGGGCATGAAAATCTAACATTTGCACAGTTGCAGAGATCAGTATAATAATTGTGTTTCTTGTATCCTCAATTGGGAAGGGAACTTTATATCCACATTGTTTTTGTTAAGCATTTAGAAGTCCCAGTTAATTATGCATGAGGTATTAAAAGGCCCAACCCTTGAAAGACAAAGCTGAATTGTGGGGAACTTCCCTTCCATTCCCAAAAGGTATTTCAAGCTCACTACACTTCTGCTGTTGAATCTTTTTTTTTTTTTTTTTTTCAGAACAAAGGAGTGATGGGTGTT
This sequence comes from Varanus salvator macromaculatus, assembly GCA_023646645.1. Taxonomy (NCBI): domain Eukaryota; kingdom Metazoa; phylum Chordata; class Lepidosauria; order Squamata; family Varanidae; genus Varanus; species Varanus salvator. The sequence goes on along the minus strand of JAIXND010000754.1, from coordinate 13,625,101 downwards.
TTCATGGGGATTAACCCTTTTTTTTTTCAGAGAGGAGGAAAATGTCCCACTTTCCACTTTTTCACACCATGCATAATTTTGAACATCTTTGCCATGCTTCCCATTACTCATCATTTTCCTAAGAGAAGCGATCCTGGTTGTTGTAACAAAGTCTGATAGGGGAGCTGCTCCAATCCCTTGATTGTTTTAGTTGCCCTTCTTTGCACTTTTTCCAACAATGTCATTTTTCAGGTGTGGTGGCCAGCACTGTACACAATACTTTAAGTATGGTCATATTAAAGATTTGTGTAAGAGGAATATGATCTTGCAAATTTGATTTTCAATTCCTTTCCTAATTATGGCATTTCCTCCTAACATTTGACATTTTCTTCAAGCTGTCCCCCACATTCTCAAGACCCTTTCTTGGTCTGTCAGCACTAGTTCAGATTCCATCAGCTTATACTTGAAGATGAGATTCTTTCCCCCCAGCATGCTAACTTTACACTTGCTTACACTGAAAGCATTTGCCGTTCTGATGCCCTTTTTCCCAGCTCAGAGAGATCCCACTGGAATTCCTCACAATCCCTTTTAAATGTTTTATTTTAGTATCATCAGCAAACTTGGCTACTTTATTGCTCACTTCTAATTCCAGATCATTTATGAACAGGTTGAAAAGCACTGATCCTAATGCAGAATCTTGTGAGAATACCATGCATTCTCAATGTTGGCTTTCAATTCTGTAATCAGTTACGGATCCATAGGACAACATGTGTGTGCACACACAGCCCTTATTCCATCACTGCCAGGTTTTCTCAAGAGTCTGTTGATGGATTTTATCAAAAGGCTTTTGGAAGAAACAATGTCTATTTGACTGCTCAGTCCATGTGTAGTAGTGACACTCTCAAAGAATTCTACTGGATTAGCAACACAGGCTTACCCCTGCAGAAGCCATGTTGCTTCTTTTAAAGCAGGGCTAGTTCTTCTATATGTTAACTGAATCTATCCTGAATAACACTTTCAACCAATTTACGCAGAACCAACAGAAAGTAAAGCAGCATATAATTTTCCAGATCCCTTTTTAAAAATTGTCCTAGAGTGCTGGTACATGGCTAGAGAGAATCAGCCCTCTTTGGAAAAGGAGGGAGACATTTCAGAGTGGTGCGGAGGAGATGGAAGGGGTGTCCTTGGCACCAACAGGATATGACAGGCTAAACAAGTGGACCAATTCAGAAGTGTCCAGCATTCCTGCTGTCTAGCCCTCATGCAGCAGGGGCCACCTTCAGGGCTGAAGTCTTTCTGAAAGGAATGGAAGAAGGGGAAGCTTAAGTTTGGATCCAGCTCTTTACATTGTCAATTGCTTCTCTCACATCTCAAAGAGAATGCTGCTTCAATGTATACTGTTTCTTAACCTGTTAAACTTTAATAAAAGGATTGTGCTTCTCAAGTGTCATCTGTGCCTGCCACGGCAGTGGCGTGGGGGGAGGGTGGTGGCAGATCGGCGCGGGATGGCAGTGCGGGCGGCGGAGGCTTTAGAAGGATTGTGCTTCTAAAGCGTCATCTGTGCCTGCCGCAGCAGTGGCGTGTGGGGGGGGTGACGGATCGGCGCGGGATGGCAGTGCTCGAGTGGTGGTGGCACAGAGCGACGGTGCGTGGCGGTGGCGGCATGGGGCGGCACAGTGGTGCGCGGCGGCGGCGTGGGGCGGCCGCGCGCGGTGGTGCGTGGCGGTGGTGGCATGGGATGGCACAGTGCGTGGTGGCGCAGAGCAATGGCGCGGGGCGGTGGGGCGACGGCGGCACGGAGCTTCCCAGTGGGGGTGATCAGTTTCCAGAGTGCAAGGTGGAGCAGGGCACGCCGAGCACATGCCGGCCTGGTGGTGCCGGCGGGCAGGCAGCGTCCCAGGTGTCAGGCACATTCGCTCTATAAGACGCACAGACATTTCCCCTTACTTTTGAGGGGGGAAAAAGTGCGTCTTATAGAGCGAAAAATACGGTACTTGCCAAACATTTGAGTAATGTTTGAGTTACTGGTTGACCGCAGGCTAAACATGAGTCAGCAGTGTGATGCGGTGGTCAAGAGGGCGAATGCCACCCTTGGTTGCATAGCCAGAAGTGTGGCTTCTAGATCAAGAGAGGTACTACTACCACTCTACATGACTCTGGTGCGCCCGCAACTGGAGTATTGTGTTCAGTTTTGGGCCCCTCATTACAGAAAGGATATAGCCAGGTTGGAGTCAGTGCAGCGTAGGGCCACAAGGATGGTGGCTGGTTTGCAGGGGATGGGGTATGAGGCGAGACTGAGGGAACTGGGTCTCTTCAGCCTGGAGAAGAGGAGACTCAGAGGGGATATGTTGGCAACATACAGGTATGTGAGGGGGTGTCACATGGAGATGGGGAGAGGCCTGTTCTCCCCTGCAGAGGAAGGCAGGACGCGCTCCAATGGAGCAAAGCTCAGGGAGCCAAGGTTCAATTTGGATGCCAGGAAGCACTTCCTGACAGTTAGGACCCCGAGGGCGTGGAATGGGCTTCCACGGGAGGTCGTTGAGGCCCCATCGGTGAGGGTGTTCAAAGATAGGCTGGACATGCACATGGTGGGCATGTCATGAGCGGAGCCGGCTGGTGCCGGAGGTCAGACTAGATGGCCCAGGAGGCCCCTTCTGACTCGCTCTGTTTCTATGTTTCTATGTTTCTATGTAATCATGAAATAACAGTTAGCTTACTACAACTACAGTGTCCGCCGCTGCTACTACTAACTGGGCCCTGTAACAAAATGTGCTTCTACTGGAAGAGCTGATATTTAGGGTTCCAGCCATGCCTTCTCTAGTATAATCCATTTCAGTCCTGCATACCCAGTTTTCATTTTCCCCCCTTTTCTTTCTGCCCTTCATAGTCCCCTGATGGAGGCCTGACTCACACACATAAGTCTTTCCTGGCTTCAAACGGCATTGGCTGCAAAACTATGCTGTGTTTAGGGAAGCCTGCCCCTCATGGCTGAAGTTGTTCCTGCAGGTTTCAACATCATGAGATGTTGAGAATGCATGCCAAGCTCCAGATGCCTAGACTGGCCAGTTGTGGCCCAGCACAGCACAGATCATGAGTATGATGATTCCTGGGTCTGCAGAGGCTTGTGGCTTGCCTCAGGCTACTGCATTCCATTTGGCCACACCTTGCTTCTTCTGTGCCTTTTGCACCTTCTGCACTCCTGCTTAGAACTGCTGCACTCCTCTCACAGCACTTCTCCTTTCCTGCCCACAGTAGCAGCTTGTACACAAAGACCTGGAGGCCTCTGAAGCACCTGGTGGGGGTCAAGGCTGCAACCTCCAAGCCACCAGCCCTGATATGGCCATGGCCTCTGCATAGCAGGCTGCCTTCACAGTGGAGTGTGAGGTCATAAAGCAGGGAGGAACAGAGGGCAAGGGTTGACGTTTTACAGGCTCATCTCCAAGTCTCCATAACTTTGATAAAGTTATATCCCTTGCAGATATTAATGGCCAAATAATGCCGTAGACAAACTTTGGACTGCTGGCCAAATTTGTGCCTTGGCAGAACTGCCAATATAAACAGGCAATATGTAGGCATTCTATTCTGATCTTACCCAGTGACAAGTTTGCTCATGGAAGTCATGGCAGTTTAGGTTTCACTTGTTCCCTGCACATAAAAACAGCCCTTCAGGGAGAAGGGCCCTGAGTGCAATGCTTACCAACACTTCAATCTATTTCCATGACTCAGCTCAGCATCCAAAGAAACTACTGGGATGTTATGTTCCTTTATCAGCAGAGCATATATTTCTTCTAGCTTCTACCCAGGGAAAACAGATTTTCTTGCACATGCCACATAACTAGGCTTTCAGAAACCATATGATGGCATGTTGCTTGCTGTTCTACTGAGGAAGAAAGAAAAGTAAGATTCAAGTCGACATAAGATTTTACATCATTCCTCCTAGGATAGGGGCAGTAAAATGAAGGCATGCAAACAAGACTGTAGAAAGAATTAAATGTTTGGATAAACAGATAATGACTGTAAGTCTGGAACTAGAGCTTAAATGGTTAAGTGATTCAGATATTTTTTCCTCCTAAAAAAGCCGCAACCCACTTCTTGAAAAGCCTGTTTGTCTGCCGCCAGTCCTGACTCAACACAATCTTTAAGAAATGATTACACAGATTCAAAATTAAAAATAGAGCTACTTGTCTAAATGGTACAACATTAAGAGCACTAAAAGTAGAGAAATAGGACTAGACAGACAGAAAATAGCTTCGGGCCCTCCCAAAGGATTTAGAAAGCATTTGGAGGAGAATGCTCTCAAGTGCACACTTGGGGTCTTCGTGTAGGTTATTTCATGCTAGCTCTAGCTGAATTTTATGTTTTATTCTTCAAATGATTTAATGGAAGTGAGAATTGGCAATAACTTGTGCATTTTTCCCTGAAGGGAAACAGCTGTTTTAAAAAGATCTTTTAAAATAGCGCATTATCAACAGAGCTAAGCGTTGCACAACTGCGGCACCCTAATAAGAGAGCTGAAAATATCCATTGCATTTATTTGTTTTTCAGTGGGCTGAATCCAGAATTAATCACACTTAGAGTACCTGAAATCAGTGGGTCTAGTTAGTCTCACTGATTTCAATAGCTCCAAGGGCTAAGCTAAACATAACATTAAATATATCACATGCAATGCTCCTAATGTACTACCAGTGACAGCTTTGTCTTGATAAGTATTTTGAATATTGTCTGATTACCTCAATCTGTATGAGTGACTTGGAACAAAAGTTGCTTTATTATTCTTATTTTAAAGCATTTTAAATATTTGTTGTGCAAGCTGCTTTATTGTTCTTATTTTAAAGCATTTTAAATATTGTCGTGCAATTGTTTTATTGAATTCTTATTCGTTTTGTCTCTGTTTTTTATTTTTAGATTAGCTGGAGTAGGTTTATTTGAAGAAAAGTAAAATATAAATAAAAATGAGAGAGAGAGAGAGAGAGAGAGAGAGAGAGAGAGAGAATGAGCAAGCAAGTTCACAAGAGTGAGAGAGGCACAAAATAAAATAGTAAGCATGAGTACTCCCCAATCTGGAAGGGATCTATAAATCCTTCCCACTCAGCCACTGTCCCCCTCTAAATTTGTCCTCCCTTGTTCATGAGGCTAAAAAGAAGGAAAAACACCCTGTATTAGTTCCATTAAAAGCAAACACTTAACCATTTTTCTAGTGGATACCTATCAGACCTCATTGAGAAGACCTTAAAGAAAAACCTCAGAAGATGATTTTGGGCTGGGTGGTATAATTAGTCCAATCTATCTGTTTCACTTTCCATGGCATTCATATTTTTTTCAAGCACAGTTTTATTCTGTTTATTGATTGGTTTGCATTTTTAAAGTTTGCACAAAAAGGTATATTTTCAGGTGCATTTTCATCAGTCTACAATTTCCCCATCATACATAATTTTGGAAGTAGTTTCCCTAAACAGATATCATTTTGTCAGTGTGGCGTAGTGGTTAAGAGCATGGGACTGGGACTCAGAGGATCTGGGTTCTAGTCCCTGCTCGGCCATGGAGCCAACTGGGTGACTCTGGGTCAGTCACAGACTCTCAGCCCAGCCTACCTCACAGGGTTGTGAGGGGATAAGATGGAGGAGGAGATGTAAGCTGCCTTGAGCCCTTTGTAGGAAAAAGGCAGGATATAAATCCAAAAATAAATAAATAAATAAATAAATTTTGTACACTTTCTTCCGTAAGTACATGTTTATGTATGTGTATTTTAAGTGGAGAAATGTGTCACAAAATTCATTCAGTTCATCCTAAAAGAAAAGCTGGAGTAAATTCTTAAACTTCCCTGCCAGGTAAGTATATGTGGGAAGAGACAATCCTTTGGGTAATCTGGCTCTAGGCTATTTAGGACAAAATTCTCAGCTCCACACTATCCATGCAGGTAAGCCTCCACACTTGGAGGACTTATATACATTCTCCACCCGGAAAAGAGTGCTGTAATGCTGATGTGCCTTGCATTGGGCACTTTGTCTTGATGTCCATTTTCAGCTGCCTAGATAGTGCTGAGGGAGGAGTGGGGAGTTGGCATGCTCCCAGGAACCAGCATGGGCTCCCCCCTTCCCTGCCCCCAGCATATCCTTTTCCCCCCTGACGCCCAGCAGTAGCCTTGGTTGGGAGGTGCAGGAGCTGTTCTTTCAGTGTAGGTGGAGCAGAGGCTTGGCCTTTAGAGTCCCAGCTTTGAGATTATGGATCTTGGACTGGGACCCTGAAAATCACCAGGCAATGTGCTTAGATTGCAAAGGCTAGTACCATCATTTTAAGTTGGGCTTGGAAACATTGGGAGTCAGTGCATGGCTGTATTATGATGGGGATTTGGCACTGCTTGGGTCTATTGACTTTCCGGACTGTTTTAAAAGTACAGTACACCACAAAATATGTTACATGCATTCACATGCAGTTTGCAGAATCGGAGCTCCTTTGGCCCTTTCAGTTACCTCTGTATGTATTAGGCAAGGAATCAACATTCCCTTGCTTCAACAGCATTATGTATAGTTGACTAGTTGTGGTAGAATGGGAGTATGAATGTGCTAGATTAGAATGAATGATTTGCCGTGTGATGGGCATGTACATGTCACAGCAGCCCATCGTGGCTTAATTTACCTGTGGATACTGTCGCACCATGCTGGGCAGCCATCAGTGCCATTTTTCCATGATATCCCACAGGTGTCTGGTTTGCTATTGGTTGTCATTTCATGTGAACCCAGTCTGAAGAGGTTGTTTGAGGTTACAGTACCCTCAAAGAAGCCTAAAGCAACCATTGAGTTATTTGAAGGTTCTGTAGCCTCAGACATCAGCCTGAGTTCTCATGGCATGACAAACAATAGCAAGCCCAAGTGCCTGTGGGTGCTATGCAAAAATGGTACCTGCTGTTGACTGGCATGGAACAATAGCTATGATGCACTGAGCCATGGTGGTCTGTTGAGTTGCATGAGCCAGGTTGATGCTGGTGGATAACGTAAGATGGGGAGTGTTTCCCCGGTTGATGAAGTAACAGCATGTATTCCTTCCCACACCCCATTTCTGCATTTTAAGGCAATGAGAGCATTACTCTTAATGACATCATGCAACCTAGTGCTGTAGCAAGGGTGCCCATACTTGCTCAATGGAAGAGCCACATATGGTAAATGCCAGATGTTTGACAGCTGCAAGCAGGCACCTGCAGGCAGCAGTATGGGGTGGTAAGAGGCAAGTGAGTACCCTCACTGGAATGGTAAGCCCTAAAATAAACTCAAGGAGCTGCATGTGGTCCCCAAGCTTCAGTTTGGCTATCTGTGCTGTAATATACTTACATTAATTAGTTGTCCCTGCATTCAGTGAAGAATAAAGCCTAAAAAAATATGAAGCAGGTATATATCAGGGCTGCAAATTAGCAGCCCCCCACCCAAAGCCCATTACTTATATCAAGGAAATGCTTGTGCCCTCCTAAAAGCTCATTTTTTACCCAAATATGTTGGTGTAAAAATTAGCACAACCCTGCTTCTTAAGAACTACAGTGTTCCCCAAAACATAGTTTGGAAACCATTGCACTTTCACATGAGCATAATATACCCCTACCTTTCCTATACATCAGAGTAGGCTTTCTTTTTAATAGTTTTTAAATACTCCCCCTACCCCTCACCATCACATCTTGGACAACTAGCTAAGAGACATTTTGATCATTGTGCAGCCACAACCTAGAATTTGGCACCAGGGGAACATATAAAAAGGTGTCACCACAAACCCTGGCTCTGAAAGCCCAGGCCTTGGTGATATGCATGCTTTCAAACACCTGGTTTTGGCCTGTACCTAATTTATGGTCTTAATGGGTGGAAACCATCATCATGGAAACAGACATCCAATTGAAGAATGAGGCTTTCTCCCTCTCTCCTGCCCCCCAATGTCTCCCAACAATCCAGAGCAGATTTTTGGGGTGGGGGGGCGGATTGCCTTCATCCCAGTTCTGCTGATAAAATCAGTTTCACATTGGATTTCACCCAATGTTTTTAGTTTTACACAGAGATAATTCTTTATAGTCTAGCCTCACAGCCAAGTGGTAAATCATTTGCCTGAGCTGAGGGGAGGGAAAAAGAGGACACCTGGAGCAAAGATCATTAGGTAAGATATGAGAAGAGATTGGCTATACTCAGCACAAAGTTTTATTGCACATTGAATAGTGCCACTCCTGAGGAAAAGGCTTTGTTTGAATAGCACACAGATAGGTGCCATAATAAGGAGTAGCTGCCTGCTTCTTTTTCTACCGTACAAGCCTCTCTAGGAACCTGGGAGGAAAGCAGTGTCATGCTTTATTTTTATTAACTGCTTTTGCTGGTTCTGTTTTCTGACAAATGCTTTTTTTTCATTTTGTTAAACTTGCATTTTCTGTGCTTTTGGTCATGATAACTATGCAGCTGTAAAGGTTGCTCACTGCTGCCCCACGGATCCAGAGATTATTCCTGCTTTTGCAACTGTATTTTATATTTGTAAGTGCACCTTAAGAACACGATATGCAAAGGACTCGCACTTCCCTTTTGACCCTTTAAGTTGGCATGCCTGTAATATTATTGCTTGTTTAGGCTCTCAACAAGAAGTATTTAAGAGTAAAATATTAGCATGTTAAATAATTCAGGATGTGAAGTTTAAAATAGTGATGTGAGAATTTAATTGGGAGAGCTCTGAAAAAAAAATTATCCTCTTGGGAATTCTCAGCCTTTTAGTGACTTGGCTTGTATGGCAAGAAAACCACCATGGACTGTTATCCATGGTGACTTATATTTGAGAACTTGGCATGATTTCTTCAGGGTGGCTTAATTTTCTCAAGCTACGCTGAAAACTCATGGGTTGATGTTGGACCCCCTCTTTCTCTCAATCAGAATTTGTCTCCCCAAATGTTGAAGCCACTTTTGAAGGCTCTACATCACAGCATTCAGAAGTTGCAGCTCATGTATGCCACTGCATGTTCTTATGAAGCAAGAAAAGTGGTGGTAGGAGACAGAATCTAATTGCACCAGGAGCATAAAGGAGTTCTGCCACAAAGGCCCCTGTGAAATGTGCAGGGAGAGGGCAGGAAAACTAAGTTGGAAATAAGCCATGACAAGACTTGGAGTAGCTGACTATCAGTTGGGCTGAATAACCAATCCTGGTGGCTTGTTCTCAGGGACTGGTTATGTGCAAAACAGCCTGATGACTCTATAGCCCAAACCCTTTGTGAAATTCAGGTTGGCTTTAATGGACTTACCACCTATTAAAATCCAGACCTGAATGAGCCTGGATTTTCATTCCTAAACAGCACCCATCCCCAGAGCTTCCAAATGTGCTCTTGTGAGGTTGATGGGAAATGACAGAAAACAAGAGAGGTTTTCTGGGCCTTATCTTGAAAATTTGGATGGTTTTGAACATGTTTTGGGAATGCCTGTTGCTGCCGGAGTACACCAATGTCACCAATAAAATAGCCCAAGAGGCACTGGAAACTACAATTCCTGTGCTGCTCTGTAGCAGAAGACTTACGAACATTTACTCTATCAAGCTGGGGCCTACTTTTACTAGGCAAGTATAGGCAAGTTCCCTGATAAAACTCTTAATAAAACCCTGAGCTTTTTGAGACAAAAGGAATGAAAAAAGCTTGGAAAAATCAGAAACACTTAACAAGAAACCACTGCTGCTTTCTTGCTCAGTAGTAAAGAGTAAAAGTTGTCTAGGCCAATGGATTTATGAAACTAGCGAATCAAGCCACAGAATTTTCAGGGAGACCTGATACTCTCTTTGCAGACTCCATGGAGACAGGTGAGCTTGGCAGCTGTCCACTAGCAAGCAGCAATAAAGCAGCTGCTGTTCATCACACTGAAATGCTCACAACACATCTGCTTACATATGGCACTTGAGCTCTCAGTTAAATAATCCATATATTAAAACTTATATTTGTGGAGTGGGATAAAGAAATCAGTTTTTTTTTTTCCAAAGCAGGATGAAACTCTGTGGAAGTAAAGTTGTTACTAAAGTTTCATTTAAATTGAACCACAAAGCAAATCTTCCCTTCAGGAATTTTGAACATGAGAGGAATTTTGAGGGAAGCCAATACTTTCAATAAACCATTGAAGTGCTTCAGTATGTAAATTAAGCTAACAACATAAAGTGTGTTTCAGGTCAGAGGCACATGATTGAATTCAGGCAACATTTGAAAGCACAGAACCTCCAAAATATACAGAAGTCCATGAAACTTACTAAGCATCTTACCCTGTAAGTAAATAATAATGCAATCCTCTCCAAATATATTGTGACAAAACCCATATTTAGTTGAATGGAACTTACTCCTAGGTGAGTAAGCAAACTGCAGCCTAAATCATTTATGTTAGGAAGGTGGCAAAAAGTAATGTTTCTAACAATAAACCTGTTATTGGTGATTTGATGAATCACCAAGCCAGACGTAGCCAACAGGCTATATTGAGCCTTCAAAATCAAGAAGGCAACCAAATATCTTTCTAGATTGTGCAGCTTTTTAACTTATGTATAGGTTATGGAATATGGAAATACATGCAGGGCATATTCTGCCCAATTGCTCCTAGCTTCATGTGTTTTTGCCAAAGGCACTGGGCTGATCAACAAATACTTGGTACTTGTTCTAAAACTGTATTAAACATAAATGTGCAAATGTTTACTCAATTAACATAACTGTATTTTAAATATATTAAATACATACATGTAAAGCTTTAGTTGCTTCAATTATGATCCCCCACTACTTGCTTCCTCATGTTTCCAAACATATTAATTTCTGACTATTGGCTTGTCTAACATTGCTGCCAAAATGTTTCTTGGGATGCTGTGAAAAATAAATTAAAACATCCCACTACTTGGTTGCATAGCCAGAAGTGTGGCTTCTAGATCAAGAGAGGTATTACTACCACTCTGTATGACTCTGGTGCACCCGCAACTGGAGTATTGTGCTCAGTTTTGGGCCCCTCATTACAGAAAGGATATAGCCAGGTTGGAGTCAGTGCAGTGTAGGGCCACAAGGTTGGTGGCCAGTTTGCAGGAGATGCTGTGTGAGGCAAGACTGAGGGAACTGGGTCTCTTCAGCCTGGAGGAGACTCAGAGGGGATATGTTGGCGACATACAGGTATGTGAGGGGATGTCTCACGGAGATGGGTAGAGACCTGTTTTCCCCTGCAGAGGAAGGCAGGGCGCGCTCCAATGGAGCAAAGCTCAGGGAGCCAAGGTTCCATTTAAATACCAGGAAGCACTTCCTGACACTTAGGACCCCGAGGGTATGGAATGGGCTTCCACGGGAGGAAGCGGGTCGTTGAGGGCCCATCAGTGAGGGTGTTCAAAGATAGGCTGGACATGCACATGGTGGGCATGTCGTGAGTGAAGCCGGCTGGAGCCGGGGGTCAGACTAGATGATCCGGGAGGTCCCTTCTGACTCACTCTGTTTCTATGTTTCTAATTGTTATGGAACTGCCAGGAATAAGACACTAAGCAGATACCATTTCAAGTGGTATCTGTACAATAAAGTTAGCACATGCATGTTGTTCTTGTTGCTATATGCCATCAAGTCAGCTTTGACCTATAACAATCCTATAAATGGACACTCTCCAAAATGTCCTGTTTATGACAGCTGCATTCAGTCCTTTCAAGTTCAGGGCTGTGGCTTCCTTTATGGAGTCAATCCATTTCATATTTGATCTTCTCTTTTGTCTTCTGCCTTTGACTTTCTTTTTCTTCTCCATGTTTGTCTTCTCTAGTGAATCTTGCCTTTTCATGATCTTTGAAGGATGAAAGCCTCAGTTTTGCTTCTAGGGAAAGCACTGGCTTGATTTGATCTAGAATCCATTTGTTTGTCTTTCTGTTGGTCCAGGGTATTCACAAAGCTGTTCTCCAGCACCAGCACCATTTAGAACACATCAATTTTCTTCCTGTCAGCTTTCTTCACTATCCAGCTTTTACACAGACAGATTATGATTGGGAATATAATAGTTTGGATCATCATGACTTTGGCCTTTATATTTGATTACCTTTTCTAATTCCTTCATTACTGGCCTTCCAAGTCCCAGTCTTCTTTGTATTTCTTGGCTGCAGTCTCCCTTTGAATTGATGACTGAGCCAAGGCATGTGAAATCTTTTACCATTTAATTTCTTCATTATTAACAGTGAATTTCTATAATTCTTCTGTGGGTATGAGCTTTGCTTTCTTGAGTTTCAACTACAGTGCTATTTTTGTAATTTCTTCTTTCTCTTTTAGCAGGAGTTTGTTTCAAATTACTTCCACTTTCTGCCAGTACTATGGTATCATCTGCATATCTTAAATTAGTGGTGTTTCTTCTGCCAATTTTCACACCTTCCTCTGATTCTAAGCAAGTTTTCCATATATGTTTCCTTATAAGTTCACAGATTGAACGGATGGGGAGATAAAATACATCTTTGTCTGACATCTTTTCCTATGGGAAACCATTCTGTTTTTCAGTATTCTGTACTAACTATAGCTTCTTCTCTGTGATGCAGGTTATGCATCAGGACAATCAAGCACTGAGGCACACGTATTTCTTTCAAGACCATCCATAGTTTATTGTGATTCACACAGTCAAAGGCTTTGCTGTAGTCTTTTTTATGAAATTCTTTGATGTGCTCCAGTAGCCAATGTATATTTGCAGTTATAATCTCTAGTGCTTCTCCCTTTTCAGAATCCAGCGTGGAGGTGCAGCATTTCTTGATCCATGTAGGGCAGTATTATTTGTTACAACACTTTGAGCATCACTTTGCTTGCATGGGAGATTAATGCAATCTCCCATTATTGGTTGCTGCAATGGTCCTATCGTTGCTGCACTCCTTACTACTTTTCTGTATACTTCTTTATATTCTTTCTGCCTTCTCTTAATTTTCTCCTGGTTGGAAAGTATTTTCCCTTGTTTGTCTTTTAGCATTCTTAATCTAGATTTGGGTGGCTGCTTGAAGTGTCTGTTTACACTGAATAGGCTGTTGGCTTCCTGAAATTCTACAAGTCCTTCTCCTACTTCATTTCTTACTCCTAGCTCAAATTTTCCTGCAACATCTAGAAACATAGAAATAGAGCAGTTAGAAGGGGCCTCCCAGGCCCTCTAGTCTGACCCCTGGCTCTAGCTGGCTCTGCTCACACTTGATTCAGCTTTGTTTCCTACTCCTGTCATCTAGGACTTACAGGCCTTCTCTAAAAAATACTAGCAATTGAACCAGAAATTCTGGTTGTTAGGGCTGGAGCCACACCAAAGGTAAGAGTAGCCTAAAGCAGCTCAACCTTTACATGAACAATGAGATGTTTAGACTAAGGAGCAGGTGAGAATGAAGAGGCCTCATTAGGCCAGGTGGAACCACATTGGCCTTTCTGAAGTTGTAGCTGCAAGAGTTCTGCTCTCTGGTTATCTGTATTAGTGGTAGAAAGCAGGTAGTGGTAGAAAACAGAGAAAGCAGGCCAGCAGCCTTGTCCTCTGGCAAGTCATCATGATAGCATCAAAACAAAGAGGCCTGAGCTTAGCAGCCCAAACCTGGCCCCAGTTTGAGTCTGTGGTGCATTACAGGGTTGAGATAAATCACTAATATAATACAATATAATATATAATAATTGGATCCAACCATGACTGAGAGCAGGAGAATTTTTTTAATAGTGATTCATTTAATCTGATATGAAGCTCAGACTTACATGGTTTGTTTCTATCTACATTTTCCAAGAAAAGTAACTACTCTGATATATACAATCCATATAAAATGGGGAGGGGGGAAAACAACCTATAATCCATGTGAGTATCTTGTTTTAGTTTCCTGTTCATTCTTGTTTATTTTCATTCCACCAAACTTATCTATGAAATGCCATAATTTCCCTGCCCTCCCTTCCTTTATCCTAACCATCTACACCCATTCTTAGGTTAGGTGTTAGAACCCTGGTGACCTGAAGCATACAAATTTTGCTTTGAATACAATTTCATTTGTTTTGGTTTCCATCTACCTTTCCTGTTTAAATTAACACACACAAGGTTCCTGTTTCCTCCCCCTCAGCCTCTGCTTTATGTTACCAGGAGTATCTCCTTTGTGGGTAAATGTTCAGGAGGAAAGACAAGATGGCCTCATGCCCAGGTTTAAATAATATTTTTTAAAAATATAAATATGCTGGTGTGTAATTGCAACTTTTGGAATTATACATTTCTTGGCTGCATCAGTTATTTACATATTACAATGTTTAGAAATAGGTGTAAAACTAGGGCTGTCACCTGATTAAAGAAACATGGAGAACCAAGTCCCATTGAACATGGTGGAGTTTAGTTTTAGGTAACATGTAGAGAATTGCAGTGTTAGTTGATTAATCCTATATGCTTTTTATTTATTGAATTAGATGTGGACATTTTTGCTTTTGAATAACTGTTCTGGTAAACTGTCTATGTTGTCTAAAATTTGTGATATATACACAAGATGGGAAAGATGAGAAATTTCTTATGGGCTTGCATTAGTCTGGTTTGGAAAATAAATTGACTATCCAAAAAAGTTATTTTGGCAGAAAGGAGCAGCCTATTTTCCTAGATTTATATCAATTGTAGCTTAGAAAAAGCATGCATAAGATATTAGTTTTGGAAACACCATACTGAAGTAGTCACTGAATATGTAGCAATCATACTATGTTTCATCATATGATGATCAGCTCTTGGCTCCTACATTGGTAAAGCAGATGTAGAAACAAGATGGTGGCAAATTTAATTTTTAGTAGAAAAAAATTGTTGGGAGTCTTAAACCATTGTTGAAGTGTGAATTGTTTCAATTATTTAAAAAATTATACTAGGCTTTTTTCACCAATTTAGTAATTGCTGTTATTTCAAAACCCCACCTAAGAGACCACAGTCAAAAGGGTGCTTTTTGTTAGTGGCATTAAACTTCAAAAGCTTTTTGTTACTGCTAAAACCTTACTTCCATCACAATCAAATAGTTTTCTAGTTTTACTTTGGATAAACATGCACAGGAATTTAAACCAAGTTTTGCAAAAGGCTGGATGCTAGAATTAAAGATGTAGAATTTACAGTTGCAGAGGAGCGGAGCCCATTTCAAGTTAGATTCTTTGGGTAGGGCAAATCCATGTGGGGAGAATCTCACACATTCACACAAACACTGCATATATCAGTCCTTCTCCTGCCAACTCCCCACACTCACAGGATGCTGTTCCCTTCCCTGCCCTTTCCCTAAGTGCACCACTATATGCATTTATGCATTTATTAACCTTTTACCTTTTTACCACCTGTCAGCTGAAGTTTGCTAGACTTTTAACAAAAGTTTAAACCACAAAATACATTAACATTATAAAACATAATGTAACCCCCTGCATTTTCAAGAACAGAATAAAACCAGCAGTAGTTCAAAGTTTTAAAAACAGGTGGGGTTTCCAGCTCTGCAGTGCTGCAGTTGGGCAGCCAAAATCAGCCAGCTCAGCTAGTAGGATTTACAGTGAAGGCACATGGAGATGTTGTTCACTTCTAGATCACATGAGCCGAAGTCAGATCACATACGTAAACCAAATGTTTGCCTTAGTCTGTTTGAGCTTTCTATACATATAAAACACTTAAGAAACACTTCCATATTCACTAAAACATCTTAAACACAATACAGCATTGTAATAATGACAATAATACAACAATAATAAAGTAACAATAGGTACTACAATAGAGAGAGAGAGAGGAAGAGGGAATCTCTGTATGTGCAGCTATACAGTATTGTAAAATACAAATAAAAGAAACAGTTCTTAAAACAGTTTAGAATGTTCCTAAGGTAACATTAAGCCTAACATTAACTGATAACTGATGATGATGAAGATGGACCTCGTAATGGAGAATCAGGGTCTGATTGTGCTGCTGCTGCTGGTGGTGGTGGTGTTATCACTGGAGTTGCTTTCTTGAAATAGGCCTCAAGGGTTGTTTGTCCAACCATTTTATTTTTCTCACCATAATGGCCTTGTAACTGAGGTCCAGTTACAAGGGCAAATGTTACAGAAAAATCACATGTAGTCCATCCTACATGTGTCCCAAAACACACGGACTTGGGTAAGCTTGAGCTGATGCCATGGAATGAAAAGCTGAGAATCTGATATCTCTAGGGAACTATGTGGCCACTGTTACCAATTGCAGCACCCCAAAACACCCCAAGAGTAATTGGCCAGAGAAAGGCCCCAAAAGTACTTGGGCAGAGGAAGGCCACATAGTAAAAACACCAGTTATACTGTCCCAGAAGGGAGTGGGGATAAGAACAAAATGAACTTTGTGTAACCCACAGCTAACACGCTAGCCTGACCTCAAATACAGTAATCAAAGGGACAGTGGAAACTGGTTCTAGCTGCCATGAAAGTTGCAAATGTGCAGGGAGTTAGAACATGGCAAGCCTGTGTGAATCTCAAGCAGATAAGAAATAGACATGGGAAATGTCTGGTCCTTGACAGAAGAAAGGACTCTTTCTCCAGCATGGGAGGGTGTGCATACATTGATGTATCAATGTATTAGATGTGTTATTAGGTGACTTAATTGGTTACCTAGGGTATAAAATGCATGTACTGGGGTGCAACTTTTGAGACACTGCTTTGGGCTGAATGTCCCTTTTTGTCTCCCTTTATTCTATAGTGCACTAGAATAAAGCTGATTTTGGCTCTAAGTCTCGTCTCAGGCTCTGTTTGGCTCAGGTCTGGGGTCCACCTGGGTTTGCCCCAGCTGTTGACTGGCTCAGTCCAGTAACAGTTTTGGCGCCCAACGTGGGGCACCAAGCAGACTAAAGGCGAATTTTGCCTCAAAATTCTTACGCCTTCTCCCTCAAAGAACCTCTTTTTGGACGGGTGGACGACCAGCATTAGAGAGCTCTCCCTCAGCATTTTGGCTGAGGCAAATTTGGCCGGAAACCTCCACCAGCTGTGAGCAGGGCTTGAAAGGGTGGCTGAAAACGAGGAAAATGAGATGGAGAGAGCTAACCCTGACAAGACAAGGAGCTCCCAGGTAAGAAAAAGCCTCTGGTAAAAAGAGTTAGCTGCTCAGGGAAAGACCCGGTTCAAAAGAAGGGGAAAGAAAGAAAAAAAAGTTAACTGCTTGAGGGAAGACCCGGTTCAAGAAGACGGGAAAAGAAAAGGGCCTCTGGTTAGAGTCCGGTGCTGGTAAGAGACCAGCAAGTTGCCCATCCCTGTCTGACAGCCGGTGACTCTCAAGTAGAGTTGAATAGGGCCTCTGGTTAGAGTCCGGTGCTGGTTAGAGGCTGGCAAGCTGCCCTCCCCTTCTGACAGCTGGTGACTCCCGAGTAGAGTTGAACTCTATGGGAATAGGTGAGTTCGAGTAGAATCGGGGGGGAGCTCCTTGGGCGGAAGGGGGGAGTTTTGGAAACACTCTTTGGTATATTACCCTGGTTTGAGTCCGGGGTGAGCGGATCCCGCATAAGTTCATGAGCACTTTTGACCAGGGATGCCTGGCAGAATTGACAGAAGGAAAATCAAAGAGGTCTGCAAATCCTTCTAAAGGTCTTCTGGGGAACGCTCAGCACACATATCATGGGACAGGGTAAGTCAACCCAAACAAGTGCACCCTTGAGTTGCATTCTAGATAACTGGGATCGGTTTAAAGGTGATTATATTTCAAAGAGGAAATTACAGGAATATTGCAGTTACGTTTGGCCCCAGTGTAAATTGGATGGGGGAGTAAGGTGGCCACCGGATGGGTCAGTTGATTTCCAAATCATTTTGCAGCTGCAGCTTTTCTTCCAACGAGCCGGCAGGTGGACCGAGCATGCTCATGCACAAGCGTTTGTAACCCTTAGAGACAGCCCAGATTTGCTGGAAAAATATGGGCTGACGGCTACTGGAATCCCTGTCCCTAACCCACTAACTGCCCCTCCCGCACCAGGTGAATATTCTTGGCCAAATCCTTCTGCCCCTGTATTGGACATGGGCATTAAGGTAAATGGAAGGGATGGCATGGGACTTGTCCCCTCCACCCTTCCGAGAGCCAGTGAGGGGGGAATAAAAATGCAGCAGAGCAGGATAAGGGACAGTAGTTGCCAAATCATGACAGCTGCGAACAGCCTCTGGGTTGTCTTTTGAGAAATGGGAAAAAGTTCAAAAGAGATTCCATCTCAAAGAAAAAGAAACTACCGTATTTTTCGCTCTATAAGACGCACCTGACCATAAGACGCACCTAGTTTTTAGAGGAGGAAAACAAGAAAAAAAATATTCTGAATCAAATGGTTTACTGAACTATTTAATAAACTATGGGATGTGTTGGGATCTCTCAATCCCAGTTGCTTTACTTTCAGGTGCCTCTAGCATACTGTGTGCATGACCCCCCCCCATCCCCCACAGACTGTGCATGTAACTGTTAGGGGATGAAAACATCTTGTATAGAATCCATCTCTGCAGTCCCTTCAATGCCACATGTATTTCCTGTAGGTCTGAATAAACTGTAAATATTCTTTTGAATATTTTTAAGAAAACTAAGATCATGGCATCCGGTCCTCTCACTTCCTGGCAAATAGATGGGGAAGAAATGGAGGTAGTGACAGATTTTATTTTCCTGGGCTCCAAGATCACCGCAGATGGGGACTGCAGCCAAGAAATTAAAAGATGCTTGCTCCTGGGGAGGAAAGCTATGGCAAATCTAGACAGCATACTAAAAAGCAGAGATATCACCCTGCCAACAAAAGTGCGTATAGTCAAGGCTATGGTTTTCCCAGTTGCAATGTATGGCTGTGAAAGCTGGACCATAAGGAAGGCCGAGCGCAAAAGGATTGAGGCCTTTGAGTTGTGGTGCTGGAGAAGACTCTTGCGAGTCCCTTGGACCGCAAGGCGATCAAACCGGTCAGTCCTAGAGGAGATCAACCCTGACTGCTCTTTAGAAGGCCAGATCCTGAAGATGAAACTCAAATACTTTGGCCACCTAATGAGAAGGAAGGACTCCCTGGAGAAGAGCCTAAATGCTGGGAAGAATAGATGGGAAAAGAAGAAGGGGACGTCAGAGGATGAGGTGGCTGGATGGAGTCACAGAGGCGGTTGGTGCAAGCTTGAGTGGACTCCGGGGGATGGTGGAGGACAGGAGGGCCTGGAGGAATGTTGTCCATGGGGTCGCGATGGGTCGGACACGACTTTGCGACTAACAACAAAATGCTTTTGATTGCACACCCCCAGCATACCTGCTCTCTCTGGTTTTTCTTGCCTCTATCTTAGACAGAGAAGGTGAGCAATGAGGAGAGACCTAAATTCAATCCTCCAACTTTTCTCTCTTTTTTTTTTCATATTTAAAAGTGATGCTTAAGAAACTCGGGCTGCATCTACGCATCCTTTTGAGTTGAGAGAAATGTTCACTCAGTGGTCTCTTGTGTGTCATTTCTTCCTCTGGACTAAGGGCATGAAAATCTAACATTTGCACAGTTGCAGAGATCACTATTAATAATTGTGTTTCTTGTATCCTCAATTGGAAAGGGAACTTTATATCCACATTGTTTTTGTTAAGCATTTAGAAGTCCCAGTTAATTATCCATGAGGTATTAAAAGGCCCAACCCTTGAAAGACAAAGCTGAATTGTGGGGAACTTCCCTTCCATTCCCAAAAGGTATTTCAAGCTCACTACACTTCTGCTGTTGAATCTTTTTTTTTTTTTTTTTTCAGAACAAAGGAGTGATGGGTGTTTTCATGGGGATTAACCCCCCCTTTTTTTTTCCAGAGAGGAGGAAAAT
Organism: Varanus salvator macromaculatus; assembly: GCA_023646645.1. NCBI lineage: Eukaryota > Metazoa > Chordata > Lepidosauria > Squamata > Varanidae > Varanus > Varanus salvator. The sequence goes on along the minus strand of JAIXND010000754.1, from coordinate 13,605,412 downwards.
GTCCCACTTTCCACTTTTTCACACCATGCATAATTTTGAACATCTTTGCCATGCTTCCCATTACTCATCATTTTCCTAAGAGAAGCAATCCTGGTTGTTGTAACAAAGTCTGATAGGGGAGCTGCTCCAATCCCTTGATTGTTTTAGTTGCCCTTCTTTGCACTTTTTCCAACAATGTCATTTTTCAGGTGTGGTAGCCAGCACTGTACACAATACTTTAAGTGTGGTCATATTAAAGATTTGTGTAAGAGGAATATGATCTTGGAAATTTGATTTTCAATTCCTTTCCTAATTATGACATTTCCTCCTAACATTTGACATTTTCATCAAGCTGTCCCCCACATTCTCAAGACCCTTTCTTGGTCTGTCAGCACTAGTTCAGATTCCATCAGCTTATACTTGAAGATGAGATTCTTTCCCCCCAGCATGCTAACTTTACACTTGCTTACACTGAAAGCATTTGCCGTTCTGATGCCCTTTTTCCCAGCTCAGAGAGATCCCACTGGAATTCCTCACAATCCCTTTTAAATGTTTTATTTTAGTATCATCAGCAAACTTGGCTACTTTATTGCTCACTTCTAATTCCAGATCATTTATGAACAGGTTGAAAAGCACTGATCCTAATGCAGAATCTTGTGAGAATACCATGCATTCTCAATGTTGGCTTTCAATTCTGTAATCAGTTACGGATCCATAGGACAACATGTGTGTGCACACACAGCCCTTATTCCATCACTGCCAGGTTTTCTCAAGAGTCTGTTGATGGATTTTATCAAAAGGCTTTTGGAAGAAACAATGTCTATTTGACTGCTCAGTCCATGTGTCTAGCACTTTACATTGTCAATTGCTTCTCTCACATCTCAAAGAGAACGCTGCTTCAATGTATACTGTTTCTTAACCTGTTAAACTTTAATAAAAGGATTGTGCTTCTAAAGCAAAGCGTCATCTGTGCCTGCCCCCTGTGGCGTGGGGGGAGGTGGGGGATCGGCGCGGGATGGCAGTGCGGGATGACAGTGCAGGTGGTGGAGGCTTTAGAAGGATTGTGCTTCTAAAGCATCATCTGCGCCTGCCGCGTGGAGGGGGAGGTGGCGGATCGGCGCGGGATGACAGTGCGAGCGGCGGAGGCTTTAGAAGGATTGTGCTTCTAAAGCGTTGTCTGCGTGGGGGGGAGGTGGCGGATCGGCGCGGGATGACAGTGCGAGCGGCGGAGGCTTTAGAAGGATTGGCGTGGGGGGGAGGTGGCGGATCGGCGCGGGATGACAGTGCGAGCGAGCGGCGGAGGCTTTAGAAGGATTGTCTGCGCCTGCCGTGGCAATGGCGTGGGGGGGTGGCGGATCGGCGCAGGATGGCAGTGCTCGAGCGGCGGTGGTGCAGAGTGACGGTGTGCAGCGGCGGCGGCGTGGGGCGGCACAGTGGTGCGCGGCGGCGGTGGCACGGGACGGCGCGGTGCGTGGCGGCGCAGAGCAATGGTGCGGGGCGGTGCGGCAATGGCGGCACGGAGCTTCCTGGTGGGGGTGATCAGTTCGCGGAGTTCGAGGTGGAGCAGGGCACGCCGAGCACATGCTGGCCTGGTGGTGCCGGCGGGCGGGCAGGCAGCATCCCGGGTGTCAGGCACATTCGCTCTATAAGACGCACAGACATTTTCCCTTAGTTTTGAGGGGGGGAAAAGTGCGTCTTATAGAGCGAAAAATACGGTAAATGTCTACTGTAATTCTATTTGGCCCCAGCATCAATTGGACAGTGGGGCAAAGTGGCCACCTGAAGGGTCTATTGATTTTCAGACTCTTTTCAGAACAGTTGGAACTTTACTATAAGCATACCTGTTAACAGCTCTTGCTCCTGCGCAAGCGTTTGTTACATTGACAGTCTGAACTTGCTGGAAAAGTGCAGTCTGGTCCCCACTAGGGAGGACAGAAAAGAGAAGGAGAGTAGAACTCACTCTTTCCCCTCCAAAAGCTGGCAGTGCAGTGTGGGTATGGGCTTTGGGGAGGGGGGGGGAGCTCTGGGGATTCTGCCACCATGCCTGGGTGCAGTGGTAGCTTTCATGGCCAGGAGGGCATGAATGGGTGGTTGAATCCTAGCCAAATGGCTGCAGTTTGGAATCACCAGTCCTTCAGTTCTTCAAACTGGCTACCTTTAGGATCCAGAAAAAAAAAAAAAAAAGGAGCGGTTTCTCAAGCTAGCAAGTTGCTCCCTCACTCCGAGAGACAGCTCAGCTTGCCATGAGGACTCTGTCCATCTGTGCTTTGATTAGCTACTCTTGAGGAAGCCATAGACCAGCCATCCACATTGCTTGAGGTCTGGGGTGGTCAAAGGGCTTGGGATTTGGTGTTTAAACTCTCAGTTTGTAATCAGCACTGCTATCTGCTTTCCTCTTCCTCTTTGTATGTGTGCTTGTCTGTGCATGTGCTCTTTTAAAATCCCTCCACTTCTTTCTGTTTGTTTTGTTCAATCAAGTTTTGTTCCCCAAGCACTTGGGTGCCTGTGCACTAAGCATTGTGTACAATTCCCTGAGAATGTTGTGGGGGTGAGGTGCAGTTTTTGGAAACAGCTAAGAAGATGCATAGTTAAAAAGCAAATGTACTGAAAGACAGCCTGCAAATGGATCTGATGGCAGTGGCGATGAAGGCAGCTCTGCAGCACGAATGGGGAGAGGCAGGGAGTGACGGAAGGTCCCAGCACTGCTGGCCAAGATTGGAGTTTCATAGGTGAGGAAGGAATAAGTGTGTGATGTGCAAACAGGAGTGACACTGGAAAAGGGAATACCCCCAGAACAAGGCTGTCGTGGCCACTTTGGACACTGGGGGAAGAATAGGGAACTCACAGAGAGTTCCACATCACCCCTACAACCCCAGGAGAGAATGAGGGTGGGAGATGAGGACATGGATTTCTTGGTGGACACTAGGGCAGTCTGCTCAGTTGTGACTGTCCCAATTGGTGAGGGGGACACAACAGGGATTCTTGACGACGGGGGCACAGGGCAAAGAGCCAGCTGTGTTCAACCACCCTCTCCCAGGGAAGGAGGGAGTTCACCCATCTTTCTCTCAAGCACTGGCTATGGACTTGTCTGAATGGACTAGAGACTCTAATGGTGTTTTTACTGCAGTATGTGAACAATCTTTTAATTGCCACTGAGGCCACAGACCAGTGCACATCTGCTGGATTTCATTGGGTCACCGAGGAGAAGAGGCAAACCTCACAAGAACAGGTGCAGTATTTGGGGTTTCTGACTTTCAAGGGGTGGGGGGAATACCAGCTGCCTCAGGAGAGGAAGGAGGCGGTTTGTCAAACTCCCCCAAAGCTGTAAATGCAGGCTTGGAAAACTGAGTCAGTGCTTTCTTAGGGCACACATGGCTGTTCCTCAGCACCAGGGCAACTCCTGGCATGGAGGTGCAAAGGGGAGGGGGGCTGGGGCTGGTCCTTTCCAGCACCAGTTCTGGCAGGCACCTCTCTCCACCCTTCTGTGATGCTGGCTAGCTGGCTGGCATCGCTCCTTCTCCAAGGCCAGAGCAGCCATGCTGGCTGCCCGGCTGTGCCTGGCTAACTGACTGCCTGCAGTGGGTGAAGCTGCGGCCACTGGTTGGTTGCTGCCTGCGGCTTGCAATGGCACAGGGGAAGGGGGGGCTGCTGGTTTACATCAGCTGACTTGCCTGAGACTGGACTGCCTGGAGATCATTGATGCAGTGGACGGACCATGCCCCGATTCATCTCGCTACACAGCAGTGAGATCTGAGGGAGTGCCTATGTGGGGACACTACACCAGGCTGAGCAAAGTTCCAAAACCACAAGGAGACTAAAGGACCATGGAACCTATGGAAGACCTGAAGTTCCTGCTCAAACACCAACCCTGCAAGGGAGGACCAGTGGTGTAACAGACCAGGATGAGAAGAAGCTGACATCAGGGTCAGCCAAGGGCCTGCAACTGGAGGGGGCAAGGGAGAAGAGCTCTGAAGAAAAGCAGCCTATCGGGGACCAGGATCAGGTCCCGGCTTGAAGATTGAAAACAAAGACACTTGCATTTGCCTAATGCTAAGCAGCCTAGATAATAATGCTGAAGGGAAGAGGGGGAGTTTCTTGGAGTCGCTACTCTGACTGTCTCTGTTTACTTCTGTCAATTTTGTTACTCCCTTCTACACCATATGTCTTTGTGGAAAGAAAACAGTGGACTTCCTCATTCCTAAGTTTTCAGTTTTAGAGTACTGGCTCAGTGTGCAATAGAATGTTTCTGTTTCAGTAGTGCTGGTGAAAACCCAGCATGGATTTCTTACACCTGGAAATGTCACATGTCTAGATCCTAACCAAAGACCAGGTAACACTGACATGCAAATTGCAGAAGGGCGGGCACTGCCATCCCAGATCAGCCAAAGGAGAATATAAAGAAAATTCATATTTGGCTTTAAAAGGATTCCATAGGTCCCTGGGAAAAACAATCTCCATGTGAGGCCACTACAGGCAAGGACCACTGAGGCACAGTGGTCTAGTTTGGTGGTGGTGGTGGACTGGCAACATCTCTACAGCACCCAAGAGAGCAACAGCCAATTGGCACAAGCTGGAATAGGCCCCTGTGTGAGAGGGAGAGTTTGGTGCAGTGGCTAGCATGTTGCTTAGTCTTTGCTAAGCTGGAAAGGTCCTGGCCTGCAGCTGGATGGGCAACTACATGTGGATGCTGCCTGCTATGCATTATTCACACAAATGGGGCTGGTAAGTGGCAATTGGTACAGCCTGGAATGCACACTATGAGTGCGAGAGAACTTGGTGTTGCCAAAAGATGGAAGTCAGCAAATATGCCTAGCTCAATGGCCCACATTGGAAATAATTGGCAAACACAAAACTCCACAGGAGAAATCCTCTACAGGGGATCTCTGGACTCAGCTTCACAACACAAGTATGCCTTCCAAACATGGAAACCACCTCGGGACCCATTGGGTTAGTAGCCAGAAGGCTTTCATGGCTTTTCTTACAGAAGGATAGGACACTGGATACTTTGTCTCCAACCTCCGAATTACTGCAGAATTCCCCAAGGGCACTTGCCCAAACTGCAGAGAGGTAGTTCAGACATTGGTGGAAGACATTGCCACAGCGGGGTAGCCTATTCCTTTCTCTGTGCCATTCTTCCACCAGTTGGGGGTTTCTCAAATCACCATGACATTAGAGTACGAGCCTCTGCATTCTCTGCATTTCTAGTGAAACAGCTGATGCCATTTCAGACATATAACAAAGTTAACTCAACTTCAGCAACTTGCCGTACAAAGTTGCTACACACTGCATTGTTAGCAAGCCAGGACAGGGTTTGCAACACTTGTAGAAGACAAAACTGTTTGTTTAAAGCATCTCATTCAAACGCTCAATGCTTTACAACCTGCTTTAAATTTCATTCTGGTAAAAGTGAATTGGGAGGATTGTTGTTTTGGTTCTCCAACTGAGGCTGGCTACAAAAACTTGAAACTTTATATTTGCTTTTTTATGCTTTTCCTCCTTATTTTGCTTGCTGTTGCTGACAGTGTTTGTCAACAATTATTTATTCTAATATTTCTCAGACTTGCACATGGTAGGCATGTCATGAGCAGGGCCGGCTGGGGCCAGGGGTCAGACTGGATAACCCAGGAGGCCCCTTCTGACTCAGTCTGTTTCTATGCTTCTATGTTTTTCTGTTCAAATGGCCCTCACCTGCACCAACAGTCTGCACCTTCAAGGCAAAGCTGCAAAGGCTTAGTAACCTATCTCCCAAATCAAGAGGAATCTGTCTTTCAATAAGAAGATTCCTTTGAAGGGGGAAAACTGTTACCAATTGCAGCACCCCAAAACACCCCAAGAGTAATCAGGCAGAGAAAGGCCCCAAAAGTAGTTGGCCAGAGGAAGGCCACATAGTAAAAACACCACAGTTATACTGTCCCAGAAGGGAGAGGGGATAAGAACAAAATGAACTTTGTATAACCCACAGCTAACATGCTAGCCTGACCTCGAATACAGTAATCAAAGGGACAGTGGAAACTGGTTCTAGCTGCCATGAAAGTTGCAAATGTGCAGGGAATAAGAACATGGCAAGCCTGTGTGAATCTCAAGCAGATAAGAAATAGACATGGGAAATGTCTGGTCCTTGACAGAAGAAAGGACTCTTTCTCCAGCACGGGAGGGTGTGCATACATTGATGTATCAATGTATTAGATGTGTTATTAGGTGACCTAATTGGTTACCTAGGGTATAAAACGCATGTACTGGGGTGTAACTTTTGAGACACAGCTTTGGGCTGAATGTCCCTTTTTGTCTCCCTTTATTCTATAGTGCACTAGAATAAAGCTGATTTTGGCTCTAAGTCTTGTCTCAGGCTCTGTTTGGCTCAGGTCTGGGGTCCACCCGGGTTTGCCCCAGCTGTTGACTGGCTCAGTCCGGTAACACCACTGATGTATCATGTTGTTCCCTAAAGATATCTCATGTAGGTCTCTAGAGAGTGTTGTGACTATCTCTAGTAAAAAAGCTATGAATATCTCTAATGAAAAGCTGTGAATATCTCTAGGGAATTAGGTGGCCACTGATGACACATCACCAAATGCATTGCATAGTTCTCTAGAGACATCAATGGCTTTTTCAAGAGATAATCACAGAGGATTTATGACACTCTGTGTGTCTGTATGTACAGGCTGTTCATAACCCAGACATTCATAACTCAGGGACTACCTGGTCCCAAATCTTTGCTGTTCCTGTGGAAAGAAGAAACACAGAAATACAGTGGTACCTTGGCTCATGAATCTGTTCCAGGACTCTAGTCATGACCCAAATTGGTTGTGAGCCATGTTAAATTTTCCCAGAAGGTTCAATGTAACTATTTTTTTTAATCAGAAAAATGTAAGCAAAGTGACAAAGAACAACAAAGATCGTAACCATCTTTTCTCACCCACCCTGAGCATGAGCGCAGCCATCTCTCTGCCCCCACAGCAGGACTGCGATCATGCCCCTCATCCCTGCATGTGCCTGTCATCCCAGTGTGCTGTGGGGGAGAGATGGGCGTGATTGCATGCGCACTGGTTGGGGGAGAGAAAGGCGTGACGCCCAGAGTGGGGAGAAGACGGGCGCGATTGTGCTGGGGTGGGGGGAGATGGCCAAGATTGTGGTTGTGCTCCTGCAGAAAAGACAGGCGCAATCACAGGCGCGCTTGTTCAGGAAAGACGGGCGTGATCTCTGTCATCTCCCCTCCGCACCCCCAGCACGATTGCGGCCATCTCCCCACTCAGCGGGGGGCGGGGGAAGAGGGCTGCGGTTGCAGTCACCGCCCAATGCAGAGTTCAGGACCTGAGTCAAAATTTTTATGAAATTTTCATTCGCCAACTAATTTGGTCATGAACTGAGGCATTCGTGAGCTGAGGTACCACTGTATAGAAACAAAGCAAGCCAGAAGCAGCCTCCCAGGCCATCTAGTCTGACTCCTGGCTCCAGATGGCTCTGTCATGTAACCCCCAACACATGGCTGTCCAATTTTTCCTTGTGCACCCTCATGGACGGGACTTCAACCATCTCCCTTGGAAGTCCATTCCATATCCTAGGGGTCCTAACCATCTCAGGAAGTACTTCCTGACATCCAACTTGAAGCCTGGTTCCTTGAGCTTTGCCCCATTGGAACTCGTCCTGGCCTCCACTGCAGGGAAGAACAGGTCACAGCCCTTCTCCACATGACATCCGCTCACATAACTATAAGTTACTAAGTTCATCGGAGTCTCCTCTTCTCCAGGCTGAAAAGACCCAATACCCTCAATTTCTCCTCATATTTCTCCCAGTTCCCTCCCAATCTGGCTACCATTCTTGTGACCCTGTGCTGGACCAATTCTAACCTAGCTATGTCTCTCCTATAATGTGGAGTCCAGAACTGGATGCAGTACTCCAGTTGTGGGTGCACCAGAGTTGTGTAGAGTGGTATCAACTCCTCCCTAGATCCAGAACCCATGCTTCTGGCTATATATTCAAGGGTGGTACTTGTTTTCTTAACCTCCACATTACACTGCTGGCTCATGTTCAGCCTGCTATGCTGCTTCATTGCTCACAGTTGACTCTGTCCCTCCTATAGTCTGTTTGCTTTTCCTGTTGGTCTCAGAGTTGTATCATAGACAGCAGACAGCAGCCTGCATAGGGATTATTGTGGGTCTTACCACTCAGATCACACAGATCTTGTGCCAGATTTTAATTTTGAGCTTAAAGACATGCATTAAGATCAAGATTAGGCTAATACCCATCCTATATTTTTTAAAAAAACTTGACTTCCTATGGTCTATCATCAAAATGTTTTAAATTTACAACACAATAGGACATACTCAATAACTCTTAGCACTATTCTGTGTTAGGTGGTCCTGAATGTGCAAGATTAATGTCAGTGGTAACATAGTGGGTCAGAATGAGATCCAAGGTAATCCAGTATTCATTGACAAAGTCCCAACAACTAGGAAACAACTAGTGGACCCCCATATATCTTTTTACCACTCTCTCCTGGGCTGCTACTAGTGCTAGTCCACTCCTACTTTTCATATATCTGACAACAGATTTGCAGAGCTGTAGGTTTCCCGACACATTTTTAGGCTGCTTCCAGGGAAGAGCACTCGGTTTTCATGTAGAATGTACTACAGTCAATCCCTGAAAGCCCCCATTAAAGAGATACCATGTTATAGGTGTGGGAAAAGCTGTGGGAACCAACTGCTACTGAGAAAAGACAAATCTAAGCTAGATGGACCTTTGGTCAGAATTGGCACAGTGGCAATTTCAGGTATTTATAACATGCAAAAATGGTAATTGATTATAACGCTTTCAGTTTTTTGCTACTGCACTTCTAAACTTTCAACCATGCTTTTTTTAAAATGAGAAATGATTCAGCTTTGGCAATGAGACAAATAAACAGTTTCTTGGTACTCTCAACTGGAGATGACTTTTTAAATATAGTTTTCAAATGCGAAGGAAAGCAGTGATATTTTAAAAAGCTTTCTGCCACATGTCCACTAAACTATAACAAAATGTAAACCTCATGGAAGTATAATATGATGAAATGACCTCCTGACCAGCACTTTAAGCATATTTCCTTAGCAGCTATACTGCTTTACTCACCATAGAAGTTTTCATTCTGGCTGGTAGTTAATATGCATTAAATTAACAAAAAGAGTAGAGTACATTATACATTTTAAAATAAAATATACAGATATTTGAATCTTTCCCTTCCAGAATGAAGCTCATAAGGCCCATAGTTAATTTATTTTATTCTGATTAATGTTGTAAGCTGTCCAGAGACAGCAGTAATGGACGGCATACAAATTTTATAAATAAATAAAAATAAATAAATTTCTTGTGAAAATAGCACTATCTGGGCAGGGTTCTGAGTGGGAGCACATGCCTATCCAACAACCCTCCAGTCAGGTGGCTGCATGCCTGCTACCTCAGACTCTGCAAGAAATAATAGCACATGTGTATTATTGAGTCATGCTGCTAAGCATTGAAACTTAAAGTATAATGCAAACTCTGCTGTAGGAAATTCTCTGAGCAGATACTATCGGACTCCTGCTTTGTTCCTTGACATGGAACAAAGTAAAAGAGACTACTTGATGGAGGCTGGGTTTCCTCAAATTCTGCTAAAGGAAGCTTAGCTGCTCCCTTTTTTAGCCCTTCACTGGGAGTTGTAGTCCAAAACATCTGGGGGACAACAGATTGAGGAAGGCTACTTTGGGATGTTTTACTGTAATGTGTTTTTCTTTTTTGCTGCCTCTGTTTTTAACTTTTTAAAAAGTAAAATAAAATTCCATGGTAAAGGCAGAATGTATGCCCAGTGTGGATTCAGGTAGACATGCCCATTGGCAATTTTTTCTTTTCAGCATGTGATTTTGTTTCACATGTGATTTAAATATTTATCCAATTTATTTGCTGCAGCAAATGAATTTGTACACAATCTGGAAATTAGTAGCATAGGATAATGATCCTGCTACCAAGAATCATAGAAATTGCTTCATTTTTCCAGTAGAAGGGGGCTGTTGCAATATGACCAAGAGAGAGAGGAAGTGAGCGTGCAGCTGGATTCATGTGGCACAACTACGCATCATGGGTGATTAGTCATGGTGGGTTGTCAAGTTGTATGAATCTGGACCAATTACCACAGGGTGGGGTTTTTTTTGAGGACAACAAGCCACCTTGAAAACCCATAGGTTGATGTACCCAGAGCGAGCTGTCCTGTTATCTAAACCAGGCCAACCCTCATGTGGGTACCAGGAAATGGGTAGCAAGCTGCTGGGAGCAGCAGAAGCTCAGCTGGGCACTGCCTGTGTCCCAGAGGAACTTGAGGGTGAGCAGCACTGTGTCGTATGCAGGTGTTCTGGTAAACCTCAGGGGTATGCACAAGAGGCTAACCATTTTGGCAGGACTTACAGCTCAGAATCTGAGGGTGCAATGTGTGCAGGGGAGCCTGCCTGTTTGTTTATTATTTATTAAGTATTTATTTAATTTTTCTTGTATCCCGTCCTTTACAGTGTCTCAGGATGGCCTGTTCTGGTGGGGCTGACAGTTCAGGCTCTAATAACAAGATGATTCTTGAAATGGTCCCAGTTCCAGCTGCAGTCCAAGGCCCCGGGACCCACCTGTGCCTGCTATGGGGGAGATTAGAGCCAGGGCAGCCTGGGGTTAGTCTACCTACCCATGGGAATGGGGAAGAGAAACATCTTGAGGGAGGAGATTTAGAGATGGGGAGTTTATTGGATGGGGAGCCCCTGTGTCCTGGGGAGGTGTACCCAATAGTCTGTCATCACATTCATAGGGTGGCCCAAGTGGGGTCTCTGAGGAAGGAGCGCAGGCATGCCTGGTTCCACAGCACTCCTTTCCCCAGGGACAGACATAGAAGGATTCATAAAGAAAACTTTGGTTGAGGAATGTCAGGGAGGGTTCCACTTTTTGCTTTGTATATGCTCAGAGACGTGTGTGTGAAATAAATATGTTTGGCAAAGAAATACTGTTGAGACTATGCCTGCTGGGAGAGAGAAACACAGCTCACAACACGCTGGCCCTGCATCCCTCCCATGACTGCACACAGTTTTGTGCTCAGTGAGTCATGGCATTTTTGGCCCTTTTCACCTTTGTTTTTTTACTGTGATGGTGAAAAGTGCTTCCACTTCAACAGGTGGTGACAGCTCCTTTAGATGGCCAGAGTGACACATTCGAGCAAGGGAAGGCTTAGCCCTGCCTTTCCAGCTATGTCCCCCTCTATGTCCCCCTCCGCTACAATGAGTCGCTTACTGACTTGAAACAGCCCCTTTGTTATGTGATTGGGATGCAGGGGGCAAAGGGAATGCCTTCGGGGCCTGTAGGCCAGTGGTTCTACACCTCTGCAAGAAGGGATAGCTGTCTCCATTCTCTTATTTATAAGCCTCCCAGGGACATGCAATTGATCATCCTTCACCTGCATGGACCTTAAGATTGATCTCAGAGACCCTGCTCCTTAGGTCCCCCAATCAAGATTATTATTATTAGCAAGCATAAGACCAGACCTTTTCCATGGTTATGGAAACCTCTACCAGAGGAGATACATTTGGCTTCCTCCCTAATTGCTTTCAAATGGGATTTAAAGCACACTTTGTTTCAACCTGCATTTTATTGAGATGATGAGCTGAGCATTTAATGTAATTACTCATTGCTTTTGATTTTTATTGGCCTGATTGAAAGTATTATGGTGTTGTCTTCAGTCCCACCTTTAGATGTTGGTTGTAAACATTTCATGATCTGGAGTGGCCTTGAGAGAACCTTTGTTTTGAAACATGGCACATAAATGTTTAAGCAAGGAAGGAAAGAAGCAATTGAATAGGTAAAAAGAGACGCCAAACATCCTGCATAGTACATGAGATAGGAACCAGCTTCTATGGAGTATATAATGTTTAGGTATGTGATTCCTAACATGTTGTAAATTTAGATGAGTTTTTCAGGGGAAACAATATTCAAAATGAGAAAAACTGTATGCACTTGTTTCTTCCTGTAAGAAAAAACTAATTCTCTTTGATCTGATTCAGCGAAGACAGCATTCATATTCTGGTATGATGCAGAGAAGGAAAACGAGAGATACAAGAGTCACACAAGATAATTTTGCAGTTGATTTCAATGCAGGAAAGCATTTTTTAAAAATCCAACATTAGCTCTAAATAGCAAATTCTTAAAAGTCTTTCCACACTTACTTTTGCATTTAATATACAGTTCACATATTTTTCCTCAAGACAGTGGTCCTTTTGAAGGGATATCAATTTTCCCTGGCAAACTCAACTTCTAATATTTTGTCCTGGGAAGTGCTATTCTGCCCACTCAGAAAATATGCTCCTATTATGTCTGGAGACCATGTACTCTGGCATTATGAAACGCCAATGTGGAGTAAAACTAAGAAGTGAAAAAACAAAGCCTGGAGCTATGTGGTGAACTAGTAGTACTAGAAATATTGCAATGTTTTTCTCTCATTTTGAATTTTGGCATGAAAAAGAGAATGGTGGAGAGGAGGGACTATCGTATTGTGGTAGAGGTTCCTCCCCCCATTTTTCATGTACAGTGGTACCTTGGCTCACGAACTTAATCCGTTCCAGGACTCTGGTCGTGACCCAAATTGGTTGTGAGCCAAGTCAAATTTTCCCATAAGGGGCAATGTAAATAAGGTTAATCCATTCTGCAACTTTTTTTTTTACTCACAAAAATTTGAAGCAAAGTGACAATGAACAACAAAGATTGCGGCCATCTCCCCATCCCCCCCAGTGATCATGCGGGGGTGTAGGGGGAGATGGGGGTGATTGTGGGCATGCTGGGGGGGGGAGATGGGTGCAGGCACACTTGGGCAGGGAACATAGGCATAATCGTGGCCATCTCCCTCCCCGCAGCACAACCATGATCGCACCTGTGCAGGAAAGGTGGGCGCGCTCGCAATTGTCACCTGATGCTTGTGTGGAAATGGATAGACTAACTTTGTCTCTGAGGGAGAAAGAAGATACAGACTTCTTTTTATTATTGGCTAGAGAAACAGGACTCTGCATAGACTTAAATATGTTTATAGTTTAACATAAAAAGAAAAAATGTGGGGGGCTGACCCAGTAGGTCCGATGTTTTCGATGTTTGATGCTCCTTAGTTTCCTTTTGTTAGATATATTAAGAATAAAACTTATTAAAAAAAAAAAGCAATTGTCACCCAATGCAGAGTTTGCGACCTGTGGCAAAATTTTTATGAAATTTCTGTTCAAGACCCGATTGGTCATGAACTGGGGTGTTCATGAGCCAAGGCACTACTGTATTTGCTGCTAGTTCAGTGCTGTTTGGAGCTTGAATCTACTCTTCCTTCAGTGAAAATCTTTTAAAATCCACATTTTACATCCCATTCAGATTTGGCTACATGATATCACAGAGGAAACAAGGCTAAGTGAAGGCATTTTCTGTTAGCTCTAGTGATGTCATCATGCAGCACAATCTAACATAACAACCTCAACTGATTAGTCAGGATATTTATTTAGGAAGCCATTTATTAGCTACTCCTCAGCCATGGCTTCCAGAATGCTGTATAGTATAAGACACAAAATACAATAGATATCATGCCCATACAACAAAGGAACAAATGACAAATGAACATGTTTTCACATGGCACCAGAAAGAGAATATAGACAGCACCAGGTGATCCTTCTTAAGAAGGAATTTGCACAAACAAGGGGCTACAGCTGAAGAGGCCCTGTTTCCTTTCACCATGTGCTCTGTTTCAGATAATTGAGGCTGGCCTTCATGGACCAGGTACCTATATCCTTCACCCTGCCTTCTACAGTCATAGTAGAGTGGTTTATAGCATATATAAAATCTTAACAATAGTATTACTACTAACAACAGTCCAAACAGTGATGTTTAATACAAAAATGGAATTTCAAAAATTGACAAATCAGAGAATAATCCACTTGAATAAGCCACATAAGCCTTCAACATGCATGTGACACATAAATAGGAATAATACAGAGACTGGACTGCAGGACTATTTGCTTGCTTGCTTGCTTGCTTGTTGTCCTGTCCTGAAAGTTAGGTGTAGTTGCTCTCTCCAATGTCCGGGTGTTAATTGTGAATAACTGCAAGGGAAGGCTGATGAGTACTGGCACCATGTGTTCTGGCCTCCTGCAGAACTGGGCTTCCGGAACATGGAGAAAAACTATGTGCCTCTACACATAAGCATGCAACTTTCCCATTCATGTCTAATGTGTGGATGTGCTGGGCAGGGCCAGTGGCACCACACTTTCCTGGTTTGGCTCCACAGGCACATTCTGCATGTGGAAGTGAGCTAAAGTAATGCTGAACTAACATTTCTTTTTACTGGAATAAACAACCCTATAACAACAGCATTAATGAGCAAGCCATAATTATTTGTTTCAAATTAGCAAAAATCACAAACTCAACTCAGCAGCAAACAAAAGGGTTTGTAGGTCATTTGAAGCCAATGTTGAAAGTGCCAGAAACTTCTAAATGGGAATTCTAAGACTGGGATTTCCAAAAAATTGTTACGTATTGCTCAGAACCTATTTATATTTTTACCCTACCATCTCTAAGCCAAGTCATGCCTCCCTCACACCCAGGGCATGCTAGAATCTTATCTCCCTCCACCTCTTCTGAGAGCTAAATAAGATGGCACCCTTGCTATTGTTATATCCTTGAGGACAAAACACCAAAGTAGATGTTCCTTTTTGTTGGGATACAAACCGTCCGCTGTGGCAGCAAACGGGGTTGTATTCGGATGTAGGGCCATGTAGTCCCACTTGGGGTCGCTAGAGTCTAGAGAAAGGACATCTGCGCATGTCCGTTAGTATGGTAGGCAAGGAAATATATACTGCGCGTGCGTGTAATGTTGCTAGGCAGAATAAGTACGATGTCTGATTGGATGTAGAGAGACGGAGGAAAACAATAAAAGAGGAGGGGGGCAGGAGCGCGGGCAGAGCTCTCCTGTACGCCTTTTGTACTGTTCACGATCGTCCCTGTCTCTTTTGTTTTCGTCACTGCTAAGTGGAGCTGGACTCCCCACAAGTGGTGACCCCGACGTGATACGTTTAGCACGATCTCCGTCATCGGATGCCAGTCCTCACCTCGACCGGAACGGTCTAGGCGCCTAAATTCATCCCTTGGGATCCCCGGTGAGTGACTCCCTCCCCCCGGTCTCCGTCTCACGATGGGCGTGGGGCTTTCAGCGGAACAATCCAATTACGCAAATGAATTGCTTTACCTCCTGACTAAAGAAGGACAATCTATTACCCGTCAGGAAGTCATTAACTTAGTAAAGACCATTGATGATGTTTGCCCGTGGGTCCCTATTGAGGGAACGTTCAGTTTAAAGGACTGGGTGAAGATTGGTACTTGTTTTCAAGGACACCTTCGTGTGACATTGCCTGTCTTATTTTCATGGTGCAAGGTTCGTGCCTGTCTGGCACAATTAACGCCAGCTAATATCCTTCTGGCTCAACAACAAACGCCCACACCTCTCCCACAGTTACTCCCCCCAGCTACTCCAGCTCCACGTCTGGCTTTCCCAGTGCCAGAGCGGCCT
Source organism: Varanus salvator macromaculatus (assembly GCA_023646645.1). Taxonomy (NCBI): domain Eukaryota; kingdom Metazoa; phylum Chordata; class Lepidosauria; order Squamata; family Varanidae; genus Varanus; species Varanus salvator. The sequence continues at coordinate 13,589,871 of JAIXND010000754.1, read as the reverse complement.
CAGGAATGGCTAGATTGCCCTGGGATGGAGTGCCCTCCCTATTGCCCTGCACCAAACAAAGAGCCACCCGATTTACCTACTCCACCAGTGTCTGTGGAGACATTATACCCAAGCCTGGCCAACCTTCCTCCCAAGGTGCAGTCTGCGCTGGCCACTGAAACATTCCCGCCAGCTGAGCCTGAGCCTTACATCTCGCCAGTAACAATGGCGCTTCATGACATTCCCGAGATGCCTACAGCCTTCCCTGTGATTCGCGCTGTAGCTGGCGCAGGAAGCAACCCAGGCACCCCAGCACGCCATCAACCCCTGGCATATAAGATCACCAAGGATCTGGCTAACAGCATTCGGGACAATGGCCTTCACGCCCCCTACACCCGTAGTATTTTGTCATCCTTAACGGACTCTCAAATGTTGCCTTATGACTGGAGGCTTCTTGGCCAAGCCCTCCTTGCACCTTCAGACCATCTTATTTTCCTCCAAGCATGGCGAGACCTGGCGGCCACTCATGTCGCCGCTAATCCTGGCGGGGATCATCCGCTCACTGTTGAAATACTGACTGGGGAGGGAGCCTTTGCTATGCCTACAGCGCAGTTTCAGCTAACAAACCAGCAATTGTCCACTTTGGGGAATCTGGTTGTCCGCACCTGGGGGCGAATTCCCAGCAAGGAGGATAAGGCTAGGGGGGCCTTTTCATCCATCCGTCAGGGCCCCAAAGAGCCTTACAATGAATTTGTTAGTCGGCTTGTGATGGCTGCAGAGCGCCAAGTGGAGAACGAGGAGGCGCGCAAGATGCTTCTTAAACAGCTCGCATATGAGAATGCAAATGCAGATTGTAAAACGGCACTCACACCCACCTACCCTAACCCAGAAACTGATCTTACGGCAATGCTTCGCATCTGCCAGAACGTTGGAACCCAGACTCATAAGGCTCAAATTATAGCAGCCGCCATGGCAGCTGCGCAACCTGCCCCCAGCCCTCCTCAAGCGAACAAACGATGTTTTGGCTGTGGAAAGGAGGGGCATTTTCACGCCCAATGTCGCCTTATCAGCAATGCTGGACAGTCTGCAAGGCCTCCCACCAAGTGCCCAATCTGCATGAAGGGATTTCATTGGGCTAATCAGTGTCGTTCTCGTCCCCAGCAGGAACAGGACTCGGGAAATGGGAGAGCGGGCCCTGGACAAATAATGGGGCAATCGCTGCCAGCTGAGACATGGGAGGGTAACGAGGCATTTATCCCTCCTGATGATTTGGGACCCCCTGGGAGGCGCGCCATGAGCGCTAATGTCCGGCCTAAGCCTGGCCCAACTGCCAGCCCGGGAATCCGTAGTCCTACTCACACTAAATCCTTGACTCAGGGTATCACTGCTTCATCGCCTGCAGTTAATGGCACACCACCGGATCCTTGGCCAGTCCTCTCATTGCTCGCGGACGAAGAGGTCCAGATGCCCGTCGCCGGTCTGGTTTACAGCGTGAAGGTTCGTATGGGAGATGCCATGCCTCTGCATACTGTGGGCATCATCACTCCACGCTCAGAGGTAACCTTCTCAGGTATTCCATGTGTCGCCGGCAATAGTCACTGATCCGCGAACGGATGTCATGTATCTAGCTGCCTGGGCTGCGAAGCCTGATTTCTTCAGTAAAGGCCGATCTTCTGTTTCTGGCGACTAGTGTAGCGGACCCTCTTGACTCTCCGGGCTTTGCCCCCACTTCCGTGTTTCCCGTCATCGAAATTGGCAAAGAGCGTCCATCGCTGACGTTGGCGATGAGGGGTAGGAATATTACCGGCCTCCTTGATACGGGAGCGGATATAACTGTGATCGCCGAGAAGGACTGGCCGGCTGCATGGCCTACTATGCAGTCTCCGGATGTTTTCGGGGTGGGAGGAATGGTCACTGCCCGGTGCTCTGTCCATCCGATCGCTTTTCAGACGTCCTCTGGGAGATGTATAACCACTCACCCTCATGTACTCAACATCCCTATTACCCTATGGGGCCGGGACTTGCTCGCTCAAGGGAAAGCCACACTGCAAACAAATTTTTAGTACGGGCCTCCCCTTGTATCTCCGCCACCGCTGAGCATATAGTTTGGATTCCAGGACCACCGGTCTGGGTCGACCAGTGGCCCCTCCCTCAGTGCAAGCTCCAAGCGGCGGAGGCCCTTGTTAAGGAGCAACTGGAGCTCGGACACATAAGACCCACCACCAGCCCCTGGAACACACCTATTTTTGTGATCCAGAAGAGGTCGGGAAAGTGGCGGCTCTTACAAGACCTTCGTAAAGTCAACGAGCGTATGCAACCTATGGGCTCTCTGCAGAGTGGCCTGCCGAACCCTAATATGATACCGTGTGAATGGCAGCTCGCCGTAGTGGATCTGAAGGACGGTTTCTTCTCTATTCCGCTCCATCCTGATGACTGCAAATATTTTGCCTTCACCTTGCCTGTGTACAACAACAAGGGACCTGTTAGTCGATACGAATGGCTTGTCCTCCCACAGGGAATGGCAAACTCGCCAAGCATGTGCCAAATGTACGTTGCCGCAGCCTTGTTGCCATTTCAAGGGGCCCATCCTGAGGTTTTGCTCTATCATTACATGGATGACATCCTTGTTGCTGCTCCCCAGCTGCCAGAACAGCTGCTGTCGTATCTCATACGCACCCTAGAGGATAAAGGGCTGTGTGTGGCTCCTGAGAAGATTCAACGTCATCAACCGTTCCGATACCTTGGCCACACCCTCCTTTCCTCCGCGTCAGCTCCCCTGTTGCCCCAGCTCGAACTCCCTGAGACTCTCACGCTGGTGCGGCTACAGCAGCTCTTGGGTAACATCAATTGGGCTCGGCCCTACTTAGGTGTCACGACAGCTCAGTTATCACCATTGTTTTTGGCGCTTAAAGGCCACAAGCAGCCGGGGGACAAGATTCCAATAACACAGGCTATGAGGCAAACTCTCCTTTTGGTGAATACTCATCTTCGTCAAAAGTCGGTGGACCGTCTTCCCTCCGCATATGCTTCCACTTTGTCTGCAGCCGTGCTTCCTACAGCTATTCTCCCTACAGCTATACTTTTCACTCCTCTCGATACTGGGAGGATTGCTATTGTCGAATGGCTGCACCTGCCAAACACTCCACCTCACAACGTGTATATGCAGGTTGCCGCCGTCTCAGACCTTGTCCAGAAGTGCCGCAGTCGCGCACTGCAGCTTACTGGTGCTGACCTCTCCTCGCTGTACACCCCTTACTCGAGAGATCAACTGGAGTTTCTTCTGTCCTCTGGCTCTGGAATACAGGTGGCGATGGTCGATTTCCTGGGAACATTCCTCTATAATCCTCCGAGGGATCCTCGTCTTGCCCTTTTAAACTCGGTGCCGTATTCTCTCCAGATGTGTCTGGCGAAACAACCCATTGTTGATGCTGTTACATTGTTCGCAGACGGCTCTAAGACTCGGGGCGTCCTAACTTATCAGCAGGACGGAGACTGGAAGGCGCATTTTACAGCAGGACAGCGGTCTGCTCAGCGCTCGGAACTGGCGGCTGTTATACTTGCCTTCAGCTATTTTCCTCATCTTCTCTTTAACCTCATCGTAGATACGCAATACGTCTACCGTCTAACCTTGCAACTTGCCTCTGCGTATGTTACGCCAGCCATTGATGACAATCTTCTTGAACTTTTCCTTCAACTACAGCGCCATCTCCAGGAACGGCGGTTGCCATGTTTCATCGCCCACATAAGATCTCACTCTGGTCTACCTGGGATGCTAGCGGAAGGCAATGCACGTGCGGACTCTGCCCTCCAAAGCCCGTCACTTTGTGCGGCCATTTTTGATTCTGCCGTAGAGGCTCATTCCATGTTCCACCTTCCCGCTGCTGTGCTTCATAGAAAATTCTCGATCCCTATGAGGGATGCTCGTGACATTGTTGGAGCATGCTCTTCTTGTTCTAAGGCACCAATAAACACCCCCATCGAGGCTGTCAATCCTAGAGGCACAGCCCCTAACCAGATTTGGCAAATGGATGTTACCACGGTGCCTTCTCTCGCGCCCCTCCATAAGCTGCATGTCACTGTTGACACAGCTTCCGGGTATATCTCGGCTACACCCATGCGAGGGGAGACCGCCCGTCATGTTGTTCAACATACTGTTCGCTGCATTGCCGTGATGGGGCGGCCGTACAAGATAAAAACAGACAATGGCCCTGCCTATATTTCTACTGCCTTTACTGATTTTTGCCACTCATGGGGAATTAAACTAACTCATGGCATACCCTTCAACAGTACGGGGCAGGCTATAGTCGAACGTGCTAACGGCACGTTCAAGGCTCTTCTCCACAAACAAACTGATGGAAGGGGGATCCTCCCTGCTGATATACCTACTGTTGTACATAAAGTCTTGTTCACGTTAAATTTTTTGCTTACCCCCCATAATAGGACTCACACACCTGTTGAGTTGCATTTCAGATCTGAGGCTGAGCTTCCCAGGCCGCTTGTGCTGTATCGCCAACCTCCGGATCCTGAGTGGAAGGGACCTGTGCCGCTGATTACCTGGGGACGAGGATACGCTGCTGTAGCGACCCCCACTCGGGCTGTTTGGATTCCAGCCCGCTGTGTTCGCCCTTGGACCCCTCGGAATAATGAAGTTGCGACTAATGTTTCCAATAATGATATGTCTAATGATAGTCCTTGCGGAGTTCCAGGTTAATCAATTCCTTTTCATGACAAATGCCTTGCTAAAAGACACCGCTCTGCAGGATTGCTGGGTGTGTGCTCACTCCCTGCATGTCCAGGGGTGGCCGGTCGGGCCGGTCCATTTTCCCTCCCCTGTAGAATGGACTAATCTTAGTTATGTGTTTATGCCATAATTATTATCGTTATTCTAGTTTCATTGTGTTGTTGTATTCAATGCGTTCCATCCCTTATGTCTACCCTGCGATCCTGTGTTACAACACCGCGGCCAAGAAGCACTAATGTCGTAGCCTACGCGAACCGATACCAGCCCCTCCACGAGGAGGATCCAGACAACTATCAGCAACTATTGGACGAGTTTCACGGACATAACTTAGCAGTTTGGGATGGTCCATACTATAATGGGGACAAAACAGTGATGCAAAAATAAAAAAGAAAGGGGACATGTTGGGATACAAACCGTCCGCTGTGGCAGCAAACGGGGTTGTATTCGGATGTAGGGCCATGTAGTCCCACTTGGGGTCGCTAGAGTCTAGAGAAAGGACATCTGCGCATGTCCGTTAGTATGGTAGGCAAGGAAATATATACTGCGCGTGCGTGTAATGTTGCTAGGCAGAATAAGTACGATGTCTGATTGGATGTAGAGAGACGGAGGAAAACAATAAAAGAGGAGGGGGGCAGGAGCGCGGGCAGAGCTCTCCTGTACGCCTTTTGTACTGTTCACGATCGTCCCTGTCTCTTTTGTTTTCGTCGCTGCTAAGTGGAGCTGGACTCCCCACACCTTTTTGATGTAACTCTCTCCCTAAAAACTGAGCCAGCCCATGGGGTCATGTTCCTAGTGGCTTCCACCTGCCACCTCCTACAGTGAGATGGGGGAGGCACAGGGAGGTGATATTTTTGATGTCCTCTTCTAGCCCTCGTGTTCCCATCACCAGGACTGGCTCTCACTATTTCTGCTGCCTCACTGTTTCTAGGAAGCAGATGGCTGAGTTTAAGAACGGAATAAAATGACATTTACACAACAGCTGATCTGGAGTACAGACTGATTAGAAAGACACCAGAGCAAACACTTTTACTCAGTTTTATACTTCTCCCCCAAAATCAATGACCCCCCCTCCCCGGGTGGGGAAATTTCTGGGGCAGGAGGAGATGAAACAAGCTGCCCACCCACACAGCTGCTTAGGGCAGGCTCCCTGGTTTGTGGCACTCAAGAGTCTTCCTGGGCACCGCAAGCAATGATGAGATTTCATGATGACTGGGTTTACTTTCACTATTGTGAGAAAAGGATGTGCCCAAATCTGACAAGACATGGGATTTCCAGCTCTTGTAAACATTAACAAATCAGATTTGGGATGACTTCCTCCACATGGCTTGGCTTCAGTTGAAATGAACCTCCCAGTGATCAATTATTTATTTATTACATTTGTATACCACCCATAACCTCTGTGCAGTTCATAGTATATAATATACAGAATATAATCATTAATGGAAACAATCTAGACAGATACCCATTTTTATTCCTGTTCACTTCAAAGTGATAGATTTAAGCACAAGCTTAATTCTCTGTTCTAAAGTTTGACTGAATTTTGCCAAGTGATTATAATCTCGCTACTTGGTTTGTCCCTGCTGGGCCAGTCCCCCAGGAGGCCAGCATTAGAAAAAATATATGTTAGTCTGGTGTCTGAATATTTGCACATTATAAGCATGAAAATCTTAGTCTCTGATTTGGTCTTAAGCATTTGAGGTTGTGGGGTGGAGTGGAGGAGATGTGAATGTAATAAGACCAATACTTTTGTCAATGACAATTTTCATCTGGAATAAACTCATAATACTTCATTTTATGCCCATTTCTTTGCATAGCAAATTCTCCTTCTGGCTTTTAATGGGGACATGGTATATGCCTGCACAAACCCTCTGTCATCTCTTCTCACTGCCCTGTAAAAACCCTGTACCATGGTATGTAAAGTGTTGACATGCAGAAGTTTATTTTTTTAAAGGCAACATCTTAAGGAGCACACAGTAGTGATGAAGAAGTTGCTACAGCAGTGTACACACAGTGGAGAGGAATCTCTTTGAGTTCCTCATTTCCTCAGCCTCATTTGGAGAGAGAGAGAGAAATAAAACAAAGGGGAGGGGGGAATTGAAAGCTGGTCTAATTACAAAACCTGGCTCCCCAGACACTAAACAAAACTGCAGCCTGGCTCAAGCTGACACCACGGACAGAAGCCTATTTTTGCCCATTTCTCTGTGCCAATCTGCTTAAGCTCATCTTGTATGGCCATCCAAGTTGACTGTCTGTAGGCCAAGTTTTGCAGCCTGAAAATATCCCAGCCCTGTATTGTTTCATGTGGTAAACAGCCCAGCCAATGTGCTTCTTGAATGCTTAAACAATGACAAATTGAAGCAGCAAATCTATATATGCTCACTTCAATGTGTAAGCTCCATTGATCCGAGTATGCCCTTTTCTAAGAAAATGCATAGAATTGGGTTATCCACACATACAGAGGAGTGCCATGCCAGTTACTAAAAATGCCTCAGAACTTCAATGTGTAAGCTCCATTGATCCGAGTATGCCCTTTTCTAAGAAAATGCATAGAATTGGGTTATCCACACATACAGAGGAGTGCCATGCCAGTTACTAAAAATGCCTCAGAAATCAGGTTTAGAATTCTAAATTGTTAAATCTGACACAACAAAATGGAAGGGGTCTTGCACAAGCTTTTACACATATGTTGTTCTAAGCTCCTTGAGAAAAGACATGATGCAAATGTGACAAATAAGCACAATCTATTTATTTATCTATCATATTTATATCCCATCTTTTTTCCTTCCAGGGAACTCATGGTTGCTTACAAAATGCTCCTCCTCTCTCAGTCTTATGCTCACAACAACCCTTTTGGGTAGGTTGGGCTGAGAATCCATGACTGACCTGATGTCACCCAGTGGGCTCCATAGCTGAGTGAGGACTGGAACCCAGATTGCTCAAGTCCCAGTCCAGCACTCTTATCCACTATACTGCACTGGCTCTGACAGGCCTTTGCTCTTTTAGAAAGCCATTTTGGAAACACATCTAATCTGAATCCCTTGTATTTTAAAGAAATGTCCGAAAGCAGAATGAATAGAATAATAGAAAAGACTATTTGTCATTTTTAAGGAAATGAGGTTGTTCATATCTGGCAGTAACACACATTGAGCTCAAAATAACTTTCATCTGAGTAGGACAGGGGTCCTCAAACTTTTTCAACAGGGGGCCAATTGAAAGGCAGCAGCGATGGGTGCAGGCCAGTGAGGCAGTGGCGGGTGTGCACATGGTGGAGACTTGCTCACTTGGAGATCTCCCAGTGAGTCCAAAACCATCTCCGAGCAAGCAAGGCAGCGGCAAATGTGTGCGCATGCGGCGAGGCAGGTGGTGGTAGTGACAGTGGGCACAGGGAGTTCAAAACCTCTGAGGCGGGCCGGATAAATTGGCATGGTGGGTTGGATGCGGCCTGCAGGCCGTAGTTTGAGGACACATGGAGTAGGATTACAATGCAATTACACAGGACTGCAATGTAATATCCAGCCTAAACATCCAGGAGAATCAAATGGTAACGCTTATTCCCTGACTTTGCAACTTCAAACTGCCCCTGGGGATCTGAATGTTTGCAAGCTCTCCTGTGGAAGCTAGAATGAGCACTTCTCCTTGATGTAATACATTTCTACTTACTGAGAGTTTTGTTTCTGGGGTGAGTTGCAAATCCTGCAGCCTTGAATTTGTGCCATCTAGGAAAGGCTTTACTGACCTTTCTTTTTAAATTGGCCACTCTGAGAAGACAGACAATGCTGGTAGACCACAGCCCTGCCTGCCCCCCCTCCCCCACCACTCGCTTCAGTATCACTTCCTATAACTACTGCACCCTCTAGAGTACTGTCTTACTTCACAACTGGGCAACTGGAGAACCAGGGATCCAGTTTTAGTCCAGCTCTGGGCCACCAATTACTGAGTGCTAATGTCTGAACTGGAGCCCCAGAGTTGGCTATTTGCTATTTAGTTTTGGTCTTATCTGTGACTGATATGAGGGAACAGGCACAGATGCTAAATGACTATTTTGCCTCTGTGTTCTCCCCAGAGCAGGACAGGGGATATCCGCATAGGAGATTAGATGAGGCTGGGGACTTAGGGGCACAGATTAGAGTCACCCCCCCTTGAAGTCTAGGGGCTCCTCAGGGCATTGGACATTACAAAGGTGCCAGGCCTGACAGGTTACACCCTAGAGTACTTAGAGAGTTCGCAGGGGTTCTCTCATGCACGCTGGCCTGCATTTTTGAAGCATCGTGGAGAACGGGTGAAGTTCCAGAGGGGAATTATAGACCTGTTAGCTGTACGTTCCATTGTAGGAAAAACAGTGGAAAGGCTCATAATAGAGAGAGATCTAGTGATGCTAGATAGGGAAGGGAGGCTGGCGGCCACACAACACGGTTTCCACAAAAGCAGGTCCTGCCAGACAAACCTTGTGGAATTCTATGACAAGGTTTCGAGATGGCTAGATGGAGGGGATGCAGTGGATGTGGTATACCTGGATTTCAGCAAGGTCTTTGACAAAATGCCCCATGATATCCTGGTGGAGAAACTGAGGAGTGTTGGGATACACCAAAGCACTGTCTGGTAGATTAGGGCATGGTTGACTGACCGAAAGCAGAAGGTAACCATTAGCGGGGAATCGTCGGGATGGCAGCCAGTGACAAGCGGTGTCCCCCAGGGCTCTGTCCTGGGGCCGATCCTGTTTAATCTTTTCATTAATGACATGGAAGAAGGGGTGAACAGTCTGCTGATCAAATTTGCAGATGACACTAAAACTGGAGCAGTGGCCTCAACTGAGGAGCAGGTAATCCAGATCCAAAAGGATCTGGACAGACTATGGAAGTGGGCAGGAGACAACAGGATAGCGTTCAACGTGGATAAGTGCAAGGTCTTGCACTTGGGGCATAGAAATAGCTGTCATAAGTACAGGTTAGGTGACAAATGGCTGGAGAGCAGCACTTGTGAAAGGGACCTCGGGGTACTGGTTGACTGCAGGCTAAACATGAGTCAGCAGTGTGATGCGATGGTCAAGAGGGTGAACGCCACCCTTGGTTGCATAGCCAGAAGTGTGGCTTCTAGATCAAGAGAGGTATTACTACCACTCTATACGACTCTGGTGTGCCTGCAACTGGAGTATTGTGCTCAGTTTTGGGCCCCTCAGTACAGAAAGGATGTAGCCAGGTTAGAGTCAGTGCAGTGTAGGGCCACAAGGTTGGTGGCTGGTTTGCAGGGGATGGGGTATGAGGCGAGACTGAGTGAACTGGGTCTCTTCAGCCTAGAGAAGAGGAGACTCAGAGGGGATATGTTGGCAACATACAGGTATGTGAGGGGGTGTCAGATGGAGATGGGTAGAGACCTGTTCTCCCTGCAGAGGAAGGCAGGACGCACTCCAATGGAGCAAAGCTCAGGGAACCAGGTATCCATTTGGATGCCAGGAAGCATTTCCTGACAGTTAGGACCCCAAGGGTGTGGAATGGGCTTCCACGAGAGGTGGTTGAGGCCCCATCGGTGCGGGTGTTCAAGGATAGGCTGGACGTCCACATGGTGGGCATGTCATGAGCGGAGCCGGCTAGTGCCGGAGGTCAGACTAGATGACCCAGGAGACCACTTCTGACGTGCTCTGTTTCCATGTTAATAAGCAAGGAATTTGCAATTCAGCCACATCATTTTCTGGCTTTGTTTGTACCTTGTGCTTTACACATCATTGTCCCCACCCCCTTTCGATTTCCCCCTAGACTTTCTCATCAAATATAGACAAAAAAGTATTAAATACAAGATCTCATGTCTTGAATAAGCACCACATAAAAAGCCTCAGTTTTTATGAAAGATTTCTTCATCTCCCCCACACCAAGAAAGGTACTATAAACAATGGAGATTTTTATTTTAAACTTGGCTGGCATGCACTAAGCAGGAGAGTGCACAGACTGCAACTGTATCCAATCTACAGAAAACATTTATTCTTCTAGCTTTTCCTCCCACACAATTGCTTTAAAATGGAGCATTGCCCAGAATCTCAGATTACATGTCTTTGTACCCCCTGCAGACCCTAGTGCTGCAGCGGAGAGATCAAGAGGGGGGAGGCAGCAGGAGAGTGAAGTTTAATTTAGTGGGGTCTTGTGGGGGGTTTTGTATGCAGAACCTGACAGGTCCTGTCAGCCCATCCATTTATCATTGCCAAGAATTGGAGTGGACAGGGTTAATCCTGGCCATGAATAAGAACACCCCCCTTGCGGCTCACTCTTCAGTGCTTCCTGCTCCTTGCCTCTGCCCCCGCCCCTGCTTACTCATTGACCCTCATCGCCCTTCTGGTTTATGGCAGTCTTTTCTTCGGAGCAACATGCAAATAGAATTATGGGACATTCTCTTGAGTGACACTACTGTATTTATCATCACTTGAATTTATTGAGAGGAGGACAGGGTGCAAAGCCTCCTGAGTTTGCTTGGAAAGTCCAAAAGGGGACTGACTTCCTTAATCTCACACAGCCCTGCTTTCTCAACTACACCCTCTAACGCAGATGAGTTTCCTATTGTTATTTCTTGACTTTGGGAGAGAGGGAGCTCTTGGATACATTTCCAGTTTTGACTGCCCATGTAATATTCTCAAGAAACAAGATGCATGATTAACTCATATCAAGATGCATGAATAACTCATATCCTATACAAATAGGACAAGATTATTAACTTCCAGGTAAATTTTTCTGTGAATAAGGTGTACACTTGGCAGTAAGAATGAAACAAAAAATGTCATAGTAATGAGCAAGTTGGAAAATGCACTATCCTAGTGCGGTAACAACAACAACAACAGGAAATTCCATCTTCCGGGACTAGCAGTTCAAGATAGGCCAAATGCTAAAGGCTGCAAGCACGCATACATTCCATGCCTTTTAGCAAGGGGAAGATCAAGAAATGGTAGCAGTAAAGTGGGCAAGTGCTAAACAGTTTTGCTTGGATGACAAGTCTAACCGCAAAAGTGGGAGGAGGCAGTTTTGTGAAAAATTCCATCACTTTTGAATGATTGTCCATTTGAGATCATTGGAAAATGAATAAAAACGTTTAATTGTTTGCTTTAAGTTGTTAGCACAATTCCAAAACTGATTGGTTAAGTAGTAGCATGATAGTGTCATGTATTATAAAAGTGCTTATTGTGATCTCTGATTGGTTTGGTTCACACAGAGAAAAAAGACAGAAGGCCTAAGCAGGGGAAAAAGGCATAGAAATAGTAGAAACAGCAGCAGAAAAATCTTTGTAAAAAAGAAGTAATAAAAGATGAATGCCCTCACTCCTCAGGTTTTGAGGGAATAAGTAATGTCACCTGAAATCAAAGCAGCTACTCTATGTTGTTCCTTTCTCCCTCAGTAGCATTTAACAATGTTAAAAAAGCTGTGTAAGATAACCTCATTGTGTTGCAAGTTTCTGAATGCTCTCAACAGCAGACAATGAAATCATGTCATGTCATGCATTTTGCATTACTATATGTTACTAGGGGTGAGAGTCCTCAGTTCCCATTAGATAACTCTTCTCCATTACTCCCACATAAATCACACCACAGCCAAAAATATGCTAGGAAGATCTTAGAAGCTGCAGGAGTTGCTGAATAGGATTCCTTTTTGATCAGAGGCCATGTCTTCAGTGGCATGCAAAGCTCCTTGCTCTCCCCCAAACAAATAGAAATAGAACAAAGAAATGCAAAATTCTTTATAAAATGGGAGGCATCATTTACACTTTCTTATCTGGCATCATTAGTAGAGCTCAGTTCTATTAATATAAAACAAAATAGATCTCAGCTCTTTTAATGGCATAGACTACTGCCTTGTTATTAGTACTAGCAACTGTAAATCTGCCCTGGCATAATGAGGAGAACAGGACAAGTGATGGTCATTTTTAAATAAACAGAACAAGATCTAAGTTCATGAGCTCAATGCAACACTTCTGCCAGTAATACGATGAAAACTAGTGTTCAGCTGCAGTGCATACAGTCATTAAACAGATGCTGTTTCAGGTTTATTGTCCCAAAGTGCAAATTCTCATATGGAAATAATATGTTTCCACTGAACTCATGGACTTGTGTCTTGTCCCACTTGCTATTCAGTTCCAAGAAGAAGATAGTTATATTTCCTCTTATTTAATAATACTCTTAAAAAGAAAGAAAAAGCCCAGAGGAAATTAAAGTACAAACACTGTATTTAAAAAACAAAAGTTTGGCAAAACATCAAGAAAGAAAGGACATTTAAAAACTTGTGGAGCTGTCCTTATTTTACCTTGTTATGTCTGGTGTTTGTTTAAGTATGAAACTAACCGGGTGTTTACATGGTGGTATGAGAACCAAGGTTTTTTTGGATAGCACACGTATTCATTTCAGGTGACAAAATGGTGTCATGTGTCACATTACTGCATCAATTTAGAATAAATGACCCTCTCTTTCTTGACATCATCATCATCTCCTATCTTTTTTCTTCTTCCTTGCTGGAAACCAAAAACAACTTACATTTGGTCCTCTTCCCACTCTCGCATATAACATATCTCCATTTCTACTGATGTTTTGCTTTCATTCCATGTTTATTAGAAATATCAACTAAAATGGATGTGCAAGACAGATCAGAATAATTATTGAGCATTGGATGCAGATTATTGCTCACACATCATGTGTCCCATTCAAAAACACAGCAGCATACGCGAGTCATAATGGAATTGACATTCTCTGTAAACTTACATCTTGTTCAAAATACTTAGCTATAACAGAACATTCTAGTTTTCAGTGTAAGAGCAGAATATCAACCAACTCCCCAGTTACTGTATCACTTTCTAACTGATGAAGAATAGGCATTCTCCATATTCAACAGCAGTCCATCAGCATGGCCTTAATCTAAAATGCACTCTGATAGACAAACTGAATCTGGTTAGCTGAACACACTAAGTGGCCAGATAACCAGAATAACATGTGTAGGAATGAAAAGAAAACAGGCTTTATATTTTGGAATGTGCTCTTGTTGTTGTTACTCTTAACATGTATAGCCTACCTTTTTTCCTCTTGCAAGGAGTCTAAGGGAGCTTGTATAGTCCTTCTTCTCTCTGTCTTATCTTCACAACAACCTTGTGGGGTAGGTTAGGCTGAGAGGCAGAGACTGGCCCAAACTCACACAAATAGCTTCATGGTTGTCTAGAAACTAGAACCCTGCTGTAAGCCGCCCCGAGGCTAGCTGGCAAGGGGCGGCATAGAAATTTTTCAAATAATAATAAATAAAAATAACCCAGATCTTCCAACTCCCAGTTCAGCACTTAACCTCTACACCAGCCTGGCTCTCTATTGTGGGCAGAGTAAGAGAAACTGTATGAGTTGTTTGGGGTGGCTGGAAAGAATCTGTGTTGGGCCATTGCTTCAGGAGGCTGATGCTGCCTCTGCTCAGTTTGTAAGCAGAGTATCAATAGATCACATATTTCTAGTAATAGAAAAACTGATCTTGTGAAAGGCTGCTCAAGAAAACACTGGACTGCATGCTACATGACAAGCTGTAGAGAAAAATCCCTAAAATCGCTATTACTTTATATATTGTCTTTGCCAGCATTCTTCTGCAGCAATTCTTATTCCATTATTCCTTCTTATCCCTGGGCAATAATTAGGACAGCTCCAAATACTCTGATGGAACACAGAAGGCCTACTTGCACTACAGATTTATATCTGTGCTGTAGCACATACATATTTTTATTTATTTATTTAAAGTTTTTATGTGCGTCCCCTTGTTATATAGCCTCGGGACAGCTCACAGAAATAAATAAATATAATACAATACAATTAAAACCTGGAAACACCTTGGCTTGCAAGCAAGCCTAAGATTGTAGTTGTTGTGGAGGGGTGAGATTTCACTTTAGAGATTAATGAAATTTTTATTTATTTATTTATTTATTTGGGATCTTTCTAACCTGTCCAATCACTATGTGTCTCTGGACAGCTTACAAATAAATTCAGTAAATACAACAGTATAAAAGATCATAAATACCCCAAACAATAATAAGACTAATAACACATGACTGAAGTAAAACATAATTAAAATCTTTTAAACATTAAAATACTGGGTGAATAAAAAGGTCTTGACCCAGCGCCAAAAAGCATATAATGTAGTTTCATTGGCTCTCTGCAAACATGTTTAAACAGTGTAAGTCTGTAGTGCAGATTTTATGAATTAGACAATGACCACATTCAAACCTTTAAAAATGGTTTGTAATCCCAAACAGCCTCATGTGGTTTAGAGTCTATTGTTCATTATCCATCAGCAGGGTACAGAAGGACCTACAAAGAATTCTCTCTCTCTCTTTCTGTGCACTTGACAAAACTGTAGGTTATGACTCATTAAGTAGACTTTACATTTTTGCTACCAAACCACTCCTGGTAGCAAAAAAGAAAGGAAAAGAGAATTGCATGCCCGCCTCGGTGACTGCTACCAATTGCATATAAACATCATATATGATGTCTAAACCAAGCATTTGCCCCTATATTTCTATGCATGATTGCTCAAATATGCTTGGCAGGTCCTTTGAGTGCAGCCTGAGAGCTAAGGGTCAGGTGTGTGGCCTAGTTCAGGTGGGAGGTGGGCAGAGCCTCGAGTCTGAGGAATATGGAGTGCTAACTGCAAGCACCCTTCAATCTGACTCTTTAGCCTATGATTTTACTCCTTTCTCTGGGGACATGGGCCATCCCTTGTGATCTTTCTTCTTTTTTATGCTTGAGAGGATCATGCAAATTTCTTCACATATGAGTATTACGCATGTAATGATTGTAGATTTTGTTTACTCACTCCAGTTTATTGATCCTAGATAAGAGCAACACTAAGCAAAGGGCCATCCTGACACAGGCTCCAAATTTGTGTCAAACCAAATACTTGCCTTGATTAAATGATATGCTGGATTAATTATGACAAGTCTTTGCTGACAGCTTTTGGCTCCCAGCTGACACATCTTGGCTACCCAGCAAATTCTCTTTCTCTCTTGCCCTCAGACATGCACAGAGGTTTTGCCTCCAGCCATGAAGGGGACAAAATAGACAACACTTTTACCTTTTTTCTACTTTCATGTCTCAGAGTGCAGACAGCAGGGTTAATACTTACCTATAATAGTCATTTACTGATAATTATGCTGTGTTCATGGTGGAGGGAAGAGGAACCCTTTACTGAGCATCTGCCTGTCCTCTTCTCCCTCAGCTCTGTTGTACTTCCCCCTCTCAGATATTATACATAGTTATTTCTACCTCCTCCTCTTCCCACCTGAAAGGTTCTTTCTTTGAAAAAAAAAGGTAGAATTAAAATATACCTTTGAGAAGAAGTTCAATGTGTAAAAACCTGACACATTTGTTTTTGTCTCCTGCTTATATTTGTTCATAATTGTTTTAAATTGAGCATACACAGCAGTTCTCCAGTGTTCTAACAGAGATTTGGTACAACCATAGAATGTGCACAGAGATAGCAAATTCCACTTGTTGACATGCTAGCTTACATTTTGGGTAATTTAAATAAATCTGGGCAACTATAATGCTATAGTTTTCCCTTATAAAGCCCTTTTTTGGCAAGTGTCTAGGTTTTAGCCAAAAACGAAGAAATGTTGAAGGCTGCCTGAAGGTTGAATGCTGTCCAATATATGTATCATTGATGAAGACAGGGAGACAAATGAAAAAGGTATGATGGCATTTGGAGCAGGCTTACTTAGAAGTAATCCTTTCTGAAAGTAAAGGGATAGAACTATTCATTTGCATACAAGTATGACTTGTTTGTATTTGTGTTATTATGATAAATTTCTTCAGAACAGCTTAATGATAAAATTTCTTTCTGAAAACCAGGGACTACATCTCTGCATCTGTCCCCCTCTATCACCTTTCCCCATGAACAGAAGCTGACAGTTCAGAGCATCTCAGAGAAGACCTTGTGGGCAGAGCAGAACTTACACCTTACCAAATGCAGAGATTTTCTTTTTAAGACCCCTGACAATGAATGCTATGGCATTAAACTGGAGATTTTCCAACCTATTGAGAAAGAACTGCATTACAGAATTTAGCTTCTGTATTCATAGTGATAGATTGTGCAGCTGTGTCGTATTTAGTGCAAACATCTGGTGTTTATGTTCACTTTCCTAACTTGCATCCCATTAACAAAATAAGGCCCACATTTATTGGAGCCGCCTTCAGTCTTGCAAATGCATGGTTTTGTGGTAGCTTCCTCATGTTATGCTTGATAGGTACCAACAGTTCCCACAATGCACAGACAAAAGAAATCAATCATCACTGGAAGTAGGAAATTCATGCAGAAACATTTTAAATATTTGTTCCCTACAGCTTGGTAACTGAAGTACTACTAGGGCCCCAAATATTTTGCAATCAGAACAGTGCTTTCTAAGCTTATGAGATATAGGTCTTTTCTAACCTGAAATTGCAGACACTTTTCACCCTAACATCTGAAATGTGTTACTGAACATCTGTACTATGACAGTTAAGCAATACAAAATTACCCGCTCTTGGTGAAGTCCCAATCTGGGGCTTCTGCCCAAGTCACTTTTCTGAACATGTCTCCTGACTGAAGCCTTCAGCACTGATGTGTGCAGAGATGAACCAGAAAGACTCAACCGAGGATGGATAATTTGAAGGACTGAACACTGTCATCATACCAAGTACAGAACTGGGGCAGAAGCTGGCTAGAAGGAAGCAAGGTCAGATAATTTTGTCTTTTTTACCTTATGTTAAACCTTAAAATGTTTGGCTCCTTTGCTTGTTTTACAGTTACTGATTTTATGGTTGCATGCTGTTGAAAACTCCTCAGAATGAAGAGTGGGACATTACTGTATAGATAGATAGATAGATAGATAGATAGATAGATAGATAGATAGATAGAGCAAACAATGGAGCAGAGCTTCAGGACAGGAAGCCTCCTCTGCATGGGGCATGTCTTAGACTCCCAGCTGCTTTTAGTTATTTAAGTGTAATGTTTTTAAATGACCAATTCTGCGATGGAATAGAGTTTGTCCATGACTGGATCACAGCACGTGGACAAATTGCCCCTTCACTCAGAATTGAAATGACTGAGCAATCTGACCCTCCCTGCCTTCCCCACCATACTCTTCTGCCAAGCTGACAGAGTTAAAAGACTTACATCAACATTACTGAAGGTTGAAGACAGGCAGCAGCCCTTTCTCACCCTAACACAAGAATTGCCTGCCTTGGGATATATATCCATTATGTCCAGCATACAAATGTCCTAAATAAATGCAGATGGCAGAGGCATTATTGCCTGAGGTGTCATGTGCCTTGCCCTGTTACAACCTTTGACTGAAAAGGGCTTTCTGGTTTTTGAATCACTACAGGAAACCTGGTGAACAAAACAGCCAGTGAGTAAGTTTGCACTCTGCAGGTAATGTTGCCTCCACTCTATCTAGAAAAAACATAATATGTCTCCAGCTCACCAGAGCCCAGACAAGATGCATCATGACCCTTAACACACAATTCGATTGTCAAGATATTTGCAAACTAGTGAACCAGACTAAGGCATACAGAAGATTTCCTTATGAGGGAAAGCACAAGGCAGCACGTCTTTCTATACTCGTGCCCTCCAAAAATACCACAGCTCTGCAGCATATAGCCCCCACTTTCTTCTCTGCCTGTGGTGCTGAGTCACTAGAAAAATCCTCTGTGGGACACTGTGCAGTTGACTGCTGAAGCTGGAACGCCACAAATGGAGCACAGGTGGTGCCACTTGATGAAACATCTGCCAGCAGCCTGGCCCTCGACACTTGTAGCCTTTTCAAAAGACTCCTCCAGTGGGGGCAGGGAGCCCTGCCAGACTACTCTCAAGCAAAGTTGGCTCGGAAAGACTGCAAACAAGCTGCAGCTCCCTTACCTCTCACTGAAGTGCAATTTCCCCCATTACTTCCCTTCTTCTCCTGAACTGTGGTTCAGCATTGATTCAGAATGACCAGTAGCTACTTTCTCCATTTGCTATGCTTTGAAAGCCTGCTTTTAATTCCATTAAGATGGGAAGAATGAGTATCAACCAGAATGACTGTAGATTCAGGAGCCAATGATGACAGAGAAGGTGGAATTCATGATGCAGAGTGGAGATGGGAGGGTAGTTAAATCTGAGCAGGGCCAGACAGAGAAACAGACTTGTTTCACATAGGCAAAGAGATCAGTGAGCAGCAACAGCCATCAGAGGGAAAGGAGCAGAAGTCTGCTTCCCCACCATTGTGCCTGGACCCAGCTTAAGTGGAAAGGCATTGCCACACAAGTTGTCAGAGGGAGGTTGCCAGATGCAGCAACAAGGTGCCCCTCCATTGTGCCTAGATCCCAGCTTAGCTGAGAACCCTGCTCAAAACAGGCTTACTGTGCTGTGCTGTAGATTGTACTAATTCGTATGTCACCCCCCCTCCCCCAATGCACACCTTGATGGTGGGGGTGGGGATGTGAGTGTCAAAGAAGCCAGGAACAATGGTATCAGCAGGCCAAACTCTCTCCTTAGGCAGTTCTCCTAGCAGGGTCACCCAAGATGGAATGGTCAAAACTAAGATGCATCCACCCTCTTCAGGGGTAACAGTCACATCAGTAGAAGAGAATGGATAGCTCTAATGGTGATGGGAGTGGAGAAAGCCTGTTGAGCAGCTATTGGGCAGCAGTAGTAGTTGAAGGTGATTTTGGTGGATAATCTTTCAGACAATGGCAGTGATATCCAAGGTAACTCTGGCTAGTAAAAAAAAGGCACTGGTAAGCCACTTTTGAATATTTTTTTAATTTGAAAACCCAATGCTAAAACAATCCAAAATGAAACAAGAGGTAGTGCCAGAAGATGAGACTCCTACCACAGAAGTGGTAATAACAAAGGCCAAATACAAAGAATGATGTCACAAATAAAGCAACTAGATCAAAGCAGGAAGGAAGTCTAGTGACTGACATGCACAGAGGTAAAAGGAAAGCCCAATGCTACACAACACCACACATACAACACATACTGTACATGGAATATGGGAAATATAACTCAAGGCAAACTGAAACCTGTAAAGCAAAGCATGGAACAGTGAAATATCAAAATAGTGTGGGTGTACTAAAGTGGACTGGAATGGGACATTTTCAGTCAGACGAACACAAAGTGCTTTACACTGGAAAGGACAAACTCAGAAGAAATAGAATAGCTCAAATACTGAGACAAGATGTAGCACAGACAGTTAGAGACTGTCATGCCAAGTCCAACCAAATCATATCAATTTGGATTCTTAGAGAACCTATTAACATAGCCATCCTTCATGTCTCCACTTCAACAAAAGATGCTGAAAAAAAAATCAATAACTTTTATTCAAGCATCCAAGAGGAAATTGATAGCACACCAAAGCAAGACATGCTCCTAATCATAGGTGATTGGAAGGCAAAAGTAGGAAGTAAAGCAGAATCAAATGTGAGAGAATTTGGCCTATGGGTGACAAATAAAGCAGGAAAAGGATGCATAGAATTTTATGAAGCCAGGCACCTGTTTATTACCAGAATGTATTTCAGGCAACCAGTCAGATGACTATGCATATGAACATTACTAGCTGGCCAGTCCTGTTATCAAATAGACTACATAATCAGAAGTAGGAGAAGGAGAAGCTGTATTCTCACTGTCAAAACAAGACCAGCAGCAGACCTAAAAAGGATCACAAATGTGCCAAAATGCAATTTCAGTAACATTCCTGAAGAATTTAATGTCCACATGAAGAATACATTTGCATTTTAAACTCAATTGGTCATGAACCAGAAGAGCAGTGGATTGAAACCAGAAATATTATTAAGGCAGAATGCAAAAAGAACGCAAGAAGGAGAAAAAGCCTAGATGGATGACAGAAGAAACACTCACAGTAGCAAAGTTTAGGCAAGGTATGTACAAAAGGTGACAGAAATAGGGTCAGATTTTTGAACTTTTCAGTAATTACCATGCAGAAACAAGAACTACTACATTGGTCATTGCAAAGAAACAAAAGAAGAAGCCTCTTTCAGAAGATCCAAGAAATCAAAGGGAATTTCAAATCTTAGATTATGAATGCTGAAAGACCAAAAGGGAATAATGCCATCTGACCAGGAGAAAATAAAGACAAGATGAAAGCAATATATCGAAGAACTATTCAGAAGAGATAATATGATGCCCAGCTGCTTGGAAAAGAAATCCTATAAGAAGACTCTGTAATAATAGAAAGTGAAGTGAAAGGTGTTTTGAAAGCATGGAAGGAATAAAGCACCTGAATTAGATACAGTACCAATAGAATTATTCCAAGCTGCAGAAACTGAATTGGTCCAAATTCTAATAAGAACATTCCAACAAATATGGAAAACAGAACAATAACCCACAGTTCTGAAAAGTTCAATATTCACTGCAGTCCCTAGTAAAGGAGAAGCTAAGGAGTGCAGCAACTATAGGACTTTTGCACATATTTCTCATGTAGACAAAGTGATGATCACCAGTTACAACAAAGAATTGTACCCTATATGGAGTGAAAAATACCTGACATTCAAGTTGGATTTCAAAAAGGAACAGGCACTTAAGAATACTTTCAATACATTTCAAATATTTCACGAGAGGTCATTGAGGCCTCATTGGTGAGGGTGTTTAAGGATAGGCTGGACATGCACATGGTGGGCATGTCGTGAGCAGAGCCAACTGGAGCCGGGGGTCAGACTAGATGGCCCAGGAGGCCCCTTCTGACTCACTCTGTTTCTATGTTTCTATATTTCTAATATATATTGACTACTGGAGCACATCAAAAAAAATTCAGAAGAACATGAGTCTGTGCTTCATAGACTGCAGCAAAGCTTTTGACGGTGTGGATCAGGAGAAGCTATGAATAGTTTTGAAAGAAATGATTAAGTGCCTCAGAATTTCATTGTCCTGGTACCTAACCTGTATTGAAGACAAGTTACTATGAGAACAGAATATGGAGAAACAGAATGGCTTCCTATTGTCAAAGGTGTTAGACAAGGGCATATTTTATCTCCCTATATATTTATTCTGTCTGCAGAACATATAAGCAAACCTAGAAGACAGAATAAAAATTGCCAGAAGGTAATCAATATGCAAATGTTTGCATATTACTGGCAGAAAACAGCAATTAATTTAGGTGACTCCTGATGGAAGCGAAGGAAGAAAGTGCAAATGTGGGACTGTAGCTGAACATTAGAAAAGCAAAAATCATGACTACAGATGAATTTCAGAACTTTATTTATTTATTTAATTTCCATACTGTCCAACAGCCAAAGCTCTCTGGATGCTTCACAACAGCAACAATGTCAACAATGCAGACACAGAAATTGTGAAAGATGTTTTGAATGGAGACTGCAGCCAAGAAATTAGAAGGCCGAGAGTTGGAAAGGCAGCAATGAAGGAACTAGAAAAGATCTTCAAGGCAAGGAGGTTTCAGTGGAGAGCAAGCCAAGAACATTCACACTATTGTATTACCTGCCACTATGTACGAGCGTGATAGCTGGACAGTGAAGAAAGCTGACAGAAAGAAAATCAATGTCTTTGAAACATTGTGTGGAGGACAGCTTTGTGAATATCCTGGAACAACAGGAAGACAAACAAGAGGGTCCTTAAGCCAGGGTTTGCCTCAGAAGCAAAAATTATGAGGATGGAAGTTTTCATACTTTGGGCACACCATGAGAAGGAAAGTCTCTCTGAAGACTTTCCTTCTCATGGGGATGGGGTATGAGGAAAGACTGAGGGAACTGGGTCTCTTCAGCCTGGAGATGAGGAGACTCAGAGGGGATATGTTGGTGACATACAGGTATGTGAGGGGATGTCACACGGAGATGGGTAGAGATCTGTTCTCCCTTGCAGAGGAAGGCAGGACGTGCTCCAACGGAGCAAAGCTCAGGGAACCAAGGTTCCATTTAGATGCCAGGAAGCACTTCCTGATAGTCAGGACCCCGAAGGTGTGGAATGGGCTTCCACGAGAGGTCGTTGAGGCCCCATCGGTGCGGGTGTTCAAAGATAGGCTGGACATGCACATGGTGGGCATGTCGTGAGTGGAGCCGGCTGGTGCTGGAGGTCAGACTAGATGGCCTGTGAGACCCCTTCTGACTCGCTCTGTTTCTATGTTTCTAAGACAACAATGCTAGGGAAAGTCAAAAGCAGAAGGGGAATACCAAATTTGTGCAATTGCATAAAGGAAGACACAACCTTGCACTTACAGGAGCTAAGCAGGGCTATTATAGACAGGATATTATAGAGGCACTTATTCATAAAGTCAGTTTAAGTCAGAGATGATTTGATGGCACATAATAAGAATTATATTTTAATTGCTTTGGGCCAGTTTAGGAACTAGTTTTGGTTGACAAATAGGATCTAGTTTTATAAATAAATACACATGGCAAAGTTATTTAAAAGATGTGAGAATGCCTTCTAAAAGTTTCTATTTTATATTTAGCTTGTAAGTGTAAGACAAACAAGGAGTCTAGTAATTTAGCATGAGATCACTCTGATTTGTTGAGATTCTATATCAATTCATTCTTCAATACATTTTGATTGTAAAGCAAATAAAAAGAATGTGACTATTTTTAGAAACATTTTTCATAGGTAATATTAAACAAACCAGGCCTGACTTAATTTTTTTAAGCCCATAAAAAACTACATTTAAAGTGCTGCAGAATATCACTGTCAGGAGTCTCATTCGGCTGTCAAAGCTCTTGTTTAAGATGTAATCCAGAGTCCAAGGGGACTGTGTGCATGTGCTGTATTAAGAAATTCTTCTTGGAAGCACTAATGCTTTTCATACTTGGAGAAAGGGGGAAAAGAGCAATTAATGAAGGTAAAAAGAGTGTTAGGACTTGGCAGTAATTGTTCAGGAATCAGCATTATTTCAATAAGAGCCAAAATATTAATGTGGGTTTTATATTTCACGTCCCCAATCTTCCACTTCATGCTTTTAGCAAACTAAGAATGTTATTGCTAGGTGGAAAATCTGGAACTCCACCCTTTACAAATGAGAGACATTTCAATGAATTTACATTTTACACAAGAAGAATGGATTTATATATGGGATGTGAATATCAGTAATTCCTGTGGAATTATAATACAGCTTATGAAAAACAGCATTTGTTTCAAATGTTTCAAGGGAAGTTTGGAACATCTTTCATGGAGCAGGTATATTATTAACACCACAAATCTCTGTATGTTTATTTAGAGGCAAGCCCTACCATGTTCACTGAGCCTTAATCTCAAGGAAGTATGCACAGAATCACTGCCTAAGTGTCTAATGTGTCTAGTGATCATTTAAAGGGCTGTGGTGCCAGCATACTTGAACAATTGCATATATTTCTGATCACTTAACCCTAAAAAGCATACTGCTGAGTTGGAAACAATACTGAAAAATGCCATGCCAGAATGATCAAGGGATTGAAGCCATTCCTCTCTGAGGAAAGGTTTGGTATTGTTTAGCTTAGAAAAAAGGCAAGTAACCAGAAGGACAGTAGACAGACAACCTTTTCCTTTGTATGCTTCCCTAAGTAGAAGGACAACAGCCAAGCAGAATGTCACTGTTATGAATGTCAATTGACCCTGTGCTTCCAACCCAACACAATCAAAACTCAGATTGGGTTATCTTGATGTGAGAATCCATTGTGGATGACAAGCCATGGTGGGTGGTTGTGTCATGTAACCCAGATCACTTCCCAAGGGTGGCTTGTTTGTGGACAGAAAACTACCTGACATCTCAAGGCTTGTTTTAGAGGTTATTTCACTCACAGTGGGTTCTGGTGTTTGCCACACCTAGGCAACTGACCCAGTTGTGGGTCTAGTGAAGCAGCTAGTGGGTTGCTTGGCAAGGGGACAACCCTTGAGCTTGCCTGAGCCAGCACTGATTAGCCAACTGATGCCCAACGGCATGGTGGTGTGATCATTACTGCTTCCATTTTCCCCACTGTGGCCCTGAGCTCTGGTTTGCTTGCCATTGTACAGTTTGGACCCCTACATTTGTGCAAATACCTATATTCTTTGTTAATATGAAATATTTGCACATAGTTCAGACACCTCCCCCACACAACCCACTGCATTATAAAAGGGCTGGATCACATCTAGTGTGCTGTCTGGGAAGTTAGGTGGGGCTGTTGATGGGCATCAACTTGGAGATCATGAAAAGGGATCTCTGAAAAAAAAAATGGGGAAAGGGGAAAAAGGCAACAGAAATAAAATATGCCTCATTATTGTAGCAGGGATAGGAGACAAGGTGGCTTTAGCTGCCATGTTCCCTGGGATACCAGTTAGGGAACTGGGAGCAGGGATAGAGGGGGGTAGCCATGGTGAGCTGGATCATCTGTCAATAATACTCCCTCCCCTGTAGCTTATTTGCTGGATGGGCTGCTTTGGCTGTGAGAACCCAAGAATACCATACTTTACTGGATATTTACACTGCCATTTACACTGAGCAACAACAGTTGGCAGTCATCCTGCCTCCCCACCCCCTCACTCCCCATAGCATACAAAACTTGCTCAGAAGCTATTTGAATGTGCAGATGGTGAGATGCTGGGACTGAGGGGCACAGGAAGCTTTTGGCTCTTCTCACCCACTCTTGTTCACGTTGACTGGCAGTGGCTTTCCAGGATTTCAGGCCAGATTTGGGAAGTGACTACATGGAAAGCTTGTGGGATACCCTGAGATGCAGCCCCTCCCCACAATAGTTTTCAACTTGCCCTAGAACTCTTTCCCAGGGCGGTGGGGGGAGGTAGACAACTGGCACTTGCACAGATGTAGAAATTGCTAGTTTTATGGCTCACGTTCCATTGCTTGATCCCTTTTTAAAAACAAGTTAATCCGTTGATGACTCTTTAATTGGTAGGTTGCAGCTGAATCTTCTATTTCTTTCTGATCTGGCTTCTGTAAAAAACACAATCTTATTCCCAAGACAGGCTTCTGAGAAACTGGTATTAATTAAGGAATATGGCCTACAAGAGATGATACCTAAGTGTTGATCTCAGTTCTTCCTTGCAACAAGAGTCTTTGGAACTGCCTTTGAAGTGCTTTTGCTACTTGTGGCACCACGTGCAACATATGTACAACTGACACTTGTCCTCCCTGTTAGTGGGTAGCTACTGCAGGTACAAATGTGCTTTGTACATAAAAAAAGAGAATCTTCTGTATAGAACAATGCGACATTTCAGGGCACTGAAGGTTGGAACTGCATTCTCCATGACAAGTGCCAGTGCTATTTTGGGATGCATTAACAGAAGTATTACTTCCAAATCACAAGAAGTAGTAGTTCCTCTATACTCCTCACTAGTCAGACCTCATCTGGAATACTGTGTCCAGTTCTGGGCACCAAGATTTAAGAAAGATGCAGGTAAATTAGAAAGGCTCCAGCGGAGGGCAACAAATATGATCCGGGGTATGGAAACACTGCCCTATTTATGTATGAATGTATTTATTTAAAGCTTTTCTATCCTGTCCCCTAAAGAACATCTCGAGACGGCTTACAATATGAGCAGAGACTGAGAGAATTGGGCATGCTCAGCCTTGAGATGAGAAGACTAAGCAGGGACATGATATCCCTCTATAGGAATTTCAAAGGCTGTCAGAAAGAGGAAGGCCAAGATCTCTTGCTGATGCCAGAGTGTAGGACATGGAATACTCAATTCAAGTTGTGACAACCCAGATTCAGGCTGGACATCAGGAAAAGCTTCCTCACAGTCAGAGCAATAAGACAATGGAACCAGCTGCCTAAAGAGGTGGTGGGCTCTCCCACACTAGAGACATTCAAAAAGAAACTGGACAGCCATCTGAGTGGGATGGTTGAACTTGGTGTCCTGCAACAGCAGGGGCTTGGACCTGGTGGCCTTCATGGCCCCTTCCAATTCTACTATTCTATAATTCTATGATTTGTCTTGTAATGCTAATGTGAAGGGCAGGGATACTGAGGTTGTGGTGTGGTGGACAGCTCAGTGAATGCTGGCTCATTGTGCAGCTGCCATGGAATAAGCATGTTGGGTATAAATAGTAAAGGAATCGAAAATAATACTGTCAATATCATCCTGCCTTTATCTAAATTTATTGTGTGACCATACTTGGAACAGTGTGTACAGATCTGGTCAGTACATCTAAGAAAGGATATTGCAGACCTAGAACAGGTGCTGAAAAAGGCAACTCAAATGATCAAGGGATAGCAGGATGTCTCCTATGAGGACTATATAGGACTCTTGACACATGGTGTGGAGTCAGAGTGACTTTACCCAGGACTGACTTCCTTTCCAACAAGAAATTCCTGCTATGGATCCAGCTCTAAGCTTCCAAGGAGGGGAACCTCATCCAATTTAAACACTGTTAAAATATTTCATAATCTTTGTTCATTCTACACCTCTGTCCAACACACAAAGGGCAAGAACTCCTGTTTTCCCATCCTAGTTATACTAGCATGTGAGCCTACAACATGATTAACACATTCATTATACCCAAAGCTGAAATGACATGAAGTTGGACAATGCCAAATTGGTTGCCTTTTGGTGACAGAAAATTAA
This sequence comes from Varanus salvator macromaculatus, assembly GCA_023646645.1. Taxonomy (NCBI): domain Eukaryota; kingdom Metazoa; phylum Chordata; class Lepidosauria; order Squamata; family Varanidae; genus Varanus; species Varanus salvator. Next base: position 13,562,640 of record JAIXND010000754.1, on the reverse strand, counting down.
ATTGTTGAATGGAAAAATTGGAACCAACACAGAAAGAATGGGCCCAGCACATCCACTTTGCAGTTTGCGTGAAGATTTCATAAACAAAATAATCTGGAGAATGTGTAGCAAGTTCAGACAATTGATTTCACTAGGCTAAAAGGTCTGCTAGCTTAAAAGGCTAAGAAAACCCCCCCTTTTTACAAACTTTGAGGCTGCTCCTGAAGGAGTGTTTGTTATCTTACTCTGGAAACATCTCAGTAGGTGGAGGGCAAGGAAGAGAAGTTGGGAGATTGTGGAAAGCCTTAAAATGAATTGTTTCTCTTGGTGTTGGTTAAAAAGGTTGAAAGAGACAATGATTTAGCAGACCCCTGAAAAAAAATTAACAAATGTTTGTGGGGAGCCAGACTCCAAATACATATAAATGGGGTGGTGGTGCATGCATACTCTGTGTTTAAAAAACACATCTGTTTGTCTTGATGGGAGGAATGAGTGACAGGAGCCTCCCCACCTCCCAACTCAGCAGTTTTCAAATGCTTCTCTAGAAAGCAGGAAAAAAAAAATATCAGGGTGGTTTTTAAGTATCCAAAAGGAAGACTCAATTTGACAGGGCGTATTCATATGAGAAATCTAGAAAGCATTGCTTCCATTCTGAATCAATTTTCCCTTCAAATCAACTATATAGAATCATGACACAGACTGGCAAGGTGTCCTCTATTTCACAGGACATTCCTCTATTTGAAGGACTGTTGAGTCCAAGTCTAACTGAAAAATACAAATGGCCCTTGCAGTTCCCATCAACAACACCTGGGTAGCTGACAGAGCAAGGTTTAGAATATTTTAAAAATACATTTGAGTATATAGACATATCAATTAGCAAATGCACTTTTCATGCAAATAACTATCTTGTTTTGTCCTCTTTTTTGGCCATCCACAGGTGGTCACTCCATGTCCAATCTGTAATCCCTAATTTATTGGGATCATTTACATTAGTAGGACTGGAAGGAGAAAGAAGCCCTAACCAGCCACAGGAAGCAACTTTAGAAATTAGAGCATTGAGGTTGTGGTTGGAGACCCAAATATCTTTCTATTTCTCCAAAACTGCCTGAGAATCAAGGGAAAAAAAGGGATAACCCTATTAAAACTGAGCTTTCTGCATTCAAATTAGGCAATGTTCCTACATCATACTGGGTTCACCTAGAAAGGGAAGGGCATGGAAGGAACATTTAATGGCTTGTACAATACTGGTAAGAAGAGATAAATATACTGTATATAACATGGGAAGTGATACCTCTTTCCTAAATGCTACAATAGTCCCTATTTATCAAGAAGAGTTTCATGATGACAGTGATGATAAAAAGAAGAAAGAGAAACATTGTGAAAGAAATGAAAAAGAAAAATGAAGAACAACTGGGTTCATGTTCCAGGATTTTGCATGCCCCATAGAAGATGTCGGTAGAAGATAGATAGGAATCTACTGGTAGATCACCGGATGATTTGCAGTAGGTTGACAATTAGTTCTGACAATTCCTGACAATTATTTTGCTTAACCAACAACATGACTCCCCTGCTACCTTAAATTTTCATGCAATAATTTGGGTGGCTTGGAGTAGATTTTTGTGCTGAAAGACGTGTGAGCTCCATTCAGATATGATAGTGTATTTCCTGGGTTTGAAATGTTTGAATTTAACAAGTATGTCTTTTGCACCTTGGCTTGATTTGGTGGGACCTATGGTTTTAATAAAAAAAAAGTAGATCCAGCAAGACTGTAGTCTGCCTTCCCCAGAATCTTCTGGAATGCACTGGTGTTTCTCAGGAGAAGAGTCAATGTGGAACTGGTTCCCTGAAGGCAGAAAATTTGAAAACAACTGACTTAATTTAAGTGGTTCCACCCAATTATGTGGGATTTCTGGAAAAATAGATCTGATTACTGCACAGTCTGTTAATTAGGACCTTCCGTAAAGCATGTAACTCATGATTATGGGTGCTTCCAGATGATACTTTTATGGTGAAATTGCCTGCCTTGTTCACATAATGTGTGTGTGTGTGTGGGGGGGGGGAGGGGTTCAGACATCATAGTCTTCTATGTGTAATCATCTCCACTGTTTTCCTATAACCTTTATCTAACTGCAGAAAATTCATGTAAGATGGAAAGAAGAAATACATGCATGTACATAACAACTGATAGGAATCATCTATCTGGGACTACCCGATATACTACTAAAGCAGAGCACTTAAAAACATGCATGCTTAAAGTTACAAGGATGCAAAGCTGCAGCAATACATTAAAAGAGATGCAAATATTGATTAGTATATTAAATTATCAATTTTTTTTAATTATTCAGTAAACTGCATTTAATGGATTAGACTGAGAGTTAAGGATAATTCATAATGATGAGGTTATTTTGGTTCTGATGTGTTACTGTAAAAGATCTGGCAGAGCCAAAAAAACCTATCTGTACCATTTTCATAAACCTCTTTGAACCATTTTCACTGAACTGTTTGCACCATTTCTAGGGGTTTGTGTGTGTGGGGTGGGGCATCCCCTATGATTTTTACAGTTTTTCTGGTTTACTTCCTTTTATGTTGCATATTCCTATGTGGTCTATGATTCACTATCCCATTGCATGTGAGTGGTGAGGCATCATAACTCAGTAGCACAGCACATTCTCTGAATATGAAAGGACCCAGCTTAATTTCTGGCATCACCAGTTGAAAAGGTCAGAAAGCAGGTGATAGGAAACAGTTCTGCCTGAGACCCTGATATACTTCTGCCAGTCAAAGAAGACAGAAATAATCAGACTGGTATAAAGTAATTACTGCTAATGTCATGAATCACTTTGTTATATAGCCTTTAGAAACCAGTCATGGCATAACTTCAATTGTTTTGCATATTTTTAAACCTAGCAAGAATGGGTAACATGTGGCCCATGGGCCACACAGAGCCCTGCATGACCATTTTTGCAGCTCCCACTGTGTTCCCCTACTACTGTTGCCTTTGCTGTTGTCATTGCAAAAATCTCAGCATGTTCCCCAAAGTCTCCTGGAAAAGCAATTCTTTTTGGAAACAACACATCCCAGAAACCTCCAGAAACAGAACTTTGCCTAGAAATGAGACATGTGTTCCTGTCATGCCTTCTTTCCCTGATTTAGTTTGGAAATTACTAAATTCCACAGCACCAAGTTCAGTGGTAGCAAATTTGGTGGGAGCTGGGTGCAGTCCTTGATAGGGTCTGGGAGGCAATGCAACCCCGCCCCAAGAAGTAACCTCCCTCCAAATATATAGTATGATCTCAATTACATTGTCTTGAGAGCCTAAGACAACAAAGAAGAAGGTGAAGCACTGGAAGGTTTGGATTTCAGGATCATCTACAGATTTCAGGATCGACTGGGATCTGCCACCTAGTGCTGATTGTGCAAACTTGTGGCTTATTAACAGAACTGTGTTCAAATGAAATCACAGGCAAATATACAATATATAATGTAAACTATGCCATTTTGTTTTACACTCCTCTGGTCCCTCTCAACCTCCCCTCCATTCCAAAAGAAAAAGGAAAAAAAGACAAAAGAAGAAGGAAGGAAAAAAAAAAGAGGAAAATAAGCATTGGTTAAAATAGGTATGATAGATGGAATATTGACATGTTCTCCTATTCCATATCATACTTTAATTGCAGTATGTGAGTAGAATATTGGCTTCAAGGCAAAACAAGAAGTGCATAAAATATCCATGCCAACTTATCCTGAGAATATCAAGCAGACAGACATGGGAGCACAGTATTCTATTTAAATCAAATGCCCCTAATGACAGTCCATATTTTTTTGTTGCCTGTTTCTGATAAATCATTGTCCCTCCTTTATGTGAGTTTTCTGGGGATTTCCAAAGGTTTAGTGTGAGTTGCTAGAGGTGTCACTTCTCAGGATTCAGCTCCCCCTACATTTTCTAGAAGTTAAGCATAGCAGTAGGAAGCATACACTTGTTGTCTCTAGAGCACACAAAAGTACAAGCATTCATATGAACAATAAGGTCCTGTGCAGTGCACAGCCTGCCTCATATTCCTGCCTTGCTTGTATAAAGGGATCTTAACAGAAGTCTTAAATTTCATACAATTTAGGAGGCACTATGTAGAATAAGACAAGTGCCATCGTTTCAGTAAATTCATCAAAAAAAGCAGGAGGGGATTGGAAGGAAGGCTAAGTGAAATTAGTTTGCAAAAGTCTGCTTACACAGTTCACAGCAGAGGTAAGGTCTGAACTGGGGATTTCCTAACTCTTAGCCACATGACACTTTCAAACTATTATTGCTTCCACATACTTTAAAGCATAAAGGAATAGAACAATTTTCAAAAGAAAAATGTCATTTGTTTTGACAAGTCCATCAGCTAGATTATTAGTATTCTCAAGTATTCAGGAGACAAATTACATTTTTATTGTTCTCTAAGATGAATGAAACTTGTCTTTCAGTTTTGTGGAACAGTAAAATGTGAGCCTTTTAACTTTTACTGCTGGCTCCTATGCTATCCATTTGAACTTCCTAACATATCACACTCCATTTTAATAGACAACAATAGGTTGGAAAATATCCAAAATTGCTTGTTTAGTTCAGGATATAATTATGACTTGGTAAACAGGATACACCTTTAAGTTATAATTTAAATACGATAAATGGAGCAAAGCCTCAAAGTGGTAGATACGTTTTTAAAAAAATATCTCAGTGTATAATCACTGTGTTAAAGGAAGCACCTGTAAAGCATTGTCATTAATTCAATGGAATGGAATGAGGAAAGCATCCACAAGATTTCTGTACAAGTTTTTTCTGCTTTCTGCTGGTCCAGCTCCAGATAGTGGATAGTTAAGGTATTTGCTAGTGCTTCAAGGCTGGCCAAGGGCTCACTGCCCCCAAAGTAACCCCCCCTTCTTACTTTGCACAGAGTCCTTGGTTGGATTGATACCCACACACACATGCACACACAAGTACATATTCTGAAAAGTAGGGATTTCAATTGCGGTTCTGTCAAACATTGTATAACTCTGGTGGAGAGTCTGATGAGGAGTGGGAAATGCCCAGGGTGTTTTCAGACAGAGTGCTGCCAGTCAAAGGCACTGTGCATTTATTTCACCTTGTTGCCCTTCCTGGATTTTTTTCTGGGAAGAAAACCGACAGAAGAACATGTACAAATAGAAGCTCATGTCATCTGGATCCCCCATAAAACCCCATGTTTAAGAAAGGAGGATGCCAGGATGAAAAGCCTCTTTGGAGAGCACCTCATCTTCTCATTTTAATAAGGCTTGCTCAGAGGAACTCACTGCTGGATTATGTCCTAATTGTACTTGTTTGGCAAAACCAACTTTTTCCTGAAAACCTGCTTTGGAAAATGTCAGTGTTACTTCATTTACTTTGGTATGGGGCTAATGCAGAAGGAGTGGACTATAACCATATATATTTTTTCTTATAAAACTAGCATTTTTAAGCTGTAGCATTTTTAAAGGTGTAAAGCCTTTACATATTTATCTTATAAACAGAATAGACCATATAGATGAAGTACAGATTAGGGGAGCTCTGGATGCGAGTGATCACTCCATCCTTTGCTTTGAGAACAGGGGACTGGGGACGTGCAGCAGGGTGAGCACTAGAAGCTGGGACTTCAAGAGGGCCAACTTTGGCCAACTGAAGGCCAGACTGGGGAAAGTCTCCTGGGATAGGTTACTGGAAGGTAAGCGGGTTCAGGAGGGGTGGATGGCATTCAAAAGGGAGGTTCTGGAGGCGCAAGCCTTGTCACTACCTCTAGTCAGTAAGGTGGGGAGGTGGAGGAGAGTGCCATCATGGATGTGAAAGGAGGTGGTTAGAGGGATTAGACGAAAGAGGAACCTCCGTAGGAAATGGGTACTGGGGGAAATAGACAAAAGGGTATATCGGGAGGAGGAGGCCTGTTGCAGAAGGATTCTTCGCATGGCTAAGGCTGATTACGAGCTGAGACTTGCCAAGAATATCAAGAGCAACAAAGAGGGCTTCTTTCAGCATGTAAATAGGAAGAGGAAGGGGAGAGAAGTGGTGGGACCACTAAATAAGGAGGCAGGAGATCCAGTGACTGATATGAGGGAACAGGCACAGATGCTAAATGACTATTTTGCCTCTGTGTTCTACCCAAAGCAGGATGGGGGATATCCGCATAGGAGATTAGATGAGGCTGGGGACTCAGGGGCACAGATTAGAGTCACCCTCCACAGAGGTTGAGGGGCTCCTCAGGGCATTGGACATTGCAAAGGCGCCAGGCCGTGATGGGTTACACCTGAGAGTACTTCAAGAGTTGGCAGGGGTTCTCTCACGCCCGCTGACCTCCATTTTTGAGGCCTCGTGGAGAACGGGTGAAGTTCCAGAGGACTGGAGGGTGGTACCTGTGGTCCCAATTTTCAAGAAGGGTAGTAGAAAGGACATGGGGAATTATAGATCGGTTAGCCTTACGTTCACTGTAGGAAAAACAATGGAAAGGCTCATAATAGAGAGAGATCTAGTGATGCTAGATAGGGAAGGGAGGCTGACAGCCACACAACACAGCTTCCGCAAAAACAGGTCCTGCCAGACAAACCTTGTGGAATTCTATGACAAGGTTTCAAGATGGCTAGATGGAGGGGATGCAGTGGATGTGGTATACCTGGATTTCAGCAAGGCCTTTGACAAAGTGCCCCATGATATCCTGGTGGAGAAACTGAGGAGTTTTGGGATACAGGCCCCTTCTGACTCGCTCTGTTTCTATGTTTCTATATTTCTGAGTAAACATACTTGCCATTAAATGACACATAATATATAACATTGTAGTTACATATAAGTAGGTGTGTGTTTTGGGAAGTGTGAAGAGTAGGAGAGGGTGTCAAAAGCTACCTTAAGCAACACTGATGGCTTTTAGTAAAAAATGACAGGTACAATATTAAAAAGAAAATCTTTTTTTCCCAGTTAACAGCATGCAAGTGACCAACATCCCCTAAAAATTGTGCAGTTGCTGGTTGCAGAGAGATTCCTAAAAGTGCTCAGTGCTTGGAACACTCCTTGGACTTGGCTGAATAAAGCCAACATGCAGGGCCCAGTGAGGACAGGGTGAGTGTGTGAGCGCCTCTCCCCATTTATATATGTCCACCTCAACAGCCCTAGTGACTCCCTCTGATGTGAGCTCTGGAATCAATTGTAAATGTGTTGACAAACCATTGTTCTTTATGCCCACCATAATTTTATCCCCAATCAATTCTAAAAAAAAAAAAAAAGCTCTGCATTTACAGTGTACTGTGTAAGAATTCTTAGATTGAAATTAAAACAGTAATTATAGACAACAGTAATAAAAGTTTATAGAAACAGAGTGAGTTAGAAGGGCCTTCCCAGGCCATCTAGTCTGACCCCTGGCTCCAGCCGGTTTCGCTCACGACATGCCCACCATGTGCACGTCCAGCCTATCTTTGAACGCCCTTACCAATGGGGCCTCAATCACCTCCTGTGGAAGCCCATTCCACACCCTCGGGGTCCTGTCAGGAAGTGCTTCCTGGCATCTAAATGGAACTTTGGCTCCCTGAGCTTTGCTCCGTTGGAGCGCGTCCTGCCTTCCTCTGCAGAGGAGAACAAGTCTCTACCCACCTCCGTGTGACACCCCCTCACATACCTATATGTCGCCAACAGATTCCCTCTGAGTCTCCTCTTCTCCAGGCTAAAAAGGTCTAGTTCCCTCAGCCTCGCCTCAGGGGCCCAAAACTAAACACAATATTCCAGTTGCGGGCGCACCAGAGTCGTATAGAGTGGTAGTAATACCTCTCTCGATCTAAAAGCCATGCTTCTGTCTATGCAACCAAGGTGATGTTCGCCCTCTTGACCACCACATCACACTGCTGACTCATGTTTAGCCTGACCCTGTTTTAGTATCGTCTGTGAATTTGATCAGCAGACTGTTCACCTCTTCTTCCATGTCATTTATGAAAAGATTGAACAGGATTGGCTCCAGGACAGAGCCCTGGGGAACCCTGCTTGTCACTGGCTGCAGTCCTGATGATTCTCCACTAATTGTTACCCTCTGTTTTCCATCAGTCAATCATACTCTGATCCATCGGACAGTGCATTGGTCTATCTCAAAACTCCTCAGTTTCTCAACCAGGATATCATGGGGCACTTTGCCAAAGGCCTTGCTGAAATCCAGGTAAACCACATCTATTGTGTTCCCTCCGCCTTTAACATTTTGTTGATGCTAAGAGGAGGCCCGGGGTGGGGTGGGGTGTTAGGGATATTTGTGGTTTTTCTACTTTTGTGGGGCTCCTGCACCCCGAAGCCCTGCTGACTGCATTTTTTTTTCTGCTCTCAGTCAACCACAGTAAAGTGAAACCATGGTGATAGAAACAGCAGATCCAGGGAGTTTACTCTAATAGGCTTTATGGCAGTTTGTTCATACATACAGGTTGTTTGTAATTTGGACGTTCATAACCTGGGGATGGGCTATTGTATTAGCAGCACTACTTTCTATGCAAAATATCACAGGATGGGCATGTACACATTGCCAAAAGAATATGCACCGCTGACAAAGAGGACACACATTTGCAAATGATGTTTTATATGGATGTATACATCTATATGGTGCAAAAACTGAGGTCCATCAAGTAAGGATAGGTTAAAAAAAATGCTTGAGATTGCTTGGATTTTCTGAGCCTTTTCTCCACTTGTCTCATGCTCAATTCCACTTCATATTTACAATCACTGCTTGCTCCACACAAATGGGAAGATTGAACAAATTAAGCAGCAATGAAATATCTATCTATCTATCCATCCATCCATCCATCTCGGGGCCAGAGAGACCACGAGGAAGCAGAGAGGTGGGGCCATCGGCCTGAGAGGCTTATAAGGCATCATCCCTTGCCTGCATCCCTTAGCTGTGACTTGGGCTGCCCAGGGATTCCCTGCCCTGGGGGCAGGGTTTTTTTCCCCCCAAATTTAAATTTTTGTTTTGTTCTTGTGTGTGTATGTGGGTTTTTGTCTGGTAGAACTGGGCGAGTGAGGAGTAGTACAGGACAGACAAGGGGCAGGGGACCAAGGTAGGGTCTCTGAGGGGTTCCCAAAGGCAGGTCAGGAGATGGTCTTGGCGGGAATCACAGGTGTTGCTGTCCGCTGTGACATCTGCAACATGTTTGCCCTCCTCCCTCAGGAGAGGCAGGGATACACTTGCCCTCGGTGCAAGATGGTGACCCTGCTAGAGGAGGAATTGGGGTGCCTGAGGGCCGAGAATGCTCTCCAGGCCCCCTGGGAGCAGCCCGCCTCCAGACAGAGAGTTGAGGAAGGGCCACAGGAGGAACAGCAGGGGAGGCATGGCGGCATGTCACTGACAGGAGGAGGAGGCCAGCATGACCTCTTCCTCCTCCTGGCACTGATCTGGAGCTGGGAAACAGGTTCTCTCTGCTTGGGGAGGCTGGGGATGATGAGGCCTTGGGGGACCAGGAGGACTCCTTGCCTGGGACCACATGTGGCAAGGGGGCCACTGCAGGAGAAGCACAGCTGCCTTACCAATCTGGGGATTTGGGCCAGGGCACGGCAGCCTACCACCACTGGGAAGAGACGGCAGTGGGTGATTGTTGTTGGGGACTCCCTGCTGAGGGGCACGGAGGTGGTGGTGTGCCACCCCAACCTTGAGGTGAGGGAGGTTTGTTGCCTGCCAGGCGCATGCATCTGGCACATTAAGGATAGAGTGGAGCATCTTGTTTGGTCTGGGGGTCATCAGCTGCTTCTGATGATCCATGTGGGCACAAATGACGTAGCCAGGCAGGGTGTGGTTGGGATCACCAGGGACTTTGAGGCCTTGGGGAAGAAACTCAGGGACCTTCAGGCCCAAGTGACCTTCTCATCTATCTTACCAGTCCAGAGATTTGGACCAGGCAGGGATAACAGGGTCACCAAGGTAAATGACTGGCTTAGGGTGTGGTGCCACAAGGAACACTTCGGGTTCCTCAACCACAGCACTTGGTTTCTTGCCAATGGACTTCTGGCAAAGGACGGGTTGCAACTCACAAGGATGGGAAAAAGGTCCTTTGGAGATGCTCTAGCGAGCTTTGTCCGGAAGATTTTAAACTGAGTCGGGGGAATAGGAGGGTATGACCTGGTGGGGATCACAGAAACTTGGTGGGATGAAAGGCAAGACCGGAATGTAAACAAAGAGGAGTATCACTTATTTAGAAAGGACAGGAAAGGAAAAAGAGGTGGGAGCATGGCTTTATACTTTAGGGAAGGGATAGGATGCAGTGAGATAAAATGCAGCACAGATGGGGATTCGGTAGAGGCAGTCTGGGTGAAACTAAGGGGTTTTGACAGGGAAAGGGACCTGACAGTGTGGGTTTGTTATCACCCTCCAGGTCAACTTGAGACCCTGGATGATGTCCTGACAGATCAGATTCTAAGGATATCTTGGGGGAAAGACACATTAATTATGGGAGATTTCAATCTTCCTGGATATTAGTTGGGAGATTCACTCAGCACTGACAGCCAGGTCACATCGCTTCCTAGAAGCTATAGAGGGAAGGTTTTTCACACAGAGGGTCCAAGAGGTAACATTGTGGTGGTGGGGCATACTTGACTTGGTCTTGACCAACAGGGATGAGCTGATAGATGAGGTTCAGATTAGGGGAGCTCTGGATGCGAGTGATCACTCCATCCTTTGCTTTGAGATCAGGGGACTGGGGACGTGCAGCAGGGCGAGCACTAGAAGCTGGGACTTCAAGAGGGCCAACTTTGGCCAACTGAAGGCCAGACTGGGGAAAGTCTTCTGGGATAGGTTACTGGAAGGCAAGCAAGTTGAGGAGGGGTAGATGGCAATCAAAAGGGAGGTTTTGGAGGTACAAGCCTTAACAAGCCTAGTTTGAAGGGCAGGGAGGTGAAAGAGAGCGCTGTCATGGATTTGAAAGGAAGTGGTTAGTGAGATTAGACACAATAGGAACCTCCATGGGAAATGGGTACTGAGGCAAAGAGACAAAAGGGTATACCAGGAGGAGGAGGCCCGTTGCAGAACGATTTTCCACAAGGCTAAGGCTGAATATGAGCTGAGACTTGCAAAGAATATCAAGAGGAACAAAAAGGGCTTCTATCAGCATGTAAATAGGAAGAGAAAGGGGAGACAACTAGTGGGACTGCTAAATAAGGAGGAAGGGGATCCAGTGATTGATACAAGGGAACAGGCACAGATGCTAAATGACTATTTTGCCTCTGTGTTCTCCCCAAAGCAGGATGGGGGAGATCCACAGGGGAGATTAGATGAGGCTGGGGACTCAGGGCACAGATTAGAGTCCTCCCCCCCGAGGTCTAGGGGCTCCTCAGGGCATTGGACAAAGGCGCCAGGCCGTGATGGGTTACACCCGGGAGTACTTCAAGTGTTGGCAGGGGTTCTCTCACACCCGCTGGCCTCCATTTTTGAAGCCTCATGGAGAACGAGTGAAGTTTCAGAGGACTGGCGGGTGCCATCAGTGGTCCCAATTTTCAAAAAGGGTAGTAGAAGGGACATGGGGAATGACAGACCAGTTAGCCTTACTTCCATTGTAGGAAAAACAATGGAAAGGCTTATAATAGTGAGAGATCTAGTGTTGCTAGATAGGGAAGAGAGACTGGCGCCCATACAACACGGTTTCCACAAAAACATTTCCTGCCAGACAAACCTTGTGGAATTCTACGACAAGGTTTCGAGATGGCTAGATGGAGGGAATGCAGTGGATGTGGTTTCCCTGGATTTCAGCAAGGCCTTTGACAAGGTGCCTCACGATATCCTGGTGGAGAAACTGAGAAGTTTTGGGATAGACCAATGCACTGTCCGGTGGATTAGGGCATGGTTGACTGACTGAAAGCAGAGAGTAACCATTAGCGAGGAAATCATCGGGATGGTGGCCAGTGGCAAGCGGGGTCCCCCAGGGCTCTATCCTGGGGCCGATCCTGTTTAATCTTTTCATTAATGACATGGAAGAAGGGGTGAACAGTCTGCTGATCAAATTCGCAGACGACACTGAAACTGGAGCAGTGGCCACAACTGAGGAGCAGGTACTCCAGATCCAAAAGGATCTGGACAGACAATGGATGTGTGTAGGAGACAACAGGATGGTGTTCAATGTGGATAAGTGCAAGGTCTTTCACTTGGGGCATAGGAATGGCTGTCATAAGTACAGGTTAGCGGAGAAGTGGCTGGAGAGCAGCATTTGTGAAAGGGACCTCAGGGTGCTGGTTGACTGCAGGCTAAACATGAGTCAGCAGTGTGAAGCTGTGGTGAAGAAGGCGAATACCACCCTTGGTTGCATAGCCAGAAGTATGGCTTCTAGATTGGGAGAGGTATTGCTTCCACACTATATGACTGGTGTGCCTGCAACTGGTGTATCGTGCAGTGTAGGGCCACAAGGTTGGTGGCTGGTTTGCAGGCGATACCATATGAAGCAAGACTGAGTGAACTGGGTCTCTTCAGCCTGGACAAGAAGAGACTCAGAGGGGATATGTTGGCGACATACAGGTATGTGAGGAGGTGTCACATGGAGGTGGGTAGAGATCTGTTCTCCCCTGCAGAGGAGGGCAGGACATGCTCCAATGGAGTGAAGCTCAGGGAACCAAGGTTCCATTTAGATGCCAGGAAGCACTTCCTGACAGTTAGGACCCCGAGAGTATGGAATGGGCTTCCACGGGATGTAGTTGAGGCCCCATCTGTGAGGGTGTTCAAAGATAGGCTGGACGTGCACATGGTGGGCATGTTGTGAGCGGAGCTGGCTGGAGCCAAGGGTCTGACTAGATGGCCTGGGAAGCCCCTTCTGACTTGCTCTGTTTCTATGTTTCTAAATATGAGAGTTGTGCAAGTTTGCTAATGTTCTGATTTGTGCACCTTTCCTCCATAGACAAAAGCAGGGTTGATTCAGTCTGTAGGGAAATCTGTATAAAGTAGGAAATATGCACAAAACTTAATAACAAATTGTCCTAATTGATTTCAAGCATATGTCTGGTGCTTTGCAAACATTTTCAGTAGATTCATGCTTGAACTTGTGTTTGGGAGTCCAAACACAGCATGCTCCTGTGTTTTCTGAGCAAAGTCAAAATACATATGCACTCCTACCAAAAAGTCATTTCTGATGGCATGGCAGATCCCTGGCACCTGCCATAGTGGCCACTCTGGCTAAGACTTCCTTATTTACAATCTCAAATGACAGACTAGAGTTAAGAAAGGAGTCCTTTTGCTAGCACCAGGAAAGGAATTCCTAGGCTTGTGTATGTACATGTGTTTGTATGCATGTTTGTGTGTGTACAAGATGTGCATGTATAACTCATGGCACCACCTGGCCCAAAGGATTGTATGCCCTTGATACATTTAGAAATATTTAGTAGAGTCCCCCCAAAGAAGTTATTTAATTCATTCATACTCAACCCCCAAATCACTCAAAGTTTCTCTTCAATTAATCTATCTCCAGTTTCATGCTTCAAGGGTATTTTGCCCCTTCAATTATCCAAATTCATAATTACCACACACCCCGTACATTAAATTCAAAATAAAGAGTAACTGTCAGTGCATGATTACTTTCAAGAGAAAAGAGAAGGATGGGATTTAGACCATCCCCATCTGCCTGGGATTGAAGAGGTGTGATTAAGGTGCTCAGGTTACACACATGTGTGCAAGCACACATATAGGCACACAGCCTTTGCTACAAGCTAAGACTTGTCTCGTCACCAATTCTTTTTGTTCTAGTTTATTGTCTTGAGAAACATCTAGCCACCCTTGCCCACTTCTTCCCTTTGCTCCAACACAGTACAGTTGAGGTCCAAGGAACCTGGCAAAAGTGATAGTGGCAAATCCTGCCCCATAGGCTTTGCCTACACTGGTGTAACTCTGGTGGCTAATCATCCCCTTTAACACCAAATATATCACAGAATGCACTCCATCATTCAACAAGTTGCATCACTCAGAGCCTCTTGCAGCCCAATCCTAACTGTGTTTTACTCTCAAGTAAGTTTTGATCTCTTTCTCCAGTGGAATTTATGTTTATCAGGTATGCCTGGTAAATTCCATTTTGGATGGAATCCTTCCAGGTAACTGAGGTTAAAAAGTGAATGAGGAAAAGGAGTTTTTGTGGGGGACCTCCTTAACACCCATGGGACAAAATGCTTGCTTGGGACAAAAGAGGACACCTGGCCAAAAGAGGACACCTTGGGACATGCTTGGGACAAAAGAGGACACCTGGCCACCTTAAGCTATCAGGACATACCCTTGAAAGCAGAAGCAGAGCTCTGCTAGCTAAGCCCAAAGGCCCATGCAGCCCAGCATTTACTTAGCAGGGTAGCCAGCCAGATGCCTCTGGGAAGGATGGCATGAGCACAGCAGCACTCTTCCACTCCTCTTCCCAGCAAGAGGCACACTGCTTCAACATTTGAGGAAGTAGGTAACCATCACAGCTCGCATGTATCCACATGTATTCACAATGTATCCTGCCTGAATTTGTCTGGTTGCCTTTTAAACAAGTCCAAGTTGATGGCCATCACTGCATCTCATGGAAGTCATCCTGTGATTTAACAATGTATCGTGGGGAAGACCCCCAGCTCACTTGTCCCTTTTCTGTTCCTTTTCCAGCCCCACAATATCAGTCTTGGGTGTGGTGGCCAGATCTCCATACAGCATTCCAAGAGTGGCTGCCCCATAGATTTGTATATAAGCCTTATAATAGTATCTGTTTTGCTTTTGTTCCCCGACATGGCATTTCCTCTTTTTACCACTGCTTTGACATTTTCAGCAATTTGATATTACTGAGATTTCTAAAACCCAATTCAGAAGCTAATCTGTATTGTTAAAAGTAGGCCCAGCTGGACAGACTGATCTCACACTGCCATTTTTGTCAGGTTTTTATTGCTGCTCTTCAGAGAAACTATTTTTCCACGCTGTGAGACAAGTTTCTGCTAATGTACAAGCTTCTTTTGCTTTCACTTGTGCTTCTCTTTTCCTCTTTACAACCTTTATTGATGGTGATTCAGTCTTTCACTATATTTTGCCACTTGCCCAACTAGGAACCTGGAGTACAGCTTTCTTTCTCTCACAATGCCTCAGGAGAAAAAGATTACTCTCAGTCTGGCACGATGTAGCATGAAATGAGAAACAGACACCACCATGATTTTAAACAGAATAGAGTGAGCTGTGACCTGGAAAGCCCCCTTTCATTAGATTGTAGAATTGTAGAGTAGGAAACAGGAAGAATCAGAATTCAATGATAATTCCAGTGACTAGCCTTTTTCAGTCTAGCCTGGATTCAAAAAGTAGCCCTCTTCAGAGCATCTTCCTAAGACAAGCGGAAGGGGGAATGCTTGTCCACTGCTCCCATGCTCTTCAGGCCCTGTCCTGATGCTTGCACACTCAGTGGGACATCTGTAAATAGAAGTTTATATGCTCACAGCTGTATACATGCAGGTTCTCCACCTGACCCAGCATCATAATTCCATACTATATAAGAAAGCTACTTCTGGGCAGTGGTATGTGTGAAGGTTCTTTTCTACAGATATCCAGGTAGATGCCTGAGAGCAGGGAGACCAGCAAGCACTTTCCACATCCTTCCCAACAAGCTCAATGTATCTATAGACAAGCTTTACTGAAAATTGCCTCTCGTGTTACCTTTGCTGAACAGAAGCTGCCCCATTGAGGTTGCTTCCCCTATGGGGAAGCCAATGCCATAAGCCCAGGACCACAGGAGAAGAGTCTACACTGCAGCTTCTCCCCATGGCAGCAGGTTCTCTCCCTGCCCCTTAATGCTTCTATTCATGCTGCCAGAACTGTTACCCAGTGATGGAGGTATAAATTGTGGTTCTGATAAAATCTCTACGACATGGATACGGCTGGCCATGCCCAATTAACCCCCACCCCCCCATTTTGCACTTGCTTGTGTGGCTTGCTTGTGAGGAGGTCATTTTGGGCCTGCTTGGAGAAAACAATCTCATGAGCAAACCACCCCCTCGCCCCGTGTACACCCCACCCCCTCACCGGCCCATGTTCCCCTGTGGCACCGCCTTGGTGGCCCACGCCCACAGCTGGCACCTGTCAACTGGCCCCCTGTTGAAAAAGTTTAAGGACCCCTGTTCTACAATATATAATAATTTATATATACACACACTCCAACATGCACCCCTGCTTTCAGATGATAATTTTGTTGGTTAGGGAGCCAGAGGTTTCCACCTAATTTCTGCAACAGTGTCTTGAAGCAAAAATAGAAGTCTGTTGTGGATATTCAGTGCAGCAAAGTTTGACCATAAGTGCATCCTATGAATGGAATGCAGCCATCAAATTGATGAACACAACATAAAGTGCTTTGCATGACCTTTCATTCCCAAATATGCCAGCTGATATAGTGTTTGGCAATGGTCAATAGTACTGAGAGCTTTTCAAAGGCCTACTTGTACTGGCTGTAAGATTTAATCCTCAGCCACACAGTCTTCCAATTTTGACAACAGAAATTTATTGTAAAGTTTTGCTGATATGTCCCGGAAATGTTATCCCATTAAGACAAAATAATTGCATTTAAAAGCAGTTTCAACAGCAGTGGGATTAGTTGGAAGCATTTAGCATTATGTGTGAATACCACTGATCTGAAATCATAAACAATCTTAATATTTCAATTGTTGAATCATGTATACATATTTACTATTTATTAAATTTCCATATCTCACTGAAAACAACAATCAAGGTTTTCTCCTCCCATTCCTCTTGGCCTTTAGGGATCAACTTTGACAGAATGAGAAAGGCATTTCTACTGTTTGAAGGGATAATTAGAATGAACCATGTTCAAGGCTAGGGTGGGACTCTGTGAAGTGGTGTCCAAATTTAGACATGGAAGATGAATCCTCAGAATCCCTGGGGTTGGAGACTTGAGGCTTCTGAAGCATAGGGTATTTCCCAGGAGACAAGGCAGTGGACAAAGCAGAAAGTCAACCTTGTGGTATTCATCATCATCATTGCCAATCAGTCTTCATATGGCCCATTTCTCACAGGGACTCATGTTACACACCCCATTCCCTTCTGTGTTTGAGAGTTCACCCATCTCACAATTATTCACTAGGCTAAGGCCTATCCTCAGGCTTTGAGGTTCCCAGTCTGAATGCCTGGCACACATTTATCATTGTCACTGAAATGATCTTTAGAACAATCTCCCAGTCAGGGAGGAAGGGAAAATTTTGTGGAGCAATTAGAGTGTGAACACATGCCAGGGTTAAGATTTAGACCTACTCTCATTTCAGAGCCATGTATTAGCTAATCATTCAAGAGCTGACTATCCATACAAAGATCCAGCATTTTCCTCTGTGATTATGTGTCTTAATTAAGTGATGTGGGGCACTTTTAACCTCAAATGCAAGGTTTGAATAGAATTCTGGGAATGGGATAATGGAGGCTTATTATGTTAAGAATGAATTGTGCATACTGAGACTGACTTTAAAAACATGATTAGGCTTGCCTTTACATTTGAAAAAGCTGGGCCCCTTTAATCAGCCTTACAAGGGCTTATTAGAACAATCCAATAGGGCTTGCAGTGTTCCACAGCATCACTTACTTTCTGCTGTAAAGCAAGAATGACAGCAACAGCAACAAAAGTTTGTCTCTATGACAGGAATTTTAACTATCAATATTGCCTTGGACTTTTGAGCATTGGGCTAGATAGCATTTCGGTGCTTCCATATCCCAACACAACACAAAGCCAGCTCTGTAGCCAAGAGCTAAACAAGGCACACATGAATGCAAGGGAGAATCATGTTTGGACCCAAACCTTACAGCTGATGTGGGCTCTGTTTTGAATGGGAAGAGCCTTGGTTGTCTCTTCAGCAGTGGGACGTGCCATGAGAGAAACAGCTAGAAAGGCTCCAGCTATGCAAATGAAGTCTAAAACATTGTGAGAGCACCAGCTTGGGGAAGGCTGGGTTAGGGTGTCTGACTGGGGAGCACTGAGCTCAAGAATGTATGGAGCCATGAAGCTCACTGGATGTCTGGCCACTCATGGTTTCTCAGCCTAACCTATGTAGCAGGGGTAAAAGAGGGTGAGGGAAGAACCCTTCTGAGGAAGAGCATGGTGTAGCTGTACTAACACAAGGTAGAGGAAAGACTCTGCCTGTCCCTTTTATCACAGATCTCACATGAGTTGCATCAGTTGTGCAAGTAGAGTCCTTGTGCATGTGATCTTCCTCTCCCATTCTGGGAAGAAAGAATGGCATTAAACTGGCATGCCACTGTTCATTTCACCTAAGAAGTTAAGTACCAGGCAAAGATAACATGGCCTTGCTCCTCCACCAGGCAACCTCCTGGAATATGCTGAAGACATCATGTGTCTCCCTTACACAGCATGACATATGTGCTGGAATTCGAGCACAGACTCTAGAGTAAAATGCAAAAAACCAACCCACCCTCCCACCCACCCATAAAGTATAATTGCTGCTAGATATGAATGTAGAGTAATGTCTGTTTTGACCCTATGTGAGATCAGACACAGAATTCCAACTCCTTAAAATCTGAGGAAAGACTGGTGCCAAGCTTGAGGGCTGGGGTTGGTGGCAGGGAACAGGAGGAAGCTGGCAGGTGAGGCACTGGTGCCTGCCAAGGCTGCTTCAGTGTGTGGGATACTGGTGTTGGGCCTGATCTTTGCTTTCATTAAAAACAACTACCACCAAAAACCTTTCCAATCTTTCTAGGTATGTTTGACTACACAAACCATGCCAGCAGAAACCTCAGAAGTCAATGTGGCGGTTGTAAAAGGGATCTTGCTCCGAAGCCTATTAATACCAGAAGTATGTAAAAGAGAAATTACACCAATATGTAGAATTTATGCAGGCTACAGAATCCAGTTTTACTTTATTGCAGATTCTGGATGTCTTTAAGTGCTGATGTTTTAAAAAAAAATCATAATGAACACATACACGACTGGTGCTGCACTTGGGTGAATGCTTATAAAAGAGTTTGCTCTTCCAGTAGCTTACTGGCATTTCAAAAGGAAATGGAAATACTTTTTGGATTTTTTTTTAAGAGTACAAGGTTACACAAGACAGTTGTAGAAGCATATGGTTTTTTTTTTTTTTCAGTTCTCATACAGTCAACTGGAATCTTTTTAGTCTCAACTCTTTCTCCTGAATATTTAAGGAAAACCCTCATTTTAGTCCTTGGAAACAATTTGCCCCAAGCAACACAGACCTAGTGTTGAGGCTTTTGCAGGATTTCCCTGCACAGCTTCCTTGGTTTGGTCAGAAGTGACTCCTATCATCATCAGCTGGACAAGTGCCCCATGTGTGCAAATATCATCCTAGAGGGTGTATTTCTTGGAAAGAAATGCTGTCTCTCAGTTACAAATGCAACCACATCCCCATCTCTAGGATGACATAAAGGGTTTTCTAAGTCAACAGAATTTCTATATTTAATTACACAAAGTTTATCTCTGCCAAACCTGATCTGTTTGATAGAAATTGGAGTGAGCACCAAAGGAAAGAGCCCAACCCATATGCCTATTTTATTTTATGAACTGCAAGACAGCGAGGAAAAAACAACACATGCACTGCTTCTGACTGCCAAATGCACAACTTACTTGGGCAGCAGGGCATTGGGCAACACCCTCCTTGTCTAACACATTTGGGTTGAATAATGTTATGGTCAGCTTCTGCAGCAGGGGCATGTGTGTTTGTTCGTGCATGCATGTGTGCACATATGCATGCATGTGTGCGTGTACATGTAAATGTATATGGGAACAAACATCTCTTTCCTGGGCTATCTGGTGGCCAGATGTGCCTTAGCCTCTACAGTGTTGTCACTGCTTGTTATAAGAGAAGTGTGCTGAACTGATCTATGCTGCATTTAAACATCTCCATGGCAGCTGGCCAGAGACTGGTGCTGCAGCTACTGGCTTGGCAGGAATCATATAAAAAGAGAGGCCAGTCATTGTTGTCAAAATCATCAAAGCTTCCTCTTCACATTACCGTGGTGGTGTGGAAACAGCTGCAGCAGCACTCCTTCCAGCACCAAGAACCAGAAGAACAGCCAGCCAGGGGGAGGAACCCATGCTGTGGCTTCTTCTCGCAGCAATACCACTCCCTGATAGCTGCCCTGCCCATTGGCTGCACTTGCAAGTTTTGTGCGAGAGCTTTCCCTTTCCTTGCCTGTCCAACTGAATTGGATGCCACCTTCCCAGTTCATCAAACATTTCAGCCATTCAAAAACCATTTTGCATTCTTATATTAGGCACAAATGAAGGTGCAGTCAATGGGCAGGGCAGCTATCAGGGATTGTGTCCAGAGGCTACTCTGCAGCCTATGCACTATCAGAAATTATGCTGAGAGCTGTTGAATGCACACAAGGTGCGGAATCTGTACTGGACTCAAGTATAGTGTCAAGTATTGGTGAGAGCAGGGTGCAACCCTAGTGCACATAGGCAAAAGACAGAGTGTGAGCACCTCCTGTGCAGCTCAGAGTTTCTGATGTCAACACTATGTTATGGAGAGTAGCCATGCTATGCTTGTTCTCACCTAGGAAATATATTAGAGGAGTGCCTAGGATATTAATGCATCTTGAGCACTCTAAACTTTCTATAAATATGATGATGATGATGATGATGATGATAATGATGATGATGATTTGGTCCTGGCTTTGAACAGGAGTCCACAGGCCACTACATTGCCTGAAGATAATCTAGTATGAACCCATAAGCAAATAAGGATGAAGCTGCTGGATCACAGATATTTCAAGGGAGCCACCTGCTCTGAAGGATCCAAAGGATGCCTTTCATGCTTCTCTGGCCCCTCCTCTTTTCTGGTGAGTGGTGAACTTAAAGGGCCAGTCTCCTAGACTGGAGCTTAACACTCCAACTTTTCTCTATTAATTCTCTCCTGACTTGTTGCTTGTGCTGGTGATCTGGCAATGGGAAGTAGGGCTCCAGCTGGCAGTGGCTGGTTCCTCAGGATCAGTCTTTGGGATTCCCTGTTCATGGTCTCCTGATCTGGCTGTGTTGGGGACCATGTCAAGGTCTATCACCTTCCTAGTGTCTACCACTGCTGACTCCCAGGTTGAAGGTCATGCTATGCAATTGTCAAGGCAAGTCCTTTAGGAAAGGGTTGTGGAATATTAGAGTGCTTTGAGTACTTAGCAGAATATATGATAAATAAAGCTGCAGGTGGCATAGTGGTTTAAACTGCTGTGCTGCTGGGCTGGTTGATTGAAAGGTCGCTGGTTCAAATCTGCACAATGGGGTGAGTTCCCATTGCTCCGTCCCAGCTTCTGCCAACCTTGCAGTTCAAAAGAATGTAAATGCGAGTAGATAAAAAGGTACCACTTCGGCAGGCAGGTAACAGTGTTCTGTGCACTTCGGTGTTTACTCATGCCGGCCACATGACCACGGAGACTGTCTGCAGACAAACGCTGGCTCCCTCAGCTAGGAAATGGAGATGAGCACCATCCCCTAGAGTCAGACATGACTGAATTTTAATGTCAAGGGGAAACCTTTACCTTTAAACAGTAAAATGCATTATAATTACCCCTCACATTTGTACAGTGCTTTTGACTTCCAAAAATATTTCACATACATCATCCAGTAATTTCCACAAGAGTTTTGTCAGGCAGGCCAATACTATTACCCCCAGTTTGTATATAAAAGAACTGTGGATGAGATAAAGTGTTTTGCCTAAAGCAGGGGTGGGAAACCTCTTTCAACAAGAGAGCTGAATTCAGTTTTAGAAAAACTTTCATGGCTTCCAGTGGTAGGCATGGTTGGAGGCAAAAGGGGCAGAACAGCAAAGGAAATACAAGGCAAAGAAGCATTTTTCAGCTCAAAGCTCTTACTGCCAGTAGCTAAGCCTTAAAAGAAGCATCTCAAACTTTTAGGGTAGGGAAAAGGCCAGGAAACCACAAAACAATTGGTTGTTGGGGAAAGGGAATGGAATTGGAAGAAGGGGCATTGGATGGCTGTGGATATCTGAACTCAGACCCAGCCTGAAGATCTCCATCCTTGGCCAAGAGCTAAATAAACATTCATAGGAAAGGTGACTGTTTGCCCAAGTTCCTCATGGTTCATAGCCCTTACTCATTAAGCCATGCTAACAGTAATCAGTAGTAAATTAATGCTTCTACCAAAATTGAAAGCATAGAAAAAGAGGGAACAAGTGGTGGTGGACTGTGGCCACCTTCACTAAGTGAAGGGCAGAGATATATTCAGATTGCTTCAAGTGGCAAATCCCCCAGCACTCCCACTTTCCTGCCTGAAATGCTGTGCCCTGCAGCTTTTTAGCCATAGCCAAGCCAAACATCCCTGGGATCCAAGAGCAGCAGCACAGCACTCAGCTTCCTTTTGAAACCCACAACCAGCCTTTCCTCTCCTTTTTGTGTGACTCCATTTAGGGTTCTTGCTGCTTTTTGAAATGCTGAAGACTTTGCACAGCTGGAATTCCACAGTACCCAAGAGAGCAAAGGATAAGTTTACTGCAAGTGCAGAGGATAAATATTTACCAGAATTCATCTGTAACAACAGGAAAACCATTTTAAAAAGATAAATACAAACAATAATAATCAAATGCTGGCCAAGGAACAAAAAGTGACTCTTTGGTTAGAGTGAACTATTTTTATACTAAAGGAACAGCCTGAGCTTTAAAGGGATTTGACTTAAAATATTTGCTAGTCTTTCAGAGGAGATGGTTTATGGGGAGATTGTTAGAGTCATTTATTCCTTTTTAATTCCCCAGTTGAAGCAGACTCCCCAGTTGTCATCATAAGACAGATCCTGCCTCTTCAAAAACTTGGTATGTGGTGAACTCTTTCCACCTCCTTATTTTATTTTGTCCCTGAGCACTTTGGAGAAAACATTGCATTTCAAGGTCAAACTAACCATTTCAGCTTGTTTACTTCAGTGTAAATATGCAGGGCTCCAAAATGGATCAGAACAATCACATTTCTGAAACTGTGGGAATTTAAGCTTCCCCTATGTCCATATCAAAATTTTGGGATAAAAAATGGTGGGGAGAGCTTAAATTTCCCCTCACAGAGTGCCTCAGTCCTGATTTGGATTGGGGCCACATGAGATTGCACTGAAATAAATAAGTCAATTGTGCATAGCTGTACTTCTCATGAGTAGAGGAATGTTTAGTTTGGCCCTCATTGCTTGCTATTTCAGACACATTCTGTGTTAGTCTACTGAGATTACTGTAAAGTTAAAATCTAATAGTGCATCAATTAGTGTTGAGCCCAGTCTTTGACATTCTGCATTCAGCACAAATTTGGGAGTGTTCCAAATGGCAACTTCCCACCTGCAGTAAATAACAGATATGGGGTGAGTGATGTTCATCACAGCTACAGCCTGGAAGGAAAAGGTGTATCCTGCTCCCATATGCCAAGGTCCTAATCCTGATTGCTCCCCACATTTATAATATATTACAAAAAATAAACCTACATGGTTTATTTATTTTCTACTCTGGCCCAAAGATAAGGTGTTACAGCATTTTGTGATATATAGAGGATAATACTTATTGTATTACATGCATGATGCTGACGCAATGGTGATGTCATGACATGTTCAATGAACAGCCCAAATATTCAGGGAACAAAGCACTAAAATGTTTGTGGTCTATTTTCTAAGAAGGAAAGAAAACTTGTCCATTTAAATCCCCATGCAGGCCTTGGGGCCAGAAATAGCTTTCTTGGGTTTTCAGGCAGGGAAATGGCCTGAAGTCAGAGCAGTCAAAGACAGGAAGGCTGAAAGAATGGTGCAGAGCAGGCAGTGGATTTAAAAAGAGGAGCCTGAAGAGATGTCTCTGAAAATATAACAGAAACAGAGAGAACTCAAATAAGAAAAGGATAATCAGAAAGAAGGCACAAAGGGTACTTCACAGAAGGCTGGCCAGAGGTGGGGAAAGAAGCTGTGGAAACTGTGGTCCATTGAGGCTGGTGGTGCAGATGGCAGGGCAGAGAACCACAGGTGGGACCAGGGGGTGAGGAGGGGGCTATTCAGATGAATGCAACACAGCGGCAGCAGAATCACCCTTCTGAGCCCACATTTGCCTGCTCCATTAGCAACTCCCTGCGCAAAAAAGACTTTCAAGACCATAAGTGAAAAGCAGACTGAAAAATGGGAAAATTAAGGGAAGGATGGGAAAATTAGGAAATTGACCCTATGACTGACATTCTGGAAGAGTACAGGTTGTAAATGTAAAGGTTCCTTGATGCAGAATTTAAGGTACCTTGGGGCAAAATTTCATTATTTTAAGCATTAAGCATATATGGCCCATAGGTGGTAAAAAAAGATCTTTACAGGTCTTTATACCTGGTCAAAATTCACCAGGTGTTTTAGCCTAAGAAGAACCTTGGACATTTGCTCCAAGCAAAGACCATGCGGAGATCTGAGAAATAGTACTATTTCTATTTAAACACTTCAAGCTCACCTCAGAATTTTTCAGATGTTTTGCTTGAGCAGACATGCATGCTCATTTATCCCCTTGCCCCACAATTGGCTTCAAATTTCATATTAGGAAAAGTGACAAGTCTACATCATATTAATACTCATCAGAAATCTGCAGAATTTGTGGTTTGCACCTGGTGCCTCTTGCAGTGGCTAACCCTAGATTGCAGTGTAGAGAAAGAGGTATCATTTTTCCAGGTTAACAGTGTAAGAAGAGCATTCCTTGACCAGGTCAAAGTTTTCTTCCCTTTTCATTGTATCAATGTACATGTGAAAATAAGATTTTTTTTTTGCAAGTTCAGTCACTTCACTGCCCCACCTATGTGGCTGTAATTCATTTACAAGTCTATGTAGGTCAGTTTGCTTGTTGATCTGTCCTAGCCTTCCACCCAACTGCTGAAACTTGACTTCAGCTCTCTTTTACATAGCTGCTGTATCTGAGCAGTCAACATTATGGAGTTCTTGTCCTATTTCTTCTCTTGGTTTTCATCAAGCCCTGGTTAGCAGCTAGTACTTCTAAAGTGCCAGTTTGAGGACTCTTATAGATGTTTCTCTTTCCAGGTTTCCTTTTCATTTCCAAATTAGTAAGGAAGCTGGTTGGAACATGCAAGTACCTGGATTTAGTCTATTCAAGTCACAAATCTGAAAGATAATCAGACAACATTCTATACCAGGCAGGTATGAAAAAATCCTTGCCTCCAACCAACTTTGGCATTGATTGCTTCAGAGTGCTTCACAATTTCAAAGTTTTTTCAACACATAGAAAAGATTCTTGGTCTCAGCTGTGTAAATGTTTTAACTGGGATCCATGCCTGGCTCTTCAGGTCACTGGTTTCTCTTCCGGCCCACACAAGCCAAAAACACATCTATACAAGCAGAGACCATCCAAAACCAACATAGTGGGCTTTTTTCCGCTTGAACACACCCATGGCACGTGGCTCAATCAAAGTGCCGGCTGTACTGCCAGGCAATAAATTCATACATTTGCCTGATATGAACTTCAAATGATGCATTCTTTTTTAAAGGAAAAACCTCTTGTGTGGTTTAATATATCCAATTTGGCAAGAGTGTTTTCCAAATAGGAGACTAAGGAAGCTTTTTCACCATGCTAAAAGAATATCAAGCCAAAGCCACCAGAAGGGAGGAGAAAGAAGTGTGTGTGTGTGTGTGTGTGTGTGTGTATGTGTGTGACAGGAGCCTATGTAAAAGTTACAGCAGCTAACTTACCACAAAACTAACAAATAACCCAACTTACCCAATTTTATATTCTGTAGGTCAGTTGCCACACTTTTGACTGAGTAATGCCATAATTTTGAGAAGCAGCATTTTGTATTAGTGTGCATGTTTAATTGGTATTGCTGACGCAGAAGAGCAGAAGAACAGAAGAGCACCTCTGAGCCTGTAGGGTGCATGCATGTGATTCTTTCATAGCTGCCCTCCCAAAAGTTGGTTCCTGTTGACATAGCAGCAGCATCATATGGCAATGGAAAACTTCTATTCACACCAGCACTCTCACATCTCTTTTTAGCTTTGGATACTGCCACACCCTCCCAGGTTCCAGAATTTTGGAAAATCACATGTTGATATACACTGTAATGTTTCTAGATGGCCTACCTAAAGTATAGGCTACAGCCTATTAATTTCAGTACAAAACTGAAAGGAAAAATCTGAAATTAGTGCAGTACATTCTGCAGTCACTAAGACACTAAGATTTAACAGTTGATTAAGACTCAAGCATTAATTCACCCCTAATTAATGCTACACTTCTGATAAATTACTTTGTAACCATAATGTTTCTATCTGTTTAATCCATATGTTTCTATCTGTTGAACCATGTGTGATATTCTGACTGTGCAAAGTTACCAAGGCAGGTTTCCAATATATCAACAGTAGGGTTTGCAGAGAAAATTTCATTTGGTTCACATTTTAAAATAAGCCAGCCTAATTCACACTTCCTGGACAAATATGCATATTAGAACAACAATTATCCATTCAATTTCTCACTTTTCCTAACATTGTGATGCAGTTCTTGTTTCAAAGATTGAAGGCAATTATGTGTATCACAGGAAAAACTGGATATTACAGTGTATGTGTCAGGGAAAACTGCATGCAAAACTGTGTGTGTATGTGCTTGTAAAAGGGTACACATTGCAGTATTTGATGCCCTGCCATGTCCTTGTTAAGATCTCAGGCCAGCATCTGAAACTTGTGCAATGGGATATAGTGAGTGTTGATGCTGACAGTAGCAGCTTGTGTAAGATATGAAATCATATCTTATATCTTGAATTTGTTGGAGCAGTGAAGGACTGTCTTCTGAGTGACTGCATTTAACAACCAGGAAAGAAAAATAAGAGGGGAAAAGTATAGGACAGGACCCAGCAGTGTCATCCCACAAGCTCAGTTAGTGCTAGCAGAGCACCAGTGAAGATTTCACTTGTGCAAGTGCTTGCTCATTAAGTTTGTGCAGTTGGTTGTGCAAGCCGTTGTGCAGGTTGTGCAAGTGGAATGGACAACAGGTTGCACAATGGTTTGCATGTGCTTAATGCACAAACTGGAAGCAAAAATTACAATTGAAGCAGTCATACTTTGAGCACTGGAGAGGCCATAATGCTAGGGAAAGCTGAGGGCAGGAGAGGAAGACCAGCTATGAGAAAGATTGATCCCATAAAGGAACCCACCACCTTGAGCTTGCAAGAGCTGAGCAGGGCTGTGAAAGGCAGGGCATTCTTTCATAGGATCATCATGATTCAGAGATGTCTTGATGGTACACAACAATGTACAACAACTTGCATGCACAGATATAACTTTGCAATGTTCTCTAATGCATAGTTCAGAACCTTGCTTCTAGCATAACATCATTTCTGCTAACAGAAGGAGACAGTTGGGTATTGCTGCCAAGTATCCAGGGTTTCTATTCTATTTCTATTCAGGGAAGGTTTCATACTTGAATGCCCAACTCAGCATGCAGATATTCAAGTTTGTCATTCACACTTTCCATTTTTCCTGCACTCTGGTATAATACATAGCAAGTACAATTGCTGTGTAAATTTTGGAGTTGTTCTCATGACACATGTTGTTCTTTCATTTCCAGGTAGCTGGTACAATAAAATATGTGAAAATTCAATGTGAGAAAATACTAAGAGCCTGGCAGCAACTTTTGTAGGATGGCCATTGTCTTTTCTTGCCATATCATAAATCTCAGACATGCATACCTAATTGAAAACTGTACAGCAAACCAAGTCAAGTTAATTGGCATAAACACATTTACATTTATATAGAATAATTTATATTATGAAGTGCATGGCTAATTACAAACCTACTTTTTGCCAAGGTATGTGAAGCAGCTAAGAAGTAAATTAAAACAATAAAACAGAGTAACCAAAGATCAAATAAAACAAACTACAATAACAGCAGCAAGTGGGCTTTGTACTTTTCTTCCTCCCCAAGTTTTCCTGATTGAAAAAGAAACAAGTGCAGAGAAGCAAAGCTCTGGGGAGATGATATATATATAAATCTTGAGGATTCCATCAATCCTCATAGCCAAAAAAGAAGACATGCAGCACCAAAAAGGGGGACAAAAGATTACACTGATTCACATAAATTTTGTATGTGTTAATTTATATTTTGAGATGCAAATTTAGAAATTATTATAGTTGACATAGAAATACAGTGCATCTCACCACAGTGTGGAAAGCTGTGACCAGGCGAGCTGCACACCTTGGTTAGTTCATTATTCAAGTGTACCACCTTCTTAATTTCCAAAATTAAGAAGCACCAGCCACTAACATTAAAAAGAACCAGCTCTTCCAGGGAGAATTCATTCATAACTTCTTCTAATTTCTAACTGAGAACGGAAAAAATGAAAGCTTGATAGTTGGCAGTCTCAGTCTTTACACACACCCAAACAATAAATATCCACAGTTGCTATTAAGGATGTCTTTTTCCATGTGTGAGATGAATGGATGTGCTCCTTTCAGAAGCACTCTCTTCTCTGTGCACCCAGGGGAAGGTTGACCTGGAACAAACTAACATGCCCTGATGCTACAAACTGGCAAAGGGCTCCTGGCCCATCAAGGCAGCTGGGTGTGTGAAGGAACCACCCCCTTCTACTCTCACTGCCCATTTGATCCTGAGTGGCTTGGAGGTGGCTGTTCTGCCCTTCCATGCAGCACTGGCCTCTTCTCAGTTGGAGGAGTCATGCTGGGCACAGGGAGAGAGGGCCTTCCTGATGAGGTGGAAGAGGAGCACTGGCAGCATCTCAGTTCTTAATACACATCCAGCAGGCATGGCAGGCATGTTTGGCTGAGTTGCTTGGCAACACGTAGCCGGGCGATGCTGGCAGGCTCAAGGGGATCTAGCAGGGAAGGAGTACTTTGACCACCTGCTTTTGTTCTGACCCTGTGCTGGATTGCAGCTCCTAAGATCTTTCCCAATAGGTTTTTGCCCTTAGGCTGAAAACAGTCTCCCACCTCTGCTTTAGTGGATATTTTAGGTTACCAGAGCAAGAGCTTCAACTTCTTCTGATTTAATGTAGAAGATCAGAAGGGGTGGGGTGGGAAGGTGACAGGAAGTCCAGTATTGCCACTTCCTCATTATTAAAACAGTTTTAAAATCAATATTTTAAGAAAAATGAGCTGCTGCCACCGCTGCCCATACCAAGGAAATGTTCTGGCCCCATCTGTACCACTTAGGAGGAAATGAACTGACCACTAGCTGGGGTGGTGAACTGAAGATTGTCAACTTGCTACAACCCTAGAGTATAAACTTTATACTCCCAAATATGGTCCCACTATGAAATATGGGGGAGCCTACAATTTTTATTTTTTTGCGAAAAAGAAAAGAAAAGAAAAGAAAAGAAAAGAAAAGAAAAGAAAAGAAAAAAGAGCTGTGCTTTCATTAGTTAGCAAGCTAATTTTGATCCTTTTGGTGTGTTATAGTAGCTCTGGGCACTGTTATACTTTATTTTATTCTTGTTTTCAGCACCTACATGGAGAGGTCCAGGGGCAAAATGGGTCCTCAGACCTCCCAAAGGTCTGCATTCCTGCTGTAAAGGTAAACAGCTTCAGTTTTGGAATGAAAGGGACAGTTATTCTTGGTGTGTGTTCCAGGGTTAAGCAGATTTGGACTTGTTAGATGAGAAAGGTTCCTGGGAACCAGAATTCTCAGACATTGAAATGGAAGAAATGGAGGAACTTCTCTCAAGGGCACCCTCCCCAGATCAGGGAGGATGGGAGGGAGGAGGAGGCAGGGAACTCTAAGGAAAGGAAGCGGAGGGAAGGAGTTGAGGTGCATGTACACCAATGCTAGGAGCATGGCTAATAAGCAGGAAGAGCTTGAAGCTCTCCTGGGAATAGGAGGGTATGACCTGGTGGGAATCAGAGAAACTTGGTGGGATGAAAGGCAAGTCTGGAATGTGAACATAGAGGGGTATCACCTTTTTAGAAAGGACAGGAAGGGAAAGAGGGGTGCGGGAGTGGCTTTATATGTCAGGGAAGGGATAGGATGCAGTGAGATAGAATGCAGCACAGATGGGGATTCGGTAGAGGCAGTCTGGGTGAAACTTAGGCGTTTTGAGAGGGAAAGAGACCTGACAGTGGGGGTATGTTATTGCCCTCCAGGACAACTTGAGACCCTGGATGATGTCCTGACAGGCCAGATTCTAACAATATCTCGGGGGAGAGACACAGTAATTATGGGAGATTTCAATCTCCCGGATATTAGTTGGGAGACTCACTCAGTGGTGACAGCCAGGTCATGTCGCTTCCTAGAAGCTATAGAGAGAGGGTTTTTCACACAGAGGGTCCGAGAGGTGATGATGGGGGGAAACATCCTTGACTAGGTCTTGACCAATAGAGAAGAGCTGATAGATGATATACAGATTGGGGGAGCGCTGGATGCGAGTGATCACTCCATCCTTTGCTTTGAGATCAGGGGACTGGGGACGTGAAGCAGGGTGAGCACTAGAAGCTGGGACTTCAAGAGGGCCAACTTTGGCCAACTGAAGGCCAGACTGGGGAAAGTCTCATGGGACAGGTTACTGGAAGGCAAGTGAGTTGAGGAGGGCTGGATGACACTCAAAAGGGAGGTTTTGGAGGTGCAAGCCTTGATGATTCCTCTAGTTAGTAAGGTGGGGAGGCGGAGGAGAGCACTGCCATGGATGCGAAAGGAGGTGGTTAGAGAGATTAGACGAAAGAGGAACCTCCGTAGGAAATGGGCACTGGGGCAAATATACAAAAGGGTATACCGGGAGGAGGAGAAGGATTCTTGCAGAAGGATTCTTCACAAGGCTAAGGCTGAAAACAAGCTGAGACTTGCCAAGAATATCAAGAGCAACAAAGAGGGCTTCTTTCAGCATGTAAATAGGAAGAGGAAGGGGAGAGAAGTGGTGGGACCACTAAATAAGGCGGAAGGAGATCCAGTGACTGATATGAGGGAACAGGCACAGATGCTAAATGACTATTTTGCCTCTGTGTTCTCCCCAAAGCAGGATGGGGGAGATCCACAGGGGAGATTAGATGAGGCTGGGGACTCAGGGGCACAGATTAGAGTCACCCTCCACAGAGGTCGAGGGGTTCCTCAGGGCATTGGACATTGCAAAGGCGCCAGGCTGTGATGGGTTACACCTGAGAGTACTTCAAGAGTTGGCAGGGGTTCTCTCACGCCCGCTGGCCTCCATTTTTGAGGCCTCGTGGAGAACGGGTGAACTTCCAGAGGACTGGAGGGTGGTACCTGTGGTCCCAATTTTCAAGAAGGGTAGTAGAAAGGACATGGGGAATTATAGATCGGTTAGCCTTACGTTCACTGTAGGAAAAACAATGGAAAGGCTCATAATAGAGAGAGATCTAGTGATGCTAGATAGGGAAGGGAGGCTGACAGCCACACAACATGGCTTCTGCAAAAACAGGTCCTGCCAGACAAACCTTGTGGAATTCTATGACAAGATTTCAAGATGGCTAGATGGAGGGGATGCAGTGGATGTGGTATACCTGGATTTCAGCAAGGCCTTTAACAAAGTGCCCCATGATATCCTGGTGGAGAAACTGAGGAGTTTTGGGATACACCAAAGCACTGTCTGGTGGATTAGGGCATGGTTGACTGACTGAAAGCAGAAGGTAACCATTAGCGGGGAATCATCGGGATGGTGGCCAGTGACAAGCAGGGTCCCCAGGGCTCTGTCCTGGGACCGATCCTGTTTAATCTTTTCATTAACGACATGGAAGAAGGGGTGAACAGTCTGCTGATCAAATTTGCAGACAACACTAAAACTGGAGCAGTAGCCACAACTGAGGAGCAGGTACTCCAGATCCAAAAGGATCTGGACAGACCATGGAAGTGGGCAGGAGACAACAGGATGGTGTTCAATGTGGATAAGCGCAAGGTCATGCACTTGGGGCATAGGAATAGGTGTCATAAGTACAGGTTAGGGGACAAGTGTCTGGAGAGCAGCACTTGTGAAAGGGACCACGGGGTGCTGGTTGCCTGCAGGCTAAACATGAGTCAGCAGTGTGATGTGGTGGTCAAGAGGGCGAATGCCACCCTTGGTTGCATAGCCAGAAGTGTGGCTTCTAGATCAAGAGAGGCATTACTACCACTCTATATGACTCTGGTGCGCCCACAACTGGAGTATGGTGCTCAGTTTTGGGCCCCTCATTACAGAAAGGTTGTAGCCAGGTTAGAGTCAGTGCAGTGTAGGGCCACAAGGTTGGTGGTCAGATTGCAAGGGATGGGGTATGAGGTGAGACTGAGTGAACTGGGTCTCTTCAGCCTGGAGAAGAGGAGACTCAGAGGGGATATGTTGGCAACATACAGGTATGTGAGGGGGTGTCAGTCGGAGGTAGGTTGAGACCTGTATTTTAAATTTTTATCTCGCGATGGGCCAGTTTTAATAGTTTTGAATAATATATTGTTTATGTTGTGAGCCGCCCCGAGCCTGGTTACAATTGAGGGCAGTGTGGCGAGGTCAGCAGGAGGTCGCAGAGGCCAACAGTC
The DNA here is from genome assembly GCA_023646645.1 of Varanus salvator macromaculatus. Lineage (NCBI taxonomy): Eukaryota > Metazoa > Chordata > Lepidosauria > Squamata > Varanidae > Varanus > Varanus salvator. The sequence goes on along the minus strand of JAIXND010000754.1, from coordinate 13,530,264 downwards.
AGGCACACCTACTTTGGCCCTGCACGTTCTGCATGTCCTGCACACTCAGCATTATCAGGATAATAGGTGACAATTGATAACAAGGTCAGAATGGTCTGGCTAGACAAGCATGCAGTCCCTCACGTAGATCAGTGACCCAAGACAATACCTGTTTTCCCTGTTTCTTAAGTAACCTGACTGTGACCCCTCCTTATTGAGTACCCTGATTGTATAAAATAAAGGCACAGCCTTAAACGGGTGGATTTTGCAGAACCACATCCCTGTGTCGTGTAAGTCTGTCCAACCTTCAGGGCGGCATATAAATGTGTAAAATAAATAATAATAATAAATAAATAAATAAATAAATGGAGACTCAGGGAAATCTGTTAGCGACATACAGGTATATGAGGGGATGTCACATGGAGATGGGGAGAGGCCTGTTCTCCCCTGCAGAGGAAGGCAGGACGCACTCCAACAGAGCAAAGCTCAGGGAACCAAGGTTCCATTTAGATGCCAGGAAGCACTTCCTGACAGTTAGGACCCCGAGGGTGTGGAATGGGCTTCCATGAGAGGTCATTGAGGCCCCATCAGTGTGGGTAGGCTGGACATGCACATGGTGGGCATGTCATGAGTGGAGCCAGCTGGAGCCGGGGGTCAGACTAGATGGCCCGGGAGACCCCTTCTAACTCGCTCTGTTTCTATGTTTCTCTATGTTCATGTGGATATTGTGACTTACGACCATGGGAAGGGGATGTGGGAGAAGAACTCTTGCAGCTAGCTTAGCCTGATACAGCTCTTGACCCCATGATGTTGACATTGGAAGAGACATACCCACGAACTAGAGGGGCAACAGACAAAGAGGCTTGCCTGGAGGGGTCCCAGGGATACACAACAGGAGGATGCTCAGAAGTAGTTGCTAGACTGGATTCAACAAACCACTCTATGCATGCTCAGAGACTCATTCTTTGTTGGTTGTGCTGACTAGAAGTGCAGTGGAGAATAAAGAGCTTTTGCCAAAGAACAGTTTGTTGGTTTGGCAGTGTGAAGGGAGAAACCTAGCTTGTGACATTCGCTTGGACACTGATGATATTTTAAGTGGTGGTAGCTAACTAGGGGAGAGATTCTACATAGCTTAATGATATAACCTAGTGTACAAAGGAAAAGGTGAATATTATCCTAGGGATTTAAAGGTTAAAGGGACTGACAATAAAACAGCAATTATTATAACCTTCATACACATCTATAGTGTTATTACATTTGGAAATTTGGACACAATTCTGGTCGCCACATCTCAGTCGGATTACCACAGGGAAGGATAAGGATTCCTAAGAGATGGTGTGAGATGCACAGAGGGGATAGAATACCCACAGAAACAAAGGGAGATGTTTTCTGCTTTTCTGATTGTTCAGATAAGCTGCTTTGTGAATGATTGCACTCCTATATTCATTAAGTTCTCATAGTTCTTTCATGTCCAGACAGATAACAGATTACTTGATGACGTAACACCAAGGATTGTCAGATGTATCACAACATATTCAAACATTCTTTTTTCATATTAACACCTTGCCAGAACAAGGCAAATGTATATTAATGTCCTTAGAATCTTTTCTTTGCCCTGATGAGAGAGCAGTATGGATGCACTTCAAAACTTTTACCGCATCTTATCTTTTCCTTATAAAGGTCTTTCTTGGCAGCCTTCTTTACTGTTTCAGTAAACAGAAGAGGTTGCTTAGATTAATTTATAGCCATGAACACCGGTAGCATTTTCATTCTGCAGTTAATGATGTTAAAACCTTGAAGTTAATGGTTCCATAAAACAATTAGGGCCTCATTTATTTTTAAACAGCTTGCCAGCATTCCTTATCCTTTACAGAGAATGTACTCTACATTCTCTCAGGCTACCAGCATCCCAGTGAAATTTTGACCTGTGTGGCTGTCATTTCTGTTGCATGCTCAAAACCAATCAACTTGTCAAGGGCAGGGCCGGAACATCACTGAACTGGCAGGGGTAGCTTGTCAAACACGAGTGAGAAAAACTGCACTTGCTAAAATTCCCTGCACAACTTTTAAAGCCAGAGAAGCTGCCCTTCCTCAGAATCTGCTAATACTTAAGACGGCTCATTACAGAATCTCACAGAAATATTTTCCTGCCATTACATAACAACATTTGTTGGGAAACAGAGATTACTGTTCAATATCAAAATCTGTCTTTGTGATGGTCTTCATGAGCTTATCTAGCAGGGATTCCATCTCCCTGGTCAGTACCCTGTCCAACAGTAAGCTTGTTGTTGTTGTTGTTTAGTAAAGTCATGTCTGACTCATCGCGACCCCATGGACAACATTCTTCCAGGCCTTCCTGTCCTCCACCATCCCCTGGAGTCCACTTAAGCTCACGCCAACTGCTTCAGTGACTCTATCTAGCCACCTCATCCTCTGCCATCCCCTTCTTCTTTTGCCATCTATTGTTCCCAGCATTAGGCTCTTCTCCAGTGAGTCTTTCCTTCTCATAAGGTGGCCAAAGCATTTGAGTTTCATCTTCAGTATCTGGTCTTCTAAAGAGCAGTCAGGGTTGATCTCCTCTAGGACTGACCGGTTGGATCTCCTTGCAGTCCAAGGGACTCACAGGAGTCTTCCCCAACACCACAGTTCAAAGGCCTCAATTCTTCGGTGCTCAGCCTTCCTCATGGTTCAACTTTCACAGCCATACCTTGGAAATGGGAAAACCATAGCCTTGACTATACAGACTTTTGTCAGCTGGATGATGTCTCTGCTTTTCAGTATGCTGTCTAGATTTGCCATAGCTTTCCTCCTGAAGAGCAAGCGTCTTTTAATTTCTTGGCTGCAGTCCTGTCAGCAGTGATCTTGGAGCCCAGGACAATAAAAACTTTCACTACCTCCATTTCTTCCCCATCTATATGCCAGGAAGTGAGAAGACCGGATGCCATGATCTTAGTTTTCTTAATGTTGAGTTTCAAGCCACCTTTTGCGCTCTCCTCCTTCACCCGCATCAAGAGGCTCTTTAGTTCCTCTCCACTTTCTGCCATGAGAGTGGTATCATCTGCATATCTGAGGTTGTTGATATTTCTCCCAGCAATCATAATTCCAGTTGGAGATTCATCTAGCCCTGCCTTTCTCATGATGTGCTCTGCATATAAGTTAAATAGACAGGGCGACAGTATACAGCTTTGCCGAACTCCTTTCTCAATTTTGAACCAATCAGTGGTTCTGTGTCCAGTTCTCACTGTTGCTTCTTGACTCGCATACAGGTTTCTCAAGAGACAAATAATAATATGGTCTGGTACTCCCATCTCTTTAAGAACTTGCCAGAATTTGTTGTGATCCACACAATCAAAGGCTTTAGCATAGTCAATCAAGCAGAACTCCCTAGTTTTTCTGGAACTCCCTAGCTTTCTCCATGATCCAGAGCAATTTGGGCAATTTGATCTCTAGTTCCACTGCTTCTTTGAAAGCCTGCCTGTACTTCTGGTAGTTCTTGGTCCACATACTGCTGCAGCCTAGCTTGTAGGATTTTGAGCATCACTTTGCTAGCATGTGAAATGAGTGCAATGGTGTGGCAGTTCAAACATTCTTTGGAATAGTTCTCCTTTAGAATTGGAATGAAAACTGACCTTTTCCAATCCTGTGGTCACTTGTTGCATTTTCCAAATTTGCTGGCATATTGAATGTAGCACTTCAACTGGATTGTCTTTTAGGATTTTGAATAGCTCAGCTGGAATACTGTCTCCTTCACTAGCTTTGTTGTTGCTCAGACTTCCTAAGGCCCACTTGACTTCACATTCCAGGATGTCTGACTCGGGGACAGTGACCACTCCATTGTGGTTATCTGGGACGTTAAGCTCTTTCTTGTATAGTTCTGTGTAATCTTGCCACCTCTTCTTAATCTCTTCTGCCTCTGTTAGGGCCCTGCCATTTTTGTCCTTTGTCATGCCCCCTTGCATAAAATGTTCTCTTCAAACCTCCAATTTTCTTGACGAGATCTCTAGTCTTCCCTATTCTATTGTCTTCTTCTATTTCTTTACACTGTTCATGTAAGAAGTCATTCTTATCTCTTCTAGCTATTCTCTCAAATTCTGCATTCAGTTGGGCGTATCTTTCTCCCTCGCCTTTCACTTCTTTCCTCAGCTATTTGTAAAGCTTCCTCGGACAGCCAGTTTGTTTTCTTGCATTTCTTTTTCTTTGGCATGGTTTTAGATATTACCTCTTATACAATGTTGTGAACCTCCATTCATAGTTCTTCAGGCACTCTGTCTAATTCCTTAAATCTATTTGCCACCTCTACTGTATATTCCTCAGGAATATGATTTAGGTCATACCTGAGTGGCCTATTACTTTTCCCTACTTTCTTCAATTTCAGCCTAAATTTTGCAACCAGAAGCTCATGATCTGAGCCACAGTCAGCTCCTGGTCTTGTTTTTACTGACTGTATAGAGCTTCTCCATCTTTGGCTGCAGAGCACATAGTCAATCTGATTTCTGTGTTGACCATCTGGTGATGTCCATGTGTAGAGTTATCTCTTGGGTTGTTGGAAAGAGTGTTTGCTATGACCATCGTATTCTCTTGACAAAATTCTACCAGCCTGTGCCCTGCTTCATTTTGTACTTGAAGGACAAACTTGCCTGTTGTTCTGGTTATCTTTTGGCTTCCTACTTTAGCATTCCAATCCCCCATGATGATAAGGACATCATTTTTGGGTGTTAATTCTAGAAGGCGTTGTAGGCCTTCATAGAACCAATCAACTTCAGCCTCGTCTGCACCAGTGGTTGGGGCATAGACTTGGACTACTGTGATATTGAATGGTTTGCCTTGGATTCAAATTGAGATCATTCTGTCATTTTTGAGATTGTATCCCAGTACTGCTTTTCCTACTCTTTTATTGACTATGAAGGCTACTTCATTTCTTCTGAGAGATTCTTGTCTGCAGTAGTATATCTGATGGTCATCTGAATTAAATTCACTTATTCCTGTCCATTTTAGTTCAATGATTCCTAAGATGTCGATGTTCAGTCTTGTCATCTCTTGTTTGACCACGCCCAGCTTACCTTGATCCATAGATCTTACATTCCAGGTTCCTATGGAGTATAGATCTTTACAGCATCGTACTTTCCTTTCACCACCAGATACATCTGCAATTGAGTGTCCTTTTGGCTTTGACCGAATTGCTTCATTCTTTCTGGCGCTACTAGTTCTAGCCCTTTGCTCTTCCCCAATAGCACATTGGACACCTTCCAACCTGAGGGGCTCATCTTCCGGCATCATATCTTTTTGCCTTTTGGTACTTTCCATGGGGTTTTCATGGCAAGGATAGTGGAGTGGGTTGCCATTTCCTTCCCCAGTGGACCACCTTTTGTCAGAGCTCTCTGCTATGACCTGTCTGTCTTGGGTGGCCTTGCACAGCATAGCTCATAGCTTCATTGAGCTACACAAGCCCCTTCGCCATGGCAAGGCAGTGATCCATGAAGAGGAACAGTCAGCTAGGCTCAAATATTTGTATCTTGCATTGGAAACTCAAGTCAGGACTAGTATTCTTTTCGTTTACCAGGTGGCCTACTGCTTGTCTCCTGCCGGAACTGCTGGAAGTCTCAAGTATGGTATTGAGTACCCCATTGCTGGTTGTCTTGACAGACTTTAGCATTCACGTTGAAGCTACCTGTGGGCTGGCTCAGAATGTCATGGTCATAACAAGTATGAGTCTCCCTCAGATAACATATTGTCGAGCACACAGTTTTGATCTGTTTTCTCTTTTGGATCAGGGGAACATGATCTGTGGATGGTGAGCCAGCCACAATTGCATAGATGAACTACCTTGTTAGATTCAACATTCAGGTTGTCTACAACTTCAACAGGCATGGCAGAGTGAGTTTGCCAGTCTGTCTTCGGAGATTGAGGAATTCAAATGGCAGATTTTTTTCCTACAGGCTCAGCTGGCAGTTCTGCTGAGACACTGGTCTTTGCTTGGAACAAGGGGTTGACCCAGGCTGTTGAAAATATCACTCCTGAATTTCCTAAACCCAGTGGTCAGGCTGTGTGAGCTCTTTGGCATTCTGCAAAATAGAGGGTGATGAAATAACATGGTCAATAATTAGATGTTGCTCAACTCTACCACTCATTTCCAGCTGTTTGTGATGGGAGGAGTTATGTACATTTGGACAAGTGTCTTGTGGTGGTTTGGGGATGGTTACAGGGGGAAATGTGGAGATGCTGTGACAGAAGAACCAACTACTCTTCTGTCGGTTCTTCTGAGGCTTGTGGCAAGGGGCGGCCTATAAATTTCCAAATAAATTTCCAAATAAATAAATACTCTGCATAGAAGTTTACAGTTGGTCTTAGATAGAGTCTCTCTGTACCTGAAGGATTAAGCGAGCAGTCTGGGAATTCTACTGGACTCATTGCAAACTGCAGAAACTCAGGCAGCTGTGGTGGCCAGGAATTCTTTTTACCAGTATCGACTGCTATGCTAGTTGCAGTTCTGTCTGCACCTTGCCTCAGTAACCCTGGCACAACTGCCCTCTAGGGTATTCTGCTGTAATGCACTCTATCTGGGCATCTATTTACAAATAGTTTAGGATCTTCAGTTGATACAGAAGGTTGGCAGGCCATGGACTCCTTAAATTTAAAGTACTGCTTTAACCCTCAGAGACTTAAACAATTATTTGAAAAACCTTCTTCACACATACCAACCTACCCATAAGCTGAGGTTCCCAACCAGAACCCTCCCTAAATAACCCAAGAAACAGCAGGCACAACAGAGTTTTGTTTATTTTGGCAGTGGGCTCATGATTAGGCACTTTCTTGACAACTGGGGTGCATCAGGGCCCATCCTAAGAACACATTTATTATTGGTGACTTTCACTGAAGGGTTTTTTTTAGACCTGGAGAGTAGACAGTATTTTAGGTTATTTTTGTAACTTTAAATATTTTACTATTGGTTCTTCCAACTTAATTCCAGTTTTATTTTTCGGTTACATAAAAATGATGACGACAATGATGACAACAATGGCTTCTTTGAATGTTCTAACTGTTAAAGGCCACCTGTGTTATAAACAAACACACATAGTGTTCCCTTGTCTGTCCTGCTTCTGCTTTCTTCATCTCCCTTCGTCACCTTTGTACTAGATCTTTTATGCTAGAGAGCTCAAGTTCCACAAAGACTGAGGGCATTAAATAAAAGAATGAACCTCGGTATGAAAATGCAAATAAGTATAGTATACAAAATGACACATTTTAATTAATCTTAAGCATGTTTACAGAGCCTCAACATTATTGTATCTGAAGCACACAGGACTATGAATTTTCACTTTAACAGCCTAATTCAATGTAGCTGCCCATAACCCTTTGATCTTGGAAGATTAGGGGCATCCAAAAATGAAAGAAGTGGAAGAAGTATGGAGGCAAAGGTTGCCTCCTTGCTCGTCCTGCCCTACAAATGACTTAGGAAATTTTGCCCTTGGGTGCAAGGAGAAGAGACTCTTTCTTTCCTTCCCCTACCCCAGTATGCCCACACACTTCTTGCCTGGGAGTTTCAGCTGGTGTGGGACTCTCCATGCTGGCTATAAGAGCAAGGGAAGGTGCTGCAGTGTCTAAGACCCAGCTCTGGCTTTGGAGCATGTCTCTAAGGTTGGAGTGAGGACTCCAACAACTCAGTGTGGTGTAGTGGTTAAGAGCATGGGACTGGGACTCAGGCGATCTGGGTTCTAGTCCCTGCTCAGCCATGGAGCCAACTGGGTGACTTTGGGCCAGTCACAGACTCTCAGCCCAACCTACCTCACAGGGTTGTTGTTGTGGGGATAAGATGGAGGAGGAGAATGATGTAAGCTGCCTTGAGCCCTTTGTAGGAAAAAGGCAGGATATAAATAAATAATAATAATAATAAAAAACTCCCGTGGCCATCCAGGCTCTCTCTAGTAGCCATAGGAATGCACCCTTGAATGCATCAGTGCTGAAATAAAATCAACGTATTATGCCATACTTTATCATTTCTAGCACCTACAAACATAAAGTACCCTTTTTGGAAGGCAGTTCCTCCCTATACATTTTAAATCACATGTATCTTTCCTAATGGGAAGCTGGTCAATCTGCAAGTGGCTACTGTCATAAACAATTCAACAGACCAGCACAAGGCACAAATCCCTTGTGTTGGAAACATTGCTACAGTTACTATGAATTACCAAATAATCTTGAGAATATTCAAAAATGAGCCTTAGAAACTTTTTGCAATTTTTTGGCTTCCTCAGTCTTTTTGGAGTTGCATGCCTTCTACTGAAATCTCAAATGACACACCTGATTAAGTCTAACACAACAATAAGAAAGTTAACTTATTTTCTCTTTAGATGATCTTATAATCCACAGCCTATGTTTTGGAGTATAAATTCTAGCATAGGCAGATGCAAGATGAAGTCCAAGGCACATGGAGGTCATCAGGCTGAGGAAGGCTCTTCTAAATTATGCATATTTTAAAGCGTGTGTGCATGGTATTACTGCTTTTTGGATCCTTTTAATATAATTACAGATGCAAAAAGATCCATTATCATCTCTTCTTTCAGTCCCAGACTTCTTATGCAAAATGGAGGAACACTGACACTTTAGTCACAGCTTATCTTAAATTGCAAAGTATAATCTATAAATGTTTAACAACAACACAGGTGGCAATCCTCTCCTTACAAGGGAGTGAGTTCCACTGAGCTCTGAGACTTACACTTGAATTAGCATGCAAAGGATTCCACTGAAAGTCCATATACATAGATTGAGGAGAGACAGAATGCTTGTGTCTGCTGGGGTACAAAAATCAGAAAGAGCCTTAACGCAGTCAGCCAATTAGCCTTCTGTTGCAAAATCCAACCCAGCTGCTGGGCACCCATCATGAACTGCCATGTTAACCCAGCTGATTTATATATGGTGTGAAATGAAGGATCTGTCTAAAGAGAATGAAACACAGACATCCAATATGTTTATGAAAGAGGATGGTAATTGGCAGTTCCATTGGATTGGTTTGATTTGGTAATCTGTGAGGATCCAGACATTACCCATACTCCACAAAAAGGCATCACAGAGTTTTTGTATACCCTTTTGTCCTAAGTCAACATTCTAAAAAAGACAACCCCCCCCCTCAAATTTGTATTCTTCTAAATTACAATATATTTTAATGATACTGTAAATAAATACTGTAGGGTTACTAAAAAACCCAACTTTTTGTGTAGTTGTATAAGACCATGTGTCAATATAATGAATATATGGCAGGAATATTAATTTCTATTAATATCCTAACTGGGCTGCATCAGACATAAAACAATTTTTTTTCAGTGGGCAGCTTGATCCACAGTAGAATATTTTTCTAACAAACGTGTTTAGGATTGCAGCTTGAGTTCTTAAATATTCATAGGTCTGTACTATGAATAAGCTCTGCAATATATAAACTATTTATTAGTTATTAGATTAGATTAGTTATTAGAATCAAGAGTCTAGAATGTAAATACATACACCTTATTGAGCATTGATATAACACTGGGTTGGACCTAGACTTATTCTGAGTTAAAGTAGAGATGGACAAATCTATTTTATCTAGTTTCTACAATTTCTGAACTTTTTAATGCACAAGTTTTTTCTGTCCTGTTCCACAGGCATCTGTTATTTTTGGTAAAATGTTTGCATCAAAATTTGTACACATATGTATCTGCATTTCTGTAGCTGTATACCCTTTTTTCTGTGTTTCTTCTAATGCATGCAATTTATACACATTTTTCCTAATGTATTTCTCTGTAGTTTGATCAGAGGACTGCAATCTGTGTCAATTTGGAGCTGTGTAAAAATGGAAGAATAGTCTTTTAAATCACATATTTGTTTGGGAAGAGTGAATTAAATCAGAATGTCCTGAAAGGTGAACTAAACAAATTGTCTCCCATCCTTAATTTAGAGTAGACCTACTTAATTACAATTGAGTTTACAGTAAATATGACTAATTCTGGATACCAGCCATTGCATCAAGCAGTGCTTCTACCTTTTTCCAGAAGATGACTAAGGCCACCAGACTCCCTGGAGGCTGGGTTGTTAGTGAGCACAGTATGTGAAACAGCAGAACATGATTACTGGTACATAGGTTTACACTAGGACATAATGCAGACCTGAAGAAAGGTGTTTTAACTTATTATTTCCATTATTTTTGGTGCATGGGTGCATGGGTGAATTTGTAATTACCTTAAATCTTCTAGTGTTCTCTCTAAGCTGGAATTTGCCTTTTTAAAAGAAATCATTTCAGCACCAAGCAAAAAGTTTTCTTTTCCAGACATTTTAATAATTGATTTTGTATTATCATAAATTTATGATGTTATTATTTATTTATTTATTTATTAAAACATTTCTATGCCACCCCATCACAATAAAGCCTCGGGGCGGCTTACAACAGTAAATTAAAAACATACACATCGTTTAAAAAACCAACCTACCCCACCCCCTGGTGCATCTCGGCAAAAACCCCTTAGAAAACAATCTAAATTAACAATATAACAACAAAAGACAAATTAACAGTTAAAATATGATATAAATAAAAAGATCTTTGCCTGGCGCCGAAAAACAAATAATGACGGTGCTAGGTGGACCTCTCTGAGGAGCACATTCCATAGACAGCATGCCACTGCAGAGAAAGCCCTCCTCCGGGTACTCACCCTCTTAATCTCATTCACTGAGGGTTCCGAGAGGAGGGCCTCTGTTGCTGATCTCAGGGGGCAGGAGGGCATATATGGGCATAGGCACTCCATTAGGTATCCAGGTCCCAAGCCGTTTAGGGCTTTATAGGTCAAAACCAACACCTTGAATTGGGCCCGGACTTCAATCGGGAGCCAGTGGAGCTGACGGAGAACTGGGGTTATATGAGAATAACACCCAGTCCCCGTCAGCAACCTGGCAGCTCTATTCTGCACCAATTGAAGTATCCGGACTGTCTTCAAGGGCAGCCCCACGTAGAGCGCGTTACAGAAATCTAATCGGGAAGTCACCAATGCGTGTGTCACTGTCGCTAGACAGTCGTAGTCTAGAAAGGGACGCAGCTGATGTATCAGCTGATGTATCAGCCGAAGCTGTAGGAAGACACTCCTCGCCGCTGCTGCCACCTGGGCATGTAATGACAGCTCTGGGTCGAGGAGCACTTCCAAGCTGCGGACCTTGTCCTTTAGAGGGAGTGCAACCACATCCAGGACAAGGCCCAAGGCCTGAACCGCCCACCAACAGGACCTCCGTCTTGTCTGGATTGAGCTTCAGTTTATTGGCCCTCATCCAGCCCATTACCTTGGCCAGACACCAGTTCAGCACAGCCACCGCCTCACCTGGATCAGTAGAAAACAAGAGGTAGAGCTGGGTATCATCAGCATACTGATGATTCCGCAGCCCACACCTCCTGATGACCTCTCCTAGCGGTTTCATGTAGATGTTGAATAGCAAGGGGGACAAAATGGACCCCTGAGGTACTCTATGGCATAGCTGCCATGGCACAGAGCCATAGTCCCCCAGCACCACCTTCTGAGATCGGCCATTGAGATAGGAGCGGAACCACCGCCAGACGGTGCCTCCAACTCCCAATCCCGCTAGCCTAATAGAACATACATTGCATAAATAAATAAATAAATAAATAAAATTACATTAATGTTCTCAGGGACTGGTGCTTGTGGCACTTTTGTCAATTGGCTACTTTTTTGTTGTTACTATTACAGTCTGTTTGTTTTTCATTTTCCAGGGTAATGCTAAATGGAAACACTTTCCTCCCTGCCCTGTTCCAATTTTCTCTTCCTTTTGCTTTCCCCTTCCTTTCCCCATATTGTCTTATACTTAAAGAATAAGGGTTTCATGTAGATGAGGAAAATCCTTAAGCAAAAATTGGATAAAATACAAAAATTACATTAAAATAATAAATAAAACGAAAAGGTACTGTCACACATGTCATTTCACAGACCTGCACTGGTGGATCACCACAAGACATAGCGGAGAAAAGCAAGGTCACCCCAAACTGCTCTGCCAGCAGCTGTATTTGCATGAGCTCTGATACTGAGGAGGTAATTTTTGATGAATTGAGATGGCTCAGCCTTCTACAGCTGTGCTATACCATTGTAGAAGATGGCTTGCTTTGAGGTCAGTGACAAGCTGCTATGACTCTAGATGAATGTTCTCACAATTGTGGAGGAGGGGGGGGGTAAACATGCAAGATGGAAAATAAGGCATATGGCTGAAACCACCCACTTGGCAAAGCACTGTGATGCCACAGGATGGCCCTGGGTGGCAACTGAATAAACAAGGAGATCTTCCGAGCATTGATGTTCTGTACAGGTGGGATTGATTGTATCCTCGTGCCCTCTTAATTTTGCAGGAATGAAGTTTGACCTTTGGTAGGGACATGGGTTGAGGTGGGAAAGTTGGTAGTAGAGTATCCTGAACTAAATGAAACTGTGAAACTAGGGGAAAAAAGAACTATCTGGGCATAAGAGTATCTTACAAAGGGGAAAAATGTACTTCTTGGTGGAGAAAAACCAGTAATGTTGGCTATGCCTTTGGGCACACTTGTGCTTTGTGTTGAACTAATAGAAATGACACCTTCATTGTGAGGCACTTAAGGTCTACATGGCCATGAGCTGCACCTGTAACACCAAATTGGCCAAAGCTGGAATAGTTGGTGGAAAGAGACAGAAAAGTTCTTTAAGGATCTGGTCCAGAAAAGGATCTGGACAGACTATGGAAGTGGGTCAGGGACAACAGGATGGTGTTCAATGTGGAGAAGTGCAAGGTCTTGCACTTGGGGCATAGGAATGGCTGCATAAGTACAGGTTAGGGAGCAAGTGGCTGGAGAGCAGCACTTGTGAAAGGAACCTCGGGGTGCAGGCTAAACATGAGTCAGCAGTGTGATGCAGTGGTTAAGAGGGTGGACACTACCTTTGATTGCATAGCCAAAAGTGTGGCTTCTAAATCAAGAGAGGTATTACTACCACTCTATATGACTCTGGGCATGTCGTGAGCAGAGCCGGCTGGAGCTGGGGGTCAGACTAGATGGCCTGGGAAGCCCCTTCTGACTCGCTGTTTCTATGTTTCTATGAAATAGTTAATGTGAGTGTGTAAGAAGTGATAAAAAGTCTCAAAATATTGTTGCAGTTCGGTGATATTATTGCTAGGCAGAGTCTGATGAATGAGAGTGATGAATGAGAGATCGAGAAAAGATGGAAGCCAACTATACACAGGATGAGAAAAGCCAGAAATATCTCATTTGGTAGCATAGGATGCCTAAGTGGAAGGGTTGCATAAAACAGTCATTACCTCCAAATTCTGTAGAGAATTGGTTAGGTAGCCCAAGTGTCATGCAGTGAAGCATAGGGTCTCCAGGATGGGGTGTATGATCTCTTCTTTGTTCATTGTGAGGAGGTCTGGGATTTGAGAGAGTTGGAGAAAAGTGCTGTTGGACAGAATAATGTTATAAGCCATCTGCATCTTGGCGACCTTGAGGTCATTTGAATTCAGTGGATTCCATTGTCCTCTATCTTGTTCACCACCTCAAAGGCAAAATTTTTGGTTGTAGGCTCAGAGTGATGGCTGAAGCTGTCATTAAATTAAGCACTGTCACTCTGATAGTGGGAATAGTTGTCTTGGAACACTTTCTATGATAGGATGCATTGACAGAAGCCAAGAGAGCACCAGGATTGGCTTCTTGCAAATGGATGCTGAAGCAGTAGGGATGCATCGAAACTCTCTAGAATCCACCCCTTGAGCATTCACAGACATTGCTTGGCCTGACTTGGAAATTGAGCCAACCTGAAAGGAAGTTCGTAAATGCTAGCAGAACAAAGGCTGCACAACCAACAACCTTCTTCAGCATCAGGTGCAGCAGCACAAACAAAGGCTTGATTCCTGGTGAAGGCCATGCAAATGCTGCGTGTTGTGTGAATGTTGGGTGCACTCCTCAGGGACTTGAACTCACAGGGGCACTGGAGTCCAGGGGGCTGAGTCCAGGGATCTGACAGGTTCCTACCCCCAAAATGGATTCCTCAGAGATACCTGTGAGGCAGTATGTAGGACCAGTTCAGCATGGCTGTATCCTCTGCCTTGAGGGCTTCTTCCCACAACAGGACATTAGAGCATGCCATTCCATTTTTCCTAGCCTGCTTTGTAAAGCCTTGGCAGGAGGTATGGGAATTCAAAGTAGAGTGTCCATCAATCATCGGTATTTTCCTGCTATAGTGAGTACAGTTCTTGAAGAGGCCTTGGAAGCCATGGGCAATGAAGGGGGAAAAGGGAAAGAAAACATCAGAGAAAATATAAAAGAAGGAAAGAGGAAGGAACAGAATTTTGCTCAGAGTTGCAGGAGGTGATGAAAAGTTAGGCACAAGCAGTGGATAAAATAGAGTGGTGGTCAGATCATGGCACAGAGGAACTTGGAGGAACTCCCTGCTAAAATTGTGTTCAGCTGTGGAATATTCCAAAGCACTGTTCTGCACAGATGCGTGACCCAGCACATGTAAGGCACAGAGACCATGATGAACCATGGGTTAATTTTAGGGATGGATGCATCTGACAAGTTTGATTCTGCTCAGTTTCTTCTTTTTCCGATTTTGTTACACCCCACTTCTGTATTAGTTTGCAATTTTCTTGAAAAGCCAGCATGGAAATTCATACATGTGAACATGCATTTCTCCTATTATACCAATCTATTTAAACATTTTTTTCCAAATGTGTATTTTGTATTCAGTGTTAGAAATTCAGTGCTGGAGGTCAGACTGGATGGCCCAGGAGGCCCCTTCTGACTCGTTCTGTTTCTATGTTTCTAAATGTGCCTATTTCCCCCAAATTACTTCCCCTCTGTATTTTGTATGCATTTCTTCCTTTTATGGACATTTTTGTGTTCATATTTTGATTTGTGAATTGCATCACACACTTTTGAAACATGAGAATATCACCACATTCAAGAGTATCACCACATTCAAGAGTATCACACATTCAAGTTCAAGTGTATATTTGGTAAGTTAACATTAAAATGTGAACCCAACTAATTTATCCCTGGATAAGATTAATGACAATATTTCTTTGGTATTATGAAACACTGTGGTTTTTATGATAATATATGTAAACTGTCAATCAAAGAAGTAGGAAGAGAATAGCTATGAAAGGTTCTATTTCCATGGTTGCTTCAGAAGTTGGTTGTAGTTATAGCTGAAGCAGAAGTGAAAGGCTTGATTTGAACTAAGATCACTTGGTCATTCACAGCACCCAGCATAGCAGGAAACACCTTTTAAAAAGTACTGTTGGTTTCTAAAAGGCTGAGTGCAGGAAGATTACTAGTTCAGCTTTACAACAGTCAACTTACTCGTATTCTATCGCTTTTCAGAAAACTGCAGAGGGCTATCACAGTTTGCACACAGGCTCCTAGCTGCATAGTGCTGCTGTTTCTTTGCTACTGAACCCACAGTCTCAGTCAGGACTGCATTATTTTACTGTTACAGAAGTTGTAGGGTGGCAACACAGCCATGGGGCCCATGCTGTAGTGTGCTTCTTTTGGAATTTCAATTGCTAGCATCACCTTGTTCTGCACTCCATTAAGAAGATTGTCTTGCTAATAACAGAGTATTTGCTTCCTCCTTCCAAACCATGCATACAACAACCAAGAAGAAGAATCTGTCTAATTTGGTCATTATTCACTGTGAAAGAATACAGGTGCAAAATGAATGTATGCGGAGTGATGATGACACTGTCTGACGGTGCTACAGATGGTGTGATCTCGATTTCTGTATAAAGGACAACATTTGGTGCATCAGAGATAGGGAGGGCAGAGCCAAATACTAGATACCCATGGAAATAATCCCAAGTACTAGACTACTATCCTGAATATCCAGAATATTATCTGAGGTCCAGCCTTGGTCAAGGTCTAGTGTTTAGCAATGACATTATCACCATGTGCAAGGCTGTGCTTGCCGACCATGCCCACTGTACTACCCTTCCTATGTTTCAGGTTGCTCATCAGAGAAGACAGGGAAGCATGCATTGTGGCCTGTGAGACTCTGAAGCTTTGCTTCCATGAGACTCCCACAAGTGGATGAGTGGTGAGAGCCTGAGATTCTGCTGCAACCTTCAGGCTTTGTATCCATCCCACCCTGCTACCTCTAGTAAGTAACATGAAGAGGAAAGACATCTATGACCCCAAGTTGATGCCTGATACTACAGTCTTAAATCTTTGGAGTGTAGCAATGCTATCAATTTGCATCGGGTACTGAAGTCCTCTGTATGGCTCAGTCTGGATCCACTTTAGACCAGATCCCAGAATGTTGAGGTCTACTCTGAAATGAATCCATGGAGAAAAAACACCTAGAAGCTTAGATATATGTAACTTAAGAACAAAATTTGAGATAAATTTCCTTTACTCCAGCAATGACCAATTGATTTTTTTGTTGAATTATACAGGGTGTGAGGTGCTATCTAGGGTTTCCTCAGCTCCTTGGAATTATGGCTAGTGCCAGGAGTCAGCATCAGTGGGCACATGCCAATGACTCCATATTGGTAGGAACCACACTGTTGTTCCCTGGAACCACCTGCTTCTTTAGAGGAAAAGGTCAGAAGACCATTGTGATCACAAGGAGGCAGTGGTGTATGACTACCCTCCCCTCCTGTCTGGGTTTTCCTTGCATAGCCATTCTTGTCCTTCATTTCTTTTCCATTGGGACCTGAGTTTGGCCTGCTGCCTATTGCTGTTTTTCCACTGTCTGTTGTCTAGTGTGTTTAAAATTTTCCACGAGAAGCTTGATAATTAATTTTGTTTTTGGATAGTCTTAGGTGTAATTTACATGTCAGCTGAGATCTGGGAAGGACACTTAATTATCTGTTGTCCACCTTTCAAATATCTGGATAGCTGTTATTGTTTGGATGAGTTTGAACTACACATGACCTGACAACTAGGTGGCCCTGGGCAGTACCTCTGCCAACTTGAAAGTGCTGTTTACCACCTAATAGGCTAGCCATGGACAACTGTGTGGTATGGAAATGCCAAAATGCCTTTATGGGCAGCCTTTAAGATTTTTTCCCCCAATTAGTTATGTGCAAAATATATAGAATGTGTCTAGCTTACTGGGAGCAGGTACTCCTATTGATCAGTATTATGGGAAATATCAAAATGCTGTGTAAGGGACTGTTTACCAACATTGGTCTGGGAATTGAGACATCGCTGGACAGCTGTCCCGATGCCCTCACTGCTGATCCACCACTGCTGCTGGGACACACCTGGGCTAGGATGCTGCTGCCGCTGCTCTCCCCAACACCAGCAAGGCCTCCACGGTCCCACACACACTCCCTCTCTCCCCCACCTCTCCGCACAGGTGGCAGCTGTGCTGGGCATGGCGGGCGGCATGAGTAGAGTGTGTGGGTGGGGCAGACGGAGCTCTTTTCTTGCTGGCTGCGGCCAGGGCCAGCGGTCTTGGGATGATGGCCAATAGGCAGGCTGTTTGAGGCCATGAGGGGCCTGGGTTTTGGTCCTTTTTTTTCCTTTCTTTCTTTTTTCTTTTTCTTTTCCTTTTCCTTTTTGTCTGGTTGTTATTGTTCATTTGTGGCAACTGTGTTATTTGCTTTTAATTTGGGATGATTTTACCTGGGGAGCAGGTGGGCACCACCATTGGGGTGGTGATGGGTAGGGCAAGATATAGCGCTAGGGGTCTAACAGGCCTGCATAGGAGAAGGAGGGACTGATGTTTGATACCAGTCCCCTCTTCTGGTTATTCCCCCGACCAGAAGGTTCCTGGCAGCAATATCAGCTGCCCCCCGGGCCTGACAGTGTTGCTGTTAAATGCCAGGTCGGTCCATAATAAAACATCTGTCATCCATGATTTGATCATGGATGAGGGGGCCAACCTGGCATGTACAGTGGTACCTTGGTGATTGTGGTCATCTCACCACTTGGGGTGTGTGGGGGGGGGGAGATGGCTGCGAACTTGGTCACCACCCAATGTGGAGTTCGCGACCCAAGTCAAAACTTTCATGAAATTTTTGTTCGCGACCTGATTTGTTTGTGAACTGAGGCATTTGTGCGCCGAGGTACCACTGTATTACTGAGACCTGATGGGGAGAAGGGGGAGATGTCTCCCTCATGCAATTGTGCCCACCCGGATATCTTGTGCAACATTGATCACACCCAGAGGGGAGGGGAGGAGGAATCAGTCTGGTTCACCTAGGCAGTATTTCCCTTGCGAGGCTTCCTGTCCCTTCGAGACCGGGTCTTGAGTGTTTGTACCTGGTGTTGGGTGACTGAGACAGATTAGGGACTCTGCTGGTGTACCATCCACCCTTCTGCCCAGCAGACTCCCTACCTGAGCTGACAGAGATCATCTCAGACCTGGTGTTGAGGACCCCTAGGAGGCTGGTCCTGGGGGACTTCAATATCCATGCCAAAGTGGATCTGTCTGGGGTGCCTCAGGACCTCATGGCTTCCATGACAGCCATGGAGCTGTATCAACATGTCACCGGCCCAACCCATGAAAAGGTCACATGCTTGACCTGGTTTTCTCGACTGGATGGGAAGAGGGTGGCCTGGAAGTGAGAAACTTGATCTTAACTCCTCTGTCATGGTCAGACCACTTCCTCGTGAGGTTTGAGCTTGGGTCTGATCTTTCCCTCCAGAAGGGTGTGGACCCTATTAGGATGGTCCATCCCCAGAGCCGGATGGATCCAGATGGATTCCTGAGGGCTGTGGAGAATTTTCCGGCAGATAAAGCTGGCACTCCTGTTGATGTCCTGGTTGACTTGTGGAATAAGGAGATGACCAGGGCAATTGACATGATCGCTCCTAAGCATCCTCTCCCACCTAGCAGAACCCACTCAGCACCATGGTATACGCCTAAGTTGCGGGTGATGAAGCAGACTGGAAGACGATTAGAGCACAGGTGGAGGAAATCTAGGGACAAATCTGACTGAACACACTTATGTGCACATTATTGTGCCTATGCCACCTATTGTGGTGGTGAGGGCAGTGAAGAGGCAGTTCTCCGCTTCCACAGTGCCATCTGGCAGAGTTTTTCCGAGTGGTGCGAGGCCTGATACATTCTGGCCAGGAGAAGGAAGTAGTCATACCTTCGCCAGCCTGCTGTGACAACTTTGCCCAGCACTTTAGGGAAAAAATTGCTCAGATTTGCCATGATCTGGACTCCACAGCTGATTTGAATCCAGTATCGGAGGTGTCCAGAGCACCGTCAGGTCCATCATTATTGGATGAGTTTCAGTTATTGCAGCCTGATGATGTGGACAAGGTGCTTGGAATGGTATGTCCTACCACCTGTCTCCTGGATCCTTGCCCCTCTTGGCTACTTAAAGAAGCCAGTTACAGGATTGGTCCCTGGGTCTGGGAGGTTGTCAATGCCTCCCTGAGGGAAGGCCGTGTCCCTACCCCCTTGAAGGTGGTGGTGATCTGGCCTATCCTGAAGAAGGCATCCCTGGACCCAGAGGTGGCTACCAATTTTAGACAGGTGGCCAACATCCCGTTTCTGGGCAAGGTGTTAGAGCGGGTGGTGGTGGGACAACTCCAGACACTCTTGGATGAAACAGATTATCTGGACCCATTTCAGTCCAGTTACAGATCTGGTTATGGCACTGAATCTGTCTTGGTTGCCCTGTACGATTACCTGTGCAGGGAGAGGGACAGGGGGAGTGCATCCCTGTTGGTTCTCCTCTCAGCGGCTTTCGATACCAACGACCATGGTATCCTTCTGGATAGGCCAGCCAGGTTAGGAGTAGGAGGTTCTGCTTGGCAGTGGTTCCGCTTCTACCTGGCTGGCTGACTCCAGAAGGTGGTGCTGGGGGACTATAGCTCTGTGCCATGGCAGTTGTGCCATGGGGTTCCTCAGGGCTCTATTTTGTCCCCCATGCTTTTCAACATCTACATGAAACTTCTGGGAGAGGTCATCAGGAGGTTTGGGCTGCAGTGTCACCAGTATGCTGATGACACCCAGCTCTACCTCTTGTTTACATCTACTCCAGGTGAGGTGGTGACTGTGCTGAACCAGTGCCTGGCTGAGGTAATAGACTGGATGAGGGCCAAAAAACTGAGCCTTAATCCAGATAAGACGGAAGTCCTGTTAGTGGGTGGATCGCAGTTTCAGGTAAATGACTTTGACCTTGTCCTGGACGGTGTAGCACTCTCTCTAAAAGACAGGGTCCGCAGCTTGGGAGTGCTCCTTGACTCAGAGCTGACACTAGAATCCCAGGTGGTGGTGGTGGCTAGGAGTGCTTTCCTACAGCTTCGGCTGATCCACCAGCTGCGCCCTTACCTGGCCAAGCACTGCCTAGCAATGGTGATTCATGCTCTGGTAACCTCCCAGTTGGATTATTGTAATGTGCTCTACATGGGGCTGCCCTTGAAAATGGTCTGGATACTTCAGCTGGTACAGAACAGAGCTGCCAGGCTGCTGATGGGGACCGGTCATTATTCTCATATAACACCAATCCTCTACCAGCTACACTGGCTTCCGGGTCCAATTCAAGGTGCTGGTTTTAACCTATAAATTCCTGATTGGCTTCGGACCAGGATACCTGAAGGAGCGCCTCTTCCTTAACATGCCCTCATGCCCCTTAAGATCTGTGGGAGAGGCTCTGCTCCGGGAGCCCTCTTTAAAGGAGATAAAAAGAACATCTACCTGGAGCAGGGCCTTCTCTGCAGTGGTGCCCAGATTATAGAATGCACTCCCTAGAGAGGTGTGCCTGGTGCCGAGTTTATATTCTTTTTGGCGCCAGGTTAAAACTTTTTCATTTAATTGCTATTTTAAAACCTAATATTTTATTGTTAACAGTCGCTCTTTTTGTTTTTTGTTTTTGTTTTTATATAATCTTTTATGGAATTTGTTATTTTTTAAATTGTTTTTAATTGTAAGCTGTCCTGAGATGCTGAGGCATGGGGTGACAGCATATAAAATTTTTTAAAAAATAAATAAAGGTTGGATATTATATAAGAATCTTCCTGAGAGTAAAACCTCAACACAGACCTAGCTGCAGAAGAGACTGTAAGCCAGCTGGGAGTTGGTTTGCTGCCATTTTTTCCAGGGGCTACTGGTAGAAGAAGGCACATAAGCCTTGTACCTACCATGTTTTCATAACCCCTTTCTATAGTCCACTAATAAAGCTCTTCAGTTTTTACCCACAGCTGTGCTTATTGCCTCAGGGTCCAAAAGAGAACCTCTGCCACTGGCAGAACAGGCCCTGCTGCTCTTGCTTGCTTTTGTTGCCTCTTTGGGGATGATGGGCATGGAGTGCTCAGGACAGTCAAATGCTGCTGCTTGAGAATTCTTATTCATCTGAACAGAAAGCTTTTCAATCAGGAGAAAAATATTTTGGTCCCGGGTGTTTCAACCAGAAGGAATCTTTTCCTCCTGCCTTCTTTCCATTTTTAAACCTAATTTAGGAATAGAAATCCTCTATACCTACAAAGTTTCTACATCTGTTTCCAATCTAACCAGACACCAAAATGTTCACATTTCCTTCAAATAAGGTGGGGGGGGGGGGTCTATTAAAATATTTAACAAAATGATGGCTTCTTGAAACTCAAAACAATTTTATTTATTTTTCCACTTGAAAATGTATGCTGGGGTTTTATTTTAAGATTTAATTATAGATTAAATGAAAGAGCATGAGGTTAAGAACAGTACCATTCCTTGTTTGCTCTATTTAAGTTTTGCTCTTCCTATTCTTCTACAGGTTTCTTCCTTCTTCCAGCGATCTGACTTTTGCAGGTTTTCTTGAGCTTCTCCTTTTATGAAAAACACAAAATCCCTTAAATAATATTGAAAGGGCAGTATCAAATAATTCATTAGCACTAGTGTAAATTATATTGCTCTAAGGGCTCTCTAGTTCAATGCCAATAGCATTAGCTTTCAAGACAGCTTTTTTGAAGGATCACATTACTGTTGTTAGATGTCCCTTACATGTAATGTAACATACTTAGTGTGTGTCTGACAGGATACTATCCCCAAATCGGGTAGGTAGACTGGTGCTCTCCTCATGCATTAGACTGCAACTCCCAGAACCCTCAGCCAGCACAGCCAAAGGTTAAAGATTATGGGACTGGATATCTGAAAGTCACCAAGTGCCTCTACTTGCCCCACATTGTTATTTTCATCAGGACTGTATAACTGTAGGAAAATCTACATGCCAGTTCACACGTAGAGTTCCCATGGATACAGATGACTCTGTTCTTCAGAGAACCACCTTCCATGAGTAGACTGACAAACACAAGGGAGGCCAGGAATGGGGCTGGAGCAAAGCAGGTTGCTTACCTGTAACCGATGTTCTTCGAGTGGCCATCTGTGCAGTCACACATATGGGTACTGCGCCTGCGCAATGCCTTTGGCTGGAGATTGCAAACTAACGGCTTTTGGCGGGAAAACGCTCTGCTCCCTCCTCCTCTGACTATAAGTAGCGGAGCGCTCGCCATTTTGTTCAGTCTTTGCAACCAAACGTGCGCCTCCACATGGCTAACCGGAAGAATTAACTAGGTGCGAAGGATAGGTACTGACAAGAGATAGGTAGTTGGTACTGACGAGAGCATCCACTCACCGACACCGAGCAGGGCCGGTGGGTGGGTTGTGTGACTGCACAGATGGCCACTCGAAGAACATCAGTTACAGGTAATCAACCTGCTTTTCTTCGTCGTGGCCTCTGTGCATCACACATATGGGTATACTAACAAGCTTACCATTAAAGGAGGAGGGAAGGTGTCTTTATTGAAGAATCGATGAGAGGACAGCCCTTCTGAAGGAGCAGTCCTGACGAGCGCGAACATCGAGATGATAATGCCTGGCAAATGTGCAAGGGTTCGCCCAAGTAGCAGCCTGACATACATCATCCAGTGGGACTCCCGATGCAAAAGCAGATGAAGCAGCAACAGCTCTGGTCGAATGACCCCGAGGAATGGCAGGAAGATCAAGCTTGGCAAGCTGATAGGACAAGGTGATAGTATGAACTATCCATTTTGAGAGTCTCTGTGGAGATATCGTAGAGCCCTGATCTACTGTGGAATATTTAACAAAAAGTCTATTTGTGGGTCGAATGGACTCAGTTCTAGACCTATAAAAAGCCAAGCAGCTACGAACATCGAGGGAATGTAGTGATCGCTCAAGAGGGCTTGCTGGTGATGGGAAGAATGCCGGTAAAACAATGTCCTGTCCTAGATGAAACGAAGTAGCCACTTTTGGCAGGAAAGAGGGATCAAGTCTCAGAACAACCTTCTCCTTGAAAAAGTTCAAGTACGGAGGGTCTATACAGAGGGCACAGAGCTCACTGGACCGTCGAACGGAGGTGATTGCAACAAGAAAGGCTGTTTTCCATGACACGAGCCGTAGATCAACAGTTGCTAACGGTTCAAAGGGAGCTCTTGTTAAAGCTTGTAGGACGACAGAGAGGCTCCAGGTAGGCATCACTGGTCGTATTATAGAATTAAGGTTGTGAAGTCCTTTGAGGAACCTCTTAACAAGAGGATGGAAGGAAATGGAAGAGCCATCCACGGACCCTGGATGATAGGCAATTGCCGCCATATACACTTTAATTGAAGAAGGTTTAAGCTCAGAACGATGGAGGTCTAACAGGAAATGGAGGATCTGAGGTATGGAAGATTGCAGTGGAGAGAACGAACGAGATTCGGCAAAGCTGGAAAAACGCTTCCATTTAGCTGCGTAAGACTTCCATGTGGAGGGCTTTAAAGCAGAGTCTATGATATGCTGGATGGAAGAATCCAAGGTTGCCGGATCCGATGAGACAGTGGTCAGGGCCGACAATATAGCTGGAACCGAAAAGGCAGCCGCGCTAGAAGAAGATTCCGAGCATATGATCGGAACAGCAGAAGCAGCCATCGGTACCGATGGGAAGGCAGAATCTATCAGATTCGCCAAGCTGTCAGATTCAAGGATCTCAGATCCGGATGTCGAAGCGTACTTCCTTGTTGAGTTATGAGGTATGGAAGCAGAGGAAGAGGATGGTATTCTCTGTGAGAGATCATGAGAAGGGTAGCAAACCATGGCTGGCATGGCCACCAAGGGGTGATTAGTATCCCTGAAGGTCGATCTCGCACTATCTTCGCTACGACCTTCATTATGAGTGGGATTGGTGGGAAAGCGTAAAAATGTAGATTGGTCCAAGACAGCATGAAAGCATCCCCTAGGGATCCGAGGCCGATCCCTGCCCTCAAGCAGAATTGGTCACACACTTTGTTCTGTTGAGTGGCGAATAGGTACACGTCTGGAAACCCCCAGCGATGAAAGAGCTGGTCGCACATCAGGGGATGCAGTTCCCACTCGTGGGAAACAAGTATGTGTCGGCTGAGGAGATCTGCTTGGACGTTGTGTACGCCAGCCAGATGTATCAAAGTGATATCTCGGGGAATGCACCAATCCCAAATTCGCAGTGCGAGTCTGGCTAGGGTTGGAGACGTTGTTCCCCCTTGCTTGTTCAGATAAAAAACTGTTGTGGTATTGCCTGATGTTATCTGAACGACCCGATGATGAAGGAGATCCTTGAAAGAGTGAATGGCATTGAATACTGCTAAAAGTTCTAGGAAGTTGATGTGTTTCGTGGATTCGAGATGATTCCACGTGCCCTGGGTACGAAGACCATTGCATACTGCTCCCCGAGAGGGAAGCGTTGGTGGTAACTGTTATCAATGGAGATGGTTGTCGAAAGGGGACTCCAACAGCTAGATTGGCGCGTACTGTCCACCAGAGAAGAGAGTGAAGAACCGAGGATGGGATCCGAATCGGTTTTGACTGTGGGTTCCTCTGTGGGTGGAACAGCTTGTTGAAGAACAGCTGTAGAGGGCGGAGGCGAAGTCTGGCGTGTGGCACCACTGGTACTGACGCCGCCATATGGCCGAGCAGTCTCTGAACAGATCTTGCAGGGACCGTCGCGTCGCATCGCATCCGAAGAACATGTCGAACGAGTATGTCTTGTCTGTCGCAGCCATAAAGTATGGTGGTGCCAAAGAGGAGGAGTCAGCTGGCGAGAGGGAGCGGCTGTTGTCCCAGTGGGAGGGCATCGAGGAGACCCTCCTTGGGTCACTTGGGTGTGGTCGGTCCTGAGGGGAAGAGAATCGGCCCCGAGGCTCTGGGTAGTATCCCACTGATGGGGGCTCATGCCAGAGTTGATAGGACGGATGATGCCAGCCTTCCATAGGTTGATCAACAGATCGGCTCCGTCGGCCCCGAGGCGGAGAGATATCAGCGTCCGCCGAAGTCGGGGGCATCGGTGTCGGGGACTGTGCCCGTGGAGGGGAGTCCTGGATCTCCCCATATGATATCGAGCCCCTCGGGAGCGGCTGAGGTGGTTCAGATGGACGGTCCGCCATTCGTCGAGGGTCACCTTGTGGGGTGACCCTCATGGCCTCCTGGATAAGCGGATCAGGAGGTGTCGGTACGGAGGTTGGTCCCAGTACCGATGGCGCCGATGAACCCGAGTCCCAGTGCCGTGGGCGCTCGGATCCCTTCGGGCATTGGGAAGGTTTCGAAGGCTTGTCTTTCTTAGCCTTCTTGTGGCTTGTCGACTTGGCAGAGTCGGCATGTTTCCTCTTCTCCGCCTTCTTCTTCAGAGAAGAGGGAGAAACTGCAGCAGATGACGCACCTTCATCCGAAGGGCGCTTTTGCGGGGCCACAGAAGAGGAGGTCGGCTTTGGTGCAGTCACAAGAGGGTCTGACTGCATAAGAGCCCAATCCCAGAGAAGCCTTTTCAACAGGTTTTCCCAGTTCTTTCTGGCTTGTTTAGAGAAAGCCAGACAGTGTGCACACTTGTCGGTCCTATGCCCCTCTCCCAGGCAGAGGAGGCATAGGTCGTGCGGGTCAGTCGGTGACATTTTCGACCCACACTCTGCGCACTTGCAGAAGGCCACTCGCGGCGCCATCGCAGAAAAAGAAGAGAAAGAAGACAGTGTAGAGGGTAAGTATATATTTTTGTTAATTTTTTTTTTTTAGATAGAATGAAAAAATGAGAAAACAACTGTAGAAGAAAGAAGTATAAACTACGAACAAGGAATAGAACAAGGGATAACAAGGGAAAAACAACTTGGCAAGAAGGAGCTAGCAAAAACTGGTCAGAGTGAGAGCGAAAGCGGCACAGAGAACGGCGGTTGCAAAGACTGAACAAAATGGCAGGCGCTCCGCTACTTATAGTCAGAGGGGAAGGGAGCGGAGCGTTTTCCTGCCAAAAACCGTTAGCTTGCAATCTCTGGCCAAAGGCACTGCGCAGGCGCAGTACCCATATGTGTGATGCACAGAGGCCACGGCGCAGAACTCCTTTTTTCACATGCATTGCTATTAACAGGCTAACTCCCTTTCTGCCTGAGTAGGGATGTTATTGGCTGGGGGTTCTGGCAGAGGAAGAAGATGGGTGATCTCTTCTCAACAAGCTTGTACTGCACATAAATAACAGGTGCACAGTCTAGAAATTAATTCTTTAATTTCCAGCAGAAGGGATATATTGTGCACTTCTGAAAACTATTGAATGGAAATGTCTCTATCCCCTCTAAACTATTAAATTTATCATTTTTATACCTTTCCATTACCCAAAGCTTTCTGGGCAGTTTACAACAATGTATAAAACAAAACAAATACCATAAAAACAATGTTAAAATTAATTTAAAATGAATTTAAAATAGCTAAAATATTACTGTAAAAACCCCTAGCAAAGCAAAAGAATCACTTGGATAATTCCCTCAGGCCCCTGGATAACCAAGGCCTCCACATAAAGGATTCCACATAAAGGACTGTCTTGACCTGGCACTGAAAACATGTCAAGTTTGGTGCCAGGCAGGCCACAGCAGAGAAGTTGTTCCAAACTATGAGGGCTTCTTGGAATGTTTGCTTCTTAATTCAGTCAAACTAACATGTAACACTTATCAGCCAAGTATTGAGAGATCTCAGTGTCTTCACAAGGAGTATTGTAAGACTTCCATCTAGAACACAGATACCCTCCATTTGTTAGGCAAAAAAGGTCAACCATCTTTTTGTTCACCAGTGCAGGACCACGACCACCATACTTTTCACGTGCAGTTGTTTCTAATACTATAGCTGTTTAAGATTTCCTGAACCCAGATTCCCCCCTGCATTTTTCCCCAAATGAGATTCTCACTGGCAAGCCAGTTCTTGACATTTCTGCCCAGCTGCCTGTTCCTGTGCCTCTGCATCCTTGAACTCTAGGAGGGTCCAGAGGAGGCCTTGCTGGAGCCAGTGGTGACTGGCAACCACTGAAGCTCATGGGGCTGAGGGCAGGGTCATCAGAAGCACAGCCAAGGGGTTCACAGGAGTGGGACAGTCTTTTGTATCTCCAGAAGACAGCTAGCCACATTACTGAAAGGGACAACAGGAGCACATGTGTTAAGTTCAGCAGCACAAAAGTGAGTGGGATTCACAGATACAAGCACTTCTCTGCACCCAACTGTCCCAACAACAATGCCCACTGCACTCGAGTGACTTTAAGATCAAGGATGCAAAACAGTGGGGAAGAATCCAGACCATTGCACAAAGTAAAGATGGTGATGATGGTGGTTTCAGTAGAGCACCAACATCTAAAATAATCTTAAGCCAGCAGCAACTCATTGTAAATGGAGACACTAAGAGATGAGGAAGGGATGATCCTCTGAATCACATAGAAAAACATGCCAAACCCAAATCTTTCCCTCTAACTACACCTGCCTATAGCTCATCAGAAGTAAAAAGCACCAAAGTATACCGCACCCATACATATTTCTACTCAGAAATAGGAAGGAGCAGACAGATAGTTAAAATCACACTATTTATATATGATTAACATCGTACCTGCCACAAGCCAAGAAGGTTTTAAAAACACAACCTTCTGGCTGATGGTGAGGGGATCTGGATTCAGCAAGGTGCACCCAATTTACATGCAGACATTTGTTGGCTGGGCTCTAGTCCTCACTGAGCCATGGGGCTCAATGGGTGACTTTGGATCTGTCACAGACTCAGCTCAACCTGCCTCAACCTACCTCAGCTCAACCTACCTGGTTGTTGTGAGGATAAGTCTGAGAGGAAGAGGAGGAGACTTGTGTTCCTTCAGCTTCTTGAAAGGAAAAAAGTGGGATATAAATATTTAAATAAATCTTGCTTGCTGCAGTGGGCAAGTGGTTGCTGGGAGTTTGTAAAGCAGCTGCCTACCCTCTGTTTCCTTTGTCATATGCCCTCACTTTTGGCGCCACAGCATTGCCTCTGTGGAGAGTTGCTGGAAACTGAATTCTTCATTTTATAGAGAAATACTAATAAAAACAATGGCTCGAACAGACATCTTGCTTTCTTAAATCATGAAAGACCCATTTCATATGCTACTAGCACTGGCATGACTGAT
Organism: Varanus salvator macromaculatus; assembly: GCA_023646645.1. Taxonomy (NCBI): domain Eukaryota; kingdom Metazoa; phylum Chordata; class Lepidosauria; order Squamata; family Varanidae; genus Varanus; species Varanus salvator. The sequence continues at coordinate 13,501,941 of JAIXND010000754.1, read as the reverse complement.
ACAGTCCCAGAAATTTATGTAACTTCTGTCTGCACTGATTGCAGAGATGTGGCATCCCCTCTCATGGAGTAACAGACGCAGCAATGTCATCTATCTTATTCATGTGTGAAACTACATACACCATGGGACAGAAACAACCTTTTTGTCATGAGTAAGTTAAATAAGTTTATTCATGACTTTTTCATTGGACAGACATCAACTTAAATGTTAAAAGTATTTGTATTATCTCAAGTTGCACTTAATATGTTCTTATTTTGATATTTGTCTTGAAATTGGCACATTAAATGCAACCTCAGATGTTACCTCCCTCCCATCACCCAATTATATATTCTGCTAGAATTTGCATGGTTGCAATGCTGCTAAGCATCATTTTGTTTCCTTGACTGCTGGAAAATCTTTCATCTTTTTACCTTCATGGGTCTCCATTTTATTTAATGCAAGTGGCTATGAAACAATCTTTATGATTTTTAAGAATAAGCATGGATTTTTTCTATATCAGATGGGCATTGTGATATTGTGGACAAAAACATATGAATCAACACAGCCAACAAAACAGAAGAACAGACGAGCACCCATGCTGGATCAGACCTAAGGTCCATCCAGTCCAGCACTGCACACACATGGTGGCAAACCATCTGACCACAGGTTCCCTCAAGCAGGACAGGGGCAAGACCTCTGCCTGCCCAAGCTCCTCAGCAACTGGTGTATGCAGGCAGGTTGCCTCTGGTAAAGAAGGCAGTGCTTAGGCAGCAAGAGAATAAGAGAATTAAAAGCCACTTGCACAAATGAGGCTGAATACATGGGTGCAATCGAATTACCTCTGTGCTAGAAGCACATCAGCGTCTGATTTTGGAAGCTTACATGTATCCAGTGCATAGAGAGAAACACAGCACCAGTGATCTGTATCACTGTCGTGCTTCAAGCCATGCATTTCATTTAGGCAGCTGTTTTCAGCCATCGCAAGGAACCGGTGTGGCGGCTCCAGCGTCATTTGGAATCAGTTCCTGCCACTTTCCCTCTGTACACCCCTGGCATGTCCCCTTTCCTCCTTTCCAAGGTCATTTTCAATCACAGAGAGGTAGTTGACATAGCTAGCATAGTTATTTATATGCTAGTTGTGAGAAGTGGTGGAGGTGGGCGGAATTGTAGGAGTTTGGAAGGCAAGGGTTTGTGCCCTAGCAGAAACCCAAATATGTTTGCAACAAAAATAAGAGGTGCTTTCTAACACTCAGGAAACCAAATAAATAGGTTTTGCTCAACCCTTGTATTTTCTTTGAAACATAGCATCTATTTGGTTAAGAATGTACAATGCATGAAGTTCTAAATTTATTTAGTGGTTATAGCCATAGTTCTTACAGTTCTTATCACTATTATTTTCATTTCTATACCAATTGGTATACAATGACCAAATATAGCACAATATACAAATATGCTAAAATACAACATAAAAATCAATATGGAGAATTTAAAATAGTTTAATCAATTTCATGAAAACCAGACCTGCTCAACCACTGAGATATCCCATAAAATGTTTTAAAATGCTTGTGATTAGAGGCTCAGTCTTGACCAGATCCCCAAAAGATGCCAATGTTGGGCTCATGGGGGCCTCAGTGGGGAGGGCAACTCCAACCCTCCCTTTGATGCGGCACTTGGGAGAAGGCTTCTGAGGCAGAACAAGTGTTTGGCTGAATGCAGGTCAAAAGAAGCATCCAGTCAGCTATTGCCATGCTGAGCAACAGCTGTAGTATAAGCCATCAGAATCTTCAGGCACGGGACAGAGACTGATCCAGAACAAGAGGGATGCAGAGGAGGGACAGCCTACTCGAATGTTGTACCAGACTGTCCTGCATTATGTACAAAATTGGCAATTATATTTGAAAAAAATCAGGCCCAGGGGAAAGAACCTCTTGGACTGTAATTCTAGGCATGTTTAGACAGAAGTCCTACAATTCCCAGCATGCCCCAGGCAGTGTGTATACCTGGAGGAATGTGGGGGAGAGACAAGACTTCAGGAAAGGAGCATAAACATTCCTGCTGAGTTGTGGATAGAACCAGGATAGTGTCTTGTAGCTTATGGACAAAGCTTGGTTGACTCTGATGTGCTCTGGGAACAGCCTCATAGAAGAAGAGGTTTGCTGACTTTTCATACCTGGCACTGGTTACCTGATAGGACATGTTCCTACTGGCTGGTTGGCAGCCCTACCCTATGCATAATGAGTAGGGACACAAAGAAAGCTTACAAAGCTACTAATTTCGTAATCAGTACAGTGTAGAGCCACAAGGTTGGTGGCCAGTTTGCAGGGGATGGGGTATGAGGCGAGACTGAGGGAACTGGGTCTCTTCAGCCTGCTGAAGAGGAGACTCAGAGGGGATATGTTGCTGACATACAGATATGTGAGGGGGTGTCACACGGAAGTGGGTAGAGACCTGTTCTCCCCTGCACAGGAAGGCAGGATGCACTCCAACAGAGCGAAGCTCAGAAAAACAAGGTTCAATTTGGATGCCAGGAAGTACAAGTTAGAACCCCGAGGGTATGGAATGGGCTTCCATGGGAGGTGGTTTATGCCCCATCAGTGAGGGTGTTCAAGGATAGGCTAGGCATGCATATGGTGGGCATGTCATGAGCGGAGCCGACTGGAGCTGGGGGTCAGACTAGATGGCCCGGGAGGACCCTTTTGACACGCTCTGTTTCTATGTTCTAATCCCCTCTACTAAGAGCAGAAACAGCACTTGTAAGAGAAGAAAACTGGTCTGGAAAAACACAATCTAAGACTTTATGGCTGTAAGAAACTGTGGAAGTTTTAGTTGATGGAGAAATTCCTACATGAACTGAAAAGAAGCAACAGGTCATGCACATACAGATTTAATGTTAAAACATTTTCTAGCTTACCTATAAGCTAATAAGTTACTTCCCAGCAAATCCAAAATTTACACTTATGAATATCTTAATTTAAAATCTCCAATAAAGATGTTTAGCTCATTAGGGCAGATTTTAAATTGATAGGATAGTGGTAGAGAGCAAGAAATACGTAGCTTCTATATCTAAAATAATTTAATAAGTTACTTTATCTTTTTCTGTTATCTTTATTTTAAATGATTATATGTTGTTTTATGGATGGAAATAAATAAAAATACAGTTATGTCTGAAGAAAAGAACATTCTTCTCATCTCAGTTCCAGACTAATGTGCAATGATTACATGGCCATTTGCTGTAAACTAATTTTATTGAAGTAGCTTTTTGTGAACTAAGATATTCATGCAGAAAACATTTCCATGGCTCTAAGTTTGTAGGGTTTGATGTTATCATGCGCTTCACTAACCTTCACCGCAACCTCTGACAAGATGCAACAAGTGTCCACAGTCAACACACATCCTGGGAAAATTCTGCTTAGTTCATGCAAGCCAGAGAGCTTATGAAGCATAGCAGGCCTTTGTTTATTTAGTTTGGACTGCAAATGCTGCGGGAAGTTCTAGAATTTGAAAATTCAGATTCTTCTGTCACAGATATATGTGTTAGAGGTACCTAAGTTCATTTATTCAAGGTAAACCTTCTCAACTTCAGTGATTTTTTAAATATTTTGCTAGAGGCAAAGAAAATGACAGTGGCCCAATTTTTAAGTCACGGAAATCTAGAATAGTAAAAAATTCTAAGTTCTGGTCAATAAGCAAACATCCTGGTGCATGTTGCTCAATGGCTCACACCAAAAACCAGAGTAGCTAAAGCAGCCAAGAATGCTTTATCACTGGAGTGTTTGCTGTGACATATGAAACACTTAGTCTGGCTCGTTTCTCTCCAAAGAAGCCAGAGTTAAGGCTATACTTATTAAACTCAGGGTCCATTAAAAAAAAAACACCCTCTGGTTATTGTGATGTGCTGGGTTATCAGTCCTCTTCACAGCAGTGTTTAAAAGAAAAACCCCGAGTTGTCATTTTCTGTGAACCATACCAATGTGTTTAAAGCAATTAACATGCACTTAACATGTTCTAAGTGCAATCCTTGTCTTTATATATGAGTTTGTAAGAAAGTTCTTAGGCTGCCTGCTCTACACATGCCCCAGCATGAAGTGGCAGAATGCTGAGGCTGCAGGATGGACTGAAGATGCAATCCTGTGCCTTCCGAGGTGGTCTCAGGAGGGGGTGGTCATAGGACAGTCCGAATCCCAGTGGTAACCTTGGAACAGCACTCTTTGTTTCAAGCATCAGCTGCACAGGCAGGGCCTTCCTTCCACCTTCACAACTGGTGCAATTCTTTCTGGACTTAGAAGACAGAAGAAGCCTGAATTCTGAGTGTGGGGAGGGGAGTGAGGCACCATGGCCCTCTGAGGAAGCCTGGCGGTGCCTCAGCCTCTCCACACAAGGAGGAAAAAGCATTTAGATGACTGAAATTGGCCATCTATAGAGTGCTGAGATTGCTTTTGGAGAGTAAGGGGAATGCTGAGGCAAACTAGCCTTCATGCTCCTTACACCTGGGTCAGGCTTCTGTTTCCTGTTGCAGAACTTATGCTGGAGAAAACAGACAGAAGTGTCCCTGGATATGTTGAGGAACAAGGGAGCCCACCCACATCAGGAATTAGTGGGAAGGTCTTCCAGTTCAGAAGATATTGTTTCCAGAACTGGGCCCTGGCATATCCTTTCCTAGAAACTAAAAATGCAGGGCGTACTTGCTGCCTTCTCTGCAGCCCATGTGTGGTTCCATGCAGCTAGAATGATGTAGGAAATTAGGAATCTCTCAATAGAGTTGAACTCAGTGGGTGACTGTCCATGTTCTTCTTAGAGCCCCATCTGCAATGTGGGGAAAATAAGGTTGAGTATGTACATGCAACTAGATCTATACAGTCTGTCCATCTATTTTTGGGGATCCACCTTTTGTTCCATTGTCCACTTACTAACAGATTTTCCAGAGATATGATCATAAGTTGTTATTGTATTCTTTGGTTGTTTGTATTTATTGTTTGTTTATATTGTAAGCTGTCCTGAGACAATTAGATTGTATAGGACAGGATACAAATATTCTAAATAAATAAATAAATAAATAAAATATGTGCCTATGTGAATTCAGATGTCTACACATTTGCAATCCTGAAAATGTACATCTGGTAAGAATGGGCAGGGAGGTCAGCAAATGAAATCAGATTATATGAACTCTTGGAGCAGTCCACGAATGAATCCAAGCTAATAATTTTAGGTGGTTTGCAGAAAGTTTTCAGAATAATCAGCAATATATATATTTGGCCCTGAGCATCACTGATTTTTTCTGATAACAGAAATCAAGGCTTTTTAAAACCAAGAATGGATTATTAAATAAGCTAACAAGGCCCTTGGACGTTTCATGATGAAGCCAGTGCTGAAGAATTTTTTTTGTACTGCACTGCACTGTGTTTCATTGCTTGTTTGTTTCCTCATGCCTGCAAGAAAGGATTTTAATCTTTAGCCACCCTCATCCTACAGAACCAGGAAGAATACAGAACCTGTCCTGAGGCTGAAGCCAGTAATTTGGTTTAAAAAGAGGCACAGTCATTGCATGGGAAAGATAATGCTATTATTAAAATATGAACTATATTCATGCTTTGATTTATAGACCAAAAAACCCCTTTCCTACATAGTTCACCAAGATCCCAAGTAGCTTGCAGACAAATGGACGCACAAAGAGAGAGAGAGAGAGAGAGAGAGAGAACGAAAGAAAGAGAGAGAACGAAAGAAAGAGAGAGAGAGAGAGAGAGAAAGGACAAGTCTATACTAGAGCAATGTACCACAGTGTGGGAAACGAAAAGTACACCTCAGCAGAAGCCAGTAAGCACTGATCACATGTGGAGCTCAACTGCAAGCCCCAGCAGGACTGGAAGTAGAATAAGATAGAGCACTGGAGCAGATTAATGGGGAAGTACAATCAAGGCAAAGCAAAATCAGCTTCCAGCCAGGCCCAAGTTGAGTCTGTACAGGGGCTGATTGGCTAGAACAGGGATGATGGCAGAAAGACAGGCAAAAACAGGCTGGGAAAGAAGCAGAAAGGGAGTGCAACCCCTTTGCTTTTGGCTCTGCAGATCAGATTTAATGCCTTCCCAAAAAGGCAATGAAAGGGGGACCAAAAACTACAATCCTAAACACAATTACCTGCAAGTCAGTCCCATATAATCCAATTAACCTACTTGTGAGTAAGTAGGCATGTTAATGTCTAAGAATCCACACATGACACTTCACAGAGATCATTAAGAACATAGCAAAGACAAATCCATAAATAAAAATCAAATATTGGACAGCAAACTCCAAGAACTTTGAAAGAACGAAAATAGCCTCTCTCCACCCTCTTTGTAGGAGGAGACACAGGGGTGAAGTGGGAAGGATTTAACCACTTGGACATCTTTGTGGAAGAAAAGGCAGTGCATACAAGCTAGACATAAATACTCTTCCAGAGAACTTCATCAAGTAATTAAGGAGGGGCCCAAAGAGAAAATGGTCAGAAATTTTTTCAGTTAATACAGTGGTACCTTGGCTCACGAACGTAATCTGTTGCAAGATTCTGGTCGACTCAAACTGGTCGCAAGCCAAGTCAAATTTCCCCATAAGGTTCAATGTAAATAAGGTTAACTAACACTAACCTAGGTGGCAGAGAGGTTATTGTTTGGAGGGAGAGTCCAAACGATAATTGTGTGATAGCGATCGTGCTGCAGGGGTGGGGGAGATGGCCGTGATCATGCAGGGAAGACAGGCACGATGGCGATCACATTTGTGCAGGGAAGACGGGTGCAATCATGCTCGGGGGGGGGGAGATGGGCACAACGGTGATCACGGTCATGCAGGGAAGATGGGCGCAATCGTGCTGGGGGGGAGGGAGATGGGCATGATCGCAATCGTGTTCATGCAGCAACATGACCGCAATCATGGTCGTCACCCAATGTGGAGTTCGCAAACTGAGGCAATTTTTTTCTGAAATGTTTGTTCGCGAGCCAATTTGGTTGTGAACTGAGGCGTTCGTGAGCCAAGGTACCACTGTACTGGACAAATCCTTATTCATACCAGCAATCAGACCAGGTTCATACTGGCAAAGTGGGCTAAGAGAAGAACTGGAAGGACTAAGAGACAAACAAGTTGCTTCCTTCAGTGATTTTAAAGTCACAGTGAACAGTATTAAAGCTGGATCCACAGTTGCATTTAAATTCACAACAGTATGTGGCCAAAAGCCATTGCGTGGAAGGGGGATTCTTTTTGCCAGAAAGAATTCTTCAATACTTGAGGGGAAGCTCCCAAAAGAAGATTCTCAGAAAATGTATAAGAAAATTGTTTTATGGAAAACTGCAGCCCAGCTCTTCAGAACTCACAGGTCAGCAGGCTTATCTGGCATGACTTACCAAAGCCAATCTTTAGGTGACATCTGGATCTTGACTTCCCTTACACCAAGCCACTGCAGACATGCCAGCAATCTATGGCTGCTGTTTTGCCCTTCCCTCATGACTTCATCACCTAACCACTTAGCAGCATGGCCTTGAGCTAAGAAGTAGACATTTGTGCAACCACGTTGTGCAGGACAGGAGGGTGTCGGAACAGAGTCACAGTGCTGTAAATAACTATATAGCTAGAGCTTGCTTTGAAAAAGATGACACACAAAGGAGGGGAAAACTACAGAGGGATGAAACACTTTCATTAAAAAACCCCCACAATAAACCACCCAGTACATTAAGAGCTTAGAGCTCTGAGGTATGAATTAACTACAAGCAATGTTTTTTAACCAACAAAATACAAGGATGCATTCTTCTGTGTTTGACAAGTAGCACATATGGAAAATACATGTCCTAAAGAAAACATTCAAAATACAGCACTAAATATGGCACGTACCTGAGATAAATCATAGGTCAGGTGTCTGAAAGGATGATGCTTGTTGCATGACACCCTTGGATGCGTATGTCATGGCAGACTGTCCATGGTACGTGTGGCTCACATTGTGCGTCAAAGCCAACCTCAGAGGGCAGCACTGTCAAGAGCCTTCCGAGACCCATGCACATCAGAGTTGCAGCTGTGCCACTGATGCCTGTGCTTGCAAGTGAACAAGGCTGAGCCCCAGGAACCACGTCCGCCACTTTTGTCCTCAGTAAATGTCATATGAAACAAGACTGCTTCCCAGAGAGGGGTTGCTTTGGCACAATAAGCCACCCTGAAAGCTCATGGCTTGTTCTAAGCCTTGCTCAACCTATGACGGGTTGTTGTGCACAAATGTCTCAATAATTCTTCTTCAACTTTTTATTCCCTGTCGTTTGGAGGTGCACAAGTGGAAAAGGGGGAAGAAATAGAAGGGCAGTAGAAGAAAGCACACTTACAAGTCACAGAAATATAGTTAGTCTTGCCCGCTTAATATCCTTTTAAATTCTTGCTGTTGTTGTTGTTAGTCGCGAAGTCGTGTCTGACCCATCGCGACCCAATGGACAACATTCCTCCAGGCCTTACTGTTCTCCACCATCCCCCCGGAGTACACTTAAGCTCACACCAACTGCTTCAGTGACTCCATCTAGCCACCTTATCCTCTGCCGTCCCCTTCTTCATTTGCCATCTATTGTTCCCAGCATTAGGCTCTTCTCCAGGGAGTCCTTCCTTCTCATTAGGTAGCCAAAGTATTTGAGTTTCATTTTCAGTATCTGGCCTTCTAAAGAGCAGTCAGGCTTGATCTCCTCTAGGACTGATCAGTTTGATCAGCTTGCAGTCCAAGGGACTCACAGGAGTCTCCTCCAGCACCACAATTCAAAGGCCTCAATCCTTCGGTGCTCAGCCTTCCTTATGGTCCAGCTTTCACAGCCATACATTGCAACTGGGAAAACCATAGCCTTGACTATATGCACTTTTGTTGGCAGGGTGATGTCTCTGCTTTTCAGTATGCTGTCTAGATTTGCCATAGCTTTCGTCCCCAGGAGCAAGCGTCTTTTAATTTCTTGGCTGCAGTCCCCATCTGCGGTGATCTTGGAGTGCAGAGAAATGAAATCTGTCACTACCTCCATTTCTTCCCCATCTATTTGCCAGGAAGTGAGAGGACTGGATGCCATGATCTTATTTTTTTTAATGTTGAGTTTCAAGCCAACTTTTGCATTCTCCTCCTTCACCCGCATCAAGAGGCTCTTTAGTTCCCCTTCACTTTCTGCCATTAGCGCAGTATCATCTGCATATCTGAGGTTGTTGATATTTCTCCCAGCAATCTTAATTCCAACTGGTGATTCATCTAGCCCTGCCTTTTTCGTGATGTGCTCTGCATAAAAGTTAAATAGGCAGGGCGACGATATACAGCCTTGCTGTACTCCTTTCTCAATTTTGAACCAATCAGTGGTTCCGTATCCAGTTCTTACTGTTGCTTCTTGACCCATATATAGGTTTCTCAAGAGACAAATAAGATGGTCTGGTACTTCCATCTCTTTGACCACATCCAGCTTGCCTTGGTTCATGGATCTTACATTCCAGGTTCCTATGGAGTATAGATCTTTGCAGCATCGGACTTTCCTTTCACCACCAGATACATCTGCAACTGAGTGTCCTTTCAGCTTTGACCCAGTCACTTCATTCTTTCTGGCACTACTAGTACTAGCCCTCTGCTCTTCCCCAGTAGCATACTGGACACCTTCCGACCTGAGGGGCTCATCTTCCAGCGTCATATCTTTTTGCCTTCTGGTACTGTCCATGGGTTTTCATAGCAAAGATACTGGAGTGGGTTGACATTTCCTTCTTCAGTGGATCACGTTTTTTTCAGAGTTCTCTGCTATGACCTGTACGTCTTGGGTGACCCTGCACGGCATAGCTCATAGCTTCGTTGAGCTACACAAGCCCCTTCATCATGACAAGGCAGTGATCCATGAAGGAGTTTTAAGTTGTAGCTGTCAACAAAGTGCAGTTGGTCTCAATGTGACCATGAATGTGCATTTTTGCTGCTCTGAAAAAAGCACCAAAACATCTGATGGCAAGCAAAAAGTGGTAGCAGTTAGGAATGTGTGCAAAATCCATTCGAGGGTGAGAATCCATTGTATTCCCTAGGCTCTGCTCCCTGGACTCTGGTCCCCTGGACTCTGAGCCCTGAGTTTGAGGTCCTGGCAAACACACCCAGCATCCACCAGGACTTGAACGCTATGTGCTGCACAAGCAGGACTCCTCTTTGTCACATGCAGCAACCTCCATGGAAGAAGACAGTTTGTGCTGAGTTTCCCAGGAATGGAAATCCATATGATCAGTGCACAGGCAGCTTCCCTCTTCTGCACCCTGTGCAGCAGCCTCTGTTCCTGCTGGTTGTGCAACTTCCATTCTGTGAGCATTCATGGGCTTCCTCTCAGCTTGGCTCACCTGCTAAGAGCAGGTTGAGCATGAGAGGATGCTAAAGGGATGGATTCCAATGAGTTTCATCCAACCCTAGTGGCAGTCGGAGAAGGCAGGGGGAAATGAAAGAGTTTCTTTTGCAAAGGTCACTGGGATACCAGCTGAAAGCCCAAAAGGGACAGGAGGGGGAGAAGAAGTTACAGTGAGCCCAACTGTCTGTGCACTGTAGAGAATGGTCCTGTCTCTTGCTCATTACAGACTGCTCAGATTTGTCTGATTCTGAGATGCAGGACCAAGGAATGGGGGTGAAGACTTTGAAGGTTCAAGATTACCTAGAGAAGTTTCTCAGGCAGAGTGTGAGAATAGGCCTGCTTTGGAAGGGGTGGAAGGGTTTTCAGGATGGGAAGGGGAGTACATGTGAGGCCCAGTCCTTGATCCAATAAGATGGCAATGGAAGAAACGAGCTGCCCAGTCAGAGTGCTCTGGCATTCCCGCCATCTTGCCCTCAAGCAGCAAGAGCCACCATGAGGATGGAGTCAGAAGCTTTGCTGAAAGAAAGGGATGGAGGGGAAGTTTCCAGTTTGGTTTCAGCTCTTCACACTTGGCATAGGCTTCTCACTCAGTCTTGCTATTAGGCTATTTAGAGTTCATACTGATGTGTAATCTGTTGAGTTTCAGTAAAAGAAATGCACTTCAAAGGATTGTCTTGAGTCTGATAACCTGAAGGAAAGAGGGAAAGGACTAGATGGAAAGCACAACACGAACAAGGCAAACTGCTTGTGCTCAGCACCAAATTCCACATGCATGAACTGTGGAAAGGGTGGAGGAGAAGGACACTGAAGGTATTTTGTCCAAAAGCACCCCAAATCCTGATCCAGAATTCTCTGGATGCATCACATTTGTTCTAAATAACAGCTTCTGAAAACATGTTGCTCATACAGAATTCTAAAATTCCTATTCCATATAACACATTGTGTACAAAAATATGGATATGATAGCACTTACCTGTCAATTTGTGTTTTTTACTATATCATGGCATATAGAGCAGGGCTACAGGTACTCCATTTTGTAAAAACATGAAACTGGATTCAAAATGGTTAATATAATTACATGTCTTTGATACCCTGCCTTTCATCCTCTTTCAAGGCAGCTTGACAGGTTCTGTCCTTCTCCCCTTTATCCTCACTACCACAACCCTGTACTGCTAGGCTGAGGGTTTGCAACTGGCCCAAGCTTTGTAGCTGAGCAGGGACTCCAGCACAGTTCTCCTGAGACTGCCCACTGTGACACACTGGCTTTCTGTAGGGGTAACTGGGCTTCTCCACATTATCCTGTCCACAGCAGCTTTTCTACATATATATTTATTTTATTAATTTTGTTGATATCTTTACCCTTTTCCTTGCAGGAGCCTTGCCGAATGTGCCTATACCTAATTTTCAGGGATTCCGTACCCCATCCTGCACAAGCTTCCCTATTCCTGCAAAAAAGGAACCTGACAAAATGTGCCCATGTACAGCATTTTGATGGGCTGGAGGGGCTGCTATAGGAAGGAAGGAGGAGGGAATTCTGCACACAACCAAATGTAGATCCAACTGGTTTAATCTTTGGATGCAAAATCTGCGCCATGGAAATCAGAATTCTGTGACCTGGATAAATCATAAAAATGACCACATGGGCATAATATCTTTTAATTTTATATAATGTATTCCATAATTATCAACATTTTGCATTTTTAGTCTAATTTTGATGCTTATGGGGATGGACATAAACAAGGCGATGAGGTTCTGCCTCTATCAACCTCTTTGCCATCTGATATAACAATAGACCTATCTGAGATGCTTGCAAGCATATCTTTGCAGTCATGCTTGCTAGAAACTTGCTTGGTTTTTATTTTTTTTAATTTTTATGAAGACAATATTCTAAGAAAGTTGAACTATGCACCCAGTGTCACCATCCACTACCACTTTTCAGTGGTTCTGTGGAATCATGCAGACCAGTTCAAACCTGAAACACAATTTTTCCAGCTTCTCCTCCAAAATCTCAGGAGAATGAAATTGTGTAATTTCTTCAGGTAGTTTGTTATACTGTACAACCAATTTCACAACTAGAATGTTTAATGAAATTTCTAAATGTATCCCTTTTGCACTTAAAACTTCCCCAGTACAAATGGATGGCATATTTAAGTTTTTGAAACAAAGAACCTCAGCAGAACATTTGTTTCTCTTCTGACTGATATTTCAGAATTTTAAATGGTGAAATTTCCCTATGGAACAGCAGCTAAATTTCCACCAGGAATGACCTCTGTATTTCTGTTAGTAGGTATCATCAATATCATTGATGAAATAATAATTTGATGACCATATTGTCAAAACATTAGTGTGTGATTTAACATAAAAATAAATGTCAGTACAGTATACTCCTTGTAGAGCAGTGACCCCTGCAATGTAATAAGCCCCACAGTAGGAAAAGCTCTTCACTGAGTGTCTTGATTTACTTTGATTTACTTTACATGATTTACTTTGGTTCAAAGTAAGGGAGAGGAAAGCAAGTCACCAGTGGCACATGGGATGTACAGTGTTATGCCCACAGCCCTTTAATGCACAGGCTTCCTGACCCTACTGATTTTTAACATTCACTTTTGAGATATATAAACTGGGAAGTTGCCATAGTGCAAAGCAGGAATGGGCAATATGGGGCAGTAAAGGGGCCAATAGAGCACCCTTTGTTAGTGCAATGTGGCAGAAACTGGTAGGGTTTCTTTTGCCCCTACAATATGAGGTCATCAGTTAGATGTATGTACTGCACTCCAAGTCATGAGAGGTATGACTACATTCAGACCCTGGGCTGTGTGTTGCCCATGTCTGTTGTGATGCAAAGCACAACTCTCCAATACCATCTTTATTTCCAGGATGCCTCTGGGCTTGTGTGGGCACCAGAGGCATACTTAGAAAATAAGGATGGAGGACAATGCTAGCTCAGTGCTTCATTTAAAGATCCCCACTGCTCAGAAAAGAAAAAGAGGAAGATAAAGTGGCAATTTGAGGTTGCTTGGGAATATTCTGGGGGCAAAAGAGACAGGTTGAAAGTAAGAGAGTGTTTTTCCTGTGCTCTGTATGTGTTGCATTGCCTGCTTTTTTAGTATGGTGCGTGCCACTGTGACTGGTTTTGGGCTTGTTTGTATGCTTTGGTGTGATTTGCCTTGGTTTGCTTGTGTGTCTGTGTTGCCTGGGTTTGGAAGGGGTTCATTAAAGTTAGGCCTAGCACAATACAGGGAGGTGTTTTGCTTCTGTGCTTGTGTATGTTGCTCTAAGTATTACTTGTTTGCCTTCTGTAAAGCAGATTCCCCTTTGTAAGGACAAATGTGTGGTTTGGTATTTAGGATGGTGATAGAGACCTGCATCTGTCTGCTACTTTACTTACTTACTTTCTTTGCCAAATCAGTTGTCTATGAACTTCACCAGTTAACCTTTCATGAAATGAATGTTGAAGAAAAAAACCCTGTGGTTTCAAAATAGGGGTTTTGTATTTTGGAGTATAAACTTCAACTTCTGCCTTGCACTTAAGTTCTTGGGCAAGTTAGTATCTTTTAAACTCACCAAATTGCCTTTTAGGTGTTGGTGCATTTCAAGGTCATAGACTCATCAGATGATAAGGTTCACTTGAACACCCAGGGAGAGTGTCCCTGAGATAAGTCCCTCCACTTCTCTCATTTCAAAGCTTTGGCAAATGTGCACCCTGATAACATGATTAGAAAACTAGCTAAAAATGGGCAAGATAGAACAACTATCAGGTGGATTCACTGCTGGCTACAGAATTGGACCCAGAGAGTGCTCATTAATGGCACCTTCTCAAAGCAGGGAGAGGTAACAAATGGGTCCTGGACCCAGTGCTCTTCAACATTTTTATTAATGACTTGGATGAGGAAGTGCAGGGAATGCTTATCAGGTTTGCAGATGACACAAAACTGGATGGGATAGCTAACACCCTGGAAGACAGAAACAAAATTCAAAATGTTCTTGATAGGTTGGCAACATCAGGCTGGAAGAAATAGAATGAAATTCAGTAGGAACAAATGCCAAGTCTTGCACCTAAGAAAAAGAAACCAAATGCATTGATGGAGATACTTGGCTCAACAATATTACAACTGAGAAAGGCCTTGTAATTGAAACTTCAGGCTTATGTATTTATTGTTTATTTATTGTAAGCCATCCTAGGACAATTGGATTATATAGGACAGGATAAAAATATTCTAAATATTTAGAATAAATAAGCTGAATATGAGTCAACAATGTGATGTGGTTGCCAAAAAAGCAAACGCTGTTTTGGACTGCATCAATAGGAGTATCACTTCCAAACATACAAAGTACTAGATCCCCTCCACTCAGCACTGGTTAGGTCTCAGGTGGAGGGCTGCATCTATCCTGAGCACCACAGGTTAAGAAAGAGCTGGACAAATGAAAAGGTTCAGCGGGGTCAACAAGGATAATCAGGGGACTGGGAACAAAGCCCTATAAGGAGAGATTGCAAGAACTGGGCATTCTAGTCAGGAGAAGAGAAGACAGAGGAGAGATATGATAGTACTCTACAAATACTTGCAAGACTGTCACAAAGAGGAATGCCAGGATCTCTTCTCGATCATTCCAGAGTGCAGGACATGAAATAATGGGCTCAAGTTACAGAAAGCCATATACCAGCTAGATATCAGGAGAATTTTCGTGACTGTTAGAGCAGTACGACAATGGAACCAATTACCAAGGGAGGTCGTAGGCTCTCCCACACAAGAGTCTGCAACATTCAGCATGCAGTTTGACAACCATCTGAAAGGGATGATTTAACTTGGAAAGGGATGATTTAACTTGCACTGAGCAGGGGATTGGGCCTGATGGCCTTCTGGGTCTCTTCCAACTCTAGTATTTTATGATTCTGTGAACAGGGTTATATCATGGATAGGTCCTTCTGTATACTATCTTTTATACAATACTTGTCTAAGGGTTTCTAGAGGGACAAAGATCTTTCAGACCAAGCTCACTTGTGAAAACACTTTGGTGTAAACAGGCTGTAGCAGTTGCTCAGATTTATTGCCTATTTTAAGATTTGAGATACTGTGTTACTTTGGTAACTAAAATTAATTGCCTTCACTTGAATTTTACTGTATTTTTTTGATTATAAAGCTTCTCTTCGTGCTAGAACATTAAGTATACCATTTAAATTAATAAAGACAACCCAATTAGAAATAACATGAGGTACAAAAGAGCTTCTGATATTTGAGCTAAAATTCACACTAAAAACTACTGGCTCCTGAAAGTCATTCTCTGTAACTTTCGAATATTTTTATGTTCACTCAGTTTACATATATGTAAAACAACTGTTATGTATTTGGAATTAGCACTTACGTTTGAAGAGTTATGCAGTAGCCACTATTGATAATATTGAACAGTTGACACACAGTAATGTTAAGCAGTTTATATATGTAATTCACAATAGAATATAGCAACATAGAAACATAGTACATCTCCTATTCACTTTATTAATTCATTTAGCTTACCAGAGAGGAATTTCTAGGTAAGATGTAAAATTTTGATTCCAAAATCAAAATCCAAACTGCATATTTTGAAAATATATTGAACTTCAAAATAACTGCAAAACAAAACTAGAGTGCTGTGATTTGTTTTGTAGAAGGTGGAGTAAGAATGAGGGTACAGCTCGAGGTGTGGCTTTTCTTTTTTCCACAGTGCATGTAAGGTCATGGACTGGCTGGCTCCAGTCAGATTATTGCCCTCCTGTCTGTAGACAAGTCTTTTAATAACTATTCCAAGGGACTGTTTTCTAAAAACTGGAGCAAATGACCCATCTTTATGATAATGTGTCGGGTTTGCTCAACTTTTACCACAGCAGAGAAACATCCCATTCATTCTCAGACTATCATTAGCCATTATTAAAGTCACAGAAAAGACAAACAGCCAAACATTAAGACAGAAGATAATAGAAAGATGAACTTGCTCTCATCTTTAAAAAACTAAAATAAAATTGCCTTGCTCTGTCCAGCCAAGATCTACCTAGTCTAGCATTGTTTTCCACAAAAACTAGTCAGACACCTCTATAAACTCAGAAGCCAAAGACAGAAGCACTGGCCTCCCCATGTAGCAGCAGCTTTAAAACTTCCTACTTTCAAGGAAACTTTTGTACATACATAGCATTGTCAGCTGATGAGCCTCTACATGCTGCAAAACATGGGGACAGCTTCTAGGGTGTGGATTAAGTTCATTGAGGCACTGGAAAGACTTACTGGGTTTTGCTTTTGCCTAGGATTAAGGATGTGACCACACACACACACAAATATTTAGAAAAATTAAAAAACCATTTCCCCCATCCGCCCCCCCAGGACTGATTTTGTTTTCTTCTGAAAGATTGGAAAATTGAACAACCATGGACTGTATTTTTAGCATTTAAGGTATTATATATTGTTACCCACCTTTTATTGCCCCACAATGATTTCTAGTAACTATGTAGTAAAAATAATTTTATAGAATGATTAGAGATGTAAAATGTCTGGAAATATTTAAGGGATTTTTTAAAAATAACCTCCGTAAGAGTCTCACCATAGTTATTTCTTCAGTTCTTTATTCTAGGGAAAGCTCTGGCTCGATTTGTTCTATGACCCCCTGTCCAGGGTATTTACAAAGCTCTCTTCCAGTACCATGTTTTGAATGCATTAACTTTCTTGCTATTAGTTTTCTTCACTGTCCAACTTTCACACCCATAAACTGTGATTGGGAAGGCAATAATTTGCATGATCTTGACCTAGGTCTCCTGTAAAACATCCTTATGCTTGATTATCTTTTCTTCCTTCCTTTCCAAGTCTCAGTCTTCTTCATATTCCTTGGCTGCAATCTTCCTTTGAATTGATGACTGATTTGAAGTGTGTGGAATCTTTTACAATTTCACTTTCTTAATTATTAATAGTAAAGTTCTGTTCTGTGGACATGATTTTTGTTTTTTTATATATATTCAGCTGTAGTTCTGCCTTTGTACTTTCTTCTTTCATTTTTATCAGGAGCCATTTCAAGTTATTGCTGTTTTCTGCCAGTAGGGTGGCATTATCTGCATAACTTAAATTAGTAATATTTCTTCCACCAATTTTCACTACTTCCTTTGATTCTAACCCATCTTTCTTTATGATAAGTTCTGCATATAGATTGAACAGATGGGGAAATAAATACATCCTTGTCTGACGTCTTTGCTTATGGGAAACCATTCTGTTTCTCTGTATTCTGTCCTAATTGTAGCTTCTTGTCCATGATACAAGTTATTCATCAGGACAATCAAGTGCTGAGGCACACCCATTTCTTTCAGTAGCTTCTCATGGTTCACACAGTCCAATGCTTTGATATAGTGTATAAAGAACAGACTGATCTTTTTCTGAATTTCTCTGGTGTGCTCCAGTAGCTAACATATATTTGCAAAATGATCTCTAGTGTCTTTTCCTTGTTTGGAATCCAATTTGGACATCTGACATTTCCCAGTCCATATAGGGTAGTATTCTTCAGTGCAACTCTTTGAGCATCACTTTGCTGGCATGGGAAATTAATGCAATGGCCCTATGGTTACTGCACTCTTTTGCTTCTCCTTATTGGGGGTGGGAATATATATTGAATGTTTCTAGTCTGAGGGATTGTTTTGTTTTCCACATTTGTTGACATATTTATTCCATATTTTATTTGGACTGAGTCATTTTTTGTGGCTTGGAACAGTTCTACTGGTATCTTATCTACTCCAGATGCTTTATTCTTTGCAAGCACTTTAAGAGCAACTTTCATTTCACTTTCTAAAATGTCATGCTCTTCATAAGATTCCTCTTTTAAGAAATCCATCATCCTTTCATCTCTTCTGTATAGTTCTTCTCTATATTCTTTCCACCTTCTCTTTATTTTCTCCTGGTCAGAAAGTATATGCTCTTGTTTGTCTTTTAGCATTCCTACTCTAGGTTTGAATTTCTTTTGATCTCTTGGAACTTCTGGAAAAGGTGTCTTGTTTTTCCCCCCTTGTTGCTCTTTTATGTTTCATTGCACTGATCATTTTAACAGTTCTTTTTTCTCTATGTGATAGTCACTGAAAAGTTGCATTCAGAATTCTAAGCCTATTTCTGTCAACTTTTGCTTTTGCTTCTTTTGCCTGTCCTTTGCAACTTCTTCTGTCACCCGTATAAACTTTTTCTTTCTTGTTGCTACAGTGATAGTCCTTTAGCATTCTTTTTAAACAGGGGCTCTAGTTTCATTCCACAGTTCTTCTGGCTCACAGTCAATTAAACTGAGCAATGTGAATCTGTTCTTTATGTGGACTTTAAATTCTTCTGAGATGTTACTTAAGTTATACTTTGGCATTACTCTTCTGTTGGTGATCTTTTTTAGCTTGACTCTGATTTTTTTTTAAATTAAGAGTTGATGGTCACTACTGTAGTCTGCTCTTGGTCTTGTTGTGGTAGCAAGAATACAGTTTCTCCACCTTTCGCTTTCAATCACATAATCTATTTGATTTCTGTATTGGCCATCTAATGAAGTCCATGTATACTGTCATTTGAGTGGGTACTTGAAGTTTATTTCCAACAGGTTGTTGGCTTCATAAAACTCTATAAGTCCTTTCCCTACTTCATTTTTTCACACCTAGGCTGAACTTTCCTACAATGTTTGCTTCAGCTTTGTCTCCTACTTGTGCATTCTAGTTGGTGCACCATCAATTTCCTCTTGAACACCTGCATAAAAGATTTTGATTTCTTCTCCTTCAGCATCTTTTGTTGGAGTGTAGACTTGAATGATAGTTATGCTGATAGGTTTTCCACTGATTGATATTATCAGGTCAGAGTTTGCATAGCCTTTTACTGCCTGTGCTACATCTTGCCTCAGTATTAGAGGTTTAAACTGTTGCGCTGCTGGGCTCGTTGATCAAAAGGTCGCCGGTTCAAATGTGCACAATGGGATGAGTTCCCGTTGCTCCTTCCCAGCTTCTGCCAACCTTGCAGTTCAAAAGCATGCAAATGCAAGTAGATAAAAAGGGACCACTTCAGTGGGAAGGTAACAGCATTCTGTGTACTTCGGTGTTTAATCATGCCAGCCACATGACCACAGACAAAGGCTGGCTCCCTCGGCTAGTAAATGAGATGAGCACCGCCCCCTAGAGTCAGACATGACTGGACTTTAATGTCAAGGGGAAACCTTTACCTTTATTTCTTCTGAGCTTGTCATTTCTGGAGTAAAGCTCTTTGTAATTGTTTGATTTTAAATGTCCCATTTCAGTGCACTTTAGTCCACTCATACCATGTACTGCAAAGTTCATTCTTTCCATTTCTTGCTTTACAATTTCCAGTTTGCTTTGATTCATTTCATGTTCTGATTGTATGTATTGTGCAGCATTATACTTTCTTTTCACCTCTATGCATGTCAACCCCTAGCCTTCTTTTTGGGTTTGATCTAGTAGCATCATAAGTGACTGTGCTACTTACATTTGTCCTTAGCCTTTCCCCAGTAGCTTGTAAAGTGCCTTCCAACCTGTGGGTCTCATCTTCTGGCACTATCTCTTGTTTCGTTTTGGATTGTTTCATCATAGTGTTTTGAAGTAAGAAAATTCAGAAGTAGATTACCACATTCTTCTTCTGTGCAGTCCCGACCAGAGTTAGCTTGAGCTTAAAGCTTTTAAAAGTAAGTATGGTTGCTTAACTATTCATAAATTGAGTCTTTCCCAGTTAAATGAAAACTCAGTAACTTTTCCCTCAGTCCTGATTTCCCTATCTTTACCTCAAAACAGTAACAGGCTTAGGAATTTCCCTAAAATTCTTTAAAATATGAACAGATGCTATACCCAGTCATCCTCTGTATCTATTTTATTTCCTGCTAAACTGAATTTATATTTGCAAAGAGCACTAAGACAACAAACCTGCTAAGGAGCAGGTACTCCAGATCCAAAAGGATCTGGACAGACTATGGAAGTGGGCAGGAGACAACAGGATGGCGTTCAATGTGGATAAGTGCAAGGTCTTGCACTTGGGGCACAGGAATAGGTGTAATAAGTACAGGTTAGGTGACAAGTGGCTGGAGAGCAGCACTTGTGAAAGGGACCTCTGGGTACTGGTTGACTGCAGTGTGCATGAGTCAGCAGTGTGATGCAGTGGTCAAGAGGGCGAATGCAGTGCTTCCACAGTTTTGTTACTGAAGGAGCTCCCATATGAAAATGTGATCAAATTTATTATTAGGAATTCTGTTACAACAGCTCACCTATTGATACTGATATAAAGAAAAGACATGAAGTAGTTTTCAATTCCATTTGGACTGAAATGGGACTGCAATCACTGATTTCAGACAGCTTGATGACTGTCTGCCTCCCTTCTGCAATAGCATCCACTGAAGCCCCCTTAACAAGTATAAAGGACAATTCCAGGTGCTACCAATGATTAATGAAATGTTATTGTATTCATCACATTGGTTTTAGTGGATTATCTAATTGAATCTTCATACATTTGCACATGAGAAACAGCAATATTTTTAAAGAAAAAAACATGTTTTGCTTTTAGATGATGTGTGTAACTACTATAACAGGCATCATTTTAGAAATGCCATTCTCCTTCTCCATCTCACAGACCAAGATTTCTTTTCTAAGTACTTGTACTAAATTTAAGACTGAAATTTAAGAACTACAGTTGATCTTAAGCTGTGTATTCTAGTAAATTGCATTTTATACTCAAAATATTTTTAAAAGGATGCACAAAGTTTAGATCTCTGCTCCCACACGCTGATGCTAACAGTACTATGGTACACTAATTTATCTGATAAAGTCTTCTTGCAAAACAAAAACAAAACAGCACTTCATTTTTAATAATAAAGATTATTATTAAATCCACTCCATAGTAGCTCTGTGGCATATATTATCCCATTTACTGACAAGTGAGGTTAAATCTTTAATGTAAACAGTCCCTACTTTTTTTTCCCTTATAGCCCCTGCATTGTCCCATAGATGGCTAAAAGATAGTCAAAAGATCAAAGTTTTCCTCTGATGGTTTTTATCAAGGATCCCTACTGTATTAAAAAGGATCTCAGGTCCTGGCATTCTTGTTTACACACAGATCTGAACAAGGGCAATCAACCCAGATGAAGGCTGAACACATCCATCAAAGAGATGGCCACTGTTGGACTGAAGTGGAGGTTCTACTCAATAATCATAACATTAAGAAGTGACAGATTGTCTCCCAGGAATCTCCCTTTTGATGAATCAATCAGCAACTATGAAGAAAAAGGACCTTTGGAAAAAAATTATTCACAAGAAATTGCTCTAGTGTTTGAGAAACAGATGAGTATAACCTCTTTTCATTCTCTTTTAATTATCTAAGAAATTTATTAAGTGCCTGATAAAGAAATGATTAACTGGTACTCAAGAAAATCTACAATGCAATAAAACATCTTCAGTAGGGAAAGACAAAAACTGAGCATAACATTCTAAACACTGACCTAAGAGAATACTTTTCAGCTCCTCTCTGAAATCAGGCAGTCTGATACAACTGGATCTCAGGAGAAAGAGAGCTCTGGAGAATGGGTACCACAACAGAGGGATCCATTTCATTTTCAAGCTATCTAGCAGTATAAACTGGTGTATGAAGCAGTATAAATTCTGCTGCTGGTCTTAAGAAGAGGTCTGGAGGATGGAGTGTTGTCAGGTTTCTTAAGACTTGGCTCTTGAAATATAATAGTTGGAGCCAGGAAGCAGATGCCCAGAAGATTAGGAGTTGGTTGAGAGAGAGATGTAGCCTCATAATGATGGAGAGTTGCAGTTTATGGCACCTGAACTTTAAGGGAAGATCTCAGCTGTATCTGGTGCATCAGGGCTGGAACTGCCAAACAAACCAAAAGCTGCTGGGGAAAGCAAGTAAGTTCCCATTCTAAATTCTATGAGAAAAGCTGAGCTGAGCAATGCTTCCTGGTACCTTTTACCTCCCTGTTCCCTTGTGCTTCCTTGTAAACCACTTGTGGTAGAAGGGAAGAATGGAAGGGACACATACATTTAAAAATGTGTACAAACTTGATCTCAGAAAGCAACAATCTCAGTGGAGACTCTTCACTTCTCTATCTTTCCTGCCCATCAGAATAGACAGTTCTTTAGCTAGTTGGTATTAACCAACATAACTGAACAAGAGCAGAAGAAAAACACCAACTGTGTCAAATCTTGATGGCATATTGTGCCCATCTTTCAATGGTCAGTAATTTTTCAGGCATTGTTATCTCATTACCATTAGTTGCTTTACTTGATTTTTGCCAGATCATTCTGTTATCACCCTACACATGTTGTTGAGCTTCTTGCATAGTATGTGCTCCTATGTTATCTAGCATGAAGACATAAGCAGTCCATTTGTTTGTTTGTCCACTGCAACTGCAACCATCCCAAAAGAAATAGTTTAGCAAAACCAGAAAAATGTTAAGGAATGAGACGTTACATTTCAATTCATATGACTGGGCACCTATTTGGATATGTTTGGATGTATGGACAATTGATGGTTTGAAATTCAAATTACAGTGAGTTTTCCTATCTTCAAATTCTTGAAATGAAAAAGGAACAATAAGAGAGCAGAACTCATTAATTTCAAGTAATGATAACAAAGAGCAGGGAAAAACCAGCCTCTGGGCTGGATCCATCTTCTGGCAGATTTCCATCTGGCCTATAGATGCATCCTTCATTGCACTGATGACCAAGAGCAGAAAATCACAAAACTAAGTGTGTTATACCTACCATTGTGGCCATAAATGCTATCCCTCCAAATCACTGATTTAGGCAGCTTCCAACTTCTGGCTTATGCCTGAGAATAGTAATTCCTAAATGCCTTCCCACCCTGACACCAGCAACCTCTGTCATCAAAACACTCCCCCCAACCCGCTGCCAGCTATTCTATTTCACAAAGCTTTTCTCCCCCACCCCACCGGTCCTTCATTATAAAATCATTGAATGGTTTCCAAATGCAGTAGAACAACAAATGTCTGGGAATATAGGTAACTTTTCAGCAGATGCTTCAACAATGTCAATGATGGTGCTTGTTGCAATACAGGGGGGTGACACAACAGGAAAAGCTTAGTCTCTGGTTGTTGTCAGATATGCCTGTTCAGGAGGCCCCAGTCTGTGGATTTCTGCAAATGGAAAGGCTTATATGGGAGCAGGCACTCCTTCTAGCCTGATCCCAAGTTGTTTAAGGTCTTATATGTCAATAATATCACCCTGAATCATACCTGATAACTTATTTGCCAATGCAGGTCTTTGCACAATGGTTCATGGTAAGCTGCCCCATTCAGTAAGTTGACAGATTCATCAATAGCTCCAGTTTGCAGACCAGTCTCAAGGAAAGCCCCACATACAGCATATTTCAGTAATTCAGTCCGGAAGTTATTAATGCATGGATCACTGTGACCAGGCTATCCCTAGCCAGGAATGGCTTTAGCTAGCAATACCAAATGAAGCTAGTTAAAGGCACTCTTCTAGACAACTCCTCTAGAGCTGCTGAAACCCTCAGTATCAATCTTCCTTGCTGCTAGATTCTCTTTATAAGGTTAAGTTTTGAGGAATGTGGGAGCTCAAAGAACTTTGGTAACAGGGATTTCTGATATCAGTGCAGACCAGGCATTCCAAAATAGCTCTGTTCTTCTGGAATGTTTGGGCTCAGCTCATATTGGTGTGTTGTTGAATAAGACTGTTGAAAGACTGTTGAATAAGATAAACAGTCTTTTTCATCTCATCCAAAGTATTCACAGGTGAACAGTAAAATTACCTTTGCAGGGCTATTACCACCTTTGGAAAACATGAACTCTGTTACCATAATCATTTTCTAAATATCCAGGATGTGATTTGGAATAAAAAGTTACCACTCATAGAATTGCTATTGCATTTAGACTAAAGTGCCATGTCCAAGCAAAGCTGGTTTTTGCTGGAACAAAGCATCCAAGCGATGCCAAGAGAATACTAGTGACATTTACTAAGATAAAGATAGGTCCCTCACATCTCTAGGTTGCTACCAAAAAATTAAAAATTTGAACCAAATGTTTGATGTTGCTGCTTGGGCCAAACACTGAGGGATTCCAAGAAAGTAGAAAGAGTTCCAATAAAACTAGTAAATGCATAGCTACAACCAAAGGCAGACTGCACTTCTAATTTGCAGCTTGCTCACTTCATAGGATCTTGTAAAACCTACCTTATTTCATGATGCCATGTCATTTTACTTTTCTTCTTTCCACACAGATAGACGAATAGGGGTGGGGAAAGACCAAATACTATGACTTCATGAAATAAGATATGTTTTACAGCATTACATGAAAGAGAGAACTAAATGTGCAAATACAAATTTGGACTGTGTTGCATATTTACTGTCATGGATAATGTGAGCACTTCTCACTGTCAAAGTATTGCTGTGCTGTCTGAAGATTAAATATCTGCATCAAAGAGCAGACAAGTCTTTAAGGATATAGTACAAGCATGAAAGAATTCCAACAATACAGGAAGAACAACATGTTCTTCAGTTAGATCCATTGCTCAACTAGCAATGTCACAGGCCAGACCTCCTGCTTGCAGTTTCAAAACAGATACATGCTGTGCCTTAATTCATGACTCATCTGCTCCTGAAGAAGCTGAAGATAAAGGTAGACAGTGAGGACTTTGCTTGCCAGGACTGCAGCCATTAACAGGTATTAGTTTAATAAAATCCTTCCATCTGGTTTTCAACCCATCAGTGATAGAGATTGTGAACATATTAAGCCATGCAGATATATATGCAGAAGCAGGTAATTTCAGGTATGAACCACTTCATTAATGGTTCATACTTCATTAATGGCCCATGATCTATTTTTTTCAATACTTTTGATCCAATCCAATCCAATCTTTCTCTATAATGCACCTTTATCATTGCAAGTTATGTGTTTTTCAGTCATTTAACTTCTATCCCACTCCTTAGGCAGAAGACAGACAGACAGGCATGCAAACATGCAGGCACACAAACAGAGAAAACGTTTTAATAGCTTGTAGGTGTTACTCGCCCTTGATGAATCACTGCCTTGCCATGGTGAAGGGGCTTGCATAATGCAATGAAGCTATGAGCTATGTCGTGCAGGGGCACCCAAGACGGACAGGTCATAGCAGAGAGTTCTGACAAAAGGTGATCCACTGGGGAAGGAAATAGCAACCCACACCAGTATCCTTGCCATGAAACAGAAGCAAAGAGATAAAAGATATGACACCAGAAGATAAGCCCCTCAGGTTGGAAGGTGTCCAGTGTGCTACTGGGGAAGAGCAGAGAGCTAGTACTAGTAGCACCAGAAAGAATGAAGCGACTGGGTCAAAGCTGAAAGGACACTCAGTTGCAGATGTATTTGGTGGAGAAAGGAGAGTCCGATGCTGCAAAGAACATTACAGCATAGGAACTTGGAATGTAAGATCTATGAATCAAGGAAAGCTGGATGTGGTCAAGCATGAGATGACAAGACTGAATATAAACATCTTAGGAATCAGAAAACTAAAATGGACAGGAACAGGTGCATTTAATTCAGATGAACATCAGGTATACTACTGTGGGCAAGAATCCATCAGAAGAAATGGAGTAGCCTTCATAGTCCATAAAAGAGTAGGAAAAGCAGTACTGGGATACAAAATGACAGAATGATCTCAGTTTGAATCCAAGGCAAACCATTCAATATCACAGTAGTCCAAGTCTATGCCCCAACCACTGGTGCTGAAGAGGCTGAAGTTTACTGGTTCTATGAAGGCCTACAACACCTTCTAGAATTAACACCAAAAAATAATGTCCTTATCATCATGGGGGATTGGAATGCTAAAGTAAGAAGCCAAAAGATAACTGGAATAACAGACAAGCTTGGCCTTGGAGTACAAAATGAAGCAGGACAAACACTGGCAGAATTTTGCCAAGAGAAATCGACAAAAGAGTGTTTGCTGGTCATAGCAAGAACCCTTTCCAGCAACCCAAGAGACAACTCTACACATGGACATCACCAGATGGTCAACACAGAAATCAGATTGACTATGTGCTCTGCAGCCAAAGATGGAGAAGCTCTATACAGTCAGTAAACACAAGACCAGGAGCTGACTGTGGCTCAGATCATGAGCTTCTGGTTGCAAAATTTAGGGTTAAACTGAAGAAAGTAGGGAAAAGTAATAGGCCACTCAGGTATGACCTAAATCATATTCCTGATGAATATACAGTAGAGGTGACAAATAGATTTAAGGAATTAGATCTGATAGACAGAATGCCTGAAGAACTATGGACGGAGGTATGCAACATTGTACAAGAGGTAGCAACTAAAACCATCCCAAAGAAAAAGAAATGAAAGAAAACAAACTGGTTGTCTGAGGAAACTTTACAAATAGCTGAGGAAAGAAGGGTAGTGAAAGGCAAGGTAGAAAGGGAAAGATACACCCAACTGAATGCAGAATTCCAGATAATAGCTAGAAAAGATAAGAATGCCTTCTTAAATGAACAGTGTAAAAAAATAGAAGAAGACAATAGAATAGGGAAGACTAGAGATCTCTTCAAGAATATTGGAAGCTTGAAAAGAACATTTCATGCAAGGATGGGCATGACAAAGGACAAAAATGGCAGGACCCTAAAGAGGCAGAAGAGATTAAGAAGAGGTGGCAAGATTACATAGAACTATACAAGAAAGAGCTTAACGTCCCTGATAACCACAATGGGGTGGTCACTGACCTTGAGCCAGACATCCTGGAATGTGAAGTCAAGTGGGCCTTAGGAAGTCTGAGCAACAACAAAGCTAGTGGAGGAGACAGTATTCCAGCTGAGCTATTCAAAATCCTAAAAGACAATCCAGTTGAAGTGCTAAAATGCCAGCAAATTTGGAAAACGCAACAGTGCCCAAAGGATTGGAAAAGGTCAATTTACATTCCAATTCCAAAGGAGGACAATTTCAAAGAATATTTGAATTGCTGCACCATTGCACTCATTTCACATGCTAGCAAAGTTATGCTCAAAATCCTACAAGCTAGACTCCAGCAGTATGTGAACCGAGAAATACCAGAAGTACAGGCAGGATTTCGAAGAGGCAGAGGAGCTCAAGATCAAATTGCCAACATACACTGGATCATGGAGAAAACTAGGGAGTTCCAGAAAAAGATCTACTTCTGCTTGATTGACTATGCTAAAGCCTTTGATTGTGTGGATCACAACAAACTGTGGCAAGTTCTTAAAGAGATGGGAATACCAGACCATCTTATTTGTCTCTTGAGAAACCTGTATGCAGGTAAAGAAGCAACAGTGAGAACTGGACATCGAACCACTGATTGGTTCAAAATTGAGAAAGGAGTTCGGCAGGTCTGTATACTGTCACCCTGTCTATTTAACTTATATGCAGAGCACATCATGTGAAAGGCAGGGGTAGATGAATCTCCAGCTGGAATTATGATTGCCGGGAGAAATATCAACAACCTCAGATATGCAAATAATAGCACTCTAATGGCAGAAACTGGAGAGGAACTAAAGAGCCTCTTGATGCGGGTGAAAATGTATATAGTGCAAAAGTTGGCTTGAAACTCAACATTAAAAAAACTAAGATCATGGCATCCGGTTCTCTCACTTCCTGGCATATAGATGGGGAAGAAATTGAAGTAGTGAAAGATGTTAATGTTCTGGGCTCCAAGATCACTGCTGATGGGGACTGCAGTCAAGCAATTAAAAGACACTTGCTCCTTGGGAGGAAAGCTATGGCAAATCTAGACAGCATACTGAAAAGCAGAGATATCACCCTGCCAACAAAAATGCGTATAGTTGAGAGAGACAAGTATGGAGTCGGGATGAGACAGATGTGATTAACAAAGCTCCGTTATCACGCTAACTGTCCAGTGGTGGGCCATGGGGGCCCAATCTAAGCCCTGTAGGGGTGAAGATAGATTGCTTGGCAAAGTTCCCAGCAGGTGTCTTAATGGCAATTCTGTGCTTACTGGGAGAAAATCAAGCTTTTCTCAGCTGGATGGTACAGGAGAGATCTCAGCTCTCTATAAGTCCTCGGCATACTTTTTTTGTTTAGTCTACTTTAGCTATTAGCGTCAGATCTACTGGGAACTATTTTTATTTTTCTTTTTTTGCAATGATACCCGTGGAAAAAGCTGCATCGTTTGCTAATTGATATAAAAGAAGAAACAGAAAGCCCTTGGGATGGAGGAGGGAAAGAATTCTCTCCACCCCCCCCCCCCGGAACTGAAAGGTGGAGAATTACATGAGAGAGAGAGACAGAGACAGAGCTCTTTGTAAGTAAGGAAAAAATCTTTTTTTTCTTTAATCTCTCCAAGGGCAAAGAACTAAAATAACAAATTAATGTTTAATTGAATGATAGAAGTATCTTTCTTGTGTTTTGGACTACTTCCAAGAAATAACGGCCATTTTTGCTCCTTTGTTCCTGGGACTCTTGGATCCCTGCCAAGCCTGCGAAATCACTGCCAATATGGAAGAAATTAAAGAAATACAGAAAACACTTTTGGAAATACAGGCCTCTTTAGCAGCCTTGCAACTATCCCAACAGGTGATAATAATACAACAGAAGACTGTTTTAATTAAGCAAATTGACTCTTTCCTAATTGAACAAAAAGCTGGTTTTGATAAGTTAGATTTTTCTATTAATCAGGCTTTGATCAAACAATTTGTACCTGAGCAGAATATGCAAAATATCCAGCAAACAGAAGAAAAATTTGAAACTGAGAAGATAACAAGTGAATTATTATGGGATGGGCCTATAAATAGACAACAAGCAGATGGATATTTGGAAGCATCAGGAAAGTCAATACAACCAGTAAATTTAATAAATAAGCCTCCCTGTGATCTTGTTATGCTGGAAAAAGAGAAGATAGTTGGGCTACAGTCTAAGACACATGATCTACTGCAGACACCACATCATTCTAATAACAAAGAAGCAATGGGCGGACATGATTTATTACAGGCATCTTTTTTTGTACGAGCGGACAAGTTGGCACAATCTGTGGAGCTAATGAGCAAGAGTAACCATCTAAGAGAGGTTTGTTCATGTGGCCACATTTGAAAATTCTATTACAGGTATTACGACGTTATAATGTAAAAAAAACAAAAAGGTTTGGTAGAAGTGTAAAAAAAAAAGGAGAAAAAAGGAGAAAGGAATCAGAGGGAAGATAAGAAGAACTTTCTTTCTTGTTATTTCAAAAAGGGATGACGTATATAGCTTGGTATGCTTATATATAATGTAGAAAAGCTAAGCTACTGTGGTTGGTGAAGCATTAGTAATTTAGTTTAATGAAATTTTGGCTAAAAGATATAGATATTAGTTATCATCAAATAGACCAATTAATGATGCTTTTAAAGATGTTAAGTGGATATTTCTGATTTTATTTGTATCTGAAAATAAGAGAATTTATATAGGTATTAATAATCACCAAATAGAGTTGCTAAGCCGCTTTTAGAGATAAAAAGGGATGATTAAAGGTAAAGGTAAAGGTAAAGGTTTCCCCTTGACATTACGTCCAGTCATGCCTGACTCTAGGGGGCGGTGCTCATCTCCGTTTCCTAGCCGAGGGAGCCAGCGTTTGTCTGCAGACAGTCTCCGTGGTCATGTGGCCGGCATGACTAGACACCGAAGTGCACGGAACGCTGTTACCTGCCCACCGAAGTGGTACCTTTTCATCTACTTGCATTTGCATGCTTTCGAACTGCAAGGTGGATGAAACATTGTTAAATGGATATCTCTGACTATATCTGTAATTGAAAATAGGAGATTCTCCTATTTTAAAAAGCAATGACTTATATGGATTGGCTATATGTGATATTGTATGGAGTTAACTATATTTGATTAAATGGTGTGTAAGTTTAGATGCAACATTAGTAAGTGAGCTTAAAGAAAATTGGCTTAAAGTTATTACCAGAGTAGTTAGGATGCCTTTTAAGATGTCAAATAGTTTTTGGGGTTTTTTTTTAATGTTACTTGTAATCGTGGGTTTGGATGAACTTATCACTGAAGATGAAAGAAGATGTTGTAATTTCACTCAACTTAGAGAAGCTTCCCTTAAAAAATGGTCAAGAGAAACAGGACTTTGTAAGAAAGGATGGGGTTGATTTCACTGAAGAAGTAGGTAAAAGGAAGAGTGACTTCTAAATTTGGATTTACTTTTTTATCTGGCTGGAGGAACGGGACTTGGTTTTGATCTAAAGATGTTTTCATGTTTTTATAAATGGATTTTTGCATGATCATAGAATGTTAAAAGATAACTTGTAGGGGATTGACCCAGTAAATCTGATGTGTGTGATGATTGATGTTTGTAGTTTTAGTTTAAAATCTTTATATGCATTTTTTTAAAAAAAATTATTATCAAGGCTATGGTTTTCTCAGTTGCAATGTATGGCTGTGAAAACTGGACCATAAGGAAGACTGAGCGCTGAAGAATTGAGTCCTTTGAATTGTGGTGCTGGAGGAGACTCCTGCGAGTCCCTTGGACTGCAAGGAGATCAAACCAGTCAGTCTTAGAGGAGATCAAGCCTGACTGCTCTTTAGATGGCCAGATACTGAAAATGAAACTCAAATACTTTGGCCACCTAATGAGAAGGAAGGACTCACTGGAGAAGAGGCTAATGCTGGGAATAATTGATGACAAAAGAAGAGGGGAACTGCAGAGAATGAGGTGGCTAGATGGAGTCACTGAAGCAGTTGGTGTGAGCTTAAGTGGACTCTGGGGGATGGTGGAGGACAGGAAGGCCTGGAGGAGTGCTGTCCATGGGGTCGCGGTTGGTCACACGCAACTTCGCAACTAGCAACAACAACAACGTGCTACCCAGCATGTTATATCCAAACATACATGCATTATATCAAACATAAATTCTCTTACTTTTGAGCAAACAATTGTAAATATTAGACTTTTGATATTATCTGAGATTCTCAGTCATCTTGCAACAAGTAACATGCTTGCAACATTACTTTTAAGTCAAGCATACTCAAAAACAGCAAAAGACAGTGCAGTTTCTTTTATTCAGAGATGTACCTTCTGAAGTGGAGGCTCAAATTGGCCCAACAAAATCTTTCATTTCTTCCATTTAGCTTTCAGTGCTTTGCTTGGAAGGGGTATCCCTATTTTCTGCAAGGCTGACAGCTGAGCAGCACCTTGCTAATGTATTACCTGATTACACTAAGCACTATCACATGTGGAATTTAGCATATTTAACATTCAGCAGGTGATGGTAATAAATAGGGTATTAACTAACACAGTGATTAAAGACTTGCAAATTCCGACAACGGTAATAAAACTCTCCCCCAACAATGGTGGCATTTGGATCAGGAATCTTAAATCAGGGTATTTGCAAACAAGCTCTGCTTTCTCTCAACTTTTAGCCAATTGTTAATAAGGTTAACAAACCAGGCTGAAGGGCTGAAGCCTGAATCCTACTTTTCCTCAGGATCTAATGAATCATGATCATACCAGTCACATCATGTGCCCCTCCTGCTGCAGTTCAGGGCTCTCAATTAAGCTACTTAACTTTTGGATATTGTGCAAGGCCCATGATACACAAGGAACAATTCTTAACTCATGTTTAAATCATTTGTATTCCCACCCTCATCCTGCAAATCCAATTTGATTATCTTATTAGGTTTTCAAGACACTTTGGCTCAGAGATTTGCTTTGACATTAAGGCATTTTCTTTCTGTTTGTTTCCCAGGGAAAAGTCAGCAATAGGTCAAACAGGAGCCATTCTTTCAATGAGCAGTCCATTGGAAAAGCGGATTAATAAATATATTAGCATAAAGTTGACAAACATATTAAACAGTGCCTTCCATTGCTTACTGCTTCCTGGACCTGCACTCCAAAAACGTTATGTGGTGCAACTTTTCATACTCTCTTGTAGCTAGGTAAATTTAGACCCCGAACTTGTTTATCTTACTGAGAAGCAATACATTAGACAGTCTTATGCATGGCTTTAGTTGTGAAATATGCAGCTAACATTTCTTGCTTGCCACTATTCCATGCTTTATGACTGCTTCTATATTCCTGAACTAGTCAAACAAGAAGGTTTTAAAAAAGAACTGTTTGCCAACCCTGATTTAAAACAACAGTGACAAACTCAGAGCACTATAAACTCACTTAAATGACAGTACCATCTCGGCTACAGAAATCAAACACAGTTTGTTTCATTGCCTAGCCATTCTCTAGGTGGTCATTTGGACCCCTGCAGAGCTGCAGACCCTGAATTTCTGTCCAAAGTACAGGCCTAGCTGTATCACAGTGCACCTTTTAAGCAAAGGTTTGGCTTAAATTCTTTGAGTGTAGTCCTAGACAGGGAACCTGCCATATTCTGAAAGTATTTACCAGTGCTAAGCTGAACATTTCATCAGCATTTCTTTGACACATTTGTAGGCTAGGTGAAGGCAAAAATGTGGAGAGAGGGAGGCAAATAGCACCAGCCTTCACTGTTTTTCATGTAGGGCTTACCTTTTAAATACCATTAGCAAAGGCACAGTCTTCTGCATTTCTTCCTCTTTTAAAGATGTTTTTAAAAATTATGGGGGCAAGCAGGAGCAACACTCCTAGCCCAATTTGGGGCATTCCTCTCTGCAATGCACCTGTGCCACAACAAAGCATCTTCTGCACAAGTAACAGCTTCCATATACAGAGAACTGCACACTGCACTTGTCCTGGTGGGAAAAAGTGAACAAAATAAAGAAAAGAAAGAGCAAAGGTGAGGAAGCAGGGGACTATACCAATGCTACTTGGTATGTGAATGCTAAAGCCTCCCACATTAAGCCAACTTTCCATCCAATTGGGCTACAAAAGTTGGGAGACACTTTTGACTCATTCTGGATTTTACTACTGTGGATCAGTCAGCAGAACAGTTTCCTCTTCTTCCCCACTTATGCATGGCTGCATTGGACAGCAGCTTTAGTCCTCATTCTGAACTAAAATGAAGCCCAAGTGCAGGCAGCAACAGCCAATCACATCAGCTCCTTTCTACACTTGTTTTTCTCTTTGATCTCATTCTCAGTGAGCAGAAAACCTGTGTCTGGCCTCTGGGCTGCACCACTGCAGACTGTGGGCGGGGTCTCATGAGAATGCCTCCACAAGCAAACACCCTTGTATGCTGATAACTAATATGTATGAGAGAAGCCTATGCTAGAGTGGGTAATTGTTTCATATACAATCCTGTAACCTCCACCTTGATTGGGAGAGGTCACACAAAGGTTTTTACCTCGGTGAGAACCAAGCTGTTCATGTTACCTCCAACTGCCAGAATGTAGAAGCACAGGTGCACTGGCAACGTCTTGCACATTCTGCTGCTGCTGATTGTGGGAGAAGGGTAGCCCTATCTCCTTTATCACCAGGGTCATTGCTCTTTATGAGTGCAGGATGAAGCTTGTTGAACTGGATTAAAGATCCACCCAACCCAGCATGCTGCAATGTGTAATGGACAGTCATGAAGGTGCGAAGAGAACAGTAACACATGCCGTCTCCCTGTCTCAACAGCTAACGTTGAGCAGCATATCACCTCTGGACACAGATTCAATTTAGCCATCTTGATTAGAGGTTACTGATAGACCTATCTTCTTTCATGAACTTGCTTAATTCCCTTCAAGGTCATTTAAGGCAATAGTTTCACTGGAGGCTCCAGTAGTTTCTTTTGTTTGTCCTCAATGCAATTATTTTAATTCTATTTTTCACAAAATGCATATGTACTACTGTATATCTAACAAGATTTCTGTGCAATGATGAATAGGAGGGAAAAAAGCAGAATAGAAATGGTTTATATCACATTATGACAACAGAACCATGGCTAGCCAATCAGGGAAGGCTTCTTTAAGTAATGATGTCTTGAGCAGACTCTAAAACCAAAGCAATAAAATATAGTATTGCTTCACAGGGAAGTAGCCAGCACAGCAAGAGCACTACATCCAGTGGACTCCAAGTAACCTCAGGTCCATAAGGAACCACTAGCAATGCCTCACCCGCTGACCTACACAGATAGGGGAGATATCACATTCTTGGATATTCTAGTCCCAATTTGCTTAGGGCTTTATATGCCAAAAACAAAACCTTAAACCTGGTCCAGTAGCAAGAAAGTCAATGCCATTCTTTCAGCAAAGGTGCTACGTGTTGGAAAGGGGCAGCTCCCAGCAACAGTTAAGTTGTTGCTTTCCACCTGAGCTGTACCTGAAGGGCAGCCCCACATACAGCATGTTGCTGCCATGCAGTCTTGAGATTACAAGAACCTTGTACCACTGTGGCCAAGCTAAGCCTGTCCCAGAGAGGCTGAGGTGGCATACCAGTTAAAACTTGTAAAGGGCACTCTGAGTTGCTGTGGTTGCTTGGGCTTCCAGGGGCAGAGAGCGCTCTCAGAATACCTGCAGACTACAGGCTTGATCTTTCAGAGGAAGTGCCAGGACAGGCAATAAGCCTATCACCAGGCTCAGGAGCCACCTCCTCACAGGACTTCCATCTCACCAGGATTCTGTGTCATTTTGCTGGCCCATCAGCCCATCATTGAGTCCAGACACTGATGCAGCACTTAAATCCCCTTCTGAGCACTTGTACCAGCTTCATATTGATATTCATCATCCTTAGAAACAAGAAAGTATCTTGTGAAACCTAACAATGTAATTGCCAAAGAGGCAAGGAATAGTCACCCAAAGTCTTTGAAACTGACCCTGCAGGCAGGACCAGAAGCACTGTAAGCAGTGCCTCCAATGCTCAATTCATGAAGTTGATGAGAGATCAAGTAGAATTAACAGGTCCACAGATACCCTCATTCCTCTCTCAATGACGAGGGCTGATTTGGTCCCCTTACCAGGCTGGAATCCAGACTAGAATGGGTCTAAATAACCACTTTCTTCCAAGAATGCCTCCAGTTACCTCTCAACAGCCCTCTCAAGCACCTTCCTGGAGAAAGGGGTATTCTCAAATGGGTAATACTGGGTCTAGAGTGGGTTCCTTCAGGAGTGGCCATGTTACTGATTCCTTAGGGTCAGAAAACAACCCCTTGATTCATTGGCTGATGTCTGGACAGACTAAGTCAACTTCTCCTCAGCTAGCTTGCATTAGCCAAGAGGCAAACTTTGAGAAGGCACCACTGCAAGCACCCTGTTCACATTAGACTACACCAACTGAGAATGATTGCACATAATTGGGCAGATAGTGGTACCAGACACTTTGACTGGAGCCGTACTAACAACAGTGTCAAGTTTGATGAAGAAACAAACTATTTTGTCCTCAAAGCATGAGGCAGAACAGTCGCAGTGAGACCTTAAGAAGTGACAATATCTACATTAAGATCTATATTCTCTACACTGTGTATATGCTAACTAAATGAGGGCATCTTCATCATTATCATTTAATTTCTATACTGGCCCAATAGCTCAAGCTCTCCAGCTCCAAGACCAGGGAATTTAGACATCTGAAACTTGGCATGCATGTCAAGGGAACCTTCAGGGGTCTTCAGTTATACTGTTTCCTGTCTCTTTCAGTGGGGCAGCTGCCCACAAAGGAATGGCATAGGAAGACCTTTCCCTGTAGGGACTCTTAAGAAGTGTCATGGGTTCCAGTGCCTTGGTTTCCTTTCAATGGGGTGGTTGCAATGTGTTGAATTCTGACAGATGTGTGACTTTGCTCAAAGGCTTCCATGTATCAAAGTAAGGGCTATTCTAACACATACTAAACTAGGCTCATTTGCTAGCTTCTAGATCATGGATCCTCAAACTACGGCCCACGGAATGGATCTGGTCCGCCATGCCCATTTATTCAGCCCACACATGTGCTTGCCGTGTGGGCAGGGAGATGGTGGTTTGCTCACTTGGAAATGGTTTTGGACTCATTGGGAGATCTCCAAGCAAGAGAGCTGCCACCACGCGCATGCCTGATGCCGCCTCACTGGCCCGCATGCCCAAGCACCCCTGCCTCATTGCCCTGTGCCAGTTGCTGCTGCCTTTCAACTGGACCCCTATTAAAAAAGTTTGAGGACCCCTGATCTAGATCACATAGGCCAAATGTGGACAAAGCCAGGGAGGATGGGAGAAGGGATGGAAGCTTTCAGAAGTCCTCCTCACTTCACAGAAAGTAAGACCAAAAGAAAAATACAGCTAGATGGGCCTCTGAGCTTGTCAAGCTGATATGGGACTGGTGATGGAGACCTCAGAGGATCCTGTGGAGCCACACATTTCCTCCCTGTGCCTCACACCCCACCCCCTAGGACTGTCTTCTTTCCCTCTCCTAGATGAGCTACTGACTGTGAATTGGAGGAGAAATGGTCTGGATTCTCTGTCCTGCAGGCTTATGGCTTTGGACAGGGTATCTTCCATATTTTATGACCCCTGTGGAACACTCTTCCAAGGGACCACACCATTGTGCATCTATTTATTTTATAACCCATTTTTTCCTTCTTAAAAACGTCACTCAGTTTTCTTTATGTACATTTGTTCCATCAGTTATAAAATATATCCCCATGTGGCTTGAACGTATGGAACAATCTTTGATGCAATAACATTTAATGCAATATTATAACAAACACAAATATTATCTAGACATGGATTTCTATGATGTTTGTCAGTTTTCCACCAAGATCTGAAAAGGCATGATCTGGGCGTATGGTGAAGCATTCTCAAGATGGATCAGATGTAAAAAATCAACTCAAGGTCCCATTCTCATATTATTAGAAAGGGACGGTTTTCATAGCCTCATGACTTGCATGTGTAGCAATGTGATGAAGATTATGCTTTGGTAATTGATCTCTCTTTCGGGGAGCATGCTATGTTGAATTAACTTCCTCAATACTCTTGTCTCATTTGTATTAGCAGCAACTTGATGTGAGAATGATACAGAGTAAGTGCTGTGGTAGGGAACTCATTGATCTCATATTTTTGTACTATTATGAGGACATCTGAGGTGAGAAAGAAGGTGGATAGGATCGATCTGCTGAAATCATAAATGCAGAGAAGGAGCAGAAATACTCAGACCTTCCATGGAGTAGCATCGGTCATTGTTGATGGTGAGCTGTGAAGGAAAAGCCAAAACTAAGAAGCAAGGATTCTGAACATTAGACACCATTTCTGTTGCTACACCAGCAACCCTCCAGTCTGATATACAATCCTTCAGAGTTCTTCAAGGTTTAAGTGAGCTACTGGCCAGGCTTGATAGACACTGTCTAAAATTACTTCACAGCCCAGGAAACTGTCATATGTCACTATGACATACCAACATATGTATGACAGCAACACACAGATCTTCACAGAGCTTTGAATAAAGAATTCTGACAGCATCACATAGAAGTAGGGCTGCTGGGTGTCTATGCTTTCAAGATCTGTACCTGTGGAGTAATGAGTGGAATGTTCTCTCCCAATGAAGTAATGGGAAAATAATCTGCAGCAGGGGAGTAATGGGTGGAACATTCTTTTCCAATGTGCTTTCCCAGTATGGGGGGTGCATCTTTGTGTTCTATCTTTCTTGTATAAAGCTGCTTATACAATGGATGCACTTTTGGCCAAATAATGTATCCTCAAATTTCAACCTGGTCTCAGTAACTTTATAGAAGAATAATGTAGCCCCATTATAGGTCTTCATGTATGAGCTATGTTCCTTTTATGCTACTGCTTCATTGTGATTGGTCCAACTATTGGGTGGTACCATAATGCAACAAATCACTGCCTTGTCATGGCACAGGGGCTTGTGTAGCTCAATGAAGCTATGAGCTACGCCGTGCAGGAACACCCAAGATGGACAGGTCATAGCAGAGAGCCCTGACAAAAGATGATCCACTGGGGAAGGAAATGGCAACCCACTCCAGTATCCTTCTCATGAAAATCCCATGTACAGAAGCATAGAGATAAAAGATATGACACCAGAAGATAAGCCCCTCAGGTTGGAAGGTGTCCAGTGTGCTACTGGGGAAGAGCAGAGGGCTAGTACTAGTAGTGCCAGAAAGAATGAAGCAACTGGGTCAAAGCCAAAAGGACACTCAGTTGCAGATATATCTGGTGGTGAAAGGAAAGTCTGATGCTGTAAAGATCTATACTCCATAGGAACCTGGAATGTAAGTTCTATGAATCAAGGCAAGCTGGACGTGGTCAAACAAGAGATGACAAAACTGAATATGGACATCTTAGGAATCAGTGAACTAAAAAGGACAGGAATGGGTGAATTTAATTCAGATGACCATCAGGTATATTACTGTGGGCAAGAATCCCTCAGAAGAAAATGGAGTAGCCTTCATTGTCAATAAAAGAGTAGGAAAAGCAGTACTGGGATATAATCTCCAAAATGACAGAATGATCTCAGTTCGAATCCAAGGCAAACCATTCAACATCACAGTAGTCCAAGTCTATGCCCCAACCACTGGTGCAGAAGAGGCTGAAGTTGACTGGTTCTATGAAGGCCTACAACACCTTCTAGAATTACACCAAAAAATGATGTCCTTATCATCATGGGGGATTGGAATGCTAAAGTAGGAAGCCAAAAGATAACCGGAATAACAGACAAGCTTGGCCTTGGAGTACAAAATGAAGCAGGACAAACACTGGCAGAATTTTGCCAAGAGAATACACTGGTCATAGCAAGCACTCTTTTCCAACAACTCAAGAGATGACTCTACACATGGACGGTCAACAAAGTAATCAGATTGACTATGTGCTCTGCAGCCAAAGATGGAGAAGCTCTATACAGTCAGTAAACACAAGACCAGGAGCTGACTGTGGCTCAGATCATGAGCTTCTTGTTGCAAAATTCAGGCTTAAACTGAAGCAAGTAGGGAAAAGCACTAGGCCACTCAGGTATGACCTAAATCATATCCCTGATGAATATACAGTAGAGGTGACAAATAGATTTAAGGAATTAGATCTGATAGACAGAGTGCCTGAAGAACTATGGACGGAGGTTCTCAACATTGTACAAGAGGTGGCAACTAAAACCATCCCAAAGAAAAAGAAAAGCAAGAAAGCAAACTGGCTGTCTGAGGAAGCTTTACAAATACATTGGTACCTCGGCTCATGAACACCTTGACTCACGAACAAATCGGGTCACGAACAAAAATTACTGAAAGCTTTTTACTTGGGCCACGAACACTGCTTTGGGTGGCGACTGAGATCGCAGCCATCTCTCCCCCACCCCCCACTCCCCGTGGGAAGATGGCCACGATCGCAGTTGCATTTGTGCAGGGAAGGCGTCCGTGATCAGAGGCATGCAGCTGCACGAATGCCAAGCAGATTCGCGGCTTTGCTTTGCTGCACCCATCTTTAGTGCAGCAGCGCTCCTCTGATCATGGATTGCAGTTGCTTTCATGCAGGGAAGGCATCCATGATCAGAGGCATATAGCTGCAGGAAAGACAGGAGCAACAAAGCAGAGCTGCGGGGGAGATGACTGAGATTCTACCTTTCCTGCAGGAGTGTGCCTCTGATCAGGCACACCTTCCCTGAATGAATGGAACTGCGATCGAGGCCATCTCCCCACCCCCAGCACACCATTTGCGCCCATCTCTCCCCGCACCCCAGTGTGCCAGAATGACGGGCGCATGCAGGGATGACAGGTGCGATCTCAGTTGTGCTGAGGGGCGGGGGCAGGGAGATGGCTGCACTTGTGCTTGGGGTGGGGCGGGGAGATAGCCACAACCTTTGTTGTTGTCACTTTGCTTAACATTTTTCTGATTTAAAAAATGGTTACAGAATGAATTAACCTTATTTACATTGACCCTTATGGGGAAATATGACTTGGTTCACAACCAATTTGGCTCATGACCAGAGTCCTGGAATGGATTAAGTTCATGAGCCAAGGTACCACTGTAGCTTAGGAAAGAAGGGAAGCAAAAGGCAAGGGAGAAAGAGAAAGATGCACTCAATTTGAATGCAGAATTCCAGAGAATAGCTAGAAGAGACAAGAATGCCTTCTTAAATGAACAGTGTAAAGAAATAGATGAAAACAATAGAGTAGGGAAGGCTAGAGATCTCTTCAAGAAAATTAGAGCTATGACGGGAACATTTCATGCAAGGATGGGCATGATAAAGGACAAAAATGGCAGGGACCTAACAGAGGCAGAAGAGGTTAAGAAGAGGTGGCAAGATTACACAGAAGAACTATACAAGAAAGCGCATACTGTCCCTGATAACCACGATGGGGTGGTCACTGACCTCGAACCAGACATCCTGGAATGTGAAGTCAAATGGGCCTTAGGAAGTCTGAGCAACAACAAAGCTAGTGGAGGAGACAGTATTCCAGCTGAGCTATTCAAAATCCTAAAAGACAATCCAGTTGAAGTGCTACACTCAATATGCCAGCAAATTTGGAAAACTCAACAGTGACCACAGGATTGGAAAAGGTCAGTTTACAATCTGATTCAAAAGAAGGGCAATGCCAAAGAATGTTCAAACTGCTGCACCATTGCACTCATTTCACATGCTAGCAAAGTTATGCTCAAAATCCTACAAGTTAGGCTCCAGCAGTGTGTGGACTGAGAACTACCAGAAGTACAGGTAGGATTTCAAAGAGGGAGAGGAACTAGAGTTCAAATTGGCAACATACACTGGATCATGGAGAAAGCTAGGGAGTTCCAGAAAAACATCTACTTCTGCTTGATTGACTATGCTAAAGCCTTTGATTGTGTGGATCACAACAAACTGTGGCAAGTTCTTAAAGAGATGGGAGTACCAGATCATCTTATTTGTCTCTTGAGAAACCTGTATGCGGGTAAAGAAGCAACAGTGAGAACTGGACATCGAACCACTGATTGGTTCAAAATTGAGAAAGGAGTTCGGCAAGGCTGTATACTGTCACCCTGCCTATTTAACTTATATGCAGAACACATCATGAGAAAGGCAGGGCTAGATGAATCTCCAGTTGGAATTACGATTGCCTGGAGAAAGATCAACAACCTCAGATATGCAGATGATAGCACTCTAATGGCAGAAAGTGGAGAGGAACTAAAGAGCCTTTTGATGCGGGTGGAGGAGAGCGCAAAAGTTGGCTTGAAACTCAACCTTAAGAAAACTAAGATCATGGCATCCGGTCCTTTCACTTCCTGGCAAATAGATGGGGAAGAAATGGAGGTAGTGACAGATTTTATTTTTCTGCGCTCCAAGATCACCGCAGATGGGGAAAGAAATTAAAAGACACTTGCTCCTGGGGAGGAAAGCTATGGTACATCTAGACAGCATACTGAAAAGCAGAGACATCACCCTGCCAACAAATGTGTGTACAGTCAAGGCTATGGTTTTCCCAGTTGCAATGTATGGCTGTGAAAGCTGGACCATAAGGAAGGCTGAGTACTGAAGAATTGAGGTCTTTGAATTGTGGTGCTGGAGAAGACTCCTGCGAGTCCTTTGGACTGCAAGGAGATCAAACCAGTCAGTCTTAAAGGAGATCAAGCCTGACTGCTCTTTAGAAGGCCAGATACTGAAGATGAAACTCAAATACTTTGGCCACCTAATGAGAAGGAAGGACTCACTGGAGAAGAGGCTAATGCTGGGAACAATTGAAGGGAAAAGAAGATGGGGACGGCAGAGAATGAGGTGGCTAGATGGAGTCACTGAAGCTGTTGGTGTGAGCTTAAGTGGACTCCGGGGGATGGTGGAGGACAGGACGGCCTGGAGGAATGTTGTCCATGGGGTCGTGATGGGTTGGACACGACTTCACGACTAATAACAACAAATACCTGGTTATAAGTAATCCTATACTTTTATGAATGGACCATTGAACAAGATCTAACACAGACTGATTATTCTTCTGTTCCTTTATCTCCATGCCATGAACTTTACCAATTTTCAAAAAGATAGAATTTTTAGTGTTATATATATGGCACAATTCTGAAAAACAGGCCTAATCATCCCATTGTTGTGAAAAACAGTTTCTGATTTAATATTGGAAGCCATATTTTAATTCATTATGTTTTAATAATTTAATCATAAAAACATCAACAGATTTTGAAGTATTGAAATAAGTGTAATATAATTTCTGCTTATTAGATTGTACAATATCAATCTTCACTATTGTTAGAATGTTCTTCCAGTTCAGTAGTTCTAACTTTTAAAAACAATGCTTCCATACAGTCATAAGTCATCATAGTACTTAGGTATGGAATTTCCATTCTAAAGGGCAGTATATAAACTCTGGATAGAGTTATCAGAATATTGTAAATCATTTATCATTTTATTTTCCCTCAAATAATGGAAAAATTGTGCAATCTGAAACAAGCAATTGGTAACAATGTAATTACTATCTTAATTGATTAAAATCTGCTGATTGTGCTCATATGCATTTTAATCAAGTTTCAGGCCTTATTGATATATCTGCATGCATGTGTTTTAAATCAATAAAAATAAAACAGCCAAAATCAAACTGTTTTACTCTAAAAAATTGGCATAAATTGTGTTGCTTCGAATTAGACTTTGTTTAATGTAAATCTCTATACATCTTGCATACACACATGACACAAATCTGTTTAGTTACAGCTTTGGAAGGGACCCTTTAGAAGGGACAGTGTCCCACTGTACCCTGACTTTGATTTATAGCTATATTTTTCACAGTATTACATATATTGTTGGTGAACTACAATCCACAATAAAATCTCGGGAGGTGTTAAGTTTCACTGGCTGGATGGCAATGAGTAGAGTTGGGAGGGAAAGTAATATGAGTCGGAGTGCAGCACTCCAAATGAATGAACTTGCACTGTGGGTCTAGTTACAACAGGCACACTGCCCTAATCCATCAACAGCAAGTTTCTTTACAAACCAGTCTTTGTTTGTAATCCACAAGCCTTTTGGGATTTACCATAACCAAATGGCCAACCAGAAAGAATACAGAAGGGTAAACCATATCACTGCTGTGAAGTTTACTCTTTCCCAAACTATTGTTTAAAAACAACGAAGTTATTTTTTTTCTTTTAAATATGAAGATAACAGTCCTATGTACATCAGGTTTCTTTGGCCTGAAAGTTGAGATATCCATGTAGTTTTCTTCTGTCAACTATCAGTTGAGTTCAAAGCTTAAGCATATGCCAGGTGTTCAGCCCAACTTAAATTTGATTAGCAGGGGAAGATAGCCAGGGTGGGGAGATTGGATTTGAAGGGCTAACTCAGCAACCTAACATTTAGGTTGCTGCATTTTGTACCCGATGAAATAAAGGCACCTAGCTTTTAGTGTTAAAATATTAGAAATTAAGAATATAAAAAGTGCTTAGCCAATAGTGCAACAATGAGACCAATCTATGGGTTCTAGAATATGTTTGTGATACACACTATCAAGTAGCTTTTTACTTTGGATTGAAATTGGTCTGTGGAAATACAATGGAATATTACCCAGCATGGTGCTGCCAAAAGGAGTGACAGATGGTGACCAAAGTGCCATTAAATCATAAATTCTGACAATACAAGATTGCAACTAGAACAGCTGCCAATGTATATCCCATTTTGAACAACCCTCTGTTAAATCAGCCCACTGTATCATAGAATCATAGAGTTGGAAGGGGCATTCAGTTCACTGAGTCCAACCTCCTGCTTGAGGCAGGAATGTGGTTTTAAAGCATCCCTGACAGATGGTTGCCCAGTGTCTGCTTGAATACCTCCTGCAGCAGAGATCCAATCACTTCCCCAGGCAGTTGGTTCCATTGCCTGACTGCTCTTACCATTAGGAATTTTTCCTGATATTCAACTGAGATTTATCTTCCTGTAACTTAAGTCCCTTCCTTCTTGGATGACTGAAAACAGGTTGCAGACCTTCTGTGTGACTACCCTTTAGGTATTTGAAAAGTGCTATCATATCCCCTTCAGTCTTTTAGTTTCAAGGCTAAGCATACCCAGTTTCTTCCATCTTTTCTCATAGAACTCAAGTTTCTATTATTTAATCATTTTGTTGGATTTCTATGAACCCATTTTAATCTATCTGAATCACTTTTAAAGTGTGTTGTCCAGGATTAGACACAATATTTGAGATCAGGTCTAACCAGTGCAGAATAAAGTAGAACTATAGAAACATAGAAACATAGAAACAGAGCGAGTCAGAAGGGGCCTCCTGGGCCATCTAGTCTGACCTCCGGCACCAGCCGGCTCCGCTCATGACATGCCCACCATGTGCATGTCCAGCCTGTCTTTGAACACCCTCACCAATGGGGCCTCAACGACCTCCCGTGGAAGCCCATTCCACGCCCTCGGGGTCCTAACTGTCAGGAAGTGCTTCCTGGCATCCAAATTGAACCTTGGCTCCCTGAGCTTTGCTCCATTGGAGCGCGTCCTGCCTTCCTCTGCAGGGGAGAACAGGCCTCTCCCCATCTCCATGTGACACTCCCTCACATACCTGTATGTTGCCAACATATCCCCTCTGAGTCTCCTCTTCTCCAGGCTGAAGAGACCCAGTTCCCTCAGTCTCGCCTCATACCCCATCCCCTGCAAACCAGCCACCATCCTTGTGGCCCTACGCTGCACTGACTCCAACCTGGCTATATCCTTTCTGTAATGAGGGGCCCAAAACTGAACACAATACTCCAGTTGTGGGCGCACCAGAGTCATGTAGAGTGGAAGTAATACCTCTCTTGATCTAGAAGCCACACTTCTGGCTATGCAACCAAGGGTGGCATTCGCCCTCTTGACCACCGCATCACACTGCTGACTCATGTTTAGCCTGCGGTC
The DNA here is from genome assembly GCA_023646645.1 of Varanus salvator macromaculatus. NCBI lineage: Eukaryota > Metazoa > Chordata > Lepidosauria > Squamata > Varanidae > Varanus > Varanus salvator. The sequence goes on along the minus strand of JAIXND010000754.1, from coordinate 13,457,031 downwards.
AACCAGTACCCCGAGGTCCCTTTCACAAGTGCTGCTCTCCAGCCACTTGTCCCCTAACCTGTACTTATGACAGCTATTCCTATGCCCCAAGTGCAAGACCTTGCACTTCTCCACATTGAACGCCATCCTGTTGTCTCCTGCCCACTTCCATAGTCTGTCCAGATCCTTTTGGATCTGGAGTACCTGCTTCTCAGTTGTGGCCACTGCTCCAGTTTTAGTGTCGTCTGCGAATTTGATCAGCAGACTGTTCACCCCTTCTTCCATGTCGTTAATGAAAAGATTAAACTTAAATAGTTTAAAGATTAAACTATTACTTTCTATGCTTTTGAAACGATATGTCTATTGATGGAACCCAAAATTGCATTTACTGTTTTTGTACCTTTGTCAGTGCTACTGACCTGTATTCAGCTTGTGGTCAACTACAACTCCAAGATCCTTTATCACAGGTACTATTGCTAAGGCAAATATCTCCCATCTTAATACATATGCATTTGATTTCTTTTCTCTAAAGTTGAACAAAGCTCCAAAGGAGAAGGATTAAGGAGGCAATGTTTATTGATTAGCTAAAACCTGATAAAAGATATAAAAGAAGCCATGATTATTAATGCAGCCTGATTGGCTGTAGAATACAGGTACAGATTGTTAGTCCATGTTGACGTTTTCTAAGGTATTAGCTATCCCATCCAGCTTGATGTCAACTTCAAATTTGTTCCTACCTCTTCCTCCAAGTCCTTGATAAAATGTTGAGCAGTAGAGGCCCAGGACAAAGCCTTGTGTCGCTGTACTCAATATTTCCCCCATCAATTCAATGAGGAACCATGGATATGAATTCTATGAGTAAGATTCTCCAGCCAGTATTTACCGAATTTACCAAATACTAATGCTATGTAGTCCGTTAAATAACCACCTACTCAGAATATCACAGGACACTTTGTCTTATGACTTGCTGCGTTCAAGGTGTAGTATGCCCACAGCATTTCCACAATCTACTAAGGAAGCTATCCAATCAATAGCAATATGGTTATTCTGTCAGGCCTTTGTTTATGCTGCTGCACATGATATGGGAGAAGATTGCTGGAAGCAGAACTTTCATTTCAGGAGCATTGGCAGACTTCCTGTAGGTTCAGTTCACTTTTCAAGAAAGGGCCAAGCACAATAAGAAGTGTGCAAATGCTAGAGGGATGGAATACACAGACCTTATCATCCTTCTCATAAAGCTTTTTGTGTAGCCCTGTTAGCTTCATTTTCCCTCCTCACTGGAATGTTTCTGATTGAACCATTAGTATTTCCTTTTCTAAAAATAAGCAGAATGGTATCTCTTTTTTCAGGACCCTCTTGAACAATTCTTCTTAGATTTCCTTGCCATAGAATGATATTTATGCATTTATCAAAATCAGCTTTCCTGAAGTATATGTTTGACTTGATTTACTAAAAATCAAGAACTTCAACATGATGTGGTCACTTCCCCCCAAAGTTCCCATTTCTTTCACCTCATCAACTAACTTGTTCAGAATCAAGTCAAGGATGTTTGATCCCCTTATTCCTTCCTACACATGCTGAAGAAGAAATTTGTCAGCAAGGCAAGTCAGGAATTGCCTAAAAAGAGATAGGAACATAGAAACAGAGCGAGTCAGAAGGGGTCTCTCAGGCCATCTAGTCTGACCCCCGGCTCCAGCTGGCTCCGCTCACGACATGCCCACCATGTGCATGTCCAGCCTATCTTTGAACACCCTCACTGATGGGGCCTCAACGACCTCTCGTGGAAGCCCGTTTCACACCCTCAGGGTCCTACCTGTCAGGAAGTGCTTCCTGGCATCTAAATGGAACCTTGGCTCCCTGAGCTTTGCTCTGTTGGAGCGTGTCCTGCCTTCCTCTGCAGGTGTCATGCCTAATGGCTCGACAGAGACGTCGACACGTGAGGAAGGGGCAGAAGCTCACAGTGAGAGTCAGGTGTTGGAACAAGGAGATTTGTACTTGGTGCCCAGTGGATTACACTATATTCAGTAATTCCCATTGAGTTGTATGTGGCAAATTGAATGATTCAATCTGGGATATGGTTGAGAGAAGGAAACACCCTGACCCTCTCCCAAGACATGGAATCAGTAGACACTAAGCCCCTTTTCATTTCTATTCCTATAGGATTTGATAGGGATGCTTGAGGAAGTCAATCCTCGTGACTCCTTATTTGAACTTATCTGACCCACACTCTGAACTAATAAAAAATTTTGCAGCTCTTGACTCAGAAAGATCTGAAATGCATTTAAAATCGTATTTTCAGAGAGACTTGCGTGAAGGAGAAAGTCACGTGGATCTTAAATGTCTCTCACGTCTCTCTGTGGGTGGGTGGGACAAACTTCTCTCCTGTCTTTCCAATTGGCGTAGCCTGCTTAATCTTCTTCGAAGTTGAGCGTTCTGTAAATTTCCTGTTAAGTCTTCCTGTTCTCCAGGACTCAGCCCAGAAGCTTCAGAGTCCGGAGGGGGGGTGGGGAGCTTGTTCAAACACCTTGGAGTCTCCAGGAAGGGACGCTGCACCCTGCTCCAACAACTCTGAGCCAGGATGTGGGGAAGCTACTCGTGAGGAGGCCTCTGAGGCAGGTTGCAGGGGGCCTGTTTGGCCACTGGGCACCAAGTACAAATCTCCTTGTTCCAACACCTGACTCTCACTGTGAGCTTCTGCCCCTCCCTCATGTGTCAACGTCTCTGTCGAGCTGTTAGGCACGACAGCAGGGGAGAACAGGTCTCTACCCACCTCCACGTTACATCCCCTCACATACCTGTATGTTGCCAACAGATCCCCTCTGAGTCTCCTCTTCTCCAGGCTCAAGAGACCCAGTTCCCTCAGTCTTGCCTCATACGGCATCCCCTGCAAACCGGCCATCAACCTTGTGGCCCTACTCTGCACTCACTCTAACCTGGCTATATCCTTCCTGTAATGAGGGGTCCAAAACTGAACACAATACTCCAGTTGCAGGCACACCAGAGTCATATCGAGTGGTAGTAATAGGTCTCTCAATCTAGAAGCCACACTTCTGGCTATGCAACCAAGGGTGGCATACGCCCTCTTGACCACCGCATCACACTGCTGACTCATGTGTAGCCGTCAGTCAATCAGCACCCTGAGCTTCCTTCCACAAGTGCTGCTCTCCAGCCACTTGTTCCCCAACCTGTACTTATGACAGCCATTCCTATGCTCCAAGTACAAGACCTTGCACTTATCTACATTGAACACCATCCTGTTGTCTCCTGCCCACTTCCATAGTCTGTCCAGATCCTTTTGGAACTGAAGTACCTGCTCCTCAGTTGTGGCCACTGCCCCATGTTCAGCAGAGTTTGTCTTCCAAAAGATATGAGGATAATTAAAATCATTCTTCACTACTAATTCATGCTTCCTTGAAATATCTGTAATTTGTTTTGGAAAGATTAATCTACATCTTCTCCTTGGCTAGGTTGTAATCAGGTGCAGACACTGATGATATTATGTTTGTTATTTCTTCCTACATTTATTTAACTCAGATGTTTTCAACCAGGTCACTGCATTCATTCTCCTGAATCTCTGTGCAGATCTGTATTTTTCTAATACAGTGGTACTTTAGCTCACGAACTTAGTCCATTCCAGGACTCTGGTCGTGACCCAAATAGGTCATGAGCCAAGGTAAATTTCCCCAGAAGGTTCAGTGTAAATAAGGTTAATCTGTTCTGTAACTATTTTTTAAATCAGAAAAATGTGAAGCAAAGTGACAAAGAACAAAGATTGCGGCCATCTCCCCTCTCCTCCAAGCATGAGCGTGGCCATCTCCCCCTCACCAGCATGACTGCCACCGCACCCATCATCCCGGCACTCTGGAGGTGGGGGAGAGGCAGGCGCGAACATGTGCGCACTGGGGGGGGGAGAGACAGGCGTGATCGCGGGCATGCTGGAGGGGGGGAGACAGGCACGATCATGCTGCGGGGGAGATGGCCGAGATCACTCATGCAGGAAAGACAGACGCAATCTCGGTCATCTCCCCCCTCACCACCCCCAGCAATCGCAGCCATCTCCCCACTCATGGGGGTGAGGAGATGGTCTTGATCACAGTCACCACCCAATGCAGAGTTTGTGACCTGAGTCAATTTTTTTATGAAATTTTTGTTTGTGACCTGATTTGGTCATGAACTGAGGCATTCGTGAGCCGAGGTACTACTGTATATAGTGTACCTCCTCCACTACTTTTCATGGCTTCTTTTCTTTTTGAGCAAGTTATATAATTGCTATAATTGTACTCATTGAGTTCATCCCACAGAGAGTCAGTTATATCTATGGAATCATCTTTACATAAAGAAACAGAAAGCCATGAATGTTATGCTTCAGTGACCTCTCTTCATTTTTATCAAGAAGTTTCACAAGTGTTTTCCCAGTTCCTGCTACACTGCATGAGTCATTATCTGTAGCATTTATCTCTGGGCTTTCATCTCCATTCCTTCAGGTTTCAGTTTGAAGTGTTCCTGATCCAACTTGCCATTCTATGGGCAAAAACATTATCCACAGTCTTCATGAGGTCCAACTTCTACCAGCAGTACTTCATCTAAAAGTATAAAATCTAAATTATACTAGATTTATACTCTAAATGTATAAAAGGGTCCCAGAAACCAAATCTTTCCTAGCAACACCATCCTCATAGCCACTTGTTCACTTGCAGATTTTCTCCTTCCTTTTCTAGTCCTCTTGCAGACCAGAAGGATGCATGAAAACACCAGTTGCATTGAAAGCTCCTGAGCCTGCTTTCTAGAGCTAGAGCTTCATAGTTAGACATGATATTGTTATAACAGTGAAGAAAGACTTCATTCAAAACTAGAACACCCATGATCTGAACTTCAGTAGTTAGAACATTTTTGTTAATTGGAACTTGATGTGTATCAGTACATTAATGCTCACATTTTAAAATGTACATTTAATATATACTTTCTTTCAAAATATGATTTTCTAGACATTTTTCTCTGAAAATACGATTTTAAATGCATTTCAGATCTTTCTGAGTCAAGAGCTGCAAAATTTTGTATTAGTTCAGATTGTGGGTCAGATAAGTTCAAATAAGGAGTCACGAGGATTGACTTCCTCAAGCATCCCTATCAAATCCTATAGGAATAGAAATGAAAAGGGGCCTAGTGTCTACTGATTCCATGTCTTGGGAGAGGGTCAGGGTGTTTCCTTCTCTCAACCATATCCCAGATTGAATCATTCAATTTGCCACATACAACTCAATGGGAATTACTGAATATAGTGTTTGTAGGGCCACAAGGATGGTGGCTGGTTTGCAGGGGATGCCGTATGAGACAAGACTGAGGGAACTGGGTCTCTTCAGCTTGGAGAAGAGGAGACTCAGAGGGGATATGTTGGCGACATACACGTATGTGAGGGGGTGTCACATGCAGATGGGTAGAGACCTGTTCTCCCCTGCAGAGGAAGGCAGGACACGTTCCAATGGAGCAAAGCTCAGGGAGCCAAGGTTCCATTTGGATGCCAGGAAGCACTTCCTGACAGTCAGGACCCCGAGGGTGTGGAATGGGCTTCCACGGGAGGTCGTTGAGACCCCATTGGTGAGGGTGTTCAAAGACAGGCTGGACATGCACATGGTGGGCATGTTGTGAGCGGAGCTGGCTGGTGCCGGAGGTCAGACTAGATGGCCCAGGAGGCCCCTTCTGACTCGCTGTTTCTATGTTTCTATCTATCCCAGGCTTAAATTATATTTATTGGCATGACACTGGAATGTGATACAATTTTGGGGACTGTGCTTTACCTAGTTAGAATAATGTATGTTGAATTAAGTCATCCTTGATAAGGAAATGACAATGAAATGCTATTTTTTTCTACAAAGCTTAAGTAGTGTTACCTTGTGTGAAATCTGCCTCTTCAGCAATTAGTACTTAGAAACCTGCTGTGCTTCTCTAATTCATTATTTACATAAAAGCTAACTAAGGTTAAGCAGCACCTCCTTTTACTACATAATTCATGGCCGAAAAGTGCTTTTCAGTCTATTCTGCCAGCTCCCAACATTTTGCTATATTACTTGGGCTAACCAGAGTGGTCTCAGTGTGGAGCTGGAGTTTCCACAGCTTCTTATACTGGAGCGCTTTAACATACATGCTGGAGCTACATTATCAGTAAAAACATAGGACTTCATGGCTTCCATGATAACCATGAATTTGTCACAATTAACATCTACTACACTCATGTAGCAGGGACCTCTTTGGAACTGCTTTCTGAATTGGCTGGGGTTATGCAGATGTGTGGCTTCAGGGCCTTTATCGAGTTCCATTCTCATAAATAGGTCACTACCTGGTGGACTTAGTCTTATGGGGACTCAGAGCCTCTGCAGGGGCAGGGGTCTAATTAAGATGATCCAGCACAAGAGACAGATGGACCAAGAGGGGTCTTTTTAATGGCTCTTGACAAATGAGTCTGTTGAAGCCCTGGGTGATCCCTGAAAATGGGAATTACCTGGGGAGTTGGTAGAATAGCTCCAAAGAACCCTCTCCTGCAGGGTGGAGCCAAAAAGTGCCTTCATTTCCCCGGAGTTATGTGTGATATAATGAGTGGAATGTCAATTAGAGCAAATGGTTGTAAACTTGAAACACTAAGTCCAAATGGAACAGAGTCTATAGCTTGTTTGAAAGTCCACTCTGTGAAAGTAAGGTGAAAAAATGTACATTTTCACCAGTGTTAGGTTTACAGAGATGCCCAAAATAGGTTTATCCATGAAAAGTCAAAGGCCTATTATGCTCTAGCGCAGTAATGGCAAACCTTTTAGAGACCGAGTGCCCAAACTGCAACCCAGAACCCACTTATTTATCACAAAGTGACAGTACTGTAATAAAACCTGAATACTGAGGTTTTAGTTTAGAAAAAAAAAACTCACTCATACATTAACATCTTTTGTCTTAAAAGAAAAACACAGTAACAGAGAGAAGGAGCCATGTTCATATTCAGCGCCCCCAAGTCGGGGGATGCTGGGCTTGCTTGCACCCGGGCACGTGCACTTCCTCCCTCCCTCACTCTCTCCTCGCCCCCAAACCAGCCACCAGAAATGCCGCAGGAGCTTCGGCGGCACTTGAAAGTTTAACAGAGGGGCAGAATTGGGGTGAGAGAGACCTAAACTAAAGGTGAGGAGAAGCTATCGCTGATCCCTTCCACGCTTCTGTTGGGATCTTCCTCAAGGTGCCCCCATAGCACTGCCAAGCCTTGGCAAGTGAGATCGGATGGGGAGGGGTGTCCCCACTACATGCTGACTCCTTTCGCTTCGCAGCAGTTCCAGCTTCCACTTTTCCTCATTTTGGCCTCCCTCCCCAAGAAGTGCCATATCGATCCCGGGCACTCACTCTCTCCTCCTCTTCACTCCAGCTGCTGCTGCAGCTGCTGCTCTGCTGCCTTGACCCCATCGCTCACTCCCTTTACCCAGCTTCCCCCTCTCCTCACAGCCACCAGCGTGGGAGCCTAGCTCAGGAGTGGGCAGGTGGGCACACAGTTGCCTGGCTGCGCCTGTGGCTACCAAGTTGGCAGGGTCCCACCACTGCACTAGGAGGGCGGCTTGGGCGGCCGCTCACATGCTGAGGGCTGGGAGGCAGAAGGAGAGCACCACCACCGCCTCTCGGCACGCCCACTCGTTGCTCACCCGCTCCATTCCTGGGGCATCTGTCACCGCTGTTGCACCTGCCTCTGGCCACCTGTTCAATGCCACCTCTTGCAGCGAGTCATGGCTAATGAATGACGTCGTCGCCTGGTGCCGTTACTCTTTCTGAGTATGTGCATGGCTGCTGGGGCAATGCTGGGGCAACTTGGCTTGTGTGCCAACAGAGAGGGCTCTGTGTGCCCACTGTGCCATACATGCCATAGGTTCGCCATCACTGCTCTAGTGCATGAAAAGGGATGGACCACTCAATAGCCTCTTGTGATCAACGTATGCAACACTCTGCAGATAAAATTGGTCATGCTGACTTTAATGCCATACAAGCACGGTGGATCTAACTTTAGCTCTTACCTGTCTAGTTAGAATGAATATTCTCCTACTTGAACAGCCTAGCACTTGTGTCTGGACTCTTACTCTTCCTGGCTTATAAAAGTGGCTGGGAGAGCAATGCGCAGACTGATAGCAGTGAATGTCTCTTTATGACAAAATGTCATTTTATCTTACCTAAAAGAGGTGATTGGTAAGGCCTCTTTTTTCCAACCCTTCTTGAACTGAACAATATTAGATAATTTCTGGGCAATCTCTAAACCATTCTTGGGCCAGGTGCTGGAGGCTGTTGTAGCTTCTTAAATCCTGCGGTTCTTCAATAAGATATATTATTCAGATCTATGAGGTGTGTCCAGAAAGTAATGAGAATGAGGTCCCTATGCTTGAGAAGGCCTCTGTGAAGGGAGAAGCTGGCCAAGGTCACTTGGGATCAGGTGCCAGGTATACATTAGAACACTGATCAGTTGCATTCCAGCCCTGTCAGAGTCAAGACATTCTTTTTTGTGACATCCTGTTCAAGTGCTTCATATTAAGAAAAATGCAAGCGAGTTTGGAACAGCGGTATGTGATAAAATTTTGTGTGAAATTTGGTAAAAGTGCATCAGAAGCTTTGGAAATGGTGAGGAAAATTTATGGAGAAGCTGTGCTATCATCTGCATAAGTTGAGATCAGCTCAACTTGAATCTTTCATCAAGACAATGCACTGAGTCACAATGCTTTGGCTGTCAGAGAGTTTTTGGCTGAAAAACACATCATGGTGCTTCCCCATCCACCCTACAACCCTGACTTGGCTCCTTGTGACTTTTTCATCTTCCCAAAGATGAAGAATGGTTTGAAAGGACACCATTTTGGTAGTGTGGATACCATCCAAAGAACCACTACATACTACACAGGCTCTGAATACCATTCCACTTGAAGACTTCCAGGGATGCTATGAAGAATGGAAAAATCGCTGGGAGCATTGTGTGCACTCACAAGGAGGAGGCAATGCTCAATTGTAAAAAATTTTAATAAAAATTTTTAAAAATATCATCCTCATTACTTTATGGATACACCTCATATTTCAGTTTTACTTCAGGCCTATTTAGAGATTGCCTGGAGGGAGACTGTTTTGGTCACTTTGGTGGCCAGTCTACATTGGGAACTGCATGGCTGTGGGTTCTGCTAGACTTTTCAATGTCTTTTAATACCATCAGCAATGGTCTTCTTCTGAGGCATCTGGCCAGGATGGGACTGGAAGGCATTGTCATGTGGTGGCTCCAATTTCAGAGGGTGGTGTTGGAGGGTTCCTGTTGGATGCTATGGCTGTTGACCTCTAGTGCTCTTCCAGTTCCATCTCACTCCATCCCTCATGTTACTTAAAGGATTCATAAATCTGCTCAGAGAAAGTGTCCAGAATTTGGGGCTGTGGTGCTACTATGTTACTACAACTTCCACTTCCTAACTAAATCAAGGAAGATGTTCTAGTTCTGAATCAGAGCTTGACTGATAATGGACTAGATGAGAGTAAACAGATTGAAGTTTAATTCAGACAGGACAGAGGTAATCTTGCTTTGTCAAAAGGCAGATCAAGGAAGAAGGATTCAACCTGTGTTGGATGAGCTTTCTGCCCTGGAGGCTCCCCCTCTACATGGCTTCTTTTCTCTTCTGCCAGTAGGCAAATATATTTTTACTGAGGCAGGTCTTCAGTGTGTAAAGTTTGGCAGCTGATACTGATTTTATTATTGTGTTCTTGATTTTAATTATTATTATTGTTTTTCTTTTAGTATTTTATTATATTTTATTATATTTTATCTTATTTTTGGCTTTTATTGTTGTTAGTCACTTTGAGTGCTATTTCCTCATAGAAAGGCAAAGTGAATGAATAAATAAATACCCCCCATCCCTATTTATGACAGGGCTGGGATTTGTCCATTGTAGGTATTTAGCATACTACACCATTTATTCTGAATACTGAAATACGCACAAAGTCAAACAACATTCCAGCAATTTTAGCAAATTAGAATTTGACTAACACAGGGATAGAGGTAAGGGGGATAGTAATTGTAACTGTGCATTTTGGCTAGGAGGCAACAGGAACTAGTCAGACTGGCAGAAATACATCCCTATGATAGCTAAAAGGGGGAGAGGAGGACATTATGTATTATTGGAATGAAATATTGACACAGAGCAAACAGCACCACCTGCTGAAGCATGACTAGTTAGCACCCTCTTTTTTAGTGTGCCTTCCACAGAATGGGCCTGAATTACTAACTTTAGAATAAATCATGTCACAGTGTGTACCTGCTACACCTACTGGAATTCTGACTTATATGAACATATGCAAGGCACATTGGATATCTATGTGTCCTTTTACATAGCTTGTGATGCAGCCTGAATGCAGCTCACCAGACAGCCACAACTGTTCAGCAGAGGTCTCAGTGAAGTTTCTGTTTTTACTGCCCTGTTAGTACAAGAGTTATCTGGCAGGGACACTGCACAGCTGGTAAGCTGAATCTGGACTGGGAAGTCAACCCCCTATGCCAATGAAGCTGTTCAATAGGCACAACACTGCCATTTCAAAATTCTTTGGGGAAAACTCAGATTTCAAGAAATATGGGCAACAACTTTGGCATGGTTCAACAGATGTGCTTCTCTGGGCAAGGCAATGAAGAGGCAGTATAGTCTTCTTTCTTTGTCTCATGTTCAGCTAGAGCCTGCTTGCTGTAGTGGCACCATGGTGAGTGAATCTGCAAGTCTTCTCAAGGAGCAGCCATTATTTTAATAACTGAGATCATGGCCCATAGCTCAAGGATGAACATACACATTGGATGTAAAGGGTCCCAGGATTAAACCCTGGAATTTCTGTGTACAGGGATTCTGGATAGCAGAGCTAGGAATGACCCCACCCTGAGATACTGGAGGACTATCATCAGGCAAAACAGATAATGAACTAATGGCAACTTCATTTGTCCATGTGTTGAGATAGGCTTTTTGCAGTAGGGATTGTCCTGCAGTTCCTTCTCCTTACTCTCAGCAACTGGTCTGATTAGGCCCGTAGATCCTATTTTCAACTAGCCTCACAAAAAGATGCTCAGCCATTTTATAGTTACAATTGTTTATAACACTGGCAAAATCACTAGGCAAAATCTGGAGGCTAAAGAGGGAAGCCCTGGGCATCATCAACTTTCCCCCATTTTTATCTTCTAAGTGTTAATCAGAAGCTTACTAAGAATTGCCCTTGGTAGAAAGACATTCTTGAAATGCATTGGAAATATTGATCCAGCTCTTTTTTTTAAATTTGGCTTTTACAGTTGTTTTAAAAAATGCCTTTTGTTGCTGTAGGACATGGCTTGACAATGGGCCACATGTGGCCCTTGCCATACTCTGTGGTCCCCCAAATGCAAGTTTTTTTGTTAAAGGGGGGAGAGACTCATCTGTAGTGGGTACGTAGACCAAAACCAGAAAATGCAGCCTGTTTGTATGTCACAAATTAGCATTTAAGCACATTATTTTATCTTTTTCACCCATGGGGTGGGAACAGGGCTGGGGGCAGCAAAAATGGCCAGACCTCCCAAAGTTGTTTACCCCTTCTATAAAGTATAAGCCAGTCCTCTGCATTTTTTATACTGGTGTCTGGGGTGGGAGTCTAGGTTTCACTTCCCTCACCTATGTTCCAGGTTGAAGGCAGCTTACTTTGTCTCACAGAAACAAAAACAGGCATGGTCTACTGGCAGGTCTGAGGTGAAGTTGAGACCAAGCACAGTACAGTAGTTAAAGAGCATGCAAAATTACAGAAGCAAGGTATCAGCTGAGTCCAGTGAACAACAGCACAGGGGACAGTCATGGTAGGAAGGAGGAACAATAAGCTGGATTGCATAAAACTAGGATCTGTGTTGTTCCAGCAACATATAAAAGTATTGGAAAGGCTCATAACAGAGAGAGATATAGTGATGTTAGATAGGGAAGGGAGGCTGACAGCCACACAACACGGCTTCCGCAAAAACAGATCCTGCCAGACAAAACTTGTGGAATTCTATGACAAGATTTCAAGATGGCTAGATGGAGGGGATGCAGTGGATGTGGTATACCTGGATTTCAGCAAGGCCTTTGACAAAGTGCCCCATGATATCCTGGTGGAGAAACTGAGGAGTTTTGGGATAAACCAAAGCACTGTCCGGTGGATTAGGGCATGGTTGACTGACCGAAAGCAGAAGGTAAACATTAGTGGGGAATCGTCGGGATGGCAGCCAGTGACAAGCGGGGTCCCCCAGGGCTCTGTCCTGGGGCCGATCCTGTTTAATCTTTTCATTAACGACATGGAAGAAGGGGTGAACAGTCTGCTGATCAAATTTGCAGATGACACTAAAACTGGAGCAGTGGCCACAACTGAGGAGCAGGTACTCCAGATCCAAAAGGATCTGGACAGACTATGGAAGTGGGCAGGAGACAACAGGATGGCGTTCAATGTGGATAAGTGCAAAGTCTTGCACTTGGGGCATAGGAACAGCTGTCATAAGTACAGGTTAGGTGACAAGTGGCTGGATAGCACCACTTGTGAAAGGGACCTTGGGGTACTGGTTGCCTGCAGGCTAAACATGAGTCAGCAGTGTGATGTGGTGGTCAAGAGGGCGAATGCCACCCTTGGTTGCATAGCCAGAAGTGTGGCTTCTAGATCAAGAGAGGTATTACTACCACTCTACACGACTCTGGTGCACCCACACCTGGAGTATTGTGTTCAGTTTTGGGCCCCTCATTACAGAAAGGATATAGCCAGGTTGGTGTCAGTGCAGCATAGGGCAACAAGGTTGGTGGCCGGTTTGCAGGGGATGCCGTATGAGGTGAGACTGAGGGAACTGGGTCTCTTCAGCCTGGAGAAGAGGAGACTCAGAGGAGATATGTTGGCAACATACAGGTATGTGAGGGGATGTCACATGGAGATGGGTAGAGACCTGTTCTCCCCTGCAGAGGAAGGCAGGACGCGCTCCAATGGAGCAAAGCTCAGGGAGCCAAGGTTCCATTTGGATGCCAGGAAGCATTTCCTGACAGTTAGGACCCCGAGGGTGTGGAATGGGCTTCCACGGGAGGTCATTCAGGCCCCATTGGTGCAGGTGTTCAAGGATAGGCTGGACGTCCACATGGTGGGCATGTCGTGAGTGGAGCTGGCTGGTGCCGGAGGTCAGACTAGATGGCCTGAGAGGTTCCTTCTGACTCACTCTGCTTCTATGTTTCTAAATCTTAGCAGAATATAGGAAGGCCAGAAACAAAATAGAAATTGGGAGTGTGCAAGGGTCAGATATTCAGCAAGGCACAGCAGATCCACAGAACAGCAAAGGCAGAGTCAGGAAGAGTCAAAGTCGAACATCCAGCAAGGTACGGCAGATCCAAAGGCAAAAGGAGTGCCAGGAATAAATGAAATCTTGATACTAGCAAGGCATTGCAAAACAAATGGCAATGGCATGGCAGATACTGAGAAGGCATGTGAGACCAGCGGGAAAGGCAAGAATCAAGTACCTGGCAAGTGGGAGTCAGACCAGACATCAAAGACAAGACAAGACAAGACTAATATCAGGAACACATTACAGATACTGTGAAGGCCTATATTGGCGTGGCTGCACTAAACAGCATAGATAAGCATTTTGTAGAGCCTGTGTGATCACACAGTCTCCAATCCTCACAAGCCCCTATAGGTGTGCTCGTGGTCCTGCAGGCACTTGCAGAGTGAATTGCTCTGCCTATCACCAGGAGCAGCTGTGTCTGGGCTTTCAGTCCTCAGAGCGATAGCTTTTTGTATACTGTTAAAAGTCATATATTTCCCATTTCTATATAGATCCCATTTCTGCATAGCCAACTAATGTGAGACCCACTTCCCCATGGCCATAGTAGGAATCAGAATGTCAAAAATCAAATAACTGAATCAAACCCCACGTTTCTGCTCAAGAGGGAGAACAATGATTGTGTGGGGGGATCCACATGATTGGCCCTGCCTGCAAGATTCCAGTATCACACACAGATAGACAATAGTAACATGGGATCTTGCTATAGGAATCGGCTTCACAGAATTAGCAACATGCATGAATGAGGCCATAATGTTGCATCTAGTGTGCACATTCATCACAAGTATATGCACCCAGAGCTCTATTCATCTTAGAAACATAGAAACAGAGCAAGTCAGAAGGGGCCTCCTGGGCCATCTAGTGTGACCTCCGGCACCAGCCGGCTCCGCTCACGACATGCCCACCATGCGCATGTCCAGCCTATCTTTCAACACCCTCACTGATGGGGCCTCAACCTCTCGTGGAAGCCCATTCCACACCCTCGGGGTCCTGACTGTCAGGAAGTGCTCCCTGGCATCCAAATAGAACCTTGGCTCCCTGAGCTTTGCTCCATTGGAACGCTTCCTGCCTTCCTCTGTAGGGGAGAACAGGTCTCTACCCATCTCCATGTGACATCCCCTCACATACCTGTATGTCGCCAATATATCCCCTCTGAGTCTCCTCTTTTCCAAACTGAAGAGACCCAGTTCCCTCAGTCTTGTCTCATACATCATCCCCTGCAAACCAGCCACCAACCTTGTGGCCCTATACTGCACTGACTCCAACCTGGCTGTATCCTTTCTGTAATGAGGGGCCCAAAACTGAGCACAAAACTCCAGTTGCGGGCGCACCAGAGTCGTGTAGAGTGGTAGTAATACCTCTCTCGATCTTGAAGCCACAATTCTGGCTATGCAACCAAGGGTGGCATTCGCCCTCTTGACCACTGCATCACACTGCTGACTCATGTTTAGCCTGAGGTCAACCAGCACCTCGAGTTCCCTTTCACAAGTGCTGCTCTCCAGCCACTTGTCACCTAACCTGTACTTATGACAGCTATTCTTATGCCCCAAGTGCAAGACCTTGCACTTATCCACATTGAACGCCATCCTGTTGTCTCCTACCCACTTCCATAGTCTGTCCAGATCCTTTTAGTACCTGCTCCTCAGTTGTGGCCACTGCTCCAGTTTTAGTGTCGTCTGCGAATTTGATCAGCAGACTGTTCACCCCTTCCTCCATGTCATTAATGAAAAGATTAAACAGGATCGGCCCCAGGACAGAGCCCTGGGGGACCCCGCTTGTCACTGGCTGCCATCCCGACGATTCCCCGCTAATGGTTGCCTTCTGCTTTCGGTCAGTCAACCATGCCCTAATCCACCGGACAGTGCTTTGGTGTATCCCAAAACTCCTCAGTTTCTCCACCAGGATATCATGGGGCACTTTGTCAAAGGCCTTGCTGAAATCCAGGTATACCACGTCCACTGCATTCCCTCCATCTAGCCATCTTGAAACCTTGTCATAGAATTCCACAAGGTTTGGCTGGCAGGACCTGTTTTTGCGGAAGCCGTGTTGTGTGGCTGTCAGCCTCCCGTCCCTATCTAGCATCACTAGATCTCTCTCTATTATGAGCCTTTCCATTGTTTTTCCTAACTGGTCTATAATTCCCCATGTCCTTTCTACTACCCTTTTTGAAAATTGGGACCACCGATGCCACCCTCCAGTCCTCTGGAACTTCACCTGTTCTCCACGAGGTCTCAAAAATGGAGGCCAGCGGGTGTGAGAGAACCCCTGCCAACTCTCTTAGTACTCTCGGGTGTAACCCGTCAGGGCCTGGCGCCTTTGTAATGTCCAATGCCCTGAGGAGCCCCTCAACTTCAAGGGGGGTGACTCTAATCTCTGCCCCTAAGTCCCCAGCCTCATCTAATCTCCTATACGGATATCCTCCATCCTGCTTTGGGGAGAACACAGAGGCAAAATAGTCATTTAGCATCTGTGCCTGTTCCCTCATGTCAGTCACTGGATCTCCTTCCTCCTTATTTAGTGGTCCCACCACTTGTCTCCCCTTCCTTTTCCTATTTACATGCTGAAAGAAGCCCTTTTTGTTGCTCTTGATATTCTTGGCAAGTCTCAGCTCGTAATCAGCCTTAGCCTTGCGAAGAATCCTTCTGCAACGGGCCTCCTCCTCCCGGTATACCCTTTTGTCTATTTCCCCCAGTACCCATTTCCTATGGAGGCTCCTCTTTCTTCTAATCCCTCTAACCACCTACTTTCGCATCCATGGTGGCACTCTCCCCCGCCTCCCCACCTTACTGACTAGAGGTATTGTCAAGGCTTGCGCCTCCAAATCCTCCCTTTTGAATGCCATCCACCCCTCCTCAACTCGCTTACCTTCCAGTAACCTATCCCAGGAGATTTACCCCAGTCTGGCCTTCAGTTGGCCAAAGTTGGCCCTCTTGAAGTCCCAGCTTCTAGTGCTCGCCCTGCTGCACGTCCCCAGTTCCCTGATCTCAAAGCAAAGGATGGAGTGATCACTCGCATCCAGAGCTCCCCTAATCTGCACTTCATCTATCAGCTCCTCCCTATTGGTCAAGATCAAGTCAAGAATGTTTCCCCCCCTCATTGCCTCTCAGACCCTGTGTGAAAAACCCACCCTCTAGAGCTTCTACGAAGCAACGTGACCTGGCTGTCACCACCGAGTGAGTCTCCCAAGTAATATCCGGGAGATTGAAATCTCCCATAATTACTGTGTCTCTCCCCTGAGATATCCTTAGAATCTGTCCTGTCAGGACATCATCCAGGGTCTCAAGTTTACCTGGAGGGCGATAACATACACCCACTGTCAGGTCTATTTCCCTGTCAAAACCCCTAAGTTTCACCCAGACTGCCTCTACCGAATCCCCATCTGTGCTGCATTCTATCTCACTGCATCCTATCCCTTCCCTGATGTATAAAGCCACGCCCCACCTCTCTTTCCCTTCCTGTCCTTTCTAAAAAGGTGATACCCTTCTATGTTCACATTCCAGACTTGCCTTTCATCCCACCAAGTTTCTGTGATTCCCACCAGATCGTATCCTCCTATTCCCAGGAGAGCTTCAAGCTCTTCCTGCTTATTACCCATGCTCCTAGCATTGGTGTACATGCACCTCAACTCCTTCCCACCGCTTCCTTTCCTTGGAGTGCCCAGCATCCTCCTTCCTCCCATCCTCCCTAGTACTTCTCACAGGTTTCTTAAATGCTACCAAAACATGCAAATTTGCCTTACCAGGGACATGCACATGGATAAATATGCATGTCTGTGTACTTGTCCACTACAGTCTATACATTGGCTGTATTCACAGAATATGACAAACTGAGTGGTTACCATGGTTTGTGGGGTTTTTTTTTTTAACTATGATCTGCTTGACAGACAATCAAGTAGTTTCTATTTTACCATGGTTTCCATCCTCCCTGCTAAGTCCTCCCACTGTTGGCATGTACTCAATCAGCCACTGTGCCTGAAATTCAATCTCAAGGTACATCACTCCCTGCCTCTGCCACCTACTTCTTCCGCATTGGTCTGCACATAGATGCTGAGGCAGTTCCTACAGATGCTGTTCTTTCCAGAGGAATCTGTGGTAGATTCATACTAGGACCATGATCCTGGGTTCAGACAACACAAGCCATGGTGTTTTTGTTATCATTATTGGTCTGGTGTATTGTCTGAATCCAGTCATGACATTTCACCATGATAAGTTTGGTGTTTAGAAACCACAATAAGAAACAATCATTTGTTTGTATGGCTTCTCTGAACAGCCATGGCTTGTTGTCTTGTCAGAGCCCAGGCAGTGTTTAAGTATCTACACCTCAAGCTCCTGTTTTGCAATAACTTTGTTTGTTTGTAGTTTGTTTTGTGTGAGCCTGTGAAGTGGAAATAGGTTCTCTTAGGTTACTGTTACTGAGAGAGAAGCACAAAAGAGAGTACAAGTAGTTAAATTTTATTTTTATATTTTTATATCCTATACTTCCTTGTAAAATGATCCCAGTACAGTCAAAATAAAGCAATATTATCATTATAAAATACAGCAAAATGGGTTATAATAAAAGACATGAACTTTGGTGTCTGAAGGGTACACCCTTCCGCTAATGTAGTCTGACTTTTAATCCAAGGGCCTGATGGAAAGGAATTGTTTTCTCCCAGAACCAAAGGCTAAGCAATGTTGGCACCTGTGTAAAGGGAAGGCATCCCACTTCAGCACTCCTTTTCCTGATACCTTCTTTAGAACAGCAGTGAGTTGCCGCTTCAGTTCATTCCCCCCTCACCCATGTGCTCTCCTGGAAAGAGGAAGGCCATGGTGTCACTAATCAAATTTGGCTAGATGATTACCCTCACGGAAGGCAATACTTTCACTCATGATAGTTTCCTTTGTCTTCAGTGGCATCATCTAACTAGATATGACCAGCTGTGTGTGGATTTCATTTTTTCCAAGAGAAGGATGGCCAACTTTATTACATATGGTTGTGCTGAAGTGGCAGCTGAACCATCTTGAAAATGTAAGACGTGGAGGAATGACTTTGAGGAAAATCCCCTTATCCCCATTTTCATTTTGACATTTGAATCCCAAGACAGCATATACTCTGCAGGCATATTTTAAACAAAATGGAAGTCTTTGTCAGTGAAACATCTGGCCTCATGCACAAAGCTCAGCCTCAGGCCTGTCACACACATCAAAATGTAAAGATACACACTTGCACAATCTCCAGTGTCAAAGTGATAGCCAATAATAACAGCAACGAAACAGCTGGATTTTAGAAAGACCCAAACATAACATGGAAGTGATACATAACACTGCTTTTCTAGTGCTGAAATTACTGACATTCAAACAAACATGGTATCAGGAGAGGGCAAAGTCCTCTTCCAAAAGACATTTAACATGTCTTGATTTGTAATTATTTCTAATTGTTGTTTATTACTCCTTCAGTTGCTATTAATAATCCTGCAGGTAAACCTTGCTTATGTGCATTGATACTCTTCTTCAAGATAATATGACACCATGCCTTTTCAATGACCTTAACAAATCAGGTGTGTGAGGTTAAGTTGTTGTTAATATGGGTCTGTTAATACAGCAGACTGTGGAACCTCATTCTTGACATGTAAGCAACTGCCTCTGGAATACAATGGGACACCTGGAGAGAAGGAAGAGATGTGAAACTCTATGTAATCCCTATCTCCAGAAAATATACCGTCAGGTTACATGATAACCAAGGGAACTTCATGAAGCCAATATTAGTAAAATGATATCTCAAGAGAAATAGAAACAAACATAGAAACAGAGCGAGTCAGAAGGGGCCCCCTGGGCCATCAAGTCTGACCCCTGGCTCCAGTGGGCTCCGCTCATGACATGCCACCATGCGCATGTCTAGCCTATCCTTGAACACACTCGCTGATGGGGCCGCAACCACCTCCTCTGGAAACCATTCCATACCCTCGGGGTCTAAACTGTCAGGAAGTGCTTCCTGGCATCTAAATTGAACCTTGGTTCCCTGAGCTTCATTACATTAGAGCGAGAGTACTTAGAGAGTTGGCAGGGGTTCTCTCACGCCTGCTGGCCTCCATTTTTGAGACCTCGTGGAGAACAGGTGAAGTTCCAGAGGACTGGAGGGTGGCATCAGTGGTCCCAATTTTCAAAAAGCGTAGCAGGAAGGACATGGGGAATTGTAGACCAGTTAGCCTTACGTCCATTGTAGGAAAAACAATGGAAAGGCTCATAATAGAGAGAGATCTAGTGATGCTAGATAGGGAAGGGAGGCTGACAGTCACACAACACAGCTTCCGCAAAAACAGGTCCTGCCAGAAAAACCTTGTGGAATTCTATGACAAAGTTTCAAGATGGCTAGATGCAGTGGATGTGGTATACCTGGATTTCAGCAAGGCCTTTGACAAAGTGCCCCATGATATCCTGGTGGAGAAACTGAGGAGTTTTGGGATACACCAAAGCACTGTCCGGTGGATTAGGGCATGGTTGACTGACCGAAAGCAGAACGTAATCATTAGCGGGGAATCGTCGGGATGGCAGCCAGTGACAAGCGGGGTCCCCCAGGGCTCTGTCCTGGGGCTGATCCTGTTTAATCTTTTCATTAACGACATGGAAGAAGGGGTGAACAGTCTGCTGATCGAATTCGCAGATATCACTAAAACTGGAGCGCTGGCCACAACTGAGGAGCAGGTACTCCAGATCCAAAAGGATCTGGACAGACTATGGAAGTGGGCAGGAGACAACAGGATGGCGTTCAATGTGGATAAGTGCAAGGTCTTGCACTTGGGGCATAGGAATAGCTGTCATAAGTACAGGTTAGGTGACAAGTGGCTGGAGAGCAGCACTTGTGAAAGGGACCTCGGGGTACTGGTTGACTGCAGGCTAAACATGAGTCAGCAGTGTGATGCTCTGGTCAAGAGGGCGAACGCCACCCTTGGTTGCATAGCCAGAAGTGTGGCTTCTAGATCAAGAGAGGTATTACTACCACTCTACACGACTCTGGTGCACCCACAACTGGAGTATTGTGTTCAGTTTTGGGGCCCTCATTACAGAAAGGATACAGCCAGGTTGGAGTCAGTGCAGTGTAGGGCCACAAGGTTGGTGGCCAGTTTGTAGGGGATGCCATATGAGGTGAGACTGAGGGAACTGGGTCTCTTCAGCCTGGAGAAGAGGAGACTCAGAGGGGATATGTTGGCAACATACAGGTATGTGAGGGATGTCACATGGAGACAGGGAGAGACCTGTTCTCCCCTGCAGAGGAAGGCAGGATATGCTCCAACGGAGCAAAGCTTAGGGAGCCAAGGTTCCATTTGGATGCCAGGAAGCACTTCCTGACAGTCAGGACCCCGAGGGTGTGGAATGGGCTTCCATGGGAGGTCGTTGAGGCCCCATCGGTGCAGGAGTTCAAGGATCAGCTGGACGTCCACATGGTGGGCATGTCGTGAGCGGAGCTGGCTGGTGCTGGAGGTCAGATTAGATGGCTCGGGAGGCCCCTTCTGACTCGCTCTGTTTCCATGTTTCTATGTTTCTATACCTGTATGTTGCCAACAGATCCCCTCTGAGTCTCCTCTTGCCCTAATTCATTGGACAGTGTGTTGGTCTATCCCAGAACTCCTCATTTTCTCCACCACGATATCATAGGGCACTTTGTGCCCTATGGCACTTTACCTGCTGAAATCCAGGTAAAGCACATCCACTGCAACCCCTCCATCTAGCCACCTCGAAACCTTGTCATAGAATTCCACAAGGTTTGTCTGGCAGAACCTGTTTTTGCAGAAAACGTGTTGTGTTGCCGCTAGCATCCCTTCCTTATCTAGCATCATTAAATCTCTCACTATTATGAACCTTTCCATTGTTTTTCCTAAAATGGACGTAAGGTTAACATGTCTATAATTCCCCATGTCCCTTCTACTACCCTTTTTGAAAATTTTGACCACTGATGAAACCCTCCAGTCCTCTGGAACTTCACCTGTTCTCTATGAGGTCTCAAAAAGGGAGGCCAGCGGGCATGAAAGAACCCCTGCCAACACTCGAAGTACTTTAGCATGTAATCCGTCAGAGCCTGGCGCTTTTGCAACATCCAATGCCCTGAGGAGCCCCTTGTCTTCTAGGGGGGTGACTCTAATCTGTATCCCTAAGTCCCTGGCCTCATCTAATCTCCCTGGTAGATCTGCCCCATCCTGCTTTGGGGAGGACACAGAGGCAAAATAGGTATTTAGCCTCTGTGTCTGTTCCCTTGTATGAGTCACTGGATCTCCATCCTCCTTGTTTAGCGGTCCCACTACTTGTCTCCCCATCCTCTTGCTATTTACATGCTGATAGAAGCCCTTTTTGTTGCTCTTGATATTTTTTGCAAGTCTCAGCTCGTAATCAGCCTTAACCTTGTGAAGAATCCTTCTGCAACAGGCCTCCTCCTCCTGGTAGACCCTTTTGTCTATTTCCCCAAGTACCCATTTCCTACGGTGGTTTCTCTTGCATCTAATCCCTCTAACTTCTAATCTAATCCCTTGTATTGTTATAATTTTATATGTATTGTTATAATTTTATTGTTGTAAGCCGCCCCGAGGCTTTGTTGCGATGGGGTGGCACAGAAATGTTTAAATAAATAATAATAAATAAATAAATAAATACCTCCTTTCACATCCATGGCAGCGCTCTCCTTTGCCTCCCCACCTTACTAACTAGAGGTGTTCTCAAGGCTTGTGCCTCCAAAACCTCCCTTTTGAGTGCCATCCACCCCTCCTTAACTCACTTGCCTTCCAGTAACCTATCCCAGGAGACTTTCCGCAGTCTGGCCTTCAGTTGGCCAAAGTTGGCCCTCTTGAAGTCCCAGCTTCTAGTGCTTGCCCTGCTGCATGTTCCCATTCCCCTGATTTCAAAGCAAAGGATGGAGTGATCACTCGCATCCAGAGCTCCCCTAATCTGTCCTTCATCTATCAGCTCCTCCCTATTGGTCAAGACCAAGTCCAGGATGTTTCCCCCCCTCATCGCCTCTCGGACCCTCTGTGTGAAAAACCCACCCTCTAGAGCTTCTAGGTAGCGACGTGACCTGGCTGTCACCACTGAGTGAGTCTCCCAACTAATATCCGGGATATTGAAATCTCCCATAATTACTGTGCCCATCCCCTGAGATATTCTTAGAATCTGATCTGTCAGGACATCAACCAGGGTCTAAAGTTGACCTGGAGGGCGATAACATACCCCTACTGTCAGGTCCCTTTCACTGTCAAAACCCCTAAGTTTCACCCAGACTGCCTCTACCGAATCCCCATCTGTGCTGCATTCTATCTCACTGTATCCTATCCCTTCCCTGACATATAAAGCCACACCCCCACCTCTCTTTCCCTTCCTGTCCTTTCTAAATAGGTGATACCCCTCTGTGTTTACATTCCAGTCTTGCCTTTCATCCCACCAAGTTTCTGTGATACCCTCCAGGTCATACCCTCCTATTCCCAGGAGAGCTTCAAGCACCCGAACTGTTCCTTCTGGCACCACACCCGAAGCCAGTCTTTCACCTCAATGACCCTCCTATCCCTGCCTGGCCCAAATCCCTGGACCGGTAAGATCGATGAGATCACTTGGACCTTAAGGTCCCTGAGTTTCTTCCCCAAGGCCTCAAATTCCCCGGTGATCCCACCCACACCTTCCCTGGCTACATCATTTGTGCCCACATGGATCACCCAAAGCAGCTGGTGACCCCTGGAGCAAACAAGACACTTCACTCTATCCTTGCCAAATGCGTGCACCCGGCAGGCAACAGACCTCCCTAGCCTCAAGTTTGGGGCAGCACACCGCCACTTCAGTGCCCCTCAGCAGGGAGGCCCCAACAACGATCACCCGCCACCGTCTCTTCCTGGTGGTGGTATGTGGCCATGTCCTGACCCTCACCTCTCCTGCAGCAGCCCCTTGCCTCATCTGGTCCCAGGCTGGGTGCCCTGCTGGTACCCCGAGACCTCATCAGCCCCAGCCTCCCCAAGTGGAGAGAACCTGTTTCCCAGCTCCAGATCAGCACCAGGAGACGGAGGAGGCCATGATAGCCTCCTCCTCCTGTGGGTGACATGCCTCCATGTCTCCCTGGCTGTTCCTCCCATGGCCGCTCCCTCAACCCTCTTTCTGGAGGGGGGCTGCTCCTGAGGGGGCTGGAGAGCTCTCTCGGCCCTCAGACACCTTACCTCCTCCTCTTGGAGGGTCACAAGCTTGCACTGAGGGCAAGTGTATCCCTGCCTCTCCTGAGGGAGGAGGGCAAACATGTCACAGCTGTCGCAGCAGACAGCAACACCTGTGATTCCTGCCAAGACCATCTATGGGCCTGCCATTGGGAACCCTTCAGAGACCCTACCTTGGTTCCTTGCCTTGTCTGTTCTGTACTGCTCCTCACTCACCCAGTTCTCCCAGACAAAAACCCACCCACCCACCCACCCACTCACACACACACACACACACACACACACACACACACAAGAACAAAACAAAAATTTATATTGGGGGGAAAAATATCCTGCCAGGGCACAGAGTCCCTGGGCAACCTGAGCCGCAGCTAAGGGATGCAGACAAGGGACAATTCCTTATAAGCTTCTCAGGCCAGTGGCACTGTCCCTCTGCTTCCTCCCAACCCCTCTGACCCTGCCTCATTTCCTCTCCACTGCTCCTGTCCCCCCGCTCCTCTGCCCAACTCCTACCTTGCCTTCGCCAGTCCCCTGAGTACCCTCAGCAGTCTCTCCCAGCCTCTGCCTCTTCTGCTCCACTGCTCTACCAAGAGGCAAGAGCTAAAAGGAGTGTATCTCTGCAGATACACTCCAAAAAGGCATGCAAACTGCTTGTAAGTAAGTCAGGGAGTAGAAGCAGGAAGGTGTTGGTGAGGGTGCAGCAGTAGGAGATGAGCAAGAATAGCAGGAACAGATAGGAAGAAACCTGTCTGTAATTAATCTTCTAGAGGAGAGTAAAACTAGGCCCTCTGAACTCATGGGAATACAGGCACCTAACCAAAAGGAGGAAGGAGTTGGAAGACAAGACCCAAGAGTGAGGTGAAAAGGGAGCAGCAATGCAGGGTCTCCTGGTGACACCTTGGAAAGATCCATATGGACAGGGAGAGCTTCATTGACTGCTCAGCTTAAGATGTGTAGGCCATGGTAGAGAGTGTCAGTATTGTGACAACTTTCTTTCATAGAGCTCTAAGGCATAGAAGCAACTGAAACGTATGATAATAAAGGCAATTTACTAGAAATATAGTTTGACTACAAATTGTGAGCTGGGCACACAATTTTATTTTTGCTCTAATGAAGTTGCTATTGGGCTAGTTCACACAATCACTGCAGCCAAACGTGGCTCATCCATGGTGGATTACTGCAGATGCCAGAAGCTACTTTTAATACTCAACCCTGGGTGAGGTGTTGCTAGGGTTTACCATGTTGTTCCAACCTGGGCAACATGGATTACTGGTGGAAGAAACAACCCAGCAATAACCCTACAACATGCCATGAATTTCGAACATGCTGCTAAGCACCAGCTGTGACTTGAATAGGGAATTTGGCCCCCTTAGGTGCTATACCTTGTCATAACTTAAATAAGCCATGGTGGGGTGCTTTTATTCTGCAAACCAGATCAGAGTGTTTGGTACCTGGCTATTTCTCAGAGTATTAGTCTTATAGAATCATAGAATAGCAGAGTTGGAAGGGGTGAGGAGGTCATCAGGTCCAACCACCACTCAGTGTAGAACTCCAAGTTAAACCATCCCCCTCAGATGGTTTTCAAGCTGCAGCATGAATGCCTCTAGTGTGGGAGAGCCCACAACCTCCCTAGGTAATTGGTTCCATTGTTGTACCGCTCTAACAGTCAGGAAGTTCTTCCCGATGTTCAGCTGTAATATGGCATCCTGTAACTTGAGCCTGTTATTTATTTTTCAATTTATAGGCCACTGAATAACTCTGTATTCTGTGACCTGTACTCTGGAATGATCAAGAAAAGATCCTGGCCTTCTTGTGTGTGACAACCTTTAAAGTACTTGTAGAGTGCTATATATCTCTCCTCAGTCTTTTCTCCAGTCTTTTTCCGATGCCCAGCTCTTTCATTTTCTCATTTGCTTTGTTTCCAGTCCCAAGATCATCCTTGTTGTCTTCCTCTGAACTCTAGTTTCCTAGCATAAGATTTGAATGTATCCATTACACTAGATATGCAATGTGTACTCCTAAATGTCATATATTATTATTCTTGTGCATAATTATACAAAGATTTCAGCAAAAGCAAACCAAATATCCACATATCCGTCCATGTGTATACTATGTCTATAGACCACCACTTGTAAGCATTCTTAAGTCCCAAGCCCACTGTATTATTGAAGATGGACATTTGTCTTTTCAATGTTGCAATATCTTTAGTTGTTAAAAGGGCAGAGACAATCAATTTGCACTGACTTTTTGTTACATTCAAGAAGCAAGTAGAACATTCACATTGGAACCAACTGAACCAGTCTCCACTTTGTCAGAAGAGATCGTCTCCTCCCAGGGCTGGGGCCAAGGCTTTCCTGGTGAGAGCTTGGGACCATTTTTGGAACAGGTCCTCCATATGGCTAAATCCCTCGGCATCCAAGTGCAGCAGGTTACAGGCTAGGCAGAGGATGTTGTCTGTGATCTCATCCATACAGAGGATGCTGTTCTGATAGCCATACTGCTTATACCAGCCCTGTCAAAAGTGTTAAAAGAGCCCAGGGAAACTCCTTATCATCCCCATCTGACTTCTCAGTGACTGGGGGGAATGCACCGTGTTCAGGAAAAGGAGAACCTGTATCTTCTGAATCATCCCCGGTTGAACTTGGTGATAGCGGAGTCAACGCAAGGCAGACACCAGAGAGACCATACTGCACCGACCAAAAGAGAAGAAGGGCAACTTGATGTGATGGCATGCTGCATCTATGCAGCAATGGGCCTGAATCTCCACATATCCATTTATGAGGCTATGATGGAGCAGTGACAGGTCTTCCTGTGGCAAAAGATGGAGACGCTGGCAGCCTTTTACTGGACCAGCAGAGAGAACTGGCTAGGGTCTTCCTCACAGAAGGTTTGCAGCTATTGAAATGGCAGATTGCCACGGTGCACCATCACATCAACTGGAACTCAAGAGCTTTGGTTGGTGCAGTGGCCATCTGCAGGCTTGTGTGGCTCTGGATGAAAAACTTACTGCAGGAAACAAGGTTCTGTATTAAATCTATGGCTTTTGACGGGGAGGGCTTGTTTCATAGCCAGACTGATGAAAGATTGGATACTATACAGAAAGCAAGGTTGACAGCCAGGAAGATGGGGATTGGAGTGACTCAATCCAGAGGACGTAAGTGGCCTTGGAACCAATATGTTCCCTACCAGTTGGATACCTGATGGATTGCTTCCTTCCCTATGTGCCTTCCCGCCAGGAGCCCTCCCTGAAGCCGATTAGGAGGATGGTTACCCAGAGAAGGGCCCTGATTATGGAAAATGCTCTCCAGAGAGGTTTGCCTGGTGCCAATGCTTTATTCTTTTCGGTGCCAAGCAAACCCCTTTTTATTTTCCTATTATTTTAATGTTTAATTGGTTTTAAGGTGAATTTTATTTATTGGAATTTGATGCTGTGCTTTACTTTATCTTTTGCTTTGCTTTGTTTTATTTCATTTTGTTTTGCTTTCATTGTAAAACTGTCCCAAGACACTTATAGAGGATGGTATAGTAAAGCTTTTAATAAATAAATAATATCAAAGAGCTTTTGACATGAAGTTTATCTATATTATTATATCCTCCCCAAAAGAGAAAGCGATTTGGCACTAGCAAAATGCAGAAGAGGAGTATTTGTTTTACTCCTTATTTTGTACAGTTGACTGAGTGATGAAACATACACAATGCATAATCACTTTCTCCCACCTTTCTCCCTGCTCCTTTGATTTTCAGTAACTGTTCAGAAATGTGGTGCTATCAAAGACACTTCTGCATAGCTGTGACTGTGTGATTTTTGCTCCCCATATTGAAAACATGAATTATTGCACCTTTAATACAGCAATTCTTGCTGAAATATTTCTTTTGACCTCTTTAACATTCACAAGGTTTTTTTAAATAAAAGCATTCTTCACTAATTATTCCTAATCAGTGATTCCAGGTGTAAAGTTTATATCAAGCATAACAACCTAAATACAGCTCACATCGAACAGGCCAATTATTCTGAAAATACACATTGGCCAAAGGCAGATTTGAACAAAGCCATTTCCTATAAATTTCCTATCCACATAGTTTGTAGCTGCTTCCCATTCCTATTAGGACTCTGTTAGGACCTGAGTTTTAACACTATTTCACCTGAGTGCTTGCCTATTAACATGCTGAGTTTTAAAAACTGAGCTATTGAACTAACTTCCTTTCTGTGTCCTCAGTGTTCATTCACCTATAGAAAAGTGCAGACAAACAAGGGCACAGGTGCAGAAAATTAGACCCTTCCTGCTGTTTATTACAATGTTGACCTCAGGCATTTCTCATGGGAGGGAAGAGGAGAAAAGAAAAGAAATACATGCTTTGCAGTAGGATTCAGCTGAAATCTTGCCTTCCTTCTCTTGTTAAGCAAAAAGGTCATAAGATTGCCAACACATACAAACAAGTAATTCAAGCTATTTGCTTCTACATCTGTATAAGGGTTTGGGGAGTGATTTCTGTAATTTTCCTGACTTTCATGTTTGCTTCTGAAGAGCCAATTAATCAAAAATTAGTATACATAAAGCCTTCCAGCAAAAAAGTGCTCCCTGCCCAGAGAAGCTTGTCATTTCTACTTAGACATGGCTGTCTTACCTGGTAAAACAGAGGGATACATGACAGCAAATAGTTAGAAGTACTGAGTCTTACATTCAACTAGCTATGAAGGCTTTGTAAGTCAGAAGCTTCTCTGAAGATATAGGTTTTAAGCTGGGTTTTAAAGTTGAGTTAACAAGAAAAAGAGTGAAAATGAAAGGGGGTAGCACTGAAGTTGCTATTTTCATCAATAAGGTCTTCCCTCTCAAAGTACGTAGCAGCTTCAGGAGGGAGCATGTTTTCTCAGGACCATGGCAAGATGAGAAAATGCTATATTCTCTCTTCCCACCACCTGAAGCCCTAATGTTGCTGTGACTGTGTCAGGAGAGGGGTGCTGGCTAAAGCTGCCTCTTCCTTGATTTTCCATGAAGAGCAACACCAGAAGGATAGTGCACTCACTGGGTCTTTATTGCCTCTTTACACTTTCACCGGCTCACTTCCTGTAGTGCCTTGTCCTGGCCTGCTCTGGCTCCCTTCCCTCCTGTCGCTATGGCAACAAACAGCATTGCCCTGCTGGAACGTTCCCCAGTCTCCGCTCTCCATTTGTGCTGGCTCGCCTGCCAGCAACTGCCTTGCCCACTCTCCAGACATGTGTCTCAGCTTTCTCTCCTCTTGTCCATCTCCCCTTGCTCACCCCCCTCTCTCCTCCTTTATCCACCCTCCTCCTGCACCACTCCACCCAACCCAGCCGTTCCTGCCTCCGTCTGCAATCCTGTACAGCTGTGCACTTGCATGTGTCTCCTGGCTGTTGTCTTCTCGCGAGTTGCTCTCCCCACACAGATTCCCAGCCTTGCCCTGTTATCTTCGACCCTGCTCTGTGGAAGGCCTCAGGAAAAGGGGTGAGCCTCCCTGCCTCCTCACAGTTGCTCACAACCCTTCTCCCTGCCCTCACTCCCACACAGTCATACACAGAGGTGCTGCTTACACTTCAAGAAATGTTCATATGCAATTACTGTAATATCTAGCTTGGTCTTAAGTTAGGTTTTCTCTGTTGTTGTTGTTAGTCGCGAAGTCGAGTCCGACCCATCGCGACCCCATGGACAACATTCCTCCAGGCCCTCCTGTCCTCCACCATCCCCCGGAGTCCACTCAAGCTCACACCAACCGCCTCTGTGACTCCATCCAGCCACCTCATCCTCTGCCGTCCCCTTCTTCTTTTGCCATCTATTGTTCCCAGCATTAGACTCTTCTCTAGGGAGTCCTTCCTTCTCATTAGGTGGCCAAAGTATTTGAGTTTCATCTTCACTATCTGGCCTTCTAAAGAGCAGTCAGGGTTGATCTCCTCTAGGACTGACCGGTACACAGGCCTTTTCTGAAGGAAACAATAGATAGGATAGCTGGCAATTCACTGGTCATTAATTTTTACTAATTGGTCTACAAATCCAGGTAGAATCCAATGGATTATTAGATGAGATCTTCTTGAAACGAATAACAGTACTAATTATTGTGAGAACTCTTACTTTCTGATGGAAATAAACAACACCTGATCAAATTTACTGTGCAATTTGCATATAGTCTGTTGCTCAAAAATCTTGTCATGCCTGCTTCCTTCTTCAAATGGGGTCTTACTCTGTTAAACCTAATAAAGTGTAGAACATACCTGGTTGGCCAGCATTAATCCCAAGCACTGTCAGCATAAGACAGAGCATTACACACAGCCAGAGATTGAGCAATCTCCTGCCAAAGCTCCCAACCCAAACTCCAGGTAGTGCAGCCTCCCAGGTAAGTGCAGGTACCACCTGCATTCAAATGTGCCAATCAGCCCTCTCAGCAGGAATTTTAACCCAGTAGGCAGCTATCATCACTACCTGGTCAGCAGCAGTATAAAAGGGGACACTGCTGTGTGCTTTGGCTTGATTACCATTTTGCTGTGATTGAACTTTATTCTCGAGGGAGGGGGGACATTTTGTACCTTTCACTCTTGTCATGCTTACTTGGGTGAAGCATGCTAGGTCTGGACACCCCGAGTCCTTGAAAAGCAATGACTGAAATTATAGGGCAACTTTTGAAAGAGGAGAGCCTCCAATAGCCACGCAGACTTTCCACATACTATGAGAAACTATTGCCAGGTAATGCAGCTTGAGGAACTTATCTTTAAAATGATAAAGAAACATATAACCATACATGAAAGTTAAAAATGGGTCTGTAGTTTGGCACTTTCATGGAATTACCTGGTTCACCACATGCTGGAAGAAAGAGGGTATCCTCTGGAATTTACCAATTAAAATTGGTTGTAGGCCTCTAGTATGCTAAGAATGTACAACTCTCCTCAGGAGTTTATCATTTGGAAAGATGGGGAAAATGATAAATATTGCCCAGGCCACACTGTGGTGCCACAGGCCTCCTCTTCCTTTATCATGTAAACAAAAAAAAAAATACTGAATGTTTTATTAATAATGGTTGTAGCAATTCTCACTTGTTTGTACTGCTCCCCTTTAAGCATGAGAGACCCCCATCAGTCCTTTCTTTTTCTACTGCATTCTTGCTGCATTGGATTTGTGCAGTCCTTTGAAGAGAATGGCTACAAAGTGTTTTTAATTTACCAGGAATGTCAATCTCTCTAAGATATTTTTAATGTAAAAACATAGTGCTTGTCCCATAAGGGAAAGTATTTATAGATGCTACTATCTCTCAGTGTAACTAATTGGATCTGCAGGAATTCGTCATTGTAACACTGTATTACACTGTGTTCTATCAAAAGGTTCTTGAGTGTGACTGTTTCCAAAGAAGGCTGATACAGTTCTGGGATATTACTGTTTCCTATTAACCCCATGCTGACAACACACTAAACAATCAAGTATAAATATAGCAAAAATAATATCATATAGATATGATGATCAGGCTCTGGATGTCCCTGGATCAAAACCAGTTCCCTTAATCAAAAACTCTCTGGCTGCCATCGCAGAGGTAAGAAAGTCATGGAGTGGGTAAAGAATGTTCTAAACTGACTTGCTACAACCCACTTTCAAGAGTGGGGGTTGAGGTGCAAGTCCACCATACCTCATTGTTACTTAAGTAAGCCCTTCAGGAAAACCAGTTGCTGCCAGCACTGATGTTACGGAAATTTATAATTACCTGGTTCAGAAAACAAATACATAGAGATTGCAGGGCTGAGATGCATTTCAAATTCAGAATCAATCACATAAGAAATTCCCCTCTACCCTGAGACACAAAGTGGGACAAGAAAGGCCTGCAACAAAATGTTGCAGAATTAAATACTCCTTTCCAATGTTCTACCTGGATGGATGGTGCTGTTTTGCCTTCATGAAGATCCATGCTCTGAACCTTGAAAATAGAGGAAATTAGTACGTATATTCGCTTAAAAAGCTGTATAGACATTTTGAGGGCAGTAGAAACCAAAAAGGCAGTATGACAGGATGCATATAGGGAGGAAGAGGACTCTAGATAGTCTAAGATTTCATTTAATAAACTAGTAAATGCTGAGCTCAATGGGATCCACAAATCCCTATTGACTAAGCATATTGGAATGGCTCCTTGTCACTTGGGGTCTTCTCTCCAGCTCCCAAATGCCTACTTCTCTTATCTGACTCCAAAATGATGATGAATAACATGCAACTGTGAGATCTTCCTATTCTTAACATTACAACTATTATTTATTTGTAATTCTACTTTTCTCTCTGCAAATATCCTATTTCCTAAAATTTGCTTTAAATAAATTCCTTCATTTTCTATTTCTGTATCAAATGCTATTAATCAATTTACTCCCATCCCTGGCCTTTAGTGCAAACTTACTCTCTTGCTCCTGAGGCTCAAGCGCATCCCTGAGTTGAGCCTTACACAAAGTCATGGAACTAGAATTTAGGGGGTTCTAGTGTGCAAGACTTGGATCAAAGTTTGAAGTGCAGGGGGAAGCATACTGAGAAGATTTTTTTTTTTTAACAATGAAAATCAAAAAGAAAACTAAAAATAATGCCTCAGTTAAAATTCTTCAATTAAAAGATTTTTTAAAGGAAGTCAAAGTGCTTTATAAAGGCAAAACTGTTATCTATTTCTATTCACAACATCAAATATTGATACCCCAGGTTTTTACTGGAAGAAATGAAATTCTCTCTCCCACTTCTCCCGGGAAGTAACTCCAGCAAATCTTGCAGGGATATAGTACCAGAATTTGTTTTCAGTACTAGCAGTAGGAACACTTAAGGAACTAAATCTTTGCAAATACTGATATGAACTGCCTGATCCACACACCCCAGATTTATGTGCAGAATGGCTTTCACACTTCCAATATATTCCAGTGCTGTTTTCTGTTCAAAAAAGTAACAAAAATATGACTAGAAATGCATATTTTGAGAGAAAATAAATTCAAAAATACACAATGACAAAAGTAGTTCAATGTAATTGTAATGTAATACATGTTGAGACCAAACATCCTAACCTCAAGTACAAGCTGATTGTATCTGAGCTAGCAATGACTGACCAAGAAATAATTTTTTCAGCAACAGCCTGTAGAAAAAGTCAACCCAGTGTGGCTGCTGTGAAAAAGGCAAACTTCATGTTAAATATAACTAGGAAAGGAATTGAAAATAAAACTGCCCATATCATACATCTCTTATGCAAATCTATGGTGTGCCCACACTTAGAATACTGTGTACAATTCTGGTCACTACACTGACAGTAAGATATTATAGAGTTGGAAAAAGGGCTGCATGGAACAACAAAAATGATCAAAGGCCTTGGGCAACTCCCCTGCAAGGAAACAGCTGGGGTTGTTGAATTTGGAAAAAAGACAAGTAAGGAGCGACATGATAGAGGCATTTAAAATTATTCATGATATGGAGAAAGTGGATAGGGAAACATCTAATAGTAATAGTAGAACCCAGGGCCATCCCATGAAGCTGGCAGAAGACTTAAGGCAGATAACAGGAAGTACTTTTTCATACTGTGCATAGTTAAACTACAGAATTCATTGCCAGAAAATGTAGTGATGGCTGCCAATCTGAACAACTTTAAAAGGGGATTTGACTCATGGAGAAGGCTACAAATGACGACTATTCCTGATGGCTATATATTACCTCTAGTATCAGAAGCCTGTGGTACACCAGTTGTGGAAGAACATGGGCAGGAAGGTGCTGTTGCAATCATGTCCTGCTTATGGGTTTTCACTGTGGTTTGCCTGTATATGAACAGAATGCTGGACTAGATGGACCTACATTCAGGCCTAAGCATGGCTCAACTTATATTCGTGTATTTAACTACAAATGTTCCTCTAGTTCAAAAGAACATTACATATTATTATACAAACAGAATGAAAATGTATTTATAACATATACATACACACAACTGTTATGGACTTATTTGCCTATTCCCAGCTAGGAGTAAGACTACATGAACAACTGAGGCTCTAGTTTACTCACTGAATATCTAGGACCAACCTTTAAGCTTATCTAAAATCTGGAACTTTGCAAGTTTTGGTAATTCAAAATGCCTAGAAAAACAAACAAATCAAGCACCTAACCTTTGGCGTCTCATTTCACACTATTTCCCATTGTTTGAGTCATGGGGCATGAAGAAGGTACACCAAAGGGAATTATACTGCAATTAGTGAGAATCTATTAGGAAGGAATTATCATATATATGCATCAGGAGGGAATGATTTTTAAAGGAGGCAGATACACACTGAAGATGGAATGCATACCAAGATTTCATCCCTAGTTCTCACATAAATGTTTCAGTTGTGTGCTATCTGTTTGAAGGTGACTGACTCACATTAGAATTAGCAAGGTTCAAGCTCACCAATATTTTATTTCACATCTGAGCTTCCTTTATTTTGTTCCCAATCCTTTATGTGAGCTTTCCTCCCTTTCACATTGTGAATTTAGGTGCCTGTTAAGTCTGCACTCAGAATGTACAAAGTAAAGCTTGAAAGTGTGCATGATCGCAAGCTTGTGAAGCTGTGTTTCTGTAAAATTGTGTTCTTATTCATCTCTGTGTTTGGAGTTACAAAAGGGGCAAATTCCAAGAAAAAAAAGAAACCCAAAGAGATTCACATTCATCTCTAAAAGATGTTGCCTTGCACAGTGACAGAAAACTAAATATCAGAAAGAAGGCTCTAACTTCACTTCTCTCTGAAAGGTTAATGTTCAGTGTGTAGGATGGGGTGGAATGTGATGGAAGAACATTCCATTGCAGGAGCCTGAGGTATAACCAAAACTAGTTTCTAATACCTTAGTGAGTATGCCTGAATAAGCACATCTAGCCTTTAAGCATATGCTATTCATAGTAGGCTACCAGAAAAATGATTATTCTGATGCCTGCTCAGTTCCTCATTTGTCCTAAACTAAATGCATGTCCATATGTGTCATTAGTACAAAACAGTCATAGACAAGAATTATGCACTAATTAGGAAAGTGCATGAAAAAGTGTTTTCTTTTTTGTTCCTTTAAAAAAAAAGGCAAAGCAAAGGAAAGGAAAAAATAGCAAGTAAGCTAGACATATGAGGATTTTCTACCTATTGTGTCAGGCTACTGGTCTTATCTGTACAGACTTGCAGCAGAACTCCAGGATCTCCTTTTGGCTCTGGCCTCTTGGCAGAGCAGCAGAGCAGCAGAGGCACAGGCTGGGAGAGAGCGCTGAGTGGCCAGGGGACGGGCGAAGGCAAGGTAGGAGCTGGGCAGGTGGGAGCAGAGGTCCAGGAGCAGCAGAAAGGGAGGGGGTGGGCCAGAGAGCTAGAGCAGCCAGGAGGAAGCAAGGGGCAGGGCCACTGGCTGGAGGGACTGAGAAGGCCAAGCTCAGCCACTGCAAGCCCTTTTGGCTCTGGCCTCTTGGCAGAGTGGCAGAGGCACAGGCTGGGAGAGAGCGCTGAGTGGCCAAGGGACTGGCGAAGGCAAGGCAGGAGCTGGGCAGGTGGGAGCAGAGGGCCAGGAGCAGCAGAGAGGGAGGGGGCGGGCCAGAGAGCGAGAGCAGCCAGGGGGAAGCAGGGGGCAGGGCCACTGGCCTGAGGGACTGAGGAGGCCCAGCTCGGGCGTCGTCCCTTGTCTGCGTCCCTGAGCTGCGGTCTGGACGGTCCAGGGACTCCCTTCCCTGAGACACAGAGGGTTGTTTGTTTGTTTGTTTGTTTGTTTTGTTTTGTTTGTGTGGTTTTGTTTTGTTTTGTTTGCGCTTTGCTTTGCTTTGTTGTGCTTTGTCTTTTCTTCCAATTTAAATTTAAGTTTATTTTCTCCTTGTGTGTGTGTGCAAGTGGGGTTTTTGTCTGGGAGAACTGGGCAAGTGAGAGGAACTGCAGGACTAACAAGGCAGGGGACCAAGGTAAGGTCTCGGAAGGGTTACAGATGGCAGACCAGGAGATGGCCTTGGCGGGAGTCACGGGTGTTGCTGTCCGCTGCAAGAGCTGCGACATGTTCGCCCTTCTTCCCCAGGAGAGGCAGGGATACACTTGCCCTCGGTGCAAGATGGTGACCCTGCTAGAGGAGCAGGTGAGGTGCCTGAGGGCCGAGAGAGCTCTCCGGGTCCCCCCGGAGCAGCCCCCCTCTCGACAGAGGGCTGAGGGAGAGACCACGGGAGG
Source organism: Varanus salvator macromaculatus (assembly GCA_023646645.1). Classification (NCBI taxonomy): domain Eukaryota; kingdom Metazoa; phylum Chordata; class Lepidosauria; order Squamata; family Varanidae; genus Varanus; species Varanus salvator. Next base: position 13,421,424 of record JAIXND010000754.1, on the reverse strand, counting down.
AGCAGCTGCGGAGACATGGAGGTATGTCACCCCCTTCTCCTGGCACCAATCTGGAGCTGGGAAACAGGTTCTCTCCACTTGGGGAGGCTGGGGCTGAGGAGGCCTCGGGGGACCAGCAGGACCCCCAGCCTGGGACATCAGGAGGCAAGGGAGCCACTGCAGGAGAGGTGAGGACCAGGGCACGGCTGCCCACCAGCACCGAGAAGGTACGACGGCGGGTGATTGTTGTTGGGGACTCCCTGTTGAGGGGCGCAGAGGCGGCGGTGTGCCGCCCCAGCCTTGAGACAAGGGAGGTTTGCTGCCTGCCAGGCGCACGCATCCGGCATGTGAAGGACAGAGTGGAGCGTCTTGTCTGCTCCGGGGGTCAGCAGCCACTCCTGGTGATCCATGTGGGCACAAACGATGTGGCCAGGCAGGGGGTGGTCGGGATCACCAGGGACTTTTTGGCCTTGGGGAAGAAACTCAGGGAGCTGAAGGCCCAAGTGGCCTTCTCGTCAATCTTACCTGTCCGGGGATTTGGGCCAGGAAGGGACAGGAGGGCCTCCGAGGTGAACGACTGGCTTAGGGTGTGGTGCCAGAAGGAACGCTTTGGGTTCCTTGACCACGGCACTCGTTTTCTTGCCAATGGACTTCCTGGGATGGGTTACACCTCACGAGGATGGGGGAAAGGTCCTTTGGAGATGCTCTAGCGAGCTTCATCCGGAAGACTTTAAACTGAGCCAGTGGGGGGTGGGTTCAGGCCCCCCAGTAACGTGTCTGCACTGGATAAGTGTGCAGGGAGGATCGGGGCTCTGGGAGCAGGGCTTTAGAGATACTGCAGGACTGACAGGACTTCTATGGAGAGGAGCCAGGTACCAGGGAGGATGGGAGGAGGGAGGATGCTGGGCACTCCAAAGAAAGGAAGCGGTGGGAAGGAGTTGATGTGCATGTACACCAATGCTAGGAGCATGGGTAATAAGCAGGAAGAGCTTGAAGCTCTCCTGGGAATAGGAGGATATGATCTGGTGGGAATCACAGAAACCTGGTGGAATGAAAGGCAAGTCTGGAATGTGAACATAAAAGGGTATCACCTTTTTAGAAAGGAGAGGAAGGGAAAGAGAGGTGGGGCGTGGCTTTATACATCAGGGAAGGGATAGGATGCAGTGAGATAGAATGCAGAACAGATGGGGATTTGGTAGAGGCAGTCTGGGTGAAACTTAGGGGTTTTGACAGGGAAAGAGACCTGACAGTGGGGCTATGTTATCGCCCTCCAGGTCAACTTGACACCCTGGATGATGTCCTGACAGGCCAGATTCTAAGGATATCTCGGGGGAGAGACACAGTAATTATGGGGGATTTCAATCTCCCAGATATTACTTGGGAGACTCACTCGGCGGTGACAGCCAGGTCACGTCGCTTCCTAGAACCTCTAGAGGGTGGGTTTTTCACCCAGAGGGTCCGAGAGGCAACGAGGGGGGGGAAACATCCTGGACTTGGTCTTGACCAATAGGGAGGAGCTGATAGATGAAGTACAGATTAGGGGAGCTCTGGATGCGAGTGATCACTCCATCCTTTGCTTTGAGATCAGGGGACTGGGGCCATGCAGAAGGGCGAGCACTAGAAGCTGGGACTTCAAGAGGGCCAACTTTGGCCAACTGAAGGCCAGACTGGGGAAAGTCTCCTGGGATAGGTTACTGAAAGGTAAACGAGTTGAGGAGGGGTGGATGGCACTCAAAAGGGAGGTTTTGCAGGCGCAAGCCCTGACAATACCTCTAGTCAGTAAGGTGGGGAGGCGGAGGAGAGTGCCGCCATGGATGCGAAAGGAGGTGGTTAGGGGGATTAGATGAAAGAGGAGCCTCCATAGGAAATGGGTACTGGGGGAAATAGACAAAAGGGTATACCGGGAGGAGGAGGCCCGTTGCAGAAGGATTCTTCGCAAGGCTAAGGCTGATTATGAGCTGAGACTTGCCAAGAATATCAAGAGCAACAAAAAGGGCTTCTTTCAGCATGTAAATAGGAAAAGGAAGGGGAGACAAGTGGTGGGACCACTAAATAAGGAGGAAGGAGATCCAGTGACTGACATGAGGGAACAGGCACAGATGCTAAATGACTATTTTGCCTCTGTGTTCTCCCCAAAGCAGGATGGAGGATATCCGTATAGGAGATTAGATGAGGCTGGGGATTTAGGGGCAGAGATTAGAGTCACCCCCCTTGAAGTTGAGGGGCTCCTCAGGGCATTGGACATTACAAAGACGCCAGGCCCTGACGGGTTACACCCGAGAGTACTTAGAGAGTTGGCAGGGGTTCTCTCACGCCCGCTGGCCTCCATTTTTGAGGCTTCGTGGAGAACGGGTGAAGTTTCAGAGGACTGGAGGGTGGCATCGGTGGTCCCAATTTTCAAAAAGGGTAGTAGGAAGGACATGGGGAATTATAGACCAGTTAGCCTTACGTCCATTGTAGGAAAAACAATGGAAAGGCTCATAATAGAGAGAGATCTAGTGATGCTAGATAGGGAAGGGAGGCTGGCGGCCACACAACACGGCTTCCGCAAAAACAGGTCCTGCCAGACAAACCTTGTGGAATTCTAGGACAAGGTTTCGAGATGGCTAGATGGAGGGGATGCAGTGGATGTGGTATACCTGGATTTCAGCAAGGCCTTTGAGAAAGTGCCCCATGATATCCTGGTGGAGAAACTGAGGAGTTTTGGGATAGACCAAAGCACTGTCTGGTGGATTAGGGCATGGTAGACCGACCGAAAGCAGAAGGTAACCATTAGCGGGGAATCGTCGGGATGGCAGCCAGTGACAAGCGGGGTCCCCCAGGGCTCTGTCCTGGGGCCGATCCTATTTTATCTTTTCATTAACGACATGGAAGAAGGGGTGAACAGTCTGCTGATCAAATTCGCAGACGACACTAAAACTGGAGCAGTGGCCACAACTGAGGAGCAGGTACTCCAGATCCAAAAGGATCTGGACAGACTATGGAAGTGGGCAGGAGACAACAGGATGGCGTTCAATGTGGGTAAGTGCAAGGTCTTGCACTTGGGGCATAAGAATAGCTGTCATAAGTACAGGTTAGGTGACAAGTGGCTGGAGAGCAGCACTTGTGAAAGGGACCTTGGGGTACTGGTTGACCGCAGGCTAAACATGAGTCAGCAGTGTGATGCGGTGGTCAAGAGGGCGAATGCCACCCTTGGTTGCATAGCCAGAAGTGTGGCTTCTAGATCAAGAGAGGTATTACTACCACTCTACACGACTCTGGTGCGCCCGCAACTGGAGTATTGTGTTCAGTTTTGGGGCCCTCATTACAGAAAGGATATAGCCAGGTTGGAGTCAGTGCAGCGTAGGGCCACAAGGATGGTGGCTGGTTTGCAGGGGATGGGGTATGAGGCGAGACTGAGGGAACTGGGTCTCTTCAGCTTGGAGAAGAGGAGACTCAGAGGGGATATGTTGGCAACATACAGGTATGTAAGGGGCTGTCACATGGAGATGGGGAGAGGCCTGTTCTCCCCTGCAGAGGAAGGCAGGACGCGCTCCAATGGAGCAAAGCTCAGGGAGCCAAGGTTCAATTTGGATGCCAGGAAGCACTTCCTGACAGTTAGGACCCCGAGGGCGTGGAATGGGCTTCCACGGGAGGTCGTTGAGGCCCCATCGGTGAGGGTGTTCAAAGACAGGCTGGACATGCACATGGTGGGCATGTCATGAGCAGAGCCGGCTGGTGCCGGAGGTCAGACTAGATGGCCTGGGGGGCCCCTTCTGACTCGCTCTTTTTCTATGTTTCTGTGTTTCTATGTTTATATCTCCTGGAGTGATCTTTCCCAGCCTTGCTAGCTGAGAGGTTTTAACTAAAAGTCCTGGGTGTTGAACCTGGGACTTCATGATAAAGTTGCTATGGTGATGAAGTAAGGAGACAACCTTTTGGCTAATAGCTAAGATGCTTATTCATGGGGAACTGAAAGCCTGAATAGTCTTTTTAGATGAGCATTGATGGCTTTTGTCAGCTCCTGCTTACTAGCTAGACATGACCCATCTCCTTGGATGAGAACTGGAGGAAACAGTTTGGGATAGTAGCCAGCAAAAGAGGCTGAATAGGTTCTTTAGCTGACTGGCAAGAATGCAAAAGGCAGCCACCTTCTTCATGGGTCACAAGATTTATTGGAGAAAAGTGAAGCAAGGCTATGCTGCTTTCCTTACTTGTCACTCATACCAATGCCTGGACGACCACTGCCCCAAACTGAAGGGCATGAAGAAATGAAGGCATGTGCCTGTATACATCTTGCTCATCTTCTTAATTTATAATCAACCTTCACTAGCATTAATAAGGCTATTTAGATTAGATGATACAATATGCAATGTGTCACCCAGTGTCAACTAGCTACATCTTCATAAGGTTGGGCTGAATTTCAGCAGATCCTTCCCATATTGCTCATCTCGAAACCAAAATTGATCATCTGACTAGCAGTCACAAAGATTATACAAGTTAATGGAAATTTACAGCTTTCCATATACTGTAAATTATACCATTTTAAAAGTAGCAGTGTTACAACTGAACTTTCTATTACACAGTTAGGCAGAAAGACAAAGATGAGAGCCAGTGTGGTGTAGTGGTTAAGAGCGTGGGGCTGGGACTCAGACCTGGGTTCTAGACCCCACTCAGCCATGGAGCCAACTGGGTGACTTTGGACCAGTCACAGACTCTCAGCCCAACCTACCTCACAGGGTTGTTGTTGTGGGGATAAGATGGAGGAGGAGAATGATGTAAGCTGCCTTGAGCCCTTTGTAGGAAAAAGGCAGGATATAAATCGAAAAATAAAAATAAATAAATAAAGATGTCTCTCTGTCTCTCTCTCTGTCTCTCTCTCTCATTCCCTGTTCTACAGCTTGCAGAAAATGCCACCACTAATGTGATAATATCAGTTTGCCTGAGAGCAGGCTGACCCTGCTGTTTTAAGGCAGTTTCAGCTTCGACAGTCAGGAGCCAGCCTAATGTTCTGTGGCTGCCTCTGGTCAATGACATGGTAGAAACTGCCTTATCTCCCTCTGTGGGAGGGATGTCACTGCCAAAACCGCTACTGCTAGACAGAGAGAAAGCAGCTATAAGGGCTGGAGTGAACTACTGGAGCTGATTCAACTCCCCCTGCCTTGACTGCCAGCCTGAAGTAATTCTGCTCCAGAAAGCATGACCATTTTTTCAGCATGCCACATGGAGCCTTAGGTCTAAATACGATTCCAAGGTAGGGTGGAGTCCTTGAGGTGAAAGACCATTCACTGAGTTATTTTTATCTGATACTTTTTTAGGAAGGGAAGTCTGCTCTGTATCTCTCACCACAAAGTGTCCAAACATGAATTCCCATCACTCCACTTAAAGAGTGCTCCTCATATTTTCTCATTCAAAGCATATGCCATGTTGGTAGTCCATATCCATGGAATCATAGAATAGTAGAGTTAGAAGAGGTCATGAAGGCCATCAGGTCCAACCTCCTGCTGCTGCAGGACACCAATTTACACCATCCCACTCAGATGCCTGTCCAGTTTCTTTTTGAATGTCTCCAGTGAGGAAGAGCCCACCACCTCGCTAGGCAGCTGGTTCCATGGTCATATTGCTTGGACAGTGAGGAAGCTTTTCCTGATGTCCAGCCTGACTCTGGGTTGCCACAGCTTGAATTGATTATTCCATGTTCTACACTCTGGCATCAGCAAGAAGAGATCTTGACCTACCTCTTTGTAGCAGCCTTTGAGGTACTTATAGAGGGATATCATGTCACCTCTCAGTCTTTTTTTCTCAAGGCTGAACATGCCCAGTTCTCTCAGTTTCTCCTCATAGGGCATGGTTTCCAAATCCTCAGTCATTTTTGTTGCCCTCCTCTGGACCCTTTGTCATTTTCCTGCATCTTTCTTAAATCTTGGTGCCCAGAACTCAACACAGTATTCCAAATGAGATCTGACTAGCAAGGAGTATAGGGGAACTACAACTTCTTGTGATTTGGAAGAAATACTTCTGTTAATGCATCCCAAAATAGCATTTGCCTTTTTGGCAGCTGCATAGCATTGTTGGCTCATATTTAGTCTATTATCCACAATTACTGCAAGATCTTTTTCTTTTTCAGTTCTGTTGAGCCACATATTCCCCATCTTGTATTGATGCATTTGGTTTCTTTCTCCTAGCTGGAAGACTGGGCACTTGTCCTTTTTGAATTTCATTCTATTGCTTTCAGCCCAGTGTTCAAGTTTATCCAGACCGTCCTGGATATTCATTCTGTCGTCTAGGGTATTTGCTATTCCACCCAGTTTTGTATCATCTGCAAATATGATTTTCTTTCCTTGAACTTCCTCATCCAAATAATTAATAAAGATGTTGAAGAACACTGGGCCCAAGACTGAACCTTGTGGAACCCCACTAGTTATCTCCATCCAAACTGAGAAGGTGCCATTGACGCTCTTTGTGTCTGATTTAGAAACATAGAAACAGAGTGAATCAGAAGGGGCCTCCCAGGCCATCTACTCTGACCCCCGGCTCCAGCTGGCTCTGCTCATGCCCACCATGTGCATGTCTAGTCTATCATTGAACACCCTCACCAATGGGGCCTCAACCACCTCCTGTGGAAGCCCATTCCACACCCTCGGGGTCTTAACTGTCATGAAGAACTTTCTGGCATCTAAATTGAACCTTGGTTCTCTGAACTTTGCTCTGTTGGAGTGCGTCCTGCCTTCCTCTGCAGGGGACAACAGGTCTCTACCACCTCCGTGTGACACTCCCTCACATACCTGTATGTCGCTAACAGATTCCCTCTGAGTCTCCTCTTATTTATTTATTTATTTATTTATTTAACACATTTATATGCCACCCCCAATTGCAACCAGCCTCGGGGTGGCTCACAACATAAACAATATATTATTTAAAACTATTAAAACTGGCCCATCTCGAGATATAAATTTAAAATACATTAAATACAATAAATACAATCAGAAAATAAAAAAAACCTTAATTTAACAATTAAAATAACATTTAAATAAAAATGTCTTCGCCTGGCGCCGAAAAACAAATAATGACGGCGCCAGGTGAGCCTCTCTGAGGAGCGCATTCCATAGGTGGGGCGCCACCGCAGAGAAGGCTGTCCTCCGGGTACTCACCCTCCTTATTTCCCTCACAGAGGGTTCCCGGAGGAGAGCATCTGCTGCTGATCATAAGGGGCGGGAGGGCATATATGGCCGCAAACGCTCCTTTAGGTAACCAGGACCTAAGCCGTTAAGGGCTTTATAGGTAAGAACCAACACCTTGAATTGGGCCCAGACTTCAATAGGGAGCCAGTGAAGCTGACGGAGAACTGGGGTAATATAAGAACCACGCCCAGTTCCCGTCAGCACCCTGGCAGCTCTATTTTGTACCAATTGAAGTATCCAGACTGTCTTCAAAGGTAGCCCCACGTAGAGCGCATTGCAGAAATCTAATCGGGAAGTCACCAGCGCATGGGTCACTGTTGCCAGGCAGTCGTACTCCAGAAGGGGACACAGCTGATGAATCAGCCGAAGCTGATGGAAAGCGCTCTTTGCCACTGCTGACACTTGAGCTTCCAAGGTCAGCTCCGGGTCGAGGAGCACTCCCAAGCTGTGGACCCTGTCTTTCAGAGGGAGTGCAACCCCATTCAAGACTAGGGTCAGGTTCCCCACTCCAAAGCCTGACCCACCCACCAACAGGACCTCCGTCTTGTCAGGACTGAGCTTCAGTTTATTGGCCCTCATCCAGCCCATTACCTCGACCAGGCACTGGTTCAGCACAGCCACTGCCTCACCTGGATCGGTGGAGAACGAGAGGTAGAGCTGGGTATCATCAGCGTACTGATGATTCTGCAGCCCACACCTCCTAATGACCTCTCCCAGTGGTTTCATGTAGATGTTGAAAAGCAAGCGGGACAAAATGGAGCCCTGCGGAACTCCATGGCATAGCTGCCATGGTGCAGAGCCATAGTCCCCCAACACCACCTTCTGGAATCGGCCGTTGAGATAGGAGTGGAACCACTGCAGAGCAGTGCCTCCAACTCCCAATCCCACAAGCCTATCCAGGAGGATACCATGGTCGATGGTATCGAAAGCCGCTGAGAGGTCCAGAAGAACCAACAGAGATGCACTCTCCCTGTCCCTCTCCCTGCACAGGTCATCATACAGGGCGACCAAGGCAGATTCAGTGCCATACCTGGGTCTGAAGCCGAACTGAAATGGGTCTAGATAATCAGTTTCATCCAAGAGTGCCTAGAGTTGTCCTGCTACCACCCGCTCCAGCACCTTGCCCAGAAACGGGATGTTGGCCACTGGTCTATAGTTGGCGACCACCTCTGGATCCAGGGATGCCTTCTTTAGGACTGGCCGGACTACCACCTCCTTTAGAGGTGCAGGCACCTGGCCGTCTCTTAAAGAGGTGTTGACCACCTCCAGGATCCAGGGCACAATCCTGTCCTTGGTGCTCTTTAATAGCCAAGATGGGCACGGGTCCAGTAAACAGGTGGTTGGATGTACCAGTCCAAGCACCTTGTCCACATCATCAGGCCCCAAAAACTGAAATTCATCCATCAATGGAGGACAAGATGGCACCGTTGGCCCCTCCCCAAAAGAGTCTGTATCAATGGTAGAGTCCAGCTCGTGATGAATCTGAGCAAATTTCTCCCTAAAATGCATGGCAAAGTCATCACAGTGGACTTTTGAGGGTGGCACCAGATCTTTTTTGGGGCCAGGATTTATGAGCCCCTGCACCACCCGACAGAGCTCCGCCAGACGGGATTGTGAGGAGGCAATGGACGCGGAGAAGAATCTCTTCTTTGCTGCCCTCACTGCCATGGCATAGGCCCAATAATGGGCTCTTAAACGTGTTCGTTCAGATTTGTCCTGTGATTTCCTCCACCTACGGTCTAGCTGTCTCCCAACCCGCTTCATCGCCCGTAATTCAGGTGTATACCACAGGGATGAATGGGCTCTGCCTGGTTGGAGAGGGCGCTTAGGAGCGATCGTGTCAATAGCCCACATCTCTTCTCCAGGTTGAAGACCCAGTTCCCTCAGTCTTACCTCATATGGCTTTTCGTGCAATCTGGCCACCAACCTTGTGGTCCTACGCTGCACTGACTCTAACCTGGCTATATCCTTCCTGTAACAAGGGTCCCAGAACTGAACACAATACTCCAGTTGCGGGCGCACCAGAGTCATACAGTGGTAGTAATACCTCTCTTGATCGAGAAGTCACACTTCTGGCTATGCATCCAAGGGTGGCGTTTGCCCTCTTGACCACCGTATCACAATGTTGACTCATGTTTAGCCTGCAGTCAACCAGTACCCCGAGATCCCTTTCACAAGTGCTGCTCCAGCCACTTGTCCCATAACCTGTACTTATGACACCCATTCCTGTGCCCCCAGTGCAAGACGTTGAACTTATCCACATTGAATGCCATTCTGTTGTCCCCTGCCCACTTCCAAAGTCTGTCCAGATCCTTTTGGATCTGAACTACCTGCTCCTCAGTTGTGGCCAATTCCCCCATTTTAGTATCATCTGCAAATTTGATCAGCAGACTGTTCACTCCCTCTTTCATGTCATTGATGAAAAGATTGAACAGGATTGGCCCCAGGACAGAGCCCTGGGGGACCCCGCTTGTCACTGGCTGCCATCCCGACGATTCCCCACTAATGTTTACCTTCTGCTTTCGGTCAGTCAACCATGCCCTAATCCACCGGACAGTGCTTTGGTTTATCCCAAAACTCCTCAGTTTCTCCACCAGGATATCATGGGGCACTTTGTCAAAAGCCTTGCTGAAATCCAGGTAAACTACATCCACTGCATCCCCTCTGCCTAGCCATCTTGAAACCTTGTTGTAGAATTCCACAAGGTTTCCAGAAACCATGTTGTGTGGCTGTCAGCCTCCCTTCCCTATCTAGCATCACTAGATCTCTCTCTATTATGAGCCTTTCCATTGTTTTTCCTAGAATGGACATAAGGCTCTCACGTCTGTAATTCCCCATGTCCTTTCTACTACCTTTTTGAAAACTGGAACCACTCATGGCACCCTCCAGTCCTCTGGAACTTCACCCATTCTCCACAAGGCCTCAAAAATGGAGGCCAGCGGGCTTGAGGAGAACCCCTGACAATTCTCAAAGTACTCTTGGGTGTAACCTGTCAGGGCCAGGAGTCTTTGTAATGTCCAGTGCCCTGAGGAGCCCCTTGACACCTGGGGGGGGGGTGACTCTAATCTGTACCCCTAAGTTCCTGGCCTCACCTCATCTCCCATGCAGATCTCCCCCATCTTGCATTGGGAAAACACAGAGGCAAAATAGTCATTTAGCATCTGTGCCTGTTCCCTTGCATCAGTCACTGGACCCCCTTCCTCCTTATTTAGTGGTCCCACTACTTGTCTCCCTTTCCCCTTCCTATTTACATGCTGATAGAAGCCCTTTTTGTTGCTCATGACATTCTTTGCAAGTCTCAATTCATAATCAGTCTTAGCCTTGTGAAGAATGCTTCTGCAACTGGCCTCCTCCTCCCAGTATACCCTTTTGTCTATTTGACCCAGTGCCCATTTCCTATGGAGGCTCCTCTTGCATCTAATGGTTCCTCCTGTGTCTATTTTAGCAGCCAGTTTTGGATCCACCTAATATTTTTCCATCTCGTCCAGTTTTTGCTAATTTGCTTATGAGAATGTTGAGTACTAAAGTCTGGATAGATTATGTCCACAGTGTTCCCTCTGTCCAATTGGAAGGTTACCCAGTCAAAAAATGAGATTAAATTAGAGTGATTGGTTTCATTTTTGAGCAATAAATTTTCCCCTAATCTAACACTCAGCATGGATCACCAATCAACTGTGGACCAACTTGCTACTGCAAATCTTCCTCCTTCAATGCAACAGGCTTAACTGCACAATATCTTGCTCAAGTGACTGCTCCTAGAACTACCCATGGATATCAGATACCAATCTCATTTATTATTGCATTATATTCATATTCTAATTTCTTGACTCATGGAATGAAAAAGACATTTGTCAGATTCAGGCCTGCTTAGCTTCATCAAGATGGCTGCATCATGTTGCTTCAGACCACATGCTGGGCTGTTGCTATACTGAGGAACTTATACATAGCTTAGAATGTGTGGTTTCCATTCCTTGTCATAAAAAAAATCACATGCACTGGGTTCATCAAGGTGGAGCCCTCTGGCAGGTGGGGAGGAGACATCTGTAGAATACTTGTGGGTGATCGACATACACAAAAGTAACTGTGTTTCAATTTAAGCAAATTAATTACTGTGGCAAAACTGAGAAATGTCATGTGTCCCTCAGCCTAATTTCTAATCTCATTATTGTGATGAAATCTCAGACATGAGGTCTCTCTTCTTTCAGCCCATCAGGTGGCAAAGAAGAGGGAGGAAGGTAGTGAGAGAAGGAAGAAAAGAAATAGAAAAGTAAGTGGTTTGGGGGGACGGGGAAATGGTGTGAACCACCCACTTTTGACTTTGGACCTCAGTACCACTGGCTTTGGCCCATCCATTTCCAAGGTCTGGTCCCCTTCTGATTGCCTGCAATGGAATGTGATCTTGACAGGAATAGATATTCCAGTAGATACATTATCCCATTCACTTTCCTGAGAGCAATAATTTATATAAGAAATTACCATTATCTCCAGGAAAATAAAGTATGGATTGTCAGTACTTTGAATCATAGAATTGTGTGGAATACTTATGACAGGATTCCATGTGGCTAAATTGAGAATCCTACTGAGAAAGCACTATTTGCATAAAAGCTGACTCCACTAAGGAGAAAAAGTCCATGTAGATGCTCACCAAATTTTACCTAGTGGAGATCTCCCAGAATGCAGCACATGTAACTGCTTCCATCTGAGAATGGGCCTTAATCCTTTTTAGAAGCAACTTTCCCAAGGCCCAGTAATCCCACTCTTTTCAGTAAGCCCACTCAATATAGGCTTTAATGCATTAGTGCCTTCCTGCAGAAACCAGGATTGTGGACTTCTCCTTGTTACCAGAGGCCTTGTTAACATCACTGCAGAAATGCCCCTCAAAGAGATGTCATACAGATTGTTGATATACCAGTTCCATTCTCCTGTCTCTTTTCATTTGCTCTTGCCTCATTTACATATGGTGACTATGACTCTGTCTTTCAACTTCCATATTTCTTAAAAACCACTATCTGAACAAAGGACAGACACATAGTGAATAATGCATTTGGTGAACAAATGGAACTACTCGAAGAAAATCTTGCCATTACTGTAACATTCCCCTCACCCACACACATAGCTGCTTAAAAAAAGAAGAAGAGGTAACTGGCCACTTGGATGAAAACTTTAAAGGCTTGTTTATATGAAGATTTAAAATTTTAAAAACCAAGAGTCTAACATTACTTAAATCATACAATTTAGCACAATGTAAAAGAAATACTTTACAACACATTTTTTTCCAAAATACAAAAACATTAAAAACATTGTGGTTACTGATATTCTTAAGAAACTCTGACAGCATATTGACCTGTGCCACTTTAAATTTGAAGAGATTTAGTGTGGCATAAACCTTCATGGAGTTTGTGGTTTGTACTCCACAAAAGCATATGCCACAATAAATCTGTTAGTCATCAAGGTATCACAGGATTCTTTGCTGTTGTGCAGCCGAGGATTAGCCTGATTGCCCCTCTGGAATCTGAAATCATGGCAAAATGCATATTTTTCAGCTTGCTGTTAATTTTGTTGTTCTATTTAAATGTCTTCTTATATGCTCAGCTTTTACTGAACTGTGATGCTTGGCACAATGCAGTTTCCCAGTCCTGGAAGCATTTCAGATTCATTATCTGAAACAACCATATAAGGTAAGCCAATATTCTTATCCATATACTACAGGAGGCAAGGGTGAGGCTGATACTACCCACCAAAATCTAACCCATTATCTGTTTATAATTAAAGCAATTTGTAGAGCACATGTCTGCTTTACCTGAAAAAATTGAAAAACATCACAGTAATTAATCAATGCTTCCTAACTGAAAAATAAAGTGAGCAATGTCCAAAAGGGGGAAATACTATAATCAGTTTTTCTGTAATTAGTTCTCATAAATAAGAGACTAAATAAACATCAAATGTCAATATTACCCATTAAAAGGAGGCTTACTGAAAGGTGTTTACTTTGCATAGGCAAACATTCTTGCATAAAATGTGAGAAGCTGTATTTAGAAATGGAACTTGACCAGGAAATTAACTTGAGTTGCAGGAAAAAGAGCATACACATGCATGCACACACCCATCCACACACCACCAGGATTAAATATTGCTTTCCCCAAGATATTTTGCCAACTGGGACTGTCACTAGGATAAAATTAGACCTGGAATCTTCCTTCCCACTTACATCTTAATTCAAGTCTTCTCTGTTCAGTCACTAGTCAGATGTGAGAAATGACAGAAATTCAGAAAGAAATGAAAGAAATCACACTGCTTATACAGGAAAGGATCAACACTATCAGGATAAAATGCTATATAAGCAATGGTAAACCTCAGTGGTTTGGACCTTAGACAGCTGAACATCCATTCAACAAGTAGCAAAGACGCTAAATATAGGAGTATGGTGATTTTTTAAAAGTCTTCTACTTGGCTTTTGAAATACCCTACAATTTTGAAATTATTTATAAAAATGGTTTTCAGTGTTCCATGAAAGACAGAGCAGATCATGAATATGGTCAATGCCCAACAATGTATTTAACAGTAAGTTAAATTCCATATACATATGGAATATATACAATGAACCTAAGTTCAGACTCTGTACCAGAGACCTCAAAAATGGCTGATGTAGCACACAAATTTTTAAAAAGGTATCCAGGAAATTATAGCCTGGTTAGTCTAACATATATTTCTGGTAAATAGGTTGAAAGCATTATTAAAGATAAAATTGGTAAATGTTTAGAAGGACAAGCCCTGCAAAAAAAGATTAGCATGGCTTCTGCAAAGGTGTAAGTCCTGTCTCACTAAACTGTTACTGTTCTTCCTGAGAGTCAATAAACATATGGGAGAGTTAACTCAATAGACAAAGATTCTTGAGCCAATTTCACAGTCATGGAATAAGAGGGGAGCTCTTCTTATGGATCATTAACTTGTTAATTAACAGAAAGCACGAAGTGGGAATAAATAGAAGTTTCTTCTAATGGAGCAATATAAATGGTTGGATCCGATAGGATTCTATGTTACAGCAAACCATTTTCAACATATTCATAAATGATCTGGAATTAGAAGTGAGCAGTGAAGTAGCCAAGTTGTTTGGTGACACCAAACTATTTACAATGGTTAAAACCCAAAGGGATTTTGAGGACCTTGAAAGGGATCTCCCCATACTTGGAAAATGGGCATCAAAATGGCAAATGCAGTTCAGTATATCATCTGGTAATGAACTGGATGAGGACCAATAAGCTAAAGCTCAATCCAGAGATGGAGGTGCTGATGCTAGGTAGCCCATCTGTCTAGTTGGGAAATTTCCAACCTGTCCTGGATGGGATTGCACTCTTCCTAAAGGACAGAGCATGCAGCTTGGGGGTGCTCCTGCATCCTGAGTTACTGATCAAGTCTCAGGTGGACTTGATGGCCAGGAGCACTTTTTATCAGTTTAGGCTTATTTCCCAGCTGTGACCTCTCTAGATGCAGTCTGGTCATGGTTTTTTATGCACTGGTAACCTCCCACCTTGATTACTGCAATGTATTCTATGTGGGGCTGTCTTTGAAAAAGGTCCAGAAACTCCAACTGATACAGAATAGGATTACACAGTTGTTGACAGGGCCTGGTGTTCATGAACGCATTACACAGCTTTGCCAACTTCATTGGCTTGCAGTTATAGCCCAGACCCAATTCAAAGTGTTTACGACACTGAAAGCCCTCAACAACCTGGGGGCAGGTTATCTGAAGGATCACCTCTCTCCATGTGTTCCTGCCCAACCATTATGATCTTTATATGATTCCCTTCTCCAGGAGCCCCCCCCCCCATTAGTAAGGGGGGTGTTTTCTGTGGTTGTATTCCACCTATGGAACATGCTCCCCAGCAAGGTGTGCCTGGCACCATTCTTGCTGTCCTTTTTGTGCCAGCCAAATATCATTTTAATCAAGAAATACTTTTAATGGACAGCTTTAACTGTGTTATTAAGGCTGTTGCTGCAGTGGCTGCATTTCCAAATGGAGCCCAAAGTGTCATATGCCCTCAGGCACTTGGAGATTGTGAACAAAATGAGACATAAAATAAAAAAAACAACTGTCTGAAAAAGATAACTTGATAGGAAGCCAAATTTTTAAAAAATAAGGATTTGATTTTGGCAATGTTCTGCCTTCCCTTGGGAATAAATAAATCTACATTCCCTGCAATGCTGCTGCAGTGGTGGTCAAAAAACCTTTGAAGGAATGTGTGCATGGTGGAGTGGAGAACCCAGCTGGGATAGTTGGGGAGGGCTCAAGCCAAAACATTCCTTAGCTACAGAGGTTGCCCAGCTGAAGCTCTACACAGGTGCAGAACCCTGTGACACACAGAGACCAGAAAGAAGAATGAATGCTTTACTTCCACTAATGATGAATGCATAGGACCTTGAAGAGATATTGACTTGCTGATACAATGTATTATGTGATGTATGGATGCACTAACATATTTAGGCCTCCATGCAGTCCCTAATTTCAGACAATATTGCAGTGACATGGAATCTTGCCATAGGGAACAGACTGTGTTCTGCTAGTATCATGCATAAAGTATACTATTGCTTCCTGATACTAGGACAAATCAAATATCTTGTGGTTGTGATCCAAAGGATGGTGCATGAACTCTGTGTGTAGTGATGATTCTGCAGCAATCTCTTGTTCAAACAATGACATCAGAAAAATGACAAATCATTGAGAGTATTTCGGAACCACCTTCTAGGATGCACAAGGCAATGTACACTAAAACACAGCGGGAAAATCCTTAGAGCATGGATTTCTGGTTTGAATTTGCACCTTTTCATTTCAAAAATTTCTACATTAGCATCTTTCCTCATTTCCCCCTTTCCTTTGAAGGTTTTTTTCTCTTACATTTTTGCAGCTTGAAAAAGAGTTTCCCTTTCAGTTTGACAGGCATTCACCACCACAAGAAAGGATCCTGTGATAGTAATCTTCTAACTTAATTACTGCAAGTCTGTTAAGGGTACAGGCACTTTGCAACTATCTTTCTGTATATATTTTAATTACTTTGTATTTGAAGCTGAATGGTGTGTTTTGGTTTGAAATTAACTAAAGTTCAACTCATCGCAGAAGTCATGTTGGGCACTATGAATGTTACACATTTTTAGAAGGAATGCATTGCTTTGGCTGCAATAGCAGACAAACAACCTCTAAATATAATGATGCTCACACCCATGCCAATTTGGCAAAAATGATGGAAAACAAAAAAATATATTGTACAAAATGTTAACTATACAGATTAAAAAACCTTATCACTGAACTGTGTTTTAGCTATATTTAGTACTGAATGAGAGTTGAAGGGACAGTAACATTTGTTCTACCCAGACTTGTTGCCACACAGGAGAAAACATGAGCAAATGGCTTTTAAATCTCTCTCTTCTTGTCTGAAGGCTCTGACAGCACTCTTCCTCTTCTTATGCTCTTCAGTAACTCACATACTTTACCTGTCTGAGCTGAGAAACAGACTATAGGTGACGCTGTTGCCATCATGAGCTGAGATCTGGGCTTGATAATGGACTGGATGAGGGTCAATAAGCTGAAGCATAATCCTGGTAAGATGGAGGTACTATTGATGGGGTGGGGGTTGTCTGATAGGCTAGAGGGTCACACTCCCCCTTAGAGACAAGGTCTACAGTCTGGGGGTGCTCCTGGACCCGAGTCTGTCCTTGGAATATCAGGTGGACTTGGGTTCCACGAGTGCCTTTCTCCAGCTACAACTCATTTTCCAGTTCTGCCCCTACCTAGACGGGGGAACCTGAAGATAATTACCCATGCTCTGGTAACTTTCAGAGTAGTTTATTGTAATGCGCTCTGTGTGGGGCTGCCCTTGAGGACAGTCTGGCAATTGCAACTGGTACAAAAACAGGCCACTTGGTTGGTAACTGGCACTCCTACAGTGACCCATATAACTGAAAGAACTACATTGGTTACCAGTTGTGGCTCAGGACCAATTCAAGGTGCTTGATTTGACATATAAAGCCCTAAAGCTATAGATAAATCTTGTTTTGACATATAAAGCTTGGGGCCTGGCTATCTGAAGGATTTTCTATGCCCACATATAAGATCAGTGCAGGAAGTGAGAGGGGTGGCAAATCAGCAAAGGACCTTTTCTACTGGTGCTACCCATTCCTGGAAAACCCTACCTAGGAAAATTTGCCTGGCACCATCCTTATTTTCTTTTTGGCAACAGGCAAAGACATACCTTTTTTTAAAAAAAAATACTTAGTCATGTGTATGCTGGTGATTTTTATACTATTATTATTATATTGATGATTTAATCTCTTAATAATTTTAATAGGGTTTAAATATGCTGCTTTATATAGAAACATAGAAACAGAGGGAGTCAGAAGGGGCCTCCCAGGCCATCTACTCTGATCCCTGGCTCCAGCTGACTCCACTCGTGACATGCCCACCACATGCATGTCTACCCTATCTTTGAACACCCTCACTGATGGGGCCTCAACAACCTCCCATGGAAGCCCATTCCTTATCCTTGGGGTCCTAACTGTCAGGAAGTATTTCCTGGCATCTAAATTGAACCTGGCTTCCCTGAGCTTTGCTCCATTGGAGTGCGTCCTGCCTTCTTCTACAGGGGAGAACAGGTCTCTACCCACCTCCATTTGACACCCCCTCACATACCTGTATATTGCCAACAGATCCCCTCTGAGTCTCCTCTTCTCCAGCCTGAAGAGACCCAGTTCCCCCACTCTCACCTCATATGGCAAACCCTGCAAACCGGCCACCAACCTTGTGGCCCTACGCTGCACTAACTCTAACCTGGCTATATCCTTTCTGCAATGAGGGGCCAGGGGCCACTTGGGCCTTTAGCTCCCTGAGTTTCTCCCCCATGGCCTCAACGTCCCTGGTGATCCCGACCACACCCTGCCTGGCCACATTGTTTGTGCGCACATGGATCACCAGGAATGGCTGGTGAACCCCGTAGTGAACAAGATGCTCCACTCTGTCCTTCACGTGCCAGATGCGTGTGCCCGACAGGCAACAAACCTCCCTTGTCTCCAGGTTGGGGCTACACACTCCGCTTCAGTGCTCCTCAGCAGGGAGTCTCCAACAACAATCACCCACCACCGTGTCTTCCCGGTGGTGGTGGGCGGCCATGCCCTGGCCTTCACCTCTCTTGCAGCAGCTCCCTTGCTGCTTGTCATCCCAGGCTGGAGGTCCTGCTCGTCCCCCGAGGCCTTCTCAGCCCCAGCCTCCCCAAGTGGAGAGAACCTGTTTCCCAGCTCCAGATTGGTGCCAGGAGAAGGAGGAGGATGTGCTGGCCTCCATGTCTCCCTGGCTGCTCCTCCTGTGGCCTCTCCCTCAACCCTCTTTCTGGAGGGGGACTGCTCTCGGGGGGCCTGGAGAGCTCTCTCGGCCCTCATGCACCTCAACTCCTCTTCTAGCAGGACCACCAGCTTGCACCAAGAGCAAGTGTAACCCTGCCTTCCCTGGGGGAGAAGGGCGAACATGTCACAGCTATCGCAGCAGACAGCAACACCCATGACATGTAGATGTTTTTCTGGAACTTTTTCTGGAACTGCCTAGCTTTCTTCATGATCCAGCGTATGTTTGCAATTTGATCTCTAGTTCCTCTGCCTCTTCAAAATCCTGCCTGTACTTCTGGTAGTTCTCAGTCCACATACTGCTAGAGCCTGGCTTGTAGGATTTTGAGCATCACTTTGCTAGCATGTGAAATGAGTGCAAACACTGATGGCCATGCATTCTTTCTGTCACCTTAAGTTAAATATGTTTTGCATGAAGAAGAGGTTGTGTTCGTCTATTCTTACCTATCACAAATTAATTGCATTGGTTGACTTCAAGTTCTATTGCTGGGCTGTGGGGAAGGTGAGGAGAGAAATTTCTCTCTGTATACCTTTGCCCACCTTTTTCTTAATAATATAAGCTTCTGTATTAATCAGCTTTTCTCCAAAAGAAAAGATTCACACACTTTAGCCTTTGTTAATATAGGTGTTTTGGGTTTTTTAATCAGTTGGGTTGACCCTTTTTGTACTATTTCTAGATTCACCAGTATTAATCAGTTCCCTGCAAAAAAGCCCTGTTTTGTGGTTTTCCCTCCCTGCCTTCCCTTGTCAATACCAATACCCTGAGGTCAATCTGCTAAGTATTCCTCTATCCTGCTAGTGGCAGCCAGTGAAAATAACACTCAGTATCAGCGTGATGGTGGTTGAATATAAGGTAAGCTGTATCATACACTGTGCATGGGAAGGACAGAATCTGAATGCTGCTTCCATTTTTAAGAGTAGCTCCATGTTTCTTAAAATATGTAGTTATGCCCTAAACTGGGGTTGCACACTGAGCCAAGAATATTTGGAAATGATAAGTTTCCTTGTGTGAGGATGAAGTTTCCTCCTTCCTTCTCCTTTCTCGCTAAATGGTTCCACATAGCTTAATAAATGAAGTTATTTAGCCTGTCAGACCTATTTCCACTTAGGGCATTGACCTTAATTGGTCTTACTTCTGAATAGACATGTATTGGACTATGTGTATTTGTAGTATCTTTCAATAATTTGTTAAAAACTGATTTATAGAAGTCTTTATTAAAAATGTATGAGTACTAAAAGAAGACTATTTTAAAATACATCTGTACCATTTCTTAAATTAAACATACAATACCTGGACTTCATTTCATTCTTGAATGCTGTTCAGTTCTTGGAGAATTTTAAGCCAGTATTGGTAAATAAGGTACAGTACTTATTTCAACTACAGAAATGTAAACTTGGGGATTTAACCAAATATCCACAAATATAACATGTGTATAGTTGCTGATGCAAAGATGGTTTTACAATAGTTATGGTAATATCTCCCCCTATTTGGAAAAATCCCCCCCCCCCAAAAAAAAATCTAGCACACATATCCTGTGCTGTAAGGGAGACATCTTGCACACTCTAGTAAATGAGAAGTAAGAATGACAGACAAAGACAGGCTGTCCATCTTACCACCTGTAAGGAAATACAGAGTGCCTTCTTCCTGCTTTCCCCCTGCTGTTAGTCCCCCTCCATAAATTTAGTATACTTCAGTATTAGCATGTCTGGAAGAAGATTAGGTTAGAATGGTTCATCCTCAACCCTGTCTTTTAGGACAAGCCTTCACACATTACAATAAAAATGTTAGTTTTGTGCTTACAAAGAACTGTTTTGAATAAAAATTTATAAAGCGAGCTCTCATCTTCACCCTGAATTCTTGAGGTCCAGATATACAATTGCTAACTCAGTGGGAGCCAAGCCTCAGATTTCTTGTCACCTCAGATCCATTTGTCAGTTTGCTAAGCAGGGCATCAGAGCCTGGCTTGCAGCACAGTCAGCTAATGCTTGACAAGTTCTTATCCTCCCTGGCTAGGAATCCTGTGTATGGTCATGTGCAGTGCTGGAACACAGCCAGGGCTTGTATGGTCTAAGCATTGGGACTTTCTGAGTAGCAGGAATGATTCCACCCTGTTCATTTGCACTTAACTGCAATCCACATACCATCTGGGGAAGAAAAGAATTTTCTCAGCAACAATCTGTTGTGAGCTGCTACAATGCAAAGCATTTTGGGGTTGTTTTGTCTTGAATGGGCAATCAAGACCCATTAGCTATTTTAAAGGACTTAGTTCTGATAGAAATGAAAATGGTTTGTCAATATGGATGGATGCAGCTGCTTGCATTTTTGGACTCTCCTTGGGAGTGTGCATATGGTCACTGTCATGATGGCTGTATGTGAAATTTCTCACTACCACATTGGCTGCATGTCTGCCACCATTCCATGGGAGCACAGAAAAGCAGTGGTATGTGGCCATGGATGCACCATTCAGCATCTTGAGTATCTGAGCTTCTATTGGGAAAAAAATCAATGGTTCTTCCATAATAACAAAAACCAAGAACCACAGCCCATTTGCTCATTCAGATAATGCTGCTATGTTGCAGAATGCAGCTTTTCCATGGACTGAAATTCATTGTCTAGCTATAGAAGTGTATTATATTAGGATAGAATACACACTGCCTTGAACCAATTGTCTTCCAAGTCCTTCAGCTTCAGCAGTCTTCGCTTAGGATGCTGCCAAGAGCCCTCAGATTGCTAATGTCCATTCTGTTCTGTCTCTGCTTGTCTCTAACTTTACACTTCCACTTGTGTGATATGGCAAGCAGCCAAACCCATCTGGAACTGTGAGAGGTTGGTTGCTTGAGTGTTTGGTGTGGATCACATGTGCTTGTGGTCTTCACAGAGATGAAGCTAATAATACTTCACAATATGGCCTAATAATATTTAACAATTTCACATGTTTGGGGGAAGATTTCCTCAGAGTCAGCAAAGGATTCACTGGGATGAAAAGATACAGTGACATGCAAGAAAACTAATTAAGTTTTTATTAAAAACAATAATCTATTTATGGTACTATATACCTATTTCTAGCTTAGGGGTAAATCAGGGTTTAAGCTGTGCCATTGGATCTGCACTTATTAATATGAAACCCAGCATTAGTCACAAAAGGGGTCATTTTTGACCCTAGATAAAAAGTACATTCAGGCAAAGTTCAGCCAGACCTTTGCTTGGATTGAATGCTTTTCTTCAGGAAGTGTGAATCAGCATAAGAATGGCTTTCAGATTCAGGAAATACAGATAATGTAATGTTTTAATCCCTCTTGAGACTATGGACAACAATACAATCTGCAAAACCATGTTTGACCTATTAACCTTTGATCTGCAGAACAATAGTCAGGCCTTCAAAATGTAAAGTAGCATTAAAGAAAAGTCTGCCTCAATGGATTTTAATTCTGTTGCTGGAGTTTTAGCTCAGACTGTTGGCTTTCAAAAGACTATAGGATGACTCGTAATCCTCCTTTTGTGTCTTTTTTGGGGGCATAAACAAAAGCCCACAGAACTATTCTTACAAATTTTGAGACATCTTCTTATCCCAGGCACATTCAGATTAATAGAAAGGAAACTAAAAAGCAGGAGGCTGAAACTTGGAGACAGGTTTACTAGACATATTTTGACAATGTCGTGGAGAGATTGGTCTATAAGTTTCTCATGTGTAAATTACACAACATGATGTGTGCCTGGGGAAGGTCAGTTATCACAACATGTGGGATGATTAATTATAGAGGGTGCTTGAATTTTATTCCATACCAAACATTTTCTATACATAAACAGTAACAGAACAGTTAGCTGGAACCCTTCCCCATGAAATCATGGATGCAAAAGGAGGTGGTTAGAGGGATTAGATGAAAGAGGAGCCTCCGTAGGAAATGGGTACTGGGGGAAATAGACAAAAGGGTATACCGGGAGGAGGAGGCCCGTTGCAGAAGGATTCTTCGCAAGGTTAAAGCTGATTATGAGCTGAGACTTGCCAAGAATATCAAGAGCAACAAGGGGAAAAAAACATGGCGTCGGGACAAGACAGGTGTGTCTAACGGGGCTCTGTTAGCACGCTGGTTATCTTCTGGTTGCGGGCAGCCGCCCGGTCTTAATGCCCTGTAGGGGTGAAGACAGATTGCTTGGCAAATTCCCAGTAAGTGTCTGGACAGCAATTCGGAGCTTACTGGGGAAAATTCAAGCATTTCTCAGCCAGAAGAATACAGGAGGGAGTTTACCCTCCGCAAGTCCTCGACATGTAAATATAGACTATTTTAGTTGCTTCCATCGGATCTACTGGAAAGCATTTTTATCTCTTCTTCTTCTTCTTTTTTTTTTTTTGCAATAATACCCATGGAGAAAGCTACACTGTTTATCAACTGATTCAAAAAGAAGAAACTGAAAGGATTCTTTGGGTGAAGGACGGGAAAGGATTCTTCCCCCCTTCCACGGAATGTAAACGCGGCGGCTTCTATGTGGAGAGATAAGTTGGTCTTCTTTAATCTCTTCAAGGGCAAGATTTGAAGTAATAAATTAATGCTTAATTATATGATAGATGCAATCTTCTAGCTCATTGGATCGATGCCTGATATCGGCCATCTTTTCCCCTTTGTTTCTGAAATGTATGGATTCCTGCCAAGGCTGTAAAATTATTGCTAAGATGGAGGAGTTTGTAGAAAGTGAAGATTTCTTAAAGACACTTTTGGAAATTAAAGACTCTTTAAAAGCCATAAATCTTCAAGTCAATGTGCTAATTAAACAACTTGATGGTGTATCAATGGAATCAAAAATGGACTCTGACAAGACTGGTTTTGTTGTTGTTGTTTTTTTTTTATTAATAAAACTTCGGTCAGTCAGTTTCTACCTGAGCAGAATCAGCAAGCAGAGGAGAAAGATGAAGTTGAGAAATTAACAAGGGAACTTTGGCAGAATGAACAAACAATTGACTATTTGAAAATATTGCAGAACGGGCAAGCTGTTGGTTATCTGCAAGTTTCACAGGAGATAAACATAATACGAGAAATAATGAACAGACATGTTTTGATACAAGATTTATTACAGGCATTCCTCTGGAAGAAGCTGGAGCAGAAAAAGAAAACAACTAACGAATTAAGACGATTTTATAACTGGAAGAAGAAGAAAAAGGGGTGACGTAGTGAGGCTGGTAAAAAAATGTGCTACTGTCCTTGGTGAAGTATTATACTTATGTTTCCATTTGCAATTGAAAATAAGGGAATGTAAGCAGAAGAGAAAGATGAAGCTGAGAAATTAACAAAAATATTGCAGAATGGAAAGCTGTTGGTTATTTGAAAGCTTCACAGGAGATAAGCATAGGGCACGAGATAGTGAGCAGACATGTTTCAATACAAGATTTATTACAGGCATTCCTCTGGAAGAAGCGGGAGCAGAAAAAGAAAACAGCTAACCAAAGTGGTGGTGTATTGAGGCTGGTTCGCTTATAAAATGTGTTACTGTTTTTGGTGAAGCACTGTATTTTTGTTTCCATTGCCAATTGAAATAAGGGAATTTATTATAGGTGTTAAGGTTTAAGCCAAGATGAAATATAAAACTTTCTGTTAAACAGTATAGTGGTCAAATAGAACTGGGATGTCATTTTTTTTTTTTTTTTGTCCTTTCTCTTTTTATTTTATAAAGTGATGATTTAAATAGACTGGCATGTAGATATGAGATAAAGAAAGGCTGACATAACAACTTAGCTAAATAAAACAGTGTTAAAGGGGCCTTCCTAACTACATCTGAAAGTGAAAATAGGAGAATCTATCCTATAATTAAAAAAAACTATATAGAGTCAACTATATATTGTATGTAACATAGAAAAAAAATTGTGTTACTGTTTCTGGTGAAGTATTATGCTTTTGTTTCCATTTGCAACTGAATGTAAGGGAATTTATTATAAGTGCTAAGGTCTAAGCCAAGACGAAGTATAAAATTTCTGTTAAATAGGATATAGCGGTCAAATAGAATTGTGATGTTATCTTTTCTCTTGTTCTTTTTGTCTTGTCTCTAACAATTTAGCTTAAGCTTTTGAAGTGTTTAGAATTGTCTAGAAGAAATTTATTATTGAAAGAGAGGGAAAAAAAAAAGATGTAATTTCACTAACTTGGAGTAGCCCCCTTTGAATAATGGACAGGAAAAGCAGGATTTTTCAAGAGAGAGAGATGGGATTGATGTCATGGAAGAAGGAAGATTGTGACTTCTATCAAATTTGAAAAACTTATCATGAATTAGCTGAAGAAACGGGACTTGGTTCTAAATTTTTTTTATATTGTTATAAAAAGAAGTATAATTAGATTATAGCATTTTAAAAGTTATGTTGTAGAGGCTGATCCAGTAGATCTGATGTGTGTTTTGTAATGATGTATGTAGTAGGTAGTTTAAAAACGTTAATAAAATCGATTTAAAAAAAAAAAGAGCAACAAAAAGGGCTTCTTTCAGCATGTAAATAGGAAAAGGAAGGGGAGACAAGTGGTGGGACCACTAAATAAGGAGGAAGGAGATCCAGTAGGAGTAAGGAGGAAGGAGATATGAGGGAACAGGCAAAGATGCTAAATGACTATTTTGCCTCTGTGTTCTCCCCAAAGCAGGATGGGGGATATCTGTATAGGAGATTAGATGAGGCTGGGGACTTAGGGGCACAGATTAGAGTCACCCCCCCTTGAAGTCGAGGGGCTCCTCAGGGCATTGGACATTACAAAGGCGCCAGGCCCTGACGGGTTACACCCGAGAGTACTAAGAGAGTTGGCAGGGGTTCTCTCACGCCCGCTGGCCTCCATTTTTGAGACCTCGTGGAGAACAGGTGAAGTTCCAGAGGACTGGAGGGTGGCATCGGTGGTCCCAATTTTCAAAAAGGGTAGTAGAAAGGACATGGGGAATTATAGACCGGTTAGCCTTACGTCCATTGTAGGAAAAACAATGGAAAGGCTCATAATAGAGAGAGATCTAGTGATGCTAGATAGGGAAGGGAGGCTGACAGCCACACAACACGGCTTCCGCAAAAACAGGTCCTGCCAGACAAACCTTGTGGAATTCTATGACAAGGTTTCAAGATGGCTAGATGGAGGGAATGCAGTGGATGTGGTATACCTGGATTTCAGCAAGGCCTTTGACAAAGTGCCCCATGATATCCTGGTGGAGAAACTGAGGAGTTTTGGGATACACCAAAGCACTGTCTGGTGGATTAGGGCATGGTTGACTGACCGAAAGCAGAAGGTAACCATTAGCAGGGAATCGTCGGGATGGCAGCCAGTGACAAGCGGGGTCCTCCAGGGCTCTGTCCTGGGGCCAATCCTGTTTAATCTTTTCATTAACGACATGGAAGGGGGTGAACAGTCTGCTAATCAAATTCACAGACGACACTAAAACTGGAGCAGTGGCCACACTGAGGAGCAGGTACTCCAGATCCAAAAGGATCTGGACAGACTATGGAAGTGGGCAGGAGACAACAGGATGGCATTCAATGTGGATAAGTGGAAGGTCTTGCACTTGGGACATAGGAATAGCTGTCATAAGTACAGGTTAGGTGACAAGTGGCTGGATAGCACCACTTGTGAAAGGGACCTCGGGGTGCTGGTTGACCGCAGGCTAAACATGAGTCAGCAGTGTGATGCGGTGGTCAAGAGGGCGAATGCCACCCTTGGTTGCATAGCCAGAAGTGTGGCTTCAAGATCGAGAGAGGTATTACTACCACTCTACACAACTCTGGTGCGCCCGCAACTGGAGTATTGTGTTCAGTTTTGGGCCTCACATTACAGAAAGGATATAGCCAGGTTGGAGTCAGTGCAGCGTAGGGCCACAAGGATGGTGGCTGGTTTGCAGGGGATGGGGTATGAGGCGAGACTGAGGGAACTGGGTCTCTTCAGCTTGGAGAAGAGGAGACTCAGAGGGGATATGTTGGTGACATACAGGTATGTGAGGGGGTGTCACATGCAGATGGGTAGAGACCTGTTCTCCCCTGCAGAGGAAGGCAGGACGCGTTCCAATGGAGCAAAGCTCAGGGAGCCAAGGTTCCATTTGGATGCCAGGAAGCACTTCCTGACAGTCAGGACCCTGAGGGTGTGGAATGGGCTTCCACGAGAGGTCGTTGAGGCCCCATCGGTGAGGGTGTTCAAAGACAGGCTGGACATGCACATGGTGGGTATGTCGTGAGCGGAACTGGCTGGTGCCGGAGGTCAGACTAGATGGCCCAGGAGGCCCCTTCTGACTCGCTCTGTTTCTATGTTTCTATGTTTTTCTTTATACAGCAACTCTTTGTGTAGAAAGGAACATTCAGTCACCTGTAGTCTGAAGTGGTGGAGCCCAGATTTCACTCTTATTTCAGTATGAACAAAATCCTGTGCTCAGAGATAAATTGCTAACAGCCATTGAATCAGTGAATTCATGTTCATAGCAGGGCTCAGGTCACGTAAGTGCACTGTTATATCTACCATAAATGAGTAGATTTTAAGTATCTACACTTTATATTACATAATGTCTTCCTCATTTTATTTCTATGTTGCTTTTCTGAAACCAACCAAGGTGGTTTACAAAAATTTTGAGCTCACTGAAATTCTCTGAGCTTCCCTTCAAAGCTTGGTTCCAATTGCTCCTGTTTATACTTGTGACCTGTTTTTCCAATTTGTCCAAATGAGGAAGGTGCACATTTTTAAGAGGAAAAGTATGAATTTTTCAAAATTGCATGCTTCCTCACAGGATTGACTAAGGAAGGAAGATACATTTTAAAATGCATACCCTACCTTGTGTGTGTTTTAAAATTATGGATTTTTAAATTTGTGTTTGACACCAAGAAACAATGAGCAGATCTTTCTATATTTGGCAGCAGTGTGATCATGGGCAGTGCTCAAGATTCTGGGTTAGTAACCAACCAATTACATCAGTTGAACAGCCTTTGAATACTTTCAAGGATACTAGCCTAAGTAGAATGCATTGTTTGGAATCATCAGACAGGTATTCAAGATGATGGTTAAAGAAATACAGGATATTAACTTCCTTAGGCAGCAGCCAGCCCAAGAACTTCTCCTTGGTTCTGTGGTTGCAGTTTAACACACTTCGGAACATGTTCCACTACTGGGTGGTCTATGATTCTAGCCACCTATAGCAGAACAGTAGAAACATAATCCAGCCAACAATGAAGTATTGTAGGTTTGGGTGATAACCTAGGTGGCATTGCACTCCTTCTGGAAGATCGCTATTTCTAGTTTAGAGTGGTACAGTGCTAGATGAACAGACAGCATCAGAGGCAAGGAGTGCCTTTTTCCATTTCAGTTGGTTTTATCAAATATGACAATTCCTGATGTCACATTTTGCCATCATCATCTAGGTTAATGTAATGCACTTTACATGTGTCTGCTCTGGAAAAGTTTTTGCAAGTGGCAGTTAGAGTATAATGCTGTAGCCGGAATGCTGAGTGGAGCTAGTATTGAATGCAGTCTGAATGTATTAACACCTATTTTGTGTGATTTGCACTGGCTATTTCTTTTCAGGCTCAATTCAAGATGCTGGTTGACTTAAATGACTTGGGATCTAGGTCTTTAAGGATGTACTTCTTTCATTTTTGCTATAGTTATCATCTGAAGCACTTCTTCAAATCCTGCCACCAAGAAGCAAGGCAAGTGACTATCAGGTGTAGGTAGGACTGTGGGGTGGTTTGTCTCTTGTGAGCTATCAGGATCTAACACCCTACAATATGCAATGGCTGATGAATTTTTTTCTTTAAAAGAGGAAGATGCTTCTTGCTCATTTTTTGGTTGTTGTTTTTAAGCATTTAGCATAAGCATGTTGTTTTTAATTGCAGTAGTCCAAAATTATTTTGATAAAAATGGGATGTGTGGTTTTTAAAAAGTATCATGAGGATGTCCTGAGGGCTGTGTGTTTAATATGGCAGGATATAAGTTGTTAAAATAAGAATTAAACAATAACAACAAAACTATTGAGTAGAAGCAGCCTAAGTAACAGTGAGAAATCAGTGTTTGATGGAACAGCATCTCTCCCTGAAACAGAGCAGTTTTGCTTTCGTGCCACTGCTGACTAATGCAAGGGTGCAAAGGGCATGCACATATTTTGGGTGTAAGGCACTAATCTTGATGGATGCTAATGGCTTACTACATAGTTATGATGTGTTTCCTAGTGCTTCCTGCATGGTGCTTTTCTTCTCCAGGGCTTCTGATAGCTAATTCATCAGTAGGTCCAGATGTCTGCTTCATATTCAAATCCTGACACAGATTAAGGCATTTGCACATTCCAGAAATCTCATATTTGCTACAGAAAGAGAAGGAGCCCTCTTTGTGTATATGCTAAAGAATAATAGGCAGTGTATGTTGTAGTTTCACCCTGGTTCTCTGGAGACAAGGTGCTAGGGAGGTGTTTGAAAATAGCAGGAAAGCTGAGCCTGTCCAAACAGCAGTGTCAGTTCAGGATTATAGAAATGATAAATATAAGGGTGTCAAAATCAGCAAACCCTGAACTCATTGAAGTTCTCTGAATTTCCCTTTGAAGCATGTTGTAACTCAGGTTGTGAGCTTTGTTTTTCTTTTTTCAATGCATTTTCATGCATATTTCCTCAAGATATGAATTAATTATACATGTTTGATATGTATGCATATTCTTCTGATGATTTATCAGGAGAAAATGTTTATATGCATTTTTAACACATGACTTTTTTCTGTTATACAAATTGCACCTCAAGCATGGAAATGTACAAACTTGGACCACAGATTGTGCTTGGGTTGCTTTTGGTTCTGGGAAATGTAAAATGGGCAGACTTCTGATTCAAAAACTAACAGTAACTAGTTTATCATGATGCTATTCACTGTTTCATTATGTTCTGCTTTTAAAATCCTTCCTAATATCCAGGTTGAAAAAACTCACGCGTAACTTGAAAGCTTGCTTACCATGTTGCAAATATTAGTAAGTTTTAGTACATTTTGAACTTACAGAAATTAATTCAAAATATTTCATAGAAGTCTAAATGAGATCATATCACCAGAGTAGATACAGCTCTTTGTTTTACTTTGCAGCAATCCTATGTACCCACACCCGAGAGTATACCCCATCGAACACTGTGCATTTCAGCAAATGTCTACGAGATATATGATTGAATTTGAGTTCCCAAGTACTTCCCATCTGGTCCGCCACATAGCTCAAAATATAAAAGTTATCATCCCCTCTGCTTAGCTATCAAAGATGCTTTCCCACAAGCAGATGGAGACAAAGAGCTCTTTACCCTTTTCCCATGTTTAAGTAACAACAGATGTTTGACAGAATCCTTCTCTTAAGGACTTCAGCCTCTCACTCCATTTATTTATGCAGGCATGCATGCATGCAGATATTTATATGCTGCCTCTAACAGCCAAAAGGCCTTCCTAGGCGGTTCACAACAACATATAAAACATATTAAAATAACATTTTAAACTTATATATATATATATATATATATATATATACACACACACACACAGCTTTTGGATCTTGCCTCTCGGCAGAGCAGCAGAGGCAGAGGCTAGGAGAGAGTGCTGAGGGTGGCCAGGGGACTGGTGAAGGCAAGGTAGGAGTTGGGCAGAGGAGCAGGGGAACAGGAGCAGCAGAGAGGAAGGGAGGCAGGGCCAGAGAGGCCAGAGGGGCCAGGAGGAAGCAGAGAGGCAGGGCCATTGGCCTGAGAGGCTTATAAGGCATCACCCCTTGTCTGCGTCCCTTAGCTGTGACTCAGGCTGCCCAGGGATTCCCCGCACTGGGGGCAGGGTTTTGGTTTTTTTTTTTTTTTTTCCATTTTAATTTTTATATTGTCCTTGTGTGGCTCCGCCTGGCACTGTCATTATTTGTTTTTCGGCGCCAGGCGAAGACCTTTTTATTTAAATACTATTTTAATTGTTTATTTGTCAATTCGTTTATAGTTTAATTGTGTGTATTTATTTAATTGTTTAGTTAATTGTTTATAATTTGTTTATATTTAATTTTGAATGGTATTTTTTAGGGTTTGCCGAGATGCACCGGGGGGTGGGGGGCGGGGGAGGAAAGGTTTAAATGTATTGTGATAATTTTATATGTTGTAAGCCGCCCAGAGGCTTTGTTGCGATGGGGTGGCATAGAAATATTTTAATAAATAATAAATAATTGTGTGTGTGGATGGCTTTTTCTCTGGGAGAACTGGGCAAGTGAGGAGTAGTGCGGGACAGACAAGGCAGGGGACCAAGGTAGGGTCTCTGAGGGGTTGCCAATGGTAGGCCAGGAGATGGCCTTGGCAGGAATCTCAGGTGTCTGCTGCGACAGCTGCGACATGTTCGCCCTCCTCCCTCAGGAGAGGCAGGGATACACTTGCCCTCAGTGCAAGCTGGTGACCTTCCTAGAGGAGGAGGTAAGGTGTCTGAGGGCCGAGAGAGCTCTCCAGGCCCCCTGGGAGCAGCCCCCCTCTGGACAGAGGGTTGAGGGAGGGGCAACGGGAGGAACAGCTGGGGAGACATGGAGGCACGTCACCCACAGGAGGAGGAGGCCAGCACAGCCTCCTCCTTCTCCTGGTGCCGATCTGGGGCTGGGAAACAGGTTCTCTCCACTTGGGGAGGCTGGGGCTGATGGGTCTGGGACTCAGACAATCTGGGTTCTAGTCCTCGCTCAGCCATGGAGCCAACTGGGTGACTTCGGGCCAGTCACAGACTCTCAGCCCAACCTACCTCACAGGGTTGTTTCTGTGGGGATAAGATGGAGGAGGAGAATGATGTAAGCTGCCTTGAGCCCTTTGAGAAAAAAGGCAGGATATAAATCAAAAAATAAATAAATAATCATCAGGATGGCGGGCAGTGACAAGCGGGGTCCCCCAGGGCTCTGTTCTCAGGCCAATCCTGTACAATCTTTTCATCAATGACATGGAAGAAGGGGTGAACAGTTTGCTGATCGAATTCACAGATGACACTAAAACTGGAGCAGTGGCCACAACAGAGGAGCAGGTACTCCAGATCCAAAAGGATCTGGACAGGCTATGGAAGTGGGCAGGAGAAAACAGAATGGCGTTCAATGTGGGTAAGTGCAAGGTCTTGCACTTGGGGCACAGGAATGGGTGTCATAAGTACAGGTTAGGGGACAAGTGGCTGGAGAGCAGCACTTGTGAAAGGGATCTCGGGTTACTGGTTGACTGCAGGCTAAACATGAGTCAGCCGTGTGATGCTCTGGTCAAGAGGGTGAATGCCACCCTTGGTTGCATAGCCAGAAGTGTGGCTTCCTGATCAGGAGACCTATTACTACCACTCTATATGACTCTGGTGGGCCAGCAAGTGGAATATTGTGCTCAGTTTTGGGCCCCTCATTACAGAAAGGATATAGCCAGGTTAGAGTCAGTGTCACAAGGTTGGTGGCCGGTTTGCAGGGTTTGCCATATGAGGCGAGACTGAGGGAACTGGGTCTCTTCAGCTTCGAGAAGAGGAGACTCAGAGGGGATCTGTTGGCAACTTACAGGTATGTGAGGGGATGTCACATGGAGATGGGTAGAGACCTCCCCTGCAGAGGAAGGCAGGACGCACTCCAACAGAGCAAAGCTCAGGGAACCAAGGTTCCATTTTGATGCCAGGAAGCACTTCCTGACAGTTAGGACCCCAAGGGTGTGGAATGGGCTTCCACAAGAGGTCATTGAGGCCCCATCGGTGAGCGTGTTCAAAGATAGGCTGGACATGCGCATGGT
Source organism: Varanus salvator macromaculatus (assembly GCA_023646645.1). NCBI lineage: Eukaryota > Metazoa > Chordata > Lepidosauria > Squamata > Varanidae > Varanus > Varanus salvator. Next base: position 13,389,209 of record JAIXND010000754.1, on the reverse strand, counting down.
GGGCGTGTCGTGAGTGGAGCCGGCTGGAGCCAGGGGTCAGACTAGATGGCCCGGGAGATCCCTTCTGACTTGCTCTGTTTCTATGCACCATTCTAATGGCAGAAAGTGAAGAGGAACTAAAGAGCCTCTTGATGCGTGTGAAAATGGAGAGCTCAAAAGTTGGCTTGAAACTCAACATTAAGAAAACTAAGATCATGGCATATGATCCTATCATTTTCTGGCAAATAGATGGGGAAGAAATGGAGGTAGTGACAGATTTTATTTTCCTGGGCTCCAAGATCACCGCTGACGGGGACTGCAGCCAAGAAATTAAAAGACGCTTGCCACTTGGGAGGAAAGCTATGGCAAATCTAGTCAGCATACTGCAAAGCAGAGACATCATCCTGCTGACAAAAGTGCGTATATCAAGGCTATTTTTGTCCCAGTTGCAATGTGTGGCTGTGAAAGTTGGACCATAAGGTAGGCTGAGTGCCGAAGAATTGAGGCCTTTGAATTGTGGTTCTGGAGAAGACTCCTGCGAGTCCCTTGGACTGCAAGGAGATCAAACCAGTCAGTCCTAGAGGAGATCAACCCTGACTGCTCTTTTGAAGGCCAGATACTGAAGATGAAACTCAAATACTTTGTCTGCCTAATGAGAAGGAAGGACTCACTGGAGAAGAGCCAAATGCCAGGAACAATTGATGGCAAAAGACGAAAGGGTCGGCAGAAGATGAGGTGGCTAGATGGAGTCATTGAAGCAGTTGGTGTGAGCTTGGGTGGACTCCGGGGGATGGTGGAGGACAGGAAGGCCTGGAGGAATGTTGTCCATGGGGTCACAATGGATTGGATACGACTTCGTGACTAGCAACAAGCAATCATACTGCCTTTATCTAAATCTAGTGTGTGACTGCTAGATATCAGGATAAGTTTCCTCACTGTCTGAGCAATACGACAGTGGAACCAGCTGCCTAGAGAGGTGGTGGACTCTCCCACACTAGAGCCATTCACAAAGAAAGTTTGCCATCTGAGTGGGATGGTGTAAACTGGTATCTTGCAAAAGCAGGGAGTTGGACCTGGTGGCCTTCATGGCCCCTTCCTACTATTCAATGATTCTATGGTCTACTTGCACACTGTGGTCTACATCTGAAGCTTTCTCTGACTGCCACCCCCAAGGGAGGTCTGGAGGGAGGCAACAAGGGCGATGGCCTTTTTGATGGTGGCTCCTGAAATGAAGGTTGCTTACCTATAACTTTAGTTATTTGACTTGTCATCTGTGCATTCACACATTATGGGTGCTGTACCTGTACAGTGCCTGTAGCAGGGAAAAATTCAAAGCTTTAACAGATTTTGGTGAGAACTCCTCACCCTTCCCCCACTATGGTATAAAGGGCGGAGTGCCCGCCATTTTCCCCAGTCTCATGGAAACTGTCTGATTGCCTCCTGGTGCATGAGCGGTCAGTGTCAGGCAACACCAGTGAAGAGAATTAATGAAAAAAACATACTAATAAATTGAAAATAAAATATCCAGTGGTTATATAGAAGGAAAAAGCCTTCACAAACCCAATCACCGACACCGAGTGGGGCCACCGGGTGGGTTGTGTTAATGCACAGATGACCACTAGAAGAACAACAGTTACAGGTAAGCAACCTGCCTTTCTTCGTCGTGGTCTCTGTGCATCACACATTATGGGTGATTAGTAAGCTTACCAACCCAGAGGCAAGACGGTGTCATCAGTGAAGAATTGCAGAGAGGACAGCATGACCAAAGGAGCAGTCCTGTCTGGCACAGACTTCAAGTCTATAGTGTCTAGTAAATGTGCAAGGAGTCGTCCAGGTTGCTGCCTTGCAGATGTCAGGCAATGGAATGCCAGCAGAAAAAGCCGAAGACACTGCCACAGCTCTACTAGAATGACCCTTGAGAATGACAGAGAGCTCTAGTTTCGACAACTGATATGTCAATTCAATGGTCTGGACAATCCATCTTGAGAGCCTTTGGGAGGAAACAGCCAAACCTTTATCATGTTTCGAGTATTTAATGAAAAGGCGTTTGGTCTTTCTGAAGTTCTCCGTACGGAACTGATAGAAAGCCAGGCAGTGCCTTACATCGAGTGAATGGAGAGATTTTTCTATCGGTGTCGAAGGTGAAGGGAAGAAGGCTGGCAGAACAATATCCTGATTGACGTGAAAGGGTGTAGCAACCTTAGGAAGGAATGTAGGATCAGTCTGGAGAACAACCTTCTCCTTATGAAAGTTGGGGTAAGGAGGGTCAACACGAAGAGCACATAGTTTAGAGCTTGCAACACTATGGAGAGATCCAAGTTGGTACCACTGAATGAACTGGAGGTTGGAGATTTTGTAATCCTTTCAGGAAATGATGGACGAGAATGTGTGAGAAAACCGAGGAGCCAGAGATGAGACCACAAAAGTGAGAAATCGCAGTGATGTAAACCTTAATAGAAGTAGGTTTACATCTGTGCTGGTGTAAGGACAACAGGAAGAGTAAAATATTGTCAAGTGAGACTGAGTGTGGCAGAAATCAGTTGCTTGCCGCAAATGTGGTAAAATGCTTCCATTTAGCTTCGTAGGAGCGGTGAGTCAACAGTCATAGAGCAGACTGGAGAATAAATTGAATGTCTGGGTGAAGGACGCTCAAACCCAATACAGGATCTGAGGGTTCTGTTGGTACCAAAGATTGTGTCAGTACTGAGGAAGAGGAAGAAGCAATAGTCACTGAATAAGCCAAGCGGAGAGGCTCAGAGAGTTGAGGTTGGGATGGCGAATCTCCCCGTTTTCCTGCGTAATGAGATGAGGAACGCGTGGGAGATGAAAGAAGGTTTGTTGGGAGAGATTGAGAATGGTAGGAAACCAGGGCTGGAATGGCCACCATGGCGTTATAAGAATTCCCTGGGCTTTGTCTTAAACAATTTTGGCCAGGGTTTTCGTGATTAGTGGGATTGGAGGAAACGCGTAGAAAAACGCGTTCATCTAGTTCACCATCAGAGCGTCTCCCAGTGAATTTGAGCCGATGCCTGCCCAGGAGCAATAGTCCATGCACATTGAATTGGCCTCTGTAGCAAACAGATCTATGGTCGGGGTGCCTCAGTGTTGGAAAATGTTGTCGCAAATCTGTCGGTCCAACTCCCACTCATGAGTTGTGGACATCTGCCTGCTGAGGGCATCCGCTTCTTCATTGTCTATACCAGCGAGATGAACTGCTAGCAGGGTAATCCCCCTGGGGATACACCAGTCCCATATTCGCAGGGCAAGATGAGCTAAGGTACCAATTTTGTGCCACCTTGCTTGTTGATATAAAAGACAGTCACAATATTGCCCCAGGCTATTTGAACCACTCGGTCTCAAAGGGTCAATTCGAAGGACCGGAGAGCCTTGAAAACTGCTAGAAGCTCTAGGTAATTGATGTGCCTGGACTTTTCATGACCCTGCCAAGTGCCTTGAGTACAGAGATTGGCACAATGCGCTCCCCATCCCGTAAGGGAGGCATCAGTGTTGAGGGTCACCAACAGTTGTGGCTGGCGAAAGGGGACTCCTGTGGAAAGATTGTCTTTGTTCGTCCACCAAGTCAAATTCCAATGGATGAAAGCAGGTGGTAGTAGGAGACAATTTAGAGTCGTATTGAGGATGGAAGAAGCAATTGAACCATAGTTGTAGAGGTTGCATTTGAAGTCTGGCATTGGGTACGATGGCAACTGTGGAAGCCACGTGTCTGAACAACTTCTGTATGGAAAGCACAGGAGTAGGACGGCCATTGTAGATGCGATGAATCAATGACTAAAACTTGTCCATTCGAGCTTGCGGTAGGAATGCTCTGGCTTGGATCGAGTTGAGACGTGCTCCGATGAAGTCGATGACCTGTGAGGGAACAAGGCAGAGTTTTTCGATATTAATACAGAGTCTGAGTTCATCTAAGAGTCTACACATGGTATTGATGGCCAAAAACAGACTGTCTCTGGATGAGGAGACAATTAACCAATCATCCAGGTAGGGGTAAATCTGGACACCCTGTAACCTGACGTGGGCACAAACAGGGTCCATGCACTTTGTGAAGACTCATGGAGCAGTAGCAAGTCCAAATAGGAGGACATTATACTCGAAAAAGTCAGAGCCAAGAGTAAATCGGAGAAGCCACCTGTGTGACGGACGAATGCTAATGTGGAAATATGCATACTTTAAGTCCAGGGAAGCGAACCAATCTTTTCTCCTGAACAATGGAAGGAAATTCTGAAGGGTAGTCATCTGAAGTTTCTTAGTCTAGATGAACTTTTTAACACTACGTAGATCATGTATCGGATGTAGGCCACTGCCCCGTTTCCAGTAGGTAAATATCTTGAGTAGAAACCATGAAGCTCCTCTAAGTGGGAGAGCTGATGAACTGCCCCTTTACAAAGTAGCTGGGAGACCTCGTCTCAGAGGACCGTTGATGGAGAGGTGTAATGGATCGGTCCCAAAGGGGGCACGGTCTCAAACTCGATTTTATATCCGTGCTCGACAATGGAAAGTACCCATTTATCAGATGTGATGGACTCCCAAATGGGGAGTCAGCCTTGCAGCTGGTCCCCAAAAGGGAGGGGGGAAGGTGGGTGGAGAGAGAGAGTAGCCCGCATGTCCCATCAATGCTGTTGTTTCTTGTTGGATTGACAGCAATGGCCCTGCTGGAATCAGGTGGTAGGCTGGCCTTGATTTTGTTGTTGGCGAGGCTGATACTGTTGGCAAGAGGTATATCATGGTAGGGTTGGTACCAATAAGAGCGAGACTGTGGCCACTTATGTTGGTTCTGGCTCAGTATTTCCATCTTCCAAGCGGTGACTCGAGCATTGTAAATATGCTCGAGCTTGTGGTCCATGTGGGCATTGAAAGCCTGGACCCGTCGAAAGGCATGCCTTCGATGCACCTCTTCGTCTTGTCCAGGAAATTGCAGGAGTGTAGCCACGTGTGCCAGTGTAAGGCGATGGAGCCAACAAGCACCTGGGAATCATAATTCACATGATGCTGTGCGGTACTGAGTTGTTGTATGGGTAGCTGCATGGACTCACAGATAAAAATGCAGGCCAGATTGCGTTGTTGTTCCAGGATGGTCGAGGTGATGGATTCCAGCCATTGCATCAAAAAGTACTGGTACCAGGCCATTGTCATCTCGTAGTTCGATATCCGTAAGCCCAGTCCCATCGCAGCGACATCAAGTGCAATATGGTGTGACATCAAGTCTATTTTCTGGCCCTCCTTGTTTCTTGGGGTCGAGTGTTCCCTGTTATCTCGACCCTGCGATGACTTGACAACTATAGAGTTCGATTTCAGGTGCTTGAGCAGGAATGGGATATTCTGCTCCCTAACCTTATACATGGACTCATAGCACTGAGACATCAGGTGTGGCTGACTTGGAAACTCGACTTGGAAACTCCCAAGTGTCCATCATAGCCTGGCGAAGAGTCGTTATCAAGGGGATGGAGATAGCAGATGATTGCTCCTTACAAACAATGTCATAGAAGTGGTCCTCACTGGGGTTCACCCAATGTTCAACTCCAGCGACCTTGCAAGGCAAGCCATAAGTTCTCCAAATGTGGAGTATGACTCTTCTGGCGACCCAGATCGCTGAGTCGAAATGACAGCATCAGGAGAGGTGTAAGCCTGATCCGAGTCCTCCAAATCTGAGTTGAAGTGGTATGGAGGACTGGAGGAAGAGCCAGCCAGAGACGGAGGAGGGCGGGAGAGTGCAACTGCCGAGGTGGAAGGCACTTCTGCCCAGGACGGATGAGGATGATGCCTGCACACCGAAGGCATGGGGTAGTAGCCATACAGTGGAGGATAGTCCCAAGGATAGGACTGAGATGGGTCGAATTCACTATACGGCATTGGGACCCAGTTCCTCGACGATTGACCCAAGGCACACTGGTGGTGACACATGTCAGATGGAGGTTGAGGCACTGATGCCTCTGGTGACAATGGCATCGGAGTAGGTGAGCGAGCCGATGGACGACCTGGTTGAGAGCAGAGAGGTGAATCTCATATCTTGCCGTCGGACATTGATCCGCAAAGACCCTCCTTGGAGCGATCCAAAGTTGAAGGAGCCAACAATGAGATCCTTTGCAGGGATCCAGGCGGTGTAACCTGCATGACGGCTTGGGCAGTCAGACCTGAAGGAGTCAGGACTGAAGAGGCCATTGGGACCAATGGGGTGTTTGAGCCTGAGTCCCTGGGAGGCTCTGGGCAAGCTTATGCTGCTTGCATTCAGCCTTGTCAGCTTTAGTCTTCTTAGACTTTTTCGGAGCCAACGGATCCTCAAGCCCAGTGTGCTTCCACTTCTCCTTTTGTTTTTGGGAGTAATGGGAGGAGCAAGTGGTCTCCTTGGAAGCAGCCCTCTTGGATGGTGGACAAGGGGAGGACACCATGGGCAGGCCTGTAGAAGAGGCCTGGGCAGCAAGCTCATTGGAGGCAATGAGAGCCTGATCTCAAAGGATCTTCCTCAGCCAATTTTCTCGATTCTTATGCGCTTGTTTGGTGAACAACTGACAGTGGCCACATTTGTCAGTCTGATGCTCTTCTCTGGGACAGAGAAGGCATAGCTTGTGTGGGTCTGTAGGAGACATTTTGGCCTCACACTTTGAGCACTTTTGAAAAGCCTGACACGCTGAGTCATTGAGAAGAAGAATGGATAGCGAACAGAAGAATAAGAACTATAGAAGATGGTAAAGATATGAAAATATATCACTTTTTTTTTTTGGAGGGGAAGAGGGGAAAAGGGGAAGAGAAAAACTGTCCTAACAGGGAAGGTAGGGATTTGAACTTAGAAAGGATTTCTAAGAAGAGAACTACGGGAATCAGCGAACAAGAACAACAAGGTAATATACAGTAGAGAGTAATGAACGGCTCAAGGCAAAGTGATCAGCGGTCGAAAGAAGACTGGGGAAAATGGCGGGTGCTCTGCCCTTTATACCATAGTGGGGGAGGGGTGCGGAGTTCCCACCAAAATCCATTAAAGCTTTGAATTTCTCCTGTTTGCAGGCACTGCACAGGTGCAGCACCCATAATGTGTAATACACAGAGACCATGACGAAGAACTGTAGCATGATCTCCCTGCTGAGCCTTCCTGGGGTCTACATTATTATCTTTTCAGCATCATGGTAGAACTGTTCTTTAGTTCCAGGCATTTAAAGGCAAAGATGGAACATATCTGTTGCATTAACAGGTCTAGTTTTCATTGATATTTTTAGTTTAAATATTTTTAAATTTTGTATATTGGATTTTTACACTATACATTATTGTATTTATATTTCTATTGTCATTAAGTTTTAGTACTGTACCTATTTTTAGGGATTGCTGTGAACCACTCAAAGAGCTTTGGCTATTAGGTAGTATAGAAATGAACATGAAAATAATAATACTCTAGTTACTCTATTCTTGGGAAGGGTGCTTAAGCGAATGGTGTTATCACAGCTCCAGGTTTTTTGGATGAGGAGGATTGTCTAAACAAAGGGTCTGGAATTCCCCACCCAGGACTGAATGTTCTGGGCAGGCCCCATCCCTTGCCATCAGTTGGTCCGCAGTTGAAGTACTGGGTGAATGATTCCCTTCAGTTTGGCTGGAATCCACAGTAGCACATGTTTTAACTATATCCCATTTGAATGATTGTAATGTACTCTTCATGGGGTTGTCTTTGAAAAGGATTTGACTTTGGCTGATCTAAAAGATATTGACTAGATCCGGTTTCAAGGAATATGTGACTTCCTCACTGCAACAGCTTCAGTTGCATGCAGATCTGTTTCTTGGCATGATTTAAAGTGCTAGTTATGTCCCATAAAGCCCCATATGACTTTGTATGAAGATATTAAAACATACACATACTCCCATATAAGCTTGCCCAGGTTTTGAGACTCTCCAGATATAGCCTTCCTTCTGTCCTGTTGCCATCTGAGGTACAGCTGGTAGCCACTTCTTGGTGCCTTCCCCCAGGCTCTGGAACTAGTTACATGTTTGATGTTTTTCTGCCAGCAGAGCAAAATTTCTTCAGACAGACTCTATTATTTAATCTGACTTATTTCCTGATACAGCATTTAGCTGGTGGGTACTGTTGATTCTTTATGTTAGCTGTGTGTTTTAATAGTGTATTTTAATGTATTTTTTATGAATTAACAATTATTTTGTATCTTATCTTTTATTTTACTGGTTTTAGCCATATTAGATACTATTTATTGGAAAGCCAGGAGGTCAATGCAATACATTTATTTTGACAGCTCTTGTTCATTTCACGGGGTCTTGCACAATTTAAAATCTGATGTATTGGACCCATGGTAGCATGTATGGAGGCCTGCATGTGCAATTTGGATTTTCCACCCTGGGCTACTAAATGTTTTGGACAGTACTCCAAAGTACACTATTTTAGTGAAGCTCAAACATTTTCAACAAGGAAAGATGTTAACAGAAGGTGTAAAGTTTGTACTCACATCATCCCTGAAAGGAAACTGAAAATAGTTTCAAATAAAGCCATTTTAATATGCAACACATTTCCTTTACCGCACTATTGCTCCCAAGGGCCCCAAAACTAATTTCTTTGCCTTTCTTTGCCTTTCTTCAGTTCCCTCATCCTATACTTCAATTGACTCCATCCCTTTCATTAAAGTATGGCAGCACACTCTCAGCTTGCTATTCAGTTCAGTTCAGTTCAGTTCAGTTCAGTTCAGTTCAGTTCAACGCCACATTCTTGACCTCCTTCAGGAGTTTAACACAGGCCTTTCTGCCATATATAAGCATCAGTTCTCAAAATGGCATCTTCAGCAAAGCATAACAATCAACTGTTGTACCTTAGAGGTCCCTGCCTTCAAAAAGACAATTGCAATTCATTCAGTACTGTAGTTATCAGACCAAACCTTACTATGGAACACACCTTCACACTAGTGATAGGGTCTGGGTCCAGGATGCAAATTTTCCTGCACTAAAGCAAGGTTTGCATAATGTGCGTGGCATTTAAAGTTATAAATTGCAAGCATTTGCAGATGATCTGCTTTTTATAACGGAGGAACCTTTTTCAACAATGCCCAAACTTCTGCAACAGCTCGAAGAATATGGTGAAGTTACGGGAATGAAAATAAATAGAGAAAAAACAAAACTGATAGTTAAAAATCTTACATGAGAACAAAAAGAAAGACTCCAGGAACAAGTAGATTTGCAGATTGTTATAAAGGTTAAATACTTGGGAATCTATCTCACAGCCAAATGTACCACTTTGAAAGAAGATAACTATGATAAATTATTGAAGGATATTAAAGGCTTTTGGAAAAATGGGCCAATTTACAATTATCTTTGATGGGAAGAATAGCACTTGTTAAAATGAATATATTACCTAAACTTCTGTTTCTGTTTCAAATGATTCCTGTAAAAATTGATAAAAAATTATTTGATGACTTAAACTTTCATATCTCGAGATTTATCTAGAAAAAAAAGAAGCCAAAGATTAAATTAAAAATGCTTCAGGATGCTAAAAGGAATGCAGGTTTTGGTCTTCCTGATTGGATGTTGTATTACCAAGCGTCTATCTTAACTTGGCTAAAGGAATGGGTAATGTTGTAAAATAAGAGAATTTTGTATCTTGAAGATCATGACTTGCAGATGGGATGGCATGCTTATATGTGGTATGAAAAAGCTAAGGCACATGAGTCGTTCCTGAGTCATTTTATTAGAAGATCTTTAATAGTGTGGGAAAACTTAAAGCTAAAACTGTATAATAAATTACCAAGATGGTTGTCACCTATGGAAGCTTTTGTATATCCAAATGTATTGAGCTTTGAAAAGATCATAAGATATGGCGATATCCTGGATAAGGATGGTGGCCTGAAACTGGAGCAAGAAATACAAGAACAGGGACTTAATATTTCCTGGTGGTATAAGGTGCAGATGCAATCAAGATATACCAAGGATTGTAAAACATGGGGGTTCTATAGAGACCTAACAGAATTTGATCAAGTGATGCTTAAAACAGATGAAAAAATGATTAAAAGACTATATGATTTTTTACTTGACAGGAAAATGGAAGGGGAACAGGTTAATGAAACTATGATAAAATGGGCAGAAAACTTTGGAGTTAATGTTGAACTAGAAAAGTGGCAAAAATTATGGGAAAGAAACATTAAAGCAACATTAGCAACTTCGTATAAAGAAAATTTATATAAAATGTTTTATAGGTGGTATTTGTCACCAAGTCAACTAGCTAAGATGTTTCCAAATGTGTCAAACAGATGTTGGAAATGTAAACATATAGTGGATACTTTTTATCATATGTGGTGGACTTGTGATAATGCAAAAAAGTACTGGATTAAAATACATAGATGGATGGAGGAAATACTACAAAAACCGTTTGCTCTTAAACCCAAAGTTTTCTTGTTAAGCATTATACCGGAAGAGGTTAACAGACAGGAAATGTATTTGATGTTGCATCTAATCACAGCGGCGAGGATTGCATTTGCCCAATACTGGAAAAGTGAAGAGCTGCCCACTGATGGACTGATTGTAAGAAAAATCTTGGACTGTGCAGAAATGGATAGATTGACTATCATTGAAGGAGAAAGAGGATACTGATTTCTATCGAACTCAGGACTCTTTTTATAATTGGGTGGAGAAATGGGACTTGGCGTAACTTTAGAGATGTTTTTTAAACTATGGTAAATTAATTTGAATTTGAAATTAGAATGTTAAAAAAATATGTAGTAGGAGGTTGACCCAGTGAATCCAATGTTTGATGTTTGATGTTTTTTTTTCTTTTTTTAGTGTTAGTTTTAAAATTTTAATTAATTTTATATATATATATATATATATATATATATATATATAAAATGTGGGTGGCATTTAAATGGTCAATAGCCCTAACTATATCTTCCAGATATTAGGAAACAAGTTCATGCTGTGTCAGTGTTTTAAAGTCAGTCATGCCAAGATACAATCTTTAATGCACATAAAACTGATACAATTTTGCAGAGGAGGAGGTCTTTAAAAAAACACCTTACCTTATCCTCCAGCCGAATCAGTCTGGCTCCTGCAGTATAATATCCTTTGTCTACCCCCTTTTCTAAATTAAAAAAAAAGGGAGGGCACTCAGTTATATAACTGAAAAAAATCCAGCTAGTTTAATTAGGCTGTAGTCAAAAACTACTAGAAAGGTAACTATCAATGTGACTGCAACCAGAAATAATAACAGATATTATTTACAAAATGGATGACTCCAAACAAATGCATATTTACTGGGACATAATTCAGCTTGTGTAGAGTACATGTTTTGCTTATGTTTTACCACATATTCGAGTCCTGACACCTCCAGTCAAAAAGATATTGGCATGGCTAGGAAAAAAACAATGTGCTTAAAGCCTTGGAGGGCAGCTGTTAGTGAGCACAGGCACTGTAGTGGACCAAACAGAAACAGACCAAGGTTTGACACAAAATCTGGCTAGGGGTGGGCAAAGCCCACCTCACTAGCATTGTTCTTGGTTGTTTTAAAATTAAGGATTGAAGTCCTTGGGAGGATTACAGAACCTAAGAACCACTGTGTATTTCTCTTGATGTACTGCACAGCAGTGTGGCAGAACCAGCAAAAGGGAGACAAGGTCTCCTTCTTCCCCATTTCCTGTGTACCACCATTGCCTGTGCTGCTGTAACTGCTCAAGTAAGTAAAGAAAGCTAAGTGGAAGGTATCTGCAGGGGGCATGTTAGTATTTTGGGGAAAGGGGAGCCCAAAATTATTTTCCAGCTAGGATTTTAATCCTCTTCCCTCTTACAGTACCTTGCAGTAGTATTCAATCCCACCCATGGCCCTTGTCTTTTCACATTTTGCAGTGTTGCAGCCTGGAATTGAAATGCTACCAGTTGATATACATTGTGAAGAGGGCAAATATTTTTCTTGAGACATAAAACTTAAGTAAAAAACAAACAAACTGACACTGTTGGTTGCAAATGTGCTCACTGTGATTACTGTGCTGTGACATACCTAAAAAAGCTCTGGTGCAACCTACTGCCTCCAGAATTACTCTCAGTTTCTGCAAGGCCCTAGATTTTGTTGGACAAAATTCAAACAAACAGCATTATGAAGACCCAGGAGCTATCAAAACAAGCCCAGGAAAAATTTCTGCAAAAACACCAATCAGGTGTGGTTTTAAAAAAATATATCCTCAGCTACAAACCTCTCCTGGAGCACTGGTAAATCCGTTAGTCCCAAATTAAAAGAATATGGCATAACCACAGCTCTGCCTAAAGAAAAACATCTGCCAAGTCTCAGTGATTCAGTAAGGAGGATGTTAGTCAGAAAAGCAACTACAAGAGTGATGGTAACTCTAAAAGAGTTGGACAGACCCAGACTGAGAAGGAAGAAACCATCTATGGAACAACTATTGTCTGAGCATTTCACAAAAATGGGCTTTATGGAAGGATACCAATAAAAGAGCCATTGCTGAGACAACTCCATATCAAAACCTGTTTGGGTTTTGTAAAAAGGCATGTGGGAGACACAACAAACATGTGGGAAAGGTCCTCTCATCTGAACTCTATGGTCTTACTGCAAAATGCTATGTATGGTCCAAAGCTAGCAGCACTCATTGTCCTGCAAATACCATGTCCACAATGAAGCATGGTGGAGGCAGCATCATGTTCTGGGGGTGCTTTTACTTGGCAGGGACTGGGAAACTCATCAGGATTGAGGGCAAGATGAATGGGATCAAATGTAGGGCAATTCCAAAAGAAAACCTGTTTCAGTTGCAAGGGCACTGGGCCTGGGCTGTAGGTTCATTTTATTGCCATATAATCACCAAAAATATGAAATCCAAACAACTGGAGTGGTTTTTGAAGGTCTTAGAATGGCCTGGTCAAAGCTCAGACCACAATCCAATTGGGATTGGAAGTTGCTGCTCATCAGTCTGACAAAGCTGGAGCAGTTTCACTAGGAAGAATGGGCCAAAACTGCAGCTTCTGCATGTACAAAGCTGATAGGGTAAAGGTAAAGGTTCACCCTGCACATGCGTACTAGTAGTGACTGACTCTAGGGGATGCTCATCTCTGTTTCTAAGCTGAAGAGCCACTGTTGTCCAAAGATGCTTCTGTGATCATGTGGCCAGCAGGACTAGACACTTTCATGCACAGGATGCTGTTACCTTCCCACTGAAGTAGCACCTGTTTATCTACTTGCATTTGCAAGCTCTTGAACTGCTAGGCTGGCAGAAGCTGGGCCAAGTAATGGGAGATCACTCTGTTAAGGAGTTGAACTACTGACCTTCTTGTCCACAAGCTCAGCATCTTACCAGAGACTTACATAAGAAGACTTGCAGCTCTATTCAGTGTCAAATGTGCTTCTACCAAGTGTTGACTTGGGGGAAGGGTTCTTATGCAATCAACAAGGGCTATTTTGTTTTTGTTCATGTAACTTTTGTGCCTCAAGAAAAATACTGTGCACCCTCAACATGTTGTGTATCTTGTGTATCATTTCAATTCCAGATTGTAAGACAACAACATGAGGAAAAGCGCAAGGTGGGGGACCAATACTTCTGATAGGACATGTACATAATTCATCAGTTGATTCACTTTGTCGTTATATACCTGGAAGGAAGAGGCCAGGCTTTCCCAGGGAATGATCCAACCTGAAAAAAGATAATTTGTTTATAAGATTTCTTTTCTCAGTAGCTTTCCAGTATGATTCAGACTATAGTAATAACTGCAATAATGTATTGTGATCTGTTGAAAACAAAGCAAGATCCTACACAGGCGCGTACAGGATTCTAACCCCATTCTCATCTCAAGTTTAGTACTTTGGGTTCCAAAATAACTCTAGCCATTTTCCCATGTGTCCCGAAAACAGTGAGTGCACAGTGCCCACCAGTCCTACACTTAACACTGACACTGATGTCTACACATTTCATGATCCAAAATCAATGTTCGAAGCCTGAATACCAGATTCTGGGAACCAACAACCAAGGCAGGAGGTTACCTTCTGTGTGGGGTGGCTGCTAGCACTGATGACAAGTACTCCATTGCCTCCAAAGCAGGTGAGAGAGTCACAATGATCACAGACAGCTGAGCATAGAAAATGAAAAGTTGCCCCAGCTGTTGCCTGATGGCAGGCATCTCTCTCCCCTGGGGTCTGAGGGCTGCACAGAGTCAGGAATGTGGGATCCATTACCCAGGTGGCCCCATAAAAAGCCATTTTCCTTGGACATTTGAGTAAAAAACTTAGAACAGCTTCGTGCACTAGCTGTAACTGCACCTTGTGGGTTTTATGCTAAAAACCTAATGTTAGACTAGAGAGCCCTTTGGTCGGATCCAGCACGGCTCTTTTTCTGTCTTCCTTTTAAAAGATGAAATTAAAATCTGAGATAAGAGAAGAGTTCATCAAACTCTATACACAAAAAGATACTAGGCAACTGCACCTTCTCAGGGAGGCCATGCCCTTCAACACACTATCTTGTTTCCCTTAGAAATGAAACTGAACAAAACACAAATTGTTTTTGATTTCTGGTCAATTTTGATCACTTTCTTCTAGACGAGAATGGACCTAGAGCAGGGGTCTCAAACTTGTGGGCTGTGGGCCACAAGATGATATTTTGTGGCCCCCACTTGATATCAAAGTTTAGTGATAGTGCGCCGGTGGTGCCCAGTCCGGCCTCTGGGAGTGACGTGGGATGAGTGGCCCACCACCACCGCGGTGGAATACTTGATGCAGCCCAGACTCTACTTCCAGCGGCCCCCAGGTAAGTTGAGTTTGAGACCCCTGACCTAGAGGTTTACATTTAGGAAACAGGCAAACAATGCAAACAAACTGCTCCATCTTTAACAAGCCTTCCTTTCTCTCCTTTATTAAGTTTGCGCAATTATTAACATTTTGCGGGAAGCTCAAGTAACAGCAGTGGCGAGGAGCACTTTCTTTCAGCTTTGGCTGATTCATCAGCTGTGTCCCTACCTGGAGAATGACTGCCTGGTGACAGTGACACATGCATTGGTAACTTCTCGACTAGACATCTGTAACGTGCTCTACGTGGGGCTGCCCTTGAAGATGGTCCAGATACTTCAATTGGTGCAAAACAGAGCTGCCAGGTTGCTGATGGGGACTGGGCGTTGTGCTCACATAACTCCAGTCCTCCATCAGCTTCACTGGCTCCCCATTGAAGTCCAGGCCCAATTCAAGGTGTTGGTTGTCACCTATAAAGCCCTTAATGGCTTGGGTCCTGGTTACCTAAAGGAGCGCTTATGTCCATACATGCCCTCCCGCCCCTTGAGATCGGCAGCAGAGTCCCTTCTCCAGGAGTCCTCCGTGAAGGACATTAGGAGGGTGAGCACCCGGAGGAGGGCTTTCTCTGCGGTGGCGCACAACCTATGGAATGCGCTACCCAGAGGTCCATCTGGCGCAGTTGTTATTTGATTTTCAGTGCCAGGTCAAGACCTTTTTATTTAAACGTCATTTTAATTGTTGATTTTATTTATTGATTTTAACAACTTTGGCCAGGATGTCTCCAACTGTATTTTATTGTACTAGTGATATTTATTTATTTGTAAGCCGCCCTGAGGCTTAGGCGAATGGGGCGGCACATAAGTCTGTTAAATAAATAAAAAAATAAATAAATTTTAAAGGAGCTCTGACAAAGTAGATTTTGGTCCATGAAAAGTTATTGGTAAAATAAGGCTGCACCTCTATACATAGTTACCTGGGAAGAAGTCCCACTGAACACACTGGGGCTTAACTTTGAGTAGACAGCCATAGCATTATAAATATCTTAGTCTATAAATATGTATAAAGATTAAGAATATGGGGTCTTCAAGGTGCCCCAAGATTCTATGTTGTTTTTACTAAAAGCTAAATCCATCCACCACATTCCACTAAGAACAGGTGTAGCATAGCCTGTAGGATAGTGACCTACCCCTTGTGAATCTTGCCTCTGTCAAGAACAAAGCTGTCTGGAACAAGTCTGTATTCTCTCAGCCCACCATACTGGGATAATGATACTAGCCAATTTTACAATGCCATTATACAGATTGCAAGAAAACAGTCATCTATATGAAATGTTTCTAAAGTTTGCAAGTAATATAATTTAGAGACTTAAAGAAGTTCTGTATGTTTCAGTGATTCCTGTGCACAATGATTTCATAGCCACTTATTTCTAAAATTTATATTCCTGTTTCCTTGTTCACAGGGCCTTAAGAAACAGAGAAACTATCTCAATAGGCAGTGTACAGTACCTTCTTTGGAGTTCTTTTATTCGAACCATCATATTGAGGTGACCTTGAGAGTATTGTTCAATTACATCACGTACATCATAAGGTTTCTGAGCTTGCTGTGAAGAGAAAAAATATAAATCAAGCAAATTTTGCCTCAATCATTTGAACAGTATGGATATTAAGACTACAGATACTTAAGGATTTGTATAGTGTTTAAAGTGATTAAATATTATCTTGACATTTATTTACTCATTCATTTCCAAGATTTATATACTACTCTATGAGTATATGTTATGGCATGTTCAGAATGCTTTAAAAATAAAATAAGTAAACCTCTGGCTATTTAGTTCAGAAAGGCTTCCTGCAAAGAGGTGTTACCAAGAGAGGCCAAAACAACACAGTGTTGGTGCTGCCTAACCTCTAGTGGCAGGGAGTTCCAAAGAGATGGGACTGCTACACCAAAGCCTTCTCTCTCGGTGGACCCCAGCTGAACCACAGGTCCAAGAGAATCCACCAGGGATAGGCCATTCAATGAGTTCAGGGAGGAGGTGCTCTCTCAGATGCTCTAGTTCCAAGCTTTAGAAGATTTAGCTAAGAATCTTAGCTTTAAAAAAACTAAGATGATCAGTACTGAACCTTCCTTTGTGCCTTTGTTCAGTGGTCACAGCAACAGCTGAACTCTGCCTGGTGGTTGTCAACTGGGGGCTTTTGGAATGATGACTAATCAGAAGAGTTCTACTGCTGCTAACACTGGCAGCAACAAATTTACATTTGTTTCCAATGAAACAGGTGGCCTGGGGAGGGGGGTGGGTGCCACTTGCTGCTTGTCACCATGGTAAGTGCCTTCACAGAAAACACCCACCCCACTTCCCCAAAATTGATTAAATGTCCCCTCAAATTCTCTACCGACAAACAGGTAGGGTCTTCCATTTCAGTCTTACATATCATGACATAAATGAAGAAAGAATACATACTAATCCCCTTCATGAGAACATGAGAAGGGAAGAGTAGGGTTGAACCATTTAGCCTCCACTCTAATGTCCTCCTTCTCCTAATGGAAGCTTCAGATCTTTGGGAACTGGGTAGGAAGGTCTGAAAGCACATGTTCAGCTGAACATGCTTAGAAGCAGAGGAAGCAGTAAGACCACTCCTGATGGAATCCTCTTGACAACTTTAGGTCAATGACAAATGTCCCCTTCTTGGACAAGCTCCTTGAGCAGATGGTGGCAAGCTCTTAAAGAAGGCTGATTATCTGGACCCATTTCAGTCAGGATGCAGAATGGCTTCTGGCACAGAAACAGCTTTGGTCACCTTTTATGATAACCTTTGTCAGGAGGGACAGGGGAGTGTGGCCCTGTTGATACTCTTCACTCTCTTGCAGCTTTCATTATCATCAACCAAGGCATCCTTCTGGGATGACTGTCTGAGGTGGGAGTGGGGGTTCTATTATAGGGTTTCTACCAGAAGAGTGAGTTATTAAGGTTCAAAGGTAATACTGTGAACTTTTCCAGCATCCAAAAGCTAAAATTATTTCTTCAAACTATGCCAAGGCCTTCAACTTGTGAGGAACAACATGGAAGACAACTGCCTTGAATCTGACACTCTAATCATTCTGTAGATTACAGCTATATTTGTGGTGAGAATAAAATTATTTCCTTTACTGAAGCAGCTCCCCCCACCCCCACATCCTGCTGTATTCCAGGAAGGAGGCGGGGTAGAGCCAGGGCTGTCTTAACAGCATTATGGGCCCCGGGCAAAGCAGTGTACTGGGGCCCCTACAACAACTACAACTACTGTTAATTTTGGAAATTTTTCAATTTTCCGAGGGTTAACATACACAGATTAGTATGGGGTCCATGGGCAAGTGCCCATCAGGCCCATGCGTTAAGATGGCCTCTGAAGCTGAAAGACAGAATGGCTTTATAAAATCCATGACAAGAGGCTTTGACTTTTGTTCCCGGTTTGGAGAAAGGAATTGAAGTGCTACTCACTTGAGCAACTTTGCAGTACCCAGGAACATCTCCAGACAGCCAATATTGTCACAGAAAGGGGAAGGATACACTTTTCTCTTTGGCATGCATCCATATTTTATCATTGCGTTCAATAAACAGCATATCATTTTTGACATAGGTGGTGTCATTTCTACCCAAGTATCCTCAATATACTTGTACTGTGAAGTGTTGTGGCTAAACCAGGCTCTGGGTTTAAAATGGGTACTGCATTTCAGTGATTCTGTTCCTACTTGAATGGCCAATTCCAGAAGGTGGTGATTATGAAATACTGCTCAGCCCATGGATTCCCCAGCATGAGGTTCTATCTGGGCCAATCTTATCCTCCAGATTATTCAACATCTACATGAACCTGCAGAGTGGGCTCATTTGGAATTCAGGAGACTGTTGCCATTGGCATACTGTTGACTTGCAGCTCTATTTTTCCTTTTCATCTCCACCAAGGGAGGTTGTGAATGTGCTAAATTGATGTCTGCCCATGACAGTGGATTGGATAGGGTTAATGAACTGAATTAGTGGCTTTTAGTGAGCATTTTTTTTCCTGACCAGATCCAGTCAAGGTACAAAAGCAGTTGAAAGTTGTCAGGTCCTCTCAGTGGTGGCCAGAGGGTCCTCCTCTCAAGGCCTTTGATATTCTACTGCATTTTTGCTGTATCCTCCAGCAGATTTATCTGTGGAGTAAAGGACAACTGTATGAACCTTCTGCAGATGGAAACTTCCACTGCTGCTGTGTGGTACATTCTGGAGGCCACAGGAACCAGATTTCAACTGGACACAGAACCATATGGTCTCTAAGTGCCTTTAGCAGCAGCACATTTTGGATCTGAAATCTGTCAAGACCTTGCCTTCCCAGGCCAGATGGAATAGGTCAAATGGACAAGCAGACAACCAGGACTTCAGGAACCACAAACCAATGGACTCCCTGTGATTTGATATGAACATTTGCCAAGGAATGCAGTTTTATTAAAAACAAGCATAGTGTATTATTCAGATATCAGATTTTTTGCATGCATTTTTCTTATTATAAACATTTTGTAAGTAATCTCCTTTAATATGATATTCCTTTGTGAACATCTTTCTCTAATACATATACTTTTCCTGAAGTTTTCTCTATTGTACACACTTTTCTGCACTTGCCCATATTATATATCTTTTTATGAGCATTTTCTTTGAGGAAATTTTGAGAGTGCAAATATCTCACTATTTCACAGATTGCATGGGCTCATAAGTACAAATTTGGGATACGTGCAACAACGTGAGAACCTAATGAGGATCAGCACAGCATGATAGAAGTGGGCACATGCACAGTTGCCCACCATGTGTGAACTATACATCCTGTGTGTAGGGCTGCCCACATGGAAGCCAAAGCATATAATCTGTCTGACTTTTTAAAGGTAAGCGACCCTGTTGTCAGCATTCAAGTTCACAGAGCCTTCTAATTTGCCTTCAGCTCAAAGGTGCACTCTAGGTGCACTCACACCTTTGTGAGTCACACTGCTGCTTATATGCATGGGCATGTGTGCAAACCAGCTGACTGTTTGGCAAAGCATCTAAGGGTTTAAAATGACACATGGAGAAATTCTTTTGGAGGATTGTGCTGTTTTACAGTCAAAAAGGGAACCCAACAAATATTTGAGTTTGGTGCTATCTGCTTTGGAACTAAATGATGCTTGCAATGCTGGATGTTAGACAGAGTTGGAAGCTGGTCCCTGCATACAGTTATAAAATACAAGTAAAACTGAAAAAGGAAAACACTGTCAAAATCCAAAAGTTCTTCCAGTTTCAATTTGCTATTAGACTGACTTGTTGATCAAAATCTAAGACAGATAAAAGTCCAGATGGGGTTGATTTAGACTGGGCACCAAAAAAAGAGAAAAAGTGAACCTATAAAATTTACATGGCAATGCTATTATTAGTGGAGTAAACAGAGAGAATGGGGTGGGGGAAACTGTGCTAGCTTTGTTTTTTTGCTGTTTTGAAATCTACTCAAGCTCAGTGGGGAATCTGGGGGTAAGATGGGTCTCTTTTTTGGCTGTGCTTCAAGGGAATAGAAAAAAGAAAGAAGGTACACCGAAAAATCTAGTAATTGAAAAATGACTAACAACAGCTCATTAGTTGTGTTGTCTGTTTCTACTCTGCCACAACCTCAGCTGGAGCCATTAGCATGCATTAAACACCTTCAGTGTGTGATGGAGTCATGCTTGGAGTGCAGCCATGGGATCCTAGAATTTGCAGATAAAAGCAGGGAGGAAAAATAAATCTTGCAAAAGAGAGAACGAGAGAGCGAGCACATGCAGACAAAACTATTTTAATCAGTCTTCAACAGTTTGGGCCTACCTGGATACTGGCATTGGGGAACACAGGTTTATTGTTCTCTCTCTCTCTCTCTCTCTCTCTCTCTCTCTCTCTCTCTCTCTCTCTGTGTATGTGTGTGTGCGCGCGTGCGTGCGTGCATGCACATGCACTTAGAGGGAAAAGGAAGCCTGTTATAGTTTCAATTTTTAAAGGCTTAAGAATTATTGCTTTTCTCCTTTCTTCCAACTCCATTGCTTACAGACGCTGACACATCATTATTTCTGGCCAGAAAAAAAGCAGTCCATTGTTTCTCTCACAGGACAACCATGCCAGTATCATTCTTTGGATTGACTGACAGGGGTGCTTTGAGAGTAGTTTGTCTAAATGCACCCCACTACTATTTTTTGGTTTCCATTGAATCATAATGGCTTAGAGCCTAGATTCACTAAAAAGGTTTTGAAAACAAAACCAGAAAAAAGTAAAGGCTACCCAAATGCACAATTAATTTTATTCTTCCCAATAAAGTTTATTTTTGCAGACCTCTCTTTGTTCATAAAGAATCAGCAGTGTTAAAGACTTATGTTGTTAAGTAATGTAAAATGAAAACTGGCCAAGCCCTGTCAAATGCTTTAAATGACTTCACCCATAAATATCTAGAATGAAGGAAACTAATCTGGCATCTTTCCTCTTGCTCATTTTCTGAATAGTTTTTTTTAAGCAACAAGACCAGAAAAATCAAGAACATGTGATTTAAGCAAGTGCCTGTCATGCAGTCTCAAGTGAGATGACTGCACATTACACTCATCACATGAAAAGTCGTATGTATTTAAAAAGAAAAAATGTGGCGGGGCTGACCCAGGAGGCCCGATGTTCTTGATGATTGATGTTATTTTTAGGGGGGGGGGTTGGTTAGGTTTATTAAGAATATTAAGAATAAAATTTATTCAAGAAAGACAGACAGACAGACAGACAGACAGACAGAAAAGTCATTTGTATTCATCAGGTTGAGAATTCTGCTACTTCCCACCCCATGACAGGCAGAGAAAGCTGAAGGGGATGTTAGAGCTGCTGTTTACTGCTTTCTCTGGTTAGCCCTCCTTTAGTAACTAATTTTCCTCAGGGATTTGGAGGGGATGAAGCATGAGCAATCCGTCACTAAGGAAAGATAAACTGAGACTTAATAATAATAATAATAATAATAATAATAATAATACCACAGAGATAGAGAACGGCAGCGAGCAGTTCTACATTCTCCTCTAATTTTCTGTTTCTGGCAGCAGTGAGAGACCAACTTATGTGGAATGGCTACTTTCCAAGTATGGACATGCAAAACTTCTGTAGAAGCAGTCAATATTTCACAATATCTGCTGTGCGAATTAAAACAAAATAAGGTGATTTTTTTATACTGACTTTTTCATTCAGGCCATTAAAATAACCAAATATTGGTGTTAAATTTAGATTCTGGCATTTGATGGTGAAATTTTATGACTGAATTTCAAACCTGAAATCAGAATTTGTTTTATATGCTATTTTGTTGTGGTTTATATATATATATATTTAAATCAAGTACACATTTATATATACAGGCCAGAGGCAGGAGTGAAAAATTAAATATAAGACTGGATTTCAGGGTGACAGAGTGGAGTACTGAGGAAGGGTGATACGGAGGAGAAGTAGAGCATGAAGCATTTGTTGCTCTTGCAACTGCTAAGAGCATACTCTGTGCCAGCAGCATACTAAAAAGCAGAGACATCACCCTGCCAACAAAATTGCATATAGTCAAGTCTATGATTTTCTCAGTTGCAATGTATGGCTGTGAAAGCTGGACCATAAGGAAGGCTGAGCACCGAAAAATTGAGGCCTTTGAATTGTGGTGCTGGAGGAGACTCCTGCGAGTCCCTTGGACGGCAGGACGATCAAACTGGTCAGTCCGAGAAGAGATCAAGCCTGACTGCTCTTTAGAAGGCCAGATACTGAAGATAAGACTGAAATACTTTGGCTACCTAATGAGAAGGAAGGACTCACTGGAGAGGAGCCTAATGGTGGGAACAATTGAAGGCAAAGGAGAAGGGGATGGCAGAGGATGAGGTGGTTGGATGGATTCACTGAGGCAGTTGGTGTGAGCTTAAGTGGACTCCGGGGGATGTTGGAGGACAGGACGGCCTGGAGGAATGTTGTCCATGGGGTCACAATGGGTCCGACACAACTTTGCGACTAACAACAACAACAACAACAAATACTCTGTGCCAGACTGCATGTCTGCCTAGTCCAGGATTGTCAACACTGACTGGCTTTCCTGGGTTACAGGCAGGATTCTTTCTGCACCCCACCTGGAGAGGTGGAGGACTGAGCCTGGGACCTCCTGCCTGCCAATTTGTGTGGTCTGTTACACTGAGCAGAAGCATGACTTTGTTATTCATTGAAAAATTACTCTAGTCTCTAAAGTTCTGAATGGTGGCACATTTGCTTTGTGCCAGCTCAGGAAGGCAAGCTACTATCTCTGGGAAGAACTTGCCAACAGGGGAGTGATAGCCACACTGGGGCCCGTAATTATGCTCATGGAAGCTAGGTAGGTGCAAATCTACCACTAATGGTGTCCCTGAAATGGACTGTCTGGGGAGGGCATCTTCATTTCCCTTTGAGACCCCAGAATTAGACCCACTGCCTATCAGTGTGTTCTTTCTATGTTATTTTCATATTAAATCCATTAGGTTAGGAGAAATAACACTGGATCAGATTTAATAGTAAAACATGGTCTTTTTTCTATTAATAGTTTACTTCCTTTTGATTGTACAACCCACCACATGTGGTAAAAGTTTTCTTGACCATTGAATCATCAGGATAATTATTTTTATTAATTTTATTTATTGCCACAGAAATAATGTACTAGGGATTTGTTTGGAGATGGTAATCTGTTGGAATCCCTGGGCTCAGCTCCCCAGACTCTAGTCCACTTTGTAGCAGCCCAGTCTAAGCTCCTGGTAAGCATGCTCTGCATTTGCAGGGTACTTGCTAGGAACTGGACCTCACATGCTGTGCAAACCATGCTCCTTTCCCACCTGTGTACTGCTGCTGCAGGCAGGGACAATCAGGGAAGAAAGTTGGTAACTGGGAAGCGTGCCTGGCATACCTGCTGACAGCTCCTTTTTTCCCCACACACCACTATCCCCAGCAGTGTTTGCGGTGGTGGTGGTGGTGGGGAGTTGGTCACCAGGAAGGGTACGTGTCATGCTCACTCATGATGCCTCTTTCCTCATGCACCACTGCTGCCAGACGCAAGCAGGGAAGAAGTTTGGTTGCCCCCTTTTTGCATCCTGCAGCCACTCCTGATGGGGAACATTACTGGTTGCACAACCACGGTCCACAAGTATTTTACAACTTCCTCTTGGCTCAGTGTCCTTTGTAGGACCAGACTGAGTATGAGAGGAAGTCTGCAGACTCTAGAGGGATGGATTCCAAAAGGGTTCATCCCAGCCCTACCATGTCCTCATCATTTTGTAAATATTTTCTCCAGTATGCATTAGTGGTAAATAACTCCTGTTGACCATAAATAACCCCAGACTTCTAACTGAATTATTATTGCCCATATCTTGCATCCATCTTGGGTGATCTTAATGCTAGAATTAGATCAATACCTGCAAAATCAGTGGAGCAGTGGGGACTCTGGGTGAGTTTTATGAGATTTATTGCTGACTTTCTAGTGATAGTAAATTGTTTGAGATTTGTTGAATTTAATATACTGAACTAGAGATCCTATGACCAAGCAAATCTGGATTTTTGTATTCTTATGCATATTTTACTATTTATGCAGGTAGTTACATTGATTATATTTGTGTGTCTAATCTGCTCATCTGTTCTCTAGCATTTCAGTGAACATTAGAGAAGATGGTGCTCACCAACCAATATCAACCCAGTAAATTCTTGAATCCAATTTAAGAACAATGACTCAGCTAGATAAATGGGCAATGCAAAGGTTGGATATAGTGCAGGAAAAAAGATGAGAACAAGTGGACACAACACAGGTTAAAACTGCTCGATATTCAAACATAGGAAGAGAGTTTGGGGTGTGGTTTGTACTCCTGAGGTGGGTACTGATTTTGTGTTTTATGTAGTCCAGTCTACCTGCTCCCAAAATTTATTTATTTATTTATTTAGGAAGCTTCTATGCTGCCCCATTTGCTGAAGCCTCGGGGCGGCTCACAATAATAAATAAATAAACACAATATAAAAACAATATAATTTGAGTCAACCTGGCCAAAATAAACCTCTGTTATTTATTAGGGTTCGATTAAGCAGAGCAAAAACTATAAAAACCCTGTGGTTTGACACAGAATGTTGAATGCTGAGGAAACATTTGAGCACATCAACGAGTAAAGCATGTGAGTCTTTGGACTGTGCTCAAACTTAGGCAAAGATATAAAAAGTTAATTACAGCCAAGAAAGCTAGCTATGTTGGTAAAAGCTGGGGAGCTTTGAAACTGGAGGTTAAGAGAAAAAACTCAGCACACATCTTGCAATTAGTCTGTGGATGACTATGAGAATCATATTACATCTGAGAAGTATTTATATCTGCTTCAGTTTGGGAGGATTTCTATCTTGATTTATTCAAAGAAGAATCAACAATTTGTAGAAAATTACAATTGGAAATAACTCTTGGGAATATTAATTACTTCTCCAAATGGCCACCAGTCACTATTCAGGAAATGAATCTGCTCATGCAGACATCAAGGTACAATGCAGATCCAGGAGAAGACTTTTTGCCACTTGAACTTAAGGATAATGTAAACTGATGGACTGCTTTAACAGCTGGTTCTGTACTCACATAAATAACAATGGGTAGAAATCCAGTATAGTAGTCTTTTTAAAAAGACTTCAGTACAGGAGATTAGAGGGGCCCTAGAAATTATAAGACTTGATATAAAAATATAGTGAAAAGGGAGGAGAGCTCTACACTGCATTCATTGATTTGTATGCTGCCTTTGCCATTATAAACATAAAACTTCTATGGGAAAAACTGCTGAAAACAAGTTGAATGTATGTAGCTTCTTTTTTTCATAGCCAAGATTTTTATATGCCAGTTTGGTTAATATTGTTCTGTGTAAAGACAACATGATCCAGATAGGGCTGCACAGACTATTGGGAAAGTTCAGTGCCTTATCTTAGAAGAACAACTTGGTAATTAACCATATGAAATCAAAAGTGCTGATCTTTGGCAAGAAAAAGAAATGGCCTAAGTGGTTTTAGACGCTAATGAAATAGGGCAGGTGGGTGTGTTTTTTAAAAAAATCTTTTCATCCGTAAGAACCTGAATGTTAGAACCAAGATTAATGAGCTGAAACAACTGCCTATGCCCAAAATTTCACTAGGCTTTTAAATTATGGACACCCCAGCTCATTTCAACTAGTTGTGAGAATGTATAAGGCAAAGGTACTGCCACTACCAACTTTTGGTGCACAAGTTCAGAGCTTTGCCAATAATAATAAAACTGAAAGGGTTCAGAACCACTTCTTATGTTCACTTTTAGGTGTGTCAAAATCCACACCAGCTCCTGGAATAGGGACTAAATTTGGAACAGATGCAGTCTCATACCTGATCCACCACAGGCTATCTAACTACCGATGTAAGCTATGTTGAATGAGTGACACCAGGCTCCCTAAGAAATGCCTAAATGAGCAGACGGCCAAAACTCTGGGAAAATCTTTTAAGTTATGGTCTCACTGATTCTAGTCTTAACCAAAAAAAAAAAAAAAAAAAAGTTTTAAAACAAAGATTTAAAAGGTAGACATACCTGCCCATAAGGATTCTGAAATGGCTAGCAAGGGCTAAAACACAGGAACAAAATTACCTCTTCTTCAGTAAAGGGATTTGTGTTAAGCCTTTACAAATTTGCAATTCAAACAGATGATGATTCAACAAGGCAGATTTCAGGGTACACCAGTTCAAGGCAAATTCTGTATACATGATATCTCAAAAGTGTAAGGTCTGGCTCACTATTTATTGGAATGTAGCTTATATTCCAACTACACAGAACATTATTTATCTCAGTTTCTTGGCCATATGAGAAACCAGGCTGCTGAGGACAAGCTGAATTTTCTCTTGAATTGGCTTGAGGCTAAATTTTCTCTTGTAACGGTCAAATTGGTTTGTGACTCTGCAGCTGAGGCAGCCAGTTTAAGGAACTCCCTTCCTGGAGTTCGACTGCCTGGCAACGGTGACACATGTGTTGGTGACTTCCCGGTTAGATTTCTGTAACGCGCTCTACGTGGGGCTACCCTTGAAGACGGTCTGGATACTGCAATTGGGGCAAAACAGAGCTGCCAGGGTGCTGATGGGGACTGGGCGTGGTTCTCATATCACCCCAGTTCTCCGTCAGCTACACTGGCTTCCCATTGAAGTCCGGGCCCAATTCAAGGTGTTGGTTCTTACCTATAAAGCCCTTAACGGCTTGGGTCCTGGCTACCTAAAGGAGCACCTGCGACCACATATGCCCTCCCGCCCCTTACGATCTGCGACAGATGCTCTCCTCCGGGAACCCTCCGTGAGGGAAGTGAAGAGGGTGAGTACCCGGAGGAGAGCTTTCTCTGTGGTGGCGCCCCACCTATGGAATGTGCTCCCCAGAGAGGCTCACCTGGCGCCGTCATTATTTGCTTTTCGGCGCCAGGCGAAGACCTTTTTATTTAAGAAATATTTTAATTGTTATTTTATTAATTTATTAATTTAATTATAAACTTTAAAGTTGATTTAGATTATTTATAGTTTTTAATTGTGACCAGGCGATGGGCCAATTTTAAATTGTTTATGGTTTTGGATTTTTGGTTTGTTTGTTGGTTTTTTACATGTTGTTAGCTGCCCCGAGGCTAGTTGGCAAGGGGCGGCATAGAAATTTGTAAAATAAATAAATAAATAAATAAATAAATAAGAAAGAGAAGAAAAAAATGCCTGATGAAATGAATCATGTAACAGTTTCTAAAAACTTTTAGGTAGGGTTTCAGTGGGTTTCTAAAATCTTATTTCATTAAAAGGCTTGTCTTTTTTTTCTCTTTTACTCATTTTAAAGAATTTTAATGTTTGGTTACTAGTTCAGTTTTAGACTTTCTAATATTATATTTTAAAATCAATGCAGCTATTGTTTGTTTTAATGTGTGGTGTTTGAAATGATCCTAATTATCCAATCTGTTTGACTTTTACTTGCATCCATCTAAACACTTTTTTTTCACTCACTCCATATCTCACTTTAATTTTAATAGAAATTTACACATTTTAGACAATAATTTTGCCTTCACTATCATACTTTGAAATTCTGTGGTTTCTTTTATGTGGCTGGTCTGTATACATCCAGTATAGATGCTCCAGACTGAAAATATGGAAACCACAGCATCCTTTCTCCCTTCCATCTATGTTCCATCTATGTTTTTGTAGTGTACATCTACATTTTATTAACAAATGGCTATTAAATGTGTCACTACTAAGCTTTATATCTATACCTATTGTTCCTTTGATAGAATTTATAAGTAAATACTAGAGGCAACATGCAATTTACCTGGGCTTAACCTTACATTTGCCCAGAGCCACAAAAAGTTGGAGGTTATCTTTTGTGATTGGTGGTCTTGCATATTCATAGTAAAATGAATAATGTGATAATATGCAACTCTTTTTTTCTTCCTCATTTTTCATTTTATGCATAATTAATATTTTGTATTTTTTGAAATAAATTGAATCTTTTGTCATTTATTTAGTTGTTTATTTAAAAATTTGACTGGAATTGAACTGTATAAGTAATTTAATTTTGGCAGTAAATTGAATTTCTCTTGTAAACAGAAAGGTAGCATAAAAGTAAAGTTTTGCTGGACTTGGAGATTGAATCTAAGTTTCAAGAATGCATCCTCCTTGTTACAGTCTTAAAGAGAACTAACACCTCAGCTTGATTAAGGGTGGAATCAAGCAGATCAGCTATTATTTCCTTGACCTGATGGAACCAATAGGTATCAGCTCTACTCCAATGCTCCTTAGGTTCTCACCTGAGCCACCAGCATAACCAGACTAGACCTGCACTAACTTACTCAGTGACATCTGTCATCCTCACAAGATGCTAAGCTCTGTTTCCTCATCTATGCACCACTGTGACTCTTAGCTCTCAGGATCTGCTCCTTGGCAATCAGCATATGAGCATCAAGGGGCCCTGAACAGCTAGTGCAGTGGTACCTTGGCTCACGAACACAATCCGTTCCAGGACTCTGGTTGTGACCCAAATTGGTCATGAGCCAAGTCAAATTTCCCCATAAGGTTAAATGTAAATAAGGTTAATCCGTTCTGTAAATATTTCTTTTTACTCACAGGGAAGATGGGCACGATCGCGGGCACACTCAAGCAGGAAAGATGGGTGCAATTGCAGGTATGCTCGTGCAGGAAAGACGGGCATGATCTCGGCCATCTCCCCCCCCCCCCCGAGCACAACCGTGATCGCACTTGTCCTCCCTGCACGAGTGCACCCACAATTGTGGCCATCTCCCCACGTCGGGAGATGGATGTGATCACAGTTGCCACCCAATGCAGAGTTCGTGACCTGAGTCAAAATTTTTATGAAATTTTTGTTCACGACTCAATTTGGTTGTGAACTGAGGCGTTCGTGAGCCAAGGTACCACTGTATATTATTCTAGTCCAATCAGGAAAAAGAAAGATATTGTGTATCAACTGCAGTAGTGAATTAACATGCATTGCTCAAAAATGGAAATTCAAATTTTGAGAAACAGATTCAGAATGTAAATTTGATTTACAAATAATTCAGTTCTTTGGGTGTGTTTGTGATGCTCTAAGTCTTGGTTAACCAAGACATTATATGAACACATGAAAACTATTTGGTGTAAACAGTTTGGTGCATGGACAGGGTTTTTTGAGAGGTGAAGAGGTGGGTTGTGCATTTCTCTTTGAGTGTTTATTCCAGCACATTTTACGTGGCCTATTTGGCTCTGCTGCTATTGACCTTCATTACCTGAAATTTCCTCCGGGCTACAAAATACTGCATTCTCCTTATGACTTTGACAGCTGTTTGATGGGCTTCAGTTAGCCTAGAAAACAAACCATACACTACCATTACCATAAATATATATAAAAAACATATTCAGAAATAGAAAACAAATAATCTCCTTCACTATAAATTTATTTATTTAAAGTTTTTATAAACCATTTGATTAGCTCTCAGAACAGTGTACAGAGAGTTAAAATAATCTAAAAACATTTACGATATCACATTAAGTATGCATATCCCTTTAGTTTTTTGCTCTTTGCCTTTTTATATACATTTAGTATAATATTTTCCAGTTTTCTGAGAGCTGCACATTTTGCTTCTACCCAAAATGTTTCAGGGAATAAAAGAAGAAATTGCTGTGGATTATTCAGTCTTCTAAGTTTGTCACCTTCTGGTACGAGGAAGGTGAGATCTGAGACTGAGCAGATAATCTTCTCTTGGATGGATTCTTGAAACTCCTGGTAGCCTTCAGGTATTTAACTAACATTTCTCATGGCCAACTGGCATGTCTTAACATACCATTTGATAATCAGCTGTTTGAGTCTGTCTGAGCCATGACATCATTGCATTTTGAAGACTGACCATAAACAACTACCACAAAGAGATCAAAATCTGGGAAAATATTTTGACAGTTAAAGTAGGACACCATTAAAACAAAGATGTTGATCTTACATCATACTTGAACTAAATTTACTAAACCACTAATACTTATACCAGCCCATCTTCCAAGGCCAGTCTATATCAGTTGTTTGCAATACACCAAACTCCTGATGAAACCATAATAAGTTAAGAAAAGATTCTCTGCTGATCACCGGAAGTCTATTCATAGAACCATAGCTAACCGTGTGGATGGCTATTTATAGGCTTGTTCCATCCGAAGGACAAATTTATCTCACCTATCACATCTATTATCTGTCTCACCTATTAAAATATTTAAACCATGCACCTCTCCTTATAATGAGCTGTCTTGCCTCAGCTGGCCCAGCATGAAAAGCACCTACTGACAGTTGTCATTGGGCACACCTGCACAGCTAGCTACTCACCTCAATAATAGGTGAAACATTAGCACCACATACTGTATATGCTAGAATTCTGAAGAAGCTGGTGGAGATAAGACATGATAAACATGCCCTGCATGTGACTGTCTGGAGGTAACTGGTTAGTCTTGGAACAACAGAGCAGGCTGTAGTAGGTGAACCCAGCAAATCAGCATGTATCTTTCCACAGGGCCTTCCTGTCAAAAATGTAGAGATGCTTGTTTTCCTATCAGATTCCAGGACCCCGGATCAGCACTTGCTACAATGCAGTATTTGTCATGTGTCCCAGCAGGAATCACTGGGGCTGATGCCTCGCATTCCCTGCCCCCCACCACTTGTGTCCCCAGTTGTATTCCCACCACTACCAACCACCATTCTTCCCCCCTTTGCTTGCTTATAAGCAGGGTTACATGACAGCTGGGCAGTGGCTATAGTACTGGTAAATATCAAGTTACAAACTGAATTGTTATTACAGTGCAATGGCACTAATGCACCTGAGACATTCTACTTCAAGGAATGTGTTCTGCCAGTGAACCATGGCCTTTTTGGCACCAGCCTGTCATTCTAGAAGAACAAAGGGCTACAGAATCAATTCCTTGTTTCTCTTTCAATTTGACACATTTTTCAGGTGCATTGTGACTGGGAAAGGAGGAATGATACATACAGAGGTATAATAGGCACCCATTTCTGAGGGCAGTGCCTGGACTTCTAATCACAGAACACAGAGGTGTTCTAAAAGCGTGTAGGAATGGGAAAATCGGTACTAAATCATGCAGAGGGCAGTAAGGAGGCTGCAAAGCAGGCACCCATGTCTCTTCTTGCACCTCAGCCCTACACAATTTTATAACACTGGAAGAAGGCCCTGATGAAGCTGAATTACCCAACCACAGTGGAGACAGATTGGTAGCAGCAAGGCTAGAGCCGAGAATCATGCAACAATACAGTGGGTAGTTTCATCTCAAGGTGAGTACTTTGGACTCAAGAAGCCTTGCATTAATTTAGTTCTCTCAGCACATCAGCTGTTCTCTCATGGCAAATGGTTTGGGAATTACTATTCCATATCATTCTATAAAAGTACACTGTAGTGTATATTCATTGTAAAAACATTCTAACTTGACTGAGGCCATGTATATAAATATATGCCATGTAATTATATGGTAGACTTTGAAATCTGTACCATACATTTGAGTTAACCTCCCCAAAATATGTGTTCAGGCAAATAGTTATAGCATAGTATTTTACTGTACAGATCAGACAAAAAGTTTCTAACATGTATTTTCCTAAAAATATGCATTAAAAAGAATTCAACTCTGATTAAAAGAGACAGCTTGATTCAATCTCAAGGGAGATCCCTTCTTCTCACCTACATTTTGAGATTAACACTGCAATGAGGTCAGGATGCACACAGTTCTTTCAAAGGCCCACATCAGACTTTGTTTTGGAGCAACACCAGTAATCAAACTGATATTCAACATTATATCACCACCACTAGTAATGTGATCATGATCAGAAGCCCATGAGGTTTAGAGTTCAACATCCAATAATCTTACTTTTCCGAAGTATAAAGTAGATTAGTTAATTGCTCAGCAGCTTGTCTGATAGCAAAAATATAACAGTTCATATGTTGCCTGGCTAACAGTTTTGTTCAACAGCAATATCATCCCTTATTGTTAATACCAATAAACAAAAGTAAATGAAATGAGTGAACCTATGCAAATAGCCTGCCTAGAGCACAATACAACAGCCAAGACAAAAGTAGTAAAGAGAAGCTTATACATAGCCATACTTCTTCGTAAGTGTTTTGTTTCCTTTTATTTGAGATGTTCCATCTCAGAGTAGACTCATGGCTATGCAGCAGGGTGAAGCTAAGTAGAAAAGGAAGGTAAAATTTTTCTGTTGGCAAGAGCCAAACCAGAAGTGGTGTCAGGAGAACCATAATTGAATCTCACATGCTCCTGGAGAGAAGGAGTGCTGAAGGGATAATTAGCTCTTCCCAGCACTATTTTCCTGCTCTAAAACTCCCCTGAACATGCTATTTGATACCACATGCCCAAATGATTCCCCCAAAGGGCAGCTTCAAGGGATGGACCAGGAGAAGTTTAAATTCCATAAGCACTGCCACTGTTCCAATGTTCCACTCCCTTTTTTAAAAAAAAATCACATACTTTGACTTTTTGTTCCTGAGATAAGCAGTCATGTCTGAGCTGGAAGTCTGAGTAGAGGTTAGCGGTTAGAATGGAAACCTGTGAGAAACTGGAGAGAACAAATTAAATGGAAGGGTTTAAAGAAATATGTTCTTAAGGCAGCATTTCTTGCAGGAAAGACCAGTTTTGAAATATTACACTGTCCCAGCTAGCCATGCCTCTCCTCAGATACTGTATTTTCCTACACCACCAACCCAGCTTCCTGTTTTGTGCCCTCAAACAGTGTCCAATGGCATCACTGTCAGATGCTGGTGTGCACCCCCAGCCTGTCCTTTGGTTTTTTCACTCCCCCGTTGGCTCTTTCTGCTGAGGCTGCCACCTCCCCCCTGCCCCGCCCCAGAAAAATTCAAGGCAAAGTTGATTAAAAGCAATTCATTTTGAAAGCATTTAATGTGGTTCATTTATTCCCTCTAAGAAGTACAGCAATGCTGTCAAATCAGGCTAAAATAGTCACTCTTTTTTTTACAAGAGCTACCTGTGTCTTCAGCACACATAAGCAGTATACAAGCTATTTAACTGCTTATATCAACACTCATTCAGTGTGTCAAGCTAACAAGTTGGAGAACAGGGAAGCACTACTTCATTTACTATCCTCTCCATTGCTGCTGTGTGTATCAGTCACAATATAAGCCTAAGAGAGACCCCTTGTGGAAAGGCACACTGCCCAGAAGATGAAGACCAACATTGCCCTTGCTTCAGGGTGCAGACTGTGCAGTTGATGCTAGCCTATGATGGCTGAACTTTCTCAGTCCCAGTGACTTCAACTGCATGTTCAGGCCATTAGTGTTGGAAAAGCAGCATTTTTGCTTTCACAGTCCACTGGGAGTATTCCAGTGTAAGTGGTCTGAGAAATACATACTTAAGAAAGTCAAAGATCAAGATTGTGAGGAAAATATAGACACAAAGGTTACATTCTTCTTTAAGAGTTGACATGCTATTTCCGCCTTGGGTACTCTTTAAGAATGTGCAAATTTTAGCATACTGCAGACAGAAGAGAATAATACAAGTGGTTATATGGAATGCAACATATCTAACATCTAACACCATAAGTGAATTATCTGTTACAGAGTCAGCACACATACCTTCTGATTAAAATAGCTACTGTGCAGAGGAAGTAAGGTCTGGAATTCTATTGAGACACTTGAATAATCTCATGAAGACATTTATATTCTTTTGCTATGCTGAAGTCTTTTTTTTTTCCAGTAGTCCTATTGGAAAGTCATCTTTGTCCTTGTGCGTTAGCCTCAGAGTTACACATAAATATCAACTTTGTTGTTTTCAGTCAAGCCATATGCATCTGATTTCAGGCCATTCCTGTTTTCTGGTTTATGTTTGCTAACTTAGCCAAAGCTGCTATTTTCCAACTACCTTCTGAATATTATGTTTCATTAATTAAGCAGCTGGGGTAGAATATATATGCTGAACTACTGTCTAGATCAGGGGTCTTCAAACATTTTCAACAGGGGGCCAATTGAAAGGTGCTGGTGGTGGGTGCGGGCCTCCAAGGTGGTGTTGGCGGTACTTGTGGTTGGCGAGGGGGTGGGGGTGGGGGAGGGGGGCGCAGGTGTGGTGAGACGAAGCAAGGTGAGGGGGGGCAGGCAAATGCAATGAGGCAGTGGCGTACATGCAAAGCAGTGGCTTGCTTGCTTGGAGCTTGTTTTCTCTGAGCAGCGCCAAAATGATTTCTGTGCAAGCAAGCTGCCGCCTCCTCCCCAAGCACAGCCAGGTGGTGATGGGAAAGCACGGGGCAAGGTGGGCGGCGGCAGGTGCCTGCACTGCGAGTCCAAAACATAGCAACATAGAAACAGAGCGAGTCAGAAGGGGCCTCTTGGGCCATCTAATCTGACCCCTGGCTTCAGCCAGCTCTGCTCACAACATGCCCACCATGTGCATGTCTAGCCTATCCTTGAACACCCTCACTGATGGGGCCTCAACGACCTCCTGTGAAAGCCCATTCCATACCCTCAGGGTCCTAACTGTCAGGAGGTACTTCCTGGCATCTAAATTGAACCTAGGTTCTCTGAGCTTTGCTCCATTGTAGCGCGTCCTGCCTTCCTCTGCAGGGAGAACAGGTCTCTACCTACCTCTGTGTGATACCCCCTCACATGTTGCCAACAGATCCCCTCTGAGTCTTCTCTTCTCCAGGCTGAAGAAACCCAGTTCCCCCAGTCTCACCTCATATGGCAAACCCTGCAAACCGGCCACCAACCTTGTGGCCCTACGCTGCACTGACTCCAACCTGGCTATATCCTTCCTGTAATGAGGGGCCCAAAACTGAACACAATACTCCAGTTGTGGGTGCACCAGAGTTGTATAGAGTGGTATTAATACCTCTCTTGATCTAGAAGCCACACTTCTGGCTAGCAACAAAGGGTGGCGTTCGCCCCCTTAACCACCGCATCACACTGCTGACTCATGTTTAGCCTGCACCCCGAGGTCCCTTTCACAAGTGCTGCTCTCCAGCCACTTGTTCCCTAACCTGTACTTATGACAGCTATTCCGATGCCCCAAGTGCAAGACCTTGCACTTACCCACATTGAACGCCATTCTGTTTTCTCCTGCCCACTTCCATAGCCTGTCCAGATCCTTTTGGATCTGGAGTACGTGCTCCTCAGTTGTGGCCACTGCCCCAGTCTTAGTATCATCTGTGAATTTGATCAGCAGACTGTTTACCCCTTCTTCCATGTCATTGATGAAAAGATTGTACAGGATTGGCCCCAGGACAGAGCCCTGGGGGACCCCGCTTGTCACTGCCTGCCATCCTGATGATTATTTATTTATTTATTTATTTTTCGATTTATATCTTGCCTTTTTCCTCAAAGGGCTCAAGGCAGCTTACATCATTCTCCTCCTCCATCTTATCCCCACAACAACAACCCTGTGAGGTAGGTTGGGCTGAGAGTCTGTGACTGGCCCAAAGTCACCCAGTTGGCTCCATGGCTGAGCGGGGACTAGAGCCCAGATCGTCTGAGTCCCAGTCCCATGCTCTTAATCACTACACCACACTGGCTCTCACCAATGGTTACCCTCTGATTTCAGTCAGTCAACCATGCCATACTCCATCGGACAGTGCATTGGTCTATCCCAAAATTTCTCAGTTTCTCAACCAGGATATCATGGGGCACTTTGTCAAAAGCCTTGCTGAAATCCAGGTGAACCACATCCACTGCATCTGCTCCATCTGGCCACCACGAAATCTGGTTGTAGAATTCCACAAGGTTTGTCTGGCAGGACCTGTTTTTGTGGAAACCGTGTTGTGTGGCCGCCAGCCTCCCTTCCCTATCTAGCATCACTAGATCTCCCTCTATTATGAGCCTTTCCATTGTTTTTCCTACAATGGACGTAAGGCTAACCGGTCTATTGTTTTTCCTACAATGGATGTAAAGCTAACTGGTCTCCAATTTCCCATGTCCCTTCTACTACCTTTTTGAAAATTGGGACCACTGACACCACCCTCCAGTCCTCTGGAACTTCACTCATTCTCCATGAGGCCTTAAAAATGGATGCCAGCGGGCGTGAGAGAACCCCTGTCAACTCTCGAAGCACTCTCAGGTGTAAGTGTCGTGCCTGACGCCTCAACAGAGGCGGCACCTCACAAGGAAGAGTCAAACGTCCAAAGAGAGAATCAGACATCAGAACAGGAGGACTTATACTTGAGGCCCTGTGGCCAAGTGACCCTTCCACAGCACCTCCCTCCTGCACCTAAGCTACCGCATTTCCCCAGAAGGGCTGCAGATGGACCCTGAGACGGTGCGGGCAGTCCTATCCTGGCAACCGCTGCAGACGAAAAGAGAACTACAAAAGTTCTTAGGATTCGCGAACTTCTATTGTCGGTTCATACTGCACTTCTCACACTTAACTGCGCTGTTGACGGACCTTTTGAAGGACAGAGGATGCCGCCTGAATTGGCCACCCAATGCCGCATCTGCGTTTCACACTTTGAATCACCAATTCACTTCAGAACACCAACTGATTCATCCCAACACAGCTGTGCCTTTCATAACCATTAGCGGGGAATTGTAACCATTAGCGGGGAATCGTCCGGATGGCAGCCAGTGACAAGCGGGGTCCCCCAGGGCTCTGTCCTGGGGCCGATCCTGTTTAATCTTTTCATTAATGACATGGAAGAAGGGGTGAACAGTCTGCTGATCAAATTCGCAGACGACACTAAAACTGGAGCAGTGGCCACAACTGAGGAGCAGATACACCAGATCCAAAAGGATCTGGACAGACTATGGAAGTGGGCAGGAGACAACAGGATGGCGTTCAATGTGGGTAAGTGCAAGGTCTTGCACTTGGGGCATAAGAATAGCTGTCATAAGTACAGGTTAGGGAACAAGTGGCTGGAGAGCAGCACTTGTGAAAGGGACCTCGGGGTACTGGTTGACCGCAGGCTAAACATGAGTCAGCAGTGTGATGTGGTGGTCAAGAGGGCGAATGCCACCCTTGGCTGCATAGCCAGAAGTGTGGCTTCTAGATCAAGAATGGTATTACTACCACTCTACACGACTCTGGTGCGCCCGCAACTGGAGTATTGTGTTCAGTTTTGGGCCCCTCATTACAGAAAGGATATAGCCAGGTTGGAGTCAGTGCAGCGTAGGGCCACAAGGATGGTGGCTGGTTTGCAGGGGATGCCGTATGAGGCAAGACTGAGCGAACTGGGTCTCTTCAGCTTGGAGAAGAGGAGACTCAGAGGGGATATGTTGGCAACATACAGGTATGTGAGGGGGTGTCACATGCAGATGGGGAGAGGCCTGTTCTCCCCTGCAGAGGAAGGCAGGACGCGCTCCAATGGAGCAAAGCTCAGGGAGCCAAGGTTCAATTTGGATGCCAGGAAGCACTTCCTGACAGTTAGGACCCCGAGGGCGTGGAATGGGCTTCCACGGGAGGTCGTTGAGGCCCCATCGGTGAGGGTGTTCAAAGACAGGCTGGACATGCACATGGTGGGCATGTCATGAATGGAGCCGGCTGGTGCCGGAGGTCAGACTAGATGGCCCGGGAGGCCCCTTCTGACTCGCTCTGTTTCTATGTTTCTATATTACAAACCAATGCCTCCGACAAAGCCATTGGAGAGGTTCTCCTACAACCACAAAACGGGGCTGTCACTGATCTCAGACTGGTGGTTTTCTATTCTCGCAAACTCTCAAGTTCAGAGCAGAACTACACGATTTGGGAGAAGGAACTGGTAGTGATCAAAGCTGCCTTAGAGGAATGGCAACATTTGCTTGAAGGTTCTCCACACATGGTCCTCATCCAAACGGATCACAAGAACCTAGTTCATTTTGCTTCCACCAAAATACTCAACCAAAGGCAAGCACAATGGGCTCTATTCTTCGCCCACTTTCACTTTCGCATTGAATATATACCCCCTTCAAAAAACCTCCTGGCTGACGCTCTGTCCAGGAAACCTGAATACTTCGACGACAGTGAAGTGCAGCCTGACCCAACCCCGATACTACAACCTGAAATGGCGGCCGCAGTGACCATCTCCACCTCCTGCAATGCCGACCTCCGCCAAGCCCAACAAACTGACCCCCTCGTCCGGACGTAGAGGGAACAGAGGAGGACGAGCACCCTTCCTGCTGCCTACTTGTTTAAGGATGACATCCTACTCTACAACCATGTTCTGTATGTTCCATTACCATTCTGAGAACGAATCTTGCAGCAATGCCATGACTCCCCATCCGCGGGACATTTTGGAGTTTACAAAATGCTGCATACCCTCTCCAGAGACTATTGGTGGCCCTGCATGTACCATGACATCAAATCGTACGTTCTCTCCTGCCCCACATGCCAATGTGCCAAATGCCAACCAGGAAAACCCCCAGGACTACTCCACCTGGTAGAAACCCCTCCAGGGCCCTGGCACACTGTTTCGATTGACCTCATTACAGATTTGTCTAGATCGAGTGGCTTCACCACCAAACTAGTAATCACAGACCTATTCACGAAGATGTCTCTCTTTATCCCCTGCAAGGGGTTTCTCTCGGCCAAGACCACCGCCTCCCTATTCATTCAACATATTTATAAGGCACACGGGTGGCCTCTTGCTTTAATTACCTACAGGGGCAGTCAGTTCACATCCTGACTTTGGCAGGAACTCCTGACCTTGCTCAAGGTCGACCTGTGCCTCTCTTCAGCTCACCACTGACAGGCAAACAGAACGTCTCAACGCGACACTTGAGCAATACCTCTGCTGCTATGTGAACTAGCAACAAGACAATTGGCTCTCTTTTCTCCCATTGGCAGAGTTTGCGTACAACAACTCCGTCCACGCCTCTACCCGTCAAACACCTTTCTTCGCAAACCTTGGTTAACATCGTTGGGCCTTTCCTTCAGCACTTCCGACATCGTCCATCCCCACTGCCAGAAACTTCCTGCACGACTTGGCCTCAATACAGTCTGTACTCAAACAACAATTGGACAAGGCCAAGGCAACCTATAAGGAAGTCGCTGACCGACACAGACAGCCCGGAACTCCTCTGCATGTCGGTAACTGGGTCTGGTTGTCCACCAAATTTCTTCCCCTTTCAGTGCCTTCTCACAAATTAGCCCACAAACGCACTGGACCATTCCCTATCGTCTCCCAAATCAATTCCGTGGCCTTCCGATTGGCTTTGCCCCACTCCATGAGAATCCACCCGGTCTTCCACCGGGCACTACTTTCTCCTGCCCCACGGCAACACCCCTCCGCTCTCAACTTCCACCACCTCCACCCATGATAGTTGATGGAGAGGAGGAATTTGAAATTGAAGAGATCCTTGACTCTAGATTCCAGAGGGGACACCTGCAATATCTAGTGCACTGGAAAGGCTACCCCGAGGACCGCAGTTGGGAGCCCCTTGACCACATTCATGCGCCCATCCTCCTGAGACAATTTTAATCCTGTTTCCCACATAAACCAGGGGGCGCCCATCTCCATCACCACCGGGGAGGGAGAGGTTGTGGGAGGGGGGTAGTGTTGTGCCTGACACCTCAACAGAGGTGGCACCTCACGAGGAAGAGTCAAACGCCCCAAGAGAGAATCAGACATCAGAACAGGAGGACTTATACTTGAGGCCCTGTGGCCAAGTGACCCTTCCACAACCTGGCTTGGGAGTAGCTGAACAGATAGCCATCCCTCATCCTGACCCTTTACCCCTTGGGCAAAGAGCCAAGCCTCTGTCCGACCATGGGGGCCCCAAGGGAAAAGACACTACAAGTTCTGTCCCTGAAGAGCTTGGGCAGGATGCCCCCTTCCTCCTGGTGCTGAATCTCCTGAGCAAGATGCAGAAGATGCAGGAGGTGGGATAGATTTGTCTCGCGCGACTCTTAGACATAGCTTACGCCGATTGGAAGAAAAGGAGGCTTTGTCCCACCTCAGGAGGGAAAGGTGGGACAAAGAAAGCTAATCCCACATGGGTTCCCTGAGGGACGTCACTAAGAAGATAGCAACTAACTTGTAAAGGTCATTGCAGTAGAGCTTATTCGTAGCATCATAAATCTTGTAGAAAAGTAGCAATACAAGACTTTCGTTTTATTGCCTGCATAAGTGTGGGTCGTTTACAACTGTGAGCTGACACCTCACAACAGTAACCCATCAGGGCCTGGTGCCTTTGTAACACCCAATGCCCTGAGGAGCCCCTCAACTTCTAGGGAGATGACTCTAATCTGTGCCCCTAAGACCCTGGCCTCATCTAATTTCCCCTGTGGATCTCCCTCATCCTGCTTTGGGGAGCACACAGAGGCAAAATTGTCATTTGTCATTTAGCATCTGTGCCTGTTCCCTCATATCAGTCACTGGATCTCCTTCCTCATTTAGCAGTCCCACTTCTTATCGCCCCTTCCTCTTGCTATTTACATGCTGATAGAAGCCCTTTTTGTTGCTCTTGATATTCTTTGCAAGGCTCAGGTCGTAATCAACCTTAGCCTCACCAAGAATCCTTCTGCAACAGGCCTCCTCCTCCTCCTGGTATACCTTTTTGTCTATTTGCCCCAGTACCCATTTCCTACAGAGGTTCCTCTTGTGTCTAATCCCTTAACCACCTTGTTTTGCTTCCTTGGCAGCATTCTCCTTTGCCTGCCCGCCTTACTAACTAGAGGTATTGTCAAGGCTTGAGCCTCCAAAACCTCCCTTCTGAGTGCCATCCCCCCTCCTCAACTCGCTTACCTTCCAGTAACCTATCCCAGAAGACTTTCTCCAGTCTGGCCTTCGGATGGCCAAAGTTGGCCCTCTTGAAGTCCCAGCTTCTGGTGCTCAACCTTCTGCCGATCCCCATTCCCCTGATCTCAAAGCAAAGGTTGGAGTGATCACTCGTATCCAGAGCTCCCCTGATCTGTACCTCATCTATCAGCTCCTCCCTGTTGGTCAAGACCAAGTCAAGGATGTCCCCTGCCTTTGTCGTCTCTCGGACCCTCTTGTGAAAACTCTCCCTCTATAGCACTATAAATATATAAATTTTATATATTTTAATAAATAAATATAATATAAAGCATGTCTTATATCACTGTGCAACCCTCCCAGTATTGATGCTCATTTCAGGAATTAAATTTCTTCGAAAGAGGAAGAATGACATGCTTAAACCAACTCTTAGGAAGGAACCTGCATATTTCCCAATACCTTCAGCTTATTTTCTAGTTAGAGCCACATTTTTATGTCCAGTATGAGAGGAAGAATGTGTTTTCTTTTAGGATTTATCTCTGGAAAACATAGTGGTTCCACATGGCAGGTAGAAGTCAAGACACAAAGCTTTTCAATTATTGTTAATGGGACCAATTGTAATCAGTGTGATATAGTGGTTAAGAGCGTGGGACTGGGACTCAGTTCCTGCTGATCTAGTCCCTGCTCAGCTATGGAGCTAACTGGGTGACTTTGGGCCAGTCACAGACTCTCAGCACAAACTACCTCACAGGACTGTTGTGGGGATAAGATCGAAGCAGGAGGAAATGTATGCTGCTTTGTGTTCTTTGTAAGAAAAAAGGCAGTATATAAATCTAATAAATAATAAATAAATGGGACCAATGTGAAAACTGTGGATGGGAAACTGCAGTTTAATCACATAACTCTGCCAGTGAGATCCAAGCAACACCAAATTCATTTGACCATGAACCATGCTGACTGCTGATGTTTCAGTCTTGGGATATTCCATCACTAGCCCAGGCTCAGAAGAAAACTAGAAGCCTGTAAAAAACACTATGCAATTTAGTGTAACATTGTGTACAATTCCCCTTGATTTTTCTCACATGCTTTCCTTTCCTCACCTGTCCTTTCCCCTCTGTCTCAGTCTTCCACACTCCCTGTTGTGCCATCCATTTTTCCCTTCCCAACCATTTTTCAATCCCTCATCTTTGTGGTATTTCCCATCCCCTTGCTGTGAGTGCCTGCCCCCCTTCTCATTTGCTCTGTTGCAGATCCCCCCGCCCTGCTGCCACCTTCTCTTCTCCCTGCTCCTAGATCCCCCTCCCAGTTCTGTCTTGCTTGTTTGCTGCCTGCTCTCTGCATTCTAATGGCATCCTCCTTATCCTGGCTCTTCCTGCTTCCTCCTCTGCCCATAGACAAATGAGCCTGCAGAATCATTTTCTGCTGCAAGTGCCCTGCTATGGCAGGGGACCTGGTGAGTCAGGCATACTGAGCACACATGCATAGTATGTGCCCCCTTCAGGTTTTTTCCTGCAGACTATCTTCTCCTTTGCATAACCTGGGGGTCTTTTTGATGGCAGTGCTATTCTGGCTGCATTACGATCAAACACTCACTCATGAACACTGTCAACAGAGGAAAATATTTTATAGCATTAATATAATATGATAGCTGTGTCCAGTGTGGCCAAGATAAAGGTGTGAGAAGGCATTTACCAGTTTCTATTGATTCAAAACTAGAAGAAGACTTCCTTTATTGCATGGTTGGTTATAAGAGGTTAGATCCAGATTTAGTTTTACTAAGAAAAGACCTATTGAGGTCAGCATGACATAAGGGAGAGATTAATTTACAACCCCTGATTTAAGTGGGACTCTTTTCTTGTTGCTGTTGTTAGTAGTGAAGTTATGTCCGACCCATCGTGACCCCACGGACAGCATTCCTCCAGGCCCTCCTGTCCCCACCATCCCCGGAGTCCACCCATTGAACCAACTGCTTCAATGACTCCATCTAGCCACCTCATCCTCTGCCTTCCCCTCCTTCTTTTGCCATCTATTGTTCCCAGCATTAGGGTCTTCTCCAGGGAGTCCTTCTCATTAGGTGGCCAAAGTATTTGAGTTTCATCTTCAGTATATGGCCTTCTAAAGAGCAGACAGGGTTGATCTCCTCTAGGACTGACGGTTTGATCGTCTTGCTGTCCAATAGACTCACAGGAGTCTTCTCCAGCACCACAATTCAAAGGCCTCAATCCTTTTGCGCTCAGCCTTCCTTATTGTCCAGCTTTCACAGCCATACATTGCAACTGGGAAAATCATAGCCTTGACTATACACACATTTGTTGGCAGGGTGATGTCTCTACTTTTTAGTATGCTGTCTAGATTTTCCATAGCTTTCCTCTCAAGGAGCAAGTGTCTTTTAATTTCTTGGCTGTAGCCACAATCTGCAGTGATCTTGGAGCCCAGAAAAATAAAATCTGTCACTACCATCATTCTTCCCCATCTATATGCCAGGAAGTGATAGGACCAGATGCCATTATCTTAGTTTTCTTAATGTTGAGTTTCAAGCCAACTTTTGCGCTCTCTTCCTTCACTCGCATCAAGAGACTCTTTAGTTTCTCTTCACTTTCTGCCATTAGAGTGGTATCATCTGCATATCTGAGATTGTTGAGTTTTCTCCCAGAAATCTTAATTCCAACTGGAGATTCATCTAGCCCTGACTTTCTCATGATGTGCTCTGCATATAAGTTAAATAGGCAGGGCGACAGTATACAGACTTGCTGTACTCCTATCCCATTTTTGAACCAATCAGTGGTTCTGTGTCCAGGTCTCACAGTTACTTCTTGACCCGCATACAGGTTTCTCAAGAGACAAATAACATGGTCTGGTACTCCCATCTCTTTAAGAACTTGCCACAATTTGTTGTGATCCACACAATCAAAGACTTTAGCATAGTCAATGAAGCAGAAGTAGATGTTTTCCTGGAACTCCCTAGCTTTCTCCATGATCCAGCGTATGTTGGCAATTTGATCTCTAGTTGCTCTCTCTCTTCAAATCCTGCCTGTACTTCTGGTAGTTCTTGGTCCACATACTGCTGAAGCCTAGCTTGTAGGATTTTGAGCATAACTTTGCTAGCATGTGAAATGAGTGCAATGGTGCTGTAGTTTGAACATTCTTTGGCATTGCCCTTCTTGGGGATCGGAATGTAAACTGACCTTTGGCCTTTGTAAACTGACCTGTGGTCACTGTTGAGTTTTTCAAATTGCTGAATATTGAGTATAGCATTTTTACTGCATTGTTGTTTAAGCTTTTGAATAGCTCAGCTGGAATACTGTCACCTCCACTAGCTTTGTTGTTGCT
Organism: Varanus salvator macromaculatus; assembly: GCA_023646645.1. Taxonomy (NCBI): domain Eukaryota; kingdom Metazoa; phylum Chordata; class Lepidosauria; order Squamata; family Varanidae; genus Varanus; species Varanus salvator. Next base: position 13,344,998 of record JAIXND010000754.1, on the reverse strand, counting down.
CAGACTTCCTAAGGCCCTTTCTGGCTATTCTCTCGAATTCTGCAGTCAAACTGGGTGTATCTTTCTTTTTCTCCCTTGCCTTTTGCTTCCCTTCTTTCCTCAGCTATTTGTAAAGATTTCTCAGACAGCCAGTTTGCTTTCTTGCATTTCTTTTCCTTTGGGTTGGTTTTAGTTGCTACCTCTTGTACAATGTTGCGAACCTCCATCCATAGTTCTTCAGGCACTCTTTCTATCAGATCTAATTCCTTAAATGTATTTGTCACCTCTACTGTATATTCATCAGGGATATGATTTAGGTCATACCTGAGTGGCCTAGTGCTTTTCCCTACTTTCTCCAATTTAAGCCTAAATTTTGCAACAAGAAGCTCATGGTCTGAGCCACAGTCAGCTCCTGGTCTTGTTTTCACTGACTGTATAGAGCTTCTCTATCTTTGGGTGCAGAGCACATGATTTCTGTGTTGACCATCTGGTGAGGTCCATGTGTGCAGTCGTCTCTTGGGTTGTTGGAAAGGAGTGTTTGCTATGACCATCGTGTTCTCTTGACAAAATTCAATTGGAATTCAATTGGGGACTTTACCTCTGCACCATGGCAGCTATGCCATGGAGTTCCACAGGGGTCTTTTCTGTCCCCCTTGCTATTCAACATCTACATGAAACTGCTGGGAGTGGTCATATGGAGGTGTGGGTTGCAGAAGCTCTACCTCTTTTTTTCAACCAATCCAGGTGAGGCAGTGGCTGTGCTGAACTGGTGCCTGGCCAAGGTAATGGGCTGGATGAGGGCCAATAAACTGAAGCTCAATCCAGACAAGATGGAGGTCCTGCTGGTGGGTGGTTCGAACTCCTTGGTAGGTGACTTGAACCTTGTCCTGAATGGGGTTGCACTCCTTCTAAAGGACAGTGTCTGCAGCTTGGGAGTGCTCCTTGACCCGGAGCTGACTTTGGAAGCTCAAGTGTCGGCGGTGGCAAGGAGCACTTTCCATCAGCTTCGGCTAATCCATCAACTGCGTCCCTACCTGGAGGATGAATGCCTAGCAACAGTGATACATGCATTGGTTACTTCCCGGCTGGATTTCTGTAACACGCTCTATGTGGGTCTGCCCTTGAAGACAGTCCGATATTTCAGATGGTGCAAAATAGAGCATCCAGGTTGCTGATGAGGACTGGGCATTATTCTCATACAACCCCAGTCTTCTACCAGCTTCACTGGCTTCCCATTGAAGTCTGAGCTCAATTCCCAAGGTGCTGCTTATCACCTACAAAGCCCTTAACAGCTTGGGACCCAGATACCTAAAGGAACGCCTGCGGCCATATTTGCCCTCCTGCCCCTTGGGATAGGCAGCAGAGGGTCTCCTCCAGGAGCCTTCCGTGAGAGATATCAGGAAGCAAAGTACCCAGAGGAGGGCTTTCTCTGCAGTGGTGCCCCATCTGTGGAATGTGCTCCCCAGAGAGGTCCGCCTGGTGCCGTCGTTATTTGTTTTTCCGTGCCAGGCCAAGACCTTTTTATTTAAACAGTATTTTAATATTGTTTAATATTTATATATTTTAATTGTGCAGCCAGTGTATTTCCAGGTTTAAATTGTAATTGCTATTGTTTTTATTTATTTATTTCTGTGAACCGCCCCGAGGTTATGTAGCAAGGGGACGGCATATAAAAAACTTTAAATAAATAAATGAATGAATGAATGAATGAATGAATGTTGATGTTCAGTCTTGTCATCTCATGCTTTACCACAACCAGCTTGCCTTGATTCATAGATCTTACATTCCAGGTTTCTATGGAGTATAGATCTTTACAATATCAGACTCTCCTTTCACCACCACAAACATCTGTAACTGAGTGTCCTTTCGGCTTTGACCCAGTTGCTTCATTCTTTCTGACACTACTAGTACTAGCCGTCTTCTCTTCCCCAGTAGCATATTGGACTCCTTCTGACCTGAGGGGCTCAACTTCTGCCGTCGTATCTTTTTGCCTTTGGTACTGTCCATGGGGTTTTCATGGCAAGGATACTGGAGTGGGTTGCCATTTCCTTCCCCAGTGGATCATGTTTTGTCAGAGCTCTCTGCAATGACCTGTCCATCATGGGTGGCCCTGCATGGCATAGCTCATAGCTTCATTGAGCTACACAAGCCCCTTTGCCACAACAAGGCAGTGATCCATGAAGGGGTCAGTGGTACTCTAAGTATGTCTAAGTCTCAATTCCGCCCAAGAATAATACCAGCTTATCTTCAGAACAAGGAATTTTATATCTCAGTTGTAAAATATGAAAGGTGGTGATTTCTTGACCACTACTAATTTCAGTGGGAGATATCATAGCATCAGTTGATTTGTGCAGATAACAATCAGAGAGCCTTTAAAGTGCTTTGCTGTGGCTGGATCAAGCCATGATTTTAAATAATTTACCATTTGCTGTCCAAAACAGCTTTCTGAAGGTGCCTACCCTTCTTTGACTAATAGTGACTGACTCTGTTTGAGTCATGCTGGGAATATATGTAAGTGTTAAGGGAAGGGCAACTTTTAGAGTTCCAGGGTCCAGTTTCAACTCCCTCATCCTTCCAGAGGGTGTGCATTGTTTTGTTTTTTTAATAAGTTTTATTCTTAATAAACCTCACAAAAAGGAACTAAAAAGTCATCAATCATCAAAACATCAGACCTACTGGGTCAGCCCCCCCACATTTTTTTCTTTTTATATTAAACTATGAACATATTTAACTCTATGCATAGTCCCGTTTCTCTAGCCAATAATAAAAAGAGTCCCAGGTTTGATAGAAGTCTGCATCTTCTTTCTCCTTCAAAGTCAATCTGTCCATTTCGGCACAGTCCAAGATCTTTTTTAGAATCAGTTCGTCGGTAAGTGGCTCTTCACTCTTCTAATGTTAGGCAAATGCAATCCTCACCACAGTAGTTACATGCAGAATCAAATACATTGCTTGTTTACCAACATCATCAGGTACAATGCCTAATAAGAAAACTTCAGGTTTAATGTTAGAGGTTTTTGTAACATTTCCTCAAGCCATTTGTGTATTTTAATCCAATACTTTTTTGCCCTATCACAGGTCCACCACATATGATAAAAAGTACCCCATTTGTGTTTACATTTCCAGCACCCATTTGACGTATTTGGAACATCTTAGCTAACCTATTTGGTGACAAATACCATCTATAATCATTTTATACAGGTTTTCTTTGTATGAGGTTGCTAATGTTACTTTAATATTTCTTTCCCACAGCTTTTGCCATTTCTCAAACTCAATATTATATCCAAAATTTGTGCCCACATTATCATAGTTTCCTTAACCTGTTTATCTTCCATTCTCCTATCCAAAAGAAAATTATTTATTTATTTATTTACAAATTTATATGCCGCCCCCTTGCCAAGAAGCCTCAGGGCAGCTAACAACAGCAAATAAATACATTAAAAAACACAACAATTACACTACTTAAAACTGGCCCCTCTTAAAATCGAACTATTAAAAATACAATAAATATAACAAATATAACAAAATAAATTAACAATTAAAATAACTCTTAAATAAAAAGGTCTTCGCCAGGCACCGAAAAACAAATAATGACAGCGCCAGGCAAGCCTCTCTGGGGAGCGCATTGATAGGTGGAATTATACAATCTTTTAATCATTATCTCATCTGATTTAAGAATCATGTGGTCAAATGCTGTTAACTCCTTTTAAAATCCCCACATTCTATAGTCTTTAGCATATCTCGATTGCATTTGAACCTTGGCCACCAAGAAATATTAATTCCTTGTTCTTGTATTTCTTGATTCAATTTCAATCCTCCATCATTATCCAGAATATCATCATATCTCACAATCATATCAAAATTCAGTGCATTTGGATATACAAGAGCTTCCATAGGCGAAAGCCATCATGGTAATTTAGTGTACGGTTTTATCTTTAACTTTTCCCACACCGCCATTAATTATTTCTTAATATAATGATTTAAGAAACAACCATGTACCTTACACTTTTCATACCAATATAAGTGTGCCAACCCATTTGCAAATCATGCCCTTCAAGATACAAAATTCTCTTATTTCTCAAAGTTATCCATTCTTTTAGCCACATTAAAACAGAAGCTTGATAATACAACATCCAGTCAGGAAGATCAAAACTCCCATTCCCTTTAGCCTCCTGGAGAATTTTAATTTAATCCTTGGTTTCTTCTTTTTCCATATAAATCTCGAGATGTGCGTATTTAAATTGTCAAATAATTTTTTGTCAATTTTTATGGAAATCGTTTGGAATAAAATAAAAGTTTTGGTAATATATTCATTTTAACAAGGATAATTGCAAATTAGCCCATTTTCCAAGTCACTCTTAATTTCCTTAAATAGTTTATCATAATTATCTTCTTTCAATGTAGTGCATTTAGCTGTAAGGAAAATTCCCAAATATTTAACCTTTTTAGCAATTTGAAGATCTACTTGTTCCATCAGAATTTTTCTCTGCTCCAGTGTAAGATTTTTTTACTAACAATTTCGTCTTGTCTCTGTTTATTTTTTCAACCCAGTAACCGCACCATATTCTTCAATCCATTGTAAAAGTTTGGACAGTGTTACCAAGGGTTCTTCAATAATAAAAGTAAGTCATCTGCAAATGCTTGCAAATGCCACTGCTGCTGAGGAAGACCGTGAGGCACACTACCGGACCCGGGGACAGCTGATGCCGCTGCCAATGGCCGTCGCTGGACCTGCCCAGGGCCAGAGGCCGCTGCTGCCGAGGACGCCATCTTGTCAACCAGTGAGTTATCCGCAGCTGCCCTTGCCCCTATCCCCACCAGTGTGGGTGAGAACTATGCCAGATTGGGGGCGGAGTGTGGAATTGAGCAGCCGGCATAACTCGTCGGACGTGGCCGGGCCAGAGTCAGAACTGGGCCCCCTCCCTTCGACCATATGCCGCTGCCACCACGCTGCCACTGCCGAAAAAGACTTCATGGCCTCCATGGCGGCCATGGGGCTGCCTCAACGTGTCATTGGCCTGACCCATGAATGTGGACACACTCTGGACCTGGTTTTCTCGACGGGGCAGGAAGAGGGGGATCTGAGGGTGAGAAATTTATGTCTGACTCACCTGTCATGGTCAGATCACTTCCTCGTGAGGTTTGAGTTCGAGAGTGGCCTTTCCTCAGTAAGGGTGCAGACCCAATTGTGTTGGTCCGCCCTCAGAGCCAGATGGATCCAGATGGATTCTTGAAGGCCCTGGGGAAATTTCCGGTTGACAAGGCTCCTGTCGATGCTCTGGTTGAACTATGAATGGGGAAATGACCAGGGCTATTGACACAATCGCTCCTAAGCATCCTCTCTTGCCGGGCAGAGTCCGTTCATCCCCCTGATACACATCTGAATTACAGGCGATGAAGTGGGCTGGGAGACGTCTAAAGTGTAGGTGGAGGAAATCACGGGATGAATCTGATCGAACACACTTGAGAGCTCATTATTGAGCCTATGCTGTGGCGGTGAGGGTGGCAAAAAAGAAATTCTTCTTCACTTCCATTGCCTCCTCACAATGCCGTCCAGTGGAGCTCTTTCGGGTGGTACAAGGGCTGGTTCATCCAGGCCCTAAGAAAGACCCTGTACTGCCCTCGATGGCATGCTGTGATGACTTTGCCAAGCATTTTAAGGAGAAAATTGCTCAGATTTGTCACAAGCTGGACTCCACTAGTGACTCAGAGCCTCCAGGGGAGGAGCCAATGTTGCCGTCTGGTCCAAAATTGATGGATGAGTTCCAGTTATTGCGACCTGATGATGTGGACAAGGTGCTTGGACAAGTACATCCCATCACCTGCTTATTGGACCCTTGACCATCTTGGCTACTTAACAAAGTCAAGCACGGGATAGGGACCTGGATCCTTGAGGTTGTCAACGCCTCTCTGAGGAATGGCCGGGTACCTGCCCCTTTAAAGGAGGCAATAGTCTGGCCAGTCCTAAAGAAGGCATCCCTGGACCCAGAGATGGCCACCAATTATAGACTGGTGGCCAACATCCCATTTCTGGGCAAGGTGTTAGAGCGGGTGGTGGCAGGACAACTCCAGGCACTCTTGGATGAAACTGATTATCTGGACCCATTTCAGTCCGGCTTCAGACCCAGGTATGGTACTGAATCTGCCTTTGTCGCCCTGTACAATGACCTGTGCAGGGAGACAGACAGGGGGAGTGTGTCCCTGTTGGTTCTCCTGGACTTCTCAGCAGCTTTCGATACCATCGACCATGGTATCCTTCTGGATAGGCTAGCGGGACTGGGGTAGGAGGCACTGCTTTGCAGTGGTTCTGCTCCTATCTCAATGGCTGATTCCAGAAGGTGGTGCTGGGGGACTATGGCTCTGTGCCATGGCAGCTATGCCATGGAGTTCTGCAGGGATCCATTTTGTCCCGCCTGCTATGTTAACATCTACATGAAACCGCTGGGAGAGGTCATTAGGAGGTGTGGGCTGCAGAATCATCAGTACGCTGATGATCCCCAGCACTACCTCTTGTTTTCAACCAATCCAGGTGAGGCAGTGGCTGTACTGAACTGGTGCCTGGCCAAGGTAATGGGCTGGATGAGGGCCAAAACACTGAACCTCAATCCAGACAAGACGGAGATCCTGTTGGTAGGCGGGCTGGGCTTCGGGGTGGGGGACTTTGACCTTGTCCTGAATGGGGTTGCACTCCCTCTTAAGGACAGGGTCCACAGCTTGGGAGTGCTCCTTGACCCAGAACTATCATTGGAAGCTCAAGTAACAGTGGTGGCGAGGAGCGCTTTCCTTCAGCTTCGGCTAATCCATCAGCTGCATTCCTATCTGGAGGATGATTGCCTGGTGACAGTGACAAACGCATTGGTTACTTCCTGATTAGACTTCTGTAACACGCTCTACGTGGGGCTGCCCTTGAAGACGGTCCAGATACTTCAGTTGGTGCAAAACAGAGCTGCCAGGTTGCTGACAGAGACTGGGCATTGTTCTCATATAACCCCAGTCCTCCCTCAGCTTCACTGGCTCCCCACTGAAGTCCGGGCCCAATTCAAGGTGCAGGTTATCACCTACAAAGCCCTTAACAGCTTGGGACCTGGTTACCTAAAGGAGCGCTTGCGTCCATATGTGCCCTCCCTCCCCTTGAGATTGGCAGCAGAGGCCCTTCTCTGGGAGCCCTCCGTGAAAGATATTAGGAGGGTGAGTACCCGGAGGAGGGCTTTCTCTGCAGTGGTGCCCAACTTATGGAACGCGCTCCCCAGAGAGGTCTGCCTGGCACCGTCGTTATTTGCTCTTCGGTGCCAGGCCAAGACCTTTTTATCTAAACATTATTTTAATTGTTGATTTTATTTATTGATTTTAAAATTTTTTTTGCCAGGATGTCTCCAGTATTTTATGTATTTCTATTGATTGTATTTATTTATGGATTGGAAGCCGCCCCGAGGCTTATGCGAATGGGGCGGCATAATTTTTCCAAATAAATAAATAAATAAATAAATAAAATTTATAGCTTTCATCTCTAATTCTAGTGTCTTTAATATCCATATAATCTCTGATATTTCTATTTAACACTTCTAAGATCAATATAAACAGCAGTGGTGGTAACGGGCATCCTTGTCTTGTGCCCTTTTGTATGGCTATAGTGTTTGTAAATTCTCCATTAATTATAATCCTAGCAGACTGTTTTTGATAGAAGCTTAATATCGCATAGATAATTTTTTCACCAAACTCCATATGAACTAGTTGTTGCTTCATAAATTGCCAATTGACATTGTCAAAGGCCTTCTGTGCGTCCATGAATAATAACGCCATTGATTTTTCAGAGTGCGCCTTATAATACTCTAAAATGTCCAAGATGATTCTCATATTATTCCTCATTTGTCTTTTAGGTAAAAAGCCATTTTGGTCTGGATGTATAAAGTCCATTAGATATCTCTTCAGTCTTTCTGCCATTACAGAGGCAAACATTTTGTAATCCACATTTAATAGTGATATATGTAGGTTTATAGTTCTGGATCTGTGTCAAGTCCATATCTTCTTTCGGTATTAATGTAATATTTGGCTCTGTCCAAGTATTTGGTATTTTAGCATCTAGCAACACCGCATTACATATATCCTTTAGAGGCATAGACAGGATAACTTCAAAAGTTCAATAGAACTCTGCTGGTAACCCATCCGGGCCTGGGGTTTTGTCATTCTTTTGTCTCTTGATTGCCTCAGTTACTTCTGTCATTGTTACTTCTTCATTTAATGCTTTTTGGTATTTCTCCGGTAGCTTTGGTAGATTTCCCTTTCGGATATACTCATTAACTTTCTTAGTTGAGGTCTCTTTACTCTGGTACAGCTTTGCAAAGAAGTCTTCCACTATTTTCTTAATTTGTGTACTTTGTACTTGCAGTCATCCTTCTCCATCCTTCAATTTATATATTAGTCTCTTCTCTCCTTCTTTATAAGCTAACCATCTCCCTGGTTTATTAGTTTTTTTGAAAAAAATTCTGTTTAGTCAATTTCATTTGCTTGGTAAGTTCATTTGTATCCAAGAGGTTCAGTTTATGTTTTAGAATATTCATTTGTATCTTAAGGTCTTTTTTGCATGGATCTTCCTGTAGCTCCTGTTCAAGCTTCGTCAATTCCTCTACTAATTTGGATTGTTCCTGCTTTCTCATTTTATTTATTTTGCTGAGTATGTTATTATCAGCCCTCTGACATAGACTTGAGCTGTATTGCAAACATTTTGCAAAGAGGTTTCTTCAATTTTATTGATTTGAAAAAATAGTTTCATTTCTTTATCTCTTCTTTGAACTTTTTATTTTAATAAGGCTTTAACACCCATCTGGGCGTTTTTACTATCCCTTTCAATGTCATAGTTACAGGATTATGATCTGCCCAGGCAGTTGTCTCTATTTCAGCTTCTAACAGATCTGGTACTAAGTCTGGGGTTATCCAAATCATATCAATTCTGGACCACGACCTATGTCTATTTGAATAGAAAGTATACTTAGCAGAGGTTAGGTTTTTATGTCTCCAAACGTCTGTCAATCTAAATTCTTCAATTATATTAAAGTAAGACTTTGGAAGTATCTTCCTGCCTTTTTTCTCCTTAGTCTTTTTTTTGTCCACAACTGCGTTGAAGTCTCCCATTAAGCATAAAGTCTAATAATCCAATTGCAAGTGTAAAGTATGTAGTTTTTGGTAGAACATTTCCTGGTGATCATTTGGAGCATAGATTGCCACCAAAATCACCTTTTTAAATTTCATTGTAACTTCAACCATCAGAATCCTACCATCTTCATCAGCTAACATATATTTGGGATCTAATTTTTCCTTGATGTATAATGCTAAACCTCTTTTCTTTTGAAGAGCAGAGGATATAAATAGCTTTCCAAGCTTTGGGCATTCTAAGAGCTTACTATGTTGTTTCTTAATGTATGTTTCTTGTAGACAAATTATATCTAGCTTCAATTTTGGAGTTGAGAGAAGGTCCTTCTCCTCTTAGAGGGTCTGTTTAGTCCATTTACATTTAAAGAGAGCAATTGAATTCTTCCTTCCATTTTGAGAGCCATATTTGAAAAGTATATATTTATCTACTTATGCTTAGCCTTTACACTGCTACTTTTTCTCTTTTCTTTTGGTTCCGATGTCTGTTCGTCTTCTTGTAAGTCTGTATTTGCTATTTGTCCTTCCTCAGAGTGATATGTGTTACTTCCATTGCTTCAGCGCCTTTCCCTCCTTCTTTTTGTATTTCCGATTCTTCCTCTTCAAATGAGCGTCTGAATTTTTCATAGAACTCTTGTGCCTTGAAAATTGAATCCAGCTTATATCTTGTAGAGTTCCAGGTGAAGAATATTCCTTCTGGCGTTAACCACCTAAACATAATCCCCTTCTTTGTCAGCTTCATGGTAAGAAATAGATATTTCTTTCATCCTTCTCTGATCCTCCATGGTATTTGTTTCAGAACAGTCACCTAGTGGTGATTGTCAATTTTTAAAGGGTTATCATGTACAGCCCAGAGGTTGTGCATTGTTTGAAGGCTGAATTTGTCCTTTTAGCTTTTGGTGAAATTTGAAATGGAAATTTTGTGGTTGTCACAACGAATTTTGGTTTTGCTGCTGTCACTATCAAACCCTGATATAAGGAATGGATTGAATTAAGCCCTCCAACTCTGGCAGTGGTAATAAAATTTATAACAACAGATAGATAGATCCTTGAACCTTCATATATGTGAGAAAAGAACAATCAAGAGCCCTGTTTCCATATTAAAGTTTCTATGAGGCCCAAATCCATTGCTTTGTCATCTATCCAGCTAAGAAGAATATGGGGAAGCTAGAGTGGAGCAGAAACTAGTGTAGACTGTGGTTTTTTGCTTTGCTTTCTCAATGAGAACATGGGATAAGAAGTAGGCCAAATCTTGCTATTGAAGATTAAAGGGTGTGTGGAAAGAGACCAGTTGTGCAAGCTATTATGTGGCTGAAAATAAAGGTATTGCATTTCTGTTGTACACAATGAAACACTCTGGGACAAATGAAGTGTTGAAGCGGGATTTATAATTCATTGAGTAATAGGATTTTGTACTGTTTGGCAGGATTAGGCACGCTGAAAGGGAAAAAACCTCTGTTTTTCAGGCTGACAACACACAGAGCTCTCCATTGTTAGTTTAACCAATTTGTAGGATTACTCCATAACTGAAATCTTGTGCTCCCCCCAGCTGCACTCTGCTGCAGGAATGGTGATACTTGAATAAGTCCACATTTCCTTCTCACTCTTTCATAAATCGTACCACGTGACCTGAAGAGCCCTGCCAATGGGTCAGCCAAGGGCAGGCACAGAAACCAATTAAAACATTCTCGTCTTAGGGACCTGACCTTCATGACCTGAACCCTCCAGCTTTTGCAAGAGCAGCCTACTGTGTACTTGGTGTCAGCAGCTTTTCACTAAAGCACCAGTTCTTTTGTGGCATAAAACATGAGAGGCAGACAATAAGATTGGACCCCTTATAAAAATGGGTGCAGTGGGAAATTTCCTTAGCTAAGAAATGAAGCCAGATATCATGTAAAGATTACTTTACAGAAATTAAAAATAGTACACAGCTTTACTGTCTTTTCCTCTATGCCTGCACAAGCTTTCACTTATTCATGAAAAGGTAGTTTTTTCCAACTACAGGTTTCATTTCCTTGAGAGCACATGAACTAACTGTATATGAAAAAGCAAGATTTTGGTGAGGAAAAAGCATGCAACATTCTCACTGAATAATATATGTATCCAACTAAGAATACATATATGCATGAAAAATCTACTTCCCTTCTAATGGCTGTATACTAACTAGGGAGACTTGCAGCATTTAAAAAACACAATACTGTATCATACAATACAATGTGAAGTACAATAAAATACAAGTCCTTTCATTCAGTAACAAGAGGTGAAGCTTTCTTGTGTTTCCTTATAAGAAGCTCCAGTGGAAACTATTAGATTCACAGCCTCTTTTGGTATTTATTATTATTAATTTATTAAAAACTTTTATATGCCTTCCTATTATATGAATATCTCATGTGTGGCAAACAAATAGAAAGCAGAGGGGTGTATCTTGAGTTTGACAGAGGTGGCCAGGGGATATCTAACTACCTTAAATGAGCTTAAGTCCCGAGACCCAGATGAATTGCTTCCTGGGGTGTTGAAAGATCTGGTGCATCAACTTGTGGAACTTCTACCATTTATCTTCGAGAAACATTGGAGAATGAGTAAAATGCTGGAAGGCTACAGGAAAGCCAATGTTGTTACTATTTTCTAAAGGAAAATCCAGGGAATTATAAACCAGTCAATCTTATGTCAGTACCTGGGAAAATTCTAGAGAAGAAGGGTATGCAGTCAAGTAGGTTGGGCTGAGAGTTTGTGACTGACTCCATGGCCTAGAGGGAACTAGTATCCAGAACGCCTGAGTTCCTTTCCCACACTTCTCCTTAGAATCCCCAATAATATTTAATATGTTATGTTCACTACAAGATCTTATAGAATGATAGAATAGTAGAGTTGGAAGGGGCAATGAAGGCCATCAAGTCCAATCTCCTGTTGTTCCAGGACACCAAGTTACACCATCCCACTGTCTGTACAAACTTTCCAATGCTCTAGGCTACTTCAATTGACCACTCCCATTGGACTTAACATCAACAACTGACACATAGGTTGCAGTCCCTGTAAGACACCAGAAATGAGGATCTCAAAGGATTCCTGCATTATGTGTGAAGACCAACTTTCAACTAAACAAGGGACATATCAGGAGATAAAATTTTCTCTTGGTGCAGAGGCTGAAAAATGGTAAAATGGAGAACACTTTGCCATTGTTCTCAGGACCCAAGCAAGAATGCATACAGTCAGGAAAGCTGTTGGGATAGGCACCAAAAGGGCCACATATCTTCTCATGGTCCTGGAGAAGGTTTAAGGAATTTCCTTCTCAGAACCATCTCCCAGACTGAATAATTTACCATGACCCATAGAATTCAATATGGGTGGTTGGGAATAGTGTCAGTTCCTATCTGTCTATCCCAGACTTGGAGTCTATTTTCTGGCATGCTACTGGAATGTGATGGGACTCCAGGAACTGTCTTTTCTTCCATTACAATTACATATTAGGTAACCCCTCAGCTAGTTTCCTGTAGTGCATTATATGTGAAGCTGCCTTTGAATACAGGTTGGAAATTTCAGCTGGTCAAAAACAGAGCAGCAAGATTGCTAATGAGGATTGTACAATGTTATCCTATTTCCATCAGCACTGGCTGCCATCCCATAATCAGGTCTAGTTCACAATTCTGGTAATAAAATTTAGAGCCCTGAACAGATTCAGGCCAGGTTACTTATTTTAGTATATTGTATATATTTTACCTTCCTGTGCTTATAAAACCATTAAGAGACACTTCGATATTTACTTCTGGTTAGTTGCAAAGTTGTGTCCGACCCATCGTGACCTCACGGACAACATTCCTCAAGGCCTTCCTGTCCTCCACCATCCCCCAGAGTCCACTTAAGCTCACACCAACTGCTTCAGTGAATCCATCTAGCCACCTCATTCTCTGCCATCCCCTTCTTCTTTTGCCATCTATTGTTCCCAGCATTGGGCTCTTCTCCAGGGAGTCCTTCCTTCTCACTAGCTGGCAAAAATATTTGAGTTTCATCTTCAGTATCTGGTCTTCTAAAGAACAGTCAGGGTTGATCTCCTCTAGGACTGACTGGTTTGATCCCCTTGTAGTCCAAGGCACTCGCAGGAGTCTCCTCCAGCACCACAATTCAAAATCCTCAATTCTTCAGCACTCAGCCTTCTTTATGTCCAACTTTCACAGCCGTACATTGCAACTGGGAAAACCATAGCCTTGACTAGCCACACATTTGTTGGCAGTGTGATGTCTCTGCTTTTCAGTATGCTGTCTAGATTTGCCATAGCTTTCCTCCCCAGGAGCAAGCGTCTTTTAATTTCTTGGCTGCAGTCACCGTCTGCGGTGATCTTGGAGCCCAGGAAAATAGAATTTGTCTCTACCCCCATTTCTTCCCCATCAATTTGCCTGGAAGTGATAGGACCAGATGCCATGATCTTAGTTTTCATAATCTCAAGTTTCAAACGAACTTTTGTGCTCTCCTCCTTCATCCGCATCGAGAGGCTCTTTAGTTCCTCTTCACTTTCTGCCATTAGAGTGGTATCATCTGCATATCTGAGGTTGCTGATATTTCTCCCAGCAATCTTAATTCCAACTGGAGATTCATCTAGCTCTGACTTTCTCATGATGTGCTCTGCATATAAGTTAAATAGGCAGAACGACAGTATACAGCCTTGCCATACCCCTTTCTCAATTTTGAACTAATCAATGGTTCCATGTCCAGATCTCACTGTTGCTTCTTGACCTGCATACAGGTTTCTCAAGAGACAAATAACATGGTCTGGTACTCCCATCTCTTTAAGAACTTGCCACAATTTGTTGTGATCCACACAATCAAAGGCTGTAGCATAGTCAATGAAGCAGAAGTAGATGTTTTCCTGGAACTCCCTAGCTTTCCCCATGATCCAGAATATGTTGGCAATTTGATCTCTAGTTCCTCTGCAAAATCCTGCCTGTACTTCTGGTAGTTCTTGGTCCACATACTGCTGCAGCCTAGCTTGTAGGATTTTGAGCATCACTTTGCTAGCATGTGAAATGAGGGCAATGGTGCGGTAGTTTGAACATTCTTTGGCATTGCCCTTCTTTGGGATCAGAATGTAAACTGACCTTTTCCAATCCTGTGGCCACTGTTGTGTTTTCCAAATTTGCTGGCATATCGACTGTAGCACTTTTACTGCATCGTCTTTTAGGATTTTGAATAGCTCAGCTGCAATACTGTCTCCTGCACTAGCTTTGTTGTTGCTCAGACCTCCTAAGGCCCATTTGACTTCACATTCCAGGATGTCTGGCTCAAGGTCAGCGACCACTCCATCATGATTATCAGGGATGTTAAGCTCTTTCTTGTATAGTTCTTCTGTGTAATCTTGTCACCTTTTCTTAATCTCTTCTGCCTCTTTTTGTTCCCTGCCATTTTGGTCCTTTATCATGGCCATCTTTGCCTGAAACGTTCCCTTCATAGCTCTAATTTTCTTGAAGAGATCTCTGGTCCTCCCTATTCTATTGTTTTCTTCTATTTCTTCACACTGTTCATTTTAAGAAGGCATTCTTGTCTCTTCTAGCTATTCTCTGGAATTCTGCATTCAATTTGGTGTATCTTTCTCATTCTCCCTTGCCTTTCACTTCCCTTTTTTCCTCAGCTTTTATTTATTTATTGATTTATTTAACATATTTGTATGCCGCCCCCTTGCAAACAAGCCTCGGGGCAGCTAACAACAATTAAAAAATACAATCTAAGACCAATACACTATTTAAAACTGGCCCATCTCAGAATCTAATATAAAAATAGAAATATATAAATATAACAATAATAAAATATAAAATTAATAACTAGTAATTAAAATATTTCTTAAATAAAAAGGTCTTTGCCTGGCACCAAAAAGCAAATAAAGATGGTGCCAGGCAAGCCTCTCTGGGGAGCGCATTCCATAGGTGGGGCGCCACCGCAGAGAAAGCCCTCCTCCGGGTACTCACCCTCCTTATTTCTCTCACAGAGGTTTCCCAGAGGAGGGCATCAGCTGCCGATCATAGGGGGCAGGAGGGCATATATGGAAAGCTATCTGTAAAGCTTCCTCAGACAGCCAGTTTGCTTTCTTGCATTTCTTTTTCTTTGGGTTGGTTTTAGCTGCTACCTCTTGTACAATGTTGTGAACCTCCTTCCATAGTTCTTCAGGCACTCTGTCTATCAGATCTAATTCCTTAAATCTTTTTGTCACCTCTACTGTATATTCATCAGGGATATGATTTAGGTCATACCTGAATGGCCTAGTATTTTTCCCTACTTTCTTCAATTTAAGCCTAAATTTTGCAACAAGGAGCTCATTATCTGGGCCACAGTCAGCTCCTGGTCTTGTTTTTACTGACTGTATAGAGCTTCTCCATCTTTGGCTGCAGAGCACATAATCAATCTGATTTCTGTGTTGACCGTCTGGTGATGTCCATGTGCAGAGTCGTCTCTTGGGTTGTTGGAAAAGAGTGTTCGCTATGACCATCATATTCTCTTGACAAAATTCTACCAGCCTGTGCCCTGCTTCGTTTTGTACTCCAAGGCCAAGCTTACCTGTTGTTCTGGTTATCTTTTGGCTTCCTACTTTAGCATTCCAATCCCCCATTATGATAAGGACATCATTTTTTTGGTGTTAATTCTAGAAGGTGTTGTAGGCCTTCATAGAACCGGTCAACTTCAGCCTCTTCTGCACCAGTGGTTGGGGCATAGACTTGGACTACTGTGATGTTGAATGGTTTGCCTTGGAACTGAGATCATTTTGTCATTTTGGAGATTGTATCCCAGTACTGCTTTTCCTACTCTTTTATTGGCTATGAAGGCTACTCCATTTCTTCTGAGGGATTCTTGCCCGCAGTAGTATACCTGATGGTCATCTGAATTAAATTCACCCATGCCTGTCCATTTGAGTTCACTGATTCCTAAGAGGTCGATGTTCAGTCTTGTCTTCTTTTGTTTGACCATGTCCAGCTTGCCTTGATTCATGGATCTTACATTCCGGGTTCCTATGGAGTATCAGATCTTTATAACATCAGACTCTCCTTTCACCACCAGATACATCCGCAACTGAGTGTCCTTTCAGCTTTGTCCCAGTTGCTTCATTCTTTCTGGTGCTACTAGTACTAGACCTCTGCTCTTCCTCAGTAGCATATTGGACATCTTCCGACCTGAGGGGCTCATCTTCCAGCAGTGCCTTTTGGTACTGTCCATGGGGTTTTCATGGCAAAGATACTGGAATGGGTTGCCTTTACCTTCTCCAGTGGAACACGTTTTGTCAGAGCTCTCTGCTATGACCTTTCCATCTTGGGTGGTCCTGCACGGCATATCTCATAGCTTCATTGAACTCTGCAAGCCCCTTCGCCATGACAAGGCAGTGATCCATGAAGGGGCTATATTTGCTAAATCATCTTAAACACAATACAGCAGTGTAATAATGATAATAATACAGTAGTAATGACAGATGCAGAAACACACTGGCTAGGGTATGCTCAAGCTGAAGCTATGGAACAAAAAGCCATGAACACTGTAGCTCTTGGGAACTAGGCTGTTACTGCTGATGTGTTGCTAAATGCATCACATAACTACCTTGAGATGCATGGTTCTTAGAGATAGCCTCAACTATTTCTAACAAAAAGCCATGAATTTCTAGGAACTGCATGGCCACTGATGACATGTTGCCAAACATGTATTGTAGTTCTCTAGAGATATTCATGGTTTTTTTCTAGAGTTAGTCATATAGGGTTTACACATTTGTAAGGACAGGGTTGTTCATAAGCCAGATGTTTGTAACACAGGGACTACCTGTACTTCAGTTCAGTTAATGCAAGCATACAATTGTTAACCTTCACATCATGGGGCAGCATAGAAATGGAATGAAATAAATAAAGAAATAAACTGCCATTTATCTCAGTATATTAATAATAATGCATGTGAAAGTGTGCCTACAGAGTCCACTTTCCTCCTAAAAAGCAGCTTATTAATTTAAACTAATACAGGTTTAGAAAGCTACATAGCAGTAGTCAGATTCTTCCATTTTACATAAGCTGTAAGCCTGAAGTAGGATGAAAGTGAATGAAATAGCTAACCATGCTAATCACTGTTGTGCACCAGAATAATCCTCTGTCAATTGGTCATTAGCACAGAGTGAGTAAATAGAGGGGGGAGTCTACTCATCTTAGAAAATAGGCCATTAGTTACTATTTAGAGTTGTACATAAACACATAATTAGTTAAATTGTAACATATTATTTCAAAAAGGTAAATAAGGAAATGCTACACATGTCATCACACTTCTCAGCAATCAGTTCACAATACTGATAATAATATGAACATGATCTAACAAAACTTCCTATTTCGATAAAAAGCTTGTTTAAAGATAGAACCCAGAATTACAAGTGATGGTATTTCCATCTGGCTTTTCTCCTGTCTGCCACTGCCATCTGTCTATTACTATGCCCTGAGATTATGCTGTTGTGCATTTCCCCACCACCACCTAGCCAGCAGCATTTCTCTGCCCTCACCACTCAAATGAAAGTGGGCCTCAGCGCTGGCCATCAGGCAACTGCCAAGTGGAGATGCAGACAAAATAAAAGCTGTTCTTGCCAAGGCCAAAAGGAGGCCTGGTTTGCCCTGGGAAACTTTACAGTCTCCCCACTGGGAGGGAACAAATGGACTGCTTAAGCATGAAAACACTCTAGAGCCTCTCACAGCCATGGAGCCCTCTGGCCAGCACCCTTGCAGCTTACCATGTGGGGCAGCAGCACATAGATGCACTTGCTCTGGCTCTAGTCCAGGCAGTTGGAAATGTGACCTGGTATTGTCATGCTACGTGTCTTCTAGGCCTGGTCCACTGTGCTTGCTTTTATGCTAGCATCCTTTAACACCATTAAAGTAATTGCTTTTTTTCTTTTTTTAGAATTAGCTAACAGCATAATTAAAAAAGAAGTCTCACATGTCACTTTATCAAAGGAAATCCCACTTATAGAAGTGAAACTAACAATAAGGGACAAGTAAGAGAACCTGCTTAAGGACTGATTAAGAAAGGCTTTTCATCACTAATCATTATCAACAATAAAGGGGGCTAAACATGGAAACAAAAAGCTTTTCACTAAGAGAAGAGGAAACCTGAAAAAACAGTGTCATACAGTCACAGAGCTGGAAGGACAATGGAGGCCATGTGGTCCAACCCCCTGCTTGGTGCAGGAAATGGGCACAACCTTCCTGAAAAGTAGCTATCCAGCCTGTTTGAATTGCTCTAAGGAAGGTGAATCCATGAAGCAGCCTGTTCCACTGCTGAACAGCTCTTTTTATTGGAGAGTTTCTCCTAAAGTTTAGCCAAAATCTGCCTTTTCTTACAATTTCACTTCACCTGCTCACACTGGATAGGCTGGTGCTACAACAGCATTTTATTATTAAACCCCACCCCCCAAACAATCTTGGAATTGTTGTAGATCTCAAGCTGAATATAAGTCAACAATGTGATATGGCTGCAAAAAAGGCAAATGCTATTTTAAGTTGTATTAATAGAATTATCACTTCTAAATAATGTGATGTATTAGTTCCCCTTTACTCTGCACTGTTTAGGCTTCATCTAGAGTAGTGTGTCTAGTTCTGTGCACCACAGTTGAAGAAAGATGCAGTCAAGCTGGAAACAGGTCAGAGGAGGGCAACAAGGACAATTCAGGATCTGGAAATGAATCAAAGATGTATGGGGAGAGATTGGAAGAACTGGGCATGTTTAGTCTCAAGAAAAGAAGACCGAGGGTATGATATGACTGAGGGCATCATCTATAAAAAGTAAGTGAATGAAAGATGACAAGTCCAGAGAAAGGGGACAAGATGGACACAACCGTTGCTACCTGCTCTGGCATAACATAATGATGATATTGCACAGGAAAAGTGACCCTATCCTATGTGATCTCCTTTATCCACAAAATTAGTTGCATTTAACCCTCCCCTCCCTTTACCAGGGCCATTCCTACCATTGGGTAGCAACTGCAAGCACAAGTTGTTCAGTATTGGTGTATTTTTACTACAGAAAAGGGGAAGAGGTATTTAAGGGATTCTCTGCCTCAAGCAGCAAAATCACTTGCCTTCCCTTTGGATCTCTGTAGCTTGATTGATCAGGAAAGTTATTTGCTGTCTTGCCTCACCCAGCCTTGACTATTGCATATATGCATATATATTGCTTCTATGCAATTTATGCGATATTGCATTTATGCTATTACAATTGGTAATTTGCCTGAATATATATAATCTGTGAAAGATGGCTTTTTTTGGATACAAAAGCTTAAAGGACTTCTGGAAGAGTCTTTTTTACATTCTTGATCCCACCCTTGTTTACTGTGTCAATGAGAATAAGAGATTCTTTCTTATTGCCCAACCGAAGATCATTCCAGGGCCTGGAACGTGCAAAGGGTCCCAGCTATTCTTAATCCTAACTGTAACTGGAAGTTTGACTCCAAGCTAACCCCTACCTCTAGCCTGTATGCATTAAGAAAACATACACAAACGAAATACCCTCAGGGTGTTCCTATTGACAGCTCACTCCTTCTACCCAACCAAAGGTAGTTTCAGGCAGCAGAACATGCAGAGTAACCCAGGTTTTCCCATCTCTAACAATAGCCTGAAGCTTAGCTCTAGCCCTAAAACCCAAGTATAATTAACTAACTAACTTAGATTTTTCCTAATCTAGTTTTAAACATTTAGGAATTTACCGTATTTTTTGCTTTATAAGATGCACCTGACCATAAGACGCACCTAGTTTTTAGAGGAAGAAAACAAGAAAAAAAATATTCTGAATCAAATGGTTTACTAAACTATTTAATGAACTATAACAGAATACAGTAATACCGTATTTCAACCTTGTAAAGTGAACAGCAGTCAACAGTGGCATTAAGAACCATCATCACTGTCAGGAGTGGCATAAAAGAATGAAAAGGGACAACGTATCAATAAGCATTTCAGTTATTAAAATATGTAAAACAAGCTGCAGCTACAGTTAATAACATAGCTGCACACAAAGATCTTTTGAAATAAGGATGTTTTAGTATGGGACTGGAATACCATGATGAAAGCACATCCTGGTTAGAATGTGCCAATGATGAAGTCACACAAAAGACCTCATTCTGATAGTCACCTGCCCCACTACAGAAACCTGGAAGAAAGATCCAATAACATCATGCTTTCTCTGCATTCTATCAGCTAATATAAAGATTGCTAATCAATGCAAATGTGTCCAGATAGGTCACCTAGGATTCCATACATTAAAAAAGTAGCTATGTTGGAATTCAAGATGGCGTCGGGACTGAATAGATATGATTAGCTATCTCTGCTAATTACTCTGGTATTTTTCCTGCAGTGGGGTTGAGAGACCTAATCAAACCCTGTAGGGGTGAAGATAGATTACCTGGGCATGTTTTGGCTGGATGTGGGGTGGTGATCCCATATCAGTCAAGAACAATTCAGGTGTCTCAGGTGGACAATACAGGAGGTTTTTTAGCCTCTGCAAGTTCACGGGATCTTATAGATTAGCGTAGAAATTTTCATAAACTGGATAAACATTGGAACTGCTGAGTAAATATTTTTATTAGGCTATCTTTTCTCTGCAACAATCACCCGTGGGAAAGCAGTATTTGGCACGAGGAGCTGAAGAACCCTCTTAATTACCACAGCGGCGAATGAAAATATAGAGACCTCGGAACTTGTGTGTAAGTTAAACTTAAGTTTTTTTTTTATGAGTGTCTCTAGGGTTTAACTTTATTGAAAATATATGGTGCATTGATAGAAGATCAATAGAAGCAGGAAGATTGGACTGGAAAGGAAGAAAAGAGGGGGAAGGGAGACATGGAGGAAGGAATCTTCATTAGTTCGTCTACTTTTCTGGGACCATTGCCAAAATATCTGGCAACTTGCCAATCCTTTGTCTGCTTGTGTTGCTGGAGCCATGAATTCTTTACAGGAATCACTTTCAGCAATTAATCAACTTTTATCAGATTATTAGATCTTCTCAAAAAATATTTTTGGATAAAATAGAAGTTTTGCAAAATCTTCAGGAAAAAGGACTTGACAGACTTAAGAATCTGTTCAGACCACTGGGAATGAGCAAAGTAGAACAGAATATGCAGGAAACGCAACAAGTATGTGGGATTGCAGATAATGGAATAAAATTAACAGAATCAATAAACAACATCCCACCAAGCCTGTTTGCTACGGTGAAGAAGCAGCAACTTCTGAACCTTCAAGCAATTGTGATGGAATTTGAGATTGTGAAAATGGGAGCTTTTTAACATAAGATACAGATACTACGAGTGATTAATGATTTCCAGAGGATGAAGAAAGGAGTGAAGGTCTTATTGCAATTAATCCAGTCATTGCGAATGATGCCACGGATACTGAGATGGTCTGGTAGAGCGGTGAAACAGAAGAAATCTTTGTCTTAATGATATAAATGGCCTGATAGGTTTATTGTGGTATGGAATGGCTAAGATAGATGATTTTAATGGTGGAAGCACATCCATTTTTAAATCTGTGGAAAAGGATTCCTTTCCTCCCTTCTTTTTCCTTTTTTTTTGTCTCTTCCTTTGCTTTCTTTTTCACACTTTAAAGTTTAAAGATGAATAACTAAGAACATGAACTTCCCTTTTATTTTCAATGGCCTGATATGTTCACCATGGTATGGAGTGGCTAAGATATATGATTTTAATGAGTGAAGTTCACTTATTTTTAAATGTGTGGAATTAGGAAATGATGTAGGTTTTAAGGGAAGATGAAGGATTCTTTTCCTCCTCTCTGCTTTTTTCTGTCTCGTCTTTTTGCCCTCTCTTTCTTATCTTGTCTTAGATGAATGACTAAGAGCTAAGCTGTATGACTTTTTGGTTTGTGAAATGTTAGAATATAAATGACTATTATGGGAGTAAGGTGAACTGTGCTAAACAGAACTAAGCGTGAACATGAGATTTCTTTCTATTTTACTTTCATTTCTTGGTAGACAGTAGATTGGAATACTGGGAAGCAAAAAAATTTACTTGATTGTATTTGTAATCATTATTTTCTATTACATTAGCTTAAAGAAAACCTGTTTAAAGAACATAATAGAAAATTGCTGTTGTTAAATTGGGTAGATAAGATGTCTTTAAAGAAGATGAATGGATTTCAGACATGCGAATATGAACCTTCCTTTTATTTTTCTTTCTTTTTTAGTGGATATTAGATTAGAATATTTGTAAGCAAAGAATATATTCGATCATATTTGTAATTATTATAAGGAGAAGTCTATTTTGTTGATTATTAGAAAAATGAAACGATTTGGAACTGTGTAGAATTGGGTAGGCTGAAATGTTTATTAAAAAAGAAAGAAGACACCGACCTTTACAAAACTTGGAGATGAACTGATTCTATCACAGAAGGAGAAAGAAGATAGCAACTTCTATCAAATTTTGGACTTTTGTTTATTATTGGCCGGAGACACGGGACTTGGCTTAGATCTAAAAAGATTTTTTTCTTTTTAAATGAATTTGAAATGATCATAGAATGTTAAAAGATCTGTAGTAAGTGGCTGATTCAGTAGTTTCAATGTCTGTGATAATGGATGTTTTACTACTGTTTTGAAAATTAATAAAAAGTAGTAAAAAAAAAGTAGCTATGCTACTAGAAATAGCATGCCACTGCACATATATAGCCCTATATATGCTTATTAGAAGCAAACTCTGTTGATGAAAGTGGTACTCATTCCCAGTAGGTGTCTGTAAGATTGCAGCCCTAAGCAATTTCATGGAACACAAAGATCTATATAAAAAGTTGTTTTATTTTGTTTGAAAAATTTGGACACTGAGTATTTGGGCAACAGCAGATGATGGCAAGAGGAGTAGAAATGAATTGTAAAAGAAGAGTAGCCTACAGTCTTTCTTTCCTTGCAATAAATTGTGTGGATACCATGCACTGGGACTGCATGCCCTGCTACTGTCCCCTAACTGGCATTGCATGCCCTGTCCCTGTCCCCCAGCCTTTTCCAGTCATGCCCTCATGTTGTTCATGTTAGCAGAAGATCCAAAAGGCCAAAACCAGCCAAATATGCAGATTATCTCCACGAACTGGAATCCTGCGCTGACAAGATTTCAGCTCATGTTAATCATCTACATGTGTTCATCAGGCTTCATTTCCATACAAATAACTGCAGTGCTTGAATGGCATGGGGTGGGGCAAGCAGAGGAAAAGACAGTGGGGTGAGCATCTGGCCCCACTTTCTCCATGCAGTGTAAATCATGTGGGGAGAATGATTCCTGCCCAGGGTTCAACAAAGCATAGCCAAGGATGGAGGTTGCAGATTCCAAGAATGGGAGAGAGGCAGGCAAATTAGACCTCAGACCTGCTCCCCACGAGCAGCAGTGTCTATTGTAGACAGGACTCTAAAAGAGAGAAAGAGTGAGATAGCCCACAACTCTGCCTGTTCCAGCTGGTCTGCTTGCCCTCATGGCCATCTCCCACCAGCTACCCTGTGTGGGAAAGGGCCCAGTGATTTTTTCAAAATGTTAATATTGTGTCCACTGTGACTTTATTATTTGAGTATTACTAGCTAGCCACTTTCATAGAATTAGTATTTGAAATATAAAACCTATTACATCTATCTATTTTTATTTATTGCAAATAAAGGATGGTATTTTTAGTAGCCTTGTAACTACAAGTTTTCTTTTTAAAGATCTTCTCCATCACAAGTAGGACACCAACACATGTTAAGTGCAAGAAATGCAGATTTGACATTCTTAGGATTTCAGCTAAGGTAGTTCTGTACAACAAAGCTATAAAACTGAACACTTTTCATACAAAAGAAAAGAAAAGAAAAGAAAAGAAAAGAAAAGAAAAGAAAAGAAAAGAAAAGTCTATACTCTGTAAAATGTCCAATAGCAAATAGCTATGCTTGTGTTTCTCAGATGAAAGCTACCTATTGTTTTAAGCAGAATAGCAAGTCTTCCCAGTGGGGGTGAGCAGTTAAAGCCAGCCGGTTAAAGCCTGCGGCTCCTCCTCCTCCTCCTCCGCACCTCTCCCCCTGAGTGGCACAGCAAGGCAGGTCTTCCCGGTGGGGGTGAGCAGTTCCCAGGCGGGTGGGGGAGAGCAGTCCATCTCTCCATGCAGCGGCTCAGCTCTCACCTGCACTGGAGGAGGGGGGCGGAGCAGGGCGCACCAAGTGCGTGCTGGCCAGGTGGGGCCAGGTGGGGCCGGCAGCGTGCCGGTGGTGGTCTTCTGGGTGGCGGCGGCGGCAGCGTGCAGAGGGGGGGTGGCGCACGGCGGGGGGTGCCACGCGGCAGGGGCGGCGCGGGCGGTGCGGCCGCGGCAGGTCTTCCAGGTGGGGGTGAGTAGTTTTTGGGCAGTGGGGGTGGGCAGTTCCCAGAGTGGGGGGCGGAGCAGGGCATGCCAAGCTCGTGCCAGCCTGGTGGTGCCACGTGGTGCAGGTGGGCGGGCAGCGTCCCAGGCGTCGGGCACACATACACTTGCTCTATAAGACGCACAGACATTTCCCCTTACTTTTGAGGGGGAAAAAAGTGCATCTTATAGAGCGAAAAATACGGTAGTTAACAAACATACTAATCAATTTGTTTATAAAATTGTAAGACCATTGAAAAAATCCTTTAAAGAAAACATAGAAGGTATTAATTTAAATTTATCTCTATTAGGTATGTTTTTCAAAAATTGAAGTTTATATATCACCAACAATTGTATTCTTGTTTCATTCTTGTTATTCTTATTCCTTTATATCCAGATCTGTTGCACCTGTTGAATTGGAGGGGAGCATGGATTTATTGAAAGGAGTAATAAAAGTTTAAAATTCATAAACAATGTAAAATATAGACCTACTCTAAAAGAGGGACCTTATTATAAAGCTTTTCAGATAGCTCAAGCTGTTAAAAGTATAAAAAATGAATAATGACCCAATTGGATTCAGGGAAAAGGATATGGGGATATTAATTTTGTTGTTTTTTACTTATATTTACCCAAACTCCCAAGACATAAAGCTAAAGTATACAATCCTTTAACTAAGTGACTGCATAAATATATTAAAGTCTTAGCTGTCCCCATTACGTTCCATTTTGGAACATCTCAAATTCAGTTTTCAAGATGAATATGCACAATAAATAATGGAAAGAAATTGGGATTTCTAGACTTCAAGATCTATTTTTGTGTGGAAAACCATTTTCAAAAAGACAAAAGTTAAGACTGGTCAAATAATAATTACAATAGGCTGTTAAATGGAACTCAAGCAACCAGCAAAGAAACCAAAGAAATAATACTTTAAATAAAATTTAAAATAAAATCAATTTCCAGTGGAAATGTAAATTAAACTTGGTATGCCACACCGTGAGTAAGCCCACGTGTTTGTCTCCCACTCCTGCCAATTCACGGAGTGTAAACAACCAAGTGTTGGGATCTATTGTTATTCAAATTTTGTGTTCTTACCCAGCCCCAAGTAAGCCTAAATGCATAGTGCTTACCCTCAAGCAGAAGATGGAAATATGCAAGAGGCTTGAGAAATCTGAGAGTTGTGCAGTGTTCATGGAGGAATTTAATGTTGGTTTGTCAATGATCTATGACATTAAGGCTCAGTCTAAGAAGATAGAAGTTTGTCATTATCTTAATTTGCTTTTCATTACTGTATTTCAATATTAATACAGAGTTTATGGTATGGCATGGTATAGTATGGGTGTAGTATTAGTTAGGCCTATTTTTAATAGTAACTCTCAAGCAACCAGAAACTACATTTATCTGGCATCCACCAATCCCCATGGGTGCCGGTTAAATGAGAGTCTACTGTACTTGGTTCCAATTAATGCAGATCAAAAACTCTGCAATATACCTGTATAATATAATTTGCATAAGAGTGCTTAGAAGATTTGAAAACTATTGTATTGAAGAGTTTTTTTTTTTTAAAGGATTAATCTCAGTCTGTTTCCTGACTCCTAGCTCAGCAAAGTAAGAAGAACCCATTGCAGCTGGTCTAGGGCGTATGGAGAGGGCGGGGGGGGGGGGCAGCTCTCACACTTTAAGTCTGCTCAGACAGATTTGTCCGATTCTGAGGAGGGGGCAGAGGGGCAGAACTGGGTGGATTACTTCACAGATTCAAAGCTAGTGAATATTCTCAGGCACAGCTTGAGAATTAGCCCATCCTGGAAAAGGAGGGAAATGGTTCAGAGCTGCAAGAGAAGGAGATGGAGGAGGAATTCCTTGTTCCTGACAGGTGATAACAGGTGAAGTGAGTGGACAATGATGAAGTGTCCAACATTTCCACCATCCAGCCCTTAAATAGCAAGAGTCATCCTGAGGGTGGAGTCAGAATATTCCTGCAAGGGAGCAAAGGAGGGGGCAGTTTCAGTTTGGATTCAACTCTTCCCACAGGCAGATGCTTCTTCCACATCTTGAGGAGAACAATGCAGTGGTGCCTGATACTTTGAACTTAATTCATTTCAAGATGCCAATTGAACTCTGAATTGTTCTGAATCAATTTTTCCCATTAGAAATAATGGAAAGTGAATTAATTCATTCCCAGACCCTAAACAATACCCATTTTGATAAATTTAAACAGCAAATATGGCCTCCTGAAACAAATTAAGTTCGAAGTATCAGGCACCACTCTATTAGAATTTATGTTAGTCATGCCATATTAGTGCATTTATTGTACCTTAGCGAGGAGCGGTTTTATGTATAAAATCAAAAAATAAAATGAAAACTAAGCACTGAAAATGAATGCACTGAAAACTACGAGTGTTACTCACAAGATGTTCACAGTGAGAGATGACTTGAGCACACAACAGATGAAGTTTACACTGTGATTGCATTTTTTCATTTCACATGCAGTTCAAATGTAGAAGCATTGTTCGAACTTCAGAGCAATTTTATCTTGACTTTAATATTCTCACTCTGGATCATTTGAAGTTAAAGTCATTCGAAGTATGAGGCACACTGTACTTTGTTTTATACTGCACTATAACCAGTCAAGCTCTAATGAAAAGATTGTGTTTCCATGTTCCTGTCTAAGTCTGGTGTAGGGGTAAAGAGGGAGGCAGGAACCTGCCCACAACAGGATATACAAAATGAAAAGGAGAAGGTACCTAACAGGTTCCTTGAAAGGAAAAGGGGACAGTAAGGAGCAGAAGGACCAGAAATGTTGCCCCTAGAAGTGCAAAATTCACATTTGACTAGTAGACACTTTTCCTGGAATTAGTGACTTGCTTTTAGATACTTGAGGATGAGGCTGGAGACCAGCCTGCAGAGAAAGAGCAACAGGGAACCCCATGCAAGAGCAAGCAAGAGGTTGAAGTCTGTCAGACAGAGGCAATGAAATCAAGGACTAGGACAAGGAATAGGATGAATGTGCTTGGTCACAGAATAAGAAAAAAATCTATCAGGAGTGCTTTAATCTGAATTCTACAGGGAAGGAAGAAGTATACTTGGAGGTAACAATGGACAAAGGCCTATGTACCACAACAGATAGAGAACCTCTAACAGCACCCAATAATAGTCTTCCAAAAATGAGGAAGGAAGCTAAATTATAATGCATCTGTTCCACAATGTCTATATACTCAGGTCCGAAGTATGGGAAACAAACAGCACAAACTATAACTCTTTATTCAGGAGGATGAATACAACCTGAAAAGTATGACTGAAATTTGGTGGAATGACTCCCATGAATGGAATTCAGCAATTGAAGCATATGTCATACTGTATGTTAAAGATACATCTCCCAGCACAGAAATACAGGGGGTTGAGCATAGTAGCCCCATCAGAGAATCTGAATTAAAACATATGGAGGAAAGAATAAGAGAAACATGATGGTTAGAGTCTACTACTGAAGATTAAAACATTCTGGCACAAAGCACTAGAGTGGCTGAATAATGTAACATGTTAAAAAATTACTCCCAGAGAAACTTTAGTACTGTTTTCATTGAATCTGAGGAGAATGGAGGTTGAATTAAAAAGAATTGTTGGTGATGCTCTGTTGTTGTTATTATTAGTTGTGAAGTCACGTCGAACCCATTACAACCCCATGGACAACATTCCTCCAGGCTTTCCTGTCCTCCACCATCCCCCGGAGTCCACCCAAGCTCACACCGACTGCTTCAGGGACTCCATTGAGCCACCTCATTCTCTGCTGTCCCCTTCTTCTTTTGCCGTCAATTTATCCCAGCATTGGGGTCTTCTCCAGTGAGTCCATTGAGATAAGCTAGGACAAATTGAGATAAGCTGCTTCAGTGACTCCATCTAGCCACCTCATCCTCTGCCATCCACTCCTTCTTTTGCCATCTATTGTTCCCAGGATTAGGCTCTTCCTTCTCATTAGGTGGCCAAAGTATTTGAGTTTCATCTTCAGTATCTGGCCTTCTAAAGAGCAGTCAGGGTTGATCTCCTCTAAGACAGACTGGTTTGATCTGTCTTAGAAGAACTTGCAGGAGTCTTCTTGAGCACCACAATTCAAAGGCTTCAATGCTTTGGCATTCAGCCTTCCTTATGCTCCAGCTTTCACAGCCATACATTGGAAATGGGAAAACCATAGCCTTGACTATACACACTTTTGTCAGCAGGGTGATGGCTCTGCTTTTCAATATGCTGTCTAGATTTGCCATAGCTTTCCTCCCCAGGAGCAAGCGTCTTCTAATTTCTTGACTGCAGTCCCTGTCAGCAGTGATCTTGGAGCCTAGGAAAATAGAATCTGACATGACCTTCATTTCTTCCCCATCTATTTGCCAGGAAGTGATGGGACCAGATGCCATGATCTTAGTTTTCTTAATGTTGAGTTTGAACCCAACTTTTGCTCTCTCCTCCTTCACCCGCATCAAAAGGCTCTTTAGATCCTCTTCACAAATTCCAATTTGTGATTCATCTAGCCCTACGTTTCACATGATGTGCTCTGCATATAAGTTAAATAGGCAGGGCGGTGGTATACAGACTTGACGAAATTCTTTCTCAATTTTGAACCAATCAGTGGTTCCGTGTCCACTTCTCACTGTTGCTTCTTGACCCGCATATAGAAACATAGAACCAGAGCAAGTCAGAAGGGGCCTCCTGGGCCATCTAGTATGACCCCTGGTTCCAGCCAGCACCTTTCACAACATGCCCACCATATGCCTTCCTCTGCAGGGGAGCACAGGTCTCTACTGATCTCCATATGACATCCCCTCACATACCTGTATGTCGCCAACATATCCCCTCTGAGTCTCCTCTTCTCCAGGCTGAAGAGACCCAGTTCCCTCAGTCTCACCTCATGGACAGTACCAAAAGGCAAAAAGATATGATGCTGGAAGATGAGCCCCTCAGGTCAGAAGGTGTCCAATATGCTACTGGGGAAGAGCAGAGGTCTAATACTAGTAGCACCAGAAAGAATGAAGCAACTGGGTCAAAGCCGAAAGGACGCTCAGTTGCAGATGTATCTGGTGGTGAAAGGAAAGTCCAATGCTGTAAAGATCTGTACTCCATAGGAACCTAGAATGTAAGATCGATGAATCAAGGCAAGTTGGATGTGGTCAAACAAGAGATGACAAGACTGAACATCGACATGCTAGGAATCAGTGAACTAAGATGGACAGGAATGGGTGAATTTAATTCAGATGACCATCAGGTATACTACTGTGGGCAAGAATTCCTCAGAAGAAATGGAGTAGCAGTGCAAATAAATAAAAAGAAAAAACAAGAGCGAGCACTGATAGTAGAGGAGTTGATGAAATTGGAACAAATGTTGCAGGAGGACCCATCAAAACAAAGTTTTAAGTCTCAGTTGGCTATCTTAAGGCATAAGTTAAACATTTTGGATACAAATGAGTTTACTAAACAAATGAAGTTGACCACCAGAACTTCTTCAAAAATGCTAATAAGTCAGGGAGATGGTTAGCACATAAAGTTAAGAAAGAAAAAGAGAAGAGATTGATTGTGAAATTGAAAGACAAAGAAGGACAGTTACATTCACAGAGTGCACAAATCAAGAAAATAGCAGAAGACTTTTTTACTAAGCTTTATCAGAAGGAGGAGATTCCAATCGAGAAAATTAAAGAGTATATTCAAAAGGAAGAGTTACCAAAACTACCAGAGAAATATCAAAAGTTATTAAACCAAGAAGTCACAATTACGGAAGTAATAGAAGCAATTAAGTGACAAAAGAATGACAAAACTCTTGGTCCGGATGGACTACCAGCTGAGTTTTACAAATCTTTTGAAGCAATTTTTGCTACACTCTTAAAAGACATATGTAATGAAGCATTGCTAAATGCTACAATACCGGCTACTTGGTCTGAGGCAAGTATCACATTAATACTGAAAGAAGATATGGATGTAGCACAGATTCAAAATTATCGGCCGATATCACTATTAAATGTGGATTATAAAATTTTTGCTTCTATACTCGCATAAAGATGAAAGAAGTTATTAATAGACTTTATCCATCCAGACCAGAATGGCTTCTTGCCAAAAAGGCAAATGAAGAATAACCTGAGAACTATCCTGGATATTTTAGAATATTATGAGATACATACCGAAAAACCAATGGTGTTATTGTTTTTGAATGCCCCAAAAGCCTTTGATAATATTAATTGGCAGTTTATGAAACAGCAGATGATCCAAATGGAGTTTGGTGAAAGATTTATGAATGCGATATCAAGTATTTACCAAAAGCAATCGGCCAGAATCTTAATTAATGGAGAACTTTCAAACCCTATAGAGATTCAAAAGGGCACACGACAAGGATGTCCCTTGTCACCCCTTCTGTTCATTTTGATTTTAGAGGTATTAAACAGATGTGTTAGGGGTGATGAGGACATCAAAGGAACTAGAATTAGGGATGAAAATTATAAAGTGCAAGCATTTGCAGATGATCTGCTTTTTATAACGGAGGAACCTTTTTCAACAATGCCCAAACTTCTGCAACAGATCGAAGAATATGGTGAAGTTACGGGAATGAAAATAAATAGAGAAAAAACAAAATTGATAGTTAAAAATCTTACATGAGAATAAAAAGAAAGACTTCAGGAACAAGTAGATTTGCAGATTGTTAAAAAGGTTAAATACTTGGGAATCTATCTCACAGCCAAATGTACCACTTTGAAAGAAGATAACTATGCTAAATTATTGAAGGATATTAAAGGCTTTTTGGAAAAATGGACTAATTTACAATTATAGTTGATGGGAAGAATAGCACTTGTTAAAATGAATATATTACCTAAACTTCTGTTTCTGTTTCAAATGATTCCCGTAAAAATTGATAAAAAATTCTTTGATGACTTAAACTTTCATATCTCGAGATTTATCTGGAAAAAAAGAAGCCAAGGATTAAATTAAAAATGCTTCAGGATGCTAAAAGGAATGGAGGTTTTGATCTTCCTGATTGGATGTTGTATTACCAAGCGTCTGTCTTAACTTGGCTAAAAGAATGGGTAACGTTGCGAAATAAGAGAATTTTGTATCTTGAAGGGCATGACTTGCAGATGGGATGGCATGCTTATATGTGGTATGAAAAAGCTAAGGCACATGGATCATTCCTGAGTCATTTTATTAGAAAACCTTTAATGTCAGTGTGGGAAAAATTAAAGCTAAAACTGTACAATAAATTACCAAGATGGCTGTCACCTATGGAAGCTTTTGTATATCCAAATGTATTGAGCTTTGAAAAGATCATAAGATATGGCGTTATCCTGGATAAGGATGGTGGCCTGAAACTGGAGCAAGAAATACAAGAACAGGTACTTAATATTTCCTGGTGGCATAAGGTGCAGATGCAATCAAGATATGCCAAGGATTGGAAAACATGGGGGTTCTATAGAGACCTAACAGAATTTGATCAAGTGATGCTTAAAACAGATGAGAAAATGATTAAAAGACTATATGATTTTTTTACCTGACAGGAAAATGGAAGGGGAAAAGGTTAAAGAAACTATGATAACATGGGCACAAAACTTTGGAGTTAATGTTGAGCTAGAGAAATGGTGAAAACTATGGGAAAGAAACATTAAAGGAACATTAGCAACTTCGTATAAAGAAAATTTATATAAAATGTTTTATAGGTGGTATTTGTCACCAAGTCAACTAGCTAAGATGTTTCCAAATGTGTCAAATAGATGTTGGAAATGTAAACATAAAGTGGGTACTTTTATCATATGCGATGGACTTGTGATAACACAAAAAAGTACTGGATTAAAATACATAGATGGATGGAGGAAATACTACAAAAACCCTTTGCTCTTAAACACAAAGTTTTCTTGTTAAGCATTATACCGGAAGAGGTTAACAGACAGGAAATGTATTTGATGTTGCATCTAATCACAGCGGCGAGGATTGCATTTGCCCAATACTGGAAAAGTGAGGAGCTGCCCACTGATGGACTGATTGTAAGAAAAACCTTGGACTGTGCAGAAATGGATAGATTGACTTTATCGTTGAAGGAGAAAGAGGATACTGATTTCTATCGAACTTGGGACTCTTTTTATAATTGGCTGGAGAAACGGGACTTGGAGTAAATTTAGAGACATTTTTTAAACTGTGATAAATTAATTTGATATGTTAAAAAATATGTAGTAGGAGGTTGACCCAGTGAATCCAATGTTTGATGTTTGATGTTTGATGTGGGGTTTTTTTGTGTTAGTTTTAAAATCTTTTTTTTATTTTTTTAATACAACTTTTTATCAATTTTCAAAACAGTACTAAAACATCCATTATCACAAACATCGAAACTACTGAGTCAGTCACTTACTACACATCTTTTAACATTCTGTGATCATTTCAAATTCATTTAAAAAGTCTGAAAACCTTTTTGCATCTAAGCCAGGTCCCGTTTCTCCAGCCAATAATAAACAAAAGTCCAAAATTTGATAGAAGTCACTATTTTCTTTCTCCTTCTGCGATAGAATCAGTTCATCCATTTCTTACAAAGTTCTGTTCTTCATATTAGAAGAAAGACTCTCCAGGTTTTGTAAAAGTCAGTATCTTCTTTCTTTTTTTAATAAAAATTTCAGCCTGGCCAATTCTACACAGTTCCAAATCTTTTCATTTTTCTAGTATTAAACAAACAGACTCCTCCTTATAATAATTACAAATATGATCGAATGCATTCTTTGCTTACAAATATTCTAATCTAATATCTACTAAAAAAGAAAGAAAAATAAAAGGGAGGTTCATGTTCACATGTCTAATATCCATTCATCTTTTTTAAGGACATCTTATCTACCCAATTTAACAACAGCAATTATCTATTATGTTCTTTAAACAGGTTTTCTTTAAGCTAATTTAATAGGAAATGATAATTACAAATACAATCAAATAGATTTCTTGCTTACCAGTATTCCAATCTAATGTCTACTAAAAAGTGAAGGTGAAATAGAAAAAAAAACTCATGTTCACGCTTAATTCTGTTTAGCACAGCTCGTCTTACTCCCGTAATAGTCATTTATATTCTAACATTTCTCAAACCGAAAAGTCATGCAGTTTGGCTCTTAGTCATTCATGCTTAAACTTTAAGGCAAAATAAGAAAGAGAAAGCAAAAGAAGAGACAGAAAAAAGCAGAAGAGTGGAGGAAAACAATCCTTCATTTTCCCTTAAAACCTACATTGCTTCATAGTTCCACACACTTAAAAATAAATGAGCTTCCACCATTAAAATCATATATGTTAGCCATTCCATACCACAATAAACATATCAGGCTGTTTATATCATTAAAACAGACATTTCTGTTTCACACCTCTGCCAGACCATTTCAAATCCAGTAATAGTGGCATCCGTTGCAAAGCATTAATCATTCACAATAACTGCATTAATTGCAATAAGACCTTCACCTCTTTCTTCATCTTCTGCAAATCATTAATCATTCATAGTGTCTGCATCTCTTGTAGTAAAACTCTCATTTTTTCAATCTCAGATTCCATTATAATTGCTTGAAAGTTCAGAAGTTGCCACTCCTTCACTGTAGCAAACAGGTTTGATGGGAGGTTATTTATTGATTCTGTTAATTTTGTTTCATTATCTGCAGTCCCACATAGCTGTTGTGTCTCCTGCATACTCTGCTCTGCTTTAATCATTCCTAGCCGCATGAAATAAACTTCAATTCTATCAAGCCTCTTTTGCTGATCATTTTGAAGAACTTGTATTTTATCCAAAAATATTTCTTGAGAAGATTTTATATCTGATGAGTTGATTAATTGTTGAAAGAGAGTCTTGTAAAGAAATCATAATTCCAATAGCACGAACAGACAAAGGATTGGAAGGCTGCCAGATATTTTGGCAATGGTCCCAGAAACACAGACAAAAAAATGGAGATTCCTTCCTCCACCTCTCCCTTCACCCTCTTTTCTTCTTTTCAGTCAAATCATACTTCTATCAAGTTGCACCATATATTTTCAATAAAGTTAAACCCTAGAGACACTCACAAAAAAGCTTAAGTTTAACTTACACTGAAGTTCCAAAGTCTCTGTATTTTCATTCGCTGCTTTGCTGATTAAGAGGGTTCTTCAGCTCTTCGTGCCAAATACTGCTTTCCCATAGGTGATTGTTGCAGAG
Source organism: Varanus salvator macromaculatus (assembly GCA_023646645.1). NCBI lineage: Eukaryota > Metazoa > Chordata > Lepidosauria > Squamata > Varanidae > Varanus > Varanus salvator. The sequence goes on along the minus strand of JAIXND010000754.1, from coordinate 13,310,375 downwards.
AAAAGATAGCCTAATAAAAATATTTACTCAGCAGTTCCAATGCATATCCGGCTTATAAAGACTTCTATGCTAATCTAATAAGATGCCGTGAACTTCCAGAGGCTAAAAAAACCTCCTGTATTGTCCAGCTGAGACACCTGAATTGTTTTTGACTGATATGGGATCGCCACCCCACATCCAGCCAAAACATGCCAAGGTAATCTATCTTCACCCCTACAGGGTTTGATTAGGTCTCTCAACCCCACTGCAGGAAAAATACCAGAGTTATTAGCAGAGATAGCTAATCACAACCGTCTCATTCCGATGCCATCTTGGAATTCTCGTTAGTTTTAAAATCTTAATTAAATATATATATAAAAATAAAAGAAGAAATGGAGTAGCCTTCATAGCCAATAAAAGAGTAAAAAAGCAGTACTGGGATACCATCTCCAAAATGACAGAATGATCTCAGTTCGACTTCAAGGCAAACCATTCAACATCACAGTAGTCCAAGTCTATGCCCCAACCACGGGCACATAGAAGAGGCTGAAGTTGACCAGTTCTATGAAGGCCTATAACACTTTCTAGAATTAACACCAAAAAATGATGTCCTTATCATCATGGGGGATTGGAATGCTAAAGTAGGGAGCCAAAAGATAACCAAAACAACAGGCAAGTTTGGCCTTGGAGTACAAAACGAAGCAAGGCACAGGCTGGTAGAGTTTTGTCAAGAGAATACGATGGTCATAGCAAACACTCCTTTCCAACAACCCAAGAGACGACTCTACACATGGAAATCACCAGACGGTCAACACAGAAATCACACTGACTATGTGCTCTGCAGCCAAAGATGGAGAAGCTCTATACAGTCAGTAAAAACAAGACCAGCAGCTGACTGTGGCTCAGATCATGAGCTTCTCGTTGCAAAATTTAGGCTTAAATTGGAGAAAGAAGGGAAAAGCACTAGGCCACTCAGGTATGACCTAAATCATATCCCTGATGAATATACAGTAGAGGTGAGGAAATAGCTGAGGAAAAAAGGGAAGTGAAAGGCAAGGGAGAATGAGAAAGATACACCCAATTGAATGCAGAATTCCAGAGAATAGCTAGAAGAGATAAGAATGCCTTCTTAAATGAACAGTGCAAAGAAATAGAAGAAAACAATAGAATAGGGAGGACCAGAGATCTCTTCAAGAACATTGGAGATATGAAGGAAACGTTTTATGCAAATATGGACATGATAAACGACCAAAATGGCAGGGACCTAACAGAGGCAGAAGAGATTAAGAAAAGGTGGCAAGATTACACAGAAGAACTATACAAGAAAGAGCTTAACAGCCCTGATAATCATGATGGAGTGGTCACTGACCTCGAGCCAGACATCCTGGAATGTGAAGTCAAATGGGCCTTAGGAGGTTTGAGCAACAACAAAGCTAGTGGAGTAAACGACGATGCAGTAAAAGTGTTACACTCAATACGCCAGCAAACTTGGAAAACTCAACAGTGGCCACAGGATTGGAAAAGGTCAGTTTACATTCCGATCCCCAAGAAGGGCAATGCCAAAGAATGTTCAAACTACTGCACCATTGCACTCATTTCACATGCTAGCAAAGTGATGCTCAAAATCCGACAAGCTAGGCTCCAGCAGTATGTGGACCGAGAACTACCAGAAGTACAGGCAGGATTTTGAAGAGGGAGAATTACTAGAGATCAAATTGCCAACATATGCTGGATCATGGAGAAAGCTAGAGAGTTCTAGGAAAACATCTACTTCTGCTTCATTGACTATGCAAAAGCCTTTGATTGTGTGGATCACAACAAATTGTGTCAAGTTCTTAAACAGATGGGAGTACCAGACCATCTTATTTGTCTCTTGAGAAACCTGTATGCGCATCAAGAAGCAACAGTGAGAACTGGATACGGAATCACTGATTGGTTCAAAATTGAGAAAGGAGTTTGGCAAGGCTGTATACCGTCATCCTGTCTATTTAATTTATATGCAGAGCACATCATGAGAAAGGCCGGCCTAGATGAATCTCCAGTTGGAATTAAGATTGCTGGGAGAAAGATCAAGAATCTCAGATATGCAGATGATACCACTCTCATGGCAGAAAGTGAAGAGGAACTAAAGAGCCTCTTGATACGGATGAAGGAGGAGAGCGCAAAAGTTGGCTTGAAACTCAATATTAAGAAAACTAAGATCATGGCATCTGGTCCTCTCACTTCCTGGTAAATTGATGGGGAAGAAATGGAGGTAGTGACAGATTTTGTTTTCCTGAGCTTCAAGATCACTGTAGACGAGAATTACAGCCACGAAATTAAAAGACGCTTGCTCCTGGGGAGGAAAGCTATGGCACATCTAGACAGCATACTAAAAAGCAGAGACATTACCCTGCCAACAAAAGTGCGTATAGTTAAGGCTATGGTTTTCCCAGTTGCTATGCATGGCTCTGAAACCTGGACCATAAGGAACACTGAGCGCCAAAGCATTGAAGCCTTTGAATTGTGGTGCTGGAGGAGACTCCTGTGAGTCCCTTGGACCGCAAGACTATCAAACCTGTCAGTCCTAGAGAAGATCAAGCCTGACTGCTCTTTAGAAGACCAGATACTGAAGATGAAACTCAAATACTTTGGCCACCTAATGAGAAGGAAGAGCCTAATCCTGGGAACAATAGATGGCAAAAGAAGGAGTGGATGGCAGAGGATGAGGTGGCTAGATGGAGTCACTGAAGCAGCTTATCTCAATTTGTCCTAACTTATCTCAATTTCTGTGCAATGTTGCACACAATCCACTACCTAACTTGCCTCTCCATTCAGGAACAAACCTTAGCTTATGACTCTGCCCTGTCTGGCAAGAGGCAAGGCAAAGTTCCTGCTTTGCATGCCACAGTAGGCAAACCAGTTTGTTTGTTTGTTTGTTTGTTTAATTGTTCCTGATTGCAGCTGGAGTGATTAAGCAGTGGACATGAACATGCTGCCCATAAATTATAAGCCAGGTTTCCTCTCAGAACCTAAGTTATCAAGATACGTGAACTTCACTACAGATGAGTGTGCAGTTGCATCATGCTTTTAGATGTCTGAAAACATCAATCAATTAAAAAAAGAGCTAAGTTAGGAAGGATAGGGACTCCTCTTTTTGTTTGGGGGGAGGAACATAGCTGTACTAAATTTTTAGGTTTCTCTTTTGCTTCTTGTAGTCAATCCCCAGTTCTGCCTCAGGGGAGAAAATAAAAGGTCCACTGAAACCAGAAAGTGGTTTTGTTACTGGTCTGTGGTTAAAATAGGGTTCCTGAACATTTTGTACTCAGTGAAGTTACACATTAACATCTCTGTTTGAAGTCTGCTTCTCAAGTATTGCTTGTTTTCTATTTTTTAAAGCTTTGGAATGAAATTCCAAGACTAAAAGAATAAATACCTTTTTTTTTTTGAAGGATGGATGGATCCTGAATTAACTAAAATTGATTCTGAGGAAGAAGAAACAGTGAAGGTTGATTTGCAGCAAAAAACACAGCCATTGGGAATAAATACTGACCTACAACAAATGCTACAATCACTGAAGATAAAGCAAGAAATAGCGAGGATTGAAATACAGACTTTAAAGTGGGCTGATTTTCAACAAATAATGTCAAGGGGAGAAAGATGGGCTGGAGATGTAAAGTTTAAAAATATTGATTTTCAACAAACCCTATTAAAACAAAAGCGGTTTGGAAGAGGTGTAAAAAAGAAATCTTTAAAAAAAAAGGCTAAGGTATATGATTTTAACTGTGGAAGCTTTTCTACATTTAAATGTGTTGAATTATGAAGAGGTTATAGTATAAGATTTAAACTTAACTAAGAAGGAGAAGAATAGGAGTGGAGTCTCCCCCTTTTTTTTCTCCTTCGTGGGTAATACAAAGGAAAATGAGAGATTCTTTTCTTTTTCCTTTTTTTTCCTTCTTTTATTTTAAAAATGAATGACCAAAAGCTAAGTTGCATGACTCTTTTGTCTTTGAATTGCTATACTAGAAAATGATGATTATGGGAGTAGGAGGAGCTGTATTAAATAGATTTCTTTTTATTAAAGATTGTAAGGAGCTGGACTCTTATAAGGAGTTAATTGTATGTGATTAAGTGAGTTTGTTTAAAAGATATCATAGATAATTGTTGTTGTTAAATAGATTAGATAAGATGTCCTTAAAGATGCTAAATGGATGTTAGACATGTGAACATAAATTGGGTTAAAGTCTTTAGTTCTTTTTAAAGTTTGGAACTTGTCTTCTCTTTCACTTTCCTTTTTAGTGGATATTAGACTGGAATACTAGTAAGCAAAAAATGTATTTGATCGTATCTGTAACTATTATAATGAGGAGTTTATCTGTTTAATATTAGAAAAATGAAAAGATCTGGAATTGTGTAGAGTTGGTTAGATTGATGCTACTATCTAAGAAGAAAGGAGATATTGACTTTTATCAAATTTGGAGAGTCTTTTTTTTTAATATTGGTCAAGGAAAATGGGACTCTGTAAGAAATGGATGGACTGATCTTACCGCAGAAGAAGGAAGAAGATAGTGACTTCTATCAAATTGGAACCCTTTTTTTTTGGCTGGAGAAATGGGACTTGGTTTAGATCTAAAAATGTTTTTTAAGATTCCATAAATGGATCTGAATATGATTATAGAATGTTAAAAGATGTGTAGTAAGAGGCTGACTCAGTAGTTTGTTTGTTTATTTATTTATTTAATTAAAACACTTATATGCTGTCCCATCGCAACAAAGCCTCGGGGCTGCTTACAACATTTAAAAATACAAACAATATATTAAAAACCCAATGTTTGTGTTCCAATGTTTGTGATGATTGATGTTTTAACTACTGTTTTAAAATTTAATAAAAAAGTACTGCAAAAAGGAAAAAGAATAAATACCTGTATAAAAGTGCCTTCCACAATGTTAGAATTCCAGGACAACATTGTTAAAGAAAAATTTTCACAAAGCAGAGTCAGAAAAGTTAGGTCTGTATTGCTCCAACATTAAAGTGTGTATTTATAAGTAGAAAGAATAGATTAAATGTAGTTATCTCTTTGTGTAATTCCCTCAATGGAATTTCATTTGCTTCATGAATCATTTAATCCTGGAATCATTAACATGAATGTTGCTCATCTAAACTGTTTAGAAGCTGTACCTTAACTGTGCCCCCAATATATATTATTATTCTCCATTAGATTAAGAACCCAGCAAGAGAGATTTCTGTAAACAGCCTGAAATCACATATACGCACTCTGCAAACAAAACTTATCACCCTAGGACACTTCAAAAGTAAACTTTGGAATATTAGACATCCAGCATAGGCTTTAAGATATAAAGAATGCTATGGCAATGCCTTTATTGAAACTGATCTGTTATTTATTTTTGAAGATGCTTTGACTTCCGTCTTGGCATGTTCATCATGTTGTAATGCTATGTAACCAACTTACGCAACTTGTATTTTTTGGCCATATTTGCTTGGGAAGATCTCTGTACTCCTAGTCTTTTCCCTTGTATCAACAAATTACTTCAACACTACCAAGCAGTGGAGAATTCTCCTTTATTGTTTGTGGTAGTAATTATATTTCTCCTCAGTATAATCATGTTGGATGGAGGACACGGCATCTATGAGTACACGTGTCCTGCATGTTGGCATCCCATGGGCATGTGTGTGCTAGTGTGGGACACTCTGGAAAATAGGATGCTGGACTAGATAGGCCTTTGGTCTGATGCCGCTGGGCTATCTGTATGTTCTTAGGACCCAGAATGTGACCTCACTCAGAAAAGTGGTCTCCTAACTAAAAATACAATCCTGTCCATGTTTAGACAAAATAAAGCCTGACTGGGGAATACAGGGAGTTACCCGTCTGTCTAAACATGCATAGGCTTGTGCATTTAGTCTTATACAACCCCTGGACATGTTTAGATATCCTGACTGTGGGTTGATGACTTTTGCATGTGCTGTAGTCAGCTGAGGCATTGCATACTTCCTTTGGGGCAGCCACTAGTCCTCTTACTCTCCAGGAGCATGAAGATCTTGTTGGGGAAGCACAGAGGACAAGGTAAATTGCTAAAATGTTGTGAGTTCCTCTTTATTATTAGAAGACTCCAGATGCTATTAAAGGATGCCTCAACTGAAGTTGCTTATATAACTTAGAAACAGTATTAAAACAAATCCCAGTGTTAATTAAACTTTATATTATAACAAATGAATGAATTATAAAACAATCCAATGCTAACATTAACACAGAGGCCTACAGAAATGCTTAATTAGTTCCACTTCCTCAATGAGGAACATCATAACAGTTTGAGATTCTTTTTTATGTAGCTTGAGTCTTAGGAGGCATCTGTGCTACTGACATTTCTGAGTGGTAAACCAATCTTAAGTAGGGAACTTGACACTATGATACATACTCTGGAAGCTCTCAGGCCAGTCTCTTATGCACGCTATGTAGGGTGCATTAATGGTGGCTTTAAAGCAACTAAAGGTAGTTTAGAAATATCAGGTGGTCCAGATTAGTGGCTAAATTGTTAATAGAAGGTAAGCCAAGAGGAGAATAAGATCCTTCCAGTATCTTTCTGAACACAATTCAAAATGCTAGTTATTATTGCATGCAGTACCATCCTATGCTTATTTCCTTGGAAGCAAGTCCTGCTGCATTCAGTGGAGAACACACCCAAATAAATGTACATATGCATTTAACCCTTAAAAGCCCTTCTTCCACAGTCTCTGAAGAATAGTTCTATTGCTGGACAGCAATATTCTATCACCACTTTGTGTGGAACTTCTCAAACGCCTTCATATCAGAGGTTCAGTTTTGTCTGAAAAGGCAAGTTAGTAGAGTTCCAAAGTAAAATAGGCTAGAATACCAGTCAAAATGAATAAAGAAATAGCTGCAGTTTTTATTCCAGTGGTCAACAGTGTACAACTTTAGGACACTTGGCCTAATTTCAAAGGCCCTGAAAGAGTAATCAGTTGAGATCTTTCACAAGGGATCTTTCCTCCCTTGACAGCCCATTGGACAAGGAATTAGAGGGGGAAGAAAAGGAGCTGGAGGAGGAAGGGGTTGTTTTAGCCACTACTTGCTTTAGCCTTGCATACCACCTGCGTACAATACTGGACAAATCACTCAGAAGAAATGCAGTCCCTGACAAAGAAAGGTCCCCTTCCCTGGATTTGAATCTTTAGAGGCTGAAACTTTCCCCTTGCCTAAGCCAATCAGAGCCTCATAGTCATCACATCAAATGGATAAAGTGGTTTCCACCTGAAGTAAAGGGCCATCTCACTCATTTGTGTGTTTTTTCCAACTCAGTTCTATTAACTGCCCTGAAATACCAGAGTTCTTCCCTTCCAGACTTTCCTTTGTCTCACCCACTCAGACCTTCAAGTGTATCCTTTGCTGACTTTCCAAGCAGAAGCTTTGCCTGGTTGGCTTCTGAAAGCTGTCTGTGCTCCTTGGATCTCTGCTCCATCTCCCTGTGTTCAGATATTTCTCTATTTTTCAATCTCTCTTTTTCCTGATGCTCTGTTATTTGGAACAGAGTTAAATTGCTATTGTGCTTTAGTTCCTCAAAAGAACTCCATTTCTGGAAAAGCAATGATCTTATCTCTGTTGCTTCCTGAGCATGTTGTATGGGCATTCCACTATGTTATTTAATGGTCTGAAGTTATTCACACTTGGCACCTCCTGGGTTCTGGTTATAATTTTATTTTCTGGGCCAGTTCTCCTTGACAGGTGGCAGCCTGTTCTTTAGTAGAATAGAGTGGAAGTTCAGAGAGGGTAATGGTTCTTTAACAGATTCCAGCCCAGGTCATTCATGTTCTGGAACAGCTTATTCCCCTGATATGGAGAAGCAGTGAGAAAGGCTATTTAGAAATGTTTCCAGAGCAAAAATGCAACATGTTATTTTCTATATATCCATCATACACTCAAAAGTAATCTGAAAAGGTCCTAATCCATTTGAGATTGGATGGGTGGTTCCATCATGGCATCATCTTTGAGGTCTTTTCTGATCAGTTGACTCATTTTGTCTCCCACCCCTTCTGATTACTACCCCTTTTTGTTTACTGCTTTTTTAAAGAGCTTCAGAAAGGAGCAATTGGGGTTGTATTTTTATTTGTTCTGGCCATGATGATGATATCGATATTTGTTAGTCTTTCACAAATGCAAATTTACGGCTCTCTGATACATTGGCTTGCCTGATAAGTTAGCTGCCCTTGTATATTTCAGCTGTCAAAGGAAACAGTGGAGTAGGTGAGGTACAAGGAAATTACCAAGGCAGGAGTGCATACAAGCTAATTTGTGTACAATGGTAGGTCATCAATTGCCTGGCTTTCGATTCAAAGGTAAAGGGGGAAGGCAGTATGTGCATCAAAAGGGGATGGCAACAAAATCACCTCATTACCAATGTTATTTCTCATTTTTAAATACCACTCTCAGGGCCTTCTACACTTCCCCAAGTTTCCAGCCACTGCAGAAAGGAGAGATATTCACTCCCTCCTGCTGCCACACACACACATTTTTCAGATCATTTAATTCTGTGGTCACTGTGGGTACCTGACAGTTCTAAAAAGAACCCTGGGGAGGTTACTGAATATAACAGAAGTAATGGTATCTCACTGGGAAGGGGGCTGTCCCATTTGTCCATCCTGTTCTGCCACCTCTAAATAGTTGTGGGGATAAAATAGATAGGAAGAAGCCTATGTAAGCCTATTGGGTTCTTTGACAGGAAGGAAAAGGCTGTGTAGACATGTAATAATAATGATAATAATTATGCTGGTCACAATTGTGTACCAAAGGTGACAACCCAGCATTGGTTGCTCCAAAGTGTTAGTTGGGTCTCACTGGAGGGACTGCTGCTGGTACAGCAACACAGGAAGAGTACCAAGAGCGGAAGGGCATTTTGCTTCTTTTGCTGCTGTTGTCAACTGGCTTGCTTGCAACCCTTGCAACCAATGATGTTGGACACACTCCAACGAAGCAAAGCTCAGGGCACCAAGGTTCCATTTAGATAGCAGGAAGCACTTACTGACAGTTAGGACCCCGAGGATGTAGAATGGGCTTCCACGAGAGGTCATTGAGGCCCCATCGGTGAGGGTGTTCAAAGATAGGCTGGACATGCACATGGAGGGCATGTCATGAGCGGAGCTGGCTGGTGCTGGAGGTCAGACTAGATGGCCCGGGAGACCCCTTCTGACTTGCTCTATTCCTATGTTTCTACATTATTCTGCCAACTCTGCTAAGTTTGAATGACATGATAACCCATTATCAAATGAACAACTCCTAGAACAAACTACACATTGACAGAGTAGTTTGTTGCACTAAAGTAAGCCACCTTACAAGAAGTGGTCTAGGTTTAGATGACACAGCAACCCACTATGGCTAATTGCCCACAATAGACTGTTGTATTGTGCAAACCCAGTCACTGAAGGAAAGGCTTTTCCTCTGTCCTGCCCTGTCTTCCCTTCCAGATTCTTTGATCTAGCTGATATTGCACTGGAAGGCTAGAAGCTAATATATCTTCAAACAACCAGCAACAATATCCAAGTATGTAGGGCAAGAATTGAAGACCTAGATCAACAAGCTGTGCAAGTGAATTTAAAGAAGACAAAGGTAGGGGAAATACTACTATACTGTACTGTACTATGTGATATTCACTTCTGGATAGGAAAACTCTAATGTATCTAATATATGAACACCTGTAAAAGCTTCAACGGTTTACTACTACTACTGTGGGGAGGCCATAGGCATGCACATGCACAGAGAACAAGGACTGCATAATACTTTGCCTGCAGGGCATTTCTCTGCTCCAATTTATTTATTTATTTAAAACTTTTATATGCCGTCACCACATGGCTCAGCATCTCAGGACACGTCACAAACAATAAAACAATAACAAATTCCATAAAATTATATAAAAACAAAACAAAAATAGTCTCATAGCTGCTCCCCCCACCCCTCACACACATCCCAGGCTCTAGGTGTATATTATCTTTGAGAGCATATACTTCAAACCTCCCTGGAACAGAAGAAATGGAAGAGGCGAATTGGAGTATAAGAAGCCCAACCAGCATGCAAAGAGTTAAGCACACCCTCCATACCCCTCACCTCAAAGTGTGGTGTCTTGACATTGATTTTTAAATTATTAAAGAAATCTGTCAGAGTGTAATAATTGCACTTTGCATGTAACACATCTACCTTGCCTCTGCCACTTGACCAAGACAGACCTAGGAGTTATCAGCCCCCAGATAACAAGTAGAGGTTGAAATAAGTCAACGTTCATGAACAATCTCCAAGAACATCTACAGCTTAAGCCTAATAGTGCCAAGGCAGCTGTGTTTACTTCTTGGAGCTTCCAGCCTCTGAAACTGAGCCAAATATTCATGATAAAAGAGTGTGCAAGTGAAAATAAAAGTCCTGTATTAGAATTATTAGTTCACACATACTTTTCGCTCTAAAGCTATTTCTGTGGTAATTAAAAATATTATTATGCATGGTTCACAGCAATTTCTTTCTTTCTTTTACTCAAGAACAAATTATACAGCAGTAAGTAGACTTACTTCCAAGTAAGTATGTACAGAATTGTAGCATAACTTATAGAAGTCTTCCTGCAATGCATTGCACAAGCTGATATGCTGCATAATCATTTATCTATGAGAGAAAGAAGCAGAAAGCAGTGTAGCCAAGTGATTAAAATTCATGTCTTGCTTTCTACAGACATGTGCACAGGCTTAATCAAACTGACGCCAGCCATCTCCATTTTCACATTGCCTGCTGGCTTCATGCCTGACAGATTCCACCTACTGTACATCTTTGAAGGCAGAATAAAGATGTAAGATAAAGGAAATGAAGTGAGCCATCAGAGCAGACGGCAATAAATTGCATGCTGCTTGTCTGAGTTGCCTGGGGTTCCAGGTCCCTGAGATTGGTTCCATCTCAGCTCCCCTGCAGTGCAAAATAGCAGGTTTATGAATTGTGAGGTTTTGGCTCTTGAAAATTAAATTGGCAACACAGTGGATTGTCTTGGAATTTCTCAGTCTGGAACTTTAATGAGTTTAGCATTAAAGAACATCCAACATTGAAATGTCAGATTCATACTGATTCAAGCAAGTTACATCAACATACGGGTGAGTTACAGAAACTCTCATCATGCAGCTTTATGTACAAGGAAAATGTTACAAGAATCTTCATTTAGTCCCACATCTGAAAAAAGAATGTGGTTATTTAAGAATTTTTTTAGCCACTTTTTGCTCTAAAATAACCCCATTATTGTGTGTACCACACTTTCTATTATAGAGTCAGGTACAAGCAATAACACTAAATAAATAATATAACATCAGGGAGAACAGTACCAGATAATAGTTCCAACTGTGCAGCAAAAGAAGAGAGGACAATTAAATCCAACAAACACCTCGTTTTTAGCACCAAAGTTTGTAACTGTGGTACTCCCCATGTATGAGGAGGAAACAGGAGTTCCTTGGACAAGGTGCCTGCATCTTCAGGAACATCTGGGGAAAATCTTGTCTGAAACCCTGGAAAGCAACAGTGTATCAATGTTGAAAACACTGACCTGGATGAACCTATGCTCTCACAACATGTAAGCCAGCTTCCTGCTCTAATTCCACATCAACTCACTGGGGCACATCAGTAGGAGTAGGCTATTTTGATACTAAACATATGTTACAACCTGGACTTGAAACAGATTTAATTGGCATTGTTACCCCTTGATATAAAACAAGGAACTCAACACTGTGAAGGGTAGGGTTGCAACAATCCTCTTGGGATCCAGTTCTTTTCTGTTCATCAGACTTCTTGTGCTGGGCCCTGGCTTATGAGGTACAGCACTTGTGTAAGTTCCTGTCCTGGAGTATGCTCACATGAAGGCTCAGCATGCTTGGTATCAACTCAGGACTTAAAGAAAGCAAGCAGGAGTCCAGGGAGCTGTGCCATGCTGTGCCAAGGGAATCCAACAGATTCCCATTCCTAAAGCCAATTCCTCACACTTTCCTAGTGAAGGTGCAAAAATATTTTTAGTCTTGCACAAAACCAAAATGGTCCTTATTGGTTGTATAAGTATCCCCCCCGCCCCGCCCCAGTCAATAATTTGCTAGAAGCATCTTTGGCAGTAATTACAGTGGCAAGTCTTTTTGGGTAAGTCTCCATCAGCTGTGTGCATCTGGATCCTGCAAATTCTTGTCCATTCTTCCTGGCAAAATTGCTCCAGTTCTGTCAGGCTGAATGGGGACCACTGATAACAAGCAACTTCAAAGTCTTGCGACATTCTAAGATATTTGGCCTCTTATTTTTAAATCACTCCAGTCTTACATTGGAGTGATATGGAAACTGAACATCTACATCAGTCCAAGGACCTTTGCAAATTGAAACAGTTTTCCTCTACAATTGCCTGATATTTGGCTCCACTATCTTGCCATCATCATGGAGATGGTGTTCTCAGGGTGCTGAGCACTGCTGTCTTTGCACCACACACAGTGTTTTGCAGCAAAGCCAAAAAGTTCAGTTTTGTCTCATCAGGCCAGGGAACCTTTTCTCTATATATTTGCTGCATTTCCCACAAACTTTTAGGAAATTCAGAATAGACTTTCATATGGTTCATTTCAGCAAGGGCTTTCTTCTCATCCATCTTCTCTTTCCCATAAAGTTTAGTTTTGTAAAGTGTGCAATGCCCCATGGAAGTTTTCTCCTTCCTCGGCTGTGGATCTCTCCAGCTCCTTTAGAGTTATCACTGGCCTCTTGGTTCATTCTTTGATTAATGCCTTTCTCTAGGCAGAGTTGCAATTGAACCATATTCTTTCAATTTAGTTATGATGGATTTAATGGTGTTCCAGGAGATGTTCACAGTTGGGGATTTAAAAAGAAAACTCAAACCTGCTTGGCACTTCTGAACAATTTCATCCCATAGCGGTTTTGGTAGCTTTTTGGTATTCATGATTCTGTTTGTTTAAATATGCTCTCAAACAAATGCTGAGACCTTCCAGAAAATAGGTGAGATCTGAGATTACCTGGCACTACTTATCATATTTAACTTCTGTAGGCAGTCGTTTGCACCAGGCATGCTGCAACAAAAGCTTAGGGAATACTTCTGCAACCAACAAATGTCAGCTTGGTTTTGTTTACTTAACTTTCAAGCCACAAGAAAATATTTTGCACCTTCATCATGTTAAGCAGCTTGTATACATCAAGTGGTAACAATGTCAAATCATTCCATTTCAATTCCAGGTTGTTACACAACAAAATGAATCAAAAGGAGTAAATACTTCCATAAGACACTGTATCATAGCCAGAAGGCTTTGCCTTTTGTATCCAGATCTCCCTGCAATTAATGAGAATTGTGATTGAAGTATGCTTCTCACATGGATTAAAAAGCCACTAGAAGATCTCCAAGTTGATGCTTTATCAGGTGGGCTACTGACAAATCTGGGTTTCCCACCAAGCAACCAGTCAGTACAATTTTGGGCAATGTAAGAACCTGACAATGTTTTGATGTGGTCATAGCTGAGCATGAACACATTTTACCGCATCTATACTAAACTGAAAGGGGAATATGTAGCCCTCCTTCATCTTTGGATTACTTCTGTGCTGTTCAGATGATCACTGAATTAATAAAAACCTACTGGTTTAAGAACAAAGTTAAAACTATTTCATATTAGCTCAAACTCCACAAAGCCAGGAATTTGAAAGTTAACTGACATGCCCCACAGTCAGTGATTCTGGTATACCTTGTCAGAAATGGAACTTCCTTAGAACTAACCCTCCAGGCACTCACACTCAATTTTCAATTTTTTTCAGGCCCAGACCCTGATAGGAAGGATAAAGTGCCTGGGACTAGCACATAGAAACATAGAAACATAGAAACAGAGCGAGTCAGAAGGGGCCTCCCGGGCCATCTAGTCTGACCTCCGGCACCAGCCGGCTCCGCTCATGACATGCCCACCATGTGCATGTCCAGCCTGTCTTTGAACACCCTCACTGATGGGGCCTCAACGACCTCCCGTGGAAGCCCATTCCACGCCCTCGGGGTCCTGTCAGGAAGTGCTTCCTGGTATCCAAATTGAACCTTGGCTCCCTGAGCTTTGCTCCATTGGAGCGCGTCCTGCCTTCCTCTGCAGGGGAGAACAGGCCTCTCCCCATCTCCATGTGACACCCCCTCATATACCTGTATGTTGCCAACATATCCCCTCTGAGTCTCCTCTTCTCCAAGCTGAAGAGACCCAGTTCCCTCAGTCTTGCCTCATACGGCATCCCCTGCAAACCAACCACCATCCTTGTGGCCCTATGCTGCACTGACTCCAACCTGGCTATATCCTTTCTGTAATGAGGGGCCCAAAACTGAACACAATACTCCAGTTGCGGGAGTACCAGAGTCGTGTAGAGTGGTAGTAATACCTCTCTTGCTCTAGAAGCCACACTTCTGGCTATGCAACCAAGGGTGGAATTCGCCCTCTTGACCACCGCATCACACTGCTGAATCATGTTTAGCCTGCGGTCAACCAGTACCCCGAGGTCCCTTTCACAAGTGCTGCTCTCCAGCCACTTGTCACCTAACCTGTACTTATGACAGCTATTCTTATGCCCCAAGTGCAAGACCTTGCACTTATCCACATTGAACGCCATCCTGTTGTCTCCTGCCCACTTCCATAGTCTGTCCAGATCCTTTTGGATCTGGTGTATCTGCTCCTCAGTTGTGGCCACTGCTCCAGTTTTAGTGTCATCTGCGAATTTGATCAGCAGACTGTTCACCCCTTCTTCCATGTCGTTAATGAAAAGATTAAACAGGATCATCCCCAGGACAGAGCCCTGGGGGACCCCGCTTGTCACTGGCTGCCATCCCGACGATTCCCCACTAATGGTTACCTCCTGCTTTCGGTCAGTCAACCATGCCCTAATCCACCGGACAGTGCTTTGGTGTATCCCAAAACTCCTCAGTTTCTCCACCAGGATATCATGGGGCACTTTGTCAAAGGCCTTGCTGAAATCCAGGTATACCACATCCACTGCATCCCCTCCATCTAGCCATCTTGAAACCTTGTCATAGAATTCCACAAGGTTTGTCTGGCAGGACCTGTTTTTGCAGAAGCCGTGTTTTGTGGCTGTCAGCCTCCCTTCCCTATCTAGCATCACTAGATCTCTCTCTATTATGAGCCTTTCCATTGTTTTTCCTACAATGGACGTAAGGCTAATTGGTCTATAATTCCCCATGTCCTTCCTACTACCCTTTTTGAAAATTGGGACCACCGATGCCACCCTCCAGTCCTCTGGAACTTCACCCATTCTCCACGAGGCCTCAAAAATGGAGGCCAGCGGGCGTGCGAGAACCCCTGCCAACTCTCTAAGTACTCTCGGGTGTAACCCGTCAGGGCCTGGCGCCTTTGTAATGTCCAATGCCCTGAGGAGCCCCTCGACTTCAAGGGGGGTGACTCTAATCTCTGCCCCTAAGTCCCCAGCCTCATCTAATCTCCTATACGGATATCCCCCGTCCTGCTTTGGGGAGAACACAGAGGCAAAATAGTCATTTAGCATCTGTGCCTGTTCCCTCATGTCAGTCACTGGATCTCCTTCCTCCTTATTTAGTGGTCCCACCACTTGTCTCCCCTTCCTTTTCCTATTTACATGCTGAAAGAAGCCCCTTCTGTTGCTCTTGATATTCTTGGCAAGTCTCAGCTCATAATCAGCCTTACCTTGCGAAGAATCCTTCTGCAATGGACCTCCTCCTCCCGGTATACCCTTTTGTCTATTTCCCCCAGTACCCATTTCCTATGGAGGCTCCTCTTTCGTCTAATCCCCCTAACCACCTCCTTTCGCATCCATGGCGGCACTCTCCTCTGCCTCCCCACCTTACTGACTAGAGGTATCATCAGGGCTTGCGCCTCCAAAACCTCCCTTTTGAGTGCCATCCACCCCTCCTCAACTCGCTTACCTTCCAGTAACCTATCCCAGGAGACTTTCCCCAGTCTGGCCTTCAGTTGACCAAAGTTGGCCCTCTTGAAGTCCCAGCTTCTAGTGCTCGCCCTGCTGCATGGCCCCAGTCCTCTGATCTCAAAGCAAAGGATGGAGTGATCACTCACATCCAGAGCTCCCCTAATCTGTACTTCATCTATCAGCTCCTTCCTATTGGTCAAGACCAAGTCCAGGATGTTTCCCCCCCTCGTCGCCTCTCGGACCCTCTGTGTGAAAAACCCACCCTCTAGAGCTTCTAGGAAGCGACGTGACCTGGCTGTCACCGCCGAGTGAGTCTCCCAAGTAATATCCGGGAGACTGAAATCCCCCATAATTACTGTGTCTCTCCCCCGAGATATCCTTAGAATCTGGCCTGTCAGGACATCATCCAGGGTGTCAAGTTGACCTGGAGGGTGATAACATACCCCCACTGTCAGGTCTCTTTCCCTGTCAAAACCCCTAAGTTTCACCCAGACTGCCTCTACCGAATCCCCATCTGTGCTGCATTCTATCTCACTGCATCCTATCCCTTCCCTGACATATAAAGCCACACCCCCACCTCTGTTTCCCTTCCTGTCCTTTCTAAAAAGGTGATACCCTTCTATGTTTACATTCCAGACTTGCCTTTCATCCCACCAAGTTTCTGTAATTCCCACCAGATCATATCCAACCTATTCCCAGGAGAGCTTCAAGCTCTTCCTGCTTATTACCCATGCTCCTAGCATTGGTGTACATGCACCTCAACTCCTTCCCACCGCTTTCTTTCCTTGGAGTGCCCAGCATCCTCCTTCCTCCCATCCGCCCTGGTACCTGGCCCCTCTCTGTAGAAGTCCTGTCAGTCCCTGCAGTATCTCTAAAGCCCTGCTCCCAGAGCCCCGATCCTCCCTGCACACTTGTCCAGTGCAGACACGTTACTGGGGGGCCTGAACCCACCCCTCACTGGCTCAGTTTAAAGTCTTCCGGATGAAGCTCGCTAGAGCATCTCCAAAGGACCTTTTCCCCATCCTCGTGAGGTGTAACCCATCCCTTGCCAGAAGTCCATTGGCAAGAAAACGAGTGCCGTGGTGGAGGAACCCGAAGCGTTCCTTCTGGCACCACACCCTAAGCCAGTCGTTCACCTCAGAGGCCCTCCTGTCCCTTCCTGGCCCAAATCCCCGGACAGGTAAGATTGACGAGAAGGCCACTTGGGCCTTCAGCTCCCTGAGTTTCTTCCCCAAGGCCGAAAAGTCCCTGGTGATCCCGACCACCCCCTGCCTGGCCACGTCGTTTGTGCCCACATGGATCACCAGGAGTGGCTGGTGACCCCCGGAGCGAACAAGACGCTCCACTCTGTCCTTCACATGCCGGATGCGTGTGCCCGGCAGGCAGCAAACCTCCCTTGTCTCAAGGCTGGGGCGGCACACCGCTGCCTCAGTGCCCCTCAGCAGGGAGTCCCCAACAACAATCACCCGCCGCCGTACCTTCTCGGTGCTGGTGGGCAGCCTTGCCCTGGTCCTCGCCTCTCCTGCAGTGGCTCCCTTGCCTCCTGATGTCCCAGGCTGGGGGTCCTGCTGGTCCCCCGAGGCCTCCTCAGCCCCAGCCTCCCCAAGTGGAGAGAACCTGTTTCCCAGCTCCAGATTGGTGCCAGGAGAAGGGGGTGACATACCTCCATGTCTCCGCAGCTGCTCCTCCCGTGGTCTCTCCCTCAGCCCTCTGTCGAGAGGGGGGCTGCTGCGGGGGGGCCTGGAGAGCTCTCTCGGCCCTCAGGCACCTCACCTGCTCCTCTAGCAGGGTCACCATCTTGCACCGAGGGCAAGTGTATCCCTGTCTCTCCTGGGGGAGAAGGGTGAACATGTTGCAGCTCTCGCAGTGGACAGCAACACCCGTGACTCCTGCCAAGGCCATCTCCTGGTCTGCCATCTGTAACCCTTCCGAGACCTTACCTTGGTCCCCTGCCTTGTTAGTCCTGCAGTTCCTCTCACTCGCCCAGTTCTCCCAGGCAAAAACCCCACTTGCACACACACACACAAGGAGAAAATAAACTTAAATTTAAATTGGAAGAAAAAAACAAAGCACAACAAAGCAAAGCAAAGTGCAAACAAAACAAAACAAAAGAAAAACACACAAACAAAACAAAAAACAAACAAACAAACAAACAAACAATCAAACAACCTCTGTGTCTCAGGGAAGGGAGTCCCTGGACCGTCCGGACCGCAGCTCAGGGACGCAGACAAGGGACGACGCCCGACTGGGCCTGCTCAGTCCCTCAGGCCAGTGGCCCCGCCCCCTGCTTCCCCCTGGCTGCTCTAGCTCTCTGGCCCACCCCCTCCCTCTCTGCTGCTCCTGGACCTCTGCTCCCACCTGCCCAGCTCCTACCTTGCCTGTGCCAGTCCCCTGGCCACTCAGCGCTCTCTCCCAGCCTGTGCCTCTGCTGCTCTGCCGCTCTGCGAAGTGCAGAGCTCTGCACATCCTGGACCTGTTTTGTTTTAGGAAGAATCTGAGCCTTCTCTACAGTCTTTCTTTATGTTTTATAGTTCTACTTTAATGATTCCCTAATTCTTCTCCCTTATGAGTCATTTTTCTCCAATGGTGTATTTTCTGTTACAGCACATTAGGCATGTGTTGACAGGAACAGGCTAGAGAGGTTGGCAAGGGAGGGCTCCTCCTTGCTGCTTCAGGCATGCAGGGCAGGTGTTTTTTCCTTCCTCTCCAGGATCCTGCTTGTGATAGCACAATAACAACACGAAGTCCCAAACTATGACCTTGTGCTGCATGTCTGCTTTCCAAAAGGAAAGCAAATGAGTCCCCAATTCATTCTCTCTCTCTCTTCACACCTATTCTCCGAGAGGTCATACAGGAATAGGTATTTTACATGAGGCTCATTAGGTGCCTCCCTCTGTGATATTGCTAACATACCACAGTACTGCTAATATATTAGCTTCAAAGGGGAACGGAGCTTGCACTGTATACTTTTGCCAGAAGTTGCTGCCCTAGGCTTTAATGGAGCAGTAAATCCTTAATAACTTTTGAACTGCTGCTCATTATTTCACAAAACTAATGAAGGATTGCTTTCCTTGACAGCTATAGCAGTAGCTTTCATCAGAATTTAAATAAATGATAAGATATGCATGCTGAAAAATTGGAGGAAATCAGGCAAATGGATCTATTTTCAGCACTATTTAGATTCATGTACAATTCAGATTTAGATTAATGTAATTTCAGCTCTATTTAGATTCATGTAAATTCATGAAAGTATTTGAGTTTCATCTTCATATATTACTGGATTGGTTGGAAATTTGGCACATTTGAACACATTTTAAAAAGAAATTGTGGATGTTACATTTCACATTATTAGTTCAACCAGTATCACCTTAATAAAAGCTAGAAATCTGAAGCTTACAAAAGTGGAAACTTCCTACCCAGCCCATCATCTTGCCTTAACTAAAGGGTCAATCCCATGCGCTTTGAATATTCAGTGAATGAAAATGCTACATATTAAGACTTGCTCTCTGAAGACTGCCCAGAGCCAAGGTGAAAATTTGAGAGAAGCATTGCAACTCTTATTTCCCTTCCACTTTCCATGAACTTTATCGCCAACTGAAATGAAGCCTAAATATGCTTGAATGCACTTGTTCTTTGACATATATCGTTAACCCCTTCTTTACTCTTTCCCTGTATTTCCTACCATTGTTGTTGTTGTTAATTGTGAAGTCATGTCCGACCCATCATGACCCCATGAACAACATTCCTCCAGGCCTTCCTGTCCTCCACCATCCCCCGGAGTCCACTTAAGCTTACACAAACTGCTTCAATGATTCCATCTAGCCACCTCATTCTCTGCCATCCCCTTCTTCTTTTGTCATCTATTGTTCCCAGCATTAGGCTCTTCTCCAGGGAGTTCTTCCTTCTCATTAGGTGGCCAAAATATTTGAGTTTCATCTTCAGTATCTGGCCTTCTAAAGAGCAGTCAGGGTTGATCTCCTCTAGGACTTACTGGTTTGATCACCTTGCAGTCCAAGGGACTCGCAGGAGTCTCCTCCAGCACCACAATTCAAAGATCTGAATTCTTCGGTGCTCAGACTTCCTTATGGTCCAGCTTTCACAGCCATACATTGCAACTGGGAAAACCATAGCCATAGGGAAGTGAAAGGCAAGGGAGAAAGATACAGTCAATTGAATGCAGAATTCCAGAGAATAGCTAGAAGAGATAAGAATGCCTTCTTCAATGAACAGTGCAAAGAAATAGAAGAAAACAATAGAATAGGGAGGACCAGAGATCTCTTCAAGAAAATTGGAGATATAAAGGGAACGTTTCATGCAAAGATGGGCATGATAAAGGACCAAAATGGCAGGGAACAAAAAGAGGCAGAAGAGATTTAGAAGAGGTGGCAAGATTACACAGAAGAACTATACAAGAAAGAGCTTAACGTCCCTGATAACCACGATGGGGTGGTCACTGACCTCGAGCCAGACATCCTGGAATGTGAAATCAAATGGGCCTTAGGAAGTCTGAGCAACAACAAAGCTAGTGGAGGTGACAGTATTCCAGCTGAGCTGGTCAAATTCTTAAAAGACGGTGCAGTAAAAGTGCTACACTCAATATGCCAACAAATTTGGAAAACTCAACAGTGGCCACAGAATTGGAAAAGGTCAGTTTACATTCCAATCCCAAGGAAGGGCAATGCCAAAGAATGTTCAAACTACTGCACCATTGCACTCATTTCACATGCTAGCAAAGTGATGCTCAAAATCATACAAGCTAGGCTCCAGCAGTATGTGGACCGAGAACTACCAGAAGTACAGGCAGGATTTTGAAGAGGGAGAATTACTAGAGATCAAATTGCCAACATATGCTGGATCATGGAGAAAGCTAGAGAGTTCTAGGAAAACATCTACTTCTGCTTCATTGACTATGCAAAAGCCTTTGATTGTGTGGATCACAACAAATTGTGTCAAGTTCTTAAACAGATGGGAGTACCAGACCATCTTATTTGTCTCTTGAGAAACCTGTATGCGCGTCAAGAAGCAACAGTGAGAACTGGATACGGAATCACTGATTGGTTCAAAATTGAGAAAGGAGTTTGGCAAGGCTGTATACCGTCGTCCTGTCTATTTAATTTATATGCAGAGCACATCATGAGAAAGGCCGGCCTAGATGAATCTCCAGTTGGAATTAAGATTGCCGGGAGAAAGATCAAGAATCTCAGATATGCAGATGATACCACTCTCATGGCAGAAAGTGAAGAGGAACTAAAGAGCCTCTTGATGCGGATGAAGATGGAGAGTGCAAAAGTTGGCTTGAAACTCAATATTAAGAAAACTAAGATCATGGCATCTGGTCCTCTCACTTCCTGGTAAATTGATGGGGAAGAAATGGAGGTAGTGACAGATTTTGTTTTCCTGAGCTTCAAGATCACTGTAGATGAGAATTACAGCCAAGAAATTAAAAGACGCTTGCTCCTGGGCTATGGCAAATCTAGACAGCATACTAAAAAGCAGAGACATCACCCTGCCAACAAAATTGTGTATAGTCAAGGCTATGGTTTCCCAGTTGCAATGTATGGCTGTGAAAGTTGGACCATAAGGAAGGCTGAGCGCAAAAGGATTGAGGCCTTTGAATTGTGGTGCTGGAGGAGACTCCTGCGAGTCCCTTGGACTGCAAGGTGATCAAACTGGTCAGTTCCTAGAGGAGATCAACCCTGACTGCTCTTTAGAAGAGGCCAGCTACTGAAGATGAAACTCAAATACTTTGGCCACCTAATGAGAAGGAAGGACTCCCTGGAGAAGAGTCTAATGCTGGGGACAATAGATGGCAAAAGAAGAAGGGGATGGCAGAGAATGAGGTGGCCAGATGGAGTCCCTGAAGCAGTCGGGGTGAGCTTGGGTGGCCTCCGGGGGTGATGGAGGGCAGGAAGGCCTGGAGGAATGTTGTCCATGGGGTCACAATGGGTTGGACATGACTTCACAACTAGCAACAACAGGCAATGTGATTCAGTTGGAATGTTGGACTAGAGAATGGACAAGAAAAAGCTCAGATGCAGAGACTGCACAAAATTTGATGATACCATTATAGAATATGTGGATGTAAGGAATAGTTAGTAGAATTTATATGATATTTTTATATGAACATGATGAATATGATCCACTTAAAGCAACATGGGAAACAGATTTGAGGGGAAAAAACCTTAGTAATGCTGATTGGGGAAAAATTGGACAAAGGCTATTCAAATGTATGTCAGTAATAATAAAGGTAAATTTCTGCAAAATTGTATTGAAGCAGCACTTAACTCTGGTGAAATTGAATTGTAAAGATAATAAATACTTCAATTTATGTTGGAGATGTGGTCATGAAGTGGGTACATATTTCCATATGTGGTGGGAATGCAAATATATAATGAAATTGTGGAAAATGGTTTTTAAAGAGAGCAATAAAATATTAAGTCTAAATATAGATAGATGCTCTAAGATTGCATTACTTTCAATATTTGATTAAAACAATGGAGCTGGTATAATAAGAATAAATAACAAATTTAGTAACTGCAGCAAGACAAAATATAGCTAAGAATTGGGAAAAAAGATTACCAATTATCAGATTGTTATAGAGAAGTTTGAAATATAGCTATTAATGACAAATTAACATGTGATATTAAAGTAAGAAAAAGGCATGTAAAGAAAATAAGTGTAATGAAATTTGGGTGTGCATATATTGAGTGTGCTTTTAAAAAAGGGAAAGGATTTGAGCTGTCAAAAGAATCATTACATTTTGGAAGGGGGGAACACCCTAAAACATTTGAAGGGTTTGTTTGTTTTTTTAAGTGACATGTATCCTTGGTTCTCATAGTAGGGAGAACAGCAGTGTCATAATTATTTTTATTGCATGTTTTTGTGTTTGTATCTTAAAATGTAGTGTTATTTTGCTTGTATTTTAGATTACATTAATAAAAAATTAAAATGGGCTATCTCCATGAAGTGCCTTAAGATAATATGCAGAAGAGGAGTTGCAGACAAATTGGCTTTGCCAGGTGATGTGATCATCTCAAGTTTCCTATGTGCCCCTAGGAACACCAGGTAGAAAAAAGTACCAAACAGTTGTAGACCCTTTATTTCTGAGAATACAAATCCCAACTGTTTCAAGTTTTTATTGTGGATAACCTTGATTTCACTCTTCATAGTCTTGCGTTCG
The DNA here is from genome assembly GCA_023646645.1 of Varanus salvator macromaculatus. NCBI lineage: Eukaryota > Metazoa > Chordata > Lepidosauria > Squamata > Varanidae > Varanus > Varanus salvator. The sequence goes on along the minus strand of JAIXND010000754.1, from coordinate 13,287,278 downwards.
TATGACTATTATGAAAGCAAAATTTCTCACATAAGGATATGAACTTTTACTCAGTGAAACAAAAGTTTTATTCAGTGAAATAAAAGAAATGGGAGTAGGGGAGGGGGACAGCATCACCCCAAATGCTTGCTGACTCCATCTCCTGCCCTCCAGTGATTGTATTTCAGCACTGGTTAGGAAAGGGGCTGTGCTCCCCTCCTAACCTGGCTCCCCCCACAGGAACACTGAATGCAGGGCTAATGGGGAGGGGAGAATGATGGCCAGAGTGCATGTCAGTATTGGAGGGACTGGTCAATGTGTACAACCCATTCACATGTTCACTGCTTCCATGGTAGAACAGCCCATATGCCAAGTGGGAGCAAGGGAGGCACACCTCTGAGTCACAGGATGTCATGCTGCTGCCTGAAGGCAGCTTAGGCAGCCAGCAGGATAGAAAGCAGTCATCCCTGGAACAGGGCCCAAGGGTTATCCAGGAAGCAAGAAAGCAGGCAAGGGAATAAGAGGCAGGCACTGCCTCAAGCAGACAAGGCCAAACTGACTTTGCCCAGGCAAAGGACAACATGAACTCTTGAAGACATTCCAGCCAAAGTGAGACCAGTGGGGTCTCTCATGTCTGCCTCTGAAGCAAGAGGTTATAAAGCCACAACAGACAGTTGCAGAAAAGAGACCCATGGGCCATGTCTATGTGCCTGGAGAATTCTGCTTCTTGGATAAAAGGAAGAGTAGTTTTGCTCCTTCCTTAGCAGTATTATAGTCACAATTGTCACAGGTACAGATTTTATAATGTCCGGATATAGTTTCATACCAGTTACTTGCTTGCAATTGTACTTTTTAATAGTTTCATTTAAAGTAAAGGAATGGAATGCAGACTTACAATACATAGATAACCACTTATAGACACAAACATCCATAATGAGTGTGAGAATTCAGATGCCATCCAAACCACAACAAAATCCCAAATTTAACAGAGAAGAGAAGGGGAAGAGGAGAGAACAAGGAAGACAGCAAGGCAGAAAAGGGCTGAGCAAAGTGGTTTCAGGAGTGAAGTGGCAGCCTTTCCATAGAATCATCAGGTGGCTTGTTAAAGAGAATAAGGGTTAAGAGACCCTGGAAATGGTTGTGGCAGAAAGGGGGGTGGGTGGAGGAAGGCCTTCTAGAATGAGTCCAAAAGAGAGAGATAACTTTTGTGGGGGAAAGGTAAGAATATTTCACTTCTCCCTTTCTGAGGAAAAGAACACAGGGCTTTCTTTTACTGCTATAAGTTGAAATACATACACATTATCGCTATCACATACATGTTGCTGGAAAGAACCTTCCATATGATGACCTACTTCTGCTACAGACAAAGTAATTCGTTTTGATTTTTAAAACTGATGCATGCAGTTTTGATGATCATGCCAACATGTCCGCTGTTTTGGAAATATAACATTAGAACAAGAGAAACTAGTCACAGACTCTCAGCCCAACCTACCTAACAGGGTTGTTGTTGTGGGGATAAGATTGAGAGCAGGGGGAGAAACATGTAAGCTGCTTTGAGTTCTTTAAAAAAAGAAAAAATGGTGGGATATAAATCAATAAATCGATAAATATGTTACACGGCAACTGCTCAAAGTGTTCCCCATTATTTCAACAATCCTTGAAACCATCCTGTAAAATATTACCTTTATATTACATGTTACGTTACGTCTGAGACAGCAATAGCCAGCCTAGGGCCATCACCTAGTTCACATGTGAGCAAGCACCAAGTGGGCCTCCTTCAGCTGCTCTCTGTGCAGCCCACATGGCCCAGGGCAGCCTTGTCCACTTTTCTCTGCCATACTGGTAGCTCATTGTGTGTTTGCTGCTAACAGCAGTAGGTGACCAGCAATCTTAAGCAGGAAAGCAGGGGAAGGGGAAGGGGAAGGGGAAGGGGTTTTAACTTTCCCTCCCCAGTGATCCCATCACCAGCACAATTGGGTGTCTCTCAGTCTGCGAAATATGCAAAATGTGAGTAGGTTGAAGAGTATGTTTGAGTGTACATGTACATGCATGCAGCCTGCAACCCACCACCTATTATCACTACCTGTAGCCGTTGGACCTAGAAGGTACATCAATTAATTATGGACTGAGGGAACATTTACATCTCATACAAATACTATTTTCTATTGTTGTCTGTCCTCATCATGCTATCATAAGATTTGCCATCTGATTAGGTAAACAGTGCAGACTTGTGAACAGTTCCAATGAATCTAAACTACATAAAAGTACAGAGGGCTCAGACCACCATGTGGACAAAACTAACTTTTTGTCTTAGATCAGATTTTTGCATTAAGATTTGTTTATTTTGGGGAAATGCAACCTTTAGCTGTGATTTTTTTCCAGTTATCAACCACATTATCCCTTGGGTTGTAAACCGAAATAATGAAAACAAAGTTACAACCAAGCAAAAATATCCAACGTTTATAGCAATTGCAATCCTTTGCTGAACTGACTTCATCTTCCAGATACCATACATTGAGGAATGTATTGCTGATGGTTCTAAAAGGAATATTACAATCCATTAGCAATATGCTACAGCAGACTTCCTCTAGGACATCATTCTCCAGCCCTGGGATCTTCTAATGGAAAGACCCATTAAATCAACTTAATTTCACATATAGTTGCAACATGGAGAAAAGCATCAGGCACAACTTTCAGTCATCACAGAAGGATAAACTACACCTATCAAAAACAGTGGCTGCTGTCAAACCGGTACCCCATAGCAAAGTTTCCTCTGTGACCTAACTACTGCATAGCATGCACTAAAATGTAACTCATATCTCTAACCTGGCTGTATCCTTCCTGTAATGAGGGGCACAAAACTGAGCACAATGCTCCAGTTGTGGGCTCATCAGAGTCATATAGAGTGGTAGTAAGACCTCTCTCGATCTAGAAGCCACACTTCTGGCTATGCAACCAAGGGTGGCATTCGCCCTCTTGACCATCGCATCACACTGCTGACTCATGTTTAGCCTGCAGTCAACCAGCATCCCGAGGTCCCTTTCACAAGTGCTGCTCTCCAGCCACTTGTCCCCTAACCTGTACTTATGACACGCATTCCTATGCCCCAAGTGCAAGACATCAAAGACACCATAGAAAAAGAAGGCTCTTCAAAAGTAAGGATCTGTTGTTGTATGGGTATCCCTATACAATTTATTTTTGAGAGCTTCCCTTTTTAATTTCTGGACTGTTATCATGATAGACTGGGTTTTTTTCCCCAGGTTTAATGTTTGAATTGTTAAAAAAATGAATATCAGCAAAGGCAAAGATATTATGAAAATGAATGGTCTACAATATTAGACAGTTTTGGACAATAAAGGCAATAAATATTGCTGTAACAATTATTTTTAATATTTGATATTCCACTGATGATGTCTAATGCTATTTAGTATCTGTCAACATTTGTCAAATGATAGCTTATGATATTAAGTATGTAACTGCTGCCAAAATAATTGAGAAATGCTGTGTGAATAGTGTCATTATATAGTTCAGTCACTATGTACCCCTAGACTTGATTGAATCTGGATGAAGTAAGGAGATGCCAGTTGCAGTTCTGTTACTGTTGAAAAGAGAGATAGTTTTTATCTAGCTCCCCTAAGCTTTCCATAACATTGCATTAGAAGTCAAGTTTCAAAAATTCCCAACTCGACAAAGAAAATACTATAGTTCCTTCCAGCAGTAGCCTTCAGCTCTGATATCCTAGTAGCATAGCCTAAATAGGAAGAACGATCCACTTGGTGTTGCCTGGCCACAACGAAGAAGAAATCATGCACACAACTCCTTTATGCTACTTCTCAGATTCTGTGGGTTTACACAGCACAAGAAGTCATAGTAGATTTTTTATCATTGTTTGTTGTCTGAACTCCACTATGGTATTTTGGTGCAGTGTATTTGGTCTTTAGGAACCATGAACAGAAACAACAGTCTGTCCTTTGGTATCCTGGTACCACAATGGCTTGTTGTGTGGTCCAAACCTGGAAAACACAACTTGTCTTTGTATTAAGGCCAGGACCAGAAAGGTGCTTGGCAAGAGCAGCCCATTCTCACCCTTGTCAAGGCAGCTAGCCAGAAATTGCCAGTGATGGCTGCCCATTTTACGTGGCTGTCAGGGGCATCCCTACTTTGCCCTCCTCCTGCCCTAAATATCATTTTTGGAACAGGAACAGACAAATTTCTGTTTGGAGTTGGGAGTTGGCTAGCAGGATTGGGAGTCGGAGGCACCGCTTGGCGGTGGTTCCGCTCCTATCTCAATGGCCGATTCCAGAAGGTGGTGCTGGGGGACTATGGCTCTGTGCCATGGCAGCTATGCCATGGAGTACCGCAGGGGTCCATTTTGTCCCCCTTGCTATTCAACATCTACATGAAACCACTGGGAGAGGTCATCAGGAGGTGTGGGCTGCGGAATCATCAGTACGCTGATGATACCCAGCTCTACCTGTCGTTCTCTACTGATCCAGGTGAGGCGGTGGCTGTGCTGAACTGGTGCCTGGCCAAGGTAATGGACTGGATGAGGGCCAATAAACTGAAGCTCAATCAGGACATGGCTGATTGGACAGAGGTCCTGTTGGTGGGGGGTTTGGGCCTTGGAATGGGGGACTTGGGCCTTGTCCTGGATGGGGTAGCACTCCCTCTAAAGGACAAGGTCTGCAGCTTGGGAGTGCTCCTTGACCCGGAGCTGTCATTACATGCCCAGGTGGCAGCGGTGGCGAGGAGTGCCTTCCTACAGCTTTGGCTGATACATCAGCTGCGTCCCTTTCTAGACTACGACTGCCTGGCGACAGTGACACACGCGTTGGTGACTTCCCAATTAGATTTCTGTAATGCGCTCTACATGGGGCTGTCCTTGAAGATGGTCTGGATACTTCAATTGGTGTAGAATAGAGCTGCCAGGTTGCTGACGGGGACTGGGTGTTATTCTCATATAACCCCAGTTCTCCGTCAGTTCCACTGGCTCCCGATTGAAGTCCAGGCCCAATTCAAGGTGTTGGTTTTGACCTATAAAGCCCTAAACGGCTTGGGACTTGGATACCTAATGGAGCGCCTACGCCCATATATGCCCTCCCGCCCCCTGAGATCAGCAACAGAGGCCCTCCTCCGGGAACCCTCAGTGAATGAGATTAAGAGGGTGAGTACCCGGAGGAGGGCTTTCTCTGCGGTGGCGCCCCATCTATAAAATGCGCTCCCCAGAGAGGTCCGCCTGGTGCCGTTGTTATTTGTTTTTCGGTGCCAGGTGAAGACCTTTTTATTTAAATCATATTTTAATTGTTAATTTGTTTAATGTGATATATTGTTAATAGATTGTATTTTTAAGGGGTTTTTGCCGAGTGCACCAGAGGGGGTGGGTTGGTTTTTAAATGGAGTTGTATGTTTTTAATTTTACTGTTGTAAGCCGCCCCGAGGCTTTATTGCGATGGGGTGGCATAGAAATGTTTTAATAAATAAATAAAATAAATAAATTTGGGTGGTGCCAAAAAGGAACACTGCTCTCCTGCATGAGCACCTAAAGGAAGCCCCTCACATCTGAGTGGGAGAAATGAGAGTCAGCTGGATGTACCTCCTCACCCCACCCCAATTCTCATGCCTAATTGCCATGGAGGAGTGCCAAACCCAACACCTACTTTGCAGGTACTGGGTTGGGGATGCCTCTTTTTAAAAAGAAGATAAAACTCTTGCTTGGCTTCCTGACTACCTCTAAGCCAAATGTTGGGGGAAAATAGTTCTCCAAATATTTTTCAACTTCCAGCATTCCTGACCATTGGCTACAGAGGCAGGGACTTCTGGGAGTTAGTTCCAAACATCTGGAAAACTGTTTCTTGCCCATTCCTGTTTTAAGCTTTCCATGGCAGTTGTCAATGGCTGTACATAACACTACTACTTAGTGAAAAGCATATTAAAAAGGTGAGAGGTGAATTTTAAAACTTTTCCCAATTATGCAGGAATGGGACCTTTTTTTTATTTTTTTGTATTTATTTTGGTTCAATTTTTTAGCTGCTATAATAAATTATTACAGCTGTTCAGTTTTAAGGTGTAATGGGATTATACATTCCCCCTCTCCATTTTATCCTCACAACAATGCTGAGAGTCCATGTCTGGCCCAAAGTCACTCAATGAGCTTTGTGGAAAATAGTGACTAGGATTCAAACCTCCTGAGTCCCAGTCCAGCATTCTAGCCACTACATATCATCAGTTTCTCTTATGATTGCGTTATGAGTATTTACATGTCTTGAAAGAGCAATTGTGATCTCAAATGTAGTTTATAAATAATCAAAGTAGGTAAGTAAATATTCCTAAATTGTTATGAGTAAAAAAATGGACTCTATACTACACAAAAACACTCACATTTTAAATTTGAGGTCATATTTCACATTAAGATTTGAATACCAAAATCAAAAATACAGCAAATTCTGAATATTTGACAACACTACTTTCAGGGGTAGTTTTGAAGAAAGTATTTTTCCTTTGTACAAGTTTTTCTGTTCAGTCCTTAAAATTAGTTCAGTAACTTGTTCAGTCCTCAAGTTAAAACTGAAAGAATGAGGAAAATGCAAAAAGAAGGTGCAAGAAATAACATTGTGTGCAATCATCATTTAATAATAAAAAAACCCTCACTAACCATGACTCTGATCCAGTGCAAGATGCTCATTATTATTTTGAAAATAATCTATGGACAATATTCCAAATTATTTCACAAGTCTTCTAATATCTCTCTCACCACCAAATATACACACAGTTCAGAAAGAACTAATGTAACATTCCCATGGGAAAGTTTGAACTCCTCTAACAAATGTTGACATTGCCTGTGAGAAATTGTAGATGGGTAAATCATGTTAACTAACTGCAATTTAAGCCCCACATTATTATTGAGATATTTTTAAAATGTGGACAAGGGTTTAAAAACAATATCTGAAGGATTTTTAGTCAGTGCCTGAATATTTCAACCCAGCAGAGTTATTGCTGTGGTGGTGAAGTGTTTAAACAAATAACAATCAACTTATATTGATTAAGTCAGCTTTAATTTCTGATTAATGTTCTTGACTTTCTCTTCATCAGCATTTCTGACTTTTCAGTTCTGCTAGGTAATGGGGAGTTGGCTTTTGAAAGGGTAGTAGAAAAAAACAACACTGAGAAGCAATCTCTGATATAATTTACTTGCTCTTTGGACATATGTTTGATCATCTAATACTCTTGTAAAATATAGTGGATTCCTTCTTTAGCATAACAGAGATTTATTACTTTGTAGCTAAAATTTTATAGATAGAATAAAATCTATAGATAGAATGCAGCACAGATGGGGATTCAGTAGAGGCAGTCTGGGTGAAACTAAGGGGTTTTGACAGGGAAAGGGACCTGACAGTGGGGGTATGTTATCGCCCTCCAGGTCACCTTGAGACCCTGGATGATGTCCTGACAGATCAGATTCTAAGGATATTTTGGGGGAGGGACACAGTAATTATGGGAGATTTCAATCTCCTGGATATTACTTGGGAGACTCAATCAGCAATGACAACCAGGTCACATCGCTTCCTAGAAGCTATAGAAGGTGGGCTTTTCACACAGAGGGTCCGAGAGGTGACAAAGAGAGCCAGTGTGGTGTAGTGGTTAAGAGCATGCAACTGGGACTCAGATGATCTGGGTTCGAATCCCCGCTCGGCCATGGAGCCAACTGGGTGACTTTGAGTCAGTCACAGACTCTCAGCCCAACCTACCTCACAGGGTTGTTGTTGTGGGGATAAGATGGCAGAGGAGAAAGATGTAAGCTGCCTTGAGCCCTTTGTAGGAAAAAGGCAGGATATAAATCAATCAATCAATCAATCAATAAAACATCCTTGACTTGATCTTGACCAACAGGGAGAAGCTGATAGATGAGGTACATATCAGGGGAGCTCTGGATACGAGTGATCACTCCATCCTTTGCTTTGAGGTCAGGGGAATGGGGATGTGCAGCAGGTTGAGCACTAGAAGCTGGGACTTCAAGAGGGCCAACTATGGCCAACTGAAGGCCAGACTGGAGAAAGTCTTCTGGAAGGTAAGCGAGTTGAGGAGGGGTGGATAGCACTCAGAAGGGAGGTTTTGGAGGCACAAGCCTTGACGATACCTCTAGTTAGTAAGGCAGGGAGGCAAAGGGAAGCGCTGCCAAAGAAGCAAAAGGAGGTGGTTAAAGGGATTAGAAGCAAGAGGAACCTCTGTAGGAAATGGGTACTGGGGCAAAGAGACAAAAGTGTATACCAGAAGGAGGAGGCCCGTTGCAGAAGGATTCTTGGTAGGGTTAAGGCTGATTACGAGCTGAGACTTGCCAAGAATATCAAGAGCAACAAAAAGGGCTTCCATCAGCATCTAAATAGCAAGAGGAAGGGAAGACAAGTAGTGGAACCGCTAAATAAGGACGAAGGAGATCCAGTGACTGATATGAGGGAACAGGCACAGATGCTAAATGACAATTTTGCTTCTGTGTTCTCTCAAAAGCTGGATGGGGGGAGATCTGCAAAAGAGATTAGATGAGGCCGGGTCTTAGGGGCACAGATTAGAGTCATCCCCCCAGAAGTCGAGGGGCTCCTCAGGGCATTGGACATTACAAAGGCGCAAGGCCCTGATGGGTTACACCCGAGACTGCTTCAAGAGTTGGCAGGGGTTCTCTCATGCCCATTGGCCTCCATTTTTGAGGCCTCATGGAGAACAGGTGAAGTTCCAGAGCACTGAAGGGTGGTGTCAGTGGTCCCAATTTTCAAAAAGGGTAGTAGAAGGGACATGGGGAATTACAGACGAGTTAGCCTTACATTCATTGTAGGAAAAACAATGGAAAGGCTCATAATAGAGAGAGATCTACTGATGCTATATAGGGAAGGGAGGATGGAAGCCACACAACACTGTCCAATGGATTAGGGCATAGTTGACTGACTGAAAGCAGAGGGTAACCTTTAGTGGGGAATCATTGGGATTGAGGTCAGTGACAAGCGGGGTTCCCCAGGGCTCTGTCCTGGGGCCGATCCTGTTTAATCTTTTCATCAATGACATGGGAAAAGGAACAGTCTGCTGATCCAAATTCATAGACGATACTAAAACTGGGGCAGTGGCCACAACTGGATCTGGACAGACTACAGAAGTGGACAGGAGACAACAGTATGACATTCAATGTGTGTAAGTGTAAGGGACCTCAGGATGCTGGTTGACTGTAGGCTAAACATGAGTCAGCAGTGTGATGCGGTGGTCAACAGGGCGGACTCTTGGTTGCATAGCCAGAAGTGTAGGTTCTAGATCGGGGGAGGTATTACTACCATTCTATATGACTCTGGTGCAGCTGCAACTGGAGTATTATGTTCAGTCTTGAGCCTCTCATTACAGGAAGGATATAGCCAGGTTAGAGTCATTGCAGCATAGGGCCAAAAGGTTGGTGGCCAGTTTGCAGGGATAGTCATATGAGGTGAGACTGAGGGAACTTGGTCTCTTCTGCCAGGAGAAGAGGAGATGCAGAGAGGGTCTGTTTGCAACATACAGGTATGTGAGGGAGTGTCACATGGGTAGAGACCTGTTCTACTCTGCAGAGGAGGGCAAGATGTGCTCCAATGGAGCAAAGCTCAGGGAACCCAGGTTCAATTTAGATGCCAGGAAGTACTTCCTGACAGTTAGGACCCCAAGGGTAAGGAATGGGCTTCCATGGGAGGTGGTTGAGACCCCATCGGTGAGGGTGTTCAAGGATAGGCTAGACATGCACCTCGTGCTCATGTCATGGGCAGAGGTGGCTGGTGCCAGTGGTCAGTTTTTATATCTCCAGGAGGTAGCTGGAGCCCAGGAGGCACCTTCTGACTCACTCAATTTTTATATCTCCATGTTTCTATCTTTTGATGCTTTTCAGAACAAAGGAAATTCCTCAAATTTGTCAAAGTCTCACCACAAGTCCCATTTTAAATTGGTCTAAGGAGTATGTTAGACCGATACTGTGACTGCAAAATTCCAATGAGGACAGTAGAAAATGCTGTTGCTCCGGAGCAGAGCCTGTGGTCTGCCTGAGGAAGGTCCCAGGCACAGTCTCTGGCATCCCTCAGTCAAAGGTTCTTTGACAGCAGGGCTTGGGAAGGTCTCTGTCTTCTCAAGACCTGAGAAAACCTCTGTTAGTTTTTTGTTGCATTTTCTTTTGTAATCATGCAAACATATGTAGACACTGTATACTGAATCAAATTACTGGCCCATCTAGCTAAATACTGCCTATTATCTGATAATATAGAACTCCTTGCCCAATCCCACAAAACTTACTAATTGAATTGGTGCTCTTTCCATTCCCCTTTCTTAGAAGGAGGCTGGCAGATTACCTTCTGTCACCTTCTCTTGGGAGAGATGTGAAAAATATGTTTATGTTTCTGTGACTATTTTTTTTTCCGATTTATATCCTGCCTTTTTCCTACAAAGGGCTCAAGGCAGCTTACATCATTCTCCTCCTCCATCTTATCCCCACAACAACAACCCTGTGAGGTAGGTTGGCCTCAGAGTCTGTGACTGGCCCAAAATCATCCAGTTGGCTCCATGGCCAAGCAGGGACTAGAACCCAGATCGCCTGAGTCCCAGTCCCATGCTCTTAAACACTACACCACACTGGCTCTCCATATTCATTTTCCATATTCAATCTGATTCAGAGGTAACCTGTACTCATAGCAGTTCCTTAACCACCAAGAATATATAGTGGTACCTTGGCTCACAAACTTAATCCATTCCACGACTCTGGTTGTGAGCCAGTTTTTGGTTGCAAGCCAAGTCAAATTTTCCCATAAGGTTCAATGTAAATAAGGTTAATCTGTTCTGTAACTATTTTTTTAAATTAGAAAATTTTGAAACAAAGTGACAAAGAACAACAAAGTGACAAAAACTCCACAGTACAGTGGAGAATACTAACCTAGGTGGGGGGAAGGTTATTGTTTTGAGGGAGAGTCCCCCTCCATAAGGACATTGGGGAGATCTCTTTCAGGAGTTTCCTCTCTTTGTCTCTTAGCTGCAGGGTCAATTTTGGTGAAAAATCTGTCTATAGTCACTTGTTTTTTCCTGCACTGCATAACCCTCTGGAAATGAGAGACCGCATTATTGTTCTTCAGATCCAACACTCTGCTCAGATTCATTAGATTCAACACTCTGTTCATTACATTTATGTTGAGGTGGTGCTTCTCAAAGAAACCCTGGCATAGGCATGCTTCTGCAGGAAAGACGGGTACAATCTCAGCCATCCCCCCCACAACCAGCATGATCGCGGTCATCTCTCCACGCCCCCCAAGTGGGGAGATGGCCAGGATTGCAGTTGCATTCGTGCAGGGAAGATGTGCGTGATCACGGGTGTGCTCCTGAAGGAAAGACGGGCGCAGCACTGCACAGCTGTGATCACGCATGTGTTCCCTGCATGAACACGCCTGCAATCGTGGCCATCTCCCCACTCGGGGGGGTGGGTGGGGAGATGGCTGCGATCTTGGTTGCCACCCAAAGTGGAGTTCGTGACCCAAGTCAAAATTTTCATGAAATGTTTGTTTGTGACCCAAGATGTTCATGACCCAAGGCGTTTGTGAGCCAAGGTACCACTGTACAGTGATTCCAACTTCTGTCTGAAGCCAGTTTGACTGGAAGAAGAAATGTTCGCAATATATGAGTTGGGAATGCCAACCCTGCACTTTCTCTCAGCTAGCAGTCAATCATAATTGGCTGCCCACACTAAATGCAAAAAAAAAAAAAAAGGACATTAGCTGCATATGGGCCTGATGTTGCTTGCCTGATTCACTGTCACTGGAGAGTCAAGTTGATAATTAACAGGAAGTCTTCTGTTCTGAATGAGCAGGAAAAACAGAATTACCTAAATGAACATTGGCTAAGATAGCCATCATACCATGCTCAGCAATTTAATTAGATAATCTCCAATCTATCTGTATTGCTTTGCCTGTCCTGGGATAGAGATCTTACCTCAGCAGACATCAGTGTGGAAAAATAAAGCCTATGGCAACACAGTTACCACTCAAAATGTAACTTATGCTGGTGTTCTGTTGACAAAGGTTAGTGCATGGCTCATTCTCAAGGACAGAAGGTTATAACAACACACTAAAACAACTGAGACATGGTCTGAATGGATGTTATAGTTAAACCCTTGGCAAGGAATTCTTTAGCAGAGTAATTTCTAACTTGCTTGCTGTGAGATAACTGTTAGCATGTCATGAAAAGTATCTTCATTAAACAATTAAAAGGTTTCCTTTGAGCCTTAGGATGCTTCCTACTGTGTCTCTACATGATCCATTGCTCTAGCTAATTAGCGTTAGGATGTATTTTCCTCATCCAGTCATAGATGTACCAGAATGACACACCCAATATATCATAGATGCACATGCATTGCATCCCAGTGAGCTTGCTGTCATGCTCTAGTCTCTAAAGCCCCATTTCCGTGCCTCCTGCATGCTTCTGGGCATTCTGGAAATTCACAGGCTTTTGGCCCTGGTTAGTAAGAAGACTGCCTTCCTGCTGTTTCCAAAGGCCACTGGGCATGAACAAAGGGATGACCTATCCCTGAAGTCCTCATGCACTAAATTAATCCAAGGTAGAGAGAAATTCCACAACCATCTCTCAACAGAACTATTACAGGTCCTTGCTTTTTTTTTTTTGTTTAATTTTGCTGCCATTGCAAGTGCAAGAGCAGCAATTGTGTTGGCAGACTAGCTACCATTTTGCATTCCTCACAACACCCTGCATGGCATTATAGGGGATCTATAGCTGGGGCTGGTGGGTTGCAGCTCTCACCAAACCAAAACTCTCAATTTTTCAGATAAAGTCCTAAGAGTGCTTTTCTTTTTCTATGGGAGTGAAACATGATAAAAAATAATATTTCAGACATTTTCTCAAAAAAAAAAAAAAAATGCTTCTTAGAAATTTTGGGTCAGCTGTTGTTTCACAAGCCCAGTGAATGTACCCAGTACATCTGTTAATTTATAATGTTTCACAAAGGAGACACATATGTCAAAAAGTAGCCACAGACCTACCAGACACCCAGCATCCCCTCCCAGTAATCAAACACCACCCAGGCTCTAAAAGTAGGCAAAAAATCTTTCCTGCAATGACACAAGCTTCCTTGAAAGGCAGCCCAAATAATAATTTTCAGAACCTCCAAAAAGTAGAAGATGAATAAATAGTTCATACCATTCCTAAATCAATTCTATTCCTTGGTATTGTAGTAGCAGCCATTCCTAAAATTCAATTACATTTATAATACTGTGCTTAAAATAGTCTGTTTATCTTCACATGCCACTCCCCCACTATCTGAGTAATTTTCTTCATGTTACACACAAAGACTGAAAAGATTGATTGGCCAGATGTTTTCCTGAGTTTTGTTCTCTCCTTCTCACAAAATAAAAATCTTTCAGCACATTCACCCTCCCTTTTAATAAATGTGTGAGCAAATAAATTTGTGTTACACATTTTTAATGAAATCAATTTATAACCTCTTTCTTTTTCAAATTTCCGTGTTTTAAAAGTCCTTGCTAGCACGTTTGGCTCCCTTTCTGCTATACTATGCTCTAGGCCAGTTGATTAGCTCTTTCCTGTTGAAATGAACAGCAGTTTTGCACCTTTAAGATGAGAGTGTGGCAGTGAAAAAACTGAATTGCAATTCAGGAAGCCCTAGTCTAAATCTTATGCTTAACATGAGCTCATGAGGTGTCTCTTGGCAAGCCCCATTCCTTCATCTGGAATATGAGTACAATAATATTCTTTTACAGGTATGCTGTAAGAATGTGAAGCCATTTGAATGCTGTATTATTACTGTAAGACACAACAGAGTTAACTTTTTATTCTGAAGAAAGTTTTCATATGTATGTCTGATGTTTCTTATCACCAGAATGACTCAATAATGAAGTTGTAATGCACCACTGGACAAATGTGGGGAGAGGATCAGGGCTCTGGGACCAGGGTTTTAGAGGTACTGCAGGGACTGACAGGACTCCTACAGAGAGGGGACAGGTATCAGGGAGGATGGGAGAAAGGAGGTGGCTGCGAACTCCAAGGAAAGGAAGTGGTGGGAAGGAGTTGAGGTGCATGTACACCAATGCTAGGAGCATAGGTAATAAGCAGGAAGAGCTTGAAGCTCTCCTGGGAATAGGAGGGTATGACCTGGTGAGAATCACAGAAACTTGGTGGGATAAAAGCCAAGTCTGGAATGTGAACATAGAAGGGTATCACCTTTTTAGAAAGGACAGGAAGGGAAAGAGAGGTGGGGGCGTGGCTTTATACGTCAGGGAAGGGATAGGATGCAGTGAGATAGGATGCAGCACAGATGGGGATTCGTTAGAGGCAGTCTGGGTGAAACTTAGGGGTTTTGACAGGAAAAGAGACCTGACAGTGGGGGGTATGTTATTGCCCTCCAGGTCAACTTGAGACCCTGGATGATGTCCTGACAGGCCAGATTCTCAGGATATCTCGGGGGAGAGACACAGTAATTATGGGAGATTTCAATCTCCCGGATATTACTTGGGAGACTCACTTGGCGGTGACAGCCAGGTCACATTGCTTCCTAGAAGCTATAGAGGGAGGGTTTTTCACACAGAGGGTCCGAGAGGTGACAAGGAGGGGAAACATCCTTGACTTGTTCTTGACCAATAGAGAGGAGCTGATAGATGAAGTGCAGATTAGGGGAGCTCTGGATGGGAGTGATCACTCCATTCTTTGCTTTGAGATCAGAGGACTGGGGATGTGCAGCAGGTCGAGCACTAGAAGCTGGGACTTCAAGAGGGCCAACTTTGGCCAACTGAAGGCCAGACTGGGGAAAGTCTCCTGGGATAGGTTACTGGAAGGTAAGCGAGTTGAGGAGGGGTGGATGGCACTCAAAAGGGAGGTTATGGAGGCGCAAGCCTTGATGAAACCTCTCGTCAGTAAGGTGGGGAGGCAGGGGAGAGTGGCGCCATAGCTGCTAAAGGAGGTGGTTAGGGGATTAGACAAAAGAGGAACTTCCGTAGGAAATGGGTACTGGGGCAAATAGACAAAAGGGTATACCGGAGGGAGGAGGCCTGTTGCAGAAGGATTCTTGGTAGGGTTAAGGCTGATTATGAGCTGAGACTTGCCAAGAATATCAAGAGCAACAAAAAGGGCTTCTTTCAGCATGTAAATAGGAAGAGGAAAGGGAGACAAGTGGTGGGACCACTAAATAAGGAGGAAGGAGATCCAGTGACTGATATGGACAAATGCCAAATAACAGTGTGATCCGGTGGTCAAGAGGGCGAACACCACCCTTGGTTGCATAGCCAGAAGTGTGGCTTCTAGATCAAGAGAGGTATTACTACCACTCTATACAACTGGTGCGGCCACAACTGGAGTATTGGGCTCAGTTTTGGGCCCCTCATTACAGAAAGGATATAGCCAGCTTAGAGTCAGTGCAGCGTAGGGCCACAAGGATGGTGGCTTGTTTGCAGGGGATGCCATATGAGGCAAGACTGAGGGAACTGGGTCTCTTGAGCCTGGAGAAGAGGAGACTCAGAGGGGATCTGTTGGCAACATACAGGTATGTGACGGGGTGTCACATGGAGATGGGGAGAGGCCTGTTCTCCCCTGCAGAGGAAGGCAGGACGCGCTCCAATGGAGCAAAGCTCAGGGAGCCAAGGTTCCATTTGGATGCCAGGAAGCATTTCCTGACAGTCAGAACCCTGAGGGTGTGGAATGGGCTTCCATGGGAGGTCGTTGAGGCCCCATCGGTGCGGGTGTTCAAGGATAGGCTGGATGTGCACATGGTGGGCATGTCGTGAGCAGAGCCGGCTGGTGCCAGAGGTCAGACTAGATGGCCCAGGAAGCCCCTTCTGATTCGCTCTGTTTCTGTGTTTCTAACCTTAAAGGTTAGATGACAAACAAAACAGGATAGATGACAAACAAAAAGTCAAATAAAGCTGGATAGTACTTAAGTGTTAAAGGGGGATGGGAATAAATGCTTTGAAATGAATTGTCCCAGTATATCTTGTTCTATCAACTGCACAACATAATTTGGGCAGCTTCAGTCTGGTTTTCATGGATCCTGGGTGAAAATGGGATTCTCTACAAAGCCAAAAAATTATTTAATTTGGCCTAGAATTAGGCTTTATCAGCAACTCTGCTTTCAGATACATGCACACACAAGCACAGACTTCCTGTCTCTTGATATTAATGCAAAATAGTGTTTCTTAAATGTTGCCAGGATAGGTCAAATGCTGCTGGAGTACTGATAACTCCATCATTCAATGCTAGGGCATTTTACCAGTTATTCCAATCAATGTGCTGTGCAGGAGGGCAAGGTTGGGACTCTGAGATGAACATACTTTCAACACTTCCAGGACTCTCTATGAAACAGCTTTAAACTGGTTTTCAAGTGTAACTTCACAGTCCCTGCTCTTGTGCTTCTGAAACTTGGCAATTTATTGGCTGTACACACCAAAAAGATGCAAGCCATTTTCATATGGCTTGACCAGAAAAGCAGATGGAGATGGAGGAGGCAAATAATCCTCCTGAAACTGGAGAACACCCCTTCCATGTAAACTTGGCAACTATATTCTTTAGAGGACAACTCTAGGATGCCTGTTCAGAGCAATGGCCCACAAGGAACATAGGTGAATAACAGTCATTCCCTCAAGGCATCAAGACAACTTTTAATCAATAACTCCAAATTTGGCTGGACTGACCCCCACAGGAGGACAATTCTGTAACAGAAACTGGCAGTATATTCCCCTGGGAGCTTCAGGAACCACAGAATGCCCTCCTCCCACTCCCTGCTGCTGACTGTGTGCACTGATTTTCATGGTATCTGTGGGAAGAAAAAAAAACCCACCCCAAATTGGCACCATTATCTGTCCATATTTCCCCCATTCTTCTCTGTGATTCTCTCTGTGTGTGTATGTTATGATTCTATGTGTGTATGTGTGTGTTGGATGGTGAGGTTGCAGCTTACAACTATGGTTGACAGTGGAGTAGCTGTAAATAATACTGCAATGTATCCAGCCCTGTGCAGCACTGACAATGCCTATAAAGTTATCAAACCCACATACATAAATCATTAGGATGTTCCCTCAGAAACAATAGTATTTTGACAAAATACCTTGGCACAGCTAACCATGGCCAGGTCTGATTTCTCAACCGAACCCATTGAAAAGTATTCCAGGCTAGTACATGAGCACCCAAGCACATCACAGGATCCAGACACACTGCCAAAGCATATGCCCAGTTCTTAAGAGGGAAGGCAGCCTGCCCAAAGCAGACTGAATAAAGAAACTATCATCACAGGAATTGCTGGACAACAATAAACTGTTGTTTGGATTATGTTTCAAGCATGTTTATATACATTAAATCCATCAGCACCTCATGTGCCAGACCATAACATCATTCACTCCCTGGAAACAGCAGCCAGAACAAAATATGATTAGCGTGCTGTAGGCGCATAAGCCCAGCTTTCTAGACAACTTCATCCTGTGCATTGTATAGATATTACTCATTATGGGGGAACAAAATTTTCTTCTGAAACAACCTACATGGGCTGCATTAATAGAAGTATAGCTTCCAAATCAAGTTTCTCCTCTATTTGGCACTAGTTAGACCCCATCTTGAGTATTGTGTCTAGTTCTGGACACTTCACTTCAATAAAGATGCAGACAAACTGGAAAAAGTTCAGAGTGGGGCAATAAAGATGATCAGGAAACTGGAAACAAACTGGGCATGTTTAGCCTTAAGGAGAGAAGACAGGGGGAAGATAAGATAGCAGTTTTCAAATACTTGAAGGCTGTCTCATGGAGGAGGGCCAGGTTCTCTTCTCATTTATCCCAGACTACAGGACATGGAATAACAGGTTCAAGTTGCAGGAAGCTGGACACCAGGAAATATTTCCTGAGTGTTAGAGTAGTATGGCAATGGAACCAATTGTGAGCAATCTGATGGTAGAAGCATTCAAGAGGCAGTTGGGCAGCCATTTGTCAGGGATGCTTTAACTTGGAGTCCTGCTTTAAGCAGAGGGTTGGACTAAATGGCCCTCTAGGTCCCTTCTAACTCTGCTAGTCTATGATACTATACATAGGTTATGGGATGGAACAGTAGTCACTGAATGCTATTTTCTGGACTTTAACCAAAGGAATAAAACTGATGCATGTCACTTTTCAAATATAAAATGTGCAGTTTCTGATCTAGATTTCACTAGGGGAAGAATTCTGTCTCACCTTTAGTTTTAATGACTGTAGTCTCCCAGTCTTTAATAACTTACCTCACCCTATATGCACGGTTATCAAAATTGCACTGAAGATGGATTGCAAATTCTGCAAAACAATAGCTTGGTGTCAGTCTGTGTTGCCTTATTTTATAAGAAAGAAGAGTCTTGACTCACCAAGGCTAAGCAATATAGCCACAGAAACATCCTTGCTAAGTTAAGGAAACATGACTTTCATAATTGCAAACAACAATATTCACATTGCTCCCAATATCATCATTTTTAAAGAAGCTTAACGTCCTTTATGCACAACTCAGATCATTAGTGCTTTACAGTTCCTATGCCAGATTGCTTAAAAGTATCTTTGCAATTGTGAGATCCAAAAAGTGTTTGTTGTGCTACAGGAGCAGTTCAAGATATTTTCCTGCCTAAGATGAAGGACAGGATAACGGTCCTCCTCCATGAACAGGCACTGAAAGGACCAGCAGCTAAATTGGATTGCATTACTGATGGTTATAGAACAGCATCCTCCACTGGCCCTGAGGAAATGCTGATGCCATAGTCCATGAGACACACATGATTTTCATTCAGCTCTGTTCTTTTGCCCACTTATGGCTGCTCATTCACTGTTCCACTCATTGTCTGCTCAAATGCTGCAATGCAGCTGTAGCAATGCCACCATAAACATCTGTGATGCCTGTTGGATACATGGCATGCCCTGGGTTGGTTGCCTTCCTTCCTTCTAATTCAAGTCATGGCCCTTTCCCAATGGTGCAGGAAACCCAGAGAGTCTAGGCCAACAAGTAAGCATCATTACCACAGAAGCACCAGCTCAGGGTGGGATTAGGGAGAATGGCCATGAGGACTGCTATGAGTAAGACCGGTAGTGCTTGTTTTAGGCTCTGGAAACATGTGTTTGCCCCACTTTTCATTTATTATTTTTAACAAAAGAAGATGCAGAGACTGAAATCTTGCTGAAGAGAACCAGCTTGAGGTTTTAGCCTTTTTCACACATTCAGAAGAATCCACTCTTGCTTTTAATCCCATAAGGGAAAATATACTGATATTATCTTTCCTCATCCTTATTCTCTCTGTGAATACTGTTGGGAACATGTTGTTGAGCAGAAAAGTAGCTGTAGATGAATGGGTTAAGCAGCACCTCCCTTTTATCCTTGTACTCAAGACATCAACCTTTGTGTCTGCCTCATGTTTTTGCTTGTCATTGGGGCCTTAGAGCAGATATTCCTGCCTATCTAATTGCTATTTTTCTCAGCCTCTTCACCATAAAACATGAAATACAACAAAACCCCACAAGATTACTCAGAAAAGAGCTGAGCAGCTAGATGCTACTCTCTATGTGACATAACTCCCAAGTTGGCAGATAGAAAAGGATGTGGTAACATTAGCTTTTTTAACAACATGTAAAAGCACCTATTTTAAGCGGTAGGTGCTGGGTGGTATGAAAACTTTCTGTAATGTAGCTAACCATATGGTGTCACAGTGAATGTAGTACTCATCCTACCAACCCCTCAGCTTGCATTTTGGTGCTCAGGTTTTATGTTACACTTTTCTTTCATGGTCATTTTCCTGAAGGAGTTAACAATTCATTCACTGTCAACTGCCTTTATTTGCAGCTATCACATTCTCATGCTGCTACCCCTAGCCAGGTGGTTACTTCCATCCTCATACAACTGTTTGATTGATGCTATTTGATATAGTATGTAGATAAGTTTGAGATCCAATGTTTGAAACTAAACAAGACAGAAGCCACTCATGGATTTCAATTGAGTTTTATGGAGAAGGTACAGTGGTACCTTGGCTCATGAACTCAATCCATTCCACAACTCTGGTCGTGACCCAAATTGGGTCAAGTCAAATTTCCCCATTAGGCTAAATGTAAATAAGGTTAATCTGTTCTGTAAATATATATTTTTTTAATCATAGGGAAGATGGGCACGATCGCGGGCACGCTGGGGGGGAAGACGGACGTGATCGCGGGCATGCTGGGGGGGAGATGAGCGCAATTGTGGGCACGCTCATGTAGAAAAGATGGATGCAGTCTCAGCCATCTTCCCTCCCCCCGCACCAGCATGATTGCAGCCATCTCACACCCCCCTTCCAAGCACAACCGCGATCGCACCTGTCTTCCCTGCACGAGTACGCCCGCGATCATGGCCATCTCCCCACTCGGGGGAGACGGTCACAGTCACCACCCAATGTGGAGTTCGCAACCTGAGTTAAAATTTTTATGAATTTTTTGTTCATGACCCGATTTGGTTGCGAACTGAGACATTTGTGAGCTGAGTTACCACTGTATTTATTTATTTTGCTTTATCTTGATTTTTATATAGTGCTCCATCCCCATAGGCTCTGAGTGGTTTACAAGAGATTAAAACTAAAGTTTTTAATCAAAGGTGCTTAATTCTGCCACTGAAATCAATTAAATTTTGTCTGTGGTTAAGGTAACTGTACACTTATGCCAACTCATAGCTAAAAAGTTTATTCTCAGATAGATCTAGCACAGGGGTCCTCAAACGTTTAAAACAGGGGGCCAGTTCACCATCCCGCAGACTGTTGTGGGGCTGGACTATAGTTTGAAAAATATATGAGCAAATTCCTATGCACTCTGCACATTAAAAATTAATTAAAATTAAAATAAATTAAAATTGATTAAAATTTTTAAAAATAATTAAAAAATTTAAAAAAGGAAGCTGTTAGGAACAAAGGAACAAACTGACTAATGGCATTACTTTCCATGTTAGAGACACTCTGCAATGGGGCAGTGACATCAGTGTAAGATCTCTTCACATTAGCTGCCCAGTGCTGTCTTCCTTTCAAAGGTTACTTGTATGGCACAGGAAGCTCTATGTTGCAGAAGTTCCCTAAAAGTTCAGTTAATGTATGCATCAGGCCTCATAGATGGAACCACGGTCTGGATTATGTAAATGAATAAGTGAGACAATGCAGATATTTTTCAAAGGTGCTCATTAGTGTTCTGTGGGATGAAATACATTGCTTGTGATTTAGGGAAGAACTGAAGAGAAAGGGAAACAGCCCTTCAGTTAAAGATTTTCAGGTCACCAATGATCCCCTTTAAGAAGTGCTTTTATTGTTCCCAGTATAAGTATACAGGATATAGTGGCAAATGTTGACATGCAGGTGCTTATTATAACAATCCCACAGCCACACCTCCAAAATGTCCAAAAATGTCCATATCAACAAATCAGTTTACATTTTCATCTCCATCAGGACTAGGTCTTTTGCAAAGCTAATGGGTCTTATGTACCATTAGAGTTCAGATTGTCCCACAATACCTTTGCATTACTGAAGAAATAGCTCACAACAATACACTGTTCCTTGGAAAGCCCACCCACCACACCACTGTGATGCTTGTAGTTGATAACAGAGGGATTACAGAAGTTTGAGAGGTGGCAGATGATATAATTCTCCTTGCTAACCAAAAAATCCCAGTGTTTCATCCATGAAATCCCTGGCTCCACTACAACCATATAAGCCATTTGTTCATATGAAGAAAAACAAAATGAAGCAGAGGGGTCAAATCCTGCCCACCACCCATGACAGCAGATGACCCAACCATTGCCAGTAGTCAGCTGTGCAGTATGCAGCCCTTCTACCACACAGCCAACCATTATAACTGTGCACACTATCCCAGCTTAATTGGTGGAACAGAGAACACTACAGCTGAACTGAAGCTTCACCAATATTAAATATTTCTGAAACTTGCCATTTTTCAAAGCAAAACTGAAACATAACACTTCAGATTCATACTGTACTACTTGCAGATAGTTGGAACAGTTACACTGTCCCACCTCTCTCTGTCTTGCTTGAAGGACCACGCACCAACAGCTTTCCCTCCCATCCATGGGTAACGGTATGCCCTGCACATAGCTAAGCTCTTTAGGTGCTCCAGTCTAAGCATCATTTCTGCTGATCACATATCCATGAGCACTTTTTTTTCTCTTCAGGAATACAGCCTAGCTTCAGGAAACAGAAGGAGCTGCCATCCCACTGACAGATACTTCCTGCACCATCAAGGGGTGAGAAATCTCAGTCACTACAGTCTTCCCCTACTCCCATGGAGATGAAGGCTGAAGCATCAGCAGCAATGCAGCACATTCTATTGCTTGTTATTCTCCCCCCAGTGTCTTCCTTTGCTATCCAGAGGAATGGGATTCAACTCATGCCTGATTCTATCCAGCCTACTAGCACTGGCCAAGATGGTTCCAGCTGCTTAGAGTTTTCCCAACATGGACCCTGGTTCAGTCAGGGTCTTGTTGAGGTACAGGAGCTCTGCTGAGATACATATCTGCATCCCTGCCAGTATTCCCAGGTTGGCCACTGTGTGAACATAATTTTGGACCAGATATATGCTTGGTCTGATCCAGCAGGGTTCTTCGGTCTTATACTGCCATCCCTCTCTTCCCCTTTCAAGGTCATCTCCATCCCAGATGCTTTAGATGCTTTTTCATGTACTGTTAATATATGGGTCCCCGTCCCCAGATCTGTTTCTAAGAGCGAGCCTTTAGTGCCCACTGGTGCCAATGGAAGGTTGCTAACCAGTTGCTAATGCAGGGGACAATTTTCACAGAAGAGAAGTGCAGCAAATGCAGCAAACCAACTTCCCTAATAGTGCAAGGCAATTAAGCTTGCCATTAGAAGCTTTAAAAAACCCTTCCAGTTGGGAAGCTTTCCCCAGTTTTAATTGCTATGTGGTGATGGGGATTTTCAGGGGAATAACAGGTGTGGAACACTGTGCCCCCATATATCTCCCCCAGTGGAAATATTGAACCCCAAATCCTTTACCAACACTTCTGCTTTGCCACATGGGGTGTGCTACAAAGTGGTAGACTTTTATGCTACAAAGTGGTAGACAAGAATTCTAGTACAGCAACTTCTTGTGATGTGCTTTTAGTTCAGCACTGTAACGAGATGGATGGGAACTTGTTAGGCTCAGAAGAATGGCACAGCCAGTCCTTACACATTCAGATTTCTTAGAAATGATGGGATGGAATTGCTCTCTGTTCACCCATGCTGCTGCTAGGGTTTATGAGGCAATCTGCTGGGGTGGAAGGAAGAAAGTAGGGTTGAGAGAGAAAGGGAATGACAGCAGTTGCTTCCTACTGGGATGCTATTCCATGGGGTGGGCCATTAGGCAATACCAAGGGGGGTGACGCCTTGGTCACAGAAGTGGCCAAAGTGTTGGTTAGGCCATGTACCACTCTTCTGACTGGTTTTGTCTGGTTGTGGGGTCCATTCTCAACATTTATTTAATGGCTTTATATGCCACTACAATAACCCATAACTGGGCCCTCTGCACAGCTCACACTGCAAAACCTTATGTAGAGTTGTGCCCAACATTCACTTCAAGGACCTCTGCATGAGGTTCATGATGCCCCATGGGTGAAGCTGCTTACCCAGGGAGGTTTGCTTATCCTTCTAAGGATATTGATAATTAGGAAGTTTAATTCATTTTGGAGGGCATTTACTGATTGCCCAGTCATTTTATTCAGAAAACTGCTGATTTTAATCTTGCCTGTTGTTGTGTTTACTGATTTTTCTTTATAATGTATAATATTTCATGGGTTTTACAGCTTATAGTGATTTTATTACTTTTTTTGTTCTAAACTGCTCAGATACCTTTGGTAATGAGTGATATAAAATATAAATGACATTGATCTTATAGGTTTTTAAGACAAATAAATAAAACTATTGGAACTAATATCCATCTGCCTGAACAGAGAAAGTTATAGCATCTTACATAAAAAACTTTTAAAAAACTATCTAGGCTCAGCAACAAGGATTCCATTCCTGTCTTTCTTTTAACTCCAGCAGGCCACAGTCAGCAATATTTCTACTGTGTGCCTATTTATCAGTGTCAATAGGAAATTATTTTCTTTAGTCTGATGAAGTATTTGGACCAATGTTTTCCTCACTTGCTCAAAACCATAACCAAGCAGTGAGAGGGTCTGGGATATTTGGCCTCAAGTTAATCAAGCTGAGTTCCCAGAAAAATAAAGATCCAGAGAGAGAGTGCAATAAATCATAGAAAGAAAAGATTTGTATTAAACCAGGAGTCCAATAATACTAATAAGCTTAAGGATCTGGCAGTTATTCTACCACAACAGAATCCAAGACCCAGCAACATGCACAGTCAGCTGGAATTTGGCACAGCGATCCATTCTCGATTCTCAACAGAATGTCTTTGGCAGGACGATGGAACTTACAGTCATTCTTTCCTACTTTTAAGAGCAACAGTAAAAGCAAATGTGCTTTTGAAAAAGTCTTCAAATGGACAGGTGCAATTTCGGCCCCCCAGTCAACTGAAAAAAGTCAGCACTGCATGCTTGTGCAAGTAATTATGAGCACATATGTATTAAACCACCTGAGAGTGGGTCACACCACCAGTCTATCTATAACCCAGTGTTTGGCTGCTCCGGCAGCATTACTCCTAGGTTTCAGTCTTGCCTAGTGCAAGTGTCTGTTATTCTTTAATCAGAAAAGCCATAGACTGAAACTGGAACCTTCACTGAGCTATACTCACTCTTTATAGTACATTTATGCTGATTACACAGCCCCATGTGTTGTTGTTGTTGTGTGCTGTCAAGCCATTTCTAACTTATGGTGACCCTATGAATGAAAGCCATCCAAAATGTCCTACCCATGACATCCCTGCTCAGCTCTTGTAAATTCAAGGTGGGGTTCCTCTGTGGAGTCAATCCATCTCTTATTTGGTCTTCCATTTCTTCTTCTGCCTTCAAAGTTTCCCTAGCATGATTGCCTTCTCATGATGTGCCCAAAGTATAACAGCCTTAGTTTTACCATTTTTGCTTCTAGGGAAAACTCTGTCTTGATTTGATCTAGGATTCACTTGTTTGTCTTTCTGTCAGTCCAGGGTATTCACAAAGCTCTCCTCTAGCATTATCTTTTGAATGCATCAACTTTCTTTCTGACAGCTTTATTCACTGTTCAAATTTCACACCCATACACAGTGCTTATGGATACAATAATGTGGATGATCTTGACCTTGGTCTCCAGTGAAAGGTCCTTACAGTTGATGAGCTTTTCTAGTTTCTTCATTGCTGTTCTTCCAAGTCTCAAGTCTTAATTTCTTGGCTACAATCTCCATTAGCATTGATGATGAAGACAAGGTCTGTAAAATCTTTCACAATTTAAATCTCTTCATTGTTAACAGTAAAGTTATATAATTCTTCTCTGGTCATGACTTTTGTTTTCTTAATATTCAACTTCAGTCCTGCTTTTGCACTTTCTTTTCACTTTTATCCTTAGTCATGTCAAGTCTCTGCTGCCTTCTGCCAGTAGGATGGCATCTTCTGCATACCTCAAATGTTTGATGCATCTTCCACCACTTTTCACTCTTTCCTGTGATTCTTCTTATGATATGCCCTGCATACAGATTGAACAGATAGGGAAAGAAAATACGTGCCTTTGCCTACGAGAAACCATTCTGTTTCTCCATATTCTGGCATAACACTAGTTTCTTATCCATTATACATTGGCCCAGTGAGAAACACAACTAGGGGCACAAAGGCTGTAGTGGAGATGTGCCCATTTCCACAGCATGCTTCCATCAGAGTTGGGGCACAGATGGGTTCATAAGGAGAGCTTTAGGAAATGAGGAGCAGATAGGGTTCAGCATAGAAACATAGAAACAGAGCGAGTCAGAAGGGGCCTCCCGGGCCATCTAGTCTGACCTCCGGCACCAGCCGGCTCCGCTCATGACATGCCCACCATGTGCATGTCCAACCTGTCTTTGAACACCTTCACCGATGGGGCCTCAACTACCTCTCATGGAAGCCCATTCCACGCCTTCAGGATCCTGACTGTCAGGAAGTGCTTCCTGGCATCCAAATTGAACCTTGGCTCCCTGAGCTTTGCTCCATTGGAGCGCGTCCTGCCTTCCTCTGCAGGGGAGAACAGGCCTCTCCCCATCTCCATGTGACACCCCCTCACATACCTGTATGTTGCCAACCCTGTGTATGCTCAGAGATTTATGTGAAACAATAAGGACTAATAAGCTAAGAAATGGTTTTGGACTGGTGGTGGTCAGAGGAAGAAACATGGTTCATGACATCCCCCATGCTTCTCTTTCTCATCTGAATAGATCTCATGCCTCAGAAGAGGGAAGGTGTACTGTGCAAAATGTCATGGAGAAGAACACAGCTCAACTGTATATCCCACTACTTTTCATCCCCTCTGAAATGGACTTGAAATTGTTCTTTTACTTTCCCCTATGTAAGTAATTGCCTGAGATTCACCCTTAAGGAGAAGTAAACTTTGCTGTAGCAAAGTCCCATCCCTCATGCATATTGACCTGGGACACTTGCAAAGTAGGAACCCTTTGCCTCCCTTCCTCCCTAGTGCCAGCAAAATAATGAAATTAAAGTGGAATATTAATCCATGATGATGATGATGATGGGCCTGATGCAGTGCTGAGTGATAAAAGAAAACAGAAGTAGGACCTGATAGATAATCTATATTTCAGTTGTGGAGGAAGCTAACAAAAGCTGAAAAAGAAAGAGGCAAGAAGGGATGGACAAGAGTAAATGTAGTTACACATTTTGGGACTATAATTCAGCTGAGTGCATGCAAGCATCTATAACAAAGCCCGGATGTTCCTTCTTCCAGTTATTCAAGGAAATAATAGGGAGTGTAGGGGATAGGGAAGCAGGAGGTGCTTAATTCTTTCCCTGGAGAGCACTTTGATGCTTTCAATTACTTAAGTCATGTTCCCTCTCCATTTCCATCCTTGAGATTTCAACCATATGTTTATGTGAACAAGAGCACATTTACAACCTTTTGTGAGAAAGAAAGCTTAAAGGCGGGGAAGGGAGGCATCATTTGGAGCAGCAGAACTCCTGCTGTGAAAAGCAATTAAGCACCTCTTGTTTTTTCTCTTGTCCAATTTTCTGCCTTTTGTTCTTCCATTTTTTTAAAAATAGCACTGGTGCTAATACATCTTATAGAGTGCATAATGTGTTGTTAGGCCCTAAGGACAAACCACCAATAGATGAACTTACAGCTGAACATTGTATAGTTACAGCCTCAAAGAGTCAGTGTCTTTACCCGAAGAATCATAAGATAGTTGTCTGGAAAACCAAATAAGGTAAGCATTTCTTCCAGAAGCTGAAGAACTAACATTCATGCCTTCTTTTTGCAGTTAGCTTCACTTTGACAGATGAGGGGTGAAAAAGGGTTCAGAAATATTTTCTGCATTCCCTTCTTATTAGACACACCCTGGGGTGGCTTTGAAATTGAAACCACAGTCCCTTTTTCTGGGTCATTCTGACCAGTTTCTCCCAAGATGTTCTTTGGTAGCAATTTAAGAATTAAGGATTACACAAGAAAAAACTAGTGTCAAGTAAGGCCACCCAGAAATCCCAACACTGCTGGGTGGTCTCTTCTTGCTTTATTATGTTAGCATTAATGCTGATGTGTTACTCCATGTGTGTCAACATACGACTCCCAGTCACAAAGTATAAATACAAACCCAAAGTGAACTTTAAAAAACTGTCATAAGCAAAAACGTTCATTGAGAATAGTAATTCTTATCACCAAGTGTCATAAAGAATACCATACATCTGGGGAAAGGTACAGAAAAGTATATGCAAACTAATCAAACAGTTAAAATACCATCCAGTAAAGAAAAGCCTTTGGAGCTTTTTTGTTTAGGAAATTCATTAATGCATTTGTATGTCTGTACCACCTTTCTGGGACAACCAGAGCAGTTTACAAAAAGTTCAGAAAATAAAACCCATGTTAAATATAGTAAACCATTAAAAACAATACTAAACCCTTAGCAATTTAAATGTGCATTACAAGCCCTTCTTGGATGCAGAGAGTATGTGGGCCAATAGCAGCTCCACAGAGAGCCTTTCCAGAACGTGGGAGCAGCACAAGAGAAAGTCCTTTCCTGCATGCCTCACCAGTGGGGCCCTGCAAGTGAGAATGCCCTGCAAAGGGCCTCTGCTGGTGATCTTAGTACACAAACAGAGTCACACTTAAATAACCAGGCCCTAATGAGCACCTTAGGGACTGCAGGTGGCACGGTGCTTTAAACCGCTGTGCTGCTGGGCTGGTTGATCGAAAAGTTGCTGGTTCGAATCTGCACAACGGAGTGAGTTCCCGTTGCTCCGTCCCAGCTCCTGCCAACCTTGCAGTTTGAAAGCATGCAAGTGCAAGTAGATAAAAAGGTACCACTTCAGTGGGCAGGTAACAGCGTTCCGTGCACTTCAGTGTTTAGTCATGCCGGCCACATGACCACGGAGACTGTCTGTGGACAAATGCTGGCTCCCTCGGCTAGGAAACGGAGATGAGCACCGCCCCCTAGAGTCAGGCATGACTGGACTTAATGTCAAGGGGAAACCTTTACCTTTACCTTAATGAGCACCTTAGCCCAAATTGAGCCCAAAAACCAACTGGCAACTGGTGCAGAGGTATTAGCAGCCTGGTTGCCACATTTTGCATAAATCGAATCTTCTGCATGTTTTTCAAGTGTAGTCCCACAAAAAGCACATTGCAATAATCAAATGCATTGTTACAAAATGGGGAAAACTTGGCTCAATGATACTAAGTGAGAAGGATCTTGCAATTGTAGCTCAGGAACTGAATATAAGTCAACCATGTGATGTGGCTGCAAAAAGGGCTACATTAATAGAAGTGTCACTTGCAAATCACATGAAATACTAGCTCCCCTTTACTCTGCACTGGTTAGGCTTCATCTGGCGTGCTGTGACAAGTTCTATGCAACACAGTTTAAAAAGATACAGACAAGATGGAAAGGGTTCAGAGGAGGGCAACAAGGATGATCCAGAGACTGGAAACCAAGTGTAACAGGCTACCAGGACTGCCCAGAAAAGAATATCATTCTTTTTGGGACTAATATTACAAACTTCATTGTAATCTCCCCTCCTACTACTCTGCAATGCATACACAGCCCAGATTCTTTTCATGCCCTCTAAATGACCTTCCATGCTTCACTGTTTCTGCGAACGCTAGCTGTCATGACTCACAGTACTGAGCCTTCCTGACCTAGTTTTTATGCTGCTATCAGGAAAGAAATTAATTGTAACCATTATTTAAATAGCTTTCTTTCTCTTTTCCATGTATATTGAGGGTAAACATCACTAATCCCTTGGCTCTTAGCTAAAACATTGGTTTGAATGGGGATGATTGCACTAAAAGGCACTTACCCTGAATCAAAATATGCTAGTACCCTTTAAATTGAAAGTTTTAAAAAGTTTACATAAACTTAGATGCCAACAAAGAAATGAAGGCATCCAAAAACATAATATTCATTAATTCTAGAAGAGAACTACAGGCTAGGAGTTGGATGAAGAATCTGGAACAAACGTTATGGCAGACAGAAGAATGCACCCTTCTCTTGAGATTTCCTTTGCTAATTCTCATAATTTGCAGAATTTATTACATGGTGAAATATATATCATCTTCTCAGCACTATCACTTTCTGGAAAAATTGTAACACTGTAATTTAACTTGCCCTTTTGCTAAGGACCAGATTATACATGGTGGAAGCAGAAAGAAAATTGTTACTGTTAATTCCTACAGTACTGCTGTGTGGAAAGGGTGACTATACGGGGAGGGGGGGGTGCCAAAAAAAAAAAGTATACACATTTTAAGAGATGTTATCTATGTATTACTTTTTGAAGTTGAATTGAATTAAGGTAGCAATGTGTAGTATGACATTCACTTAAAAGATGGCGGTACTTCGGGAAGAAATTAAAACTGCATGCAAAGTGATACAAGTGGACAAGCTGGTCAATGTTGCTCAAGCAGTAGTTTGCCAAAATCAAAAGTGTCCGGATGTTGATGGTAAGCACTTTGAGCACCTCTTGTAATTGCAGAAGTCAAACATGACATGTATTCATCTTTTGTTGTCAGTATATATTGAGTATTACAATTTTAATACAGCTTTTTCCTTTCTTAAAATGTGTATACATTTTTGGCACCCTCTGTATGTGGAAGCCACAATCTGTGTGACCAGAATGCAAGAACCACTTTTGTTCCTGTAGCCACCAAAGTACTTTTGGAAGCAATGGCGGGGGTAGAAAGGCACAGAGAAGCCCTTGACACCAATATATCTTTATTTATTTATTTATTTATTTATTTGGAAATTTATAGGCCGCCCCTTGCCACAAGCCTCGGGGCGGCTCACAACAAAATACGAACAATTTCTGATACATTAAAATTTCCAAATATTAAAAATTACATACATTAAAAACTGGCCCATCTCCAGGTCTAAATTAAAACCATCCAAATATCAATAAATTAACATTTAAAATATTGTTTGAATAAAAAGGTCTTCGCCTGGCGCCGAAAAGCAAATAAAGACGGCGCCAGGCGAGCCTCTCTGGGGAGCGCATTCCATAAATGGGGCGCCACCGCAGAAAAAGCCCTCCTCCGGGTACTCACCCTCCGAATGTCTCTCACAGAGGGTTCCCGGAGGAGGGCATCAGCCGCAGAACGTAAGGGGCGGGAGGGTATATATGGTCGCAGGCGCTCCTTTAGGTAGCCGGGACCCAAGCCGTGAAGGGCTTTATAGGTAAGAACCAACACCTTGAATTGGGCCCGGACTTCAATGGGGAGCCAGTGAAGCTGACGGAGAACTGGGGTGATATGAGACCCACGCCCAGTCCCCGTCAGCACCCTGGCAGCTCTATTCTGCACCAATTGAAGTATCCGGACCGTCTTCAAGGGTAGCCCCACGTAGAGCGCATTACAGTAATCTAAAAACAATCTTGAAAGCATTGTTTTCTATTGCTGTTGAATAAACACCCTTGTCAGATTTTGAGACATTTTGCAGTTGTTGGAGTGGTAAGGAGTTCTAGGACCAATAGACCAAACCTTTGAACAATCCGAAGAAGCACTTCCAAGTGACATGCCCATTTGGCTTCCTGAACTAGTGATCCAATCAGTCAAGAGTCTGGATTTTCCATCTGCTTGTTTTGGCCAACAGATTGTCTGTCCATGTCACAACATGGTGATTTTGTATATTGTCTTGAAATTCCAGCAGGGGCAACTTGATAGCCTATAGTTCCAGGAGTTTTATGCTCTTCTTTGCCTTCCATATTGACCACAGTCCCTGAATTACCACAGACTTTGTGAGCCCCCAACTGAGCAGACACATGACATTCTGCTTCCAGTCACCAAATTAACACAATCTGAACCTCCTCTGAAATCTTCAGCATTTTGAAATGTCATTCCCAGATTATTTTTTCAAGCATTCTAAATCCAGTACGGTTCTTGCAACCCAATCTTTCCTGGCAATCAATCCAGAGAAGTCTAGCAAATTCCAGGCATGTCCCTGTAAAACAGAGTCCAATTTCCTTGTGTTTATTACTAAAGACCACTGGCAGGCAAGCCAGAGAAATCTGTCCCCAATATGGACACTGATGTCAAGAGAAATGTGATTTCTTTGTCCCCTTGCTATGATTCATTGATGACTTAGTGGATTGCACCTTTTTGTAAATGTCTATAGCCCTTGGACACTTGGCCTTGTGGTCTGAGAAAAGTCTAGTACTATCGGTGCATCTGTTTCAGCCCTGATTTTCTTGTCCTTCTTGGGGAATGGAAACATCAAACTTTTCATCCTTACCCTCCACCATGATTTTCTCAAAAATCCCAAAATATCCCAAAAGAATTCCATGCAACCACAAATTTCTGTGAGCTACTATTTTAACCACCATAGCTCTAGATCAGGGGTCCTCAAACTTTTTGAATAGGGGGCCAGTTGACCATCACGGGCCGGTGAGGTGGGGGTGCCTGGGGGCGCGGGCTGGCGAGGTGCTGTTGGGTGTGTGTGAGGTGGCATCGGGCATGCTCAGTGGTGACTCACTCGCTCGGAGATCTCCCAGCAAGTCCAAAACCATCTCCGAGCGAGCGAGCCACCACCTCCCCACCCACACTGCAAGGCAGCGGCGAGTGCACGCATACAGGAGGCAGGGGGTGGCTTGCTCACTCAGGGACCATCTCCAAGAGAGCAAGGCACCACCTCCCCAACTGCACAGCAAGCCACGTGCAGGCGGTGAATGGTAGCGCAGGCCAGATGGATGGCCATGGTGGGCCGGATCCATCCCCCGGGCCATAGTTTGAGGACCCATGCTCTAGATTGACCCAGAACAGTGTCCATAGGAAAGTCTTCTAAAGCAAATCAGAAAACAGTTTGCTGCTTTTACAGCAGGCTAAATTTGCAGGAGGGTGGTGTTTTGCAGGAGGAAGGCCAAGACATTTATGTAAAATGCAGTCACAGTTTACATAGTTTGGGTTAATATGACTGCAGTTTACATAAGCTGAAGCTGGGGGGGGGGGGTTTGGTTTTATATAATGCTAATTTCCCTGCCTTTGAAAAAATATGCAAATCTCTGCCTATTTTAAAAGCAGAAGCCATCAAAAATTGCAACAGCTGGTTTTCTGCTTTTGTGTTGGCAAGGTGCACTAAAGTCCACTGAGAACATGAGGCTGAATTCATCAGTGTTGCCCATTCCTAAAAAAGAGATGCAGGTTCAAGTGTTGTCCACAAGCCCCATGGGGAAGGGAGGAGCAAGGCCTGCACTTTCTAGCTGCAAATGCTGCAGAAAATCAGTGGTGAACCTCTCAAATGGCACAGAACATACCCCCTGACATGGTCTTGCCAGCACTACTGCTAAGAAGACAGGGAAGCATATTATGCTCAGCAAGCTCTCTTGTTACCTTCCTTTCTGTGTTAACCCTGCATTGCCCTAACTAGTCTGTTGTTGCGGGGTGGGAGAGAGGAGAAATGGAGAGAACCTGTAAAATAAAATAGATTGGTGCAGTGAACATGGAGCTCACTCATGACCATGCTTCACTGTCAGCAGACATAGCAAGTTTGGGAAACCATGGATACCCAACCTCTACAGGAGACTGGCAAGATGTTGGCCATGCCTACCAATGGAAGAGGAGGAGCTAATCCAAAACAATAAAAATTTTAAAATGCTGTTCATGAATCTCAGAAATTGCATAATTTTACAGGTGGATCTGTAGGGGTGGGTAGATGGCTGGCATTGAAAGCACACAAAAAGACAGGTCAGTTGCTGAATATTGCTTTCTATTTCATCCCTCTCTAACATCTGCATTGGCCAGAAAATCTCATTGCTGTCAATGGAATATTTTCATCTGATCACAGGTGCAATC
The DNA here is from genome assembly GCA_023646645.1 of Varanus salvator macromaculatus. Lineage (NCBI taxonomy): Eukaryota > Metazoa > Chordata > Lepidosauria > Squamata > Varanidae > Varanus > Varanus salvator. The sequence continues at coordinate 13,253,896 of JAIXND010000754.1, read as the reverse complement.
CCAGTAGTTAGCAGCCACCCACCCCCAGTAGCTACTGTTAAGGCATTTTTATTGTGCAAAGTTTACATGCAATGTTTTCTTTAACATTACACCTGGTTTAACCAAAACCTAGTAGTTCCAGCAAGCCACTATTTCCACCTTTGTGTTTGACCAAAAAGCATTTTTAAAAACCTGATCAACTAATTCAGTGAAGCACATACTTGATCAAAAAAAAAAAAAAGCACTAAATTCCACAAGTAAAATCACTAAAAATTTAAGATGGAAAGTTAGTTTTATGTTATACATTTCCTTTCTGGTAGACATTTTCTGTCAGGGAAAGGTCATTTTATTTAAAGATGTAAATTTATTACATCTTTAAATCAAAGACCTTCAGTGCATTCTACCCTTCAAACACATGCACACAGAGCAACAAATGGGAATTAGGGCAAGCATACAGGTGTTCATCTAGAAATACTGAACTTGGGAGGAAGGGTTTTCCCCCTCTCCATGGTTTGGAACAAAGGGTCATAATTTCACTGTGAACCATCAAAAAACTGCTGCACAAGTCAAAGACATCAAGTTGTACTTATCTCAACAGGTGGTATAAAAGCAGGTTGATTACCTGTAACTGATGTTCTTCGAGTGGCCATCTGTGCAGCCACACATATGAGTGCTGCGCCTGCGCAGTGCCTTTGGCCGGAGATTGCAAGCTAGCATTTTATTTGGCAGGAAAATGCTCCACTCCCCTCCCCCATAGCCTATAAATAGTGGAGCGCCCGCCATTTTGTTCAGTCTTTGCGACCGAACGTGCACCCCCATATGGCTAACTAATACAACTGGATGAGGAGGATCGGTACCGGCAAGAAAGAGGAATCGGTACCGAACAGAGCATTCACTCACTGACACCGAGCGGGGCCGGCGGGTGGGTTGTGTGACTGCACAGATGGCCACTCGAAGAACATCAGTTACAGGTAAGCAACCTGCTTTTCTTCGTCGTGGCCTCTGTGCATCACACATATGGGTAGACTAACAAGCTTACCAATACGGAGGAGGGGAGGTGTATCTAGTGAAGAACCGATGAGACGTTCCAAAAGAACAATCCTGTCGAGCCCGAACATCGAGATGATAGTGTCTTGCAAACGTGCAAGGGTTTGCCCAAGTGGCAGCCTGGCATACGTCATCAAGTGAGACTCCCGATGCGAAAGCAGATGAGGCAGCAACAGCTCTGGTCGAATGACTTCGAGGAATTGTTGGTAAATCAAGCTTGGCAAGTTGGTAAGACAAGGTGATAGTGTGAACTATCCATTTAGAGAGTCTCTGTGGAGAGATCAAAGCTCCCTGATCAGTGGTGGAGTATTTAACGAAAAGTCTATTCGTGCGTCGAATGGACTCAGTCCTAGACCTATAAAAAGCCAAGCAGCAGCGGACATTGAGGGAATGTAATGATCTCTCCAGAGGAGTTGCTGGTGACGGAAAGAAAGCCGGTAAGACAATGCCCTGCCCCAGATGAAAGGATGTAGTTACTTTCAGGAGAAAAGAGGGGTTAAGTCATAGAACAAACTTTTCTTTATGGAAGTTCAGATACGGAGGGTCTATTTGGAGCGCACAGAGCTCACTGGCCCGTCGGGCTGAAGTGACTGCCACAAGGAAGGCTGACTTCCATGATACCAGCCGTAAATCGACCATTGACAATGGTTCAAAGGGGGCCCTTGTTAGAGCCTGTAAGACAACAGAGAGGCTCCAGGTAGGCATCACTGGCCTTATTATTGGATTAAGGTTGTGAAAGCCTTTAAGAAACCTCTTAACAACTGGCTGGGAGAAAATGGAGGATCCGTCTACCAGCCCGTGATGATAGGCAATCGCTGCCATATACACTTTAATTGAAGATGGTTTTAGTCCGGAGCGGTGAAGTTCCAATAGGAACTGAAGAATTTGAGGTATGGACGATTGCACTGGAGAAAACGAACGAGACTCAGCAAAGTTGGAAAAACGTTTCCATTTAGCCGCATAGGACTTCCGTGTGGATGGTTTTAAGGCAGAGTCTATAATGTACTGGATGGATGGATCCAAGGTTGTTGGATTCAGCGGATCGACACTCAGTGCCGAGAGTGCACTAGGGACTGATGAAGAAGCAGCGGTAAGCCCAGTGGATTCAGAGAGTTGTAAGTCAGTGGGTTCGAAGGTAGGATTCGAAACACTAGGAGTAGCTGTCGGTACAGATGCGACAGTAGTAGCTATCAGATTTGCCAGGCCGTCAGATTCAGAGACCTCAGATCCGGGTGTCGAAGCGTACTTCCTTGTTGGGTTATGAGGTACGGAAGCGATGGAAGAGGACGGTATTCTCCACGAGAGATGGTGACAAGTGTAGCGAACCAAGTGACCACCAAGGGGTAATCAGAATCCCTGATGCTCCATCTCGTACTATCTTTGCCACGACCTTCATTATAAGTGGGTTCGGTGGGAAAGCATAAAACTCCTGGTCACTCCAAGATATCATGAAGGTGTCCCCTAGGGATCTGAGTTCGATCCCCGCCCTCGAGTAGAACGGGTCACACACCTTGTTCTGTTGGGTTGCGAATAAGTCCACGTCCGGGAACCCCCAACGATGAAAAAGATGGTTGCGTATCCGAGGGTCTAGTTCCCATTCGTGGGAGACGAGCATGTGTCTGCTGAGGAGATCTGCTTGGACATTGTCTGCACCAGCCAGATGTACAGCCACAAGCACAATGTCCCAAGGAATACACCAGTCCCAAATTTTCATTGCCAATCTGGCCAAGGTTGGAGACTTTGTTCCCCCTTGTTTATTCAGATAAAAGACCGTCCTGGTGTTGTCTGATGTTATCTGAATGACTCGATGGTGAAGAAGATCCTCGAAGGAGCGGATGGCCTTGAAAACTGCTAATAGCTCCAGGAAGTTTGTATGATTCATGGATTCTGAATGAGTCCACATGCCCTGGGCCCAGAGACCATTGCATACCACTCCCCATCCCAGAAGAGAAGTGTCGGTACCAACTGTTATCGACGGAGATGGAGGCCAAAAGGGAACTCCCATAGCTAAATTGGCCAGCACCGTCCACCAAAGCAGGGAGTAGAGGACCGAAGATGGGATTCAAATCGGTTTCGACGGCGGGTCCCACTGTGGGTGGAACAGTTTGTTGAGAAGAAGCTGTAGGGGGCGAAGACGAAGTCTGGTGTGCGGTACTACAGCTACTGACGCAGCCATATGTCCTAGAAGTCTTTGAATGGACTTTGCTGGAACCATCCCGTCTCGTCACATTCGATGGATGTGGCAAACAAGGGTCCTTTGTCTGTCTCAAGGAAGAAGGGCTTTCTCCATCATCGAATCCAAGTGTGCTCCGATGAAGGTTAGAGTCTGTGTTGGGAGGAGAGAAGATTTCTCTGTATTAATACGCAGGCCCAGATCATTTAGTAAGATACATGTCGTATGAATGGACGCGAGGAGTCCGTCTCTAGATTGGAACACCAGCAACCAATTGTCAAGGTACAGATAGATATGGACACCTTGGAGGCGAAGGAAGGCGCAGACCAGGGCCATACACTTGGTAAACACCCTGGGAGCAGTGGCTAATCCAAATGGCAAAACTGTGAATTCGTAGAGCTGGAATGCGACAGCAAAGTGAAGAAAACGCCTATAACTCGGGTGGATAGAGATATGGAAATAGGCGTCCTTCAAGTCCAATGACGTGAACCAGTCCCCTTTCCTCAGCAACAGCAAAATATTCTGAAGAGTGGTCATCCAGAACTTTTTGGTCTGGATGAAATGATTTAAATTACGCAAGTCCAAGATCGGACTTAGACCACCGTCCCTTTTTGGAACTGTAAAATATCTGGAATAGAATCCGTGACGTCTGTCAGATGGAGTTATTAAACAAATCGCTCCTTTACGAAGAAGTTGCTGTATCTCATTGAGCAATACCGACGAACTTGGTGTAACCCGGATTGGACTCAATGGAGGAACGGTGTCGAATTCTATCCGATAGCCGTGCTGTATAATGTATAATACCCACCAGTCAGATGTGATGGACTCCCAAATGGAGAGTCGGCCTCGCAGCCTCACAGCTGATCCCCAGATGAGAGCGGGGTGGGTATGGAAGAAGAAAGAGGAATGGTTCGCCCATCCCGTCAATGCTGTTGCCTGTCTGGATCGACATGGCGGCAGCCCTGCTGGTAGCGTTGCTGGGGCTGCTGACGATGGCGCTGCTGTTGTGGTTGATGGTGCTGGGGCTGCTGCCTAGGCTGGTAGGATTGCCGGTAGGTTGGGCAGGTCCATGACCACTTACGTCTGGATTGAAGTGGTAGCTCCATCTGACGCACTGTCATCCATGATTCATGCAGCTTCTTGAGTTTGTGGTCAGTACAGGAATGGAAGAGCCCTGACCTATCGAAGGGCATTTCCTCAATCCTGCGCTTGGTCTCCTCAGGAAAAGTTACAACTTTGGAGCCAAGCGTGCCTCTGAAGCGAGATAGCACTGACCAAGGCCCTTGAGTTCATGTCCATGTGGTGCCTGGCCGTAGACAGCTGTTGAACAGCCACCTGCATGGCCTCTTTATCAGGACCTTGGCTAGATCTCCCTGGTGGTACGGTAGGGCTGAGGCAATGTTGTGGAGGTGCTGCATGATAAAGTATTGGTACCGTGCCAACGTCGCCTTGTAATTTGATATACAGAACCCCCAGCCCGAAGCCGTGTACACCCTCTTGGCCAGGGAGTCGATCTTCCTCCCCTCTTTATCTCACAGTGCAGTATGTCCTCTAGCCTCTCTACCCTGGGAGGATTCAATGATGACCGAGTTCAGCTTTGGGTGGTGGAGGAGGAAGGGGATGTCCTCCTCCCGAACCCGGTACATCGATTCATACCTCTGGGATGTTGGTTGAGGGTGAGAGGCTAAGTCCCAGGGCTGGATCATCGCTTCTCTCAGAGTTGTTATGAGAGGGAGCACGATTGAGGTGGATTGTTCTCCCTGGACAATGTCATAAAACTTGTCCATCGATGGACCCGGACGTTGGACCGCATCAATGTCCAAAGACTGCATGAGTCGAACCATTAACTCGGCAAACGGGACATGGGACTCCTCCGGCAAAGCAGGATCCTGGGCAGTGATGACCACATCAGGGGAGGTTGAGTTAGCCTCCGAGTCATCAGAACTGGGGATGTAGTAAGGCGGTGCCGACGATGAGGATTCCGCTGGGGAGAGAGAGCAGCTGCTGTCATGCCGAGAAGGCATCGGCGAGGTGCGCCTAGGATCGAAGGATCGTGGCCGGTCCCGAGGGGGCGAAGATAGGCCCTGAGGAGCTGGGTAGTACCCCACTGAGAGCGGGTCATGCCACAATGGAAAAGAAGGTCGATGCCAGCCCTCAGTAGGCTGCTCGAAGGAGTGGCTCCATCGGCCCCGCAGTGGAGAAAGATCCGCGTCAATTCCCACAGCAGCTGGGGGCATAGAGGTTGGAGACCTAGCCTGAGGAGGGGGAGTCTTGTATCTCCCCATCCGAAATGGAGCCCCTCGGAGGAGGTGGAAATGTCTCAGATGGGCGATCCATCACATGCTGAGGGGACCCCTGTGGGGTGACCCTCATGGCCTCCTGGAGGGCCGGATCGGGCGGTGTCGGTATGGTAACGGGGCCCGGTACCGGCAGGGCCGTCGAACCTGAGTCCCGGTATCGTGGGCGCTCGGGATCCTTCGATGGTTTCGAAGGCTTTGGGGCCTTGTCTTTCTTGGCCTTCTTGTGACTCGCTGATTTCTCAGAGTCGGCGTGCTTGCGTTTCTCTGGCTTCTTTTTTGGAGAAGCGGAAGGCGCCATCACAGTTGATGCACCCTCATTAGAGGGGCACTTCAGTAAGGCCACCGAAGAGGAGGTAGACTTTGGGGCAGCCACGAGAGAGTTATGGCATAGGTCGTGTGGGTCGGATGATGACATTTTTGACCCACACTCTGCATACTTGTGGAAGGCTGCTTGCTGTGCCATCGGCAGAAAAGAAGAGAAGACAGTGCAGAGGGTAAGTACTGTATTTTTCGCTCTATAAGACGCACTTTTTTCCCCCTCAAAAGTAAGGGGAAATGTCTGTGCGTCTTATAGAATGAATGTGTGTGCCCACCCCCACCGGAAAGAACTGCCAAGCGCCGCTGCCCCGCACGCCGCCGCGCACCAACCCCCGCACGCTCTGCCGCCCGGCATGCCGCCCCGCGCCAACCCCTGCATGCTCCGCCGCCCCGCACACTGCTGCATGCCAACCCCTGCACGCTCCGCCACCCCGCATGACGTCACGCGCCAACCCCCACATGCTCCGCCGCCCCACATGCCGCCCCTCGCCAACCCCCACGCGCTCCGCCACCCCGCACGCTCCCCCGCGCCAACCCCCGCACGCTCCGCCGCCCCGCACAACTCCGTGCGCCAACCCCCGTGTGCTCCGCCACCCCGCGCCAACCCCCGCGCGCCTGCCCTCTTCCTTCCTCTTTGCAGAATGAGGTGGTGCCCACTAGGTCACCTCCCCCTTCTCAACCCACACTCCAAGGGAAATGGGTTTCTAAAATTCACCCAGTTCCTTTTGCTAACTAAATATGGAGCTACAAAAGCTATTTTTAGCTTCCACTTGCCCTGGGACATGCCGAATGCGCGTAATGAGTTGTGGCATGACCTATTCTGTCCTCTCTTGTTATGTTGTGAAGCTTCATCAGCCACTCAGCTGTCTCTTCCCCCCCTCACCTCCAAATCCCATTTCTGTTCCTTAAAGAAGCATCTGCTAAAGAACTGGGGTGTGGGGGGCCAGAGATAAGAGAAAGAAAGCCCAACAAAACTTTTCTCCCACAGAAACAAGAAACAGATGTGTAGTACAAGGTACCCATAGATCCTTTCTACCCAGCCCTTCATGCAAGCAAATAGGAGAAAACCTCTTGGGAAACAGAGCAGCAGAAGTGGTCCTTAACAGAGGGAGGGGTGCAGGGAATGGATGGAGAACGTAAACTAAGTCAGACCCTTGTTAGCCAGTCTAACATTCGCTCCTTGTGGATGTGGCATCACAACCTGCCCCAAACTTACATCCCAGGCATATGAACGGGAATCAGAAAACGGTGTTGTTCCACCGCTAAGCCATAGCCAGCCCTTAACTCCTCCATCTCAGTTGGACCTGGACAGGTCTTGAAGATCCCACTGGTGGGAGTGGAGGAGTCAGTCTCTGCAGTTTTCCCTTCCCCTGAATGGGGTCCATGGGATAGCCATGTGCCTTCTTTTACAGAGGGCAGTCCTCTATTTGAAGGGCTTCCAGAGCGACACTAAGCATTCTCAAGCTGGACACCCCCTAAGTCTGGCTGCAGCCCCTGCTGTTGTGCCTCAACAGTACTCAGTACAAAGGCAGGTCTGAGCAGTGCAGGTGAGAGTTGATGTGCTCCTGCTTTCCTGTCTCTTTGGCTTTCTCCCATGAGGGAGAGTATCCCTGTGGCTTTCCAGGCAGGCTCCATGCCAGCTGCTACACAGACCCAGGCATGCTTAGATGTATCTAATTGATTTCTATACCATCCAAGAACCAAGTTCTCTGCAGATTCTATAAGGTGGCTGTATCACTGATGTGCTAGCCACGCTTTAGGACCAGTGTAGGCTTTGAATATACAGCCTCTCCATCCTCAAACCTTGTGACAAATAGCAAAAGCAGAAAACTTAACAGAATCTAACATGGGAAACCGAAATGCCCCTCCCCCGCCCCTTTGCCAAATTATCATTGAATTCTAAAGTCTAAATTGATCCCATACTTGTGCTGCAGTTAGCTCTTGCAATGGTATTGTAATATTGGATTTATGTCCCACTTTTTTTTTCTCTTGAGGGGAAACTGAGGTGGCTTACACAGTTCCATTTTATTCTCACAACAACCACCCTGTGAGGTAGGCTAGACAGGCAATTACTTTATGCTTCATCAGCACACCAAACTTGTTCTGCAGGGAAAACAAGTTTCCCTTGACAGATGCTCATTCTACAGATTCATCCTGGCAACCCAAAAATGTCCTTCTATTTACCATTCCTCTTACCTCTTTGAGGGATGGCTCTTGCAGAAGGGCTTCCTGACCTGACCTTAAGGGACAGGCAGGTTGTGATATGATCTTGTTTTTGATCATGATTAGGACCAGTTGCTTACAGCTGTTCAATATGTGTAGTTTTGCCTTGTCAATGGCATTGTCAATTTCAGCTGCCAAGGGAGCAATGTACAGCAGGTAGCGTAGGTAGAAATTGAGAAGACCAAACTGCATGTTTGTGCATGATTGTTAACTGTCACATGTCTAGCTGTCAATTAAAAGTGGCAAAAGTAGGTGCTTCTGAAAGAGTTACAGTTCCACCTTTTTAGCAATGTGATCCTCTGGTTTTTACACTGATCCTTCCTTCCTGAGTCTCCACGCCTCCAGAAAAAGAGAGATATTGCTGCTTTGAGTTCTTAAAAAGGAAAAGAAAAAAGGCAGGATAGAAATCTAAGAAAGAAATAATTTCAAGGTGATAAAGCTGGGCTGAGAAAGGCAGAGGAGATAGTTATGAAAGAACACCAATATAGCAGGGTTGATAAAAACTGAAGATATAAAAATGCATTTAAAAAAATTGCATTGGACTTGTCAGCCCAAGAACTATCAAAACTTATGTTGACCTCTTGTTTTTTCTTGTAAGGGTAATACCAGGAGTAAGGCCCATTGAACTTGACTGAACTCTAATATTTATTATCCATATATAGGATTGTAATCTGAAACTGCCATGGCCATTGGTCATGGGAAATTCCTTGTATGTGAATGTAAAGATAGTCCCTTTCCAGGTAAACAGTGGAGCATGGCTGAAAAAGAAACAGTGTAAGTGCACTCCATTTAGATGTGAATCAGCACAGCTTAGTGGTCAGATTTACACCACTGTTCAGGAATTATATCAAAAAGCTTCAATGGGATACCTGATTCAAATCACTCTTTTTTTCTTGTTGATTTTCTCATAATTGAAATTGCCCTTATTTAAATCAGTCTGTGCCATGCCCGAGCAGTGGTGCAAGAGTCATTTAAAATTTAGAGCAAAAATTTCGAGTGACTCTTTATGCCACTGTTGACTGCTGTTCACTTTACAAGGTTGAAATACGGTATTACTGCATTCTGTTATAGTTTATTAAATAGTTTAGTAAACCATTTGATTCAGAATATTTTTTTTCTTGTTTTCCTCCTCTAAAAACTAGGTGCGTCTTATGGTCAGGTGTGTCTTATAGAGCGAAAAATATGGTACATATTTTTGTATTTTTTTTTTTTAGAAAGAGAAAGAGTGAACGAGAGAAAATAGAAAGAAATAGAAAGCGGCACGAGGCACAGTGAATGGCGGTCGCAAAGACTGAACAAAATGGCTGGTGCTCCGCTATTTATAGGCTATGGGGGAGGGGAGCAGAACGTTTTCCTGCCAAATAAACCGTTAGCTTGCAATCTCCGGCCAAAGGCACTGCGCAGGCGCAGCACCCATATGTGTGATGCACAGAGGCCCAACGAAGAACTTTGATGCGGTTAAGTGGTACAGCTTAACAGGACTCAGCAAGACATATATATATTGGATCTTACTACTGCATGCAGAAGAAAATCAAAGCATTTGCTATTGTTACTAACTCAATAAAACACACTTACCATGTGATTTTTAGAATTATTATTTGTAAAAATATCCCACTGTAACATTCAAAGGGGTCTATAAAGCTATTAAATAAATGTGATAACTCTTATGACCACTAGACTGAGTATGGATAGCCATAGGATTGCTCAGATCCCTAGAAACTGCATCAGAAAATTACTCTAACCTGGTAGCTGGGGATCAGAGTTCCAATTCCTTTCCCTTCCCTTGCAGCTGGCATGGAAGAAACCATGTGTCTGCATCTCCAAGGTCACAAGATATGTCCAGGCAGTACTTAGCCTAATCATCTGCTTCAAGGAACTGCACTTAGACAGCAGTGTCAGGATCTGCAAAGTGATGCAGCTCCCCCTGGTGGCCTACTGAAGTAGACAGCCTGATTTTTCTTGTAAATACTTTCAGAATTAGTATAGGACCAGTAGGTGCCTGCAGGATTAGGTTCAGTGAAATGATGGCTAACTAGAGGCCAGCTCAGCTTTGCCACAACTCTCTCTCTCTCTCTCTCTCTCTCTCTCTCTCTCTCTCTCTCTCTCTCTCTCTCTCTCCGTGTGTGTGTGTGTGCGCGTGCGTGCGTGCGTGCGTGTGTGTGTAATATGGCAGCTGTTGCCAGTCCTGCAATGTCTTCACTTGTTGGTCTTGCCATCCCTTTGCTGATATCTAATACTTGCCTGACTGACTCTGCTTTCTTCATTGGCACTGTACATCCCACCAAGCATGCAATATGTTACATCCTTGACAAGCTGAAATTGGCTATCTAAGTGTTTTGCAGAGGAGGAGGAGCAAGGATGTGACCTTGCTCTCTATGCTTCTTCCATTCTGCACAGAATACCTGTAATACTCTTAGTCTAGAGGGTTTCAGGCATCTAAGATGCTCCTGCATTCTGGAACAAAAATAGTAACCTAGCAATATATCAATCTGATTCTGTACCAACCAAGTTACAACATAAGATAAGCAAAATGCATTAAGGGTACTGTTATCTGTTGTTTTGCTTCTGATCCCATTGGGTGGGATAGCTAATACCCTGCAAGACAGAAACAAGATTCAAGGTAATTTTGATAGGTTGGAGCTCTGGGCTGAAAACAACAAAATGAAATTAAATAGGGAGAAATGCCTAACTCTGCACCTAGGAAAAAGAAACCAAATGCATTGTTACAAAATGGGGAAAACTTGGCTCAATGATACTAAGTGAGAAGGATCTTGCAATTGTAGCTCAGGAACTGAATATAAGTCAACCATGTGATGTGGCTGCAAAAAGGGCTACATTAATAGAAGTGTCACTTGCAAATCACATGAAATACTAGCTCCCCTTTACTCTGCACTGGTTAGGCTTCATCTGGCGTGCTGTGACAAGTTCTGTGCAACACAGTTTAAAAAGATACAGACAAGATGGAAAGGGTTCAGAGGAGGGCAACAAGGATGATCCAGAGACTGGAAGCAAAGCCCTGTGAGAAGAAATTGGAAGAACTGGGAATGTTTAGCCTTGAGAAGAGAAATGATAGCACTCTACAAATACTTGAAAGTTTGTCACAACGAGGAAGGACAGGATCTCTTCTTGATCCCAAAGTGCAGAACACAGACTAACAGGGCCAGGTTACAGGAAGCCAGATTCTGGCTAGATATCAGGAAAATTTCCTAACTGTTAGAGCAATACAACAATGGAAGTGATTACCAAGGGAAGTTGTGGGCTGTCCCACTCTGGAGGCATTCAAGATGCAATTGGAGTGCCATCTGAGGGGATGGTGTAACTTGGTGTCCTGCACTGAGCCAGGGCTTGGACCTCATGGCCCTCTGGCCCCTTCCAACTCTACTATTCTATGATCACATGACTGTGGTAAGCGAAGCAGTCAGGGCAGTGCCAAGGGGAGAAAAGGTGTCCACTCAGAAAAGTCCACTGGACTTGCTCCTCCTTTTCACTGTTGCAACCTCCTTAGGCATCTGCCTCTTGCTCTGGGTAGGGATGCAGAGCATAGGGAAATATTCTTATTCAAAATAGACTAAAATTTACCGTATTTTTCGCTCTATAAGACGCACCTGACCATAAGACACACCTAGTTTTTAGAGGAGGAAAACAAGAAAAAAATATTCTGAATCAAATGGGCACATAATCCCAGGCACATTCCCCATCACTTCCCCATGGGCTGCACATCTGACAGACTTACTGCACACACATATTCGCTCTATAAGACGCACAGACATTTCCCCTTACTTTTGAGGGGGGGAAAAGTGAGTCTTATAGAGCAAAAAATACGGTACCTTAAGGGAACTTGTTATATTGCCAGAGCAACACCTTGTGTGAATGGTGCCTCTAGATAGTTTAGTCACCAGAAAGGTTGGGGTTAGCCAGGAGTTTTCTGTTCATTCTTGTTAGAGACTGATAATAAAGTTCTTGTCTAGCTTCCTGATTGGTGTGTCTAAAACTCTGGTGACACATATGAAATGCTACTTAGAATGGCATCTTGCATTATCATTTTATAGTTTCTACAATTTTTCTATCTTTTTTCTTTTAGAATATATAGTGCTGTGGCTAAATACAGGAAACCAAAATAGATTACATACAAGTTTGCACATCATTAACCAACAAAAATTAAGTTGTATATCTGAAATGCAAAATGGACTAAGAATACTAAAACAACTATTATGATTTTGCACTGGTGAAAAAAATGTCACAATACTGATTTACTAATGTCTTTTCCTCCATCCTCCCCAGCTCCTTGGGACATAAAGGGGCATAATACATTGTGCCCTTTATGTGATCAACTTCAAACAAACATCAAAGTCTTTTGAGTTTTGAATCTTCTACATCAAAGCCATGGAAGTCATTTTTGGTTTTAGGGTCAGATGAAGGCAGCAACCAAGACAGCTGGAATCTGAAGAATAAATCAATCCTGGACATGGAGTTGATGAACCTTCTTTATTGCACTAAAGACTGGATTTGCAAATCTAGCCTCCACCTCCTTGTCTTCCCTTCCCCAGATTCCACCAAGCCCTCTCTCCCCCACTTCTGTCTGCTTGTGTCAACACAGGTGAAGTAAATGTTCACAAACTACAATCTTTTAAGGAAATAAGTGCTTAGAATGTGCAGTCTTCTCTTAAGGGTAATTCTGATTGGCTTCTCACAATGGTCACTCAGGCAGTTTAAGACCTAATATGAACAGTTTAAGAGAAAGTCAACTTAGACATCTGAGTCTTTTTTGCTTATCTGTGCCTTAAATTAGATTTGTCAGAGTCCCTGTAATTAAAACAAGTATTTTTTATGTTATACTAGTTTGCAAAAAGAAATTAGTCATCTGTTCAGACAAAACTAAGATCAAAATCTTTGAAGACTGCCTAACAACAGTGACACATGCATTGGTTACTTCCCAGTTGGATTTCTGTAATGCGCTCTATGTGGGGCTGCCCCTGAAGACAGTCTGGATACTTCAGATGGTGCAAAACAGAGCAGCCAGGTTGCTGATGGGGACTGGGCGTTATTCTCACATAACCCCAGTGCTCTACCAGCTTCACTGGCTTCCCATCGAAGTCCGGGCTCAATTCAAGGTGCTGGTTATTACCTATAAAGCCCTTAATGGCTTAGGACCTGGATACCTGAAGGAACGCCTTCTTCCATATTTGCCCTCCCGCCCCTTGAGATCGGCAGCAGAGGCTCTCCTCCAGGAACCCTCCATGAAAGATATTAGGAGGCAAAGTACCTGGAGGAGGGCTTTCTCTGTGGTGGCGCCCCATCTATGGAATGTGCTCCCCAGAGAGGTCCGCCTGGTGCCGTTGTTATTTGTTTTTCAGCGCCAGGTTAAGACCTTTTTACTCCAGCGGTATTTTAATAAGTTTTAATATTGTCTTTTCTGTTTTTAATTGCAGCCAGTGTGGGTCGGGAATTTATTTATGTTATTTATGTTATATTTTATATTGTAAGCCATCCTGAGGCTTTTTTGCGAATAGGACGGCATATAAATATTTTAAATAAATCAATAAATAATAAAAACTAAACAGATCCTATTGTGCTTTGTCACACTTCATTGAAGCACCATTATAGATCATCTGTGGACCCATTGTTAGTGACCCTCTATAAGATCCAGACAAAATGGCACCACTATTCACTATTAAGTCACTCCCAGAGATGGGCTGTGAAAGCTACTTATGGAGGTGGAGATCTTTCATGTACCTAAGCCCCAAGCCATAAAGGTTAAAGAAATTCTCTTTACATTTTTTTTCAAACAACTGGGGGGGGGGAGCTTCAATTACAGATGTTTGAAGAAATCAATCTGTGTAAATATGAAATAATTCAATCTGCATTTTTACTATTCACAATATTTCATACTTCTGCGTGTTAGAGCACAGTTCTCAGCAGATTTATATAGTTATTTGAATGGGCTGCATTATTTAAAAATGAAGTTTAATCCATAAGTGTAATGCAAGCATGGATAAAACTCTGCAAAAATGACATTGACTGGGAAGATATGTATTCACCTATGCTCATTTTGGATTGGGTGCTAGGAGAAAGGTTTTATTCTTTTCTCTCCTGCAATTTTCTGAATGAAAATCATCCCCCTATCCTGCTGCTAAATATTCATGTACTTGTATTTTTTTCCTCCAACAGTTCAAATATCAATTGGAGGATGGAATTTTTGATGGAAAACAATGGGAAGGAATAGGGTCCACTCCCTCTGTGCCATGATTGGAAACCAAGCTGCCTGTGGCTGCTTTTTCTAAAGAAATCCAAGTACATATCCATGTTGTCTCCTTTCATCTGAGCCATAAAGAAGCCTAACAAGCTTTTTGTTATTAAATACTAAGCTTCCTTTTATCCTTCAGTATTTCCAATAATCAATCAATAAGTAAGAAACTTTTCTGATGGACAAATTGGTTCCGTTTGCATTTTAATGCAAATTTAGCTTATTTCATACTTTCAAATATATGTATTGAAACTTATTTATTCTTCAAAATGCACTATTCTCCAACATTTGCAATGCTCTTCAATTTTAAAAATGGAGTAAAATGTGCCAATTTGTCGTGCAGAAGGTCACGACAGAGACTACTCCTCATGAGGAGGACGTGACTGTAATAACTAGAGTCCAGGAAAATCAACCCCAGTTGAATATAGATACCAATCCGCCTGTGCCTGAGAGCATCACTAGTCCAGAAACCTCTACTCAGATGTCTGGCCCTTTAAATCAACCTGAATTCAAGAGGGGGAGAGGCGAGGAAAAGAAGACTGACAGCTCCTCCTCTTCTGAAGTGGAACTGACAGGGCCAGAAGCAGAGGGAGTCGTGGGATATGTGAACTACAAGGTTGCCTCTCAGAGAAGATTGATAAGGTCTTATCAAATCAAAAGGCAAAGGGAGAAGCAAAGGCGGGAGGCATGGCTGGGGGGAGAGGATATGACATAACAGAGAGATGAGATTGCCACTCAGAAGCGAACATCTCTGAGAATAAGACATTTCTGGAGCAGCTCTACAGTAGAGTCGTAAATCTTGTAGATAACTAGCAATAAATAGATTTAGTTTTATTGCCTTGTAAGTGTGGTTAATTACAACCAGAGTGCCTGGGCCGGTGGGCCCCCACTCTCGACACAATTAGAGAAAAGATAAAATATATCACATTGGTAAATTTGCTTACAAATGTGTGTAGTAGGCAAAACTAGATACAAAAACTTGTATATTAGAAAAAAGTATGTATGGATTTTCCTGCAAAGTTTAAAACAATACATTCAGAATGACCAAATTGAAAAAGTTTTGAAGAATTCTGTATACTATTGTATACAATATGTATAATTATGCCCATACAATATGCAGATATCAGTAACATAAGAAATAGCATATTTTATTCATTCACTATACTTTGTCTGCAAGAGATGATAGAAACTGTATCAGAAATGAAGGTGCAATCCTATGTAGGTTTAAGGAGAAAAAAGTCCTACAATTCCCAAAATGCCTAAGATCCCTTAACTGCATCACTGCAACTTGTCTTCGTGTCCTTCTGCATGTTGTTTAGAAAACATTGTTGATAAATGAATCAAAATGGATAGCACTGATTGTTTACACCTCTAGAAAATCCTAATGCCATCCTGGCTCAAATATTTTAATTTAAACAAAAATGATAACATGTTTTAATCCTTGTGAGCTCTATCATAGTTTACATGGACACAACCTCTATGCCTATCTACATGTATGGTATAAGCTGGAGTAGAGGAAATTTTTTCTAAAACCATTATCTAACATTTTTTCTGGGCTCCTGCAACTTAAATATTTGTTTGCCCTGCTTTGCTTCAACCTCCATGCTTCAGTGGTGTTTTATTCAGAACACTGCTTTTCTTTAACTTTATTTCCCCTAATAAGGTTTACTTTTGTTTAAATGCTGCCTTTGCTCTGTAGTACTTAGAATAATCTTTGATTCCACAACTCCCATTACTGCAGGCCTGCCTCAGTTGTGACAATCAACCTACCAGCTATATGCCATTTGCCTGGCAACTTTGAGGTTTTGCAGTCCCTGGAGTTTACTGAAGTTCCAAGAAGGCTAATGGGCTATGTTCAGCCCAGTTCTGCAGGCCTGCCTTACTGCTAGAAAGGATGATGGTTGCTTGGCTTAATGAATTAGATTCAGTTCAAATGAACAGAAAAACAGAAATCACACCATTATGCTATCTAAACATGCCTTGTTGAACCATCCCTTTGATAGGTAAAAGTGCACAAGTTCCATTATATTGAAAGGAACCTATTACACAACATTTTACCTGGAGTATCAATCTTACTTGTTCCATGGCTGCATATAATGCTGGATTTAAAAGTCAAAGCATGGCACAATATGACAATAGCCTGTCTAGAATATCATCAGATACTCTACTTTCCCTTCACAATTCTGCTTTTTCGGTTTCTCTGAAGGGTACAGAGTTGGATTCAAGCCCTCCTTTTAATTGTAATAATTGTTCCTAATGGATCCCACAAATGTCAGGGTCATATGACCCAAACAGGCATACTCAATAAGTTCTATTTCTTCAACACCAAAACTTATAATGAAAGCAATAAACAGTGACCCTTACTCTCAATGTGCCCAATCCACTTTAAAAACCACCCAAATTGTTGGACATCACTTACATCCTGTGACAGCAAATTGTATAGTTTAACCATGTGCTCTCTGAAGAATTTCCTTTCTTTGTCCTACAACTCTCATCATTCAACTCCACTGAATGGTCCATGTTCTAGAGAAGGAAAAATTTCTCCCTATTCATTTTCTCCACATCATGCATAAAATCTGTGTACCTCTCTAATGTTTCCCTGTCATTCCTGCTTGACGTAAGTCAAGTTGTTTCTGACTTATGGTTGCCCTATGAATGAAAGCCCTCCAAAACATCCTGTCCCTCACAGCCATGTTCAGCTCTTGTAGCTTCTTTTATAGATTCTATCCATCTCATGGTTGGTCTTCCTCTTCTTCTTCTGCCTTTGACTTTCCTTAACATTATTGCCTTCTCCAGTAAGTCTTTCCTTCTTATGATATTCCTGACATACAACAGCTTCAGTTACATCATCTTTGCTTACAGGGAAAGTTTTGGCTTGATTTGATCTAGGACTCACTTGTTTATCATTCTGTCAATCCAGGGTATTTGCAAAGCTGTCTGTACATTCTGAGGCCCAGTTGTAAGGAATTTGCTCCAGTCCCTTGATCACTTTAGTTGTTCTTTTCCCAACTTTATCATATCCACTTTTAATTGAAGTAATCAGAACTGTATACCTGTTCCAAGCACAATCAAACCATTTCTATATGGTGCTAACAGATTTATTTTTGGTCCTTTTTCTGATGTTATCTATCATAGAATTTATCTTTTTCACAGCAATTGCATACTGGGTTGATGTTTTCATCAAGCTGTCCAACATAGCCCCAAGAAACTTTTACCAGGCAATGACCTCATAAGCCATGTGAGAATTGTTCTAATGTGCATCACTTTAATGGGATACTGTTCTATTTTTATTCATGTAGCTCCACTACAACAAATAACTATTTACAGAATAAGGTTAGCAAAGCAAAGTACAGTCAGTCTCCTGGGTACAGACGAGTTCCATTTCTGAGAAAATGGACATTAGTCTTTAAGTTGAATTTGTATGTAAGTTGGATCATGTATACGTGGCCCTCTAAATCTGTGGAGGTTAGTGGCATGAGACTCCAGTGATACTGGAAAAAACATGACTATCTCTAGGCTGCCTCCCACTCCTCTTTGCAGCAAGGAAATGCTGGAGTACTTGTCCTTTCTAGATGGGTGGGGCAGGAAGGCATGCTTTGGAGGCCTTCCTCTCTATCTTTTCACTTCCTCTTTTTCTATGGTGATGACAATTTCACAGAATCATAGAATAGTAGTTGGAAGAGGCCAGAGGGCCATTGGGTCCAACCCCCTGCTCAGTGAAGGACTCCAACTTCAACCATCCTGATGAATTGGCTGTCCCATTGCATCTTCAATGCCTCTAGTGTGGGAGAGCCCACAACCTCCTTAGGGAATTGGTTGCACTGTTGTACTGCTCTAACAATCAGGACATTTTCCCTGATATGTAGCTGGAATCTGGATTACTGTAACTACAGTCCATTATACCATGTCCTGCACTCTAGGATGGCGGAGAAAGGATCCTGTCCTTCCTCTTTGTGACAGTGTATCAAGAAGTTTAAAGTGCTCAGTCTTGCCTTCCTGTAGTAAGCCTTTAACACAGTTTTTAAAATTATAGGCTTCATGGCATTTTGTTCATAAGTATGGGTTTTTCATAACTTGGATGTTCATAACCCAGGGACTACTTGTAAAACAATTTCATTTAGCATTGCAACTGGTATTTGCATTTAAGAAGTGCTGCATCCATTATCGCAGATACTGATCAATGCCTCTGAGCAGAGCTGCTTCCAAAAGAATATAAGGGGCTGTTTTCATTCATTAGGGAAATATGGGACAATCCTTGCAGTGCAGATAAACCATGTTCCTTCCAATATTGTTTAAAGAAAGATGTGGAAGATTCTATTGAAGTGAAGCACTCATAATAACTCATCTATCTCTTCCATATCCTCAGAGTGGAAATAGACACTTCCAACACGTTTATTTTCTCCTTTCTCTGTTGCAGCCAACATGCAAAGCAGTTCATGCAAAGCTGAAATTCAAAGAAAAGCAATTCCTAGTTTGGAGCATGGTTGTTGTGTCTCAAGTGACTTCTTTACAGACTTTTTGAAAATTATAAAAGCTGACACCACATAAACACTTTGTCCTTCCTTCCCCCATCTCAAATCCTTTACTCCAGATATTTTCCCTCCTTTTTTCCAGAGGGAAAAAAATTAAAACATGCGCTATTTTTGGAACAAAGCTGAATTTATTACAACAATGGTAAAATAAACCTGGTTCTTGAGGCAGATTGTGCTAAACCTGAATACAAAATAGGGGTCAACAATTCCCCCTATTCTTTTGCATTATTGCTCCAAGGGTTCATTGCCACTGTACAGCTTGCTTCATTTTTCTTACAGTTTAGATTACCATCCTTGTGACCCTGCTCTGAACTGTTACTAACCTTGCTATGTTGCTCTTGTAATGTGGAGCCCAGAAATGGACACAGTACTCCAGTTGTAGGTGCACCAGAGTTTTTTAGAGTGGCACCAGCACCTCTTTTGATCTGAAAGCCACACATCTGGCTATAAATCCAAGGGTGGCATTTGTCCTCTTAACTGGTGTGTCACTCCACTTGCTCATGTTTAGTCTGCTGTCTACAAGTACCTCGAGATCCCTTTCACAAGTGCTGCTTTCCAGCCACTTATCCCTCATCCTGTACCTTCAGACTGGTTACCCCCTCCTGCAGGTCACTGATAAAAATGTTTAACAGCATCAGTCTCAGAATTGAGCCCTGGGGGACTTCACTCTTCACTGGCTGACTCCCCACTGACAGTTATCCTCTGCTTGCTGTCCATCAACCATTTCATAATCCACCAAACAGTGCATTCATCTATCCCAAAGCTCATCAAAACTCATGGTTTAAATCAATGATGTATCAGTTGACCTATCCGGAAGCGCATTATAAATCAATGTGCATATTTGACACAACAGATTTTGTTTGCTTTTGCCCCACTTCCAGCACATATATCAAGCCTGGAAAAAATTGAGGTGGGGGGTGACTGGAAATGTTTGTCTGGGACCTTGAGGGGAAAAGTGGGATCAGCTAGGTACTGGCCTGGAGTGCCTACATCTAATATTGGATTGGCAGGATGTATTGAAGAATCTGTTGGACTTTTCAACGGCTGCTCAGTAGACTCCCTATCTGTAGGGATTGGGCCCATTTCCCTAAAATACAGCATCCCAAGCTAGAGATTTCAGGTGGAAGGCAAAGAAGAGTTAATTTCAGGTGGAAGTTAAAGAAGAGTGGGTCAGAATTCTCAGAGTTAATGGTAGGAACCAGGCTGCCTCTGGTTTACCAAGGGCTACAGTGCAGTCCTCCTTTCCTGGATGAGATGGCCTTCTTTACTATTCGCAATGTGTTCATCCCCTTTCTTGCCAGTTGTGTCATGGCTCTTCTACATTATAGAAACATAGAAACAGGAAGATCGGACGGCTGGTAAGCATTCTTATTTCTTATTTTTCTTCGCACTATTACCCGTGGGAAAGCTGCTGTCTATAATTTGATCCAGAGAAGATAGGGAAAGCCTGTTTGAAGCCCTTTTATGTGGCGAATGATTTCAAGAGAGGTGAAGTTATTACCTGGGAAGCCGAAGAAAAAGTTTTTTTCTTCTAATCTCTCTATGGGCAAAGGCGAAGATTAATGACTATGAAATAATTAGAGGACAGCGAAGCTAGAAGTTAAAGCGAACACTTGGATATCTACTTGGACCTCTGCCAAGGCTAAGTGGAATCTTGCTAGAGAAGTTTGTAATATTTTTATTATTCATACGTGGGATTTTCTTGCTACTGTGACGTTTTGCTGGTGAACATTTCTGTTTCTTCGTTTACCCCTTATTTTTTTTGCAATATTATTTGTGAAAAGACTATATTCTGTTGTTAATTGACATATAGAAGAAAAAGCCTTTAATCTGCTGGTGGCCATTTTTTTTTCCTTGTTACGCTTCTTCTTTGTTCTCCTTGGCTAGCTTCCATCTTTTTGGCTTGCTGCCAAAAGAAGATCTATTTTTTTCTTTTTTTCCTTATTTTTTAACTTTTTTGCTGCCACCTGGTGGTGATTGAAATTATAGCAAGTTAATTTTTTTTCTTTTCTTTCTTCTCTCTCTCTCTCTCTCTCTCTCTCTCTCTTATTTTCTTCTCCTTTGTTTCTGTTCCTCTTTTTTGTTTTTCCTTTCCCCCTCTCCTCTCTTTATCTTTTTAAATATCTCATCCAACTTACATTTTTCTCTCCGACTTTTTGCTGTTGATATATTGAAATCTTTTCGGCAAATAACCTTCATTATGAGGAAAACTCAGCCATCCTCTGCGCCTTCCTCTGTGGGACAAAGTCTAATATATCATTCCAAGACAGAAGATGTTGCAAAAACTTTAATGGCAATACAGGCAACTTTGACAACCGTACAAGCATCTCAAGAAGCATTGACAATACAGCTGGAAACTCTATCAAATAAACAGCAGGAGCGAATTGATAAATTGGAAAAACTGTTTGAAGAAATGACAATGCAACTATCGGAAGTGTGACTTAAAGAGGACCGGAATACAAAAAAAAATACAAGTATCTGAAAAATTGGAAACAGTAGACAAATCAACATGGGACTCAATGGCCGTGCTAGAGATGGAAAAGGCATCGTATTATCTAAGATTCCAGAACATAACGGAAAGGCAAGATGAAAATCTACGAGAGATCATAGTTACTATTTTGGAGACAGATGATGTAACCATGGCGATGGCAGTTGATCTCGTCTATAGGGTCAATTCCTCCTATACCAGAAAAAATAAGCTACCAGGAGAAGTTCATGTCAAGTTTGCTTTGAGATCCATAAGAGATAACGTCTTGAAGGCAGTACGGGAGAAACCATTAAAGACAGATGATCACCAGGAGGTGACGGTTCTGAAACAAATTCCATGGAGGATCAGAGAGGGAAGAAAGAAATATCGATTCCTTACTACAAGATTGATTAAGAAGAAGATCATCTTTAAATGGCTAATACCAGAAGGAATATTTCTTACTTGGAACTCTGTAAGATATAAATTGGATTCAATTCTTAAAGTGCAAGAGTTCTATGAAAAATTTAGAGCTGAGTTGGAAGAGGAGGACCTTGTTGTGTCTGAGGAAGGAGAAAAAGATGCTGAAACGATGGAATTAATAGTGTACCAATCTGAACAAGGAGAATTGTTGAGGGATGAGCTACAACAAGAAGTACAGACTTTGGACCCAAAGGAGAAGAGAAAAGGTAGAATTGTAAAGGCAAAAAATAAGTAAATAACCTTACTGAATATGGCTAGCAAAATGGAAGGAAAAATTGAACTTCTCTCCCTAATGGATTAAATGGACCATCTAAAAGAAGGATTTTTGCTCAGCTTCAAAAATGAAACTTAGAGATATATAAGAACACATATTAAGAAACAACATGATAAATTTCTGGAATGTTCAAAATTGGGGAAGTTGTTTGTGTCTTCTGCGTCACAAAAGAAAAGAGGTTTAGCATTGTATGTTAAAGAAAAATTGGACCCTAAGTATATTCTTGCTGATGAGGATGATAGGATCTTGATGGTGGAAATCACAATTAAACTTAAAAAGGTGCTCTTAGTGGCAATATATGCACCGAATGACCATCAGAAAACTTTCTATCAAAAGCTGCATAGATTACTCTTGCAAGTGGATTATCAGACTATGTGTCTAATGGGTGATTTTAATGCAATTGTGAATAAGGAAATCGATTACAAGGCTGAAAATAAGGGAAAAAAGGGTAGAAAGAGTCTTCCAAAATCTTGTTCCAGTTTGATTGAGGAATTCAGTTTGATAGATACCTGGAGACATAAAAACCCATCTTTGGTCAATTACTCTTTCTATTCAAGCAGGCATAGGTCATGGTCCAGAATTGATACGGTTTGGGTAACGCCAGACCTAATCCCAGATTTGATAGAAGCTGAAATGGAGGCAAATGTCTGGGCTGATCACAATCCTGTATTTATATCACTGAAAGGAGTCGCAAGGATGCCCAGATGGAGCCTAAATAAAGCATTACTGAAAGATAAAAAGTTTCTAGAAAAGATAAGCAAAGAGATGCAAATATTCTTTCAAATAAACAAAGCCGAAGAAACTTCTTTACAAAATGTCTGGGACACAGCTAAAGCCTATGTCAGGGGACTGATAATAACCTATTCAGCAAGAATAAATAAAGAGAAAAGGCAAGAGCGAGCAACATTAATAGAAGAATTGAAGAAACAGGAACAAGAATTGCAGGCAGATCCAACAAAGAGAAATCTTAGGGTTCAAATGAAAATTTTGAAGCACAAACTAAATCTCTTGGATATGAGCGAGCTTACTAAGCAAATGAAATTGACTCAACAGAATTTTTTTGAAAATGCTAATAAGCTGGGGAGATGGCTAGCATATAAAGTCAAGAAGGAAAGCGAGAAGAGAATGATTCCAAAATTGAGAGATGGAGAAGGACGACTGCAGGTACAAAATACACAAATTAAGAAAATAGCTGAAGACTTCTTTGCAAGATTATACCGGAAGGAGGAGTTTCTGACTGGGAAGGTGAAAGAATATATACAAAGGGAAGATTTGCCAAAGCTGCCAGAAAAGTTTCAAAAAATGCTGAACCAGGAAGTAACAACTATGGAAATAACAGAGGCAATTACACGACAGAAGAATGATAAAACTCCTGGTCCGGATGGTTTACCAGCGGAATTTTACAAATCGTTTGAAGGAGTTTTTGCTACTTTTCTTAAAGACATATGTAATAAAGCACTGTTAAATGCCAAAATACCAGACACTTGGATGGAGGCAAATATAACACTAAATACCTAAAGAAGACATGGATTTAACTGAGATTCAAAACTTTAGACCTATATCGCTATTAAATGTGGATTATAAAATTTTTGCCTCAATATTGGCAGAAAGGTTGAAGAAGTTTTTAAGAGACTTTATACATCCAAATCAAAATGGTTTCCTGCCTAAAAGACAAATGAAGAGTAATCTGAGCACTATCTTGGATATTCTAGAATACTATGAGATACATACAGAAAAGCCAATGGCTTTATTGTTTTTGGATGCTCAGAAAGCTTTTGATAATGTCAATTGGCAATTTATGATGTATCAGATGGAGCAAATGGAGTTTGGGGAAAAGTTTATGAATGCGATTTCAAGCATCTATCAAAGACAGTTGGCCAGGATTTTAATTAATGGAGAATGTACAAAGGCAATAGAGATACAAAAGGGTACAAGGCAGGGATGCCCATTGTCACCCTTACTGTTTATTTTGATCTTAGAGGTCCTGAATAGAAACATTCGAGATGACGAAGACATTACAGGCACTAAAATTAGGGATGAAAAATATAAACTGCAAGCATTTGCAGATGATTTGGTCTTTATAATAGAGGAACCATTTGTAACTATAGCTAAACTTTTACAAAAGATTGAGGAATATGGGGAGGTCGCGGGGATGAAAATAAAGAAAGAAAAGACGAAGCTTTTATTTAAAAATCTTACACAAAAGCAGAAAAAAGAACTCCAAGAGCAAGTGGACTTACAGATTGTTAAAAGGGTAAAATACCTGGGAATTTATTTTACAGGTAAATGTACAACTATGAAAGAAGATAATTATGATAAATTACTGAAGGATACTAAAAGTGATCTGGAGAGATGGGCCAATCTACAATTGTCTTTGATGGGAAGAATAGCACTGGTTAAAACGAACATTCTACCAAAATTTTTGTTTTTATTCCAAATGATCCCTGTAAAAATTGATAAAAAGTTTTTTGAGGATTTAAATCATCAAGTTTCGAGATTTATTTGGAAAAAAAAGAAAGCAAGGATTAAACTAAAAATGCTTCAACAAACCAAGAAGAATGGGGGTTTTGGATTACCGGACTGGATGTTGTATCACCAAGCGTCTATTTGTACTTGGCTAAAAGAATGGATAATCTTGCAAAATAAGAGAATTTTGTACCTTTAGGGTCATGATTTACAAATGGACTGGAATGCTTACATGTGGTATGAGAAGGTCAAGTCACAGGGGACTTTTTTAAGTCATTTTATTAGAAGATCACTAATGTCAGTATGGGAAAGTTAAAGCTAAAACTGTATAATAAGTTACCAAGATGGCTTTCACCTATGGAAGCCTTCGTCTATCCAAATGTATTAAATTTTGACGGGATTATAAAATATGATGATATTTTGGATAAGGATGGAGGCTTAAAACTGGAACAAGAAATACAAGAACAGGGACTTAATATATTGTGGTGGTATAAGGTGCAGATGCAATCAAGATATGCCAAAGACTGCAAAATATGGGGGTTCTATAAAGATCTAACAGCCTTTGATCAAGTGATGTTAAAAGCAGATGAGAAAATGATCAAAAGAATCTATGAGTTTTTGCTTAACAGAAAAATGGAAGGAGAACAGGTCAAGGACACTATGATAACTTGGGCACAAAACTTTGGATATAATATTGAATTTGAAAAGTGGCAAAAGCTCTGGGAGAGAAATAATAAGGTAACTTTAGCAACCTTGTATAAAGAAAATTTGTATAAAATGTTTTATAGATGGTATTTGTCGCCAAATCGATTAGCTAAGATGTTTCCAAATATGTCTAATAGATGCTGGAAGTGTAAACATGGTGTAGGTACATTTTGCCATATGTGGTGGACCTGTGATTATGTGAAAAGTATTGGATTAAAATACACAAATGGCTTGAGGAAATGCTAAAAAAATCTTTAGCCTTTAAACCTGAAGTTTTTTTGTTAGGCATTGTACCGGGAAATGTTAATAAACAAGAAATGTATTTGATATTACATTTAATCACAGTGGTGAGGATCGCGCTTGCTCAATACTGGAAGAGTGAGGAATTACCCACTGAGGAGCTGATTTTGAAAAAGATTTTGGATTGTGCAGAAATGGATAGACTGACTCCATCATTGAAGGAAAAGGATGACATGGAGTATTATCAAACCTGGAACTTTTTTTACGACTGGCTAGAGAAACGGGACTTGGCATAGATTTAAAGATGTTTTTAAACATTTATAAATTGATTTGATTATGATCACAGAATGTTAAAAGATATGTTATAGGGGGCTGACCCAGCTTGTCCGATGTATTTGATGATTGAATTATTTCAAATTTGTAGTTTAAAATTTTAATAGAATTTTATAAAAAAGAAAAGAAAGAAACATAGAAACAGAGCAAGTCAGAAGGGATCTCCTGGGCCATCTAGTCTGACCCCTGGCTCCGGCAGGCTTCACTCATGACATGCCCACCATGCGCATGTCTAGCCTATCCTTGAACACCCTCACCGATGGGGCCTCAACCATCTCCCATGGAAGTCCATTCCATACCCTAGGGGTCCTAACTGTCAGGAAGTACTTCCTGGCATCTAAATGGAACCTTGGTTCCCTGAATTTCGCTCTGTTGGCTCTGACCTGGCTATATCCTTCTTGTAACGAGGGGCCCAGAACTGAACACAATACTCCACTTATGGACACACCAGAGTCGTATAGAGTGATAGTAATATGTCTCTCGATCTAGAAGCCACACTTCTGGCTATGCAACCAAGGGTGGCATTTGCCCTCTTGACCACCACATCAGACTGCTGACTCATGTTTAACCTGTAGTCAACCAGCACCCTGAGGTCCCTTTCACAAGTGCTGCTCTCCAGCCACTTGTCCCCTAACCTGTACTTACGACACCTATTCCTATGCCCCAAGTGCAAGACCTTGCACTTATCCACACTGAATGCCATCCTGTTGTCTCGGGCCCACTTCCATAGATTGTTCAGATCCTTCTGGATCTGGAGTACCTGCTCCTCAGTTGTGGCCATTGCCCCAGTTTTAGTATCATCTGTGAATTTGATTAGCAGACTGTGCACTCCTTCTTCCATGTCATTGATAAAAAGATTAAACAGGATCGGGCCCAGGACAGAGCCCTAGGGGATGCCGCTTGTCACTGGCCACCATCCCGATGATTTCCCACTAATGGTTACCCTCTGCTTTTGGTCAGTCAGCCATGCCCTAATCCATCAGACAGTGCACTGGTCTATCCCAAAACTCCTCAGTTTCTCAACCAGGATATCATGGGGCACTTTGTCAAAAGCCTTGCTGGAATCCAAGTAAACCACATCCACTGCAACCGCTCCATCTAGCCATCTTGAAACCTTGTCATAGAATTCCACAAGGTTTGTCTGGCAGGACCTGTTTTTGCAGAAGCCGTGTTGTGTGGCTGCCAGCCTCCCTTCCCTATATAGCATTACTATATCTCTCACTATTATGAGCCTTTCCATTGTTTTTCCTACAATGGATGTAAGGCTCACTGGTCTGTAATTCCCCATGTCCCTTCAACTACCCTTTTTGAAAATTGGGACCACTGACGCCACGCTCCAGTCCTCTGGAACTGTACCCATTCTCCACGAGGCCTCAAAAATGGAGGCCAGCAGGCGTGAGAGAACCCCTGCTAACTCTCAAAGTTCTCTCAGGTATAACCAGTCAGGGCCTGGTGCCTTTGTAATGTTCAGTACCATAAGGAGCCCCTCGACTTCTGGGTGGGTGTGACTCTAATCTGTGCCCCTAAATCCCTAGCCTCATCTAATCTCCCATACGGATCTCCCGTCCTGCTTTGGGGCGAACACAGAGGCAAAATAGTCATTTAGCATCTGTGCCTGTTCCCTCGCATCAGGCGCTGGATCCCCTTCCTCCTTATTAAGCAGTCCCACTAGAGTCCCACAAAGAGTCTCCCCTTCCTCTTGCTATTTAAATGCTGATGGAAGCCCTTTTTGTTGCTCTTGATATTCTTTGCAATTCTCAGCTTGTAATCAGCCTTAGCCTTGTGAAGAACCCTTCTGCAATGGGCCTTCTCCCAGTATACCATTTTGTCTATTTGCCCCAATACCCATTTCCTATAGGGGTTCCTCTTGCATCTACTTTATAAAATATTGCCTGCAGTGAGCCACCATTTTTGGTGGCCATGGGTACATCAGTGTGTCAAAATGTATGTGTATTCCTGTGCCATTTGTCAGTGTTCAAAGCAAGTGCCTAGAAGGCCTGCAGGGCTTCTTCAGCCCCTCCTGTTTCCCCCAGGACCATGGAAAAGTCTGTCTTTTAAGGTTAACAGAGATGATGCAGGCAGCTGACATGTTTAATTCTGAGTGCCCTCTCTGTAGTTCAGCTTTTACTGTGGTATACCTTGGAAAGAATACCCTGAAAGCAATGAAACAACAGAGGAGATGATTTGAATATACATGTTCACTGGTAATCAGGTATACCCAGGGACAGTAAGGGTGGAAAAGAAAGTAGCTGAACCTGTTCCTTTCATTCACTGTAGTACAGGGGTGGCGAAACCAAGACTGGTGAGTTGCACGTTGCTCTTTGAGTTTATTTTGCGGATTGCAGAGTGCTGGGGTGGGGGGGGGGGAAGCTTGACACACCTTCTAATCTGAGCAGCTGAGCCAGCATGAACAAAAGCAGTGAAACAGCTGTGAGTCTCCTGCTGTGATAACCAATTGTGGTTCTTCAATCATGTGGCTTCAACTCTGAGCCTCAACCAATCAAGGCTCAACCAGCAGCTGTGCCGGAGAGCACAAAACCCCTCCAGGGAAGCCGAGCAAATCTGCTGTGACAAGCAATCACAGCAGTGCTTCAGTCACCTCACTTCTCTGGGCCTCAAGCAGCAGCCAAGTCAGTATGTGCAAGAGCCCTGCAAAGAATGAGTTGGAACAACTCACAGTCTAGACAGAGACTCACAAGACCTCTATTAGCAGTAACTAGCCTGATAATTGTAGCAATGTTTGGTCATAATAAACAAACAAACTTTTGTTTATGTCATGCAACTCTCAAACATCTGACATTTAATGTATGTATGTATTTATTTATTTTCCAATTTATATCCTGCCTTTTTCCTACAAAGGGCTCAAGGCAGCTTACATCTCCTCCTCCATCTTATCCCCACAACAACAACCCTGTGAGGTAGGTTGGGCTGAGAGTCTGTGACTGGTCCAAAGTCACCCAGTTGGCTCCATGCCTGAGCAGGGAACTAGAACCCAGATCGTCTGAGTCCCAGTCCCATGCTCTTAACCCCTACACCACACTGGCTCTCAGTTTTGTCAGATGTATGGGGCTCTTTTGTTGAACAAATCTGACATAGAAAGAATTTGCATCAACAGACTACTAAAGCTTCTTTTGATAATTATGTAGTTTGTCAGTTCAAGAAGTATTGTTCTTGTTTTCCCATGGTGACATCAAGAGGCAGCCATTTCTGATTGGCCATGTAGCATCCTAAGGTCAGCATGTAGCTGAGTAATGTGGTAAGCCTGAATGCCTGTGGACACAAAGTAGGAGGCTGAAGGCATGTGTGCTGGTACCCTCCCCCCTATAATTCAGGGTCCCCAGTCACAGGGAGATGCTATGCACTAAATGCACTTAACATCTCCCTTCAGTTGTTTGTGCAGAAAGAAGAAAAGTTGGGAGTTAAAGGAGTGGGGTGGTGCAATAAGGTGATAGCGAGAGCAGCACTGGCACACTTTGTAATTCCATTTGTTCAAGCTGAAAAGCCCTGAATAGGGTTTTCTCATTGCTGATTCATGCTGAGTAATTCAGGAAGGGGACGGGATCCCTAACAAAGGAAACAAAATTATGCTGATGCAGCAACAGTGAATGAAAACAACATCTTAGAGCTCCCTTACATGTACCTTACTAGCAGAGCACCACACTGTTCTGCTGTTCCCATGTAAGTCCAGGTATTAACAAAAATTCCCACTATCACAATATATCTCAGTTTTGTGTTCACATAATACATACACAAGTAATCAATCTCCTGAGGCAACAAGCTTTGCTTGTAGAATATACAAACATGGCATGCAGTCTAAAACATATTGCTGGCAGCCTTTAGATATACCTGGATAGTCATGGGATAAATCACATCAGTATGGGATAAACTGAGAAGGAAGCAGCAGCACCCAGGCTGGTTAAAGTAAATGTCAGGGGAATTGAAAAACCTTGCAGATGAAGAAACCAGTGCTGGGATTAGTATTCTTAAACAGAGAGCTTACAGCCCACTTGGAATATTAAAAAGGAATCATACCAACTTATTAGTGTTAAGTAGGAGTCTCAAAGAAAAATGAAGCCATGCTTAACAGCACACTCAATATGAAGGACAATTTTGATTGTCCAGCATGATAAAAGCACTGTAAACAGAAGCATGGGGGTATTGTAAGTAAAAGTTCAAATCCTGCTGGATGAGTTCCAGAATCTGTTTCATTCTGTTTTGACTAGATGCATAATGCCATCATTGTGCAATTCCCTGAGCCAATCATTGAGCATGCCACTATGAGTCAAAATGATCTCAAGATTTGGGGCTGCAAAAGGTGTGGAGTTAAGCTTACATCCCATGCTGCTTGGTCTCTATCTCCAGGCTGCAAACCTAGATATTATTGTTTTACTACACAAATTCTTATCATACTTGTCTTTTTAGTTCTGCCTTTTCCTAGAGATAAACAAAATATATTCCTTTGTGCTTGAAATATTTTGCTTTTGCAGGCATGTTGGAATAGCATGTGCTGGAACCATCAGAACAAACTTGAATTTTCACAGTGTAGATCCAAATTATTGACTCTGAATGGAACTTTGAATGGAAATGCTTGACTCTGATGTGAGGTAGATGCAAAAATGGGAAACACTATTTTGGGCTGCATAAATAGAAGAAGCCCTTCCAAATACTGTGAAGTACTGGTCTCCCTCCACTCAGCCTTGGTCAGGCCTCAAAAAGAACAACTGGTCCCAAATATGGCTACAACATTGCTAAATGCAGCTGAGTGGTTTGACCATAGTGTGCTCACTTCCAGTATTTTCCCAGTTCAAATTTAAGTGCTCTTGCTAAAGCACCCTGGACCCAGATTACCCAAAAGATGTCCTTCCTCTAAAACAGAGGGCCTTTTCAGTGGTGGCACCCTAGTATTGGGACAGCCTTTCTTGAGCAGTCCTCCTGTAAGGCCACCCTGTGGTCCTTTTTGCACCTTTTTGTTAACCCAACCCTTTAAAATAATTCATGCTGTTAGAACCTCTCAGATTTAAAATCAGTGTGTTTAATTTTGGAGTGTAATCATTAATTTAATAATTTATACATAATTTCACTTCCTCGGAGCAACTTGCCAGACACCACTGGAAACAGAATACTGAACTAGATACTGGTCTAATGCAGCAAGGCTTTATGGTGCGGCAGAGGGGAACTGAGGACAATAGTAATAGTATGTCACTGCACACAAGTTAGCCATATGCACATTTTGACAGGGCATGCATTTTCATCCTGTGTGTGCTAATTAATATACTTTCTTCCTTGGTCTTAATGTTCTAAGAAGGGAATCCAATGTATTATGAATGAAAGTGTCAATAGTGGCACACAATTAAAAAGTATAATGAAACTGTACCACAGAATAGATTAAGAACTCATGCAAAATTGAGAGCAATTGCCTGGATGTAGGATGAAAAATGGCAAAAACTGTCTATAGGCTTTTGCTCTTTGTACAAAGGGCACATTCTACTGCCTTTGCTCTTAACTGAGGGCATTAAAACACATTTTTAATTAATGGTAAACAACCTGCATTATGCTCCCCCATATACATGAAGTCCATGGATTTCAAGGGGCAGTCTCTTACAACCTCAATTTCCTTGTATGGCTGGTGTAATGGTATCTTGTAGATAAAGAGATAATTACAATATACTGCAAATTAAACATAGAGAGCAGACAGGCTCCTGAACAGACAGTGGAAAGTGTTTAATTGAAACATTATGCATTGCCCCTCATTACAGTAAGGATATAGCCAGGTTAGAGTCAGTGCAGCATAGGGCCACAAGGTTGGTGGCTGGTTTGCAGGGGATGCTGTATGAGGTGAGATTGAGGGAACTGTGTCTCTTCAGCCTGGAGAAGAGGAAACTCAGAGGGGATATATTGGCGACATACAGGTATGTGAGGGAATGTCACATGGAGATGGGTAGAGAACTGTTCTCCCCTGCAGAGGAAGGCAGGACACACTCCAATGGAGAAAAGCTCAGGGAACCAAGGTTCCATTTAGATGCCAGGAAGTACTTCTTGACAGTTAGGACCCCAAGGGTATGGAATGGGCTTCCATGAGAGGTCATTGAGGCCCCATTGGTGAGGGTGTTGAAAGATAGGCTAGACATGCGCATGGTGGGCATGTCGTGAACAGAGCCGGCTGGAGCTGGGGGTCAGACTAGATGGCCCAGGAGACCCCTTCTGACTCCCTCTGTTTCTATGTTTCTTGCCAGCTAGGTGCAAAAATTTAGATTGCCGTGTCCTCCATTTCCAACTGCAGACTGTTTCTCTCTACTTGGCCAGATGGGATGCATCTAGTAGCTAATACCACAAGCTATCAGTCACCATTTAAGAAATTATCTCTAACCATCAGTATTAATTAAAGAAATATTTTTAAAGAACTAGAGAAAGAATTATCTACTCGCCATTACACACAGCAAAACTGTTGTCCTTTTTAAGAATTTTCACTGGATCAGCAAGTCAGACTACATTACTATGTAATGTTGAAAGACTACACTAAATAGCATCTGGATAATCTACTTCAGAAGTTCATACTGCATAATAGGCAGTGATATACACTGTATTTCAACAGTGTGGGGAAATTAGCTCTCTGATATAGACTTATAAAAATATAGAAATGTCATATTACCATAAATTATTACAGAAACAAGAAGGATTGATTAGTATCTTTTAGCACTATCTTGAAGACTATTTCTAATGACAGAGGTAGAGAAAGAAAAGATGGACATGGGAAATTACGGTTTGCCAAATGAGGAACAAAGAAGTCTTTATAGAAATGGCAAGCAGGGCTTAAGTGCCTTAATATGCTACTCGGGAAGTTTGACTTTCAGGGGCAAAGGCCCACACATGGAGCAGAATGGATAGCTGTAGAGAAATATAGCCCAAATAGATATAATTTACCTTGCTTCAAAGTAGTGGGATCCCTACAAATTTCAGTTCCTAATTGTTCACATTGTGGAAACTTACAATGACACAGTTACCATGGTTTTTACTGGCTTATGGTCATGAATTCAAAGTAAAGTAATCACTTTGGCTGCCTAGACCTCTTGGTGTACCAGTTTACTGAGAAATATCCAGAAGGCTTATATATCCTGCAATGTTGGAGTGCTGAGATAAAAGGAATGATGGGATGATCAAACAGCTGGTGAGTCTTATTAGGAAGCCTGAATCCAAATACAATTTGGTTGCAAACAGAGAATTTAAAATGGAGAGGACTGTCCTTTGATCCTGACTAAACTGGGGAAAATGGCAAACAGGGAGACAGGCAAGGGAGAGCGCTACCTAAGTGTATGTGTGGTTGTCTGTGGCTCAAGACCCTGGGAGACCTCAACCCTTGGCTGCTGAGCTTAACTCAATGAGTGTAAGCCCCAACTGCCACATTAGCCCAATGAAAAATGAAGCTGCCAGATAGGATGGACCGCCCATGGCTACAGTCCTCCCAGTGTAGCTACACAAAGCAAACAGAGGTCCCTGGCATGCCCTTGGCAATAAGGACAAGTCCCTTTAATTCAAACAATAGAGGAAGACAATTTGATTTTAATTGCCCTACAGCCACCCAGGGTTCTCTTTGTATTCCTGCCAGAACAAAATGGATTCTTATGCCAAAGTGATGACATTATAAAATACAAGTCACAAACTAAACTTGCACATAAACCTACCAGGCTAAGCCCATCAGGGCAAAGTGGGCAAACAGTGCTTTAAGCTGGTAGTCTCTCTTGGGGAATGGATGCTTCAGGATTAGACCATATGTAACAAAGAGCAGTCTGGAGACCCCTTAGCTGAGGAAGGATGAATGCTTGGTCCAGAGGCCAGGCTGCTTCAGCCAGGTAGTTATTTGAGGAAAGCGAGGGCCCAAGGCCAAGGGAGGGCCAGATAACACTTGGAATGCAAAAAGCCATATGTAAATTACAGTCAAGGACAGGTGAAGTCACACTCTTCTCCAAGGCTGGAGATATGGGAGATATAGAGCATTCACTTCTCACCTGGGTAATGTCAGGAGATGCCACCCCATGAGTCATCTGATTTATCTACTAGGGATAAAAGCAGAGGCCTGGAACAGAACAGGACGGGTTCTTTGTTGCTGCAGGAGGTTCTGCTGAAGGATGCTGTGCTATTCTACCAAAGAGAAGACTACATTGGGTATTGTATACTGTCTTAGTGCTAGGAGCAGTTAGCTTTGTTATTTTGGGTCTGAGGTGGCCAACTGGCCTCTGGGGTCTTGCATGGAACTGAGATTGTATTGAATTAGTGAGATTAAAGGTAAAGGTTTCCCCTTGACATTAAGTCCAGTCATGCCTGACTCTAAGGAGTGGTGCTCATCTCCATTTCCTAGCCGAGGGAGCCAGCGTTTGTCCGCAGACAGTCTCCGTGGTCACGTGGCCAGCATGACTAAACACTGAAGTGCACGGAATGCTGTTACCTGCCCACCGAAGTGGTACCTTTTTATCTACTTGCATTTGCATGCTTTCAAACTGCAAGGTTGGCAGAAGCTGGGACAGAGCAACGGGAACTCACTCCATTGTGCAGATTCGAACTGGCAACCAGCCCAGCAATCAACCAGCCCAGCAGCACAGCAATTTAAACCACTGCACCTCCTGGAGTCCATTTAGTTAGTGAGATTGCTGGTCTCCAATCCCCTTTCCCTTCCGTGTCTCCCTCTGTGTGTGTGTTATGGCTGGCTTCCTCAGTAACATTCTGCATACAAGTAGTGAATTCTACCCTGAGCTACATCCCTTGGGCTCACAATGGATCTTTGAACAAGAACCCTGACATTCTGGTGCTTGGTCAGAAATATTACAGTCTTTCCTTATTTTCGTGTATTTATTACAGATATAGACCTCATGTGATGTTTCTAGGATGATTTACAAAAATAACAAAAATGCAACACATCACTATATGTGGAATATTTTGTGCACTTATTTTGAGCACTCAAACATGGTATGTAAATGCTTGTTGTTGCGCTAATGAAATCTGAGAATGATAAGCATTATGATAACTTGTTAAGCTTACATGGCAGGATTAATTTTGTGTCAGGAAGACTTCAATGGCTTCAGGTGAGATTTTTAAAATATAATACTTTAAAAAGAACTAGTAGAAAAATTGTGCAATTTCATTACCTTTATCTTCCAAGACTGGTAGAAAATAGTTTGACCCATTTGCTCCTCACAGTAATTTCAGATTGTCTAAACTTTGCCTTGATTTTCTTCACAACAACCATTATCTTTCTAAAAGGTACCACTCAATGTACAGAGGAGGCAGGAGCTTCAGGATCGCTAAGTTATAAGTATTATCAGTGCTCCTAAAACAATGGACACTTCCGTCTTGTACTCCAGCACAGCATAGTCCGTTTGATAAGTTCAGTCATTTCAACATGTTAAGCTGGAAGGGAAGGAACGGCCAGAAAGTCCAAGAATTCTAGGGCACTGACATGATTCAACGCTTCCCCATGGGGAAAAATTGCTATGCATGTGCAACCAAATGAATATTAACTTGTAGCCTGAACTGAACTAGCAAAGCTTAGGGAGATGTCTACCCATTTATTGAAAACTGCCCTTAATATAGTATGATGCTTACTCTAGCTTCCCTCAAATGTACACTCATAACAAAGACTATCATATGCACAAGCAAAGAGTGGATGCAACACAAATAAAGAATTCTTCACTTAACATTTGGCCCAAATCCAGATAGCTGAGGGCCATTTCATATACTACATGGCAGCAGGCCTGAGGTTGCCACTGTATTTCCCATTAACTGCTACTAATCCCAGCTTAGTGTATCAGTTTGATACATACAACAGCCAAACCTGTTGATCACATTCATGCTTTGCAGGGTTTTTTTTTAAAGCATACAGCTAAGATGTTCAAACCCTAAAATATACACATTGCAAAGATTGAAAAGGTGCCAAAGCAAGTAGTTCAAACCACAGACTCTTAGGAAAGGCATCTGACACAAACTGACAGATTTCTTGCCAATGACTACTTTGCTTGTGCAATATCTACATTCTTCACCTACAATCTCTAGCACAGGCAGTTCAGTGGCACTCAGTAGTTTTCATAAAACAGTGATACAGCACTTGAGTCACAATAAGTTTACTGTCTCATAGTTCAGTGGTATCATATCCCAAACAAGGGCTAGGCAGGTGTGTATTCAGTGGGAAGAAGGGGCTCCTGAAACTAGTTCAGGAAGTTCCACAGGGATCATAGCGGCAAGTCAAGGTGCATAGTGCTAGCTCCAAATTCACACATTAGCTTAATACCCCCCAGCACAGATTGATGCCACTGTCATTTTCTGGACATGGAGACTGAAACCCATGCTGAAGGCAGAGACCTGCCTTCTTTCATTTGGAATCCAGTACATTAGCCAGGTATTGCAACTGCCCTCAAAGCCACATGGTCTCTTCATTGAGTACAAAATAATGAGCAGTTATCCACATACTGCAGTATCAAGTGAATCATGGGCTCTTGGAATAAGACTGGTATTGCAGTGTCATTCGCTGTTGGAATATAACATTAAGGCTTCAGAATACAAGTTCATCTAAGACCATCTGAGCTTGCTTTTGCTCAAGTGAAGTCTGGCCAAAAGAGGTAGAAGAGTCTGCTGACAACAGCACCACATATTCCTTCATTGTGCCAGAAACTTTTTGAGGTCCAAGCATAAGAAGCATAATTCTCTTGGGAATTCAATAGCACCTGACCCTGCCCTTTCATGGAATTGGTTCCTCCAGGTTTTTTAACAGGCTCCTAGTCAATTGATATTCCAGGACGTATGCTGCCTTTGCCATTTGTACTGAGCTGTTTTTAATCTGATGCTTTATTTTGGTATGTTTCATATCCACTTTGAAACTTTGGTTAAATGGGATAAAAACCCAAAAGTAAATACATTGCAAATGTATGGAAAGGAATCCACTGAAACACCAGTGAATGAAGTGAGGATCTATGGACCCCTGTTTTGTATGTCATACATTTTTCTGCCTTAGATGACCCTGCTAGAAAGCCAGCCTAGTAAGAAAGTCTGGGCTCCTGGTGGCATTGCTATCTGTTTCTCTGACACCCTCAGACCTTCCTTACCATGTTAAGGTGTGCATCCAAGAGGAGAAACTGAATGACAGAAGATTAAATCTGCTTACCACAGTGTAAGATTGACTTCCACAAGTACTCATAGAACAATGTCATTAGCTTATCCAACTAAATAATTTTCTCAGCAACATTTCAGGCACTGTTTACACTTAAAAGGAATGTTAAACACAGGTAATAAAGAGCAAAATGCTAGACAGTAACTGAGAATTCAACAATGTGCTTTCAATTCTGACAGCTCATCTGAACTATTGCATTGCCTCCTACAATTAGGTTATAAAAATTCAATGGCAATATTATTTTATGCACTGTTCTTCTTATGATGATACAAAATGACTTGAAAGCAATTTAGTGTCTCTTATTAATCTAAGGTAATGACATCAACACCCATGAGCTAACAGCATCTTCATTTCAAAGCAAGCAGAGGAGAAGGTACTTCTTCTGCTCCTTTTGAAGGCAGGCCTGATGGAACAACTTCATTCATGTTCATGTATTTTCAGCCTGCCCTACTTCTTGGCTTTATGTAAGTGCATCTTAAGTAAGCAAGATTCTTACACTGGAGAAAGCAGAGCAGGTTTTAAAGATACTCCATTTTAGATACAGGATATCAGAACCATGCTTACAGAAACAGGATTCTATAAGGATGCTACAAATAGGTATGGCTTCTGTTTTGGTTGAGTGCTAAAGAATTGTAGAATTGGTTGTGGCTTAATTACTCAATTTATGTATTTGATTTATAGTCTGCCTTTATACTAAAAATACCACACAAGGTGGTACCCAGATACAACAAAGATGATTTCTTAGCAGTAACCCAAAAATGTTGGCAAGTTTGAGCAACCCCCCCACAACCCCAAGCAAAGTGATTTTCAGGGGACCTCCCTTCCCCCTGTTCTCTGCCACCCCTGTGTTTTTCTTCTTAACTTCATGATGATGTCAGCAACACCCTCTTTCCTACATGTGAAAGTGCAGTATTGCTAATTACTTGATGCTGTGGACATGGACCATCTTAAATTTAGATATTGTCCAAAGTCCAAATAACAAGAAGCTAAATGAATCAGACACTGCCTTGTGGTGGAAAGGAGTCAATCTGGGCAGTGGAGCAGTGCCCTCATTGACTGCACTGTTAGCAACCACATGTTTGGTTCATCTTGCTGCCACAAGGGTTATCTCAAGATAGGTGGGCATCCTAGTCAAGGTTTAACTTTGACTCCACACACATACGTAAATCTGCTTGAACATCTACATACAGAAAGACACATACTAAAATGTGTGATAAATAATGGTTCCTATAATAATGTATCTAAACATATTATTACACATTCCCGTATATTTGAATACAAAGGTTCATGGTCTATATCACTGAAGTTAATGCTCTTCCACTGCAACCATGCATGATTTTAGAAACATTGTGTCTCCCCTTATTGCCTCATTTTCGAAAGAGATTCAATTATGTATAATCTAAAGAATTTAGATTATACATATTCTAAAGAATTATACATAATATAAAGAATTATAAAGAAGTTCTTAATAGACTTTATACATTCAGACCAAAATGGTTTCCTGCCTAAAAGACAAATGAAGAGTAATCTGAGGACTATCTTGGATATTCTAGAATACTACGAGACACATACGGAAAAACCAATGGCTTTATTGTTTTTAGATGCTCAGAAAGCTTTTGATAATGTCAATTGGCAATTTATGATGTATCAGATGGACCAAATGGAGTTCGGGCAAAATTTATGAACACGCTATCAAGCATCTATCAAAGACAATCGGCCAGGATCTTAATTAATGGAGAATGTACAAGGGCTATAGAGATACAAAAGGGTACAAGGCAGGGATGCCCGTTGTCACCCCTATTGTTTATTTTGACTTTAGAGGTCTTGAATAGAAACATTTGGGATGACGAAGACATCAAAGGCACTAAAATTAGGGATGAAAAATATAAATTGCAAGCATTTGCAGATGATTTGGTTTTCATAACAGAAGAACCTTTTGTAACTATCCCTAAACTTTTACAACGGATTGAAGAATATGGTGAGGTCACGGGGATGAAAATAAATAAAGAAAAGATGAAAATTTTAGTTAAAAATCTTACGCAAAAGCAGAAAAAAGAACTCCAAGAGCAAGTGGACTTACAGATTGTTAAAAGGGTAAAATACCTGGGAATTTATCTTACAGCTAAATGTACAACTTCTTTCAAAGATAACTATGATAAATTACTGAAAGACATTAAAAATGATCTGGAGAGATGGGCCAATTTACAATTGTCTTTGATGGGAAGAATAGCACTGGTTAAAATGAACATTCTACCAAAATTTTTGTTTTTATTCCAAATGATCCCCGTAAAAATTGATAAAAAGTTTTTTGAGGATTTAAATCATCAAATTTCGAGATTTATTTGGAAATGCTTCAGGAAACCAAAAAGAATGGGGGTTTTGGTCTACCAGATTGGATATTGTATTATCAAGCGTCTATTTGTACTTGGCTAAAAGAATGGATAATCTTGCGAAATAAGAGAATTTTGTACCTTGAAGGTCATGATTTGCAAATGGGTTGGCATGCTTATATGTGGTATGAGAAGGTTAAGTCACAGGGGACTTTTTTAAGTCACTTTATTAGAAGATCACTAATGTTAGTATGGGAAAAGTTAAAGCTAACATTGTATAATAAGTTACCAAGATGGCTTTCACCTATGGAAGCCTTTGTGTATTCAAATTATTGAATTTTGAAGGGATTATAAGATATGATGATATTTTGGATAAGGACGGAGGCCTAAACTGGAGCAAGAAATACAAGAACAGGGACTTAATATATCGTGGTGGTATAAGGTGCAGATGCAATAAAGGTATGCCAAAGACTGCAAAATATGGGGGTTCTATAAAGATCTAACAGCCTTTGATCAAGTGATGTTAAAAACAGATGAGAAAATGATTAAAAGAATCTATGAGTTTTTGCTTGACAGGAAAATGGAAGGGGAACAGGTCAAGGACACTATGATAACATGGGCACAAAACTTTGGATATAATATTGAATTAGAAAAGTGGCAAAAGCTCTGGGAGAGAAATATTAAGGTAACCTTAGCAACCTCGTATAAAGAAAATGTATATAAAATGTTCTATAGATGGTATTTGTTGCCAAATCGATTAGCTAAGATGTTTCCAAATATGTCAAACAGATGTTGGAAATGTAAACATGGTGTGGGTACATTTTATCATATGTGGTGGACCTGTGAATATGTGAATATGTATTGGATTAAAATACATAAATGGCTTGAGGAAATGCTACAAAAATCTTTAGCTTTTAAACCTGAAATTTTCTTGTTAGGCATTGTACCAGAAAATATTAGTAAACAAGAAAT
The DNA here is from genome assembly GCA_023646645.1 of Varanus salvator macromaculatus. NCBI lineage: Eukaryota > Metazoa > Chordata > Lepidosauria > Squamata > Varanidae > Varanus > Varanus salvator. The sequence continues at coordinate 13,213,661 of JAIXND010000754.1, read as the reverse complement.
GTATTTGATACTACATTTAATCACAGCGGCGAGGATCGCGCTTGCTCAATACTGGAAGAGTGAGGAACTACCCACTGAGGAACTGATTTTGAAAAAGATCCTGGGTTGTGCAGAAATGGATAGACTGACTCTATCACTGAAGGAGAAGGAAGACACTGACTTTTACCAAACTTGGGATTTTTTTTACGACTGGCTAGAGAAACGGGACTTGGCTTAGATTTAAAGATGTCTTTAAACTTTTATAAATTGATTTGAATATGAACATAGAATGTTAAAAGATATGTTATAGGGGGCTGACCCAGCTTGTCCGATGTATTTGATGATTGATGTTTTTAATTTGTAGTTTAAAAATCTTAATAAAATATTTTTTTAAATAAATTTTATTGGAGTTTTTGAACTACAAACTACATGTCCATCATCACAAACACAGATCAGATCTACTGGATCAACTCCTACAACATGTCTTTTAACATACTATAATCTTATTATACTCCTTTTTGTAACAATATAAAAACTTCTTTAGAGCCAAGTCCCGTTTTTTCAGCCAATCATGGTATATTTTCAAATTTGATAAAAGTCACAATCTTCCTTCTTCCATAGCATCAATCCCATCTTTCTCTCTTGAAAAGTCCTGCTTCTCTTGTCCATTATTCAAGGGGAGCTTCTCCAAGTTGGGTGAAGTTACATCTTTTTCCTCCTTCAGTAATTATTTTCCTCTAAACATTTCTAAACACTTCAAAAACTTTTTTTCCCCCTAATTATACAAAATAACTTCCTCGTTATCAAAATTGGTGGTAGCCTCAAAAAAGTCTATTTAACGTCTCGGTAAGCATCTTAACTGCCCTGCTTGGTGATATCTTTAAATCAGTCCTCTTTAAACTCACAATTATTTCATCATAGCTTAAACTCCATTTAAACAAATATAGTTAACTCCATATAGTTTTTAATTATAAAATAAGTTCACCTATTTTCAATTTCAGATATAGTTAAGGATATCCATTTAACACAGTTTCATTAAGCTAAATTATTAAGTCAGCCTTTCTTTATCTCGTATCTGCATACCAGTCTATTTAAATCATCCCCTTTTAAAGTAGAAAGAGGAAAGGAAAGAAAAGAAAAAAAAAAAAAGCCCTCTACAAGTCCTCGACATGTAGATACAGACTATCTTAGTTACTACCATCAGATCTACTGGAAATCATTTTTATCTCTCTCTCTCTCTCTTTTTTTTTTTTTGCAATAATACCCGTGGAGAAAGCCACATTGTTTATCAACTGATTCAAAAAGAAGAAACTGAAAGCCCTTTGGGTGAAGGACGGGAAAGGATTTCCCCCGCCCCTCCATGGAATCTAAACGCGTTGTCTTCCATGACTGGAGAGATAAGACGGTTTATAAATAATCAAATGTTTCTTTTTTCTTTAATCTCTCCGAGGGCAAGATTTGAATTAATAAATTAATGCTTAATTATATGATAGATGCAATCTTCTAGTTTATTGGACGGATGCCAGATATCGGCCATCTTTTCTCCTTTGTTTCTGAAGTGTATGGATCCCTGCCAAGGCTGTAAAATCACTGCTAAGATGGAGGTGTTTAATATAGAAAGTAAAAGACTTTTTAAAGACAATTTTGGAAATTCATGATTCTTTAAAAGCCATATTAAGCTTTCAGGAGAATGTTTTAATTAAGCAACTTGATGGTTTATTAATGGAAACAAAAAGGGACTCTGGCAAGATTGTTTTTTTTTACTAATAAGACTCTGATCAGACAATTCGTACCTGAGCGGAATAAACAAAACATCCAGCAAGCAGAAGAGAAAGTTGAAGCTGAAAAGTTAACAAAGGAACTTTTGCAGAGCGAACGAGCAGTTGGTTATTTGAAAACATTGCAGAATGGGCAAGCAGCTGGTCATTTGAAAACTTCAAAGAAGATAAGCGGAGTACGAGAGATAATGAGCGGACATGTTTTAATACATGATTTACTACAGGCATATCTTTGGAAGAAGCTGGAGCAGAAAAAGAAAGTAATTAACCATTTCAGGAGACTTTATAACTTGAAGACAGATATATTTGGTAGAGGAGTAAAGAAGAAATTTAAAAGGGAGATAGGAGAACCCTGTTCTTGTTTCAAAAAGGGGTGATGTATTGAGGTTGGCGTGTCTATATGTAACACAGAAAAAAAAAGTGTTACTTTTTTGGGGGAGGGGAACATTATACTTTTGTCTCTGTCTGTATTTGAACATAAGGGAATTTATTATATATATTAAGGTCTAAGTTAAGATGAAATGTAAAGCTATTGCTAAACAAAATATAGGCATTGAGGTTGGCGTGTTCACATGCAACATAGAAAAAAACGTGTTATTGTTTTTGGTGAAACATTATACTTTTGTCTCAGTGTCTGGAAATAAGGGAATTTATTTTAGGTATTAAGGTTTAAGCTAAGATGAAATATAAAGCTATTGCTAAACAGTTTAGTGCTCAAATAGAGCTGTTATTAGAGAGGGTAAATGGATGTTTTGGATGTTATTTGTAAGCATAAGGAGTTGTTTTTTTCTTTCCTCTTAATAAAATCTTTTAAAAAATGCATACGTGAAAAAAAACAGATTCTACATATCAGTGCTGAACCAAAGATGCAAGGGAAAAGGGCTTCTGCATCTTTCTTCCTGCAGATACACACAAAGAGGGCTGCAGTGCTCACCCCTTAACTGGGGCCAAGGGCAACTTCCTCCCTCACCAGACCTAGCAGTGGCCCCAGACCTGGGAAAACACTTTATTTAAAATGGGATATGTCTATACCCTTGACTGGCCAGCTGCCAACACAGAACTTCCCTTGACAAGGTTTTCTCCACTGGCCTACTGCCAATGCTTTCTTGGGTGGGGTTCATTTGGGTTCCAATAGATTAGCAGGACCTGGAGCTTTGCCCCAACCTCTTCCTCAGAAAAGGCTTTTGCAGGGCTTGGGCTGAATAAGATTCTGACACAATTATTTGAAAGACCCAAAACCAAAGGTTTTGCAGCAGCACAGTGAAAATTCAAAGACAGAAGCAATAACTGTGGCAAAACTTCCCATGCTCAGAGACATGTTGAAGTGCAAACTAGAAAAACAGAAAGGTTCACAGGGAAAAGCATGTCTATACAGTGGTACCTTGGCTCATGAACTTAATCCATTCCAGGACTCTGGTCGTGACCCAAATTGGTTGAGAGCCAAGTTAAATTTCCCGATAAGGTTCAGTGTAAATAAGGTTAATCCATTCTGTAACTATTTTTTTAATCAGAAAAAGACAGGTGCAATTGTGCTGGGGGGGAGATGGCTGAGATCACAGATGTGCTTTTGTAGGAAAGACGGGCGCAATCACAGGTGCTCTTGTACAGGAAAGACGGGTGCTCTCTCGGCAATCTCCCCCCCACCCACTCCCAGCAGAATTGCAGCCATCTCCCCACTTGGGGTGAGGGGTGGGGAGATGGCCGTGATTGTGGTTGCCACCCAATGCGGAGTTCACAACCTGAGTCAAAATTTTTATGAAATTTTTGTTCACGACCCGATTTGGTCATGAACTGAGGCGTTCATGAGCCAAGGTACCACTGTATATGTCAGCAAACTGCTATGGTTGGTTGTTGAGGGGATTCTGTTATCAAACTTAATCACCTACTGACATTGGATTTAGTTAAGTCTGAGTGAAGTTTGGCTTTAATGATAGATGTTCTGCTCCTGCTGGAGAAAGACACTAACGTTCTGGCCTAGTTTGCTTTTCTGTGACCTTTCCAGGAAGTTGTGCTGAAGTAGCTTGAGGGCCTTTTCATATTTCAGCATGGAAGCAGAGAGGAAGCATATTTCAGCATGGAAGCATTCAGCCATGGTATATAACTCTACTGTCTTTAGTACAGACAATCCCAAAGCTTCACCCCATGGCCTAAAATGCCATTCTGGAAATGACTACCTTCAAGAATCATTAAATATTCTCAAAGCAACCAATTGTCTTGCTGCAAGGCTCTGCCACATGGAGCACAACTCAAATAAAGGTTCAAGATCACAAATAACTCCCTTTGTCTAAAATTCAGGCCTAGATCCTGAAATTAGATGACATGCCCCAAGAGCTATATTCAAAGACCTTAAGCCATATAAAAACCACTGCAGCACTTCCCATTTTATCTCTCTGTTCTGAATACCAACTTCAATACATTGTTTACACACACACAATCTTATATTAGGTGTATGTAATGAGAATTTGTGATGACATTCTTCAAACTGAAAACTCTGGAGGCTTTTCTTATTCATTTCCTCTACAAGGAATTCCATTATTATACTTCAGCTGTATCTTTAGTCTCCCTGAAACATTCTGCATCTATTGGTTCTGTATTTTATCATTCTTTACACACTAGTGAAATCTTGTCTGACACAGCTGATTTCATTTATCTTTTACTCAGAGGAAAACAGCTAAAAATAACCCATTCAGGACATCTGCATTTGCACGAAAGAAGTCCCAAGGCATTCAAATTCCACATCTCTGTGTTAATATTTTCAATTCAACACTGAGAAGATTTTGGATTTAACCAGTACCATAATAGCAAAAAGACAAAGCACAAAGATCAGCAGAACATTTTGTATGCAAGTCATCAAGATAAGGGAAGACCAGTACATCCTACATCTGTTTTGCTCAAATGAGCTCACTGTTCGATCCAGTTGGACTAGCTGATAGCGTGAACTTTTTAAGGTATAAAACACCTGGACTTTCCAGCTCCTGTGTGTGCCAGGACAGCGCTGCAACTGGTCACCTACAACCCTTGCCACTGCTTGATCACTACTGGAGAAGGGTCCATTGGTCATGTGTGAGCATTGGATGAATGCAAGTGGGAATGAGGCCTCTCTTGATATTGTTGCTAATGATTATTAAACTTGTATTCTTATACTTTTGTATTCTTTATATCATAGAATAATGTTACATGCATAGTATTTAAAACAAGATCTGGCATTTAGTCTCTCTTTGATAAGGGTGTTCCTGGGAAACCTAATAGTCTCCTCTTTACTGGATCAAGGACTGTTTTATTTCAGTCACATATCCATCACTACACAGATTGAGAACTCACCAATCCCTGCAGCTGGCTTCATATTTTTCCTCCAAGCCACATTCCCAGGCCCTAGAAAGCCAAGGAGGGGCCTGAGCAAATCAAAAATAGCAGGAAAGATGTTGGGGGCAGCCCTCACCCTTTAACTCTATTATCACTCAATGGTCTCTAACTGATATCCTGTTTCTGACTGGATGCTTTGCTGTCATTAGTGTTATGTTTCTCACATAGCACTGAATAGGGGTTGAAAAACAACCTTGCCTCCAAATGGCTTGAAGGAGTTAGCAATCCAGAGCCAACAAAGATCCTTGGGGAAATAGGAGCCAAAAATGAAAAGCAGGAGGGGAGGGGAGGGGAGGGGAGGGGAGGGGAGGTGCCAAACACCCAAGAGAGAAGACACCACACACATTTATGCAACACACACACTCACACACTTACAAGCACAGAGAAACAGGTGCTCCCAACATTTTTGTGATTACCTTCCCAACTCTGTCAAAGCAGCTAATGCTTTGCGATGGTTCCCAGGGCACTTTTTCAACATAGTAAATGAGCCCATGCGACCCAACTGTTCTGGATCTCCCATCCAATGTCCAAGGAACTCAGAATAATACACTTCATATTATGCCATTGCCCAACTTTACAACTGCAGCAGAACAGCAACTGGCCCAAGCTCATCCAGCAAGCTTTATGGCTGAGCAAATGTTTTCAACTTAGATCCCCCATGTGAAAGCCACTCTAACAAAGTTCTAGTACTGAAGATTCTAGCTGCAATGAATGGTTAATGGAAAAACTTACAAGTCAGAATGAGTCATATGTCTTTTCCATTAAGGACTACAGCTGACAAACTGCTTATTTTTGAAGTAGTTGCTTATTGAAATTCTTCTGACATCCCACAACATTTCTCAGACATTTGGCCTAAGGAAGAACCCTGAATCCATGTTGACTTTTCTTTCTAATTTAAGTAACATTTATTTGTTTATGTATTCAACAGATTACATTATGTATTTGGTGTAATTACTTGCTTTTAATGGACATGAGAATGCTAAAGCAACAAAGTTTGCACCTCCAAAGTGCTTGCTGTTTCAGTATAGCAAGCACCAAGTAATAAGTTTTTTTAAAACAACAATATTAAAAAACAAATAAAAATCATTTCAGCACAAGGAAGAAACATTTTGTGTGTCACTTGGCATAATCATTCATGATATCACCACATTCCTTGCCTCTTACACAATGCAAAAACAATTGGAAGTGTTTCAGTTTGTGACCTCAGTGACTAATTAGATGTTCTTCATACAGTTATTTTAACCAGGGCCACAATGTACTTTTAAGAAATGTTCTAACCTTAGAGATAAAAATGAATTTCTATTCAAGACAGCTAGCCTGTTCTCTCTGTTCCTTATTATTATTTGATTTGGCTGTTACAGTATATGAAACAATTCTTAGAGAATTCTGATTAAATGGCTCATTAAAAATGTCTTTTATCCCAAACACAAACAGGACTCAATTAATCATTACACTATGTATTCCACAGAGTTGGGACACAACCAAATTGGGGGTCCACATCAAGTGTAGTGACTTTCAGACTGCAACCCAGAAAGCCATAGCATTCTCGGAAGCTCAACGTAGAATAGTACAGTTGAAAGGGCCCAGAAGGCCTTTGGGTCCAACCTTCTGCAATCGCAGGACACTAAGTTACACCATCTCATTCAGATGACTGTCCAGTTTTGTTTTGTTTTTGGTTTTTTTATGTCTCCAGCAAGGGAGAGCTCACAGATTCCCCAGGTAATACATTCCACTGACATACTGCTGTGACAGTGAGAAAAGTCTTCCTGGTGTCTAGTCTAAATCTGGTTTCTTTTACCTCAAGTCCATTATTCTGTGTCCTGCACTCTGGGATGATTGAGAAAAGATCCTGGCCTTCCTCTTTGTGACAGCCTTTCAGGTATTTGTATAGTGCTATCATATCTCCTCTCAGTTTTCTCTTCTTGAGGCAGAACATGACCAGTTCTCTCAGTCCTTCTTCCTTTGTCTCCAGTTCCTGAGTCATCCTTGTTGCCCTCCTCTTGTTGCCCCCCTTTCTAGCTTTTCTGCATCTTTTTAAAACTTAGATGCCTAGAACTGGACACGGTACTCCAGGTGAGGGCTGACTAGTGCTGAGTATAGGGGAACTAGTACTTCACATGTTTTGGAAGAGATGCTTCTGTCAATGCAGCCCAAAATAACATATGCCCTCATGCATTCGCTTCTCATGCACAGGTGCATGAATCCTCCACCACTGCTGCCTATGCAGGTGCATGCACGAGTGTGTATGTGTTCACTACTGGCAATAGCAATGGACCTTCCTGAACCTCTCCATGAAACCCTACATAGGAAATTATTATTGGGGTCCTGGCTGTCTGTTCTTTAGTCAGTACATTTCTGCTTAATAGCTAAGGTTGGTGATTTGATATTTCTTTAGCTGGGACTAATGGTTCATTGGAAATCTCTCTGCAGGAAAGCAATACTTCTTCAGATGGGGCACAAGTCAGTTTTTCACTATTTGGATGTATGTAAAGAGTTGTTCTGCAGTTCATAGCACCAAGGAACATAAGAACACAGCATAAAAATATAAAGAGGGCTGTGTCAGATCAGATCAAGGGCCCATCTAGTCCAGCATTCTATTCACACAGTGGCTAACCATCTGCATAGGGGAATCCACAAGCAGGACAAGCATGCACACCCATGTTTTCCAGCAATGTCAGAGTCCAGGATGTAGGCAGTGGAACAACAGACACGGGCACCAGTACCCAGGCAACCAAACCAATGTCCAAACATTAAGCCTAGTCTAGTTCAACAACCCAAAGTCACAGCCTGGAAGAGTAGAGACACAAGACAAGCTTCTACAGGAGGTGGTTGAAGCCTCATCGGTGAGGCCAGGCATGCATGTGGTAAGCATGTCATGAGCAGAGTTGGCTGGAGCCAGGGGTCAGACTAGATGGCCTGAGAGACCCTTTCTGACTTGCTATGTTTCTAAATCATAGAATAGAAGAGTTGGAAGGGGCCATGAAGGCCATCAGGTCCAACCCCCTGCTGTTGCAAGACACCATGTTACACCATCCTACTCAGATGACTGTCCAATTTCACCTTGAATGTTTCTAGTGTGGGAGAGCCCACCACCATTCTAGGTGGTTGGTTCCACTGATGTATTGCTCTGACAGTGAGGAAGCTTTCCTGATATCTACCCTGAATCTGGGTTGTTACAGCTTGAACTGCTTACTCTGTGTCCTACACTCTGGTATCAGAAAGAAGAAATCTTGACCTTTCTCTTTGTGACAGACTTTGAGGTACTTATAGAGTGATACCATGTCCCCCCACCCCCAGTCTTCTCTTCTCAAGGCTGAACATGCACACTCCCTCAGTCTGTCCTCATAGGGCAGTGTTTCCAAAACCTGGATCATTTTTGTTGCCCTCATTTGGACCCTTTCTAATTTTTCTGCACCTTCCTTAAATGCCTAGGTGGAGAAAAGCAGAAGGTAACCATTAGTGGAGAATCGTCAAAAGCAGAAGGTAACCATTAGTGGGGAATCGTCGGGATGGCAGCCAGTGACAAGCGGGGTCTCCCAGCGCTCTGTTCTGGGGTCGATCCTGTTTAATCTTTTCATTAACAACATGGAAGAAGGGGTGAACAGTCTGCTGATCAAATTCGCAGACGACACTAAAACTGGAGCAGTGGCCACAACTGAGGAGCAGGTACTCCAAATCCAAAAGGATCTGGACAGACTATGGAAGTGGGCAGGAGACAACAGGATGGCATTCAATGTGGATAAGTGCAAGGTCTTGCACTTGGGGCACAGGTATAGCTGTCATAAGTACAGGTTAGGTGACAAGTGGCTGGAGAGCAGCACTTGTGAAAGGGACCTCGGGGTACTGGTTGACCACAGGCTAAACATGAGTCAGCAGTGTGATGCGGTGGTGAAGAGGGCGAATGCCACCCTTGGTTGCATAGCCAGAAGTGTGGCTTCTAGATTGAAAGAGGTATTACTACCACTCTACACGACTCTGGTATGCCCGCAACTGGAGTATTGTGTTCAGTTTTGGGCCCCTCATTACAGAAAGGATATAGCCAGGTTGGAGTCAGTGCAGCGTAGGGCCACAAGGATGGTGGCTGGTTTGCAGGGGATGCCATATGAGGCAAGACTGAGGGAACTGGGTCTCTTCAGCCTGGAGAAGAGGAGACTCAGAGGGGATATGTTGGCGACATACAGGTATGTGAGGGGGTGTCACATGCAGATGGGTAGAGACCTGTTCTCCCCTGCAGAGGAAGGCAGGACGCACTCCAATGGAGCAAAGCTCAGGGAACCCAGGTTCCATTTGGATGCCAGGAAGCACTTCCTGACAGTTAGGACCCCGAGGGCATGGAATGGGCTTCCACGAGAGGTCATTGAGGCCCCATCGGTGAGGGTGTTCAAAGACAGGCTGGACATGCACATGGTGGGCATGTCATGAGCGGAGCCGGCTGGTGCCAGAGGTCAGACTAGACGGCCCAGGAGACCCCTTCTGACTTGCTCTGTTTCTATGTTCTATGTTTCTAAATCTTGGTGTCCAGAACTGGACACAGAATTCCAGAGAAGGTTTAACTAGTGAGCATATAGAGGAACTACCACGGCTCATGATTTGGAATTAATACTTCTATTAATGCATCCCAGAATAGCATTTGCCGTTTTTGCAGCTGCATCACATTGTTGGCTCATATTTAGCCTGTTGTCCACAATTACTCCAAGATCTTTTTCTCTTTCAGTTCTGTTGAGTCACATATTCTCCTTCTTTTATGGATGCATTTGGTTTCTTTTTCCTAGGTGGAGGACTTGGTATTTGTCCCTACTTATTCTGTTGCTTTCAGCCCGACACTGAAATAAAAACATAGTCAGGGCAGGCCAGACATTAGAAACCAGTGAATCAAGACAACAGGAGGACATACCTGGAGACCAAAGCAGGAGCCAGAACAGAACCAAGATCCAGAGACAGGCATGGGAGCATGGGAGCAAAGTCCAGAGCAAGAACTCAGGTGACTCCAACGAGGAACCATCAAGTCAGAAGACCTTGGTAACTGAGGGTGCTTTTGGAGGGAAGAGCCAGTTCCTGTATAGCTCTTCCACCAGGGCTCCCAGCTGTGCTCATGAGGGGCCTGGCAGCTGCAGTAGACTGAAGAAGAAAATCCTGCAGCTACCAATGCTGCTATCCGCTCTGTCAGCAGATGGAGCCATGAAGCTGCCTCAGATCCTAACAAGCAGTGACTGTGAGGGCCGTTAGGCTGAGAGCATGCAACTGGCCCAAAGACACTCAGCAAGCTTCATGGCCAAGTAGGGACCAGAACCCAGATCTTCTGAGTCCGAGTTCAAACTGGATAGAATAGCTAATACCCTGAAAGACAAAAAGATGAACTGGAGGACCTAGATAAGCTTGAATGCTGGGCAGAAAACAACAGAATGACATTCAACATGGACAAATGTCAAGTTCTCCACCTAGGCAAACACACATACACACACCTGCATTGATACAAGGTGGGGAATACTTGGCTTAACAGTACTGAGAGTAAAAGGTACTTTGGAGTTGTAGACAACAAGCTAAATATGAGTCAACTGTGTGATGCAGCTGCAAAAAAGGCACACAGTATTTTGGGATGCATAAAGAGAGGTATCACTTCCAGAAAAAGAGGAGTACTCACTCCCCAATACTCTTCACTAGTCAGACCTCACCCAGAATACAGTGCTCAGTTTTGGGCACCCAGGTTTAAAAAGGATGTTGACAAACTGGAGAGGGTTCAGAGGAGGGCAACAAAGATGATACAGGGCCTGGAAAATAAGTCTTATGATGAGGGTCTGAAAGAACTGGGCCTGTTCAGCCTTGAGGAAAGAAGACCATGAGGTGACCTGATAGCACTCTACAACCTGCTTGTTGTATTTGTTGTGTTTATTTATTGTTATGTTTAATTATGTTGTAAGCTGTCCTGAGACATTTGTTAAGGATGGGGTAAAAATATTGTAAATAAATAAATAAAATACCTTGAAGGTTGCCACAAAGAAAAAGGAAGAGACCTCTTCTCACTCATCCCAGTTTGTAGGACATGGAACAACCACAGTACTCCTGGTGCAGGCTAGACACAAGGAAGAATTTCCTGAATGTGAGAGCAATATGACAGAGGAATTAGCTGTCAAGAGAGGTTGTATGCACATCCATACTGGAGGTATTCAAGAAAAAAAGAGACAGTTATCTGAGTGGGATGGGGTAAGTGGCTTCCTGAGCTAGCAGGGGGTTGGATTCAATGCCCTTCTTGACTCCTTCTGACTGTATATTTCTATAATTCTATGATCTGTTGTAGGCTGCTGAGGAGCTCTCCAAGGACTGTGGATGGGGCTCATGAACAGCAGGATGCTCCTGCTGTACTCCTCCTGTGTCAGTGTGCCCCATTTGTTCTTTTGACATGAGAAGGAGCACTACAGTACATGCTTTGAATGCAGAAGATCCAAGGGTCAATCCCTGACATCTCCGGGAAGTACTAGGAAAGAATCCTGCTTGGGGAGCCTCTACCATCATCAGTGGGAACAGCACCAGGTTACATGAATCAGTACTATGGATAAGGTACCTTCCTTTCACAGGTGACCCAGGTATTCTTGCATTATAGCCTGAAGCGCCTCATCCTGTCTAATCTTGGAAGCTAAGCAGGGTCAGGCCTAGTTAGAATCTGGATGGATGACTTGAGTGTATCATTCTATGATTATTGCTGTAAACTGCCCAGAGAGCTTTTGCTATGGGCAGTATAGAAATGTTACTAATAACCCAAGCAACACAGCAAGTGTAATATAAGAAATTTCTTGACTGAATTCTTTTAACATTACCAGCTTGGGCTCTTGCCAGTGGGAGAATGCCTTCATTCTGACATCTCAGTCCCATAGAACCTATTATATGCATGCATGTCTCGAGTACACTATGTCATCCATGCTTTTTGAAACTATCATTGTCTCAAGCATTTTAAACTAATAGAAATTCTGGCATAGCAGGAAGTTCATTTTAACAAACCCTACCAACTGAGGCCAGATGTAAACAAAACATTCCTTGAGAGAAAAACACATTCATTGCATTCATCATAAAATACTTTCTGGCATACAGGTGTATAAGATAAACTCACAGTCTTCACAGGCTTACAACCTTAACCTTTTAAGAACTTAAGAAAAGAGATCATACTAAGCATTTGAAGAAAGGTTGCATATATTGGCAGATAATACGAGTGTTTTAACTTGCCAAAAGATTACACATTTATATCTGGCAATGGGTGAATTCAAGAAATGGTAGCTTATTATTGTCATATTATGTGCAAGCACCCCACCAGCTGACAGCTGGCCTGCAAGTGGAGAAAGGATGTCTGTAGCACTGGAGGAGGGGAATCTACCAGACAGACTTATGGCCTCTGGACCACTGTTCTCAGCAAACAGTGTGTCTGTGACTCCTTCTAGCTCCTTGCTAGAGAAGATGTAAAGATTGCCAGAGTGCAGATTACTCTGCAGGTTATCCCTGTCCAGGTATGGGCACAGATGGGCCACCAGCCGAAGCTGGTAGAAGGTGTTCTGAACCAGGGAGGCAACCTGAGCCTCAAGTGGCAAAGATGGATCAAGGAGCACCACCAAGCTAAGAGCCTGCTCCTTCAGGGGGAATGCAACCCCATCTAGAAAAGATTGAACAACCCCATCTGGTCAGAGGAACCACCCACCAGCAGCATCTCAGTCTTATCTGAATTAAGTTTCAGTTTGTTGGCCCTCATCCATTCCATGGTCACAGCCAGACACATTCACAGCCTGACCTGCTAATGATGAAAAGTAGAAATAGAGCTGCGTGTCATCAGTACACTGATGCACTCCAAAACTCCAAACTGTGATTAAAAAAAAAAAAAATAACAGTCCTGTCAACTCCTCTGGTAGCAGAGAATTCACAGACATCCTCTGATTCTGAAGTGCTGCCTAATGGACCTGGCATGCTGCAGTATCAGGGTAGAATTTAGGCTCTGATTTGTTGCACCTGAATGACTAACCAAAGATGCATGCAGTATTAAGGAGATTTTTAGGTTTATATATAGTACACATGCTGGATGGTACTGTAAACAATGGGGTCAGAAGGAAACTAAATGCTGAAAACATTTAGTGAAGAAAATAATGAAAAGTGTTAAAATTCAATATTTTAATTGAATATTTCTCTCTCACACACACACACACCTCCCCCCCCCATAACCATATCACTTCCCACCCAAAAAATCTATACAAGATAAACAACTCTTAAATACAATGCAATGAGTCATACACTAGTCCTTCTTTCATCATAATGGATATTAACAACTATGGATTACTTTGCAGTGCTGACATAAGCCACCGTCTGACACACCAGCAAGTTCTCAGAAGATACAAAATCCATCCTATTGCATGTTATAACAACATCTGTAGCAATAATAATCCACATAAAAGCAATGTTTGCTTTGAAGCCAGATTGTTTTGTTCCAGCAAAAACCCACAATGAACAGGGAAGGAAACTGAATTATGTGATTTTATGAGCATGAATGGGAGAGGACAATCTACATGTATTCATAATAAATATATCACCAGCACCACCACAATAACCTAAGAATCATATGGAAAAGTGACCCTTGAAACAGTGCAGCAATTCTCAAAGTATCCAAAAATCCACCACCACAACAACCTTCTTCCAAATATGAAATAACAGTGGTAAGAAGCAATGGAATAGTGTACAAAAATCTGGCTTGCATATATCCTGTTGGTGGTCAGGGGAAAAAAAACTTTATAAAGAATATGCTGCAAAAACAATGAAGAAAGAAACAAGGCCTCTCTCATATTCTGTCATAAGTACAGGTTAGGGGACAAGTGGCTGGAGAGCAGCACTTGTGAAAGGGACCTCGGGGTACTGGTTGACCGCAGGCTAAACATGAGTCAGCAGTGTGATGCGGTGGTCAAGAGGGCGAATGCCACCCTTGGTTGCATAGCCAGAAGTGTGGCTTCTAGATCAAGAGAGGTATTACTTCCACTCTACATGACTCTGGTGCGCCCGCAACTGGAGTATTGTGTTCAGTTTTGGGCCCCTCATTACAGAAAGGATATAGCCAGGTTGGAGTCAGTGCAGCGTAGGGCCACAAGGATGGTGGCTGGTTTGCAGGGGATGGGGTATGAGGCGAGACTGAGGGAACTGGGTCTCTTCAGCCTGGAGAAGAGGAGACTCAGAGGGGATATGTTGGCAACATACAGGTATGTGAGGGGGTGTCACATGGAGATGGGGAGAGGCCTGTTCTCCCCTGCAGAGGAAGGCAGGACGCGCTCCAATGGAGCAAAGCTCAGGGAGCCAAGGTTCAATTTGGATGCCAGGAAGCACTTCCTGACAGTTAGGACCCCGAGGGCATGGAATGGGCTTCCACAGGAGGTCGTTGAGGCCCCATCGGTGAGGGTGTTCAAAGATAGGCTGGACATGCACATGGTGGGCATGTCATGAGCGGAGCCGGCTGGTGCCAGAGGTCAGACTAGATGGCCCAGGAGGCCCCTTCTGACTCGCTCTGTTTCTATGTTTCTATGTTTCTATGTTTCTCTCTCACCCTCTCGCTCTCATGCACGCACACACACACTCTTCCTTAGTCTGTCTCCTTCTTTTGAAAATCATATATATAAAAGAACTTAGTTTCATGGTGCCCCAGTCCATGTGTCTGCCTCAATCAGCCAATATTCTGTTGCTGCAGCTCAGAGCTACGAGTAATATGCCAGATAAACTCCCACTGCTGTACAGCCATCAGATTCCCTTGTTTTGTTTTATTGTTTTTTAGATGGTCACATTGTCAACAATTCTAGCAATTAGAAACATTGAAACTCAGCAGGGGTCTCCTGGGCCATCTAGTCTGAGCTCCACTTGGCTCTGCTCATGACATGCCTACCATGTGTATATCCAGCCTGTAATTGAACACCCTCACCGATGGGGCTTCAACCACCTCCCATGGAAGCCCATTCCATACCCTAGGGGTCCTAACTGTCAGGAAGTACTTCCTGGCATCCAAATTGAACCTTAGTTTCCTTAGCTTTGCTTCATTGGAACATGTCCTGCCCTCCTCTGCAGGGGAAAACAGGTCTCTACCCACCTCCGTGTGACACCCCCTCATGTACCTATATGTTGCCAACAAATCCCCCTTGGATTTCTGCCTCTTCTCCAGGCTGAAAAGGCCCAGTTCCCTCAGTCTCATCTCAAACAGCTTTCCCTGCAATCTGGCCACCATTGGATGGTGGTCTTATGCTGCACCAATTCCCGCCTGGCTATATCCTTCCTGTAATGTGGAGCCCAGCACTGAACACAATACTCAAGTTGCAGGCGCACCAGAGTCACAGAGATTGGCAGTAATACCTCTCTCGATCTAGAAGCCACAGTTCTGGCTATGCAACCAAGGGTGGCATTCACCCTCTTGACCACCGCATCACACTGCTGACTCATGTTTAGCCTGCAGTCAACCAGTACCCCAAGGTCCCTTTCATAAGTGCTGTTCTCCAGCCACTTGTCCCCTAACCTGTACTTATGACACCAATTCCTAAACCCCAAGAGCAAGACCTTGTTGACACCATCCTGTTAATTGACACCAATTAACCTGTTGTCCAACCAACCATCCTGTTGTTAATTAGTGACCAGCTCTTAAGACCATCCCAGAACAGTGTCCTATAGCCTGGCTCTGGGACCCCTTCTCCTTCTCCACAGATAAACTCTTATTATTTTTTAAATTGTAGGGGATCTTTACATAGGTGGCCTGCACAGATATTCACCCATTGTCAGCTAGCAATCTGCTCATGTACAATTGGCATGCATGTGCTGTTTGCAAGCTGAAGTCACTACCATGAGACAGACTGACAGCACAAGGAAAGATTACAGTTTGCAAGTGATAACCACGTATTAAAATTTGTCTAGGCTTTTTTTTGGGGGGGGAATTTTCTCCTCCCCCAGTGGATGCCTCCCACTGTCCTTCAGTTGCCAACAACACTGAGGCTACTGCTCTAAACAGCAACCATGTGGAGACTCAACTTGTTGTTTATCATAGGACTGCACCAGCATAACAGGCTGAGGCTCAAACTCTCCATCCAAGCATCTAATCACTGGACATACAGCCAGGTTGGGTCTTCAGACTAGCTGAAATGCTATCTTCAATGTCCTTACCAGCTCCTTTTCTCTAAAAAAGGTGTACCCCAAAAAACTGATATTTACCTTTTTCTTTATACTTACAAAGCCAATTCCAAGCATTCCATCATACTAGTGGGCCCCAACCATTTTGGCTTGATAGACATGTTTGAAAGTTTGGGGGAACAGTTCCACAAAATAGCTGCCACAGAGAAGTTAGCCTTTCTTAAAACAACTTTCACAGTGAGTAAAGCACGTCACAAAACACTCATTTCAATAGGCAAACTGTTCCACAGTTGAAATTTTCTGCTCATTTCAGGGCCTGCCTCAATATGTGCTGCATCTCTGTTCTTCAAGTGAAGCACCCCATCTGCAGTAGGCAACTGGTGGGAGCAGCTTGTCACAGAATGAAGGCAGCAGTGGGAGTGCTTGTGCAAAGAGAGCAAAGGATGCAGCCCATTGTCTCATGTAGAGTTTTAGTTTATGTTTGGCTTTTAGCTTTCACTATGTTTTATGGTGAAGACTCTTCCATAGTCCTCACTTTGAAACTTTATATTTTGCATACTTATTGTTCAATTGAAATGAGTAAGCTTCCCAATATGCAATTTATAAAAAGGCAAACTATACATGTTTAAATTCTGTTGGTGGCCTTTACTGCTTGTGACACCTCCCATCCAGCAGTACATGCTTCCCAAAATGTCAGGCAGGACACAGTTCTGTTCTAAAAATGAAGGGGCACTGCCATTTGAAGGGGCATGTGGACTACTTGCCCTATTGATGCTCAGGTGAACAAGAACTTACACACTCCAGTGGAGCTATGATGCATGAGGAGCAACAGCATTAACTATGAGAGCAGCACTTTGTGATCAATAAGCTATATAACACAACACTTTTCCCTTTAACACAAGCTTGAGTTATAGGTGTACAAATTAATCTAAAGTAGGTAGGGAAAGCTACTCAAAAGCAGGAATAATTGCTATTATGATAATAATACAACCCTAATATGTCTACTCAGAAATATGTTCCCCTATACTCCTCACTGGTCAGATCTCATCTGGAATTCTATGTCCAGTTCTGGGCACCACGATTTAACAAAGATGCAGGAAAATTAGAAAGGGTCCAGAGGAGGGCAACAAAAATGATCCAGGGTTTGGAAACACTGCCCTATGAGGACAGACTGAGGGAACTGGGAATGTTTAGCCTTGAGAAGATGCGGGGGGGAGGGTGTCATGGTATCTCTCTATAAGTACCTCAAAGGCTGTCACAAAGAGGAAGGTCAAGATCTCTTCTTTCTGGTACCAGAGTGTAGGACATGGAATACTCAGTTCAAACTGAGACAACCCAGATTCAGGATAGATATCAGGAAAAGCTTCCTCACTGTCAGAGCAATATGACTGTGGAACCAGCTACCTAGAGAAGTGGTGGGCTCTCCCACATTAGAGACATTCAAAAAGAAACTGGGAAATCATCTGAATGGGATTGTGTAACTTGGTGTCCTGCAACAGCAGGGTGTTGGACCTGATGGCCTTCATGGCCCCTTCCAACTCTACAATATTATGATTCTATGATAAGTCTGAGTCGATGAGACTTACTCATAGGTAAGTAGGAGTTGGATTGCTACCTAAATAAAAGAATAAGTCTAGTTTTTATTTCTACAGGATATTAAGTTTTAACAAACTCTAATATACCAGCCAATACTGACTCATAATTCTAGCTTGTCTCATTAGATATCCTATATCTCACCTTGTTAATATGCACAATCTTCAATGCACCTCAAAATGTACGTATACGTAAACTGTAGATGAACACCAGTTTATGTTGCAATCATATACACACTTACCCAGGACAAAGTCCTATTAAAATCCTATAAAGAATTTGAGATTCCTAGCTACACTGGTATAAATGCCTTTAAAAAATTTTTGCCTGCATTATGTTACTTAAAATGTTAATGGAAAAATATGAATAAAATTCATAACTACATAAAATAGCAATTATCAGATTAAAATGCACAGTCTACAGAGCAGTGTACAATTGGCCAATTGACCTGCATACATCTATTTTATTTATTTAGGAAGCTTCTATGCCGCCCCATTTGCCGAAGCCTCAGGGTGGCTCACAACAATCTAAACACCAATTTAAAAGGCTAAGTCACTCCTAGACCAGCTGGACCTTAGTAAACATAATATGCCACCATATTTTGGCCTAGCTCAGCTCACCAGCCTCCCCTCACTCACCAGCCTCACCTATGTAAGAACAGGACACAGAAGGATGCCTCACCCATGGATCTAACAACTTCAGTTTCCATGGTGACCAGTGAGATGGAACTGAACCCTAGGTTACTTTATGTCTGCCATCTAGGTATGCCCTAAATTCATAAAGGTTTGCCTGTGGATCTGTAAGGTGAGAAATCTGTTCTGCTTTGAAGATAAATTCAGTTCTAGTAACACACTGGATATTCAAACCTGCTTTAGGGAAGTTTCAGTCCCTTTTAAATCTGTATGGTTCAGAAGCCATACTTTAGAAACCTATGCCTGATTGCTTTCAAATTCTGACAGATATGCACTCTGCAGACATTCATATAGAAAAAAATAAGTTCCTAAATTAGCATTACAATAGACCTTTAACTTTTTGCTGAGGAGCTGTTTTGCTTTAAGCAAATATTCCAGAAAGAAAGTTACTATATTGCTTGATTGGTTTCTTCAATGGACTTTATTGTCTCGATTAATGCATGAAAGATTTCAAAATTTGTAATCTGATATTACTCTACTGTACACAAGAAAAAACAAAGCTTCTAAAGTTGGAGCTTTCTTCCTGCTTTCATTGCAACAAGCCCATGAGGGATGAGTAAACATGCTGTGGGTGGTCTAGCACTGAACTGAGAATGTAAGTTCTTGCTTAGATGCACAGCTTGCTAAACTCCAATGTGAATACTTACTTATTTATGACAGCATCAATTTATTGATCGCTAATAAATACACATACATATAGGGCAATATCCAAGGCAATATGAGTGCTCCATTGAGCTAATACAAGGAAGCTCTAGTGCAGGGGTCCTCAAACTTTTTCAACAGGGAGCCAGTTGAAAGGTGCCGGCGGGAGGGTCATGGACCGGCAAGGCGGTGCTGGTGCTGGGGGCGCAGGCTGATGAGGGTGTGTGAGGGCACGTGAACAGGGTGCACTTCTCCAAGTGAGTCCAAAACAATCTCCATGCGAGCAAGCTGCTTGCTGCACCCACACATGGATGAAGCAAGTCCAAAACCTTTGAGGCAGGCCAGATCCGGCCCGTGGGCCGTAGTTTGAGGACCCATGCTCTAGTGCAACAGCAGCAGCCTTAGCTGGTGTGGCAAGTTTCTCTGGAAAACACAACATGACAGTAGATGCTTTATCAGTGGCACTAGAGGTCCCTTATTCTACAGCAAAATACTTTGTGTTAGAACTTGGGTCACATTGCTAATTGCTTACAGGACACAAGAAATTTCTTTGTAAGTTTGTAGAGCAAAGTTTTAGTTATAAATGGTATGTGACTAGGGATGGGTGAGATTTTATGTCAGGTTTTTTTTAACATGAATTTGGTCAGTACAGAATTGTTTCCTGAAATCTTTCCCAAGCTTGTCAACATAGCTTTTATGTACATAAAAACATATATTAGTGAAAAGTAAAGCCAAATGTGTATATTTGAGAAAACTATTCCAAAAAAAATGAAGTGCACCAATGAAAACTTTTCAGAGGAAAAGTCCAACATTAGAAACAAGTGTACACAAAATGTTCATGCTTGGAAAAATTAAGATAAAAACTAAGAATTCCTATGCAGATTTTTTTAAAAAGCACTTATGCGGAAAAAAATTAATCTTGAAAATCCAAGAATAACTTTGAGAACAACTTTATGAGATCCATCCTTATAAATGACTTTCTAGAAAGTTGCAAGCAAAAAGTACCAAAGAATGGCAACAAACGGAGAGAAACTGCAGTTAGCTGGAGTTTATGTGGTACTGCAACCTTGTCCAAGAGAAAGCCAGTGTGAAAATAAAATCCAGGATAGAACAGATACTCAGACTGATTGTGACTAAATATTCAAGTAGCACTTCAAGATATCTTGTCCCTTGTGTGGTTTTTGGCAAGGGCAAAAGCTGAAAGCAATTCAAATTACCATACTTTTCCATGTATAAGACAATACTTTTTCTTTAAAATATTTATCTAAAAATGGAGGGGCATCTTATACACGGGGGGCTGAGAGGAGAACCATGAGTGTGCTGGTGGAGAGAGAGAGACTGGCACAATCATGGGCACGCACACAGGGAGGTGGCAGGCGGGCAGGTGTGCGGCAGCAGCTTGCTCACTTAGAGATCGGTAAGAAAAGTGGGAGGCATCCTATACAAGGGGGAGTCTTATAGACGGAAAAATACGGTATTCATTTTGACCTATAAAGCTGTAAATGCAATGTGCCATAAATGCACAAGAAAAAGAATTGCTGCCTAATGGCAAGTGGCCAAATTAGAGGAAGTTCAAAAGACATATTTTTAACACAATTTCAAATATTCCAAGTGGCCCTTGCAATGAAATACTTCTTTCCCTTACTTTACCATTTCAAATGGGAGCAGAACAGAGGAGCAACTCAACATGGTGGGGACTAACTAGCTGAAAGGAGATGTTTAGCCCCTGCCTCACCCGCTATTACCTGCCCGCAAGAGTGCCTTTTGCTCCCTTCCTTTCTTCAGCTTGCCTCACTTTGCACTGTTTGGGTGTTGTCTCAGATACAGCCTTGGAAAACTATAGGATTCTGATCCTGGGAGATTTTCAACATCCATGCAGAGGATGGATGCAGGTTGGGACTTCATGTCCTCCATAACAACACAACACAGAGGGCAGAGCATGGCTTTGGCCTTTGCCTTGGGACAGGAGAGGGGTTCTCTGGATATAGAATGGGATGTGTAAAATCACCATGTTTTCATGGTCAAGTCACTCCATGGTTAAATTAGCTATTAAGCCTCATTCAAGATTATGGTTCACACAAAGCTTTCTTTATGCATAACCAGCTGATCATTAATAGGCCTTGCTGGCCATTCCACGATTATCTTAGTGTTGCCATAAAATGTCTCAACAGCAAGTCTTTTCAGGGGTGGCACCATCTCTGCAGAATAAAAGCTCCCTTGTACCATTCAGAAGGCAGAAAATTTGGTATCCTTCAAACACCTCCTGAGAATGCAGCTGTTCACTCAGGAATTCCCTGTCCTGTAATTAAATTAATCATGCTGTTTCATGTTACTGCTTCTGTACTATTCTGCATCATCATCATCATTGTGTTGTTTTGCATGGTTCCTAAAACTGTATTTTAAATGTGATTTTAATTATTGCAATATTTATAAGGAAACCACTTTGGGATTTTAAAGAAATATTTAGTGGTATATTGATAGTATGAATAAATACATAAATGGGTAGGGAATTATATGTTTGAATCACCTGCATAATCCTATACATAGGAAGTTAATGCATGAAAATTAAAGGCACTCTTCTCCATGACATTCCAGTTTTCCAATGAGTAATTTTAATTAACCAAATTCAAAACATTTGCTCCAACAAAAACTATACCTGATACATTGCATATGTAAAATGGTTCTTAGCTGGGAGAAAAGACAGTGATTTGGGGATAATCTATGAAGACATTTGTGTGTGCTTCCATATGCAGCACTAGTCTATGTGGGTTGAGGGACTTTTAATATATTCTGCAGTTCAAAACTTGGAAAAAGGATCACCTAACATTCCTCATTACGATGAAATTTATACCAACAATTTGTCCAACACTGTGTGCATCACTTAAGGTTGTATTCACTTAATAGTTAAAGATGATCCTTTAATAGGCACAACATTAATGTTTGCTTTTAGTGATAGGCTTTATTATGCGAACTGTCTAGGGAGGCCATTCTGGCAATTATAACCAGCAGATAAATATACAAATAAATAAATAAAGCCTACTAAGCAATGAAACATCCTAGTTGTCTGGATCCATGCTGGAGACTGGATAGAAAGAGGAGTCTCTTTCTATACAGTAAGACAAGAAAGCAGAGGGCAAGGTTTTACAAATGGCTGGGAAGAAGCAGCCTTGAGGTGGGGTGGAGAGCTTTTAGGGCTGCACAGAGCAAACCAAAACTGCTTAACAGGCCTAGCCCTGAGTGTTTGCCTACTGCCCTATGATTAATGCATATATTTGCAAACATACATTAAAATACACTTCAGAAGTCTCCAGTACCCTCTTCTCATTAGAAAATTGATCTTTTAAAATGACCACTTCCCTCAAATTTCCTACCACACAGGAAAATGAAAAATGCAAAACAATATATTGCTGACAGCTGACTAAGTAGACCCCATTGGAATGATCTACTCTGGCTGCTATGTGGCTGTACATACTCCTGCTAAAGTAAACCAGGAGGAGATAAGTACCAGTAACTTATGAAAAATGTCATTGCAGCACACTGCAAAGTCAAACAGTCACATGGAATGAAAGGCACAGGACCCAGTATAGCGTGCAATGACAGTAGGCTTGAGTGGCCATACACTAAGCTTTTTGTACTGCAATGGGCTGATACATTCATTCTGACCTAGAGACCACAGATAAATTGCCTTAGCAATACAAACAAACTGCTAAGCAATTGTGTGTGTGTGTGTGTGCAGGGGGGGGGGGTGTTTTGTGTGTGTTTTTAAAGAACAGAGTGATAGCATCTCTAAATGTGTTATGTAGTAATGGAGGAGAAAGGGGCCTTGGAAACTGACATCTTAATCTAAAGCATCTAACTATTTTGCAAAATTATAACCCAAGAAAGAAAAGCAAACTGTACTTGCTATTGGTTGGCATAAGCTGTCTGAGAAAAACACTCCTTTTGCCCTACTTTGGGTGATGAATATATCAATTAAGCACTTACTCAAGATACTGATACACAACCATTTCCATCTAATAACCTCATAACAGTAGTTCTGGAAAACATGAGTTTATTGATTCATCAGCCTTCAGTGCAAATAAAGTTAAACATATAAACTTAAAAATTAGTTGTACCTGTAAATTTACCTCTCTGAGATAATGCAGGAGTATGGTTGATTATTGCAGGTAGACATGTCATGAGCAGAGCCAAGTAGAGCTGGGGGTCAGACTAGATGGCCTGAGAGACCCCTTCTGACTTGCTCTGCTTCTATGTTTCTCAATTCAGAAGCTCCTTGAAATTTTTTGCAAAATACAGATAAAACTCAAAGCCTGAAATGCAAGTCATGAAACAATCATAAAACTGAAATGATAGTATCTGGGGCCTTATTTATAGTTTTACTATTATTATTGCATTACTTCATGTATTTCATCCAGTAAATACAAGAATTCATATCTACATTTAAACATCACACATTGAATAAAGTTAATTTCTCCATTTCAGTGATATATTGGATGGTCCCCAGCTTTTCTTTTCTTAAAGCAATTGGGAAGCATGCAATTTTCGTGCACAGTCTTTTGCTCATTCAACAAAATGTTCCTTTCTTCTGCTCCCTGCTGTTTCTTCTACCCACCCCACCACTCCCCAAATGTGTTTCAGAAGATCCCTAGCCCTTTGATTTGGAAAGAAAAGGAATCTGCAGTAGGAAACGGGAATCTCCTCCTCCACATTTGCTGATGTGGATTGTGGATGTGATGACTGACCCTTTTGTCAGCTGGATTTCATCCACGTTCTTCACCAATTCTCTTTCATGGTCTTTTATTAGATATCCCTGGAGAACCACCAATCTATACATTTTATGATTTAATTATACCACTTCCAGGATTCGTTCCCAATATTCCCTAGGAAAGGATCCAACAGAGCAATGTACACAATATGCCCTTTGCTAGAACCTTAGGAATGCTTTGAAAATTTAATTTTTGGCTGAAAATCCAAACAGCTTCAATTCTGTTAGTAACCTGTACATTTAACAGTAAGTTTAACCATCTCATAAGGAACCATGAAGTTCCATTTCCTGACAGCTGAGCTGTCACTTTAGTGTAACAGCTTTTAGTCTTTGCCAATCTACCTTCCAGACATTTGGACTTCAACTCCCATCAATGCCAACCAACATAACCAATAGCTAGTTCTGGGAATTGAAGCACAAATTATCTGGAGGACACCAGGTTGGGAAAAGCTGCTATACTTAGTTTCTACAATGAATATGTGCAGGATATCACTTTCTTTACATGTCTGACATAGCTGTGAGGTTCCCAATGGACCAAACCAATTTCTGTCTACTAAAATATTGATCAAAATGCTGCCTGTTCATTTTGCATCATAACCAAATTTATACAGGTATGAAACTTGATCGGTTAGTGGGGGACAGGGAGAGAGAGAGAGCATGAGCACATGCCATGCCTACCTCTCTCCTTTTAATGAAAGTTCAGGATATGGTCCAATTAATGCCAAAATGACCATCAAGTAGCATGTCAATCAGCTGAGTAAAATGTAGCCAACCTGGCCACATGGTAGTCTTATTTATACTCAAAACTATGACAGCTTCGTGGTTGTCTGTCTCTGGTTCTGTTGCAGAGCACATCCATTTCAATCACAGACTACCTATTGCTATTTAAACTCTGACAAACAATGCTTGCTACAAGATACACAGATTCAGCCTTGTGTGCTAGACAACATGGTACAACTATGACAAATTACTTAGTATTAAATCAGACTGTGGGGATGAGCTAATTCACCCAATCATTGTGTAGGTAATTGTCACAAAAACATGTTCACCACAGGTGCTTTATAAGCTATTATTATAATCATGACTGATGAAAACTGAAGCAGGGAAAATTTCCACCATTTCATTATGACAGAGTGCCCTCTAATGTCCAAAAGTTTTATCTAGTACTATTTTCCACACTTGGGGAAATAAAATGGGTAGGATATACAAACAGTTATGCTTGTGCATATTTCATACATGACATTTTTAGGACAGAAAATGACTCCAGTTACAAACTGAAGAATTGGTGCGCTTTATTCATCATTTGAAGGTACACAGACTATATACACAGATCTGTACTGTGGTATCTTGGCTCACAAACTTAATTCATTCCACGACTCTGGTCGTGACCTAAATTGGTCATGACCCAAGTCAAATTTCCCCATAAGGTTCAATGTCAATAAGGTTAATCCATTCTGTAACTATTTTTTTTAATCACAAAAATTTGAAGCAAAGTGACAAAGAACAACAAAGATTGCGGCCATCTCTCCTCACCCCCCTCCATAGCACAACCGCAATCACGCCTGTGTAGGGAAGACAGGCACGATCACGATCGTCACCCAATGCAGAGTTCACGACCCGAGGTAATTTTTTTCTGAAATTTCTGTTTGCGACCCAATTTGGTCATGAACTGATGAATTCGTGAGCTGAGGTACCACTGTATTTTTAAAAGACAGTTAAGAGTGCCACTGATAAGGAAGAAAGAGAAAATGGCTTAATAATACATAGAATATTGACCATCAAACCAGGGCTCAACTAGTTGGTAAGACCCATGCAAAATGCCTACCAGCTTGCCAGTGCTTCTCTTTTGCCCCTGTTCAGAGTATTCACTGGCTCTTTTCACTTTCACATCACAGTTGTGTGTGGTACAACACTGGGATTTTAGAAATCTGCATTGAGGCAGGGGGATTTCAGCCCTACATTGAGGTAAAGGGCTAGGATTAGAAAAACCATAGTAATCACGGAAATGTCAAGGCTTGGAACTTTTTTAGAATGGGCAGAAAAAATGAGCTGGGTCTCATCTACCATAAGGCAACACAAACAGCTCCTAGAGGTACCAAAAATATAAGGCAACATCTCTTCAGTAATTAGTAATGGAGGGTGGCATCAGTGGTCCCAATTTAAAAATAAAAATAAAAAATCAATTTTCAACACAACTTCCACAAAAACAGGTCCTGCCAGACAATTTTTTTTAAATATATATTTTATTAAAGTTTTAAAACTAAAACTGGACAGAAAAAACAAACAAACAAAGAACATGAAACAACAAACATTAGACAGTAAACATTGGATTCACTGGGTCGACCTCCTACTACATATTTTTTAACATTCTAATATCAAATTCAAATTTTATCATAGTTTAAAAAACATCTCTAAATTTATGCCAAGTCCCATATCTCCAGCCAGTTATAAAAAGAGTCCCAAGTTCGATAGAAATAAGTATCCTCTTTCTCCTTCAACGACAAAGTCAATCTATCCATTTCTGCACAGTCCAAGGTTTTTCTTACAATCAGTCCATCAGTGGGCAGCTCCTCACTTTTCCAGTATTGGGCAAATGCAATCCTCGCCGCTGTGATTAGATGCAACATCAAATACATTTCCTGTCTGTTAACCTCTTCTGGTATAATGCCTAACAAGAAAACTTGGGGTTTAAGAGCAAAGGGTTTTTGTAGTATTTCCTCCATCCATCTATGTATTTTAATCCAGTACTTTTTTGCGTTATCACAAGTCCATCACATATGATAAAAAGTACCCACTTTATGTTTACATTTCCAACACCTGTTTGACATATTTGGAAACATCTTAGCTAGTTGACTTGGTGACAAATACCATCTATAAAACATTTTATATAAATTTTCTTTATATGAAGTTGCTAAAGTTACTTTAATGTTTCTTTCCCATAGTTTTTGCCACTTTTCTAGTTCAACATTAACTCCAAATTATGATAACTATGATAACTGCCCATGTTATCATAGTTTCCTTAACTTGTTCCCCTTCCATTTTCCTGTCAAGTAAAAAAATCACATAGTCTTTTAATCATTTTCTCATCTGTTTCAAGCATCACTTGATCAAATTCTGTTGGGTTTCTATAAAACCCCCATGCTTTACAATCCTTAGAATATCTTGATTGCATCTGCACCTTATACCACCAGGAAATATTAAGTCCCTGTTTTTGTATTTCTTGCTCCAGTTTCAGGCCACCATCCTTATCCAGGATATCGCCATATCTTATGATCTTTCCAAAATTCAATACATTTATATATACAAAAGCTTCCATAGGTGACAGCCATCTTGGTAATTTATTATACAGTTTTAACTTTAATTTTTCCCACACTGACATTAAAGATCGTCTAATAAAATGGCTCAGGAATGACCCATGTGCCTTAGCTTTTTCATACCACATATAAGCATGCCATCCCATCTGCAAGTCATGACCTTCAAGATACAAAGTTCTCTTATTTCACAATGTTACCCATTCCTTTAGCCAAGTTAAGACAGACGCTTGATAATGCAATACCCAATCAGGAAGACCAAAACCTCCATTCCTTTTAGCATCCTGGAGCATTTTTAATTTAATCCTTGGTTTCTTTTTCCCCCAAATAAATCTTGAGATATGAAAGTTTAAATCATCAAAAAATTTCTTATCAATTTTTACAGGAATCATTTGAAACAAAAACAGAAGTTTAGGTAATATGTTCATTTTAACAAATGCTATTCTTCCCATCAAAGATAGTTGTTAAGTTGGTCCATTTTTCCAAAAAGCCTTTAATATCCTTCAGTAATTTATCATAGTTATCTTCTTTCAAAGTGATACATTTGGCTGTGAGATAGATTCCCAAGTATTTAACCTTTTTAACAATCTGCAACTCTACTTGTTCTTGAAGTTTTTCCTTTTGTTCTCGTGTAAGGTTTTTGGCTATCAATTTTGTTTTTTCTCTATTTATTTTCATTCCCGTAACTTCACCATATTCTTCAATCTGTTGCAGAAGTTTGGGCATTGTTGAAAAAGGTTCCTCTGTTATAAAAACCAAATCATCCACAAATGCTTGCAATTTATAATTTTCATCCCTAATTCTAGTTCCTTTGATGTCCTCGTCACCCCTAACAGATCTGTTTAATACCTCTAAAATCAAAATGAACAAGAGGGGTGACAAAGGACATCCTTGTCATGTGCCCTTTTGAGTCTCTATAGGGTTTGAAAGTTCTTCATTGATTAAGATCCTGGCAGATTGTTTTTGGTAGATACTTGATATCGCATTCATAAATCTTTCACAAAACTCCATTTGAATCATCTTTTGTTTCATAAACTGCCAGTTAACATTATCAAAGGCTTTTTGGGCATCCAAGAATAATAACGCCATTGGCTTTTCAGTATGTATCTCATAATATTCTAAAATATCCAGGATAGTTCTCAGGTTATTCTTCATTTGCCTTTTTGGCAAGAAGCCATTCTGGTCTGGATGGATAAAGTCTATTAATAACTTCTTTCATCTTTATGCGAGTATAGAAGCAAAAATCTTATAATCCACTTTTAATAATGATATAGGTCGGTAGTTGTGAATCTATGCCACATCCGTGTCTTCTTTCGGTATTAATGTGATATTTGCCTCAGACCAAGTAGCTGGTATCTTAGCATTTAACAATGCTTCATTTCATATGTCTTTTAAGTGTGTAGCAAAAATTTCTTCAAAAGATTTGTAAAAATTGGCTGGCAATCCATCTGGGCCAGGAGTTTTGTCATTCTTTTGTCGCTTGATTGCTTCTATTACTTTCGTAGTTGTGACTTCTTGGTTTAAAAACTTTTGATATTTCTCTGGTAGTTTTGGTAACTCTTCCTTTTGAATATATTCTTTAATTTTTTCAATTGGAATCTCCTCCTGTTGATAAAGCTTAGTAAAAAAATCTTCCACTATTTTCCTGATTTATGCACTCTGTGATTACAACTGTCTCCTTCTCTGTCTTTCAGTTTCACAATCAGTCTCTTCTCTTTTTCTTTCTTGACTTTATGCACTAGCCATCTCCCTGGCTTATTAGCATTTTCGAAGAAGTTCTGTTTGGTCAATTTCATTTGTTTAGTAAGCTCATTTGTATCCAAAAGGTTTAACTTATGCCTTATGATATCCAACTGAGACTTGAGACTTTGTTTTGATGGATCCTCTTGCAACATTTGTTCCAATTTCATCAACTCCGCTACTATCAGTGCTCGCTCTGGTTTTTTTTTTTTTTTATTTGCGCTGAATATGTTATTATCACTCCTCTAATATAGGCTTTGGCTGTGTCCCAGACATTTTGTAAGGAAGTTTCTTCTGGTTTATTTATTTGAAAAAATACTTGCATTTCCTTATTCAACTTTTCTGTGAATTTTTTGTCTTTTAACAATGCTTTATCTAGGCTCCATCTGGGCATCCATACAGCTCCTTTTAATGATAAAAATATCGGGTTATGATATGCCTAGACATTTGCCTCTATTTCAGCTTCTATCAGATCTGGTACTAAGTCTGGAGTTATCCAAACCATATCAATTCTAGACCACGATCTATGTTTATTTGAGTAAAAAGAGTATTTGGCAGAAGATGGGTTTTTGTGTCTCCAAGCATCTGTCAGTTTAAATTCCTCAATCATGTTAGAGCAGGACTATTCTCTCTGGGAGTATCCACTTACCCTTTTTTCCTTTGCTAGCATTCTTATAATCCATTTGTTTATCCACAATTGCATTAAAGTTTCCCATTAGACATATCATCTGGACATCCACTTGTAGGAGTAACATGTGTAATTTTTGATAGAAAATCTCCTGATGATCGTTTGGTGCATATATTGCCACTAAAAGTATTTTTTTCCGTTTAATTGTAATTTCAACCATCAGAATTCTACCTTCTTCATCAGCAAGAATAAGTTTAAGTTCCAATTTTTCCTTAACATAGAGTGCTAGACCTCTTTTCTTTTGAGAAGCAGAAGATACAAACAATTTCCCCAGTTTTAAACACTCCAAAAGTTTAACACTTTGCTTCTTAATATGTGTTTCTTGTAAACAAATTATATCCAATTTTTGTTTTTGAAGTTGAGCAAAGACCTTTCTTCTCTTAGTGGGTCCATTCAGTCCATTAATATTTAAGGAGAGGAGCTCAATTCTCCCTTCTCTTTTTTTAACCATATTTAAAAGAAAACTTATATAGATATATATGTCTGCCAGACAATTCTTGTGGAATTCTATGACAAGGTTTCAAAGTGGCTAGATGGAGGGGATGCAGTGGACGTGGTATACCTGGATTTCAGTAAGGCCTTTGACAAAGTGCTCCATGATATCCTGGTTGAGAAACTGAGGAGTTTTGGGATAGACCAGGGGGTCAGCAACCCCCGGCTCTGAAGCCACACGTGGCTCTTGAATCCCTCTGCTGTGGCTCCATTGCTCAAAGATGCACCAGCACAGACTCCAATCTGCGACCAAGGCTCTGAGTTACACAATACCAATAGGTGATGATGAGGCTTCCACTCAGGAACGCCAGGTTAGTGAGTTAAGTAAATTGCAACATGCCTCTGCTAGTGTGCAGGGAAAGAGCTTTCTGCAGGCTCTCATGTTACATGAAACGCTTCTGAAAAGATTATCTTTGCCCAGATGTAATCTCCTTCCTCTGAATGTTAAAAGTTGTGCTTGGGACCTGTCACAATTCACATCACTTGACTGTTTATCTGCTAATCAGTCACTAAACACACCTATATCTGTGACCTGCACAGATTTACTGAGCTTTTTCCCCCAGTAGGCCAACCATGGATAAATCGAAGAGAAGAGAAGAGAAGAGAAGAGAAGAGAAGAGAAGAGAAGAGAAGAGAAGAGTGTCTGAAGAAAACCGAACGTTTAATGGTACGTGGGTAGATTCATTTACTTTTACTGCTGACGAATTCATGGGGTTTGCTGTGTAATGCATGCAGCCCTTTAGCACTGACTTTGACTCTGCAGGAAGCTGTTCTCCTATTCAAAATATATGAAAGGAGTCCTACTAGTTTATAATGTAAGATTAAAAATAACAGTTTTCAGTGACTGAGCAAGAGCTGCAGCTGAAGATATAGATGTACTTCTTTGTTTTAAGAAGATTCTTATAAAAATTTCAGCAACATTATTACATTGGGAGAGGAATGTTTGTTCAATATTTCACCACATGCTAAAAGGATGAGGGCACACAGAAGCAGATGGCATTTTTGGTTTCCTGCAGGTGGCATGTTTGGTTTGCTGCAGGTGGATAATTTAATTTTGGCTTTTTATTTCATAAATATGAGAAGGACTCAAATAGACACTGAATATTTTATTTGAAAGTAATCTTCAACCCGGCATCTTTTTTTTTTTTCGGAGTTCAAAATGTTTTTGTTGCATGCAGAAATAAAAATTTGTTTTCTCTGTAGCAGTTCATTGATTTAATAAATGCAACACACTATAGTTTTTCTTATACATCGCATAAAGGTGAAAAATGAAATATGCAGTGTTATCTTCATTTTAGATGTCAAAAGCGTTTTGCGGCTTCCGGTGTTTTCTTTTCTGTGGGAGACGGGTCCAAATGGCTCTTTGAGTGTTAAAGGTTGCCGACTCCTGGGATAGACCAATGCACTGTCCGATGGATTAGGGCATGATTGACTGATCGAAAGCAGAGGGCAACCATTAGTGGGGAATCATCAGGATGGGGGCCAGTGACAAGCAGGGTCCCCCAGGGCTCTGCCCTGGGGCTTTTCCTGTTTAATCTTTTCATTAACGACATGGAAGAAGGGGTGAACAGTCTGCTCATCAAATTCACAGGCAATACTAAAACTGGAGCAGTGGCCACAACTGAGGAGCATGTACTCCAAATCCAAAAGGATCTGGACAAACTATGGAAGTGGGCAGGAGACAACAGGATGGCATTCAATGTGGATAAGTGCAAGGTCTTGCACTTGGGGCATAGGAATAGGTGTCATAAGTACAGGTTAGGTGACAAGTGGCTGGAGAGCAGCACTTGTGAAAGGGACCTCGGGGTGCTGGTTGACTGCAGGCTAAACATGAGTCAGCAGTGTGATGCGGTGGTTAAGAGGGTGAATGCCACCCTTGGTTGCATAGCCAGAAGTGTGGCTTTTAGATCGAGAAACATATTACTACCACTCTATTTGACTCTGGTGCACCCACAACTGGAGTATTGTGTTCAGTTTTGGACTCCTCATTACAGGAAAGATATAGCCAGGTTAGAGTCAGTGCAGTGTAGGGCCACAAGGTTGGTGGTTGGTTTGCAGGGGATACTGTATGAGGCGAGACTGAGGAAACTGGGCCTTTTCAGCCTGGAAGAGAGGAGACTCCTAGAGGATCTGTTGGCAACATATTGGCATGAGGGGATGTCACACAGAGGTGGGTAGAGACCTGTTCTTCCCTGCAGAGGAGGACAGGATGGGTTCCAATGGAGCAAAGTTCAGGGAACCAAGATTCAATTTGGATGCCAGGAAGTACTTCCTGACAGTTAGGACCCTGAGGGTATGGAATGGGCTTCCATGGGAGGTGGATGAGGCCCCATCAGTGAGGGTGTTCAAAGATAGGCTAGACATGTGCAAGGTGGGCATGTCATGAGCGGAGCTGGCTGCAGCCAGGCGTCAGACTAGATGGCCCGGGAGACCCCTTCTGACTCGCTCTGTTTGTATGTTTCTATGTTTCTATGACTGCAGCTGAACATAAAGAAAACAATAAATAAATAAATCACTTTAATGTTAACACAAATTTAATGTCAAGAATGAAGAAACTGGGATTGTGAAAGAATGTGCATACCTTGGCTCAGTCATCAATTCAGACAAAGATCTGTGGCCAAGAAATATGGAAAGGAAATCAAAAATATCAACAAGGGTAAGGGGTTTTCACTGGAGACCAAGCACAGGATCATCCACTATATTGTATTCCTGATCACTATGTATGGGTGTGGAAACTGGATGATGAAAAACTCTGACAGTAAGAAAATTTAAGTCTTTGAAACATGGTGCTGGAAGAGAGCTTTGTGAGTACCTTGAGCTGACAGATGAACAAGTGGGTCATACATCAAATCAAAATAGAACTTTCCATAGAAACAAAAAATGACAAAACTGGCTGTTATACTTTAGACAAGGAAGGGAACACTCACTTAGAGAAGACAATCATGTGAGAGAAAGTCAAAGGCAAAAGAAGAAAAGGAAGACCAAATAAGAAATGGATTGAGTCCAGAAAGGAAGCCACAGCCATAAACTTAGAATTGCTGAGCAGTGCTGTCATTGATAGGACATTTTGGAGGTCTTTCATTCATAGGCCCACCATATGTCAGAGACAACTTCACAACACGTAACAACAACAAATACCAAAGCAATGTTGTAATGTTTGTGTTGTGAATCAGAATGAAAAGATCTCTAATGAACTCCTTTTGTTGTTTCTTGAGCTTGCTAAGCCATACATTCCATTCCTTCTAAATTGCAATTTAACTAGGAGAATTTTGCAAACTATTTTTTGTACAGGAGCCTGGGTCATCAGTTACCTTTCATTTACCTCTCTTATTTTCCCTAACTACATCACAGATGCACAACTGTGTCAGTGATAAACCACTGCAAAGAACAATCTTAACACAACTGCCTTCATCAAGTACATGTGTGCCCCTGAACACTGGAAAAATGAACACAAAGCCAAATTAACATCAGTCAAATCAAATATAACTTCTCCAGCTATTTTACCAATGCATACTTTACATAAGTGCATTGGTAATAGGCTACACAAAAAGAACTGTGATATTAAGCAAAGAATGATGCCAAGCCCCCCAGACACCACCAGCTCACACCCTTTTGCCACCCCCCCCCCCACAACCACCAGCACTGCTTGGTGGCAGCTGGTAGTGGCCAGGAGGACTGTGGGGGAAGTGTCTCAGTGCCAGGGCCCTACTTACTTCTGGCTGGTGCCAGGGCAGCACCCTTGGCCAAGTGCCAAAGGGCATCACCCATTTGGTGCCTGTTCCTATTCAGGGCCTATGACCAGTGGTTAGGCTGGTGAACTTTTGAGGCTGTTATGGAGAGTTAGTGTCAGATATAGTGTGTTTTAATTGTGTCTGGAAATGGATAAGGAGTAAGGGAGCACAGTCATAGGGGCAGTGATAGGTAGGGGGAAAGAGAGCATGATGCTATTGGGTGACTTTCCAAGAAAACTAACAAACAAATAAACAAACAATATGGCAGTGGGAGACTAACAGGCTAACATAGGAGAAGAGAGGTACCTTGCATCTGCCCCCTCTTCTGGTTTTCCCCCAGCCAAAGGGTTTCTTGCCAGTCCTCCAGCTTTGTGGTGCTGCTATTAAATGCCAGGTCAGTTCAAAATAAGACCTCTCTCATCCACAATACAATAGTTGATGAGTGGGCCAACCTGCTGTTTATCATTGAGACTTAGGTGGGAGAAATGGGAGGAATTCATCTCTCAGCTGTGCCCACCTGGATATTTGGTACAGCACCAACATCACCTAGAGGGCCAGGGGGTGGGTAGCCATAGTCCATAAGAATATGTTCTCTCCCTACTGGCTTCTTTGTCCATGCAGCCGCAGATCTTGAGTGTAGCTTGTGTTGCGCTCACGAGACAGACTAGAATTCTGCTGGTGTACCACCCACATTGCTGCCCACCAGTCTCCCTGCCCGAGCTGATGGAGGTGATCTTAGAGTTGGTGTTGAGAACTCCTGTGATTTTGGTCCTGGGGGACATGAACATTCACACCGAGGCTGCCTCATTTGGGGCAGCTCAGGACTTCAGGGCCACCATGAAGGGGCTGTCTTAACATGTCATTGGGGCTGTCTTAACTTGTCATTGGTCCAAACCATGTAATCAACCACGCCTTGAGCTGGTCTTCTCAATGGGACAGGAAGCTGGTAGTTCAGATGTGGAGGGGTTAACCTTAACCCCATTGTCATGGTCTGACTATGGTATACAAGCAGTTAGAAAGACCAAGAACCTCTAATATTGGAGCTCTGGTTCTTTAGGATTTGATACATCAGTGTGACAACATTGCCCTCTAATCCCAAACAGCTGCATAGAAGATGGGAGAAGTCATTCTCCATATGGTCTATGTTACCTACCATGTGTCATATTTAAACCTTGGCATTGGAAACAGGCTCTGTGAACTAACTTCAAATTAAGCTGTATATTTTCTGCATCAAGGTTCTGGTGTTGTGGAGATGGCTGTGTGAAGTGGCTAGAAACTGCAGGCTGAGCCAACACCCACTGCATACAAACCAGTCATGGAAACACAGTCAGATTCCGAAACAATTCACAGTCAAGAAGTACAGGGTCAAGCATGAAAACCAACCATGCTGTTATCACACTACAAGCAATCTCAACATATTAAGTTAAGCTTACCTGGTTATACTTCTGTTTTTCAAAAAAGAAACAATTTGTTAAGAAATATGACATAGGTACACAGTTATAATGGAGTTCAGCAAAGTGGCATAATTAAGGCACTGTACAAACACTGTAGTCTGTGAGGTGAAAATGTGTGGGGGGCGACTATTCAGCCTGACATTCTTTGAACCATTAACATTAAATGCAAATGAACTATTTTATGAAAGACTAAACAAATAACTGCACTAATGTGAAGGGTGATACTGAGATCTTGACTGCATTATATAGGCCAGGTCTGGCTCAAAAACAGTGGTTTTGATGCGCAAGATGTCACGCAGGTGAAAGTCACTTAGTCTCATCCTCATGCGGTTCTTGTTAATGTTCATAACCGAGAATGCCTTCTCGCACAAGCAAACGTTTGAATCTCTTGGAACCTGTCTTTATCCAGCTGGTGGTAAAGTTGACAAGAGGGAGCTGTTGGTGCCAACTGAGACACTCGGCGTCACACTGCAGCTCAATGAGCTCCAGCTGCAGGTGGTCTGGAGCGTCATCAGGGTCCACAGAGAAAGGAGATGAAAAAAGCGTGTTCTCCTTTTCAATAGCTGCAAAATCCCAAAAGCACTGTTGAAACTCCTCAGCCAGAGATGAGATGTCTGCTTCATACCTCCTTATTTGCACACTCATACTGTTCTGTGGAAAACTGGTCATTATTTCCTGCAGTGATGGGAAATGTGTGGTATTGGGCTGCGTTTGTGACAGGTGCCTTTGGGAAAGTAGCAGCTTGGTCCCAGAGGCTTTGATATGTGAATACAGTTGGCTTACCACTGCATTTTGCCCCTGAAGGCTCATGTTCAGCATGTTCAGATGTCATGTTATGTCAACTAAAAATCCAAAATCAGCCAGCCAAACAGGATCAGATAACTCTGGCATTGGTTGTCCCTTTTTTGCCAAGAATTGTCCGATTTCCCCCCTAAGAGAGTAGAAGAGCTGCAGTGCAGACCCCCGACTGAGCCATCTTGCCTCATTGTGATACACAACATCTCCGTATTCAGCCTGGATATCGAGTAGAAACTGTTGAAACTGGCGGTGGCACAGGGCTTTGGAGCGAATATAATTAATAGCCTTCATCACCAGTTTCATAACATGATCATATTTCAGATGTTTGGCACAGAGAACTTGTTGGTGAATAATACAGTGGAGTTTTATAGCTTTGCCTCCTTCTTCGCTGACTTTGTTACAGACTAGGGTTGATCATCCACTTCGCTTGCCAGCCATGGCAGGTGCGCCATCCATAATAATCCCAGTGACTTTATTCCATGGTAGTTTCATGTCACCTATGGCGGAACAAACAGAAACAAATAAATCTGTTCCTCTTGTTTGGTCCTTAAGGCTCTGGAGGTCAAGTAGCTCTTCACTCACATTCATGTCATTGTCCACTCCTCTCAAAAAAATCAATAACTGAGCGGTGTCAGATGCATCTGTGCTTTCATCGCAGGCTAACGAAAAAAGTCAAACACCACTCCTTTTGCCTCTAACTGTCTCTTAATATCAGATGAAACGTCTTCAATTCTCCATACCACAGTGTTACAAGCCAGGCAAACATTGGCAAACTCTTGCTTCTTCTCAGGACAAATTTTCTCCACCATTTTCATCACGCAGTCTTTAATAAATTCACCCTCAGTAAAAGGTTTGCAGTGCTTGGCAATCAGCATTGCCACCTCGTAGCTCGCCTTTGTGGCATTTTCATTTGACTCACGAGCTCTTGTGAAAAAGCGCTGCTGTGCCGTTAAAGCAGCTTCCAGTTCCTTCAATTTTTCGCTGTGTTCGTTCCCAGTTAGTTTGTTGTAGTTAGCTTGTTTCATCTGGTAGTGCCTCTTGATATTGAATTCCTTGAAAAGAGCCACAGTCTCTTAGCAAATTAGGCAGACACAGTTGTTTCGTATTTCAGTGAAAAAATACTCCAATTTCCACTTGTCCTGGAAGCGGCGGCCCTTGCTGTCAACTTTCCTTTTTTTAGTTACAGTCGCCATTTTAGAAATGGGCACACAAGCCTTGTGTCACAAGGGTCATGCAGCGAGAGTGCTGACTCAGGTCTACTGCCATCTTCTGGTGAAATATAACCACCAGCCTTGAAGGAGCAGAAGGCAGCAGGGGACAGCTGCGGGAACTGCTGTGCGGTGAAGGGAAAAACACTGGCAGGCGGGGATGAGTGACAGGGAGCTGGCAGGGAGAAGAGGCTGCGGTCCACTCGAAATTTGAAAACGGGCCACAATTGGCCCCCGGGACGGACTTTGGACATGCCTGCTCTAGGGCCTAGGCCATGCAGAACGTTAGGAGTTAAAACTATCTCCCTGAATTATATTTTGTTCACAAAGAAGATAGTATTTTAGTTAGCATATATAAACCCAGTTTTATTCTTTCAGTACAATACATGCACATGCAAACCTAACATAAACTAATATTTTGTCACATTATATGAACAACTCCTCCTAAAAATTCACTATTCTGTTATCACAACACGATTTTCAGAAGCCCATAACAGTATCCCAGCAGACCGTGAAATAAAACTTAGAATATTGTTCCAGTGGGACTCTGTTATGTGAACCTTGTTCAAATACTAGTTATGCTGTTAACATCCTTCCTACAGGAAAAGTGGCTGCTGGCTTGATCAACATATTACTATGGCAATTACATTACATATTACAGAATTGACTGTGAAGTTTTCCAATAAGGTTTCGTTTTTATTGCCACAGCTTTTTCAGTTGGCTTAGGGAAGTCCTTCATCTTCATACTAATCAAAGGACTATAAGTTTTTCCAAACTAATGAAAAGCTCCATACTGTGGCTTTTCAGTAGTCGAATATGCTCTTTCAAAACGTCTGTTGCTTAAATTCATTTCTGGAAGTTTAAGAAATTTATTTATTTATTGGGTTATTATTCTGCCCCATTAGCCATAAGGCTCCCTAAATATATTGAATCTATTGAATTAAACATGAAACTTGACATCAAATTTGATGCTAATACAATTAATGTGTAAATCTTTGTTATGTACATAGCAATTCCAAGAAACCCTGAGTAGCCTTGGAGCTAAAGGATGAGGAGCCAAATTTAACACTTTCTCTGCCTGACACAGTTCTGACCAAAAAAACACCTCTTTGAATCTGAAAGTCAAAGGAAGCCAATTGAAGCCAATAGAGACTTCCTTTGAAATGCAAATCGCAACTTCAGAAAGGCAGACTCTAGCAGGGAGAGAAAGTTAAACCTACCTGCTGCATCCTCCATGGTCCCAAGGCTGCTCAGCCTTTTCTGGCACTGCTGTTCACCGTAACAAAGAAGGACATGTTATTTGTATTCATGCAATTAATGCAGGGCAGAGTCACCCTAAAATAGTGATGGCAAACCTTTTAGAGACCGAGTGCCCAAACTGCAACCCAAAACCCACTTATTTATCACAAAGTGTCAACACTGCAATAAAACCTGAATATTGAGGTTTTAGTTCAGAAAAAACAACACACAGCCAGTCCAAGCAAATGTGTGTGTGTGTGTGTGTGTGTGTCCTTGGCAGTGCACTGACCGGCCATGTGAAAGGTTGGACAAGTTGCAGCTAATGAGTCATGGCTTGTGATGTCATCACCTGGTGCCACTACTCCTTTTTGAGCATGCGCATGGCCCCTAAGTGCACTGTTATCCTATGCTCGTCTGCTGGAGAAATGCTGGGGTGACTTGGCTTGCATGCCAACAGAGAGGGGTCTGTGTACCCACTGCGGCACACATGCCATAGGTTTGCCACCACTGCCTTAAACCAAAAGTCCTTTGGAGGGACTTTCCCTTCAAAGTTAAGTTTAAGCTTTGTACTTGGCTAAAAGAATGGATAATCTTGCAAAATAAGAGAATTTTGTACCTTGAAGGTCATGATTTGCAAATGGGTTGGCATGCTTATATGTGGTATGAGAAGGTTAAGTCACAGGGGACTTTTCTAAGTCACTTTATTAGAAGATCACTAATGTCAGTATGGGAAAGTTAAAGCTAAAACTGTATAATAAGTTACCAAGATGGCTTTCACCTATGGAAGCCTTTGTATATCCAAATGTATTGAATTTTGAAGGGATTATTAGATATGATGATATTTTGGATAAGGACGGAGGCCTAAAACTGGAGCAAGAAATACAAGAACAGGGACTTAATATATTGTGGTGGTATAAGGTGCAGATGCAATCAAGATATGCCAAAGACTGCAAAATATGGGGGTTTTCTAAAGATCTAACAGACTTTGATCCAGTGATGTTAAAAGCAGATGAGAAAATGATTAAAAGAATCTATGAGTTTTTGCTTGACAGGAAAATGGAAGGGGAACAGGTCAAGGACACTATGATAACACGGGCACAAAACTTTGGATATAATATTGAATTAGAAAAGTGGCAAAAGCTGTGGGAGAGAAATATTAAGGTAACCTTAGCAACTTCGTACAAAGAAAATTTATATAAAATGTTTTATAGATGGTATTTGTTGCCAAATCGATTAGCTAAAATGTTTCCAAATATGTCCAACAGATGCTGGAAATGTAAAAATGGTGTGGGTACATTTTATCATATGTGGTGGACCTGTGAATATGTGAAAAGTATTGGATTAAAATACACAAATGGCTTGAGGAAATGCTACAAAAATCTTTAGCCTTTAAACCTGAAGTTTTCTTGTTAGGCATTGTACCGGAAAATATTAGTAAACAAGAAATGTATTTGATACTACATTTAATCACAGCGGCGAGGATCGCGCTTGCTCAATACTGGAAGAGTGCGAAATTACCCACTGAGGAACTGATTTTGAAAAAGATTCTGGATTTTGCAGAAATGGATAGACTGACTCTATCCCTGAAGGAGAAGGAAGACACTGACTTTTACCAAACCTGGAACTTTTTTTACAACTGGTTAGAGAAACGGGACTCAGCGTAGATTTAAAGATGTCTTTAAACTTTTATAAATTGATTTGATTATGATTATAGAATGCTAAAAGATATGTTATAGGGGGCTGACCCAGCTTGTCCAATGTATTTGATGACTGATGTTTTTAATTTGTAGTTTAAAATTTTAATAAAATCTTATTAAAAAAAACAAAGTTAAGTTTAAGCTTATGCCAAGTTAAGTTTAAAATTAAATAACATTACTTATACAAAATAACAAGAATTTCACCTTCATTCAATTATGATTGGCTATTTTGTCAATCAAAAAATATCTTGGTTGACTGATTGGTTAAATAATGGCTAAGTAGTTTTTAAATTAGAAATGCTTCCATTTTAAAAATCATCTCTAAGTTCCCACTCCCTGTCCCAAAATGTTGGAGTTCTGTGGCCTTATTTCAGAAGTGCATCTAATACTCCATAGTTCCATTTGTTTTTTCCTGAATTTGTACAGCTCTGGGCATGCACAATTAAGTTCCTTTGCTTCATTATTATCCTGTACATGTACACCCATTATTAATACATAAACACTACAGAAATGTAATCTTGATATGACTATCCATGATTACGTTAAGATGTGGGAGTGAAGAATTTTAATAATGCACATGTATGAATAAGTAAAATGCTAAAGTAAATTAAAGTAACTCTGGGTCCAGAGTTAGTCATACAGAGACTTCAGTTCTTCACCCAACGCACACATTTTCTGTGTAATTCCATTCTCTCCCATCAAGTCCATATCTAGGGATGCACGATCCTACCAGAATCCTGCTCTCTTATGCTTGGAAGTCTTATTTCCTGTGCTTGGTCCTGGCCAAGAAGCAAGCTAAGCTATCAAATCTGCAAATGTTCAGGAATATTAGCAAACCATTCTTTGTGCAAATTACACAAAGCCTGTGAGACATGTGTGAAGAAGCAGAATTGCACAAGCTGGCCTCACAGACTCACTTGGAATTGCTTCCTGCAGGACTCCTATGTGAACACTCAGCATGAGACAGATTTAGAGTAGAGCAGAAGTGGACAATCCCCCATCCCGGCCCATTGGAATTGCCACACATCAGTATCCATATCATCAGAGTTTAGTCATGATTTCTTTAAGTACTATCTATGACAATGAATCTACTTTAAATATGATCAAATCTGCCTCTAGCCCATTTGACAGCACATGCATGTCTCTGTGTGTTTATATTTTGTATGCAA
Source organism: Varanus salvator macromaculatus (assembly GCA_023646645.1). Classification (NCBI taxonomy): domain Eukaryota; kingdom Metazoa; phylum Chordata; class Lepidosauria; order Squamata; family Varanidae; genus Varanus; species Varanus salvator. The sequence continues at coordinate 13,172,207 of JAIXND010000754.1, read as the reverse complement.
ATCATTTCATATTCTGCTACAGTATTGTATTTTTAAGATTCATAAACTCTGTAAACCACCTGGAGAGATTTGTATAATGAGCAGAATGGAAATCTAATGAACATGATTATGCATACAGTTGTATCAAGGTTCTTTTGTATCATGCTTTGCCACTGTTTTGGTGTGCATCTACACATCAATAGAACTTGCCACAAAAGAAACTTAGGGCAAATGAGGCATAGAATCGATTCAGGAATGGTTTTTTCCCCCCAGATTTATCGGGGGGCGGGGGAGGGAGGAGCAAAGTAGGAGAGGAAAATTGCCTTAACTTTCAATTAATTTGCAAACCAGGCATGCTCCAGTTTTAGAAATAATTTTGGAAAAGCTTAGTGAAAATAGAATTCAGGAGCAGTGGACCATGGGACACAGTGAATTGGAGAAACAAGAGAGGGATGCTAGGGTGTATTTTCTTAAATTCTTAATAATTTTAAGGCAGGCTACAGTTTCATGGCACACACTTTTAAGACCATTGGTTTTAACCATTAATTTGGCAGAACAGAAACAAAACAGAGACTGTATTCCTAAATCAACTGTCATTAAATTAAATTATGAACAATTTGAATTTACTTTTTATAGCTATGTGCACTACACAAAGTACAGAGTGTATGTTAACAGTGCTCAGAAGACTGAACAATTCTTGTTTTTTATCTTCAGGAACTGCACAATCAGTTTTAAAATATTTGTGATGAAATGAAAAGATATGCAGAGCAATTATAGGAAACAAAAACTATGCGGTTTTGTTCATGTGCAGAATGTGGCATGTTTGTTCCTAGATGAGGAGTGATTGTGGGAATTAGCCAAACCATTCAGTGAGAAGGGAGGGTTGCCACATACTCAAATGTCTTTTCTATTTAAGTACACTGAGGACTAGTTATTATGGTTGCACTTACTGAGAAACATCAGACACAGCAGGCAGAGCTGCCTCTTCAGAGATGAGGTCCATGTCTTCAGGAAAACTGTTGGCCCTTGACATTTCATTGCTGTTCCCCTCCAAACGCTTTTTCACTAAACAAAGGTTTAAAGATGCAATATGTGTGAGAGAGAGAGAGGCAGAGAGACAGAGAGAACATAAAGATACACATTATCCTGGCCATTGTATTAATACTGCAGTAGTTAGCTTTTACCCCTCATGCCACAAGCAATATGTCATATGTGCCCATCCAACCACAGGGATGTAAACACAAATGCATGCACATTCTGGAGGCAGCGAGAATCTTGCATGTACTGAACTTGTGTTTTAATTTAAAGCATTCACTTTTTTAAATTGGCACTTCAAAAATGTTGATCTTTATGTTTTAGTTTATGGCAGGAAGTTCATATTTGGGTGTGCAGGTTCAAGAAATGTGTTTGAAATGTGCATTTCCTGTTCAAACAATAGTTAAAACAAGTCATTATTAAAAACAGGAATGGGGCAAGCTTAAAGGTAGAACTGGGAAAACCTTGTCAAACTCAAGCCTCTCTGATTTTCTCATCACTTTGTGGCCCACCATGTGCGAGAAATCTTAAGAGCTGAAAAGGAGAATGAAGCACTGTGCACATCTTGAGGCACTCTCTTCAAGCTAGGTGTGTAGAGAAAAAAAATCTGATTTAACCTTTAATTGATTAATTTCTATACCATTGAACAGCTAAAGCTCTCTGGGTGGTTCACAATAGCACATTAAAAATAACAAAATACATCATGTTAAAACATATTAAAGCTTCATTAAAATTTACAATACCAAATTTAAAAACAAATATAAAACATGAAGAGGAAAAAATATCTTATGATCTGTTAAACAGCTAGCAAGTCCCAGTAAACTACCAGAATGCCTGCAGTACACGATGATCTTTACCTGGTGCCAAGAAAGATAGTAAAGTTGGCACCTGACAGGGTGCTCATTCCACAATTGGGTAGCTGCCACTGAAAAGGCCCTTCTTTTTGTTGCCACCATCCAAGCCTCTCTCAGAGGTGGCAGTCAGAAGTAGACCCAGAATTTGATAATAGTGTCTGGGTAGATGAAGGTCAAGAGAGGCATTTCATCAGGTATTGTGGTCCCAACCTATATAGGGCTTTACAGGTTAAAACCAGCACTATGAATTGGGCTTGGAAAGATATAGGCAGCCAGTGCAAGGAAGCCAGAATTGGTGTTACATGATCAGATCATCTGATTCCTGTTATTAGTCTGACTGCTGCATTTTACACAAGCTTCAGCTTCCAAACAAGGGCAGCTTCTTCAAGGGAAGTCTCACATACAGTACATTGCAATAATCTAGTTTAGATTACACATCCTATCTTAGATTATCATCCTATATTATTAGCCTAAAAGCCACAATGAAGTCTTCATTTAGATACTATTTCAAGACCCAAAAAGTGTTACAAAATCAAAACATGCTATATTATCTGCCCTGATGTAACTGAATCAACCAACGTAGACAAGAAATTCTTGGGTAAATGCAAGCAGACATTGAATACTGGTGCTTGGCACATCACTGCCTCCTTTCTTGCTGTCAACTAGCTGTGCGTAATGAAATAACCTCAGTTGCTTAAACCAATTACTAGTCTAGTCTATTGGCTAGTACTCAGTGGCAGAGTCCATTATATCAGAATTTTGGTGAGTCTTCCTTCCATGGCTGTACAATATGGGGAGCTGTAAGGCTCAGCCCCACTCTGGATTTCCTTGATCTCCCTGCCCTAGGCTCACTGTGAGTATCAGCAGCATCAGGAGGCTCATGGGATGGAGCAGTGAGCTCTTCTTTCCATTCAGCCACAGCTACAGCAAAGGACAGCTCAGCTCAGCAATTCACTTCCTGCCACAAATGGAATATGTCACAGAAATGCCAATGCATCCCCTTTGCTGTGTGGCATATGCTATCTACCAGGTTCCAGGAATATTTGATCCAGTGGACCAAGGACAGCTCTGAAAGGAAGCTCACTAAACTTTGACAACAACTGTTTATTATGGCTGACAACCAGCTCATTCATAATAGGCAATTTACAATTGACATCATATATTAAAATATTACAATTATTAATTAGACAAAATAACAACACATAAATGATATGAAAGTCTTTGATATTACATGTTACAAATTTAAAAAAAATAAATTTTTAAAACATTACAAATGATATCTCTGCGAATCTCACAAGCAGCTGCAAAAACCTTGCACAAAGAGTTGTTGACTGCACAGTGCATTTCCTGAACAGTGCATTTCCTGTAAGAAGCTTCCTAGCAACCTCAGTCTCAGATCTGTCTGGCAACCTTCTAAGCAGAAGAGAAATAAACTTAGCACATATTTCTGTATAAAACCAACAGGAAAAGATAACATGTCCAATTGTTCCAACCTCTCCAGCACCACCAGGGCAAACCCTCTCTGATGTTGGTGTCTTACAGTATCTTCCCTCCAAAATCACAGAGGGGAGTATTCACCATCTTGCTAGAGAGAAAGCCCTACAAAGAGTATGAGACTCCAAAAACAATACATTAGGTGGTGTGGTGGCAATATATCTGGTACTCTACTAATATCACATTGCTGCTTGATATCTAACACTCTCTTTTTGATAATTGCTATTGCCTGATCCAATCCCATTATTAGAAGGGACTGTGGACAGAATCTTAAGATGTGAGCTTTTGATGAATTGCAGTTAGCCAGGATGACTGAAAGCAGTCCCAAAGGATTAAGGAAATTAATCCTTGGGGGCAGTAGTTTAATCTGAGCCAAAGTTAATAGAGGTGAGGCTTAGCCTCCATTTTAATCAAACCAGATTCTAAATGCATACCAGGATTAGAAACACAGTTGGACATACAAAAAAATGGACCATATAAATTTTGATTGGACTCTTTCTAATGGGGCAAAACTAAATGATTTTGGGCCTGATTGTCCCATAGAGAAATTGCAGTAATATTTTGGCCTGAAATAATTTGAGGGCAGCAGGTATATATTGCCCTCCATCAGTACAAAAAAATAAATAAATCTTAATATAGCCTGAGCCAATCTTTGGACAATCTTGACCACATATTCCTGATGGGCATACCTTGCTCCTGAAGATGGTGACAACATGCCTAAATATTTAAAGCGGATAACCTGCTCTACCCTATGCCCATTAATACTCTAGTCCTTGATTTTAGTTATTTCCCAAAATACATCATCTTTGTTTTTTGATAGTTAATCTCCAGCTGGTTTTCATTACAACAGCGAGTAAATGCCTCCAAAGGTCTTCTGAGACCCACAGGAGTTCTGGAGGGTAACACTGTGTCATCGGCATTTAAGAGTGAAGGAATCTTTCTATCAACTAAAGCAGGGGAAAGTGTATCAAGGTTATTTAAGTGGCTAACCACATTGTTGATGTAGAAAGTGAATAGGAGTGGTGCCAGTACACAAACTTGTTCTACTCCTTTTGAGGTGTAATATTCAGTAAGATGTCCAATCCTATTGCATCTGACTTTCAAAGAAGTGTTTGAGTATAGGGCTCACAAATGTAAAAGCTTTCAGTTGATAGATGTATCCTCAAGTCTCTCCCATAATGTTTTTCTAGATATAGGGTCAAATGCAGTCTTTAGGTCAATAAATGCTGAATATAGTGAAACCGTGGTTTTAACTGCAATACTTGGAGGGGGGGTATGTGAGGAGGCAGAGGCTCACCCCTTTTCCTGGGGCCTTCCACACAGCAGGGCCGAAGACAACAGGGCGAGGCTGGGAATCCATGTGGGGAGAGCAGCTCACAAGAAGGCAGTGGCCAGGGAATGCGAGCAAGAGCGCAGCTGTATGGGATTGTGGACTGAGGCAGCTTAGTTGGGTGGAGTAGTGTGCAAGGATGGATATAAAGAGGAGGCAGAGGAAGGAAAGGGAAGAGGGAAGAAATGCACATTTGTTTGAGGAAGAGCCAGTGCAGCTGCCCCTGGCAGGCAGGCCAAGGCAAGCCACGAGCAGACTGGGGAGCAGAGTTCATTGCCATAGCGACAGGAGGGAAGGGAGCTGGAGCAGGCGATGGTGAAACGAGCAGTGGAAGTGTAACAGAAGAATAAAGTCCCAGTGAGTACACCATCTTTCTTGTGTTGCTCTTCATGGAGAAGCCAGAAAAGGGGGTCTTTGGCTTACAGCCCCCTCCTGATGCAGTCACAGTGGTGGAGAGTGGGGGCAGGGCAGGATGGGGGGCACAGGTCATCCCCTCCCCACCCCAGCTGACTCCTGGATGGCTTGGTGGGCTGAACAGCAAAGACTCCAGGCCGAGGAGCAGCAATGCCTGTTGCAGCAATTAGCAGCACAATAGACACAGTTATGGAGCAAGTTTTCACTGCCCAGCTCCAGAACCAAAGCTTTTTGCTTCAGCAAGTGCTGGGGAGACTACAAAGCCCTCAAGCTGAGACCTTGGTGGGGCAGATAGGAGGAAAAGGCCCAAGGTCTATGCAGATCTCTAAGATGACTGTGAAAGATGACCCTGAAGCCTTTCTAAATATCTTTGAAAGGGTTGTCTTGGTGGCCAAGTGGCCCAAAGACCAGTGGGCCCTCCTCCTGATGTCTTGCCTCATGGGTCCTGCCCAAGAAGCAGTGGATACCCTTATCCTGGAAGCAGCAAGCCAGTATGATTTAGTCAAGGCGGCCATTCTAGGGATTTTGAATGTTTCTGAAAAGACCTATCAGCGGCAGATGAGAGGGGTCATACATCGTCCAAGGCCTTGGGACAGAAGATTTGGGCTAATGGGCTGAGATGGTTTAAGCCTGCAGTCCACAGTGCTGAACAGGTGGTTGAGCTGGTCCTGCTGGAACAGTTTATAACTGTCCTGCCTGCCCCAGCCAGAAAGTGGGTTAGGTGCCAGAGGCCTGAAACCCTAGAGGAGGCCATCGTACTTATGGAAACCTTTGTGGCTGTGGCGGAGCCAGATGTAGGAGACAGGCCGGGGCCACCCTGGCAGGAGGGTCAGAGGCACAGCACCTGGGGGCCATGGCAACAGAGGCCCAGAGAGATCAAGACCTGATGAACCCGCACCCACTGGAAGGGGCATGAGGCCCAAGAATGTCGCCCAGCTGGAAGTGCATGCGCCAGGCCCCCACTTGGCCCTCGCCACGCCTTACAAGTGGGAAAGGAATAGGATCCCAGCTGAAGCAAAAATGCTTTACTTGTGGCAAGGAGGGGCATTTCTGGTGGGACTGTCTGTTGATGGAGTGTGACTTCATGGAAGCCTGGTGGTCCACCCCGGTGAGTACCACCCCTCAGCAAGCTTGGCGGGTTCAAGCCAGGGTGGATGGGAAGGAGGTTGAGGCCTTGTGGATACAGGCTGTGGTTGCACCCTGGTTAGGCAGGTCCGGGGCAGCCCCTTGGTGGAAATACTGCAGGTGAACTGTATACATGGGGATGTCAAGCCTTATGCCACCTGATGGGCCAAGGTGGAGGTAAAGGGGAAGGTACACCTATGTAAGGTAGGAGTTGTCCCCAGTTTAGCTTACAAAGTGATAATTGAACAGAATTGGCCCCATTTTGAAGAGCTAGTGAGGGAGGTGAGCTCAGAGGTTGCCTGGCAGTGGAGGAGGAAGATGTAGGCCTGGTCTTCCTCCAGCAAAATGATGCCTCCCTTGTCCACGCCCTGAGGCAAGCCCAGGACCCCTCAGAAGCAAGAGAGGGTGCAAGCAGTAGTCCCCGCTTTGAGATTACGGGGGAGTTGCTGTATAGGGTCGTACCTGCGTGGGAAGGACATGGTGAACTGTGACAGCTGGTGGTTCCTGAACCCCTGAGGCTAGCCATTTTACAACTAGTCCATGACCTGCCTACCACTGGCCACCTGGCGGTGGAGAAAACCACAGACAGGCTAGTCTGGAGGTTGTACTGGCCAGGGGTGTATACTCAGGCCAAGCAGTACTGCTTGTCCTGTCCGGAATGCCAGAAGACTCAGAGGAAAGAAGCCCCAGCAGGGCCCTTGATATCCATGCCAGTTATAGAGGAGCTCTTTGAAAGGATTGGGGTGAACTTGGTACGGCCCTTGGAAAGGTCAGCCCAGTGACACCAATATATTCTAGTGGTGATTGACTACACTACCCGCTACCCTGAGACTGTGCCTCTAAGGAGTACTTCAGCTTGGGTTATTGCCCAAGAGCTGTTGGGGGTCTTTGTCAAGGTGGGCTTCCCCAAGGAAATTTTGACAGATCAGGCCACTAATTTCATGAACCAGGAGCTGAGGTAGTTGTGGAACCTGTTGAGGATAAAGCCGTTACACACCATGGTCTATCATCCACAGATCAATGGTCTAGTGGAACATTTTAACCAGACCCTTAAGCAGATGCTTAGAAAGTTTGTGTCAACCTATCCGCGACAATGGCATGTTTTGTTGGGGCACTTGATGTTCGCGATAAGGGAGGTACCTCAAGCCTCTTTAGGGTTTTTGCCATTCGTACTATATGGGCGACACCCATCTAGGGAATTCTAGACCTGGTCAGGGAGCATTGGGAGGCGTCAGTCCCAGAGCCCACCTCCACCCTCCAGTATGTGCTGGATATGAGAAAACACCTCACTGACCTAGCTCAGCAGGCCGAGAGTAATTTAAGGCAGGCTCAAGGACAGCAGCAGTACTATTATGATCAGCGCGTCCAACCCTGGATGTTTCAACCAGGCCAGCGCATTTTCCTGCTCCTGCCCATGGGAGGGGACAAGTTGTTTGCACGGTGGCAGGGGCCTTACAAGGTCATTAGAAGGGTGGGATCAGTGGACTACGACATACGCCTCACTGATAAGCGGTGCTCGACCCAGATTTACCATGTAAATCTACTCAAGGCCTGGAGAGAAAGGGAGAGTACCAGTCATCAGGCAGACTGCACAGCCGAGTGGCCCAAGGTTCAGGCTTTAGGCCCTGGTAAGTTATTTCTTGATCCTCAACGAACACCCGCTCAAGTAGCACAAGTCCAGGCCTTGGAGGCAGAATTTACGGAGGTGTTCTCTGATCAACCCGGGCACATGACTGTCGTAGCCCACCATATACAAACAGTCCCAGGGGCCATTGTCAGGGTGCCCATGGCCCTACCCATCACAATTGAGGCAAGCGATAATAGAGGAAGTAAGATGGATGCTTCAATTAGGGGTCATTGAGGAATCAGTGAGTGCTTGGAGTAGTCAGCCGGTCTTGGTTCCCAAGTAGGATCAGTGTCTGCTTCTGTGTTGATTTCAGGAGGGTCAATGAGGTATGAAAATTTGACTCTTACCCCATGCCCTGGATAGATGGGTTGCTGGATCCTCTGGGGCAGGCCCATTTCCTTTTGACCCTAGATCTCACTAAGGGGTATTGGCAAATCCCATTGACTGAAGAGTCCAATGAAAAGACAGCCTTTGCCACTCCTGTAGGGCTATTTCAATTTAAATATATGCTCTTTGGGTTACAATCTTCCAGCAGCTTATGGACAAGGTCTTGGGACATTTGTCCCATTGTGCCGCGGCCTATATTGATGACATTGTAATATTCAGTTGTACCTGGGGGGAACATCTAAACCACCTCTGGCAAGTTTTGGCGGCTCTAAGACAGGCTGGGTTGATGGCTAATAGAAGGAGAAGAATAGCTCGAAAGGAGGTGCAGTACTTGGGGTATTTCATAGGTCACGGGCAGATATGGCCTATGGCAGATAAAGTGGAGAAGCTGAGCCAGTGGCCATGGCTGTGCATGAAGAAGGAAGTATAACAGTTTCTGGGTCTTGCCAGTTACTATCAGCAATTCATCCCTCATTTCTCCTCCAAAGCGGCCCCCTTGACAGAGGTGCTTAAGAAAAGGCAAAGTTGTACCCTAGTATGGTCTGAGGAGATGGAAAAAGCTTTTGAAGAATTGAGGACCTGTCTCCTCAGCCAGCCTGTTTTATGGTTGCCAGATTTCTCCCGGCCTTTTATCCTCCAAACCAACGCCTCAACCATGGGCTTGGGAGCAGTTCTGACCCAGGGAGAAGGGGCAGCTGAACATCTGGTACTCTACTTGAGCCATAAACTGGAACCACAAGAGCACCGGTACTTACTCCACAATAAAGAGGGAGGATCAAGCTGTCAAATGGGCTGTTCTGGCTCTGAAACCCTATCTCTAGGATAACCCATTCATGTTGGTCACCGATCATCTCCATTACAATGGCTAAGTAGGATGAAGGATGACAACCCGCACCTCACCCATTGGTATTTAGTGTTGCAGCCATATGCCTTTACAGCCAAGCATAGGCACGGTCACCAACATGCTAACACTGATTTCTTTTCCCGCCAGGGTCCCTGGCCCTTGCACGAAGATGGTGATCCCCTCTTGGAGGGGGGGTATGTGAGGAGGCAGAGGGGCTCACCCCTTTTCCTGGGGCCTTCCACACAGCAGGGCCAAAGACAACAGGGCAAGGCTGGGAATCCATGTGTGGAGAGCAACTCACAAGAAGGCAGTGGTCAGGGAATGCGAGTGAGCGCACACCTGTATGGGATTGTGGACCGAGGCAGGAACAGTGGGGTTGAGTGGAGTAGTGTGTGAGGAGGGATATAAAGAGGAGGCAGAGAAAGGAGGGGGGAGGAGAGAGAGTCGGCGAGAGACCGAAGAGAGAAAAGAGCGCAGAAACACACATGTGTTTGAGGAAGAGCCGGCACGGCTGCCGGGGGCAGGCAGGCTGGGGCAAACCGCGAGCAGATACTGGGGAGCATAACTGCCAGAACTGCACAGTTCATTGCCATAGCAACAGGAGGGAAGGGAGCCAGAGTGGGCAAAGGGCAAGGTGCTGTGGGAAGTGAGCAGTGGAAATGTAACAGAAGAATAAATGCCCAGTGAGTGCACCATCTTTCTTGTGTTGCTCTTCATGGAGAAGCCGGAAAAGGGTATCTTTGGCTTGTAGCCCCTTCCTGATGCAGTCACACACTCTAATGTGCCTTTGTCTTCAAGTACTACCTTCACCTTCTGCTCAAGTAAGGGTGTCCATTTAGCACAACACCCCAGTTGCTCAGAGGGTATTATGTGAGTCCCAGACTGGACTTTAAAATAGGACTGGTGGCCTAAGTGAACCAAACAGAGAAAAAGAGGTAAATGGTCTTTCAAATTCAGGGAGCACCTGAAAGTTCATAACTAGAGGAAGTAAATTTTCACTGGCTAGCTTATAGTCAATAGTACTACATCTCTTGAGATATGAAGGGAACACTTCATGCAAATATGCACATGATAAAGGACCAAAATGCCAGGGACCTAACAGAGGCAGAAGAAATTAAGAAGAGGTGGCAAGATTGCACAGAAGAACTATACAAGAAAGAGCTTAACGTCCCTGATAACCATGATGGGGTGGTCACTGACCTCGAGCCAGACATCCTGCAATGTGAAGTCAAATGGGCCGAAGGAAGTCTGAGCAACAACAAAGCTAGTGGAGCTGACAGCATTCCAGCTGAGCTATTCAAAATCTTAAAAGACGATGCAGTGAAAGTGCTACACTCAATATGCCAGCAAATTTGGAAAACTCAACAGTGGCCACAGGATTGGAAAAGGTCAGTTTACATTCCCATCCCAAAGAAGGGCAATGCCAAAGAATGTTCAAACTACCGCACCATTGCACTCATTTCACATGCTAGCGAAGTGATGCTCAAAATCCTACAAGCTAGGCAGTATGTGGACCGAGAACTACCAGAAGCACAGGCAGGATTTTGAAGAGGGAGAGGAACTAGAGATCAAATTGCCAACATACGCTGGATCATGGAGAAAGCTAGGGAGTTCCAGAAAAACATCTACTTCTGCTTCATTGACTATGCTAAAGCCTTTGATTGTGTGGATCACAACAAACTGTGGCAAGTTCCTAAAGAGATGGGAGTACCAGACCATCTTATTTGTCTCTTGAGAAACCTATATGCGGGTCAAGAAGCAACCGTGAGAACTGGACACGGAACCACTGATTGGTTCAAAATTGAGAAAGGAGTTCAGCAAGGCTGTATACTGTCACCCTGCCTATTTAACTTATATGCAGAACACATCATGAGAAAGGCGGGGCTAGATGAATCACCAGTTGCAATTAAGATTGCTGGGAGAAATATCAACAACCTCAGATATGCAGATGATACCACTCTCATGGCAGAAAGTGAAGAGGAACTAAAGAGCCTTTTGATGCGGGTGAAGGTGGAGAGCGCAAAAATTGGCTTGAAACTCAACATTAAGAAAACTAAGATCATGGCATCCGGTCCTCTCACTTCCTGGCAAATAGATGGGGAAGAAATGGAGGTAGTGACAGATTTTATTTTCCTGGGCTGCAGATCACTGCAGATGGGGACTGCAACCAAAAAATTAAAAGACGTTTGCTCCTGGGGAGGAAAGTTATGGCAAATCTAGACAGCATACTGAAAAGCAGAGACATCACCCTGCCAACAAAAGTGCGTATAGTCAAGACCATGGTTTTCCCAGTTGCTGAGAAAGCTGGGCCATAAGGAAGGCTGAGTGCAAAAGGATTGAGGCCTTTGAATTGTGGTGCTGGAGGAGACTCCTGTGAGTCCCTTGGACCGTAAGGCGATCAAACCGGTCAGTCCTAGAGATCAACCCTGACTGCTCTTTAGAAGGCCAGATCCTGAAGATGAAACTCAAATACTTTGGGCACCTAATGAGAAGAAAGGACTCCCTGGAGAAGAGTCTAATGCGGGGAACAATAGATGGCAAAAGAAAGGGGACGGCAGAGGATGAGGTGGCTGGATGGAATCACTGAGGCAGTTGGTGTGAGCTTGAGTGGACTCCGGGGGATGGTGGAGGACAGGAAGGCCTGGAGGAATGTTGTCCATGGGGTTGCGGTGGGTCGGACACGACTTTGCGACTAACAACAACAACAAATAATAAAAGGGGTAATTGTGTGCTAGGTATCTATGCAAACCATATCACTATCTAACTTTTTCAATTTTCTTAGATTTTGATGCTTCCCCCCACTAGAATTATTCTCAAGAAATTTAAAGAAATTATAATAGTTCATCTTATAAGTTGGGTTTCTTATCTTATTTATACTCTTATTATCTTATTTATACTAATGCTTTTATTCTTGTTTATTTTTATTGACACTTTCATATTTTTCCTTGGGTTTGTGCTTATTTATCTGAGCATTTATAAGTGATCTTCTTTTGGTTCTTAGTTTGCTCCTCAAATGTTTTTCTTCCCCATAAAAACAGGCTGGGGAATTGCAGTGCCTAGGTTGCTTTGTTACTTTCCTTTGGCAACTTACCTATCTCTATTAAGGAGTTAACAACTCGTGCAGTTCATAAAGAAATAGTTTAATTAGCCTCATCTCATCTAAAATGTCTTTTACCCATTGGAACAGTGTATTAGTATCAGTTTACTCTCTCAACTCAGTTGTTTTTAAGGAGGGTTCTTTCTCCAAATGGGTGTATCCCTATGTTAAGTCATCTATTTGTTTTAATATAAAGTCATCTAAGTCCTTTCTTCTCTTCTTTGCTACCATACTGGTAACCATAGCATTCTCTGCAGTGTCCCACTCCATTGCCAAGTCAGCAACCGCGTCCTCCCATTGTGTCTCCAGTGTCATACATTTATAATTTATTGACCAGTTTAAATTAGAAACAGCAGGTGATATCCTCATTTCTAGGAAAGAAGAAATTAGTAATTTTCTTTTGTCTTCTTTTCTTTTGTTCTAACAGATTACCATGCATGGGAGAAATTCCTTGTTCCTTGTATTGCTGTTTGCTGAAAACCATTTTACAAACTTAAATTTGGTCAAATATTACCTCCTCCCCCCCCCCACAAAAAAAAAAAACCCCAACCTTCCACAAATTAGCTGACTATAATTTTTCTTGTGTGTCCTGTATTAGGCTTACATAAACCTTCAAGATATCAAAAACTTTTAACCCACTAATACGAAGAAAAAGGCAAAAGGAGAAAAACTTAAAAGGGATAAAAGGTACTTGAATGTATGCTCCAATAAATCTTTGTAAAGATCAAAGAAATCAGAAAGACTTTGTCAAAAATCCAATTGTCTATAACCCACAATAGTCAATTATTATAACAATCCCAGCTCTCCTGATAGCAAACAATTGTCCAAGGTTTACTAGGGAGACCATATTTCTCCTAAGGACCACCAATTATGCAACCTCCAAGTGGACTGAAGGAATACTGGGATGCAAAATGAAGGAGCAACCAAAAGTAAGCAGTGATAGCAATAGATTACCACAAGGAGTAACTCCACTCTGCTGATGCAGATGCTGCCAGCCTTGCTGGCTTCACAGGTTAAATCATTACTTTCTTATTTCTTCCTTCCCTCCAATGCCAAAATATTCCTTATTTTCACTATTTAATGTGCCTTTATCAGTCAGTCTTGCAGAAGCAGCAGCAGCAGATAAATACTTCTGCTTCTCAGTTGCTTTCTGTGGTTTTTCATTCATTATGAGAGTCCCTGGAATCAATCACTGCCATTGCTCCTTATCACAAGGAGTAATTTCACTCTGCCAATGCCTCCCCAACCCAAGCTTTACATTTTGGAACTTCTGGAACTTTTCTGCCCCTGGCTTTGATTTCCAAGCTCTTGGAAGGGCAAGGGCCAGAATACATCAGGCTAAAACTCTCAGGGCTTAACTCCTGATGCTGTGCTGTATCTTCTTTTGCAGGGGATGGGGTATGAGGCGAGACTGAGGGAACTGGGTCTCTTCAGCCTGGAGAAGAGGAGACTCAGAGGGGATATGTTGGCGACATACAGGTATGTGAGGGGATGTCACATGGAGATGGGTAGAGACCTGTTCTCCCCTGCAGAGGAAGGCAGGACGCACTCCAGTGGAAAGAAGCTCAGGGAACCAAGGTTCCATTTAGATGCCAGGAAGCACTTCCTGACAGTTAGGACCCTGAGGGCATGGAATGGGCTTTCACGAGAGGTTGTTGAGGCCTCATAGGTGAGGGTGTTCAAAAATAGGCTGAACATGCACATGGTGGGCATGTCGTGAGCGGAGCTGGCTAGAGCCGGGGGTCAGACTAGATGGCCTGGGAGGCCCCTTTTGACTCGCTCTGTTTCTATATTTCTATGTTTCTTTTAGGGGAATTACCCTAGTCCCTTGCTTGTTTGGTTGCCTTTCTTTCCACCTTTTCCTGCTTGACAATTGACATAGTCAAAATGGCCAACAAACTCTGAGTTTCTCTCCCTTCACTTACTAAATATAGTCAATAAGATCCATCAAGTATAACCCTCACCCCCACACCAGACACACATATCTGTGTTTCTCTTTCTTTCTAAGTTTCTTCACTGGAGTGCCAATGTACTCACTTAATTTTTATCAAATTGTTAAAAAAAACAACAAGAACCCTTTTCTAAACAAAGCATAATACCATAATCAACTAATTGTAACAGGCAACAGGTGCTTGTTGTCTTGTGAACCCAACCATGGTTAGCATCCATTGGTTCTTATCATGGCTGGCAACCATAATAAAAACCTACTGTTTGTTATATGATTTCACTTGTGATGGATTGTGATATCATCCAAACCCAGATGACAAAATTTAGCATGGATCTAGCCTCACAGCAAGCAAGCTGCTTTGCAAGAGTAGCCAGCCAGAGAGGGTGGCTGATAGCCACTCCCAACATGCCCAAGCAGCATGTAGGGGCAGTTTTCAGAGACCTCCCTAATTTCCACTCTACCTACTGCCCCATTGTTGAGGTGGCAGCAGAAAGCAGAAAGATAATCTGCTCATGACCTGAGAGGTCTCTCCTCTTGAGCAGGAGGCAGGGATTCCCACTGCCATTCCTTGCTGAGGGCAGTAGTGCCAATCAGATTGGGCACTCCCACTTCTTCATTCTCCAGTTCAAGAAAAGACCTCCTGAGCAGAAGGTGGTGAATTGCTCAGCTAATCTCAACCAGCAGATGGGGACTTCCAATGAGCTCAGCACCCTGCTGCTGCTTGCCTGGGGCAGTAATGTTACAACTTAAAATTAAAGAAATTCTCAAAGTTTGAGGTGAACGGAACTTAAAATTGGAATATGTTAAGTCACTCTGGAAATTTTCAGACAGAACAGCAAGGTATATATCTTTGCATTAAAACAAACAGAAGCAAATGAAGTAGGCCATAGTGTAATGAAGCCAAAGCCTATTCATCATTTCAACAATATTCCATTATGCCACAGCCACTTGCAATTTCATGTCACTTATATACACTCTTAATATACAATTAATGGATATAATAAATGCAAATCCCAAGGTTAAATTTTAAGTTCACACCTGCTTGGCAAAGTCAACAGAAAACACATAAAAGTATCTCTCAAAACATCCAATACCCATCACCCAAATGATAACTATTTAGGGAAGAAAACGCATCATAAATGAAATTAACAAATATAATACATTCATACAGACAATCTTACAATTTGCAGCATAACAACTCTATTGCAAGGACAGGCAGGCCTTTCTCTGCCACCCTTTATTTTCCCTAGCACCCTATTCTGTCTCTCAAACATGGTCCAGAGCTTTTTGGCTCTGGCCTCTTGGCAGAGCGGCAGAGCAGCAGAGGCACAGGCTGGGAGAGAGCGCTGAGTGGCCAGGGGACTGGCACAGGCAAGGTAGGAGCTGGGCAGGTGGGAGCAGAGGTCCAGGAGCAGCAGAGAGGGAGGGGGTGGGCCAAAGAGCTAGAGCAGCCAGGGGGAAGCAGGGGGCAGGGCCACTGGCCTGAGGGACTGAGCAGGCCCAGCTCGGGCGTCGTCCCTTGTCTGCGTCCCTGAGCTGCGGTCCGGATGGTCCAGGGACCCCCTTCCCTGAGACACAGAGGTTTGTTTGTTTGATTGTTTGTTTTTTGTTTTGTGTGTTTTTGTTTTGTTTTGTTTGCACTTTGCTTTGCTTCGTTGTGTTTTGTTTTTTTCTTCCAATTTAAATTTAAGTTTATTTTCTCCTTGTGTGTGTGTGTGCAAGTGGGGTTTTTGCCTGGGAGAACTGGGCGAGTGAGAGGAACTGCAGGACTAACAAGACAGGGGACCAAGGTAAGGTCTCGGAAGGGTTACAGATGGCAGACCAGGAGATGGCCTTGGCAGGAGTCACGGGTGTTGCTGTCCGCTGCGAGAGCTGCGACATGTTCGCCCTTCTTCCCCAGGAGAGGCAGGGATACACTTGCCCTCGGTGCAAGATGGTGACCCTGCTAGAGGAGCAGGTGAGGTGCCTGAGGGCCGAGAGAGCTCTTCAGGCCCCCCCGCAGCAGCCCCCCTTTCGACAGAGGGCTGAGGGAGAGACCACGGGAGGAGCAGCTGCGGAGACATGGAGGTATGTCACCCACAGGAGGAGGAGGCCAGCACGGCCTCCTCCTTCTCCTGGCACCAATCTGGAGCTGGGAAACAGGTTCTCTCCACTTGGGGAGGCTGGGGCTGAGGAGGCCTCGGGGGACCAGCAGGACCCCCAGCCTGGGACATCAGGAGGCAAGGGAGCCACTGCAGGAGAGGCGAGGACCAGGGCACGGCTGCCCACCAGCACCGAGAAGGTACGGCGGAGGGTGATAGTTGTTGGGGACTCCCTGCTGAGGGGCACTGAGGCGGCGGTTTGCCTCCCCAGCCTTGAGACAAGGGAGGTTTGCTGCCTGCCGGGCACACGCATCCGGCACGTGAAGGACAAAGTGGAGCGTCTTGTTTGCTCCGGGGGTCACCAGCCACTCCTGGTGATCCATGTGGGCACAAACGACGTGGCCAGGCAGGGGGTGGTCGGGATCACCAGGGACTTTTCGGCCTTGGGGAAGAAACTCAGGGAGCTGAAGGCCCAAGTGGCCTTCTCGTCAATCTTACCTGTCCGGGGATTTGGGCCAGGAAGGGACAGGAGGGCCTCTGAGGTGAACGACTGGCTTAGGGTGTGGTGCCAGAAGGAACGCTTCGGGTTCCTCGACCACGGCACTCGTTTTCTCGCCAATGGACTTCTGGCAAGGGATGGGTTACACCTCACGACGATGGGGAAAAGGCCCTTTGGAGATGCTCTAGCGAGCTTCATCCGGAAGACTTTAAACTGAGCAAGTGGGGGGTGGGTTCAGGCCCCCCAGTAACGTGTCTGCACTGGCCAAGTGTGCGGGGAGGATCGGGGCTCTGGGAGCAGGGCTTTAGAGATACTGCAGGGACTGACAGGACTTCTACAGAGAGGGGCCAGGTACCAGGGAGGATGGGAGGAAGGAGGATGCTGGGCACTCCAAGGAAAGGAAGCGGTGGGAAGGAGTTGAGGTGCATGTACACCAATGCTAGGAGCATGGGTAATAAGCAGGAAGAGCTTGAAGCTCTCCTGGGAATAGGAGGATATGATCTGGTGGGAATCACAGAAACTTGGTGGGATGAAAGGCAAGTCTGGAATGTGAACATAGAAGGGTATCACCTTTTTAGAAAGGACAGGAAGGGAAAGAGAGGTGGGGGTGTGGCTTTATATGTCAGGGAAGGGATAGGATGCAGTGAGATAGAGTGCAGCACAGATGGGGATTTGGTAGAGGCAGTCTGGGTGAAACTTAGGGGTTTTGACAGGGAAAGAGACCTGACAGTGGGGGTATGTTATCGCCCTCCAGGTCAACTTGACACCCTGGATGATGTCCTGACAGGCCAGATTCTAAGGATATCTTGGGGGAGAGACACAGTAATTATGGGGGATTTCAATCTCTCGGATATTACTTGGGAGACTCACTCGGCGGTGACAGCCAGGTCACGTCGCTTCCTAGAAGCACTAGAAGGTGGGTTTTTCACACAGAGGGTCCGAGAGGCGACGAGGGGGGAAAACATCCTGGACTTGGTCTTGACCAATAGGGAGGAGCTGATAGATGAAGTACAGATTAGGGGAGCCCTGGATGCGAGTGATCACTCCATCCTTTGCTTTGAGATCAGGGGACTGGGGCCGTGCAGCAGGGCGAGCACTAGAAGCTGGGACTTCAAGAGGGCCAACTTTGGCCAACTGAAGGCCAGGCTGGGGAAAGTCTCCTGGGATAGGTTACTGGAAGGTAAGCGAGTTGAGGAGGGGTGAATGGCACTCAAAAGGGAGGTTTGGAGGCGCAAGCCCTGACAATACCTCTAGTCAGTAAGGTGGGGAGGCGGAGGAGAGTGCCGCCATGGATGCGAAAGGAGGTGGTTAGGGGGATTAGATGAAAGAGGAGCCTCCATAGGAAATGGGTACTGGGGGAAATAGACAAAAGGGTATACGGGGAGGAGGCCCGTTGCAGAAGGATTCTTCGCAAGGTAAGGCTGATTATGAGCTGAGACTTGCCAAGAATATCAAGAGCAACAAAAAGGGCTTCTTTCAGCATGTAAATAGGAAAAGGAAGGGGAGACAAGTGGTGGGACCACTAAATAAGGAGGAAGGAGATCCAGTGACTGACATGAGGGAACAGGCACAGATGCTAAATGACTATTTTGCCTCTGTGTTCTCCCTAAAGCAGGACGGGGGATATCTGTATAGGAGATTAGATGAGGCTGGGGACTTAGGGGCAGAGATTAGAGTCACCCCCCTTGAAGTCGAGGGGCTCCTTAGGGCATTGGACATTACAAAGGTGCCAGGCCCTGACGGGTTACACCCGAGAGTACTTAGAGAGTTGGCAAGGGTTCTCTCACGCCCGCTGGCCTCCATTTTTGAGGCCTCATAGAGAACGGGTGAAGTTCCAGAGGACTGGAGGGTGGCATCGGTGGTCCCAATTTTCAATTTTCAAAAAGGGTAGTAGGAAGGACATGGGGAATTATAGACTGATTAGCCTTACGTCCATTGTAGGAAAAACAATGGAAAGGCTCATAATAGAGAGAGATCTAGTGATGCTAGATAGGGAAGGGAGGCTGACAGCCACACAACATGGCTTCCGCAGAAACAGGTCCTGCCAGACAAACCTTGTGGAATTCTATGACAAGGTTTCAAGATGGCTAGATGGAGGGGATGCAGTGGATGTGGTATACCTGGATTTCAGCAAGGCCTTTGACAAAGTGCCCCATGATATCCTGGTGGAGAAACTGAGGAGTTTTGGGATACACCAAAGCACTGTCTGGTGGATTAGGGCATGGTTGACTGACTGAAAGCAGAAGGTAACCATTAGCGGGGAATCGTTGGGATGGCAGCCAGTGACAAGCGGGGTCCCCCAGGGATCTGTCCTGGGGCCGATCCTGTTTAATCTTTTCATTAACGACATGGAAGAAGGGGTGAACAGTCTGCTCATCAAATTCACAGACGACACTAAAACTGGAGCAGTGGCCACAACTGAGGAGCAGATACACCAGATCCAAAAGGATCTGGACAGACTATGGAAGTGGGCAGGAGACAACAGGATGGCGTTCAATGTGGATAAGTGCAAGGTCTTGCACTTGGGGCATAAGAATAGCTGTCATAAGTACAGGTTACGTGACAAGTGGCTGGAGAGCAGCACTTGTGAAAGGGACCTCGGGGTACTGGTTGACCGCAGGCTAAACATGAGTCAGCAGTGTGATGCGGTGGTCAAGAGGGCGAATGCCACCCTTGGTTGCATAGCCAGAAGTGTGGCTTCTAGATCAAGAGAGGTATTACTACCACTCTACACGACTCTGGTGCGCCTGCAACTGGAGTATTGTGTTCAGTTTTGGGCCCCTCATTACAGAAAGGATATAGCCAGGTTGGAGTCAGTGCAGCGTAGGGCCACAAGGATGGTGGCTGGTTTGCAGGGGATGCCGTATGAGGCAAGACTGAGGGAACTGGGTCTCTTTAGCTTGGAGAAGAGGAGACTCAGAGGGGATATGTTGGCAACATACAGGTATGTGAGGGGGTGTCACATGGAGATGGGGAGAGGCCTGTTCTCCCCTGCAGAGAAAGGCAGGACGCGCTCCAATGGAGCAAAGCTCAGGGAGCCAAGGTTCAATTTGGATGCCAGGAAGCACTTCCTGACAGTTAGGACCCCGAGGGCGTGGAATGGGCTTCCACGGGAGGTCGTTGAGGCCCCATCGATGAGAGTGTTCAAAGATAGGCTGGACATGCACATGGTGGGCATGTCATGAGCGGAGCCGGCTGGTGCCGGAGGTCAGACTAGATGGCCCAGGAGGCCGCTTCTGACTCGCTCTGTTTCTATGTTTCTATGATATCTCGGAGGAGGGACACAGTAATTATGGGAGAGTTCAATCTCCTGGATATTAGCTGGGAGGCTCACTCAGCGGTGACAGCAAGGTCATGTAACTTCCTAAATGCTATAGAGGGAGGGATTTTCATGCAGAGGGTTTGAGAGGCAATGGGGGGGTCTCCTGGGCCGTCTAGTCTGACCTCCGGCACCAGCCGGCTTCACTCATGACATGCCCACCATGTGCATGTCCAGCCTGTCTTTGAACACTCTCACCGATGGGGCCTCAACGACCTTCCGTGGAAGCCCATTCCACGCCCTCGGGGTCCTAACTGTCAGGAAGTGCTTCCTGGCATCCAAATTGAACCTTGGCTCCCTGAGCTTTGCTCCATTGGAGCGCGTCCTGCCTTCCTCTGCAGGGGAGAACAGGCCTCTCCCCATCTCCATGTGACACCCCCTCACATACCTGTATGTTGCCAACATATCCCCTCTGAGTCTCCTCTTCTCCAAGCTGAAGAGACCCAGTTCCCTCAGTCTCACTTCATACGGCATCCCCTGCAAACCAGCCACCATCCTCGTGGCCCTACACTGCACTGACTCCAACCTGGCTATATCCTTTCTGTAATGAGGGGCCCAAAACTGAACACAATACTCCAGTTGCGGGCGCACCAGAGTCGTGTAGAGTGGTAGTAATACCTCTCTTGATCTAGAAGCCACACTTCTGGCTATGCAACCAAGGGTGGCATTCGCCCTCTTCACCACCGCATCACACTGCTGACTCATGTTTAGCCTGCGGTCAACCAGTACCCCGAGGTCCCTTTCACAAGTGCTGCTCTCCAGCCATTTGTCACGTAACCTGTACTTATGACACCTATTCCTATGCCCCAAGTGCAAGACCTTGCACTTATCCACATTGAACGCCATCCTGTTGTCTCCTGCCCACTTCCATAGTCTGTCCAGATCCTTTTGGATTTGGAGTACCTGCTCCTCAGTTGTGGCCACTGCTCCAGTTTTAGTGTCGTCTGTGAATTTGATGAGCAGACTGTTCACCCCTTCTTCCATGTCGTTAATGAAAAGATTAAACAGGATCGACCCCAGAACAGAGCGCTGGGAGACCCCACTTGTCACTGGCTGCCATCCCGACGATTCCCCGCTAATGGTTACCTTCTGCTTTCGGTCAGTCAACCATGCCCTAATCCACCGGACAGTGCTTTGGTGTATCCCAAAACTCCTCAGTTTCTCCACCAGGATATCATGGGGCACTTTGTCAAAGGCCTTGCTGAAATCCAGGTATACCACATCCACTGCATCCCCTCCATCTAGCCATCTTGAAACCTTGTCATAGAATTCCACAAGGTTTGTCTGGCAGGACCTGTTTTTGCGGAAGCTGTGTTGTGTGGCTGTCAGCCTCCCTTCCCTATCCAGCATCACTAGATCTCTCTCTATTATGAGCCTTTCCATTGTTTTTCCTACAATGGACGTAAGGCTAACCGGTCTATAATTCCCCATGTCCTTCCTACTACCCTTTTTGAAAAAGTCAGTAGTGGAAACCAGGAAACG
Source organism: Varanus salvator macromaculatus (assembly GCA_023646645.1). Lineage (NCBI taxonomy): Eukaryota > Metazoa > Chordata > Lepidosauria > Squamata > Varanidae > Varanus > Varanus salvator. Next base: position 13,150,692 of record JAIXND010000754.1, on the reverse strand, counting down.
GAATTACATCAGACAATAATCAAGATATAAAGCTGGCAAGAGGGGACCGTGAGCATGGGAGTTTCTCAAACACAGACCGGGCATTCCCTGCTCTTGACCCCGTGATGCAGCATCAGCAAAGAAGTGTGGCCCATTTAGAGGATCCACACATGAAAAGGAGGTGTACTCACTTTCAGAAGGCCTCTCCTGAAGGAATGTGGTCCAGACTTGCTCAGAAGGAGTGTCCCTGGAGACAAATGCTACATTGGATTCAACAAACCACTCTGTGTATGCTCAGAGATTCATTCTGGGTGATTTGTGCTTTTAGGTTAATAAAAAATGCTTTCTAAGGATTTCTGGTCTGTGGCTTTTGAACATTTGAAGGAAGAACCTTGGCTTGTGACACAGTGTTATATTCAACACATTGCCATATAATAGGAAGAAGTTTGCAGTGATAATTATATATCCACAGCCTGCTTCAGTGAAGTATTAAATAAGACATGAAAAAATCTAGAAGATGAATGGCAAGTTGTAAGTACAGTCATTAATCAATGTATCACAGGTACATATAATTCTATTATATGTATACTAGATAAGATGTACAGTGTAGTAAGCTAAATGATGAAGTAAGCTACCATTAAGCTTTTTCCAACATACCTGTTTGCTTGAACATCCTTGTAAGACCTAGTGGGGAAGAAGGGTGCAATATATTCAGAAAGGTCATAGTCTTTCAACTCAACTATGTTTGATATCAGAACCATTTCTAGACTGGTTTTGGGTGTAGTGTGGTATAGTCAGAATTTAATGTTTTAACACAGGTCCCAAAGCTACCCAGGCTCTGATTTGATGAAGAATTTCAAATATATCATCAACAAATCAATGGTTAAGGCTCAGGTTGGTTCGAAAGATCCATGGTTTTCACATGGACACAATTACACATTGCCAAAGTAGCTCCATTCTGGGTGTGTCTTCTTCCTGCTAACAGTGTTACTCAGACTTTGAATTTGAGCCTTCCTTCTTCACGTATTCAAACATTCTGGGCCACCCTCCACTAACACAACAGTAACAGTCAGTTCTGTAGCCAAATTAGAATTATTACTGTTTTAGTATCATTAGCATTAGTCACTTTGGCTATTGGGTGATATATAAATGAATAAAATGAAATAAAATAAATATTTAGTATTAGTATATTGCACTTATATCCTGCCTTTTTCTTCTTGTGGGAAACCCAAAGTGGTTTTATTTATTTATTTATTTATTTAGAAATTTGTATGCTGCCCCTTGCAACAAGCCTCGGGACGAGTCACAACTATGTGGTTCACATAGTTATCCTCCACTCCATTTTATTCTCACAACAACCACTCTGTGAGATTGTTGGAATCCTTGCACATAGTTGTATGCATGCAAAAGACCTGAGGATTGCACCACTAATCCAGGTATAAGGGAGGGGAACACAGCAAAATATTTCTGGATCCTCCTAGATCCATACACAGAAAGATACCATTTGAGCAATCCCATTACTTGTTCCAAATCAAGCTGAGATAAATACCTTAGAATCCTATTTCTTTCTGGAACTTTGATCTTTCCTCCCATTATGCACCCTAGGTGAAGCCCACCTCACTGTTAAAACTACTTTATTAACCCTGAACTGGCACCTGCACTGTAACTTCAGAAATACTGCCATGTTTTTAGCATGGTTTATTTGACTAAGAGCACTGCTAGGCACAAGGGTCAAAGGCTGGGGCTGCTGTGATAGTCATTGTCATTAAGCAGCTCCAGGAGTCTACTGGAGAGCTAGAATGCTGTGTTGATTAGCTCTGTAAACAGCTGAGTTATCACTTTGTTAAACAAGGAGCATAAAATAATAACCTACTCTGCATGAACAGAAGGGTCTGTATGTATTGCACCGCTATGTGAGATTAGCAGGACAGGTTTACAGTGTCTAGTAAATTCCTCTATACACTTTCATGGAATCAGGCAGACATGCAGACCCATATGAGAACTTCAGGGCTATAATTCAACATTTACTTTTCTCTTCTTTTTAAGATATTTCAGTAGTGTTTTTCATCAGATATAACAAGTAATTAGAGGAGTACAGATAGTTCCTTGGTGATTACATATTGCAATATTGGCCCTAAATGGAACTAGATACTGCCTGAAGGACATTCTTCCATAGAAATTTATGGGTAGACAGAGAATGCCAGCTATTCAGTGTTTCTTGAAACAATTTGATGAAGCAAAATCAGATTTTAAAAGAGATTGGAAGGCCCCGGATCATTTTTATTCCATTACTTAATTTCTTTGTAAAGATGACATATTCCACAGGAATTGATATCCTCATTCTAATGAGAAAGTAAGGTTGATAACCATTCAGTTTAAGGCTTTGGCCTGCTTTGCAGCAAACATCATAAAGGTTATGGCTTCCTTGTTTGAAGCATCCAAATTTTCTCCCACAAAGAAAGCAAGAAAGACAGTTAAAATCTGGATATAACATTGCCATTATTGTAGCCTTACATTCATTGAATACTGTTGATGAAACAATATGCCACATTTCCATCACATTTGGAAATACATGCTCATGTTGACACAGTTACATTTTGGAGTAAGAGATGTGCATATTTGTGGAGTGTCTGCCCTAATTCCCTTCCCAATCAAGCAATCAAGTCATATTTCTAGTCAAGTTCCTTTATTATGCAAACTATAAACAAGTAAGCATTATTTCAGGCTACAGGCATTCCAGGCAAACTTTACATATTATAGAACTTCCTTAGTTTCAGGCAGACCACCAGGAGAGAGTTAGTATAGAACTGATAGATCTACTAAAGTTTGTCCTTCTCAAGTTAAGAAAGCTATCAGGTCTTACTCTCAAAGTGGATCTGTTCACATGATCAGCTTCCTAGCTACAAGTCACTTTGAGTGCCAAGTGACCTTGCAATGTCCCTCTTGTCATCTGATGTCCTCCCTGCTTCATTAGGGCTTGTGTTTCATAGGTTCAGGAAACCCAGCTTATCTGTTGTATGCCAACTGGAACTCCTCTTCTCTGTCCTTACAATTCTTCCTGCTTTCTTGCTCCTTTACCCTTGGCACCTTAGCAGTACCTAGCCAGTGCCTTCCATGCTTTGTATGACTCAGAATCAGTTTTCATGTCTTCTTGGAGCATGTCTGCAGAGGTACTGGACCCAAACCCAACAATATCCTACTGAGAAGTGATGATGTCTATGACTTACTTTAATCAAACCTTTGCAAATGTTTCCTATAGTCTTTAACAGGGCGAGGTGGGTTAATGCCAAATTAGTTTCCAAACTTCATTGATTTTTCACTGATATCCTTTTCTCAGCTAGATTTAGGTCCTTCTGATGTGCCCACTGCTTCATAGATTAATAGTCTAAGTAAACAGGGACAACCCTTTTGTGCTTCATGCAGAAGTGAGTATAATCTGCACAAAAGCACTGTAGTTAATCTGGTGGCCTAAAAATGGACCATTGGATTAGAGTTGATATGTTGGCCTTGATGAAAATGAAACCAGGAAAAAAACATAGATCTTCCTGTTCTAGGTGTAACCTCAGTATAAAGATGCCTTGCCTAAACCACACAATGTATAATCATAGAATCATTGAATAGTAGAGTTGGAAGGGGCCATGAAGGCCATCAGCTCCAACCCCCTGCTGTTGCAAGTTACACCATCCCATTCAGATGGCTGTCCAGTTTCTTTCTGAATGTCCCTAGTGTGGGAGAGCCCTGTTGCAACTGGAATTGATTATTCTGTGTCCTGCAAGAAGACATCTTGACCTTCCTCTTTGTGACAGCCTTTGAGGTACTTATAGAGGGATATCATGTCCCCCCTCAGTCTTCTCTTCTCAAGGCTGAACATGCCCATTTCTCTCAGTCTCTTCTCATGGGGCAGTGTTTCCAAACCCTGGATCATTTTTGTTGTCTTCCTCTGCCTTCTAATTTTCCTGCATTTTTCTTAAATCTTGGTGTCCAGAACTAGATACAGTATTCCAGATGAGGTCTAACTAGCAAGGAGCATAGGGGAACTACTACTTCTCATGATTTGTAAGTAATTCTGTTGTTGTTGTTGTTGTTGTTAGTCGCGAAGTCGAGTCCGACCCATCGCGACCCCATGGACAACATTCCTCCAGGCCCTCCTGTCCTCCACCATCCCCCGGAGTCCACTCAAGCTCACACCAACCGCCTCTGTGACTCCATCCAGCCACCTCATCCTCTGCCGCCCCCTTCTTCTTTTGCCATCTATTGTTCCCAGCATTAGACTCTTCTCCAGGGAGTCCTTCCTTCTCATTAGGTGGCCAAAGTATTTGAGTTTCATCTTCACTATCTGGCCTTCTAAAGAGCAGTCAGGGTTGATCTCCTCTAGGACTGACTGGTTTGATCGCCTTGCGGTCCAAGGGACTCGCAGGAGTCTTCTCCAGCACCACAACTCAAAGGCCTCAATCCTTTTGCGCTCAGCCTTCCTTATTGTCCAGCTTTCACAGCCATACATTGCAACTGGGAAAACCATAGCCTGGACTATACGCACTTTTGTTGGCAGGGTGATGTCTCTGCTTTTTAGTATGCTATCTAGATTTGCCATAGCTTTCCTCCCCAGAAGCAAGCGTCTTTTAATTTCTTGGCTGCAGTCCCCATCTGCGGTGATCTTGGAGCCCAGGAAAATAAAATCTGTCACTACCTCCATTTCTTCCCCATCTATTTGCCAGGAAGTGAGAGGACCAGATGCCATGATCTTAGTTTTCTTAATGTTGAGTTTCAAGCCAACTTTTGCGCTCTCCCCCTTTACCCGCATCAAGAGGCTCTTTAGTTCCTCTTCACTTTCTGCCATGAGAGTGGTATCATCTGCATATCTGAGGTTGTTGATATTTCTCCCAGCAATCTTGATTCCAACTGGTGATTCATCTAGCCCTGCCTTTCTCATGATGTGCTCTGCATATAAGTTAAATAGGCAGGGTGACAGTATACAACCTTGCCGAACTCCTTTCTCAATTTTGAACCAATCAGTGGTTCCGTGTCCGGTTCTCACTGTTGCTTCTTGACCTGCATATAGGTTTCTCAAGAGACAAATAAGATGGTCTGGTACTCCCATCTCTTTAAGAACTTGCCACAATTTGTTGTGATCCACACAATCAAAGGCTTTAGCGTAGTCAATGAAGCAGAAGTAGATCTTTTTCTGGAACTCCCTGGCTTTCTCCAAGATCCAGCGTATGTTGGCAATTTGATCTCTAGTTCCTCTCCCTCTTCGAAATCCTGCCTGTACGTCTGGTAGTTCTCGGTCCACATACTGCTGGAGCCTAGCTTGTAGGATTTTGAGCATCACTTTGCTAGCATGTGAAATGAGTGCAATGGTGCGGTAGTTTGAACATTCTTTGGCATTGCCCTTCTTGGGATCGGAATGTAAACTGACCTTTTCCAATCCTGTGGCCACTGTTGAGTTTTCCAAATTTGCTGGCATATTGAGTGTAGCACTTTAACTGCATTGTCTTTCAGGATTTTGAATAGCTCAGCTGGAATGCTGTCACCTCCACTAGCTTTGTTGTTGCTCAGACTTCCTAAGGCCCATTTCACTTCACATTCCAGGATGTCTGGCTCGAGGTCAGTGACCACCCCATCGTGGTTATCAGGGATGTTAAGCTCTTTCTTGTATAGTTCTTCTGTGTAATCTTGCCACCTCTTCTTAATCTCTTCTGCCTCTGTTAGGTCCCTGCCATTTTGGTCCTTTATCATGCCCATCTTTGCATGAAATGTTCCCTTCATAGCTCTAATTTTCTTGAAGAGATCTCTGGTCCTCCCTATTCTATTGTTTTCTTCTATTTCTTTGCACTGTTCATTTAGGAAGGCATTCTTATCTCTTCTAGCTGTTCTCTGGAATTCTGCATTCAATTGTTTGTATCTTTCTCTTTCTCCCTTGCCTTTTGCTTCCCTTCTTTCCTCAGCTATTTGTAAAGCTTCCTCAGACAGCCATTTTGCTTTCTTGCATTTCTTTTTCTTTTGGATGGTTTTAGTTGCTGCCTCTTGTACAATGTTGCGAACCTCCGTCCATAGTTCTTCAGGCACTCTGTCTATCAGATCTAATTCCTTAAATCTATTTGTCACCTCTACTGTATATTCATCAGGGATATGATTTAGGTCATACCTGAGTGGCCTAGTGCTTTTCCCTACTTTCTTCAACTTAAGCCTAAATTTTGCCACCAGAAGCTCATGATCTGAGCCACAGTCAGCTCCTGGTCTAGTTTTTACTGACTGTATAGAACTTCTCCATCTTTGGCTGCAGAGCACATAGTCAATCTGATTTCTGTGTTGACCGTCTGGTGATGTCCATGTGTAGAGACGTCTCTTGGGTTGTTGGAAAAGAGTGTTTGTTATGACCATCATATTCTCTTGACAAAATTCTACCAGCCTGTGTCCTGCTTCATTTTGTACTCCAAGGCCAAACTTGCCTGTTATTCCGGTTATCTTTTGGTTTACTACTTTAGCATTCCAATCCCCCATGATGATAAGGACATCATTTTTTGGAGTTAATTCTAGCAGGTGTTGTAGGCCTTCATAGAACTGGTCAACTTCAGCCTCTTCAGCACCAGTGGTTGGGGCATAGACTTGGACTATTGTGATGTTGAATGGTTTGCCTTGGATTCGAACTGAGATCATTCTGTCATTTTGGAGATTGTATCCCAGTACTGCTTTCCCTACTCTTTTATTGACTATGAAGGCTACTCCATTTCTTCTGAGGGATTCTTGCCCGCAGTAGTATACCTGATGGTCATCTGAATTAAATTCACCCATTCCTGTCCATTTTAGTTCACTGATTCCTAAGATGTCGATGTTCAGTCTTGTCATCTCTTGTTTGACCACGTCCAGCTTGCCTTGATTCATGGATCTTACATTCCAGGTTCCTATGGAGTAAAGATCTTTGCAGCATCGGACTTTCCTTTCACCTCCAGATACATCGGCAACTGAGTGTCCTTTTGGCTTTGACCCAGTCGCTTCATTCTTTCTGGCGCTACTAGTACTAGCCCTCCGCTCTTCCCCAGTAGCATATTGGACACCTTCCGACCTGAGGGGCTCATCTTCCGGTGTCATATCGTTTTGCCTTTCGGTTTTCATGTCCATGGGGTTTTCATGGCAAAGATACTGGAGTGGGTTGCCATTTCCTTCTCCAGTGGATCACGTTTTGTCAGAGCTCTCTGCTATGACCTGTCCGTCTTGGGTGACCCTGCACGGCATAGCTCATAGCTTCATTGAGCTACGCAAGCCCCTTCGCCACGACAAGTATCCTAAAAGAGCATTTACATTGTTGGCTCATATTTAACCTATTCACAATTACTCCAAGATTCTTTTCTTTTTCAGTTATGTTGAGCCACATATCCCCCATCTTGTATTGATGCATTTGGTTTCTTTCTCCTAGGCGGAGGCCTTATTTATTTATTTAACTGACACATTTGTACTTGTCCTTACTGAATCTTGTTCTGTTGCTTTCAGCCCAGTGTTCAAGTTTATCAAAATCGCCCTGGATCTTCATTCTGTCTTCTATAGTTTTTTGCTATTCCACCCAGTTTTGTATCATCTGCAGATCTGATCATTTTTCCTTATACTTCCTCATCCAAATCATTAATAAAGATGTTGAAGAGCACTGGGCCCAGGACTGAACTCTGTGGAACCCCACTAGTTACCTCCATCCAATTTGAGAAGATGCCATTGCTGAGCACTCTTTGTGTCCAATTTAGCAGCCCATTTTGGATCCACCTAATAGTTTTTCAATCTAGTCCAGGTTTTGCTAATTTGTTTAGCAGAATGTCATGTGGAACTATGTCAAAAGCTTTGCTAAAGTCTAGGTGGATTACATCCACAGTGCTTCCTTTGTTCATTTGGGAGGTTATCCAGCCAAAAACTGAAATTAAATTATTCAGACAGGATTTATTTTTGATAAATCCATGCTGGCTTCTATTAAGCACTGCATTTTCTTCAAGTTGCTTGCAGACTGGTTTTTTTAATAACTTGCTCCAAAATTATTCCAGGGATTGATGTCAGACTAACTGGTCTGTAGTTCCCATGTTCATCTTTTCCCTGCTTTTTGATGACAGGGATAACATTAGCCTTTCTCCAGTCATCTGGCATTTCTCCTGTTTTCCAAGATTCATTCATTTATTTTATTTATTTATTAACAGATTTATATGCCACCCCTTGCCACAAGCCTCGGGGCGGCTCACAAAGATTCATCAAATATAACAGACAGTGATTCTGAGAGTTCCTCTGCTACCTCTTTATTGATTCTGGGGTGGAGTTCATCAGGTCCTGGGGATTTGAAAGTGTTTATTCCATTTAGGTATTCCTTGACCATTTGTCTGTCACTCTTGGGCTGCCATCTCTCACTTCCAGCTTGTACTTCCTCTTGATTGCAGATTTCCTTGTGGGAGAAGACTGAAGCAAAATTGGAATTTAGCACTTCTGCCTTTTCTTGTCATCTGTTATCACTCTGCCATCCACTTTAAGTAGCTGGACACCCTTCTCTTTCTCATGTCTTTTGTTCTAGAAGGCTTTCTTGTTGTTCTTAGCATCCCTTGCTATTCTCAGTGCATTTCCTGCTTTAGCTTTCCTGATGCTGTCCCTGCAATTCCTTGCTATTTGTTTCTATTCTTCTTTTGTGGCCTGGCACTTCCTATATATGTTCTTTTTTTCCTTTCAGGCTGTCAATTAACTTTTTGTGGAGCCACATGGGTTTCCTATATTGTCTTTTACACTTTTTTCTTGATGGAATTGTGCTTGGAGAATCTTCTTTTTCAAGATTTCCCACCCCTCTTGGATTCTTTTTCCCTTAAGGGTGTGTTGCCATGGCACTTGGCTTATCATTTTTCTGAGTTTATTAAAGTTGGCTGTCTTGGAAGTCCAGGATGCCAGTTTGGCCCCAGTTATCCTTTCTCTCCTTTATAATTGAGAATTCAAGTATTGCACAGTCACTTTCCCCCAGTGTTCCCATGGTTGTTATTTTGTGCACAAGGTCATCCCTGTTAGTTAGTATTAAATTGAGGATAGCTGATCCTCTTGTACCTTCCTCTACTTTCTGGTGAAGAAAGATGTCAGCAATGCATGTCAGGAATCTCTTGGAGGGGCCATGCTTGACAGAATTTGTCTCAAAGTATATTTCAGGGAAATTGTTGCTTTTCAAAGTATGCATCCTTGTCATCTTATTGACTGGATGGTCAGTAATAGATTCCAATAACTATGTTTTTAATATTTTTTGCTACCTTTAAATTAAGCCAGATATTTTCAACGGGGCTACTAAGATCCTCTTCTTGTATTTCTCTGCAGATATATGTCTCTTACGTATAGTGCAACTCCATCTCCCTTTTTGTCCTTTCTATTTTTCTTAAACAGGCTGTATCCATCAATGGTAGAGTTCCAGTCATGTGAGTCATCCCACCAAGTTTCAATTATTCCTATAAAATCATAATTGCCCTCATGTACTATGACCTTCAGTTCATGTTGTTTGTTTCCCATACTCTGGGCACTGGTGCAGAGACATCGAAGTTCATTCTTGCTGTGCCCTGTTTTTCTTCCTACATTTTTTGGGAGACTGGTGTTGGGCCCTGCTTGAGGTTTTTTCTCTGTTGAAATATGCAAGGCTTTGTCCGGTGATGGTGTGCCATGCTGCAGATCTCCCTCCCCTATAAGTTTCAGTTTAAAGCCCTCCTAGTGAACTTTTTCATGTAGTGGCCAAACATGCGCTTCCCATTCTTTGTGAGGTGCAACCCATCATTTGCCAATAGTCCATCTTCTAGGAACCTTAGCTTGTGGTCCCAGAATCCAAATCTCTCATTACAGCACCACCATCTTAGCCAGTCATTCACTTGAAGGATTTTTCTTTCCCTAACAGTTCCTCTTCTAGTAGGATTGAGGAGAAGACTATCTGGGCTCCAATGTTTTTGATTTTCCTCCTGAGAGCTTCGAAGTCTGATGTTATTTCAGCAAAGCTTCTAATGGCAGTGTTGTTAGTTCCCATGTGGAAGAGAATGAAGGGGGTTGTATGAGTTGTGTTTGTCAGTGGGTTGTAAGAGTTGTGTGGGATGGGAGGGGGGTGGGTGGAGTGGAAGAGAGAAGATGGGTTCGCCCGTCCCATCAGCGGCGGCGACGCTCAGTATTGAAGCGACGGCGGGATTGTTGGTACCGCTGGGGTTGTTGTCTGCGCCGTTGTTGCTGCTGCGGACAGAATGGAGGCTGTCGTTGTGGTGGGAAATTTTGTCGGTATTGTTGCCGAGGCCAGGTCCACTTATGTCGGGCGGGTGGTTGAAGTTCCATGCGACGGGCAGCTACTCGGGACTCATGGAGGCGCTTGAGTTTGCGGTCTGTAGCCGAATTGAACAAGCCGAATCCGTCAAACGGCATGTCCTCTATCCTCCGTTTGGTCTCCTCGGGGAAGTTAGAGTTTCGCAACCAGGCATGCCGACGAAGAGACACCACTCCCATGAGCGCCCTGGAGTCGGTGTCGACATGGTGGCGCGCGGTGGACAGTTGCTGGATGGCCACATTCATCGCTTCCTTAATCAGCAACTGTGCCACCTCGGATTGATCATGCGGTAAGGCGGTGAGGGCGGTCTTCAGCCGGTCCATAAGAAAATATTGGTACCGGGCCAGGGTAGCCTCATAATTGGAAATGCGGATACCCAGGCCCGATGTGGCATAGACCTTCCTGGCCGCGGCATTGATGTTGCGCCCCTCCTTGTCCCGTGGCGTGGTGTGCCCACGGGCCTCCTGCCCTGGGAGGACTCCACCATGATGGAATTCGGCCGGGGATGGCGTAGGAGGTAGGGAATGTCCTCCTCCCGGACCCGATACATGCCCTCAAACCGGCACATGGTAGGTTGAGGTTGGTTGGGGAGATCCCAGGGCAGAGTCATAGCCTGCTTGAGCATCGTGATCAGGGGGAGCACAACGTTGGTGGAACGCTCACCCCGTACGACGTCGTAGATCTTGTCAGTGCTGGGGCCCGGACGTTGGAGGGCATCAATGTCCAAGGCATGGACCAGGCGTGACATCAGCTCTCCAAAGGACGAGTACGATTCGTCTGGAGACGCTGGGCCCTGTGCTGTAACTGCTGCATCCGGGAAGGTCGAATCCTGGTCGGAGACCTCCGACTCCGAGAAGTAGCATGGTGGTTCGGAGGAGGAGGAGGCTGCGGGGGACCTCGAAACCGTGCTCTCCCTCGCTGGGCTCGGTACTGAGCGTCTCAGATCCAACGAGTGGCGCGGCCGATCCCTAGAGCACGGGGGCTGCTGGGCCCGTGAAGCAGCGTGGTACAGGTACCAATCGGGCCTGGAGTACCACTCGGGAGAACATCTGTCTGACGAGCCACTCCAACGGCCGTGGGGAGAGATTTGGGTCCCCGCATCGCGACCCACAGGCATGGGGGTCGGTGATCTCGGCCGAGGAGGGGAGTCAAGGATCTCCCCATCCGAGCTCGGTTCGCAGCCAGGTACCGGGATCGGTTCCGAAGGTGGTAAGCGGCGTGGCGAAGCCGGAGGAGTGACCCACATCGCCTCTTGAAGGGCCGGTCCCGGAGGCGTCGGTACCACGATTGCAGAAGGCACAGACGAACAGAAGAGGTCAAATCCCTGTGCCTGGTCTTATCCTGGGATTTAGCCTTCTTCTGCTTGTCGGGCTTATCCCGCTTAGACTTCTTATGAGCGGTGGAAGGCTCAGCGTGCTTACGCTTCTCCGCTTTCTTTGCAGGAGGCGGTGCCGGCATAGCAGTTTCATCGGCAGGAGCACGTGGTGGGACTGACGGAGCGGCCGAGGCAGAAGAGGCCGAGCATTGCGTCGTAGTCGCAGCCGCTGCTGGACGAGAAGTTATGGGATCGGTCTGAAGAAGCGCCCGATCCCAGAGAAGCCTCCTCAAGCGGTTCTCCTGATTTTTCCTCGCTTGTTTAGAAAAAGCGAGGCAGTGGGAACACTTATCGACACGGTGTCCCTCACCAAGACAAAGGAGGCAAAGATCATGCGGGTCGGTTGGAGACATTTTCAACCCGCATTCCGAACATTTTCGGAAAGCTGCCGCCCGCTGAGCCATCGTGCTCGAGAAAGGAGAAACAGAAGAATAGAAGATAGAAAAGTGGGTAAGTATATATTTTTGGTTTGTTTTTTTTTTGGAAGGGAGTGTAAAGTGAGGGGAAAAAAGTGAAACGCTAAGAAAAGAAGAACAAGTGCAAACAGTGAAATATTTAAACTGTGAAATAGAGAGAGGGAATAAAACTTGGAGAAAAACACTGGAAACAAGTCAAAGCGATAGCGAAAGACGGCACTACGGCACGACGAACGGCGGTCGCAGAGACTGGCAAAATGGCGGACACTCCACTCTATTTATAGGCGATAGGGGAGGGGGAGTGGAGCGTTCCCGCCAGAATCCGTTAACTTTCAATCATTCTGGCTACAGGCACCACGCAGGCGCAGTACCCACATGTGTGACTGCACAGATGGCCACTCGAAGAACATCAGTTACAGGTAAGCAACCTGCCCTTATGTCTTGGTACCAGGGAGACAGCATTCTTGGCAATTTTCCAGGTCATTGGGACATAAATATTTTTCCATCCCCCACAAGAGGGAATCTTGCACAAGTAGCACTCTTTTCCTTTGGTTGTTGCGAACTATGGTATCACTTTTCTTTCTTGATTGGCCTTTTGTCTCTTTTTTTCAGAGTTACAGTGTGTTGTGAGAAACCCACTGATAGATAGAAAAAAACTTTATTATGCTCAAAGACCAGCTCCATTCAATAAATAAAATAGATTTTTAAAGAAGAAAAAGAAGAAAATACATTGAAGGCTATCTGTCATAAAACCCCAGCCAGATTAATAAATACTTCAACATACTATACTACCACCATAGTTCATATCAGTCATCTTTTTTTTAAAAAAATATAAATACAACACATCACAACAATAATAATATAACAACATAATATAACATTTGCTTGTAGGACTACACCTATATATTTGAATTGGGAAAACTGCTCGATCTTGTGCTGATTTATTATCAAGTTTTTAGTCTTTTTGCAAAGGTCATGATTTTCGTTTTTTGATAGTTAATTGTCAGCATTTCTTCCTAGCAATGTTCACTCAGTTTCCACAGTGCTCTTGTGAGACCAATTGGAATCCTTGAAATAATAGCTGCATCATCTGCATATAGTAATATAGTTATATGCCTCCCTGTGATTTGGGGGTGAGGGGGTGAAGATCAATGTGGTTTAGCTGGTCAACCAGTGAGTTAATATAAAAGTTGAACAAGAGTGGGGCAAGAATGCAGCCTTGTTTGACCTCTTTTTGTGTTGGAATAGCATTTGTAAGGTGACCATGTGCACTGCATCTGACCTTGAGGGAGGTGCCTCTATATAGAGTCTGAATAAGTAGGAGCAGGTGCCTATCAATGTTGGAGACTTCTAATTTTTTCCATCGTTTGATCCTTGAGATGGAATCGAAAGCTGCCTTGAGGTCTAAAAAGTCTGACTTTGCTTGAGATGTATTTCTCAATGAATGCTATAGCACCAAGCACTGATCTATAGTAGAGCGACCCTCCCTGAAGTTGGCCTGCTCCTCCGCCAATATCATGTTCTGTTCCAGTCAATCTTTGAGCTTCGCATGTAGGTGCCTAGCATATAGTTTACCGATAATGCTTAATAGACTGATAGGACTATAATTTGCAGGGTCACCTCTCTTTCCCTTCTTGAATATGGGGATAATGATGGCAGAGCCCCAATCTGCAGGAATCTGCTCAGTCATGTCAATATAAGAGAATAATGACACTGGAACTGGAGCCCACCATTCTAAGTTGTTTTTGACCACCTCTGAAAGAATCAGGTCTTCTCCTGGGGCTTTGCCCATTTTCATCTGGGCACCTAGTTCATAAATTTCTGAAATCAGGACCAGGGGGCAAGGCAGAACACCTTCAAACACAGTATTACGGGTCGCATGGGCAGCATCAAGATCTTTGTATAGTTCATGGATCCGAAGTTCATGCATCTCCCAAACCTTCGGGTGGATATAGCAGTCTGGCATTGTTGGATCACAAGTTGGTGAGATCTTTATCAACTGGCAGAACATGGATGAATCCTTGGGTTTGGCTGCTTGAATTAATTTCACAGAGTTCTTCTTCCAAGCCCCTTTTTTCTTTCATATCAATAGCTGTTTGTTTAAGGAGATCTTGAGCCACTTTCATATCAGAGCTGTGTGTGTACTGTTGATAAGTGTTCTGTAGGACTTTCTTTGCTTGAACATTTTCTCTATCAAACCAGGGCTTCGAGGCGGGGTGGTGCCATTGCTGAGGCATCCTTACTCTCCGAGTGGAAGCTTGTTTCAATTCTTGGGCTAGCTCCGAATATAATTCCACTGGGCTGGTTGTTTGGGTGTTGGACATTAGAGATGCCCTGATGTTTTGCATGCTGTCTGATGCAAGCAAATCCTGTGATTCCATTCCCATTCTTGGAGTCCATTTGATACAGCAATATGCTTCCCCCTCTGGGAGCATCATCGGAATGTATCAAGTGGTACTTCGTAGGTAGGGGTGCAGGGTTTTCCAAGTCAATGAGACTGCAAGATGATCACTGTAAAGTTTTGGGGTGACATACATGTCCTCTAAAAGAGGAATCAAGCTTGTTGAAGCAATGAGGTAATCTATTTGGCTCATTTTGGTTCCTGCCAGGTAAGTAAATTCCGCTGGGTGGTCTTTTCCAAACACACCATTAAGAATGGGCAGGTTAAGCCTTGTAGTCAGTTGATGTAGTAAGAGCCCAGAATAGTTAGATTTTATGTCTTTAGATTTCCTAATAAGAGGAGGCCCATTCAGGCTAGGTTTAGGGGGGCTGAGCTTTTTGCTGAGAGTATAAGGCATGATCACTTAGATCCATCCTGGTGTTAAAGTCCCCTCCCATGATCAGATATGCAGTGGGGTAAGATTGGAGCTTCTCTGCTACGTATGTTTCCCCAGTTGCCCCAGTCTGTGGTTTCTTCTGTGGACAAAGACAGGTGTTTATTATCAGCAGGTCCTATCTAGCAAAATGAACAAGGACAGTCATTGCATGCTGTTTTGGCTCTTGCCTCTTGGCAAAGCAGCAGAGGGAGAGGCTGGGAGAGAGTGCTGAGGGTGGCCAGGGGTCTGGCAAAGTCAAGATAGGAGCTGGGCAGAGGAGTGGGGGGCAGGAGCAGCAGAGAGGAAGGGAGGCGGGGCCAGAGAGGCCAGGAGGAAGCAGAGGGGCAGGGCCAGTGGCCTGTGAGGCTTATAAGGCCACACTCAGCCATTGGCAGTGCCAACGGATGCAGCGCCAACAGCAACACATTAAGGGAAATTTAACAATGGCGTCATTCCTTGTCTGCATCCCTTAGCTGTGGCCTGGGCAGCGCAGGGTACTCCCTTCCCTGGGAGCAGTTGTTGGTTTTTTTATGTCCTTGTGTGTGTGTGTGTGTGTGTGTGTGTGTTTTTTTTTTTTCCTCTGGGAGAACTGGGCGAGTGAAGAGTAGCACAGGACAGACAAGGTGGGGGAACAAGGTAGGGCCTCTGAGGGGTTCCCAATGGCAGGCCAGGAGATGGCCTTGGTGGGAATCACAGGTGTTGCTGTCTGCTGCGAAAGCTGTAACATGTTTGTCCTTCTTCCTCGGGGAGGCAGGGATACACTTGCCCTCAATGCAAGCTTGTGATGCTCCTAGAGGAGGAAGTGAGGAGTCTGAGGGCTGAGAAGAGCTCTCCAGCCCCTCCACCCCTGTAGCAGTACCCCTCCAGACAGAGGGTTGAGGGAGGGACCATGGGAGGAATGGCTGGGGAGACATGGAGGCATGTCAGCCACAGGAGTAGGCGGCCAGCACAGCCTCCTCCTTTTCTTGGAGCCAATCTGGAGCTGGGGAACAGGTTCTTTCCACTTGGGGAGGCTGAGGCTTATGAGGACTTGGAGGACAAGCAAGACCCCCAGCCTGGGACCACATGTGGCAAGGGAGCTGCTGCAGGAGAGGTGAGGGCCAGGGCACAGGGCCTACCACCACCGCTTCTGGTGATCCATGTGGGCACAAATGACATAGCCAGGCAGGGTGTGGCGGGATCACCAGGGACTTTTCGGCCTTGGGGAAGTAACTCAGGGACCCAAAGGCCCAAGTGGCCTTTTCATTTATCTTATCAGCCCAGGGATTTGGGCCAGGCAGGGAAAGGAGGGTTGCGAGGTGAACAACTGGCTTAGGGTGTGGTGCCATAAGGAATGCTTTGGGTTCCTTGACCATGGCACCTGGTTTCTTGCCAATGGACTTCTGGCAAGGGACTGGTTGCACCTCACAAGGATGGGGAAAAGTTCCTTCGGAAATGCTCTAGTGAGCTTTTCCAGAAAGACTTTAAACTGAGCCGGGGGCAGGGGGGGAGCGTTCAGGCCCCTGAGAAACTTGTCCACACTGGACAAGTGAGGGGAGAGGATCAGGGATCTGGGACCATGGTGTTAGAGGTACTGCAGGGGCTGACAGGACTCCTACAAAAAGGATGCTGGTATCAGGAAAGATTGGAGGAAGGAGGAGGCTGTGGGAAGGAGTTGAGTAATAATACTAGTTGAGCTAGTAGCATGAGTAATAAGCAGGAAGAGCTTGAAGCTCTCCTGGAAATAGGAGGGTATGACCTGGAGGGAATCATGGAAACTTGGTGGGATGAAAGGCAAGACTGGAATGTAAACATAGAGGGGTATCATCTATTTAGAAAGGACAGAAAGGGAAAGAGGGGTGGGGGAGTAGCTTTATATGTCAGGGAAGGGATAGGATGCAGTGAGATAGAATGCAGCACAGATGGGGATCTGGTATAGGCAGACTGGGTGAACCTAAGGGGTTTTGACAGGGAGAGGGACCTGACAGTGGCAGTATGTTACCGCCCTCCAGGTCACCTTGAGATCCTGGATGATGTACTGACAGACCAGATTCTACGATTTCAGCAAGGCCTTTGACAAAGTGCCCTATGATATCCTGGTGGAGAAACTGAGGAGTTTTGGGATATACCAAAGCACTTTCCAGTGGATTAGGGCATGGCTGACTGACCGAAAGCAGAAGGTAACCATTAGTGGGGAATCATCGGGATGGCGGCCAGTGAAAAGCGAGGTCCCCCAGGGATCTGTCCTGGAGCCGATCCTGTTTAATCTTTTCATTAATGACATGGAAGAAGGGGTGAACAGTCTGCTCATCAAATTCACAGACAACACTAAAACTGGAGCAGTGGCCACAACTGAGGAGCAGGTACTCCAGATCCAAAAGGATCTGGACAGTCTATGGAAGTGGGCCCAAGACAACAGGATGGCATTCAATGTGAATAATTGCAAGGTCTTGCACTTGGGGCATAGGAATAGGTGTCATAAGTACAGGTTAGGGGACAAGTGTCTGGAGAGCAGCACTTGTGAAAGGGACCTCAGGGTACTGGTTGACTTGGTTGCACAGCCAGAAGTGTGGCTTCTAGATCAAGAGAGGTATTACTACCACTCTATACGACTCTTGTGCACCCGCAACTGGAGTTTTGTGCTCGGTTTTGGGCCCCTCATTACAGAAAGGATATAGCCAGGTTAGAGTCAGTGCAGCGTAGGGCCACAAGGATGGTGGCTGGTTTGCAGGGGATGCCGTATGAGGCAAGACTGAGGGAACTGTGTCTCTTCAGCCTGGAGAAGAGGAGACTCAGAGGTGATATGTTGGCGACATACAGGTATATGAGGGGATGTCACATGGAGATGGGTAGAGACCTGTTCTCCCCTGCAGAGGAAGGCAGGACACGCTCCAATGGAGCAAAGCTCAGGGAGCCAAGGTTCCATTTGGATGCCAGGAAGCACTTCCAAGAGTTAGGACCCCAAGGGTGTGGAATGGGCTTCCACGAGAGGTCGTTGAGGCCCCATCAGTGTGGGTGTTCAAGGATAGGCTGGACATGCAGATGGTGGGCATGTCATGAGCGGAGCCGGCTGGTGCTGGAGGTCAGACTAGATGGCCTGGGAGGCCCCTTCTGACTCGCTCTGTTTCTATGTTTCTAGGATATCTCGGAGGAGGGACACAGTAATTATGGGAGAGTTCAATCTCCTGGATATTAGCTGGGAGGCTCACTCAGCGGTGACAGCAAGGTCATGTAACTTCCTAAATGCTATAGAGGGAGGGATTTTCATGCAGAGGGTTTGAGAGGCGATGGGGGGGGCATCCTTGATTTGGTCTTGGCCAACAGGGAGGAGCTGATAGATGAGGTACAGATTAGGGGAGCTGTGAATGAGAGTGATCACTCCATCCTTTGCTTTGAAATCAGGGGACTGGGGATGTGCAGCAGGTCAAGCACTAGAAGCTGGGACTTCAAGAGGGCCAACTTTGGCCAACTGAAGGCCAGACTGGGGGAAGTCTCCTAGGATAGCTTACTGGAAGGCAAGCAAGTTGAGGAGGGGTGGATGGCACTCAAAAGGGAGGTTTTGGAGGCACAAGGCTCGACGATACCTCTAGTTAGAAAGGTGGATAGGTAAAGGAGAGTGCTGCCATGCATGCAAAAGGAGGTGGTTAGAGGGATTAGATGAAAAAGGAACTTCCGTAGGAAATGGGCACTGGGGCAAACAGACAAAAGGGTATACTGGGAGAATACTAAAGGATGCTAAATGACTATTTTGCCTCTGTTTTCTCCCCAGAGTAGGACAGAGGAGTTCCACATGGGAGATTAGATGAGCAGCTCTGTCTAAAAACTCTTTGTTTTCTTTTACTATCTGGAGAGTGGACACTCACTGCTCCAGTGCTCTGTGTACTGGTTGTATATGTCAGGGTCAACAAATCATGGATGCAGTAAAGGAACAAGGGATGGCAATGGAGGCACTAGTCCTTTACACAATTTGCTCCAGATATTTTCCATATGTGTTAAGAATGTGTTTTGTATTCCCCATCTTATGTTAGTTTCATGTACTGGGAAAGGGATTCTATACAATCCAGCTTCCTGTCTTAGTTAAAATTGTTAAAGTATGCAGAAGGAATCATGATGGTTGTTTACTCTTGTCAATTGTCTAAGATTCTTTTTGCCCCCACTCTCTCAAACCATATTAAGTTTTGAGATATTCTTTAAATTTCTTTTAGTTGTCTGATTAGGGGGATATCATGTTGTTTTAATAAATCTATTAACTTAATTTTTACTTACCTCAAAATAGTTCAAATCCCTGTAGATTAGCAAATAGCCACCTTAGTATTTATAGGAAGATTAACAGTCTGAAATTCAGATTTGTTATGAGTATTATTATTTTGTTAAATATCTCAAATTCTTTAATTGTTTCATTTTCAAATTTTTCAAATTTTGTTATTGTCAGAACAATATTGTCAACAACAACAATGACAAAACCTTTTATTCTGGTAAGAACAATTTATGTGGATTGCTTCTGATATGTGTCCAGCATTGAATCATAGAACAGTAGAATTGGAATAAGCCAAAAAGCTGTCAGGTCTAACTCCCTGCTATTGCAGGACACTCAGTTACACTATCCCACTCAGATGGCTGTACAGTTTCTTTTGACTATCTCTAGTGTGGGAGAGTCTACAACTTCCCCAGGTAATGTCGTGCATGAAGCCACGACAGAGACTGCAACTCGCGAGGAAGACTTGATCTTGACAGCCGGAGTTCAAGAGGCCTCTCACCACAACTCAACATAAATGCAGCCCAGCCAGTTGCTGAAAGCCTCTCTAATCTACAACCCATTGAACAGATGCCTAGCCCTTTAAGTCAGCCAGAGAACCACGGGAAGGAGGAAGCTGCGAGTTCTACCAAGGAAGAGATAGAACAGGGTGCCTCCTCCTCCTCTGATGCGGAGCTGACAGGACCGGAAGCTGAAGGCATTATGGGATTTGTGGATTTCAAAGAGGCTCAGAACAGGAGGGTTTTAAGGAGTTTTGAACACAAAACGAGGAGGGAAAAGAGAAGAAGGGAGGAGCGAGCTATGGGGGGAGATATGACATGGGGGGGAGACTTTCTCCATTCAGAGGCAAACATCTGTTCATCAAAGACTTTCGTTAAGGAGCTCATCTATAGAATTGTAAATCTTGTAGATAACTAGCAATAAATAGATTTAGTTTTATTGCTCTTGCAAGTGTAGTTAATTACAACCAGAGCAACCGGGCCTCCGGCCCTTGACAGGTAACATGTTTCATTGCCATACTGCTCCGACTGTCAGGAAATTCTTCCAGGTTTCTAATTTAAATTTGGTTTCTTTTAACTTAAGTTAGTTATTCCGTGTTCTGCACTCTGGAATGAACGCGAAAAGATGTTGTCATTCCTCTTTGTGACAGCCTTTCAGGAACTTGTAGAGTATTATCGTATCTTCCCTCAGTCTTCTCTTCCTGAGGCTGAACATTTATTTATTTATTTAGAATTTTTGTATGCCGTCCCATTCGCATAAGCCTCGGGACAGCTTCCATACAATAAATAAACAACCGTACAAATAGTACACATCAAATCCAGATTCACCCTGGCTGCAAAATTAAAACCTATAGATAATATTAAAAGTTGTTAAAATATTGTTTGAATAAAAAGGTCTTGGCCTGGCACCAAAAAACAAATAACAACGGCGCCAGGCAGACCACTCTGGGGAGCACATTCCATAGGTGGGGTACCACCACAGAGAAAGCCCTCCTCCAGGTACTTAGCCTCCTAATATCTTTCACAGAGGGTTCCTGGAGGAGGGCCTCTGCTGCCAATCTCAGGGGGTGGGAGGGCAAATATGGAAGAAGGCATTCCTTTAGGTATCCAGGTCCCAAGCCGTTAAGGGCTTTATACGTGATAACCAGCACCTTGAATTGAGCCTGGACTTCAATGGGGAGCCAGTGAAGCTGGTAGAGGACTGGGATTATGTGAGAATAATGCCCAGTCCCTGTCAGCAACCTGGCTGCTCTGTTTTGCACCATCTGAAGTATCGGGACTGTCTTCAAGGGCAGCACCATGTAGAGCATGTTACAAAAATCCAATCGGGAAGGATTGTGCATGTGTCACTGTCGCTAGGCAATCATCCTCCAGGTAGGGACGCAGCTGATGGATTAACCAAAGTTGAAGGGAAACGCTCCTCGCCACCGCAGTCACTTGAGCTTCCAAAGACAGCTCTGGGTTGAGAAGCGCTCCCAAGCTGTGGACCCTGTCCTTTGGAGGAGTGCAACCCCATTCAGGACAAGGTCCAAGTCACCTACCCAGGAGCCTGAACCACCCACCAATAGGACCTCCGTCTTGTCTGGATTGAGTTTCAGTTTATTGGCTCTCATCCAGCCCATTACCTCGGCCAGGCACCGGTTCAGTACAGCCACTGCCTCACCTGGATTGGTTGAAAAAGAGAGGCAGAGCTGGGTATCATCAGCATACTGATGACTCCGCAGCCCACACCTCCTGATGACCTCTCCCAGCGGTTTCATGTAGATGTTGAATAGCAAGGGGGACAAAATGGATCCCTGAGGAACTCCATGGCCTAGCTGCCATGGCGCAGAGCTAAAGTCCCCCAGCACCACCTTATGGAATCGGCCATTGAGGTAGGAGCGGAACCACTGCCAAGCAGTGCCTTATCAACCGGAAACTCCCCCAGAGCCTTCAGGAATCCATCCGGATCCATCCAGCTCCGAGGGTGGACCAACACAATAGGGTTTACACCCTTACAGAGGGAAAGGCCAGCATTGAGCTCAAACCTCATGAGGAAGTGATCTGACCATGACAGGGGAGTCAGACACAAATTCCTCACCCTCAGATCACCCTCATCCTGCCCCATCAAGAAAACTAGGCCCAGTGTGTGTCCACGTTCATGGATCAGGCCTATGACATGTTGAGAAAGCCCCATGGCTGTCATGGAGGCCATGAAGTCCTGAGCCGCCTCAGTCAGAACAGTCTCGGCATGGAGATTGAAGTCCCCCAGGACCAACATCCTGGGGGTCTTCAACACCAGGTCCGAGACGATCTGCATCAGCTCAGGCAGGGAGTCTGATGGGCAGAAGGGTGCTCGGTACACCAGCAGAATCCCCAATTGGGTGTCTCGGTCACCCAATATCAGATAGAGACACTCTAGACCCAGTCTTGAAGAACAGGAAGCCCCGCAAGGGAGATAAAAGCTTGATAAATTAAAGCAACCCCCCCTCCCTTCCCCTCTGGGCGTGGCTGGTGCTGGACCAGATACCCAAGTGAGCACAATAGAGAGAGGGACACATCTCCCCCCTCTCCCACCCAAGTCTCTGTTATGCAAGCCAGGTCAGCCCCCTCATCCACAATTTGGTCATGGATGAGGGATGTCTTGTTGTGGACTGACCTGGCATTAAGCAACAGCACCATCAGGCCCGAGGGGCAGTTGATAAGCATACCTGGAACCTTCCGGCTGGAGGAATAACCAGAAGGGGGAACAGGTGTCAACCATCTGTCCCTCCTTCTTCTATGCTGACACATTATGGCAATGCCATAATGACCATTGCCAAAGACCACCCCAATGGTAGTGCCCACGTGCTCCCCAGGCAACCTCATGGTAGCAGCCAAGTGTGAATCCATTGAAACAATCTAAGTTAAAATACAATTTAAAATACAATAAAACCATAAAACCCTCCAACCACCCAATTACAAAAATCCACCCGCACAGAGTGTATGGCCAGCCCAGCCCCTGCACGGCCCCAAACGGTGTCAACGCCCTTAGGCCACTGGCCTCAGCCACGGCCAGCGAGTTAAGCTGGCGTCCCCTCCCCACATCCCACCCTCAATCCGGCGCAGCTGCCACCCATGCCGGCAGGGGAGGGGGGCAAGGGCGGCCGCGGAGAAACTCGCTGGTGCCGATGGAGGGCCCGCAGGCCAGCAGCAGCATCCCCCAGTCCCGGTCCTGTGGTGGCCGCCATCCGTCCGTTGGGCAGTGTCAGTGGGCGGGGTGGGGCGGCCTCGGCGTCTGTGGGCGGTGGCAGAGGTGGAA
The DNA here is from genome assembly GCA_023646645.1 of Varanus salvator macromaculatus. Lineage (NCBI taxonomy): Eukaryota > Metazoa > Chordata > Lepidosauria > Squamata > Varanidae > Varanus > Varanus salvator. The sequence goes on along the minus strand of JAIXND010000754.1, from coordinate 13,127,801 downwards.
GGAGGCCCAGTCCAGTCCCGGCTCTGAGACTGAAAGCTGAAACATGTCCAGCTTTCTCAGTCTTTTCTCATAGGGTTTTGCCTCCAGTTCCTGAATTATCCTCGTTGCCTGACTCTGCACCCTTTCTAGCTTTTCTGCATCTTTCCAGTTCTGGGTACCTCTAACTTAGGTGCCCAGAACTGGACACAGTACTCCAATAAAGGTTTGACTAGTGCTGAGTACAGGGGAACTGGTACTTCATGTGTTTTGGAAGAGATACTTCTCTTAATGTAATCCAAAATAGTGTTTGCCCTTTTTGCAGCCGCATCACACTGTTAGCTCATATTTAGTTTGTGATCTGTAGCATCCCCAGGATCCTTCTCATTTGCAGTATTGTTCAGCCAAGTATTCCCCAACTTGATAAGAATAAATACTATGCTTGATGTTAGCCAAAAAGTCACATTCCTGAGAAAACCATGTTGGCTTCTAGTGATTACTACATCCAAGGTGTTTGCAGACTATTTGTTTTATAATTTGCTCTAGAATTTTCCCAGTGATTGATGTCAGATTAACCGGTCTATAGTACACAGGTTATTCTCCCCCACCCCCTTATAGAAAGGGACAACATTAGTCCTTCTTCAGTCATCTGCCACTTCTCCTGTCCTCCATGAATTCTCAAAGATGATAGATAGCAGTTTTGAGACTTTTATGATTCTGGGATGAAGTTCACTGGGCCCTGGAGATGTGAACTCATTTAGCCCAATCAGAAGATCCTTGACCATTTGCCTGTCAATCTTGCCATCCTCCCCGTCAGTTTGTATTACATCTTCATCAGGAGGGTTGTAGTTCTTCTTTTGGGAGAAGCCTGAGGAAAAGTAGGAGTTGAGTTCTGCCTTTGTTATCTATTAGCAGCAGCTGAACTCCCTTCTCTTTCATCTGTTTTGTTTTGGACATATTTGAAGAAGGCTTTTTTTTTTTAAGCTCACCTCACTAGCCTCAGTTCATTCATCACTTTAGCCTTGCTGATGTAATCCCTGCAGTTCCTCATTACTTGCTTATATTCTTCCTTTGTAGTCTGGCCTTTCTTCCACCTCCTATACATGTCCATTTTTGTTCTCAGATTATCTTTTATTATCTATTTTTTTTAATCCAGGGTTCATGCCTGGCTACATTTAGTTTTAGCTTCCTTTATTATTGAGAATTCAAGTAAGGCGTGGTCACTTTCCCCCAGGGTTCCCATAGCTGTCACTTGGTCCACTATGTCTTCCCTGCTGGTTAGGATCAGTCTGAGTAAAGCCATACCTCTTGTTCCTACTTCTACTTTGTGCTGGAGGAAGCTATCAGCAACACATGTTAGGAGTCTCTTAGAGGGGCCATGTTTGGCAGAGGTTGTCTCCCAACAGATATTAGGGAAGCTGAAGTCCCCCATAATGACAACATCATGCCTCTGTGAAATACTGGCAATTTATTTTTCAAAAGTTTCATCTTTTTTCTGACCTTGGTTGGATGGATGATAATAGACTCAAACTCCTATGCTCCTATTATTCCTTTTCCTGTTTATATTAATCCAAATACACTTTGTAGGATTACTGCTTTCTTCTGCCTCTATTTCTTCACAGATGTATGTATCTCTAACAGAAAGTGCAGCACTGCCTCTTTTTCTGTTTGAACAGGTTATATCCTGCAATTTTTGAATTCCATTCATGAGAGTCATCCCACCATGTTTCAGTTATGCCTATCAGGTCATATTTGTCCTTGTGCACTAAGAGTTCAAGTTCATGTTGTTTGTTTCTCATACTTTGGGCATTGCTGTATAGACATCTAAGGTCACATAAATTCTTCCCTGGCTTTTTTCCTGCATTTTTGGGAGTCTAGTGTTAGGGCTGGCTAGAGTCTCTTTCATTGCTGCAGTCCTTTGTCAGCTGATGTTGCACCCAGATGTACACTTCCCTCCCCTGTAGAATTCAGTTTAAAGCCCTCCTAATAAACTTCTTCATACTGTGGCCAAGTACATCTTTTTCTTTCTTTGTAAAGGGCAATCCATCGTTTGCTGGCAGTCCGTCTCCCAGGAAGCTTAGCCTGTGGTTCCGGAATCCAAACCTCTCATGTTTGCACCACCATTGTAGCCAGGAATTCATGTGGAGTATTCTCTCCCCCTCCCCGCCCCCACCCCCAACTTTTTCTTTTCCATGAACTGGAAGGATTAAGAAGAAAACTATCTTGGCCCCAGAGTTCTTAATTTTTCTCCCTAAGGTTTCATAGCCTGATGTAATTTCCTGAAAGCTCCTGTTGACAGTGTTGTTAGTTCTCCCATGAATGGAAAAGAAGGAATGTGTTGTGTCCGTGGTTTGTATGAGCATTGATAGTCTGCTAGTTATATCACTGATCTTCACTTCAGGGAGACAGCACACTTGACAATTCCAAGGATCTTCCTGACATGTGTGTCTTTCTATCTCGCACAACGGGGAATCTCTGAGAACTATCACTCTTCTCTGATTGCCATTGCAAACTTTGGTATCCTTTTCCTTACTTGATTGACCTCATGTCTCTTTTTCAGCCTTACTCAGTGTGTCATGTAGTTCCTCATAGCAGCTTTCTCACCAGTCTCTTCCTCAAGTAGCATAAGGTACTTTAAGAGTTCCACTGCTTCCATGGGTGCAGAACATCTTCTAGTTCTTTTCTCACCCTTTTCCAGGGAGTTTTCTCATTTTCTCAGTCATCAGAGAACTTTTCTTCTTCTGTCTCAGTCTGTTGATGCACGTTTTGCTTCTGTGCTACTCTTAGCCGTTGCAGCTCCACTTCTGTCTACAAATTCTGTCTAAAATCTTTTTTTAAAATTCTGTTGAGGGTGGTCACTCTGTTCTAGTGCTCTCACCTTTTCTTCTAGCAAGGCTACAAGCTTACACTTGTTGCATGTGTAGGCCATGTTGCTCTCAGGTAAGAAAACAAACATTGCACAGATGTTGCAAGTCACCACCACTGTGGAGTCTTCTCAGTCTATTCTTCATGCTCCTTTTGTGAATCTGTCTTGGTGGGCTATTGTGACAACCAGTGCTTTCTCCTATCTACACTAAAGATTAACAGCACAGACATACAGGTAACTGGGATTATGTCACAAGAAGAAAACAAATGGGTGAGAGGAACTAAAAAGAAAAAGGAGGGGGGAGAAATGTTAGGGAACTCCCCTTTGACCTTTGCTACTGAACTCCTGTTTGCTAACTCCCTGGGGGCTTGGCTGCTTGTTTCCACCTGGTCCCACAGAACTTCTGACTCTGGTCTAACTCCTCAGTCTTCACAGGTCACAGACTACCCATCCCTGCTTACATGCTCCCTGGAGTGGCAATGGACAGGGGAGATTAAGATAATGGGAGGATTCATGATTGTAAAATCTACAGCAATAACTGATACAGTAAAGATAGAAAATGCCAACAATGCAGAAAACAATCCAAGGGCCCAATACTAATTTGAGGATTCTTGTTCTTTTCTCAGCAGATATTAATCATTCTGTTCTTCTTTGCAATTTTGATAAATTTAACAGTAATTTCTTAAACGTGAGAGCTTTAAGAGGGAGGCAGTGATTAGTATGTTCCATCTGTTGGATGAATCCCTAGAGTCATCAATTCTTAGAATACATTTATTACTTCCTAAAGAACAGATAAAAGTTACACATCTACCAAGTCATGATTATTATGTATAGCAGTGTATGAATACCTGCAAATCATAGTGAGAGGCATGTGTAAAAATCCGAGTTTGGAAGGGAAAGGGGGTATTCACTTTAGAATCAACTTCTCAGTAATAGATCACACTTACTTAATAGCTAGTACAGGCAGTCCCCAGGTTACAGTTACATTCATTACATCCCTAAGTCAATTTTGTATGTAAGATCACATGAGTGAACCAAAAGTTTGTCCTAGTATATGTATATATTTTACTTTATAAAATATACAATGCATATAAAACACTCAAACAATTCCATATTCACTAAAACATTAAGCACAATACAGCATTGTACTAAAAATACTAATACAGTAATAATAAAGTAAGTGCAAGTACTAAAGAGAGAGAAAAAGAATCTGTATGTGTGTAGGTATACTGTATTGTTAAAAAAAGGAGGGGTGGAACTGTTCTTAAAGGAGTTTAAAATATTCTTGAGGTAACATTAAGCCCACCATTAACTGATAATGATGGAGATAGACCTGGTACTGAAGAGTCAGGGTTTGATTGTGCTGCTAGAGTGGGGGAAGTTACCACTGGAGTTGCTTTTCTGAAGTAGGCCTCAAGGGTTGTTTGTACAGCCATTTTCTTTTTCTCATCATAAATGGCCTTTTAGCAGCTGAGGGCCTGGTTACAAGGACAAGTGCTAAAGAAAAACATGTGCCCTGAAGTACACTGCCTTGGATACACTTGAGCCAATGCCTAGAATGAAATGCAATGACTACTGTATCTTTAAGGAACTAGGCTGCCACTGTTGATGTGACACCAAATGCATTGCGTAGTTCCTAAGAGATACACCCTGTAGTTCTTTAGAGATAGAGATTCACTATTGATAGTCAAGGCTATCTCTAGAAAAAGCTGTGAATCTCTCTCACGGAAAACTGTGACTATCTCTAGGGAACTATATGGCCATTGATAATACATTGCATAGTTCTCTAGAGATATTCATAGCTTTTCCTGAGAGATATTCATATAGCAGTCCATGCATTTGTAAGTATGGGTAGTTTGTAACCTGGAGGTTCATAACCAGGGGACTACCTGTATACTATGTTTGCTTCATCTGTTATTCAGCAATATATGCCATTTGTACTTTCAAGCCAATCTGATCATCTTCCATTAATTCAATAAAGGTTTTTGTTAGAAAGCCACTATCTGCTTGGATGTAGGGGAAAAGTTATGCCTTTGACAGGTATCATAGAATAGTAGAGTTGGAAGGGGCCATGAAGGCTATCAGGTCCCTTTAGATCTTTTAGATCCGTTTCATGCTACTGTATACAGAATGCTGTATGTTTCCTACATACAGGGTTGGTGACAAGGTACTGAGTGCACTTATGATATGGAATACTACAGGACACTCTTATTGCCACTGCCTCGATGAAGCCCCTGGAAAGAATCATCCTGGGATTCACAGCAGGGTGTTATCAGTATGCAGATGAGGCTAGCTCTGTGTATCTGTAACATCTGCATGTAATGCCTGCAATCAAGCTGTACCAAAACACCAAGATTCTATTAATATAACTCTGGATGCATGCCCTCCATAAAGAAGAGAGAACCCTGGGGCATGTTAATCAAGCAGCCAGATCAGGCAATTTTACACCATGAGAACGTGTACCACCTTGTTTTTTTCCTGATGGAAGGAAGGGTGGTTGGAGGCTGGGAATGTCACCAGATCACAACCTGCATGGTTTTCCTAAAGTACTGTTACAAAACAGGTGATTAGGACTGGCCAACCCAAAACATGTAGTGCATTTGGAAAAATGGGGCAGCTCCATTTCCGGTTGACATTGCCACAAGATCGGCAGTGAAGAAATGGGAGCTCTGTACTTCATACCAGAATCCGTCCTACAGAGGGCCTTGGGAGGCCCATCCAAGCCCTGTCAGGGCAGGGATTAGAAGTCCGAGCACACTTCTGGCTTGTGGGGGGCGGCGGTCCCCCACCCGCTGAGAGAAGCTCATGGATTCTCAGTGAACGGGAGAGAGGGGATGCTACCCCCTCACTAGCTGTCAGTGCTGGTTTAATAGCAAACAAGGAAAACCTAGAAGAGTGGACATTGGACCTGCTGGGTGAGCAAATGATCTTCTTAAAATACTGCCCTTAAAAGAGGTTGTTAAACAAGCACCAATTTAAATAAGAATAAGCCTCCTTGCCAGAGGGAGAACCCCCAACCCCCACTACAGAGTCTAAGTGGTGACAAATCTAGGGGAGAGTAACTGAAGCTGGGGCGATTTGAGATCTGGAAAAGAAGAGAGTTTTGTTGTTTAATCTCCCCAAGGGTGAAAATCAAGTTTGAGCTTACTGTACATTAACTGGTAGAAAAGAGATTTCTCTTTCATTTTCGTTTCTGTATCTCTCTTTTGGAGACAACATGGTGATCTGACTTTTTTGGGGGGGATTTCATGCAGGAAATATTATTTTGTTATAATAACAAACAACTCTTTTCTGCCACCCTGTGGCCATTTTATCCTATAGCAGGTAAATGATTTACCTAAAATCTTTTCATGTCTCTTTACTGCCACTTCATGGCCATTTAGCTCCATAACAGACCACTTCAATAATTTGTTTGAATAATTTTTTATTTTCATCATGAAAAAAATTCATGCAACATCATCCACACCATCATCGGCGCCTGGGTCTGCGTCGCAAAGCCCAGTACACCAACCAAAAGCTATGGATTTGGAAAAAAATTGAAAAGACCTACAGATAGCACTTGTGGCACTGCAAGCATCTCAAGACTGTAATCAAAATGCCATTCAAAAAGTGAATGAAGGACTTTCAGATATGAATAATGAACTTACAGATATTCAATCTAAAATAGGACAAAATGAACAAAAAATACAAGAAATGGAAAAGAAGACTGGTGATATTGATAAGAAAACTGAAGAGATGGATAAAGAGATGCAACAATTAACACAAATAAATGTTTGTGGAGATGGAAAAGGTGTCTAACTATCTAAGATTTCAAAATATACCAGAGGCAAAAAATGAAAACCTAAGGGACTTAATAAATACTATGTTAGCAGATGCTCTTAGCTTGAATTGATTCAATAGTTCAGGTCTATCTCTTTATTAATATATTCCTTTTCCAAGTTATGTCAGAAGGCATAAACCTCTGAGGGAAGTTCATGTTAAATTTCAAAAAGCTGTAAGAGACCACGTCCTTGAATCTTCACATGATAAACCATTAAAATTTATTGATCATGAGGTGGCTGTTCTGAAACAAATATCACAGAGAATTAGAGAAGGATGGAAGAAGTATCAAGTTTCTTACCTCCAAGTTGATAAAGAAAGGAATTATGTTCAGATGGATAACACAGGAAGGGATATTCTTCACTTGGAATTCTACAAGACTTAGACTGGATTCAATTCTCAAAGCCCAAGAATTTATGAAAAATTTAAGCTTCATTTGAATATGAAGAGTGGGCCGAAGAAAAGGAAAGAAGAGAAAATGGTGAGGCAATGGCTGCAGCAACTTTCCATTCAGAAGGAGAAATAGTAACTACAGACCAACAAGAGGATGAACAGTTATTGGAACCAAAAGAAAAGAGAAAAGGTAGAAGCGTGAAGGCTAAATACAAACAGATATAAATATATTTTATAAATATTGCTCCTAAAATGGAAGGAAGAATTGAACTATTCTCTTTGAATAATTGGATTAAACTCACTCTCTAAGTGGAAAAGGACTTTTTCTCAACTTCAAAAAGTGAAACTAGATGTAATTTGTTTACAAGAAACACACATAAAAAGACAACACCATAAACTTGTAGATTACAAAATTTTTGCCTCTGTAATGGCAGAAAGACTGAAGAAATACTTAATAGACTTTATACATACAGATCAAAATGGTTTCCTATCTAAGAGACAAATTAGGAACAATGTGAGAATTATTTTGGATATCCTAGAATACTATGACATTCATTCTGAAAAACCATTGGCACTATTGTTTCTAGATACACAGAAGGCCTTTGACAATGTGAATTTATGAAACAACAATTAGTGCAAATGGAATTTGGTGGAAAAATTATTAATGCAATATCAAGCATTTATCAAAAACAGACTGCTAGGATAATAGTCAGTGGAGAATTTACAAACATCATCGACATTCAAAAGGGCACAAGACAAGGATGTCCTTTATCAACATTGTTATTCATATTGATTGTAGAAGTTCTAAATAGAAATGTTAGGGAAGATAGGGATATTAAAGGTACTAGAATTAGAGATGAAAGCTATGAACTTCAAGCATTTGCAGATGACTTAGTTTTTATTTTAGAAGATCCGTTGGTAACAACGTCTAAACTTTTTAAAAAGATAGAAGATTATGGAGAAGTTACTGGGATGAAAATAAATAGAGAAAAGACTAAACTGTTAGTAAAAAATCTTACATTGGAACAAAAAACAACTCTGACACAGCAAGTAGACCTTCAAATTGTTAAAAAGGAATCTTCCTTACAGCTAAGTGTGTTACACTAAAAGAAGATAACTATATTAAACTGTGTGAGGAGATCAAGAGTGATCTAGAAAAATGGGCTAATTTGCAGTTATTGTTGGGAATAATATCTATAGTTAAAATGAATATATTACCAAAGCTTTTGTTCCTATTCCAAACAATTCCTATAAAAATTGATAAAAAGTTTTTTGATAATTTAAATACCAAATCTTACAATTCATATGACAAAAGAAGAAATCAAGGATTAAATTTAAAATGCTTCAGGAAGCCAAAGGGAATGGGGGCTTTGGTCTTCCCGACTGGATGCTATACCATCAAGCTTGTGCTTTAATGTAGTTAAAAGAATGGGTAACTCTAAGAAATAAGAGCATTTTATACCTTGAAGGGCATGATTTACAACATAAGCCACTTGACAAACTCACTGTGTGTTCACATGATCCAATAAGCCACAATGATTGGCCATACATGCAAACCTAGACCTTGGGTCCTCAGTGGCTGGCCTTAAAACAGTGTTAACTGCATGGTGAAAGGGAGTTTATCCAAGACTTGAAATCTAGAAAAAGAGATTCAGGAAACATGAGCTTTCCTTACTGATGTGCAGGGACCTGGAGGTTAGGAAAACACATTCTATGTGCATTCAGAGGCATTTATCTTTTAACTCTGTGTATTTCAGGATTAAGGTCCAACACTGAGAACAGATGCTGGAGCCAAGCCCTGGCAAAGATTAAGCCCAGCAGGAAGCACATGTAACTGAAGTTCCAATCCTTTTCATTTCACATAGGGAACCACATCAGTATATCCCAGCATTTGAATAGAAGGGCAGAGCCTGCTTAACCATCTCCTTTTTGATCCTGTAGATTTTCTCTTAAGAGTGAAAAAGCAGCCTGGAAAGAGTGACTTTGAACTGACAAGGGAAGTAATTATATAGCATCCTCCATGTGTCCTTCTTTTATTCAAACATAGCCTTCCCAAAGGTTTTTTAAAAACAGAGGAAACAATTATGGAATTCTGTTTAAAGAGTGGTTTTCACTAACAAAGTCACCTTCAAAAGGCTGGAGGCTTCTGCTATTTAGAATAGCCTCAGTGACGTACCATGGGGTTTTGAAATGACACCCAACCTCCATTTCTGATTGACTCTGCCCAATTTTCCTAAATTTACCTGAACAAAAATGGTGTATTACATAGAGCTGGAGGGCAACAGAAGGCTGGATATTCAAGATGCTTGGATAAGACTTTCTGCTGCAATAGTCACATACTGGAAAACTGCATAAGAGAACATACAGAGCACCCTCACTACTGATACAAAATCCTGGGAGGATTTCCACAGTATTTGTCACTTTTGAACAATATTTCCCAGCCTGGTGCCCTCCAAACATTTTAAGACTAAAACTCTCAGCATCCCTGACATGTAGCCCCACGGGCTGGAACTTATAAAAGTTGAAGCCTAAAACATACAGACAGCATCAATCTGGAAAATGCTAACTTAGAACAACCTCAAAGTTCTACACAATATCATACATACATGCAATATGTAAATACACTGTTTTTGTAATCAATGTTAGAAACATATAAATATTTGCCTTTTCAGAGGGCTGTTTTTCACTCTGGTAGATATACCCAAGTAAAGCACATGTCATCAAGCACGAAAATTAAGAATGTGAGTCAAACTCTGAAATGGTGGCCAAGAAGGAACTAGGATCCCTCAGAAGGCTCTATAGGTAGGAATGTACAGATTGTCTTAAATCCATGTCACCAGCGTTTTGCAGATTTTCAGGCATCTTTCCATCTGCACAGAAAACAGGCAATCCAGAAGATTTTCAGCATGAAATGGATTCCATGCAGATCCCTAAAATGGTACTTTTGTACCAACATGCATTAGCACTACTGCACAGTTTGCTTAGATGCATTTGCCCAAATCTGTCCAAAAAGTGGGAAAAAACAAACAAGCAAACCTCTGCAAGTCCACAGAATCCATGCAACTTGGAAAAAGCTGCAGAATGCATCCCTATCCGGAGCACTAAATAGTTGCACTGGGAAGAGCCAACACATGAGGATGCAGCTTTTGAGGCTTACATTACCTCCTAACATTTCACAAAAACAGCTTTTTATTTGAAAGCACTTGCACATAAAAGTTGCTGTTGGAAAAAGTACTGGATTAAAATACACAAATGGATGGAGGAAATTCTACAAAACCCCTTTGCTTTTAAACCCAAAGTTTTCTTGTTATGCATTATACCGGAAGAGATTAACAGACAGGAAATGTATTTGATGTTGCATCAAATTACAGTGGCGAGGATTGCATTTGCCCAACATTGGAAAAGTGAGGAGCTGCCCACTGATGGACTGATTGTAAGAAAAACCTTGGACTATGCAGAAATGGATAGATTGACTTTATCGCTGAAGGAGAAAGAGGATACTGATTTCTATCGAACTTGGGACTCTTTTTATAATTGGCTGGAGAAACGGGACTTGGCGTAAACTTAGAGATGTTTTTTAAACTGTGATAAATTAATTTTAATTTGATATGTTAAAAAATATGTAGTAGGAGTTGACCCAGTGAATCCAATGTTTGATGTTTGGTGTGTGTGTGTTGTTTTTTTTGTAGTGTTAGTTTTTAAAATCTTAATTATATATATATATATATGTTGCTGTTGGTATTATTATTTGTTGCATAAACTTTTCTACAAAGCATATATGCACATGACACAAATAAGCAATGTCTATTTTGTCTTGTTTTATTTATTGTACTAATTGTCTCCTCCACAAATACAGCTATATGCAGGTGTGGAAATAACAATCAATGACTACTCACATAAAGAACCTGTGAGATCCAGATCTTAGAATCTCTAGAGAGTGTGTGTGTATTTTTAAGATTGCGAGACAATGTACTTCACATAATTAACATCTCAGGGAAAAGAAACACTGGAATCTGAATTTTAACCAAGCTAATTTCGTTATGTTGAGTAATGTTACCCATAATGAGTTTCCAGAATGGACTTCCCAGTTCATAGAAAACTAGATATATGGGATGAGTTTTAGTTTAGCCTTCTTCATTACTTGCAGGGAGTTTGGGGTATGGAAAATAATTTAATCATGCAAGGTTCTACCTAGACACACCCTCAGGCCTAGTTCCTACTGAGGCAGCAAACCTCAATGGGCTCTGTAGATGGGGAATCACATGGCTGAATGATCCTCTATCAAATTTATTTTAAAAACCTGCACATAAAAACTTTGCATATGTGGCAGAAGATTAGGCTAAAACCTTTCTCCCATTCTTTAGTTTTATGTTGTCATAAAATTTTTATAAAGTCAATTTTCAATGGAGCAACATATAATTATGTGAGACTCCACCTGTAATCTGAAAAGATCCCCTCCACAAGATCTCATTCAGCAAGAATTAAGGAACTTACTGAAAGAGGTATACCTGATTTTTCTGAATGAAGTGCCTGCATACTTATAGGAGTCAATATAAAGTAAAGGTTACCTCCAGGTTCATCAAGGTAGAAACTCAGATCTTTCTTGTCTTCTCCATCTCCAATGAAATCATAAGTAATTTCTGGAACAGACAAAGCAGTTTCCCCTGGATTCATTACAGATGTGGAACCATTATCATGACCAGGTTTTCCCTTTCTCTTGTATCTTCTACTCTGTAGAAGAGAAGATCATTTTCCATAACAAAAGAAGACCCATAGAAAGATTTCAGCTTCTAAGCAGCAATATATGGACAAGATTGCTTAGCACTGCAGTCTCTAGAACTAACTGAAAGTGCGAGCTTCCAGTTTCTTGCAGAAAATATGGGAAATATTCCTGAACTGAACATTCCAGTTGGCTACCCACACTCAAAGTGGCACAGATATTCATGTCAGGCTCTGGGGCCAGAACATGAGCAGCCAGAGACAAAATGAGACAACAGCAACAAGGGTAAAAGAACTTCAGGAAAGACAGAGACCAAAAGCAGGGTTTAATGAGCAGTACAAATTACAGTCATGGTATAGGTCAAGGTCAGGAACCAGAAGAAGGCATGAGGACAGAACAAGGATGTGGTCAGGAACAAGCCAAGTGGCAAGAACCAGAAGGACAAGCAGAGGTGGCAGTATCTTGGACAGGATAACAGGGCAGGAGACACAGAGCAGCAGGAGACAGATGCAGTGAGGGTCAGACAAGATACAGGAGGTGAATCACAACTCACAAGAAGCCCTGCATCACTGAAGAAACATGGCAAGGCAGGATACAGGTTAAGCAAGAGACAGCCACAACAACAAGACAACATGGAAAGACAGGAAACACAGCAGGAATCAGGAGCAGGAAATGTGCGGGCACAACAACAAACAGGCAAATCTGTGTTGCTGAGATAACATCACAGAGCAGGAGGGAAGAGTTTGTTCTTCTTCCCCCAAGACTGCCAGCTAGATTGAAAGCTCCAGCAGGGCCTGGGACTGATCCTGCAAAAATTATGGTGGTTGTTCTGGTTCTGGCCACTAGAACAGCCCAGAGCCCAACAACTGAGCTATTAAACAGACTCTGTCAGAAGTATGGCGATCATACCCACATCTGCAATACTTGCAGGCATTTTATCAGAAGAATGCTCAAAAATAGCATGCCAGGCAAACACTAACCTAGAACACAAGAGAGAAGCTGAAGGGTTAATTCTTTCCATACCAGCATCAGATGCTGGCAGGGGAAGTGGACACTGTGTTGGTCCCTGCAAAAAATTCTTACAGTTCCAATGTAACTACAGTGGCAAGACAGCAGCTGTCCTGACATTCTGGGATTATAAGCACTATTTCTCTTTTCTTCTTATGTGAATTTGAGGAAACCAAGGCTGATCTGTGTTCATCAAATACTAAATATCTTCTAAAATCTCAACTCTTTGTTTCCATGAAGGTTCCTGCATTGGCCAGCCATTTTTCTTGAATCTTAAAGGGCTGTTGTCTGAATAAAAGAGGACATATATACTGCCTCAAGCCCCTTAGAGGAAAGATGGGATTAAAATGCAAAGATTAAGTATGCTCCTCCTGACCTGTTTTCTGAGATTAGGGCTAGATGGTGTTGCTATTTTCTTTGTGTTTCGAGCTGGTGTAATGTAGATCTTCCAGGTTGCTGTGGAGCTGCATGATTTCTCTGCTGAGTAACACCTCCACAGAGTCTGCAGGGCATAAAAATAGTTCTTGCTAACAGAGAAAGTGAAATTATAAACTTGCCCAATTCAAACACATATTATTTATCCTACTTAAGCAGTGAAAACAATTTTTAATACAAGTCTTTAAAAAACTTAGATCAAATGCAATATCCTTTCCTCCTCTCCATCTTCCTTAGAGAAGCAGATACATTTCAGAGATAGTACTCCATTAATTAGGTGATAATAATAAAAGCATTGTCATAAAGTAGCTTGCCTCTGCCATGAGTTCATCAAGCATCACACTTTGAGTGCAAAGTATGTCAGCATATATTAAATATGCATGTCTTGGCTCGCTGTGTAGCACACTCTGGCTTGCAAAACCAGAGCAGATGGTATGCTCAGTGCAAGCCTGATTAGACTAGAGCACAAACCTCTGGTACAGACCAAATGTGCAACATTCCCCTGCTGCACAGTGGCCACTCCCAATCAGATTTATCACTATACCATATTATAACCATCATTAAGTTGTGGCTTTGTTACATTAAACAAAAAGGAGACCAGTAGCACCTTCACTAGTCTGAGGTTAATACTTAAAGTGAAGTGAAACTGATGGAATAGGCAGTTTTCACAAAAGTTTAGGTCAGAATAAGTTAGTCATCCTTTAAGATGCCGCAAGACTGTTCCTTTTTCTGCAACAGACTAACTTAGTCACCCCTCTGGCAATTAAATATTTTAACACATTAAAAAGTTAAAACTAAAAGCTAGGATGATAGCAAGTTGGTTCACCTGTGTTCTTAGGCTTAATTCACACATGCATTGCCATTTACCACACTTTACCTCAACTTCAGCTAATTCACAAGTTGAGCTTTTCATTGTCAAGGAATGAAGTGTGGAGTTTGGCAGGCAAAAATAGCAGCCACCAGGCATTCTCCAGCTGGTGGAATTTTTGCCCTTTTCTCCAGTTTCTCTGAGATTCCATGGCCCTCCTCTCCCCTCACACAAAAGGGGATGGGCACCTGCAATTAGGCTTATTAAGTCCCTAGTTAAAATCAACACAATTCTGGCAGATAGCACTCTTTGTGATTCTCTTTCTTGGGAGGGTGAATCATTACAAACTTCTGTTTATTTTCTCTTATTTTATAATCAAAGTTTTACCTGAATTAGAGATGCAGCTGCAGGTATTTGCCTGTTAAAATGTTTTTGACGTTGTTTCTGTTGTACTTTAAGTGCAAAGCCAGAACCAAGAATCCCCTGAAAATCAACACAGCCTTTTGTTAGAGACTTCCTTAATACTTATATGTAACAGCAACAATCTGAGGTATGGAATTCCCAATAAGCTAGGTAGGGTTTGCACATCAAGCACATAAGCAGCATTTAGAAATTGATTTAATAACTGTTTTATAGTTCCACTCACCGCTGGAAGGGCAAAGAAAGAGATGGCAAACACAGAGAAACAGGATGCTATAGTCTTGCCTATCCATGTCTGTGGCACCTTGTCTCCATAGCCAATAGTTGTGACTGTCACCTATAGAAGAGGTGAAAAAGGGTTAGCAGAAAGGCTACCTGAAAGTGGAGGCACAAACATATCCTTTTATAGATGATTTAGAAAGAAATTGCCAAGCATTCTTTTTAGGTCTTCCGTTAACCCTTTCCTGTCTCAAGCTCCCGGAAAACCAGTTCTGCTGGTCTGTGCACAGCTGAACACTGTTCCAGCTGGTTAGCAGTTCTGAAATCAAGGTCACTCAAAGCATGCCATGAAGGCAAGGGGACATACAGAATAAGCATTCAATTCACCACTCAATAGTATTTTCTCATAGTATTCCCATACTATTTTACACTCATTTATTAATATTTATGAATATCTATGAATCAAGGTAAGGTGGACATTGTCAAACAAGAGATGACCAGACTGAACATTGACACCTTAGGAATCAGTGAACTAAAATGGACAGGAATGGGTGAATTTAATTCAGATGACCATCAGGTATACTACTGCGGGTGAGAATCCCTCAGGAGAAATGGAGTAGCCTTCGTAGTCAATAAAAGAGTAGGAAACACAGTTGTTGTTAGTCACGAAGTCATGTCTGACCTATCAAACCACATGGACAACACTCCTCCAGGCCTTCCTGTCCTTCACCATCCCCACTTAAGTTCACGCCGACTACTTCAGTGACTCCATCTCGCCACCTCATTCTCTGCCGTCCCCTTCTTCTTTTGCCATCTATTGTTCCCAGCATTAGGGTCTTCTCCAGGGAGTCCTTCCTTCTCATTAGGTGGCCAAAGTATTTGAGTTTCATCTTCAGGATCTGGCCTTCTAAAGAGCAATCAGGGTTGATCTCCTCTAGGATTGACTGGTTTGAGCTCTTTGCAGTTCAAGGGACTCGCAGGAGTCTTCTCCAGCACCACAATTCAAAGGTCTCAGTTCTTTGGCACTCAGCCTTCCTTATGGTCCAGCTTTCACAGCCATACATTGCAACTGGAAAAACCATAGCCTTGACTATACACACTTTTGTTGGCAGGGTGGTGTGTCTGCTTTTTAGTATGCTGTCTAGAATTGCCATAGCTTTCCTTCCCAGGAGTAAGCATCTTTTAATTTCTTGGCTGCAGTGATCTTGGAGCACAGGAAAATAGAATCTGTCATTACCTCCAGTTCTTCCCCATCTATTTGCCAGGAAGTGAGAGGACCGGATGCCATGATCTTAGTTTTCTTAATGTTGAGTTTCAAGCCAACTTTTGCACTCTCCTCCTTCACCCGCATCAAGAGGCTCTTTAGTTCCTCTTCACTTTCTGCCATTAAAGTGGTATCATCTGCATATCTGAGGTTGTTGATATTTCTCCCGGCAATCTTAATTGCAACTGGTGATTCATCAAGCTCCACCTTTCTCATGATGTGCTCTTCATATAAGTTAAATACGTAGGGCGACAGTATACAGCCTTGCCAAACTCCTTTCTCAATTTTGAACCAATCAGTCATTCAGTGTCCAGTTCTGACTGTTGCTTCTTGACCTGCATATAGGTTTCTCAAGAGACAAATAAGATGGTCTGGTACTCCCATCTCTTTAAGAACTTGCCACAATTTGTTGTGATCCACACAATCAAAGGCTTTAGCCTAGCCAATGAAGCAGAAGTAGATGTTTTTCGGGAACTCCCTAGCTTTCTCCATGATCCAGCAAATGTTGGCAATTTGATCTCTAGTTCTCCCTCTTTGAAATCCTGCCTGTACTTCTGGTAGATCTCAGTCCACATACTGCTGGAGCCTAGCTTGTAGGATTTTGAGTTTAACTTTGCTAGCAGAAGAAATGAAGTAGCCTTCATAGTCAATAAAAGAGTGGGAAAAGCAGTACTGGGATACAATCTCCAAAATGACAGAATGATCTCAGTTCGAATCCAGGGCAAACCATTTAACATCACAGTAGTCCAAATCTATGCCCCAAGCACTGGTGCTGAAGAGGCTGAAGTTGACCAGTTCTATGAAGGCCTACAACACCTTCTAGAAAAAACACCAAAAAATGATGTGCTTATCATTATGGGGGATTGGAATGCGAAAGTAGGAAGCCAAAAGATAACTGGAATAACAGGCAAGTTTGGCCTTTAAGTATAAAATGAAGCAAGGCACAGGCTGGTGGAATTTTGTCAAGAGAATACAATGGTTATAGTAAACACTCTTTTCCAACAACCCAAGAGATGACTCTAAACATGGACATCACCAAACAGTCAATCTGATTTCTGTGTTGTGTGGATCACAACAAATTGTGGCAAGTTCTTAGCGAGATGGGAGTCCCAGATCATCTTATTTGTCTCTTGAGAAACCTATATGTGGGTCAAGAAGCAACAGTCAGAACTGTACATGGAACAACTGATTGGTTCAAAATTGAGAAAGGAGTTCGGCAAGGCTGTATACTGTCACCCTGCGTATTTAACTTATATGAAGAGCACATCATGAGAAAGGTGGAGCTTGATGAATCACCAGTTGCAATTAAGATTGCTGGGAGAAATATCAACAACCTCAGATATGCAGATGATACCACTCTCATGGCAGAAAGTGAAGAGGAACTAAAGAGCCTCTTGATGCAGGTGAAGGCGGAGAGCGCAAAAGTTGGCTTGAAACTCAACATTAAGAAAACTAAGATCATGGCATCCGGTCCTCTCACTTCCTGGCAAATAGATGGGGAAGAAATGGAGGTAGTGACATCGCCCTGCCAACAAAAGTGCATATAGTCAAAGCTATGGTTTTTCCAGTTGCAATGTATGGCTGTGAAAGCTGGACCATAAGAAAGGCTGAGTGCCGAAGAATTGAGACGTTTGAATTGTGGTGCTGGAGGAGACTCCTGCGAGTCCCTTGGACTGCAAAGAGATCAAACCAGTCAATTCTAGAGGCGATCAACCCTGATTGCTCTTTAGAAGGCCAGATCCTGAAGATGAAACTCAAATACTTTGGCTACCTAATGAGAAGGAAGGACTCCCCGGAGAAGACCCTAATGCTGGGAACAATTGATGGCAAAAGAAGAAGGGGACGGCAGAGAATGAGGTGGCAAGATGGAGTCACTGAAGCAGTTGGTGTGAGCTTAAGTGGACTCCGGGGGATGGTGGAGGACAGGAAGTCTTGTCCATGGGGTCACAATGGGTCGGATTCGATTTTGTGACTTGCAACAACAATTAATATTTGTCACTGATACTCCGAAAACAATCCAGTTCTTGATTCTGATTATTTCATTGTCAGAAACAGCAATCTTGCATGATTTCATCGGAAGCATGAAATTCCCTTACCACGCCCCACCAGAGAGCATCAGCATAGCTGGAGAAACCTGTTTGTCCCTTCTCATCCACTGCATCTTTCTCAGCAAGGTAGACAAAATATGATGAGAAGATCAGGCCCAAGAATCCAATATAGAGGGTTGTGATTAGTTCCTAATGAAATAAAACTTAATTATTAATTGGAAGCTTACACTCTTGCACATAGTTTTGTTTCAGGAATATTTCAGACACAAATGTGTAGTATTTTTGGGAAACACAGAGTGAATGGTGTATAATAAACAATCTTTATCACAACAGGTGATTGTATATTAATACATTTGTGAAGATATGTATATCAAAGCAAAGTAAGGCTGGTAAGGCAATACCAAACTATTCTGACTTTGTTTTGCCCCAGACATGCTTCACCTTTATGAATTGATATGGAACATTGATTAGATATATGCATAATAATTCTATTCTACATGCACAAGATGAATGCCATCTTTACAAGATACTCTGTTTTGAAGCTATGTGTTTCCTCATACTATATAGTGCAATAATTGTGCCTTTCACATCAACAGGTAAAAGGCGTACACAAAGCCCTAGCAAGGTACAATCTCATTGTCCCACAGTCACAAATGAATAAATACTAACATATTATAAGGCTTACACATTCTAGGACTTTCCATGTAATACTAGAGGTCACATGTTGCTTGTTATATGTTAAATGGGCTGGCTGCCACTGCAGTGGAAACATTACCTGCATATTGGCACATGCTATATTGCTTGCAATCTTGGCTGCAGGTTACATTTAAATAAGAAGAGATTTCTTGAGGCTCAGAAACTCATTGGCTGCCCATAAAGCTGGTATAAGATTGATGAAACATAATATGATCACTTGACTCTAGTCAAAACCCTGGAAAGTCAGTTTGAAACAACTGAAGAGTCATTTTTCTTCTTTGAAGAAAACCCAAAACAGAACATATTATAACAGAAAAGTGGAAAGTAACTAGCAAAAATCAATGTTGAGTTTTATAGAAATGGAAACCATTAATAGAAAATAAATTGTTTTGACAGAAAAGTGCAGATTGGTACAAGATTGTCAAGTTGAATTTACATACAAGGACAGTCATGTGAAAGTAACAAAGTTTTGAGGAAAGTATGCAGAAGGTTCATGTTGTTATTGGAAGCTTCCAATCAATGATGTCTACTGGGAGATGGATTGACACTTATAGAAAATTCTAGGATTAGATTAGGTTAACAGGCATAAATTAACTTAAACATTCCTTGTGAAGAAATGAAAATAATTAAATTGCCTCTGGAGGGCACCAGAAACCTGTTGTCTGCAAGAACTATTCTGATGTTTAATAGCTTTGTTGTAGTTATTATTGCAGTTTTATAAAAATGAGACCAAACTGAAAAGTGATTCAGTTGAGAAACTGAGTGCACATCATCCTGTGCACAAGTGTACACATGTGACCCACCATGCATTTTGTACAAGGTCTGCTATATGGTTAAGAACAACTGTAGTCAATATTGTGCACTTTGGGAGGGAAAATATGCAAATTTAAGCCCCTATTTCAAGTACAATTCACATCAAACATTACATTCACAAGTTACTTTCTTCTTACTTACTGTTTTTCCATTATACTTGATGTCAGGATAAGAGTTTAACAGTGTCAAAAGTCATTGCTAAACTTAGAATCATACAATCATAGAATAGTGGAGTTGGCCAAGAAGGCCATTGAACCCAACCCCCTGGTGTTGCAGGTCACCATCGCACTCACTTTTTCAATGTCTCTAGTGTGAGAACACCCACAACCTCCCTAGGCAACTGGTTCCACACTTGCATTTCTCTGACAGTTAAGAAACTTTTCCTGAAATCTAGTCTGAATCTGGTTCATCATAACTTGAGCTGATTATTCTCTGTCGTACACTCTGGCATCAGCAAGAAAAGATCTTATCTTTCTTCTTTATGACGACCTTTCAGGTATTTATAGAATGATAGCATGTCCCACCATCAGTCTTCTCTTCTCAAGGCTGAACATGCCCAGTTCCCTCAGTCTCTCCTCATAGGACAGTGCTTCCAAACCCTGAATCATTTTAGTTGCCCTCATCTTGACCCTTTCTAGTTTTTCTGCATCTTTCTTAAATCTTGGTGCCCAGAAATTGGCACAGTATTCTAGATGAGGTATGACTAATGAAGAGTATAGGGGAATTGCTACTTCTCTCTCTCCTCAGGCAGCTGGAAGGCCAAGAAAGTGTCGAAAGGGAAAACATTAGGACAGAGTGGTAAGGAATGCAGATCAAAGCTAATTAACATCCCAGGACTAACTCTTTTGCTAAGTTATTTTTATTATAAGAAAATAATGAGCAATAACGAGCAATAAACTAACAAACAAGCATGATAGACAAAGGAAGGAATTATGTTAAGTGGACTGCATCTAAATTGTAATACTTGAGCTCCCTCTGCTGGCTAATTGTTAAATTGCAGCTGCTGATTCATTTATTGGTTGAAAGTGTAATTGCAATTGCGGATTTCAAATAAGATCATTAAATTCAAGAGCTCTCTCCTTTAGTTGAAAATAATAGTTGTAGACTGTATGTCCAAGCACAGTAAAAGTACAGAAAACATGAGATCTCCATAGCTGAAGACTGTTTGGCAAAGACCCAGAGCAAAACAAGATTCTTCTCAGAAACCTCATCCATCAGATCTGCGACTGAAACATGTTGAGATGAATGGGAATGGGAAAAAGAGCATCACTGGAAAAATCAATGACTCTATCAACTATCAACACAATTGGATAGTTCTAATACACTTCTACAAGAAATAAGAGAAATGAAGACAGGTGATGCCAGGTGTTAATGATGTGATAAAAGAGATGAAGAAATTAGATGATAAAATAGACAACACGTATGGAAGAATAAAAGAATTAGCTAAACAAAATCAAGAGAATCTCCAAATAATTACAGAAGTGAAAGCTCAGGTGAAAGAACAAGATAAAGAGCTAAAATAACAGATGACCAAGATAGACCGGGTCTCTAAAAGTGTGATTGAGATCCAAGATAGATCGTGAAGATCTTAAAGGATATCCAGAGGATGGAAAAGAGAATGAAGATAAATTGATCCAATTAATATTGAATTGGGCCAAATCTATTCTTCCAGATGTTTCTTTTACAAGATATGATATCAACACACTACATAGAGTTGGCCCAAGAAGACCAGGAAGAAAAATACCGAGAGACATTGTGGTCAGATTTTGGTCATATGCAAAAAACAGAACAACTGATGCAGAAATTATGGAATATGACACCAATTATAATGAAAGGTCATCGGATTCAAGTCTTTTCTGATCTATGTAATGAGACTTTGCAATGGAGAAGAGATATGTCTCAAATCTGCCAATTATTACAAAAAAAAATCCATAAAATATAGTTCGGGGTTCCCAATTTTTATGAAGTTTGCATATAATGGGAAATATAGAGTGGACACAAAGGAGGAAGTACTGGAATTACTAAAGATGCTCGGAATTATCCTTGATGATGAATATGTAGCACAAATGCAAAAGTTAAAGGACTTGTCTACATTTTCAAGAAGGAAGACAGAAAAGGAGAGAAGAGATAGGGAGTAGGAAAAGCTGGGCATAGCAGCAGGAGGTTCATCCTCTCCATAGAGGCAGAAAGAAGAGGAGATCCAGAAGAGGAGACTTAGAAGAAGGATGAAAAGATAAGAAGATTTATATGTAATAGATATAGAATATATTGTATTTGTTAGAGTTGAAATTATTAATGAAATATAAGAGATTTTTGAGTGCAGAATAAAAGGGTTTAGATGATTGAGGAAGGGGTGTCTGGGGCCTATGCAGGGAAGGCTCCTCTTCCCCCCCTTGGAAGCCTGAAGCAGCGGGGAGGAGAACATCTCCTGAAGATAGGCAAAGGGGTTTCCATACACAGTTGTGGTGGGGAATATGATGGCCAAAGATTAATTTTTTGTTTTGGATTATTCCGATCAGGCTTTATGATCAAGAATTAAAGGAAATGCAGAAATTATTGGAGGTTTTTTGTAATGGAGGGAAGAGAGCAAGAATAAGTAAAGCACTATGGTATGAATCACCAAAAAAAAGGAGGGCTGGGCATTCCAGATGTTAAAAAGTATTGGGTTGCAAACCAATTAAAGGTAGTTCCAGATATTATAGCCCAAAATAAAGAATTCATATGGAGTTATATCAAATTAAAGAATTAAGGGAAATAGGCAATCACTTAGAGACATATTGGTTTAAAAAGGATATTAAAAAGATTAATAAAAGAATTCAAAAATCCCTTTTTAAAAAATACGATGGAAGTATGGGAAAAATGGAGACAACAGTTAATCTCAGGAACTTCTCCATTAACACCAGTGGTCGAAATGGAGAAATTCCCAAAAATAGAATTAAAGGACTGGATTAATAAATTAAAAATAATCATATAT
The DNA here is from genome assembly GCA_023646645.1 of Varanus salvator macromaculatus. NCBI lineage: Eukaryota > Metazoa > Chordata > Lepidosauria > Squamata > Varanidae > Varanus > Varanus salvator. Next base: position 13,105,342 of record JAIXND010000754.1, on the reverse strand, counting down.
ATAAATGGGAAGATTGGAAAAATAAGATAAAAATATAATACAATTAAAGAGTATATTGCCAGAGGCTAAATTAAATTGGTTAAATTTAATTCAATTAGAAAAATGGATAAAGATGTATGATAAATTTAAAAAGGAAGAAAGTCAATTAACAAAATTTGAAATGATTATAAAAGAATGTGAGATTGAGGAAGAATATACAAGTAAAGGAAGAATTGCTAAACTTTACAGGATATTAATGTAATGAGTCAGGGGATCAGATAAAAAGTTTAAAATCAATTTGGGAAATGGATGTAGGAGAAATAAAAGACAAGGACTGGAAGAATATTTGGAATAAAAGAGTATATAAGAATATGTCGCTTAGAATTAAAGAACATGGATATAAGTTGATACGGAGATGGTATTTAACACCAGTTAAGTTAAATCAAATTGATGACAAATACTCTAATATATGTTGGAAATGTGGTAAAGAGATTGAACTTAGAAATTTATATGGTGAGACTGTGATGATAACATGCAAAAGATCTGGATTATGGTATTTAAGAAAATTAGGGGAAATTTTAGATATAGACTTAGAAATGTCACCAAGAATTGTGTTATTACTGTTGATTGAAAAACAAGGTATAAATGGAGCTAAGAAAGAATTGATTTTAAGTTTGATAATGGCAGTTATGCTAGTGATAGTTAGGTATTGGAAACAGAACTGGGTTTAGCAAAGGCATGAATGGTATAATGAAATATGAAATATGGTAATTAATGATAAACTGATGACATAACTAAACATTTTAAAAGGGTTAATGAAAGCAAATAAATATAATGAAATTTGGGAAGATTTTGTAAAAGCAGTACTGATAGAAGGCAAAGGTTGTAAACCTAATCAAGATTACATGAATTTCTGGATGGGATATGGATATAATTAAAGTATATTATATATTAGTAATTGTTAAAATAAGTGAATTAAGTGGAGGTAGTATTGGTCTCTGGGGTGGTGGGGGCACTTTATTATTAACTTTTTTAATTATTGAGTTTTTGTATGTTATATTATTATGGTTGTGATGTGTGGTATTAATGGGTTTTTTCTTCTGTATTTAAAAAAAAATAAAAGGGGGGGAAAATAATGTTTTCAGACACAATACCTGACGATGTATGAATACTACAGATCCCAAGAGCCTCCAGGTGCCACCCTGGCGGTCTACATGAAGCATGCGAAGTATCTGAAGAAACCGGATTCCCCTTGAAACAAAAGTTTTAGGAAAAAATGTAGAGTGAAATGAGAATACATTGTTCATAGAAACAATATTTTTTCAGATTTCAGCATATCTATCTTAAACACTGCCCATGGAAATTCTGTACACAGTGCCATCAGTCAAATAAATAGGATGGAGGCCAAAACCAACTTACCAGTAATCTGTGGAGCATGGCTAGCCCTCTAATCTTGTCCTTAACAGAGCCCTTTAATTGAAATGTGGCATGCATTTAGTTCAGTTCTTGAGCAAATTTTGTTCTATTTTGCTCTTGAACTTGGCTCTGAACCTGAATGCCCTGGTTTTGGTGATAGTTAGGGATGCATTTGTACAGCTGAGCTAGTGCACTAATTGTGCCCATTCTTAAAGATGCTTTTGCCTCTGAAGACACTTTGGAAACTGCTCTAGAATGCCACAGCTGAATACGATACAGGAAGTACAGGACTCTTTTTTAAACATCAGCTTCACAAACTATTGATATGTATCTGGGCAGCTTTCAAATTGTTGCTTATGCCCTATAAAGCCCTATATGGCTTGTAACCTCAGATGAGTCTGCTACGCTCTTAAGGTCTTCTGAAAAGGCCCTTCTTTTGCAAAGGCTATCTTCTGAGGTACATTTGGTGGTGAAAAGGGGGTTTTCAGTGGCTGTTCTTAGTCTGTGGACCATGCTCCCAAAGAAGACTAGATTCTCTTCCTCTCTGTTGTCCTTTCACTGGCAGGTAAAGACACCTTTATTCAAGAAGGCCTGTAAATTGTAAGTGGATCTGTTGAGTTTTGTGCTCTTTATTATTTTACTGTTTAGTTTTATAGTATTTTAATACAGTGATGTATTGATTTAATCAATTTTAATTGTGCTTGCAAACATCATAAGGACATATCTCCATTTTTTCACTTCCCAGCAAATCAAAACAAAAGGCTTTTCAGTGTTTTACTGAGTTGGGCTGCCCTTATAATAGGGAGTGAGCAATATAAAAGTCTTTAATAGGAAACATCTGTCTAGTTATCAGTATCTCTAATTGTGAAGTTAGTTCTTCCCTATATGGCAAGTTGATTCTAAATGGAAATCTCCCTGTCTCTTCCCCTCAGAACAAAGCAGACTTTACTCTCAGAGAGGTTGGGTCAAATGCTGAGAATACTTGACACCAAATTTCTGGGATGATAAATTCACATCCTTCCCCTCTGATCCTCCCCTATTCTACAGTTTCTCCACCTGAACCAGTGGTGGTTCTCCCCAATCACTTGCCTTATCTCACAGCTTGCTGGCCTTGGGATTGCAGTTAAGCATTACAATCTTCCTCTTCTAGGTTCAGGTTCGAAGTGTGAAATCTCTGCTTTGGATTGCTACATTTTTGGAAAAGTGGGCCCAATCCCTATATTAAAAGCCATTTTTGGAAGGAACATGAGGGGGATAAATAAAGTGACATTTTTCTACAACTCCCAGATTACTTTCCTACAAGAGAGTAAAAAGATTAGTAAAATGTCACAGATCATGTTTTCTGATGTTTGAGTAACTTTGCTCTCTCTTCCTTGTGGCCCCTTAAATGTGGAACTTTGTTCTAACCACTCACTTCCTCATTTGAAATTTCTCCACAAAACACACTTTTTCTGGAAAGGTTTTGAAACAACCCATTAATCTCAATAGTTTATTGTTACCAAGCCAATTATGTGCAATTGAAATCAACAAATAACCTCCTGCAGCCCATTTATTCATGCCAACTCTTTCCCCTTCCTCTGGCATGCCAGTTTTTTTTATTATAAGCCCCTTGAGGCAGAAATGCATCAAGACTGTTCTTCATACAACACCAAAATATATAGTACATAGATCATACTCTAGAAATTATGATGACAATTCATACAAATATGACTTGTATTTCAATGCTAGTGAATAGTTTTGAAGAATTTAAGCCAATTCAGAGGTTTTACTAGGACATTTCTTAGCTTCCTACTGTGAGGGTAGCAAACATAAAATTGTATGAAATACCTTATTGCAGATGTAGCAAACACCTGTCCATTTGATCCCACACTCAGAACAATAATTGAAGCTATCACGACAATGAGATCTGTTGAAAAGCGGATAACTGAAGCTGTTAATATATATGAACATCCTCTAAGAAAAAGGGGAAATCCTTTTAGAAGAGTAAAGTTTGATATTTCAACTTATTAGAACTAAAAAACACCAAAGTCTAAAATTGGCTACTTTTTCAAAGAGATACAAGATATTGTAAAGGCTTTAATGCACAGTCCTCCCCCTATCATTTCTGCTTATGGATTTGGCATGTTTTGAAGCACTTCAAAAACCTGTGAAGTCCATTTGACTAGAAACAACCGTCAAATCAATGTATGCCTTCACTATGGTAGAAATGTTGCTATCATTATCATCATTATCACTACATTTATAGCCTGCCTTTTTGCTTCTTGTGAGGAACTCAAACAGCTTTCATGGCTCCATTTTACCCTCACAACAGCAACCCTGTGAGGTAGGTCAGGCTGAGAGTGACTAGCCAATATCACCCAGTGAGCTCCATGGCCAAGTGAAGACTAAAATCCAGATCTTTCAGGTCCCCAGTACAACAGTCTATCCACAACTGGCTCTCAGCATTATTATTTATAAAATGCTTTGTGATACCACTTTTGACTCAAATATACTAACAAACATTAACTTCTAATTAGCATATGTGACAAATCAGGTTTGCAGGTGGGAATCCATCAGATTTCCTTAGTTCTGGATCCCCTAACTCCACCTAACACCAAGTGTTTATGTGAGCAGCTGGCAGAAGTGAGTCCAAGTGAGTCCACAAGGCCAACTTGCAACCTGCCCACTCTGCAAGCTGAGTTTGGCTTTGAAACATGTGATCTGTGGGCATTGCATACTTTGCACAAAGAATCATATGTAAAATCATATATATGTACTTGGTGCAAAGAACTGCGTACTTTGTACAAAGAAGAAGCTGCTAGTGTTCCTGGGCATTCGTGGACTTGATCTCAGCTCAGCTCCCTTCCTGGCCAGGGTCAAGCTTGGGAAAGAAGTATGGCAAGAAAGCCAATTCCATCTGGAGCTTCATATTCCTACTTCCAATCACTTTCAGAAATAAAACTAGGAAGTCAGTAATCTCTAGGGGCACATCTACTCTTCAGATTTAAATTACTTTAATAGGCTTTCCCTCTTCCCAAGGAACCTTGGGAAACACAGTTCAGTAAAGGTGGTGGGCTAGTGATATCCCATAAAGAATTCTCGTCACCTTCACCACCAAACTATAATGTTGGTTATCAAATTTCTCCTGTATATATTAACTAGAATGAATTGAACAATAATTTGCATTACACAGTAAAATAAAGCATCCTAGTCAACAGGGTGTATGTGAGTTTAAGTTTTCATTGTATTATCTTAAGTGGAGGGGATGCTGTAGTTATTTCTGAGGTAACTGGAGAGCTGTTTCTGAATTGCGGTGACTAAGACTGAGCCATGTAACTGATGCTTTTCTCTCATCTGGGGAACAGTAAATTAATATATGCTGAGTGCTATAGAAATGCTGACTATTTAACTATTCACATGCTCTCTGATGGCTGCCAAATAAAAAGCATTCTTATTTATTTATTTATTTACTTACTTACTTACTTACTTAAAGTATTTATATGCCATCCTGTCGCAAAAGCCTCTTACGACACTAGAAAGCAACCTAACTATTCAGATCAAGAGCTTCCAGAAATGGCTTTCATTCAGGTTGTATTGCTTATTTCCTTTCTTTAAATAAAAAACATCATATTAGTTCCACATCAGAGTAATGCCAAAAGCTGCAACTACTTCATTGGCACTATCTGGTTGCCGTTTACTCTGTTGTAGAAGAGCTTCCTAATATCCCTTATTGGTCACAGTGCAGCAAAAGGTACTCAATTCCTGATGATTTCAATGAATGTTAACAACAACAACAACAAACCTAGCATCAGTCACATTATTGTGATGCCGTGTCTTATTTATTTATGTTAACACCACCCTGAGACAATGTAAAGGGCAGGATACAAAAACTTTTTAAATAAATAAATAAATAATTTCTGACACCAGACAAAGTGGAAAATGGTGTGTATGAAAAGCCTTTGTTCTAGAATAATTCCCCCCTCACTCCCCTGTGCACTCTGCCTGTGCAGAAGGAGCTGTGCTCCAGAATCTTTAGAAAGTTGCATGAAGAAGAAAGAGTACTTTAATGCTTAGCCTATATATAGCATTTTAGTTAGTAAATATCTTCCCATCTCAGAAAGAAAACAACAGTACTGAAGGTAGATCAGTATTCTTGTTCCTTTTGGAGTTGCCCTCATAAAAGTTATGTTTTATATGTTAAAATATGGAGAAACTCATACCTGTCCCCATCTGCAAGGTTTTGCCTTCTCTGGGGGAAAAAGTTAAAACAGCCTCAAGCTATGCTACGGATCACCTGCTCTCAGATAAGCTGATTGCCCAGCCAAGACAGAATTGAAACAATGTTGCAAGCCAAGCAGCTACACTTCCTTTGCAATGGAAAATTACCTATCCAGCTCATGCTTTGTCTTGAGAAATGTTGTATCTCTGATTGAAAAAATGAAAACATTGAAACCTGTTAGAATTCTGTAACTCCTGATAGATTTAGTTGTTTTCTGTTACTCAAGCCTTTGATGTGTCACAATGTTTTTCCTGAGGTCTGCAATGATTTTTTAATGTTTCTTTATTATGATTTTGCACTTCCCCATTGCCCTCACCTTCTCACTCATTCAGAATCTCATCACTACCTTGAAACTGTGTACGTGACCCACACCTTATAAAAACTCTGCATATGCTCTGGAAAGCTTGTAGCCAGTTCGGTTTACTAGCTACCTGACAGCACTGTTGTTTTTTCTCTGTCAGAGAGGGGTTCCCAGGGTGTCCTGCCAATTAACTGCTGAAATTGAATGTAGTATCTTCCGTGTGAATCCAAACATACAATTTCTTGGTCCTGTGATTCCAACATTTCCTGATATTCCCATATTGTGGGAGGAGGGGTTAAGGACAGGGAACAGTGACTCTCCTGAGGCCACCTTGGAAATTCATGATCAAAAGGAGGCACAAATCATAAAGGGATTACTACTATGAATAACAGTAATACTATTAATAAGCTCTCAAGAAAACAAATAAAAGTATCCATCAAAGTAGTAATTTGAGTGTTCATATAGGAAGCATATTCCTTCCATTAAAATTACTCAAGAGCTCAATGCATAGATACATTTTAATATATTTTAAAACAGAGATCTGTTTTATTATTTTATAATAAATATTTAAAATTTCTATTTTAGTCTCACCTATTATTGATATAGGCTTCCTAGCAAAACGTATTCTTCCCTTAATACCAACGTATTTGCTCCTGCAACCAGCAGACCAGAGCCTCACCACATATTCAGCACCAAAGAACACTACCAAGACAATTTCCTGAAATGAAAAACAACATTTAAGGCTCATTCTTAAGTGTATTAAACATTTACAATTGTTTTTCTATAGATCATCCACCCTGAGAACATTTAAAACATGACATAAAACTGTGATAAATATAATTAATAAAATAATTGGAATCCTTTTACTAGTCTCTCCTTTTGCTCCAAAGCTATGATTAAAAACAACACAGACTTACACTAATGCTACATCTGCCATTTCTGTAGAAATCATGCACACACAGACAACACATTGAAAGAGAGCTTACAGTGCTTGAGTATCACCACTGCTGGTTCAAAGGTGCTACAGACTCCCTTGCAAGGCTTTTTTCCTTTGGGAGAAGCAGAGATATCTTCCCATATTATGAAGGATACGTTTTCTTTTGTGAGTTGCTATCCATGTAGCACCAAATGGATTTCTGCACTGATTTACAGAACAAAGTGTCCAAAAGCCAGCTATTTTCTCTTTTTGCACCATTTCTAGGTTGACTAATGAAGTCACCCTAACCAAATATTAACACTTTTGTCAATTTAAAAATTCTAAAATCCTATCAGTATAAATGATCTCACTCACATGATATAGATCACATGAACATTGATTGTCCATGAGAAGGATCCACAGATCCCAAGCATACCATGATGTTTCCTCCAATTACATTAGTGCAACTTGATTATCCCCCTCTTTGATGCACACCCTAATTTGGGAGTGTCTCATGCCTGTTCTCCAGTGAAATGTCCTTATCCTTCATGATCTGTTTTAGTTCCCTCACTACTGCCCTTCCAAATCCTAGTTTACTTCAAATTTCTCAGCTGCATTCCCTATTTGAATAAACAACTGAACCAAGGTAGGCAAAATTTTCACAATTTCAGTTTCTTCATTCTTGACATTAATGTTCTAGAATTCTTCTCTAATCATGATTTTTGTTTTCTTAATGTCCTGTGTTTGTGTTTTTACTTTCATTGGGAGTAATTTCAATTTGCTGCTGCTTTCTGCCAGTAATATGGTATCCTCCACATATCTTAAATTATTGATTTATTTTCCACTAATTTTCACTCTTCCTTCCTCTGATTCTAATCCAGCTTTCCTTATATTTTTTGTATTCAGACTGAACAGACAAAGAAAGAAAATACATTCTTGTCTGATGCCTTTGTTTATAGCAAGTCACTCTGTTTCTCCATATCCTGTCCTAACAGTCACTTCTTACACATATTGCCATCAGGGCAATCAAGTGCTGAGGCACACCCACTCTTTCAGGACCATCCCTAGCTTTTCATAATCCACATGGTCAAAAGTTTTGCTGGACTCTAAAGCGGATCCTGTTCTGATTTTTTTTAGTATGTTACAGTTGTCAAGGTATATATGCAATGTGTTCTCAAATGCCTCTTCATTCCTTGAATCCAACTTAAACATCAGGCATTTCTTGCTCCATATATGGTAGATTTTTTTGTGGCAATGCTGCACTCTTCTGCATCTTATTGCTTAGAGGCTGGATTTTCCATATTTGTTGGCATATTCTTGTTGCGATTTGGACCAGTTCAGTATCTGCAGCTTGGAATACCTTATCTGCTCTTGGTTGCTTTGTTTCTACTTTCAGAGCAGCTTTCACTTCACTTTCTAATATTATTGTCTTTCTCCTAGAATAAAGTTTCAAAGAGTCTGTAATCCTTTCATCTCTTCTGTATAGTTCTTTTGTATATTGTTTCCATCTGTCTTATTTTTTTTCTGGTCAGATACTATGTTCCCTTGTTGGCCTTTTAGCATTCCTTAGCTAGATTTGAATTGGCCATTGATTTTTTGGATCTTCTGGAAGAGGTCTCTTCTTTTTCTTCTTGTGTTGTTCTCTTCTGTTTCTTTGCACTGGCCATTCTCTTTGTCTTTCCACAATAGTTGCTGAAAAGTTGCATTCAGAATTTTGACACTATTTCTGTCACCTTTTGCTTCTCTCCTGTCCTTGACAATTGTGTTTCCTCTGTCATCCCTCTAGGCATTCGTACTCTCTCTCTTTCCTCTACAGAAATTGTCCTTTTGCATTCTTCTAAGAATGCCTCTGGTTGTGAGTCCATAGTTCTTCTTACTTATGGTCAACTGAGTTCAGTAACGCTAATCTGCTTCTTATTGGGACTTTAAATTCTTCAGGAATGTTATGTTTCTGTTAGTGAACTTTTTTTCAGTTTTACTCTGATTTTTTATATTAAGAGTGCATGGTCACTGCCACAATCTGCTCCTGGTCTTGTGTGGCAGCAAGACTACAGACTCTTTATTTTTACTTCCAGTTATGCAGATGAATTGATTTGTGTAATGGCCAGCTGGTGACATCCATGTGTAAAGTTGCCTAATTGGAGCTTGAAGTATGTATTTCTAATAAACAGATGGATTGCTTCACAGAATTCTATGAGATGATCTCTTTTTTGTTTCTGACTCCCAGACCAAATTTTCCTACAACATTTGATTCAGCTTTGTTTCCTAGTTTTGCATTCCAGTTACCTTTGATTATCAGCGTATCTTGTTTGGATGTGTTTCCAATTCTCTCTTGGATATCTGAATGAAAGTTTCTCATTTCTTCTTCAGCTGTTCTTTGACTCTAGGCTTGGATTGTGGTTATATTGGCAGATTTTCCAAGAATTCTGAAAGATATTCAGTTGAAATTTGTATGAACTGTCTGTGCTACATCTACAACTGTCTGTATTAGAGCCACTCAGCCATTCTGAGTTTGTCATTCTCAGAATAAAACACTGTGTTTACCTGACTGAAAATTTTCCCATTTCAGTCCCCTTTACTTCACTCACACCAAATACTGCAATGTTTAACCATGCCATTTCCTGCTTTATGGTTTCCAGTTTGCTTTGATGAATATTTGTCATGTTTCAGTTTCCAAGTGTATGGGTTGTGCAGCCGTGGAGTTTCCTTTCACTTCTGTGCATGCAGGCCACTAGACCTCTTTTCAGCTTTGGTCTAATTGCATATCACACCTTCACTTTTCCCAATAGCTGGCTGACTGCCTTCTGAACTGGGATGCACATCTTCTGGCACTATTCTTGTTTCATTTTGGACTGTTTCAACACAGGGTTTTCAAACTAAGAAGATTCAAAAATGGTTTACCATGGGCTCATTCTGCACAACATTAATCGGAGATATCTTTGCATCATTCTGTGAAAGATCCTCCACCAGTATCAGCATTAATTATCACCACTACCCTTCAGGAGTTTTTCCACCTACATCCTTATTAGCAAAATCTATCCTCTTTTGTTGATGCGACTGCTGAAGAGGGTAGATGCAGCTCAGTCTGGTGTCTTCAATTGCATGGCCCTGTAGGAGACCAGACATAGAAACATAGAAACAGAGCAAGTCAGAAGGGGCCTCCTGGGCCATCTAGTCTGACTCCCAGCTCCAGCCAGATCCACTCACAACATGTCCACCATGTGCATGTCCAGCCTATCTTTGAACACCCTCACAGATGGGGCCTTAATGACCTCTCGTGAAAGCCCATTCCATACTCTCGGGGTCCTCACTGTCAGGAAGTGCTTCCTGGTACCTAAATGGAACCTTGGTTCCCTGAGCTTTGCTCTGTTGGAGTGCGTCCTGCCTTCCTCTGCAGGGGAGAACAGGTCTCTACCCATCTCCATGTGACATCCCCTCACCTACCTGTATGTCGTCAGCATATCCCCTCTGAGTCTCCTCTTCTCCAGCCTGAACAGACCCAGTTCCCTCAGTCTTGCCTCATACCCCATCCCCTGCAAACTGGCCACCAACCTTGTGACCCTATGCCGCACTGACTCTAACCTGGCTATATCCTTTCTGTAATGAGGGGCCCAAACCTGAACACCATACTCCAGTTGCGGGTGCACCAGAGTCGTATAGAGTGGTAGTAATACCTCTCTCGATCTAGAAGCCACACTTCTGGCTATGCAACCAAGGGTGGCGCTCGCCCTCTTGACCACCGCATCACACTGCTGACTCATGTTTAGCCTGCAGTCAACCAGTACCCCGAAGTCCCTTTCACAAGTGCTGCTCTCCAGCCACTTGTCACCTAACCTGTACTTTTGACACCTGTTCCTATGCCCCAAGTACAAGACCTTGCACTTATCCACATTGAACGCCATCCTGTTGTCTCCTGCCCACTTCCATAGTCTGTCCAGATCCTTTTGGATCTGGAGTACCTGCTCCTCAGTTGTGGCCACTGCTCCAGTTTTAGTGTTGTCTGCGAATTTGATCAGCAGACTGTTCACCCCTTCTTCCATGTCATTGATGAAAAGATTGTACAGGATTGGCCCCAGGACAGAGCCCTGGGGGACCCTGCTTGTCACTGACTGCCATCCCGATGATTTCCCACTAATGATTACCCTCTGTTTTCAGTCAGTGAACCATGCCCTAATCCATTGGACAGTGCTTTGGTGTATCCCAAAACTCCTCAGTTTCTCCACCAGGATATCATGGGGCACTTTGTCAAAGACCTTGCAGAAATCCAAGTAAACCACATCCACTGTATCCCCTCCATCTAGCCATCTCGAAACCTTGTCATAGAATTCCACAAGGTTTATCTGGCAGGACCTGTTTTTGCAGAAGCCGTGTTGTGTGGCTGTCAGCCTCCCTTCCCTATCTAACATCACTAGATCTCTCTCTATTATGAGCCTTTCCATTGTTTTTCCTACAATGGACGTAAGGCTAACTGGTCTGTAATTCCCCATGTCCCTTCTACCACCCTTTTTGAAAATTGGGACCACTGATACCACCCTCCAGTCCTCTGGAACTTCACCCGTTCTCCATGAGGCCTCATAAATGGAGGCCAGCGGGCGTGAGAGAACCCCTGCCAACTCTCTAAGTACTCTCGGGTGTAACCCGTCAGGGCCTGGTGGCTTTGTAATGTCCAATGCCCCGAGGAGCCCCTCAAGTTCAAGGGGGTGACTCTAATCTGTGTCCCTAAATCCCTGGCCTCATCTAATCTCCTATGCTGATCTCCTCTGTCCTGCTTTGGGGAGAAGACAGAGGCAAAATAGCCATTTAGCATCTGTGCCTGTTCCCTCATATCAGTCACTGGACCCCCTTCCTCCTTATTTAGTGGTCCCACTACTTGTCTCCCCTTCCTCTTCCTATTTACATGCTGAAAGAAGCCCTTTTTGTTGCTTTTGATATTCTTGGCAAGTCTCAGCTTGTAATCAGCCTTAGCCTTGAGAAGAATCCTTCTGCAACAGGCCTTCTCCTCCCGGTATACCCTTTTGTCTATTTGCCCCAGTACCCATTTTCTACGGAGGTTCCTCTTTCGTCTAATCCCTTTAACCACCTCCTTTCACATCCATGGCGGCACTCTCTTCTGCCTTCCGACCTTACTAACGAGAGGTATTGTCAAGGCTTGCGCCTCCAAAACCTCCCTTTTGAGTGCCATCCATCCCTCCTCAACTCACTCACCTTCCAGTAACCAATCCCAGGAGACTTACCCCAGTCCGGCCTTCAGTTGGCCAAAGTTGGCCCTCTTGAAGTCCCAGCTTCTAGTGCTCGACCTGCTGCATGTCCCCAGTCCCCTGATCTCAAAGCAAAGGATGGTGTGATCACTCGCATCCAGAGCTCCCCCAATCTGTACTTCATCTATCAGCTCCTTTCTATTGGTCAAGAACAAGTCAAGGAAGTCCCCCCCCCCCCACATCCCCTCTCGGACCCTCTGTGTGAAAAACCCTCCCTCTATAGCTTTTAGGAAGCGGCGTGACCTGGCTTTCACCGCTGAGTGAGCCTCCCAACTAACATCCGGGAGATTGAAATCTCCCATAATTACTGTGTCTCTCCCCCGAGATATCCTTAGAATCTGGTCTGTCAGGACATTATCCAGGGTCTCAAGTTGACCTGGAGGGTGATAACATACCCCCACTGTCAGGTCTCTTTCCCTGTCAAAACTCCTAGGTTTCACCCAGACTGCCTCTACCAAATCCCCATCTGTGCTGCATTCTATCTCACTGCATCCTATCCCTTCTCTGACGTATAAAGCCATGCCCCCACCCCTCTTTCTCTTACAGAAGCATAATGTAGCACTGCAGTGTAACTGGGAAATGCACAAGTTTCTCTAAGCACAATTCCCAGATAATAACACAATTTCTGTAATTTAAAACGACACAGGAATGGTAGAAAAGTATTGGAGAGGTTTTGGATGTCATATTCAGCATTGGAAAACCATTGGATGTCATATACAGCACCCATAACTTGTTATGAGTGAGGAATCACAAGCATGCAATAAATGCCTGGTGTAGAGAATCCATTTGTCTAATGGTAGTTCCAGTCCTGGCAGGCTGCCATGTAATATATAGTTGCTTACATAGATAAGATGACAGTACCATGTAATGACTATCTGAATATGTAAAATATAACATAGAAAGCTGATTTATACCAATTAAGACTAGCTCAATGCTGTCCAATGAATATGAGGCCATCAGAGCAGAACTTCAGAGTACCTGTGTAGGGTCACTCAGCAGAACGTGCAAGATGGGCCCCAAATGCTACAAGGGTAGCTTATTATATATACATAAGTGAAATGAGACACATGACCATCTAACAGAAGTGCGGGTCCAGTAAGACAATAGAATCTAGTTAAAAAATTACCAAACTACCACTGCTGCCCAGAACCATGTCTTTGGCAGTGATCTTTTCTAACTATCCAAGATTCTCTAACCAGAGACATCAGAGACTGACCCTGGAAGCTTCTATTCTACCTTCACATTTTAGGAGGATGATGGAGGGTACCAAGAGGAGTATTTTTGACAACTGATGGTGCATCTTATGAAGCAGCCATTTAGACTCCCATGGGATTATCCAAAAGAGAGTAAATGAACACTAGCAGTAAGCAAACACTACTAATTAGGACAATCATTACACTTTTGACTATCTGTATTCAGCAGTCAAATAGCTCTGTTAACTAATATTGTAGCTTCTGTAGACTTTACTGAACTTCCCTTTCACATCAAGCATAGAAGCTGCTGTCACAGATGGCATTAGCAACAAAACCAAGAGGCAAAGCTAAGCCTGAGGAAATGTAAGCTGAACTTAAATATGAATTAACCTGTTAAATTTCTTTAGCAAATCAGAAGAAGTCACATGGTCAAGTTTTATAATGGTCAGTGGAAGTTAAGCAGATGACATTTTAACAAAGTTTGTAGAATCTTGAAATTAAAATTCAAGAACACCTTCTCTCAGACATTCACACTCAGACTGGATGCTGCTAATTGATCCAAAAACAGATATTTTGGACAGGCAGAATAATCCATGCTCTGGTAACCTCACATTTAAACCACTGGAATGTGCTCTGTGTGGGGCTGCCCTTGAAAATAGTCTGGAAACGTCAGTTGATAGAAAACGGGGCAGCCCATCTGTTGACAAAGATGAGCAAGAACAAACATATTAGCCTAGCTCTGTGCTTTATCAACTTCATGGCTTAGGGCCTGGATAGCTAAAGGAAAGTTTCCTCCCATTATTGTAAGCTGCCTTCCGACTACAGTAGTAGGCAGCATATAAGAATGAAAGTATTAAATAAATTAATAAATACATGTAAATTTGCACCTACAGTTGTCTATGGAAGTCCTTCTCCAGGAGCCACCTTTAAATGAGTTACAGAATGTGTCCACAAGGGGAAGGACCTTCTCAGCTGTGGTGCCCCGATTTTGGAATCAGCTCCCCAAAGTTATACAACTGGTGCCAACTCTATATATGTTCTGGTATCAGGTTAAACCATTTTTTATTCTCTTGTCATTGTAATTGTTGATCTGATTAATTGTCTTTATATTGGCTTTTATTATACTGTACTGGTACATGTGGAATGTTATTAATTATTGTCATTTATCATTGGTTCTCATTTTGGTCCTATTGTTACTGTTTATATTGGTTGAATTTTATTGATCATATTAATGTTTTATGATTGGTATACTTCTTTTTAAACTCCTGATACTGCTGTTTTAAATTGTTTGTGGTTTTATTGTATAATATACTGTTTTATTAAGTTTTATTGTATAACTATTCTAAGAGCTCTGTGCTAATGTGTGGGATAGAAAAGCCCAAATAAATAAATGAATGAATAAAAACATGCCTTCCAAAACACTGAAATAACTATGCCATAGCTGGATACCAAAGTTCTGGAAATATGCTATTTATGAATGGCCGTCCAAAAGTAGTTTGTCTGGTGCCATCTTTCCAATCTTTTTGGTGCCAGGCAGAAACAGACTTTGGAGAAGAAGTCTCCAAGACATTTTAATAACTGATGTTATATTTGGATATTATTTATACTGTTTTTAGCTTTAATATATTTTAATTGATTGATACCTGACCTCAGCTGTGTATTTCTCTTTTTTATTGTATGTTGTTTTTATTATTGTTATTTCATGTAATATTATAATCTGCTTAGAGAGTCTTGGAACTAGTAAAGCGGAATAGAAGTTGAAGAAATAAATATAAATAATAATAAATAAATATTTAGAAGTTGAAGAAATAAATATAAGTGCACACACTGTACCTATAAAGTTACATGGCATTTTTGTTACAGGTAACTTGCATATAAAAGACAAAAGAGAGTTGCAATATTAATATACCACCTAATCCTACAACTTAAAAAATCCTTCCTTTTCTTACAAGTGAGAGCATAATTGTGCCCTAACCTTCTTTTCTGCTCACTGCTGCTATGCTGGCTGTCAATCCCAGTGAGCAATCTTCTCCACTTGCTGCTGTCAGGGGTGGCACATATGTCTTCTTTTTAGAAACATAATATGTGGAGGTCAATTATGTTCAGTATCACACCCTCATGGTAACCCATGAAATCCAATCCCACAAAACTGTTCCCTGAGGTTGCTGAGTCAAAAAGTATCTTATTCTAAAGAGCTATAAGTCTGACAATGAAATCCAATATCTACTGAGGAGTAAGTCCTATGTCATTCATCGACACTTACTCTGAGTAGCCACTTACAGGTTTAGCTGCTTAACCCTGATGTAGCAGTAGAAGCCTGTACACATCTACTCAAAAGTGACTTGCAATAAATTCAGTAGCACTTATACCTAGGTTAGCCTGCTATCTACGAATATCTTACAATTATTGTTTCAGCCTTAGCTTTTTCAACTTTTCATAGTAAGTTCCTAACAGGTCTGTATTACAGACATTGTATCCAACATTTTAAGCCAGATCACTTACCATCCAAAAAAGTGTCCCAGTGGCAAATTCTGCATAATGTTCTATAGTGGATAGAACACTGAAAATTAAACAAACTAGCACCAATAGAAATCTGTAGGAACAAAACAAAAGAGTATGTGTTAACAGGAAACAGTAGTTTATTTCAAAAACATATGTTGCTACATGCATTTTTCTCATACTTTAAGCAAAAACTGAGGAACATTAACATTAAGTCTTATTAATTGTTAAACAATTGTTAAAAATGTAAATGAAATCAAGTCATACATATTCTGCCTACTGTTAAAATACTGCCTAATCTGGCAGAGAAAGGGTTCAGAAATGGAGGCAATAAAATCATAAAATCATAAAAATAATCATGTTACTAATCATAAGTAGCTTAAGATGCAAATAAACAATCATTATTATCTTCTCATTGAATTTACCACCAATAACTTTTTAGCTTATAAATTCCATTCAACTTGAAGAGCTACTTCCTACTAGAAACATGTGGGTACTGATCCTTCAGAAAATCTTTAAAGAAAAATTAAGAGAGTATTTACAGCCTTGGAGAAAAAAATGTTAATATATATTCAGGAGCATGTAAAATGGCAAAGAAACATGATCTCCCACCTCTATGAAATCTTCTGTGTGCCATGTAGCAGAGCTTTTTAGGATCATCTGAGAGTTATTATATGATGGCCCTATGGAAGTCTGCTGGGGTATACTTGCAACATACTGCTAGGATAAAGCTTGCATTTGCCAAGACTTAGACTCTAGTGGTACAGGAAGTGAATCATATAAGCCATCCTGAGCATAGTCTTGTCTAGTTTTGTTGGCTGGATTTCAAGCACTACAGTAGGGTTAGGATGAAACTCACCAGAATCTATCCCCCCATGTGCGGTCCAGACTTGCAAAGTGAGCCAGCCAAGAAGTCAGCAAATGTTTGTGGAATAAAGGTTGTGCAACTGACAAGCTTCTTCCATATCGGGTGCAGCAGCACTGCTAGGATTGGGAAGCAGTAGCATGGGACTTACCAGGAATGGCTCCCCACATGACCACTGCCCAAGCAGTTTTCCTCTTTTGTGTCAGGTGTTGCCATGACAAAGCACTGTCCTGGGTGCTCAGAGTCCTGGGACCTGAGCCCAGGGAATCCATTGGATTTCCAGCCCAATACACATTCTTCCACATCCCTATACTACAACATGAGAATGTTGACAAGGTGCTTGAACTGATTCATGGAACCACTGGCATTCTAAACTATTGACCCTCTTGGTTTATGAAAACCAGCTGGAAGGAAACAGCTAGTGTGGGAAGTGGCCAATCCCTCTTTGTACAAGGGAATGGCTCTGGGCCACATGACAGAGGCAATGGTGAGAGCACTCCTGAAGAAGCCTCCCTGGACCCAGAAAAACTCAATAACTTCGGGGTGCTGCAAAAGTTCATTTCTGGATAAGATCCTTGATTGGGTGGTTGCCAACTAGCTCCAGATGTTCTTGGGTGAGATCCATTTCCTTTGGGATTCAGGCTAGGTTTTGAAAGAAAGAGACTTGACTTGATGACAGGAAAGGTATAGAGGAAGCTTGACCCTTCTGATTTTCCTTGATCTTTTGACAGTAGTATCTTTCTGGGACAACTGTCCAAGCTGGGGGTAGAAGATATCACACTGAGTCATTGTGTTCCTACTCTACTTTTATTCATTTTCATCAGGTGTGGCTGTGAAGGTAGATGAATTACTGGCTGAGACAAATGACTGAATAGACCAAACTTCATTCCAAAATGTACAAATATGCCAGGTTGATAATGAGAACCAGAAGATTCAACCATAAAGCATCAATTCTGGTGGACAAATATGTTGCTAACCCCAAACAAATGTGCTGGTCTTGACTTATAATATTTTACATGGTTCAAGACTGCAATACCTGATGGGTTGCCTTTCCCAGTATAAACCATCTGTACAGTACAGTCAGCATCTGAGGCCCTCCTCTGAATGCCTCCTCCTAGTGAGGTTTGGTGCAAGGCAACAAGGAAGAGCACCTTCTTGATGGTACCACTCCCATTACAGAATACGCTTTCCAATGTGCTCTACCTGGTGCAATCACAGCCATAATTTCAGTCTATGATGAGGCATTTTAGTTTTACATTAGGTTTGATAATTTTTTAAAACTACTTTAAATTTCTGAATTTATAGGCTTTGTTTTGTATTTTATCATGCTGTGAACTGTCCAGATATCTTTGGCTATTTGGGAATACAGACATGGAATGACTAAATTAATGAAGTAGACATCGGATGAGACCCAACCATGTCCCACCTCTCACAGTAGGAGTAGTGGAAGGGCATTCACTCCAGCAAAAGAAATGTAAGTTGACAACAACAGTAAGTTCAGGCCCAATCACTTGGAATGAATGGGATATAGATATAACAGCAACAACAACACTAGTGGTGGTGCTAGGACCAGATTCAGTTGCCACAACCTCTTTCCCTTAATACACAAACATATACAGTGCAGGTGGAAAAAAACTTGTTAGTAGAGCCCCCTTCAGTAATGTGTCTGCCTCATTTGAGGCCTAGATGCTTTTGGAGAACATACAGTGGTGGATATCATGAACAGATCTCACCCGTTTCCTCTTCCCAGCAGATAAAAGTAAGAGGATTGTATCTACAGTTCTTTATTGAGTAGGCTAACTTTGTAATACAGAGTAAGTAATATAAAAGTTCTTAGCAGGAAGCATCCATCTTGCTCACACCAGAAAATTGATTCCCATCCTCCCTTTCCCTCCAAATGAAGCTGACTTCATCCTGAAGGAGATTTGCATTGCTTGCAAGCCAGACAGCTGGAGTGTTGAATGTTGGTTTGCTTGACTTGACAACAAACCACTGGGCTGTTAAATTTATTCCCCTCCCTCTCTGACTGTCCTGGTTCTAGATTGTCTCCTCACAAATGAGAAGCTGTCTAGTTCTTTTTTTTTCTTTTTTTTTCTTTGCAGTACTTTTTAAATTTTAAAACAGTACTAAAAACATCAATCATCACAAACATCGGAACTACTGAGTCAGCCTCTTACTACATATCTTTTAACATTCTGTAATCATATTCAGATCCATTTATGGAATCTTTAAAAACATTTTTAGATCTAAACCAAGTCCCATTTCTCCAGCCAATTAAAAAAAAAGGTTGCAAATTTGATAGAAGTCACTATCTTCTTTCTCCTTCTGCGGTAAGATCAGTCCATCCATTTCTTACAGAGTCCCATTTTCCTTGACCAATATTAAAAGAAAGACTCTCCAAATTTGATAAAAGTCAATATCTCCTTTCTTCTTAGATAGTAGCTTCAATCTAACCAACTCTACACAATTCCAGATCTTTTCATTTTTCTAATATTAAACAAATAAACTCCTCATTATAATAGTTACACATACGATCAAATACATTTTTTGCTTACTAGTATTCCAGTCTAATATCCACTAAAGGAAAGTGAAAGAGAAGAAAAGTTCCAAGCTTAAAAAAGAACTAAAGACTTTTAACCCAATTTATGTTCACATGTCTAACATCCATTTAGCATCTTTAAGGACATCTTATCTAATCTATTTAACAACAACAATTATCTATGATATCTTTTAAACAAATTTTCTTTAAGCTAATTTATTAAAGTTTCATCTAGCTTACACTTCACTTAATCACATACAATTAACTCCTTATAAGAGTCCAGCTCCTTACAATCTTTAATATAGCTCACTTGTAAAAAGAAATCTATTTAGTACAGCTCCTCCTACTCCCATAATAGTCATTTTCTAATATAGCAATTCAAAGACAAAAAAGTCATGCAACTTAGCTTTTGGGCATTCATTTTTAAGATAAAAAAAGAAAAAAAAAAGGAAAAAGAAAAGAATCTCTCATTTTCCCTTATATCACCCACAAAGGAGAAAAAAAGCGAGGGGGACTCCATTCCTATTCTTCTCCTTCTTAGTTCAGTTTAAATCTTATCTTATAATCTCTTCATAATTCAACACATTTAAATGTAGAAAAGCTTCCACAGTTAAAATCATATAGCTTAGCCTTTCCATACCACAATAAACATGCCAACCCATTTATACCATTCCTTTAAGATTTCTTTTTTACACCTCTTCCAAACCGCTTTTATTTTAATAGGGTTTGTTGAAAATCAATATTTTTAAAACTTTACATCTCCAGCCCATCTTTCTCCTCTTGGTGTTATTTGTTGAAAATCAGCCCACTTTAAAGTCTGTATTTCAATCCTCGCTATTTCTTGCTTT
This sequence comes from Varanus salvator macromaculatus, assembly GCA_023646645.1. Lineage (NCBI taxonomy): Eukaryota > Metazoa > Chordata > Lepidosauria > Squamata > Varanidae > Varanus > Varanus salvator. Next base: position 13,085,270 of record JAIXND010000754.1, on the reverse strand, counting down.
ATCTTCAGTGATTGTAGCATTTGTTGTAGGTCAGTATTTATTCCCAATGGCTGTGTTTTTTGCTGCAAATCAACCTTCACTGTTTCTTCTTCCTCAGAATCAATTTTAGTTAATTCAGGATCTATCCATCCTTCAAAAAAAAAAAAATTCCTTCCTTTAGTGGTCAAATTTGTTTCTTTTTATCCACAGTTTCAAATTTTTCATATACTTGTTGCATTTCTTGTATATTCTGTTCAGTTTTGGATTCTACATCAATCACCATCTCCTTAAAAGAAGCATCAAACTTATCAAAGCGCTTTTTTTGTACAATTGAGAAGATTTCCTGTTGTCTCAACATCACCTCTTGGGATATTTGTAAAGTTGTTAAAGATTCTTGTATTTCCAAAAAAAAATCTCTTCAGCTCTTCCATTGTTGCAATAATTCCAATAGCCACAAAGCGGCAGCCAAGATCAGTTCCACTTTTCTTTTCCCTAGATCACTAGTGGTCAGAAGGTTGGCAAGTTGCCAAATACTTTGGCAGAAGTCCCAGAAACGCAGGAGAGGAAATGGAGATTCTTATATCCTTCCTCTTTTCTTCCTTTTCTCTTTTTTTTTTATATGCCAATTAACAACAGATATAGTTTTTTATATGCCAATTAACAACAGATATATAGTTATAGTTGCAAGTAGTATTGCAAAAGGAAAATAGGAATGCTCACCCAAACAGTCGTCACATTAAAGAAGAAAGCATCCGACAATGTGAAAAATATCCTGGCGAGTGTCCAGTTGATCTTGGCAGAAGTCCAAACAGATATCCAAAATGATCGGTCAAAGCTTTGAACTCCTATCATGTAATTGCACCTTAAAAATTTAAACTAATTTTATACCCTTAGAGAGGTTAGAGGAAAAAGTCTTTTTCTTCGGCTTCAACTTGGACAAAAGCCTCAGCATCCTCTCATCTCAGTTGCCGCCTAAACATCTGGAGGGTTATTCTTTTCTTAATGCCAAATTATAAACAAATGCAGCTTTTCCACAGGTAATATTGCGAAAGAAGTAAAAAATATTTACTCAGCAGTTCCAATGCTTATCTAGCTAATAAAAATCCTAAGCTAATCTTCTAAGATGTCAAGAACTTGAAGGGGCTGAAACCACCCCCTGTGTTACTCTGTTGAGAAGTACCTAAATTGCTCTCAGCAGATATGAGATTGCCATCTCACATCAAGCCAAAAGCGTGCCCAGGCAATCTGTCTTCACCCTAACAGGGCTTAGATGAGTCTCCCATGACTCGCTGCCGAGTAATACAGGCATGATAAATGAACTCTGTTAATCACATCCGTCTCATTCCAACGCCATCTTGGAATCCAGAAGCTGTCTAGTTCTTACCAGCTGCTCAACTAATTTTGTAGCTCATCAGCTTTGAAATGTCAGCTAATCATTTAGCCTCATCTTCTTGTTCATAGTCAGAATCTGAACTATTTAGATTGGAATGCTCTATTTTTGGGAGAAGTGGGCCCAATTTCTACATCATCCCCATTCCCATAGTGGCCCCTCCCCCACAGTCATTGTTTACTGCTGCCTTCCAAAGGCAGTAGTTGTGGAAACCACAAATCAGTAGACATGCAGATGTAACACTGCTTTTACATGCGACTCATGCATCACTGGAGTAAATCAATAAACTGTTGAGATAAACAATCAGGAATTTGTCCAAAGAAGTCATAAAAATTGTCTTGTCCAAGAAGTCATAAAAATTGTGTTTAAGAAACATATGGAGGGCCTTCCTACCAATTCAAAAGGCATCATCACATACTGAAAAGCACCACATATCTATGCAACTTCTAGGATGCTTGCAAACTTGTTGCTTGTTGCTCTTGTTTGTTGCTTGTTGCTCTTGCAAACTTGTTGACCCCGAGGGCATGGAATGGGCTTCCACGGGAGGTCATTGAGGCCCCATCGGTGAGGGTGTTCAAAGACAGGCTGGACATGCACATGGTGGGCATGTCATGAGCGGAGCCGGCTGGTGCCGGAGGTCAGACTAGATGGCCCGGGAGGCCCCTTCTGACTCGCTCTGTTTCTATGTTTCTTTGTGTCAGGCTGGCTACAAACATAATTGAATCAAAAGACCTAGACTTTGGGGCTCTTCAACCCAACCCAGTCCATCCATAATTTCATAATTCAAGCCTTCTAAGCATCATTCTACAGCAAATCCTGTATCACCAGCTGGTAATAACCCTAACCCTTGCCAAAGATGACAGATCTCATTGTTAGCTGGGTCCATTGGTGTGCCCCCTATGTGACACTATTTCATTTATAAATCCTTGATAACTAGTTAAGAGAGGATCATTACTACCATTGCCCATTTTCTCACAATTCCTGACATTAGGCTGATTACAAAACCAAACTGCATTTCTGGATTTGGAAAATCCAGCTTGAGCCAAATGTATCGATCTACTTGAGCATCAAAAGTTTGAAAATGTTCTTTGTCACCCTCAAATATTTCCAGAACCTCCATTGGATATTTCCTGTGGGACACTAGGGCAGGTCCTGTTGGAGAGACCTGTGCGGGGGTTGGGGGGGTACTAGTTCAGCTGCATGAAAAAACAGAATGACACCAGCCAACCGAATTCACCTGATCCTGTAGGCCTGGTTCTCTCAAAAAACAGTCTCAGCTAGTTCCTCCATAATGACACCAGAAGAATGTCAAACAAGCAGAAGAGTTTGAAATCAGCTGTCAGGAGCACCTCTTGCCCTCTTTCCTTTCCCAGCAGATCAAGGATTCTAGCCACAGTCTTTTATTGAACAGGCTGACTTTGTAAAACAGAGTGAGTAATATGAACATTGTTAACAAGAAATATCCATCAAGTGAGCAATCCCTCTAACTAGAGAGTTAGTGCCAGAAATTGATTACCGTCTTCTTTTCTCCTCCAAATGAGGGTGACTCCACCCTCAAGGAGATTTGTACTGCTTGTGGGCCAGATGGCTGGAACACCAGATGTTACTTAATTGGTTCACTCATTTGATTTCATGATGACTCACTGGGCTGATAAATTCACACCCCTCTTCATCTGATCCTGCTTGTTCCACAATGTTTCCCCAGAGGTGGCCTGTTTCTCACCAGCTGCTTAGCTAATCTTGTGGCTCATTAACCTTAATATTTCAAACTTCACCTTTTCTTCTTGTCCATATTTAAAGTCTGAATTCACTAGCTTAGAATGCTATATTCAGGGCCCAGCCCATACAATAGACACATCTCCACACTTTAAAAACATTGTGGCAATTGCCACTCCCACCAGCACCCTGGTGTGGGTGAGACAAACTGGAGTGGAGGTGCAGGTCTTTTCTTCTTTCCTTCCTAAACAGTTTTAACAAATATTGTTCAGCATGTTAGAGACAATGTATGCAACAATCTCTACAAAAAGGAGGAAGTAGGAAAAAAGTAAAAAATAAAAGGAGCATACTATTTCCGCACACATAGAATTACCAAACATTGAGAAGACAATTTATTGTGATAGGCCCAGCTCCTCCTTTCCTCACCTCCAAGCTGCCTCCTTTACTCCTTCCCCAAAGTCAAGTTCCCTACTTTGGAATAATCCCCTTCAGCTGGTTCTACCATGCTAGCCCAGGGGTGGGGACAGGACCAGAATGCAATCTCCAACTGTTGCACTGAAAAATTCAGAGGCAGCAAAAATAATGACAATTTGGTTTTTGTTTTTTTCTGAGTTATATCCTGCCTTTTCCTACAAAGGGCTCAAGGCAGCTTACATCATTCTCCTCCTCTATCTTATCCCCACAACAACCCTGTAAGGTAGGTTGAGCTGAGAGTCTGTGACTGGCCCAAAGTCACCCAGTTGGCTCCATGGCCAAGCAGGGACTAGAACTCAGATCGCCTGAGTCCCAGTCCCATGCTCTTAACCACTACATGGCACTAGCTCTGGTTTTCTTTTACTTCAACTCTGATTTTAAAAAGTATCTAATCTGTATTGAATTTGTATCCTGGGAGGAATATTTTTGGTCACACCACAAGAGTTCGCCTAAGATAAAGAAATCAGTGACAAAGGCAGGCCAAGGAAACATCTGGTCTTCCTCCATTTGGACCTGTCCACTCCAATGGACATCAACTATCCTGAGAAGAAAGAAAGAGTGAAGGAGACAGGAGCAGAAGGAGACCAAGACTTCTGGCCTGGCCTGGAACCTCCTCCTCCTCCTTTCTGTGCATTTCGAACATATTTATTGACAAACTAGGATGTGGGACCCTAGCACAGAAGTTATCAGTTCCATGGGAGTGTAGAGGCTCTGAAGGTAGAGGCTCCTCACCTCAGAGGTGTCTCATGATGCCGGGGGTCCAAGATGGTTTCCAGCACCTCTGGCTAGTCCTTCCTTGTGCAAATCAGACTAGGCTGAGAAGAGGCTGCTGCTCTGGGTGCAGGTCCCAGCAGCTTCCCAACTTTACTGCAGCACATGGGGAAAGACAGCACACATTTTCTTCTTAGTACTATAGAATTCCTAAATTCATTCCTGATGAAGAGCAGGATATGTGTACCTTGCTACAAAGACAATAGTCTTTGGGATGAAGTACTACATCAATAGAACATTTAAAATGGAAAGAGTGTTTTTTAATACACACACACACACACACACACGAGAGAAGAGAGATGAGAGAAGATGGTCATCACATGAGTACTAACCAATAAGGATTAATGATACTCTGGCAGTTTGGATATTGTCCAACTGCAATTTTCTGCAAACAGTTTGCTTCACTGTTAAGAAGAAGCTTAAATATTAAAATGCAGAAACAACACCATAATAGCCAGATTAAAGGGGCATGGAATACCCCTTTAGCTGAGTCATGATAAATGAACAAAAGTTTATGTCATTGTAAGTTTCCAAATTCTACTATTTATAAAAAGGATATTTGTTGAGCTGAATACTTTGTGCATATTTCAAACTTAGTGGGTACAAACTGATTGATTTAGCATGTTAAAACTGCCTTGTACTTTTTGTTAGCAGATCATATATTGGGGGTGAGATTGCCCATCACTGAAATTATAAATTTCCTCTTTAAAACAATTAAAATAGTTCTGCCAGTTTAGCACCAGAGTTAAACATTATCTCCACAAAGCCAGGCAACTGGAAGTGAATTGGTGCTTTAACATTTGCACTCTGAGAACAGTTTGCTGAGCAAGATTTGCTAATAATTTTGCTGAGGTTGTGCAATGTCACAAATTTGCTTACTTAAAACTTACCTTCCATGAATCATACTTGTCTTTGGTCTGCAAAGATTCCCCATATAGTCTCATTCCCAGTCCCAAGAAGCATCCAATCTCCTTTCTAGTGGAGGCTGCCCTCTCACTGAACAGACCAATCTTCCAGCTACTGATGTAAGCAGGAAACTAGGATGGATCAACCCACAGCAGCGTTCTTCTAAAAAATCAGAAGACCCAAATGTTTCACAAGGCAATGCAGGACCATACCAACATGGGGGATCTTTGCTGATCCCAAGCAGTCGATCCTCACCATTCAGATTTGGGCCTGAAAGACCAAGTGAAAGTGTACCTACATAGAGGGTAAGTTTTAAGCAACTTAAGACACTGAACAATATCATGTACCACCCTTAATTTCCAGTTTCATAGGGTAACCATACCTAGAAAAGTCTGATCCCTGAAACTTCACATCATTCAGATAAGGTGGAAACACCAGTTTTATAAATCTTCAATATACTTATCCTCTTCAACTGACATATTAGTCATAATAGCAGACACCCACAGAAGAATGACACTAGTCATTTGTGGACCTCATACTGATATTATCCAAGGTACCTTTAATACAAAGTAGGTTCAGAGAGCAAGCCTAAGTTCTCTGATGGAGCATTCTCAGAGCACTCTGAGATCTCTGCCAGACTCTTGACTGTAAGGTAAAAGAGTGCATGGAACTGGTATTTTCCATTTGCCCCTCCTCTGTGGGGTTTGACAGACTAAGGTGGTCTAAATATTAGGGATGCATTTGGGGTAAATAGGGCTGTGAATCTCACAGCAACTTAGTCTTCGCCCATCAGCATACCTGCAATACACCACTTTTCTGCCTTCCCCAAGGACTGCTGGCTGGTTTCAGAAGGATCAGAATCAGGAGGTGATTCTGGGAATGTGGGTCAAGCTGAGATTCTGAGATGAGAGAAGCAGAGACCAGAGTCCCAGGTGGGCAGGATCACCCAGATGTATAGCTGGTAGGAGGGGACTTAGAGCAGGGGAGTTTCTCAGACACAGACCAGGCAGCCCTGGTTCTTGATCTCATGATGTGGCATCAGTAGAGGAGAGCGGCTCAGTTAGAGGATTGGGGCACAGAGAGGAGGTATGTTTGCTTTCAGAAGGCCCTTTCCAAAGGGATGTAGCCCAGGCACACTCATAAGGAGAACTCCTGGAGGTTATCACTAGATTGGGTTGAACTAGATTGTACATGCTCAGAGATTCATTCTGGGTGTTTTGTGCTTTTTGGTCAATAAAGAATGCTTTTCAAGGAAAACAGTCTGTGGCTTTTGAATGTGCAAAGGGGAAGTCCAGGCAGATGTTTCTGTGGAGAGAGGGGATATGTGGTCAGATCTCCCCCTTCATGATCAAAAATCGAATCCAATCGAAAAGGGAGAAATTTGATACAGCACATAGCCTCTGGGACTTTCATACAGGGACCACAGGATTCGACTCACAGTGTACTGGAACAGAAAGAGCACAGCTATGACTTTTCTTAGTGACATCAAATGCTGTGCAACTATTTCAGTAGCTCTCAATAAAAGAAAGTTTTATTTTCCCAGTTTTTTAATTGATAATGTTATTTTAATTAAGTTGTACCAAGTACTGGCACTTAGGAGTTTTTAACCATTTTACAGTTGTTATAACTGTTTTTTTCATCGTGTAAACTGACCTGAGATTTTATAATGATTGAACGTTGTAAAAAATTTTTAAATAAACATATTTAAATAAATAAAAATAAAATAAAATGTCTAGCAGCATATTATTCAGACTATTCAAGAATATTGTGCTTCCTGATTAAATTAAAAACTCGTTTTATCTATTTGGAAAAATTGTTATTGGCATCTTACCCCATATAAAACGAGAACTCAACTAGAATGTAACCTGATTTGACAAATGCAGCTAAGCTGAAAATATTAGTATTATATTGTGTTACCATTATTTATCTATTTATTTATTTATTAAAACATTTATATGCCGCCCCATCGCAACAAAGCCTCAGGGCAGCTCACAACAATTTTAAAATACAATAAAATCATAACACATATTAATTTATCCCTCCCCCCTCGGTGCATCTCGGCAACTTAAATACAGTCAACTTAAATACAAACAAAAACCAAGTAAATTAAATATATAAACACAATCCACCTCTAAACCCAAATACTAATACAACCCACATTTATCTTTGATTTTTATATTTTCTTATGTAAACTCCTTAAAGGTTATTATATTAAACAGTATGCAAGCAATTCTAATGAACAGGTTTGCTAATTCATAGAAGAAATTAAATAAAATACAGCAGTACACAGGCCATTAACCCCACTAAATACCTTTGCAGAAGAATTACATATATGGAGTTTGCTCATAGAGTACTACTACAAGTCACTTATACATAGTTCATTGGAAAATATCACATAAGCTAATTGACCAAAGTCAACCCACTTTGCTATCAAAGTAGCAGATGGACAGATTGAAATTAAGTTGTTTCAGAAGCCCAACTTCCTCCGCTGTCATAAGCACATGCCATTGCATCCAGCATACTATACAGAGGACTTGATTTTTAAAAAATGATAGTAGTTTTAGGGGAAGTCCATAATTATGTTATTAGCAAATGTACCCACCTGCACTCTGGTTGGAATAACTCATGCTATGCTGACAAGAACTCTTCAGAACAGGTTACACATATGTCAGAGTTGGACACACTGTGCCTGCTCCATTGAGTGAAGCTACCGTTGCTAGCACCCTGGTCACAGTCCCTGCCACAGTATATTCTGACAATCCCAGAGAGAACAACCACCCACTCCATGGGGTACCATGCAAGTCCCCTCAGACTATTCCTTCCTGGCTCCACAGATTCTTGACGGCGAAGTCCTGTGTCGGCAAGGAATTCTGCAGTCTTATGACTGAAATTGGTAATGCGGGCTTCAGATAGACTGACACATTTATTTTTTATTTAATTATGTATTTATTTTTTGATTTATATCCTGCCTTTTTCCTACAAAGGGCTCAAGGCAGCTTACATCTCCTCCTCCATCTTATCCTCACAACAATAACCCTGTGAGGTAGGTTGGGCTGAGAGTCTGTGACTGGCCCAAAGTCACCCAGTTGGCTCCATGGCTAAGCGGGGACTAGAACTCAGATCGCCTGAGTCCCAGTCCCATGCTCTTAACCACTACACCACACTGGCTCTCATTTAAACATTAAACATTTAAACATTAATCCATTAAAAAAAGAACAACTAACCCTAAAAGACATACAGTTAGGGTCCCCTTGGTATTCATACCAAGTTTCAGGTATCTGAATTTCATGGTCCTGTAGCTCTGGCACTGATAGACAGACATTATTTTTATTGTTATAGCATATAGTAATACCATCAACATACATGACTATTGTGAAGTATTATGTATAAGCAAAGATGGTTGGTTCTATTCCTTTTAGAGTCAAATAAGCTCTGTCCTTGGTCTGTCTCAAAACCTCAAATGTAGCCTAAGCTGTGCTGAGAGCTTGCAAGTGCTTTCTAATTTCAACCTGATGTTCTTTATGGCACCTGTGAAAAAATCCACTTTGGTATATCAGTGAATGACTGTGCTAGTGTGTTGTAAACAAGCTCCAAATGTTACAAAATCACATTTTAGGGTCAATAGTCTACATGGTTCCCCACCCTGCCATTTAGTACTCCACAAAACCAGCAAGTCAGATATAACTTTGTGTTCCTGGCTGCAAGTTGTATGATTAATTCTTGGCAACATGTTTTGGATTCTTTCTAATCTAAAAATAGTATTCTATTTGCAATTTGAGGTATCTTCTTTCCTCCAGATAAAAACTGTAAGTGAATGTCTAGCTTGAGCTAGTGATAACACTAAAAGCAATACTAATTTGGTTCTTACATGGTTTTCATATCACTGAGACCCATTAAATTAAGCATCCAAGTTCAAGCCACAAAAGTTACTTTTTCCAGCACATGGAAAGTGTAGCTCTATTTAATTATAATGATAGCTCTGCAGCATGGCGCAAACATGGTGCTCCAGGTGGCAGTGTGTGTAAGGGGCAGGGGCAGGGGCAGGGGCACAGGTGATAGAGGGAGGCAAGAATTTGCATCTGAATGGACTAGGTTGGGGACTTTTAAAACACTGGGCCAGGTGTAGAGGTTCTGCTTCAAGGAATAAAATCTGTGGGCTGCACTGGCATCTTTTGGATAGTTTTAGTGATGCAATATTTCATGTATTACCCAGGGGGGAAAAGGAAGGGATAATGTGTTGTTTAATATTAAGGCATTTGACCAAAAATACATCCATGCTGGTATTGACAGAAGCCAATATGGTTTGATCAGCTTTTTTAACATTGGGATCCACTCAGTTCTCCAGTTAGTGGTTCAAGGCTAGGACTGATCAGCTCCATAATGATGTTAACACATTTTAACAGTAAAGGCTTCACAATTGTGGGCATACTTCTGAGCTCAGATTCAAATATGTAAATATACATATTACATGCAAACTTCAAAAGAGAGCTACAGAGTATAAAAAAGCTGAAAGCAGCATTTGATCAATAGTCATCTGAGATCACTAAAGCCTGGCTGAAGGTTGTTGTTGGCTAGCTACAAGAGAGAAGGTTGCCAGTTCAATGTTTTTGAGGAGAACACCAACACAATGAAGGCACCATTTCCTGTTGCCAGTTGTTTCATGCCCAGCAGCAGACAAACCCAGAGCAGTGCCCCCCAGTGAAGATCTTGCAAACGTGCAAGTCCATATGGGAGAAAGTAGCCCTTACTTTCCCTCAGTAATTTTATCCATACCATGTATTTTGCAGTACTTTAAAGATAGAAGGAGCAGTAACCAAAGCTGCAATACTATGCCCACTTGCTTAGGAATAAGTCCTGTGTAACTCAATGGTGGGTACTTCTGTGTAGAATTATTTATTTATGTATGTAGGTATGTATGTATTCGTTCGTTCGTTCATTCATGTATTTATAGGCTGCTTATAACTGCCGAGGCCTTCCTAGGCAGCTTATAGTACACGAACATATTAAAACAAAATAAAACACATTAAAAACCTATTAAAACACAATGAATTAAACCATCTATAAAAACGATATAAAAGGGGCTTTTATAGGGCTAAGTGTAAAAAAAAAATCCTAAAAAGAAAATTTTATAGCAGGGTTGCAGAAGCTGTGGCCTGCATGTGGCACTCAACGGCTTCCAGTGCTGCCTATGAGCTGCAGGGACCTTGTCCAGAGTTCTCTTTGTTGGGGTTAGCACTACACAAAGAATCCATGAGATTTCCCTTCAGTACAGGGGTGGTGGAGGGGCTTGGGATGGTAAATCATAGAGTGTGCATGGAAAAGGGATTTGCATGTACGTGCATCTCTGAGCATCTACTTACTCTCACACCCCAGCACCAGCAGAAAACCAGTACAGCTCCCAGGGCAAAGAAAACCAGTAATCCCCAAATTTTACTATATATGTTTCATACATTTCTTCCAAGATACAGTTTCTACTGGCATTTGGGCTCTGATTCAATATAACTGAAACCACCTCTTTATTAACTGTGTGCCAGTTTGGTTAGTGGAACCCACCATGGTTAGTTTAGAGATCACTATCTGTTAGCTATTTAACAAAGTAGGCTCAGTAAGTTTAGGACAGCCTTGCTAAAGTTACAGCTTAAAACAGTGGGAGGACTCTGTACTGGGGAAGGCTGGTTTAGGATATTTAAGCACCTATCCAACCCAGGTAAAATCAATAAACTGTCTAATTTTGGTGGGGTTTAGGCACAGATCTCCTCCTCTCAGCCACCCATAGACTCAACTGCCAGCTCTATAAGCTCACCTATAAGCTCTTGTTAGATTCGATGGTGTTGCTTTTTAACATATTATTCATCCCCACAAACATCAAAAGCTCCTAACATATTTTGGGTTACCTCCTTTTGCTGCCAAATTGATGAGCATTCAGTCACATGCAATTGATAATCTATGACTTCTCATTTTGACTATCTTCCTAAAAGTGTTTTAGGACACACATTCAAGAACTAGTATGGCATACTGCTTAAAGTGTTGAATTGGGACCTGGGAGATCCCGATTTTACTTTCCAGTTAGCCATGAAGCTCACTGGGTGACTCTGGGCCTGTCATTGACTCTCAGCCTAACCTACTCACAGGACAAAATGGAAAGATGGAGAGGAAGACGACAATGTAAGCTGCCTTTAGATTCCTTGCAAGAGCAAGAAGAATAGGATTCAAATACATTTTTAAATCCCAGTGGGAACAACTGAGTGTATTAATTTGTTCCATTAAATTAAATTAAATTAAATTAAATTAAATTAAATTAAATTGCTTCCTGTAAAGTTCCTGTAACACATTTGGGGCATAATAGAACAGAAAAGGTCCTATATTTCCCAGCTGACATGGGTAGTTGTATGAAGTGTTGAATGATGGAAATTATAGGACTTCTTTCTGTCTAAAGATGCATGGGACTGTACCCTTAAATTTTGATGTTTCAGCCACATGGAATAGTATATGCTTTCTCTTGCTTTGTCTTCATAGACTTAGGTTTTTTCCACTAGACATGGTTCAGGGGTCACCTTTTAAAAATCAGTAAACATTTGAAGTTATTAAATCAGATAATGTAAAAACTTTGGAATGTCATATCTCAGTGTCCCATGAATATAACTGAGAAATTACTGCATTGTGAACACAGAAATGGAATGCTCCCAGCAGTACTTCATATTTCAAATGCTTTTTTTAGAAAGACAACTAAGTCCTAGCTCCAAATAGGCTTAGCCATGACTATTCACATATTTGAATCTACAGAAATGCAATCTGTTTAAGCTTTAGACATGATTATATGCTATAAGTATAGTCCTTGAAATGAGGTCCTGTCCTTTTAACTCAACAAGCCTTCATGCCTCACTTCATGCCTCACTCTATTTTTCATCTCTAAAATTTTCAAGAAGGGAAGGGAAGGAAAGGGATAACCTGTTCTAATAGAAATATATTTTATGCAATTCAGAAATAGCCAATTCTCATGTTAAAACACTAAAGTGGATGGTTCGTTTTGAGTGGCAATCTTTTCCTTCCCCATCATCAAGCTTATGGCAGCTGAAGTTCAAAGTATCTGGGAGGGCTCCAAGTTGGGGAGAGGTGACTTAGGGCAATCTAATGAGGTTGCTTGTGATCTTTCAAACTCAGAGGACTATGAATATTCTAAGCAGGGCAGAAAGAGCATAGAGATGATGGTCGCTCATGACACTTTCTGGGCCCAGTAGAATCACTCGGCTAAAGAACCAAATTACCGTATTTTTTGCTCTATAAGACTCACTTTTTCCCCCTCAAAAGTAAGGGGAAATGTCTGTGCGTCTTATAGAGCAAATATGTGTGTGCAGTAAGTTTGTCAGATGTGCAGCCCATGGGGAAGTGATGGGAAATGTGCCTGTGATTATGTGCCCATTTGATTCAGAATATTTTTTTTCTTGTTTTCCTCCTCTAAAAACTAGGTGCGTCTTATGGTCAGGTGCGTCTTATAGAGCGAAAAATACGGTACTTTCATAGAATCATAAATAATAGAGTTGGAAGGGGCCATGAAGGCAGATGGTGAAGGATGGGCATGATATGTTCTCCAAGGCTGGTCCTTGTTAATAACCATGCTGCTCTGTTCTGAATTAATTGGAGTGCCCAATTGTAGAATCATACAACCATAGAAACATTGCATGAAGTCCATCAGGTTCAACACCCTGCTGTCGCAGAACACCAAATTGCACCATCTCACTCAGATGGCTGTCCTGTTTCTTTTTGAATGTCTCCAGTGTGGGAGAGCCCACCACCTCTCTAGGCAGCTGGTTCCCCTGTTGTATTGCTCTGACAGTTAGAAAGCTTTTCCTGATGTCCAGCCTGAATCTGGGTTGTCGTAACTTGAACTGATTATTCTGTGTCCTACACATCTCTGTGTCCTACACATCTCTCCATCTCTGGCATCAGCAAGAGATCCTGACCTTCCTCTTGACAGCCTTTGAGGTACTCATAGAGGGATATCTTGTCACCCCTCAGTCTTCTCTTCTCAAGGCTGAACATGCCCAGTTCACTCACTCTCTCCTCATAGGGCAGTGTTTCCAAACCCTGGATCATTTTTGTTGTCCTCATCTTGAACCTTTCTAATTTTCCTGCATCTTCCTTAAATCTTGGTGAGCAGAAATGGGCAGAGTCTTCCAGATGAGGTCTGACTAGTGAGGAGTATAGAGGAACTACTACTTCTCATGATTTGGAAGTAATATTTCTGTTAATGCATGGGTCCAGAAACTATGGCCCGCAGGCCGTGTCCAGCCCGCCATGCTCATTTATCCAGCCCACCATGCTCATCCGGCTCGCCATGCTCCTTTATCCGACCCACCTCAGAGCTTTTAGACTCGCTCAGAGAAAAGCGAGTCCAAAAGCTCTGAGGCAGAGCAAGCGTTCTTTAAAACTGAGGAAAGCTGGTGTGCACACCAAATTGTAACAGCTCAACTGTGCAGGCACCAGCTCCCCACCCCCTGCCCCCACAACCATTGCATGCATATACAGAGTGGGAATACGGAGCGGGAAACATAAGAGAGTAGGGCAGAAGAGAGAGAGACGAAGATGAAGACAAAGACAAAGAAACTAAAAAAAGGATTGAAGGTAAGAAAAATATAACTTTTCAAATCTATTTTTAAATATGTGAGACATGCCCCCAGGCTGCAGGCCAAGCCACGGCTGCTTCGCTGAGCCCGGGAGTGGACAGGCTGAGGTGGAGCAGGGCTGTGGCTCACACGCCTCCACTGTGGCCTTTTCCAAGCAAGCCATGGCCACCTCGCCAAGCTGCTTCACCTCTCCAGCCTCCCTCTCCTGCCCCTGGTCCCTCGGAACTGGGGCAGCAATGAAGACTATAATTTCCATCATGCCCAACCAGCATGGACAATGGAAGTTATATGGAAGTCCAACTCATCAGGACAGTATCAGTTTTGGCAAGGTTGCACTTAAAATATGGTAGTATTAGCTCTGCATCCAAATATAGCCATTGTGTATTGTGGGAATTGTTCTGGGATGACTTGCTTCAAATACTAACAGTGGCATTAACAGTATTTATCCTTAATATTTTTGCTTCATTCTGTGTAAATGCCAGTTGCAGTCATCAGCTGCATTATGCAAAATACTATATTTAGTGCCTTGGTTGTGTCATAGCTATGTCCCTTGAATATGGACATGCTGTTCCCTACCTCATTTTGGGCTTCTGCTGCAGCCCGAGGGAGCAGAGCAAACCTTTTAAAATTAATTTTTATTTTTAATTTATTTTAATTTTTTAAATTTTAATTATTTTAATGTGCAGTGTGCATAGGAATTCATTCATATTTTTTTCAAACTATAGTCCACCCCCCACAACAGTCTGAGGGACAGTGAACTGACCCCCTATTTGAGGACCCCTATGTTAATGCATCCCAAAATATCATTTCCTCTTTTAGAGGCTGCCTTACATAGTTGGCTCATGTTTACCCTATTGTCCACAAATACTTTTTCTTTTTCAGTTCTGAGAACTTTTTGTTTTTCAGTTCTGTTGAGCCACATATTCCCCATCTTGTGTTGATGCATTTGGTTTCTTTCTCTTAGGTGGAAGCCTTGGCACTTCTCTTTATTGAATCTCATTCTGTTGCATTGAGCCCCATGTTCATTCTGTCTTCCAGGGTGTTTGCTATTCAACCCAGTTTTGTATCATCTGCAAATTTGATCATTTCCTTATACTTCCTCATCCAAATCATTAATAAAGATGTTGAAGGGCACTGGGCCCAGGACTGAACACTGTGGCACTGCACTATTTTCCTCCATCCAATTTGAGAAGGTGCCATTGATAATCGCTCTTTGTGTCCAATTTAACAGCCCGTTTTGGATCCCCCAAATAGTTTTTCCATCTAGTCCAGGTTTTGCTAATTTGCTTATCAGAATATCGTGTGGAACTATGTCCAAAGCTTTGCTAAAGTCTAGGTAGATTATGTCCACAGTGTTTTCTTTGTCCATTTGGGAAGTTACCCAGTCAAAAAATGAAATGAGATTAGTCCAACAGGATTTATTTTTGATTAATCCGTGCTGGCTTCTATTAAGCACTGCATTTTCTTCAAGATGCTTGCAGATGGATATTTTAATAATTTGCTCCAGAATTTTTCCAGGGACTGATGTCAGACTAACTGGTCTGTAGTTCCCATGTTCATCTTTTCCCCGCTTTTTGATGATAGGGATAACATTAGCCTTTCTCCAGTCATCTGGCATTTCTCCTGTTTTCCAAGATTCATCAAATATAACAGACAGTGATTCTGAGAGTTCCTCTGCTACCTCTTTATTGATTCTGGGGTGGAGTTCATCAGGTCCTGGAGATTTGAAAGTGTTTATTCCATTTAGGTATTCCTTGACCATTTGTCTGTCACTCTTGGGCTGCCATCTCTCACTTCCAGCTTGTACTTCCTCTTGATTGCAGATTTCCTTGTGGGAGAAGACTGAGGCAAAATAGGAATTGAGCATCTCTGCCTTTTCCTTGTCATCTGTTATCACTCTGCCATCCACTTTAAGGAGCTAGACAACCTTCTCTTTATCATGTCTTTTGTTCTGGATGTATCTGAAGGCTTTCTTGTTGTTCTTAGCATCCCTTGCTATTCTCAGTTCATTTCCTATTGAGGTCTGGTGTCAACCTTGCTACCTCTTCAGCACCAGGTAAACACCATCCTCTCCTGCAGGGCATTCAAGTAGCTTTTGGGGCCTGCTAGTTGCTACAGGTTTGAATATTTTCCTTCTTCTTTTTAATGTTTTTAATATAATATAATATAATATAATATAATATAATATAATATAATCTCCTTCATGGATCACTGCCTTGTCGTGGCGAAGGGGCTTGCGTAGCTCAATGAAGCTATGAGCTATGCCGTGCAGGGTCACCCAAGACGGACAGGTCATAGCAGAGAGCTCTGACAAAACGTGATCCACTGGAGAAGGAAATGCCAACCCACTCCAGTATCTTTGCCATGAAAACCCCATGGACAGTACCAAAAGGCAAAACGATATGACACCGGAAGATGAGCCCCTCAGGTCGGAAGGTGTCCAATATGCTACTGGGGAAGAGCGGAGGGCTAGTACTAGTAGCGCCAGAAAGAATGAAGCGACTGGGTCAAAGCCGAAAGGACACTCAGTTGCCGATGTATCTGGAGGTGAAAGGAAAGTCCGATGCTGCAAAGATCTTTACTCCATAGGAACCTGGAATGTCAGATCCATGAATCAAGGCAAGCTGGATGTGGTCAAACAAGAGATGACAAGACTGAACATCGACATCTTAGGAATCAGTGAACTAAAATGGACAGGCATGGGTGAATTTAGTTCAGATGACCATCAGGTATACTACTGCGGGCAAGAATCCCTCAGAAGAAATGGAGTAGCCTTCATAGTCAATAAAAGAGTAGGAAAAGCAGTACTGGGATACAATCTCCAAAATGACAGAATGATCTCAGTTCGAATCCAAGGCAAACCATTCAACATCACAATAGTCCAAGTCTATGCCCCAACCACGGGTGCTGAAGAGGCTGAAGTTGACCAGTTCTATGAAGGCCTACAACACCTTCTAGAATTAACTCCAAAAAATGATGTCCTTATCATCATAGGGGATTGGAATGCTAAAGTAAGAAGCCAAAAGATAACCAGAACAACAGGCAAGCTTGGCCTTGGAGTACAAAATGAAGCAGGGCACAAGCTGGTGGAATTTTGTCAAGAGAATACAATGGTCATAGCAAACACTCTTTTCCAACAACCCAAGAGACGACTCTACACATGGACTTCACCAGACGGTCAACACAGAAATCAGATTGACTATGTGCTCTGCAGCCAAAGATGGAGAAGTTCTATACAGTCAGTAAAAATTAGACCAGGAGCTGACTGTGGCTCCGACCATGAGCTTCTGGTGGCAAAATTTAGGCTTAAATTGAAGAAAGTAGGGAAAAGCACTAGGCCACTCAGGTATGACATGAATCATATCCCTGATGAATATACAATAGAGGTGACAAATAGATTTAAGGAATTAGATCTGATAGACAGAGTGCCTGAAGAACTATGGACGGAGGTTCGCAACATTGTACAAGAGGCAGCAACTAAAACCATCCAAAAGAAAAAGAAATGCAAGAAAGCAAAATGGCTGTCTGAGGAAGCTTTACAAATAGCTGAGGAAAGAAGGGAAGCAAAAGGCAAGGGAGAAAGAGAAAGATACAAACAATTGAATGCAGAATTCCAGAGAACAGCTAGAAGAGATAAGAATGCCTTCCTAAATGAACAGTGCAAAGAAATAGAAGAAAACAATAGAATAGAGAGGACCAGAGATCTCTTCAAGAAAATTAGAGACATGAAGGGAACATTTCATGCAAAGATGGGCATGATAAAGGACCAAAATGGCAGGGACCTAACAGAGGCAGAAGAGATTAAGAAGAGGTGGCAAGATTACACAGAAGAACTATACAAGAAAGAGCTTAACATCCCTGATAACCACGATGGGGTGGTCACTGACCTCGAGCCAGACATCCTGGAATGTGAAGTCAAATGGGCCTTAGGAAGTCTGAGCAACAACAAAGCTAGTAGAGGTGACAGCATTCCAGCTGAGCTATTCAAAATCCTGAAAGATGATGCAGTTAAAGTGCTACACTCAATATGCCAGCAAATTTGGAAAACTCAACAGTGGCCACAGGATTGGAAAAGGTCAGTTTACATTCCGATCCCAAAGAAGGGCAATGCCAAAGAATGTTCAAACTACCGCACCATTGCACTCATTTCACATGCTAGCAAAGTGATGCTCCAAATCCTACAAGCTAGGCTCCAGCAGTATGTGGAGCGAGAACTACCAGAAGTACAGGCAGAATTTCGAAGAGGGAGAGGAACTAGAGATCAAATTGCCAACATACACTGGATCATGGAGAAAGCTAGGGAATTCCAGAAAAACATCTACTTCTGCTTCATTGACTATGCTAAAGCCTTTGATTGTGTGGATCACAACAAATTGTGGCAAGTTCTTAAAGAGATGGGAGTACCAGACCATCTTATTTGTCTCTTGAGAAACCTATATGCAGGTCAAGAAGCAACAGTGAAAACTGGACACAGAACCACTGATTGGTTCAAAATTGAGAAAGGAGTTCGGCAAGGTTGTATACTGTCACCCTGCCTATTTAACTTATATGCAGAGCACATCATGAGAAAGGCAGGGCTAGATGAATCACCAGTTGGAATCAAGATTGCTGGGAGAAATATCAACAACCTCAGATATGCAGATGATACCACTCTCATGGCAGAAAGTGAAGAGGAACTAAAGAGCCTCTTGATGCAGGTGAAGGCGGAGAGCGCAAAAGTTGGCTTGAAACTCAACATTAAGAAAACTAAGATCATGGCATCCGGTCCTCTCACTTCCTGGCAAATAGATGGGAAGAAATGGAGGTAGTGACAGATTTTATTTTCCTGGGCTCCAAGATCACCGCAGATGGGGACTGCAGCCAAGAAATTAAAAGACGCTTGCTCCTGGGGAGGAAAGCTATGGCAAATCTAGACAGCATACTAAAAAGCAGAGACATCACCCTGCCAACAAAAGTGCGTATAGTCAAGGCTATGGTTTTCCCAGTTGCAATGTATGGCTGTGAAAGCTGGACCATAAGGAAGGCCGAGTGCAAAAGGATTGAGGCCTTTGAGTTGTGCTGCTGGAGAGGACTCCTGCGAGTCCCTTGGACCGCAAGACGATCAAACCAGTCAGTCCTAGAGGAGATCAACCCTGACTGCTCTTTAGAAGGCCAGATAGTGAAGATGAAACTCAAATACTTTGGCCACCTAATGAGAAGGAAGGACTCCCTGGAGAAGAGCCTAATGCTGGGAACAATAGATGGCAAAAGAAGAAGGGGACGGCAGAGGATGAGGTGGCTGGATGGAGTCACAGAGGCAGTTGGTGTGAGCTTGAGTGGAGTCCGGGGGATGGTGGAGGACAGGAAGGCCTGGAGGAATGTTGTCCATGGGGTCGCGATGGGTCGGATGCGACTTCGCAACTAACAACAACAACAACAAATATAATATAATATAAATCAACCTGTTTAATATGTGGTTTTAAATTTTGGATTATGAACTTTGAAGATATCCTGTGTCTTTTATTGGTTTTTCAATGTATTTGTGAACCGCCCAGAGAACCTCAACTGTTGGGTGGTATAGAAATTAAATATGTCAATATTTCTTCTATTGTTATTATTTGTATTAACTTTTATGCCCATGCTATTAGCTCAAGCAGTGCAATTTCAGCCATTCCTATTCCTTCTTCTTGGGCTAAAGAAATACAGTTGTTGGATTGCTGTTTGAGGAAAGGTGATGGTAGTTTTTCCCTCTGTGAGTAGGGCTCCCTCTGATGACTTCATGTCTACAGTGTGAAATTCAGTGGGATTCACTCTTGGAAATGCATAGACTGATTGTACAGACTAATACATTTTTCACAACTCACTGAGGAAGAATTGTCTGGGATGATCTTAGGCCTATAAGATGGCTAAACAGTGAAATAAACTGATTTTAGAAGACTCTTGAATATTTCTGGCAGTCTCGGCACACACATCTTAACCGCAGAGCAAAGGGAGCTGTGTCTGCCAGCACAACATGTTACAGGGCCCAATAGCTAAAAACAATTCCCAACTTTCAAATAGTGAAAGCACATTTAAAAAGAATAAATCTGCAGTTCTGACTTGAGGTAAAAAGTGCAGATGCATTCCAGTCAGTTTGTGGGGTGTAAAAAACAGTTTTGTCCATCATGGAATAATGATTACAACCCACAGAAAGCAACTGGATCATCCAGAATGTTTGTGTCACTGTGACTGGGTGATAGCATATCCAGCCTCAAGCAGCTTGGGTCTCACCGCATGCAGAACAGTATGTTTTCTTTTACTGTGTTGGTAGCCACTACCAACCCCCCACCCCCGCCAATATAAAAAAAGCCTGTTTATTGTGGGTGTGGGGCACTGTGGCCGACTAGTCCATTGTGATTACACCCATACTGGGAGGGAGAGTAGTCCATGACATCAATACAGCATAGGCCAGAGTTGGCATCTGGTAAGCTAGTGGGTTGGGATGTTTTTTCAAGGAAATGAAGGCAGAGGTAGTGGTGAGGGGGGTGGGATTTATTTAACCAAAGGATAATTTCCATCATTTCCTTCATTAAATACTTTCTGCAACAACACCAGCTCTGTGTCCTTCTGGACTGCTGTGTCTCCATGAAGCTGTGAATTAGCCCATCTCTCTTCCTTCTATGTGTGTGTAAGAGACAGCACTTTGATGCCAATTCAGTTTTCTGTGCATGTGCACCACATGCTATAAAAGGGGGGCGGAGGGGCTTGTTTATATTTGAGTTCCCTACCATGGAAGAGATAGTAGTCTATGACTGATGATTGATTGATTGATTCACTTTTTTTACAACATTTATATATTGCTCCACATCCAAACTGATTCTGGAGAGGTGAACAATAAAAGATAAAAAGAATAAAAGCACCATATTAAAGTTGATAAAAAAAAATATGATAGTTTCCGCTTTCAGGAAAGCCTGAATGATGATTCCCATTAAAATATGCAGTGAAAAATATTTTTGGGTTATTGCAATATTATAGTAGTTTGTTGACTCTCTCCCTCCCTCCCTCTGTGTGCACAAATGTCTTGTGTGAGTTACCGTATTTTTCGCTCTATAAGACGCACCTGACCATAAGACGCACCTAGTTTTTAGAGGAGGAAAACAAGAAAAAAAATATTCTGAATCAAATGGTTTACTAAACTATTTAATAAACTATAACAGAATGGGATGTGTTGGGATGTCTTAATCCCAGTTGCTTTAGTCTCATGTGCCTCTAGCATACTGTGCGCATGACCCCCCCCCATCCCCCGCAGACTGTGCATGTAACTGTTAGGGGATGAAAACATCTTGTATAGAGTCCATCTCTGCAGTCCCTTCAATGCCACATGTATTTCCTGTAGGTCTGAATAAACTGTAAATATTCTTTTGATTGCACACCCCCAGCATACCTGCTCTCTCTGGTTTTTCTTGCCTCAATCTTAGACAGAGAAGGTGAGCAATGAGGAGAGACCTAAATTCAATCCTCCAACTTTTCTCTCTCTTTTTTTTTCATATTTAAAAGTGATGCTTAAGAAACTTGGGCTGCATCTACACATCCTTTTGAGTAGAGAGGAATGCTCACTCAGTGGTCTCTTGTGTGTCATTTCTTCCTCTGGGCCAAGGGCATGAAAATCTAACATTTGCACAGTTACAGAGATCACTATAATAATTGTGTTTCTTGTATCCTCAGTTGGGCAGGTCTTCAGGCAATGAAACTTTATATCCACATTGTTTTTGTTGAGCATTTAGAAGTCCCAGTTAATTATCCATGAGGCATTAAAAGGTCCAACCCTTGAAAGAAAAAGCTAAATTGTGGGGAACTTTCCTTCCATCCCCAAAAGGTATTTCAAGCTCACTACACTTCTGCTGTTGAATCTTTTTTTTTCAGAACAAAGGAGTGATGGGTGTTTTCATGGGGATTAACCCATTTTTTTTTCAGAGAGAGGAAAATGTCCCACTTTCCACTTTTTCACACCATGCATAATTTTGAACATCTTTGCCATGCTTCCCATTACTCATCATTTTCCTAAGAGAAGCAATCGTGGTTGTTGTTAACAAAGTCTGATAGGGGAGCTGCTCCAATCCCTTGATTGTTTTAGTTGCCCTTCTTTGCACTTTTTCCAACAATGTCATTTTTCAGGTGTGGTGGCCAGCACTGTACACAATACTTTAAGTATGGTCATATTAAAGATTTGTGTAAGAGGAATATGATCTTGGAAATTTGATTTTCCTTTCCTAATTATGGCATTTCCTCCTAACATTTGACATTTCCATCAAGCTGTCACATTCTCAAGACCCTTTCTTGGTCTGTCAGCACTAGTTCAGATTCCATCAGCTTATACTTGAAGATGAGATTCTTTCCCCCCAGCATGCTAACTTTACACTTGCTTACACGGAACAGCATTTGCTGTTCTGATGCCCTTTTTCTCAGCTCTGAGAGATCCCACTGGAATTCCTCACAATCCCTTTTAAATGCTTTAAATAGTTTAGTATCATCAGCAAACTTGGCTACTTTATTGCTCACTTCTAATTCCAGAACATTTATGAACAGGTTGAAAAGCACTGATCCTTATGCAGAATCTTGTGAGAATCTTGTGCTTACACTTCTGCACTGGGAGAAATTACCATGCATTCTCAATGTTGGCTTTCAATTCTTTAATCAGTTACTGATCCATAGGACATGTGTGTGCGCACACAGCCCTTATTCCATCACTGCCAGGTTTTCTCAAGAGTCTGTTGATGGATTTTATCAAAAGGCTTTTAAAAGAAAACAATGTCTATTTGATTGTGGGGGTGAGCACGCTGTCTCTCCGTGCAACTGAAGGGTTAGCGTGCTCATCCCCACCCTGGGGAACTGCTTTTAACCCTTCAGTTGCACGGAGAGACAGCGTGCTCATCCCCACCTGCTGGGGAACTGACTTTGTTTCTCCGTGCAACTGAAGGGTTAAAAGCAGTTCCCGAGCGGGTGGGGATGAGCACTCTGTGCAACTGAAGGGAACTGCTTTTAACCCTTCAGTTGCACGGAAAGACAAAAGTCAGTTCCCCAGCTGGTGGGGGAGCACTCTAACCCTTCAGTTGCACGGACAGACAGAGTGCTCACCCGCTCGGGAACTGCTTTTAACCCTTCAGTTGGGGAGAGACAAAGTCAGTTCCCCAGCGGGTGGGGGAGAGCTGTCCGTCTCTCCATGCGGGGCACAGCTCTCACCTGCACTGGAGGAGGAGGGCAGAGCAGGGCGCACTGAGTGCGTGCCGGCCAGGTGCGTGCTGGCCGAGTGCGTGCGGAGGCGGCAGCGGCGCGGAGGGGGGGTGGACGCGGCAGCAGTGGTGCGGAGGCGGATGTGCGGGCGCAGCAGCGACGCATGCGGTGGGGGGGGCACAGCGCCACACAGCTGCGCCAGCTGCATGGGGGGGCGTGGCGGCCTGGAGGTGGCGGCGGTGGGCGCTGTGCGGGGGGGGCGCACCAGCCAGCGGCGCGGGGGGGATGTGCCAGCGGCGCGGGGGGAGCATGGCAGCAGCGGCGGCGCAGAGACTGCAGCGCGGCAGGTCTTCCCAGTGCGGGTGGGCAGTTCCCGGAGTAGGGGGCGGAGCAGGGCACGCCAAGCACATGCCGGCCTGGTGGTGCCACGTGGTGCAGCCGGCCGGCAGCCTCCCCAATGTTGAGCACACACACACACATTCGCTCTATAAGACGCACAGACATTTCCCCTTACTTTTGAGGGGGAAAAAAGTGCGTCTTATAGAGCGAAAAATACGGTAGTAATGGAGGCAGAATAGGAAGTTTACTAGCACAGAGCTCATCATGGCCTTCATTTGTCCCTGGGTCTCGGGGGGCGGGGGGGGGTTGTCATTGTGTGTTTGCTTTTTGCAGCTTGTACTATGAAACAAAATCTAGAGGACAGTCAAGACAACTTGATTACAACAGCTCCTACTGTGAATTACAAAAGCTCCTATTTCAGTGTGGAAAATTGTCAGTATCTTTTCATGAGTTTTTAGCCTTTCCAAATGAAATGAGTGATACTTTGGATTCTTTAATTTCTGAGTACTTATCCCCCTTTTATCAGATCAATCTTCTTTGGGGCTTCTCTGCTGTTACTTTTGTGTCATGGCAGCATCTGTGATTTTAGAGTTGAAATCCTGTACAAGCTTTAAAGGGCTGCATCTTCCACCAACCTGCACCCACAAAGCTTTTTAATTTATTTGTTTACCTGCTCCAGGACTTTTAGCATTTATCTTGGATGTCAAAACCTGGAAGACTCAAATAAAAAGTAAAAAATGCAGCATAGGCAAACCATGCCTTGTTTGCCTATACTTTAACAAATCCATCAACATCTCATGGGTCTGACTAGAATTAAAGCAGAAAAGCTATTTAGAGATTAAGTCCAGTGAAAGTTGCAACCCTATGCACACCAGCCTGGGAGTAAGTCACGCTGAATTCAATATGTCTTATTTCTGAGCAGACATGTGCCTGACACTTAAAACTGTTGAATACTTTAAGTATCTTCTTTGAAATGTTGGTTAAATCATATGGTCTAACACTGGAAGCAGGAACTCCATGAAAATGAGTTCTGTAGGAAGGATTTTAGCACATCCAGAGTCTAACCATGTTTCTGAATTGATGGTTCCTCAGATCATGTTCTGACTTTCAAAAAGTTTAACAAACTCAAAGGTAATTAAGCAGTCTGACCTCCCATTTGTAGAGCAGAACTGCCTCTTCTAGGCTACCAGATGTAAGTCCTTTGCCCCACTCCAATACCATGATGCTTGTTCCTTCAGCTGAAGGAACAAGCATGCAGCAATTTCTGATGGCCTTGCAACAGAAGAGCTCCTTCTAAGTAAGCAATTTTAGTATGTCTTCTGAATCTCAGACCCACACTAACAGATTTCCCAGACAGAAGTTACAAGAAAGAAAAACAATCACCTAAATGGTGAATACTTAAAGCATGAGGTTATTCAGCCTAAATCCCACAGCAGCATCACTGGAAGTCATGCCAACACTTGGCAGCCAAAGCTATCTAAGAAGAGTAAAGCAGCTCCAACCCAATCCTAGTCCCTCACAACAGAATCTTGGAATGTATATTTCTTAAACTGAAAGCTTGATTTCTTAAACTTTGCCATGACATTTTATTTCAAAATATGACATAAAGAAGCCCTGTAGGCCCTGACTCTCTGAGCCTCTAGGAACTAGCTGAGGTCATTCCACTAAGCTTTCTGTTTTCTTTTAGATCTTTCAGTTTCTTCACTATCTCTGCTCACCTACTCAGGCATTTGGAAGTGTCATGATTAAATACATGGAGGGGAAAGCAGCAGCCCCTCCCCTCTCCAGTGTTGCCTTTGTCACTTTCTACACATGGAGAACAACTAAAAAAGGATAGCCAGCAAGGTGTGCCACTTGATCTGGAAGCATCCCTGATGTAAAATAATATTTTCAATCCACCAAGTAACAAATGCTCTCTTGTACTTAACCACTTCATGGAATTTATTTATTTATTTTATTCATTTATATACTGCCCAATAGCCAAGGCTCTCTGGGTGGTTAAGAAAAGTTAAAACACACACAAACAGCACACAAAAGAACAAAATTATAATTGCACATTTGTGGGAACATCTGACACTCTGAGGATATGTTGCAGGTACCACTACAAAATTGGTGGAGAATGAGAGCACAGCAAGAATGAAGCAGGAAAGCACAAAACACCTGAAGGGCCTGTTTACTGCAATTGCTGAAAGCAGCAATATGAAGCAGAACTTCTGTAGGCAGATATACACACAACAGAGGCACACAATGCCAGAAAACCACTTGGCTAGGAAACTTGCCTCTAGCCCATGGGCCCTCAAACTATGGCCTGCAGGCTGGATTCAGCCTGCCATGCTCATTGAGCCAGTCTGCCATAGCTCGCGACACGTGCGTGCACTCACACACGTGCATGGCGAGGTGCTGGCTTGCTCACAAGGAGATCGTTTTGGACTCGCTTGAAGGAAAGGATCTCTGTGCATGCATGCCCCTGCCTTTCTGTGCACACACGCCCCCTCCTAGCCCGGCCCACACCCCCTGCCCACACCGCCTTGGCGGACCACGCCCATCCCTGGCACCTTTCAACTGGCCCCCTATTCAAAAAGTTTGAGGACCCCTGCTCTAGCCCCTGCCAAAGTTACCTCCAGAGCAAACCACTCTCCTGAAGCAGAGGGTCAAACAAAATGCTCTTTCCATATATCCTAGTTTCCTTTACCACTGTGAGGGCACACAGTCATTCCCAGCCACACACACACCTATTCTTTTGTAAAATCCTGCCTTCCATGCTGCCAAGTGCTGAATGACGGCCACATACACTGACACAAGGTAAAGAAAATTAGCATGGATGGCTCCAGCATGGATGAAGGATCAGTACTCCTGACTTATGGGGAAATTGGATATGTAGAATTTTGACACATGCCATCTATAGAATATCCTTCTATAAACATGTGCCTGACCTTGTGGCCTGCAGTAAAAAGGTTGATTTCAGGAGGGTTCTGCAGAATTTCCAAACTGCACACAGCAGACCAGAGAAACAAATGGTTAAAAACCATGGCCAATCCTGTTTCACAACTACCCCAGGAGCAGCTCCTGCCAAGCCAACAGCAAATTTCTCCTATTAGGGAACAACAGGCCTCCTGAAGCATTATTGCAAACTATCCCTTCTCAAGTCTGATAGAATGTGTGGTGAAGGAGGGATGTGGCACCACTGTCTTCAGCAAAAATAGATTAGGAACTAGGCCCACTTCTACCAATGTACAGAATTCTGAGGTGGATACTGAATTGGACTTTTCAGTCTGAAGTGGAGGAAGAGACAGGGTTCCAATGCTTGCCATTACCCTCTTTCTATCACAAGAGGCAGTCCTGGCTGGCCAGCTTTAACATAATAAAAGACTGCAGTTAGAAGACTAAGAGGAAAAGCAGAGGGTAGAGGCAAGAAAGACCAGGTCACAACAGGCAGTTGTCTTCACAGGAAAGGGAGTGAGTGTGGGGCCCTACTCACAGAGGGAAAAACTACCATCACCTTTCCTCAAACAGCAATCCAACAACTGTATTTCTTTAGCCCAAGAAGAAGGAATAGGAATGGCTGAAATTGCACTGCTTGAGCTAATAGAATGGGCATAAAAGTTAATACAAATAATAACAATAGAAGAAATATTGACATATTTACTTTCTATACCACCTAACAGTTGATGTTCTCTGGGCAGTTCACAAATACATTGAAAAACCAATAAAAGACACAGGATATATTCAAAGTTTATAATCCAAAATTTAAAACCACATATTAAACAGGGTGATTTATATTATATTATATTATATTATAAACATTAAAAAGAAGAAGGAAAATATTCAAACCTGTAGCAACTAGCAGGCCCCAAAAGCTACCTGAATGCCCTGCAGGAGAGGATGGTCTTTACCTGGTGCTGAAAAGTTAGCAAAGTTGACAAGGTTATTCCAATTTTCTGAATACTTCCTAAAAGTCCAAAACTGACCAGTGCAGAGTAAAGTGGAACTATTACTTTCTACGCTTTTGAAACTATATGTCAGAGGTGGCCAACCCAAGGTTTAGGAGCTGCATGCAGCTGTTTGAATTTATTTGTGGCTTGCCACTTGCTGCCTCAGTGCCAGTGGGTGCCCACTTGCCACTCATCACCCACTGCTGCCACTAACCTGCAGCTCTCAAGCATCTGACATTCACCATACGTGGCTCTTCCATTGAACAAGTCTGACTACTATATGTTTATTGATGAGACTTTGCATTTACTTTTTTTGAAGCCACATCAGTGCTGCTGACTTTTATTCAGCTTGTGGTCAACTACAACTCCAAGATCCTTTTCACAGGTACTATTACCAAGGCAGGCATCCCCCATCTTGTACCCTAGGTTTTATTTTTTCCTAATTGAACAGCTATTCTACTCCTTGTTTTCAGCATAGTTTTATAAACTATCATGATCACTTCAAATTTTATTTTTATCTTGCAAGTTGGTAGCTATCCCACCTCATATCTGCACATTTGCTAAGCCTTCCCTTAAGGTGCTCAGCTATTCCCTGACTGTCTGTCTGTCAGTCTCAAGCTGGAGTCCTGCCGCTTCAGCCCATTTGCCACTTAGGTCAAAAGCAAAACACCCTTTTGGGGGAAGACTGAGCCAAAATAGGAGTTGAGCAATTCTGCTTCTTTCTCAAAAATCTTTGTCAGCATTTTGCTTTCTTCATTCAGCATCTGGTCTACCATTACTTTTATTCCTCTTTTTCTTTGAATATATCTAAGATGTCTGTTTTATTATTCTGAGCATCTCTAAGCAACTTTGGTCTGAGCTTTAGGCTTTTTGCCACCATCTGTGCAACTCTAACTATCTCTCTAGATACTTCTTCACTATCCTATCATTCCTTCCAATTCTTATATGAGATCTTTTTTTATTTTCAGACCATCACTAAGCTTTTTGTTTAACCACACTGGCTTCTTCCGTTGTCCCCCATTTTTTCCTCATCAGAATTGTTTCTATGTACATCTTTAGTATCTCTTTTCTTAGGAACTACTATTCCTTTTGAGCTCCTCTTCCTATTAGGTTTTCCTGACATGGGATTCTGCTTTTTCTTTCTGTTTACTAAAATCAGCTTAGTTGAAGTCCAAGGTACACTGTTTGAATAAAATTAGTTTTCATTTTCCTTAAAATTAGGAACTCTAACATTACATCGACACTTCTATCACACAGAAAGAAGTTCCCGTTTCGTCCACATCATCAGCTCTTCCTTCTTGACCAGAATCAAGTCAAGGATTCCTCCCCTCCACCCTCTGAAGAAGAAAGTTGTCAACAAGGCATGTCAGGAATTTCCTGGAAAGGCCATGTTGGAAAGAGTTTGTCTCTCAACAGATACCAGCATAATTAAAATCCCATGTAACTATTTCATGTTTTATATACAATTGTAACTCCTATTAAAATATGAAAACTTTGTTTTGTTATGATACATAGCATACCACCTTTGATACAGAAATGCTCAGTCATGTTTGAAGAAAAGCTGCGCTTCTCAGGTGCTGCAGGTGCAGTCAGCAGTGGAGCGATAGTGTCTCAGTGTCAGAGAGTTCCATGTACATTTCCCAAGGAGTCCTTACACCAACCTGTTTGGCGAGTCAGAATTGTCCCCATGTGGTATCTGAAGCATGTGTGAGGGATGCCTTGTGTTTAACTAGCTACATGACCTAGGGTTAGTAAATTTACTTAGTAAATTCATGGCTGAGGTACACTTTGAATTGGAGTCTTTCCAGGCACAGCTTAGCACCTCAGCACTACACAAGCTCTCATCAGGTAAAAGAAACCTTTAAGCTAGTCCAGAATGGTGTTCAAAATTTCCCTAAAACAAGATTCAAAATGATTTTGAGGATTCCTTCACAAACAAAGCATGTGAGAAATTTTAAGGAAAACCAAAAAAATTATCAGATGAGTTCACATATTCCTGTCAGTTTTGGTGCTAACATCTTGCTGATTCACCTTTACAGAGGAACAATTTGTATTGCTCACTTTCTCTGCCATTAAAAAAGTACAGGTTCACAATAAGTCTAACATACAGTAACTCTTATGGAAATAAGATAGGTACTTACACTGTGAAGTGATAAATGAAACACTTCCATCCACTGGGGCGTTCCAGAAAGTTGTACACATCTCCCTGCATGCTAGTTTTGGTTAAATATGGGCCATTAAAGCATTTTATTGTGTAGGCACGGTGTACCTCATTTCCTGTCAGATGTTCATTGTTTATCTGGAAAGCAGGATCTTGTGAGTTATCCTCTTCTAGGTTTTGAGGGATTTTTGATCCATTTGTCACCAAAGAATCAGGATCAAGTGCCACAGCAGAGTATTCCATATTGTTTAAATTTGTTCTTACTCCAAGCAAGACTGTAGACTTTCTGTGTCCATTTATGCTCCCCAGCTGGGAATCAGAACATGGAATGGCACTGCAAATGCTGTACATTGGGTGCCCACCAGTTTCACCATTACCATAAGACATTCTGTAATGAAGCAGGAGTGCTGCTGACCTTGATCAATATTTAAAATCATAAAAGGTATTGTGTGTCTTCTGTGTCTGTTGTGCACTCCAGTAAAAAGTCAAGCATTATTATGGAACTTCTCTCCAACCTCAATGTGAACGACCAGTCTGTTACCTGTATTCTGAAATTAAATCACAAGGAGATATTTAGATAATGGCAGTCTCAAATAGATGCTACACAAGAAGATACTAAGACTTTGAAAGGAGAGAACAATTTAAGTTGAATGGCAAAAGGAAAGGATGAATTTTATTTCATGTAGAGATCAGTTTATCACATAGGTTCTCTTCATAACAGATTAATATTGTTTAGGTTTTTGAAATGTTCACAGTGACTTAATAAGCTGTGGCTCAATTAATCTTTGATAACAAAAGTTATTTACAGTTTTGCCGAATAGTTCTGCTTAAGCAGCTCAGTCCTGCAGATGCTTAGATGCAGATACTGTACACTGCTTAGGTACATGTAAGATGTTATAAGTGCATTTTAAAAATGTAAAGTGAATAAGGCAAACACATGTCAGAGAACTGGAATCAGGTGTACCTCCCTGATGAGTGCACATTCTGTGGTACACTGAATTTGCTGCCAGATAACATGAAATGGCTGTGAAGTTAAAGAGCAAGTCAAACCAGCTTAGGTGCCATTTGCTTCATTTTTACATGTTATATTAGGATTATATTAGGATTTGACTGTTATGAATAGAATCTACCTGATATTATAGTTATATTTTCCATGTAGTAATTATTGCAAAATTATATAATTATATACATATTGCCATTTTGTAATTATTTATGGTAATTATGAATGTGTGTAATTACCATAAATTATGTCTGTATGTTCAGTCATAAAAATAGCTGATTTCTGGAAGCTTCCAATCTATATCCCTTACATTTTTTCACTAAATGTTTAATGATCAGATCCAATGAAGGTAGGAATCCCCTCTTCCCAACAGATCTCATATAAATAGGACCTTTTAATCTTTACAGCTAAGTACAAAATTAGATATGTCAAACGTATTCCTCATCTCTGCATTTGGTCTGTACTACCACAAAAAAGTTTTGAGGACTGCCTTTGTTCCTTAAGAAAATTGTTTTGTTTTACATATTCTGATCAAGTTAATCATTACATGCATCACACATACAAACAACTCACATTTTACATCAAAGCGTAACAGTCTCAATAGTGCCAAAATTATCAAAACTCAGTCTTCATAATAGTTGCTTCAACTTTTAACTGAGCAGGCTCAGCATATATCATAGAATCTGTCCTTCCCTAGGGAGGATGGAATGGTTTCCAAACAGAATTTGAGATTTAAATCTCTTCTCAAAACATGCCTGTCTGCAGATTTTGTTCTGGTTTAATGAGAATCATTATTTTGAGACATTCTAAACTTTTCCACCCACTCAACAGACATCCTGTTTCTGCATATTCTTAATATGGTTCATGTGAAATATGTCTCCCTACACTCCTTATGCATTAATATTTTTCCACTTTCTAGAGGTGAGGCAAGGAATCATTTAACTTATTTAACCTAGAATTAATTTATAAAACAGAAGGCAGAAACTTTGCTTGCTCAAATCCTTAAGCAAATAAAATGGACTGAAAATATCAGATATTGTCCAAATGGATCCTCGCACAGAAAAGCTGCTGCTAATTCTGTGCTAATTCCCCTGATGATGCACAATAAAAGATAAAACCTGAAGCCATCTGGAAAGCATTGCATACCCTTTCCTGTTGCATGTGGCTTTTGTCTTTCCCTTTGTGCTTCCCTCTGCTCCATATGGCATAATCTAATAGTTGGTACAGCAGGAGCATTGTCTGGCTCTGCCCACTGGTTGATGAAGTTCCACACTGATCCATCCAGAAGACTCCACTTACATCTCCATTGTTAGTTTCCCTTTGGCATAACACCTGTAAGACATCCTTCTACATCGGGCAAAAGTGCCCTTTTCTTTGTGTACTTGTCATTAGCCCATAGTTCTGCCTGGCAGATTTTCCCCATCTCCACTGCAAATGCAAGCAAGTGGATTAAGTGTAGCTTTCCTATCTCCTCTGAAATCAGACTTGGCACCTGTAAAGCCCAGTTGACATAATCTGCAGAAATCTAGTGTTTAAAATGCCCATGGGGATATACTGAAACTGCTACATGACAATTTGTGCTTGCCTTGTGTTTTAACTGCATCTACTGGCCACCGTCAACTCAGCTGCTACCTTGGAGCTTTCTTGTTGTGGAAAAAGCTATCAGAATAACCAAGAATAAATCTAGCAATTTCTGTTAGCGACTGGCAATGCTTACTGACAAGGGTAAGTACAGATTATTTTCATTGTTGCACTTTTAAGAGTACAGAGCTATCTCTGTACACACTGTCTATCCAAAGCTCCCTGTGTTTTTATATACACTTCTATTTGGCAGGGCTGCATTCGTTTTTGTAGGTCAGATTTCACATACAGCTTACTCAGTTTTGGAACATGCCTCTGGGGAAAGTCTGCAAAACCCCTCACTTTGTACTTATTTAGATATCAAGTGAAAACATCTGCTCCCAAAATATTTAAAATCATTTAAAATGTTTAAATCATGTTCAGCTTTGAATTGTCATCATTTTGATTGATAATGGATACTGAAATATTATGGGCTTTATGAGATGAATACTATACATATTTTAGCTGTGAGCTGTTTTGCATTTGTTTGTACAAACGCAATTGGTAAATGGTGAAATACAAATACAATGGTGAAATACAAAATTTGTTTGTACAAATGCAATTGGTAAATGGTGAAATACAAATACAATGGTGAAATACAAAATTTGTTTGTACAAATACAATTGGTAAATGGCTGCAATTTTAAATGTGCAGCCACTATCTGTCCTGTCTGTGCTATGAGCCTTGTCCCATACAGGTGTGCCTCACATACAGGAATTGTCTGTGCCAGGCAGCACAGCCCTCTCCTGCCCTTCTGTGAACCTTTGGCTGAAGAAGGAGGGGACAAAACTATTTCCCTCAGTACCCATTTCTTACGGAGGCTCCTCTTTCATCTAATCCCCCTAACCACCTCCTTTCGCATCCATGGCGGCACTCTCCTCCGCCTCCCCACCTTACTGACTAGAGGTATCGTCAGGGCTTGTGCCTCCAAAACCTCCCTTTTGAGTGCCATCCACCCCTCCTCAACTCGCTTACCTTCCAGTAACCTATCCCAGGAGACTTTCCCCAGTCTGGCCTTCAGTTGGCCAAAGTTGGCCCTCTTGAAGTCCCAGCTTCTAGTGCTCGCCCTGCTGCACGGCCCCAGTCCCCTGATCTCAAAGCAAAGGATGGAGTGATCACTCGCATTAAGAGCTCCCCTAATCTGTACTTCATCTATCAGCTCCTCCCTATTGGACAAGACCAAGTCCAGGATGTTTCCCCCCCTCGTCGCCTCTCGGACCCTGTGTGAAAAACCCACCCTCTAGAGCTTCTAGGAAGCGACGTGACCTGGCTGTCACTGCCGAGTGAGTCTCCCAAGTAATATCCGGGAGATTGAAATCTCCCATAATTACTGTGTCCCTCCCCCGAGATATCCTTAGAATCTGGCCTGTCAGGACATCATCCAGGGTCTCAAGTTGACCTGGAGGGTGATAACATACCCCCACTGTCAGGTCTCTTTCCCTGTCAAAACCCCTAAGTTTCACCCAGACTGCCTCTACCGAATCCCCATCTGTGCTGCATTCTATCTCACTGCATCCTATCCCTTCCCTGACATATAAAGCCACACCCCCGCCTCTCTTTCCCTTCCTGTCCTTTCTAAAAAGGTGATACCCTTCTATGTTTACATTCCAGACTTGCCTTTCATCCCTCCAAGTTTCTGTGATTCCCACCAGATCGTATCCTCCTATTCCTCATGAAGTCCCATCTCCTAGTACTTGACCTACAACTCATCCCTGACCTCCTGATTTCAAAATATAGGATGAAGTGGTCACTCCCATCCAGAGCTCCCCTAGTCTGCACATCATCAACCATATCCCTCCTGTTGGTCAATGCCAGGTCTAGGATGTTACCCTACCTACCCCAGCCGCGGTTGCTTCCAGTACCATGTGGGGGAAAATCCTCCCTCCATAGCTTCCAGGAAGTGATGGGAGTGAGTGTGTCTCCCTGGGATATCCTTCCATTCTGACCTATCAAAGAATCATCCAAACTCTCAAGTTGACCCAGTGGGCAATAACATATCCCCTTGTTAGGTCCCTGCCCACCTCAGACCCATCAACTTACCCAGATTGCTTCCACCTGGTCCCCTTCTACTGTGCCCCCATCTCATTGCACCCTATCCCTTCCTTAACAAACAGCACTACCCTCCTCCTCTCTTTCCCTTCCTGTCCTTCCTAAACAAAGCATATCCCTCTATGCTGAGATTCCAATCCTGCTTTGCATCCCACCATGTTTCTGGGATTCCCCATTAGGTCATACCCACCTATTTGCAGGAGAGCCTCAAGATCTTCCTGCTTGTTTCTCATGCTCCTAGCATACATCTCAGCTCTTTCCTGAAAACCCCATTTGCTCACAGTTTGCATGTTTGTCATAATTCTGTACCAGTGAGGAAGCAGGTATAAAATTCTGATTCTATTAAAATAGGTATTCTGGCTGTGAATATATGTTTTAATCAGCCAGTCATTGACTTACTTAAATCATACATCATAATAAAACAAATAATAATAATAATTCCAACATATAGAGTCAACGAGCCTGGGAGTGCTCCTCGACCCTGACCTGTCCCTGGAGTACCAGGTGTTGGCAGTGGTGAGGAGTGCTTTCCTTCAGCTTCAACTGATACATCAGCTGTGTCCCTACCTGGATGAGCAGTGCCTGGCAATGGTGACCCACGCTCTAGTAACTTCCCGTTTGGACTATTGCAACACACTCTATGTGGGGCTGCCCTTGAAGATGGTCTGAATACTTCAATTGGTCCAGAATACAGCTGCCAGGGTACTGGCAGATGCTCCCATATCACACCGGTCCTATACCATCTACTTTCAACACTTGAATGCCAATTGAAGTCCGGGTCCAATTTAAGGTGCTAGTGATGACCTATAAAGCCCTAAATGGCTTGAGTCCTGGATACCTGAAGGAGTACCTTCTTCCCTATGTGCCTGCCTGCTCCTTGAGAACTGAGGCAGAGGTCCTTCTCTAGGAGCCCTCTTTGAAGGAAATTAGGAGGGTAGCTATTTTATTTAATTTATTTTATTTAAAACACTTCTATGCCGCCCATTGCAACAAAGCCTCAGGGGAGCTTACAACATACACAAATTAAGTTAACATTTAACATCAACAACATTTAATACATTTAAAACTACCCAACTACCCAGAGAAGGGCCTTTTTCGCAGTGGTGCCCCAACTTTGGAACATGCTCCCCAGGGAGGTTCGCCTGGCTCCATTGCTTTATTTGTTTCAGCATCAGGTAAAAACATTTTTATTTTCCCAACATTTTAACATTTAATTTAATTAACGGCTTGGGAGCAGGATACCTGAAGGAATGTCTCCTTCCTTATATGCC
This sequence comes from Varanus salvator macromaculatus, assembly GCA_023646645.1. Taxonomy (NCBI): domain Eukaryota; kingdom Metazoa; phylum Chordata; class Lepidosauria; order Squamata; family Varanidae; genus Varanus; species Varanus salvator. The sequence goes on along the minus strand of JAIXND010000754.1, from coordinate 13,049,849 downwards.
CTTGCGCCCCCTAAGATCTATAGGAGAGGCTCTGCTCCAGGAACCCTCCCTGAAGGAGGTAAGGAAGGTCTCTACCGGAGGAGGGCCTTCTCTGTGGTGGTGCCCAGACTCTGGAATGCGCTCCCCAGAGAGGTTTGCCTGGTGCCAATTTTATATTCCTTTTGGCGTTAGGTGAAAACCTTCTTATTTACCTGCTGTTTTAAGGATGAGGAATTTTGGTTGGTTTTTAATACTCACAATCGCATTTTGTTTTTGATGGTATTATGTACATTGTTAATTGTTATTTGTTTCTTTGTTTATTGTTAATTTATTTATTATTAATAATAATAATAATTAATTGTGTATTTATTTGTTATAGTTCTTGTAAGCCATTTCATATAGCATGGGATACAAAAATTTTAAATAAATAAATGGTTTTATCTTTGATTTTATCATTAATGTGATAAATTAGTGTTGGTATGTTGTATGTAAATTAATGTTGTTTTTTGTTTTTTGTTTTTGTTTTTTTGTAAACCATCCAGAGACTCTGGTATTGGATGGCATATAAAAACTTTAAATAAGTAAATAATCATATCTTGTGTACAATACAAAATTTCTCATTATAAAAGCAAATCTTTATATTATTCTAACTCAGGACTAGGTAAGTGGGTGCCCTGCAGTTGGTTTGCACCAAAAACTCCCACAAACCCTGACCATGGTGACTGAGGTTTATGCAAGCTGTACTCCCAAGTTTCTTACCCCTGTTCTAACTACTCAGTCAGCCATAACCACATTTTAGAAAACCAAAATTATTTCATAAACATTACTATGGGAAGTGATCACTTTAACAACATACAATGAGTTGAGTATTCCTGGCCTTCTGAACAGATACTGCATTACACAGAATCCCCAACTTTTTTGGACCCACAGATACATTTGGGAATTTGAGAAATTGTTATGGACACCACCACAGAATCCCTAAACTGTGCTCTGCTGTGCTCATAGCGACTGGGCACAGCTGTGCACCTGATACATAGGGACATCTTAGGCTGCAACTTATTTATCAAAAACTTATATTTCATGTCTATAGGACAATGAAATAGCTCTTCAATTCCATGCCTCTCTAATTTGGCTAATTCCTGCTGGTGTAATACAGCTGATGTGTGTTTTAAACATGTTTTCACAAGGTTTGATACTTGCTTATTTTTGGGAGGAAGTTATTACACAGGTCACTTTTGTACTGGAACAGTCTTTACAATTTGTTGCTATACGTGCTCTTTTAAATTTTTACCTGTTTCAGACAACAAAGGGTCAGTTTAAATGGATTTTCTGTGTCCTTTTGAAACCTGAAAGACTGATATTACAACACTGGAAAGATAACACTCACCTCCTATGCAATTGATTGAGGACTTTGTAATATTTTCAATATTCAAATTGATTCTAATTTGGATATGTGGTCCCTATTGTTGAAGCGTATGTTCTAAAAAGTTGTATGTATTTCATATGTATTCATTGCCATGGATATCTACAAATCTACATACATATATTTAAAAAGAAAGATAACAGAAAAAATGTTTTTTGGATCCCTGCTTTAAGCAAATAAAATATTTGTCCTTTTCTGACAGAAATTAACATTTTTTTTGAAGTTATGTCTATTATAAAACCCCCAAAGAGGCAATCCAATGAGGCTGCCTTTAATCCTTCAAACTCTGAGGTTTGTGGACATCTTCTGTAAGGCTGAAGAAGCATGGGGGTAAAAGTCGCTTCTGTTCTCCTTCTGTCCTGTAATGAACTTAGATGGCCAGTTTCAGCTGTTTCACTTTTGAGGGGTAAGGAGGAGGTCTAAGGCACAGCCAAGATACCTCATAGCTTGGTGGCACTTGTGACCTCCCTCTCTCGAACACTCATTAACTCCCTTCTCCAAGCCTCCTCTTGTGAGCACAAAGGAGCAACTGGCATGATTGCTTCTGTGCCTGCTGTCAGGGCAGAAAAGGGTGCTTCAAGCACAGAGTACCAGCTCTGATATTAGAGCTGTTTCCTGGTGTGAGTACTGGAACTTGGAAAAATCCTTTGGCCCTCTTGGGGCTATAGAAGCATTCTGCAATATGTGCATGCATGTGCATATCTGTCTGAGACATACAATAGACTGGGGTGGCCAGACTTGCTCAACAGAAGAACCACACATGGTAAATGTCAGGTGTTTAAGAGCAACAAGACATGAACTAATCTGTTTGTTTGTTTATTATTATGACCAAACAGACATTGCTACAAGTGACTTGTTGCAGATCAGACACAAAAGTTTACTTGCTACAAAGATATTATCCACCACAAACCTTTCCCCAAGCCAAGGCATAACAAAACACCTAATCATCTTGTCTAGTGAGACGAGGCTCTTCACAATTATAGGTTATAAATGTGTTGCCCTTTTTAAAAAAAGTAGCTCAGGACAGTGCAATTTTCTCCTTCCCACTCATGTACCTCACTTCCATTGACCCAGGCTGACACCCCAATTGGCCAATCTCAGACACCCCTGTGGCTGGTTGAGGATTAGAGAATGATGGTGCCTTAGTCAGTATAGCAGCTTTGCTGGAAGGTGCTCCTATTTTGTTCCTCTTTCATGGGTTCCAAGCAGAATTGCACATTGATGCATTTTGGCCCCTGTGTGAGCCACAAAATAAACTCAAAGAGCTGCATGCAGTTCGTGCACCTTGTTTGGGTCACCCCTGCAATAGACAATATATTAATTAACAAATCATGTCTCTGCCTCCTGGCTGTAGATCTATCAACATAAAGCTTTTCATAAATATAAGCTTTTCATTTTCAACTGCACTTTTATTCTGCCTACAACTAAAAGGCTCCCAGAGAAATTAACAGACAAGACAGGTCATGGAGCTGAATCTAAGCACAGTGACATACTTCTTTCATCATAAATATCTATAGTTAACAAAGCACAGGTTGGTAAAAAGACCGGTGGATGCATGCAACCAGCAAGGCTGGCTCCTGTTACCTGGTCACTCCCCCTGTGATGACCAATATAGGGGTGAAGGGTTTATCATGTTTGACACAATGCCCAAATTCTGGATTGTTATGGGATGAACAATTGAATGTTTGAGCCCATGGTTAAACCATGAAGTCCTCAAGAATGGGCACAGGTAGCAAGAGAGAGGATGGCTTTCAGCTAGATTTCCGGGAACCCTCCGTGAAGGATATTAGGAGGGTAAATACTCAGAGGAGGGCTTTCTCTGCGGTGGCACCCAACCTATGGAATGCGCTCCCCAGAGAGGTCTGCCTGGCGCCGTCATTATTTGTTTTTCGGCACCAGGCGAAGACCTTTTTATTTAAAGTCATTTTAATTGGTAATATTATTTATTTATTTTGTATTTCTGGCCAGGTTGTCTCAAAATATATTGTTTTTATATTATGATTATTTATTTATTGTTGTGAGCTGCCCCTAGGCTTCGGTGAATGGAGCGGCATAGAAGCTTCCTAAATAAAATAAAATAAATAAATAGATTTGACTCCAAGCACAAATCTAGAAATGGCACATACTAAGAAACTGTGTATTTTGAAATTGTGAGACTAAACAGCCAGACTGCCTGGCTGTTGCTTTCTCTCCCTCTAAGGTCTGGTGAGGGATACATTTTATCAGTGACAGTGATACATTTTAGCATTTAATATCAAGATAAGGCCCTGTTCAGACTTCCGGTTGGCGTCATGGCGAGATGGCTGTGAAGAGCGGGGGCTCCTGTTATCATGCCGGTATTTGTTTGATACTGAGCCATGAGGCTCATTCAAGCCCAGTCGGGGCAGGGATTAGTTTGCCTGAGCATTCTTCTAATTAGTGCGGGGCTGCAGCTCTGCATTTACTGGGAGAAATTCGGACTTATCTCAATCAAACAACACAGGGGAGAGAGCAGCTCCCTGCAAGCCAGAGACAACCAGATATAATAGCATTAGAATAATATCTAGAAGTTCATCAGACCTGCTGGGTGAGCATTTCTATTTTTTTCTTCTTCTCAATATTACCCGTGAAAGAACTGTAGCAGTTACTAATTGGCTTAAAGAAGAAAAGATAAGCCCTTTGACGGAGGGAGGAATTCTTCCTCCCCCCACAGAGTTTCAAGCGGCGACTGATCTGGGGAAGAGGAACTGAGGCTCTTTTGGAAAGTTTGAGGCTAGAAAGAAAGACTTCTTTTTTCTAACGTCCCCAAGGGTGAAGAATTAGAATAAATAATTACTGTAGAATGAGTGATAGAAGATAAAACTTCCTTTGATTGGCCATTTTTGGACCCTTCTTCAAAATAAATTTCATGCCAAGAATTTATGACATCATTTAAACAAAAATAGCCCTTTGCTGCCACCCTGTGGTTATTGGATTTATAGCAAGTTCTACTTTTTTCTTTCTTTTTTTTTTCTTTTTTCTCTTCTCTATTTCTCTGTTGTCTTGTAATTTTTGGCAAAAAAAAAAAAAACTATTATCATCTTGAAAAAATATATTCTTCCTCCTCTTCGGCTCTTACATCAGCTGCTCAGAGTCCTACTCATCAGCCTAAAGCGGCAGATGTTGAAAAATATCAAAAAGAGCTACAAATGACGCTTTCGGCGATACAGACATCTTTAACAGCTTTGCAAGTATCCCAAGAGGCGATGTCAACATGACAGGAAAGCAATTTAACTGAACAAAGAGAACATCTTGACAAACTGGATAATTCTATTAAGAAGGTATCAACCCAATTGGTGGACATTCAACTTAAAACTGAACAGAATGCGCAAAAAATACAACAAGCGCATGAGAGACTTGAAACTGTAGATAAAGAGACACAATTAATAAAGCAAGCAAACAAGTCACTATGGGATTTACTTGTTATACTAGAGATGAAGAAGGTACCTAACTATTTGAGAGAGATTATGCTTAGGTGGCGAATGACAGAAGGAATATTTTTCACCTGGAACCTTACAAGATATAAATTGGACTCGACTTTTAAGGCACAAGAGTTTTATGAAAAATTTAGAAGTATGCTTCTAAAGAACCGGGTGCCTCAAAAGAAGGAGGGATAGATGTTGAACCAATGGAACTAACAACATATCATTCTGACTTACAAGAAGTAGAGAAACTGGAAGTGGACACTGATTTACAACAAGAAGTACAGATACTGAAAACAGAGGAAGAGAGAAGAGGTAGAGGGGTAAAGAAGAAATAAGAGAATTTTGTATTTTAAAGGGAATGATTTACAAATGGGCTGGCATGTTTATATGTGGTATGAGAAGGCTAAGTCCCATGAATCTTTTTTAAGTCACTATATTAGAAAATCATGAATGTCGGTGGGGGGAAAATTAAAGATAAAATTGTATAAACTTGATAGGAAAATGGAAGACGAACAGATTAAGGAAACTATGATAATGTGGGCACAAAATTTTGGATATAATATTGAATTAGAAAAGTGGCAAAAGCTGTGGGAGAGAAATATTAACGTAACATTAGCAATTTTGTATAAAGAAAACTTGTATAAAATGTTTTATAGATGGTATCTGTCGCCAAATAGGTTAGCTAAGATGTTTCCAAATATGTCAAATGGATGTTGGAAATGTAAACATAAATTGGGTACTTTTTATCATATGTGGTGGACTTGCGATAATGTGAAAAAGTATTGGATTAAAATACATAATACATAAATGGCTTGAGGAAATGTTACAAAAATCATTACCTTTTAAACCTGAAGTTTTTTATTAGGCATTATACCAAGGAAAGGAAGCAGTGGGAAGGAGTTGAGGTGCATGTACACCAATGCTAGGAGCATGGGTAATAAGCAGGAAGAGCTTGAAGCTCTCCTGGGAATAGGAGGATACGATCTGGTGGGAATCACAGAAACTTGGTGGGATGAAAGGCAAGTCTGGAATGTGAACATAGAAGGGTATCACCTTTTTAGAAAGGACAGGAAGGGAAAGAGAGGTGGGGGTGTGGCTTTATACGTCAGGGAAGGGATAGGATGCAGTGAGATAGAGTGCAGCACAGATGGGGATTCGGTAGAGGCAGTCTGGGTGAAACTTAGGGGTTTTGACAGAGAAAGAGACCTGACAGTGGGGGTATGTTATCGCCCTCCAGGTCAACTTGAGACCCTGGATGATGTCCTGACAGGCCAGATTCTAAGGATATCTCGGGGGAGAGACACAGTAATTATGGGAGATTTCAATCTCCCGGATATTACTTGGGAGACTCACTCGGCGGTGACAGCCAGGTCACGTCGCTTCCTAGAAGCTCTAGAGGGTGGGTTTTTCACACAGAGGGTCCGAGAGGCGATGAGGGGGGAAACATCCTGGACTTGGTCTTGACCAATAGGGAGGAGCTGATAGATGAAGTACAGATTAGGGGAGCTCTGGATGCGAGTGATCACTCCATCCTTTGCTTTGAGATCAGAGGACTGGGGCCGTGCAGCAGGGCGAGCACTAGAAGCTGGGACTTCAAGAGGGCCAACTTTGGCCAACTGAAGGCCAGGCTGGGGAAAGTCTCCTGGGATAGGTTACTGGAAGGTAAGCGAGTTGAGGAGGGGTGGATGGCACTCAAAAGGGAGGTTTTGCAGGCGCAAGCCCTGACAATACCTCTAGTCAGTAAGGTGGGGAGGCGGAGGAGAGTGCCGCCATGGATGCGAAAGGAGGTGGTTAGGGGGATTAGACGAAAGAGGAACCTCCATAGGAAATGGGTACTGGGGGAAATAGACAAAAGGGTATACCGGGAGGAGGAGGCCCGTTGCAGAAGGATTCTTCGCAAGGCTAAGGCTGACTATGAGCTGAGACTTGCCAAGAATATCAAGAGCAACAAAAAGGGCTTCTTCCAGCATGTAAATAGGAAAAGGAAGGGGAGACAAGTGGTGGGACCACTAAATAAGGAGGAAGGAGATCCAGTGACTGACATGAGAGAACAGGCACAGATGCTAAATGACTATTTTGCCTCTGTGTTCTCCCCAAAGCAGGATGGGGGATATCCGTATAGGAGATTGGATGAGGCTGGGGACTTAGGGGCAGAGATTAGAGTCACCCCCCTTGAAGTCGAGGGGCTCCTCAGGGCATTGGACATTACAAAGGCGCCAGGCCCTGACGGGTTACACCCGAGAGTACTTAGAGAGTTGGCGGGGGTTCTCTCACGGCCGCTGGCCTCCATTTTTGAGGCCTCGTGGAGAACGGGTAAAGTTCCAGAGGACTGGAGGGTGGCATCGGTGGTCCCAATTTTCAAAAAGGGTAGTAGGAAGGACATGGGGAATTATAGACCGGTTAGCCTTACGTCCATTGTAGGAAAAACAATGGAAAGGCTCATAATAGAGAGAGATCTAGTGATGCTAGATAGGGAAGGGAGGCTGACAGCCACACAACACGGCTTCCGCAGAAACAGGTCCTGCCAGACAAACCTTGTGGAATTCTATGACAAGGTTTCAAGATGGCTAGATGGAGGGGATGCAGTGGATGTGGTATACCTGGATTTCAGCAAGGCCTTTGACAAAGTGCCCCATGATATCCTGGTGGAGAAACTGAGGAGTTTTGGGATACACCAAAGCACTGTCCGGTGGATTAGGGCATGGCTGACTGACCGAAAGCAGAAGGTAACCATTAGCGGGGAATCGTCGGATGGCAGCCAGTGACAAGCGGGGTCCCCCAGGGCTCTGTCCTGGGGCCGATCCTGTTTAATCTTTTCATTAACGACATGGAAGAAGGGGTGAACAGTCTGCTGATCAAATTCGCAGACGACACTAAAACTGGAGCAGTGGCCACAACTGAGAAGCAGGTACTCCAGATCCAAAAGGATCTGGACAGACTATGGAAGTGGGCAGGAGACAACAGGATGGCGTTCAATGTGGAGAAGTGCAAGGTCTTGCACTTGGGGCATAGGAATAGCTGTCATAAGTACAGGTTAGGGGACAAGTGGCTGGAGAGCAGCACTTGTGAAAGGGACCTCGGGGTACTGGTTGACCGCAGGCTAAACATGAGTCAGCAGTGTGATGCGGTGGTCAAGAGGGCGAATGCCACCCTTGGTTGCATAGCCAGAAGTGTGGCTTCTAGATCAAGAGAGGTATTACTTCCACTCTACATGACTCTGGTGCGCCCGCAACTGGAGTATTGTGTTCAGTTTTGGGCCCCTCATTACAGAAAGGATATAGCCAGGTTGGAGTCAGTGCAGCGTAGGGCCACAAGGATGGTGGCTGGTTTGCAGGGGATGGGGTATGAGGCGAGACTGAGGGAACTGGGTCTCTTCAGCCTGGAGAAGAGGAGACTCAGAGGGGATATGTTGGCAACATACAGGTATGTGAGGGGGTGTCACATGGAGATGGGGAGAGGCCTGTTCTCCCCTGCAGAGGAAGGCAGGACGCGCTCCAATGGAGCAAAGCTCAGGGAGCCAAGGTTCAATTTGGATGCCAGGAAGCACTTCCTGACAGTTAGGACCCCGAGGGCGTGGAATGGGCTTCCACGGGAGGTCGTTGAGGCCCCATCGGTGAGGGTGTTCAAAGATAGGCTGGACATGCACATGGTGGGCATGTCATGAGCGGAGCCGGCTGGTGCCGGAGGTCAGACTAGATGGCCCAGGAGGCCCCTTCTGACTCGCTCTGTTTCTATGTTTCTATGTTTCTATACCGGAGGACATTAGTAAACAAGAAATGTATTATTTTACATGTACCGTATTTTTCGCTCTATAACACGCACTTTCCCCCCATCAAAAGTAAGGGAAAATGTCTGTGCGTCTTATAGAGCGAATGTTTGTGTGCCCGACTATGCCGCCCCCCCCCCCCCCGGTGCAGGTGAATGCTGTGCCGCTCAGGGGAAGGCGTGCGGAGGAGCAGAAGCCGCGGCCTTTAACCCGCTGGCTGCATGGAGAGACGGAGACTGCTCACCCTCACCCCGGGAAGAGCTGCTGCTGGCGGCCGGCATGCACTCAGCACGCGCTGCTCCGCCCACCCCCCGCTCTGGCGCAGGTGAATGCTGTGCCCACCTGCCACTCAGGGGAAGGCATGCGGAGGAGCAGAAGCCACGGCCTTTAACCTGCCGGCTGCATGGAGAGGGGACTGCTCACCCTCACCGCCCGGGAAGAGCCGCTGCTGCCACGCTGCACCAGCGGAAGACCATCAACAGCAAGCTGCCGGCCTGTACCACGTGGCACCATGTGGCCGGCATGCGCTCGGCGCGCGTGTGCTCAGCGTGCGCTGCTCCACCCCCCCCCCCCCCGCTCCGGCGCAGGTAAATGCTGTGCCCACCTGCCACTCAGGGGAAGGTGTGCAGAGGAGGAGCAGCCGCGGCCTTTAACCCGCCGGCCGCACGGAGAGACAGAGACTGCTCACCCTCACCACCCAGGAAGAGCTGCTGCTGCCACCGCGCCGCCTGGAAGACCATCGACGGCAAGCTGCTGGCCTGCACCACGTGGCACCACCTGGCCGGCACACACTCGGCTGCGCTGCTCCACCCCCACCTCCCCGCTCCAGCGCAGGTGAGAGCTGTTAATCACAGTTGTATTTTCAATGTATTTTCACATGGCAGTAGTTAAAACAGTAACTTCGGACAAGGGGAGGAATTATTCCTTGTTAAATCAGTTTCCCCTGTGACTGCTGCTCTGTGTGCACAATATAGTAATTTGGATCAGCTTAGTGAGTAAATGTATCTTTCTCTAGCAGCAGTGGATGTTGCGTGTTCTGTTTGAATGGCAATCACCTTGATAGTTATGCTAGCATGCTGAACTGAAAGGAACAGTATGTCCAATTGTTTGAGCAGGAAATTTCCATCATGATGGAAATGATGATGATTTAAATTAAAGATCTGAGGGGAGAAACTAAGGGGTCTTGACTAGGCCTCTTTGACACTGACAATTAATTGCAGGTACAAAAATGACACATATTTCAGCATTGTGCCAACACCTTATGTTTGGCCAATGATTTGCACCAAGTACTAGACCCTGAGGGAACAATGGCCCTCCACCCATTCATACTGAAAGCAAAACACCCATTGATCTGAATGAAAGATCAATGGGTCCAAGTATGGTAATTCAGCCTCATTCTGCAACTAAGCTCCTTTTATTTATTAATGTATATTCACATGCTGTTGACTAGCAAATGCTGCTCATTATGAATGCTATGCTAGGATTACTTTACAATTTAGTGCACTGGCAGCTCTAAACAGCTGTTGATCTTTGCAAAATTGGAGCTTGAGAAATTCTAACCTATTGCCTGTGCTTCTGCATGTTGAGATCTCAAGTGCAAGAAAATCAGATCTATTAGTAGGCACCATGCAGAATGTGAAATCCACCACAACTGGGCTGCAAATGCAACCCAATTCATTAGTAGCACTAGTTACCCAGTAACTGGAGTGTGTTCTCAGATGAAATGGCCTGCTGTCACTTACATTTTTTTGAGATTCAGCAGCGCAGATAGTAACGGCATATTATTCCAGATAAAATGTGTCCGCTGAGTATGGTAATAAATGTCATGTGGAATGTTCTGTGTGTCATCATCTGGCCGATAGATTGTCACTGGGAAATGTCATACCATATATTACTATACAGCTGTAATGTATAGTCCTTGTACATGTATAGTCCTTGTACAGAATGAATACGGTATACCGTATCATTTGACCATTTTGCACAGAGGTTTTCTGGTACATTACTGACAGTTCCTTCATCACGGTATTGTCTTGCAGAAAACCTCCCCCATTCTACATACAAGGATGATAAAGCAGAAAAGACTAGCATATAAGATTCCTTTTAAACTTGAGGTAGCAAACTATGCTAAGGAGCATGGAAACAGAGCAGCAGAGAGACATTTTGGGCCACCTCCAACTGAAAAAATGATAAGAGAATGGAGGAAACAGGAGGATCAGCTGAAAAAAAGTGAATAAAAGTAAGCACACTTTTCGTGGGAATTCTGCAAAGTGGCCACAGTTAGAGGTGGCCATGAAAGAATGGATCACACATCACCGGAATAATGGCTTCTCAGTCTCTACAAAAATGATAATACATGAAGCCAAACGCATTGCTGTAGAGAAAGGCATTCTTGATTTTACTGGATCACCATCATGGTGCTACAGATTTATGAGGCGATGTGGCCTTGCTATGCGCACCCAAACTAGAATTGCGCAAACAATGCCAAAAGAATATGAAACTAAGATTCTGTCTTTTCAGAAATTTGTAATTGATGCTAGGAAGAAAAATGGGTTTGAAATTGGCCAGATTGGGAATATGGATGAAGTCCCGCTAACCTTTGATGTGCCATCTAATAGGACTGTTGATTTGAAAGGTGCCAAAACTATCACTGTGAAAACCTCTGGACATGAGAAAACCCATTACACGGTTGTCTTGCTGTGCAGATGGCACCAAATTGCCACCCATGTTAATTTTCAAAAGGAAAACATTTCCAAAAGAAGTGATTCCAAGAGGAGTTGTTGTACATGTTCATGAGAAAGGATGGATGGACGAAAATGGAATGAGAGTATGGGTTGAAAAAGTGTGGTCCAAACGTCCTGGAGGGCTTCTGAAAAAACCTGCCTTATTAGTGCTTGACCAGTTTAGAGCACATATTAGTGAAACTACAAAGAAGCACTTTAACGAAGTGAAGACTCATCTAGCTGTAATTCCTGGAGGTCTTACCAGCCAGTTGCAACCTCTCGATGTTTCCATCAACAAACCATTTAAGGTCTTTATGCGAGAAGAGTGGAACAAATGGATGGCTGCTGGTAATCATGATCTGACACCTACTGGACGAATGAAGAGGCTCACTATCACTCAAGTTTGTGAATGGGTGAAAACATCATGGCACTCAGTGAAGGAGGAAATCGTTGTACAGTCATTCAAAAAATGTGGAATTAGCAATGCTTTGGATGGAACCGAAGATGATATCTTATATGAAGATAGTGAAGAAAGTGATGTCAGTGATTGTGAGCAACAGAGCTTCATAAATTTTGACTCTAGCGATGATGAGTTCTATGGGTTCAACGAAAACTAGAAGAGTACTCAAACTTTAGAGTCTCTCTTTTGTTAATGACAGTGATGATGGTTCTTAATGCCACTGTTGACTGCTGTTCACTTAACAAGGTTGAAAAACAGTATTACTGTATTCTGTTATAATTTATTAAATAGTTTAGTAAACCATTTGATTCAGAATATTTTTTTTCTTGCTTTCCTCCTCTAAAAACTAGGTGCGTCTTATGGTTAGGTGCATCTTATAGAGCGAAAAATACGGTAATCACTGTGGCGAGGATTGCATTCGCTCAACATTGGAAAAGTGAGGAACTACCCACCGATGAATTGATTCTAAAAAAGATCCTGGACTGTGCAGAAATGGATAGATTGACTTTATCATTGAAGGAGAAAGAAGATACTGACTTCTATCCAACTTAGGACTCTTTTTATTATTGGCTAGAGAAACGGGACTTGGCATAGATTTAAATATGTTTTAAGTTATCATAAATGGAAAAAGAAGGGTGTGGGGGCTGACCCAGCGGGCTTGATGTTTTTGATGATGGATGTTGTTTGTAGTTTGTTGTTTTTTAGGATTATAATCCAAATAAAACTTATTTAAAAAAAAAAAAAAGATAAGGCCCTGTTCCAAATAACATGAAGTAGTGTGAAGGCTTTTAGCATACCATTGACTGTGTAAACCTATTTTTAGTATAGAAAGCTCTGCCAATCAACAACACTGGCCCATGAGCATTATGTATGACATCCTCTCTTGTAAGCCTCTTGACCACCTGGACTGGACAGCTGGGAGCATATCACAATAACCCAGTAGATATTACATTGCACAGCCTAGCTACTAATTTGGTGTTGTTCTATCAGACATTTGTTCAGGTAGCCTGTTGTCTGACATGCATTCCTGGATGTGGGAAGGGGGGTGTCATACCAATATTGTAAGCTTTATTTCAGATGATCTTGAGATCTCAGAATGGGCAACAAGTATCCTGATCAGAAATGCTGACTATGAAATTTAAAACTGCCTGTACTAACTTAAACATTTGTAATCCTATGGATAGCCTATGCAAAATCTGTGTTCACTAGGTTGTCAAGTCTACAAATGGCACATACTAAGGATCTACATATTTTGAAGTCATGAGACTAAACAAAAGTACTGATTCTTATGCCACCTGTTCCAGTGATCCAGTTAACACAACATGCTACATCTCAGCAAGCATTATTTAACTCAGAAAGAGCCACAATATCTGCAGACACCATTTAGCACATTCAGCCCCCAGATAGGGGTTGTTGTGTCATGAGAACCAGGTCTAATCTTTGCATAATTCTACAGTAGATTGTGGGTTATTTAATCTTCACATAACCTATGCTGGCCTGATTTGCACAACACAGTAAACCCTAGCTGAGGGTTGAATATGCAAAATGGCAGTCACCCCTGGATGGGCTGTCCTGATGTACAAACTGTTCTGCTGATTACATAATTTTGATCTGCCCACTCTCCTGGTTTAGTGAGTAGCTACTAACTATATATGTTGAAACTTATGCCCATAAGGTTGCCTGGTTTATACTTTAGAGGTTTTCTTTAAGAATTAGCAATTTTCATTCCTAAGAAATTTACGCAGGTGTTTTTTTAAAATATATATTCAAAGCACTCTTTCTACTCTTTCTATAATACTTGCTTTATCATAAAATAAAACAATGTAGCAGTCTTCAAAAATAAAGGGATATTTAACCTATCATTGGGACTGCAGGTGGTGCAGTGGTTTAAACCGCTGTGCTGCTGGGCTGGTTGATCGAAAGGTCGCCGGTTCGAATCTGCACACGGGGTGAGCTCCCATGCGCCGTCCCAGCTCCTGCCAACCTTGCAGTTCAAAAGCATGCAAATGCAAGTAGATAAAAAGGTACCACTTCGGTGGGCAGGTAACAGCGTTCCGTGCACTTCGGTGTTTAGTCATGCCGGCCACATGACCACGGAGAATGTCTGCGGACAAACGCTGGCTCCCTCGGCTAGGAAACGGAGATGAGCACCGCCCCCTAGAGTCAGGCATGACTGGACTTAATGTCAAGGGGAAACCTTTACCTTTACCTTTTAACCTATCATTTGCTGGATTGTATTTTTCCACTTTGCATATTTATTTATTAAAACATTTATAGGCCGCCCCATCGCAACAAAGCCTCGGGGCGACTAACAACATAATTAAAATACAATAAACAATAAAACAATTTTAATTTATCCCTCCCCCCACGGTGCATCTCAGCAACTAAAAAATCTAATTAAATAAACATAAACTAAATAAATTAAAATAAACAAAATCAACTAAACCAAATATACACAATAAACCAGATAAACAAACAACAAGCACACACAAATAAACTAGAAACAAAAACTACACTAATATTCAACCTCTGATCCACCCAATTGAAGATATAGTGTGATGTGCAAACCTGGACACCATGAGTCAGTTTGCACAACATGCCAGGTTCACTTGGGGTTATTTCATTTCTGAGGAACCATGGTGTGTTCCAGGCAGGCCCCATGTAGAGTTTGCTATGTTGTGTAATCTAAGAAACAGTGAAATGAGGGTTATGCAGGGGCTGTTTCAGCCTCAACTAAAGCTTGGTGGTTGGCTCATACAACATGGCAATCTCCAAGTGTGGAGTGTATATTCAAATGTTATAGTTCTTTGTAGGTAAAACCACTCCCAATGAACCTACTGGGTCATGCAAACTGGGTCTATAGGTTATTCATGGGTTAAACAACAGTTAACCCAATTAACTGATTGCATATTAGTATAACCCATGAACAACTCATAGTCTCTGGGTTTGCATGCCATGTTACAGCCTACAATAAGACTCACTAGAGCATAACTATGCAGATCAGAAGTTGCTTGCACGCCGTGCACAACTCAGCAAATCATAAGTTCATTAGACCAGAATTTGCTCCTGTTATGTGTAAACTAGGTTGGTGTCTTGTTCTAATGAGATCTGAGTATTCTGGATAAACTTTGTTGCCTACAAAGCAAATGCTACCATTTCCCCAGATTTGATCTCATCCCCTTCCATCACTACAGGCCTAAATCAGAGCTTAACTTATTCTGAAATATTTCTTTTTCCACTCTACAAGATTTTAAAATAAATAATTTCTGTGCACCTGAAACAAGTTCTGTTATCTCTCCATAGGCCTACTATTCCTTAAAACAGCCTACATTTCACCAGTCTACATTTGGCTTATCTGCAATCCATGTGAAATGAACCATTTTAAACCAATGGTTAAGCTTCACTGAAAGCCTGCTAATTCTACTGTAATGCAGATATAATTTATTTGGGATCCTATGCATTCCCATCAGCAAGACTGGTGCCATGATCCACAGTATGCACATGATTCAACTTGCCAACACAAGGATATCACACCTTAATTTCATTGACTTGTATAGATAACACACCATGAGCTGAGAAATTTAGAGGTTCTAAGGAATAGGAGGAGAATCTTTTTCATTCCAGCGTTACATTGCCTCTGGCCTAGTGCATCCCACTGCTGGAACTTATGTAAGCAGTGGATGATGCCACAAATTACTGTGAATAGGATCACTCCTACTACACAAGCACACATACACCATTCACACATACAAAACACACAAAAAGCAGCAAGTGGTGGCCAAGACTGTATTTGCACAGCTGAGGCTAGTGTGCCAATGGTGCCTGTTTCCACAGTCACACATGCTTTAGTTATATCTTGTTCAGACTGCTGTAATGGGTTCTACAGGGAGGCTGAAGTTGAAAATTGTTCAAAAATTTCAGTTAGTACAGAATGCTACTTTCAGGCTATTGGCCAGTTACAGAGTACACACAACTCTTGTTACAGCAGGTGCACTGGCTACTAGTCTGCTTCTGGGCAGGATTCAAAGTGCTAGTTATAACCTATGAAGCCCTATTTGGCTTGGGACCAGGCTACCTGAAAGACTACTTTCTCCCATATGAGCCTTCCAGATCCTTAAGATCTTCTGGAAAGGTCCTTTTAAGGACAATACTGTCAATGGAGCACTTAATGTGACACAAGTGAGCACCTTCTGAGTGGCCGCTCTAAGAAGTAGGATAGCATCCTTAGGGATTTGTTTCTTCTCTGCTATCCTTCTGAGAGAAGACAAAGACTGTTTTATTCAAGGTCTTTGGCCTCTCTGGCTACCAGAGGCATCCAAATGAAGCTTTTATTTGAAGTTGCCCTGTACTGAACACGGAATTTTGCAGGTATCCAGATGATGACACCTTTCATTTGTAAGAAAGGTAATATAAGAGCATTTCTTCCATCTTTTTTCTTATCAGAAAGGATTTGTTGCTTAGGCTCCATAGATAAAGAGCAGATTCTAGTCTGCAGTTCCTGAATGGCAAAAATGGATGCACAACAAGATCCTAATGACTTTAAGTCAGCTCCTTAGCCTGAACAACTTATACCAAGAATGATCTTGCCTCCTCTAGAATTACTGGCAACCACATCATCTCTCTTTTGGCCCTCTGAACTGTGTTTATTTGCATCAGAAGTGGATCTCCTCACATGTCTCCAGTACAGGAGATTGACATCCCCATTGGCATACCCATTAAAACAAAACAAAGCAAAAACAGAAGCTGCAATAGAGTACTTCTACTAAGCAGCATCAGCATTGTGAAAGCAAGATGCAAGGATCAGCTTGCCAGACCTCTTGTCCAAAACAGCTCTAGAGCCCAGAGCCTTTGAAAGCTTCCTCTGGGTAGCAGAGGAACAGATGCAGCTTTCCCCATTGTTCTATCTCCATGCTGGGCATGTCATCACCTATCAATTACTGAGCACTGAGCAGCTTACAGAGTACAGGATCCTACTAGAAGAAAGTTGCCAGCTTCACAAAGAAACAGCGGGATAGATACTGTGCTCTGCTAATGATCTTGTTATCATTGCCTGCATGGTATCAGGTGAAGCAAACTTTCCTACCTCTCTCCACCTCTTGGAGAATTGTCCAAAAAGAATCTAGAGAGAACAGTAATGACAATGCAATATTCAATGAATGCTATTAGTGGTGGTAAATACTGAAGCTGAAGTTCAAATACTTTGGCCATATAATGAGAGGGAAGAACTCATTGGAAAAGACCCTGATGCTGGGAAAGATTGAAGGCAAATGGAGAAGGGGGTGGCAGAGGATGAGATGGTTCGATACAGTCACTGATGCAATAAACATGAATTTGGGTGAATTCCAGGAAACAGTAGAGTACAGGAGGGCCTGGTATGCTATGGTCCATAGTCAAGCACGACTATGCAACTGAACAACAACAAATTAGTGGTGGAATGGTGGGATATAGATATATGAATAAATAATAGCTGGGATCCTCCACATTCATTCCCTAAACAAAATTCACATTTGCAAAATGGAATTTGCTTTCTGTTCATTTTCTTGCTTTGCAGCCCCCAGGAAATCTGCTTCGAGCAGTTCAGGACTTTTATGAGTGTATACAGCCACCTTAGACCAGATAATGCAAAAAATAAATACCATAAGCACACCCTATTTCCTCTGATTCCTAGTGCCTGCTGTTTTCAGTTACAAAAGAGTAGTTAAGGTAAAATTTGGAATAGATATAAGGAGTTCAAAGAATAAGATGATATAAAATGTCCTAAAAATCGAATACCAGGAATACAATGGAAGTAGAATATTTATTCTCAGTAAGATGCTGTTTTGCATCTATCATTTCTTTATTCTTTCAAAGATAATTTGTCTTAACAAAAACCTACCTCTCAGATTTTCTCTTCTCTAAAATAAAGCTTCAGCTTTAGGGAAGTATAGAGAGAAGGATAAGGGCCCTACATTATTGATGCAAATAATTGCATTTCTATGAATGGAGAATAGGAACTATATGGGTTTACCCAACAACAGTCTTGTATGGCTCATCAATTCAAATTCTGTCCCAAGAAAAACTATATAATGGGCATGCTTTGCATTATGAAAATTTTATTTTGCTATTATTCTAGATTTATGAATTTGCATGGAGGGGCAATGAGTGATGCAAGTCCCTGAAACTTACTCCAGTCACTGGAAATTTTAGTTAGATTTCCACAGATTGCATCCATGCAGATGACATCCATTGGGAGCTGTACTCTCACAAAATCGACCCAGGAGATCTATCGGAACTCTGTACTTAGCTAGCTGAATCTAATTTTTTAAATGCCTAACTTATGAATACAAGTCAGGTGGCCAATATTCAACCATTCTTCTGATAACATTCTGGCTTTATTGTTTACTGTGGCAATCACTGAATGAGGGATGGTAATTTAAAACTAAGCCTTTGACTGAAGTTTTTTTTAATGAAGGCAATAAGTTACAAAATCTGTAATTCATTATTCTATCAATATAAATGACTGGAAAGAATGAATAAGTTGGTGTACTGAAGACATTGTACACTTGTAATACTCAACGTTCTCCATTGAGCTACATAAAAGAAGGCAAGAATTACTGCTTGCAATATTAGGTCTATTCTTATTGTAGAGGTATCAGGTGGCAGTGGTAGAGAGCTTTCAAATAAGACAATATAAATTCTTGTACACTGAGCTTCAACGGTTACTTGATTCCTTGCTCCAATTATATTAAGTATCCTAGCATTGTTTTAGTGGGTTTGTTTCAATCATTAGTAATGCACTGGAAAAGAATCCCCTATTTCTAATGTGGAAGTTTGTTTTGAATGTTTAGTTGCAAAGTTGTGTCCAACCCATCACAACCCCATGGACAACATTCCTCCAGGCTCTCCTGTCCTCCACTGGTTTGATCTCTTTGCAGTCCAAGGGACTCAGGAGTCTTCTCCAGCACCACAATTCAGCTACACTGGCTTCCAATTGAAGTCCAGACCCAATTCAAGGTGCTGGTATTAACCTATAAAGCCCTAAAAGGCTTAGCTCCAGAATACCTGAAGGATTGCCTCCTTCCTTATATGTCCTCACGCCCCTTAAGATCGGCAGGGAAGTCCTTGCTCTGGGAACCCTCTGAATACGGAAGGTGTCTACCTGGAGGAGGACCTTCTCCACAGTGGTGCCCAGACTATGGAATGTGCTCCCCAGAAAGGTCCGCCTGGTGCCAATGTTATACTTCTTCCAGTGCCAGGTAAAGACCTTTTTATTCAACCATCATTTTAATAATCAAGGGTTTCAGATGTTTTAAGATTTTTTCTTTTTTTTTCTTTTTCCTCTCTGCATATTCGCATTTTCAATTATTTTCCTCCCTTTTCTTTTCTAAGTTCATGATGTGTTGTTTAATATTGTTGTAATAATTGAGGTTTTACATTGTAATTTTATATTGTATAAGCCATCCTGAGCACTTGGCGGAAGGGTGGGATATAGATGCTTGTAATAAATGCATACATACATACATACATACATACATACATACATTCAAAGGCCTCAGTTCTTTGGCGCTCAGCCTTCCTTATGGTCCAACTTTCACAGCCATACATCGCATCTGGGAAAACCATACCTTTGATTATACGAACGTTTCTCAGCAGGGTGATGTCTCTGCTTTTTAGTATGTCTAGATTTGCCATAGCTTTCCTCCCAAGGAGTAAGCATCTTTTAATTTCTTGGCTGCAGTCACCATGGAATGTGGAAGTAACAAAATATTAAGGAAAATTGTGTAGTTGTAGGAATATTTGAATTGGCTGAAATAACTGCTTCATTAGACATATTGTGTAAGAAAATAACATTAATATTATTATAAATAAATGGTGATATTAATATTATTAATAAATGATACTAATAATGGAAAGGGAAGCTACAACTACATTGCAAACCAATTTAGGAGTCAAATGCCTAGGATGCCCATAATCATCTGAGTTGGAATAGTCACGGGCAACAGCACAGGTTCATGCTGCCTGGCACCTGATGATATCATTGGGTAGCACAATCCAATGAGGCTTCCCATAATTCTCCTGAACTGATGGCTTACTGGCATCCTATACATTGGGGTGGCTAAACCAAGGCTTAGGGCAAGCAAAGGGTGGGAGAATAAATAAGTGGAACTTTGGGTTCAGGAATTCGAGGAGAGAAAAGAAAAAGGTGGCTAAGGGACCAGTTTTAAAATTAACAGAGCCATTTCAGGTAGTTGTCAGAGAGCAGTTATGGAAATATTTTGAGAAGAGCATCTGGGGTAGCTTGATGGAGTTATAGTTGGTAGGGATTTGGGAAAAGGTGGCAATAGGAAGAGGAAAGCTGGGGGACCCACTTTGAGGTGTTTGCATAGCAAATAGGGCTGAAGGAGAGAGCAGTGGTACTAGGAAACCCGGAGATGGGAAGTGTATAGAGGATTAACTGAGCTACAGTTGGGTAGAGGAGCAAGACTACATTAGGCCTCAGAGTACAAACTTGAGCACAGGTAATGTTGTCAGGGCAGACTTTAAATTCTAGCATAGTTCTT
Organism: Varanus salvator macromaculatus; assembly: GCA_023646645.1. Taxonomy (NCBI): domain Eukaryota; kingdom Metazoa; phylum Chordata; class Lepidosauria; order Squamata; family Varanidae; genus Varanus; species Varanus salvator. The sequence goes on along the minus strand of JAIXND010000754.1, from coordinate 13,029,518 downwards.
GCTGAGCAGGCTGAGAAGGAGGGATTGAGGTGGGTGTGTTTGTAGGGATGCACTGTTAGAGTTTCTTGAATAAAGGAAGGCTTTATTGTGTAATGCTGAAGTCTCTGATCTTATACACTTCTCAGTTACATCTGCCTCTCATTTAGGAGAGTGGACAGTGGTTCTTCAGTAGTATCAGTGTCTGGCTGCATTCATAGATTATTTTTTTGCATTTATAAAACATGCATTTTATGTTTGTTTCTCTGTTAACTATATTTCAAGAGAGTTGCAGAGAAATGGTTTCACTGATAATAGTAGTTTTGTCTACCTTGTAGTTGTATTATTTGGGGCATTGCAAAATTTATATAAGCCTTGCATGCTGAGAATGGTTTGAGGAAAACATAACTCTTAGGGTTAGGGAACAACTGTACTGAAGTAATACAACATCACTGTAATAAGAACTGGTGATTTCTCTTACATGTTTATTAATTATTACATGTTTATTTATTATTGAAGAGTGGGGTATAAGATAGAAATGCTTATGATTAGAATATCAGTACTGTTGATCTTTAAAATAAAAGGGAAAGGACAATACAAAATAAAAACCCCAGTGCCTTATGTTCTCTCAGTGATTTCAATTTAATCAGACATGTATTAAATTTGTATAAACTCACAGCCAAGATCAACTCACAAAACCTCTACTAGCAGTAATTAGCCTGATAATTGCAGCAATGCCTGTTTGGTCATAATGAATGAATGAATGTTCATGTCTTGCAGCTTACCATATGTGGCTTCTGTTGAGCAAGTCTGGCCACCCCTGCTATACATGGAAGGGAGTGTGCCAAGGCAAAGGTCACCTCTGTGTAACTCCTGTCAGGTCACTTATCACTTAGGTCATCTATCACTTAGATAGCCAATTTCCAATTCAGAGTGTGAGGAAGCTGAAGCACTACCTGGATAATGTGCATTGTGGCGGCACTTGTCTCCTCCCTGACTGCCAGGAACCCATCTCAGAAGCCCTTTTTCTTGTCAGTATGGATGTAGTCCATAGATTTGTCCTTAGTTCCAGAATGAGCTGTACTACTTCTGCTACAAAAGAATTATATTTACTTTTGATTTTACCTTTAATGGCATCAAGTTTTCTATCAGTTAATTGCACATTCCCATTTATACCTGGATTTAATTTATGGACTAAATTAACATTGAAGGACATGTGTAAAGATGCTTCCCTGTCAGTTAGCTATTCATTTTTGGTAGTTCTTGTTTGAAATGCACTAAAAGTTTGTGATCTTTAACTTTATGCTGATTATAATCTTTCTGTGCCCCACTTGGGGTTAAATGTCTCTGGAACCCCATTCTCTTTTCTGTGGGTCTGCTAGCTTTGCCTTTTTTTTTTTTTCAAAATGCCCAAATTTGAGTGTGGTTTTAGTGATTAAGGGACTGCAGGTGGCGCAGTGGTTTAAACCACTGTGCTGCTGGGCTGGTTGATCGAAAGGTCGCCGGTTCGAATCTGCACATGGTGTGAGCTCCCGTGCTCCGTCCCAGCTCCTGCCAACCTTGCAGTTCGAAAGCATGCAAATGCAAGTAGATAAAAAGGTACCACTTTGGTGGGCAGGTAACAGCGTTCCGTGCACTTTGGTGTTTAGTCATGCCAGCCACATGACCACGGAGACTGTCTGCGGACAAACGCTGGCTCCCTCGGCTAGGAAACGGAGATGAGCACCGCCCCCTAGAGTCAGGCATGACTGGACTAATGTCAAGGGGAAACCTTTACCTTTACCTTTAGTGAGTAATTGGAGCCATTCTTTTTCTCTCCCTTTTGGAGCCTTTTATCTCAAAGCTTGTCCTTTAATGAAGCTTAGTAAATCACCTAGCATTGTTTCTTTGTTGAAGTAAACACACAAGTCTTGTGAGGAGTTTAGAAATAGGTCCATTCTGCCCTAAATTGCCAGCTTATAAGGATGTTTAGCAGATTTACAATAGGCTTAAGAGCATCCTCTCCTTCCTTTAGGGTTGTAGAGGACAGTTTTTTTGCTTTTGATCCTCATCTTCTCCATATCATTTCTGCAGTGCCTTAAGCATATGAGTAGCCATATTCTCTCTCTTCATGTGCACAGTCTGATCATCTGGTAAACACAGCATTAATAAATGTCTTTTGATTATAACTTCATAGTTCCATCTCACAATGGTTTCTTCTTCAGTTCTGAGTCACTGTTTATCCAATGCTTCTAGCATCCCATTTGCTCAAGTTGGTTTCCCATTCTGAAGCATCTTACAGAATAGTCTGCACTCTGTTTGGAATTATTGTTTCTTGCTTTCAGTCATAGCTCCAACTCAGAAAGAAACATTCTCAGGTCTCACTTTTGCTATGTGCTGCTCCAGCTGCTAAACCATGGGTCCTCAAACTACAGCCCACGGGGCAAATCCTGCCCACCATGCTCATTTATCTGGCCCGCCTCAGAGGTTTTGGACTCACTGCGCCTGCCGCTGCTCGCCTTGCCCTGCGCATGCCCGGCAACAGCTTGTTCACACAGAGATCATTTTGGACTCACTTGGAGAAAATGATCTCCGAGTGAGCAAACTGCTGCCTCTTCACACAGACCACCTCCACCCGTACCCGCCGCCAGCACTGCCTTGCCGGCCTGTGCCTACTGCCGACACTTTTCAACTGGCCCCCCATTGAAAACGTTTGAGGACTCCTGTGCTAAACTAATTGCCCATTCACTTTCTACTTAAAGAAAGTACTATTCTGCTGCAACTAACAGCAAAGCTGTTTTATATAAAGAAAGTGTAATAAGATAGGATCCAGTTGTAGTGGCAGTGAATGCAACCTAGAGGTAGTTTAAGAGAAGTTCCACATTAAATTACTTGTTTTAGTCATTTAGTCTATGCTGTTGAAGACTAGCCAACATGGTTTAGGTACAAGCATCCTCTAAAGTGCAAGTATGAGAAAGACAAAAATGATTTATGGTTACTTTATTCTATCATGAAGGAGACATGTGTTGCTTGCTTCTTCTTTGCCGAAGAAGGAAAGAAGGCAGAAGAAAAGCAGGTTATTCAAGGTACAGGACACCAAGCAGTGAGATAGGCATTCTGTGAGCTTAAGTGGACTCCGGGGGATGGTGGAAGACAGGAAGGCCTGGAAGAATGTTGTCCATGGGGTCACGATGGGTCGGACATGACTTCACAACTAACAACAACAATCAGCCTCCAGTCCTGTTATCCAACAAGCACAAAAAAACATTCCTATCAAGGTTACATATAGAAACCTAGTTAGTTTGGCAGTCATTATGTCTATCACAGACCAATATTCTAGCAATGACTAAACAGTAGGTAGGAACTTTACTGAATAGCAACTCCTTTGTTTCTTCTCAGAAACCAAAAAGAACTTCAGAGAAAGAGGAGCAACACTCGCTACCTAAATAATGCCCTTACCTCTGATCCAAGCAGTACAGCAGTTACTGGGAAGGAGATTGTTCTTGCTCATATCTTGCTTGTGAGACCCTTGGCCAGCTAAGCTGGATGGACCATTGGCCTGATTCAGCATGGCTCATCTTATTGGTTTTCTCATAACCAAAAATGTGTTGTCAAATAATGACTCATTAGCAGGCCTGCATATTTATAAATGAACCCTGTATTACAAATACCAATAGGCATCCAATGACCTCCTTTTAAAGGAAACAAATCTGGGTAAGCCCTACACCCCTGAAGCTTCACAATTCTCAAAGAACTAGGATGCATGGAACAATACACTATACAAAGTAAAGCTCATCTTTCACAGAAATTCCTAGCTCCCTTACAAATCTGTAAGGATGGTCTTGCACATGATACTAGGGAACCCCAGAACAGTGTTCTTGGGAGACGTCAGCATTCACGTTGAAAAGGCCTTGACTGTACCTTGAAGACTCAGGACATCAGGGCCTCTATGATATCCATGGTTATCAATTTGTCTTTGGATCAATGCCCAATGCATACACAGAGCAGGGCATAGTCTCAATTTAGTCTTTTGCTCTGGAGCTGAAAGGTGGTCTGAATATGGGAACGGAAGGGGATTTATTCTTTCATTGTTAGAGCATTATCTGGTGATGTTTGGGCTTACAGTGCCAGTCTCCCTACTGTAATGAGGGACCCATTAAGATCAGCCCCCAGGCTCTTATGGAATGCAGCTGATTACTAAACGCATGGAGGAATTTCCAGTGGCCAAAGCCTGCACCCTCTTAATGTTCTAGTCATAGTATAGAATTGTGAGATTCAACAGGCAGTTGAAAAGATCACTCCTGAGTGCCCTATCTTTGTAGCCAAAGATGTTCTCTGGTGAGCTCTCCTCGATGAAACATTAAGAGATGGCTTATGTCCTAAGTGGCATAAGACTTGTTGTGAAGCTGACTGGACATGCATAAGAACACATAATCATGCTGACTGTGTGGCATGTTTGTTTTGTCCTCAACTAGCTGCCAAGCAGAACTTTTACAGGTGGTTCAGCGTTTGTTGCTGTCCTGCCCAGTAAATCCTATGCTGAAACCATTAAACGCCTGATGTGATACGCCTGAAAGCAATTTGAGGATTAGCTTTCTCAGCTTCATGCCAACATGAACACTTCTTGTAGTACAGTGTTTGGTGAGGAGTCCTATACATCCAGCTATATGGGATCAGTTTTAGTTTTGAGGTCTGAGGATGTAGAGAAGACACATGTTGCAGCTCAGCCTACCTCCTGCTCTCTCTCAACCAGTGCTATTTTGGCTTATTTGAGATGGCCAGGAGGGGGCTGTTGAGTGTATCCAGGAGATGGTGAATGTGACTTTGCATAATGAAGTGATACCACCATCTTGAAGCAAGTGGTGGTACGCCCATTCATGAAAAGCCTTTCTTGGAATCAGAAGTTTTTAACAACTACTGCCCTGTCATCTTTTTTGGTCAAGGTGCTTAAGAGGGCAATGGAGGATATTAGTGTTCTTGAAGGATTTAATCTCATTTCAGGCTTGGTTTGGGGACAAAATTTATTCACCCTATTTTTAATATAAAAAGACTAAAATTAAAAGATTTCTAAAATGTCTGTGATGCATCTGTTTATTGTTTGTTCTTTACAGTTAAAACATCTCAAGTATAGACCTGATATTAATCATATTGTATGAATCAGCTTTTCCAATGTTAATAGGAGCCATTTACAATTTCAGTGTAGACAGTACCTCTGACTAGAAAAAAGCTGGCTAGTAGTTATTTACACACATACCCAACCAATTTTGCCCTTTTTGAAACAGACTTTCAAAGTTTTAGTGTTTTCTACTCACTAAACAAATAATTATTCCAAAGACTTCAAACACCCTGTGTACAAAGTCTTATTTCTCTCTACAATTGCTATGTATTTCAGCCCAAATTAAAATTCCAATTCTGTAAACATTGATAGAAAAAGTCCCATGTTTGGTAGTAAACTGTATCTTCTTTTTCCTTAAGAGATAAAGTCAGTCTATCCATTTCTGCACTGTCCAGTATCTTGTTCAAGATCAAATATTCAGCCAGTAGCTCTTCATTTCTCCAACACTGTGCATATGTGATCCTCGCCACTGTTATTACATGCAAAGTCAAATATATATTTTGCTTATCAAGATCGTAGGGGAGAATGCCTAACAGATATATTTCAGGTTTAAACATTACAGGTCTTTGCAACATTTCCCCAAGCCATCTATGTATTTTAACTCACTATTTTTATTTTTATTTTTATTTTTGCTTTGTCACAAGTCCACCACATATGATAAAAGGTACCAGGTTTCTGTTTACATTTCCAACACTTATTTGACATATTCAGAAACATTTTAGCTAATCTGTTCGGTGATAAATACCATCTATAAAACATTTTATACAGGTTTTCTTTATAAGAAGCTGCCAAAGTTATCTTAACATTTCTTTCCCACAACTTTTGCCACCTCTGCAATTCAATGTTAGACCCAAAGTTTTGTACCATTGATATCATTGGCGCCCAACATGGGTTCAAAGCAGACTTACATGGGGAGATCTGGTGCTATATTGAAGGATAGGGAACACAGACAACTTGCTCTTCTGTAGCCTCCTATTATTGTGGAAGGTGGAGCTTTCAGGAAACAGCACTTTAAAGAACTATGCAAGTAGCAAACAACAATATTCCCATCTCTGTTGATTTGGTGCTGTTCAGAAGCTACGACAACAGGGTTTGGGACACTCCATTGAGTAACCAAGCCAAGTCTAAACAAGCAAACACTAACACAGACTCAAAAGTAAATTGAAATGCATTAAACAGTTTATTTAAGAACAGTTTAAAAATTAAGACAATTAGCATGGTAGTTACATGAACATTATTTGGAAGCTGTTTGTGATTACATTATTAATCATGAAAGATACATTTAAGATTTAAGGACTGTAGCTAGCAAGTTAGCACTACAAATGTAGCAAACAAGACAGCAAATGGAGCTAGGATTGTTTGATTAATATGAATCCTCTTCAGGAGCTTTCTACAATCTACTTACATTTTAATTTTCTTGGGCAAGTATTTGAACAAGTGGTGGCCAGGCAGCTCCAAGCTCTCTTAGATGAGAAGGATTACCTAGATCCATTTCAATTTGACTTTAGGCCTGGGTTTGGAATGCAGACTGCTTTGGTTGCCCAGTAAGAAGGCCTTTGCCAGGCAAGAGATGGGGGAGTGCAACCCTGTTGATTCTCCTGGACCTTTCAACCATGGTGTCCTTCTGGACAGGCTGGCTGGATTGGGAGTTGGAGGCTTTGTGGTAATGAACTGGATGAGGGCCAATAAACTAAGACTCAGACTGGATAAGATTGGAGGTACTATTGGTGTGCAGATCTTCTGTCCACTTGGGAGTATTTCAACCTATCCTGGATGGGGTCACACTCCTCCTAAAGGATAGGGTCTGTAGTTTGCAGGTGCTCCTGGACCCAAACCTATCACTCAAGTCTCAGGTGAAATAGGTGGCCAGGAGCACCGTCCTTCAGCTCCAGATGATTTATCAGCTGTGGCCTTACTTGGACAGGCACTGCTGGATTCTTCTAATATGCTCTGTATGGGGCTGCCTTTGAAGATGGTCCAAAAATTCCAGCTGGTTCAGAATAAGGCAGCATGTTTGTTAACAAGAACTGGCTCACATGCCCAGATTACACCAACGCTTTACCAATTACAATGGCTATCAATTGAAGCGAGGGCCAAATTTAAAGTAGTTGATTTGACATATAAAGCCCAAAACGGCTTGGGACCACCAGGATACCTGAAGGAACACCTACTCCCCTATGTTCCTACCCAACCACTAAGATCAGCTACATATGTCCTTCTTAGGGAACCAACCCCTAAAGAGGTGGGGGGCCAAACAGAAGAGGGGCCTTTTCCATAGTTGCATACCATCTATGGAATATGTTCCCCAGAGCAGTACACCTGGCACCTTCCTTGCTTTCTTTTCTGTGTCAGGCAAAGGCATTTTTATTCAGCAGACATTTTAAAGAACTGCTGAAATAATATTTTATATTTTAAGGAATTTTAATGATTTTTAATAACTGCTGAACCTGAGGTAATTTTGTTGACTGTTACAGTTATCTCTAAGCATATATTGTATTTTATTGTATTTTACTTTATGAATGTTTATCATATTGTCTTTTATCATATAAATTTTATTGTTTTATATTAGGAGTGTATACTGCCCACAGAGCCCTGAAGGAGTGTATAAATGTAAATAAATAAAACAATGCTGAACTGAACTATGCATGCTGGGAACTGCAGGACCTTTTCCCATAAGATTATGCCTTAAATGGTCTAAATAAAAATATTTTGAGGACTTATTGTTAGATCTCAAATCTGTTTTTCTTCAGTTCTAGAATCTAAAACATAATGGTGCTGAAGGGGTTGATTTCAGTTTGGATTTTAAAAGGTTAATCAAGTTTCTGGAAATGATTTCAAGTCTTATTTTCCAAGTTCCAAATAAATTCCAAGTTCAGAAAAAAAAAACCATCTTTAGAAAGTAAAAGTTTAAAGCATTCCCAAACTGAAGCATGTCTTGCTGGGACATTCTGGAGGTTGTACACCTGAACGTGCATTAGATTTGCGCCCTAAATAACTTGCATATTCGTCTGGCGGTATTCTGTTACATATTCTGGCTCCTCTGCATTCTTGTTTCTCTGTCTCATTTGTGGCTATTGGTCTGGGACTCCATGTCGCAGTGTAAAACTTTAGAAAGGCTGGTGGGAAAAGCTACTCCGGAAGAATGGAAGATGCCGACGCTTGCGCCGTTCACGATTGCGGCACGATAGGCGACGAGAGACGCTCGGCTCTTTTCCGGGTCCTCTGCAGCAGGCATGCGGTGGCGTCACTGTTCTGCGACGCTGCGAACATGGCGACCGCTAGCGGGTGCAGGTGTGTTCTCAGTGCGTTGCTACAGTGGCGAGGGCTTCCTTGGCGAAGCTTGGGCGCAGCGTATTACTCGATTGCGGGGACAGTGAGCGATGGCCGAATCAAAGGTACGGGGTGAGATAACAGAGTTGTAAGTCCCATGGAGTAAGTACCGATAGGATAGCGCGAGCCAGTGTTGCCTTACACGGACTGAAGGAAGTCCCGCTGGGTTTCACAGTTCTCGTTTTCACTGGACCACAGTTTAGTGTGACTAGGATTGAAGTCATATGTGATGAAACTTCATCTTCATTATTATTGTTGTTACATTATGGCTTAGATCAGGCTACAGTCTAACATGTATATGCTGGCGTGGAGGAAAGATCATTCAGAGAAGTGTGGAGTCTACATTCACATCAGCATGTTTAGAAGAGCTCAACCAATGGGCCTTACTCCTACCTTAGTTTGCAATGCAGCACAATTCTGTTACTGTTCAGGTAGTGGTAAATCCTCCTTGTTTTAGTATATGTTTTAGGAAGTTTTCATAAAACAAGCCATTGAAATGAATGGGGCTTGCTTTACCTGTGTATAATTTAATTTCCTCCTTCATGGGTCACTGCCTTGTCGTGGCAAAGGGGCTTGCATAGGTCAATGAAGCTATGAGCTATGCCGTGCAGGGCCACCCAAGATGGACATGTCATAGCAGAGAGCTCTGACAAAACATGATCCACTGGAGAAGGAAATGGCAACCCACTCCAGTATCTTTGCCATGAAACCCCATGGACAGTACCAAAAGGCAAAAAGATATGACGCCGGAAGATGAGCCCCTCAGGTCGGAAGGTGTCCAATATGCTACTGGGGAAGAGCGGAGGGCTAGTACTAGTAGCACCAGAAAGAATGAAGCGACTGGGTCAAAGCTGAAAGGACACTCAGTTGCAGATATATCTGGTGGTAAAAGGAGAGTCTGATGCTGTAAAGATCTATACTCCATAGGAACCTGGAATGTATGAGCCATGAATCAAGGCAAGCTGGATGTGGTCAAACAAGAGATGACAAGACTGAACATTGACATATTAGGAATCAGTGAACTAAAATGGATGGGAATGGGTGAATTTAATTCAGATGACCATCAGGTATACTACCTTCTAGAATTAACACCAAAAAATGATGTCCTTATCATCATGGGGGATTGGAATGCTAAAGTAGGAAGCCAAAAGATAACTGGAATAACAGGGAAGTTTGGCCTTGGAGTACAAAATGAAGCAAGGCACAGGGTGGTAGAATTTTGTCAAGAGAATATGATTGTCATAGCAAACACTCTTTTCCAACAATCCAAGAGACAACTCTACACATGGACATCACCAGACGGTCAACACAGAAATCAGATTGACTATGTACTCTGCAGCCAAAGATGGAGAAGCTCTATACTGTCAGTAAAAATTAGACCAGGAGCTGACTGTGGCTCAGATCATGAACTTCTTGTTGCAAAATTTAAGAAAGTAGGGAAAAGCACTAGGCCATTCAGGTATGACCTGAATCATATCCCTGATGAATATGCAGTAGACGTGACAAATAGATTTAAGGAATTAGGTCTGATAGACAAAGTGCCTGAAGAACTATGGACAGAGGTTTGCAACACTGTACAAGAGGTAACAACTAAAACCATCCCTGATAACCACAATGGGGGTGGTCACTGACCTCGAGCCAGACATCCTGGAATGTGAAGTCAAATGGGCCTTAGGAAGTCTGAGCAACAACAAAGCTAGTGGAGGTGACAGTATTCCAACTGAGCTATTCAAAATCTTAAAACACGGTGCAGTAAAAGTGCTACACTCAATATGCCAGCAAATTTGGAAAACTCAACAGTGGCCACAGGATTGGAAAAGGTCAGTTTACATTCCGATCCCAAAGAAGGGCAATGCAAAGAATGTTCAAACTACCGCACCATTGCACTCATTTCACATGCTAGCAAAGTTATGCTCAAAATCCTACAAGCTAGGCTCCAGCAGTATGTGGACCGAGAACTACCAGAAGTACAGGTAGGATTTTGAAGAGGGAGAGGAACTAGAGATCAAATTGCCAACATACGCTGGATCATGGAGAAAGCTAGGGAGTTCCAGAAAAACATCTGTTTCATCGACTACACTAAGCCTTTGATTGTGTGGATCACAATAAATTATGGCAAGTTCTTAAAGAGATGGGAGTATCAGACAATCTTATTTGTCTCTTGAGAAACCTATATGCACGTCAAGAAGCAACAGTGAGAACTGGACACAGAACGACTGATTGGTTCAAAATTGAGAAAGGAGTTCGGCAAGGCTATATACTGTCGCCCTGCGTATTTAACTTATATGCAGAGCACATCATGAGAAAGGTGGGGCTAGATGAATCACCAGTTGGAATTAAGATTGCTGGGAGAAATATCAACAACCTTAAATATGCAGATGATACCACTCTCATGGCAGAAAGTGAAGAGGAACTAAAGAGCCTCTTGACGCGGGTGAAGCAGGAGAGTGCAAAAGTTGGCTTGAAACTCAACATTAAGAAAACTAAGATTATGGCATCCGGTCCTCTCACTTCCTGGCAAATAGATGGGGAAGAAATGGAGGTAGTGACAGATTTTATTTTCCTGGGCTCCAGGATCACCACAGATGGGGACTTCAGCCAAGAAATTAAAAGACGCTTGCTGCTGGGGAGGAAAGCTATGGCATATCTAGATAGTATACTAAAAAGCCACCTAATGAGAAGGAAGGACTCCCTGGAGAAGAGTCTAATGCTGGGAACAATAGATGGCAAAAGAAGAAGGGGATGGCAGAGAATGAGGTGGTTAGATGAAGTCACTGAAGCAGTTGGTGTGAGCTTGAGTGGACTCCAGGGGATGGTGGAGGACAGGAAGGCCTGAAGGAATGTTGTCCATGGGGTCGCTATGGGTTGGACACAACTTCGTGACTAACAACAACAACAATTTAATTTCAACCTTTGTTGTGTTCCAGTCCACATTTAAAAAAGAGTAAATGTGTACTTCAAGTAAATGTATATAGAATTAAACTATTTCTGCTCTGGACTACAAACGGAAATGGCAACTCCTCCTTTTGGTATTAAAAAAAAATACAGGAAAGGAGTTCAGTGTGAATTGCTTTCAAATAAATATGTAGGATTGCAGCTTAAATTCTTAAGCCTTATTATGTCTGCTATTTTTTTAGAGGCAGGACCTTGTCTTCAGACTTAAAATATGTTTAAAAGGAAGAAATAAAGAGGTAACTGAGACTTATCAAGCCGGAAATGGGCATAATGGGATCAAGTAAAGGAAGTCATGTTCTGGCTGAACATCGGGAAAAACTTCCTGATAGTTAGAGCAGTATGACAATGAAACCTGTCACTTAGGGACATTGTGGGCTCTCCCACACTAGAGGCATTCAAGATGCAACTGGATAGCCATCTGAGAGGGATGAGTTAATTCAGTATCCTGCACTGAGCAGGGAATTGGACCCGATGGCCTTCTTGCTCCCTTCCAACTAAACATAGTACTATCATAATATGATTCTATGAAACAGGAATTAGTTTCATGGAGGAAGAGTAAGAAAAAGAATCCTCAAATCATGAAGGTTCCATTTAGTCAGCATTATAAAATTAGTACAGTAGGTATCATTTGTTAATTACATCTGACACATCATTATGCATCACTGTGCACTCAATCACTTCTTGTATGAAATTTTGTAAATTATTAATAAGGGAGTATTGGTCCTATATCCCCGTGGAATTCTTAATACTCTGACCAGATACTGTAGAGAGGTAAAGACACTCTGCATGTACCTGGAGACTTTGCTTTACTTGTCCTTGGGGAATTGACCCTGATGTTAAGAATGGAACCTGGAATTGTTTGGGGAATGTAATCCTTAGTCGACATTCATTCTATGAAATAAAGGAAGACTCTGTATACCTAATTTAGAAATGCCTTGGCCAAATCCCTATAGTATATTTTCTGTATACTTTCCATGACTTTAGCTGTAACTGATAGTACTGGTGATAGCATGAATGTGCAGGGTAGCTCTTCATATGTTGTCAAGAGGTAGCATTTGCCTGTTGATGGTAATGGTTCTTTTCAGTGGTGCAGATGATTTAAGTCTTAACTACAAAATGAGATTTTAGAGTTCATTCTTTTTTCTTTGAGAAAATGTGCATATGCGTAGCAATATTAAATTGATGTGCTTTTAAAATATAGGTGCATCAGTGCGAGGGGCAAGGTCCTTGCCTAATGAAAGAACCTGGAGAGAGGTAAACACTTAAGCTGTATGTTGGTTGCATAATTAAGTTTATAATGATTTATTCTATTAGAGTGTGCCCACCTGTAAATTCAAATCCGCTTCCAATTCATTTAATTGTTATAGTGCCCAAACAGTGAATCCTGCCAATTACAGTAATGCAAACGTTCAGAGAATTCCAAAGAACATTCTCAGAACTATAATTTCTCAAGTTTCATTTGTGGGGTAGTATTAGCGGTTACCTACTTCGAAACAGGTATAAATCTGTGGTGCTTTTGTGCACAGATGTGGATTCCAATTAACAGTGATGAACGTACCGATGCAGTATTTGATTTTTGCCTTCCAAGTACACAGTCATACCATAGCTTATCCACAATAGTTCCCACAATAGTGGGAACAACAGTTGGATATATCCTTATATGACAAGCACATGCTGGGTATTACATGAGCAAAGCTGGCTGGAGCTGCAGATCAGACTAGATGGCTTGAGGCCCCTTCTGACTCGCTGTGTTTATATATATTATCCTGGTACTGAAGCCAAATTAAACTACAGCAAAGGTTTCAAAGATCAGGATTCCAGCAAAGTATTGTCCTGATTGTGGCATGCTCTTTTGGTGCATATATGGCATGACTGAGTGTTAGCTATGTGCTGTGTACCAAATTCACAAAATAATCCATAGAATAGTACAGAAAAAGCCTTTCAGAAAATAGCTGAAGGCTGTTCTAGTTTATATAAGGCTATGGTCAACTGAGACCTCTCAAAAAGAATATATTTAACGTCCTTGAAAGCTGGCTAGGCTTAGACATGACTTAGCCCAATGCCATGCTTTGACCTTCATGGCTGAGCAAGGATTTGAACAAGGCTTACCCCGATCTAAGTCAAAAACACATGTGCCATTGGGGTAGGGGATTATGTCAGATCATCTGTCACTCACAGTCGACCTGCATGGAACCATCTATTATGTAATGAATATTACATAAAATGTTGCACATTTTAGAACATGATTTTCCTTTACTTGTTTCCCAGGGAATTCCCAGGACTGAAAAGATGGAGGTTGATCAGGACTGGACCACTGTCTACCCAGCTGCAGCTGCTTTCAAACCTTCCACTGTGCCCCTCCCAATTCGGATGGGCTACCCAGTAAAAAGAGGTGTACCACCAGGAAAAGAAGGCAACCTGGAACTTTTAAAGGTAAAACTACATGCTGCTAACTTAAAGACAGTTTCATGGTCTCTTATTAAACATAGTTGCTGGCTATTGATGCAGGTATAATAAGATATAATAGTCTGCTGTTCTTACATGTTTTGCATATTATGTTTGAGCTCAGGAGAAGAAGGGGGAGAGAAGGGGAACAGACCAGTTGATAGCAAACTGGGAACAATTGGTTCCATGTTAGGTATATTCTCACCCAGCTAGGCAGCTGAATCAATCCTCAGAACCTCCTTCCTCATCTCTTTCCTTGTGTTTTCTGACTTAGTCAGAAGATCAATTAATCAGGTTGCTATAAAGATGCAAACTGGTAGGTAGTAGAATGTGTTCCATTCTGAGTTCCTTGGATGGATGTTGGGGTATTAAATGTTCTGAATTAAAAACATAAAGCATCAGGATTCTGCCCACATGACCCAAGGATGATAAAGACACGTCTTGCTTATGGGCTACTAAATGTTTTACCAGCAAAGCTGCTTAAAAATACTCAATGACTATTTTGTTGTCCATTAGATATCTACATTATGTACTGGCAAAATTTAATAAAATGCAACTATTTCAGATCCCCAATTTCTTGCATCTGACACCAGTTGCCATCAAGAAGCACTGTGCTGCTCTTAAAGGTAAGTATCAAAAATAAGTGATGCAAAAATTATAAAAGTATAGATAAAGGCAATAATAGCGAACTATTTTGTGTACAGTAAATACAGACATATGTAAATGTATGACACATAAATGTAAGAAAGCCTTGAAAATTTAATAGGGACTACATATGGCTAGTTGTCAGCTGCTTTAAGTAAGAAGTATCAAGTTCTGTCTTTGCTAGCTAATTGCATCTGTGAACAAGTTGTCTGGATTTCACTTCACTTTCACCTCAGCAGCTTTGGACAACCCAATGTGGTATAGTGGTTAGGAGTAAAGGACTGAAACTGAGGTGGTCTGGGTACTAGTTCCCACTAAGCCATGGAGCTAACTGGATGACTATGGGCCAACCACAGACCCGCAGCCCAACCTAATTCACAGTGTTGCTGTTGTGAGGATAAAATTGAGAGGAGGAGAAGAATTATGTAAGCTCCTTCGAGTTCCTTGAAAGGAAAAAAAAGGCAGTATAGGTCTGGTATTTGTGTCATATGGGAAGAAACAGCAGTGCCTCTACCAGTTTCATGCACTGGGTGCTTAGATTTCATATAATGATGTAGGGTTTCTGATTACAAACTGAATCAGTAGCTGATAACATAAAAGGAGAGAGTAGGAATAAACGATAAATTCTCCCAAGGAAGGGGGTATAAACAGTTGTGCCTCACCAGGATCTGAACTAGGAACAAAGCTTTTCAGCTTCTTAATAAATGATCTGGAAGCTGGCATGAGTAGTGAAGTGGTCAAGTTTGCTGATGACACCAAACTATTTAGAGTGGTTAAAACCAAACGAATGGAGGAAATCCAAGTGTGAAGTGATGCATGTTGGGGAAAAACCTTCAAATACAAGCTAAGGGGATCTGAGCTAGCAGTTACTAACCAATCTTGGGGTTGTAGTAGACCACTTGATGTTAATATCAACCCAGTGGGTGGAGGCTGTGAAAAAGCAAATTCCATGTTGGGCATAATTAGGAAAGGAACTGAAAATAAAATTGCCAGGATCATGCTGCCCTTACACAAATCTATGGCTGCAACCTCATAGTTTTGGCCATTGTACATATGTACGTACATATTGTACATAGTTGGCAGAGTTGGAGAAGTGTAAGCAGAGGTGGAGGAGTCTTCCTCCCATCATACATAACTTTTCACTGTATTTGTGTGTCTCTAAACAACGGGCATATTCCTGTATTGTATTCATCTCTACTATATGGAAAGGTCTGAAGTTGGCTTTGATAAATATAGCTTTCTTAGCTATCTTGCTTTGAGTAGCAGTTGTAATGGCTAGAATGATATCTGTGATCTTATGCCAGTTTTTTAACTGCAGAGTTCTGCACAGAGTGGCCAGTTCTCCTGGATAATGATGAGAAGTGTGTACAGCACTTCCCCATTGAAGTTGACACAGTAGACTACATCTCAGCAGGCCCATCTATTCGTAATCCTAAAGCAAGAGTGGTGACCCTAAAAGTAAGTAAATTGTGAGAGAATTTGAGCTCTGATTGAACACTTAAAACAGTTGGTGTTTGTAAGGCAGGCAAACATGA
Organism: Varanus salvator macromaculatus; assembly: GCA_023646645.1. Lineage (NCBI taxonomy): Eukaryota > Metazoa > Chordata > Lepidosauria > Squamata > Varanidae > Varanus > Varanus salvator. Next base: position 13,013,537 of record JAIXND010000754.1, on the reverse strand, counting down.
CACTTTGACTAGTATAAGATTTCACATGACAGGTAATGTTTATATCACTGAAACTTCTGAAGTTAGAAAAAGCTTTTCTTGGCAAAAAATCAAGTAATTTTGAATGGCATTTGCTTTAATGTTGGATAAAGTACACTGTAACAGCTGTAACAGGTTTGTCTCTTGATACTTATTTGAATGCTTGTCTAAGAATCCTTTAACAGTGCCACTGTTCTAATAACATGGAGCACAATTTTAAATTTATTATAATTAATCTGTATGTTTGAGGCCATAATGTTGTCAGGATAATTTTTTGTAATGTTCTCCATTTGTTACTGCACCATCAATGTCTGTTAAACTCTTCAGCATAAGGAGAAAGTTAGCCCTTATCCAAGAAGCTTAAAATCTTTAGAAGCTAAGGTGAATGAATTAGAGAAGCAGCAAGTACTTATTTTTGTAAAAAAATAAAAAAGCCATGCTTCGTATTTACATAGTGCCTTTTTTTAGTCTTCAAAGTATTTCATATGGATGCTTAGTAAACTTGAAAAAAGTATTTTAAGGTAGGTTACTACTGGAAAATACATAGCAAAATAATTTACAGTGCAAGTACTTTGCTGATGTATTAATACTCTGCCGATGCATTACTTAATTTAGATATCTGGACAAAACCATGTACTTATTTTTTTCAGATTGGTGTTTTGAAACAGTTCACATGTAAGATAGCTTGAATGTTGATTATTAAGCAGGAAACAGACAGCCATATGGCCTTCCCTAGCAGTAATGATCAGATCAGACATGTTTTTTAATCCTGTCTTGTGGTAGTGTCCATTAATCTTTTGTCAGCATAATCTGCTATGCGGAGTGAGGCAGGAAGAAGTCTGAACATAAATGTAAATAAGTGTTGGAGCTGCTTTAAATGGAGACTATAGCACAGTTCTCACTTGAAAGATAGAGCTGTTTCTGGACTATACTGTGCCAAGCTGTACGTAGGGACTTGCATGATAGAATGTGTCAACTGCCCAGAGAGCTTTGACTTAAGTATGGTATAGAAATGAACTAAATAAATGTATTTCCATACACAAATACTAAATGCACATAGAAGATTAAATTCTTCTCCCTGACACAGTTGTTTTGTACATGCAGGGAGTCCTGACAGGCCAGATTCTAAGGATATCTCGGGGGAGAGACACAGTAATTATGGGGGATTATAATCTTCCGGATATTACTTGGGAGATTCACTCGGCGGTGACAGCCAGGTCACGTCGCTTCCTAGAAGCTCTAGAGGGTGGGTTTTTCACACAGAGGGTCCGAGAGGCGACGAGGGGGGGAAACATCCTGGACTTGGTCTTGACCAATAGGGAGGAGCTGATAGATGAAGTACAGATTAGGGGAGCTCTGGATGCGAGTGATCACTCCATCCTTTGCTTTGAGATCAGGGGACTGGGACCGTGCAGCAGGGCGAGCACTAGAAGCTGGGACTTCAAGAGGGCCAACTTTGGCCAACTGAAGGCCAGACTGGGGAAAGTTTCCTGGGATAGGTTACTGGAAGGTAAGCGAGTTGAGGAGGGGTGGATGGCACTCAAAAGGGAGGTTTTGCAGGCGCAAGCCCTGACGATACCTCTAGTCAGTAAGGTGGGGAGGCAGAGGAGAGTGCCGCCATGGATGCGAAAGGAGGTGGTTAGGGGTATTAGACGAAAGAGGAGCCTCCATAGGAAATGGGTACTGGGGGAAATAGACAAAAGGGTATACCGGGGGGAGGAGGCCCGTTGCAGAAGGATTCTTCGCAAGGCTAAGGCTGATTATGAGCTGAGACTTGCCAAGAATATCAAGAGCAACAAAAAGGGCTTCTTCCAGCATGTAAATAGGAAAAGGAAGGGGAGACAAGTGGTGGGAACACTAAATAAGGAAGGTGATCCAGTGACTGACATGAGGGAACAGGCACAGATGCTAAATGACTATTTTGCCTCTGTGTTCTCCCCAAAGCAGGAGGGGGGATATCCGTATAGGAGATTAGATGAGGCTGGGGACTTAGGGGCAGAGATTAGAGTCACCCCCCTTGAAGTCGAGGGGCTCCTCAGGGCATTGGACATTACAAAGGCGCCAGGCCCTGACGGGTTACACCCGAGAGTACTTAGAGAGTTGGCGGGGGTTCTCTCACGGCCGCTGGCCTCCATTTTTGAGGCCTCGTGGAGAACGGGTGAAGTTCCAGAGGACTGGAGGGTGGCATCGGTGGTTCCAATTTTCAAGAAGGGTAGTAGGAAGGACACGGGGAATTATAGACCGGTTAGCCTTACGTCCATTGTAGGAAAAACAATGGAAAGGCTCATAATAGAGAGAGATCTAGTGATGCTAGATAGGGAAGGGAGGCTGACAGCCACACAACACGGCTTCCGCAAAAGCAGGTCCTGCCAGACAAACCTTGTGGAATTCTATGACAAGGTTTCAAGATGGCTAGATGGAGGGGATGCAGTGGATGTGGTATACCTGGATTTCAGCAAGGCCTTTGACAAAGTGCCCCATGATATCCTGGTGGAGAAACTGAGGAGTTTTGGGATACACCAAAGCACTGTCCGGTGGATTAGGGCATGGTTGACTGACCGAAAGCAGAAGGTAACCATTAGTGGAGAATCGTCGGGATGGCAGCCAGTGACAAGCGGGGTCCCCCAGGGCTCTATCCTGGGGCCGATCCTGTTTAATCTTTTCATTAACGACATGGAAGAAGGGTGAACAGTCTGCTGATCAAATTCGCAGATGACACTAAAACTGGAGCAGTGGCCACAACTGAGGAGCAGATACACCAGATCCAAAAGGATCTGGACAGACTATGGAAGTGGGCAGGAGACAACAGGATGGCGTTCAATGTGGATAAGTGCAAGGTCTTGCACTTGGGGCATAAGAATAGCTGTCATAAGTACAGGTTAGGGGACAAGTGGCTGGAGAGCAGCACTTGTGAAAGGGACCTTGGGGTACTGGTTGACCGCAGGCTAAACATGAGTCAGCAGTGTGATGCGGTGGTCAAGAGGGCGAATGCCACCCTTGGTTGCATAGCCAGAAGTGTGGCTTCTAGATCAAGAGAGGTATTACTACCATTCTACACGACTCTGGTGCGCCCGCAACTGGAGTATTGTGTTCAGTTTTGGGCCCCTCATTACAGAAAGGATATAGCCAGGTTGGAGTCAGTGCAGCGTAGGGCCACAAGGATGGTGGCTGGTTTGCAGGGGATGCCGTATGAGGCAAGACTGAGGGAACTGGGTCTCTTCAGCTTGGAGAAGAGGAGACTCAGAGGGGATCTGTTGGCGACATACAGGTATGTGAGGGGGTGTCACATGGCGATGGGGAGAGGCCTGTTCTCCCCTGCAGAGGAAGGCAGGACGCGCTCCAATGGAGCAAAGCTCAGGGAGCCAATGTTCAATTTGGATGCCAGGAAGCACTTCCTGATAGTTAGGACCCTGAGGGCGTGGAATGGGCTTCCACGGGAGGTCGTTGAGGCCTCATCGGTGAGGGTGTTCAAAGACTGGCTGGAAATGCACATGGTGGGCATGTCATGAGCGGAGCCGGCTGGTGCCGGAGGTCAGACTAGATGGCCCGGGAGGCCCCTTCTGACTTGCTTTGTTTCTATGTTTCTGTTTCTATGTTACTTTGTATGGAAACCTTTCCATTATGGGTATCCCCAGCTGCAATCATATGGCATGGCCCGGTCTTTCAGACTGTCACTTCAGTGGGACCTCCGTGACCTGAAAGATTCTATGCATGCCTAGTGTGTTATGGAATAAACTTGAGAGAGGCTGTGATTTGAACTGAAAAGGCACATGCTCAATTTTAACAGCTAGTCATAACTGCACATAGAAATGATACATAAAGCCATTCATCAACAAATTACATACAGTGGTACCTTGGCTCACGAACTTAATCCGTTCCAGGACTCTGGTTGTGGCCCAAAATGGTTGTGAGCCAAGCTAAATTTCCCCATAAGGTTCAGTGTAAATAGGGTTAATCCATTCTGTAACAATTTTTTCATCAGAAAATTGTGAAGCAAAGTAACAAAGAACAACAAAGATCACGGCCATCTCCCCACCGTCCCCGTCCCCCCCCAGCACAACCACGATTGCATCCCTCATCCCTGCATGCACCCGTCATCCCGGCGTGCTGGGGGGATGGCACGAACGAGGTGCGCTGGGGGAGGGAGAGATGGGCGCGAACGGGGCACGCTGGGGGAGGGAGAGATGGGCGTGAATGGGGAGTGCTGGGGGAGGGAGATGGGCGCAAACACGGGCACACGGGGAGGGGGAGACAGGGGCGATCATGGTCGCCACCCAATGTGGAGTTCGCAACCTGAGTTAAAATTTTTATGAAATTTTTGTTTGTGACCTGATTTGGTTGTGAACCGAAGTGTTCTTGAGCCGAGGTACCACTGTATTGCATTCAGTTGCAAAAACAAGATAGATGCTTTGGGGCAAATAACTAGAGCAGCTAAAAAGATAATTACCTTCAAAATCTTAGTTCTCCAAACTCTTTGAAAGGTAGTTTCTGTCGTGTTGAAATACCAGCAGAGAATACCACATTCTTGACATGAATGGGCAGCACCTGTTCCAAGGACTCATCCAAGCCATGAGCTGGCACCTTTAAGCAGAGTGTGCTTCAGTCCAATGCACTCTGTGAACCTGGGCAAGAGGCAGTGATTCTACCAGTTTCAGTGATTCTACCAGTCAACTACCAGTTACTTTTCTGGATTAATTTCAGTCCTCTGTCCAGTTCCTTACAGATCCTAGCTGTGATATCTGTGGGATCTAGGAACACAAGAACAGTCCTGAGAAATCAAACTGAAGGTTTATGTTAGCTTCCTGTCTCTCATGGGTAATAAGAGCCATTGGTATTAGGCATGCTACTGCTGATTCTGAAGGTAGCATGACTAGTAGCCCTGATAGCGTCATCCTCTGTTAATTTGTCTAATAGACATTTAAAACCTTGTATATTGGTGATAATCAACATCTGCATAAAGGTGTACTTCATTTTGCGTGTCCTGAAGATGATCCATGATTCTAGTATTTTGAAGGAAGTTATGAAGTTCAGTCCCAGCATAATAGAGCAACAATATTATACTGTATATATTGCTCGGATTATGTTTTAAATGGATTAAGTTACATAATTCTGGCTTTCAGTGGGTTGACAACAAATTGTTGAGGGTGGTTAGGACAAAAATGGATTGCAAGAAACTCCAAGTGAATCTCTCTAAACTGTGAGAATGGACATCAAAATGGCAAATACGGTTCAATGCGAGTAAGCATAAAATGATGCATGTTATAGGGAAAATCCCACCTTCAGATATAAATTGATGGAATCTGAGCTAGTAGTGACCAACCAGTCTTGGGGTTGTGATGGACAGCTTGGTGTTAGTATCAACACAGTGTGGAGGCTATGAAAAAGGCAAGTTCCATATTGGCTATAATTATGAAAGGAATTGAAAATGCTGTGCTTACACAAATCTATGGTGCAACCATGCTTTACACACTGTGTGTAGTCCTCAATATTGTACATAAAAATATCGTAGAGTTGGAAAAGTGCAGAAAGGGGAAACTATAATGATCATTGGGTTGGAGCAGGTTCACTGTGACACAAAAACTGAGAAATTGCAACACCTGTATTGGTCAATTTAGAAAAGAGGAAAGTAATGGGAGAACTGATAGAGGTGTACAAAATTATGCATGGTGTGGGGAAAGTGAACAAAGTGACATTTTTCTGCCTCAATGTTAGACTCCAGAGTCATCCCATGAAACTGATAGGTGCGAGATTCAGGACAGACAAAAAAAGTTCACACACTGGATAGGTAAACTGTCCACAGGATGTAATGATTGCTGTGAATGGCTTTAAAAGAAGAAGGATATCAATGGCTACTAGTCCTAATTTCCTGGTCATTATGTGCTGCCTCCATTATTAGAGGCAGTATGTCCATGCAGATAAGTTGCTAGGGAACTTGAGCAGGAGGATGCTGTTGTGTTCAAGTCTTGCTTGTGGCTTTTCTGTGGATCACTGTTTGGCCACTGTATGAACAGAATGCTTGGTTAGATGGACTATTGGTCTGATACAACATAGCTATTTTTAGGGTCTTAATTAGGGAGATCTGAATTGATCAGATGTGTGCAGAACTCTTTGTGCAATCAGGGACTGCAGAGGATGGAAATCCCTTAAAATCCTGTGAGGATTTCCTTGCTGAGTTAACAAAGGACCTGAAATTCCAAATAAAACCACTTGGGTTTTAAGGGGTGGCAGGGAGCCACATTTGTGTATACTAGGGATGTATGAGCAATCCATTTGGGGTGGAAAATCTGGATTCCCTAGTTTTGGCTTCCCACACTCTGATCTGCTTTGCAGTGGCCCAGAGTCCAAGTTCCTGGTAAGTGTACCCAGGAATCTGGAGGCACTTGTCAGAAATTGAGGCCTGTGCACTGTACAAGCAGTGTCATTTTTCCATGCTTGTTGCTGCTGCTGACAGCAGCAAGTGGGGAAGAAGGTTGGCTGCCTGGAATGGCAGCTGGAGAACGTTGCCAGTTGCACAGCCCAGGTTCAAAGTAGAAGCTGCAAAGCCAGAGTGAATGGAAATATGTAAGAAAGTATGCAAATGACAATCTCCTTGTTCCAGATCCATGAGTGATTGCAGATTTCCTCTTGGCTCAGCTTGCTTTGTAGGACTAGGCCAAGCATGAGAGGAAGTCTACAGATTCTGAAGGGACAGATTCCAAAAGGATTCATCCCAACCATAGTATATACTGCTAATTTGGGAAGTTTCTATATTAAGTAGCATATTAGTGGGAAGGCTATAATACAACTTCTCCCAGATGGGCAAATTTGCTACATTCAGGGAATTTCTTATCTTGAGGAGAATTTTTAAAATGTGGGTTCCCCCTTCTTTTCCGCCTCCTCTTGCAGTTGGAAGTGGCACTCTTAAGAATTCTTACTGTGTAACCCAGCATTTCTCAGCCTGGGTTGCCTGGAACCTTGGGGTTCTGAGAGAGACCATGGGGAAGTAGACTTTGTATGTGCACGTACAGATTTTCACACTTGTGTGCATTTATACAAGAAACACACATGAATTACTGACTGAAGAGCTCTTCTGCTTTCCCTGATTGCCTAGCAGTCTTCACCCACAGGGGAAGGGTTTTGGATTGTGAATTGCATCTGCCTCAGGCTTGTAGGGAGCAGTGTAGCAGCAATTTTATGTGCCTGGCATTGAATGACTAGCAACAGCCCTTATTGCACATTTTTCTTTTAATCATACGCACCATCCAGGATTTACAGATGGGTGCTGGCCACTGAAGTGCAGTAGGAAGAAATACCCCAGTCAGTGATCAGTGGAAGGAGGAAATGGTAGGGCCATCAGTGAAGCCTCTGTGAGGAAGAGGTGGTCTATCTCTGGGGTGCAGGACTGGGACAAAGAGGAGGAGATCTCACAGGCAGGTCTAGAAAGGCCTTTCTCTTAATCCACAAAACAGTTCTTATAAGTGAAATAAATAGTAACAATTACAATATAAATAAAATTAAATATTGTGCTACCTCTAGTACATGTCCCTAGGTCCGACTGGAGGGCTTATAATAATAACAAAAATGTATAATTTTATAATATTTATGCAGAGGTTCCTTAAGACATGAAAATTATTTCATAGGTTCCTTCAAATTAAAAAAAAAGTTGAGAAAGGCCAGTGCACACTGTCTTGTCCAGGAGAGCAAGGTGAGAATGCACCTAAGCAATACTTTGAACTGGTGATACTTCATCTTGATCCCTTTTATAAAGGCAGCTTTAGCAAAATTGGTTTTAGAGACACAAAATTCTTTGGCTCTTCTTCATTTAGGATTTTCTGTCCAGTGCTCAATCTAATATCTGTCTTAGTCTTCCTCCCTAGACTTTCTAGCGTTAGTTTTTCATCCCTTAAATATAACAATTGTATCTCCCATTAGATTTTGCTAGGTGCCTTTTCTATAGTTACTTTTGTTACTTGAAAAATGAAAGCAGTAAATGGAAGTTTAATTAGAAGCTCTCTATCTGCACAGTACTGTGATATTAGATGAACATCATAATTTAAAAGCTGATATAAAATACCGATTTTTAAATGTGGGTCCAATTCCTGCTGGAATCTCAGAAACCTGTGTGGTTTTGGAAGTGGGGGAAACGTCAATACATAGCTCTTTGCATAGTCCTAGAAGCTGAAAAGCCAGAGTGAATGGAAATATGTAAAAAAGTATGCAAATGACAATCTCCATGTTCCAGATCCATGAGTGATTGCAGATTTCCTCTTGGCTCAGCTTGCTTTGACTAATCTGAACGTGTCTATCTGCCCTCCATCTTCTACCGTTAAATGCCTCCTGTGCTCTCTTCCTAAAGAAGACTCCTATTCAGTGGGTTTACTTAATATGATTGTATAAGAAGCTTCATGCTTGATATGCAGTAGCTCTGACCTTCTTCTGAAGATAAAGACTTAATTTCTATACTAGCAACTGAACTTGTTATCAGACTTTCTAAGAGACTGATTTCTTCCCAGGTTAAGCTTTCAAGCCTCAACTTGGATGACCATGCAAAGAAGAAACTCATTAAACTTGTAGGAGAGAGGTACTGCAAGGGCATAGATACCCTTACCATTACAACAGACAGGTATCGTAACATGAGAGAATTGTCTAGTGTGGGCCCTACCTAAAGTTGACAATACCTTAACTGTAATATCTGTTTCTGTCTTACTCAACTACATATAGGACTAAGAATTGTGTTCAGTTATATTAGCTCTTGGATATTGATATGGCAAAGACTATGGGGCTTCTAATTAGTCTTCCTTTCTTTTGGTGTAAAATGCAAATAAATGTGTACAACTGTAATAAGATTGTGTTTGAAGGTCAAAGAATTGCCAAAGCCCATTTGCAATGTAAATGAAATGTGCACTGTTGGAAAACGTACTGTAGACTTAGTTTTTCTTGTCTTGCAGGTGTCCTTTAAGGAGGCAAAACTATGACTATGGAATGTACCTTCTGACAGTTTTGTTCCATGAATCATGGGTAAAAATCTATGCATGACTATTATGACAACCAAATGTGATTACATTGTGTAACATGTGTTTGCTTAAATGTTGCTTACAAGCTATTGTCATTATCATTACATTGCATTAGTTTCCCACCTTTTTTCATCTTGTGAAGAACCCAAGACATAGAAACATAGAAACAGAGCGAGTCAGAAGGGGTCTCCTGGGCCATCTAGTCTGACCTCCGGCACTAGCCGGCTCCGCTCACGACATACCCACCATGTGCATGTCCAGCCTGTCTTTGAACACCATAGAACTTACAGAACACCAAAGACAACTTATATAGCTCCATTTTATCTCTGCAGCAACAACCTTTTAAAGTAGGTTGGACTGAGAGTCTGTGACTGACCCAAGGTCAACCATGGCCATATGGGGATTAATATTATACTACTGTTATTAATTTCATTTCTATAGTGGCCCATAAAGTTTTCCAAAGTCTCCAAAACGCTAACCACTGCACCACACTGGCTATCATTCATTTGGCTTAATTACATTGATGGAGAAAGAATTGTGGACAGTGTGTACTAATAGGCTTGTACTGTAGATCAAGGCTGCTGCTTTTCACAAACAGAGTCTTTCTTTTTTTTCAATACTATTGAGTAGAATTCAGTGTTCTGCTCCAGGATTGGAATTTTCCACCTGTTCTCCACCCAAGTGGCCCAACCCCTTGGAGCAGATTTTGAAGGCACTCAAGGGTGGAAGAGGGGATCACTCCCTTCCACTTCTTCTGACTACAGCAGCTTTACCAATGGAAAACCTTTATTGGAGTCCAATAAAGGAACAAGAACCAGTGATCAATTCAGATATACACTGATACCTTGGCTCATGAACTTAATCCGTTCCAGGACTCTGGCCGTGACCCAAATTGGTCGTGAGGCAAGTTAAATTTCCCCATAAGGTTCAATGTAAATAAGGTTAATTCATTGTGTAACTATTTTTTTAATCAGAAAAATGTGAAGAAGCAAAGTGACAAAGAATAACAAAGATTGCGGCCATCTTCCCCCCCCCCCCCAAGCATGACCGCAATCACACCTGTCATCCTTGCACATGCCCATCATCCCAGCATGTGGGGGGGGGGAGATGGGCACAAATGCGGGCACACTGGGGGGAGGGGAGACGGGCACGATTGTGCTGGCGGGAGGGGAGATGGCCGAGATCATGGTTGTGCTGGTGAAGGAAAGTCGGGCGCAATCATGGGTGAACTTGTGCAGGAAAGATGGGTGCAATCTCAGTCATCTCCCCCCCCCCACCACCCCCAGCACGATCGTGGCCATCTCCCCACTCGAGGGGGGGGGAGTGTTGGCCACGGTCACAGTCGCTACCCAATGTGGAGTTCACGACCTGAGTCAAAATTTTTATGAAATTTTTGTTCGCAACCCGATTTGGTTGTGAACTGAGGCATTCGTGAGCTAAGGTACCACTGTATGTGGCTGAAATTTAGAATGTGAAACTACTGAGTCCTTCAAAAGGTCTTCCTGTTGAATGAAAACAAGGAATTTTTACCCATCTTTTGCAGGTGACAAGCTATAAATCTAGTGCAGGGGAGCATATACTTGCTAAGAGTGAGCTGGAAGAACCAAGTTTACATTCCTCACCTCTCAAATTGGTTGTGTTAGGCAACTATCTTTTTGTGTCAATCCCCTACTTTACTAGCCTACTTTGCCAGTCCTATAGCTAGCACTTAGAACACTCAGAAGCAGTATCTAAATCCTAAGTGCTTGCAAAACATTAAACATTTCTTAATTCCTGTGCATCTATAGGAATAGATAAAAGTGAAAGTTTTCTACTACAAATATGTATCTACTTTTGATTTTATGTAGGCTGGAGTTCAACACTTGGGCTTATTAATTCCAGATGAGCACATCTGTCTTTGGCTCTAGCATTACTTAGTGATGGAAGATTTGGCCATATGATATTGCTTGTGTGAGTGTTTAGTGTATATTGAATACACAGGTCTCTTGCCCTTTTATTACCTTTCAACTTCCACATGAATACTTAATGACCTCATTAGTTGTGATTGTCTTTGATTTCAATGAAAAATTCATGGCCTGCTGCAACACAGGCCTGCTGTTTTTTGTTTTTTTTTTCCCATGATCAAAGGTGATCCCTCAGAATGGTGCTAATTTAGCTCATGTTTGGCAACTTTAAATATGTATGTATTCTTAAAATCTGAAATTTAAATATGTGGGGATAGTAGAGAATCATCCCTTTGTACATACACCAATGACATAACTGGAGAGCAAGCATGTTATAGTAGATAGTGATAGGAGCAGAAAGGTTGGGGTTCAAATCCTTGATTTGCTATGAAACTCACTGTGTGATCTTAGGGTAAATTAGGGTCAAGACTGTAGGATATCTGTGGTTTTGTTTGGTTTTTTTTTAAGATTGAAAACAGTGGGTGGTGAGGTACAGAAATCAGTTCAAAGCTGTAGCGCTGGAAAAGAAATTAACCCTTTCCACTGCATTTTTCCTGATCTGGCTTTATTACACTTCCTCATCAAAGTTGCAATCTATCCTGTGGAGGAAAACATAAAGGATACTATTAAAAACTAGGCATTGGATAAAAGATTAGCTGGAGCATTTCCTCATAACATGCTAATTTTATATGAGGAGGAAAGCCTTTTCAAAAGATTGTTCAGTCATGTAAAGGCTGAAGTCATACAACCTAAACAGAGGTGAAAACTAAGCAATTGCCTAACCTGCATCATAGGGCTCTTAGGATAAAGTGACATAACTTCATGTGAACCTGAGCTCAATAATCCTTGCTGCTTGGTTAAGCAGGCCTACTGGTCTAAGGCCACACAAGTGAAGGGCAAGGGGGGAAATCTGAACAGGAGCTGACTTCCCAATTCACAACTCAGTATCTTAGCCAATGTATTATAGTAGATAAGGAGTTGAATACACACACACAATACTTTGGAGGTATTCAGTTGACTATTCAGTAGTTTCAGTATGTAGGAAGGAAAGGATGTATGATAACCAGACTCAAACATTTTTAGCTTGTTACCAGTCTCTTGCATTTAGTTCTGAAATGTGTGAAACTATCATTTTGATATTGTTCTTGCAGAAGTATGCATAGCCTAAAAATGACTTTTTATATTCTTGGCAGTATAAGGGAACTTTATAGAATATTGACTATAATTAAGTGAAAATAACAGGCATTATGAGACAAAGTATGAATGCTGACTTTTTTCATAATTTTTCATACAAGTTTTTTTTTATACAACTTCTATTCAAATGTTCACTTCAAGTGGATTAATTTTAAAAGTTGAAATGGTGTTAGTGGATCAGAAATGACCAGATATAGGTCCTATGCTAAATGGTTCTTGTGGTAAGGTTTTCCAGTTCCAGAAACAATTTATAGAGCCATGCTTCCTGTACTATGTTATGTCCATCTTATATATCTGTAGTCATTTCTGAATTCTAGCCTCATTGTGTTAAAAACTATTGTTCACATGATTAATATGAGAAAATATGTTTCTGCATGGCAATCAGTGCTTGAGGTTTTTTTTTAAATGTTGTTTTCTCAGATTAACAAAATAATTACAACTGCTTTAATTGTCACTGAACCCATACTTGTTCAAACACTATCAATTATAGCTGAAGAGGGTCTTCCAGTGTTAAGATCACAACAAAAGAGACTTTGTCTTGAGGAGGCAGCTGTCTTGCTTCTGAAGGTGGAGGCATCCAGGACAGGGCTTGCAGATTCTTAATGTTCAGGCAGATTCCTGTAGGAACTGGGAGTTCTCCTAAAATGTTCCAGATTCTGGCCTCTTTATGCAAATATGAACACTTTACAAGATGCATCTGGAACCAGTGTCAAGTATTTGAGCAGTATTCAAAGGCACCCACATACACAACATAACACAGGTTATGATCAAAAGTATGGATAACTATGAAAAAGCTAATTTTTCCCAAAAAAGTCATTGTTCTGGCTGGAACTAGTGTAAGACCTTGAGACTATGTATACCACTTGACCATGTTCATTAAGGGAAGATCTGAAAGCTTCAGGCCTGATCTTTTAGAGGAAGTTTAGCTTCATCTGAAGCAGACTGAAAATTAACTCCAGATCACCTTTATTGGTACAAGTACCTGCATTTTGTTTGAATTGAACTTCTGTTAATTGGCTTCCATCCAGTCTGTTAGAGATTCCAGGCACCAGTTCTATCCATGGCCTCATCTGAGTTAAATGAAATGGAGAAACAGAATTGGATACTTTGTTCCAAACCTCTCAATGACCTCACTTAGCAACTTCATGCAGATATTAAATTGCAGTGGGAAAAATTAGGATTATAGTGTTTATGACCTCATTTTAGCTTTTCATGGGCCTCTTAATTGCTACTGTGGGAAATAGGAAGCTGGCCTAGAGCAACCTTTGGTCTGATCCACCAGGGCTGCTCTTATACCTTGTGGAACCAAACAGCAAAAGTGCCATGAAATAGGATACACTCCTTGAGCAACACACTGTTGAAATAAGAGTGCAACACATGTTGCCTCTGCCTTCCTTTCTGCATTGTGGACCCCAGAATCTGAACAGTTACCAAAATGGCATCTGGAGGTAAGGACAATATCACATGGATTTTTTCCCCATCCTAAAAAAAAAAATCTGGGGTGATCTGTGTGGTGCAGTCAGTAGGGACAGAAAACCTCTCATCTAGCAGGTACCCACTCTGACATTCTTTTGCCAAGATAGGAGTGGAATTGCATAAGATGCCTCCACTTCCTAACCCAGAAAAGGAGTATAGATGGATGCCATAGTTAAATGATTTTTGAGGCAATCTGGAGGAACCAGTGAGGGTCACGTACTCTCTGGCCCAGCAAAAGTCAATAATAAAGGCAGTTTCACACCCAACACCTCTCCCCCACCCCCAAAATTGGTCTATAGATAAGTTTCACTAAAGCATTCTGAAAGTTACCACCACCTGTGGAAGTACTTTGCTCAAGAGTGACTGCAAGCCTCAAAACAAATCAGTTTTTTACATGAAGGGCTCTTCAAGGAACAGTTGCTAGGTGGTGGCCTTTGAGGCACCTGCAACTCCTACTCACTCCCCAGGCATGTGATTGCTCCCTGAATGCTGCTAGCTACTCCCTCCTGGCAAAATGTTATTAGCAGGTACGGACATTCTGTTGCAGAATGTGGGCATTTGAGAAGATGCTTTTATCCTTGCCACTGTCCTTGTCACATTTTTCTTTCATTCCATCTACCAAGGAGTTCAGTGTGATGGTACACTGAGCTACCTCCATCTTAAGCTCCTGTGAGATGTGCAAAGCCATCTATTGAGCTTCATAGCAGGGATTTGAACTTTGGGTATCTGACAAAATTAACTGCATCTCATTTTTCTGTCTTTGTAACTTCTTGCTTGAATGTAAAGTATCCCATGGATGATGATTCTTGGATGCATACTACAGCATGGAATTTCTCTAGAAGCCCAAACTTAAAATGCTAAAGGCTTGCTGCCACCTAGTGGTTAAAACAGTTTTCCTCTTTAGAGGTTACTAAAAATCTGCCCTGTTTTTATTTAAAGATAGATGAATATAGAACAATGGAAGTGTTTTGGAGTAGTATCTTATTTGTCTTATGGAATTGCATACTGATATACAAGTATCGAAAAAGGCTTTTTGTATGTAAGCACTGTACCAAGCTGTGGCATATACAAAGTGCAAATATTTGTACCCTAAAACGGTTCCCTAAAACAGTTTTGAGGTTGAAAGTAGAGGTGCAAGCTAACTGGTAATCAATGAAAGGTTTAGGTTATAAGTTAGGGGTCTATTGTGGTGTTGAGATTATACCTAGTTCTGGGACAGTTTTGGATCTGGCTAAAATGTAAATGAGTAAAAAAAGTATTGAGTTTAATATACTTTAGACTGCCTCCTTCTAGTTATTACAAATGTTCTCCTAGTACCAGAGTGAATCAGATCATAAGTACAGGCATGGAGATCCCTCTCCACTGAAGACTTACCATAGGTCCAGACTTTGCTTCTTTCAGGAGTATTTTGAGCTTGTCTTGTGGAATTCAGAATTAAGTGTAGAATAGCTTCAGTCTACTTTTATTATATTATTTATTATCAACCAATTGGACATGTGGTGTAGTGGTTAAGAGCATGGGACTGGGACTCAAGACGATTTGGGTTCTTTGGGCCAGTCACAGACTCTTAGCCCAACCTACCTCACAGGGTTGTTGTTGTGGGGATAAGATGGAGGAGGAGATGTAAGCTGCCTTGAACCCTTTGTAGGAAAAAGGAAGAATATAAATCGAAAAATAAATAAATAAATGAAATAAATAAATGATGGATTCTAATTAAAATAACATTTAAATTAACTAATGTATGATCAGTATACTCATTAAAAGGTGATCAATTACAGTTTCAGACAGGGTCATCAGCAAATGAAATTGATCCAGTGAGATGAGTATAAACAATTTAATTAAGCCTTAATGTTACCATCCTAGCCACTCCCATGTTTGCTTCATAATGGAGAAAAAAATGCTCCACAAACATATTTAGCAACTTTATACCAGCATACCTTGTTTTAGCATGCTTCACTTTATGTTGCTTCATAGATATTACATTTTTTTTTACAATTTGAAGGCTTGTGGCAACCCTGTGTCAAGCAAATCTATCAGCACCATTTTTCCAACAGCATTTGCTTACTTTGTGTCTGCGTGTCACATTTTGGTAATTCTCTCAATATTTCAAACTTTTTCATTATTATTACGTTTGTTGTAGTGATCTGATAGCAGTGATCTTTGATGTTACTGTTGTACCACAATCCATATAAGTGGCAAGCTTTTAGACATAATGCTATTGGACACTTTGTAGACTACAGTATAGTTTAAACATAACTTTTCTATGCACTGGGAAATAAAAGAAGTGTAATTTGCTTTATTATGATATTCACTTTATTGTAGTGGTCTGGAACTGAACCCACAATATTTGCAAGGTATACCTGTATAGAAACATAGAAACATAGAAACAGAGCGAGTCAGAAGGGGCCTCCCGGGCCATCTAGTCTGACCTCCGGCACCAGCCGGCTCCACTCATGACATGCCCACCATGTGCATGTCCAGCCTGTCTTTGAAGACCCTCACCGATGGGGCCTCAACGACCTCCCGTGGAAGCCCATTCCACGCCCTCAGGGTCCTAACTGTCAGGAAGTGCTTCCTGGCATCCAAATTGAACCTTGGCTTCCTGAGCTTTGCTCCTTGGAGCGCGTCCTGCCTTCCTCTGCAGGGCAGAACAGGCCTCTCCCCATCTCCATGTGACACCCCCTCACATACCTGTATGTTGCCAACATATCCCCTCTGAGTCTCCTCTTCTCCAAGCTGAAGAGACCCAGTTCCCTCAGTCTTGCATCATACGGCATCCCCTGCAAACCAGCCACCATCCTTGTGGCCCTACGCTGCACTGACTCCAACCTGGCTATATCCTTTCTGTAATGAGGGGCCCAAAACTGAACACAATACTCCAGTTGCGGGCGCACCAGAGTCGTGTAGAATGGTAGTAATACCTCGCTTGATCTAGAAGCCACACTTCTGGCTATGCAACCAAGGGTGGCATTTGCCCTCTTGACCACCGCATCACACTGCTGACTCATGTTTAGCCTGCGGTCAACCAGTACCCCAAGGTCCCTTTCACAAGTGCTGCTCTCCAGCCACTTGTCACCTAACCTGTAGTTATGACAGCTATACCTGTGCCCCAAGTGCAAGACCTTGCACTTGTCCACATTGAACGCCATCCTGTTGTCTCCTGCCCACTTCCATAGTCTGTCCAGATCCTTTTGGATCTGGTGTATCTGCTCCTCAGTTGTGGCCACTGTATGAACTTGTCCCAACATTCAGACAACTTAGACTTAAGCATATGCATTTGGTTTGAGTGGCTGTTGTATCTACTGAGAGTCCACTTTAGTTTGTCCCTAGAGCAATGGTGTTTCATTGTTGAACTTCAGAATATATTTACATCTTGGCTTTTCTATTAAGGAACCACAAGGTCTCTGTCACAGAAACCCTGCAAATTTTAAAGAATTCTGGAGAATACACTCAGTTGTAGGATGAGAAAAGCAGGGATGCTTGAGCTCACCAAAACTCTCTGTTCAGAGCTTGATTTGGCTTGCTCCCATTTCTGTTTGTAACCCGTATTTTGTTTTGTTTATTCGAATAGGAAAATACATATTTATCAAAAGTACACATTGAATAAAACATAAAAATTCTCCCTTTTAAAAATGTGCATTTTGCTAAGTTTGCACAGGTTTAAATTTGCAAACATTTTCAGAAATTATCACAAACGTTATTGAGTGATAGCTAAACTAAAACAAAAATCTTACATATTTCTTCTCAGTTCATACGGAGTATTGACCAGACATTTTGGACCTCACTGCTTCTCTGCATGAAATGAAAAGACTGCATGCTGCAGGATAAAATTGGTAGTGTTAATGAATCTGTCATTCAAGAAGGCTTGTTTATAGTTACTGACATTCTTAATGAGGAACCTGAGTGAGGCTTCTAAGGAAAGTTAGGGTTTGAAAACCACTAGCCTAGACCAGGCAAGGGGCTATGCTATGTACCTTTCCCTTCAGCTTTTTCTCTGAATTGTTTACTTTCAGAAAACAGAACAGTGGGAAAAAGAAAAGACTGAGGCCGACATGGAGGAATATCTCTGGGAGAACAGTACTTCTGAGAAGAATGCTTTGGATACACTACTTCGCATTGGAGCAGCTGAAAATGCTAAAGAAGCCAATAGAGATGAGCTTCTTGCCTCAGATGTAATTCTCGCCTACAGAAACTCAGTGGTTATACTGAAAAATGAAGGCGAAACAGAGAAGAACCTTTCTGAATATAAGAACTCTGTCAAGAGACTACTAAAAATGAATGGATCATAGTGAAAAGAACTATTTAATGCACAGATGTGCATGTACATAATGTAATTCATGACAGTGTCCTGTTTAAACTTGAAATGACAAACTTTCTGCTCTCAGATTCTTGTATAAATGACTCTGTTGTTCCAGTAAACTGCATTTGTTCAAAATAAACATAGGGTATCTTGAAATCTATGGGTGCCCTGGGGTGCTGTAGGATTTGCTAGGCAAGCTTCTTTGAGGAAAGCATTCCATAAATAAGGTGCCATCACTGACAAGTCCCTCTCTTTTGTGGGTACTTGCCTTGCTTCACTGATAGGAATACCTGGAGGAGGGCCTCAGACTATGATTTTCAAGTTTGGAAAAGTAGGCTCTGTGCAAGCTGCTTAACAGCCCATCCCCACCAGAGCCATTGTGATGATGTTGTTTTGGCCTTAATATTAAGCTTGTTTCCAAACTGCTGTTGTGGCTTTTTTCATTGCATGGACTTCCAATTGAAAGTGCCGGATGCTACAATCTAGCAGCATTAAAATTTTTACTGGTAGAAGCAGTGATAAAGTTGTAGAACCTATTTTGCAACATTTTCCTCTGCCCCTTCTACATCTTCTTTTGTTACCTGCTCTTGCCTCACACTGATTTTTGACAGCTGTGAAAAGAAGGCAAAGGGAAAGGTAACATTCTTCATTGCTTTCTAGGTGCATGTCTGTGGGAAGTGTCTGCTACACTTTGACAGCAGGGGTCCCCCAGGACATTGCCCCATTGAGATTTGCCATTTGAAATGCTCATTTGTGCAAGTACAACTAAACATTGATTTAAAAATTGAAACCATTTGTACAAATTTCTTGCACTAAAATATGTTAAAAGGGTTGCTGAACCAGTGACACACCCTGCAAAATGCTCTTTTGGCACTTGGATGGAGTTGTAATTAACTGTCAGATCAGGGTTGCTTTTCATGATCACCAGCGGAAAGTGGGGAGGGTGGGGAAGCATAGGAAGTGCAAAAGGACTCCCAAGTTCAAGGAGAGACAAATCAGTCCTGCCACAGAGTCTTCTGGGATACCTACAGAGGAAAGAACGGGAGAAAGCACACAGTATGTTGTGAGGTAGGACTGTTATGCCAGGTAATCTTAGGGAGCAATGCCCTCCAGATTGGCTCCAGTTTGGAATCTTTTGCTGGGGTTTAACACATAAGGCCAAAGAGAACAAGCCCTGGTTTTGCATTCACACAAACACACAGTGCACTTAGAAAGTTTCATTAGAAAAATATAGAGCAGGCACAAGCTTTTAACTTAATGTTGTCCAAAGAGCAAATATTCCTATTGCATCGCAAGCTTACTCTGTATTTCTAAAGAGAGAGAGAAATAACAGAGACTAACAGAGGGTGGGGAATTCCTGCAACAGTAAGACTTTGCGTGTAGCTTGCAGAGGAGGGTGGGAAAAGTGACTCTTTCCCAAGCCCTTGATATTTATACACTCTTGCAACACATGTGTTTTTACTTGTTTTTAAAATTTCAGTCTAAAATATAACCGAAATCACACTACATTTAAGACAAAAACATATAAAATTAAACATACAATTAAAATAATGTTTACAATACAGTGCCCCCCACCTCCAGGACCAATGATACATGTTACAAATAAGAAACATTCAAACATGTCAGGACATTACCCTCTTTCAAAACTAATGATTCCTTTGTCAGCTCAAGTCCTTTCCCTTTTTGAAAACATAATAAATACACCCCAAATATCATTAAATGTATTTTTCTTTACATGTCCTTTTCTCACTTTAGTATTACATGTCATTGTTCTTAATAGCTATATTTCAACTTCTCTATACCAATCACACAATTGGTAATCATATTTTACTTTCCATTTCTTAACTATTCTTGCTGCAGTTATTAAATTTGTTACTAATTGTTCATTATTCCAGCCCCTTTGTTTCTTATCAAATATTGAAAGTAGTGAAACCTCAGGGCATATATCTATATTTAGAGGCAATATTTTATTACACTCTTTATTACACTCTTTCCAAAATTTCATCATATATTTGCAATACCATCACATGTGGAAATATGTACCCACTTCCTGACCACATCGCCAACATAAATTGGAGTATTTATTATCTATACAGTTAGTTTTCACCAGAGTTGGATATCACTTCCTTACAATTTTACATTTTCCCTTTATTCTTATTGACATATTTTAATATCCTCTTCCAGATATTTTCTTTTTTTATATATTTCTGTAAATTTATTTAAAAATAAAACTCATAGTTTACACAAATATAAAGAAATAAAAATAATGATCAATAATGATGATCATAACTACAATAATAACAGTGCTACCTTCCACCAGGTCCCAGATGCATGTTACTTAGTGCAAAATCATTTGTTCAGGTTGCTTGATTCTCTCCCCCATACACCCCTTTCACTTTATTAAAACATATAGAATATATAGTCTCCAAATATCTTCAAAATTATTTTTCCTTATGAAGGTTTGTTTCAACTTAATATTGCAAGTTAATGTATCATTAATAGCTATATTCCTGTCGTGAGGCTGTAATGTCTCCAGTTAACTCACACAACAGTCGGCAATAAAACTAAAAACTTTTATTGCTATTTGCTACAAGATTAATGATGCAACAGATAAGCTCTGACGATGAGCTCCTTGCAGCTCAGTTGCCCCTTCCTTTCTGAACTCTGAGGGGAAGGTCACGCGGACCTCAATCTCCTCTCACATCTTTCTGTCCTTGGGTGGGACAAACTTCTCTCCTGCCATCTCAATTGGTCTAATCACCGCAATCTCCTCCGGAGCTGGGTGTTCCATAAATTTCCTGTTACATCTTCCTGTTCTCCAGGACTCTGCCCAGCAGCTTCAGAGTCAGGAGGTGGGATGTGGGGGGATAACTTGTTCAAACACCTCAGAGTCTAGAGGAAGGGAAGCTGCACCCTGCTCAACTCAGAGCTAGGGTGTGGGGAGGCTACTCGCTCGGAGGCCTCAGAGTTGGGCTGCAGAGGGGCTATTTGGGCCCTGGGTGTTCAATGTGGATAAGTGCAAAGTCTGGCACTTGGGGCATAGGAATAGCTGTCATAAGTACAGGTTAGGTGACAAGTGGCTGGAGAGCAGCACTTGTGAAAGGGACCTCGGGGTACTGGTTGACTGCAGGCTAAACATGAGTCAGCAGTGTGATGCGGTGGTCAAGAGGGCGAATGCCACCCCTGGTTGCATAGCCAGAAGTGTGGCTTCTAGATCAAGAGAAGTATTACTACCACTCTACACAACTCTGGTGCGCCCGCAACTGGAGTATTGTGTTCAGTTTTGGGCCCCTCATTACAGAAAGGATATAGCCAGGTTGGAGTCAGTGCAGCGTAGGGCCACAAGGTTGGTGGCCGGTTTGCAGGGGATGCCGTATGAGGCGAGACTGAGGGAACTGGGTCTCTCCAACTTGGGGAAGAGGCGACTCAGAGGGGATATGTTGGCGACATACAGGTATGTGAGGGATGTCACATGAAGACAGGGAGAGACCTGTTCTGTTCTCCCCTACAGAGGAAGGCAGGACGCGCTCCAATGGAGCAAAGCTCAGGGAGCCAAGGTTCAATTTGGATGCCAGGAAGCACTTCCTGACAGTTAGGACCCCGAGGGCATGGAATGGGCTTCCACAAGAGGTTGTTGAGGCTCCATCGGTGAGGGTGTTCAAAGACAGGCTGGACATGCACATGGTGGGCATGTCGTGAGCGGAGCCGGCTGGAGCCGGGGGTCAGACTAGATGGCCCAGGAGGCCCCTTCTGACTCGCTCTGTTTCTGTGTTTCCATGTTTGTAAGTTTTAGTGACTGCTACTTGCCTTGAGATAACCTAGGCCGCATAACTGAAACACACAGTGCCACAAACATGTAAACATAATGGTAATACCACTGTAACCTTTGTTGAAATTTGCTAGTTTAAATGTATAAAATATATAGATTTATAACTAAATAATCGATTGTCTTACCCTGAGTTTTTCATCAAAGGGGATGTTCTTGTACTTGCCTCCAAGAACTGTGGAAGGAAGAGCAAAGCACCTGGCAAGAGTAAAAGCCCTTCCAAGCCCTTTTGCTTCCAATGATGTCAAATAGTTCTGCAGAGTATTTACTGTTTCTAGTCCTACCCTAGCATTTGATGCACACCTAGGAACCTGCAAAATCATTTTTAGGAACTTGTCTGACTTTCCTGTAGAGCAAAGCACAAGCTGGGTGGTCCCATAAGGGAACCATAAAGCAATTGGTCCAATGTCTTAGCTTTATAATGTTTATGAGCTTCAGGGACGAAAACCCTTGTGCTTGATGGAATTTTGCAATGCTATTTGCAGATTTTTCTCCTTTGTCTGCAGCATAATTGCTGTGTTGGAGCCTGGAGCCCGAGGCCTGCAGGACTACCTCCAAATATTTAAAACTATTAGTTTGTCCAATTTGTTGGCCATTAATCAACCAAGACAAGATCTTAGACCTGTGCACAAAAGCAACTATCTTAGTTTTCTGATGGTTGATTTTAAGGGACTCATTTTCACAGTACTGAGAGAGCTTCCCCAGAGTCCTCAGCCCAACAGGAGTGCTGGGCCAAAGCAGCACTGTGTCATTAGCATATAATAAGACTGATAGAGTCCTTTTAGCAAGTTTGGGCAGATGAAGTGCAGGTGAATTTACCCAGGTTTATAAAAAATAAATAATGCAGGTGCTAACATGCACCCTTGCCTAACACCTCCAAAAGTTGGAATGGGTTCAGTAAGATGCCGAGGTGGGCGGGCCGGGGCCGGCAGCCGGGGCCGGAAGCGGAGGCCGCGGGGCCTTTAAGGCCACGGACCCGCCCGGGGGGGACAGCCGAGCGGCCTGACACCGCCGCTGCCGACGAGCCGCCCACCCCGCCGTTGGAGGAGGCCGCACCACGCCTCGCCGGAGCCGGAACCGAACCGCGCCATTCCACCCTCGCCGTCGCCATCGCTCCGGAGGCCGCCGGAGACCCGGGAGGCCCCACCGCGCCGCTCCACCGCGCCGCGGACCACCGGGCGGCCGCCGCAACTCCCACCGGCTCCCACCGGCTCCCAGGCCCTGCTCCGCACCTGCCCCCCTCGGTCATCGCCGCCGTTAGGGCTGTTGGGGCCTTGGGGGCTGGGCTGGCCAGGAACCTTGGATCTTGGACTTCGGCTGTGCTGGACACTTATCCTTGGCCATGCGGCTGAGAGGGTAAGAGGGTGGGGTTTTTAGCAAGGTCTTGCACTTGGGGCATAGGAATAGCTGTCATAAGTACAGGTTAGGGGACAAGTGGCTGGAGAGCAGCACTTGTGAAAGGGACCTCGGGGTACTGGTTGACCACAGGCTAAACATGAGTCAGCGGTGTGATGTGGTGGTCAAGAGGGCGAATGGCACCCTTGGTTGCATAGCCAGAAGTGTGGCTTCTAGATCAAGAGAGGTATTACTACCACTCTACATGACTCTGGTGCGCCCGCAACTGGAGTATTGTGTTCAGTTTTGGGCCCCTCATTACAGAAAGGATATAGCCAGGTTGGAGTCAGTGCAGCGTAGGGCCACAAGGATGGTGGCTGGTTTGCAGGGGATGCCGTATGAGGCAAGACTGAGGGAACTGGGTCTCTTCAGCTTGGAGAAGAGGAGACTCAGAGGGGATATGTTGGCAACATACAGGTATGTGAGGGGGTGTCACATGGAGATGGGGAGAGGCCTGTTCTGTCCTGCAGAGGAAGGCAGGACGCGCTCCAATGGAGCAAAGCTCAGGGAGCCAAGGTTCAATTTGGATGCCAGGAAGCACTTCCTGACAGGACCCCGAGGGCGTGGAATGGGCTTCCACGGGAGGTTGTTGAGGCCCCATCGGTGAGGGTGTTCAAAGATAGGCTGGACATGCACATGGTGGGCATGTCATGAGCGGAGCCGGCTGGTGCTGGAGGTCAGACTAGATGGCCCAGGAGGCCCCTTCTGACTCGCTCTGTTTCTATGTTTCTATGTTTCTATATTTTAATCATTTTAGAGGCCCATCTCAGGTAGCTGTTTAGATGTTACCTGGGGAGTGCGGGGGCGCCGCCATCGGGGTGGTGATGGGCAATGGTCGGTATGGCCGCAATGGGGGTCTAACGTTCCTGCCTAGGAGAAGGCGGGACAGATGGTTAACATCTGTCCCTCCTTCTGGTTATTCCCCCAACCGGCGGGTACCAGGGAGTCTTGTCAGCTGCCCCACAGGCTTAACGGTGCTGCTACTCAATGCCAGGTCGGTCCATAATAAGGCAAATACCATCTGCGACTTGATAGTCGATGAGAGGGCCGACCTGGCTTGTATCACCAAGACCTGGGCGGGCGAGGGGGGAGATGTCTCCCTCTCAGAGCTTTGCCCGCCCGGGTACCTAGTGCAGCACCAACCACGCCTGGAGAGGAGGGGAGGGGGGGTCGCTTTAGTTTATCGGGCTGCTTTTTCCCTCGCGGGGCTTCCTGTCCCTTCAAGACCGGGGCTGGAGTGTCTCCATTTGGTGTTGGGCGACCGAGACAGATTGGGGATTCTGTTGGTGTACCGAGCACCCTTCTGCCCAACAGACTCCCTGCCTGAGCTGACGGAAGTCGTCTCGGACCTGGTGTTGAAGACCCCCAGGATGTTGGTCCTGGGGGACTTCAATCTCCATGCCGAGACTGACCTTTCCGGGGCGGCTCAGGACTTCATGGCTGCCATGACGGCCATGGGGCTGTCTCAACATGTCACCGGCCCAACCCATGAACGTGGACACACTTTAGACCTGGTTTTCTCGACGGGGGAGGAAGAGGGTGATCTGAGGGTGAAGAATGTATGTCTGACGCCCTTGTCATGGTCAGATCATTTCCTCGTGAGGTTTGAGCTCGAGAGTGGCCTCTCCCTCTGTAAGGGTGCGGACCAGATTGTGATGGTCCGCCCCCGGAGTCGGATGGATCCGGACGGATTCCTGAGGGCTCTGGGGGATTTTCCAGCTGACAAGGCTGGCGCTCCTGTGGAGGCCCTGGTCGAAACATGGAATGGGGAGATGGCCAGGGCCATCGACATGATCGCTCCCAAGCGCCCTCTCCAACCTGGCAGAGCCCGTTCGTCTCCCTGGTATACATTGGAATTACGGGCGATGAAGCGGGTTGGGAGACGGCTAGAGCGCAGGTGGAAGAAATCACGTGATGAGTCCGACCGAACACATCTTAGAGCACACTATCGAGCCTATGCTGTGGCGGTGAGGGCGGCGAAGAAGCGATTCTTCTCCGCGTCGATTGCCTCCTCGCAATGCCGTCCGGCGGAGATTTTTCGGGTGGTGCAGAGGTTGACAAAACCTGGCCCCGATAAAGATCTGGTGCCACCCTCGAAAGCCCGCTGTGACGAATTCGCCACGCATTTCCAGGAGAAAGTTGCTCTGATTCGTCACGAGCTGGACTCCACTCTTGATACAGATTCTTTTGGGGAGGGACCAACCATGCCTGCTTGTCCCTCGTTATTGGATGAATTTCAGTTTTTGCGGCCCGATGATGTGGACAAGGTGCTTGGATCGGTACACTCAACCACCTGTTTACTGGACCCGTGCCCATCTTGGCTATTAAAGAGCGCCAAGGACGGGATTGAACCCTGGATCTTGGAGGTGGTCAACGCCTCTTTGAGAGACGGCCGGGTGCCGGCCCCCTTAAAGGAGGTGGTAGTCCAGCCAGTCCTAAAGAAGGCTTCCCTGGATCCAGAGGTGGTCACCAATTATAGACCGGTGGCCAACATCCCGTTTTTGGGTAAGGTGCTGGAGCGGGTGGTGGCGGGACAACTCCAGGCACTCTTGGAGGAAACTGATTATCTGGACCCATTTCAGTCCGGCTTCAGACCCGGCTTTGGCACTGAATCCGCCTTGGTCGCCCTGTACGATGACCTATGCAGGGAGAGGGACAGGGGGAGTGCGTCCCTGTTAGTCCTCCTTGACATCTCAGTGGCTTTCGATACCATCGACCATGGTATCCTTCTGGAGAGGCTGGCGGGATTGGGGGTTGGAGGCACTGCTCTGCAGTGGTTCCACTCCTATCTCAATGGCCGATACCAGAAGGTGGTGCTGGGGGACTATGGCTCTGCACCATGGCAGCTATGCCATGGGGTTCCTCAGGGTTCCATTTTGTCCCCCTTGCTTTTTAACATCTACATGAAACAGCTGGGGGAGGTCATCAGGAGGTGTGGGCTGCGGAATCATCAGTACGCTGATGATACCCAGCTCTACCTCTCATTTTCCACCGATCCAGGTGAGGCGGTGGCTGTGCTGAACCGGTGCCTGGCCGAGGTAATGGGCTGGATGAGGGCCAATAAACTGAGGCTCAATCCAGACAAGACGGAGGTCCTGTTGGTAGGTGGGTCGGGCTACAGTGTAGGGGACCTGACCCTAGTCTTGAATGGGGTTGCACTCCCTCTGAAAGACAGGGTCCGCAGCTTGGGAGTGCTCCTCGACCCAGAGCTGACCTTGACTGCTCAAGTGTCAGCAGTGGCGAGGAGCGCCTTCCAACAGCTTCGGCTGATACATCAGCTGCGTCCCTTCCTGGAGCTCGATTGCCTGGCCACGGTGACACATGCGTTGGTGACTTCCCGGTTGGATTTTTGTAACGCACTCTACGTGGGGCTTCCCTTGAAGATGGTCTGGATACTTCAACTGGTGCAAAATAGAGCTGCCAGGGTACTGACGGGGACTGGGCATGGTTCTCACATCACCCCAGCTCTCCGTCAGCTCCACTGGCTTCCCATTGAAGTCCAGGCCCAATTCAAGGTGTTGGTTCTTACCTATAAGGCCCTAAACGGCTTGGGCCCTGGTTACCTAAAGGAGCGCCTGCGACCATATATGCCCTCCCACCCCTTACGATCAGCGGCAGAGGCTCTCCTCCGGGAACACTCCATGCGAGATATTAGGAGGGTGAGTACCTGGAGGAGGGCCTTTTCGGCGGTGGCACCCCATCTGTGGAATGCGCTCCCCAGAGAGGCTCGCCTGGCGCCGTCGTTATTTGCTTTTCGGCGCCAGGCGAAGACCTTTTTATTTAAGCAATATTTTAATTGTTAATAGTATGTTTAATTTATGTTTAATTTATGTTTATGTTTAATTTAGGTTTAATTTAAGATTAATTTAAATTCGTTATTTATTTTTGCTGTATGTTTTTATATTTAACCTGAGATGGGCCAGTTTTTAAATATTGTATATTTTTTTAATATTGTATTTGTTTTTTGTATTGTGAGCCGCCCCGAGGCTGTTGCAAGGGCCGGCATATAAATATTTAAATAAATAAATAAAATAAATGCCCTAGCCTGCTACATTTAACATTTGCTCATGTAGGACCCATGTAAGGCATAACAGCCTTCTATCGATGGAGGAAATGGGTAGTTTGCCCCAGAAGTCTCGCTCTAGATACTGAATCAAATGCAGATTTGTAATTCACAAAGGCCACATAAAGAGAGGTTATTCCCTTAGATAGTATTTCTCAATAAGATATTGAGATACTAAATGTGTAATCAAACACTGGTGTATTGTGAATCTACCTGGCCTGAAGCCTGCCTCTAAGATAGTCTCTTGCCCTAGCCAGTCTAAGAGTTTGTATAGCAAATGCCTCCCATATAACTTACTTATGATGTTCAGCAAGTTAATTGGCCTATAGGTCCACGGTTAATTGTTCAATGGGTCCTCCCTCCTAACCTTTTTGTGAAAAGGAACCTCCATAGCCAACCTCCAAGAGCTCGGGATATGACCTGTATCATTGATGTATGTAAAAGGGGAAGCCAGGAAAGAGGCCCACCAGTCCTTGTTTTCTTTCAGGAGTTCTGGTAGAATACCATCATACCCTGGGGCTTTGACATTCTTCAGTTGGTCTATATACAGCATAGGTCCTCAAACTACGGCCTGCAGGACGGATCTGGCCCGCCATGGCCTTCCATCCGGCCTGCGCTACCGTTCCCCATTCGCACACACACTTGCTGCGCAGGCAGGGAGGTGGTGGCTTGCTCACTTGGAGATGGTCTTCAAGTGAGCAAGCTGCCGCCTGCCTCCCGTATGCACATGCTTGGAGGTGGTTTCCGAGCGAGCAAGTCACCACCGCCGCCTGCCTCCCATATGTGCAAGCTCACTGCTGCCTCACTCTGAGATGGTTTTGGACTCGTTGGGAGATCTCCAAGTGAGTGAGCCACCACTGTGCATGCCCAGTGCCACCTTGTGCATGCCCCACGCCCCCAGGAACCCCCACCTCACCGTCCCACAACTGTCACTGCAGCCTTTCTACTGGCCCCCTATTCAAAGTTTGAGGACCCCTGATATACAGTATAAGGTTTTCATAAATAGAGGATCTAGAACAGTTATGGGATTTCCTAGCAAATACTGGGGATATAGCAAATTTTCTTGGGTCAGGATATCTTTTAAGCTTTGTGCCATATTAGGTGACCTTACCTCACAGCTGCATCTTACTAGAGGCATAACTGTTGTGAGGTGTCTGGATTCCAGGTGGAAATTTCCAGAATCCAGCTACATGCATAGAAGTAGAGAAAAATGGTCCTCCTCCATATATGGAAGCACTTGTAAATTCCCAACTGTGGAGAATAAACCTCTGCAAACCAGAATATAATCGATTGTGCTAACTTTAGGGCTTCCATAAATGTAAATTCATCTGGGATGTCACCTTCAACAGAACCATTTAGGACAAAAAGGCAGTCTATAGGCAAACTTGCATAAACAGGCCCCAGCATAGTTTGCAAAATGATATTTAAATATCCTTTCCTGTTTAGGGAACTCCTGATTCTCCATCAGTATATTTGATGTCATCTTAAATGTAGAAGCTGAAGAAGTATTATCCAGGCCCATATGAGTGTTTAAATCACAACCTAACAAGATCATGGCACCCTAACATAAGAGTTCTTATGCAATTTTCTAAGACATCTAATTCTGTTCAGCTTCTGCTTTTTCAAGACAGGGGTAAATACACATTTATAATCAATAGATTCCTCTTACTCCCAGGTAGAATTACTGCCATTGCAAGCTGATTTAAAGAAGGCTTCACACTGGGGTTGCACTTTCAAGGAAGTTGCTATAGAAATACCCAACTCTCCTTTCAGTCTTCCTGGTCTTTGTCTGGGTACAGCATTAACTTATAGGAGTTAAAATAATTTAAAACCAATTCTGCATCAGACCAGGTTTCCTGTACAAGGATAACATAATAGTTCTGATAACGAAAGGGAGTGTCTGAGTTATGTGTAATAAAATGCGTCCAGACTCCTATGTTTCATGAAAGCAGTTTCATGAGAGTAGAAGATGGCTGGATGGTTTTAGGGTCATACCATCAGTCTTGCAGATCCAGTCTCCCATGATTTCATTGGACATTTGATACAGTTGATCTCAAATTGGTGTCTTCCAGGCAGGATTGTGATAAGTCAATTAGATGTCATGCCTATTTTTGGAATGGTCTGAATCCCACCTGGGTGTTGAAAAAGAAGAAATGTCTTCAAATGAGAACAACAGTCTATAGAAAAAAGGCCACTATCATTTTGGTTTCTCCAAATCTTCTCAATTTTGCAAGAGTCAACTGGCTTAGTCAAGTGGGGAATCACTGTCTGGTTAAAATAAATCCGGTCCATTAAAAATTCTGCTTTACTTAATAAGATGCATATAGATCACATCTTGGAACGTATCATGGGGAGTGGCCAAACTGAGTTTAGTATTTCCAACACCTTCCTTGACACATACCCTCACATTATCTTTGCGTGTTTAAATTCTGTTATGTTTTATGGTTTGTTTGTTATTGTTACTGATTTTTATTTGTTTGTGTGTGTGTTGCATTGTGAGCCACTGAGAGAGCCTCTGGCTATGGGGCAGCATACAAGTACAATAAACTAACAAACATTACTAATAAACATAATTAAACAATACAATAACAACAGACTAACAAATCATGTCATATAATGTAAGCTCATTTAGAAACATAGAAAGTTAGAAGGGGCCTCCCAGGCCATCTAGTCTGACCTCCAGCTCTAGCCGCTCTGCTTACAACATGCCTACCATGTGCATGTCTTCTTAGTTGTGAAGTTGTGTCCTACCCATCAAGACCCCATGGACAACATTCCTCCAAGCCTTCCTGTCCCCCACCATCCCCTGGAATCCACTTAAGTTCATGCCAACTGCCCCAGTGACCCCATCTAGCCACCTCATTCTCTGCCGTCCCCTTCTTCTTTGCCATCTATTGTTCTCAGCATTAGGCTCTTCTCCAGGGAGTCCTTTCTTCTCATTAGGTTGCCAAAGTATTTGAGTTTCACCTTCAGTATCTGGCCTTCTAAAGAGCAGTCAGGGTTGATCTCCTCTAGGACTGACCAGTTTGATCGCCTTGCAGTCCAAGGGACTCACAGGAGTCTCCTCCAGCACCACAACTCAAAGGCCTCACTCCTTTTGCGCTCGGCCTTCCTTATGGTCCAGTTTTCACAGCCATACATTGCAACTGGGAAAACCATAGCCTTGACTATACGCACTTTTGTTGGCAGGGTGATGTCTCTGCTTTTTAGTATGCTGTCTAGATTTGCCATAGCTTTCCTCCCAAAGAGCAAGCGTCTTTTAATTTCTTGGCTGCAGTCCCCATCTGCAGTGATCTTGGAACCCAGGAAAATAAAATCTGTCATAAAGAAATCTCCTCCATTTCTTTCCCATCTACTTGCCAGGAAGTGAGAGAACTGAATGCCATGATCTTAGTTTTCTTAATGTTGAGTTTCAGGCCAACTTTTGTGCTCCCATCCTTCACCCACATCAAGAGGCTCTTTAGTTCCTCTTCACTTTCTGCCATGACAGTGGTATCATCTGCATATCTGAGGTTGTTGATATTCCTCCCAGCAATCTTAATTCCAACTGGTGATTCATCTAGCCCTGCTTTTCTCATGATGTGCTCTGCATATAAGTTAAATAGGCAGGGCGACAGTATACAGCCTTGCTGAACTCCTTTCTCAATTTTGAACCAATTAGTGGTTCCGTGTCCAGTTCTCACTATTGCTTCTTGATCCGCTTATAGGTTTCTCAAGAGGCAAATAAGATGTTCTGGGACTCCCATCTCTTTAAGAACTTGCAACAATTTGTTGTGATCCACACAATCAAAGGCTTTAGCATAGTCAATGAAGCAGAAGTAGATGTTTTTCTGGAACTCCCTAGCTTTCTCCATGATCCAGCGTATGTTGGCAATTTGATCTCTAGTTCCTCTCCCTCTTTGAAATCCTACCTGTACTTCTGGTGGGTCTCAGTCCACATACTGCTGGAGCCTAGCTTGTAGGATTTTGAGCATAACTTTGCTAGCATGTGAAATGAGTGCAATGCTGTGGTAGTTTGAACATTCTTTGTCATTGCCCTTCTTTGGGATGGGAATGTAAACTGACCTTTTCCAATCCTGTGGCCACTGTTGAGTTTTCCAAATTTGCGTATTGAGTATAGCACATTTACTGCATCGTCTTTTAAGGTTTTGAATAGCTCAGCTGGAATACTGTCACCTCCACTAGCTTTGTTGATGCTCAGACTTCTTAAGGCCCATTTGACTTCAAATTCCCGGATGTCTGGCTCAAGGTCAGTGACCACCCCATCGTGGTTATCAGGGACATAAAGCTCTTTCTTGTATAGTTCTTCTGTGTAACCTTGCCACCTCTTCTAATTCTCTTCTGCCTCAGTTAGGTCCCTGCCATTTTGGTTCTTTCTCATGCCCATCTTTGCGTGAAACTTTCCCTACATATCTCCAATTTTCTTGGAGAGATCTCTGGTCCTCCCTATTCTATTGTTTTCTTCTAGTTCTTTGCACTGTTAATTTAAGAAGGCCTTCTTATCTCTTCTAGCTATTCTCTGGAATTTTGCATTCAATTGGGTGTATCTTTCTCTTTCTCCCTTGCCTTTCACTTCCCTTCTTTCCTCAGCTATTTGTAAAGCTTCCTCAGTCAGCCATTTTGCTTTCTTGCATTTCTTTTTCTTTGGGATGGTTTTAGTTGCAACCTCTTGCACAATGTTGTGAAGCGCCGACCATAGATCTTCAGGCACTCTGTCTATCAGATCTAATTCCTTAAATCTATTTGTCACCTCCACTGTATATTCATCAGGGATATGATTTCGGTCATACCTGAGTGGCCTAGTGCTTTTCCCTACTTTCTTCAATTTCAGCCTAAATTTTGCAACCAGAAGCTCATGATGTGAGCCACAGTCAGCTCCTGGTATAGTTTTTACTGACTGTATAGAGCTTCTCCATCTTTGGCTGCAGAGCACATAGTCAATCTCATTTTTGTGTTGACTGTCTGGTGATGTCCATGTGTAGCATCCTCTTTTGGGTTGTTGGAAAAGAGTGTTTGCTATGACCATCATATTATCTTGACAAAATTCTACCAGCCTGCGCCCTGCTTCATTTTGTACTCCAAGGCCAAACTTGCCTGTTATTCCAGTTATCTTTTGGCTTCCTACTTTAGCATTCCAATCCCCCATGATGATAAGGACATCATTTTTGGGTGTTAAGTCTAGAAGGTGTTGTAGGCCTTCATAGAACTGGTCAACTTCAGCCTCTTCAGCACCAGCAGTTGGGGCATAGACTTGGACTATTGTGATGTTGAATGGTTTGCCTTGGATTTGAACCGAAATCATTCTGTCATTTTGGAGATTGTACCCCAGTACTGCTTTTCCTATTCTTTTATTGATTATGAAGGCTACTCCATTTCTTCTGAGGGATTCTTCCCCGCAGTAGTATAGCTGGTTCCAGCTTGCCTTGATTCATGGATCTTACATTCCAGGTTCCTATGGAGTATAGATCTTTGCAGCATCAGACTTTCCTTTCACCACCAGATACATCTTCAACTGAGTCTCCTTTCGGTTTTGACCCAGTCACTTCATTCTTTCTGGCGCTACCGCACCATTGCACTCATTTCACATGCTAGCAAAGTGATGCTCAAAATCCTACAAGCTAGGCTCCAGCAGTATGTGGACCAAGAACTACCAGAAGTACAGGCAGGATTTCAAAGAGGGAGAGGAACTAGAGATCAAATTGCCAACATACGCTGGATCATGGAGAAAGCTAGGGAGTTCCAGAAAAACATCTACTTCTGCTTCATTGACTATGCTAAAGCCTTTGATTGTATGGATCACAACAAATTGTTGCAAGTTCTTAAAGAGATGGGAGTCCCAGAACATCTTATTTGTCTCTTGAGAAACCTATATCCAGGTCAAGAAGCAACAGTGAGAAGTGGACACGGAACCACTGATTGGTTCAAAATTGAGAAAGGAGTTCGGCAAGGCTGTATACTGTCGCCCTGCCTATTTAACTTATATGCAGAGCACATCATGAGAAAAGCAGGGCTAGATGAATCACCAGTTGGAATTAAGATTGCTGGGAGGAATATCAACAACCTCAGATATGCAGATGATACCACTGTCATGGCAGAAAGTGAAGAGGAACTAAAGAGCCTCTTGATGTGGGTGAAGGAGGAGAGCGCAAAATTGGCTTGAAACTCAACATTAAGAAAACTAAGATCATGGCACCCAGTTTTCTCACTTCCTGGCAAATAGATGGGGAAGAAATGGTGGTAGTGACAGATTTTATTTTCCTGGGCTCCAGGATCACCGCAGACAGGGACTGCAGTCAAGAAATTAAAAGTCGCTTGCTGCTGGGGAGGAAAGCTATGGCAAATCTAGACAGCATACTAAAAAGCAGAGACATCACCCTGCCAACAAAAGTGCATATAGTCAAGGCTATGGTTTTCCCAGTTGCAATGTATGGCTGTGAAAGCTGGACCATAAGGAAGGCTGAGCGCAAAAGGATTGAGGCCTTTGAGTTGTTATGCTGGAGGAGACTCCTGCGAGTCCCTTGGACTGCAAGGCGATCAAGCTGGTCAGTCCTAGAGGAGATCAATCCTGACTGCTCTTTAGAAGGCCAGATCCTGAAGATGAAACTCAAATACTTTGGCCACCTAATGAGAAGGAAGGACTCCCTGGAGAAAAGTCTAATGCTGGGAACAATAGATGGCAAAAGAAGAAGGGGACGGCAGAGGATGAGGTGGCCGGATGGAGTCACTGAGGCAGTTGGTGTGAGCTTGAGTGGACTCCGGGGGATGGTGGAGGACAGGAAGGCCTGGAGGAATGTTGTCCATGGGGTTGCGATGGGCCGGACACAACTTCGCGACTAACAACAACAACAAGACAAAGCTTGCTAGAGCATTTCTGAAGGACCTTTTCTGCATCCTCGTGAGGTGCAACCCGTCCTTTGCCGGACTGTGAAAGAGACACTGAAGACCAGGGCGGGGGCTAGCTGTGCATTCCCTGCACATTCCCCACCTCTTCCTCTGCTGAGGTGGTCTGGGACGGGAGAGACAGCTCAATAGAAGCTAGCCATGAGCCATGCAGTACCAAGTCTGCCCTCTGGGCAAGGCTACAAAGACTGGGGCTTTTCTTTTTTCTGCTGGTAAGAGAAATGTTGAGGTGTAATTGTGCTGAATTTTTTTTCACAGCCAATCTGTGCTGGTGTGTACGGGTTTTTTGGGGGGGAGGTCATTGTGTTTCATTATTTTTCATTATATTACTGTACAAGGGGTGTTCAAAAAGTTTCCACACTTATTGGTGCAATTCATAAGTTTCGCAGCCTTCACTACCACAACATGACAACTCTTTTACTAAACTGCGAGGGCAGCCAGCTTGCCTGACACATTAGTCATAGGAGACTCTCAGACACAACCAAGTACTACTCCTCCCACCCTCACTGTTTCCAATGAAAATATAAAAGTGCCGAAACTTTTTGAAAACCTTCATATTAACTTTGTTTGATTTTGTATTGCACTGCTGTCAATATTGTATTTGAAGTTGTATTTGCTATGAGTATAGTTTTGAATGTATATTGATTTTGTATTTGGCTATTGTAAATTTTTGATCAAGTATTCTTGATAAGACTGGCCTCTCCCACCGCCCCCTGCCCCGCTGACTGACCCGCCACTGCAGACGAAGACGCAGACCCCACTGACACTGCTAACACCGCTGACAGGCTGCCATGAGGCCAGGCACACTGCTGCTGCAGCTGCTTCCACCATCTTGCCACCAGCAAGGCATCTGCTGGCCCCATCCTCCTTCCTCCCTCAGTGTGGGTGGCAGCTGTGCTGGGGGGTGGGGGCTGATTGTGGGGGAGTGTCCTGGCATTTATCTCACTGGCTGTGGCCAGACCTGGAACAGGACTGCCCTCTACCACCACCCCCCACCCCACTGACTGACCTGCCACAACAGAAAATGACAGACTCCACTGACACTGTTGCCATTGCTGACAGGCCACTACAGGGCTGAGGGCACTGCTGGCATGGGTGGCAGCTGCGTCAGGGGGCAGGGGCCAATTGTGGGGGAGGGGCTGAGCATTGATCTCCTCCCTTCAGACTGGCAGCCGAAGGGCGATGGCCAAATGGCATAGAGTCATTTGGAGCTGTTTGGTGAGGCTGGGCTGGGCCAGGGTGTTTTTGTTGTTGGGTGGGTTGGAGGGCTTTTAATTTCTAATATTTGATTATATATAATGACTGAGCTGATATTTTTATTGTTGGTTTTTAATTTGTCATAGGTTTGCTTGGGGAGCAAGTGGGCACCACCACTGGGGTAGTAATGGGTAGGGAAAGATATGGCCCATGTCATTTAACATGTCATCATAGAAGAAATGGGGACAGATGTCTGGTATCTGTTCCCTCTTCTGGTTATTCCCCCAACCAGAGGGTTCCAGGTAGATTTATCAACCGATCCTCAGGCCTGACAGTGCTGTTGTTGAATGCCAGGTCTGTACACAATAAAGCATCCCTCATCCATGATTTAATTGTGGATGAGGGGGCCAACCTGGCATGCATTATGGATACCTGGGTGGGAGAAGGGGGGGGCATTGCCCTCACTCAACTGTGCTTGCCCAGGTACTTGCTCCAGCACCAGCCATGCCCTGGGGGGAGGGGAGGGGGGCCGCCCTAGTTTGTCAGGCATCAATTTCCTTCACTGGGCTTCCTGTTCTCTTGAGACCAGACCTGGCATTGGGCGATCAAGACAGATTAGAGATTCTGCTGGTGTACTGTGCACCCTTCTGCCCATCAGACTCCCTGCATGAGCTGACGGAGATCGTCTTGGACCTGGTGTTGAGGACCCCCAGGATGTTGGTCCTGGGGGACTTCAATCTCCATGCCGAGACTGTTCTGACCAGGGCAGCTGAGGACTTTATGGCTTCCATGACAGCCATGGGGTTGTCTCAACATGTTGTTGGCCCAACCCATGAGTGAGGTCACACTCTGCACCTGGTTTTCATGACAGGGCAGGAAGATGGTGATCTGGAAGTAAGAAACTTGCATTTAACTCCTTTGTCATGGTCAGATCACTTCCTCGTGAGCTTGGGGCTGACCTTAACCTCTGTAAGGGTGTGTACCCCATTAAGATGGTCTGCCCCCAGAGCCATATGGATCCTGATGAATTCCTGAGGGCCCTGGGGGACTTACTGGTTGATAAAGCTGGCACTTCTGTTGATGTTCTGGTTGATTTGTGGAATGGGGAAATGACCAGGGCAATTGACACAATCACTCCTAAGTGTTCTCTCCCGCCAGGCAGAGCCTGCTCATCACCATGGTACACACCTGAGTTACGGGCGATGAAGCTGGGAGATGACTGGAATGCAGGTGGAGGCAATCATGGAAAGAATCTGATCAAACACTCTTATGCACTCATTATTGAGCCTATGCTGTGGTGGTGAGGGTGGCGAAGAAGCAATTCTTCGCTGCTTTCATTGCCTCCTCACAGTGCCATCCAGTGGAGGTTTTTTGAGTGGTGCAATACATCCTGGCCCTAAAAGAGACCCAATGGCACTATCAATAGCCCATTGTGAGAACTTTGCCCAGCACTTTCAGGAGAAAATCACTCAGTTTCATCATGAGCTGGATTCCACAGTTGATAGGATTCCATTACAGGAAGTGTCCAGAGCCCCACCTGGTCCATCATTGCTGGATGAGTTTGAGTTGTTGCGGCCTGATGCTGTGGACAAGGTGCTTGGACTGGTATGTCCTTCCACCTGGTTACTTGACCCTTGCCCTTTGTGGCTACTTACTAAAGCCAAACACAGGATTGGTACCTGGGTCCAGGAGGTTATCAACACCTCACTGAGGGAGGGCCAGATCTCTGCCCCTTTGAAGGAGGCAGGGATCAGACCCATCCTGAAGAAGGTGTCCCTGGACCCAGAGGTGGCCACCAATTATAGACCGGTGGCCAACATCCCCATTCTAGGGCAAGGTGCTGGAGCGGGTGGTGGCGGGACAACTCCAGGCACTCTTGGGTAAAACTGATTATCTGGACCCATTTCAGTCTGGTTTTAGACCCGGTTATGGTACTGAATCTGCCTTGGTCGCCCTGTATGATGATCTGTGCAGGGAGAGGGACAGGGGGAGTACATCACTGTTGGATCTCCTGGACCTCTCAGCCGCTTTCACTACCATCGATAATGGTATCCTTCTGGATAGGCTGGCAGGGTTAGGGGTAGGAGGCTCTGCTTGGCAGTGGTCCTATTCCTATCTGGCTGGCCAATTCCAGAAGGTGATGCTGGGGGACTAGGGCTCTGTGCCATGGCAACTTTGCCATGGAGTACCTGCAGGGTTCCATTTTGTCTCCCTTGATATTCAACATCTACATGAAACCACTGGGAGAGGTCATCAGGAGGTTTGGGCTGTGGAGTCACCAGTATGCTGATGACATCCAGCTCTACCACTCTTTTACAACCAACCCAGGTAAGGCAATAGCTGTCCTGAACCGGTGCCTGGCCAAGATAATGGACTGGATGAGGGCCAATAAACTGAAACTCAATCCAGATAAGATTGAGGTCTTTCTGGTAGGTGGTTCAGGTTTTCAGGTAAGTGATTTTGGCCCTGTCCTGGAGGGGGTTGTACTCCCTCTAAAGGACAAGGTACTCAGCTTAGGAGTCTTCCTTGACCCAGAGCTGTCACTGGAAGCCCAGTTGATGGCAGTGGCAATGAGCACCTTTCTTCAGCTTTGACTGATCCATCAGCGGCATCCTTACCTGGATGATCACGGCCTAGCAACAGTGACACATGCTCTGGTAACCTCCTGGTTGGACTATTTATTTTTTTTAAATAAGTTTTATTTGGATTATAATCCTAAAAAACAAGAAAAATACAAACAACATCCATCATCAAAAACATCGAGCCCACTGGGTAAGCCCCCACACCCTTCTTTTTCCATTTATGATAACTTAAAACATATTTAAATCTATGCCAAGTCCCGTTTCTCTAGCCAATAATAAAAAGAGTCCCAAGTTTGATAGAAGTCAGTATCTTCTTTCTCCTTCAATGATAAAGTCGATCTATCCATTTCTGCACAGTCCAGGATCTTTTTTAGAATCAATTCATCAGTGGGTAGTTCCTCACTTTTCCAGTGCTGAGTGAATACAATCCTCGCCACAGTGATTACACGTAAAATCAATACATTTCTTGTTTACTAATGTCCTCCGGTATGATGTCTAATAAAAAAACTTCAGGTTTAAAAGGTAAGGATTTTTGTAACATTTCCTCGAGCCATTTATGTATTTTAATCCAATACTTTTTCACATTATCGCAAGTCCACCACATATGATAAAAAGTACCCAATTTATGTTTACATTTCCAACATCCATTTGACATAGAAACATAGAAACATAGAAACAGAGCGAGTCAGAAGGGGCCTCCTGGGCCATATTTGGAAACATCTTAGCTAACCTATTTGGTGACAGATACCATCTATAAAACATTTTATACAAGTTTTCTTTATACAAAATTGCTAATGTTACATTAATATTTCTCTCCCACAGCTTTTGCCACTTTTCTAATTCAATATTATATCCAAAATTTTGTGCCCATGTTATCATAGTTTCCATAACCTGTTCATCTTCCATTTTCCTATCAAGTAAGAAGTCATATAATCTTTTAATCATTTTCTCATCTGATTTAAGCATCACTTGACCAAACGCTGTTAAGTCCTTATAAAAATCCCATGCATTACAATCTTTAGCATATCTCAATTGTATCTGCACCTTATGCCACCAAGAGATTTTTTTAATTTAATCCTTGGTTTCTTCTTTCTCCATATAAATCTTGGAATTTGAATTTAAACCATCAAAAATTTTTCTATCAATTTTTATGGGAATCATTTGAAATAAAAACAAATATATTCATTTTAACAAGGGCTATTCTTCCCATCAAAGATAGTTTCAAATAAGCCCATTTTTCAGGTCACTCTTAATTTCCTTCAATAGTTTATCATAATTGTCTTCTTTCAGAGTAGTACACTTAGCTGTAAGATAAATTCCCAAATATTTAACCTTTTTGACAATCCGTAAATCAACTTGTTCCTGCAGGGTTTTTCTCTGGTCTTGTGTAAAATTTTTTACTAACAGTTTCGTCTTTTCTCTATTTGTCTTCATCCCTGTAACTTCACCATATTCTTCAATCCTTTGTAGGAGTTTAGGCATTGTTGGAAAGGGTTCCTCTGTTATGAAAACCAGGTCATCTGCAAATGCTTGCGATCTGTAGCTTTCATCTCTAATTCTGGTACCATTAATGTTCACATGATCCCTGATATTTCTATTCAACACTTCTAAAATCAACATAAACAACAGAGGTGATAGCGGGCATGCTTGTCTTGTACCCTTTTGTATCTCTATAATCTTTGTAAATTCTCCATTAATTATAATCCTAGCTGACTGCTTTTGATAAATGCTTGATATCGCATTAATAAACTTTTCACCAAACTCCATTTGAGCCATCTGTTGCTTCATAAATTGTCAGTTGACATTATCAAAGGCTTTCTGAGCATCCATAAATAATAAAACCATTGGTTTTTCCATATGTATCTCATAATACTCTAGGATATCCAAGATAGTTCTCAAATTATTCCTCCTTTGTCTTTTAGGTAAAAAACCATTTTGGTCTGAATGAATAAAGTCTATTAAAAACTTCTTTAATCTTTCTGCCATTATGGAGACAAAAATTTTGTAATCCACATTTAATAATGATATAGGTCTATAATTTTGAATCTGCATTAAGTCCATATCTTCTTTCAGAATTAATGTAATATTTGCCTCTGTCCAAGTATTTGGTATTTTAGCATTTAACAGTGCTGCATTACATATATCTTTAAGAAGCATAGCAAAGACTCCTTCAGAGGATTTATAAAACTCTGCTGACAGCCCATCTGGGCCAGGAGTTTTATCATTCCTTGCTTCTATTACTTCTATAGTTGTTACTTCTTGATTCAATACTTCTTGATATTTCTCCAGTAGTTTTGGTAAATCTCCCTTTTGGAGGTATTCTTTTACTTTCTTAGTTGAGATCTCATCATTCTGATATAGCTTTGTAAAAAAATCTTCCGCTATTTTCTTAATTTGCATACTTTGAACTTGTAGTAGTCCTTCTCCATCCTTCAATTTAGAAATCAGTCTCTTCTCTCTCTCTTTCTTTACTTTATAGGCTAACCATCTCCCTGGTTTATTAGCATTTTCAAAGAAGTTCTGTTTGGCCAATTTCATTTGCTTAGTAAGTTCATTTGTGTCCAAGAGATTCAATTTATGCTTTAAAATATTCATTTGGACCTTAAGGATTTTTTTGGATGGATTGTCCTGCAGTTCTTGTTCTCATTTCGTCTCATTTCGTCAATTCCTCTACTATTTTTGCTTGTTCTTGCTTTTTCTTTTTGTTTATTTTTGCTGAATCAATCCCCTGACATAGGCTTTAGCTGTAACCAAGACATTTTGTAGAGAGGTTTCTTCAGTTTTATTTATTTGAAAGAATACTTGCATTTCCTTATTTATCTCTTCTATA
Source organism: Varanus salvator macromaculatus (assembly GCA_023646645.1). Taxonomy (NCBI): domain Eukaryota; kingdom Metazoa; phylum Chordata; class Lepidosauria; order Squamata; family Varanidae; genus Varanus; species Varanus salvator. Next base: position 12,972,820 of record JAIXND010000754.1, on the reverse strand, counting down.
AGTTTTTTATCCTTTAATAATGCTTTATTTAAGCTCCATCTGGGCATCGTTGCTGTTCCTTTCAGTGATATAGCTACAGGGTTGTGATTTGCCCAAACATTTGCCTCTATTTCAGCTTCTACCAAGTCTGGTACTAAGTCTGGAGTTATCCAAACTATATCAATTCTAGACCACAACCTATGTCTCTTTGAGTCAAAAGAATATTTAGCAGAGGTTGGATTTTTATGCCGCCAAGCATCTATCAATCTGAGTTCTTCAATCATGTTAGAACAAGACTTTGGGAGTATCCTCCTGCCCTTTTTTCCCCTTAATCTCACTCTTATGGTCCATTTTCTTGTCCGCAATTGCATTGAAATCTCCCATTACACACATAGTCTGGTAGTCCACTTGTAAGAGTAGAGTATGTAATTTTTGATAAAACATTTCCTAATGGTCGTTTGGGGTGTATATCGCCACTAAAAGCACCTTTTTAAGTTTCATTGTGATTTCAACCATCAGAATCCTACTGTCCTCATCAGCTAGTATATATTTAGGATCTAGTTTTTCCTTAATGTATAATGCTAAACCTCTCTTGAGAAGCAGAAGATACAAACAATTTTCCAGGCTTTGAACATTCCAAAAATTTAGCATGTTGTTTCTTAATATGTTTCTTGTAAGCAAATTATATCTAATTTTCATTTTTGAAGTTGAGTGAGACTCCTTCTCCTCTTAAGAGGATCCATTTAGCCCATTAACATTTAAAGAGAGCAATTCAATTTTTCCTTCCCTTTTAAAGGCCATGTTTAAAGAGTATATACTTATTTACTTATTCTTCGCCTTTACACTTCTACCTTTTTTCTTTTCCTTTGGTTGCAATGTCTGCATTTCTTGTTGTGAGTCAGTATTCTCTATTTCTCCTTCCTCAGAGTGATACATTGTTAATTCCATTGATTTGGCACCTCCCCTCCTTCTTTTCAGGCACCCGGTTCTTCCTTTTCAAGCATACTTCTAAATTTTTCATAGAACTCTTGTGCCTTAAAAATCGAGTCCAATTTGTATCTTGTAGAGTTCCAAGTGAAAAATATTCCTTCTGGCATTAACCACCTGAACATAATCTCTTTCTTAATCAACTTTGTAGTAAGGAATAAGTATTTCTTTCGTCCTTCTCTAATCCTCCATGGTATTTGCTTCAGAACCGTCACCTCATGGCGATCATCCACCTTTAAAGGTTTCTCATGTATGGCCCTCAAAACATTGTCTCTTATAGACCTTAGAGCAAATTTGACATGGACTTCCCTCAGAAGTTTGTTTTTTCTGGCATAGGTTGCGTTGACTCTGTAAATAAAATCAATCCCTGCTCCAATCTCATCATTTTCTATTTCTAACAGCTCTGCCAGCATGTTAATATTTAAATCTCGCAAGTCTTCATTCTTTCCTTCGGGTATATTCTGAAATCTCAAGTAGTTAGATGCCTTCTCCATCTCTAGTATGGCAAGCAAATCGCATGGTGACTTGTTTGTTTGCTTAATTAATTGTGTTTCTTTATCTACTGTTTCCAGTTTTTAATGTGCTTTTTTTTTTTGCTTAATTAATTGTGTTTCTTTATCTACTGTTTCCAGTTTTTAATGTGCTTGCTGTATTTTTTGTGTATTCTGTTCAGTTTTAAGTCGAACGTCCGCCAATTGGATTGATACCTCCTTAATAGACTTATCCAATTTATCAAGACGTTCTCTTTGTTCAGTTGAGATGCTTTCCTGTCATGTTGACATCACCTCTTGAGATGCTTGCAAATCTGTTAAGGGTGTCTGTATCGCCAGAAGCATCATTTGTAGCTCTTCTTGATATTTTTCAACATCTGCCGCTTTAGGCTGGTAGGTTGGACTCTGAGCAGCTGATGTAGGTGCCAAAGAGGAGGAAGAATGTATTTTTTTCATGATGATAATTTTTTACCAAAAATTACAAGACAACAGAGAAATAGAAAAGAGAAAAAAAAGAAAAAGGAACTTGCTATAAATCCAATAGCCACAGGGTGGCAGCAAAGGGCTATTTTGTCTTTTTAAATGACATCACAAAAGAAATGCAAGTTTGTTTTTCTTGGCATAAGAATTATTTTGAAGACGGACTGTAACAACAAAGAAACAGGATCCAAAAAAAAAAAAGGCCACTCAGCAAGTAAGCTTGTTCTTCTATCACTTATTCCACAGTAATTATTTATTTCTGATTCTTCACCCTTGGGGAGATTAGAAAAAAAAGGTCTTTCTCTCCAGCCTCAAACTTTCCAAAAAAGCCTCAGTTCCTCTCCCCAGATCAGTCGCTAAAACTCCATGGGGGGAGGGAAAATTCCTCCTTTCATCAAAGGGGCTTTCCTTTCTTCTTTATGCCAATTAGTAACAGCTGCAGTTCTTTCACGGGTAGTAATGAAGAAAGAAAAAGAAAAATGCTCACCCAGCAGGTCCGATGACCTTCTAGCTAATTGTTCTATGCTATTATCTGGTTGTCTATGGCTGTTGTGAGGGTGTTGTAAAAACGCACTCACGCTTAGAGGTGCTTTAGCCGCAATAAATTCTTTAAACGAGAGCTGAGGTGCTAAATTGGTTTATTGCTCATTATCTACAAGATTTACGGTTAAACAACTATTCTAACGGTAAGGCATGTATGCGAAGGAACGATGTTCCCCTGACAATGACCTTATCCCTCCCGCTCTTCCTGTTTCTTTCTTCTCCGTTCCTCGTGAAGCTGATAAGAGCGCATCATTCGTCGTTGGTTAGCGTCAATCAAGTCAATGCCCCCGAGCTGCCCGTCCCCTTCCGGTCCGCTGCTCTCCTCCTCCTCCACTGGCAAAGTATTTTGCCCCCCCCCCCCCACTTTCTCCTTCACAGTCTGTACGGTTTAAAGGGCCAGTCTACTGTGAAGCAGTCTGTGAACACTCACAGCTCTCAGGGGTCAGCTGATTCGCTTCTCCTTCTGGAAGTGTCTGCTCTTTCCTGATCCTAGTAATCACGGTTACCTCCTCCTTGTGAGGAGGAGCTACTGTCGTGCTCTCTTGCACGACAATGGCTTGTAGGGAGCTGATCTCTCCCCTGTGCTGTTTGAGAAAAGCCCAAATTTCTCCCAGTAAATATGGAGCCGCTGCCCCACACCAACCAGAAGAATGCTCAGACAATCTAATCTTTGCCCTGACAAGGCTTGGATGAGCCTCCCACGGCTCACTGCCGAACAGATACTGGTGTGACAACGGGAGCCCCCGCTCTTCACAGCCATCTTGCCACAACGCCCCCGGTTGGACTATTGTAGCACGCTCTACGTGGGGCTGCCCTTGAAGATGGTCCAGATACTTCAACTGGTTCAAAATAGAACTGCCAGATTGCTGTCGGGGGCCAGTCATTATTCTCCTATAACACCAGTCTTCTATCAGCTTCACTGACTTTCTATTGAAGTCCGGGCCCAATTTAAGGTGCTGGTTTTGACCTATAAAGCCCTAAATGGCTTGGGACCAGGATTTTTCATTCCCACCCCTTAAGATCTGCAGCAGAGGCCCTGCTCCGGGAACCCTCCTTGAAGGAAGTTAGGAGGGAGAACACCTGAAGAGGGCTTTCTCTGCAGTGGCGTCCTGGCTATGGAATGCACTCCCCAGCATGTTATATGCTTTTTGGTGCCAGGTCAAGACCTTTTTATTTACCCAGTATTTTAAAGTTTAAATATTTTAATTATGTTTTTATTGTAGTCATGGGTGATGATGATGATGATGATGATGATGATGATGATATATTTATTGGATGATTGTTGTAAGCCCTCCAGAAATGTTCAGTAACTGGATGGGTTAGAAATACCCAAATAAATCAATAAATAAGAAGCAACAGCGTATTTCACACTAGCCTTGTTTATATTAAATATTGCTCTCTGAAAATTTCAGTTGTATTTGATTACACTTAATTTCAATATTTTCTTTTATTAGCATTTTCACTGCTGGTTATTTTAGAGAATTTTCATTTTTGGGGTATTATATTTAAAAACAAAATTATGTATTATGTATATAATGCTTTTTATTTCTTTTTGTGTATATAACACTTTTTATTTATTATGTATATAATGCTTTTTATTTCTGCCTCAGTGGTCCTTGAAATAATTTTCCTATTTTATTTTGCTGGTACCCAACTGTATAAAGGTTGAAAACAACTGCTGTAATATGTTTGCATCCATCCTTTATCCATCACATTTAATTCTAAAATCCTATTTACCAGAACATGATCTGTCAGTTTATCACACCAATATTCAGTTAATAAACTCTACTAAAGAAATCTGTAGGCACAATCTATTCTAGAACTGAGGAGCAGAAAGTAAATCTTTTTTATTATTTTCATTTAGTACTCTCTGCACATCTTACAATCCATTTTCATTTACCACTTTATTCAATAATATAATATTATGCTTTTTGCCCTTTGTATAAGATTTTGCTTGTCCCTTCTTTAAAAACCATTTTAAGGAAATACATTTGATTTCCATGTCGTGCATAAATATTAATTTACAGTATTCTCTTATTTTACCCTGTAAAATAAAGTTATCTTCCACTTTCATCTTTCTTTATTTTATTTACCTTAAACTCCACTTTCTTAGAGATGATAATTGCTATTCCCCATGATTTTGAACTGCCATGGGATTTTTTTCATAGATATTCAACCATGTTACCTTAAGTTCACTTACCCATTCTTTTTTCTGATGGGTCTTCTGTAAAAATACATCATCTGCTTTTTCTTTATCATCACTTCAATTCATTTCCTTTTTTTTTTAAATAATTTTTTTATTAAAATTTTTAAACTAACACTAAAAACTTCAAACATCACATACATCGATTTACTGGGTCAACCTCCGACTACATATTTTTTAACATTCTAAAGTCAGAATCAAATCGATTTATAATAATTTAAAAACATCTCTAAGTTTACACAAAGTCCCGTTTCTCCAGCCAATTATAGAAAGAATCCCAAGTTCGATAGAAGTCAGTATCCTCTTTCTCCTTCAATGATAAAGTCAATCTATCCATTTCTGCGCAGTCCAAGATCTTTCTTACAATCAATCCATCGGTGGGCAGTTCCTCACTTTTCCAATATTGAGCAAATGCAATCCTCGCCACTGTAATTAGGTGCAGCATCAGATACATTTCCTGTCTGTTAACGTCTTCGGGTATGATGCCTAACAAGAAAACTTCGTGTTTAAAAGAAAAGGGCTTTTGTAATATTTCCTCCATCCATCTATGTATTTTAATCCAGTACTTTTTTGTGTTATCACAAGTCCACCACATATGATAAAAAGTACCCACTTTATGTTTACATTTCTAACATCTATTTGACATATTTGGAAACATCTTAGCTAGTTGACTTGGTGACAAATACCATCTATAGAACATTTTATATAAATTTTCTTTATACAAAGTTGCTAATGTTACCTTAATGTTTCTTTCCCATAGTTTTCTAGTTCAACATTAAATCCAAAGTGCCCATGTTATCATAGTTTTTTGTGCCCATGTTATCATAGTTTCCTTAACCTGTTTCCCTTCCATTTTCCTGTCAAGTAAAAAATCATATAGTCTTTTAATCATTTTCTCATCTGTTTTAAGCATCACTTGATCAAACTCTGTTAGGTCTTTGTAGAACCTGCATGCTTTACAGTCTTTAGCATATCTCGATTGCATCTGCACCTTATACCACCAGGAAATATTAAGTCCCTGTTCTTGTATTTCTTGCTCCAGTTTCAGGCCACCGTCCTTATTGCTGCAGGGCCGGAGGGAAGCTTCCTCCCTCCCTCAAAGGGACTTTCCTTTCTTTGTTCTTGTTCTGATTAGCAACAAATACAGCTTTTCTAAGAAGGGAAAGCAATGCTCACCCAAAAATAATCACAATAGAGAGAAAAACGCCACACAGTATGAAAGTTTCTTGGCAGATATCCAAATATGCTTGGCAGCAATCCAGTATAGAGAAAGATCAGTCTATCATTCAATTTATCATTCAATTTCACAGTAAATTATTTATCTTTAATTATTCGCCCTTGGAGAGATTTTTTTTAAAAAAACTTTTTCTTTACTTACAAACAGCTGCATCCCTCTCCTTCATCTCAGTTGCCGCTTGCAGTTCCGTGGGGGGGGGGACTCCCCTCCATCCAAAGGGTTTTTCCTTTCAGACTGTTCACCCTTTCTTCCACGTCGTTAATGAAAAGATTAAACAGGATCGGCCCCAGGACAGAGCCCTGGGGGACCCCGCTTGTCACTGGCTGCCATCCCGACGATTCCCCGCTAATGGTTACCTTCTGCTTTCGGTCAGTCAACCATGCCCTAATCCACCGGACAGTGCTTTGGTGTATCCCAAAACTCCTCAGTTTCTCCACCAGGATATCATGGGGCACTTTGTCAAAGGCCTTGCTGAAATCCAGGTATACCACATCCACTGCATCCCCTCCATCTAGCCATCTTGAAACCTTGTCATAGAATTCCACAAGGTTTGTCTGGCAGGACCTGTTTCTGCGGAAGCCATGTTGTGTGGCTGTCAGCCTCCCTTCCCTATCTAGCATCACTAGATCTCTCTCTATTATGAGCCTTTCCATTGTTTTTCCTACAATGGATGTAAGGCTAACCGGTCTATATTCCCCATGTCCTTCCTACTACCCTTTTTGAAAATTGGAACCACCGATGCCACCCTCCAGTCCTCTGGAACTTCACCTGTTCTCCACGAGGCCTCAAAAATGGAGGCCAGCGGGCGTGAGAGAACCCCTGCCAACTCTCTAAGTACTCTCGGGTGTAACCCGTCAGGGCCTGGCGCCTTTGTAATGTCCAATGCCCTGAGGAGCCCCTCGACTTCAAGGGGGGTGACTCTAATCTCTGCCCCTAAGTCCCCAGCCTCATCCAATCTCCTATACGGATATCCCCCGTCCTGCTTTGGGGAGAACACAGAGGCAAAATAGTCATTTAGCATCTGTGCCTGTTCCCTCATGTCAGTCACTGGATCACCTTCCTTATTTAGTGGTCCCACCACTTGTCTCCCCTTCCTTTTCCTATTTACATGCTGGAAGAAGCCCTTTTTGTTGCTCTTGATATTCTTGGCAAGTCTCAGCTCATAATCAGCCTTAGCCTTGCGAAGAATCCTTCTGCAACGGGCCTCCTCCTCCCGGTATACCCTTTTGTCTATTTCCCCCAGTACCCATTTCCTATGGAGGCTCCGCTTTCGTCTAATCCCCCTAACCACCTCCTTTCGCATCCATGGCGGCACTCTCCTCCGCCTCCCCACCTTACTGACTAGAGGTATTGTCAGGGCTTGCGCCTGCAAAACCTCCCTTTTGAGTGCCATCCACCCCTCCTCAACTCGCTTACCTTCCAGTAACATATCCCAGGAGACTTTCCCCAGCCTGGCCTTCAGTTGGCCAAAGTTGGCCCTCTTGAAGTCCCAGCTTCTAGTGCTCGCCCTGCTGCACGGCCCCAGTCCTCTGATCTCAAAGCAAAGGATGGAATGATCACTCGCATCCAGAGCTCCCCTAATCTGTACTTCATCTATCAGCTCCTCCCTATTGGTCAAGACCAAGTCCAGGATGTTTCCCCCCCTCGTCACCTCTCGGACCTTCTGTGTGAAAAACCCACCCTCTAGAGCTTCTAGGAAGCGACGTGACCTGGCTGTCACCGCCGAGTGAGTCTCCCAAGTAATATCCGGGAGATTGAAATCCCCCATAATACCTACCTACTTAATACCTACCTAATTACCTAATATTTCTACCTTATTATCTCTCTATTCTCTATATATTATTATATACTACCTTCTCATAATGAGATAAAGAACAATAGAAGAAAGAGGTAGATATATATATGTATAAATCCATATGCATATAGGGAAAAATATTGGCAAGCTCATGAAAGTAGTTATTATTTTGTTAAACATATTCCTTCTCAACTCTTCCATCTCTATCCTTTAACACAGCTCACTTCTGCCCTTTCTTTTTGACCACCTGTTCTTCTACCCTTTTTGGTACTTCTTCTTCCATTGAGCTAATTCCTTGGATTGGAAACATCCCCCAGTCGCTCCAGCATCTTCTTTACTTCTTTGGTCTTCTTCTGATGTTTTTGATGTCACCTCTTTCACTGAGTGAATACTTTGGGTCAGTGAACATCCATCCACAGCTCCAATATTTTCTTCAATGCTTCCTTGATCATCTCCTTCTGGTGCTGTTTTCTAACCTCTGTCTTCAATTTTTGCTAATTCTTGTCTCCATGATCTTCATCAATTAAGCCCCATTCATAAAGCAAATTTAAGCCTTGAGTCAAAGAGTCAATTCTGTTATATTTTCCATTATTAAAAACTCACAGGTATACTGGGTAGCTCCAGCCATATCTAATATAATTCTTTTGTAGCATTATCTTGATTATATTCAAGGAATGTCTAAACAATATCACCTGGTATCAAAGATCTTGATACACTTGAACAGGAGGCTCTTTGAATTTCAGTTGTCCCATCTTTTCTCTCAATGTTCTTATAAGCAACTCTTTCTTACAATAATTAGGAAACTTGATCAGCACATCTTTGGGGAACATCCTAGATGCACACTTAGGACCAGCTCTATGTGTTCTTTCTATGTCTTCATGTTCCCATTTTTCCTCTGGTAGCATTTCTTTAAGCCACTCCAGCACATCACTTCTAAAATGTCTCTTCTGTGTATGCTTATTCTGAATTTCTGTGTATGCATATATTGACTCTGTGATTTTGGTCCTGCAATGAAATCATCCATTTTACCAGTCCTGTTATTCTTTTGGATTGGTGATGTCTCTCAATTTTATTAGCTTTGGTCAATATTTCTGTCTGTTGAGTTTTAACTGTCAAAGATATAATTTGATCTTTCAAAGTCTTTAACGTTTTTTGTTTTCAACGTTTACCTGTGTTACAATCAGATTCATCATCTCTTGTGTTGACTGCTGTTTCTCTTGTAGTATTTTACTTTTGATCTTTCCAGTCTTGGTTTCAAGACTTTTCAAATGTTGATTGACCTTTTCAGACTCCTCTCTTAACTCTTTAATGCCTGTGTCAAGCATTTTTCTAAGGCCTTTTATTTCTGATTTCATATCTGTTTTTCCTTAGAATCCTGATGTTCTTTCCTCCAATTTTTTCCTCCTCCAAACTAGAGACAATTCTAGTTTAAAGACAGATCTGATGGCTTTCTGGGTTCCCTGCTCTGGTTTCTGTGTGACATTCACTTATTTGTCCACTAGAGAAAACTCTAACCCTAGTCTTCTCTTCCAATTCATCACGTTTTTTCCCCCTTTCCTCCTCTCCTCCCCCTATTTTAATCTATAAAACTTCTGTAACTTGTAAGTTGTTAAATGTTCATCTTTACAATCTTATCTTTAGTATTCAGTTCAAATTAAGCAAAGCTATTGCAGGATTTTTTTTTTAGTCTTTAAAACAAACTTTCAGAGCCCTTTTTGAGACCTTTCCCATGCTGTGATGAATCCACTCTGACAGAAAAGGCTGAGTTTACTTACAATGTAATTTACTCCACTTCATTATCTTTAATTCTACTTAAAGTTGGAATGTTCCCCATTGACTTACCTGGAAATTGGGCTGTTTACACAGGGTTAGGCTTGTAAATTTTTTTTGAGGCAAGGGAGAAGCAAGATTAAGATGGGAGCAAGACAGACCATACTGGAAGTCCCTCCCCTGAACACATGTCTATGGAAAAAATGAGTTTCCCGGACTTATGCTAATTGTGGGAAGGGTGCTTGATTGCTTCTTAATGACCTAAACTATTGTTTCTCTTCGTAAATGAGTTATTTTGTCTGTATTTGCTAAGTGAGATAGATATAATTTCCAGGTGTCTCAGAACAATGGATCATCAACCCTGCAGGGTTGTTTTGCCTAATCTCTTTAGGGGAAGAAATGCCTGACCTTTTGTCTGCAAGAATTCCAGCATTCATTCTTATCTCACACCAGCTAGCCCAGGATGCTAGGTCCTATTTCTGCAGTTCAAGCCACTCAGCATGGCCTATGGTCTACAAGCCCATTCTGGCCTGGCTGGGAGTTTATGGTTAAGGTGCTAATATTGATATATACATGCTTTACAGTTCCTTCCTTTGTACATTCAAAGCCACAGACCATTCTTGCAAAATGTTTTTTATTTACCAAAGCGTTTTCCATAAGGAATGAGTATGCACAGAGTGGTTTGTTGAACCCAACCTAATGTATTCATCTTTAGGGCATGGGCATGGGTGGCTGATGTGCAGACAGGAGCTCCAGAACCTGGGCAAGTGGGGTGCAGCACAAGGGTCAGCCAAGAGCATAGTCACAGTCAGAGCCAGGGGTTGAATCATGAGACAGACTCCTTCCAGCTAGTCTGTGGTCAGACAAGCCAAGAGTCAGAAAGCCAAGAAGACAAGCCAGGGGAAACAGGCACCTTGGGGGCTGCAGTAAGGCAGAAGCAGCTGGAGCAAGATCATGGGCAGAGTTCCAGGAGCAAGTCCAAGAGTCAGTGAACCAGGAGCACTTCAGTAAGCCTGGCAGACCTTCATTGCCAAGGCAGTTTCTGAGCAGAAGAGCCAGTTCTTATATAGTTCTACCCCCAGAACTCCCAGGTGGAGCTCATGAGAGCCCTGGCAGCTGCAGTAGATTGGACCAGCTATGCTGGTCCTTGATCATTGGAGGAAACCCTGAAGCTGCCTTTGGTCCTGACATCATGTCATGAGGTCAAGAGCCATTCCCACCTTTTCTGTCTCTGAGAAACTTCCCTGATCCAAGGCTCTTCCCACTATCTGTACATCTTGGTTATTCCCAGAGGCTGTTTGCTCACCTGGAGAGTCTGTCCTTGAGATAAGCATCTCCACTTCTCTCATCTCTGCCAGGGTGCTGACGGGGACTGGGCGTGGTTCTCATATCACCCCAGTTCTCCGTCAGCTTCACTGGCTCCCCATTGAAGTCCGGGCCCAATTCAAGGTGTTGGTTCTTACCTATAAAGCCCTTAACGGCTTGGGTCCCGGTTACCTAAAGGAGCGCCTGCGACCATATACACCCTCCCGCCCCTTACGATCTGCTGCTGATGCTCTCCTCCGGGAACCCTCCGTGAAAGATATAAGGAGGGTGAGTACCCGGAGGAGGGCTTTCTCTGCGGTGGCGCCCCATTTATGGAATGCGCTCCCCAGAGAGGCTCGCCTGGCGCCGTCTTTATTTGCTTTTCGGCGCCAGGCGAAGACCTTTTTATTTAAGCAATATTTTAAATATTAAATTATTTATTGTATTATATTGTGGTTGTTTTAATTCGGACCTGGAGATGGGCCAGTTTTAATGTTTTAGAATTTGGTTTTTTTTGTTTATTGTGAGCCACCCCGAGGCTTGTGGCAAGGGGCGGCCTATAAATTTCTAAATAAATAAATAAATAAATAAAATCTCAACATCTGGAATTGGCCCACATTCCAAGCTGCCCCCAACTCCTCTTTCTCCTCCTCCTCCAAAGTCCAGCCAGGAAGTCTTGAAAATGTGCACTTAGAGCAGCTATATTTCTCACTCCTAACACAGTAAGCCTAACTGTCAAGTACATGGTGGATTGTTTCACAAACAACCTACCCTGTGTAGCTTATTTTCAGAGTGAGTTGCCATGATGTCTCAACTTGCCCAACCAAATCCTGCTCTACACTTTGTTACAAACATGAGAATTAGTACATTGTGCATATCTTTAAAACTGCAGCCTGGGAATCCTTCCATTTTGACCTTGCCTCAGCCATAAACTCACTAGGTCAGTTCTTACTAGATGAGAAACAAGCCTTCTGTCTCTCACAGCCTCTGTCTCCTACTACTACAATGTGAAGACACTGGGGTGTATTGTACTCACACTAAGGCCTGCCAAGAGTGTACATTGTTCTTCCAACATGGCTGAAGTGTTACATGCATTCCAAGAATTACCAATTAATGTAAATAACTACACTGAATGTTGGTACAGTGATATTGTTATTGTAGCTCTTTAATCTATGAGATGTTTCATAATGCTTTGTGGTGTAATGAACTTTCTACTGAAAGGTGTCAAAAACCCTGTTCAAACAAAAAGAATATGAAGTGAAAAGGCAGAGATACTAATGATCTAATTTAAAGTACCTATGCAAAACACATAGAAACATAGAAACAGAGCAAGTCAGAAGGAGCCTCCTGGACGATCTAGTCTGACCCCTGGCTCCAGCAGGCTCTGCTCACAACATGCCCACCATGGCATGCCTAGCCTATCTTCAAATACCCTCACCGATGGGGCCTCAACCATCTCCCATGGAAGCCCATTCCATACCCTCGGGGTCCTAACTGTCAGGAAATGCTTCCTGGCATCTAAATGGAACGTTGGTTCCCTGAGCTTTGCTCCGTTGGAGGACATCCTGCCTTCCTCTGCAGGGGAGAACAGGTCACTACCCATCTCTATGTGACATCCTCTCACATACCTGTATGTCGCCAACAGATCCCCTTTGAGTCTCCTCTTCTCCAGGCTCAAGAGACCCAGTTCCCTCAGTCTCACCGCATATCCCATCCCCTGCAATCCAGCCACCAACCTTGTGGCCCTGTGCTGCACTAACTCTAACCTGGCTATATCCTTCCTGTAATGAGGGGCCCAAAACTGAGCACAATACTCCAGTCATGGACATACCAGAGTTGTATAGAGTGGTAGTAATACCTCTCTTGATCTTGAAGCCACACTTCTGGCTATGCAACCACTTCTGGCTATGCAACCATTCACCTTCTTAACCACCGCATCACACTGAAGACTCATGTTTAGCCTGCAGTCAACCAGCACCCCGAGGTCCCTTTCACAAGTGCTGCTATCCAGCCACTTGTCCCCTAACCTGTACTTATGACAGCCATTCCTATGCCCCAAGTGCAAGACCTTGCACTTATCCACATTGAATGCCATCCTGTTTTTTTTTTTTGCATATTTTTTATTAAGATTTTCAACTAAAAACTAAAAAAAAAAATCATCAATTACATCGGACATACTTGATCAGCCCCCTATAACATATCTTTTTAACATTCTATAATCATATCCAAATCGATTTATAAAAATTTAAAGACATCTTTAAATCTAAGCCAAATCCCATTTCTTCAGCCAATCATAAAAAAGGTCCCAAGTTTGATAGAATTCAGTATCTTCTTTCTCCTTCAGTAATAGAGTCAATCTGTCCATTTCTGCACAGTCCAGAATCTTTTTTAAAATCAGTTCCTCAGTGATTTTCCTCAGTTCCTCACTCTTCCAGTATTGAACAAGCGCAATCCTCGCTGCTGTGATTAAATGTGGCATCAAATACATTTCTTGTTTGCTAATATTTTCCGGTATAATGCCTAACAAGAAAATTTCAGGTTTAAAATCTAAGGTTTTTTGTAGCATTTCCTCAAGCCTTTTATGTATTTTAATCCAATACTTTTTCACATTATCGCAAGTCCACCACATATGGTAAAAAGTACCCACATCATGTTTACATTTCCAACATCTGTTTGACATATTTAGAACATCTTACCTAATCGACTTGGTGACAAATACCATCTATAAAACATTTTATATAAGTTTTCTTTATATGAAGTTGCTAAAGTTACCTTAATATTTCTCTCCCATAGTTTTTGCCACTTTTCTAATTCAATATTATATCCAAAATTTTGTGCCCATGTTGTTATAGTTTCCTTAACCTGTTCCCCTTCCATTTCCCTGTCAAGTAAGAACTCATAAATTCTTTTAATCATTTTCTCATCTGTTTTTAACATCACTTGATCAAAGGCTTTTAGGTCTTTATGAAACCCCCATATTTTTTAATCTTTAGCATATCTTGATTGCATCTGCACCTTATACCACCAAGAGATATTGAGTCCCTGTTCTTGTATTTCTTGATCTAGTTTCAGGCCTCCATCCTTATCCAAAATATCATCATATCTTATGATCCCTTCAAAATTCAATACATCTGAATACACAAAAGCTTCCATAGGTGAAAGCCATCTTGGTAACTTATTATACAATTTTGACTTTAACTTTTCCCACACTGACATTAATGATCTTCTAATAAAGTGACTTAAAAAAGTCCCATGAGACTTAACCTTCTCATACCACATATAAGCATGCCAACTCATTTGCAAATCATGTCCTTCAAGATACAAAATTCTCTTATTTCGCAAGGTTATTCATTCTTTTAGCCAAGTTAAAATAGACGCTTGATAATACAACATCCAATCAGGAAGACCAAAACCCCCGTTCTTTTTGGTTTCCTGAAGCAATTTTAGTTTAATCCTTGCTTTCTTTTTTCTCCAAATAAATCTCGAAATTTGAAAATTTAAATCCTCAAAAAAATTTTTATCAATTTTTACAGGAATCATTTGGAACAAAAACAGAAGTTTTGGTAGTATATTCATTTTAACAAGTGTTATTCTTCCCATTGAAGACAATTGTATATTGGCCCATCTTTCCAGATCATCTTTAATATCCTTCAGTAATTTATCATAATTGTCTTCTTTCAAAGTTGTGCATTTAGCTGTAAGATAGATTCCCAAGTATTTAACCTTTTTAACAATCTGCAAGTCCACTTGTTCTTGGAGTCTTTTTTTCTGATCTTGCGTAAGATTTTTAACTAAAAGTTTCATTTTTTCTTTATTTATTTTCATCCCCGTGACCTCACCATATTCTTCAATTCATTTTAAAAGTTTAGGGATTGTTACAAAAGGTTCCTCTATTATAAAGACCAAATCATCTGCGAATGCTTGCAATTTATAATTTTCATCCCTAACTTTAGTACCTTTAATGTTCTCGTCATCCCTAACATTTCTATTCAAGACCTGTAAAGTCAAAATGAACAATAGGGGTGATAATGGGCATCCTTGCTTGTACCCTTTTGTATCTCTATAGCCCTTGTAAGTTCTCCATTAATTAAAATCATGGCCGATTGTCTTTGATAGATGCTTGATACCGCATTCATGAATTTTCCCCCAAACTCCATTTGTTCCATCTGTTGCTTCATGAATTGCCAATTAACATTATCAAAGGCTTTCTGGGCATCTAAAAAGAGTAGAGCCATTGATTTTTCCATGTGTGTCTCATAGTATTCTAGGCTATCCAAGATAGTTCTCAGGTTGTTCTTCATTTGTCTTTTAGGCAGGAAACCATTTTGGTCTGGATGAATAAAGTCTATTAAAAACTTCTTCAACCTTTCTGCCAATATAGAGGCAAAAATTTTATAGTCCACATTCAGTAATGATATAGGTCTGTAATTTTGAATCTGTGTTAAGTCCATATCTTCTTTCGGTATTAATGTGATATTTGTCTCTGTTCAGGTATCTGGTATTTTAGAATTTAACAATGCCTCATTACATATATCTTTAAGAAATGTAGCAAAAACTCCCTCAAAAGGTTTGTAAAATTCAGCTGGTAATCCATTCAGACCAGGGGTTTTATCATTCTTTTGTCGCATGATTGCCTCTGTTATTTCCATAGTTGTTACTTCTTGATTCAATATTTTTTTTATACTTTTCTGGTAGTTTTGGTAAATCTCCCTTTCGAATGTATTCTTTTACCTTCTCATTCAAAATCTCCTCCTTCTGGTATAACCTTGCAAAAAAAATCTTCAGCTATTTTCTTAATTTGTGTATTTTGTACCTGTAGTCGTCCTTTCAGTTTTGAAATCAATCTCTTCTCTCTTTCTTTCTTTACTTTATAGGCTAACCATCTCCCTGGTTTATTAGCATTTTCAAAGAAATTCTGTTTGGCCAATTTCATTTGCTTAGTAAGTTCATTTGTATCCAAGAGATTCAATTTGTGCTTTAAAGTATTCATTTGGACCCTAAGATTTCTTTTTGTTGGATCCTCCTGCACTTCTTGTTCCCATTTCCTCAGTTCTTCTACTAATGTTGCTCGCCCTTGCTTTTTCTTTTTATTTATTTTTGCTGAGTAGATTATTATCAATCCCCTGACATAGGCTTTAGCTGGATCCCAGACGTTCTGTAAAGAAGTTTCTTCCACTTTGTTTATTTGAAAGAATATTTGCATCTCTTTGCTTATCTCTTTTGTAAATTTTTTATCTTTTAGTAACGCTTTATCTAGACTCCACCTGCGCATCCTTGCAGCTCCTTTCAATGATACAAATACAGGATTATGATCTGCCCAGACATTTGTCTCCATTTCAGCTTCTATCAGATCTGGAAGTCTGGAGTTATCCAAACCATATCAATTGTAGACCATGACCTATGTCTGTTTGAATAAAAAGAATAATTGGCCGAAGTTGGGTTTTTATGCCTCCAGGCATCTATCAATCTGAGTTCTTCAATCATGTTGGAACAAGACTTTGGAAGCATCCTCCTACCCTTTTTTCCTTTACTTTCACTCTTGTGATCGATTCTCTTATTCACAATTGCATTAAAATCACCCATTACACACATAGTCTGATAGTCCACTTGTAAGAGTAACATATGTAGTTTATGGTAAAAAGTTCCTGATGGTCATTTGGTGCATATATTGCCACTAAGAGCACCTTTTTAAGTTTAATTGTAATTTCTACCATCAAGAGCCTACCATCCTCATCAGCAAGAATATATTTAGGGTCCAATTTTTCTTTAACATATAGTGCTAAACCTCTTTTCTTTTGCGAAGCAGAAGATACGAACAATTTTCCCAGTTTTAAACATTCCAGAAGTTTAACACATTGTTTAACATGTGTTTCTTGTAAACAAATTATATCTAACTTTCGTTTTTGAAGTTGAGCAAAACTCCTTCTTCTCTTAGATGGTCCATTTAGTCCATTAACATTTAAGGAGAACAATTCAATTTTCCCTTCCTTTTTAAGAGCCATATTTAGTAAAATTATCTACTTATTCTTTGCCTTTACAGTTCTACCTTTTTTTTTCTCCCTTGAGTCCAAAGTCTGTACTTGTTGTGAATCAACCTTCAGTATTTCTCCTTCTTCAGAATGGTACGCTGTTATTTCCATTGCTTCGGCACCTTTTTCTCCTTCTTTAGAGATGACAGGGTCCTCCTCTTCCAACACGGCTCTAAATTTTTCATAGAACTCTTGTGCTTTAAGAATTGAATCCAATTTATATCTTACAGAGTTCCATGTAAAAAATATTCCTTCTGGTGTTAGCCACTTAAAGATAATCTCTTTCTTGATCAGCTTTGTAGTAAGAAATTGATATTTCTTTCGACCCTCTCTAATCCTCCATGGTATCTGTTTCAGGACCATCACTTCCTGACAATCATCTCTCTTTAATGGCTTTTCCCGTACGGCCTTCAAAACATTGTCTCTTACAGACCTTAGAGCAAATTTGACAGGAACTTCTCTTGGAAGTTTATTTTTTCTGGTATAAGAGGAGTTGACCCTAAAAATTCCCATACCCATGACCTCATTCTCAATTTCTAAAAGTTCCACCAACATATCAGTTATAATCTCTCACAGATCCTCATTTTTCTCTTCAGGTAAATTCTGAAATCTTAAATAATAAGATGCCTTCTCCATCTCTAATGCAGCCATTGAGTCCCATGTTGACTTGTTTGTTTGCTTAATTAAATATATTTCTTTATCTACTGTCTCCAATTTTTCACATACTTCTTGTATTTTTTGTGTTCTGCTTTAAGTCGAACATCAGATAATTGAGTTGTCACCTCTTTAATAGAGTTATCCAATTTGTCAAGTCACTCTTTTTGCTCATTTGATAAGCTTTGCAGCCGTGCTGACATCGTCTCTTGAGATGCTTGCAAAGTTGTTAAAGCCGCCTGTATTGCCAAAGTTGTCATTTGCAACTCTTTTAAGCTTTTTGCAACATCTTCTGTCTTAGGCTGATGAATTGGGCTCTGACCAACTGAAGAGGGCTGAGTTTTCCTCATGATGGAAGTTGTTCACCAAAGAAGTTTCAATATAAAAACAACAACAACAAAGAAAAAAGAAGAAGGGAAGAAGAAGAAGGAAAAAAAGGAAGGGGGGGGGACAATATAAATTGAATATTGAATAAAATATTAAAAAGAAGAAGAAAAAAGTGAGAGAAAAAAATAAAAGTAGCTTGCAATAATTGCAATAACCACCAGGTGGCAGCAAAAGTTTTTTAAAAAAAAGAAAAAAAGAGAGAGAGGTGTCGTCAGTGCAGCTTCCTTTTGGCAGAAGTCCAAGAATAAATGGAAGCTGGCCAAAGATGGCCACCGGCAAATTAGGGGCTTTTCCATCTTCTTTATGCCAATTAGCATCAGATATAGTTTTTCCACAGGTAATATTGCAAAAAGAAAGTAAAAATGCTCACCAGAAAGTCATCACAGTAGAGAGAAAAACACCACGTCACAAAAATTTTCCTGGCAAATGTCCAGTTATTCTTGGCAGAAGTCCAAACAGGTATCCAAAATGATCGCTCTACCTTTTAATCTTCTATCAATTAATTCCACTGTAATTATTCATTTTGCTTTTGCCCTTAGAGAGATTAGAAGAAAAATCTTTTTTCTCAGCTTCAATTCAGATAAAAGCCTTAACTTTCTCTCCTATATCAGTTGCTGCTTAAAAACTCAGGGAGGGCTTTCTCTTTCTTCTTTAAGCCAATTATAAACAAATAGAACTTTTCCATGGGTAGTATTGCAAAAAGAAATAAGAATGTTTACCAGCTGTCTGATGCTTATCTGGCTAAAGTAAGCTAATTAATCCATCAAGTGTCAAGAACTGGAAGGGGCTAAAAAAAACCCCTGTGTTGCCTGGTTGAGAAATGCCTGAATTTCCCCCAGTAGATATGGGATTGCCATCCCACCCCAACCAAAGAAAAAAAGCCAGGCAATCTGTCTTCACCCCGACAGGGCTTAGATGAGTGTCCCATGACTTGCTGCCGAGCGATACCAGTGTGATAACAGAAGCTCCGTTAATCACATCCATCTCGTTCCAACGCCATCTTCTTCCACATTGAACGCCATCCTGTTGTCTCCTGCCCACTTCCATAGTCTGTCCAGATCCTTTTGGATCTGGAGTACCTGCTCCTCAGTTGTGGCCACTGCCCCAGTTTTAGTATCATCTGCAAATCTGATCAGCAGACTGTTCACACCTTCTTCCATGTTATTTATGAAAAGATTAAACAGGATGGGCCCCAGGACAGAGCCCTGGGGACCCCGCTTGTCACTGGCTGCCATCCTGATGATTCCCCACTAATGGTTACCCTCTGCTTTCAGTCAGTCAACCATGCCCTAATCCATTGGACAGTGCATTGGTCTATCCCAGAACTCCTCAGTTTCTCAACCAGGATATCATGGGGCAGTTTGTCAAAGGTCTTGCTGAAATCCAGGTATACCACATCCACTGCATCCCCTCCATCTAGCCATCTCGAAACCTTGTCCTAGAATTCCACAAGGTTTGTCTGGCAGGACCTGTTTTTGCGGAAGCCGTGTTGTGTGGCTGTCAGCCTCCCTTCCCTATCTAGCATCACTAGATCTCTCTCTATTATGAGCCTTTCCACTGTTTTTCCTACAATGGACATAAGGCTAACTGGTCTGTAAAATACCTGTAAATCAGTGCAAAACAAAGTTACTGAATTTTCTAAACAGCTAACATTTTCCTTTCTTTCCACCAGTCATCCCCACTGTCTACATTACAGCCATTTGGAATGTGAGCTTTTCACTGTGTTTTAACTATGGTTGATCTCGTGGGTTGCCTGGGCTGTCACATGCCTCATTCTTGGTTTATAGTGACAGCCTCTCTTTCGATGGCATTTTGTTGCAAGAAAAACAGTGCAACAGCAAATTAAAGTCAAGGAAGAACAAAACACCACAGGAAGCAACCA
The DNA here is from genome assembly GCA_023646645.1 of Varanus salvator macromaculatus. Lineage (NCBI taxonomy): Eukaryota > Metazoa > Chordata > Lepidosauria > Squamata > Varanidae > Varanus > Varanus salvator. The sequence goes on along the minus strand of JAIXND010000754.1, from coordinate 12,953,078 downwards.
GCTTCCCATACCCACCCCTTCCCAAGCTGGTCTCTTGCCTTCGTCATCTGAACTGTAGTTCCTTCCACTGTATCCTTTGGTTTCATTCAAATGTTTGCTGCTGTTCAGATGAGCCAGGTGAGGCATGTGTGATAACATCTTCGTGGATGCAAGCGCAACTGTAGGAAGTGCACTTGCATTGTTAGAAGTGGTCACTGAACCATTAATTCCTGAAATAATGTCTGTCACTTGAGTAAAATGGACCTTCACTGATGCAGCTGTAGATCCTAAATAAGTGATGGGTGCTGTCCTGTCAATGGAGTCTCTTGCAGTACCAGTGTTGCTGCTGTTTGTTTCCAATGAATGTGGCACTGCAAAGGGAGAAAGGTGTCTTGATCTGGTTGTTGCAGCCTGGCATTTTTCTGGATCAGCAACTCTTGCACTTTCATGCCTTTTCCATTGGTTAAAGAAGGACCTTGCATTCATATCTTTAAAAGAGAGCTTCTCAAAAACAAGAATATCTGGGTCCACCCCTGTCAAAACAGAATCCAAACACACAAAAGGTTAATTTCAGAGTGTCACCCAACTGCAATTTATGTCAGTCTTCCTAATTACATCTTGTAACTTATTCTGTAAAAAACAAAACAAAACACTTTGCATGGTCTCTCTGCTTGCCTCATGTGCAGGCATTGATGTGCAATTGATTTATGTTTTTATAAAAGCAGGTACCTTTCTGTGCTAAAACAATAGTACTATGCAGAAAAACAATAAAAGAATGGAAGCAGTATGAAATCAGAATTCTCTAGCAGAGCCACACATCCAAGCAATAAAATGAGATATTCCAGCAGATAGCTCAAAAGCTGCCCTAAACAGAAATATTCACTTGCCTTCTCTCAAATACTGCAATGAGTTGCAGAGGACCAAAATGGACATTATTTTAAATCCCTATCTAGTAACATTTTTTTTTGACAGTAGAGTAGGCACAGCATCTTGATCTAGCATGGGGGCAGGGAGAGGGGATAGGAGGGCATTAATCCTTTTCTCCCACTGTGTGTCCAAACTGGACTGTGGGCACTCTCTCTAAAGTAAAATTCAAACACAGGTCCTAGATACAGTTTTAAAATGATGCTTGCTTTGGCTGTGAATCAAGCCTTTCCAGCAAGAGAAGTCCAGAGGTTGAGCTCAGGCAGGGGTTTTAGTTCCCTTACCTGCCAATTAAATATCCTTTCTATTATTTATTCTACACCATCCAGTAGCCAAAAGGCTCTCTGGACAGTTAACAAAGTTAAGAAGAACATATAAACAAAAAGAACAGAAAGAACACAGAATGATAAAACAGCTAGATAAGATCCATAGCCCTGTCTCCCCCTGATCTTGCCAACCAAGATTTCAGAGGGGTAGAGGTCCTTCTGAAGATGTCAAGTCTACAGTTTAAAGCAAAAGAGAATGGGTGGAGAATGTGCAGACAGCAGCTCTACCACTAGTCAGACTCAGTGGTGTGCCATGCTGGGAGGCATAATCATGGGGAAGTCGAGGGTATTACCTCAACCCAGCTACATCTACATTGATCAGGGAACCAGCTACTCTCCTCATCACTGGTATGGACCCTGCTGCCTCTGCTCCAAAGTCTAATTTGTTAGCAGTAAGGCTGAGCAATGTCTCTGTAAGATGGATGGAGTGGCCCATTACGCAGGAGTTCCTTGGGCTTCTAGGACTGTAACTACCCATGTGTTCTGGATTTTATACGCATAGTGTGCGATCCAGTGGGGATGACTGTAAACCTCCAAGATTTGCAAACATCATAGAAACAGAGCAAGTCAGAAGGGGCCTCCCGAGCTGTGTAGTCTGACCCCTGGCTCCACTCATGACATGCCTACCATGTGCATGTTCAGCCCATCATACACAGAGCAATGAGGCAATCTTCATTTCCCCATTCCTCTTGGCTCCGCAGTTCAGCTAGAAGGCTGATGTCACTTCAGATAGGGAGGAAAGAAGGCTGGGACACCACCGTGTTCAGCAGCACCCATCTTTCCCCTTCTCCAAGGTTGCTTTTCTGACCTCAGATAAGCAGCCAGAATGTTTTTTTCTGCACCAAAACTACAATGGGAGGGATGGGGAGCCAAGCACAGGTTCCCAGTTCCAAGGCCCAAGTTCTGTTTTTTATGTCCCCCTAGATACTGTCCAGGGCCACACAATCACTCAGCTCAGCAATGTCTAAGCAAGAGCTGCTTAACCTCACAAGTGCTCTAAACCGTACAGCAGTTTACTCCAAATGAATTGGGGTTATACAACTGTAACATGCAATACAGCAAAGATGCAAAATATTCTGGAAGGCCTGAACATAATTTATTTGGTGTCTTTTAGGAGCTATATCTGCATAACAGCAAACAGATAATAGAGTTTTAATGCTTTTTTAATATAACAGTGAGAAAGGTAGCACTAAGAGGGAAGAATTTAGAATGAAGTAGTAGCAAAGGACAATAATTTGGAGTGAAAATTGCTGGGTAAAGAAATAGCTGAATGCACCCTCTCCCACTACTTCTCTGCTCTGAATTTCATCTCACAGAGTTTTGGTTATTTTTAATATGCTGCTATCATGTGCATCTCCTTCATGGATCACTGCCTTGTCATGGCGAAGGGGCTTGTGTAGCTCAATGAAGCTATGAGCTATGCTGTGCAGGGCCACCCAAGATGGACACGTCATAACAGAGAGCACTGACAAAATGTGATCCACTGGAGAAGGAAATGGCAACTCACTCCAGTATCGTTGCCATGAAAACCCCATGGACAGTACCAAAGGCAAAAAGATATGACACCGGAAGATGAGCCCCTCAGGTTGGAAGGTGTCCAATATGCTACTGGGGAAGAGCAGAGGGCTAGCACTAGTAGCGCCAGAAAGGATGAAGCGACTGGGTCAAAGCCGAAAGGACACTCAGTTGCTGATATATCTGGTGGTGAAAGGAGAGTCCAATACTGCAAAGATCTATACTCCATAGGAACCTGGAATGTAAGATCCATGAATCAAGGCAAGCTGGATGTGGTCAAACAAGAGATGACAAGACTGAACATTGACATCTTAGGAATCAGTGAACTAAAATCGACAGGAATGGGTGAATTTAGTTCAGATGAACATCAGGTATACCACTGCAGGCAAGAATCCCTTAGAAGAAATGGAGTAGCCTTCATAGTCAATAAAAGAGTAGGAAAAGCAGTACTGGGATACAATCTCCAAAATGACAGAATGATCTCAGTTCGAATCCAAGGCAAACCATTCAACATCACAATAGTCCAAGTCTATGCCCCAACCACTGGTGCTGAAGAGGCTGAAGTTGACCAGTTCTATGAAGGCCTGAAACACCTTCTAGAATTAACTCCAAAAAATGATGTCCTTATCATCATGGGGGATTGGAATGCTAAAGTAGGAAGCCAAAAGATAACTGGAGTAACAGGCAAGTTTGGCCTTGGAGTACAAAATGAAGCAGGGCACAGGCTGGTAGAATTTTGTCAAGAGAATATGATGGTCATAGCAAACACTCTTTTCCAACAACCCAAGAGATGACTCTACACATGGACATAACCAGATGGTCAACACAGAAATCAGATTGATTATGTGCTCTGCAGCCAAAGATGGAGAAGTTCTATACAGTCAGTAAAAACTAGACCAGGAGCTGACTGTGGCTCAGATCATGAGCTTCTCATTGCAAAATTTAGGCTGAAATTGAAGAAAGAAGGGAAAAGCACTAGGCCACTCAGGTATGACCTAAATCATATCCCTGATGAATATACAGTGGAGGTGACAAATAGATTTAAGGAATTAGATCTGATAGACAGAGTGCCTGAAGAACTATGGACGGAGGTTCGCAACATTGTACAACAGCCAGCAACTAAAACCATCCCAAAGAAAAAGAAATGCAAGAAAGCAAAATGGCTGACTGAGGAAGCTTTACAAATAGCCAAGGAAAGAAGGGAAGTGAAAGGCAAGGGAGAAAGAGAAAGATACAAACAATTGAATGCAGAATTCCAGAGAACAGCTGGAAGAAATAAGAATGCCTTCTTAAATGAACAGTGCAAAGAAAGAGAGAAACGATACAATAGGGAGGACCAGAGATCTCTTCAAGAAAATTGGAAACATGAATTTACATGTATACACCTGAATTATGGGCAATGAAGCGGGTTGGTAGATGGCTAGAGTGTAGGTGGAGGAAATCACGGGACGAATCCGACCAAGCACATCTTAGAGCACAGTATCGGGCCTATGCTGTGGCAGTGAGGGTGGCGAAGAAGAAATTCTTCTCCGCGTCCATTGCCTCCTCACAATGCCGTCCAGCGGAGATTTTTCCATCGACCATGGTATCCTTCTGGATAGGCTGGCGGGAGTGGGGGTTGGAGGCACTGCTTTGCAGTGGTTCCACTCCTACCTCAATGGCTGATTCCAGAAGGTGGTGCTGGGGGACTATGGCTCTGCGCCATGGCAGCTATGCCATGGAGTTCCACAGGGTTCCATCTTGTCCCCTTTGCTTTTTAACATCTACATGAAACCGCTGGGAGAGGTCATCAGGAGGTGTGGGCTGTGGAATCATCAGTACACTGATGATACCCAGCTCTACCTCTCGTTCTCCACTGATCCAGGTGAGGCAGTGGCTGTGCTGAACCGGTGCCTGGCTGAGGTAATGGGCTGGATGAGGGCCAATAAACTGAGGCTCAGTCCTGACAAGACGGAGGTCCTGTTGGTGGGTGGGTTAGGCTTCAGAGTGGGGGACCTGACCCTAGTCTTAAATGGGGTTGCACTCCCTCTGAAAGACAGGGTCCGCAGCCTGGGAGTGCTCCTCAACCTGGAGCTGACCTTGGTGGATCAAGTGTCAGCGGTGGCAAGGAGCGCTTTCCATCAGCTTCGGCTGATCCAGCAGCTGCGTCCCTGCCTGGTGACTGTGACACACACATTGGTGACTTCCCAGTTAGACTTCTGTAACGCGCTCTACGTGGGGCTACCCTTGAAGACGGTCCGGATACTTCAATTGGTGCAAAATAGAGCTGCCAGGGTGCTGATGGGGACTGGGCATGGTTCTCATATCACCCCAGTGCTCCGTCAGCTACACTGGCTTCCCATTGAAGTTCGGGTCCAATTCAAGGTGTTGGTTCTTACCTATAAAGCCCTCAATGGCTTGGGTCCTGGCTACCTAAAGGAGCGCCTGCGACCATATATCCGGGAACCCTCTGTGAGAGAAGTGAGGAGGGTGAGTACCTGGAGGAGGGCTTTCTCTGTGGTGGCACCCCCACGTATGGAATGCGCTCCCCAGAGAGGCTCGCCTGGCGCCGTCATTATTTGTTTTTCGGCGCCAGGCGAAGACCTTTGTATTTAAGAAATATTTTAATTCTTAATTTATTAAGTCTATATTGTTAATTAGTTATTGTTATTTATTTATATTTATATGTTTTTACTTTTAGACTATGAGATGGGCCAGTTTTAAATTGTGTATTGTTTTATATTGCATTTTTATATATGCTGTTAGCCGCCCTGAGGCTTGTTTGCAAGGGGGTGGCATATAAATTTGTTAAATAAATAAATAAATAAATAAATGAAGGGAACATTTCATGCAAAGCTGGGCATAATAAAGGACCAAAATGGCAGGGACCTAACAGAGGCAGAAGAGATTAAGAAGAGGTGGCAAGATTACACAGAAGAACTACAAAAGAAGGAGCTTAATATCCCTGATAACCACGATGGGGTGGTCACTGACCTCGAGCCAGACATCCTGGAATGTGAAATCAAGTGGGCCTTAGGAAGTCTGAGCAACAACAAAGCTAGTGGAGGTGACAGTATTCCAGCTGAGCTATTCAAAATCTTAAAAGATGATGCAGTAAAAGTGCTACACTCGCAATCAATATATGCCAAAGACTGCAAAATATGGGGGTTTTATAAAGATTTAACAGATTTTGATCAAGTGATATTAAAAGCAGATGAGAAAATGATTAAGAGAATCTATGAGTTTTTGCTTAACAGAAAGATGGAAGGAGAACAGGTCAAGGATACTATGATAACTTGGGCACAAAACTTTGGATATAATATTGAATTTGAAAAGTGGCAAAAGCTGTGGGAGAGAAATGTTAAGGTGACCTTAGCAACCTCGTATAAAGAAAATTTGTATAAAATGTTTTATAGATGGTATTTGTCACCAAATCGATTAGCTAAGATGTTTTCAAATATGTTGAACAGATGCTGGAAGTGCAAACATGGTGTAGGTACATTTTATCATATGTGGTGGACCTGTGATTATGTGAAAAAATATTGGATTAAAATACAGAAATGGCTTGAGGAAATGCTTAAAAAATCTATAACTTTTAGACCTGAAGTTCTTTTGTTAGGCATTATACCGGAAAATGTTAGTAAGCAAGAAATGTACTTGATATTACATGTAATCACAGCGGCGAGGATTGCAATCGCTCAATATTGGAAGAGTGAGGAATTACCCACTGAGGAGCTGATTTTGAGAAAGATTCTGGATTGTGCAGAAATGGATAGACTGATGTTACTATTGAAGGAAAAGGATGACACAGACTATTATCAAACCTGGAACTTTTTTTACGACTGGCTAGAGAAACGGGACTTGGCGTAGATCTAAAGATGTCTTTAAACTTTTATAAATTGATTTGATTATGATTATAGAATGTTGAAAGACCATGTTATGGGGGCTGACCCAGCTGTCCGATGTATTTGATGATTATTTTTTTTTAAATTGTAGCTTAAAAATCTTAATAAAACTTTATTAAAAAAAAAAAAGTGCTACACTCAATATGCCAGCAAATTTGGAAAACTCAACAGTGGCCACAGGATTGGAAAAGGTCAGTTTACATTCCCATCCCAAAGAAGGGCAATGCCAAAGAATGTTCAAACTAAGTGATGCTCAAAATCCTACAAGCTAGGCTCCAGCAGTATGTGGACCGAGAACTACCAGAAGTACAGGCAGGATTTCGAAGAGGGAGAGAAACTAGAGATCAAATTGCCAACATACGCTGGATCATGGAGAAAGCTAGGAAGTTCCAGAAAAACATCTACTTCTGCTTCATTGACTATGCTAAAGCCTTTGATTGTGTGGATCACAATAAATTGTGGCAAGTTCTTAAAGAGATGGGAGTACCAGACCATCTTACTTGTCTCTTGAGAAACCTATATGCAGCTCAAGAAGCAACAGTGAGAACTGAACATGGAACCACTGATTGGTTCAAAATTGAGAAAGGAGTTCGGCTAGGCTGTATACTGTTGCCCTGCCTATTTAACTTATATGCAGAGCACATCATGAAAAAGGCAGGGCTAGATGAATCACCAGTTGGAATCAAGATTGCTGGGAGAAATATCAACAACCTCAGATATGCAGATGATACCACTCTCATGGCAGAAAGTGAAGCAGAACTAAAGAGCCTCTTGATGCGGGTGAAGGAGGAGAGTGCAAAAGTTGGTTTGAAACTCAACATTAAGAAAACTAAGATCATGGCATCTGCTCCTCTCACTTCCTGGCAAATAAGATGGAGAAGAAATGGAGGTAGTGACAGATTTTATTTTCCTGGGCTCCAAGATCACCGCAGACGGGGACTGCAGCCAAGAAATTAAAAGATGCTTGCTCCTGTGGAGGAGAGCTATGGCAAATCTAGACAGCATACTAAAAAGCAGAGACATCACCCTGCCAACAAAAGTGCATATAGTCAAGGCTATGGTTTTCCCAGTTGCAATGTATGGCTGTGAAAGCTGGACCATAAGGAAGGCTGAGCGCAAAAGGATTGAGGCCTTTGAATTGTGGTGCACGAGGAGACTCCTGCGAGTCCCTTGGACTGCAAGGTGATCAAACCAGTCAGTCCTAGAGGAGATCAACCCTGACTGCTCTTTAGAAGGCCAGATAGTGAAGATGAAACTCAAATACTTTGGCCACCTAATGAGAAGGAAGGACTCCCTGGAGAAGAGTCTAATGCCGGGAACAATAGATGGCAAAAGAAGGGGACGGCAGAGGATGAGGTGGCTAGATGGAGTCACTGAAGCAGTGAGCGTGAGTTTAAGTGGACTCCGGGGGATGGTGGAGGACAGGAAGGCCTGGAGGAATGTTGTCCATGGGGTCGCGATGGGTCGGACATGACTTCGCGACTAACAACAACAACAATAATGATGTGCATATTTGCATGTAGAAAAGAACCCTTTCTTTCACTGTGTAATTATGCCTACCTGGTGTGATGTTGTATAATATGACATGGATTGTACTCTTCAATATGCAGCTTTCCATTGCTGGACAATAAACATGCAAGCAGTTAAGGCTCTGGCTATTCATTTCATGATAGAAAACTGCCAGGTTGCAGGAAACTAAAATCAGACAAAGGAGAATCATGTTGATATGTTTTAGGTATAAGGGTAAGGATTCTGAGTGTGCCAATACATGAACACATTTTCTTTGGAATAGCCTGTGACCATTAAAACCTGGGGATATAACAGAAACATAGAACCAAAGAAACAGAGTGAGTCAGAAGGGACTTTCTGGACCATCTAGTCTAACCCCTGGCTCCAGCCGGCTCCACTCATGACATGCCCACCATGTGCATGTCTAACCTATCCTTGAACACCCTCACCATGATTTAAATTCATAGTTAGTGTATAACAAAGACATGGGGTTGATAGGTGTCCATCTTTCAGAGAAATGTGGGGCCGATTTACCCATTAGAAACAAAGGGGCTGATCTACCTGTCACCTCTTCTGTAAGCAAAGATCACTGACAACTTTGCTTTCCTTTGACAGCGGTCAGAGGAAGCAAAATGAAAAAAGCCCTCTTTGCAGCAGGGAAACTGGGACTAATCAGTCTACTGTGGACTTCCTTAGCAAACTCGCAGAAGGACTATGGGTTATTCTGAAAACAGCCAACCTACCATGTCTTCTTATTTTTTGTTTCCAGGAGATTGTCTAGTTAAGGCTTCCTATTTTCAGAACTGTACACCTACTCAAGTGTACAAGTCCAAGTACCAAAAGAAATCTCACAAAGGGAAAATTTGCAGCAATCTAGAGTGCATTTTTTAAAGGAACAGTTGACTAACCAATGAGAACCCCTCCAATGTGCTGCTTGGACACTGAAGAGACTGTCACTGGATATCAATTTCGCAATCATGATATCTGGGGAGAAAGCAAGGGTCAAGGTGAAAATAGCCACAGCAGGGGGACTAAATCAGTTGCTGTTGTCCTCAAAGTGCCACCAGAGTACCTGGGAATGGTCCAGACAAGCTGGACAAGAGCAGCAATGAGTTTTTGCTGCTTTTGCCATGCAGCTTGCTAGTCACTTTCCGGTACCCATGATGGGGACAGTTCTCTCAGATCAGCTGAAACAAGTCGTTGTGGATACAGCTACCCCTTTAAAAAGCCATAGGAAGCACTCATGGTCACATGATATGACACCTCACTGTTGATGGGTTTTTCGTGAACCTAGTCACTTTGTCACCGAGATAGCCATGTGTATGGAAGTACCCTTGCCAGGTGTAAGTGCAGACCTTTGTCAATCCTTAGGCTGATTTCTTTGGAATGTATACTAAGGTATTTTGATGGATAGGCAGCTGCCAGCATGCCAAATTCTGTCTTATATAGATATTTTATGTTGCACTTGGATCAGTGCAACTACAGGTTTTGCTCCAATACTTTACAAGGCAGAGAGATTAAAACTCTGTTTGTTTGCTTCCACCAGATGGCATACACAAATCCTATGACTTTTTATCTTTCCAACAAACTTGTAATGCTGTAGCCACTACATCCCGGAAACCAGGGGGCAAAGGACAAGGGACAACTCCTCCCACATCCAGCATGAGGAAGACAACTAGATCAACAAATGCATGTTATTTCTGCACTGACAACAGGAAAGCTTCCTCCCTTGCACCTGAGGGGGTGCAGGTCAGGCCATGTGGCACAGCTCTGTCTTCCAACAGAAAGGGAGGGCCATGGGAGAGTTCAGACTGATGAACAGCCAGGAGTTTGCCCTGGTCATTCTGCACAGCCAGCAACAGATGCTTGAGGTGGCTGCCGCGCTGTGTCGAATTGTGGCAGGCTGACCCTAAGAATTCAATAGCTGAAGCCTGGGGCTAACAGCAAAGCTGTGCTCTTTGTTTCTGCACCTAATGCTGGTAGGCGTAAAAAGCTGAGCCTGCTTTGGGTTAACACTGAGAGGCCAGGCACATTGCAGTCTATCACAATGGTCAGTCTCTCAGCAGTATCTTAATGCATGTGCCTGGCAATCATAATTCAATCATAAGTAAAATGCTGCAAATCTTTATTCCAGAAATCCCAGTTTAACAACAGCAGCAACAATAATACTGGCAGTCAACTCAAATTTCTGACTTGGAAATAACTTTTGGCAACTTGCCTAAATATGAAAAATTCTTATTTTAGTAGTTGGAAGCTCACATTAAGTGCATTAATGCATCTTTGGCTGTCAAGCATTAGTACTTTCACAGACAGCAACTAACCCTAAAATGTCCAAAAATACAAAGCAGATTTAAGCATGCTGGGCAGTTATTTACCAGGATATCTAAGCACCTTAAATGTGAGTTTTGTTGTACCACTTCAGTGCCAGAGTAGCAGATGTGCTCACCCCCTTAGCTCTGATTTCAACCCTGTGCCTTTATCTCATCAGCTCTGAGCTCAAGCTGCACTGTGTAAATCAGTGCTGACTCTTTCTCTTTCTCCCTCTCTTTTAAAGCTCAGCTCTGAAGACAAACTATGACTTGAAAAATGGATAAAAGGGGTTGGCAGACTTTTAAAAGTGAACTTACTGTTACAGGCTTCTGCAATGCTGAGAAGGTGTCTTGATTTGATTGCTAAAAGTCTGTGTGCGCGCGCGTGCGCGTGCATTCGCATGCATGCACACCACTGCAAAAACTGCAAAAAGTAAAGCTAATCCGGTGCAATAAATGTTTTGATACATAATTCCCAATTTGTGGGCTTCTGAAAAATTGTGAGCCTATACATTTTCCATTACAATTTAAGTTCATTTACAAGGTCATTTTCATAGATAGAATGCAGCACAGATGGGGATTCGGTAGAGGCAGTCTGGGTGAAACTTAGGGGTTTTGACAGGGAAAGAGACCTGACAGTGGGGGTATGTTATTGCCCTCCAGGTCAACTTGAGACCCTGGATGATGTCCTGACAGGCCAGATTCTAAGGATATCTCAGGGGAGAGACACAATAATTATGGGGGATTTCAATCTCCCGGATATTACTTGGGAAACTCACTCGGTGGTGACAGCCAGGTCACGTCACTTCCTAGAAGCTCTAGAGGGTGGGTTTTTCACACAGAGGGTCCGAGAGGCGACGAGGGGGGGAAACATCCTGGACTTGGTCTTGACCAATAGGGAGGAGCTGATAGATGAAGTACAGATTAGGGGAGCTCTGGATGCGAATGATCACTCCATCCTTTGCTTTGAGATCAGGGGACTGGGGTCGTGCAGCAGGGCGAGCACTAGAAGCTGGGACTTCAAGAGGGCCATCTTTGGCCAACTGAAGGCCAGACTGGGGAAAGTCTCCTGGGATAGGTTACTGGAAGGTAAGCAAGTTGAGGAGGGGTGGATGGCACTCAAAAGGGAGGTTTTGCAGGCACAAGCCTTGACGATACCTCTAGTCACTAAGGTGGGGAGGCGGAGGAGAGTGCCGCCATGGATGCGAAAGGAGGTGGTTAGGGGGATTAGACGAAAGAGGAGCCTCCATAGGAAATGGGTACTGGGGGAAACAGACAAAAGGGTATACCGGGAGGAGGAGGCCCACTGCAGAAGGATTCTTCGCAAGGCTAAGGCTGATTATGAGCTGAGACTTGCCAAGAATATCAAGAGCAACAAAAAGGGCTTCTTCCAGCGTGTAAATAGGAAAAGGAAGGGGAGACAAGTGGTGGGACCACTAAATAAGGAGGAAGGTGATCCAGTGACTGACATGAGGGAACAGGCACAGATGCTAAATGACTATTTTGCCTCTGTGTTCTCCCCAAAGCAGGACGGGGGATATCCGTATAGGAGCAATGAGGCTGGGGACTTAGGGGCAGAGATTAGAGTCACCCCCCTTGAAGTCGAGGGGCTCCTCAGGGCATTGGACATTACAAAGGCGCCAGGCCCTGACGGGTTACACCCGAGAGTACTTAGAGAGTTGGCAGGGGTTCTTTCACGCCCGCTGGCCTCCATTTTTGAGGCCTCGTGGAGAACGGGTGAAGTGCCAGAGGACTGGGGGGTGGCATCGGTGGTCCCACTTTTCAAAAAGGGAAGTAGGAAGGACATGGGGAATTATAGACCGGTTAGCCTTATGTCCATTGTAGGAAAAACAATGGAAAGGCTCATAATAGAGAGAGATCTAGTGATGCTAGATAGGGAAGGGAGGCTGACAGCCACACAACATGGCTTCCGCAAAAACAGGTCCTGCCAGACAAACCTTGTAGAATTCTATGACAAGGTTTCAAGATGGCTAGATGGAGGGGATGCAGTGAATGGATTAGGGCATGGTTGACTGACCGAAAACAGAAGGTAACCATTAGCAGGGAATCGTCGGGATGGCAGCCAGTGACAAGCGGGGTCCCCCAGGGCTCTGTCCTGGGGCCGATCCTGTTTAATCTTTTCATTAATGACAGGGAAGAAGGGGTGAACAGTCTGCTGATCAAATTCGCAGACGACACTAAAACTGGAGCAGTGGCCACAACTGAGGAGCAGATACACCAGATCCAAAAGGATCTGGACAGACTATGGAAGTGGGCAGGAGACAACAGGATGGCGTTCAATGTGGAGAAGTGCAAGGTCTTGCACTTGGGGCATAGGAATAGCTGTCATAAGTACAGGTTAGGGGACAAGTGGCTGGAGAGCAGCACTTGTGAAAGGGACCTTGGGGTACTGGTTGACCGCAGGCTAAACATGAGTCAGCAGTGTGATGCGGTGGTCAAGAGGGCGAATGCCACCCTTGGTTGCATAGCCAGAAGTGTGGCTTCTAGATCAAGAGAGGTATTACTACCAGGCTACATGACTCTGGTGCGCCCTCAACTGGAGTATTGTGTTCAGTTTTGGGCCCCTCATTACAGAAAGGATATAGCCAGGTTGGAGTCAGTGCAGCGTAGGGCCACAAGGATGGTGGCTGGTTTGCAGGGGATGCCGTATGATGCAAGACTGAGGGAACTGGGTCTCTTCAGCTTGGAGAAGAGGAGACTCAGAGGGGATATGTTGGCAACATACAGGTATGTGAGGGGGTGTCACATGGAGATGGGGAGAGGCCTGTTCGGGAGAAGGAGGAAGGCAGGACGCGCTCCAATGGAGCAAAGCTCAGGGAGCCAAGGTTCCATTTGGATGCCAGGAAGCACTTCCTGACAGTTAGGACCCCGAGGGCGTGGAATGGGCTTCCACAGGAGGTCGTTGAGGCCCCATCGGTGAGGGTGTTCAAAGATAGGCTGGACATGCACATGGTGGGCATGTCATGAGCGGAGCCGGCTGGTGCCGGAGGTCAGACTAGATGGCCCAGGAGGCCCCTTCTGACTCGCTCTGTTTCTATGTTTCTATGTTTCATACAGCCAAAAGTGTATGCAAACTAGATGACACGCATCAGGTTCTTAAAATTCTTCCAATTTTCAGCAGCTCAGCCCCCAGTAATTCTGCACATAAATGCAACTCTCTACTATTCTTTGCCGAAGCATGGTATATTTATTTATTTTTATTTTATTTTATTTTTTGATTTATATCCTGCCTTTTTCCTACAAAGTGCTCAAGGCAGCTTACATCATTCTCCTCCTCCATCTTATCCCCACAACAAGAACCCTGTGAGGTAGGTTGGGCTGAGAGTCTGAGACTGGCCCAAAGACACCCAGTTGGTTCCATGGCCGAGTGGGGACTAGAATCCGGATTGCCTAGTCCCTGTCCCATGCTCTTAACCACTGCACCACACTGGCTATGATGTAAAGTTTATCAATAAATGATTTGAATCTATTTATTCCTGAAGTTTTCTTGACAGCATCACCTATTGATAATTCTAGTCTGTGATTAGCATAATGCCAACCTATAATAGAAGGAAAACATTATGACAGCAATTTTTTCACTCCATTTTTACACCCTAACATCACAGCAGCGCCGTCACACACCAGGGAAACCAAATATTTTTAAAAATAATCTTCTGTCATCCAATAAAAATGAAGACATTGGAGTAAGGAATCAAAACTCCTTCTGCCGTTATTTTTCAAGTTGTACCAAGTCCAAAAACAAATTTATCAGTGAATTCATTCCAACACCTTCGATACAGGATCAAACCTATATTATGAGGGGGGGGGTTTGCTTATTGTGGTTGATTCATCAATCATCAATGAAATTTTATTATTGGATTGAACAATTGCTTTAACCACAGTTTTCCTCATTTCTGCACGTGTATGATTAACAATGTTAATACATGCATTTGTAGAATGAAGAATACGACCCATTTCAACACCGTTCAGTTCTTGCAGAACAATTTCAGTTTCAAAATGATGGAATGATTGATTTTCCTTTGCTACTTTATATGCAGTTCGAAAAATTTTTGCAGTTATTATTTTTTCATGAGATAATGATGTTAAAAAACATTCTCAAGAGTAATTTTTTTTGCTTTCAGCAACTATTTTTAATGCTGCTTTATGTGCAGCAGATTCTCTGTGATCAAAAATTCTTTTTCGAAGTGAGCTCAACTGTTGCTTCCTATCTTTGCCAGAATAGGTTATCTCATTGTTGGTCCATTCTTTGGAAAGTTTCATTCCCATTTTCGTTTCAACTCCAAGAGTTCCAACTTTTCTATAAGGCATACAGCCAAGTTTCATTTTGCAAACACAGAGCCATTCATTTTTCAAGCAAAACTCATTTTTTTGATCATAGGTCCAGCAATCCAGCCAGTCATTTGTAGTTTGGCTTTGCTTCTCAAGATCAGATTCGGAAATATCAACAGGCGTCATTATTTTTGTGTGTTCTGTCATTGTGCCTGTTAATATTCTGGCCTTTTTATTAGCAGGACCTGTGGTTGAAAAGTAATTAGTAATTTTTTTCATTTTTAAATTTGGGGTCACACTTTTACACTAAGAATTAAAAAAAGATTTTCAATTCACCAACATTTTTTTAAAATAAAGAAATTATTTACGTAGTCAATCACTGTACACACACCCACACACGAGTTGTGTAACGAAACATAACAGTTGCTGCCTGCAGTAAGCACTCAGCACATGACCACATGACCAATCACAAGCCGAGCAGTGCCACAAGTCGAGCAGTGCCATCACAACCAGCGCGGATGAAATACACATGCATTGGACTCGACACACAAGCAGCTTGCATGCACCGTTTTAATGAGTTTGCCGCCGACCTGCTACACTTCACAGGGTGATTCAAATACACATGGACCAAACATCAAATTTTCAAAAGTTACTTTTAAAACTTGGAAAATCTGTCGAAAAAAGGTGCTGGAATGCCATTCCAATGTGTTCTATGACCAAAAAAACCACTGGTCTAGCATATCTTTGAACACCTTCACTGATGGGGCCTCAACAAACTCCTGTGGAAGCCCATTACATACCCTTGGCGTCCAAACTGTCAGGAAGTGCTTCCCGGCATCTAAATGGAATCTTGATTCCCTGAGCTTTGCTCTGTTGGAGCACTTCGTGCCCTCCTCTGCAGGGGAGAACAGGTCTCTACCCACCTGCGTGTGACACCCCCTCACATACTTGTATGTCACCAACATATCCCCTCTGAGTCTCCTCTTCTCCAGGGTGAAAAGACCCGGTTCCCACAGTCTCACCTCATGTGGCTTTCCCTGCAATTTAGCCAACATCCTTGTGGCCCTGTGAGGCCCAGAAGTGAACACAATACTCCAGTCACGGGTGCATCAGAGTCATATAGAGAGGTAGTAATACCTCCCTCGATCTAGAAGCCACGCTTCTGGCTATGCAACCAAGGGTGGCGTTCACCCTCTTGACCACCACATCATACTGCTGAATCATGTTTAACCAGCGGTCAACAAGTACCCCAAGATCACTTTCAACAAGTGCTGCTCTTCAGCCACTTGTCCCCTAACCTGTACTTATGGCACCCATTCCTAGGTCCCAAGTGCAAGACCTTGCACTTATCCACATTGAACGCCATCCTGTTGTCTCCTGCCCACTTCCATAGTCAGTTGTGGCCACTGCCCCAGTTTTAGTATCATCTGCGAATTTGATCAGCAGACTGTTCACCCCTTCTTCCATGTCGTTATGAAGAAGGGACATGGAAGATTGAACAGGGCAATCTGAACCTTGTCACTGGGCACCTGAACCTCTGCCATAATATGGCTGTTAAAAACCTGACACCATAAGAACTGCTTTAGACTTGCAACATTCCTGATCAGATCAGGATCCATGTTGCATATCTTGCTTCCCACATATGCTCTAGAAGCACTAATAGGCCTATCCTGAAAAGTTACTCATTCTTGAGTATGCTAATTGATTATTTTTTATTTATTTATTTAGACAACTTCAGTACAGCCACTGCCTCACCTGGATTGATTGAAAAAGAGAGGTAGAGCTGGGTATCATCAGCGTACTGATGATTCCACAGCCCACACCTCCTGATGACCTCTCCCAGCAGTTTCATGTAGATGTTGAATAGCAAGGGGAACAAAATGGACCCCTGCAGAACTCCATGGCATAACTGCCATGGCGCGGAGCCATAGTCCCCCAGCACCACCTTCTGGAATTGGCCGTTGAGGTAGGAACAGAACCACTGCCAAGCAGTGCCTCCTACTCCCAGGCCCATTAGCCTATCCAGAAGGATACCATGGTCAATGGTATCAAAAGCTGCTGAGAGGTCCAGGAGGACCAACAGGGATACACTCCCCCTGTCTCTCTCCCTGGTCATCATACAGGGCGACCAAGGCAGATTCAGTACCATACCCAGGTCTGAAGCCGGACTGAAATGGGTCCAGATAATCAGTCTCATCCAAAAGTGCTTGGAGTTGTCCCGCCACCACCCACTCTAACACGTTGCCCAAAAACGGGTTCTTGGCCACCAGTCTATAATTGGTGGCCATCTCTGGGTCCAGGGATGCCTTCTTAAGGACTGGCCGGACTACCACCTCCTTTAAAGGGGCAGGTACCTGGCCATCCCTCAGAGAGGTGTTGACAACCTCCAGGATCCAGGTCCCTATCCTGTGCTTGGCTTTGTTAAGTAGCCAAGATGGGCAAGGGTCCATTAAGCAGGTGGTGGGACGTAGCACCTTGTCCAAGCACTGTGTCCACATCATCAGGCCTCAATAACTGAAACTCATCCATCAATTTTGACAGATGCATTGGCTCCTCCCCTGGAGGCTCTGAGTCACTAGTGGAGTCCAGCTTGTGATGAATCTGAGTGACTTTCTCCTTAAAATGCTTGGCAAAGTCATCACAGTGGGCCATCGAGGGCGGTACAGGGTCTTTCTTAGGGCCTGGATGAACCAGCCCTTGTACCACCTGAAAGAGCTCCGCCAGACGGCATTGTGAGGAGGCAATGGAAGCAGAGAAGAATTTCTTTTTTGCTACCCTCACCACCACAGCATAGGCTCGATAATAAGCTCTCAGGTGTGTTCGGTCAGATTCATCCCATGATTTCCTCCACCTGCGCTCTAGACATCTCCCAACCCATTTCATCGCCCTTCCTGAAGGATTACCTGTCCTGAAGGTTCTTCTCCTTGTGTTCTCCTAACCCCATTTTCCCCTTTTGTTTTATTCTCATGTGCCTTTAGCAAACTGCTTACATGATTTCCCTTGCCACAACCTGTGTATGTAATGAAAGATTGTAAAAGCACCTTGTACAGACTCCATCTCGGAGTCCCTTTTGGGGCTACAAACATGCTGATTTATTTCCTGTATGAATAAACTGTAAATGTTTATTCATTCAAAAGCAGACTCTCAAAGGGCTCTTGGCACTGAGAAGCACTCCTTTCTTTCAAAAGAGCTCTAGTATCTTCCAGTAAGCTTGCTGGAACATCTTCAGTTTCTCTGTCGTTACTTTTTAGTGCTGTTTTGCTCTGAGACACACCTCCATTTCACTGGTATACCTGTCTTCTCTCACCTGAAAATATGAAAATATGAATTGCAACACTAAGACTGCTAAGCTTGCTTCATATAGTATTTGCAACTGGCATCCTTTCATTTTTACTAATGA
The DNA here is from genome assembly GCA_023646645.1 of Varanus salvator macromaculatus. Lineage (NCBI taxonomy): Eukaryota > Metazoa > Chordata > Lepidosauria > Squamata > Varanidae > Varanus > Varanus salvator. The sequence continues at coordinate 12,934,942 of JAIXND010000754.1, read as the reverse complement.
ACTTATGAAATGGTTCTTTTTCTTCCCCCTGTGGAAAAATAAAGCACTGGAAAATTTTCTGCCCACATCATAGGGCATTTCAAATATCTTTATACAGAAATATTGTTTAACAGTTGGACAAACATAAAACTGCATCTCTTTCTAGCACTTCATTTATAGAAGCATTAGGAAATTTGAATTACTTTATTTTGCCACCCAGTTGGTTTTGCTTGTTACATGACTCAATTGTATTGAAAATTATGTTTTTATTAGAAAAGTTGTATCTCAGCAACCATAACAAGGCCTAATCTGCCAAGATAGCATTAAAAGCCTATACACAGGGTTACCACTGAATAGAACCACATCTGATTTCCCCATGTTCTCCTGTAAGATACAGCACTGAAACACACCGCGGTCCCTGTTCTCTGGCTACCACTGAAAACACACAAAGTGATGATGTCATCTCATCTGTTTCAGTGCAATAGATGCCTTCAGCTTTAAGTGTAGCACTCTCAATCTTTCATCAAGATGGTTAACTTAGGCCTGATTTGCGTCTTGTCTATAGCAGGGCTGGCCAAATCAAGGCTCAGGAGCCTCATGTGGCTCTTTTGAGTTTATTTTGCAGCTCCTCCTTGCTGCTCACCACCCACCACTTCCTGCAGGAGCCTGCTTGCTGTTCTCAAACATCTGACATTTACCATAGGTGGCTTTTCTGTTGAGCAAGTCTGGCCAACACTGGTGTACAGGTAACTGCTCACATACTTAAAACTCTCAAACAAGCCCTCTTTGCTTACAGCAAAGCAGATGCCAGGAAAACTACTGTAGTTCTCTCTGTGTAGGGAGGGGCTTGTATCAGTGATAAAACACTGGTGTCTCCATCTGCAGTTTGAAATGATGCACAGGATGTTGACCTGTGCTACAACCTGAGTGAAAAGCAGGCAGAACAGAGTGAAAACAGAAGCAGCTTCTTCTGATGTCTCTGCTCCTAACCCCCCTATCCTAGCAGCAAAAGGAAAAGAAAAGAAAAGAAAAGAAAAGAAAAGAAAAGAAAAGAAAAGAAAAGAGAAAAAGTCTGCAATCATAGGTGTCCTTACCTGCATCAGACTGTGCTGTCCTTTCTGTGTTTTTCGTGCACTAAATCACAATAGGCTTTACTTATGACATCTTATTAGACTTTCCATATTCTGAGGCACAATAGTTTTAAATACCAGACATGAGACAGAGTGGGAGACAGCTGCACTAGATCAGCTCTTGGGATAATCCTCATATTCTCTATGGGGAGACTGTAGAGAGGTGTTTTCCCCATTTCTTATAATAGCAGAATCACACAGATTGATTGATAGTAGCTTCATGGAAAGAGAAAAGAAAATACTTATCCATGTCTCACAGAGCTATCCTATGGGATTTGCTGTTGCAAGATGACAGCCAAAAGAATTTTAACAATTACTGAGAGATATCCATCATTAGTGAATGGACCCTCCACAATCAGAGGCAGTGTACCTCAGAATACCAGCTGCAGGGAACAAACCATTGTGGAGAGCTAATGCAGTCAAGGCCTGTTTATGGGTTTCTCTTCTGTATCCAGTTGGCCACTGTTGAAAAGGGTTATTAACCTGGCTGTTACCCCAGCAGGTCTTCTCTTATTCTTAAAATCATCAGACAATTCAGTATTATCATATTTGCATTAAGAGTCAATTCAGATATAGAATTTTGACATTTGTTTTCTAGAGATTGTTTATTTGGGGATCCTAGGTCCTGTTTGTGCCTTCATGTTTCTGTGAAACAAAGTCAAGGAGGCAGAATGGCACTAGATTATTTGTATAACTTTACCCTCAAAAGAAATTTCAAGAAGAGGATCTACATAGTTTGAAAGCTCACACAGCACAGTGGGACTTTCAGCCAGTCTTAATTATGCTATTTTACTACCCTAGTGCCTGTGACTAGGAAGGGCAGGTATGGGCAAAGAAGGCTGGTATGTCACAAGGACTGTGTGGGGACACAGCACATGCTGGAACCCTCTGTGGGCCTCTAGCAGTGTTGGCCAGGCCTTCATAACAGTATTCCAGGCAAGACTACAGCAATCACTTGTTTATGCTGAAGAAAGCAAAGGAGGTATTCTCAGAAACACCGTATGGATGAGGGCTGATGTTGTTCCATGTCCTTCATGACTCCAGGACTTAACAGTCCAAACCTGCTCCTGTTTGCATAGCCCTCTCCTGGTTTTTTTTTCTTGACCACTACAGAACAAAGGTAAAGGACAAGTGACCCTACCGGTGATGTTGGATGTCAAATCCCAGTGGCCCCAGGTAGCATGGCTAATGGCCAGAGATAATGGGAGGAAGCCCAACCACATCAGGAGGACTACAGGTTCCCCACCCCTGACCTAGGGTGTTGGGAAGTAGACTATTTACAGACATATATAACAGTTAGTACTTTGGGGTTTTGTGGGGACTACACTGATTATATACAAAGGAAGAATGTGAAATCTTACCATTCTTCAGGAGGCAGCATGTCCGACTACACTGCTGTGCTGTAGATTCTCTGTATATTTTGAGGATGTGCGCTCCTCTCCTCTGTGAATGCTCCAAGTCAATGGTAAGACCTGGGAATCGTCGGATCCAGCAATTGTTGTAAAAAGTGGTAGGTGAGCAAAGGCAGTCTGATCTCCATGCCCAGATCAAAAGCAGAAAGATTTCTGATACACCCATCAGCAGAAACATCTCAGTTGGATGAACTTAGTAAGAGTCTTCTCTCCAAAGCAGAAACATAGTCCACCAGAGGGAGTCTTTTCTGATGTGTCAATTCTTAAATGATCTCCTCATGGCTTAGGGTCATGATGTTTCATGATAAGACTATGCCAGAATGAGGAAGCAATGTTCAAACATACAGAATAACATTTTTACATCATTTGCTAGTGGTTTATGGGATAATGAAAGAGAACTGAAGTTTACCAGAACTGACAACTTCATGTACTTCACACAGCTATGGAGCACCTAAAATTGGGCCTCATGATCTTGGTAGCATGATGGTAGGATTTAGTATAATAAATAATATAAGAATCTTACCCTAGTAAGATTATAGTATATCTAGCAATCAATTTTTCCCATTTAGTACTTAAGAGCTTTATCGAAGTTGATTTTATAGAAACAGTTGCTTCAAATGCAATTTACATGCCTAAGAAAAATTGCAGCTGAGAATTGTAATCCCAGAGGTAATTATGGGTATGAAGAACTTCAGCAGTGACTCTGATACTGATATTCGGTCTTAGTTTTTCTTACTAATAATTTCAAATTTCAGTGTGCATTAACTTACAATACAGCACAGGTCTACTCAAAAGTTGGGTTCAGTGGTGCTTTCTCATAACTAAGCAACTACAGGATTGCCTCATTCATTGTATCCAAAATGTACTTTCCTTTTAAGGCTTATGCTTATCTCATTATCTCTTATAAGAAGATTTGCAGGAAGATTTCTGTACAGCAAGAAAGCTTTGGCTCATAATTTTCAATTTCACTCCAGAAATTCAATATTTATCTTGAAAAAAGATTTAAAAAACACTAAAAGAACCTAAAATGTTATCAATCAATGTTTTGGAAAAGTATAGACTGATATTTGTCTATTTTTTGGTCTATTTTGATATTTTATCATCCTAGAGCAGAATTGGCAAAGGGCAGAAGAGACAAAGGGCAAAAAACCCAAAAATGGCCATTGCAAAATTCACCAGAAGTAATCACTGTATCAGTTTTCTTACCTGAACTCCATGGAAGTGCTGTTCTTTGTCCTCCAACAGGGAAAGGCAGAAGCATATATTTTGTTGGAAAAAAGACTGCCTGGATACTTAGGATAGCCCTGCAATATTTTAAACACACAAAATTTGTTTGCAAATCAATGCATAATTCTAGATTGTTAGATTTGAGATTAACTTTAATGCTGGTTATGGTTTCTGAAAGTGCTACTTGAAAGCAGCAGGTAGATCATTCATTAGTAACAAGGTGGGTGGTGAATGACTGCAGTACTCCTCTTGTACATTTCTGCCTCTGTGCAGAGATAATAGCAGAATTCCTTCCTTTGAGATCCAGTGCCTTGCTGTTAACCCATTTCCTGCCAAGGGCCAAGCACAATGAAAACCTGAAAACTTTTCTTTTTTAAATAAATCAATTTAACCAGATATAGTTTATAACGGATAATACAGATAAATGATAATAGCAGAAATGAAAAGGAAATAAATTTCATACTCATATGCAGTGCATTTTTACTTCTATCTCTTGATAAGTCATTCAAACTTTCCACAAGAATGATTAAATTTCAATTTCCTTATTTCTTTGATGCAGGTTACTGTTTCCATCTCCAGTATATTCAGTCTTTCCAGTCAGACATCATCTTTGCCTTTCAGCAAAGGGTTCATTATTTTGCAAACAGAAATTACAGGTGTAAGCCCCTCAATCTCGACAGAATTAACATTCCCCAACCTCACAAGCTGAGGTCCCATTTCTGATCAGGCTGTCTGTACCTACTCTAGAGCAAATGCAGCTAGAAACTCTCCCTTTCAAGTATGTCCATTTTGGACCTCAGTCAGCCCTGGAGGAGGCTCCTCTAGGAGGTGGCTGAGTCAGGTACCAGCTTTACCTGTTGCTCATCATCTGGATCAGAGTGGTGAGTGATAGGTCAAGTGGCAGGCACTGGCTTAGCTCAGGCTGTGCCATTTCTCCCATGCCTTCCCCAGGGTCCCCCTTTCTGAACAGCTCCCCCTTCTTTCTTTTGGGAGGCAGGGTTTTGGGGAGAGGCTGAGGCCTTGTTGGAGCCTCCACAGGCTGGATGGGCTGGGCCTGAGGCTCTTGTCCTTGATCTAAATGATTTTTTTTTAAGTAAAACAGCAGCAACAAAATGAACTTATTGCTAAAACAATCACTTTAGTTTTTAATCATACATGTACTAATCCTGAAAGAAAAAATATTTTTAAGTAACAAGAAAAATAATTTTATGAATATGCTCATATTATTCTTACAAACATATCTCACATGTGCTGAACATTGGTTTTGTTCCAGTAGCAGTCCTTTTCTGTATACAGAATACTCAAAGACTTTGAAGTTTTGTAAATTTGAGAGATGGGAAAATGCAGGTATGAGTAGGATTTCAAGTTTTTCAGAGAATGGATAATGCCTATAGGATACGTAAATCTTAGGGAAATGACAAAGGTAAGGGTTTGACTCTGATAAAAACCGAGACATTTGATGGTGCAGAACCATCTTAGATAATTAACATAGCTTGAAAAATTAATGTTATGCTTAATGCAATATCCTAGGGGCTCTGGTAAAAAAGGGCATGTGAATATTCAAGTTTAATGTTTAATTTGAATAATTATACTGCTAAAGTTATAATAGGTAGTTAATTTTGTAAACAAATTTATGCCAGCTCCCTGAATGCTGTGACAGCCCTCTCCTGAAATTCCCCCAACAGAAAGGAGGAAAACAATGTTTGTGTGTATTTGTGTGTGCTTGTGTGTGGGGGAGGAGGGGGTCATCACTGAGGAGGAATGACCCTCCCCATGCCCTGCAACTCCACCCCAAAGATCACCTTTAAGCACCAGTCAGGTTTTTACAAAAATATTTTATGTCTTTATTTTTAATGCTGCCCTACAGCTGAAGCTCTCCAGAAGCATGAGAGCTTTTGTTTATTTATGCAAGCCAAGTGATATGTGGAAGGAGTTGAAAAGGGGAAGCAGTTGGGTGAGAAGGGGACAAAATGGAGGGAGGGACTGCATGGAGCCAAGAGAGATGTGTGCACTGGCACAACATGTGCCAGTGACACCCTGGGCTGAAAAATATAGCTCCGTGGAGGAGGCCTGTGACCCCAGTAGAACGTGGCATAGTCTACCCCGACTGGACAGATCCTAGGTGGACTACTGGATATGCTGACACAATACTGCACGAGTGCACCTGTTCTTCAGACAGGATTGAGAAATGGGTAGCATGGTAGCATAAGAGAGAATAAGCAGATTTATGTTACATGTTGCAGGGGTGGGCAGATTTCAGATTTCAAGCATCTTGGAAGTACTGTCTTTCATTAGCATCCCATTATTCATCAGTCAGACCACTGCAAGACACACAGGCTGGGTTCACACAACTTGGCAGCCAACCCCATACTGTTTCTATATTGTATGGGTTTTTGCCTGAACTGAATCAGACAATCACAATCACCCAGGCAGCATTATTTCCATGTTCCCAGCTACCACTGCAAATGAAATCCCCGTCCTTTCTCCATTCTTGATTATGGACCACAGCAGTGTCTTCCTGATTGGTCCGCTGTGGTTGAGGCACTTTCTCCCTTCCCTTTCCCAAGTGTGCAAGCACATCTGTGGCTCTTCCCACCCACTCCATCCCCTGCAGAGATTTTCATTAAATGAAAAGAATCAGTTTTACCATGATTTCCATGTATTTTCATGCTGACCCCCTTTCAAAAAGTAAGCAGGGAGATGGACACATCATTTGGCCAATGGAAAAAAGGGAGTAATGGCACATCTGAAATCAGAGGCTAGAAGCAATCCCTTCTGTGACTACCCTTGCTAAAGAACTCTTGTTGTTGTTGTTAGTTGCGAAGTCATGTCCGACCCATCGTGACCCCATGGACAACATTCCTCAGGCCTTCCTGTCCTTCACCATCCCCCAGAGTCCACTCAAGCTCACACCAACCGCCTCAGTGACTCCATCTAGCCACCTCATCCTCTGCCGTCCCCTTCTTCTTTTGCCATCTATTGTTCTCAGCATTAGACTCTTCTCCAGGGAGTCTTTCCTTCTCATTAGGTGGCCAAAGTATTTGAGTTTCATCTTCAGGATCTGGCCTTCTAAAGAGCAGTCAAGGTTGATCTCCTCTAGGACTGACCGGTTTGATCGCCTTGCGGTCCAAATTAACAAATTTATATTTATATGCCGCCCCTTGCCACAAGTCTCGGGGCGGCTTACAACATCCCAGAAAACATACACAATATTAAAACCATACACAATATTAAAAACTGGCCCTTCCCAAGGTCCAAATTAAAACATACAATACAATATAAAAATAACTAATCAAAACTTTAAACATAAAATAATTTAACACTTAAAATATTGCTTGAATAAAAAGGTCTTCGCCTGGTGCCGAAAAGCAAATAAAGACGGCGCCAGGTGAGCCTCTCTGGGGAGCACATCCCATAGATGGGGCGCCACTGCAGAGAAAGCCCTCCTCCGGGTACTCACCCTCCTTATTTCTCTCATGGAGGGTTCCCGGAGCAGAGCATCAGCTGCTGATCCTAAGGGGTGGGAGGGCATATATGGTCGCAGACGCTCCTTTAGGTAACCAGGACCCAAGCCGTTGAGGGCTTTATAGGTAAGAACCAACACCTTGAATTGGGCCCAGACTTCAATGGGAAGCCAGTGAAGCTGACGGAGAACTGGGGTGATATGAAAACCACGCCCAGTCCCCATCAGCACCCTGGCAGCTCTGTTTTGCACCAATTGAAGTATCCGGATCATCTTCAAGGGTAGCCCCACGTAGAGCGCGTTACAGTAATCTAACCGGGAAGTCACCAACGCATGTGTCACCATCACCAGGCAGTCGAACTCCAGGAAGGGACATAGCTGATGGATCAGCCGAAGCTGATGGAAAGCGCTCCTCGCCACTGCTGACACTTGGGCTACCAAGGTCAGCTCCGGGTCGAGGAGCACTCCCAAGCTGCGGACCCTGTCTTTCAGAGGGAGTGCAACCCCATTCAAGACTAGGGTCAGGTCCCCCACTCCAAAGCCTGACCCACCCACCAACAGGACCTCCGTCTTGTCAGGATTGAGCCTCAGTTTATTGGCCCTCATCCAGCCCATTACCTCAGCCAGGCACCGGTTCAGCACAGCCACTGCCTCACCTGGATCGGTGGGAAACAAGAGGTAGAGCTGGGTATCATCAGCATACTGATGATTTCGCAGCCCACACCTCCTGATGACCTCTCGCAGCGGTTTCATGCAGATGTTAAAGAGCAAAGGGGACAAAATGGAACCCTGCAGAACTCCATGGCATAGCTGCCATGGCACAGAGCCATAGTCCCCCAGCACCACCTTCTGGAATCGGCCATTGAGGTAGGAGTGGAACCACTGCAAAGCAGTGCCTCCAACCCCCAGTCCCGCCAGCCTCTCCAGAAGGATACCATGGTCGATGGTATCGAAAGCCGCCGAGAGGTCCAGGAGAACCAACAGGGACGCACTCCCCCTGTCCCTCTCCCTGCACAGGTCATCATACAGGGCGACCAAGGCAGATTCAGTGCCAAAACCGGGTCTGAAGCCAGACTGAAATGGGTCCAGATAATCAGTTTCATCCAAGAGTGCTTGGAGTTGTCCCGCCACCACCCGCTCCAGCACCTTACCCAGAAACGGGATGTTGGCCACCGGTCTATAATTGGCGACCACCTCTGGATCCAGGGATGCCTTCTTTAGGACTGGCCGGACTACCACCTCCTTTAAAGGGGTAGGTACCCGGCCATCTCTTAAAGAGGCATTGACCACCTCCAAAATCCCGGGCACAATCCCGTCCTTGGCGCTCTTTAATAACCAAGATGGGCACGGGTCCAGTAAACAGGTGGCTGAGCGTACCAATCCAAGCACCTTGTCCACATCATCAGGCCGCAAAAACTGAAATTCATCCATTAATGAGGGACAAGCACGCATGGTTGGTCCCTCCCCAAAAGAGTCTGTATCAAGAGTGGAGTCCAGCTCGTGACGAATCAGAGCAACTTTCCCCCCTGAAATGCGTGGCGAAATTGTCACAGCTGGCTTTCGAGGGTGGCACTAGATCTTTGTCAGGGCTAGATTTTATCAGCCCCTGAACCACCCGAAAAATCTCCGCTGGACGGCATTGCGAGGAGGCAATGGACGCGGAGAAGAATCGCTTCTTCGCCGCACCCACTGCCACAGCATAGGCTCGATAGTGTGCTCTAAGATGTGTTTGATTGGATTCGTCCCGTGATTTCCTCCACCTACGCTCTAGCTGTCTCCCAACCCCCTTCATCACCCGTAATTCTGGCGTATACCAGGGAGACGAATGGGCTCTGCCTGGTTGGAGAGGGCGCTTAGGAGCAATCGTGTCGATAGCCCTGGTCCTCTCCCCATTCCATATATCGACCAGGGCATCAACAGGAGCACCAGCCTTGTCAGTTGGAAAATCCCCCAGAGCCCTCAGGAATCCATCTGGATCCATCCGACTCCGGGGGCGGACCATCACAATCTGGTCCACACCCTTACAGAGGGAGAAGTCACTCTTGAGCTCAAACCTCACGAGGAAGTGATCTGACCATGACAAGGGTGTCAAACATAAATTCTTCACCCTCAGATCACCCTCTTCATGCCCCGTCGAGAAAACCAGGTCCAGAGTGTGTCCATGTTCATGGGTCGGGCCGCTGACATGTTGAGACAGCCCCATGGCCGTCATGGCAGCCATGAAGTCCTGAGCTGCCCCGGAAAGGTCCGTCTCGGCATGGAGATTGAAGTCCCCCAGGACCAACATCCTGGGGGTCTTCAACACCAGGTCCGAGACAACCTCCGTCAGCTCAGGCAGGGAGTCTGTTGGGCAGAAGGGTGCTCGGTACACCAACAGAATCCCCAATCTGTCTCGGTCGCCCAACACCAAGTGGAGGCACTCCAGCCCCGGTCTCGAAGAGACAGGGAGCCCCGTGAAGGAAAAGGTAGCCCGATAAACTAGAGCGACCCCCCCTCCCCTCCCCTCCGGGCGTGGATGGTGCTGAACTAAGTACCCGGCCGGGCACAGTTCTGAGAGGGCAACATCCCCTTCCCTCCCTCCCAGGTCTCGGTGATACAGGCCAGGTCGGCCGTCTCATCCACGATCAGGTCATGGATGATGCTGGCTTTATTATGGACCGACCTGGCATTAAGTAACAGCACCGTCAGGCCCGTGGGGCAGCTGACAAGACGTCCTGGTACCCGCCGGCTGGGGGAACAACTAGAAGGAGGGACAGGTGTTAGCCATCTCCTAGGCGGGACCGTTAAACCCCCACTGCAGCCATAACAACCACTTCCCATCACCACCCAATGGCGGCGCCCTTGCACTCCCCAGGTAACATGCTAACCTCACCTGAGATGGGCCCTTAAAACCAGCTAAAAAATTTAAAACTATAAAAACCCTCCACCCTGATAAGCCACGCAACCAGCCCGGTTGAGTCCGGTCAGAGTCAAAGAATCAAAGTCCCCGGCCAGCCCAGCCCCCAAGCGGCCCCAACGGCCCTAACGGCGGTGACCGCCGGCACCTTAAAGGCCCCGCGGCCTCCGCTTCCAGTCCCGGCTTCCGGCCCTGGCCTCGCCCCACCCCGCCCTCCTCAGTGTGCCTGCCACTCACGGCGTGAGGGGGGCGGGTTCAGAGCAGGGGCCTGGGTGCCGGTGGGAGCCGGCAGGACTTGTTCCAAGGAGGTACACACACAGAAACCCCCACTTCACATGAGCATAAAGTTTTTTCTGCTGTCAAGGCAACTCTTTGAGGGCCATTATATGGCCTCTCCTGCTTGCTTGCCTACCTGCCTTCCTTATATTGTCATTAAAAATGATCCTTCTAAACAGTGTGAAGTATAAGGAAAGACATGCCTTTGTGTGCCGGGAAGCTTGGAGCTCATGACTGCTGGCATCTTTCTCCCTGTAGCACAATGGAGGTTGTGATGGAAGATGTGGCATCATGGTATCTGCCAGATTGTGTGTTGTGGCAAGAACATGTGGAGGCATCCCCTACCACCTCTTGTGTCTGGCTGACATGAGGGATCACTCTGTGACATCTTGACAATTTCCCTGCAACATTGTGAGCTACTGGTGGAGCTGCCATGTGTGCTGGTGGTGTGGCTGAGGCCTTTGTTCCCCCACATGCTTTTCTTCTGCCTTTTTGGGTTCAGGATATGGTGGATATAATGTGCACTGCTATGGTGGTGATGTATCCTTTCCCCTGCTGTAATTGGCATGTATAAAATTGCTGTGACCAGCTTACTGGGAAATTAAAGTGATTATACAACAAATATGCTACATAATTGGTATTTATTGTAAAATTATGAATTGCTTGGAAATTATCACATTTCTAACTGAGCTAGTACATAGATGGGGAAACACAATGACAGACTACATTATACATAGTAAAGCTGTGGTTAGCAAAATGAAACAAAAGGTATAGTTACCATGAATTTATTTTTAAGCAGGATTTATTTTTTTAAAATCTGTATTTTCAACAAAATAACTGGATGTTTGGTAGGGAAAGAAACCCCTGGTGAATAATAATGGAAATATTTGAGCTATTGAATAGATATTTCAGTATTGTCATAATAAAATTACATCTAAAAATTAAAGATTACATAAATGCTAAGTAATAAGAAAAAAACCTCCATGTAGACTAGCAGCAAAAGTAGTAGTTGTAGTAATAGCAGTAGTAGTAATAGCAGGTGATGGAGTTGAAGCAAGCAGTAGGCAGACAATTGCCTTCATGCTGTTTATGAGCAGCATCTGACTGACCAATGTTTGAAACAGTGTACTGGTCTGGTCTGATCAAGCAAGTGATTTTGACTAAGATTAGGCTGTGAAGTGCAATCCACCCTGGCAACACAAGGACATAATACTGAGAGTGTAGAGAGAGTCATCTTATTCAATAAAACACCATTCTGTGCTTTACAGAACAAAAAGCTTTCACAAGCACCTGACTCTAAAGGAATGAGCCATACAGAGGAAGTTTTCTGCTCGCCTGACCCTGAGTTGAGACTCTGAGGGAGCCCTCTTCACCTGAGGCAGGCATAAACAAATGCCACTCTGGGACCTTTTGTCTGCTACACTAAGTGGATTGAGTGTCACCATGACTGGAGAACACATGCTTCCTTTCTGTGCCCTGATGACTGCGGAGCTCCTTGATCCATGGAAAATACCTTCCATGAAAAGAAGCTGGCTTGGCATTAACCTCCTAGAAATACCTGAGAACAGGCACCTGCAATCCTTTTCAACATTAATAGCAAGAGATAAAGAGCAAGGAACTGGTAGGTCAAGAATTCTGTAACAAAAACATATTTATGACTTGTTTTCTCAAATATCTACTAAAGCACAGCACATACTGCACCCTGTGAAATGCAAGTCAAATTGGGCTGCCAACAAGTTTTAAGAATGATTTGCCTTTTAATCATTGAAGTTGGCAAATATCAAGTACTGTATGGCCTTTTACACTGCATTACAACTTTCCTCTCATTCTCATCCTATAAGAGATGCAGAGCTCAAACAAATGATTTTGAACTTTATGAAAGAAATGTACAATGTTTCTGTATGATTATTTCAATGATCAGATAATATGTTGCAATATAAAGTGTCTGACAGATCTACTGGTTTCTTAGAAAATACATACATAGTAAGGGCAGTAAGAAAACTACGAACTGTTCCCTCTTCAAGTTTTTCCCTCATCTGACAGATTTTGGGCTGTGCTGAGAACCTCACCCTGTGGTGCTGCTATTAAATGTCAATCCAATAAAAAAAGAGCAATTGTTTGTGCTTTACTAGTAGATGAAGGGGTCTTCATGGAGTTCCCAGTTGTGCTTGTATATGGCCATATGTGCAGTCTGCCATTCCCTGAATTGCATGCAGTTCTCAGAAGCAAAAAGACTGTCCATACCTGATGCAAGTATTTGGGCTCAGGTTGGAGAATACTCAAGACCTCACAGACTTGTATTCATGGATATGTATGTACACACTCACATGTATACATACATATAGTAACAATTCTGGGGGAGAATGTGGCTAACCACAAGTCTAACAGAGTGGTTTTTAGATATTGGTTTAAACACATGAGTATACATCATAGAGCCACAGTGGATTCTACATAAGAGCCGAAGGTTTTCTTTCTTTCTTTTGGTGTCTGTATGCAAAAAATGCATGAGCTCTTGCACAAAAAAACCTTGATGTTGGGTGTGAAAAAGAACATTTGGGGATAGTAAGTATTGTCAGGGGTGAGTTCATGGTTTCTCAAGCTCCACATTTAGCTTTTCTTTTTCCAATTCCCAGTTAGAGGTGCTGTCTTCCTGAATTCACTTTAGGCACATTCTTTTTCATAGGGGTAGGGCCTCACATTTATTGAGGAAATATGGTCATTTTTAACCATTAACATGCTGCCATCTCAATAGAGAATGTTATTACAGAGAGAATGTTATTACAGAGTCAGCCTCTGTAATAACATTCTGTTAGGGATTTTAGTTTACAGTAGAGAGATAACATAACAAAATGAAATGCTATTAGCTTGCCCATATTAGGTCAGTATTGCACTTACAACATGTGTAGTGCTCATAAGCCTTTCAGAACTAACTATGCTACTGAATGACCCAGGAGGAGCCGAACCTCTCAGGTATAGTTGGCAGGCTGCTTTTATTAGTCTCTGAGCCACTTCACACGTGCATTACCGGACTGCTTTACACATTCAAATACTGTCAGTTATCAAGGCCTGTTATAGATCAGTTATAAATGTTTGGAGTGTGAGCCATCCCGAGATGCCTTGCATGGGAGACGGCATACAAAAGTTTTAAATATCGTAACGTAAGCATCTGTTCTTTTCTACCGTGTATAACCCATCTGTCGAGCACCAGGGAACCACGGGTGCTGTAACAGCATTTTGAAAAACATAACTAAGCCGAATTCATGCGCCTGTTCTGCTACTGAACAGCTCAACGAGGATAACTCTTCAAATCTTGGGAGTCTCCGCAACACACTAATGCGTCGGCAGGCCGCTGTCGCCAAGAGAGCTTTCTAGTAAGCGAGCAGGGAGAACCCGGGGAGCGGGGGGGGGGGGGGAGAGGCGGGCTGGGGGCCGCCGCGGCGTGCACTGCGCACTTCAACCTTGCCTTTTTAGGGCTTTTTTCCTGGCGTGGAGAAGAAGGAAGCGCAGCCGGCCTCGCTCCAAGCCTGTACCCCCTTCTTCCCTCCTCCCTCCCGCCGCTTCGTTCTCTCCCTAGTCGGCAGTGGGTGGGGCAAGAACGGAAAGGAGGAAGTAGAGGAGGAGGGGCGGGACTCGCTCAGCTGCGGCGGCGGAGGGGGGCGCAGATGTGGGCAGGGGGTGATGTCCCATGCGCAGCACCTCGCGCAAGAGGACCATGGCTGTTCGGAGGAAGCGGCAGCGGCGGAGGAGGAGGAGGTGGTGCAGATCCGGCTGGGTGACAGGTGCTTCGCGGTAGGTAAGAAGAAGCTGATCGAGCAGAGCGACTACTTCCGCGCTCTGTACCGTTCCGGGATGCGAGAAGCAGCCGGGCAAGGCCCGGAGGTGCAACAGCTGCGCGGAGGGCTCAGCGCACTGGGCTTGGAGCTGGTGCTGGATTTCATCAACACCTCCTGCCTGGCAAGGCTGGAGCGAGAGGAAGAGCCCCCACTGCTGGAGGAACTGATCGAAGCGGCTTCCTATTTGCAGGTCACTCCCCTGCTGCGCCTCCTCCTTTCCCAGGTCAGGCTGGCTAACTGCCTGGAGCTTCACAACCTGGCCCAGATCTATGGCCTCCAGGACCTGCAGGATGCTTGCCTCAACTTCATGGCTGACAACTACTATCAGGTGCTTCGCAGGCCGGAGGCCCGGCCTCAACTCCTGCTGCCCTATGTCCTGAAGCAGCAGCTGCTAGAAAGGCGCATGAAAGGCACTGCTGCCCTGGTGGCCATTGGCAACTTTGTAGGACCCTCATCCCTGGGTTGGTTCTCCCCGGAAGACTCGCCCTGCTCCATGCTGAGGTACAATGAAGTACTTCAGAGGTGGCTGCCGCTGCCAAACAACCTGCCTTCAGACTTAGTCAATGTGCGAGGTTATGGGTCAGCAGTGTTGGATAACTACTTGTTCATTGTTGGGGGCTATCGCATTACTAGCCAGGAAATAGCAGCTGCCCACTGCTACAATCCCTGTCTGAATGAGTGGAGTCAGATGGCTTCAATGAACCAGAAAAGGTAAATCCTTGAAATCACATAAAGTATGTTTCCTGGTAAATTTGTGTAACTAGTGTGCAGGCAATAAGGGCTTCTGTACACAAAACAGACCTCAAAAATCACACAGTATATGTAAACGTGATAGAAATAACTCTTCCTTTGAAGCTTGCAATGAACAGACACTTTCAAGAGTGTTAGTAGGAAAGACACAATTGTTTTTGTTATGTAATATAACAGAGAATATAATACTCTACTCATGTGGTGCTTCCATTGGGTGCCACAGGGCTTCAAAATATGTATCACTAGCATAGATGAAAGACTGGAGGGAATCCTCATCAGATTTGAAGATGACAGAAAACTGGAAGGGATCTCTCAGAAAGAAATACATAATTCAAAGGGATCTTGGTAGGATGGAAAACTGGACCACTGTAGGCAAAATTATGAAGCAAAATTGAACAGGGACAATGCAATGCAAAGTTCTGTATTTAGGCAAAAAAAAAAAAAAGGATCATATGCAACACTATAGAAGGCATGGGTACCTGGTTCATCAATTGTGCAGGTTTTATAGAGGACCTCATGCTTTCAGTGGATCACAGGCTGAACATGAGTCACCAGTACAATGTGGTTCAAAAAAAGGCTAATGCAGTTTTAGCCTGTCTCAATAGAACCACTGTTTCCAAGTCACAATAAATGACAATTGTACTTCATGCACCAGCTGGAACTCATCTAGAGTAATGCTGGAACTCATCTAGAGTTCTGGGTGTTACATATTAAGTAGAATGTAACATCAGGGGAAGAAATTAGGTATTGGGATGAGGGCAGCAAAGATGGCAATGCATGTGAAAAATGAGAGGCTCTTCTGAAGCACCGTTACACCCCCCCCCACCCATGGTACATTTGCCAGGCCCATGTGAAAGTACTTTCTCTTGTGTTGCCTCCAAACCATGGAATAAACTCACTCAAGACCTACAATTGCTCTTGACCTTTAGAAAGAATGTAAGGACCCATCTTTACACTTTATTCTTTTAAAATATCACAGTCCTGAGATGCTAGTAGTTGGACAGGGTATAAAAGCTTTAAATAAATACATACATAAATAAAATATGTTATTTTAAATGGTTCAATGCTTACTGTTTCTGATACCCTTGCTTTTATTGTCTCAAGGTTTTATTGTTTTAAATCATTGTCTCCTGCCTTGATGGCAGTATATTGCCATCAGATTATTGTGTACTGCCTTTCAAGCAGTATATAAATGTTAATTTAACTTATCTTGTAGGAAGGTAGAAATGAGCATGCTCTTAGAAGAGAAGATTGAGCAGGGATGCGATAGTGTTCTTCAGATACCTAAACAGGACCAATACTTTATCTTTGCTGTTCCAGAAAACTAGTTAAAGTTACAGAAAGCTAGAACTGTAGAATTAAGAGAAACATCTTGATTGTAAGAGTACTTTGATACGGAAACCAATTACTTACGGGTGTGATGACTTCTCTCATGCTGGACATTTTTAGCAGGAGCTGAGCAACAGTTTGTTGGGTATATTCTAGCTCTGGATTTTTTGCACTAAACAGGAGGTTGGACCAAATGGCTTATAAAGCCTGATGCAACTCTAATTCTAAGCCAGATATGAAGTTCCTGGGAGGCCTAGGAGGAGCAAAGGCCTTGTACTGTGATATTCTTGAAGTTTCCTATGGATTCTTTGTCCATACAACCTAGTCTCATAAAGCACATTTCAGCCACTGAATACTGCTGGTAGAGCAAGAAAAAAGAATTTGGGACATATGACTCAAGCCAATTACTTGCAATCTGGAAAAAACAAATAATTCAGATTCAACATGGAAGGGGCCTGTTTAGTATAAAATGGTTTGCATTTAGAATCAAAATTATAAGGGGAGGATTTCCACTTAATTACATTTTTTAATTAACACCAGTACAGTTCTGATTTGCAAGTTGCTCCCTAATTAGTTTATACAAGATTTATTTCAACAATGCATTGGGCTTTTCAGATTCAGTACACTTTACTATGGAATGCAGAGTGGCTATAATTTTTCTGATTTGATAAGAAACAAATTCATTAGCCCAAATATTTACAAAATCCAAGGAAACTGGCTTATTACTTATGCAGCATCCATTACTTTACATGATGCTGTGCCAGAAAAAGTAGGTGATGAGCTGCTGCTCCCTTCATTGTCTGCCTTGACAATGTAGACTGCCTGGATGACAGAGTTTATGACAAGTGGTATAGAAGTATTTGTTGAATATATAAAATGTGTTTAAACCAAGTATAAATCAAAAAAGCAAGATGTTTGATGACTAACATGCAATTACTTTGATGTGAGAATGTGTATTTATAAAATATACCGATAAAAGTATCTTTTATGTATTATGATGAGATCTACTCTTTTTCCATGATGGAACTCAAGAATGAAGAGTTCACATTCAGGCATTGACTAGATTCAGTCCTGCTTAGACTGAGCAAGGCAGCAACTTCATATGCCCTCAGATCATGATACAAATAGAGCTTTCACATCATCTTAAGCACAAATGCTATTCACCAGTGTATTCATCTGTCATTCATTATATGGAACCAGCCAGTTATTTAAACATACATATGAGCCTAGCCTCTCTTTACCCATAAAACATGTGTAGGTCTGTCTTAACAGTTATAACCTTGGATGTTTTACAATTGATTTTACAACTGATTGAAGGAGACAGTGTATTTTGGCAGCCTTGTAAACAAGCCTGTGAGGGTTACTCACATGTTGCAAGCTGGCAGGAAAACGTGGAGAGCTTGGTCCCTCTTGCAGCAGCCTGCTGCGGAACATGGAGAGTAAAGCTTCTCTCTTTTGGGAACCTATTTACTCAGCTGCAGGCAAGTCCTTGTTGCCTATGGCTACCAGTCTGTGTTTGTGGCTCTAATACAGAGGAACCAGCGATAATGCAGGTGGAGAAAATGAAGATAGTGTAGAATTTGTTTTACATAACAGTACATTCACAAGCTACATTCTTAATGATGTTTTCTTTGATCATAGATTCCCCACCAACTTCATATAGTGCTAGTCTCATCTGTGCATTTTATGTCCATTTTTAAGGCAGGTACCTGTGCTTCTTTCAGTCAGTTTATTGAAATGTTAATTGGTATTTGTTCGCATGTTGTTACACGGTTAGCTCAGATGCTTTCAGAGTGAAAATATTATTGGAGGGTGGAGATGTACAGAATGACCCAATTGCAAATGTCAGCAAAGTCCATCTCTACTATTGACTTTTTCTTGCTTTCTCAAATAAGCATTCTGCTATTCCAAATTGTACTACTGTTAAAAAAAAACTCTGTCTAGAAAGAACCTTTCTTTTTCTGAAACAGATACTGTGGTACAAATAAATAATTATTACAAACTCTTACCTGATGTTTTCTCAGTGAGCAGGGCAGTGAAAGATACCTGAAAAGACATGTAGGGTAATTATGGTTCTTGTTATAGGAAAAACAGCCACGGGGAAGCCTGAAAGACTTCATAGTGACAAGCCCATGCTGCCTTGTACTAATTGCTACATTGTTACCAAGATACTTACAGAGTGATACCTAGAAAGTTCCATTTTTCATATGTTATTTTGAAAGAAAAGGAAAGGAATAAAAGCTCTTCACTAAGCATTTTCTTCCTTTTTTTCTCTATTTTCATCAAAATGGTTTGTGAATGCACCTTGAGAAATCCTTTCTTTAAGAACTCTCTTCCATCTTGGGCACCTTCCCCATTAATATATCAAACCATGGATTCCTACTGGGCATTTCCTGAGCTTTTTAAAAATCAGCTTTCCTGAAATACAAGGCACATGTTTGTCTACACTCACCATTAACTTTCTAAAAACTTGTAAAAATTCCACGATATAGAGTCATTTTCCTCCAAAGTTCCCACTACTTTAATCTCATTGAGCAACTCTTCTTCTCCATTGGTTCAGAGCAAGTCAGGGATAGCTGATCACCTTTTTCTTTCCCCCATCTCCTGAAAGAGGATGTTACCAGTTAGGCATGTTGGGAATTTGTTGGAGAGTCCATACTTAATGGAACTGGGCTCTTGACAGGTATTAAGATAGTGCTACTTCATTTTTAATTGTTTCTCTGGAGCATATGTAATTTGTTTGCTTCCTTGAAAGCAGTAAAAACATCATCTCTTTGGTGTGACAGTCTAGAGTAGATCCAACCTCATTGCTATTTTTATTTTGGGTGACATTTGTTTTTATATAGGTGCCCTTCACAGGAATACCATGTTCACTGCCTTGATTTTTTTTTTTTTTGCAAGAACACACATTTATTTATTTATTTATTTATGCGTGCATTTATAGAAACATAGAAACAGAGCGAGTCAGAAGGGGCCTCCCAGACCGTCTCGTCTGACCTTCGGCACCAGCCAGCTCCGCTCACAACATGCCCACCGTGTGGACGTCCAGCCTATCCTTGAACATCCGCACTGATGGGGCCTCAACGACCTCCTGTGGAAGCCCATTCCACACCCTCGGGGTCCTAACTGTCAGGAAGTGCTTCCTGGCATCCAAATGGAACCTTGGCTCATTGAGCTTTGCTCCATTAGAGCATGTCCTGCCTTCCTCTGCAGGGGAGAACAGGTCTCTACCCACCTCCATGTGACATCCCCTCACATACCTGTATGTCACCAACATATCCCCTCTGAGTCTCCTCTTCTCCAGGCTGAAAAGACCCAGTTCCCTCAATCTTGCCTCATACCCCATCCCCTGCAAACCGGCCACCAACCTTGTGGCCCTACACTGCACTGACTCTAACCTGGCTATATCCTTTCTGCAATGAGGGGCCCAAAACTGAGCACAATACTCCAGTTGCGGGCGCACCAGAGTCGTGTAGAGTGGTAGTAATACCTCTCTTGATCTAGAACCACACTTCTGGCTATGCAACCAAGGGTGGCATTCGCCCTCTTGACCACCGCATCACACTGCTGACTCATGTTTAGCCTGCAGTCAACCAGTACCCTGAGGTCCCTTTCACAAGTGCTGCTCTCCAGCCACTTGTCACCTAACCTGTACTTATGACAGCCATTCCTGTGCCCCAGGTGCAAGACCTTGCACTTATCCACATTGAACGCCATCCTGTTGTCTCCTGCCCACTTCCATAGTCTGTCCAGATCCTTTTGGATCTGGAGTACCTGCTCCTCAGTTGTGGTCACTGCTCCAGTTTTAGTGTCATCTGCGAATTTGATTAGCAGACTGTTCACCCCTTCTTCCATGTCGTTAATGAAAAGATTAAACAGGATCGGCCCCAGGACAGAGCCCTGGGGGACCCCGCTTGTCACTGGCCGCCATCCCGATGATTCCCCGCTAATGGTTACATTCTGCTTTCGGTCAGTCAACCATGCCCTAATCCACCGGACAGTGCTTTTGTGTATCCCAAAACTCCTCAGTATCTTCACCAGGATATCATGGGGCACTTTGTTAAAGACCTTGCTGAAATCCAGGTATACCACATTCACTGCATCCCCTCGATCTAGCCATCTCGAAACCTTGTCATAGAATTCCACAAGGTTTGTCTGGCAGGACCCGTTTTTGTGGAAGCCGTGTTGTGTGGCTGTCGGCCTCCCTTCACTAGATGTCTCTCTATTATGAGCCTTTCCATTGATTTTCCTACAATGGATGTAAGGCTAACTGGTCTATAATTCACCATGTCCCTTCTACTACCCTCTTTGAAAATTGGGACCACTGATGCCACCCTCCAATCCTCTGGAACTTCACCCATTCTCCACGAGGTCTCAAAAATGGAGGCCAGCGGGTGTGAGAGAACCCCTACCAACTCTCTAAGTACTCTCGGGTGTAACCCGTCAGGGCCTGGCACCTTTGTAATGTCCAATGCCCTGAGGAGCCCCTTGACTTCAAGGGGGATGACTCTAATCTGTGCCCCTAAGTCCCCAGCCTCATCTAATCTCCTATATGGATATCCCCTGTCCTGATTTGGGGAGAACACAGAGGCAAAATAGTCATTTAGCATCTGTGCCTGTTCCCTCATATCAGTCACTGGCTCTCCTTCCTCCTTATTTAGTGGTCCCACCACTTCTCTCCCCTTCCTCTTCCTATTTACATGCGGAAAGAAGCCCTTTTTGTTGCTCTTGATATTCTTGGCAAGTCTCAGCTCATAATCAGCCTTAGCCTTGCGAAGAATCCTTCTGCAATGGACCTCCTCCTCCCGGTATACCCTTTTGTCTATTTCCCCCAGTACCCATTTCCTATGGAGGCTCCTCTTTCGTCTAATCCCTCTAACCACCTCCTTTCACATCCATGGTGGCACTCTCCTCTGCCTCCCGACCTTACTGACTAGAGGTATCGTCAGGGCTTGTGCCTCCAAAACCTGAGTGCCATCCACCCCTCCTCAACTCGCTTACCTTCCAGTAACCTATCCCAGAAGACTTTCCCCAGCCTGGCCTTCAGTTGGCCAAAGTTGGCCCTCTTGAAGTCCCAGCTTCTAGTGCTCGACCTGCTGTACGTCCCCAGTCCCCTGATCTCAAAGCAAAGGATGGAGTGATCACTCGCATCCAGAACTCCCCTAATCTGTACTTCGTCTATCAGATCCTTCCTATTGGTCAAGACCAAGTCAAGGATGTTTCCCCCCCCCCCATTGCCTCTTGGACCCTCTGTGTGAAAAACACTCCCTCTATAGCTTCTAGGAAGTGACGTGTCCTGGCTGTCACCACTGAGTGAGTCTCCCAAATAATATTCAGGAGATTGAAATCTCCCATAATTTCTGTGTCTCTCCCCCGAGATATCCTTAGAATCTGGCCTGTCAGGACATCATCCAGGGTCTCAAGTTTACCTGGAGGGCGATAACATACCCCCACTGTGAGGTCTCTTTCCCTGTCAAAACCCCTAAGTTTCACCCAGACTGCCTCTACCAAATCCTCATCTGTGCTGCATTCTATCTCACTGCATCCTATCCCTTCCCTGACGTATAAAGCCACGCCCCCACCTCTCTTTCCCTTCCTGTCCTTTCTAAAAAGGTGGTACCCTTCTGTGTTCACATTCCAGACTTGCCTTTCATCCCACCAAGTTTCTGTGATTCCCACCAGGTCATACCCTCCTATTCCCAGGAGAGCTTCAAGCTCTTCCTGCTTATTACCCATGCTCCTAGCATTGGTGTACATGCACCTCAGCTCCTTCCCACTGCTTCCTTTCCTTGGAGTGCTCAGCCTCCTCCTTCCTCCCATCCTCCCTGATACCTGGCCCCTCTCTGTAGGAGTCCTGTCAGTCCCTGCAGTACCTCTAAAACCCTGCTCCCAGAGCCCTGATCCTCTCCCCACACTTGTCCAATGCAGACAGCGTTCCTTCTGGCACCACACCCTAAGCCAGTTATTCACCTTGGAGGCCCTCCTGTCCCTTCCTGGCCCAAATCCCCGGACAGGTAAGATTGACAAGAAGGCCACTTGGGCCTTCAGCTCCCTGAGTTTCTTCCCCAAGGCCTCGAAGTCCCTGGTGGTCCCAACCACACCCTGCCTGGCCACATCGTTTGCGCCCACATGGATCACCAGGAGCGGCTGGTGACCCCCAGAGTGAACAAGACGCTCCGCTCTGTCCTTCACATGCCGGATGCATGTGCCCAGCAGGCAGCAAACCTCCCTTGTCTCCAGGTTGGGGCGGCACACTGCTGCCTCAGTGCCCCTCAGCAGGGAGTCCCCAACAACAATCACCCGCCGCTGTGCCTTCCCGGTGCTGGTGGGCGGCCATGCCCTGGCCCTCGCCTCTCCTGCAGCGGCCCCCTTGCTGCCTGTCGTCCCACGCTGGGGGTCCTGCTGGTCCCCTGACGCCTCATCGGCCCCAGCCTCCCCAAGTGGAGAGAACCTGTTTCCCAGCTCCAGATTGGTGCCAGGAGAAGGAGGAGGCCTCCTGCTGTGGGTGACATACCTCCATGTCTCCGCAGCTGCTCCTCCCGTGGCCTCTCCCTCAACCCTCTGTTCAGAGGGGGGCTGCTTCTGGGGGGCCTGGAGAGCTCTATCGGCCCTCAGGCACCTACAGAAACAGGCACCTATAGAAATATTTATATGCCACCCCCTACTCCTAATGGAGCCTCTGTATGATATATATGATATATGATTTAATTGTAAGCATTTAATTGTTATAAAATTATAATACTATACAGTATAATGATACCATATAATATCATTCTCTCTCCTTTTATGCTAAATATTTTCTTTATAAAAAAGAATTCTGTGATATTGTTAAACTTGCATTCCAGTCATGCACCCCATCCTACCAGGACATACATAACATCCTGTTCGAGCCCATTCTCTGTGAATTATTTTTAGTAGATAGACTTCAAAAACCTTGGATAATATTGCTCCAATGCTTTTCCTGCTGTTTTATCCTCAAGTTTGTGAGGCTTCTCACAGCTACCCAAGTATTTCTTGTAGCATTCAAGTCCCTGCCTTTAGGACATAACTTTGTTCTTAGCTTCATACATTGTTTCTTTCTCCACAGAATTATTTAAAATTCTTCCCATAATCAAATTTTCTTTGCTTCTGCCAAATTTAATAAAGAAGACAGAAAAGAAATGCCAGTAGACCTCACTATTTTCACTTCTCTAGAATAAGCTCCCCCTGAAGCCAATAAGCACTGAAGTACGGTATGTATGGAATTTCAGATGACGTCTGACTTACAGACTATTTCAAGATTATAGTGACTGGTGTTGTCTTTAGTTGAGATGCAATGTCTTGATGGAGATTTTTGTTTGATCTTAACTGTAACTCTCTAAATTGTTTATCTGTAGGTCTAATTTCAAGCTGTTGGCAGTCAATGGAAAACTGTATGCCATTGGTGGGCAGTCCCTCTCCAATGTTGAGTGTTACAATCCAGAACATGACTGGTGGAACTTTGTAACTTCTTTACCAACCCCCCTGGCAGAATTCTCAGCATGTGAGTGTAAGGGCAAGATTTATGTCATGGGAGGCTACACTACAAGAGGTAAGGCAGGCAGCTAGGGAAGAATCTTCTCTTTTCCTTTTCCTTTAAATTTATGTTCATGCTCTTAAGCATGTTCAACTGAAGGAAAGCACTGTATTTTAAGAGATTTCTTTGATTTCTCTTTATCTCAGAATTGCTGCATTATCAATATTATTATGGTAAACAGGGTTTCCAATTATAAATACATTGGAAAGATGTAAAAATCTACCTTTTGACTTCCTTGATTCTGAATTGGACAGGTCATTTAATTATAAGATAATTAATTTCTTCGTCGTGGCCTCTGTGCATCACACACATGGGTTCTGTGCCTGCGCAGTGCCTTTGGCCGGACGATTAAAAGCTAACGGTTTCTTTGGCGGGAGACTCCACTCCCCCTCCCCCCTTGGGACTATATAAAGGAGTGGAGAGCCCGCCATTTTCCAGTCTTTGCGACCGCCGTTCGTTGTGCCTCGTGCCACTTCGCTCTCGCTTAGATCGTTACTTACCTCTTCTTTGTTCGAAAATCTCCCTGTTTTTCTCCAAGTTATTCATCCTGTTGATATTCCTGTTAAGTATACTCACTTTGTTCGTTCTTTGTGCACTTCTCTTCTGTTTCTAAAAAAAAAAAAAAATTATAAAAATATTACTTTCCCGCTTTACTATCTTCTTTTTTCATCTTTCTACGATGGCGCAACGGGCGGCGTTCCGCAAGTGCGGAGGGTGCGGCTCTAAAATGCCCGCGGCTGACCCGCACGATCTGTGTCTTCTGTGCCTAGGGGAGGGGCACAGAACCGATAAATGCCGCCATTGTTTGGCCTTCTCAAAACAAGCGAGGAAGAACCGGAGAGAACCGCCTCCGCAAGTTATTGTGGGATCAGGCGCTCCGCCAATCGGACCAGATTGTGGCTAAAACTACGGCCTTAGCCCCGCCCGAAGGCCGTCCAGCCTCGGCTGATTTGCCACAGCGTCCGGCTTCCTCTTCGGCTACTCCACCCTCACGCCCTTCGGCTGAAGGCGCTTTGAGCATGGCCGACCAGTCTGCTCCGAAAAAGCAGAAGGAGAAAAGGAAGCACAGTGATCCAGAACAACATACTGTGCACAAGAAGGCCAGAAAGGATAAGGCTAGTAAGCCTTCTAAAAAACCGAGAGATCCCGAACGCCCAAAACATCGACATTCGGGTTCGACAGCCTCCTCGGTACCGATGCCGGTCTCGGATCCGACGCATTCGACTCCGGCCATCCAGGCGGCGATGAGGGTCACTCCGCCAGCCTCACCACACCCTCCAGAGCCTAGGGTGCAAGAAGACCCGCATCATGGCTCCATTTCCGATGGTGAAATAAGGGATTCTCCCCCTCGGGTGCGATCCCTGACACCGATGCCGTCTGCTCCTCTTGAGGCTGAACCCGCCTTTTCGCCACCCAGAAGCCGAGGGAGCCGCTCCTCCGACATACGGTCGGACGACTGGTACCAGTCACGGTATTCCTCGGTACCGAGGCGGGAGGAACACCATTCTACGGCTTACTATCCAGCTCCCAGAGGTCGATCATCACCGCCAGCTCCTAGGGACTTCCACCACCGGCATAGAGACGCTCCGAGACCTCCATCCAGAGAGCAGATCTGAGTCTCCAGTGGAGTCCTCCTCTAGTACCCCTCCGCCATACTGGATGGAATCCAACGAATCAGATGTCGATTCGACCTCCCCAGAGGCAGCGGTCTCCTCACAAGGCCCTGGGTCACCAGAGGAACCATACACTTCGTTTTTGGAGCTATTGGCGAGACTGGTAAAATCTCTAGAGATTGAAGCACACCACAACCAGGACCGAGTACTGACCGCTTTTATGATGTGGTCAGGGGGAGAACAATCCACATCGATTGCCCTGCCGCTGATCACAACCTTGCGGCAAGCTATGGTCCAACCATGGGACCTCCCGGCCCACCCTCAACCGACATCGTGCCGATACGAATCCATGTATCGAGTCCGAGAGGAGGACATCCCATTTCTCCTCCGGCACCCCAAGCCGAATTCGGTTGTTGTCGAATCCTCCCAGGGCCGGGAGGCACGCGGACATATCACCCCGCGATAAAGAGGGCAGGAAGGTGGATTCCTTAGCGCGCCGGGTCTACGCAGCATCCGGGCTCGGACTGCGAATTTCAAATTACGAGGCGACCCTGGCGCGCTATCAGTACTTCTTGATGCAGCGCCTCGACAGCATCATTTCCACCTTCCCGGGAAACCAGGCAGACCTAGCAAAGACCTTTGTGAGGGAAGCCATGCAGGTGGCGGTACAACAATTATTGACAGCCCGCCACCACGTCGATACTGATTCGAGGTCCCTCGTAGGCGCCATCTCTCTCCGCAGACATGCCTGGCTGAGAAATTGTAATTTTCCGGAAGAGATGAAACGCCGAATAGAGGATATGCCTTCGACGGGTCCGGCCTGTTCAATCTGAAGACGGACAGTAAATTAAAAAAGATACACGAATCCAGGGATGACGGCCCGTCGGATGGAGCTACAATCCCAACCGCGACGTAAGTGGTCATGGCCCCGCCCTCAATTCCGCCAGCAGTACCAGTCTCGACAACAACAACAGTCTCATCAACGTCAACAGCGCCGCAGACAAACATCCCAGCGCTTCCAACAAACGCGTCGCCGCTTTGACGTCGACCGGCGCCAGCGCTGACGGGGCGAGCGAACCCTTCTCCTCCCATCTACACCCTTCCCCCTCTCTTTTGGGGACCGATTGAAAAGTCGGCTCCCCATTTGGGAGACCATTACATCTGATGGTTGGGTGTTATCCATCATTCGACACGGATATAGAATCGAATTCGATGTTGTTCCATCACCGAGTCCTATCCGCTTTACTGCAGCCTCGTCGGTTTTACTAGACGAAGTTAACCAACTGCTTGCTAAAGGAGCGATCATTCAGCTACCGCCCTCGGATGGACTCCATGGATTCTATTCCAGGTATTTTACTGTTCCGAAGCGGGATGGAGGTCTCCAACCAATTCTGGACTTGAGAGCGTTAAATGCGTTCATTGTGCCTAAAAAATTTCGGATGACCACGTTACAAACTATCCTCCCGCTGTTAGGAAGAGGAGATTGGTTCGCCTCACTTGACTTGAAGGACGCCTATTTCCACATTGCTATTCATTCACAACATAGGCGATTCCTTCGTTTTGCGGTAGATTCCAGTATCTACGAATTCAAGGTGTTACCGTTTGGGCTGGCCACTGCACCACGCGTTTTTACGAAGTGTATGGCCCCTGTCTGTGCATACCTTCGACTGCACGGAATCCAAATATTCCCATACCTTGATGATTGGCTGTTGGTTTCAGAGACTAGAGAGGAACTTACCTCAGCGGTCCAGTCTTCGTGTGCTCTCTTACAAGACTTGGGACTCTGTATTAATCGACAGAAATCTTCCCTACTTCCTACACAGGTGATCAACTTTATCGGAGCCACACTGGATTCGACGGTGGCAAGAGCCTTCCTCCCGCAGCAGAGACAAGATACCATTGCAAGACACATCGCTCGAATCCGACGACAAAGGACCGTCCCTGCGCGATCCATTCAGAAACTACTGGGACATATGTCAGCTGCGATTGCTGTAGTTCCTCATGCCAAGCTCCGCCTGCGACCACTACAGCTATTCTTCAACAGGATCTTCCAACCGCAAAGGGACCCACCCACCAAACGACTGCGAATTCCCTCTTCGGTCCTACAGTCGCTCTCATGGTGGACAGATCCAGCGAATCTGAATACGGGCGTCCCGTTTCGACCTCGGTACCCCACGATATCCATCGGTACCGACGCGTCCCTTTCGGGATGGGGAGCCGTGTGTTCCAATCTCCGCACTCAGGGGATTTGGAATCCTACAGATGCCAACAATCATATCAACTTCCTCGAACTACTTGCTATCTTCAAAGCCCTACAGTCGTTCGAGGACGTACTTCGACACCAAGTAGTCCAGGTCTCGTCGGACAACATGACTGTGGTGTTTTACTTAAACAAGCAAGGAGGCACTCGATCCCGAACGCTGGCCCACCTAGCGATGCAGATCTGGGACTGGTGCATCCCGCGGGACATTACGCTGCTGGCAGTCCATCTAGCAGGCACGGACAACACGGAGGCAGATCTCTTAAGCAGACACATGTCATGCTCACACGAATGGGAGCTAGACCCTCGAATTCGGGACGAGCTGTTTCACCTTTGGGGCGTACCGGACATAGATCTCTTTGCTACCCGTCACAACAGGGTGTGCGAGACATACTGCTCCAGAGCAGGGATAGGACGGGGATCGTCCGGAGACGCTTTTATGATCCCCTGGAACGGCAGGACTTTTTTATGCCTTCCCACCCATTCCCCTCATCATGCGAGTTCTGGCAAAGATTGTCCACGAAAAAGCGACGGGGCTCCTAATAACCCCTTGGTGGCCCCGTCAGCCGTGGTTCTCAACCCTCCTTCACATATCACGGGACGAATTCATCCACCTACCGCATCTCCCTTACCTGATCACCCAGGAAGAGGGCACAATCCGACACCCGATCTCCTGTCGCTGAAGCTCACCGCCTGGCGAATCCGATGATCGGATCCGATGTATCGGCATCGACACACACTCCGTCTGCCGGTACTGCCCATTCGATTCCCATGTCTCCGCAGCTGCAGTATATTCTCGATTCTGCGTTGAGACCATCCACGAGGAAGTCGTATGCTGCAAAATGGCGCAGATTCTCTGTTTTCGCCGACTCCCATTCGTTTCCGGCCATGTCGGCATCGATACCGCAGATCCTACAATTTCTTTTTGAATTACACCGATCTGGACTGAAACCTTCCTCGATCAAAGTATATACAGCGGCGATCTCTCACTATCGGGGAACTGTCCAGGGCTTCTCCATTTTTTCCCAACCCTGATAAAGAGATTTTTGAGAGGACTCTGTAATTTACACCCAACAATCAAACCATTCATGCCCACCTGGAGCCTCTCGGTGGTGTTGCAAGCACTGACT
The DNA here is from genome assembly GCA_023646645.1 of Varanus salvator macromaculatus. NCBI lineage: Eukaryota > Metazoa > Chordata > Lepidosauria > Squamata > Varanidae > Varanus > Varanus salvator. The sequence continues at coordinate 12,906,089 of JAIXND010000754.1, read as the reverse complement.
CGACCACCCTTCGAACCCATGGCGACAATTGATATGCGCCTCGCTTCCTGGAAGACTGCCTTTTTAGTAGCAGTTACTTCAGCCCGTAGATCTTCGGAACTTTGTGCTCTTAGGGTGGATCCTCCATTTATGAACTTCCATAAGGAAAAAGTAGTTTTACGCCCTAGACCCTACCTTCCTTCCTAAGGTTGCTACTTCTTTCCATATGCAGCAGGAAATAGTTTTACCAGCCTTTTTTCCTGTACCCTCGAATTCGATAGAGAGGTCGTTACATATGCTAGACGTCCGACGCTGCCTAGCATTCTACAGATCCCGGACGGAGTCTGTTCGGCAATCTAATAGACTTTTTGTTAAATACGCTGAAAATGGCAAGGGCTGCCCGGTCACCCCCCAGCGACTTGCAAAATGGATAGTTAATACTATTGTCCTGGCCTATCAACTAGCGAAACTGGACTTGCCATCCACTCCAACGGGCCATTCTACCAGGGCTGTTGCTGCCTCATCAGCCTTCGCGTCTGGGGTACCGATGGAAGATGTATGCAGGGCTGCTACCTGGGCCACGCCCTGTACCTTTGCTAAACACTACAGGCTGGATGTTCGTGCCAGGCAAGACTGCTCTTTTGGCAGAGCTGTCCTTTCATCTGTTCTTCGATGATGACACCTCCCTCCTCCTATCGGGTAAGCTTGTTATTCTACCCATGTGTGTGATGCACAGAGGCCACGACGAAGAAGAGCAGGTTGCTTACCTGTAACTGATGTTCTTCGAGTGGCCATCTGTGCAGTCACACAACCCACCCACCGACCCCACATGGTGTCATGGGTGGATTCGCTCTGTCTTTTCTCCAGTTCGATACCACCTCCTTCTCTCTTTTTTCTTCAAAAAAAAAAAAAAAAAAGAGAGAGAGATAAATTTAGAATTAATTATCAAATACTAAACGAACGTCCAGTCTTCAAGACTGGAAAATGGCGGGCTCTCCACTCCTTTATATAGTCCCAAGGGGGGAGGGGGAGTGGAGTCTCCCGCCAAAGAAACCGTTAGCTTTTAATCGTCCGGCCAAAGGCACTGCGCAGGCGCAGAACCCATGTGTGTGACTGCACAGATGGCCACTCGAAGAACATCAGTTACAGGTAAGCAACCTGCTCTTATCTTACTGCCAGGTTGAAATCTGTTGATCTGAGCTAACAAGCTTGTTTTTTTATTTTTAACATTTGTATGTATGAAGATGCATACAAAAGAAAGATGCACATTCTCTTATGGCAGATATTCCCCAACCTGTTGACATCCAGATGTTTTGGACTTAGTTCCAGAACCATCATGGCCAATAGTCAGGAATGTTGGGATTCCAATGTCAGCTTATGGTCTCATGCCCTCAACCTGTCTGATTTTCAGCCAGTGTGCCCTCACTATGAAAGGGAGATAATACAAACAGATCTCAGGTGGTAGAAATTAATTCGGCCAGTTCATTCAGAGAAATTGATTTTCAGAAGTGGAAGGTGGGGAGGAAGAACAGGGTGGCTTGATTTAAAGGAAAATTTAAAGGAAGTTCCTTTACTTTCAAGAGTTGCCAGAAAAAAAAGAGAAAGAAAATGAAAGTTTAGCAGACACAATCCTGAACTGACAACATGCACCTTCAAATTTTGCCTCCACCTCATATTTGGTCACCTGAGGAAGAGAAGAGTTGGTTCAGTTTTGAGTTGAAATTGAGCCTTGGACCTGAAAAGTTGAAGGGCTCATGATAGCAGCACATTTAAAAGGTACTTTAAATGTGAAGTATCCTTTAACTCAAGCATCCTTAGGCAGAGCTTTCTTTGCCAATTTGTAGAAACATTCAAGTAATAAACTTTTTCTTGAGAAAGTAGCTTGGCAATGCCTTCTGCTCACCATTATTTTTACATAATAGAGGAGAGCATGAAAAAGTCTCCAACTGTTTAACTAGTGGGAAGACGAAATGTGAGGGCTTGACTGAATTCTGAGTTTCAAAGGCACCATGGAGGCTGCAGTCCCAGATGCCTACACATCCCAATAGCTAAGTCTGAACACAATGTTTAGCTTGAAGATTGTCTTTCACACAGGGTGTCCAAAAGCATGAGACAATGACTATACACCAAGATATTTGTAGTTTTCTACTTATACTGACTGATTTGTCTGTTACGTGTTTGTGGCCTTCCAAAAAAAGCTTCTATTTTGTTTTTGGGGGGTTTTTTTCCCAGAATTTGCATGTTTTATAATGTGCTTCTAAATTGGCCAAAAACCTTCTAAGGCCAGTATAAGCATATATGGATAAGTGCATACAACCCAAGTATAATAAAAAAGAAAGTCTTCTATTGTCAACTGCTGGGAATGGATGTTGAATGAAAACTTGCCTTTCCTATCCATATGCTGGACTGTGTCCTTTAAAAAGAACACTTTTAGAAGAGCAGGTGGCAACATACAACTTGGATTCATTCCTCAGCTTTGAACTGACCCAGTTGGAGGCTCTGTAAAGAAGATAATAATACTTTCTATGTTAAGTGTGTACAAACTAAATATGTCATACATCTATATTACTGTTTCTTATGAATCATAACAATCCATAGTCTAATGTATGTATCAAGTTACTTCCCAGCCAATAAATGATGCAAGAAATTTTTCTTTCTGTAGACTCCTGTACGATTTAGTACAAAATATCTGAAGTAGAAAATGTATGCCTATATTCAATGTGCTAGTGACTGAATATGCAATCAATACCACATATCTCAGGTTTATCAAGCAAGTACCTGGCATTTGAGGTATATCTCAGTCTAATTTGGGAATATTTACTATGTTTTAGAATAATCGCCATTCAACAATAACTTACTTTGCAGGTGGCAGAAGGCAAACTTTCCTCATATTTTTAAAAGGAAAGAGTATTTTGATTGGAAATCAGAACTTTTATCCAAGAAACTATAGTAGAAGTAGGTACTCCACTGTTCAATGTACAAGGAAACAAAAATTAGTTTTTTGTATTAAAATTCTTCTCTTTATTGCAGACCGCAACTTGAATATCTTGCAGTACTGTCCCACCTCTGACAACTGGACTAACTTTGAATTGTGTGACATCCACATCCGCAAACAGCAAATGCTGTCTGTGGAGGAAACTATCTACATAGTTGGAGGCTGCATCCATGAACTGAGCAAGAACAAAAAATCTAGCCAGAATGAGGACATGTTAACAATACAGTCTTACAACACTGCCACTAGAGAATGGCTCTACCTCAAAGAAAATACATCAAAATCTGGCCTAAATTTGACTTGCACACTACACAATGATGGGATCTATATACTGACCAGAGATGTTACATTGTCTACAAGCTTGGAGCACCGAGTTTTTCTAAAATACAATATTTTTTCAGACAGTTGGGAATCACTTAGGCATTTCCCAACTTTTGGGCAAAACATGTTGGTTTGTTCAATGTATCTGCCAAATCCAATTGGAGTGTAAATGCTCCATAATTTCCTCCCATAAACTTTAAGAGAGTAAGAAAGTTTTTCCTCTGGTCCTTGTTTCCAAATGGAATGGAAGTTATTTATACCTGAAATATTATTCATATTTATTGTCAAAAGTGTGTTTTATGAGATAAAGACAGGCCTCTGCACTGAGGGATTTACAGTTGTAATTGTATGGAAATAATACCTGTAGTTATAGAAGGAGGTAAAGGATAAATATGCATAAATGAAGATACATGAACTAAAGTTTTGCTTTAGTTGTGGAGAAGAATGAAGGAACTGAGATGACAGCCTTGTGCAATAGTGTAGAAGCTTAGCAATAGTCAAAATATTTTGCTTTTGCCTACCGACAGCATATTGCAGGTGGAGTTGCACTTGCACATTAGACATTGACAAATTATCTGCAAGACAGTCTTAAAAAGCCAGATGGCATAGATAAACCTTGCTAAAGTCAGTGGAACTGTCTATTATCTTCAATAAATCACAGAAAACAGAAGTGCTGGATGACTGGAGAAGGGCTAATGTTGTCTCATCTTCAAAAAAGAAAAAAAAGAAAAAGAGATGAATCTGGGAACTATAGACCCATTAGTCTGACATCAATCCCTGAAAATTCTGGAGCAAATTAAAAAATCTGTGCAAGTGCCTTGAAGAAAATGCAGTGATTAATAAAAGCCAACATGGATTTATCAAGAATAAATCCTGTCAGACTAATTTAATCTCATTTTTTGACTGAGTAACCTCCCAGATGGACAATGGAAACACTGTGGAGATAACATACCTTGACTTTAGCAAAGCTTTAAACATCCAGATAAGCAAACTAGCAAAAAGTGGACTAGATAGAAAAACTATTTGGTTGAATCCAAAATTGACTGCTAAATTGGATGCAAAGAGTGCTCATCAATGGCACCTTCTCACACTGGACAAAGATAACTAGTGGGGTGTTACAGGGTTCAGTCCTGGGTGCAGTGCTGTTCAACATCTTTATTAATAATTTAGATGAGGAAGTACAAGGAATGATAATCAAATCTGCAGATGATACAAAACTGGGTGGAATTGTGAAACACCCTGGAAAACAGAATGAAGATCCAGGGCGATCTTAATAAGCTAGAAAGCTTGGCTGAAAGCAACAAAATGAGATTCAATAGTAGCAAATAGTAGTCTTCCTCCTAGGAAAAAGAAACCAAAGGAATCAATACAAGATGGGGTATATGTGGCTCAACAAAACTGAAAAAGAAAAAGACCATGAAGTTATTTGCAGTAACAGGCTAAACATGAGCCAACAATGTGATGTAGCCACCAAAAGGGCAAATGCTATTTTGGGATACACTAATAGAAGTGTTAGTTCCAAATCATGAGAAGTAATAGTTCTCCTATACTCTTAGTCCAACCTCATCTGGAATACTATGTCTATTTCTGGGCACCAAGATTTAAGAAGGATGCAGAAAAAATTAGGGTCCAGAGAAGGGCAATAAAAATGATCCAGGATTTGGAAGCATTGCCTTTTGAGGAGAGACAGAACTGAGTATGTTCAGCTGTGAGAAGAGAAGACTGAAGGGGGACATAATACCGATTTATAAGTACCTCAAAGGTTGTCACAAAGAGGAAGGACAAGCTCTTTTCTCACTCATACCAGTGTAGACACAGAATAATCAATTCAAATTATGACAACCCAGATTCAGGCTGGACATGAGGAAATGCTTCTCACTGTCAGAGCAATATGACAGTGGAACCAGTTGCCTCAAGAGGTCATGGGCTGTCCCACATTGGAGACTTTCAGAAAGAAAATGGACAACCATCTGAGTGGGATGGTGTAAACTGGTAACATGCAACAGCAGTGGGTTGGACCCAATGGCCTTGGTGCCTTCCAACTCTACTATTCTGTGATTCTATGAGTAAGTTTATTTAGCTGCATATAAATCATCCTTTAAATAGAAGTGTCCAAACAACCCTTGCCACACAAGTCTAGCTGGAAATGTGTTTCTTTACCAGTACAGAATGTCAAAGCACACATTCATACTTTCTTGGTCATTCCTTCCTCAAGAAGCTGGATGTAGACACAATCAGGCTCAGCACACTAGTCTGAGGGAACATGTTTTCATATTCATCCTATGAATTGATCCAGTTGGCCAAGAAGTTGGACTTCCTTTTGAAGGTAATGTTCCCAATGCCATTCATGACAGCAAATTTCCCTATCCATTTAATTCTAACTTGCAATATGGAGCAGGTAGGCAGAAGTAAAATATTTTGCTAGTATCTTTGAGCTGGGATCTGAAGGATATGTGAGATGCAGTCCTACACGTGGAGCAAGGGAGAATGGGTTGAGTCATTTCAGGAGACTTCAGGAACACTCAGAGTGGTACTGTTAGAAGAACTGTGGTAATGGGCTGGAGAATGTGGAACTGTGCTGAATGCAAAAGGGAGTAGGAAGCCAATGAAGAGATTTGAGAACAGCCATCACATGGCAGAGTAATAAGTGCATATTTTGACAGTGGAAATTTGGACTGTGGTTTAGCAAGGCTGTGTAATAAAATAGTACTGGTTCTATATAAAAAGGCATTTTACAGAAGATAATGAATAGGCTTCCATAGTTCTAAAGAGAATTTGGACAACTATTATGCAATTAAATGTAGGAGGTTTTAGTACCTGTTTTGTTTATGCATTTTCCTAGTACATACTTTTTCTTGTGTGCTTAACTGAAATTGAAGAAAGAATAGGCAATGTTGTAAAAGCGAGAAGGAGAGGAAATATTTAACAACTGCAATAATATAAGAAAAAGTTAGTGGATGATTGCTCTGATGGGTTCAGAGAACATGTTACTCATCTTAGGGGCAAACTAGATGTTACAGCAGCAGAAGCATGTGTCTGAACCAGATCTAGGTTTTATCACATACACACTTTTATAAAATGGAGTGCCTGGTTTGGGTTCTTATTTTGCTAATAGAAAGTAGCACAGGCTAAATCTTACCTTGTTAGACTGTCAGATGGATAATTTTTGTTTTGTCTGCCATATGATATGAAAAGTCTGGAGAAAGCATGGTGGGTGGGGAGGCAGTGAGAAGGTATCTATATAGAAGTGTGGGGGATAATTCGTTATGCTATAAAACTGAACCTCCCTCCATCCCTGCTTTATATATGATTGTGGTAGACCCTGGTTGCACTATGTTACAGTTATGCATGGTCTACTGCTGCATTACAGTTCCTGGGTTTTATAACACTCCCAGTGCTTGCTACTGCTTCCTGCAAAGAGCTGATAATTGCTACTCCAAAGCAAGTTAAGTTGACACCCTAGCTTTACTCCAAGGACAAAGACCAGCCTTGGTGGAACAGGCCCTTTTAGTCCAGCATGCTCTTTCTCACAGTGGCCAACCAGATGCCTCTGAGAAGTCCACAAGCAGGTGAGGAATGCAAGGCCTCTGCCCCCCTGGTGTCACCCAGGCACCTGCTGCTTTTGAACCTGGAACAAGTTATGTAGCCTTCATGACAGCATAAACCCAAGCTTTAAAAGGGCCCTGCAATGCCTGTCTTTTAGGGGTCTGTTGAATAATTTTTCATCCCCTTTTACAAAAACACCTTTGCTTGTTCTAACAGAAGTTTGCGATCGAATGAACAGTGGATACCATGCCTAGGAGGTTGGTGAAAAAACTCCCATTTCCTGTATCTCAAAAGTTCTCTGCTGTAAGACATTCAAATACTAGTTGCAAAAAAGAGATAAAAGCATTTAGAGGTGGACAAGAATCTCAAACCGATTCATTCTCTTTCCTGTTCCATTCCAGCAGCTCTCAAAGGGGAATCTGAATAAAGCTTTCTGGTACATCACTCACTACCTTTACCTACCTCCTGAAGCTTCTCTATTTTCCTCCAAGAAAGCCTCAGAGGAATGGGAAACAATGCCAAGTCTCCTGCAGCAGAAGAGGCTTTCTTTGGAGAGAGGGTGTTAACATGAGTCCTTACTTTTGGCTTGAGCCCTGGGTATAGCTGAAGGCATTTTACAAGATGCTATGATGAGAGAAGTGCTTTACATGTACAATCTGGGAAAATCTGATGTCAACAGGTTTTGAGTGTCCTGGAGCAGATTGCTCTATCATGTTTGGGGAGTAAGCCCAGTTTATATATGCCTCTTCCACTTCAGGCTGCCAGTGTGAAGTTCCAAGGCTGAATATTAAACTATTTAGAGAAGGAAGAGATCCATCTGCATGAGCATGCCAGGACTAAGATTAATGAACATGCCAGGACTAAGGGTAGGCATAATCTTCATGTGTGTATGGTTTTAAATGAAGAGGTATGTGGTAGGGAGTTTTGATATGGAATTTTTCTCTAAACATGGTATGGACATGACTGTCACATGCATCCTGGGCCAAGATCTGAAGGCAACAAGTAACCTTGTTGCACTATACACGTCTGAGTCTGGCCTGGAGGAAAAGCAGCTTGTAAATGCTAAATGCACTATCTTAAGCTCTGTTCAAGAAAAGGTTATATAAATTAGAAACTGAATACATTTAATGTGGAGAAAGCACACTGGTTTCAAGATATGAAGGAGCACAAAGAACAAACAAAACCTGGAAAAATCTGCAAGAACACATATTTTCCATTTTATTCCAAAGGCCATTTTTTGTTTTTGTTTGGTTTTTGGAGAAAATTGACCAGGTTTGGATTATGAAATATTTTCTTTTAGAATTAAAACAAGAAGTTTATATAGCATTACTGAATCTTTATTCCTCTTCCAAAATATTCAAAAACTAAGTAATAAGAAACCTATTTTATAGAATGACCAAAGATGTAAAATATATAGATATAATGAAGCCATGGGGGGGTGGGGGGAAATGTTCTTTCTCTGTGAGATTCTCAGCATACCTATTGTTTCCCATTCCTTATTCAAATTATTGTTCCAATGTATCTTTTACTGTTAAATATTTGGGAGTGCTCCAAGTAATACTCAGTTTCTCAACATGCAATTAGAGTCACTATATCAAAATATGAAAGAAAATGTGCATTCTTTATTGTCCAGGTTTTATTCTACAGAGTCATGAGGGCTTATTCTGGTTAGGTACTGTAGCAGGCAGTTAATGCCATTTTCATCTAAAACCCACAAGGGAAAGAAACACTGTAGGTTATAGAGTAGGTTATATACAGTGTCATTGTGTATTTCTCTTTTTACAATCTTACTCAATTCCTTCCAAATTTCATCAACATGAAAAAGAAAAGTGGCATTTCCCTGCACTTTTTCCAAGGCTGTGAATACAGGCTTCAGGATAGTCAGCAAGTGTCCCTCATGTTCATTGAGTCCATTATTGCAATTGTTAGCTGTAATGGGGCCATCTATTTCTCACATTTTTCCATGAACAATTACCAGATTAGTCCAGGTCTCTGTCGTGGGTGGGGGCCCGCCGGCCCAGGCACTCTGGTTGTAATTAACCACACTTGCAAGGCAATAAAACTGAATCTATTTATTGCTAGTTATCTACAAGATTTACGACTCTACTGTAGAGCTGCTCCTGAAATGTCTTATTCTCAGAGATGTTCGCCTTTGAATGGCGATCTCATCTCTCTGTTATGTCATATCCTCTCCCCCCAGCCGTGCCTCCCGCCTTTGCTTCTCCCTTTGCATTTTGATTTGATAAGACCTTATCAATCTTCTCTGAGAGGCATCCTTGTAGTTAACATATCCCATCACTCCCTCTGCTTCTGGCCCTGTCAGTTCCACTTCAGAAGAGGAGGAGCTGTCAGTCTTCTTTTCCTCGCCTCTCCCCCTCTTGAATTCAGGTTGATTTAAAGGGCCAGACATCTGGGTAGAGGCTTCTGGACTAGAGATGCTCTCAGGCACAGGCGGATTGGTATCTATATTCAACTGGGGTTGATTTTCCTGGACTCTAGTTATTACAGTCACGTCCTCCTCATGAGGAGTAGTCTCTGTCGTGACCTGCATGACAGTCTCAATATAGTGCTCAAAACATTACATTCTCTCTCATGACCTGTGGAAGTTAGCTTGGTTGTTTCTATTTTCTTCAGAGCAGTTATTGCAAGTGGTTGTTCTTGAAGTATTTTGCAATTTTCACAGTGTTAACCTTTATTTCTGGAACAGTGAGGTCTTTGGCTAGAAGGCGCATCAAATGAGCACTACAGCCATATGTTACTGGCTTGAGTAATTTATTATCAATTGCTTCTTGCTGTAACCTGCTGGGTTTTATCACAACCTTATCTATGGTGGTTTTTGGATGTTGAAGAGCTGCTTCTTTTTATACCACAGGTGGTGTACTAAGCTTATGTAACATACATGTTGTTCCTGGAACACTGCTCCACTGCTTTGTCATTAGCAGATAACTCTGAATGTGCAGAAGAACTGTGGTGCTGAAGGAGAGTAGTCAGCAGAATACTGTAGGTTGAGAATGGATCCTTCTAAGCAAAATAGAGCAATACAACAGCTTGTTATTATCACTACTGTTCATTCTATACACTCACACTCAGTTATTAAAGGTAATATTGTAAGAGGAAGATACTGCATATTTCAGCCATTATTTTTTATTACAGATACATCAAAACTGATAACACCATAAAGTAACAACTTCATTTTTACTCAAACATGAGAATTCAAGAAGTTATCCAATTAAGATAAAGCAAAGGAAGATTAGCAGTCTTTAACAAAGGGATACGAAATAAAATAAGAAAGATGCTATATGCTCAAAGCAGCTTTCTTTGAAGTGAGAATACTTTTTAAGATTTTTTTTTTAAATTTTGGGTACCCAAATCCTAACACTAACCCTTGCAATTCTTTGTTGCATTATATACATTTTGAATATCCATGGGCACAGGATAGTGATTAAAATACTCCCAGGCAGAGTGGCTGTGTTTACATAGCATGACAAGCAACCTTGCTTGGTTAGCATGGTCTGTACTTTTAACTATGAACTACCTTACAATCAAGTGTTTTCTATGTTATCATAGTTTCCATCCTCCCCTTTTAGTCCTCCTGTTTTTGGCACTTATCCCATAAGTCACAGTACCTGAAATTCAGTCCCAGGGTGCATTGCTTCCTGCCTATTTTGCCTGCCTTTTCCTCATTGGTCCACATATGGAGGCTGGATGGCTAGAGTGGCTTCTGCATTTGCAGTTCTTTTCAGGGGACTCTGTGGTAGTTGCATACCATGACAGTGGAAACCACAATCCTGGGTTCAGATGACAAGACAAGCCATGGTGGTGTGGTGAAACCATAGAACAAACCATTGTTTCTTATTGGTTTCTAAAGACCAAACTTACTATAGTGAAATACCATGAGTGGGTTTGGACAATGCAACAGACCAACAATAGTAAAACACCACCATGGCTTGTGTTTGTCTCTTACAGCTTGCTGCTATTAATAGGTTTTCCTCTGAGTGTGTATGATATGGTAGACCTCACTCAATAGATCTCAAGATTTATAAGGTATTCAATATAAGATAAAAGTGGGATATAAATCTCACTAAATATTCTGCTTCTATCATATCACTTTCATTTCTGTTGTTTACAATCCCTTGCATTTATCTGCAGGCTGCTTCTCCACCTCCAATAATCCTCTGTTCAGTGACACCTTCAGGGAGAGAGAGAGGGTCCGGTTGGCATTGTGGCAAGATGGCTGTGAAGAGCAGGGGCTCCCGTTATCACGCCAGTATTTATTCGACAGAGAGCCATGGGAGGCTTATCTAAGCCCTGTCAGGGCAAAGATTAGATTGTTCGAGCACTCTTCTGGTTGGTGTGGGGTGGAAGCTCCGCATTTACTGGGAGAAATTTGGGCATTTCTCAATCGAACAACACAGGGGAGAGTTCAGCTCCCTACAAGCCATTGGCGACCGGAATAATAGCATAGAATAATAGCTGGAAGTTCATCAGACCTGCTGGGTGAGCATTTTTATCTTTTTTTCTTCAATATTACCCATGAAAGAGCTGCAGCAGTTACAAATTGGCATAAAGAAGAAAGGAAAGCCCTTTGTTGGAGGGAGGAATTCCTCCTTCCCCCACAGAGTTTCAAGCAGCAACTGATCTGGGGGAGAAGAATTGAGGTTTGTTTGTTTTTTTGGAAAGCTTAAGGCTGGAGAGAAAGGCCTCCTTTTTCTAATCTTCCCAAGGGCGAAGAATCAGAATAAATAATTACTAAGGAATAAGTGATAGAAACAGAGAAACAGAGAAACAGAGCGAGTCAGAAGGGGCCTCCTGGGCCATCTAGTCTGACCTCCGGCACCAGCCGGCTCCACTCACGACATGCCCACCATGTGCATGTCCAGCCTGTCTTTGAACACCTTCACCGATGGGGCCTCAACGACCTCTCATGGAAGCCCATTCCACGCCTTCAGGATCCTGACTGTCAGGAAGTGCTTCCTGGCATCCAAATGGAACCTTGGCTCCCTGAGCTTTGCTCCATTGGAGCGCGTCCTGCCTTCCTCTGCAGGGGAGAACAGGTCTCTACCCACCTCCGTGTGACACGCCCCCACATACCTGTATGTCGCCAACATATCCCCTCTGAGTTTCCTCCAAGCTGAAGAGACCCAGTTCCCTCAGTCTTGCCTCATACAGCATCCCCTGCAAACCAGCCACCATCCTTGTGGCCCTACGCTGCACTGACTCCAACCTGGCTATATCCTTTCTGTAATGAGGGGCCCAAAACTGAACACAGCACTCCAGTTGCGGGCGCACCAGAGTCGTGTAGAGTGATAGTAATACCTCTCTTGATCTTGAAGCCACACTTCTGGCTATGCAACCAAGGGTGGCATTCGCCCTCTTGACCACTGCATCACACTGCTGACTCATGTTTAGCCTGCGGTCAACCAGTACCCTGAGGTCCCTTTCACAAGTGCTGCTCTCCAGCCATTTGTCACCTAGCCTGTACGTATGACAGCTATTCCTATGCCCCAAGTGCAAGACCTTGCACTTATCCACATTGAACGCCATCCTGTTGTCTCCTGCCCACTTCCATAGTCTGTCCAGATCCTTTTGGATCTGGAGTACCTGCTCCTCAGTTGTGGCCACTGCTCCAGTTTTAGTGTTGTCTGCGAATTTGATCAGCAGACTGTTCACCCCTTCTTCCATGTCGTTAATGAAGGACTAAGCTTAATTGCTGAACGGCCATTTTTTTAAATTAATTGCTGAACTGGCCATTTTTTTGGAGCACTTCATGTAAAACAGTTTCTGTGCCAGGTTTGTGACTCATTTAAAGACAAAAATAGCCCTTTGCTGCCACCCTGTGACTATTGGAATTATAGCAAGTCTCTATATTTTTTTCTTTCTTTTCTCTTCTCCATTTCTCTGTTGTTGTCTTATAATTTTTGGCAAAAAAAATTATCATTATGAAAAAAATACATTCTTCCTCCTCTTCGGTTCCTACATCAGCTGCTCAGAGTCTTACTCATCAGTCTAAAGCGGCAGATGTTGAAAAATATCAAAAAGAGCTACAAATGACGCTTCTGGCGATATATACATCCTTAACAGCTTTGCAAGCATCCCAAGAGGCGATGTCAACATGACAGGAAAGCATTTCAATTGAACAAAGAGAATGTCTTGACAAACTGGATAATTCTTTTAAGGAGGTATTAACACAATTGGCAGATGTGCGACTTAAAACTGAACAGAAAACACAGAAAATACAACAAGCATAGGAAAAGCTTGAAATAGTAGATAAAGAAACACAATCAATAAAGCAAACAAACAAGTTATTATGGGATTCGCTTGCTATACTAGAGATGGATACTACAAAGTTGATCAAGAAAGAGATTATGTTTAGGCTAACGCCAGAAGGAATATTTTTCATCTGGAACTTCACAAGATATAAATTGGACTTGATTTTTAAGGCACAAGAGTTTTTTGAAAAGTTTAGAAGTATACTTGAAGAGGAAGAACCGAGTGCCTTAAAAGAAGGAGGGAAAAGTGCTGAACCAATGGAACTAATAACGTATCACTCTGAGGAAGAAGAAATAGTGAATACTGACTCACAACAAGAAGTACAGACACTGGAGAAAACAAAGGAAGGGAGAAGGGGTAGAGGTGTAAAGAAGAAATAAGAGAATTTTGTATTTTGAAGGGAATGATTTGCAAATGGGCTGGTATGCTTATATGTGGTATGAGAAGGCTAAGTCACATGGTTCTTTTTTAAGTTACTATATTAGAAAATCATTAATGTCGGTGTGGGAAAAGTTAAAGATAAAACTGTATAATAAATTACTAAGATGGTTTTCACCCAGGGAAGTTTTTGTATATCCAAATGCATTGAATTTTGAAGGGATTATAGGATATGATGACATTTTGGATAAGGATGGAGGATTGAAATTGAATTAAGAAATACAAGAACAGGGAGCTGATATCTCTTGGTGGCATAAGGTGCAGATACAATCGAGATATGCTAAAGATTGTAAAGCGTGGGGTTTTTATAAGGACTTAACTGCATTTGAGCAAGTGATGCTTAAATCAGATGAGAAAATGATTAAAAGATTATATGACTTCTTATGTTATAGATGGTATCTGTCGCCAAATAGGTTAGCTAAGATGTTTCCAAATATGTCAAATGGATGTTGAATATGTAAACATAAATTGGGTACTTTTTATCATATGCGGTGAATTTGCAATAATGTGAAAAGTATTGGATTTAGAATACATAAATGGCTTGAGGGAATGTTACAAAAATCCTTAGCTTTTAAATCTGAAGTTATTTTTTTATTAGGCATTATAATTACTGTGGTGAGGATTGCATTTGCTCTATATTGGAAAAGTGAAGAATTACTCACCGATGAACTGACTTTAACTTCTATCAAATTTGGGAATCTTTTTATTATTGGCTGGAGAAACGGGACTTTGCATAGATTTGAATATGTTTTTAAAGTTATCATAAATGGAAAAAGAAGGGTGTGGGGGCTGACCCAGCAGGCTTGATGTTTTTAATGTTGTTTGTAGGGGTTTTTTTGTTTTTGTTTTTTAGGATTATAATTTTTCAAATAAAACTTATTTTTTTAAAAAAGGGAGAGAGAGAGGGGTGAATCTGTATATTGCTGTATACCATTGTTAACAACTATGTATCTCTGGAGATACAAGTCCAGTTTAAGAACTGCAATATTTTCTGATAATATCTTCTAGACTAAGTACTAGACTGACTACTTGGGTACATAGAAATATTAATCTAAATCAAAACAAAAACCTATGGAACCCATAAAATTGGGACACTAATCTAACACCCTATTTACAAAACTTTTTATATGAAAATGTTTCAGAATACAGAATTAGAGTCTATCATCACTTTCCCATGCTTTTATCTTTTAACTATAATACATTTTGATTTAAAATTATGCTCATGTAGCACTTTTTACAAGTATTTTAACAATACAAATAATCCAATTTCAATAAAATATTAAAATTTTACATTCAAACCATTTTTCAAACTTCAGTGCATCCAGTGTGCTACTTTATATTAATCTGTGATTACTGTTAGGGCAGGTACTGGAAGAGAGGTATGAGTGGTCATTCAGACCAATGTAGCTTTATGTTCATATTGAAAAATCAACCAATAAAAGCAAATACTGCTTTAGCATCTCATATGATAAGAGGCTACAGGAGTATGTGCTGGAGAGTCAACTCATGTATGAACTTCCAAGGTGACCCCGGAGAACTAGTGTGGAATGGAAAGTGCTGTATCCTCACCTGCCCTTGGGCAAGATGCTCAGTGCATGGCTGTGGTCTAGTCACTGACCCTCA
The DNA here is from genome assembly GCA_023646645.1 of Varanus salvator macromaculatus. Taxonomy (NCBI): domain Eukaryota; kingdom Metazoa; phylum Chordata; class Lepidosauria; order Squamata; family Varanidae; genus Varanus; species Varanus salvator. The sequence continues at coordinate 12,890,920 of JAIXND010000754.1, read as the reverse complement.
GTCTAACCTACCTCACAGGGTCGTTCTCAGGTTAAAAAGAGGAGGAGGACCACCATGCAAACCACCTTGGGTTCTTTCCAAGGGGAAAAGAGAAGCAAGATGCCAAGGGAACAATATGAAAACAGCATATAACCATATGCAAGCCATTTTCTTCCACTTCTCCCAGTAGATAATACAGACCTATGCTGAAGAGTTGTTGTGAGGGCTGCTGAGAGGGCTGCTGTTGTGAGGGCAGCTGAGGGCTGTATGCCAAGTGTTTTGCACATGCTAAAGCCCTATAGAGGTGCACAGCAGATACAGAGAGTTCTGCCTTAATGATGTTGGGAATATAGTGCCTTCGTTCTTTCCAGACCTACAGCTTCCTGCTGCAACTGTCTGAAGGTCAAACTGCCATGCGTGACTTAAAGCTACAGAAATAAATTAAATGTTAAATATTGAAAATGGTGTATTTCTATTTATTCTTGGGTACATACTTGTTGAGTTTATAGAAGAAATCTTTGTTCCTGCTTCCCTTTCTCCCACCAATCCACCCCCCACACTTTACTGTTTAATTTTCCTTTTGTAAGATGCCCATTAATTAAGGCATCTGACAGGAATGACAAGACATTACATTTCATTACAATGAAATGCTGAGCGAGGAAAATTATGTAGAAAGAAATGAAGAAAAACCTTCATTTAAAGACAGGCATACTAGTGACTGAATACTAGATAACACATTATCTAAAATGAAAGACTGTATCCTCTGTTATTAATATTTGCAAAAGTGTTTCAACAGGAAGCATAATTGCTTTTTATTACATTGACTTGTTAATTGCAAATGTTAAATGTTGGTCAGGAGGGACTTTTGTGTTTGGTTCTACAACTTGTTTCTACAGTAAGTAGAGTGAGCAAGCCTCAAAGTTAGGCAAAGGACATAACAAAAATACCGAGAATGTATGGCTGCCACAGAAGACCCCACATCTATTTGCCCCACAGCCCCAGGAATGTGTTCTGATTTGAGAGTTGTGCATTCTCAGAGACTTCTGTGAAACAATAGATTATTAAGTGAAGAGACTGTTTGGGACTAGTGCTGGTCAGAGGGAGAAACATGGTTCATGACATGGTGCTAGTTTTTGGGTGCAGCAGCCATGTTATTCTTTCCCATTTCTCTGAGTGGCAAGACATTTTGGGGTTACACATTTGTGCAGATTTGGTTTCTGTTTGAAGGAGGTCACTGGAGGAATTAGGATGGTTTGTAATATTTGAGTTTATTCACAGGTTGAGCACAGGAAGAGGCACAGCTTAAATCCTCCAAGAAACAACCAAACAAATATTAGAATTATTTTATTGTTTTACCATTTTATCTGTTTAATAACTGTTTTATTGTAATTTATGTATGTTTTTATGTTGGCCTAGCATTGTAAGCCTCCCAGAGAACCTTCGGGTTATGGGGTGACATAGAAATGGAATTAAATAAATAAAATTGCCTCACTTCACATCCCCAGGGAAGGGCACTGCTTCATCCCCAGTACAGTAAAACCTTGGATTGCAAGTAATTTATTCTGCGAGTGTTCCACAAGATGAACAAACATTTCTAATTTTAACTTGATAAATGAGCGATGTCTTACAATACGAGTAGTACAAGGTGCCAAATGTCACATGATCACAACTGAGCCAATGGCTCTCTCTCTCTCTCTCTCTCTCTCTCTCTCTCCTCACTGCAGTCCTACAACTCCAGCATCCCTCCAGGATGGGAGGGTATGCTGGGAATTACAGAACTGTTTCCTGTCTAAACATGTATAGGATTACACTGGAAGCAACTTTAAACTGACAGAATTTCTTTGTTGGTTACTGCAAGGCATATGCTCATTCTGAAGACAAAGGGGTTGTTTTTATTAGAGTCTTGGGTTGTTTAGTGCTGTATACTGACACTAACTTAACTGTTCCAATGATTTGGTGTATATTTGGTGCTTTGTTGTGAAGATCTGTTTAAAAATCATGTCAGGTAACTGTGGACTTCAAGGCTCGTGTGGGAGGAGTACATGGTATGTTGTACTACAAGGTTAGAATCTTGTATCTGCTTTACCTTTCAGTATCCCCCCCCCCATTCCCCCGGAGGGAGATTCTAAAAGGTAAAGCAGATGCAAGAGGTTATGGAGGAGATCTCATCTACAGAGGAGGAGGAGAAAAATGCAGAGGAATCCCTCACTTCAGATGAGATTAGGGAGATGTGTAAAATGTGGAAAACAGTGCAAAATTTTATAGAAAAGCGCCACCCAAATAAGGCTGTAGCAGTGTGAACGATGAATCTGTTTAACAACAATGCAATGTCACATTTCTGAAATCCTCAAAAGGAGGCAAAAGCAAGTGTCATTGGATAGGTTCCTTGTTGAAGTTGCAGAAAAAGAAAAAGATTCCATTGAGCCAATAGATAGCAGTGATTCTGTTAGTGATACTGAAAGTTGCCCTACACAATAACCCTCCTCTCTCTTGTTGCCCTCACACCAGCCACGAAGGTTTTCAAAGATAAGTGCAGGTTAATTTGTTTTATTTTTCTTTATATTTTGTATTTTCTTTATTATTTTGCATTATATTACAGTATTGTAATAATTTTATATGACTATATTTGTGGAACGAATCATCTGAGTTTCTATTATTTCTTACGAGGAAATTCGCTTTGATATACAAGTGCTTTGGATTACAAGCATGTTTCCTGAACGAATTATGCTCACAAACCAAGGTTTTACTGTATACTTAGCTTACAGACTCCTACCCTTCACCTTAGTTCTCTTTGTAGTCTGCCCCCTTGTTTCTTTTTACAGACTAGATTACTTCATCCTTGACTGGGAAATGCTGATCCTTTTCACAGAAATAGCAACATTTGTAGAATTGTATCATATCACTGGAGTGGGTCCTGTTGATTCAGGGTATTTAGAGCAAAGGCGCCTGCAACAAAGGGCTGCCTGCTTTTGCCTATGGATGTCCAGTGACGGTAGTCCATCATTCCCCTGGAAAACCACTCCTGGGACAAGCAGCTCTTGCTGGCCAGAAACAGTTCCACCCCTGGAGCCTCAACAACAATAATGAGCCAGGGACTGTGGTGCGGGGAGGGCTTGTGCTGGAATGCTAATTATGATAATCAGAGAGCTCTGATGCTGCAAATAGTGGCCCAGAGACCACATGTGCTGGTCTTTTGCTGCATTCAGCCCCTACCCTGCCACGGGAGCCAAGACCATCGGCCCAGAACCCGTCTCCGGCCTGCTTCTCCCGGCATGTGTGAGAGGTGTTCCGGGGCGTGGCAAGGCATGGGGAGGAGCCCTGCGGCCCACAAAGCTCCGGGGGCCACCGGGAGGAACCAGCATACCAGACGGCCCCACCTCCACCTGCGCTGCCCAGACCTCGACCGCGCTGCTGTGCCACCGCCCGCTGCAGCTCGCTGCTGCCGCCGCCGCTGCCCCAGCGCAGGGGCCAGGACTATCGACCAAGGACCCGTCTCCAGCCTGCTTCCCCCAGCATGTGTGAGAGGCATGCCGGGGCGCGGTGAGGCCCTGTGGCCCACAAAGTGCCAGCCGCCACCAGGGGCCAGCGGCCTCGGGCCGGCAACCGAAGGGCGATGTCCTAAGGGCAGTCGCCGTTTGGGGGCTGAGCGGGGGGCTGGGCTGGCCAGGGGTTCTGGCCGGGGGCTGGCTTTACTCGTGGGCTGGCGGCGGTTTAAGGATTAAGGCAGTGGCTGAAGGTAGGATGGTTTTTAATGGGTTTTTAATGGTTGGTTTTAGATTATTTTAATTGGTGCATCTCGTGCTATACCATGATGTTGCCTGGGGAGCGTGGGGGCGCCGCTATTGGGGTGGTGATGGGCAATGGGCATTATGGCGTTGGGGGGGTCTAACGGGTCAGCACAGAAGAAGGAGGGACAGATGGTTAACACCTGTCCCTCTTTCTGGTTATTCCCCCAGCTGGCGGGTTCCTGGTAGACTTGTCAACTGTCCCCCGGGCTTGTCGGTGCTGCTGCTTAATGCCAGGTCGGTCTACAATAAACCTGCCCTCATCCATGACCTGATTGTGGATGAGGGTGCCGACCTGGCTTGCATTACGGAGACCTGGGCGGGTGAGAGGGGGATGTTTCCCTCTCACAACTGTGCCCGCCTGGGTATCTGGTCCAGCACTGGCCATTCCTGGAGAGGAAGGGAGGGGGGGTCGCTTTGGTTTATCGAACTTCCATTCCCCTTATGGGGCTTCCTGTTCTCTCGAGGCCAGGGCTAGAGTGCCTCCACTTGGTGTTGGGCGACCGAGACAGACTGGGGATTCTGTTGGTGTACCATGCACCCTTCTGCCCAACAGACTCCCTGCCTCAGCTGACAGAGATCGTCTTAGACCTGGTGTTGAGGACTCCCAGGATGTTGGTCCTGGGGGACTTCAATCTCCATGCCAAGATGGTTCTAACCGGGGCTGCTCAGGACTTCATGGCCTCCATGTCAGCCATGGGGCTGTCTCAGCATGTCACTGGCCCGACCCATGAACGTGGATACACTCTGGACCTGGTTTTCTCGATGGGGCAGGAAGAGGGTGATCTGAGGGTGAGGAATTTAAGTTTGACACCCTTGTCATGGTCAGATCACTTCCTCATAAGGTTTGAGCTTGAGAGTGGCCTCTCCCTGTGTAAGGGTGCGGACCTGATTGTATGGATCCGCCCCCAGAGCAGGATGGATCCTGATGGATTCCTGGACGCTATGGGGGATTTTCCGGTTGACAAGGCTGGTGATCCTGTTGATGCCCTGGTTGAACTGTGGAATGAGGAGATGAGCAGGGCTATTGACACGATTGCTCCCAAGCATCCTCTGCCACCTGGCGGAGCCCGTTCATCTCTGTGGTATACGACCGAATTACGGGTGATGAAGCAGTTTGGGAGCAGGTTGGGAGGCATAGGTGGAAGAGATCACAGGGTGATTCTGACTGAACACACTTAAGAGCACATTATCGGGCCTATGCTGTGGCGGTGAGGATGGCGAAGAAGAAATTCTTCTCCGTTTCCATTGCCTCCTCACAATGCTGTCTGGCAGAGCTTTTTCCAGTGGTGCAGGGGCTGGTACGCCCAGGCCCAAAGAAAGATCTGGTGCCACCCTCGAAGGCCCGCTGTGACGAGTTTGCCTAGCATTTCAGGGAGAAAATCGCTCAGATTCGCCACGAGCTTGACTCTACTATTGAATCAGATTCTACTGGGGAGTTCCCATTGACGCCGTCAAGTCCTCAATTGATGGATGAATTTCAGTTACTGTGGCCTGATGATGTGGACAAGGTGCTTGGACAAGTACGCCCTACCACTTGCTTACTAGACCCATGCCCTTCTTGGCTACTTAAGAAAGCCAAGGAAGGGATTGGAACCTGGATCCTGGAGGTGATCAACACCTCTTTAAGAGATGGCCAGGTACCTGCCCCTTTAAAGCAGGTGGTAGTCCGGCGAGTCCTAAAGAAGGCATCCCTGGATCCAGAGAGGCCTGCCAATTATAGACCGGTGGCCAACATCCCGTTCTTGGGCAAGGTACTAGAGCGGGTGGTGGTGGGACAACTCCAAGTACTCTTGGATGGAACGGATTATCTGGACCCATTTCAGTCCGGCTTCAGACCCGGGTATGGACTGAATCTGCCTTGGTCACCCTGTACGATGACCTGTGCAGGGAGAGAGATGGGGAGTGCGTCCCTGTTGGTTCTCCTGGACCTCCCAGCGGCTTTCGATACCATCGACCATGGTATCCTTCTGGATAGGCTAGCGGGATTGGGAATCGGAGGCACTGCATGGCTGTGGTTCCACTCCTATCTCAACAGTCAATTTCAGAAGGTGGTACTGGGGGACTATGGCTTTGCGCCATGGCAGTTATGCCATGGAGTTCCACAGGGGTCCATTTTGTCCCCCTTGCTGTTTAACATCTACATGAAACTGCTGGGAGAGGTCATCAGGAGGTGTGGGATGTGGAATCATCAGTGCGCTGATGATATGCAGCTCTACCTCTCGTTTTCCACCAATCCAGGTGAGGCAGTGGCTGTGCTGAACTGGTGCCTGGCTGAGGTAATGGGCTGGATGAGGGCCAATAAACTGAGGCTCAATCCAGATAAGACAGAGGTCCTGTTGGTGGGCGGTTCAGGCCTTGGGATAGGGGATTTGGGCCTTGTCCTGAATGGGGTTGCACTCCCTCTGAAGGACAGGGTCTGCAGCTTGGGAGTGCTCCTCGACCCAGAGCTGTTGTTAGAAGCTCAGGTGACGGCGGCGGCGAGGAGTGCCTTCCTGCAGCTTCAGCTGATACATCAGCTGCGTCCCTTCCTAGAGTACGACTGCCTGGCGACAGTGACACATGCGTTGGTGACTTCCCGATTAGATTTCTGTAACACGCTCTATGTAGGGCTACCCTTGAAGACAGTCCGGACACTTCAGTTGGTGCAGAATAGAGCTGCCAGGCTGCTGACAGGGACTGGGCGTCATTCACATATAACCCCAGTTCTCCGTCAGCTCCACTGGCTCCTGATTGAAGTCCGGGCCCAATTCAAGGTGTTGGTTATGACCTATAAAGCCCGAAACAGCTTGGGACCTGGATACCTGACAGAATGCTTACGCCCATATATGCCCTCCCGCCCCCTGAGACCAGCAACAGAGGCCCTCCTCTGGGAACCCTCTGTGAATGAGATTAGGAGGGTAAGTACCCGGAGGAGGGCTTTCTCTGCGGTGGCACCCCACGTATGGAATGCGCTCCCCAGAGAGGTCCGCCTGGCACTGTCATTATTTGTTTTTCGCGCCAGGCCAAGACATTTTTATTTAAAACTTATTTTAACTTAAATTATTTATTGAATTTTAAAGTTTTTAGCTGAGATGCACGGGGGGGGGGGGCTTAATGAAATTTTTTGTATTTTTGATATGTTGTAAGCCGCCCCGAGGCTTTGTTGTGATGGGGCAGCATAAAAATGTTTTAAATAAATAAATCCCCCCCCCCATGTTGATCCATGTTGCCCAATTTAACAGAAAGAAGTTTACACTTATGAAGCATGTGGGCAAGAGTTCTATCAGGGCACTACACAGAAAACTTTAAAAGTAAGGTCTGATTTTTTTTCCACAAATAAATAAATAATCCTTGTGTTTAAACTCACCCCAATTAAAATGTAGGGTAGTCCACTGAGAGCTAGATAAAATTTTGAAAATTGCCACACCAGGTTTGGTCATATCGCCATTAGATTACACTGATGTGGTAAGCATTCCAATTTCTAACTGAATGAAATTAGTTGCTATGTTGCATGGCTAATGAAAACAAATCAGGTTAGCTTTTTAAATATATATATTTCTACACCTACAGTATTTTGGAAAGGCAAATAATAGGACATTAATAAATGCTTGTTGGCTTTCAGCCTGTACTTGAATTGCATGACTAGCCGGTGAGATTGTGTGGCGCAGCATGTAATTAATAGTTGGGTGTATTTTACAAGTTCAAAATGTGTATAAACAGTAATTATTCATTCCCAAGACCTCTTGTGAGGTACATATACGGTGTATGCATTTATATTCCCTAGGTTAGCTCCTAAAAAGTGTGCCAAATTAATAAGAGCAACCTTTTTAAAAAGAGCTTCATAAAGAATTAACCTGTGTCAAAGAGGGTTTTACACAGCTTGCAATTTCAGTGATGTCCAAAGGGTGGCTCCCCATACCCACAAGTAATTTCTAGGGGAAACTAAGCGCCTAGCGGTAAAATGCTGATTGTTATTCAATTTGTGCCACCATCATGCAGAGCACTCTGTGCCTGGGCAAGGACATAAATTTCAATGGATTTCCCTGGGTCCAAGTTCAAGTAGTCTCTAAGTCAGCAGCCAGAGTGCACTAGTGCACTGTGAGAAAACAAATAGTGTAGTTTTACTTCTGTGCATTCAAAGCCTACACCTGCAGAAAAGTGGGCAAAACCATAACGGGATGTTACACAAAGCAAAGTCACTCAGTATTCAAACAGGCACTTGATTTAGTCCAGGGTGGGAAGAGGCAATGGCCTGCTTCAGCTTTGGAGGAAAAGGAAGTAGTCTCTCCAAGCAGCTTTCTGGTTAGCACTTCCTGTTTCAAAAACAACCTGCTTAAGCTTTGCAAAAAGTGATGGAAAGCATCACTGAAACAGAGGACAATAGAGCTAGTTATAGATTTGTATAGTATCTGCATATACTAAGCTATGTGGAAGCAAATTTAGAAATAATGATTAGTGTAATTTAAAGAAAAAATACAATTGAACTCACCACAGGGGAAAATACTGTGTACCTGCTCAGCCTGCTTTCCAGGTGTGCACTTTTGGTGGGCACATTCAAAGCGCCCAACTCTTTCTCTTTAACCAGGCTTGTGTTAGTGAGTTCTTCTAACAGAGAACTGACTTCTATAAAAGTAGGACACAGGGTTACCCTACTGGTGAACTGGATCCTGTAAAATAGGACTGTGCAAGGGTAGTGGGAATAGGCCTCTAAGGCAGAAAAGGTATGTATAACTATGAATGGGAAAGAGATATTGTTGAAGAGGCTACACTTCCAGCCATGCTGCTGCAGGACACAATTGCATGATGAGAATATCTGGCATGTTTCTTCTGAAGCTACATTATGGCTCATGTGAGGTTGTATTCATTAATGGGTTTGACTTTAATTGTAGTAAAAGGTAAAGGTTTCCCCTTGACGTTACGTCCAGTCATGCCTAACTCTAGGGGGCGGTGCTCATCTCCGATTCCTAGCCAAGGGAGCGAGCGTTTGTCCACAGACAGTCTCTGTGGTCATGTGGCCGGCATGACTAAACACCAAAGTGCAGGGAACGCTGTTACCTGCCCACCGAAGTGGTACCTTTTTATCTACTTGCATTTGCATGCTTTCGAACTGCAAGGTTGGCAGGAGCTGGGATGGCGCACGGGAGCTCACCCCGTATGCAGATTTGAACCGGCGACCTTTCGATCAACCAGCCCAGTAGCACAGCAGTTTAAACCACTGTGCCACCTGCAGTCCCTTTAATTGTAGTAGCTCCATTCTTTTATGGTACTTGGTAAGATGGCTGTACTTAATTGCTCAATGTACAATTGCTGAATATATAATTCAAATTTGTTGGCTTGAAGATATCAATGGAACATTTTACAGCTGTTACAATGGATTGGTTTTCTGACACAGAGACTGGGAAAGTAAAACTCAATTTTGATGCAACTCAATAGAAACAGTAGCCTTTTTCAGGCTATGATGCTGAGAAGAATGGGACTGTGTGTTAGATGTGAAGTTGATTGTCCAGAAGACACTTTTAACATTTGTGAGTGGTGTTTACTTATATCTACAGCAAACTGACCAGCTTTTGAAAAGCAAGAATTTAGACTTAGGATGGGGTCAGGGAATAGTAAGGGAGCAATTTCAAATGTTAAATGTAACTTTGATGTTAGAGGTGAAAATGTCCAAATTTAATGGTATTAAATCTCTGGAGTGGGGCCTGTTACATTTCATGATCTTTGGTGTGGCTAAACTTGAAGGAAGGTCAATCCATGTCAAGCCCATGATCAATGCTTCACTCTTCCCCCAGTCAAAATATCCCAGTGAAACTAGAGGACATGGACAAGAATATGCTGAACTTGATTGGAGTTTGAGGTCACATGATGGGCTTGTTATGTCTCACTGCATTGCTTTCTATCACAATACAGTTGCGGAAACCTGCTTGCTCAGAAGCTGTCTTCAGCCCTGCCTTTGCCTTCAGACTCCACAGCATTTGAAAGCAATCTCCCTGGGGTGGATGAGCAGAACCATAGGCTCTGAAACATTTGGCATCCCAGCTTGCATGTTGGTGGAGTCTCTCTTTTACAGTGAAGTTAATCAAATCCACACAGGCTGTTTATGCCAAAAAAGTAAACATAGAATAACAAATACAAGCAAACCTCCCCACCCCAAACTCTCCCCAGAGCCAAAACCTAGTTGCAATGCTTTTAGAAAAACAAAGTGGCTTCAAAATTTGAGCAGCATTCACTCATCCAGAAAGTATGTATTGACCCAAGCTGTATGATCTCTGCTTCAGCTGCTGTTTGGAGTATACTAATTCTGACCCTTGTTACAGAGAGCTAGTGGATTCTGTGCTGTGAGACTGAAGGTCCCTGGTTTGCATCTAATCTCATCTGTCAACACAGAAGAGATAGTGGTAGGCATGCCCTTCACTTTGTGTGTCTCACTGATAACACGATGAGGAAAGTGCCACTAGCCTATCCCAGCAAGAGTTCTTCACTGAGCAGGAGGTTGGACCCACTGGCCTCATCCAGCTCTAGCATGCTGAGATCCCCACAAGGACTACTGAGACAATGTATGTGAAGCACTGTGACCTATCTAAAGTTCTATATAAATACTAATTAACTGTTGTTAATGTTTTATGCAGCAATTCATAATATTCATACCTGAAGATAAATTAACTGAGAAGAAACTAACACTATATATGTGTATGAATTTAATTGTGTGTAGAAAGGGAATATTGGCACATGAAATTGCCCCTTTTCCTTCTGCTGTTGTCGTGAAGCTGTAACTCACGTCTCCAATTAACTCACACAGCAGCCAGCCATAAAACTAAAGACTTATTGCTACTTTCTACAAGATTTACAATGCAACAGATAAGCTCCAGCGGAGAGCTCCTAGCAACACAGTTGCCTCCTCCTTTCTGAATTATCTGAGAAACCCACGTGGGATTAGATTTTCCTGTCACGTCTTTCCGTTCATGAGTGGGACAAACCTCTGTCCTGTTGTTGCAATTGGTCCGGATGCAATTGATCTAGGTGCCTGAAACTCCGCCTAAGTTGAGCTTTTGTCAGATTTACTGTTCCCTCTTCTTGGCCTTCTGAACTCTGCCCAGCAGCTTCAGAGTCAGGAGGTGGGGGGGGGGGGCAACTTGTTCAAGCACCTCAAAGTCAGGATGAGGAGAAGCTACTCGTTCAGAAGCCTCATAGTCAGGCTGTGGGGAGGCTATTTGCTCAGAAGCCAAAGAGTCAGACTGTGGGGGGGCTATTTGCTCAGCAGTCCCAGACTCAGGCTGCAGAGGGGCCGTTTGGGCACTGGGCCCCAGGTATACCACTCTACACAACTCTGGTGCGCCCGCAACTGGAGTATTGTGTTCCGTTTTGGGCCCCTCATTACAGAAAGGATATAGCCAGTTTGGAGTCAGTGCAGCGTAGGGCCACAAGGATGGTGGCTGGTTTGCAGAGGATGCCGTATGAGGCAAGACTGAGGGAACTGGGTCTCTTCAGCTTGGAGAAGAGGAGACTCAGAGGGGATATGTTGGCGACATACAGGTATGTGAGGGTATGTCACACGGAGGTGGGTAGAGACCTGTTCTCCTCTGCAGAGGAAGGCAGGATGCGCTCAAACAATGCTCAGGGAGCCAAGGTTCCATTTGGATGCCAAGAAGCACTTCCTGACAGTCAGGACCCCGAGGGCGTGGAATGGGCTTCCACAAGAGGTGGTTGAGGCCCCATCGGTGAGGGTGTTCAAAGACAGGCTGGACATGCACATGGTGGGCATGTCGTGAGCGGAGCCGGCTGGTGCCGGATGTCAGACTAGATGGCCCAGGAGGCCCCTTCTGACTCGCTCTGTTTTTATGTTTCTATGTTTCTATAACTCCCCTTGTTCCAATGCCTGATTCTCACTGTGAACGTTTGAATCTTTCTCACGAGTCGACGTCTCTGTCGAGCCGTCAGGCACGACAGCTGTTTAAAAAAAGATTAATTTATCTACCAGATAGTATTGCATATAAAAATAGTTTTAACAAATATATATTTGAAATTGACTAGAAAGATTTTTCAGACTCTATAGTCTGAAATATCTATATTCAGACACAATATCTAAGGAGATATTGTGTTGCAGTGCACCTCAGGATATATTAAATTGCCCTAACTCTAATATCACTAGACAGATCTGTGTATGGAAATAGTCTTCTGCTTGAAAATCACTTGTCAGATTTCTTTGTGGTTCTGGGTGCAACTGTTATTTATATGTTGTTGTTGTTGCTGTTGTTGTTAGTCGCAAAGTCATGTCCAACCCATCGCGACCTCATGGACAACATTCCTCCAGGCCTTCCTGTCCTCCACCATCCCCCGGAGTCCATTTAAGCTCACACCAACTGCTTCAGTGACTCCATCTAGCCACCTCATTTTCTGCCGCCCCCTTCTTCTTTTGCCTTCTATTGTTCCCAGCATTAGGCTCTTCTTCAGTGAGTCCTTCCTTCCCATTAAGTGGCCAAAGTATTTGAGTTTCATCTTTAGTATCTGGCCTTCTAAAGAGCAGTCAGGGTTGATCTCCTCTAGGACTGACTGGTTTGATCACCTTGCAATCCAAGGCAGGAGTCTCCTCCAGCACCACAATTCAAAGGCCTTAATTCTTTGGCGCTCAGCCTTCCTTATGGTCCAGATTTCACAGTCATACATTGCAACTGGGAAAACCATAGCCTTGACTATATGCACTTTTGTTGGCAGGGTGATGTCTCTGCTTTTTAGTATGCTGTCTAGATTTGCCATAGCTTTTCTCCCTAGGAGCAAGCGTCTTTTAATTTCGTGGCTGCAGTCCCCGTCTGCGGTGATTTTGGAGCCCAGAAAAATAAAATCTGTCACTACCTCCATTTCTTCCCCATCTATTTGCCAGGAACTGAGAGGACCGGTTGCCATGATCTTAGTTTTCTTAATGTTGAGTTTCAAACCAACTTTTGCGCTCTCCTCCTTCACCTACATCAAGATGCTCTTTAGTTCCTCTTCACTTTCTGCCATTAGAGTGGTATCATCTGTATATCTGAGGTTGTTGATATTTCCCCCAGCAATCTTAATTCCAACTTGTGATTCATCAAGCCCTGCCTTTCTCATGATGTGCTCTGCATATAAGTTAAATAGGCAGGGCGACAGTATACAGACTTGCCAAACTCCTTTCTCAATTTTGAACCAATCAGTGGTTCCGTGTCCAGTTCTCACTGTTGCTTCTTGACCCGCATATAGGTTTCTCAAGAGACAAATAAAATGGTCTGGCACTCCCATATCTTTAAGAACTTGCCACAATTTGTTGTGGTCCACACGATCAAAAGCTTTAGCATAGTCAATGAAGCAGAAGTAGATGTTTATCTGGAACTCCCTAGCTTTCTCCATGATCCAGCGTATGTTGGCAATTTGAGCTCTAGCTCCTCTCTCTCTTTGAAATCCTGCCTGTACTTCTGGTAGTTCTCGGTCCACATACTGCTGGAGCCTAGCTTGTAGGATTTTGAGCATCACTTTGCTAGCATGTGAAATGAGTGCAATGATGCGGTAGTTTGAACATTCTTTGGCATTGTCCTTCTTTGGGATTGGAATGTAAACTGACCATTTCCAATCCTGTGACCACTGTTGAGTTTTCTAAATTTGCTGGCATATTGAGTGTAGCATTTTTACTGCATCATCTTTTAGGTTTTTGAATAACTCAGCTGGAATACTGTCTCCTCCACTAGCTTTGTTGTTGCTCAGACTTCCAAAGGCCCATTTGACTTCACAATTTATATGTACCACATTACTAGTAGTTGGATGTGTATTTATTTTTATTATATTTGCATCCCGTCTTTTTTTTTCCTTTTTAAAAGAACTTAAAGCAGCTTACATCATTCTCCTCCTCCTGTTTTCAGTCTTATCCTCACAACAATAACAATCCTGTGAGGTAGGCTTGGTTGAGAATCTATGTCTGGCCCAAAGTCACCCTGTTAGCTTCATGGCTGATCCTGAACCCCTTACCACACTGGCTCTCTGTATCTTCATCTGCCTTCTGGTGGTGGTGGAGGAAGAGTTGTAGCAGTTTAGTTTTCTTATATCTTATGTTTTTATGTACTGTACTTATTAAATAAAACTAAAACAGTGGTACCTCGGCTCACAAATTGGGTCACAAACAAAAATTTCTGAAAAATTTTGACTTGGGTCACGAACACCGCTTTCGGTGAGGATCAAGATCGCAGCCATCTCCCCACCACCTCCCCAAGTGGGGAGATGGCCACAATCTCAGTTGCTTTTGTGCAGGGAAGGTGTGCCTGATCAGAGGAGCACTGCTGCAGGAAAGACAGGCAGAATCTCAGCCATCTCCTTCGCAGCTCTGCTTTGCTGCTCTGTCTTTCCTGCATCAGCTTGCCTCTGATCACTCATGCCTTCCCTGCACAAAAGCAACTGGGATCGTGGCCATCTTCCCACTTGGGGGGAGGGATGGGGAGATGGCCGCGATCGCAGTTCTTTTCATGATCAGAGGCACACTACAGCAGGAAAGACAGGAGCAGCAAAGCAGAGCCACGGGGGAGATGGCCAGGATTTCACCTGTCTTTCCTGCAGGAGCACGCCTCTGATCAGGCATGCCTTCCCTGCACGAATGGAACTGTGATCGAGGCCATCTCCCCATCCCTCCCCTGAGTGGGGAGATGGCCATGATCCCAGTTGCTTTTGTGCAGGGAAGGCATGTGTGATCAGAGGCGCACTGCTGCAGGAAAGACAGGAGCAACAAAGCAGAGCCACAGGGGAGATGACTGAGATTCTGCCTGTCTTCCCTGCATGAACGGAACTGCAATCGAGGCCATCTTCCCACACCTAGCACACTGTTTGCGCCCATCTCTCCCTCCCCCAGTGCACCCGCGATCACACCTGTCTCTTCCCCCCACCCCCCAGTGTGCCAGGATGACAGGCGCATGCAGGGATGACAGGCGCGATCTTGGTCGTGCTGGGGGGCAGGGAGATGGCCGCGCTTGTGTTTGTGGGAGAATGGGGGAGATGGCCGCGATCTTTGTTGTCACTCTGCTTCACATTTTTCTGATTTAAAAAATGGTTACAGAACGGATTAACCGTATTTACATTTAACCTTATGGGGAAATTTAACTTAGCTCACGACCAATTTGGGTCATGACCAGAATCCTGGAATGGATTAAGTTTGTGAGCCAAGGTACCACTGTATTCATGAGTCAATGGCAAGCAAGTTATCACTTACTGACCACTTCAGTGTTTTAAGATGATGGTTCTTAGGAACAGGGACATGTGACCCCCATAATCTCAACACATCTCATTTTTTCTGCTGATGTTTTGCCTTGACAGGGCCCTTGAAATTCCTCTCAAATTTCTCTTGGGTAAAATGTGATGGCAACTTGACTTGATAAATAGTCAGTTTTCCAAATCGATTATACTGATCTGTGGGTATCCTCTGCCTTTTTGGCAACATAACATTATTGTCTGTTGGTTTCTGTATTGCTTGGCCTACAATGCATACAGCATAGGATTAACATACGGGTCAAGGTATTGAAGGATACTGCAAACAAAATAGAAGTCCCAGCTGTAGCTTTGATGATAGCTTCTTAAATAGATGCATAATTCTAAGATTATATACAGGAAGCCAGCAGACTGAGAAAGTTGCAGTGGCAGTAAAAATAATTACAAAAGCTCTTCTTGTGTTTTTACAACTCACCACAGACATCATTATGAAGGAAAATAATAAGTTGGATGTAGTTGGATGCAATCACCAAGGACAGAATGAGATAATATAGGATGACTTGACTAAGGACTACTTGGTAGTGTTGCTGAAATAGCACAGTGAGCAGAAGCATGTGTTTGTAGAAAGTCTTGTATCCATTGTGGCGTGGATTCTCAGAGACATACTGACAACAAAGCTCAGACTGAAACAGGGATGAGCATGAAAATTGCAGTTGTACTCCTTGGAGCTCTGTAAGATCTCAAGGAGATTCTGATTGTAGCAATGGAGATGACACATAATGAATAGATGCTAACACCCAAGGAGAAAGCTGAACATAACTGAAAGAACTTGCAGAAAGCATCTCCCCACAGTCATGTGAAGACAATACAATACACCAGAATAAGTGTAAGTAGATCTGCCATAACCATGCTCAAGAGAAGAATATCCAGTTGATTTTTCTTAAAGGATTTGTATGTGATGGCAAGTATAAGAGCGAAAACATTTTGGCTTGTTTGCAAGGGGGGCGGCATACAAATATGTTAAATAAATAAATAAACAAACATTTTCCCCAAATCCAGTTGCTAAGGTAACTCCAAACACTATAGAATACACCACAACATAGTTGATGTACATTCAGATGATTGCCTCTGGAAGTAAGAAGAAAAAATGTTCCTTGACAAAACTTTGATTACTTGGTGCAAATTCTGTAAATGAAGTTTGATTAAAATGTTCGGTCTTCAGGTAAAGCATGCCAATATAAAGCTGAAGAAACTTGAGTTTGCCCATCAGCTGTACATTTGTTATTTGTTTATTCCTTGGCAGCCATTCTCTTCCTCTCAGAAAATTCTTGTTCACTGAACAGGTAAGAGTCCAGTTTCTAGTTTCTAGTTAAAAGGGAACCACTTATTATAAGGATGCAATCGATTATGAACATCATGCATGGATGATTAACAGGCTGTAATAACTTTTTAAAACAGTTGTTTCCTGGAAAGCTCATGTAGAACAGAGGATTGTATTGATATCATCTCTAGGGTTTGTCAATGCATGATGAGACTTGTGAAGATGATTCACTTAACCAGAGGCAAGTACACATGGAGAAAGAAGAGCACTCATTGTAGGGAACTCCTGGGGCCATAGTTTTCACATTCCTTTCCCTCAGAGAATCCTTGCTGTACTGTTTTGCCTTTGCTGATAGCCACCACCCCACCTCACTTAGGCATTGTAGAGAATTTTGGGTATGCTTCAGAGTGTACTGTATTCTTTGTTCAAAGAGGGCACTAGCCTGACTTTCTGCACCAGATGTAAAGGCAAAGATAACTCTGGCAGTTGCTTAATAATAGATCACTTTTTTTCTAAGAAGCTTGTCCATTTTTACCAGCTTTTCAGTGAAGAATTCTTGTTGAGCTTCCAAGGAAAGCTAGAGACCCTAAGAAGAGTTTTAAGGTTAGTGTTTTAAACTTTAGAAGCACAGTACAGAAAGTTGATTTGATAGTATTGATTTTTTTAATAACTTCTTTTGTAAGAAGATAAAATAAAACAAGGCTGAATATGTACAATGAAGTTGAAATTAGGACACTAAGAAGACTATTGGGCACATTGTGGTTTCCTGGCCATCACCTCCCCTGTCCTCAGTCCTCCTGTGGGCATCCCACAGGACCTATAAGAGCAGCATGGTTTCACTCCTTCCTTCCACAATTGTGAGCCATTTTTGTCTTGCCATGGATCTTTCATGTTTTTGGGGCTTCCTCTTTTTACAGCGTTCTCTACTGTAGATTTGGAGGAGGCTATAAAATTAGTTTTTGAATAGTAGAGTTGGGAGGGACCAAGGAGCAACTGGGTCCAACCCCTTGCTCAGTGGAGAATTCCAAGTTCCACCATCACCTCCAGCTGCATCTTGAATGCCTCTACTGTGGGAGAGTCTACAACCTCCCTAGGTAATTGGTTCTATTGTCATACTGACAGAAAGAAGAACACTCAGGAACTTCTTCCTGATGTTCAGCTAGAACTTGGCTTATTGTAACCTGAGCCAGTTATTCTGTGTCCTGCACTCTGGGATGATTGATAAAAGATCCTGGCCTTCCTCTTGAAAGGTGACCCCCTTTTTAAAAAATAAATGTTATTGTTTTCACTACAATCTAACTTTAAAAACAATGATTATTTAAGACATCAGATATACTGGGTTAACATCTTCCTCATTTTAACATTCAATAGTCATATTCAAATCTACGCATAGTCCCGTTTCTCTAGCTGATAATAGAACGAATTCCAAGTTTGTTAGAGATATATGTCCTCCTTCTCCTTCAGAGGCAAGATTGATCTGTCCCTTTCCATGTAGTCCAAAATCCTTTTTGAGCTCAACTCTTCGGTGCATGGCTCTTCACTCCTCCTGTAGTGAGCAAATAAAATCCTTGCCATAGTAATTACATATAAGATCAAATATATGGTCTATTTATCAATATCATTAAGAATAATATTTAATCAAAAAGAAGAGAAAAGCTTTCAGATTTAAATTTGTGTTTACATTCCCAACATCTAATTGACAAGTTTAAAAACATTTCTTCTAAACTTAGCAATAAGAACTATCTATAAGTCAATACTTCTATCTATCTATCTATCTATCTATCTATCTAACTATAAAACATTTGTATGAGTTTTCTTTATGTGAAATTACTAAGGTTACCTTGATATTTCTTTCTCACAAGTTTTATCATTTCTATAACTCAGTGTTATGTCCAATATTTTGTGCCTGTATTATCATAATTTCCTTAATTCATTCATCTTTCATTTTATACCCAAAAAGAAAGATGAATCCTTTAATTATTCTTTCATCCAGTTTTAAAATCATTTAATCAAATGTTACTAATTCCTTTATAGGATCATATATTCTATAGACTTCACATATCTCAATCATATTTGAACTTTATGCCACCAAGAAATGTCATTACCCTTATCACCTATAAACATGCCATCCCATTTATAAATCATATCCTTCAAGATATATAATTCCCTTAAAATTATCCATTCTCCCACAGAAATTTATGACTTCTAACATAGCTTAGGTTAACGCTATAAACCAGGTCAGATTGTTTATCAGTCTCTTCCTTTTCCAAAACAGGAACATCTGTTAGCAGTGTTTATTAAATCACTTAGGTTTTCATTTTTTGCTCCTAGTGTGTTCTGAAATCTCTCCAATATGGCAACTGAATTCCATAATAATTTATTTGTTGGTATTAATTGTTGCTTCTCTTGATCCAGCTTTTCAATTTTCTCTTCAAAAACTTCAGCCTTCTTTTTCACTTCTTGTATCTTTTGTTCATTTTGTTTTATTTTAATACCAGAACCTGCAAGTTGATTCATTATCTTCAAGACATAGCTATCCAATTTGTCCAATTCATCCTTTTGTTCCAAAGCAAATTCTTATAAAAGGTTTAATTAAAACAATTTTTAAATAACCTGTTGTGGTACTAGATAGCCACTAAATAGCAGCAAAAAATCACAAAGGGGAAAATAAGGGATTTTTTTTCCCCTGCAAACAATGTATCTGTTAAAAAATAGAATGACCACAGGGTGGCAGTCAACAAGTTATTTGTTCAACTATACAGAAACTGGAGGAATCTGCCATGTCTCCGAAATGGAAATCAAAAAAGAGAGAGCTTCTTCTACCAATTAATATAAAATAAGTTCAAATTTAATTCTTCGCCCTTGGAGAGATTAAACATAGAAAAAATCTCTTCTCTTCCAAGTCTCAAATTTCCCCAGTTTCACTTAATCTCCCCTAGATTTGTTGCTTGAACTGCACAGGAAGCGGTTCCCTCCCTCAGCCAAAGGGCCTTTCTTTTGTTATTCAGATTGATGGTTATCTCACAGGTTCTTTCATGGGCAGTATTTTAACAGGTTTAATTGCTCACCCAGCAGGTCCGATGTCCACTCTTAAGCTTATTTTTGTTTTCTTCACTATTAATCCAGAGCTGACAGCTTGTGAGGGGGTGCACTCCTCTCTGTCTGTTCACTAAGAATTCCCCCGAATTTCTCCCATCGGGTGAGGAACTCCCACCCCCCACCAGGCAGAAGTATTCTTGGGCTTCTAATCCCTGCCCCAACAGGGCTTGGATGGGGCCCCCCTGGACCCCCTGTAGAACAGATTTGGACATGGAGCATGGAGCCCCATTCTCCACAGCCATCTCACTGCAATGTCAACCGGAAGTCAAAAGGTGACCCTTTTGAGTACAGTGGTACCTTGTACTTTGAACTTAATTCATTTCAGGAGGCCATTTGAACTCTGAATCATTCCAAGTCTGAAGCCATATTCCCCATTAGAAATAATGGAAAGTGAATCAATCTGATCCCAGACCCTAAACAATACCCATTTTGGTAAACTTAAACAGCAGATACAGCCTCTTGAAACAAATTAAGCTTGAGGTTATATACTAGGTGTGATCAAAAAATATGGTGAATGTTTAAATTTAAAAAAGCATTACAGTAAAAATATATTGGCATTTATTCCCCTCAAAATGCACCCCCTCACTTCAAACATACTTGCCCAGAGCTGTTGTGGCTGCCTCAGGGTCTGAAATCAATTCAAGATGAATTGATTCAAGTCGGAATGAATAGATTCAAGACAAATTGATCCAAGTCAAGCTGAAATGAATCAATTCCAGACGAATCGATTCAAATCAGGACAAATCCATTCAAGATAAATTGATTTGGGACAGTGAGGCTTTTTTCTGACTTGGGTGCACAATCAATGATGCTTTTGCCGTGACTGCATTTTTTTCCACTTTGCTTGCAATTTGAACTTGGAAGCATCATTTAAACTGCAGAGTGATTTTATATTGATTCTAACATTTGGACTTTGGATCATTTGAAGTCAGAGTCAAACTACAAGGCATCACTGTACATGTAGAGTGCTATCATATTTTCCTTCAGTTTTCTCTTCTTGATGCTAAACATGTCCAGTTCTTTCAATCTGTTCTCATAGGGCTTTGTTTCCAGTGTCCGGATCATCTTTGCTGTCCTTCTTTGAACCCTTTCCAGCTTGTTTGCATCTTTCATAAACTGTAGTGCCCAGAATTGGCCACACTACTCCAGATAAGGCCTAATCACTGCTGGGTAAAAGGAAACTAGTTTTTTACGTTATTTGGAAGTGATACTTCTATTAAGAAACCTAAAATAGCATGTACCTTTTTTGCAGCCACATTATATGGTTGACTCATTTTCAGCTAGAGATCTACAACAATTCCAAGATTGTTCTTATCAGCAGTATTTGGGTTTTTTTAGCTTTTTTATTGCCAATCCTAAAAAGTCACAAAGTTAAACCATTTACATTATAATATATTCAATATTCATCTTATACACACAATAGCTTCCAAAACTTAAGCTAACCAGCATTTCAGCCAATTTTCCACAAGCTCTTCTGTATTGTTTGAGTCCCTATCCCAGGTAAATACTGGATGTGATATTTTCATAAAATTATCTTGTTTTATTTATCCTCTATATAGTCTATTTTGGTTAGTCAATTTCTCCATCAATGCAACCATCCATATTCTGTTGAGAAACCTTTTCAAGGAGAAGTCTTGAGTGCATTTCCAGCTTTGGGCAATTTCATTGAGCTTTTTGGCTCTGGCCTCTTGGCAAAGCAGCAGAGCAGCAGAGGCACAGGCTGGGAGAGTGCCGCGTGGCCAGGGGACTGGCGAAGGCAAGGTAGGAGCTGGGCAGGGAAGCAGAGGGCCAGGAGCAGCAAAGAGGAAGGGGTGGGGCCAGAGAGGCTAGAGCAGCCAGGAGGAAGCAGACAGGTGGGGCCACCAGCCTGAGGGACTGATAAGGCATCGTCCCTTATCTGCGTCCCTTAGCTGCGGCCCGGGCTGTCCGGAGACTCCCTTCCCTGAGACACAGAGGTTTGATTGTTTGTTTGTTTTGTTTGTTAGTGCTGTGCTTTGTTTTTCTTCCAATTTAAATTTAAGTTTATTTTATCCTTGTGTGTGTGCGCGAGTGGGTTTTTGTCTGGGAGAACTGGGCGAGTGAGAGGAACTGCAGGACTAACAAGACAGGGGACCAAGGTAAGGTCTCGGAAGGGATACCGATGGCAGACCAGGAGATGGCCTTGGCGGGAGTCACGGGTGTTGCTGTCCACTGCGAGAGCTGCAACATGTTCACCCTTCTTCCCCAGGAGAGGCAGGGATACACTTGCCCTTGGTGTAAGATAGTGACCCTGTTAGAAGAGGAGGTGAGGTGCCTGAGGGCCGAGAGAGCTCTCCAGGCCCCCCGAAGCAGCCCCCCTCTGGACAGAGGGTTAAGGAAGAGACCACGAGAGGAACAGCTGCGGAGACATGGAGGTATGTCACCCACAGGAGGAGGAGGCCAGCACAGCCTCCTCCTTCTCCTGGCAACAATCTGGTGATGGGAAACAGGTTCTCTCCACTTCGGGAGGCTGGGGCTGATGAGGCCTCGGGGGACCAGCAGGACCCCCAGCCTGGGATGTCAGGTGGCAAGGGGGTCACTGCAGGAGAGGCGAGGGCCAGGGCACGGCCACCCACAAGCACCGGGAAGGTATGGCAGCGGGTGATTGTTGTTGGGGATTCCCTGCTGAGGGGCACTGAGGCAGCAGTGTGCCACCCCAACCTGGAGACAAGGGAGGATTGCTGCCTGCCAGGCGCATGCATCCAGTATGTGAAGGACAGAGTGGAGCGGGAAAGTCTCCTGGGATAGGTTACTGGAAGGTAAGCGAGTTGAGGAGGGGTGGATAGCACTCAAAAGGGAGGCTTTGGAGACGCAAGACTTGACGATACCTCTAGTCAGTAAGGTGGGGAGGCGGAGGAGAGTGCCACCATGGATGCGAAAGGAGGTGGTTAGAGGGATTAGACGAAAGAGGAACCTCCATAGGAAATGGGTACTGGGGCAAATAGACAAAAGGGTATACTGGGAGGAGGAGGCCCGTTGCAGAAGGATTCTTTGCAAGGCTAAGGCTGATTATGAGCTGAGACTTGCCAAGAATATCAAGAGCAACAAAAAGGGCTTCTTTCCACATGTAAACAGGAAGAGGAAGGGGAGAGAAGTGGTGGGACCACTAAATAAGGAGGAAGGAGAGCCAGTGACTGATATGAGGGAACAGGCACAGATGCTAAATGACTATTTTGCCTCTGTGTTCTCCCCAAAGCAGGACAGGGGATATCCGTATAGGAGATTAGATGAGGCTGGGGACTTAGGGGCACAGATTAGAGTCATCCCCCTTGAAGTCAAGGGGCTCCTCAGGGCATTGGACATTACAAAGGCGCCAGGCCCTGACGGGTTACACCTGAGAGTACTTAGAGAGTTTGCAGGGGTTCTCTCACGCCCGCTGGTCTCCATTTTTGAGGCCTCGTGGAGAACAGGTGAAGTTCCAGAGGACTGGAGGGTGGTATCAGTGGTCCCAGTTTTCAAAAAGGGTAGTAGAAAGGACATGGGGAATTATAGACCGGTTAGCCTTACATTCATTCTATGACAAGGTTTTGAGATGGCTAGATGGAGGGGATGCAGTGGATGTGGTATACCTGGATTTCGGCAAGGCCTTTGACAAAGTGCCCCATGATATCCTGGTTGAGAAACTGAGGAGTTTTGGGATACACCAATGCACTGTCCGATGGATTAGGGCATGGTTGACTGACTGAAAGCAGAAGGTAACCATTAGCGGGGAATCATCAGGATGGCGGCCAGTGACAAGCGGGGTCCCCCAGGGCTCTGTCCTGGGGCCGATCCTGTTTAATCTTTTCATTAATGACAGGGAAGAAGGATCAAATGACATGGAATGACATAATCAAATTTGCAGATGACACTAAAACTGGAGCAGTGGCCACAACTGAGGAGCAGGTACTCCAGATCCAAAAGGATCTGGACAGACTATGGAAGTGGGCAGGAGACAACAGGATGGCGTTCAATGTGGATAAGTGCAAGGTCTTGCACTTGGGGCATAGGAACAGGTGTCATAAGTACAGGTTAGGTGAGAAGTGGCTGGAGAACAGCACTTGTGAAAGGGACCTCCAGGTACTGGTTGTCTGCAGGCTAAACATGAGTCAGCAGTGTGATGCGGTGGTCAAGAGGACGAACACCACCCTTGATTGCATAGCCAGAAGTGTGGCTTCTAGATTAAAGGTAAAGGTTAAGGTAAAGGTTTCCCCTTGACATTACGTCCAGTCATGCTTGACTCTAGGGGGCGGTGCTCATCTCCGTTTCCTAGCCGAGGGAGCCAGCGTTTGTCTGCAGACAGTCTCCGTGGTCATGTGGCCGGCATGACTAAACACCGAAGTGCACGGAACGCTGTTACCTGCCCACCGAAGTGGTACCTTTTTATCTACTTGCATTTGCATGCTTTCGAACTGCAAGGTTGGCAGGGACGGTGCACGGGAGCTCACCCCGTGTGCAGATTCGAACCGGCGACCTTTCGATCAACCAGCCCAGAAGCACAGCGGTTTAAACCACTGCGCCACCTGCAGTCCCTGGCTTCTAGATTAAGAGAGGTATTACTACCACTCTACATGACTGGTGCACCCACAACTGGAGTATTGTGCTCAGTTTTGGGCCCCTCATTACAGAAAGGATATAGCCAGGTTGGAGTCAGTGCAGTGTAGGGCCACAAGATTGGTGGCCGGTTTGCAGGGGATGCTGTATGAGGCGAGACTGAGGGAACTGGGTCTCTTCAGCCTGGAAAAGAGGAGACTCAGAGGGGATATGTTGGTGACATACAGGTATGTGAGAGGGTGTCAGATGGAGATGGGTAGAGACCTTTTCTCCCCTGCAGAGGAAGGCAGGACACGCTCCAATGGAGCAAAGCTCAGGGAGCCAAGGTTCCATTTGGATGCCAGGAAGCACTTCCTGACAGTCAGGACCCCAAGGGTGTGGAATGGGCTTCCACGAGAGGTCGTTGAGGCCCCATTGGTGCGGGTGTTCAACGATAGGCTGTACATCCATATGGTGGGCATATCGTGTGTCGAGCCGGCTGGTGCCGGAGGTCAGACTAGATGGTCCGGGAGGCCCCTTCTGACTCGCTCTGTTTCTATGTTTCTATTTTTCTATGTTTCATTTTGGGCTGTTTTTGTAAGTATTGCCACCAACTCTGTATTAGATGAGTTTTCATTTCCATCCATAAATAATGAAAAAAGTAATAGAATTTCATTTAAAATTATTATTTCTTTTGTTGTATTTTCTAACACTTAATGCCAGAATGCTTCTATATTTGGACAGGTTATTCACATGTGTTCTAATGATCTTTCATACCCACAATTTCTCCAACACATTTCTGGTATTGCTCTATTAATTCTATGCAATTTCACAGGGCGTAAGTGTCATCTGTGTACTACTTTTAACAACATTTCCTTAAATTTGGATGATACCAATTTGCATGATTGACTAGTCCATATTCTTTTGCAATTATTTTCTGATATACAGTACTGTTTAAATTAGTCTCCCAAACTGTCTTAACTCCCACATTACTACCATATTCTTTATCAATAATGCTTTTATAAATAGATGGAATTAATCCTTTTTACTTTCTCTTATCCTTTTCTATGCAGTAGTTTTCTAACTCTGTTAATGGTCCATTTGGGTCTGATCCCTTATACAACTGAATTGCAAAATTCATTATCTGAAAATATTGGAACCAATTGGTTGATATTTGTGAAGTTTTTTCTTGTAACTGTTCAATTGTAATTGGTTTTCCTTGTATAAATAAATCCCTTATTTTGTAAATCCCTATTCCCTTCCAATGCTTGATATTTATATGTTTTTCTTGGGGTTTAAATTCAGGGTGCTCTGTTATAGGGCACAAGGTGGATATAGGGGGAGCAAAGATTTTCATATGCCTGCACCATATTCACAATGATTCTATGGTAAAGCGGTTTTATATCTAAATCCTATTTCTTACCAATATTTTTTAATATAAGTAAAAGTTAATCGGTCCCGTTTCCCCCTCCATTTCCATTGTAACCCATTCAGGGCTCTCATTGTCCTGTATGAATTTAGCTGTTTGGAATATTTGGAAAACCTCATAATATGGTTGAGGTGGTTGAGGCCCCATCGGTGAGGGTGATCAAGGATAGGCTAGACATCCGCATGGTGGGCATGTCGTGAGCGAAGCCGGCTGGAGCAAGGGTCAGACTAGATGGCCTGGGAGGTCCCTTCTGACTCACTCTGTTTCTATGTTATATGTCAATAAATTTGCAGTATTGTTGAGTCAAGTATACCTCATCTTGTAAAGTTGCTTTTGTTTTCTTTTTCCTAGGTGCAGAACTTGGCATTTGTACCTGATAATTTCATTTTGTTGCTTTCAGCCCAGTGCTCCAAACTATCAAGATCATTTTGAATCTTCTTTCTGTCTTTCAGGGTATTAGTTATCCCACCCAATTCTGTGTCATCTGTAGAATTGAAGTTCCCTGGAGTTCTTTATCCAAATGATTAATATAAATGTTGAAGAGCACTGGGCCCAAGACTGAACTGTGTGGTAGCCCACTTGTTACCTCTCTTCAGTTTGAGAAGGTGCTATTAATGAATACTCTTTGAGCTTGATTCTGTAGCTAACTGTGGATCCTCCTGAGAGTTATAGCACACTTTCAGCTAGTTTTCTAATCAGGATATCATGGGCACTTTGTCAAAAGCTTAGCTGAGGTCAAGATATATTATATCCACAGCATTCCCACAATCCACCAGGGAGGTGCCACAATAAAAAAATGAAATCAGCTTAGTCTGGCAGAATTTGTTCTTGACAAATCCATGTTCACTTCTAGTAACTACTGCATTGTTTTCAAGGTGTTTGAAGACTGACTCCTTTATAATCTGCTCCAGAATTTTCCTAGGAATTGATGTCAAATTGACTAGTCTATAGTTCCCAGGTTGTTCTTCTTTTCCTTTCTAGAAGATGGGGACAATATTAGCCTCTGTATTCATGATATCCCCTGTCATTTATGATTTCTCTAAGTTAATAGACAGTGGTTCTGAGTTCTTCTGCCAACTCCTTTATGATTCTAGGATGGATTTCATCAGGTTCTGAAGATTTGAATTCAGTTAGTTCAATTAGATGATCCTTGACCATTTGCCTTTCAGTCATGAGCTACCATCCTGCTCCTTCAGCTTGTATTTCCCCCTTGTCAGGAAAGTAATAGGTCCTCTTTTGGGAGAAGACTGAGCCAAAGTAGGAATTGAGGACTTCTGCCTTTTTCTTGTCATCTGTTAACATTTTGCCATGCTTAAATCACCCATTTGAATGGTTGAATCACCATTTCTTTCCTCTGTTGTTTAATTTGGACATATCTGACAAGGCTTTTTTGTTTTAGCATCCCTTGCTAATCTCAGTTCATCCCTAGCTTTAGCCTTCCTGATGCCAACCCTGCAATTCCATGCTACCTGTCTGTATTCTTCCTTCATAGCCTGGCCTTCCTTCTACTTCCTATACATGTCCTTTTTTGTTTGCAGTTCATCTCTGACTTCTCCTTGACTGGGTGGTCAGAAATAGATTCCACTGTGTTTCTTTTATTCCTAGCTCCATTTATATTAATTCAGAGGCTCTTGATGGGGCTATTAAGCTTATCCTCCTGTATTTATTTATTAATTAAAAGTTTTTCTATCCCGTCCCCTACAGAATGTCTCAGGACAGCTTACAATAAATAAATAGACTAGAACAGCCCCACAGCTTCTGACTGTAATATACTAAAACTCCAATTAAAATCAATTAAACATTAAAATAATGGGAAAATAAAAAGGGTTTTGCCTGATGCTGAAAATAATATAACGTTGTTGCCAGGCGAACCTGTATGGACTGCAAGAATCTCTATGTCCCTGCCAAAGGGTATAAAATGGTTTCACCCTTAGCAGAAAGAATCTTGGAATTTGAGGGACCCAATGTCTGCCAAGTGTTCCCTCCATCAGCTGTCCCTGAGCTGCTTGAACCTCAGGGACATGCAAAACTGGGGGATTTTCTAGTGTGCAGGGGAAGCAATAACCTACCCTTACTGAGGATTCCTCATTAATTTAGCATGTTCCTGAGATTTCAGTCTGCTGTGTGGGGTAAAATTTATGAGTAACACTGCAGATCACAATTCTTGAAAGTTATCTATTCAACTTCTGCCCAATCTCAACCTTCAACATTGCTCTGGAAAACAACAGCAGTTTTATAGCAAACCACTCAGAATGTTGTGGGCCGGTTTCTCCCTCTGCCTCCTCCTTTTCTTCTTTAGCAGATTTAGACTTGGAAGCACAGTCCTTTTATTAGAGCTTAGCAGACTACAAATAGCATAAATCAAAATACATTCTCTCTGAGTTGTGGGAGAGTCAACTCTTCCATATGAACAGTTGAATCCAAACAGTTTTCAGTTTTTTCCAAGCCAGCATTCTGTGGGCACTGAGCATGCAATCAGTGGACAGTGAATAATGAAGACTTTTCTTTAAAAATTTCCCCATGGGCCAGGGTACCGTGAGTTGGATAATCCCTTCCTGTTGTGCCTGGCTATTGTCACTTTGGCTACATAGGTGACAACAGTTTGGTGCAGAGCAGGAAGGCTTGAGGGCCTTTATTTTGATTTTTAGTCTAGTGGATTTGATTAAAAACATTACCAAATCTTATTGTTCATCATTTTTAGAATGTGCTTTTCTTAGGACATGCTTGTAAATGTCTACCATATATTTTTAATTGAGTGATAGGATTAAAACTTAGCAGAAACCCCACCCTGATTCAGTTTAAAGTTTCAATTGGAAGACACTTGTAGTTCATCAGTCTAAATCCAACTTGCTGTGTTTCAACTGAATGTAAGCTTGTAAAATGATAAAACATGTTTTAAAATCTTAACAACAGCACTCGATTAGGAGCAAGCTTGTTCATATGATCTTACCCTTTAAAAGACTGAGAATGAGATAGGTGGGGGAAGAGGAAAATATGCAGTCTTTATCAGGACTTTTTTTGTCATAGAATGCACCGGAATGGCGTTCCGGCACCTTTTTTTGATGGATTTTTCCACGTGATTTTGAATCACCCTGTCAGGCGAAGCAGGTTGGTGGCAAAATCATTAAAATAGTGCATACGGGCTGCTTGTGTGTCCGCGCTGGTTGTGATGGCGCTGCTCGGCTTTTGATGCTGCTCTGCTTGTGATTGGTCATGTGGTCGTGTGCTGAGTGCTTACTGCGGGCGGCGACCATTATGTTTCATTACACAGTGTTGGTGTGTGTAGAGTGACTGGCCACATGCAAAAGGTAAATAATTTCTTTATTTTAAAAAAAGTTTGTGAATTGAAAATCTTTTTTTATTTTTTAGTGTAAAAGTGTGACCCCAAATTTAAAAATGGAAAAAAAAAAAAAACTAATTACTTCTCAACCACCGGTCCTGCTAATAAAAGATTACCCTAAAAAAAACCCTAAATAAAAGATTAACAAGATGTGAGTTCCAGCACTTTTTTTTTTTTTTTTTACAAAAAAAGCACTGGTCTTTGTGCTTACTTGGCTGCACAGCATTGAGGTGACATAAAATGCTAATTATTATCCAGAATTTTTGACCTTAGGGATTTTCTGTTTTTTCTATCACTGCTGTTTTTTTAAGGCAGCCATGTCACCCACTTCACATTTCTAGGTTTATTCCTGGTTGCAGCTTGTCTCACTGAATAGGAAAGTATGAACTTACCGGACTTGTGGTTACATTTATTTAATAAATGGTGGAAGTTTTAGTCTGGCTTTCTATGTTTTCCCACTGGCGTCTATAATTTAATTTTTAAAATTCAATTCTGACCAAAGGTTTTTACAAATGGTGGCCAAACTTGGCTATAAAAGGAACTGAAAGTAGTTTATTAAGCATTGGAGGTTGTCTTCATTTTGGTTAACGGGTTGATATTTTCCACCAGACCTGCAGCATAGTTAAGATAAAACCTCTTTATGGCAGCAGGAAAGCCAAGGATTGAGCAGGTTGCAAGAACTGAATGCTGAAACAGATGTTTTAGCAGGATTCTCATCTGCACAGGAACAAAATACAGTCCAGAATCCAAGAACTCATAGATGGACTGTGAAATTGCAGGTTTCTGGCAGCATTGATCACTAACACTGAGACCTGTAATGCCACTGAAACTTAAGTTTGAAAAGCCGAAAGGAATTAGAATTTTAAAAAAAGATTTTAGGGTGCTTTGTTAGCAGCTGCCAGATCTCAAGATAGGCATCATCAGAGCAATACATGAGCAATTTTGGCAGATATGTGTTTGCATATTCTATTGCAATAGAATAAACTATTGCAAACTTGAAAAACTTGAAAAAACTATTTGTGATAACAGATTGCTGATGGAAATAATGTGTCATGGTGCTTAGCAGAGAAGATAACTTCCCATTTGAACTAATGTACACATATTATGTTAATAGTATTTAATGTCTTGGGAAGAAGCCAACTACATATATGGGGTGGGGAAGGAGGATATATGGATGATAAACTTCAGTGGAAACATCTACTTTTCAAGGGACCACCATTATTTGAATAGAGTTCAGATCTGGAAAATTTGGGAGTGGAAGTTTAGTAGTTTCCCTGATGACCACAACCCTGCTCCCAGAATGATAGTTTTCAGGCAAAAATGGATCTTTGAAACTCTGGAATGAATATTTGAAACTGATAATCTGACAACACTGGTGGATAAAAACAGGAAGTAGTTGGGCACAAGGATCCAGCATGTATGCCATTTTGTTGCTGGAAGTTTGGAAAATATGTCATTTACTTCAATTCAGGATATTAAGCCTGGTTCAGATACCATAGTTTAACAGCAGGGACTGAATGAGATGACCACATGATCTCTCCTCACCCTTCACTTTGTGTCTCCTTCCTTTGGTGCTTACTACCTGGTTTAATTAAACCATGGTTAATAGTTATTTTTGAAATGGGGAACTATGGTTTAATGTCAATTTACTAAGCAGGATTTTGAGACAACTGTATAGCAAAGTTCTAGTAAAACATAGTTCCCTGTTCTAGACTTAATGACAAACTTAATTGAAGTAGGATACAAGCACCAAAGAAAGTAAGTGTTGAGAAGAGAGGATAAGAGGAAATAAGTAGTTTTGGTGCTCATTTCTAACTGCTATGGTCAATACAGTGGTTTAACATGCCAAGAATTGAACATCAGGTCTGGGACTTAGTTGATACTATAAATATCAGTTTGATTAAGAAATTAAGTAAATCATAGGTTTTCTTGATCCCAAAAACCTCAAATAGCAGGACTCTATTATGTGTTACTCTAATGAATTTCACAATCATGCATTTCAGAATGGCATGGTTTGCATGCAATGCTAATACAGGATTTTTTTAAAACTGGGGTTACCATGAGTGAGCCAGAGTTCCAGAGCCCATGGCCCATTAACTCCCCCTGCCAGCAAGGGTGAGCAAATAAACCAGTCTTTGGATTGGTTAGTGCTACATGCAAACCCAGAAGTCTGGCTTTTCTCTCTCCCAACCAAGCAAAGCTGTAATCCAGATGTTGGTTTGGGTTATAGTTCTGGGTGGTTCAAGGAAAGACAAGCCAGAGTTCTGGGTCTGAAGGGCCCCTGGCTGTTCAACTGGAGAAAGAAGTAGCTAAGGCCACAAGTGACTGATCCATAGGCAATACAACATTAGTAACCCACAGTCTAAAATACCCTAAGTTACCATTGCATGTGAAAAGGATCTATGTAAGTATTGAGAACATTAGGCCATGCTTGATTATTCCAACTATGAAATGAGACCTCTAGTATTAAAATAAAAAGTTGACCTGAGGCAAAACCCACGGAATATCAATCTTTCCTATTCGACAGGTAAAACAGAAGATGGTGAAAAACCTGCCAACAAAATAACTAGATGTAAAACACCTGGTCAGTATCTTTTCTGATATAAATTTTTAATTAGTAGAGCCTATTGATGTCGTTGCTGATTATATGGATTATTCTGAGGGAGGGGCACTGAAAGCCTTGTCTTCTTTGCAAGGAGAGAAGATGCCAGGCTAGCGCAACTGGTGCTAACTGCCTTGGGGCAAAGATCCTCCCTTGCGGTGCATCATTAATTTGTGGTGCATGAATTGCCAATTTTACATTATAAGGATTACTTTTGATAGTTTTGACAAAAATATGAAATAAATTATATTAGGGGTGTCAGGAGACATCAAATATGGATGTTTGTGTTTGTAAATACTTAATTTCTGTGAGCAGAATTGGGGTGGGGGGAAGCCCATTCCACCTTTGTGGCTTCCCTGGCAGGTCATCCTGGTCTTTAAGGGCTGAACACCATTCTCTAGAAGAGGGGCTAGAATGTGATAGGAAGTGGTGGCATGAGAGGTTCTCTCCTTCCCTGTCCTTTTTCAAAAAGTGAAGTCCATACTTGCCACATATGGATACTGCAGTGCCATCTCCTGCCTGGGGTCCTGGCAACTGAACTAAAACTCTGATCATCCCTATGTAAAAACAGGCAATCAGATTTGGTGCACTTACTTACCTTCTGGTTGCTGTCTCTATACATCTGTCTGTCATATTTTCACATTTACCCTAAGGACCTGAGGGCCAAACCACATACTACAAAAGAGATGTGATAGGATTTCCTGCCTGTTCCCCACCCTTTTCTGGATTGTTTTTAAAGTTTTAGAACAGGTACAAGCTGAAATATGCTACCTGCCTTTGGATGCTTAATCTCTTTGCCTGGTATGGTGTTGCTCTCTCATACTGTTGCATTTCTAGAAACATCACATTTACATGATAGGCCAAAAAGGAGTGGAAATAATGGTTATAAATTCATGGGATTAATACCTGAGGTATAATATGTATGGGTGATTTTTAAAAAAATCCTTATTGATGCTGTGGTTGACAACTTTTTTTTCAGCCCTTCTTATAGTGGCTAACACTGCATGGAGCATAGCAAATAAGCCATTAATCCTTTTAAAAGTACAGTTTAATGCAATGCTTCATGACAGGAAGTGAGCAGGATAATAAAAGCTTTTACTGCTCAAAACCACACTTAATATTTTTATGATTCAGTTGGCTCAACAAAATTGTCTTTGTGAGTCATCACTTCAAAGCAAAGTCCTAGAGACCCATTATAAATGACTGCAAATCCACTTTATAATGGTGCATGGACCTGAGATGGTAAACTGCCTCCTTCCACTACTCAAGTTGGAAGAGCTGCAAGCTATATCAAGAGAGACATTCATTCAGCAGTTTGAAGTCTAATGTGAACATGTTGAGGACTTGTCTGGGGTCTGGTTTTATCCTTATTATTGTAAATTACTGTAGTTTTTAGCCAGTTTAAATAATAACCCCTGTACTTGTGGTTAACTCTTCTGCTTATGATCAACCTCTGCCTTGTATATACATTGCTGGTACTCAGGAATTCTGTAGAACACTTAGAGATTCTGTAAAATACCTCAAAATTTTGTTTTTCTTTATTACAGTTTTATTCCATCTTTCCTCCAAGGAGCTCAAAGTGGACTATAAGACCCTCATTTCCCAATTTCACTTTCAAAAGTGGACTATAAGACCCTTGTTTCCCAATTTCCTCCCTCATCTCTCTGTCTGGAGGGGGACTGTTCCTGGGGGGGAGGGCCTGGAGAGTTCTCTCGGCCCTCAGGCACCTCACCTCCTCCTCTAGTAGGGTCACCAGCTTGCATCAAGGGTAAGTGTATCCCTGCCTCTTTTGAGGGAGAAGGGCGAACATGTCACAGCTGTCGCAGCGGACAGCAACACCTGTGATTCACGCCAAGGCCATCTCCTGGTTTGCCATTGGAAACCCCTCAGGGACCCTATCTTCTTCCCCTGCCCTGTCTGTCCTGCACTACTCTTCACTTGCCCATTTCTCCCAGACAGCCCCCCCTCACACACACAAACACACAAAACAACAGAAACACACACAAAACAACATCTCACTTTGCATCCCACTATAGCTTCCCAAACCAATTCACATCATCAAAAAAGAGACGGGGAGAGAGGTTGATGAAATAAAAGAAACATGCCCCCCCTCACAAAAAAAGCAAAAGATGCAAAGAGAATGGTGGGCAATGGTTGGGGAGAGGCTTCAGTTCTTCAAGGGTAGAACACAGGGGTGCCCTTTGAGATGGAATATTCAGCATTGGCTTTCTGTTGCCTTGGTGCTGCTGAAGCAAAGGAAAAGTTACAATGAAACAAAATAATGGTCTAAAGAAGCAATTTTAACCAATTTCTATCCAAGCAAGGATACCAGATGGAGAAAACCAGCCTGGTCTATAGTTCACCATTATTATTGTTTCCCTACACACCAACATTTTACTTTAATTTGTAGACTATTCTTTGAGTCTGGGTGTGTTTCAGTTAAGATGACCTTTCTGCTTTATTTAGTCCCATGTGAAAAAGCTGAACATTTCCTTTTCCTGACCCTTCAAAAGATTTTTTAATTAAAATGCTTTTTATTTTTATTTTTGATAAAGGTAAGGGGAAAGGTTTCCCATAATGTTAAGTTCACACATGTCCAACTTTGGGGGGGGGGGGGTATTCATCTGTTTCTTAGATAAGTGAGCTGGCATTTGTCCACAGACAGTTTCTGTGGTCATGTGGCCAGCATGACTAAACATTGAGGTACATGAAATGCTGTTACCTTCCCACCAAAGTGGTACCTATTTATCTACTTGCTTTTGCATGCTTTCGAACTGCTAGGTTGGCAGGAGCTAGAACAAAGCAATGGGGGTTCACCCTGTCACACAGATTCGAACTGGTGACCTTTTGATTGACCAGCCCAATGGCTCAGCCGTTTATACCACTGCGCCATCTGCCATCCCATTATTACTTTTAGAGACTTTCAAAGTCATCCTTCCTCTTTGGCCAATATTTTCTCCCTAGATTTTTTTTTAAAGCAAGAGTCACACATGAATACAACTGGAGAAGCAGACATTTCAGAAGATGGTAACCTTGCATCCTCATGTATCAAGTTAAGAGGTGGCTGCATCAGATCTTATGTGTAGTAAAAGAGAGAGCAACACTGCTATGCTCTCTTTCTCTTCAATGCCCCCCCCCCCCACTGGAGAAAAGGTCTCATAAAACCTGATGGAAAAAAATTGCTCTTGATCTTCTGGCTCTCTGAGTTTGATGCTGAGCCAAGTATTTTAAACAGCAGGTCTTTCATAACAGGGAATAGTAGAGCTAGGATTTTGGGGTATGCTGTCTAACCACAACGCTCAGCACATGTCAACATAACTGATAACCAAACTGTACCTCTAAGCCTCCCATGCAGCATAACCATGGGCATGCTGCCAGTTTCTGGATTCTAATTAACACTGCCATGCTACTTGTATGACTGGAAGGTGAAAGCCACAGCTTTATTTACTGCACAATTAACAGGTAAACATGACTTAATCATAACCTAAACATCCAGTGTTTATGAGAACCTTTCCAGGTCCCTTGAGGTACCCTTTCTGACCTTGATGCTACTGAGGATAGGAATGAATGAGGGGAAACCATTCTATCAAGCCTTATTATAGAGTCTCTGAAGAATAGCAAACTATCATCAGGATAAGTGCAACCTGGGTTCCCAAACTATTTCCATTTTTGCAAAAAAGGTTCCTTTTTGCAAAAATAAAGAATAAAGTATTTCTGCCTGTGACAGTAAAGAGCCATTTACAAAATCATAGAACAGAAGAGTTGGAAGGGGCCATGAAGTCCATCAAGTCTAACCCCCCTGCTGTTGCAGGACACCAATTTATACTATCCCACTCAGATGGCTGTCCAGTTTCTTTTTGAATGCCTGTAGTGTGGGAGAGCCCATCACATCTTTAGGCAGCTGGTTCCACTGTTGTATTGCTCTGACAGTGAGGAAGCTTTTCCTGATATCCAGCCTGAATCTGGGTTGCCTCAACTGGAATTGATTATGCTGTGTCCTACATTCTGGCATTAGCAAGAAGAGATCTTGACCTTCCTCTTTGTGACAGTCTTTGAGGTACTCATAGAGGGATATCTTGTCACCCCTCAGTCTTCTCTTTTCAAGGCTGTACATGCCCTCAGTCTCTCCTCATAGGACAGTGTTTCCAAACCCTGGATCATTGTGTTGCCTTCCACTGGACCCTTTCTGATTTACCTGCATCTTTCTTTAATCTTGGTACTGAAAACTGGACACAGTATTCTAGATGAGGTCTGACTAGTGAGGAGTATAGAGGAACTACTGCTTTTCATGATTTGGAAGTAATACTTCTGTTAATGCATGCCAAAATAGCATTTGCCCTTTTGGCGGCTGTATCGCATTGTTGGCTCATGTTTAGCCTATTGTCCACAATTACTCTGAGATCTTTTTCTTTTTCTGTTCTCTTGAGCCACATATTCCCCATCTTGTGTTGATGCCTTGGGTTTCTTTTTCCTAGGTGGAGGACTTGGTGGCACTTGTCCTTATTGAATTTCATTCTGTTGGTTTCAGCCCAGTGTTCAAGTTTATCAAGATCGCCCTGGATCTTCATTCTGTCTTCTAGGGTGTTTGCTATTCCACCCAATTTTGTATCATCTGCAAATTTGACTATCTTTCCTTGTACTTCCTCATCTAAATCATTAATAAAGATGTTGAAGAGCACTGGGCCAGGACTGAACCCTGTGGCACCCCACTAATTATCTCCATCCAATCTGAGAAGGTGCCATTGATGAGCACTCTTTGTGACCAATTTAGCAGCCCGTTTTGGATCCACCTAATAGTTTTTCCATCTAGTCCAGGTTTTGCTAATTTGCTTATCAGAATGACGTGTGGTACTATGTCAAAAGCTTTGCTAAAGTCTAGGTAGATTATGTCTACAGTGTTCTCTTTGTCCATTTGGGAGGTTGCCCAGTCAAAAAAATGAGATTAAATTAGTCTGACACAATTTATTTTTGATAAATCCATGTTGACTTCTATTAATCACTGCACTTCCTTCAAAATGCTTGCAGATGAATTTTTTAATAATTTGCTCCAGAATTTTTCCAGGGATTGACATCAGACTAACTGATATATAGTTCCCAGGTTCATCTTTTTCCCCTTTTTGAAGACAGGGACAATGTTAGCCCTTCTCCAATCATCTGGCACGTCTCCTGTTTTCCAAGATTTATCAAAGATGATAGCCAGTGGTTCTGAGAGTTCCTCCACTAGTTCTTTATTGACTCTGGGATGGAGTTCATCGGGCCCTGGAGATTTGGAAGTGTTCATTCCACCTAGGTATTCCTTGACCATTTCTCTGTCACTCTTGGGCTGCCATCTCTCACTTCCAGCTTGAATTTCCACTTGATTGCAGATTTCCTTGTGGGAGAAGACTGAGGAGAAGTAGGAATTGAGCCTCTGCCTTTTCTTTGTCATCTGTTATCACTCTGTCATCCACTTTAAATACCTGGACACCCTTCTCTTACTCATCTTGCCAAGATGCAAAAAATCGAGATTTAATAGAAAGGTATCACAACTTTATTCCTTAACATAAGGAACCACAGCAAATTAATTCTATGAAATTTTATTTAAATCACCAAGCCTAATCCTTATGAGAGCTGTTTGATGTAACCACTATCCTCCTAATAGCCACACTGGCTCAGAGCTTCAAATTTGATTATAGCCTCCTCCACTCCCCACATCTTCAAGATGTACTGACAGAGGCCTGCAAGATTGCTACTCCACAGCAATTTAACTCTGAACAAATGAGGCAGCCAGACTCCTGCCCCAGATCTTCCAAACCTGACTAGAGAGGCTGATCTAGAGAAGTGTCTTTCCATCCTCAAAGAACTCATTCCCTCCTATACTCAGCACTGACCTTCCCACAAGGCTTATAAAGGCTCCATGGCAAATTGCAGAACATACAGTTTGCCTTTTAGAGATAAAGGATACTTACCAACAGAGGACTTCTGATGCTCCTAATCAGGAGGCATTGTGCAGCTATTCCATGCTTTTTGCCTTAATGCATTTTCTGTGGTAAGAAAATAAGATTGTTGAAGAAATTATGGGGAAAGAGAGGGGTTACAAGGAGAGTATGATGTTGGCTGCAACATCTCCCCTGGTAAAATTCTGTTAATGAAGCTGAGCAATGGCATAAAAAAGCTTCATGTGGAAGCACCCAAAGTAATGTCAGAAGCACCCTTCTTACACATATGTAAAGTAACAGCTGTTAATAAGTCTTTGCCTACGAATGAGTGTTCAGGAGCCCTGAACAGGGTCAGGAGATGGGTCTACCTGCACCCTTCTCATCTCCACTTCCTCAGTGTACCATCTCCTTGCATTGAGCAGGGAGGCTGAAAGGAGCTTCTACTTGTGTTCGCTGTCAGCGGACTGCAAGCTTGTCCATGATCAGGAGCCAAAATAAAGTGGGGTTCCTGATGAAACGGCACTTTCTATTTAAAGTCATGCAGAAACAAGAGAACCTGAGGGGGTGAACACTGGCAGGGCTAACATGCACTGCGCCTGCATCAGACATTGATATGGTGTGGCTGACAAGACTAGAAACATAGAAACATAGAAACAGAGCGAGTCAGAAGGGGCCTCCTGGGCCATCTAGTCTGACCTCCGGCACCAGCCGGCTCCGCTCATGACATGCCCACCATGTGCATGTCCGGCCTATCTTTGAACACCCTCACCGATGGGGCCTCAACGACCTCCCGTGGAAGCCCATTCCACGCCCTCGGGGTCCTAACTGTCAGGAAGTGCTTCCTGGCATCCAAATGGAACCTTGGCTCCCTGAGCTTTGCTCCATTGGAGCGCCTCCTGCTTTCCTCTGCAGGGGAGAACAGGCCTCTCCCCATCTCCATGTGACACCCCCTCACATACCTGTATGTTGCCAACATATCCCCTCTGAGTCTCCTCTTCTCCAAGCTGAAGAGACCCAGTTCCCTCAGTCTTGCCTCATACGGCATCCCCTGCAAACCAGCCACCATCCTTGTGGCCCTACGCTGCACTGACTCCAACCTGGCTATATCCTTTCTGTAATGAGGGGCCCAAAACTGAACACAATACTCCAGTTGAGGGCACACCAGAGTCGTGTAGAGTGGTAGTAATACCTCTCTTGATCTAGAAGCCACACTTCTGGCTATGCAACCAAGGGTGGCATTCGCCCTCTTGACCACCGCATCACACTGCAGACTCATGTTTAGCCTGCAGTCAACCAGTACCCTGAGGTCCCTTTCACAAGTGCTGCTCTCCAGCCACTTGTCCCCTAACCTGTACTTATGACAGCTATTCCTATGCCCCAAGTGCAAGACCTTGCACTTCTCCACATTGAACGCCATCCTGTTGTCTCCTGCCCACTTCCATAGTCTGTCCAGATCCTTTTGGATCTGGTGTATCTGCTCCTCAGTTGTGGCCACTGCTCCAGTTTTAGTGTCGTCTGCGAATTTGATCAGCAGACTGTTCACCCCTTCTTCCATGTCGTTAATGAAAAGATTAAACAGGATCGGCCCCAGGACAGAGCCCTGGGGGACCCCGCTTGTCACTGGCTGCCATCCCGACGATTCCCCGCTAAAGCTTCTGCTTTCGGTCAGTCAACCATGCCCTAATCCACCGGACAGTGCTTTGGTGTATCCCAAGACTCCTCAGTTTCTCCACCAGGATATCATGGGGCACTTTGTCAAAGGCCTTGCTGAAATCCAGGTATACCACATCCACTGCATCCCCTCCATCTAGCCATCTTGAAACCTTGTCATAGAATTCCACAAGGTTTGTCTGGCAGGACCTGTTTCTGCGGAAGCCATGTTGTGTGGCTGTCAGCCTCCCTTCCCTATCTAGCATCACTAGATCTCTCTCTATTATGATCCTTTCCATTGTTTTTCCTACAATGGACGTAAGGCTAATTGGTCTATAATTCCCCATGTCCTTCCTACTACCTTTTTGAAAATTGGGACCACCGATGCCACCCTCCAGTCCTCTGGAACTTCACCCATTCTCCACGAGGTCTCAAAAATGGAGGCCAGCGGGCGTGAGAGAACCCCTGCCAACTCTCTAAGTACTCTCGGTGTAACCCGTCAGGGCCTGGCGCCTTTGTAATGTCCAATGCCCTGAGGAGCCCCTCGACTTCAAGGGGGGTGACTCTAATCTCTGCCCCTAAGTCCCCAGCCTCATCCAATCTCCTGTACGGATATCCCCCGTCCTGCTTGGGGAGAACACAGAGGCAAAATAGTCATTTAGCATCTGTGCCTGTTCCCTCATGTCAGTCACTGGATCTCCTTCCTCCTTATTTAGTGGTCCCACCACTTGTCTCCCCTTCCTTTCCTATTTACATGCTGGACGAAGCCCTTTTGTTGCTCTTGATATTCTTTGCAAGTCTCAGCTCATAATCAGCCTTAGCCTTGCGAAGAATCCTTCTGCAACGGGCCTCCTCCTCCCGGTATACCCTTTTGTCTATTTCCCCCAGTACCCATTTCCTATGGAGGCTCCTCTTTCGTCTAATCCCCTAACCACCTCCTTTCGCATCCATGGCGGCACTCTCCTCCACCTCCCCACCTTACTGACTAGAGGTATTGTCAGGGCTTGCGCCTGCAAAACCTCCCTTTTGAGTGCCATCCACCCCTCCTCAACTCGCTTACCTTCCAGTAACCTATCCCAGGAGACTTTCCCCAGCCTGGCCTTCCGTTGGCCAAAGTTGGCCCTCTTGAAGTCCCAGCTTCTAGTGCTCGCCCTGCTGCATGGCCCCAGTCCTCTGATCTCAAAGCAAAGGATGGAGTGATCACTCGCATCCAGAGCTCCCCTAATCTGTACTTCATCTATCAGCTCCTCCCTATTGGTCAAGACCAAGTCCAGGATGTTTCCCCCCCTCGTCGCCTCTCGGACCCTCTGTGTGAAAAACCCACCCTCTAGAGCTTCTAGGAAGCGACGTGACCTGGCTGTCACCGCCGAGTGAGTCTCCCAAGTAATATCCGGGAGATTGAAATCCCCCATAATTACTGTGTCTCTCCCCCGAGATATCCTTAGAATCTGGCCTGTCAGGACATCATCCAGGGTCTCAAGTTGACCTGGAGGGCGATAACATACCCCCACTGTCAGGTCTCTTTCTCTGTCAAAACCCCTAAGTTTCACCCAGACTGCCTCTACCGAATCCCCATCTGTGCTGCACTCTATCTCACTGCATCCTATCCCTTCCCTGACATATAAAGCCACACCCCCACCTCTCTTTCCCTTCCTGTCCTTTCTAAAAAGGTGATACCCTTCTATGTTCACATTCCAGACTTGCCTTTCATCCCACCAAGTTCCTGTGATTCCCACCAGATCATATCCTCCTATTCCCAGGAGAGCTTCAAGCTCTTCCTGTTTATTACCCATGCTCCTAGCATTGGTGTACATGCACCTCAACTCCTTCCCACTGCTTCCTTTCCTTGGAGTGCCCAGCATCCTCCTTCCTCCCATCCTCCCTGGTACCTGGCCCTTCTCTGTAGAAGTCCTGTCAGTCCCTGCAGTATCTCTAAAGCCCTGCTCCCAGAGCCCCGATCCTCCCTGCACACTTGTCCAGTGCAGACACGTTACTGGGGGGCCTGAACCCACCCCCCACTGGCTCAGTTTAAAGTCTTCCGGATGAAGCTCGCTAGAGCATCTCCACAGGACCTTTTCCCCATCCTCGTGAGGTGTAACCCATCCCTTGCCAGAAGTCCATTGGCAAGAAAACGAGTGCCGTGGTCGAGGAACCCGAAGCGTTCCTTCTGGCACCACACCCTAAGCCAGTCGTTCACCTCAGAGGCCCTCCTGTCCCTTCCTGTCCCAAATCCCCGGACAGGTAAGATTGACGAGAAGGCCATTTGGGCCTTCAGCTCCCTGAGTTTCTTCCCCAAGGCCGAAAAGTCCCTGGTGATCCCGACCACCCCCTGCCTGGCCACGTCGTTTGTGCCCACATGGATCACCAGGAGTGGTTGGTGACCCCCGGAGCGAACAAGACGCTCCACTCTGTCCTTCACGTGCCGGATGCGTGTGCCCGGCAGGCAGCAAACCTCCCTTGTCTCAAGGCTGGGGCGGCACACCGCCGCCTCAGTGCCCCTCAGCAGGGAGTCCCCAACAACTATCACCCGCCGCCGTACCTTCTCGGTGCTGGTGGGCAGCCGTGCCCTGGTCCTCGCCTCTCCTGCAGTGGCTCCCTTGCCTCCTGATGTCCCAGGCTGGGGGTCCTGCTGGTCCCCCGAGGCCTCCTCGGCCCCAGCCTCCCCAAGTGGAGAGAACCTGTTTCCCAGCTCCAGATTGGTGCCAGGAGAAGGAGGAGGCCGTGCTGGCCTCCTCCTTCTGTGGGTGACATACCTCCATGTCTCCGCAGCTGCTCCTCCCGTGGTCTCTCCCTCAGCCCTCTGTCGAGAGGGGGGCTGCTGCGGGGGGGCCTGGAGTGCTCTCTCGGCCCTCAGGCACCTCACCTCCTCCTCTAGCAGGGTCACCATCTTGCACCGAGGGCAAGTGTATCCTTGCCTCTCCTGGGGGAGAAGGGCGAACATGTCGCAGCTCTCGCAGCAGACAGCAACACCCGTGACTCCCGCCAAGGCCATCTCCTGGTCTGCCATCGGTATCCCTTCCGAGACCTTGCCTTGGTCCCCTGCCTTGTTAGTCCTGCAGTTCCTCTCACTCTCCCAGTTCTCCCAGGCAAAAACCCCACTTGCACACACACACAAGGAGAAAATAAACTTAATTTAAATTGGAAGAAAAAAAAAAACAAAGCACAACAAAGCAAAGCAAAGTGCAAACAAAACAAAACAAAACAAAAACACACAACAAAACAAAAACAAACAAACAAACAATCAAACAAACAAACAACCTCTGTGTCTCAGGGAAGGGAGTCCCTGGACCGCCCGGACCACAGCTCAGGGACGCAGACGAGGGACGACGCCCGAGCTGGGCCTGCTCAGTCCCTCAGGCCAGTGGCCCTGCCCCCTGCTTCCTCCTGGCTACTCTAGCTCTCTGGCCCCGCCCCCTCCCTCTCTGCTGCTCCTGGACCTCTGCTTCCACCTGCCCAGCACCTACCTTGCCTGTGCCAGTCCCCTGGCCACTCAGCGCTCTCTCCCAGCCTGTGCCTCTGCTGCTCTGCCGCTCTGCCAAGAGGCCAGAGCCAAAAGGGCTTGCAGTGGCTGAGCTTGGCCTTCTCAGTCCCTCCGGCCAGTGGCCCCGCCCCCTTCTTCCCCCTGGCTGCTCTAGCTCTCTGGCCCACCCCCTCCCTCTCTGCTGCTCCTGGACCTCTGCTCCCCTGCCCAGCTCCTACCTTGCCTGTGCCAGTCCCCTGGCCACTCAGTGCTCTCTCCCAGCCTGTGCCTCTGCTGCTCTGCCACTCTGCCAAGAGGCCAGAGCCAAAAGGGCTTGCAGTGGCTGAGCTTGGCCTTATCAGCCCCTCCGGCCAGTGGCCCCGCCCCCTGCTTCCTCCTGGCTGCTCTAGCTCTCTGGCCCACCCCCTCCCTCTCTGCTGCTCCTGGACCTCTGCTCCCACCTGCCCAGCACCTACCTTGCCTGTGCCAGTCCCCTGGCCACTCAGCGCTCTCTCCCAGCCTGTGCCTCTGCTGCTCTGCCAAGAGGCCAGAGCCAAAAGGGACTAGCAGCCCAGTTCAGAATCAAATGAAACCATGCTTACAATGGTCAACAGAGTGTTTATGAAATTTATACCCTACCTTTCTACCAGAAAAAAAGTATTCAAGGTGGCTAAGAATAAAATCCAAACTGAAAACACTCTTAATTAAAACAACATAAAAACAAATTGCTTAGAAACAGAAGTGTAGAAGAAATAACCAACTTATTAAAAATCCCTTTAGCCATAAATCTTCTGTAATGCCAGAATAAGGGATAAAAATATCTGAATAAAAATGCCTTTGCCTTCCTGTAGAAGGACAACTGAGAGGAGGGCAACCTAAGTTTCCTTGGCAAGGAGTTCCAGACCCTACTGCTGGCCACAGCACAGATCCTCTTTCACATCACCACCAGTCATATCTGCAATGGTGAGTAAAATGAGATCTTTCAGGAAGCCTGGTCTCAATCCATAAAATTGGTCATAACCACCACAACATACTGGTAGTCAATGAAAAAGCAGGTTGCTTACCTGTAACTGTCATTCTTCGAGTGGTCATCTGTGCATTCACACATTATAGGTGTTGCGCCTGCACAGTGCCAGTTGCCAGGAAGATTAAACAGCTTTAATGGTTTTGGCAGGAACTCCACAACCTCCCCCCGCACCCCTTAGTATAAAGCTGGAGACTGTCCGTTTGCCCCCAAGTGGAGAGAGTCAGTAAGGAATTCAACTTGTAGGAAAATATTAGCAAAAACAAGTAGACAAAAAAAGAGTATATATGTAATATGTAAATATGAAAAAGGCATATACACATATATATATATGTTTATATGTTATCATGTGGAAAAAACAGAATGAATGTAACAAATACCCAGTCACTGACACCAAGTGGGGCCAGTGGGCAGGTTGTGTGAAAGCACAGATGGCTACTCAAAGAACGACAGTTACAGGTAAGCAGCCTGCCTTTCTTCATTGTGGCCTCTGTGCATCACACATTATGGGTGACTAGTAAGCTTACCACATCCAGAGGCGGGACAGTGTTGTCACTGGAGAACTGAAGAGAGGACAGCTTGGCTGAAGGAACAATCTTGTCTGGCCCTGACGTCCAAGTGGTAGTGCCTTGCAAAGATGCATG
The DNA here is from genome assembly GCA_023646645.1 of Varanus salvator macromaculatus. Lineage (NCBI taxonomy): Eukaryota > Metazoa > Chordata > Lepidosauria > Squamata > Varanidae > Varanus > Varanus salvator. The sequence goes on along the minus strand of JAIXND010000754.1, from coordinate 12,846,955 downwards.
CAGTGGACCATGTAGCTGCTCTGCAGATATCTTGTAAGGGAATCCTTGCTTGGAGGGCTGAGGAAGCAGTGACAGCTCTGATGGAGTGTCCCTTTGGAGTAATAGGCAGGTCCAACTTGGAAAGACAATAGGCCAATTGAATCGTCTCAATGATCCACTTTGAAAGTCTCTGAAAACTGACTGGCTGACCCAGTGTGTTCAGAGTATTTGACAAAGAGTCATTTAGACTTTCTAAAAGATTTGGTCCAGGATCGATAGAAGTCTAAGCATTGATGGACATCTAAATTATGTAAGGATCGTTCAATCAGTGTTGATGGAGCCAGAGAAAAGCTTGAAGAATGACAGAGAAGCTCCAAGTAGGGACTACCGACCGGGATGGTGGGTGGAGATTTTGTAGACCTTGTAGGAATTGACGGACAAGATAATGTGAGAATATAGTCGAGTCTCTGATGCATCCTGTATGGTGTGAGATAGCAGCGATGTACATCTTAACAGAGAATAGTTTAATACCTCCTTGGTGAAGTGAGAGTAAAAAGTGGAGGATATTCTCAATGGTGGCAGATTTAGGATGAAAATGATGCATAGCAGCAAAGGAGGCGAAACATTTCCATTTGGCACTGTAGGAATGATGTGCCAAAGTGCAGAATGGTCATAGTGCAGAATGGAGAATAAATTGAATGTCAGGATGAAAAGTTGTCGGATTCGAGGAAAGCATCAATACTGATGTTGAAGTCAAAGGCGATACTAGTGCAGACACAGCCGGTGCTGAAGATGCAGATGGAGAGACTAGTGTTGATCCCGAGGATGAGAGGTGAGTCAAATCTGAGGAAAATTTTGGTACCAATATATAAGAGAGAGTCAATGGACATGCCAAGCCATGAGGTTCAGGGACTGTTGATCTGGATGTTGGATGGCATCATGTTCCTGAGTGAGAAGATGAGGGACTTGAGGTAGGTAAAATAAATTGTTTTGAGATAGCTGGAGACGAGTGGGGAACCAGGACTGTCAGGGCCACCATGGAGTGACGAAAATTCCACAAACAACGTCTTCGCAAATATTGGCAATTGTTTTCATTATTAACAGTACTGGTGCAAAGGCATAGAAGAATTTGTTCTCCCATGATACCATGAGGGCATTTCCCATCGAGTTCATGCCGATTCCTGCTCGGGAACAATACATCATGCAGACAGTGTTGTCATGGATCGCAAACAAGTCTATGTCCGGTGTGCCCCAACACTGAAACAGGCGAAGACAGACTTGGCGATCTAGTTCTCACTCGTGATTCATCAACATATGTCTGCTCAGGGTATCGGCTTTTTCATTGTTGGTACCTGCAAGATGTACATCTTGCAGGTACGATTCTGTGCGAGATGCACCAGTTCCATATGCCAATGGTACCAATTTTGTGCTGCCTTGTTTGTTCTGATAGAAAACAGTCACTATATTTTCGGATGCTATCTGGATCATGTGACCCTGGAGGATGGGTTGGAATGAGCAGAGCACTTTGAAGACTGCCAGCAATTTGAGGAAATTGATATGTCTGGTGGTCTCATGGCCATGCCAGGTGCCCTAAGTTCGAAGGGACATACAGTGGGCCCCCCATCCAGTCAGGGAACCGTCAGTATAGACAGTCATCGTTGGATGAGGTAGACAGAATGGACTCCACAGGAAAGGTTGGAGTTGTTCACCAAGACAGGGTACAGAGTACCAAGCATAGAGGTCAAAGCATTTGGCTGGGTTGATCGTGGTCTGGGTGAAAATTGCGATTGAAGCAAAGTTGAAAAAGCTTCATTCGCGGTCTCATGTTTGGAATCACCACCACCGTGGATGCCATATGTCTGAGTATTTGCTGAATGGAGTGTGCAGAGGAATCTTGTTGGGTGATGGTGTTCTGGATAGAAGAAATCAGTCTCTCTTGTCGGTCCTGAGGTACAGAATCCAAACATGCTCCGATGAAGTTGATAACCTGAGAAGGAATGAGGCACGATTTCTCAGTATTAATACATAGTCCAAGAGTATCAAGGAGGGAGCAGGTTGTATGGATGGAGGCTAAGAGGTAGTCCTTAGAAGAGGAAACTATAAACCAATCGTCCAAGTAAGGGTAAACGTGGATAACCTGAAGGCGAAGGTAGGCACAAATGGAAGCCATACAGTTGGTGAATACTTGTGGAGTGGTAGCAAGGCCAAAGGGGAGCACATTATATTTGAAGATGTCTGAGTTGACAGTGAACCGAAGAAGGCGCCTATGAGCATTCTTCCTGAGCAATGGAAGAATGTTCTGGAGTGTGGTCATCCTGAATTTTTTGGGTTTTATTCAAGACAGAGATGGCACAGATTGTGAGAATCAGTGGGGGGCATTTTAGCCCCACACTGTGAACACTTAAGAAAAGCCACCCACTGCTCCATCGAGAAAAGAAAAAGAAGACACAGTGAGCATAATAACTTGGAGAAGAAGGATGAAAGAAGGTGTGTGTGTGTGTATGAGAAGGGGGTAGGGTAGGGGTTGGGGGGGTTAGAAAAAACAGAGTAATAGGGATGAGGTGAACTGGGACAGAAGATAACTATACAAGAAAGAAGAATGCAGACTAAAGAAAAGAGCTTCTTAACCAGATCTAGCGATAACAGCAAAGAGCAAAAGAGCCTAAGGCACAGCGAACAGTGGTCCCAAGCAGACTGGGGAAATGGCAGGCACTCTGCACCTTTATATTAAGGTGGAGGAGGAAGGATGCAGAGTTCCTGCCAAAACTGTTAAAGCTGTTTAATCTTCCTGGCAACAGGCACTGTGCAGGCATAGCACTCATAATGTGTGATGCACAGAGGCCACAATGAAGAACAGTTATAATAAAGGAATCACAAGCCCTGGTCAACAGTCTGGCTGCAGCTTTCTGAACAAGTGGATATTTCCAAACAGTTTTCAAAGATAGCCCATGTAGAAAATGTTACAGAAGTCCAAATGTGGCATTTGTGTCCACAGAGATCAGACATCTCTAGGAACAGGCAGCCTGGCTTTTTTTTCCACTTCCTGTCTGTGTCCATTGCTGGAATTGCCCTAATAAAACTTTTAAGTTTATACGTTGGAATATAGAAAGCTTTGTCTGTCCCCCACTGTCTCCATCTGTGGGGTTTGTCCATTCTGGTTGCTTCTATGGGAAAAGGAGACAAGCCTGAGGACATGCAAATAAATACTATTCACATATGTAATCTTCTGCCAGTTCCCTCACTGTCTTAAAGGAATTTCCTACCTCTGACTATAAAAAGCAAACACTGAAACCTGTTAAATCCTGTAACTCCTGATTGTTAAATAATTTTTATCTGTTACTGAAGCTCTCGGATACATCAAGATGCTCTTGGAAGCATCATTATAGGCTGGGCATGCACATGGTACGCATGTCATGAGTGGAGCCAGCTGGAGCCAGGGGTCAGACTAGATGGCCTGGGAGACCCTTCTTACTCGCTCTGTTTCTATGTTTCTATAATGTTTTCCAGATGTTTCTGATTGTAATTTTGTGCTTCCATATTGTTATTCTCACATATTGTCTATTCAAAGTCTCATTTCCCTTCCTGCCACGTGTACGTGACTGCAGCGCCATAAAACACTCTGTACATGTCCTGTTTCCTCATAGCTACACTTCAGCACTGTTGTAATTTAGGAATTTCTATTTGCTGTAAATGAACTGTTGTGTGCTTGACATTCGACTCAAGTCTCCCACCACTGGAGAAACTTCCTGGAGGACAGAGACCTACTACTTGCCAATCCTTATGAAATCTGCCACACCTGGAATGGGTACTTGGACCTCTGAGGTGGTACATGACTTGTGTGAAAGAAGCAATGCTGAATCCTTGCTGAAGAAATAAAATCTAGATCCGGTGGTTTCTGCTTCCCAGTATCAACTATCACCCAGTGTCAAATCTGCAACTCTTGGGCAAGATGCTGGAGTGTGCAGTGACTTTACAATGCCAAGCAATGTTGGATGATACTAGGTAGTATCAATTAGGTGCCTGGTGGGGTGTGAAAGAGCCTTAGTTCTCCTGGTTGATAACTTACATTAAGGAATGGATGGAGGGAGTGCAAACGTTGGTTTTTCTGGATTTTTCAGCAGCTTTGATACTGATGCCATCTACCAGGCTATCTTTCTGGATTGTTTGTCTAGATGGGTCTTGGGAGGTGCAGTGATAAAGTGATCCTAGCCCTTCCTGGAGAAGTGATCTGAGAAAGTAGTGCTTGTGAAAGTTCTGTTCTGTCCCATGTCCATTAATCCATGGATTAAGAATAAATCCCTTGCTACACTTTGGATGCTTCTGGATTGAAAGGATTAGCGAGCTAGAAGCTGTATCCCAGGGGACACCCAAATGTGTTAACAGCACACATTCTTCAGGGAGGCTCCTTTCATGTCCCCCATATCAATATCTAAACAACACTCTCTCTATGGTCTACAACCAGCTCATCTGAGATTAAAATTTAGGAACAGCTTTCTTAGATCAACAGAAGGTTCGGAAGAATTTAAAGGTACAGTGGACCTATGGAAAGCCACAAAGCACCAACACTAGATGGAACCAACATAGGAGTTAGCTCCTGGGACTGTTGAAAGCTGAATAGACTGCATACGAGAATAAGATTCAGAGATGCTCTGAACAAATGAGGTTTTTCGATGGGCTCTGCCCTTTGTGATTGAGGTGATATGCGGACAACAACACATATATATAAACCTGCCCTTTGTGCTCTGATCAGTGCACACTTGAGGATCTTATGGCAGCTCAACAGAATGCAATTAATATTGCTAGCTTCTGGGTAAATCTGTCTAATTTGTACATGTTTTTATTTTATATTTTAATTTTTACATTTCTTGTTTTATAATAAGCTCTAATATAACATGTTCTACAGTATGCTTTATTTTAATTGTGAGGCCTCTGACATGAATAAAGGAAGAAAGAGAGAACCCATGGAGTGTCACAGGGTTCCATTTTGTCCCCTATTCACATAGTATTTAAAGTAATGCAACAGAATGAAGAGACGTAAATATCTTCAATAAGAACCAAAGGGAAGAATGGGAGGAAGCCAGTCTATCTTATCCTCCCTGATTCACCAGAAGATTCATTTGGAAAATCTCAGTCCTCCTATTTCTTTCCCTCACTGCTACAGCTTACTGAATTTTGTGAAGTTGCCAACCTCTATAAATAATGTTTAAAACCAATGTCTCTAGTGTTGCTTTGTCTGAGGCCAGAGTGCATGAAGGGTTTCCCTGGCATATTTAAATGTCTTCTGGCATCCTGTCTATTTTTAGGCACTCTAAATCACTGAAAAGGGACACAGGACATTCATTCCAGTACTGTAACTTTCCAGATGACACCAATTACTTGTATGATGCCAAGCCATACCATGAGAGCAATAGTGCACACTCACATTCTTGTGGTTTTTGAGCTGAAGTAGCTTGTCAGAATACTATTTTTGGTGTTCCTTTTGCTGTGAAGCCAGGCAACAACACACACACAGTAGACATGCTGACCAAATAGTTTGTGGCAGTAAGGCATCCTAAAAGATTCCCTCACACTGCACATTCTTTAAGTAGTATAATGAGGTACTACTGAACAAAGCTGAAATTGTATCAATGGAGATCAAACTCAAGAGCTGAATCTGGTCAGACAGCCAGGCCCTCAACCTATTACAACAGTGCTTCTAGTTCAAAAGCACATGAAATGTTTCAGCTTGCTGTTTTTTGGTATGCTGGCATTTTATGAAATCTGGCTTTCATATAGCTTTTGAATGAAGGGGGAATTTAGAATTGGATGATCACAGATGATGATGATGATGATGAAGAAGAAAAACAAAAGAAGGAAAGAGAGAATCTTGGGAGAATGCAGATGGCTATTTGCCAAAGGGCCCTTACATTCATTCATCCAGTCATGTGGCATTTGATACCCACCCACACTATGCATGCAGCTGTAGTGTGTTTGTGAATTAGGCAGACATATGGTTGGGCTGATCATGTGGTCCTTGGACAAGCAATTGCAACCCCAGCCAAAGAGAGCATGCTGACTGAGCAGATAACAGCTGCAAGTCTCATACAGAGGGACGGTGGGGAAGGGATTTCCTCATAGCACAGTGAATATGGAAGATGAGTGGCTCTGCATCAGTCATCTATATGTTCTGCCAAATGGTGAATGAGGGGAGATGGAGAACTGTTGTTGTCAGATGACTTTTATTGCTGGGGTTAGCTGTATTGATGGTAGATGCAGATGAGAACTGGGCTTCATACTTGGGCTAGGATTAGCCCATGAAGTTTGGAGCAGATTTTAGCAGTTAAAGCAGAGAGACAGACAGTTACAACAGTAGGAAGTCGACGGGAGGAGGTGTTGGACAGGAGAGAAAGGAGTAGAATATCAAAGAACTGTTATGGTTACTTAATAAGAAAAAACAACAACATTGTATAGCTTAGTGGAGATCAGTACCCATGTGCAACTGGCAGCTTATATTGCAGTGACATAGTTGCCTTGGTATTCATGAAGTTTCAGGGTACCAGAAAATTGTTAATGCATTAATTCCAGCATTAGGCTTCTCACTTCCACAGGTTGAGGCATCAGCGGGATGAGAATTCACCACTCTGCTACTCTACATAGATGTTTGATCTGGTGCACAACTACCTGAGGCTAGGAACTTCGCATTACCTAACTACTTCTCAATACCTCCATTTGGCAGAAGACAGTGGATGAATTTAAAAGGGTCTCTATTAAGGCTTAAATTCTATTCAGAATTATTTGGAGTAAATCCCATTGAGTTCATCAGTGGATGTCCTCATGAGCAGACTGCAAATATGTTAAGTGAAAATTGATGTTGATACTTGAAAATGTTGCTTTCATGACTTATTCCAAGTTCCTAGAGTTCCGTGACTCTGCATACAATATGAGCTAAATGGTTTTTAAAACCAATTTACTATTCTAGTGAATGCAGTGGGGCTTATACCAAGGTAAGTGATTTGAGGATTGCAGCCTTAATTACAAAGTGTAGAGATGTCCTTAGCTCACATTTTCATCACATTGTGGCTGCCAGTATCACTAACTAAATGTGCATACCCTCATTCAAACTGACACAAATTGCACAGTGGGTAGAATAGATCATACTTTTAAAAAAATGGACCATTCTGTACTGTGAAGTTTTTACCACTGGAGAGTTCCACTGAGGTGAAACCATGGCAATATTTTACGTCTGGTTCAAAAACTTGCAGGTTGAACCTTTTTTCCAATACTCTAAACAGTTGATCAGTCTTACATGTTAAATGAATCCCCTAGATTTTAAAATTATCTCTACAGAGCATCTTCCAAAAATCATTTCTGAAAATGATAGTCTGCCTAGACTGGGCAGGCACATTTCTCCTTAAAATATATGTTTATATAGTAAATCTAGAAACCACTCTGAGGTTAGATTATAGCTATTGGGATTAGTGGGCATCTCATGGGCAGCTATAGGTTTGCGGAGTGGAGCTGAGCTGATGTCTGAATTATGAATTAGCTTCCTTCTGGTTTCAATGGGGTAAACCTCAGACCAGTTTATACACTTACTGTTAAGTGTTCCTAAAATACAGAATATTTATTTAAAACATGCATATAAAGTGTAATACCCTCAAAGACAATATTGCCAGCCTAGCAGTCAAGTGGTAAGCAATCCTACTACTTGACTTCCATAAATGGAAGTATAACACTTGAATTGTTTCTGAAGTGGGTGGCAACAATGGTACCCATTAAGCTATTGCCATGGGAAAAGGTGGTATCACAGAAATCCACACTGTCAATCTATATTACCTGTTAGGGAGGTGGGGTCTGATTAAGGGCAAAAGAAATTAAACTTCTAGTTGAGATAGAAATCAGTCAAAAAATTTTGACATTATTGGTAGATATGAATAGATCTCAGTTCGTGGTTGTTTCATAAATCCACATGTCACTGTTACATTTTCCATTGTAACAGGTCAATTTCTAAAATTTAATCTTGAAGCGCAATTTTATTTCATTCCATTCATTTCCCTCTTCCCCCCACCCTTTAAGTTACTAATGCATATGTATGGTTATGTGCATTGATGAAAAACAGATGAGAAAATTTCTGCAAAAATTTTATCAGTACACACAAGTATTTATGTGCATTGGTGAGATAGGAAGAAAATATAAAAATGAAAAAAACTGGAGCCAATTGTGCTATGTGTAATAGTATCTGCACAGGCTGGAAATACATCATAAAGAATGGCAGCTTCTGACCTAGTGGTGTTATTTCAACAAACAAAACCAGGCAATTTGGAATAGCAAAACCTGGAAAGAGATTTGGATGGAAGGATTTTGTAAGTCTCTCAAATGATCAGCTTTGTATAGCACTGTTAACTCTCATTGCTCTTTCACAACGATATGGATGCATTTTATTAATAAATAAGCAAAAGAAAAGCTTACAGGAATCCCTTTAGTCACATGGTTTTCTGACAAGTTAAATGCTGCTCCCTGGGAACTAGTTATTTGAACACCTTGAACTCTCCTGGCTCCAGAAATCCTCAGTGCCTAGAAGCTCAGAGAGGCCCTACAGGTTTTTCACAGCAATTAAGCCTAACAACTACCTGTGACTAACCTTGATGCTTGTAGTGACCCTTAACTCCTTTTCACAGTGCCTTTTGGTTATAGATCCCAGTATACACTACTTTTCCAAGTGGTAAATCATTTTAAGGGTGCAGTGATCACCAGATGTGGCTTTTCTTAGAAGCTTACTGTTTTTCATTAGGGATTTTTTTGCAATATTTGTATTTATTTGCAAATATACAGGTTTAGCATAATTTGAAAGCATGTTTAATGTTTATTTTCCCCACTCAAATTTTCATGGAACCACGAAGGGGATAAATTTAAAGAATGTTGAAGAAGTATGATCCTTCCTTTAGAACAGATAAATTTTCTCCCTTCCCTTCCCCCAGTTGAGGTAGAGTCTCCTCTTGCCCACATCCTTGGGAATGGTACTGTGTCAATGTAGTGTTATTATAATTGGGCAATGAAGGCTTTTGCCCCTATTAAAGTATTACCTAGCCATTTGGAAAATTTAAGTAATCCATGGAAACACATTGTGATGGTGATGATGATATTGGAAAATCCATCACAAACCACACAGCCAAAAAGAGGGATGTTATGCAAAAACAAGAGAAAAAATGATTCTCAAAGTGTCTGAAATATTTATTCCATCCAATGCATCCAATTCCTTCTTCAAGGACTTGCAAAAAACACAACCAAAGTTTATGCAAAAAGTAAGTAGTCAGTTAAAGCATTTCTAAAAATAGAAGAGATCACACCAAAGTACTTTTTGGAACACAACCAACTACAGACACATAATTGATAAATACTTTGTATTTATAATGTTTATTAAAAAGTCAGCATAACAATATATTCTGAATATTATATCCACCCACTTTGGAAAAACAGACTCAACCCTGCTTTGATCTGGTCACTTCATATTAGAGAGCCTGCTTGCATTTCAGAATCAAGACTACTGAAACACCCTTTCCTGGCTAATAAGCTGAAGTCATCCATAAACACAAGAACTTTAGGACCTGATTAAGATTATATAAAAAACCAACTTTGTTTGTTATCATAGGCAGGTTGTGCTGTACAAACAGGGCTGTTGTAGGACTGCTGTCAACCTTGGTGGGATGTTGTGTCATCTGAATCCAGATGATATGACTCATCAGGGTGAGCTGCAACAGCCAGCACACCATCTTACCAAGAGTGACAAAAATCCCTTGCCATTCTTGGTGAGAGACTGCCAGGTGAGCATCACTGAGAACAGTTTCCAAAGTGCCCAAAACAGCACTTGGAGGCTGCTGTCAAAAGCTTTCCTTTTCTCACAGAGGTCTGGAGTGGCCATTTGCTGATGGCTTGAGAGCAGACCTTTCCAGCTGCTGGCAGGGAAGGCCAGGATACACTCCACTTTGATGAGCAAAAAATGAGTTTCCTCCACAAAGAGGACATACTTTCTAGTGACTGAGGAGGTCTACTCTTCAGCTGCTGGCAAGGATGTCTGGGAGGCAGGAGGCAGTGATCTCAGGGTAGCAAAGCAAACAGACCAGGCAGCTCCACCTCCTCTCATCTCATGCCTGAGCAATCTGTTTCTGCCTCTTGTCCAGTCTGCTCAACAATGGTGCCATCTCATGGACAGGGCAGCACTGCCAAGTGGATTGGGCACCCCATCTCATAGAAAAGCCAAGATGGAATTCCATTCACATGGTGACAAACCAGCTGCCCATTGGCTCCCTTAAGAAGATGGGTACACACGTTTGTCTGCCCAAGCTCCTCAGCAACTGGTGTACACAGATATACTGCCTCTGGTAATGCACGTAGCACGTAATCTACAAGGCCATTTACAGCCTTCCCATCTATTAATTTGTCCAGTCCCCCTTTAAAGCCATCCATATTTAAAGCATGTCATCAGCGGAACTAGCTGATGCTGGAGGTCAGACTAGATGGCCCGGGAGACCCCTTCTGACTCGCTCTGTTTCTATGTTTCTTTATTGGTAGCCATTTCAGTTCCTTTCCATCTTATGCCTAACATGGGATTTACCTTTTCACAGCAGCTGTGCACTGGGTTAATATCTTCATTGACTGTTTACCACAATCAAGATTCCTTTCTTGATCAGTCATCAGTCTTTATTTGAGGATGGATTTTTTTTTTCCCCAACATGCATTAGTATATACTTTCTTATACTGAACTGCACTTACCATTCTGATGTCCATTTTCCCAGGCTGGAGAGGTCTCTTTGGAGCACCTCACAATTCCTTTTGGTTTTACCCATCCTAAATAGTTTGGTGTCATCAGCAAGCTTGGCCACTTCACTGCTTACTTCTATTTCCAGATCATTTATGAATAGGTTGAAAAACCCTAGATCCTAGTACACAACCCTGTAGGACCCCATCATTTACCTCCTTCCATTGTGGAAGTTACCATTTATTCCCACATTCCACTTTCTCTTCTTTAACCAGTTACTGATCCACAAGAAGACATCCCCCCACCCCCCGCTCCATTATTCCATAAGAAGACCTTATGGAATAATGGGTGAAATCACCCCTAGAGGATGAAAAGGAAAATGTTTCTGACTTCCCACATGTAGGAGGGGAGGAAATAAGTCACAAACATATGGTGAGATATGATAACCAGTTGGAGATACCTAAGTTTCAAAGCCTCCTTCATGAATCACTGCCTTGTCGTGGCGAAGGGGCTTGCGTAGCTCAATGAAGCTATGAGCTATGCCGTGCAGGGTCACCCAAGATGGACAGGTCATAGCAGAGAGCTCTGAAAAAATGTGATCCGCTGGAGAAGGAAATGGCAACCCACTCCAGTATCTTTGCCATGAAAACCCCATGGACAGTAACAAAAGGCAAAAAGATATGACGCTGCAAGATGAGCCCCTCAGGTCGGAAGGTGCCCAATATGGTACTGAGGAAGATTGGAGGGCTAGTACTAGTAGCACCAGAAAGAATCAAGCGGCTGGGTCAAAGCCAAAAGGACACTCAGATGCAGATGTATCTGATGGTGAAAGGAGAGTCCGATGCTGTAAAGATCTGCAGTATACTCCATAGGAACCTGGAATGTAAGATCCATGAATCAAGGCAAGCTGAATGTGGTCAAACAAGAGATGACAAGACTGAACATCAACATCTTAGGAATCAGTGAACTAAAATGGACAGGTATGGGTGTTCAGATGACCATTCAGATGGTCCATCAGGTATACTACTGCGGGGAAGAATCCCTCAGAAGAAATGGAGTAGCCTTCACAGTCCATAAAAGAGTAGGAAAAGCAGTACTGGGATACAATCTCCAAAATGACAGAATGATCTCAGTTTGAATCCAAGGCAAACATCACAGTAGTCCAAGTCTATGCCCCAACCACTGGTGCTGAAGAGACTGAAGTTGACTGGTTCTATGAAGGCCTACAACACCTTCTAGAATTAACACCCAAAAATGATGTCCTTATCATTATGGAGGATTGGAATGCGAGTTTCCTTTTGGCTTCCTACTTTCACCACATGGTGATTTGAGGCCTTGGGGAAGAAACTCAGGGAGCTGAAGGCCCAAGTGGCCTTCTCGTCAATCTTACCTGTCCGGGGGTTTGGGCCAGGCAGGGACAGGAGGGCCTCCAAGGCGAATGACTGGCTTAGGGTGTGGTGCCAGAAGGAACGCTTCGGGTTCCTCGACCACGGCACTCATTTTCTTGCCAATGGACTTCTGGCAAGGGACGGGTTACACCTCACGAGGATGGGGAAAAGGTACTTTGGAGATGCTCTAGCGAGCTTCGTCCAGCAGACTTTAAACTGAGCCAGTAGGGGGTGGGTTCAGGCCCCCCAGTAACGTGTCTGCACAGGACAAGTGTTGGGGGAGGATTGGGGCTCTGGGAGCAGGGCTTTAGAGATACTGCAGGGACTGACAGGACTTCTACAGAGAGGGGCCAGGAGCCAGGGAGGATGGGAGGAAGGAGGATTCTGGGCACTCCAAGGAAAGGAAGCAGTGGGAAGGAGTTGAGGTCCATGTACACCAATGCTAGGAGAATGGGTAATAAAGCAGGAAGAGCTTGAAGCTCTCCTGGGAATAGAAGGATACAATCTGGTGGGAATCGCAGAAACTTGGTGGAATGAAAAGCAAGAATGGAATGTGAACATAGCGGGGTATCACCTTTTTAGAAAGGACAGGAAGGGAAAGAGAGGTGGAGGCGTGGCTTTATACGTCAGGGAAGGGATAGGATGCAATGAGATAGAATGCAGCACAGATGGGGATTCGGTAGAGGCAGTCTGGGTGAAACGTAGGGGTTTTGACAAGGAAAGAGACCTGACAGTGGGGGTATGTTATCACCCTCCAGGTAAACTTGAGACCCTGGATGATGTCCTGACAGGCCAGATTCTAAGGATATCTCGGGGGAGAGACACAGTAATTATGGGAGATTTCAATCTCCTGGATATTACTTGGGAGACTCACTTGGCGGTGACAGCAACGCGGTGACAGCCAGGCTGATCCTGTTTAATCTTTTCATTAATGACAGGGAAGAAGGATCAAATGACATGGAATGACATGATCAAATTTGCAGACGACACTAAAACTGGAGCAGTGGCCACAACTGAGGAGCAGGTACTCCAGATCCAAAAGGATCTGGACAGACTATGGAAGTGGGCAGGGGACAACAGGATGGCGTTCAATGTGGGTAAGTGCAAGGTCTTGCACTTGAGGCATAGAAATAGGTGTCATAAGTACAGGTTAGGTGACAAGTGGCTGGAGAACAGCACTTGTGAAAGGGACTTCGGGGTACTGGTTGACCGCAGGCTAAACATGAGTCAGCAGTGTGATGTGGTGGTCAGCATAGCCAGAAGTGTGACTTCTAGATCAAGAGAGGTATTACTACCACTCTACACAACTCTGGTGCGCCCGCAACTGGAGTACTGTGTTCAGTTTTGGGCCCCTCATTACAGAAAGGATATAGCCAGGTTGGAGTCAGTGCAGTGTAGGGCCACAAGGATGGTGGCTGGTTTGCAGGGGATGCCGTATGAGGCAACACTGAGGGAACTGGGTCTCTTCAGCTTGGAGAAGAGGAAACTCAGAGAGGATATTTTGGCAACATACAGGTATGTGAGGGGGTGTCACATGCAGATGGGTAGAGACCTGTTCTCCCCTGCAGAGGAAGGCAGGACGCATTTCAACAGAGCAAAGCTCAGGGAGCCAAGGTTCCATTTGGATGCCAGGAAGCACTTCCTGACAGTCAGGACCCCGAGGGCATGGAATGGGCTTCCACGAGAGGTCGTTGAGGCCCCATTGGTGAGGGTGTTCAAAGACAGGCTGAACATGCACATGGTGGGCATGTCGTGACCGGAGCCGGCTGGTGCCGGAGATCAGACTAGATGGCCGCTTCTGACTCGCTCTGTTTCTATGTTTCTAAAGATAACTGGAATAACAGGCAAGTTTGGCCTTCGAGTACAAAATGAAGCAGGGCACAGGCTGGTAGAATTTTGTCAAGAGAATACCATGGTCATAGCAAACACTCTTTTCCAACAACCCAAGAGACGACTCTACACATGGACATCACCAGACGGTCAACACAGAAATCAGACTGACTATGTGCTCTGCAGCCACAGATGGAGAAGCTCTATACAGTCAGTAAAAACAAGACCAGGAGCTGACTGTGGCTCAGATCATGAGCTTCTGGTTGCAAAATTTAGGCTTAAGTTGAAGAAAGTAGGGGAAAGCACTAGGCCACTGAGGTATGACCTAAATCATATCCCTGATGAATATACAGAAGAGGTGGCAAATAGATTTCAGGAATTAGATCTGATAGACAGAGTGCCCTAAGAACTAGGGATGGAGGTTCACAACATTGTACAAGAGGTAGCAACTAAAACCATCCCAAAGAAAAAGAAATGCAAGAAAGCAAAATGGCTGACTGAGGAAGTTTTAACAAATAGCGGAGGAAAGAAGGGAAGTGAAAGGCAAGGGAGAAAGAGAAAGATACAAACAACTGAATGTGGAATTCCAGAGAATAGCTAGAAGAGATAAGAATGCCTTCTTAAATGAGCAGTGCAAAGAAATAGCAGAAAACAATAGAATAGGGAAGACCAGAGATCTCTTCAAGAAAATTGGAGATATGAAGGGAACGTTTCATGCAAAGATGGCATGATAAAGGACCAAAATGGCAGGGATCTAACAGAGGCAGAAGAAATGGCAAGATTACACAGAAGAACTATACAAGAAAGAGCTTAACATCCCTGATAACCACAATGGGGTGGTCACTGACCTCGAGCCAGACATCCTGGAATGTGAAGTCAAATGGGCCTTAAGGTGTCTGAGCTAGTGGAGGTGACAGTATTCCAGCTGAGCTATTCAAAATCTTAAAAGATGATGCAGTAAAAGTGCTACACTCTATATGCCCGCAAATTTAGAAAACTCAACATTGGTCACAGGATTGGAAATGGTCAGTTTACATTCCAATCCCAAAGAAGGACAATGCCAAAGAATGTTCAAACTACCGCACCATTGCACTCATTTCACATGCTAGCAAAGTTATGCTCAAAATCCTACAAGCTAGGCTCCAGCAGTATGTGAACTGAGAACTACCAGAAGTACAGGCAGGATTTCGAAGAGGGAGAGGAACTAGAGATCAAATTGCCAACATATGCTGGATCATGGAGAAAGCTAGGGAGTTCCAGAAAAACATCTACTTCTGCTTGACTATGCTAAAGCCTTTGATTGTGTGGACCACAACAAATTGTGGCAAGTTCTTAAAGAGATGGGAGTCCCTGACCATCTTATTTGTCTCTTGAGAAATCTATATGCAGTTCAAGAAGCAACAGTGAGAACTGGGCACGGAACCACTGAGTAGTTCAAAATTGAGAAAGGAGTTCGACAAGGCTGTATACTGTTGCCCTGCCTATTTAACTTACATGCAGAGCACATCATGAGAAAGGCGGGGCTTGATGAATCACCAGTTGGAATTAAGATTGCTGGAAGAAATATCAACAACCTCAGATATGCAGATGATACCACTCATGGCAGAAAGTGAAGAGGAACTAAAGAACCTCTTGATGCGGGTTAAGGAGGAGAGCGCAAAAGTTGGCTTGAAACTCAACATTAAGAAAACTAAGATCATGACATCCAGTCCTCTCAATTCTTGGCAAATAGATGGGGAAGAAATGGAGGTAGTGACAGATTTAATTTTCCTGGGCTCCAAGATCTCCACAGATGAGGACTGCAGCCAAGAAATTAAAAGACGCTTGCTCCTGGGGAGGAAAGCTATGGCAAATCTAGACAGCATACTAAAAAGCAGAGACATCACCCTGCCAGCAAAAGTGCGTATAGTCAAGGCTATGGTTTTCCCAGTTGCAATGTATGCCTGTGAAAGTTGGACCATAAGGAAGGCTGAGCACCAAAGAATTGAGGCCTTTGAATTGTGGTGCTGGTGGAGACTCCTGCAAGTCCCTTGGACAGCAAAGCGATCAAACAGATGAGTCCTAGAGGAGATCAACCCTGACTGTTCTTTAGAAGGCCAGATCCTGAAGATGAAACTCAAATACTTTGGCCACCTATTGAGAAGGAAGGACTCCTTGGAGAAGAGCCTAATGCTGGGAACAATAGATGGCAAAAGAAGACGGGGACGGCGAAGAATGAGGGGGATAGATGGAGTCATTGAAGCAGTTGGTGTGAGCTTAAATGGACTCCGGGGGCTGGTGGAGGACAGGAAGGCCTCGAGGAATGTTGTCCATGGGGTCACGATGGGTCAGACATGACTTCGCAACTAACAACAACGACACCAAGTTTCAAAGCATAAGTTGCACACATCTGAAGAGGAATGCTATGTTTAGGTACTTTATACTAGAAACCTCAGAACCAAAAAGAGAGAGCTGGAGTGCCTGCTTTTAAAAGAAAATCTAGATATAGTGGACATTGTGGAAACCTAGTAGAATGGAGAGAACCAATGGGATACATTCATCTCTGTATATAAACTCTATAGGAAGGACAGGGAAGTGCATATTGGAGTTGGTGTTGCATTGTACACCAAATAGGGCAGAAAATCTGAATTGCAGTGTGGGTGACAATACACAGCTCCAAAACTTAAATTGGTCATAGGAGTATGCTATCATCCTCCGGATCAGAATGCTCAGGGTTATCTTGAGATGAAGAATGCAATGAGATGGTCTCAAACAAAGGCAGTGCTGCAATATAGGGTGACTTCAACTACCCACATATTGACTAAAGTTCCAGTTATGCCAAAGATAAATTTATTGATGCCCTAAATGATTGTACCATAGAGCAGTTGATCATGTAACCAAATAGAGAGGAGACAATCCTGGATTTAACCCTAGGCAGGGTTGCCCAGCATATAATACAGGATGTAAATATTATTGCACCAGCTGAAAACAGTGACTACAGTGCTTTCAGACTTAATATACAGCTAGGTGGAATTGTAATTGACTTTTAAAGAGGAAACTTCTCTACAAAGCGGGAACTGGTTAAAAAAATCCAAGAGGGTTGCATATCCTTTCAAAATGCTTGGAAATTACTCAAAATAATAGAAGAGCAGATAGTATGCATACCAGAAGTTAGGAAAGGCAGCACAAAGTCCAAGAAGTCACCAGCACAGTTAATAAGTAGAGTCAAGGAAGCTATTAGAGAGAAGGCTTGAAGAGATGGGAATCTTGACCAAATTAGAAAAACAAAAGGGAACACAAACTTGTGCAAGGGAGATGCAAGCAATGTCAGGGGCCAGACCATGGGTGGCAGGAGACAAGACAGAGGGATCAGAGAAACAGAACTCAAGGCAAGAGAGAGTGCAAATTCCAGTGATGAGAGTCCAATAGCAAAGCTCAAATCATAGTCACAGAACAGGCTGAAGCCAGGAACTAGCAGTATCTATCAGGGCAAGACACAGATACAATCATGGACAAGCCAAGAGTTGAGAACCAGGAAGACTGGTACCTTGGGCAGGATACTTGACATAGATCAGGTAGAACAAGAGGAGCTGTGTTGCTGAAGTTCTGGAAGGAAGAACTGTCTTATATAGTTCTTTCCTTGGGGCTCCCAGCTGGTGTTCATCAAGAAACTGAGAGAACCTGGGAGTGCTCCTATCAATACTGAGGTGGGCATTCTGGTTCTGGCTAGCAAATGGAGCCCTACAGCAGTCCAGATTCTGACAAGCAAACAGAAGCAAAGAAACATTCTGAGGGGTACATCACTAACAATGTCAAGGCCAACAATAAATGATTCTTTACCTATATCAGAAGAAAGAAACCCACCTGAGAGGCAATTAGACCACTGGATGATAACAGTATGAAAGGAGAATAAGGAGATTGCAGATAAGCTGAATGAATTCTTGAGGGAACTGGGTCTCTTCAGCTTGGAAAAAAGGAGACTCAGAGGGGATATGTTGGCGACATACAGGTATGTGAGGGGGTGTCACATGCAGATGGGTAGAGACCTGTTCTCCCCTGCAGAGGAAGGCAGGATGCGTTCCAATGGAGCAAAGCTCAGGGAACCCAGGTTCCATTTGGATGCCAGGAAGCACTTCCTGACAGTCAGGACCCCGAGGGCATGGAATGGGCTTCCACGAGAGGTTGTTGAGGCCCCATCGGTGAGGGTGTTCAAAGACAGGCTGGACGTGCACATGGTGGGCATGTCATGAGCGGAGCCGGCTGGTGCCGGAGGTCAGACTAGATGGCCCAGGAGGCCCCTTCTGACTCACTCTGTTTCTATGTTTCATAGCTGAGGCTACACAACAAATACCTGATCCTGAAATTACCAGGGAGTCAGAGGGATTCTTATAGATAGTAATGACAAATCATGACATTCTCAACCTTATTGACAAACTGCAAGTTCATAAAACACTGGGCCCAGAGGGTATCTATCATAGAGTTCTTAAAGAGCTCAAGTATGAAATTGCTGACCTTCTTAGAAGAATATACAATATGTCCCTAAAGTCAGCCTCTATACCAGAGGACTGGAGAAAGACTAATTTAATATTTATTTTTAAAGAGGGATCAGGGCTTGGGAGTTCTGGGGAATTTCAGGTGAGTTAGCTTAACATATGTTTGAAATTTGTTGAAAGCATTATTAAAGATAGAATAACTAAGCACATAGAGGGGCAAGCTCTGTTGAAAAAGAATCAACATGGCTTCCATAACAGTAAGTATTCCCCAGGGTTCAGTTTGCTCTGCCATTTTTTATGTGCCAGCAGTCTAGTTCCATTCTGGTTCATCTGGAGCCCATCCCTCTTGTACAGGCCCTGTTTGTCCCAAAATGTTCCCCACTGTCTAAGAAATCTGAACCTCTCCTCTCTACATCACCATCTCATCCACAATTGAGACTTCTCAGCTGTGCCTGTCTTAGCTGGCCCATTGCACAGAACAGTAGCATTTCATGGAAAGTCACCATGGAGGTTCTAGATTTCAATCTTTTACCTAGAAACCTAAATTTTGCTTCCAGATTCTCACAACTACATTCCCCCACACCATCAGTGCCAGACCACATCCACTGACTTCACCACTGCCTTATCTACAAGACTGTCTAGACAGTGCATGATATCCACAACCTTTGTACCAGACAAGCCATTTCCACTGTGCTCTACACACCCAACACAAACCCAGTTAAAAGTGTACAATGAGCAAATCTCCCACCCTGGGAAGCCTCTCCCCCACTTGCTGGAGGCACATCTTCAATGAAAGATGATAAATGCCTGCCTTCCAAGGGATAGGTCCTTTCTAAGGGATCATTTCCTTCATCCTCAGAATAACACCTCCCTTCCCTGAGATCCCCATTTTCCATGACAGCAGAAGAGCTGTCACCTGAGTGTTAGAATCCTGCTATTCAGTCCCTGAGGGTCTCATAAACCCCCTGCTTCTCTTTGCTTCTCTAGCTCAAAGAGAACACACACATCCTAGGGCAAAGCTTGGGGGGGGGGATGCTGAAGGCACTCAGTGCCCATTCTCACAGGGATGAAGATTCTGAGGATGACAAGGATATTGTTAAATGGTCCATCCTCAAGACACGTCTCAAGGTCTTGAGACCAGACAGGGGTTGCCACATGAGGAGATTGGTGCAAGAACACTGGAACCATAACTGCAAATCTCTCATGGGACTGTTGAAGAGTTGCTGCCTCCAGGGCAGGACACAGAAATGGAGGCAGCCTCAGAGCAACCTGAGTGTCAAGGTACCACCCACAGTGCAGGATGCTGAAGTGGCCAGCTCCACCAAGAGGGAGCCCTTGATCCTAGATCCCCTCGCTCAACACTAAAATTTCTGCAAACCCCTATTGGATGCAGAGAGGGAGGGGTGAAAGCACACATGCTTTTCCAGTTCTCTTCCTTTTGAGCTGACACACAGATGGGTTCATAAGGGAAACTTTGGCTAATGAATAGTAGAAAGGAGTCACCTTTTGTACTTGGTGTATCCTCAAGAAGCATGTACAACAATAAACAGAATTAAACAAAGAAAGCTGTGTGACAGTTGCTACCAGAGGGAGACAAGTGGGTCACAACACTTAGCAACCTTGGTTTCAAAAGAACAAACTCACTCCCTGAGAGTCAGGAGTTCACTGCAATGAGGGCACACCTGTGACTTTCATCCACTTGGCAGATAGTTATACATGTGGTGTACTAATGGCTTTCTACCTTCATAACTGGGTTTAATTGGTATTGTTGCATTTGTTCATCTGGAAAACCTTGGGGGCTTAGGGTTTCTAATTTTATTTCTTTATCTAACTGGGAGAAGGTAATAGTTTTACTTTAAGTTGTTACTTTACAGTTTACACCTCTTGATTAGAAGGGAGGGCAAAGTTCTGTGCCCTACCTCTGTGCCCTGTTACCAAATCACCTGGTTGTTTAATTTGTATGTTGACTGATGTTTGTCACTGGGAGTTCTTGTGCTTGCAGAGTGCTTTCTTGCTCCAGAATAGACCTCATGGGCATGAGCTGAGAACTGATGATCCATTTGGCAGTGTTTGAGGTGTCACTGCTGAGTGGATTGGGCATCTCCTATCTCCTTCTCTTGCTTCCTTTAGAACAGCAGGTGGGAATGCTTCATTGGTTGCCTCTTCTTCTCATTCCCTCTGCTGTTCTTCAGGACACAAGGCCTATTTGCACTACAGTGACAAATGTTAGGGTTATTCTTTGCCAAGCAGACTTCCTTGAAAGGCTAATACTTGCAAGGCTGTCACAAAGAGAAATGTCACAATCACTTCTTGATCATCCCGGAGGGCAGGACATGGAATAATGGGCTCAGGTAAGAAGAAGCCAGGTTCCAGCTGGACATCAGGAAAACTTCCTGTTAGAGCAGTACAACAATGGAATCAATTACCTAGGGAGGTTGTGGGCTTTTCCACACTGGAGGCATTCAAGAGGCAACTAGAAAGCCATCTGAGAAGGATGTTTTAATTGGGAGTCCTGCATTGACCAGGGGGTTGAACTTGATGACCCCCTGGCCCCTCCCAACTCTACTACTCTATGATTCTTTGAATTCATCTTTCAGTATTGGATGCAGCAATGCACAGGGAGCTGCCTGCTGCAACAATTATCATGGGTACTTTGCAAAGCAACCAGCCTACCCTGTTTTATTGCCAGGGTGAGTTGTCATGTCATGTGAACTCATCGTAACTCTGGGTTCACATGAAATGGATACTGGGAAAAGAAATTTGCAGTAGAGCAATAGACCTAATACAAGAAAGAAGTGTGGGGGCACTAGGGTTGTCACCCAAGAGGAAAGGGGGTAGCAGCCCTAAAAGGTTTGGGGACCACTGCTCTAGTTTATGCACAATGTGAAAAGGTACTGATTCACCCACCAATCAGCTTCATGTCATGATTCCACATGGGTTTCTAATATCTTGGGACAGAAAGGGAAATGCATTTTTATCTCCTTATGCTACATCATACATCATTTTGTATACCACTATCTTTTTTCTTCTCGTTATTTGTGTTGCCCCATTTAGTCACATGTAATTCTCCCCTGTCACCACATCTTCACTGAAAATATACAACAATGGCAGGTATTTCAAACTCTTTTTGGTTTCAAAGTCGACATAATTGCCTTTTGTATCTGGTGTTTGCAATGTTTTGGTTTCCAGAAAGGATTCTTGCTAGAAAGCTTTTGCTGCAGGCTGTGATTTACTGGAGAGGTTCCTGATCTTTTCTTTCAACAGTTTCTGAAGGGTTCACTTTTATGCTTCTTCAGCCATATTTGAGTCTGACCTGCATATACTTTCAGCAAGGTCATCAAGCTGCATATGCCACTGCTGCAAGTTGTAAAAAGTTAAATGATATATTTTGTTGTTCACAGTATATTTGCAATATATGTAGTGTCCAAATGGACAGTGCCACCTAGGCTCCAATGTCCCTTGAAGAATGGACTGAACTGTGTCTTATCTATAATTGGTGTCACTGTGCATGAACAACTTCTTCAAGTTGTTACATCTCATAAACATCCATGGAAATAGAGTTCTGCCATTTTTGTCATGTCTGATGTTCAGAGCAATCATACAGGCAATCCTCATCATAACTCTGGGAGGAATTGGGTCATGAACAAAAATGTCATTAAAATTTTGACTCAGGTTGCGAACTCCGCATTGGGTGGAGACCGGGATTGTGGCCATCTCCCCACCCACCCCAAGTGGGGAGATGGCCATCATTATGCTGGGGGCAGTGGGGAGATGGCCGAGATCGCACCCATCTTTCCTGCAGGAGTGCGCCCGTAATTGCTCCTGTCTTTCCTGCAGGAGCACAACTGTGATCTCAGCCATTTCCCCCCTCCCAGCACGATCACGCCCATCTCTCCTCCCCAGCATGCCCATGATTGTGCCCATCTCCCCCGCCCCCCCAGTGCACCAGGATGACAGGTGTGTACAGGGATGACAGACGTGTTTGCGATCATGCTGGAGGGGCAGGGAGATGGCCGGGCTCATGCCTGGGGTTGGGGGGAGATGGCCATGATCATTGTTGCTCTTTGTCACTTTGCTTCACATTTTTCTGATTTACAAAAAGGTACAGAATGGATTAACCTTATTTACATTGAACCTTATGGGGAAATTTAACTTGGCTCATGACCAATTTGGGTCACGACCAGAGTCCTGGAACGGATTAAGTGTGAGCCAAGGTACCACTGTATATTTATTTATTATTTATTTTATTTTACAAATTTATATGCCGCTGCCTTGCAAACAAGCCTCGGGGCGGCTGACAACATATCAAAAACAATATTAAAAAATAACAAGTACTTTCTCATATGAGGGGTTGTGAAGCACAGTTCTTAGCCCAACAACTCTATACTTCCATTGGTTGATCTAAATATGAAATGCATTTAATTTAGTTTTGAATGACCATTTTCTTAAAAATCAAATTAAAGCAAAGTTGGTTATATTAAAACATAGAACAGTAAAATCCAAAAGTAGAAGACAAAATTAAATGTAGTTAAAAGTCCCAAAACAAATTAAAATTCAAATAATATTGAGTTACAAATTGAGCAGGATTTAAGAAGGCACTGAAAACAGAAACAAATTCACGGGGAAATAAGGAAATAAACTTTAACCAGGCAAGATGAAAGCATCCACATTTCAGCTTGTCTTGCAAAGGACCAACATACTGGCAGTCTGTGTCTCTTTCTGAAAAGGGCTGCACAAGTTCAGTGCCCAGCTTTATTTAGTTAATGCAAAGCACTTGCAAACTATGAGACCTAAGAAATCCATCCATCTGAAGGTACAGCTAGTGCTATATCTTTCTTTCTTACTCTAAAGCACAGCTAGGCAACCTTTGTGGGCCATCAGCACATTTAGCAATTGGAGAAACTATCCTGGGCACAGCCATAAAATGGCTGCCATGAAAGGTCCCACCTGTTCAAAAGAGTGTAAGGCAGTAAGGGTTCTGAACACACTCAACAACTCCTTTGAACTCCCCTACCAAGTTTTCAGCACCAACAGAAACTTATTTAATAGCAATCCCAGCTGCTTGTAAGGAAATGTGTGTGTTTCAGAGGGAGGGGTAGGGCACCTTGGCAGGTGCCAACAAAACTATCCAGATATGCACAGGTACCTGCAAACACCACATTGCCTGCCTGTGACTGGATCCAGATAGATCCCAATCAGGATCACTGTCCTATCATGCACACCCGTAATTTTAATTGGTCTTCCTCTCCTTGTAGTGGGCATATCTGGTGAGTCATTGTGAACAGTCTGGATTCCTGGCACACTCTAGGTCCAGGGATAATGGGTCCAAAATTCTGATTGCTCCAATTTTGGGGGAAAAAGCAAGGGCATCTGAATCTATAGGTGAGAAGGGACTGGAAACCTTGACTTATTCCAAACCCAGGTCTTCATTGGCTACCAAGTCTGCTACCTAAACTCATGCATGAATACAGGCATAAGCCCTATTAAACACAGTTAAGCTTACTTTCAAGTAAACCTGTTCAGAATTGAACTTCACATGAAAGTGGCATCTATTCCCTCCTGACTTTGTATTTTCTGAACTACTACTGGATGTTTATGACTAGTTTAGGACAAGATGTGCAATACTAGAAGCCATCTTCAAGATAAGATAGCTGGATGTTTATGACTGAGCTAAGTCCCCAAGTCCTTGTGGTTAGCCTAGCACACACTGAATTAACACTAATCTCTTGATGTGGTAATGAAGTTCACAAAACTTTGATATGATAGATAGCTAAGAACATTACTTGGTCATGTAAATCCTCACATAAGCTTCATAAGAGAGCTTGCTGGATTTCCCCCCAAAACCTAGAAGAATGCTCCAATTTGTGGATAAGTAGCTGGAAGTATAATTGTAATCATTGCTATTACTTATTTAGAGTCGCCCATGTGTACATGGAGGTCTATAGCCCTGGTCTTGAGGAGCTTAAGGTTTAGAATAGACAGTAGGTAAGCCAACAGAACAGAGCAAAGGAGATGAGTATACTGTCACATCGATCAGCAAAACAATGGCTTCAGTTTCTTGTCAAGGCAAATAGGTTTATTTGCAATTGAATACATGGATCCATGGGTGCCCAAGATAGGAACACCTCATGTTAATTTCCTTAGGGTTATATTGAATACACAAAAGGGGGTGAATACAATACATGGGAAAGTGATTGAATACTCTAATATGTAAAGGAAAGTGATTGGATACACGTTATAACACCAGAAAGAAAAGTTACATTTCATTCTTAATTGGATACTCTTGACAGGCCTTCTAAACTAAAGTTACTTTGAACAGGCTGGCCAAGTCAGTTAATCAGAAAGGCTACATATGTGAACTGCTAGGGAGGCACTTTGGTACACCCATAAAATACAAAGATAGCAATTGACAGTTACCCACTAATGAAGCGAGGTCATTTGGTCATCACCACCAGGCACTGAAGAATCCTTTGTGATCTTTTTATGGTGAGGCAGTGCGGTGGGATTGTTTATTTTGTTTCTCTGGGTACAATACCAAGGAATTACTCTGAACAAGTGCATTTCTGCCCACATACTTAAAACCTCTCCTTCATGGATCACTGCTTTGTCGTGGCGAAGGGGCTTGCGTAGCTCAATGAAGCTATGAGCTATGCCATACAGGGTCACCCAAGATGGACAGGTCATAGCAGAGAGCTCTGACAAAACGTGATCCACTGGAGAAGGAAATGGCAACCCACTCCAGTATCTTTGCCATGAAAACCCCATGGACAGTACCAAAAGGCAAAACGATATGACACCGGAAGATGAGCCCCTCAGGTCGGAAGGTGTCCAATATGCTACTGGGGAAGAGCGGAGGGCTAGTACTAGTAGCGCCAGAAAGAATGAAGCGACTGGGTCAAAGCCGAAAGGACACTCAGTTGCCGATGTATCTGATGGTGAAAGGAAAGTCCGATGCTGCAAAGATCTTTACTCCATAGGAACCTGGAATGTAAAATCCATGAATCAAGGCAAGCTGGATGTGGTCAAACAAGAGATGACAAGACTGAACATCGACATCTTAGGAATCAGTGAACTAAAATGGACAGACATGGGTGAATTTTGTTCAGATGACCATCAGGTATACTACTGTGGGCAAGAATCCCTCAGAAGAAATGGAGTAGCCTTCATAGTCAATAAAAGAGTAGGAAAAGCAGTACTGGGATACAATCTCCAAAATGACAGAATGATCTCAATTCGAATCCAAGGCAAACCATTCAACATCACAATAGTCCAAGTCTATGCCCCAACCACAGGTGCTGAAGAGGCTGAAGTTGACCAGTTCTGTGAAGGCCTACAACACCTTCTAGAATTAACTCCAAAAAATGATGTCCTTATCATCATGGGGGATTGGAATGCTAAAGTAGGAAGCCAAAAGATAACCAGAACAACAGGCAAGCTTGGCCTTGGAGTACAAAACGAAGCAGGGCACAGGCTGGTAGAATTTTGTCAAGAGAATATGATGGTCATAGCGAACACTCTTTTCCAACAACCCAAGAGATGACTCTACACATGGACATCACCAGACGGTCAACACAGAAATCAGATTGACTATGTGCTCTGCAGCCAAAGATGGAGAAGTTCTATACAGTCAGTAAAAACTAGACCAGGAGCTGACTGTGGCTCAGATCATGAGCTTCTGGTGGCAAAATTTAGGCTTAAGTTGAAGAAAGTAGGCAAAAGCACTAGGCCACTCAGGTATGACATAAATCATATCCCTGATGAATATACAGTAGAGGTGACAAATAGATTTAAGGAATTAGATCTGATAGACAGAGTGCCTGAAGAACTATGGACGGAGGTTCGCAACATTGTACAAGAGGCAGCAACTAAAACCATCCCAAAGAAAAAGAAATGCAAGAAAGCAAAATGGCTGTCTGAGGAAGCTTTACAAATAGCTGAGGAAAGAAGGGAAGTGAAAGGCAAGGGAGAAAGAGAAAGATACAAACAACTGAATGCAGAATTCCAGAGAACAGCTAGAAGAGATAAGAATGCCTTCCTAAATGAACAGTGCAAAGAAATAGAAGAAAACAATAGAATAGGGAGGACCAGAGCTCTCTTCAAGAAAATTAGAGATATGAAGGAAATATTTCACGCAAAGATGGGCATAATAAAGGACCAAAATGGCAGGGTCTTAACAGAGGCAGAAGAGATTAAGAAGAGGTGGCAAGATTACACAGAAGAACTATACAAGAAAGAGCTTAACATCCCTGATAACCACGATGGGGTGGTCACTGACCTCGAGCCAGACATCCTGGAATGTGAAGTCAAATGGGTCTTAGGAAGTCTGAGCAACAACAAAGCTAGTGGAGGTGACAGTATTCCAGCTGAGCTATTCAAAATCCTGAAAGATGATGCAGTTAAAGTGCTACACTCAATATGCCAGCAAATTTGGAAAACTCAACAGTGGCCACAGGATTGGAAAAGGTCAGTTTACATTCCGATCCCCAAGAAGGGCAATGCCAAAGAATGTTCAAACTACCACACCATTGCACTTATTTCACATGCTAGCAAAGTGATGCTCAAAATCCTACAAGCTAGGCTCCAGCAGTATGTGGACCAAGAACTACCAGAAGTACAGGCAGGATTTCGAAGAGGGAGAGGAACTAGAGATCAAATTGCCAACATACGCTGGATCATGGAGAAAGCTAGGAAATTCCAGAAAAACATCTACTTCTGCTTCATTGACTACACTAAAGCCTTTGATTGTATGGATCACAACAAATTGTGGCAAGTTCTTAAAGAGATGGGAGTACCAGACCATCTTATTTGTCTCTTGTGAAACCTATATGCAGGTCAAGAAGCAACAGTGAGAACTGGACACGGAACCACTGATTGGTTCAAAATTGAGAAAGGAGTTCGGCAAGGCTGTATACTGTCACCCTGCCTATTTAACTTATATACAGAGCACATCATGAGAAAGGCAGGGCTAGATGAATCACCAGTTGGAATCAAGATTGCTGGGAGAAATATCAACAACCTCAGATATGCAAATGATACCACTCTCATGGCAGAAAGTGAAGAGGAACTAAAGAGCCTCTTGATGTGGGTGAAGGAAGAGAGTGCAAAAGTTGGCTTGAAACTCAACATTAAGAAAACTAAGATCATGGCATCTGGTCATCTCACTTCCTGGCAAATAGATGGGGAAGAAATGGAGGTAGTGACAGATTTTATTTTCCTGGGCTCCAAGATCACCGCAGATGGGGACTGCAGCCAAAAAATTAAAAGACGCTTGCTCCTGGGGAGGAAAGCTATGGCAAATCTAGACAGCATACTAAAAAGCAGAGACATCACCCTGCCAACAAAAGTGCGTATAGTCAAGGCTATGGTTTTCCCAGTTGCAATGTATGGCTGTGAAAGCTGGACCATAAGGAAGGCTGAGCGCAAAAGGATTGAGGCCTTTGAGTTGTGGTGCTGGAGAAGACTCCTGCGAGTCCCTTGGACCGCAAGGCGATCAAACCGGTCAGTCCTAGAGGAGATCAACCCTGACTGCTCTTTAGAAGGCCAGATACTGAAGATGAAACTCAAATACTTTGGCCACCTAATGAGAAGGAAGGACTCCCTGGAGAAGAGCCTAATGCTGGGAACAATAGATGGCAAAAGAAGAAGGGGACGGCAGAGGATGAGGTGGCTGGATGGAGTCACAGAGGCAATTGGTGTGAGCTTGAGTGGACTCCGGGGGCTGGTGGAGGACAGGAGGGCCTGGAGGAATGTTGTCCATGGGGTCGCAATGGGTCGGACACGACTTCGCGACTAACAACAACAACAACTTAAAACCTGCTTGGAACTGGGAATGAGATCACGGAATAAATTACACAATCTTGGGTGTCAGGAATCTGAATGTCTGTCTGGCACCATAGGCAACAGAGGCATTTGTTGGCTCTCATCTTCTCTGCAATGTTTTAGGTGTAATTGGATATGAGGGAATTATGTATCAACCAGCAAAGTAGTACCAAAAATCATTCTTTTCTTTAAAAAAAAAAAACAAAAATCAGTTAAGTAACTTCTAGAAGGCCAATGATTTATTTTGTCTAAGCAAGTGCTGTGGTAATGCTTAGCCTTAATCCTGCTCCCCACTGAATGAACTCTTCTGATTGCTCCTCATGAGATACAATCACCAAAAATACTGTGATAAAGCTAACACTATTTTGCCTGATGGGCGGTGTGACTGTATTAGGAGGGAGGGGCACGCTAAAGTCGCCTTGTTCCCTTCTTTCCATGAGAGAAAGAACGAGGAAGCCAGTCTACTCACTGGACCTCTTTATTGCCCTTTACATTTTCCAGGGCTGTGCTGCCCGAAGCACCAAAATCCTCACTCGGTACGGCTCTCTTCTTTCCTGTTTCTATGGCAAAGAGCAGCGTCGCCTCCTGCAGCAACAGGGAGCTATGTGTCTACGCCGCAGGGTTTCCCCCTCGCTGCTTGCATGCAAGTAGCAGCCTGTCACATCTCTATACATTCCTCCTTCATTCCTCTCCTTTCCTTTGTATCCTCTTCTTTTGCACCACTCCACCCAACCCAGCTGTTCCTTCATCGGCCAACAATTCCACACAGCTGTGCACTCACCTGCATATTCCGGCCATTGGAGTCCAGGTGCGTTGTTCTGCCCAAGCCGATTCCCAGCCATGCCCTGTTGTCTTCGGCCCTGCTTCATTGAATGTCCCAGGAAAATGGGTGAGCCCCTCTAGGATTGAGATTCAAAACCTGCTTTAAAGAAATATAGCTCAAAAAGCCTCCCTGAAGGAACAAATCTGGGCTTAAAGTATGGATAATTGCTGTTCAGGCCCTGTGTGCACAAATATAAGCCATCTGTGGTTCAAGTTACTGGCAGGTGATTTTTTGATTATAGAAGCTCTAACTTCTAAATTTCACAATTTGACTGTATCTACATTTCCATACCACTTAATATAGTGGTATAATTATTTTGTGATAGCTTATCTGTGTATCTTTTAATATGGTGGTTTCTCATTTAGAACAGGGACCAGGTAACAGAGACAATTTGGGAGGTTACCCAGTAAAATAATGAGATTAAATTAGTCTGATAGGATTTATTTTTGATAAATCCATGTTGGTTCCTATTACTGCATTTTTTTCAAGATGTTTGCAGACTGGATTTTTAATAATACTGTTTGTTACATTAATAGTATTCATTTATTGGAATAGCCAGCGCAATATTTTTCACATTCCCCACATATGAATATACATGAATACTATATAGTACATGAATATACTAAACAATATGTGGAGCCTAATAGTTTGAGAATTTAGTTTCAGTCTGTGAATCACTCAAAGAATTCACTTTTTACCCCACATGCAATTCTTTTGAATTTTTTTTTAAAGTAAGTTTTATTGTAATTTTTCTACTAACTAACAAAAAGGAACTAAAAATCATCAATCATCAAAAGCATCAGACCTACTGGGTCAGCCCCCTGTACTTTTTTTTTATAGTAATCCATAAGCATATTTAAGTCTATGCATAGTCTTGTTTCTCTAGCCAATAATAAAAGGAATTCCAAGTTTGATAGAAGTCTGTATCCTCTTTCTCCTTCAGAGACAAAGTCAGTCTGTCCATTTTGGCACAGTCCAAGATCTATTTTAAAATTAGTTTATCGGTAGGTGCTTCTTCACTCCTCCAATGTTGAGCAAATGCAATCCTCTCCACAGTAGTTACATGTAGAATCAAATACTTTGCTTGATCATCAGGTACAATGCCTAATAAGAAAACTTCAGGTTTAAATATTAAAGATTTTTGTAACATTCCCTCAAGCCATTTGTGTATTTTGACCCAGTATTTTTTTGCCTTGTCACAGGTCCGCCACATATGATAAAAAGTTCCCGGTTTATGTTTGCATTTCCAACATCCATCTGACATATTTGGAAACATCTTAGTTAATCTATTTGGTGATAGATACCATCTATAGAACATTTTATACAGATTTTCTTTATATGAGGTTGCTAATGTTACTTTAATATTTCTTTCCTACAGCTTTTGCCATTTCTTTAGCTCAGTATTGTTTCCAAAATTTTGTGCCCACGTTATCATAGTTTCCTTAACTTGTTCATCTTCCGTTCTCCTATCCAAAAGAAAATTATACAATATTTTAATCATTTTCTCATCTGATTTTAAGATCACATGATCAAATGTTGTTAGCTCCTTATAAAAACCCCACATTTTATAATCTTTGACATATCTCGAGTGTATTTGAACCTTATGCCACCAAGAAATATTAATTCCCTGCTCTTGTAGTTCTTGATTCAGTTTCAATCCTCCATCATCCAGAATATCATCATATCTCACAATCATATCAAAATTCAATGCATTTGGATATACAAGAGCTTCTATAGGCAAAAGCCATCTTGGTAATTTAGTGTACAGTTTTGTCTTTAGCTTTTCCCACATCGACATTAATGACTTTCTAATATAATGGTTTAAAAAGCAACCATGTGCCTTACACTTCTCATGCCACATATAAGCATGCCAACCTATTTGCAAATCATGCCCTTCAAGATAAAGGATTCTCTTATTTCTTAAGGTTATCCATTCTTTTAGCCATGTTAAGACAGAAGCTTGATAATACAGCATCCAGTCAGGAAGACCAAAACCCCCATTCCCTTTGGTCTCCTGAAGCATTTTTAATTTAATCCTTGGTTTCTTCTTTTTCCATAAAAATCTCAAAATTTGGGTATTTAGATCATCAAAAAAATTTTTATCAATTTTTATGGGAATTGTTTGGAATAAAAATAAAAACTTTGGTAATATATTCATTTTAACTGTTGCTATTCTTCCCAACAAAGATAATTGCAAATTAGCCCATTTTTCCAGGTCACTCTTAATTTCCTTAAATAGTTTATCATAGTTATCTTCTTTCAATGTAGTGCATTTAGCTGTAAGGAAAATTCCCAAATATTTAACCTTTTTAACAGTTTGAAGATCTACTTGTTCCATCAGAGTTTTTCTCTGCTCCAATGTGAGATTTTTCACTAGCAATTTCATCTTCTCTCTATTTTCATCCCAGTAACTTCAACATATTCTTCTATCTTTTGTAGAAGTTTAGACATTGTTACCAAGGTTTCCTCAAGAATAAAAACTAAGTCATCTGCAAATGCTTGCAGTTTATAGCTTTCATCTCTAATTCTAGCGCCTTTAATTTCCATATTTTCCTCTAATATTTCTATTTAACACTTCTAAAATCAATATAAATAACCATGTGACATCTTTGTCTTGTGCCCTTTTGAATAGCTATAGTATTTGTAAGTTCTCCATTAATTATAATCCTGGCAGTCTGTTTTTGATAAATGCTTAATATTGCATTAATAAATTTTTCACCAAATTCCATTTGTGCTAGTTGCTGTTTCATGAATTGCCTGTTAACATTATCAAAGGCCTTCTGCGCACCCAAAAACAATAGTGCCATTGGTTTTTCAGAGTGAACCTCATAATACTCTAAAATATCCAAAATAAATCTCATGTTGTTACTCATTTGTCTTTTAGGTAAAAAGCCATTTTGATCTGGATGTATAAAGTCTGTTAAATATTTCTTCAGTCTTTCTACCATTACAGAAGCAAAAATTTTGTAATTCACATTTAAAAGTGATATAGGTCTATAATTCTGGATATGTGTCAAGTCCGTATCTTCTCTCGGTATTAAGGTAATATTTGCCTCGGTCCAAGTATTCGGTATTTTAGCATCTGACAATACCACATTACATATATCCTTAAAAGGCATAGATAGGATTCCTTCAAAGGCTTTATAGAACTCTGCTGGTAGCCCATCCGGGCCCAGGGTTTTGTCATTCTTTTGTCTCTTGATTGCCTCAGTTACTTCTGTCACTGTTATTTCTTCATTTAATATTTTTTGGTATTTCTGTGACAACTTTGGTAAATTTCCCTTTCGAATATACTCATTAACTTTCTCAATTGGAATTTCTTTATTCTGGTACAGCTTTACGAAAAAATCTTCTACTATTTTCTTAATTAACGTACTTTGTACCTGCAGTTGTCCTTCTCCATCCTTCAATTTATATATTAGTCTCTTTTCTCTTTCCTTCTTCACTTTGTAAGCTAACCATCTCCCTGGTTTGTTAGCATTTTCAAAAAAGTCCCGTATAGTCAGTTTCATTTGTTTCGTAAGTTCATTTGTGTCCAAGAGGTTCAGTTTGTGTTTTAGGATATTCATTTGTGTCTTAAGGTCTTTTTTGGATGGGTCTTCCTGAAGCTCCTGTTCAAGCTTCACCAGTTCCTCTACTAATTTAGATCGTTCCTGCTTTCTCATTTTATTAATTTTTGCTGAGTGTATTATTATCAGACCTCTAACATAGGCTTTAGCTGTATCCCAAACATTTTGCAAAGAGGTTTCTTCAGCTTTATTAACTTGGGGGAAAAAATCATTTTCTTGTTTATTTCTTCTTTAAACTTTTTATCTTTTAATAGAGATTTATTGAATACCCATCTGGGTGTTTTTATTGTCCCTTTCAGTGTCATGGTTACAGGATTATGATCTGCCCAGACATTTGTATCTATTTCAGCTTCTAACAAGTCTGGGACTAGGTCTGGGGTTATCCAAATCATATCAATTCTGGACCACAACCTATGTCTATTCAAGTGAAAAGTGTACTTAGCAGAAGTTGAATTTTCGTGTCTCCAAGCATCTGTCAGTCTGAATTCTTCAAATATATTAAAACAAGACTTTGGAAGTATCCTCCTATCTTTCTTCCCCTTAGTCTCACTCTTATGGTCTATTTTTTTAATCTACGATTGCGTTGAAGTCTCCCATTAAGCTCAAAGTTTGATACTCCATTTGCAAAAGTAGAGTATGTAGTTTTTGGTAGAACGCTTCCTGGTGATCATTTGACGCATTCACCATCAAAAGCACCTTTTTGAGTTTCATTGTGACTTCAACCAACAGGATCCTACCATCTTCATCTGCTAAGATATACCATATTTTTTGCTCTATAAGACTCACTTTTTTCCCCCTCAAAAGTAAGGGGAAATATCTGTGCGTCTTATAGAGCAAATATGTGTGTGCAGTAAGTCTGTCAGATGTGCAGCCTATGGGGAAGTGATGGGGAATGTGCCTGTGATTATGTGCCCATTTGGTTCAGAATTTTTTTTTCTTGTTTTCCTCCTCTAAAAACTAGGTGCGTCTTATGCTCAGGCGCATCTTATAGAGTGAAAAATACGGTGTTTGGGATCTAATTTTTCCTTAATGTATAATGCATAAACCTCTTTTCTTTTGATGAGCAGAAGATATAAATAACTTTCTGAGTTTTGGACATTCCAGAAGGTTGCTATGTTGTTTCTTCATGTGTGTTTCTTGTAGACAAATTATATCTAGCTTCAATTTTTGAAGTTGAGAGAAAGTCCTTCTCCTCTTAGACGGTGCATTGAATCCATTTACGTTCAAGGAGAATAGTTCGGTTCTTCCTTCCATTTTAAAAGACTCTAATCTGTGCCCCTAAGTCCCCAGCCTCCTCTAATCTCCCATGCAGATCTCCCCTGTCCTGCTTTCAGAGAACACAGAGGTAAAATATCCATTTAGCATCTGTGCCTGTTTCCTTGGATCAGTCACTGGATCCCCTTCTTCCTTATTTAGTGGTCCCACTACCTGTCTCCCTTTCCTCTTGCTCTTTACATGCTGAAAGAAGCCCTTTTTGTTGCTCTTGATATTCTTGGCAAGTCTCAGCTCATGATCAGCCTTAGCCTTGCGAAGAATCCTTCTGCAACGGGCCTCCTCCTCCTGGTATAGCCTTTTGTCTATTTGCCCCAGTGCCCCTTTCCTACAGAGTTTAACCATCTATAGGCAGTTAACTGGCAGTCGAAGGCATCCAAAATACTGGTGCTCTGAAAATACTCCTTAAAGACCAAGTCTGTAATAGGCAGCTACACACATATGCAGCAGAGCATGGTGGTTGCTCCTTCCCTCCTTTCATCCCATGTGCAAAGGTCTAGGGGTGAAACCAATGGAAACAGTGTACTGGAGGCAGAACTGTTGTGTGGAATGCTCCTTCATGTGTTTTTTGGAGCCTCTTCCACTCTGCTTCTTGGCTCCTAGTTGAGCAGAGCAGAGGACGGTACCCCAGCTGCTCTAGTGGGCTGTCCAAGGAAGCAAGCTAGCTTCCAGGGAGCAAGCATTCAGAATGAGTGAGCAATGGGAGTTGCCACCATCATTATACTTTCCTTATGTTGAGGAGGGGCTTGAGGTAGATGACAAGGCAGGTGTATTCTCCATTCCCATTATGACCTCCTCTTTTCTTTTCTCCATGTGAGACTTCACTGAGATTCCATTCTGGTTCCACCTTCACCCCACCCCACTGCAGCTCTGCTGCAGGGATCAGAGCACAATTCTTTCATTCCTTGCAATCCTGCCGATGGGGCTAAAAGCAACAAGAGAGGCCCATGTGCTGCTACTGCCTCCAGGAGCCCCTTCCCATAAGAAATGGGACCTTCAAGGAAAACCCTAGACAGCCCACTGGCTTCATCTCCTTTTCAACTGGTCAATTGATGATCCCACTTCTTCACTGCCTGACAGCTGATTGCAAGGAAGGCTCCTTTACTATCACTGCTCACTTGATTTATGGTGGATCTGGAGTCCAGAAGTCTCATCTCTGCCTGTACATAAACTGAAAGGTTGTCCAGCTTGGATTGCTGGGGATTGTAACCTCATGCAAGTGGCACAACCCAGCCAGCCACAGCATGTCCTTCTTGCTGTCTGTTCTGCACCTGCCCTTCTTCTTTACTGCTGATTCCAGATGGAGGAAGCTACCAATCCTGTATGGGAACATTTCTAAGGGAAGACTGAGGGAGACCATGGCCAAATGTTAGAGTATAGGTTTTGCATACAGGAAATCTCAGGTTCAGTTCTTTGCATGTGTCTCCACTAAAAAAATCAAGTTCAAGTCCACTACTGAAGAACCTATTGCCAGTCAGGTCAGAAAATATTGAGCTAGACAAACAAATAATCTCACCTAATATAAAGTGTCTCCTTATATTCCTAACTTGCGCAATCCAAGTTAGTCAGAATTTATTTCATCTATGGAATACACAAACCTTTATGTAAAACTCTCTAGGAAGGACAAGAGAGAGTATATTTGGGGTGATGTTGTCCTGTACATCAAAGAAAACATACCATCAAACTAGAAATCCTAAAAGTGGTAGAATCCTCCATACTTACCATGGTGACTCACCAGGCTCCATGAGAAATATGGTGGGCATGGCATTGCTTCCCTGGCATATATACTGTGCTGTAGTTCCTGTGTAGCTCTTGTATCATGAAGTACAAGAGATCACCTATATGGTTATTGAAGAAAACCCTTAATTCAGAAAATGGAAGTCTTGCCCAAACAAAAACAAGTAAGGACTCGAAGTTCCAGAAAATAAATACAAGCAAACATTAAGAAATGCAAAAGGAGATTTTGAGGAACATATCACTAAAAACATTAAGAACAACAATGAAAATTCTGTAAATGTATTAGAAGCAGAAAGCCAGCCAAGGGCATGCCTGGAAGTCAAAGACATTAACAAAGTACTGAAGGAAGAGAAAGATTTCAGAGAAGCTGAATAAATTCTTTTCTTTTGCCTTCATTGCAGAAAGCAACATTATTTATTTAAAATTACTCTTAAGCTCCCTATAAGAGGGGAACTCATGCTTCAATCTCTTCCCATATATATCTGCTTGGACCCTATGATCATCTTCAGAGACCTTCTTTGCTGTGTCACCACTAAATAAGGTGAGACAAGTGGCTACCGAGGATTGTAACAAACTAGGTGAAGATCTTTTTATTTAACCAAATAAATTTTATTTATCTATGTCTTTTAGCCATTCTTTTAAAAATGTGTTAAAGTTTTTAGACAATGCAGTGGTACTGGTCTTTTCCCCTTTTCTTTTTCCCTTTACTCATGCAACCATTGAATAATAGAATCACAGAATAGTAGAGTTGGAAGGGGCAAGGAAGGCCTTCATGTCCAAGACCTGCTCAATGCAAATCTCCATCCCTCTCAAATGGCTGTCCAGCTGCATCTTGAATGCCTTTAGTGTGGGGGAGCTCACAACCTCCCTAGATAATTCGCTCCATTGTCATATTGATCTCACAATGATGAAGTTCTTCCTCATGTTCAGCTGGAATCTGGCTTCCTATAGCTTGAACACATTATTTCATGATTCATGGATCACTGCCTTGTCGTGGCAAAGGGGCTTGCGTAGCTCAATGAAGCTATGAGCTATGCCGTGCAGGGTCACCCAAGACGGACAGGTCATAGCAGAGAGCTCTGACAAAACGTGATCCACTGGAGAAGGAAATGGCAACCCACTCCAGTATCTTTGCCATGAAAACCCCATGGACATGAAAACCAAAAGGCAAAACGATATGACACCGGAAGATGAGCCCCTCAGGTCGGAGGGTGTCCAATATGCTACTGGGGAAGAGCAGAGGGCTAGTACTAGTAGCGCCAGAAAGAATGAAGCGACTGGGTCAAAGCCGAAAGGACACTCAGTTGCCGATGTATCTGGAGGTGAAAGGAAAGTCCGATGCTGCAAAGATCTTTACTCCATAGGAACCTGGAATGTCAGATCCATGAATCAAGGCAAGCTGGACGTGGTCAAACAAGAGATGACAAGACTGAACATCGACATCTTAGGAATCAGTGAACTAAAATGGACAGGCATGGGTGAATTTAGTTCAGATGACCATCAGGTATACTATTGCGGGCAAGAATCCCTCAGAAGAAATGGAGTAGCCTTCATAGTCAATAAAGAGTAGGGAAAGCAGTACTGGGATACAATCTCCAAAATGACAGAATGATCTCAGTTCGAATCCAAGGCAAACCATTCAACATCACAATAGTCCAAGTCTATGCCCCAACCACTGGTGCTGAAGAGGCTGAAGTTGACCGGTTCTATGAAGGCCTACAACACCTGCTAGAATTAACTCCAAAAAATGATGTCCTTATCATCATGGGGGATTGGAATGCTAAAGTAGGAAACCAAAAGATAACCAGAACAACAGGCAAGTTTGGCCTTGGAGTACAAAATGAAGCAGGACACAGGCTGGTAGAATTTTGTCAAGAGAATACAATGGTCATAACAAACACTCTTTTCCAACAACCCAAGAGACGTCTCTACACACGGACATCACCAGACGGTCAACACAGAAATCAGATTGACTATGTGCTCTGCAGCCAAAGATGGAGAAGTCAGTAAAAACTAGACCAGGAGCTGACTGTGGCTCAGATCATGAGCTTCTGGTGGCAAAATTTAGGCTTAAATTGAAGAAAGTAGGGAAAAGCACTAGGCCACTCAGGTATGACCTAAATCATATCCCTGATGAATATACAGTAGAGGTGACAAATAGATTTAAGGAATTAGATCTGATAGACAGAGTGCCTGAAGAACTATGGACGGAGGTTCGCAACATTGTACAAGAGGCAGCAACTAAAACCATCCCAAAGAAAAAGAAATGCAAGAAAGCAAAATGGCTGTCTGAGGAAGCTTTACAAATAGCTGAGGAAAGAAGGGAAGTGAAAGGCAAGGGAGAAAGAGAAAGATACAAACAACTGAATGCAGAATTCCAGAGACAGCTAGAAGAGATAAGAATGCCTTCCTAAATGAACAGTGCAAAGAAATAGAAGAAAACAATAGAATACGGAGGACCAGAGATCTCTTCAAGAAAATTAGAGATATGAAGGGAACATTTCATGCAAAGATGGGCATAATAAAGGACCAAAATGGCAGGGACCTAACAGAGGCAGAAGAGATTAAGAAGAGGTGGCAAGATTACACAGAAGAACTATACAAGAAAGAGCTTAACATCCCTGATAACCACGATGGGGTGGTCACTGACCTTGAGCCAGACATCCTGGAATGTGAAGTCAAATGGGTCTTAGGAAGTCTGAGCAACAACAAAGGTAGTGGAGGTGACAGCATTCCAGCTGAGCTATTCAAAATCCTGAAAGACGATGCAGTTAAAGTGCTACACTCAATATGCCAGCAAATTTGGAAAACTCAACAGTGGCCACAGGATTGGAAAAGGTCAGTTTACATTCCGATCCCCAAGAAGGGCAATGCCAAAGAATGTTCAAACTACCGCACTATTGCACTCATTTCACATGCTAGCAAAGTGATGCTCAAAATCCTACAAGATAGGCTCCAGCAGTATGTGGACCGAGAACTACCAGAAGTACAGGCAGGATTTCGAAGAGGGAGAGGAACTAGAGATCAAATTGCCAACATACGCTGGATCATGGAGAAAGCCAGGGAGTTCCAGAAAAAGATCTACTTTTGCTTCATTGACTATGCTAAAGCCTTTGATTGTGTGGATCACAACAAATTGTGGCAAGTTCTTAAAGAGATGGGAGTACCAGACCATCTTATTTGTCTCTTGAGAAACCTATATGCAGGTCAAGAAGCAACAGTGAGAACCGGACACGGAACCACTGATTGGCTCAAAATTGAGAAAGGAGTTCGGCAAGGCTGTATACTGTCACCCTGCCTATTTAACTTATATGCAGAGCACATCATGAGAAAGGCAGGGCTAGATGAATCACCAGTTGGAATCAAGATTGCTGGGAGAAATATCAACAACCTCAGATATGCAAATGATACCACTCTCATGGCAGAAAGTGAAGAGGAACTAAAGAGCCTCTTGATGCGGGTAAAGGGGGAGAGCGCAAAAGTTGGCTTGAAACTCAACATTAAGAAAACTAAGATCATGGCATCTGGTCCTTTCACTTCCTGGCAAATAGATGGGGAAGAAATGGAGGTAGTGACAGATTTTATTTTCCTGGGCTCCAAGATCACCGCAGACAGGGACTGCAGCCAAAAAATTAAAAGACGCTTGCTTCTGGGGAGGAAAGCTATGGCAAATCTAGATAGCATACTAAAAAGCAGAGACATCACCCTGGCAGCAAAAGTGCGTATAGTCAAGGCTATGGTTTTCCCAGTTGCAATGTATGGCTGTGAAAGCTGGACAATAAGGAAGGCTGAGCGCAAAAGGATTGAGGCCTTTGAGTTGTGGTGCTGGAGAAGACTCCTGCGAGTCCCTTGGACCGCAAGGCGATCAAACCAGTCAGTCCTAGAGGAGATCAACCCTGACTGCTCTTTAGAAGGCCAGATAGTGAAGATGAAACTCAAATACTTTGGCCATCTAATGAGAAGGAAGGACTCCCTGGAGAAGAGTCTAATGCTGGGAATAATAGATGGCAAAAGAAGAAGGGGACGGCAGAGGATGAGGTGGCTGGATGGAGTCACTGAGGTGGTTGGTGTGAGCTTGAGTGGACTCCGGGGGATGGTGGAGGACAGGAGGGTCTGAAGGAATGTTGTCCATGGGGTCGCGATGGGTCGGACTCGACTTTGCGACTAACAACAACAACAACAAACACTCTGGGATGATCAAGAAGTGATCCTGGCTCTCCTCTGTGCAACAACCTTTCAAGTACTTGATGGGTGCTACCATATATCTCCTCATTCTTATTTATTTATATACAATATTTACATCCTGTCCTAAACAATCCAGTTGTCCCAGAATGGCTTACTATATAAATTTACAAAAGTACACCAGCAATCAAAGAATACAATATCAAAATGCGACTGAGAATACTGATAGAAACAAATTAAAATTATTTAAACCTTAAAATGTTGGGCGAATAAAAAGGTTTATACCTGGTGCTGAAAAGAATGTAAAGTTGGCACCAGGTGAACCTGTTAGGGAGTGCATTCCACAGTTGGTGCACCACCACAGAGAAGGCCCTCCTCTGGGTATTCACTCCCCTAACCTCCTTCAAGGAGGGTTCCTGGAGCAGGGCCTCTGCTGCAGATTTTAGGGGGTGGGAGGACGTATAGGGAAGAAAATGTTCCTTCAGGTATCCTGGTCCCAAGCCATTTATGGCTTTATAGGTCAATAAAATTAAATTGGGCCCAGACTTCAGTCGGGAACCAGTGTAGCTGATAGAGGACCAGCATTATGTGAGAATAGTGACCAACCCCCATCAGCAATCTGACAGCTCTGTTTTGAACCAATTGAAGTATCCGGACCATTTTAAAGGGCAGCCCCACATAGAGTTGCTGTTGTTGTTAGTCGCAAAGTCATGTCCGACCCATCGTGACCCCATGGACAACATTCCTCCAGGCCCTCCTGTCCTCCACCATCCCCCGGAGTCCACTCAAGCTCACACCAACCGCCTCTGTGACTCCATCCAGCCACCTCATCCTCTGCCGTCCCCTTCTTCTTTTGCCATCTATTGTTCCCAGCATTAGGCTCTTCTCCAGGGAGTCCTTCCTTCTCATTAGGTGGCCAAAGTATTTGAGTTTCATCTTCACTATCTGGCCTTCTAAAGAGCAGTCAGGGTTGATCTCCTCTAGGACTGATCGGTTTGATCGCCTTGCGGTCCAAGGGACTCACAGGAGTCTTCTCCAGCAATGTAGAGTACATTACAATAATCAAACCTGGAGGTTACCAGAGTATGAATCACTTTTGCAAGGCAGTGCTCATCCAGGTAAGGACGCAGTTGATGGATCAGCTGAAGCTGAAGGAAAGCGCTCCTTGCCACTGCTGCTACTTGGGCCTCCAGGGACAGCTCTGAGTCAAGGAGCATTCCCAAGCTGTGGACCCTGTCCTTTAGAGGGAGTACAACCCCATCTAGGACAGGGCCAAAATCATTTACCTGAAAACCCAAACTGCCTACCAAAAGGACCTCCATCTTATCTGGATTGAGTCTCAGTTTATTGGCCCTCACCCAGCCCATTACCTTGGCCAAGCACCAGTTCAGGATAACCACTGCCTCACCTGGATTAGATGTAAAAGGTAGGTAGAGCTGGGTGTCATCAGTGTATTGATGGCTCCGCAGCCCAAACCTCCTGATGATCTCTCCCAGAGGTTTCATGTAGATGTTAAAGACCATAGGGGACAAAATGGAACCCTGCAGTATTCCATGGCAAAGTTGCCGTGGCACAGAGCCATATTCCTCCAGCACCACATTCTGGAATCAGCCAAATTCCAAACTCTTGTCTTCTCCAGATCAAACATGTGCAATTCTTTTAATCTCTCTTCATAGGGCCTTGTTTCCAGTCCCCAGATCATCCTTTTGTTGCCCTCCTTGGAACCCTTTCCAGCTTGCCTTCATCTTTCTTAAACTGTGGTACCCAGAACTGGATGCAGTATTCCAAATGGGCCACAAACCAAGCGGAGCAAAAATAGTACTTCATGTGATTTAGAGATGATACTTCTATTAATGCAGCCCAAAAATAGCATGGCTTTTTTTTTCTTTTTCTTTTTTTTTTTTGCAGCCACATCATATTGTTGACCCATATTCAACTTGTGATATACAGCAATTCCAAGATCCTTCTTACTGGAGTATTGTTGAGCCAAGTATCACCCAACTTGTACCTATTCATTTGCTTCCTTTTTGCTAGATATAAAACTTGGCATTTGTCTCTATTTTCATTCTGTTGCTTTCAGTCCAGTGCCCCAACCTATCAAGATTACTTTGAATTTCTGCCTTCCCAGATATTGCACCCAATTTTGTATCATCTTGAAATTTGATCAGCATTCTCTGCAGTTCCTCATCCAAGTGATTAATAAAAATGTTAAAGAGCACTGGGTCCAGGACTGAACCCTGTGGTAGCCCACTTCTTACCTTCCCCCAGTGTGAGAGAATGCTGTAGCTAAGTGTGGATTCACCTGATAGTTGTTCCATCTAGCCCATGGGTCCTCAAACCATGGCCTGCGGAACGGAACTGGCCCACCATGCTCATTTATCCGCCTGCCTCAGAGGTTTTGGACTTGCTCAGAGAATGATAGCTCTGAGCCAGAGCAGGCATTCTTTGAAACTGAGCAGAGCGCCAGTGCATGTGCCAAATTGTAACAGCTGAACTGCGTGTGTGCCGCCCCCCCCCCCCCCATTGCATGCATATACAGAGTGGGAATATGGAGCGGGAAACAGAAGAGAGGTGGGCAGAAGAGAAAGAGAGATGAAGACAAACTAAAAAAGGATTGAAGGTAAGAAAAATGTAACTTTTTAAATCTATTTTTAATTATGTGAGCCTGGGGGCAGACAGACTGAGGTGGAGTGGGGCTGGGGCTCCAGTGCCTCCACCACGGCCTTCTCCAAGTAAGCTGCCTTGCCTCTCTGACCTCCTGCTTCCGTTCCTGCTCCCTCGGAAGTGGGGCGGTGGCAAGAACTATAATTTCCACCATGCCCAACCAGCATGGCCAATGGAAGTTGTAGTCCAACTCATCTGGACAGTATGAGTTTTGGCAAGGTTGCACTTAAAATATGGTAGTCATTAGCTCTGCATCCAAATATAGCCATTGTGTATTGTGGGAATTGTTCTGGGCTGACTTGCTTCATCTACTAACAGTGACATTAACAGTATTTATCCTTAGTATTTTTACTTCATTCTTTGTAAATGCCGGTTGCAGTCATCAGCTGCATTATGCAAAATACTACATTTAGTATTTTGCATGAATATGGACATCCTCTTCCCTACCTCATCTTAGACTTTTTTTTTTTGAAAAATTTTATTAAAATTTTATACTAACACAACAGACATCTATGGTCACACACATCGGACTTATTGGGTCAACCTCCTACTACATATCTTTTAACATTCTATGATCACACTCAAATCCATTTATGATAGCTTGAAAACATCTTTAGATCAAAACCAAGTCCCATTTCTCCAGTCAAAAAAAAAAAAGAGAGAGAGAGAGAGAGAGAGAAATAATTCCAAATTTGATAGAAGTCACTATCTTCCTTCTCTTTCATCAGTAAAAACAAAAATCAGTAAATCCCTTCATTTCTTGCAAAATCCTGTTTCTCTTGACCAATGTTAAAGGGAAGCATCTCCAGGAAGCTCAATCTAAACATTTCTAGACAATTCAGAATCTTTTCATTTTTCTAATGGTAGACAGATAACTTCCTCATTACCCAATTACAAATAGCATCAAAATTATACATTTAAGTCATTGCTTTGTAAAATAATAAATTATCTTATTTTCAATTAGAAATAAAATCAAAGACATCCATTTAACATCTTTAAATAATTCTTAGCTAATCTATTTGGTGGCATTTAATACCTATAATACTTTTTAAACAGAATTTCATTAATCTAAGTTACTAATGTTTCACCAGCCATACTAACTTAGCCTTTCTATGTCACATGTGAACATACCAACCTATCTAAATCATCCCTTTTTAAGATATAAAGAAAAAATTCTCTACAGTTACAAATAACATCAAAAACATTCATTTATCATCTCTAAAAATACCTTAGTTACTCTGTTTGGTGGTAA
This sequence comes from Varanus salvator macromaculatus, assembly GCA_023646645.1. NCBI lineage: Eukaryota > Metazoa > Chordata > Lepidosauria > Squamata > Varanidae > Varanus > Varanus salvator. The sequence continues at coordinate 12,803,233 of JAIXND010000754.1, read as the reverse complement.
TTAATACCTATAATATCTTTTAAACAGGTTTTCAAGATAGTAAATTCTCTTACTTTCAGTTACAGATAGAATCAAAAATATCCATTTAACATCTTTAAGGATGTCTTAACTAGTCTATTTGGTGGCAACTGATACCTATACTACCTTTTAAATAGGATTTTATTAATTTAACTTGCTAGTGTTTCACCAACAATAATAGCTTAGCCTTTCTACATACCAGCCTATACGAGTCATCTCTTTCTGAAGTAAAAAGAAAAAATTCTCTTATTTTTTCCTTATACCCCTGCCATATTTATTTTTTCTTTTTCTTTACACCTCTACCAAAATTGGCTTCTTTATTTATATTAAAAGATCATGCAATAAATTGTCCTTGCAATAAATTATGTTGAAACCTTCCTTTTTTGTTTACATTAAAATGTCGTGGTGTCTGCAACATATCATATGTCTTGGATTGTAGCCAAGCTATCTTCTCCTTCTCCAACATAACAAGCAAATCCCATGAAAGCTTACTTATTGAGTTCACTGATTGTGTTAATTTTCCCATTGTTTCAAAATTTCCATCTGTTTGTTGCCTATTTACAAGCCAGTCCCATGATAGCTTGCTTATTGTCTTTCCTGTTTCAGATTTTCCTTCTGCTTGCTGGATATTTTGTATATTCTGCTTACAAATCGCTTGCCCAAAGCCTTATTAATGGAAATGTCTAATTTATCAAAACAACCTTTTTGTTCAATTAAAAAACAATCAAATTGCTCAATTAAAACAGTCTTCTGCTGTGTTAGTATTGCCTGTTGGGATAGTTGCAAAGCTGTTAAAGAAGTCTGTATTGCCAAGAGTGTCTTCTGTATTTCTTCCATAGTAGCAATAATTAACTTAAAACCCAAGGCTTGGCAGCTGTCCAGGGGTCCAAGGAACAAAGGGAAAGATGGCTGTTTCTAAAAGTGAGTTACGTCCTTCTATCAGTTCTTGGAAGTAGTCCAACATAGATGAAAAGTCCTTCTGTCCTTCAGTTCCACAGTAATTATATTTTAATTCTTCGGCCCAAGAAATCACCACAGTAGACAGAAAAGCATCACTCAGTATTTAAGTTTCCTGGCAAGTAGCCAGCTAATTTTGGTGAAACTCCAACATACAAGAAAGATCCTTCTATCATTCAATTCCACAGTAATTATTATTTTGATTCTTCGCCCTTGGAGAGATTAAAGAAGAAAAATCTTTTCCTTACTTACAAAGAGCTCTGTCTCTCTCTTCTCATGTAATTCGCTGCTTTTCAACTCTGTGTGTGTGTGGGGGGGGGGGGGAGATTCCTTTCCTCCTCCATCCGAAGGGCTTTTTCTTTTTCCTTTGTATCAATTAACAAGGAATACAGCTTTTTCCACGGGTATCATTGCAAAAAAAAGAAATAAAAATAATTCCCAATAAATCCGATGTGCTTATAGTTAAATCTAATCTAAAAAAAATGGTATGACTTGCAGAGGGCTGATCTTTCCCTCCTGTGTTGCCTGGCTGAGAAATGCTTGATTTTCTTCCAGTAGATGTGGGCTTGCCATTCCACATTGTCTAGGAGATTCCCCAAGCACACTATCTTTGCCCCGACACGGCTTAGATTGAGCCCCCATGGCCCACCATCGGGCAGTTACCAGCGTGATAATGAAGCCTCGTTAATCACATCTGTGTTGTCCCGATGCCATACCCCTCATCTTAGACTGCTGCTGCAGCCCAAGGGAGAGACGCAAACATTTTTTAATTATTTTTTTAAAATTTTAATTAAATTTTAAATTTAATTAATTTTAATGTGCCATGTGCATAGAAATTTGTTCATATTTTTTAAAACTATAATCCAGCCACCCAACAGTCTGAGGGACAATGAACTGGCCCCCTGTTTAAAAAGTTTGAGGACCCCTGATCTAGCCCATGTTTAGCTAGTTTGCTAATGAGGATATTGTGGGGCACTGTGTCAAAAGCTTTGCTGAAATCAAGATATATTATGTCTACAGCATTCACACAATCCACCAGTGAATGAACCCAATCAAAAAAATGAAGTCAGATTAGTCTGGCAGGATTTGTTCTTGATAAATTTTGTTGCATTTTTTCCAAGGTGTTTGCATATCAACTGCTTTATAATCTGTCTAAGAATTTTCCCAAGGAGTGAAGTAAGACTAACTGGTCTGTAAATCCCAGTTCTTTTTTCTCCCCATTTCTTGAAGATGGGGACACCATTAACCCTTCTCCAGTGATCTGGCACTTCTCTCTCCCATGATTTCTCAAAGAAAATGGACAGTGGTCCTGAGAGTTCTTCTGCCAGCTCCAGTGTTACTCTAGGAAGCAATTTACTGGGCCCTGATGCAGTTCATCATTGGCTTCTTCTGGTGTCTCCTACCCCTTTTTCCTTGCTGGAATTATTTTTAATTGCGTCCTAGACTGTTCTTTTTGGAAAAAAATCCCATCCATCTTGGACTTGTTTTCTCATTAGAGTAACTTGCTTTGGATTTATCATTGTTCTAAGTTTATTTTATTTTATCCAGAGTACATGCTTGGCCATGCAGGACTTTTGCTTTCCTTAGAATCAAGAATTCAAGTATGGCATGGCCTCTTTTCCCTGGAGGTCCCATACCTGCTCCTTTGTCCATTAGGTCCTGTCTAGTTCCTTCCTCCACTTTCTGTAGCAGACAGGAACTTCTTGGAGGGGGCATGCTGGCAGAATTTGTCTCCTGACAAATATTGGGTAAATTGAAGTCCTTAATAGCTACTACATCATGCCTCCTATTTAGGTATTCATGTTATATTTTAGAAACACAGAAACAGCAAGTCAGAAGGGGTCTCCCGGGCCATCTAGTCTGACCTCCGGCACCAGCTGGCTCCACTCATGACATGCCCACCATGTGCATGTTCAGCCTATCCTTAAACACCCACACCGAAGGGGCCTCAACAACCTATTGTGGAAGCCCATTCCACACCCTTGCGGTCCTAACTGTCAGGAAATGCTTCCTGGCATCCAAATGGAACCTTGGCTCCCTGAACTTTGCTCTGTTGGAGCGCGTCCTGCCTTCCTCTGCAGGAGAGAACAGGTCTCTACCCATCTCCATGTGACATCCCCTCACATACCTGTATGTCGCTAACATATCCCCTCTGAGTCTCCTCTTCTCCAGGCTGAAGAGACCCAGTTCCCTCAGTTTCGCCTCATACCCCATTGCCTGCAAACCAGCCACCAACCTTGTGGTCCTACGCTGCACTGACTCCAACCTGGCTATATCCTTTCTGTAATGAGGGGCCCAAAACTGAGCACAATACTCTACTTGCGGGCACACCAGAGTCCTATAGAGTGGTAGTAATACCTCTCTTGATCTAGAAGCCACACTTCTGGCTATGCAAGCAAGGGTGGCGTTCACCCTCTTGACCACCGCATCACACTGCTGACTCATGTTTAGCCTGCAGTCAACCAGTACCCGGAGGTCCCTTTCACAAGTGCTGCTCTCCAGCCACTTGTCACCTAGCCTGTACTTATGGCACCTATTCTTATGCCCCAAGTGCAAGACCTTGCACTTATCCACATTGAATGCCATCCTGTTGTCTCCTGCCCACTTCCATAGTCTGTCCAGATCGTTTTGGATCTGGAGTACCTGCTCCTCAGTTGTGGCCACTGCTCCAGTTTTAGTGTCATCTGCAAATTGATCATGTCATTCCATGTCATTTGATCCTTCTTCCCTGTCATTAATGAAAAGATTAAACAGGATCGGCCCCAGGACAGAGCACTGGGGGACCCCGCTTGTCACTGGTCACCATCCTGATGATTCCCCACTAATGGTTACATTCTGCTTTCAGTCAGTCAACCATGCCCTAATCCACCGGACAGTGCTTCGGTGTATCCCAAAACCCCTCAGTTTCTCCACCAGGATATCATGGGGCACTTTGTCAAAGGCCTTGCTGAAATCCAGGTATACCACATCCACTGCATCCCCTCCATCTAGCCATCTCAAAACCTTGTCCTGGAATTCCACGAGGTTTGTCTGGCAGGACCTGTTTTTGCAGAAGCCATGTTGTGTGGCTGTCAGCCTCCCTTCCCTATCTAGCATCACTAGATCTCTCTCTATTATGAGCCTTTCCATTGTTTTTCCTACAATGGACGTAAGGCTAACTGGTCCATAATTCCCCATGTCCCTTATACTACCAATATTGAAAATTGGACCCACTGATACCACCCTCCAGTCCTCTGGAACTTCACCCATTCTCCACGAGGCCTCAAAAAGAGAGAACCCCTGCCCACTCTCTAAGTACTCTTGGGTGTAACCCTTCAGGGCCTGGCGCCTTTGTAATATCCAATGCCCTGAGGAGCCCCTTGACTTCAAGGGGGGTGACTCTAATCTCTGCCCCTAAGTCCTCAGCCTCATCTAATCTCCTATGCAGATATCCCCCGTCCTGCTTTGGGGAGAACACAGAGACAAAATAGTCATTTAGCATCTGTGCCTGTTCCCTCATATCAGTCACTGGATCTCCTTCCTCCTTATTTAGTGTTCCCACCACTTCTCTCCCCTTCCTTTTCCTATTTACATGCTGAAAGAAGCCCTTTTTGTTGCTCTTGATATTCTTGGCACGTCTCAGCTCGTAATCAACCTTGCGAAGAATCCTTCTGCAATGGGCCTCCTCCTCCCGGTATACCCTTTTGTCTATTTCCCCCAGTACCCATTTCCTACAGAGGTTCCTCTTTCGTCTAATCCCTCTAACCACCTCCTTCTACATCCCTGGCGGCACTCTCCTCCGCCTTCCCACCTTACTGACTAGAGGTATCGTCAAGGCTTGCGCCTCCAAAACCTCCGTTTTGAGTGCTATTCACCCCTCCTCAACTTGCTTACCTTCCAGTAACCTATCCCAGGAGACTTTCCTCAGTCTGGCCTTCAGCTGGCCAAAGTTGGCCCTCTTGAAGTCCCAGCTTCTAGTGCTCACCCTGCTGCACGTCCCCAGTCCCCTGATCTCAAAGCAAAGGATGGAGTGATCACTCGCATCCAGAGCTCCCCTAATCTGTACTTCATCTATCAGCTCCTCCCTATTGGTCAAGACCAAGTCAAGAATGTTTCCCCCCCTCATCACCTCTCGGACCTTCTGTCTGAAAAACCCTCCCTCTGTAGCTTCTAGGAAGTGATGTGACCTGGCTGTCACCGCCGAGTGAATCTTCCAAGTAATATCCGAGAGATTGAAATCTCCCATAATTACTGTGTCTCTCCCCTGAGATAACCTTAGAATCTGGCCTGTCAGGACATCATCCAGGGTCTCAATTTGACCTGGAGGGCGATAACATACCCCCACTGTCAGGTCTATTTCCCTGTCAAAACCCCTAAGTTTCACCTAAACTGCCTCTGCCAAATCCCCTTCTGTGCTGCATTCTATCTCACTGCATCCTATCCCTTCCCTGACGTATAAAGCCACGCCCCCAACTCTTTCCCTTCCTGTCCTTTCTAAAAAGGTGATACCCTTCTATGTTCACATTTCAGACTTGCCTTTCATCCCACCAAGTTTCTGTGATTCCCACCAGGTCCTACCCTCCTATTCCCAGGAGAGCTTCAAGCTCTTCCTGCTTATTACCCATGCTCCTAGCATTGGTGTACATGCACCTCAACTCCTTCCCACCGCTTCCTTTCGTTGGAGTTCCCAGCCTCCTCCTTCCTCCCTGATGCCTTGCCCTTCTCTGTAGGAGTCCCGTCAGTCCCTGCAGTACCTCTGAAACCCTGCTCCCAGTGCCCTGATCCTCTCCCCACACTTGTCCAGTGCAGGCACATTTTCAGGGAGCCTGAACCCCCCCCCCTCCGGCCCAGCCCCCTTCCTCTCTGCTGCTCCTGGCCCTCTGCTCCCCTGCCCAGCTCCTACCTTGCCTTTGCCAGTTCCCTGGCCACTCAGCACTCTCTCCCAGCCTGTGCCTCTGCTGCTCTGCCGCTCTGCCAAGAGGCCAGAGCCAAAAGGGCTTGCAGTGGCTGAGCTTGGCCTTATCAGTCCCTCAGGCCAGTGGCCCCGCCCCCTGCTTCCTCCTGGCTGCTCTAGCTCTCCGGCTCACCCCCTCCTTCTCTGCTGCTCCTGGACCTCTGCTCCCACCTGCCCAGCTCCTACCTTGCCTTCGCCAGTCCCCTGGCCACTCAGCGCTCTCTCCCAGCCTGTGCCTCTGCTGCTCTGCTGGTCTTCCAAGAGGCCAGAGCCAAAAGGGCTTGCAGTGGCTGAGCTTGGCCTTATGAGTTATTATATTATATTATATTATATTATATTATATTATATTATATTATGTTTTCTTATTGTATGACCTGAAGTTTTATTTTCTGAATCATCCAGAGCACTTCTTCTAGTATATATTATAAATATATAGTAAAACAAATAAGAAACATACGAATATTGTTCGGGAAGGGCATTTGAGGGACTAAAGAAAACTGATGAAGTTCACTAATCAGCAATGCTAAGAAAACAAATGAAATCTTGGGATGCATTTACAGAAGCAGATTATGGGAAGGAATAGTCCACTCCATCCTGTGTCAGTCAGACCACACTGAGTTCTGGGCACCTCATTTTAAGCTGAAGTGCATGCAGCAAAATGCAACTGGTTGGTGAGGGATCTGGAAACCAAATCTTATGGGAAATGGCTGAAAGAACTGGGTATGTTGAGTCTGGAGAAGGAAAGTTTAGGAGGAGACATGAGAGAGTTCATCATATACCTAAAAGACAGTCATGAAAACATAGTGCACACTTGTTCTCTTGGAAATTTAAAGGAAGCAGATTTTGGCTAACCATCAAGAGATACTTCTTAACAATGAAAGCTGTTCAGAAGTAGAACAAATTGCCTGAAGAAGTGGTGATGGGTTCTCTTTTGCTGGAGGTATTTAAGCAGAAACTGGATGGTCATCTGTTGATGCAGAGCCTGCATTAAGCAAGGGGCTAAAACTAGATGACTGAGGTTTCTTTCAGCTCTAAGATTCCAGCCTATAAACTAGTTGAAAACAAATGAATAATCAGGTCCACATTGTATTCATGTGTGAATTCTTACAGAATCTAAAACTGCTATTCTTCTATCAACAACATGTAACTCTATGTTCCTATAGAGTCAATGTAATGTCCCCTTTTTTCCTGAAAAGGATCCAGGAAAGATCCCTTAAAGTACAGGTTGATTAGTATGTTCCAGCTAAAATGGTGGGAAAATAAAATAATAAAAAATAAAATAAAATAAATAAAAATCCCAATAATAGAGAAGAATAAGTCTTACTAACAAAAAATCAACATGGCTTTTGAAAAGATCAGTCCTTTCACATTAACCTTTTATAGAGCTCATTTTGAGAATATCAACAACATGCAGAAAAGGGTAAACAAAGGTTACCTGACTATTACAAAGTCGCTCACTAAAGACTCCTGAGCAAATTTAGAAGGATGGGGAAAGCAGTTCATCAGTTCTCTTATGAACTGATACGTACTACTTTTGCATACCTTGGCTCAATCATCAATTCAAATAGAGAGTGCATCCAAGAAATTAGAAGACTTGGAAAGGCAGCAATGAAGGAACTTGAAAAGAGCATCAAGTGCAAGAACGTTTTACTAGAGATCAATGTCAAGATCATTCACAGTATTGTATTCCTGATCACTATGTGTAGGTGAGAAAGCTTGATAGTGAAAAAAGCTGATCAGGAGAAAAATGATGCAGTCAAAACATGGTACTTTGTGAATATTGTGGACTGAGAGATGGTGAACAAGTAGCTCCTAGATCAAATCAAGCCAGAACTTTCCCTGGAAGTGAAAATGACAAAACTGAAATTGTTGTACTTCAGGGAAGACTCACCAGAGAAAGTTATGCTAGGAAAATTTGGCAGCAGAAAAAGGGGAAGACCAGCTATGAGATGGGTCAATTCCATAAAGGAAGCCACAGCTCTGAGTTTACAAGGTCTGAGTAGGCCTGTCAAGAGACAGGACTTGTCGGAGGGCATTTGTTCATGGGGTAACCAGAAATCAGAGAAGAAAAATAGAGAAATTCTTGGAAGATGAGGCTTTCAGTAGCTACTAAACATAATAGCTTTATATTGCCTCCAGGATAAGTGGCAGTATGGAAGAAGCTACTTTATTCCTGGTCTGTTGCAAGCTTCTGACAGGCACCTAAAGGGCCACTATAAAGGCAATACTAACTAGGTAGGGCTTTGAACTGATTAAGCATGTCTTTATTATTCTGCAAGTTCTGGAATTCTTTTGCAGTGCTTACATGTTTTTGTATGAAGAATGTCATATACAATATAGCAATGTGTCATGTTTAAATTGTGACCACCAAACTTGAAGGAGATAATAACAACATGATTTGTTAAACACTTTGAGACAAAAAAAATCAACTTTCCTGTTTCTATAGGCTTTTTAAATAGTATTTTGTATTGAATTTGTATTATTTCTGATTTATTGTAAGCCACCCAGAGAGCCCTATGGGCTATGGGATAGCATACAAATGTAGAAATAATAATAATAATACCACCTTTGCTCTTCCTGTATACAATGTGTAAGCCTGTTCAAGTTGTAGCCAGCTGCATTTATGGTGTAATTCTCCAAGGGTGCAAAAATAAAAAAAAATGCTGGTGCTGTTCACAGAATTCAGCTTCCTGTTGTGCTTTGCTTGATCTTCATTAGGGCAAACGAAGGGACAAACCAAAGGCTAGTCAGTGAACAGGCAGTGGTTAAAAGTCTGGCAAGGGGGAGAACTCCAAGAAAGAAGGCTGCAGAAAACCAATATATAAAGAAAGATATATAATTCAATCCAAGAAACAGAGTCAAGTGGGATCCAAATGTCAGTTGCATAAAGGTGCAGTCAAAAACCGAAATCAGAAGCACTGCAGCTGGTAGCAAAGCATTATTTCTTGCAGCTGGTAGGTTCTAGTTTTTATAGCCTGGGTTTTGCTCAGGAACTTGCCCAGGGCTCAGCTGCACACCATCACAAGTGTTCCAGCAAATGTCCTACTCATGAGGAGGTCTTTATTAGAGAAAAGTGCAGCTATTCTACATGGCAACCTGCACCTCCATCTTCTGGAGCTAGTGTACTTGACAGCTGAGTAGGTACAGTACTTGGTTTTCTCTTCTGCACCCAGAGTTAAGGTCCAGTCCTCAGAAATCCTATCTGAAGGTGCCTTAGGGTCTGCTACTGTAGAAGGAGCCAAAGAATCTTCTTTATTGATCCTACAGATCCTTGAGATCTTACTAGCATCAGGAAACTTCACAGATGCATACCTTCTGCTGGATCAAGCTCTTTATCTACTGAGTCATCAGGGTCAGACATAACACTTTCTGGGAATCTCAGTTGCTATTTCTTGAAAAAAAGTAAGTTTCTAAGCATTATGACTAGCCAATTTTATCAGAAACAATGCTACCTAGGTCTTAGCTGGACTCACATTCAGTTTGTTGTCTCCATCCAGCCACCTGCCAACTAAGACACCTGTTAAGAATGCTCTCTGCTTGGTCTGATGTGACCCCACCCCTGATAGATTGACAGCAATTCACACAGAGTCAACAGCTGAGCTTTTCTAGAGATGTTGTATAGATGTTAAACAACATGAAAAGGAAGAACTTGGAGGAATCCCTTGTCAAAAAATCTTTGATTAGAGAAGCAGACTGCCACTATCATGTTCTGGAATTGATAAATCTGACTCCAAATAACTTTTATCTCTACTAACATAGAAGGATACCATAGCAAATTATTAGACCTGAAACTGACATTTTATTAGGCCAGTATTGTGGCAGGGTTCTCTGTGTAAAGTGTAGACAACTAGCTTTCTTCAGGTATTTCTGTTCCTCCTCCTTGCCTTCAAAAACATTTGATAAGCCATATTATCCAGTACCAGTGCAATTCTCTATACATGTATCTGGCAGTAACTCTCATTAAACTCAGTAGGATTAGCTCCTGAATAGAATCCCCAATTGCTCTTCTCTTCCTCTCCCTTTTAATTGCTAGATTTATTTATTTATTTAGACAATTTCTATGCCACCCCATTCACAAAAAGCCTCGAGGTGGCTTACAACATAAATAAACAATTATATAATTAGCCTTAAAAAAAATCCAGAAACATCTCAGCACGTACATAAAAACCCAATAAATACAATCAATAAATGAACAATTAAAATAAGTTTTAAATAAAAAGGTCTTGGCCTGGCTCAGAAAAGGCCCTCCTCTGGGTACTCACCCGCCTAATATCTTTCACGGAGGGTTCCTGGAGAAGGGCCTCTGCTGCCAATCTCAAGGGGCGGGAGGGCATATATGGACACAAGCGCTCCTTTAGATAACCAGGTCCCAAGCCGTTGCAGGCTTTATAGATGATAACCAACACCTTGAATTGGGCCTGAACTTCAATGGGAAGCCAGTGAAGCTGACGGAGGACTGGGGTTATATGAGAACAACACCCAGTCCCCATCAGCAACCTAGAAGCTCTGTTTTGCATCAATTGAAGTATACGGACCATCTTCAAGGGTAGCCCCACATAGAGCGCATTACAAAAGTCTAATCGGGAAGTTACCAGTGCATGTGTCACTGTCGCCAGGCAATCATTCTCCAGGTAGGGATGCAGCTGATGGATCAGCCAAAGCTGAAGGAAAGTGCTCCTCACCACCACCGTCACCTGAGCTTCTAATGACAGCTCGGGGTCGAGGAGCACTCCCAAGCTGCAAAACTTGTCCCTAAGAGGAAGTGCAACCCCATTCAGGACAAGGTCCCAGTTCCCTACCCCAAAGCCTGAACCACCCACCAACAGGACCTCCATCTTGTCTGGATTGAGCTTCAGTTTATTGGCCCTCATCCAGCCCATTACCTCGGCCAGGCACCGGTTCAGTACAGCCACTGCCTCACCTGGATTAGTTGAAAACAAGAGGTAGAGCTGGGTATCATCAGCGTACTGATGATTCCACAGCCCACACCTCCTGATGACCTCTCCCAGTGGTTTCATGTAGATGTTGAATAGCAAGGGGGACAAAATGGACCCCTGCGGAACTCCATGGCATAACTGTCATGGCTCAGAGCCATAGTCCCCCAGCACCACCTTCTGAAATCAGCCATTGAGATAGGAGTGGAACCACTACAAAGCAGTGCCTCCAACTCCCAATCCCACTAGCCTATCCAGAAGGATACCATGGTCGATGGTATTGAAAGCTGCTGAGAGGTCCAGGACAACCAATAGGGACGCACTGCCCCTGTCTCTCTCCCTGCACAGGTCATTATACAGGGCGACCAAGGCAGATTCAGTACCATACCCGGGTCTGAAGCCGGACTGAAATGATAATCAGTTTCAGCCAAGAGTGCTTGGAGTTGTCCCACCACCACCCACTCTAACACCTTGCCCAAGAACGGGATGTTGGCCACCGGTCTATAATTGGCAGCCACCTCTGGATCCAGGGATGCCTTCTTTAGGACTGGCCGGACTACCACCTCCTTTACAGGGGCAGGTACCCAGCCGTCCCTCAGGGAGGCATTGACAACTTCCATGATGCAGGCCCCTATCCCTTTATGTAGCCAAGATGGGCAAGGGTCCAGTAAGCAGGTGGTGGGATGTACTTGTCCAAGCACCTTGTCCACATCATCAGGCCGCAACAACTGAAACTCATCCATCAATTTTGGACCAGACGGCAACATTGGCACCTCCCCAGAAGGTTCTGAGTCACTAGTGGAGTCCAGCTCGTGATGAATCTGAGCAATTTTCTCCTTGAAATGCTTGGCAAAGTCATCACAGTGGGCCATCAATGGTGGCACAAGGTCTTTTTTGGGGTTTGGGTGAACCAGCCCCTGTACCACCCGAAAGAGCTCCACCAGATGGTATTGTGAGGAGGCAATGGAAGTGGAGAAGAATTTCTTCTTTGCCACCCTCACCGCCTCAGCATAGGCCCGATAATGGGGTCTTAAGTGTGTTCAGTCAGATTCATCCTGTGATTTCCTTCACCTGCGCTCTAGATGTCTCCCAACCCGCTTCATTGCCCGTAGTTCAGGTGTATACCAAGGGAATGAACGGGCTCTACCAGGTGGGAGAGGACACTTAGGAGTGATTGTGTCAATAGCCCTGGTAGTTTCCCCATTCCACAGTTTGACCCAGGCATCGACAGGAGCACCAGCCTTATCAGCCAAAAATCCCCCCAGAGCCTTCAGGAATCCATCCAGATCCATCCGGCTCTGGGGGCAGACCAACACAATCGGGTCAGCACCCTTACAGAGGGAAAGGTCACTTTCGAGCTCAAACCTCACGAGGAAGTGATCTGACCATGACAAGGGTGTCAGACACAAGTTCCTCACCCTCAGATCCCCCTCTTCCTGTCCCGTCGAGAAAACCAGATTCAGAGTGTGTCCACATTCATGGGTCAGGCCAGTGACATGTTGAGACAGCCCCATGGCCGTCAAGGAGGCCATGAAGTCCTGAACTGCCCCGGTCAGAACAGTCTCGGCATGGAGATTGAAGTCCCCCAGGACCAGCATCCTGGGGGACTTCAACACCAGGTCCGAGACGACCTCCGTCAGCTCAGGCAGGGAGTCTGTTGGGCAGAAGGGTGCATGTACACCAACAGAATCCCCAGTCTGTATTGGTCACCCAACACCAAGTAGAGGCACTCTAGACCTGGCCTCGAGAGAACAGGAAGCCCCGCAAGGGAGATAAAAGCTTGATAAATTAAAGCAACCCCCCCTCCCCTCCCCTCCCCTCCCCTCCCCTCCAGGCGTGGTCGGTGCTGGACCAAGTAACCCGGGCAGGCACAGTTGAGAGAGGGAGACATCCCCCTGCCTCTCCCACCCAGGTCTCTGTAATGCAAGCCAGGTCGGCCCCCTCATCCACAATCAGGTCATGGATGAGTGATGACTTATTATGGATCAACCTGGCATTAAGCAACAGCACCGACAGGCCTGGGGGGTGGTTGACAAGCCTACCTGGAACCTGCCAGCTGGGGGAATAACCAGAAAGAGGAACAGGTGTTAACCATCTGTCCCTCCTTCTTCTACGCGGACTCGTTAAACCCCCAACACCATAACGTCCATTGCCTGTAACCACCCCACCCACTCCCCAGGCAACCCCATAGTCAAACCCAGAGATGAATCCATTAAAACAAACTAAAAACACATTAAAACACTTTAAAACACCCCCACAATCCCCACAGCCCAATATAACCAGCCCCACCCTCCGGCCAACTACAAAGACCCTGGCCAGCCCAGCCCTCGCATGGCCCGAATTAAATTTCTACCACCCAATAGCCGAAGCTCTATTATCTAGGTTAACTAGGTTTTGCCAAATTTCACTTTACACTACACTAATTGTTGGGAGCTCTGTCAAGAATCATGGTTGTAAACTTGAGCTGAACATAGGAGGAGGTATACTCAGTGAAGTGTGTGTGTGTGTGTGTGTGACAGAGAGAGAGGTTGGTATGTATTGGCATATTTTTATTTACCTTGGATTTTAATTCATTCGGCTGGGAGTCACTTGAACTGCTTTTTAACTCTGGCTCTCTGGTGGATCAGTTTCTATTTTTTGGAAGCCACTTCCCTCTGGGAACTGAGGCTTGGCTCTTCCCATGGGGGAGTGTGGGTTCAGTTATGAGGATGAGGTGGGAGGCAATTTCTTTGAAAAAACAGCAAAAAAGGAGTCAAAGTCAGAGAAGAATTTTGCACCTTTTTCAAAATGCCACTCTGCTGCAGGTAAAGAATTTAACAGCTTGTCTCAAGCCAAGAATAATTGACTGACATGGTTTGGCACCAAAGTGTCTATTTAAGCTTGCTTACAAGATGGACATTTACAAAAACAAAAACTTCTAGGCTGTGTCTGGTATTTTTGTATGCTCATGCTTGCAAAGATTGATTAGCAATGTAGACAGAACGTTGTTTTTGGTTTTTCAAAACTTTCTAGAACAGGTAAGTCTAGCGTAACTAGGTTCTTCAGGAATTACTAATAGGGTTGGGATAAAATCGATAACTGGTGAAACTCCTGAGGATTGTTTCATTACATGCTGGGCTTTTACCCCTCCCCACCTCCCCAACTGTGTCTTGAACTGGATTAAGGTCAGGCCACATCTTTATCTGCACTACAACCTTTAATAGCTATTTGATACTGCAAGACTATTTCTTTGTTTTTAATTGGGTTTTATGTCTTCAAGAAAGAACTTGGTGCTCTTCCCAATGTCTTTTTGCAGAATTGTGCTGATGTAGAATGTGAACTCATTGTCAGAATTATCAGGCATCAACAGGAGGGTACCTGGTGATCCTGGGAAGATGCTTGTCCATTCTCAGTTGCAACCTTCCTCAAGCTGGCATCCTCCAGATCATGACCCCCATCATTCCAAGCCAATTGACTTATGGCTGGTGGTGATGTCAGTTGTAGTCTAACACATCTGGAAGATGCCAGGTTGGGGAAGGCTGCTCTGCTGGCATCATTTCAGACTCCCCACACATCCCCAAGCTATCTAAAAGAACTTCCTCCAATTACTTTACAAGGTTAGTTTGTTAGTAAGACTATGTTGCACTTGTATAGTACCTTTGTAGTAAACGATTTCCAAAGGCCTAGGTTGAGCAAGATGCTTGGCAAGCAGTTCTAGTCCCAGGCAACATCAGTCAGGCCTCATCAATGAACAAGTTACTCCTGCCAGCCAGAAAACTCTTTGCAGCTTTCTCCAGCCAGTACCAAAGTTAAATACTTCATTTTGCCTGGCTAGCCAAGATCACAAGAACACAAACACTGTTTCTTTCAACCTTCAACCTACGGTTGCCAAATCCTCAAACCAGAAGTTTCAGGAACTGAATCTGTTTCTTTGAATCTGTAAAGGAAAAACTAAAAATACAGTGAGGGGACAGACTCTTTTCTACATGGCTTGATGAGAGCATTTGCTCTTAATTCTGCCATGATGCCCCATCTGAGCCACCATGCACAGCTAGCATCTACCAAATGACAACACCAGGTACCATTTCTTGCTCCAGCAGGTTGCAGCTGGTGACTCCTAGGTCAAGGGGACAGTGTATCCATGCTGGGCAGCAGCCTGAATAATTAAGGAGCTGTCCATGGTCCTGAAGCTAATTTGCGGAAAGGGTTAGGGTTAAACCACCTGCTTTAAAGTGCATTGCCCTGCCAACACAGGAGCCACTGGCCTCCACTGCTTGTGTCTGTATGCACCTTACAGATTATTGAATTTACTGAGCAAATTCCTATTGTACCCATTAAAGAAATCAGCTGCCATTTACATAAAAATGGAAAACTTCAACAATGGTTTTAAAATAATTGTATCACCTAAGCATGAAATAAATGTACCACTAATCTCAAACTGCCTAATACAATCAATAGAAACAAACTGGGATTACATTGTGGGGTGTCTAGATGACCCCAGGCTCATATTTTGCTGTACAGAGTGCACATACATAGATGACAATCTAAACCTTCTAGGACTTGTAAAATGTAGACTGGTCAAAGATTTGTTTCCCACCTTTTAAAGCTTTCTTTCTATAACCCAAAACATGTCTGAGGGACAAATTTTCCCAAAATGTGCATAAGAAAAGACCTATGGAGTACTTTTGTACTCCAAATATAGGACACAGCATGAGACACAAAATGTTAACTATCTTACTCTCTTTTGAAAGCTAAACATTGGAGCTAAAACCTCCAGCAAAAATAATTCAAAATTCTTTGAGGGAAAGCCTTTTTTATCATGATTTGAAATTTGTAGGTCAAACGACTGTTAGGCAGGCTGAAAGTCAATTGATCAAGCATTATTATGTGGATTGAAGAGTTGTTCCTTAATCTATATGAAAGATTAAGTCTTAAATTATCTGTACTAGCTGAAACCTGAAATTCATTCTTATTCTGATTCAAACCTCCTGAGGAAAACATGCTGTCAAAGGCATTTTATATGCAGCATTTGTCTTCCCTGAGTGTTTTGTCTGAGGTCATAAAATCACCCCAAATATGAGCAAGGCTGGATGAAGTTAAACATGTGGGAAAAGAAAGCCATTCTTGCCTGACACTGAGAAGACAACAGAATAGGTGCAGGAAGCATCCAGGGAGAGTATTCTCTCATTGCTGAAAAGGTCTGCAAATTGTTTAGCCATTCTCAGATTGTAAGAACACCTAGAGGAGGCCATCTTCTTGAGATCCTAACACACAGATGATTCTTCAAGAATGTGATCCCAAGCCATGAAGGGGTTTAAAGTATAAAACCAGAACCTTGAACTGGGTCCAAAAGCAGACTGCAATTGGCAGAATAGAGTCACAGCTCCTGGTGTCAGTTAACAATCTAGCACCTGCAATCTGAAGAAACTGACAAGTTGAAACCATATTCAGTGGGAACCACATGTAAAATGTGTTAGAGCAGTAGCAGTAATGGTAACAGAGAATAAAAGCAGAGATAATCTTAAATATTTTTGTCATGCTATCTAGCCCTTGTGAAAGTTTGAACAATAAAGAGAAAGTGACCTTATGAAAATTGGAAATGTATCAAAATGTGACAGTGTAACATGCATATTCTTTACATAGATTTGCATGTGTGTTCATTGGGTTCCACCTTCCAGTTTGGGTATCTTGCCCTCCTCAATTTTGCAAGTTTATCTTCTTTTAAGGAAAACAAAACAAGATGCAAAAATGTAAAAAGTAAAAATAGAGCACACTGTGACAGCTATTTGCAATTTACTGTTTCCATCATATCATTTGCTTTCAGCAGCCAACTGAAAGGAAGTCTGTGAGAGGGGTGGGGCTGTCTCTCTGCTCTGAGAGCCCTTGGGCCAATATAGTGGAATATAAGTTTAATAATAAATAAGCAAATAAATAAATCTTTGTGCATTATGAAAAACATGAGGTAGGAGGAGGCATTTTATCTCCTCCCATCTCTTTATTTATAAGCAAAAATGTAAGACTAGTTCTGCTTCAAGCAAGCAATAGGATTTTCAAAACCCAGGGTAGGAAAGTAATTTTTGCTGTTTTTAAATAAGCAACTATCATGCTATCAGAAAATAGTGGCACATAAGTCCTTTGCTCATGTGTAGCAGTAAGGGCTCTAAGATGCAATGAGGAGGTTTTCTACCTCCAATAATTGTATAGTTGTGACAGGGTTGGCTGGTGTGACACAGGCCTGAAAAGCAGAAAGAAAGATCAAAATAAGATACGGATCTGAGAAGACAGCTATATGGCAAAAGATAGCATCTTTTATCTTTGATGGACATGTCGCTAGCGGAGCCAGCTGGAGCCAGGGGTCAGACTAGATGACCCGGGAGATCCCTTCTGACTTGCTCTGTTTCTGTTTCTATGTGCCAGTGTTCTTTTTCATAATGACATTGGTCTTAGTTAGAGATGAATATATAAATAAATGTTTTCATTTATTTATGAAGTATATACATCCTGAGTTACCTGTGCAATGCTTCAAGTAGAAAGAGTCATCATACATTTCTATAACTGTCTCTCAGTATTCTGTAAGAAAAGTGATACTTGCTGAAATACTTGCCTCCCCCATCCTGGTGCCTTGATGCACTCCAACTTCTATCATCCTTTGGTGTGCTGGGTGGGTAATATTGGGGGTTTGTAATCAAACACATCTGGAGGGGACTGGGTATGAAGATGCTGATTTAAAGTAGGTGCCTATCAATGGTATAACACTGGAATGGAGAAGGTATTGCACAGGTGCACCATTTTGCCATGCATTTCAACTGAAGCATCCTGTGAGTTTGAATTCCAGATTATTTGGGCAAGCAAGCTAGAAATCAGTAACTGGGTGAAAATCAGGGTTTCCTAAAGGAAGTACTATATTTGTATTTGATTGAAAGAACAGTAATCATTCTAAATATCTAGGGAAAGCTTACTCTGCATGGCCAAACATAAATGAGATGCTTTAGTGAAATGGAATATGTTCTTCAGATAAATACAGGAAGACACAATCTATCTCTGCTAGCCTGAGTCATTAGAAATGTTTAATTTAGGAAATGTTTCAGGTGATTTTTTTCAGACAACACTCACTGGAGAAAGCAGTAGTGCTAGTGAAAGTTTAAAGCAGAAGAAGAGGAAGAACAAATATGAATGGATCAATTCCATTTAAAAAAGCCACAGCTTTTACTTTTCAAGAGTTGAGCAGAGCTGTCAAGCACAGGAGACTTGCTTGCCAGGCTTCATCCACAGATTATTGTAAGTTGGAGACGACTTGGAAGCATGTAACAACAAGAGGCATCCAAGAACAGAAGGAGCTTTTCTATTCATATTTCAGTATGGGGTTGGATTATATCCAGTTGTTGTTTCCATTAGAATTAAGCACTTACACTCATATGAGGCAGGGGTTCTATTACCCCTTGCCTATTGCATCTCTCTACAGCCTATACTGTTTGGAACAGTGTTTTGGAGGACATGGCTAGTTGAAGTAGGTAGGCAGGATTGCCAGAATTGGGGCACCCACCTGGAATGACCAGAAGTACCTAAAATGTGTGCAAAGTTACCATTTTTTTGCAACACGTTATGATATAATCATACCAGTGGGGATCCACATGGAACTAATATCTCAAGATCAGGCACTTAATTTTCCCCAAGTGGATAAAGAGGATCATCCTACATCCCTTTAAAATGTAAAAAATAATTACTTGAAAAATAAGGACTATTCTTCCAATTTCACAGGATGACTGACAACTTGAAAAGTATCAGTGAATAAGAATTACAATAATGTAATTCTTACAATTACAAGAATCTAATGTATACTGTAATGTAAACAAGGGTTTTAGATGCTGATATTTCAAAGCTTCTCTTGGGAATGACTGATAATACAATCACATAATATTCATTAAGTGTTTCTGTAAGAAAAGAGATCTAAATTGGTGTTCTGGCATGTGGCTCTTGTGAAAAGATAAGTACAGTCTTGAAAATTGGTGAGGAGGACAGTGTGAGCCACCTTGGGTTCTTTGAAGAAAAAGGTGGAACATAAATATAACAATAAATAATTACATCAACACGTACATAAAATGCAGACAATCAAGTGTTGGATATGCCAGGGTGAATGTATGAGTTTCTTTCATAGATGGTGCTTTCATATCTGTATACTGAGAGATGATAGAATGAAATCACTGGAGTATTGATTCAAATAACTGGGGAAAAATGACACATGAACATTTTTAATAATGAATGTTATTGAAAATGAACATGCTGAAAAAATCAGATTTTTTTTCAATATGTTAATTGGTGCAAAAATCACCTGAGCCTGGCAATGGGAAGTTGCAATTAGGAATGACTAACTTAACACTGCAGCTCATGAAAAATGGACAAATTTATGGGCAAAGTGCATCAGCAGACTATTGAAGACTATTTTCAACTGCATTTGAAAATCAGACTCATTTTATCATTGAAATTCTTACTACCCTTATATAAAGTTTAAAGGGCATAATAGTGTATGCTTATAGCTAGAAAATAAAATATAACATTCTGAAATTCTTTACACATATACTTTGGCATAGCTTTCACTAAGTTCAGTAGGACTTCCTCTGAAGTAGACATGCATCAGATTGCACTACTATGTATGTCTGTGCACTTTTTCTTCTGCTGGTTCTTCCCATGAACTGAAAGTTCTAGCACATCTTTTCACTGTCTCTTCAGAGAAAAACCTCTTTGGTGAAGAGGTAGAAAAAAACAACACTGAACCTCTGATTTCCACACCAAAAGGCCTTTGTCCCAAACCACACATGTAGATTTTAAACAGAAAATAATATTAAAACACAGTGCTTCCTTTATAGCAGACTGTATGTGCCTTATGCAGCTTTCTGAGTTCCTGTGTCCCTGGATTTATGATGTGCTCAACACTTTCCACATTCTCAATCCTCTTTTCCCCCATTTGAAGGAGGGAATGATCAAGAAGCTTGTGCTGAAGTAAAATTTATTCTGTCTTAGCTGTGTACAGGTTCCAAATTCACCACAGCATGGAAAATGTAAATTTTGTAAAGCATCTTGGGCCCTTCCCAGACACTGGAGACACCATGGCTTGTGTGCAGAAACTGAATGTTATGTTCTCGCAGCTGCTGCTGTAGTTACAGTCACTTTATCATTTTATTTTTAATACCATGAGTTTATTGCATGATGAGTAGTGCTCTAGCCACAAATGCATGATACCTCAGATGCTGCATCCTCCATAAAAGCTGTGGAAAGCAATACTGGGTGAAGTAAGTCCTCAGGATTTAATTTTTCACAAAAGCACAGTGTGTTCATTTTGAGCAATGCATTGTGAGTGGCTGTGAATAAGTAGGACATTTTGACAGATCTGTGAAAGGAACAGAAGGTCCCACCCAATCCATAGCCTTTTTGAAGTCTGAGAATATAATTCTATACTTGTTTGCCTGGGAATGTTATCTATTTAATTTAGAGGGACTTATTTCTATGTAGGCATGTGTAGGATTGTACTGTAAGTTCATAATAATAATAATAATAAAATGTTATTGAGTAAAATCTGAACACTTTGAATTCACATTGATTGTCAAGGAAACTAGATATTTCTAAAATCTGTTTGGGCAGAATTGGTGAGAAATGGACTGACATCACATGGGATTGTTTTAGTATTGAAGAGGGGTGCTCCATAGGCCCAGGCCTAAGGCCTGGGTGGGGCATATGGGTGCACTGCCTTGCCTGCAGCTGTGGTGAGGCAACCCCACCCAATAGAATTTGGTAGGAAAACTTATCTTCTAAATGTCTGACCTGATAAACAATGACAGCCTCTATTGAAAAAAAAAAACAGCTTGAACAAGAACAATTTAACAATACATTCTTTGAAAAATCAGGTGAATAAATCTAGATGAATGCACAACAAAAGCCTAATCTAAAAGAGCTCTGCCCCCTCTCCCCAAAATTGGCTTGCTCAAAACTCTTCCCGACTGAGGCTGCATTTTTCGTGATTGCATTCACCCTAAAATTACTTAAGTGATCTTGAAAAAAAAAAAGTCTGCACAGAAATATGACACTTAAAGAGTTAAGTATTAGAACTTTGTATTGTGGGTTAAAGTTAGCCTTAACATTTGGCTATCCACCCAAGAGATGCTGGTGACTCCCATTCCAGGAGGAGTTCCTTCTTGGGCTTTATGGGAGCTATCCATGCTGCTCCATGGTGGTGAATCTACAGTGGTACCTCGGTCCACGAACTTAATTCATTGCACGATTCTGGTCATGAACCGAATTGGTCATCAACCAAATCAAATTTCCCACTAAGGTTCAATGTAAATAAGCTTACATTGAACCTTACGTAATTTTTTTTAAACCACACAAATATGAAACAAAGTACAGCACAGTATGAAGAGAGAGGGCACTAACCTTGCTTGAGGCGACTTCTGGAGTGGAGGACAGGAAGGTGGGTGGAAAGGAGGTTATTGCTTGGAGGGAGAGTCTGCAACTGCGATCTCAACTAGAGGAAGCCGTGACCACATGTCAGAGCAGGGAAGATGGCCACGTTCGTGTTCAAGCGAGGAAGATGGCCATGTTTGTTTTCGCACACGGCCATCTTACCTGCACCATGATCACGTATCAGAGCGAGGAAGATGGCCACATTCATATTCATCACCCAATGCGGAGTTTGCAAAGGGAAGCAAAATTTTGCTGAACTTTCTGTTCACAAACAGAAATGTTCATGAACCGAGATACTTTACTGTATTTGGGATATTTGTGTTCAGCACCATGGATAGCTCTTATCAAGCTTAAAAGAACCGCTTCTATGCCTGAGAAGCCACACCGGCTTAGCCTCACCTATCAAAGAAGACTGGGTGAAGGTTGTACGGACTTACATGACACAGGGATGTGGTTCTGTGCAAAAGCCTCTTCATTCAAGGCAGCTCCTTTATTTTATACAGACTGGCTACTCAATAAGGAGGGGCCGCAGTCAGGTTACTCAACAAACAGGAAAACAGGTATTGCCTCGGATCACTGATCTACATGACATTTGCTCAGACTGCATGTTTGTTTAGCCAGACCATTCTGACCTTGTTATCAGTTGTCGCCCATTTACACTGATGAAGCTGATCGTGCAGGACGTGCAGGGCCAAGGTAGGTGTGCCAGACTGTTGACCCCCACGACCTCCTGTTGACCTCGCTACATCTCACTCTTCTCTTTTTTTGTTTTTTGTTTTTTTTGTTTTTTGTTTTTCGAAGGCCGTTAATGAAAAGGCTAATCAAACAAACATTCCTGTTCACTTTCTGAATAATCATCAGAAGCATAATTGCGAAGTTGCTGTGCGATAGTCTGGGCCTGACATGGCTGAAGGGCATAGATGTTTGGCTGTCGCCTGCATCCCTGTACAGTCATAGTCACTGGTGCAGCCGGTCATGCAAGAAGGCTGCCTCCCCCACTGGAGGAGAACAGAGAACCGAGAATAGAATGAGAAGCGAATTGGCAGTGATAACCGCAAAGATGGCATCACATAAGTTCTCCGGTGTCTCCGGCTGGTTGTTGGCCTGGAGTAGCTGCTGCGCTTTGCTCATCGTCCCTTTGACTGCACCCCAGGTCACCAATGGGGCCCTTGGCATCCGCGGACCCTTGGGAAGGGGCCAGAAAGGTCGCTGAGCCTGCTCCATGCTGACTCTTTCCATTTTGGGTACTGGGTTGGTTGCTGCCTGATGCCACACCATGAGATGGACGTATGCACTTAGCTGGCACCCACAGAGCTCCTGTAGGGTCAAGAACAGAAACAAACCCTCGACCCCAAGTGATCAGCAGCACTGGTCCCAGCCATGTGCCTCCCAGTCACATACAAGTACAGGGCAATTGATGACAGAATGTAAAAATTACAATAAGATTCTGAGGTCATCACATACAGAACAGATAAATGTCAGTCAATCATACTGTAACAATGTATATTTGGACTGAATGGCTCTGTCTTCTGTAGCCCACAGCTAAAGGTGAGAGAAAAGGGAGTGGGGGAATGCCATTTTACACAGTGCCTTCCAGGGCTGTAGGAAAAAGAGTCCTTTTTCTTTTCTATTCTGCGATACCAGCATAGCTGTTTGGTTCCTGGAAAGGTGCAGCTCAAAAGAAAGGTTAAGTAAGGGGAAAAAATGCTTTTACATGTCTTCACAGAAGCTGGTTGTAGGCAGTGGCAGAGAGATCCACATGAGTTTGGAGAGAAACCTCAAGATGTAAAGTCTGTCCTTTTTTAGTCTCTTTAGCACAGTCTCCAGAAGAAAATATTTGGGTTGCTGAAATCAATCCAACCAATGCAAAAATGCACACAAAAGAAATCCTCTTTGTTGAACTTATGTTGCACAAACCTGTTGCTTGCCTATTTAAAGAGAAATGTGCTTCCTGCTGGACAATGAGAAGTTTTACACAATTTCTTATTACAGAGATGATACTCTCCCACATAGATGCAAAATGCACCAACCCATTGTTAACACAGACAAACATTTAGATGAACATGAATGCTTATGTTCATGGAAAGACGTTTTGAGAACTTGCCATTTTAGCTGCCCACATCCCTGGGCTGGCGAATGGGCTCAGTCCCCAACAAACATTAGGCTACTGTATGGAAAAAAATTCTTTTAGCACAATCAATAGCAGTAACAACAGTAACAATCATTATCACTATCATTATCATTAATACTTGGCAACATTGCAAAAGGGAAAAAAGAAACAAAACCTTTTTGTTGAATTCCAAAGGGAAAAGCAGCTTCATAGAAATGAAAAGAAATTCTTCCCACTGCATGTGTGTGCACACACACATACACAGCCCCAGAGTTTCATACATTCCTTCCCAATCATTCAGTTGTAGCATAGCAATAACAAGATGGTATACTCAGAATTCAGAACTTATACACACACATATATAAAAGCCAGATCCATGCTGCATAGAAAAATAGAAGTCATTGGAGAGGGAAAACTCTTGATGGTTGACACAAACAATTAAGACACATGCTCACAACATTTCCTTTTGGAAGGATTCCCTTCCTTAAAAAAAAATCCCCTAGCTACTCATTGAGAGTGCTTAAGGGTCCTGGTTTTACCCCAAACCTTCCCATGGAAATTTTTCCTTGAGGCAATACAAGCTTTTAACACTCAAAGAACCTCAAATACTTTGCCTCAGTTACACAACTCTTTTTTCTTTTCTTTTTTTTTTAAACACCCAGATTTCTTTTGAGAGTTTTCTAGAGACTCTAGACTTTTTGAGAACTAGTGCAAGCCCGCCTCCAATCTGTGGCTGGAAGCAGAGCCGCTCAAAGCTCCCAAAGTACTTTGAACTCTGCACATGCTCAGAGGCTTTGTGTGTGCTGCTTCTGCAGTATGCACAAAGTGGTGGTATCTTCCTGCCAGAGCATCCCCCTTTCTCTTGGCTCTGTGGAATAGCCAAGCCCACAGAGTCAAGAAATCCAAATTTCCAGCACAAATCCCCCCTGAATTCAGTTGGCCAGACCAAACCCAGAGAAGAGGCTGCAGTTACTGTCTCTTTAAATAATGGGAGTGCTCTTAGCAAGGTAGACTATTCCTCTTTTTTTCCATTTGTTTTTTTTCTTTACTCCAAAAGTTACATTGTTCATTTCTTTTTTCTTTTCCAGTAAAAAAAGTGCCAGATCACCATTTACCAAAACTCTTGTAAAATTCTCTCACACACCAAGCACCATGCACCCCTTGAATCAAGGAATTCCTGTCAAATTTATGGAATGCGCTCCCCAGAGAGGCTCGCCTGGCGCCGTCTTTATTTGCTTTTTGGCGCCAGGCGAAGACCTTTTTATTTAAGCAATATTTTAAATGTTAAATTATTTATTGTATTATATTGTGGTTGTTTTAATTCAGACCTGGAGATGGGCCAGTTTTAATGTTTTAGAATTTGATGTTTTGTTTATTGTGAGCCGCCCCGAGGCTTGTGGCAAGGGGCGGCCTATAAATTTCTAAATAAATAAAATAAATAAAAATAAATAAAAAACATACTCATTCTCACATGGCATACACACAACATCCAGAAAAAAAATTGCTTTTTTTTTTTCTTCAAACCTCACATTGCAAACAGTTGCAAGTTCAACGGGGGGAAAAACCAATTTGGGCAGTAATATTTATCAATGGTTAACTGCAATCTGTCTTCCCCTGATTTTACACTCTGCCCTGTTGAATTCCAGCCTGCTACTGCTCAGGCTAATTGCTAAACACAACAATTTAAATTTTCAAGACTTTACCAGCAAAATGTTCCCAATATAAAAGAAAAACCCCTTTCTTTATCTCTCTGGAAATCCTTTCAGGATTCCTACTGAGAATTTAACAGTATATACTTTTTTTTCTTTTTTTTTCCATCTTTCATCTGCCTATCAGCATCCCTTCCTGGAATTTCACATTATTTAATCTAACAAGAAAATCTTCCTACCTAGGACGGCTGTAACGGAGATGGAAGAGACAGAAAAACTTACATTAAAGACATTAAAACAGTGTTCCCAGTTTCTGACAAAGAAAGGACCTGCATAAAAAATGTTCCTATATAACCCGTCTTTCATACAGGGCTTTCACACAGGATAAGCTTATTGAGGATGTCCAGAAAACTGGGTAGGACCTGTGTTTGCAAGTCCAATTCAAAGGCCACACATTTCCTTACTTCCCAGTTCTGGCTCATATAGGAGGAATGGGGGAAGGAAAAAATCTCACACACACACACACATTTCCCTGATCATCACCTTTTTCCCAGCCGGACTCAGCCATGCTTGGGCTCAGGCAAATGACCTCATGAATCTATTCCTCAAAGCCAGGTTCACACATTCTCATCTCAGAGGCAAGAAACTTCCATCCACGCCCTTGCTTTCAACCATGCCCTGGAGAGGACAGATTGGTGCGGCTGCGTGGGGAGTTTCTATTTCCTGAGGAACCCCCAAAACCCACTCTGGGCTATGCCTACCTCCCAGAAAGGGGAACACTTTTAAAATACAGACAGACAAGACAGAAAACACAGACAGCAACAATGAACACAAGACTTTCACAAACAATGAACATAAAACTTTACACAAACCCCAGTGCAAACATACTCACACGTGTAGATCTTTTCTGGTGCACCAAATACCATATTAGCTAGCTTTTTTCCTCCACCAGCTTGGACCAAAGCAAACTTATTCCATCTCCTTAGAATGTATTTCCGCCAAATGTTTTTGCAAAAAGTGTAGCCAATTTCAAATCAAATGAGCCCTCTGAGGCCAAATCTGTTAGGTTTGACCATGCTATTTTAAATCCAAATACCAAACGCTTGTTTCCATGACAACCCCTCAGGTGTCGCCCATGGCCATTCACTCCACCCTGCAATTTGATGCAGAGGTGTTCATGGGGTAGTAAACTGAGATTCTGAAACCCGCATGCTTCCTGGGAGTCCACAATGAAAGCCCACGTGCAATGAGGTTCAGAACCAGATCTAATTACATTGACCTGCCTGTGAAACAGAAGAGATGGCCAGTATCTGTGCTCCCCAAGTGGAGAGAATTTCAGCCGATATTCAATGACGCAACGACCCTGCGCGTCCTGTTGACCAGTATCATGGACTGGACACATAGCCAACATATCAGCCAATTCACCCAGATCCTCCAATTTAGCTTGTGCCAATTCTTTTTCTAGGACGTCCTGAACCATTTTCCCAGGATGGGCAGGTCCCGGGGGAGCCGAGGGATGGGTCATGGGATCAGGAGGTACTGGTGCCGGAGGGGCCAATTGAACCTCAGAATAATTAGGTGGGCGATCCTTTGTTAAGTGGCCAGTGTGAGAACTGGCTTAAATTTTTCCACTGCATGACGACATTGGTGCCATGCTTGTAATAATTCCAACCTGGCCCTGGGCTCAGAATGGAGAGTCTTACCAATTCTTTCCCAGTCCCTGGACTTTAGTGATCCCTGTTCTGGGTACCAGGGACATCGCTTGTGGATTTCTTGAATAAGTGCCTTTAAGCACCCTGAAGTCACGGACCCGCCGGACTTGTTAATGAGAAATTTTAGTTCATCCACATGCTGCCTTTGGGCTTGCGAGAATTGTCCTCCCATACTCACCAATGAAGGGGTCACCGTGGGTGACGGAGTGCACTCAAGGGGCCTATGCCAGGCGTTGATGAGTATGGTCCCTGTTCGGGCGCCACTTGAAGGTTGTACGGCCTTACACGACACAGGGATGTGGTTCTGCGCAAAAGCCTCTTCATTCAAGGCATCTACATGACATTTGCTCAGACTGCATGTTTGTTTAGCCAGACCATTCTGACCTTGTTATCAGTTGTCGCCCATTTACACTGATGAAGCTGATCG
This sequence comes from Varanus salvator macromaculatus, assembly GCA_023646645.1. Classification (NCBI taxonomy): domain Eukaryota; kingdom Metazoa; phylum Chordata; class Lepidosauria; order Squamata; family Varanidae; genus Varanus; species Varanus salvator. Next base: position 12,776,059 of record JAIXND010000754.1, on the reverse strand, counting down.
TGCAGGACGTGCAGGGCCAAGGTAGGTGTGCCAGACTGTTGACCCCCGCAACCTCCTGTTGACCTTGCTACAACTGAGTATAAAGCTGGATGGTTCAGTCCTCCCAATTAGTAGTTTGGTGGCAATATTCTGAACTAACTAAACTTTATAGAAAAAAATAAAAGACAACACTACGTATAATGTATTTGTTATTTAGATTGAATGCAAGGACATAATTTTATTGTAAATTACTCTGGGGATTACGGAAAAGTGACACAGACCTTAAAGATTTTATTGTTTGTTATATCCATAGTCTATCTTTCTTCATGGATCACTGCCTTGTCATGGCAAGGGGTCTTGTGTAGCTCAATGAAGCTATGAGCTATGCCGTGCAGGGCCACCCAAGACTGATAGGTCATAGCAGAGAGCTCTGACAAAACGTGATCCACTGGAGAAGGAAATGGCAACCCACTCCAGTATCTTTGCCATGAAAACCCCATGGACAGAACCAAAAGGAAAAAGATATAACGCTGGAAGATGAGCCCCTCAGGTCAGAATGTGTCCTATGTGCTACTGGAGAAGAGCAGAGGGCTAGTGCTGTTATGCCAAGATGCACCAAGGGGGGAGGGATAAATGAATATGTTTTATTGTTTTATTGTATTTTAATCAATGTTGTGAGCCGCCCTGAGGCTTTGTTGTGATGGGGCGGCATATAAATGTTTAAATAAATAAATAAATAAATAGAAGCGCCAGAAAGAATGAAGCGACTGGGTCAAAGCCGAAAGGACAGTCAGTTGTGGATGTATCTGATGGTGAAAGAAGACTCCGATGCTGCAAAGATCTATACTCCATAGGAACCTGGAATGTAAGATCTATGAATCAAGGCAAGCTGGATGTGATCAAACAAGAGATGACAAGACTGAATATCGACATCTTAGGAATCAGTGAACTAAAAAGGACAGGAATGGGTGAATTTAATTCAGATGACCATCAGGTATACTACTGCAGGCAAGAATCCCTCAGGAGAAATGGAGTAGCCTTGATAGTCAATAAAAGAGTAGGAAAAGCAGTACTGGGATACAATATTCAAAATGACAGAATGATCACAATTCAAATCCAAGGCAAACATCACAGCAGTCCAAGTCTGCTGTGCCCCAACCACTGGTGCTGAAGAGGCTGAAGTTGACCAGTTCTATTAAGGTCTACAACACCTTCTAGAATTAACACCAAAAAATGATGTCCTTATAATCATGGGGGATTGGAATGCTAAAGTAGGAAGCCAAAAGATAACTGGAATAACAGGCAGGTTTGGCCTTGGAATACAAAATGAAGCAGGGCACAGGCTGATAGAATTATGTTGAGAGAATACAATGGTCATAACAAACACTCTTTTCCAACAACCCAAGAGATGACTCTACACATGGACCTCACCAGACGGTCAACACAGAAATCAGATTGACTATGTGCTCTGCAGCCAAAGATGGAGAAGCTCTTTACAGTCAGTAAAAACAAAACCAGGAGCTGACTGTGGCTCAGATCATGAGCTTCTGGTTGCAAAATTTAGGCTTAAATTGAAGAAAGTAGGGAAAAGCACTAGGCCACTCAGGTATGACCTAATTCATATCCCTGATGAATATACAGTAGAGGTGGCAAATAAATTTCAGGAATTATATCTGATAGACAGATGAAGAACTAGGGATGGAGGTTCACAACATTGTACAAAAGGTAGCAACTGAAACCATCCCAAAGAAAAAGAAATGCAAGAAAGTAAAATGGCTGACTGAGGAAGCCTTACAAATAGCTGAGGAAGAAAGGGAAGTGAAAGGCAAGGGAGAAAGAGAAAGATACACCCAATTGAATGTGGAATTCCAGAGAATAGCTAGAAGAAATAAGAATACCTTCCTAAATTAACAGTGCAAAGAAATAGAAGAAAACAATAGAATAGGGGGGACCAGAGATCTCTTCAAGAAAATTGGAGATATGAAGGGAACGTTTCATGCAAAGATGGGCATGATAAAGGACCAAAATGGCAGGGACCTAACAGAGGCAGAAGAGATTAAGAAGAGGTGGCAAGATTACACAGAAGAACTATACAAGAAAGAGCTTAATGTCCCTGATAACCACAATGGGGGGGGGTCATTGACCTCGAGCCAGACATCCTGGAATGTGAAGTCAAATGGGCCTTAAGAAGTCTAAGAAACAACAAAGCTAGTGGAGGAGACAGTATTCCAGCTGAGCTATTCAAAAACCTAAAAGAAGATGCAGTTAAAGTGCTACACTCAATATGCCAGCAAATTTGGAAAACTCAACAGTGGCCACAGGATTGGAAAAGATCAGTTTACATTCCAATCCCAAAGAAGGGCAATGCCAAAGAATGTTCAAACTACCGCACCATTGCACTCATTTCACATGCTAGCAAAGTGATGCGCAAAATCCTACAAGCTAGTCTCCAGCAGTATGTGGACCAAGAACTACCAGAAGTACAGGCAGGATTTTGAAGAGGGAGAGGAACTAGAGATCAAATTGCCAACATACGCTGGATCATGGAGAAAGCTAGGACGTTCCAGAAAAACATCTACTTCTGCTTCATTGACTATGCTAAAGCCTTTGATTGTGTGGATCACAACAAATTGTGGCAAGTTCTTAGAGAGCTGGGAGTCCCAGATCATCTTATTTGTCTCTTGAGAAACTTATACGTGGGTCAAGAAGCAACAGTGAGAACTGGATATGGAACCACTGAGTAGTTCAAAACTGAGAAAGGAGTCGACAAGGCTGTATACTGTTGCCCTGCCTATTTAACTTACATGCAGAGCATATCATGAGAAAGGCAGGGCTAGATGAATCACCACTTGGAATTAAGATTGGCAGGAAAAATATCAACAACCTCAGATATGCAGATGATACCACTCTTATGGCAGAAAGTGAAGAGGAACTAAAGAGCCTCTTGATGCGGGTGAAGGGGGAGAGCGCAAAATTGGCTTGAAACTCAACATTAAGAAAACTCAGATCATGGCATCCTGTCCTCTCAATTCCGGGCAAATAGATGGGCAAGAAATTGAGGTAGTGACAAATTTTATTTTCCTAGGCTCCAAGATCTCCGCAGATGGGGACTGCAGCCAAGAAATTAAAAGACACTTGCTGCTTGGGAGGAAAGCTATGGCAAATCTAGACAGCGTACTAAAAAATAGAGACATCACACTGCCAACAAAAGTGCGTATAGTCAAGGCTATAGTTTTCCCAGTTTCATTGTATGGCTGTGAAAGCTGGACCAGAAAGAAAGCTGAGCATCAAAGAATTGACGCCTTTGAATTGTGGTGCTGGAGAAGACTCCTGCAAGTCCCTTGGACTGCAAGGAGATCAAACTGGTCAGTCCTAGAGGAGATCAACCCTGACTGCTCTTTAAAAGGCCAGATAGTGAAGATGAAACTCAAATACTTTGGCCACCTAATGAGAAGGAAGGACTCCCTGGAGAAGAGCCTAATGCTGGGAACAATAGATGGCAAAAGAAGAAGGGGACGGCAGAGGATGAGGTGGCTAGATGGAGTCACTGAAGCAGTGAGCGTGAGTTTAAGTGGACTCCGGGGGATGGTGGAGGACAGGAAGGCCTGGAGGAATGTTGTCCATGGGGTCATGATGGGTTGGACATGACTTCGTGAGTAACAACAACAACATCTTTTTTTTTTCTGGAAATAACCCAAGTCTGTTTACACAATCCTGCTCCTGCTCTCTATTTATCCTTATAACTACCTTGTTGAGTCAATGACTAGCCAGACCATCTTACACACATGCCACCTGCACACCTGCTGTGCGAGCAGAGTTCTGCTTCTACACAGATGAATTGCAGGCATGTGTATTTCCCCAAGAATAATTCAGTGCAAAGAAGAGACCAACTGGTGACTGCAGACCTGATCTTGGCTAGCTTCCTAGGCCAGGGCTAAGCATGGGAAAGAAGTCCAGAGAGCCTTGAAGAAGGTTTAGAATTAAACACATCAATGAGGGGCAGAAACACACCTTTTGGCTTATCCTAACACTATACGCCTGCCCGCACACTCTGAATATCCATGCACTGATCACAATGCCTAAAAAGGCAAAGGCGCAATGCCTGTGCATAGAGAGAAATAATTTAATAGACAAGTCCCAATTGCATAGAATTCCATACCATGTGGAAACCTACATGAGACTAACTACAGCATTGTAGGATTCCCTTTACAGACATCACACTCCATGTAGGGATGCCCAAGAGGTGGGCCCAGGGAAGTGTAGCATCTTGGTTTAGGGCAAGGAAGTTGTATGCTTGTCGTTGTCCACATGTTTAGCCTAATGCATAAACACCAATGTCTGAAGAAGGCCAGTTTAGATCAGATATGATCATAGGGGGAAAAGTCTTCTTTTAACTACTGAGATCAGAACTGAAGTGAATATTTCTAATATTCAGATCTTCCAAAATGTTAAATAGATTGTAAATATATAAATAAACAATGTTCTTATAGACCAGTCACATCCAGTAACAAGTGGCTTAAAAACCGCAGATGCCACCACCTACTTGCTCTGTCAAGCAATCAAGGAGAAAGATGTTGTGGAACAACAGCAGCTGATGACAATGGCTGTGAGAAGGTAGATTGTTCAGGGAGGGGTCCCACTGAGGATATCTTGCCTTTTAATGTTATGTTATTCGCGAAATCATGCCCAACCCATTGCAACCCCATGGACAACATTCTTCCAAGCTCTCCTATCCTTCACCATCCTCCAGAGTCCACCTAAGCTCACAATATCTTGCCTAGAGGCTCTCGAAAACCTGGAGCTTGGAGTGCACAGGTGAATAAAGAAGTCTTCACCTGGCACTAAAATGATGATAGCAAAAATGTTAGGCAAGCTGTTATAGTAAGGACATTTGAAATCTGGCATATTGCCATCTGCTGCACGTCACTTGGTGGCGACACCTGGAAATGTGTCTTAAGGTTTGGTTAGATATATCTAGGGGATGAAGTGATTGTTCAGGTAACCTAGTTGCAAGTCATTACTGGCACAAAAATCAAAACCAGCACTTTGGAGCAGGAGGTAGTGCAGAAAACAAAGCAGTGGTATGATGTGAACTAAATTAATGGTCCATATTAACAGACATAGAGTCCTACTTTGGGCTACCTGAAGTTTTCTGGATCATTTCAGTGGCAGCATTGCACACAATGAATTGCAGTAACTGAAACAAGAAGCTGGAAGGTCAGGTGTAGCTCTTCCCATTCAGGTTTGGATATCAATATTTCACGCTGAAATTAACCTTTGCTGTCTATCACATAAATGTGGTATTTTAGTTCAGACTGAGTGCGTGATGACCTCTTGTCGATTTGTTTTAGTTTTTGCAGGTATCAGAGATAAAATTCAAAATATCAAATAAAAATAACTGTGATACAGTCATAGGCTCTGCTCTGAGGGATAGACATAGTTCCATTAAGTGTAAGTTGTCCTACATTTTTCCCACACCACAAGACCTTATAAGCAAAGTTGTGGCTGCAGTTTAGGAGGCATTACTTTGAAGGAGAAATGTGTGAACTTGTTTTAGTTGCCCAAATTGTTTTAAATACTGTTTTGAATTTAATACTGAAATTGTATGCTGTTGCATCATACTTTTTGTATTTTATTGTGCTGCATAAATTGTTGTCAATGGCCCAAGAGTTTTGGCTATTGAGTAATATAGAAATGAAATGAAATATACACAAGAACAAACATATTGCTTGTTAGACATAAAATATATCACCAAATATAGCCACCAAATATTTGATACTATTCTGTGTATTAAAATAATAATCAGAAATATATTTACTAAGAAATGTATTCATTTGACATCAATAATTGTGAGGAAAATGTAATTAGAATTTGGGGGATCAAATTAATTTCAGCTCTAACTGAAGATAATGGCCATAATACATCCCCTACAGGACTGGCAGTTTCCTCTGTAGGTCCCATGATTGCATGTAGGTGCAACTGCTTTGGAGAGCACACAAAGGCTAAACTGCACTTTTCTCTAATTCTTACAGGTCTTCTATGTTGGATATGGAAATCTCTCAGATTCATGCGATTGTGGAAATGAACTGGATCTATGGGTAAAGGGATAGAAAAGCTGTTTTTCTTTGTTATTCAGTCCAGATGATTCTTCCAACTGAAACTTTAGAATATTGCACATAACCCATGGGGTCACTGATTTCCTCCTTTCTCCCTTCTTAATTGTATTTACCTCTGAGTTTTGTCTTTAGTGCTCAAACACTAAGGTTTGTCATGATGTCAGAATTATGGTCCAACTACAGACCTCTAAAACAGAATCAGAAACATTGCTTGCTATGGGTTTCTGCTCCTGAATTGGAGAATGCTAGCCATAGTTTGTCAGTGCAGGTGTCAGAGCAAATGATGCTTAGCTGCTTAACACAATACAAGGAAATGGTTCAAGGGGAGATGTGAGGGAAGCAAAGGAGCACATGACCCTGTGGCTACTTCCTAGTCCTCTGAACATGGTTTGAACATGTTGCATAAATTCACCCTGTTTCTGCAAAGTTTTGGACTTAGCTGTACATTGCTAATACCTATACTGGTGTACAATTGTATAACAATTCGTTAGTAGGGAGTGAAGAAACTTCTCTTAAGAAGACTTGAAGCTCTCTGTGAAAATTCTGTTCAAGTCCCTTTGAGTATTGTCTAATCATATGACTGCATTCCTGCTCTTAGCCTCTTCTGCTCTCTGTTGTTCAGCTTGGCAGCACAAAAGGTTCTCAGTGAAACTGGTTCAGCACTACAACTGTCACATCTGGCAGCCCATATGGGTAAATCCCCAAATGTCAGAAGTGACAGATGCTTATGGAAATGTAGGAATCCATTCCTAATGAAGCCAAAGAGCCTCATCCTTGTGATTGAAAACCGTGGAAGCAAAGTTCTTAGAAAGTCGTTAGAAAGAGTTATGTGCACAATAACAATAGCCTAAATAAGTTGGATGCAGAATTTTGAAGAAGAAATACTGTTCCATCATGGGAAGCCCTATGGTCAAAGGATATAAAATATACTGATCAAGCATTAAAAGAAAATTGGTATAAGATGTATATTACCCCTAAAGATATACAGAAAATTAAGAATTAAAATGGAAAATGTTGGAAATGTAAAGAAGTAGATGGGATTTTTTACCATATGAGGTGGACTTGTGATAAAATCAAAAGATTTTGGAAACAGATATAAAGAGAAATGCCAACAATTCTCAAAATTATTTTTTTATGAATGCTAACAATATGTTATTGAGTATCATACCAGAGAGTCTTCAAAATACTATGCTAGAGTTATTTAAATCCATGATAAGAAACATGGATTTAGTATGGTAAAACTACTTATATAAATAGAAGACCTGCCAAAGAATATACCGTATTTTTTGCTCTATAAGACTCACTTTTTCCCCCCTCAAAAGTAAGGGGAAATGTCTGTGCGTCTTATTGAGCGAATATGTGTGTGCAGTAAGTCTGTCAGATGTGCAGCACATGGGGAAGTGATGGGGAATGTGCCTGTGATTATGTGCCCATTTGATTCAGAATATTCTTTTTCTTGTTTTCCTCCTCTAAAAACTAGGTGCGTCTTATGGTCAGGTGCATCTTATAGAGCGAAAAATACGGTAATGAAAAATGGAAATCTTGTTATGAGTAATTTAACTAATACTCAAGAAAACAGAACTTGTAAAAATACTATCAATGACTATCAATGACTTTTACTTCAGTGCTAAAGTTATGATATTATTTACAATTAATCTGATAAATTAGATCAATCTCCTTGTGAACCTTAGTTAAGAATTGATTGACTTAACTGAGGTTAGAGGAGATAGAAATTTTTGGTTTTTTGTGAATTGTTAGATGTTGAAATTGTATGCTATATTTGTGTAACATACCTTGGCATCTTTTCCTCATATTCTCTTTTTGCTTTCCTTCTCTTTTTATTTGTATCTTATTTCTTTTTTATGTAAAAAAAGAATCAGTTGGATCTATTCATTGAGACTGCACTTAGGTTTATTGTCTTCCATTCTAGTTTGCAAAGTCTTCAAAAATAAATACAGTAAAATATAGTTTACTATGGATTGAATAGTTTGAAAATATTCACAAGCAATCTGTTTATCTTACAAATAACAGAACTGGTATCAAACTGTAATCCTATGCATCTATCTACAGAGTAAATCTCATTGAACTAATTGGAGTTTGTTTCTGAGTGAATAAATATAAGATGGGTCACTTTCTGGTGTTCTTGTAAGAGCTGCAAAGCAAACTGCAGTTGCTTTACATGACAAAAGTAGGGAAAGTATGGCCCAATTAACCTTTCTGATGGTTCACTGAATCTTCATAGGAAAAGGTTTTGCTACTGCTTGTAGATGTAATGCAGACAAGATGTAAGGGCTGGGAAATGGGCAGCAAATGGGAGAGGCAGAACTTAGCATCAGGGCAGCTGTGCAAGGTGGGGCTTCACAACCAGTTGGGGACCTGAGGCAAAGAGCAAGTGACCAGTCCAAGGTCAAAGCCCAAGGAGACGTTCAGATGGAGCAAGTCAGGAACAAACTGGAGCAGAGCCAGAACAAGACTAGAACAGCTGGGGCAAGGCAGGAACAAGGAGCACAGAGATGCAGAGGCCAGAGCACAAGGAGTCACCAAGACAACTTGTGTTGCTGTGGCAGAGAGCAGCAGTGCCAGAAAGCCTTTGATGCTGGTTTCCAGGCCCTCCAGCTGCACTGCATAATCACTCCTCCCAAGGTGTTCCTGGTTCTGCAGGCACTTGCAGGGTCACTCAGGCCCTGATTCTGACACAAGAATTACTCAATAAAGTTTGTATGAGGAAGCAAGTAAGGTGCAACTGATCATTAAAAAAAGATAAGTAACCACAGAATTATTGAAAAGCTCATGTCTACATACAGTATTATTTTAAAAAGCAAATAAACCAGACTGCTTTAATATTAATTTTAAAAAATGAAAGACAGGTTCTATCAATATGAAATAGAATTAATGCCAACATGTAATACAGGAAATAACATACAGTTTTCTGAAATTCTTTTAGAATGCCCTTTAAAGCTAAGGATCCAGCTAAAATTAGATTAGGGGAGCTCTGGATGCGAGTGATCACTCCATCCTTTGCTTTGAGATCAGGGGACTGGGGCCGTGCAGCAGGGCGAGCACTAGAAGCTGGGACTTCAAGAGGGCCAACTTTGGCCAACTGAAGGCCAGGCTGGGGAAAGTCTCCTGGAATAGGTTACTGGAAGGTAAGTGAGTTGAGGAGGGGTGGATGGCACTCAAAAGGGAGGTTTTGCAGGCGCAAGCCCTGACGATACCTCTAGTCAAGTAAGGTGGGGAGGCAGAGGAGAGTGCCGCCATGGATGCGAAAGGAGGTGGTTAGGGGGATTAGACGAAAGGGGAGCCTCTATAGGAAATGGGTACTGGGGGAAATAGACAAAAGGGTGTACCGGGAGGAGGAGGCCCGTTGCCGAAGGATTCTTCGCAAGGCTAAGGCTGATTATGAGCTGAGACTTGCCAAGAATATCAAGAGCAACAAAAAGGGCTTCTTTCCACATGTAAATAGGAAAAGGAAGGGGAGACAAGTGGTGGGACCACTAAATAAGGAGGAAGGTGATCCAGTGACTGACACGAGGGAACAGGCACAGATGCTAAATGACTATTGTGTCTCTGTGTTCTCCCCAAAGCAGGACGGGGGATATCCGTATAGGAGATTAGATGAGGCTGGGGACTTAGGGGCAGAGATTAGAGTCACCCCCCTTGAAGTTGAGGGGCTCCTCAGGGCATTGGACATTACAAAGGCGCCAGGCCCTGATGGGTTACACCCGAGAATACTTAGAGAGTTGGCAGGGGTTCTCTCACGCCCGCTGGCCTCCATTTTTGAGGCCTCGTGGAGAACGGGTGAAGTTCCAGAGGACTGGAGGGTGGCATCGGTGGTCCCAATTGTCAAAAAGGGTAGTAGGAAGGACATGGGGAATTATAGACCGGTTAGCCTTACGTCCATTGTAGGAAAAACAATGGAAAGGCTCATAATAGAGAGAGATCTAGTGATGCTAGATGGGGAAGGGAGGCTGACAGCCACACAACACGGCTTCTGCAAAAACAGGTCCTGCCAGACAAACCTTGTGGAATTCTATGACAAGGTTTCAAGATGGCTAGATGGAGGGGATGCAGTGGATGTGGTATACCTGGATTTCAGCAAGGCCTTTGACAAAGTGCCCCATGATATCCTGGTGGAGAAACTGAGGAGTTTTGGGATACACCAAAGCACTGTCCGGTGGATTAGGGCATGGTTGACTGACCAAAAGCAGAAGGTAACCATTAGCGGGGAATCGTCAGGATGGCAGCCAGTGACAAGCGGGGTCCCCCAGGGCTCTGTCCTGGGGCCAATCCTGTTTAATCTTTTCATTAACGACATGGAAGAAGGGGTGAACAGTCTGCTGATCAAATTCACAGACGACACTAAAACTGGAGCAGTGGCCACAACTGAGGAGCAGATACACCAGATCCAAAGGATCTGGACAGACTATGGAAGTGGGCAGGAGACAACAGGATGGCGTTCAATGTGGATAAGTGCAAGGTCTTGCACTTGGGTCATAAGAATATCTGTCATAAGTACAGGTTAGGTGACAAGTGGCTGGAGAGCAGCACTTGTGAAAGGGACCTCGGGGTACTGGTTGACCGCAGGCTAAACATGAGTCAGCAGTGTGATGCGGTGGTCAAGAGGGCGAATGCCACCCTTGGTTGCATAGCCAGAAGTGTGGCTTCTAGATCAAGAGAGGTATTACTACCACTCTACACGACTCTGGTGCGCCCGCAACTGGAGTATTGTGTTCAGTTTTGGGCCCCTCATTACAGAAAGGATATAGCCAGGTTGGAGTCAGTGCAGCGTAGGGCCACAAGGATGGTGGCTGGTTTGCAGGGGATGCCGTATGAGGCAAGACTGAGGGAACTGGGTCTCCTCAGCTTGGAGAAGAGGAGACTCAGAGGGGATATGTTGGCAACATACAGGTATGTGAGGGGGTGTCACATGGAGATGGGGAGAGGCCTGTTCTCCCCTGCAGAGGAAGGCAGGACGTGCTCCAATGGAGCAAAGCTCAGGGAGCCAAGGTTCCATTTGGATGCCAGGAAGCACTTCCTGACAGTTAGGACCCCGAGGGCGTGGAATGGGCTTCCACGGGAGGTTGTTTAGGCCCCATCGGTGAGGGTGTTCAAAGACAGGCTGGACATACACATGGTGGGCATGTCATGAGCGGAGCCGGCTGGTGCTGGAGGTCAGACTAGATGGCCCGGGAGGCCCCTTCTGACTCGCTCTGTTTCTATGTTTCTATGTTTCTAAAATAGCAATTTAAAACAATTTCTCCTCTATCAAAATTCTAAAGCTAAGCGGCTTAGTTCTGAATTAATTTAAAAAAACTAACCACTGAAGATGAAACACAGAAAGTAATTACACAACTTATAACAAATCACATTACTGGCCCTGATGATTTCTACCAGGTCAGTTCATCTCACTCAAGAAATCTAACTCAGCACTGTTTAGATAGGCTGGCAGTGGCTCTCCAGAGGTTCAAGCAGGTTTTCCCCCATAATTCTACTTGAATTTGCTTAGTACAGAACCTGAAATGCTATTCCACTACTGAGCTGTGATCCCTCCTTTAGCAAATTATCATAAATAATTCTTGCATCTTCAACCACCCACAAAAATAGTCAATTAAGTTATAGTTAGAAAAATCCATGACACACTTGTCTTTCAGGCAGTTTCATCCAATAAATTAAGTACATTTATTTAAACCAATCTATTTTTGCTTTTTTTTGTATAGGCAAAAGAAATATAACATTAGGGAAATATCACATATACTGTACTGAGTAACTCTAGAAAATTAAAGAAGAAATAGCTCTAGATTACAATTATGTCTTCTGAGAAAGAAGTCCTGTTGAGCTCAGTGAAGTTTTCCCTCAGGTTTGCAATTTTAGCATTTTTAGATGCAGAGAAAACATTTGACAATATGCAATCAAATTTCTACTTTTAGGTTCCTGATGTATTTCATATCTGGCTAGAATTTACTTGGATAAAATTCATATATGAAAAATATCCGGCTAAGATCTTCTTTTCCTTTAACCAGATGGCCATTATCAGTTACCATATATATTAGTATTAGAATAATTGGTGGTAATTTTACATAACAATAAAATATTTATTTATTTAGAGAACTTCTATGCCGCCCCATTCGCCGAAGCCTATTTGAGGTGTAATAGGTACATGCAAACAAAAGATCAAGTTAGGGCACAATCCTGTGCACGTTTATACAGAAAAACGGCCTACAACTCCCAGTATGTGCTGTGTTGCTTTTCCATTTCTGCTTTCCTGCTCCATTATCCTTGTTCCTGGACTTGTCTTTCTTCCCTCAGCCAACTCAGTCTAAGCTCTTCTGTTTTTCTTCTGTTTTCCCTGCTGTCTTCAGGAGATGCAAGCAAGGAACTGCTGATAACTTCATCAATTTGAGCTGTCACAACCCCTGAGAATTGTAGGGCTTTGTTCTGCCTAAATTTGCATAGGATAGCAGAAAGAATTACCTTCATAACAATACAGTCCTTAACTTCATTTAAGGATTTATGGGAAAACAATCTGCGGACAGTTGGAAGAATACAAGTTAAATAAAGGTTAAATTTAAATACTAAGTTTAAACTTCAAAAATGACTCAAATAAGCTTTTAAAAGCAATTCTGGAGTATTTGATATCTAGGGATTAATTTACCAAGATATTCAGACTTGGTGGGAGTTGCAGGACTTTTTTCTTTGTAAACGTGCCTAGGATGGCACATATACCATGAAAATCTGAAGGAAACATTTGCTCAGAGTGGGAGGGGGGGTTGATGTTCCCCTTCCTAAAGACCCACTAAGAAAATACATAAATAGATGGCAAAACTGATATTGATATTTTTCTGGAAGAATAAAATAGCAATAGTAAAAGCAATTATTTTTCAAGATGAAAAGATAAAGGGGGACTATTTATTTCATACGTGCAAAATTTGAGGAGTCTTGTGTAAATGAGTTATTACATAATTTCTTATGGCTAAATAATATTAAAAGAATCTTAATTGTAACATAAATATTTAATAATTCTTTTTAGAATCTGAAATGGCATTTTAAAAAATTAAAATACAATAATAAAATAAAATAAGGCTACATAAATCATATTAGCCTCAGTCATACATCAGCATGACATTAAAAAGCTTGTTTTAAAAATAAATGGAAAAACAAATATCAATATATTATCAACATAAAGATCTTAACATAAGACTTTTTGAAATTTGATTTATGATTTATGATTGGATTTTCTGGCATGTGCTATTAGACAGAATAGTAGTATTCATGACTTACTGCATTACTTACTACTGTAGTGTTCATGGCTTACATTGCTTTTATGTGATGAGAAGTCATCTCTGCAACATGGTGTCCTTGACAGCCCTGCTCAGCTCTCACAAACTCAGATCTATGACTTCCTTTATGGAATTGATTAATCTCACAGTTGTCCTTTCTCTTCTTTTTCCTTTGACTTTCCCTAGCATTATTATAATCTCCTGTCAGTTTTGCCTTCTAACATGGCTGAAATACGACCGCTTCAGTTTTGTCATTTTGTTATGCTTCCAGGCAAAGTTCTGTCTTGATTTGATCTGGGATTTACTTGTCTTTGTTAGTCCAGAGTATTCACAAAACTCTCCTTCACATCATGTTTTTAATGCATCCATTTTGTGTGTGTGTGTGTCAGCTTACTTTGCTGTCCAACTTTCACATCCATACATATATAGCAATCAGGAATGTAATAGTATGTATGACCTTGACTTTGGTCCCCATAAAATCTCTTATGTCTAGAGATCAACTTCTCTAGTTCCTTCATTGCTGTACTTCCAAGTGTCATTCTTTGAATTGTCATGACTGCAGCCTTCCTCTGAATTGATGACTGAGCCAAGTTATGTGAAATCATTCACAATTTCAATTTCTTCATTATTAACAGTGAAGTTCTGCAATTCTTCTGTGGACATGATTTTTGTTTTCTTATTATTCAGTTGCAGTCCTGCTTTTGTGCATATACATATATTCAATAAGAATTATATGTTAGTTTTTCCAGTATTCGGGATCCAAATTAAATTTAAGACAATATATCCATGAATAATACCTATGTGATACTGCTATGTTTTGCCATATGGGCAAAACAGCAGCAATGCTGGGACCATTTCATTTAGGAGTATTGTATAGTCTGCATCCCATCCTTCATTACTGATATCCTTTACAAGAAATGCAGAACTTCCTATTCATGGATTTCTCAAGTCATGTCATGTCATATTTTCCCCCTATATTTTATGATTTCCCCTTTCTGTATTTCTTCCATTATTTCACCTCTTCCTTGATATCCTGTTCTTCCAGACATTGCCCCTGCTTCTTGTCCCCCACACACTTTTTGGATGGGTAGAAATAGATCAGTTTCTTGAGTTCTGGTGTGCAGCTGTTAAGCTTTAGCAAATTCCTGTGTCTTCCCCTTTTCTCTATCTGTTTTCCAAACAGATCATTGCTGCCACTGGAAAAACAAATTAATGTAGCTGGCACTTGAGTTACTGGTGAGACATGCAGTAAACAAGCTGGGGAATTTTAAAAGAGAAATAAAAAGTGCAGCTGCACTGATTAATTTAACACAAATGCCTAGAAAGCTCCAGGTGAGACCTCCCACAAAAGAACAGCCCATGCATCAGTTTTGCTCTTAAGACCAAACAGCCCAATGGGCCTGGGCTTGTTTAGAAAGCATCTGTGCTTGCTAGGGCTCCATAGCCTTAAGACACATAATTTACTCTTACAAACACCAGAGAACATTATCTTCTTTCCTACCAATTTGCAGCAATTTTAGTGTGCTTTTCTAAAATACAGCTGAGATGTAAAGCTTTTTATCCAGTGATGCCCTTCCACTAGCAGAAGTGACATCGCTCATCTGCTGAACTTCTAACTCTCAACATGGAGTCCTCTGGGCATCCCCTAATCTGCTCTGATCTGGCATGTACAGGGGTAGAAGAGAAAGGGAAACTTCCCTTTTGTGAGTAGATTGAGTATGGTTGGAGTCAGTCCTAAATATATTGTGTGCCTAAGGAGGCATTGAGCTTGATGTCACACAGCAGGCACTTTTTTGAAATGGAGAGAACTTATCAAAGCAGATTGTGAAATACTACAGGAGTGTATATGTGCTGCTGAAAGACGAGGGCAAAGAAAAATATTCCATCGTGCATGACCAACCCCCATGTGCATTTCAAGAATGTCTCTGTGGAGCCTTGTTTTGGTTCCCCACCCCATATTTGATCATTGCAACTGATTGGTTAGGACTAAAAGGTAGCAAGTGGTCTAAAATTATGGACTGAATTCCATGAGTAAGCAAACAGATTGTCCCTGCCCTAAATCCAATCCTGACTTATTATACCACAATGGCTTTCAACCAAGCAGCTTGATTGTGCTATCCTAAGTTAAGTGATGGCATAAACTGGAAAAACAGCTAAAATCCTTTAAAATAAATAAAGAAGTGGATACTCAGAAGTAACTCTATTATGATTATGATTGTGTTTTGTTTATACTGAGAGTGTGAGCTGAGAGTGTGAGCAGTCCTGCCCGGTGCTGCCACAACCCCTTGGTTCACAAATGCACAGAAAGCTATGCTTAGGTATATGGAGTATGTGTGTTCACATACAGATACATACAAGGAGGAGCCCTCTGAACACAGAACAAGGGGGAGAAGACTGTTTTGTTCCCACACTTCTAAACAATGTGGAAATTGCAGAAACTGTTAGATGAAAGCACATGGCTGGTTCTTGAGTGTGGTGAAAATGTTTGTACAGACTGGTGCAGACTCAGAAGTACTCAACTTGGTTGACCTTACTGGAAGGACATATATCTGATATAGCAAGGTCATCTTTTCAGAACAGTCTCAATAATCTGTCTTTCTGAGAGAGCAGTTTGTGATAGAGAAGCAAGTCCTTGCAACAGTGCATTTTTTCATAAGAAAAGAAAACCCTAGCTTTCCATTTGCAAATCAAATACATGTCAGCAGATGTCTACTTTAATATTTGAGTAACCACAAATAAATAAGAAAAGTGGTTCTTAGTGTAATATCACTGCTGAACCTACTTTCTAGTTTGTGTTCAAGCCAAGCACTTTCAGCATTCACTTTGAAGCCTGGTCTTTGTTTTAAAAGTGCAACAATTTTAAAGTAAAATTAAAAGTCCATATGTCATTTTTTTCAATTTAGTGGGTGGCATAAAGTTCTTCTAAGCAGAACTGGAGAGTTCAGTGAAGTTTAAGACTAAGTATGCAAACATTATACACTCAGTGCACACTTAAGATTCTCTAGAACAAAGCCTGTGTAGGATTCTGGCTTTCAATATGAGCAAGTCACACCCAAAATCTTGGTTCTGCACATTATTCCTTCTAAAGGTCCAGTGAAGTCTAAATGGATATTTATTTATTTATTTATTTGACATATTTGTATGCCGCCCCCTCGCAAACAAGCCTTGGGGCAGCTAACAACTGTCTACTGGATATGCTGTCTACTCTTTGCTTCTATCTTCAAATGCATATCCTTCATTCATTAACTTCAACATTTCAGCACACACACCCTAAACACGCACACTTGGTAAAGTATACTGAGTAAATGCTTTTCATGACCAAGTGAAAAAGCCCACTGGAGGGAAGAAATGACATGTGCATCTGGGTTTTTGTTTTTTTTCCTTTCTAGGGCTGGGCACTGAACCCCTCCTAAATGAATGTGCTGAGAGGGCAGGCATCTCTGAACTGCTAAAATAATTAACTGCGGTAATGAAACTTTTATTTGCAGCCATTAAACAGATGAGTAAAACTGTCCAGGGAATTGTCAAAAGGTTCCCACAGAAAATATGCATATTGGAGGCATGTGGGGGGTGAGTGACTTTTGGAAACAAAATGCTGAAATGCTGTTCAGCAGATTGAGGCACTTAGGAAGGGTGTGAGCAGTTCATCTCTCCAGTCGCTCTTTCTATAAAAAAGACAGACGTCTTCCCTATAATGAGCCTATATGTAGGTGCATTTTTACATGTGCATATCTAGATGGTTCAGAGGGGAGGGGGTTGCTTTGCTGTGCTTCCATTGAAATGAAAAGCAGTCACTGGTGGTGGAGGGGGGGTGCACTTGCTTCATATTTGGCATCAGAAGCCCTGAGGCTGGTTGCCTGCCTTGGGATAGTTTTCAAGACTGTTCAGGGGAAAGGGTCCATTAAGGGGGATGTAACTTTCTGTTTTCATATAATTTGCCCTACTCATCCTGATTGGATTAACTTTGTGGAAACTGTAACTCAGTGACCTTGGCTGGGGCATCTTGCATGATGGCCATTGTGTGTTTGCTTGCATGAGATCATGGAAATGGCCATGGGTGATATTTGTAATCTCTCATTACATGGGTTGCATTGCTCACATGAATGCTGTTGCCAGAAAGACTCCAGTGAGCAATGGCTAAGTGTGATCCACAGGATGAGCAGAAGACAGGCAAGGTCTGTGACACCTTTTGCAAGGACAACTAATTGCCTAGTGAGGGGATCTGTGGGACTGGGGGCCCGACTGAGAAGTGTGTGGGCTGAAAAGAATCCCTTCCCTTCAGGCATTTTCTAGTTTACTGGGCAACATCTGTGTCCTTGTTGATTTTTGGAAAAGAAACTTGATCTGGACAATTTATTTACTTATTTAATATCCTGTCTTTCAGTTGAAAAATGACAGGCAAATGGCTAGCAATGTTTCCAGATTAGAAATGAGGGGCTCTATCCTACTCTGCCACTGTGCTTCTGCTCATTCCATCGCACCAGCTGGACCCCCCACTAGGGAAACGGGATAAGTGCCTACAGAGGGCTTTGCTATATGAGTCGTTTAGCCCACTGCTTTAGTAAGGCTTCATCTTCCAGTTTAATTGCAGGCGGAAAAAGATATCCCTTACACAAGTTGCTTCCCCTCTTGAAGGGTGGTGTTTCTCTGCCTTTCTTTGCATTCTATTAACTAACCACAAGGTGGCACAGTAGTATAGCCTGACTGTAGCAGGTTCACAATTCATTTTAGTATGTAGTGATTTAAAATTTAATACCAGACTTTCCTCACTCAGGAAAGGGCGGGGGGGAATAAAAAGGTTGGAAACAGAAGACTTGCTCTGGGGGACCATGGTGTGGTGAAAAGAAATGGCAAACTTCTGGAAGTGGGGGTTCACAAGAACACCTTAAACCACCATGGAAAAGTGAGTCTCCAGGTAACAACAGGCCAAAGGCTTATCCCTTTCAAAAAATTATTCTTTCTGCTTGTTTCCAGGTGTTTTAAGGACTGTGAGTTTCCAGGTGCAGTAGTGTTGGCTCCCACTGGCACATGAGCAGCGCTGGCCACTGTCCAAATTCTTAATTAAAACACAACATAGAAGCACATTTAAAACATGACTGTGAAAGAAAGCAAGAAAAAAGAAAGAGTGTCAACCTATTAAAATCCCTTCTGCCCCACATCAGCCTAAATGTCAGTTACTTGCAAAGAGAAACATCTTTGCCAGTGAAAGGGCAGTGGCTGGATAACCATGAAACCCAAACAGCCCCTCCAATTTTTTCACATAGATTTTGAGGGGTGGCGTTCCCCAGGACTATCTGGAACCTCCTCTATCTTGAAGGAGTTGAACCATCACAATGAAGGGCTCCAACTCCCACCCCAGAAAGATGGTGTAGAACATGGGTCCTCAAACTACAGCCTGGGGGCCAGATCCGGCCCGCCATGCCCATTTGGACCCACCACGCATGCCCACGCGTGCACCTGCCACCACCCATCTTGCCCCACGTACGGTGGGGGGCAGCAGTTTGCTCTCTCAGAGAAAACTGTCTCCAAGCAAGCAAGCTGCTGCCTTGTGTACCCGCCTCGCGGCACATGCCCACCCACGCCTCACCTCCCCTTGCCCTACATGCCCACCCACACCTCACCTCCCCTTGCCCTGCATGCCCACCCACACCTCACCTCGCTGCACACCCTGCCCCCGCCTCAGTGCATGCACCCGCACACACCGTGCCAAGCCGCATGCACCACCAGCACCACCTTTCTGGCCTGTGCCCAGCACTGGCACCTTTCAACTGGCCCCCTAGTGAAAAAGTTTGAGGACCCCTGCTCTAGAACCATCTTTTTCTGCCTGGTGCCTGCCATATCCCTAACTACCAGAATCTCCCAGCTAGCCATAAATGAATTTGAGTCAGAATTTGGGGTCAGATAAATTCTACCCAGGTGCCCCAAAGGAATTGACTAACATAGCCATAACTTGCAGCTGCTCTGGCTCTCCCCTTTTGATGGACTTGCTAGTGCAGTGGATTGTGGGAATGCTATCCCTACCAGAGACAAACTCCTAATGCAACCTTAGCAGTCGCAGGAACAGAAAGGAGAGAGTTAAGGATGCTGTCAGTACTCACAATGAAAGGATAGAAACAGCTGGACTGTCCAAGGAATTGGATTGGGAACAGTGTTTTGTAAATTGTTCAGAAAGGATTGGGACAGGGTGGAAGAGTGTGGGGACTAGGTTTGCTGATATACCAGACTATTTAAGGTGGATGATGATGATGATTTATGTGATATTTCTTGCTGCAAAAAGCCTTCTTGAGGCAACCTATACACACAAATAGATATAGTAATCCATAATTAATATTCCCACAAAAACAAACCAAGGACATAAGCAGAACGGATAGCCAAGAGCAACAAATTACAAATTATTTATTTATTTATTTAAAGTTTTATTATACCATCATTCATTAAAAATCTCATGACAATTTATAGTTAAAACAATTAATTCAAACAATTAAACAATTAAAATGGCAAATGTGGCTTAATGCAATTAAGTGTAAAGTGAGCCGAAAAGTTCCTAACTTTCCCTATATACACAGATGGGGGCAGAGCTAATAGGGACTGACCAGGAAAAGGATCTTGGATCTAAGTGAGTGCATCAGTGAACATTGTTACCCAATGTGAACACCTGCTATGAAAAAAGGCATTAAGAGAAGAATTCAAAAACGGAAGTTACTTACTTACTTACTTACTTATTTATTAGATTTTTTATCCTGCCCCTTTAGCCATAAGGCTCACTGGGTGGGTTACAAATAAAAATATGCAATATAATAAAGTGTGCGTGTGTGATAAAATAGTATTAACAAATAACAAGAACAATCTAACAAGTTAAAGCATGCCATTATTAAACTTCACAGAACCCAAAGTGACATGAAAGGCATAACCACAGCCATTAGCCAGATCAATTTGAAAACCATTAAAATCATTTAACAGTTAAAATACTGGGAAAATGAAAAGGCCTTTGCCTGGCACTAAAAAGAATATGAAGAGGGCACCATGCAAACCTCTCTGAGGAGTTGATTCCAAAGATGGGGTGCAACTACCGAAAAGTCCCTTCTTCTTGTACCCACCCTCCTTAATTCCTGAGGAAGGGGCTTCTCCAGAAGGGCCTCTGATGATGGCCTAAGGGGCTGGGTAGGTATATGTGGGAAGAGGCACTCTTTTTAGATAGCCTGACCCCAGGCTGTTTAGGGCTTTAAACACAAGTGTTTAAATAAATCACCCAGTAACATAGTGACTTTTTCAGCTCTGTGTTGCAGCCATACTTGGAATGCCTTCTACAGGTCTGATCACTGCATCTGAGCACAGATGAAAGGAAGCAGTCTGAACACAGCACTTATTTAAACTGCAGAATTCACTGCCACAGGATGTGATGGTCAGCAACTTAAAAGGAGATTAGGCAGATCCATGCAGGATAAGGGGCCCATGGCTGTTAGTCATGATGGCTCCATGCTACCTCCAGGATCAGAAGCAGCATGCACATGCTTGTTGCTGGGCTCCAAAAGAAGATAAGGGTTTCATATATGCTGCTGGACTGGCAACTGTAGGAGACAGGCTACTAGGTGAAGTAGGCCTTTGTCTGAGCTTCACCTCTTATGGGATGGTATCCTGGAATTACTAGAAATAACCCTACTTAGCCAGTGACTTTCAGGTGTCTGTGTTCATTGTCCCCCATCCTCCATTATGACATATCCTTTTTGAGCTCTAAGTACCAAGGCATACTTATTTGTTTGTATGCCAAAACCACTGGAATTAAAGGCATCCAATGCCAAATTGATTGAAATGTAATATTAGACTGCAGAAACAAATGGGCAAATTGTGATTTAAAAATGTGTATTTATCTAATTTAAGATATTTATTGGATGCCTTTCTGGATAGAAATTAGTTGTTCAGAATGATGCGAGCAGTGTTGCTTTGTTGTAAGGAAACTGCTCTGTAAATTATGTAGTGAGTCAATGTCTGTCTGTGCAATGGGAGTCCCTACCATGGTTAGTCAAGCTGGGAACAATGTGACTCCTATAAAGAATCTTGTCTGCACTGTTCCATTCATGTGGATGCCTTTTCCTCTACTGTTGTTGGGTTGGGTCTCATCATGCCAAACACTAATAAAGGGAGTTCCCCTTCTGCCTTCTGTTAGGTATTATGGTCATTTGCTTGTCAATGGGCACCAGTGTCTAGAAAGTAATGCCTAAGAAAGTTCATGGCAATGATTGTGCCAAACAGCTTGCAGGGATCTGTGCCAGATCTTGGGAATCCCCTTTCTGCAAACTCCTCCACAGTTGCATGACTTGTAGTAGAAATTTTCCAAGTGCTCTTAACCACTGCAGTCCTTGCACAAAAGTTCCTAATTCAGTGACTCTCAGGCTTTGCTGTTAGATTGACCTAAGTTTTGTTGCTAATAAGCATCAGTGGCACCAGAGGAGAGGTGAGGGTAGCTCCATACCAATATTCCTTGAGTTTGCTCATCATGTGTTCTTATCTTACTGCTTGACAGTAAGGGATGTTTGAAAAGCTTCTGAATTAAATCTTCACAGGCCATGATGCAATAAAACAATATTTGTGCATGGAATAGTGGGTGGAGAGATACCCACAGGCTGGAAGCTGTTAGGATTCTCAACCATGTAGCTGTTTTCATCATGGTCTTAGGCAGTAGCTAAAAACACAGAATGCCCAGACTACAGAGGAACTGGAAATATGGTGGTCCAGTGAAAGCTACAGTGCAAGTTTTCAGGGTCCAGTCAAGCAGTCTGTCCTTTGTGCAAAAATGATAGCAAACTGCCAGAGATCACACAGGATGAATTTACCAGCACCTCATACCACATGTATTTGCATGCACACACACACTAATTATGCTGTTGATTTGTAATGTGAGCACATCCTGGGAGTTCAAGAACTAATGCCTTGAGGAGCACCTGTCTTGTCAGAGGACAGGAATCCAACCTTTAAACAGATCATTTATGGCAAAATGTTCCCAGTTATCTTGGGTGGGTATCTGTTGTTTTTGGAAGTGCTGAGCATGGAGAACATTCATATATAAATACTTTCCACAGTAAATTAGCTAACAATGTCAGAGGAAAAGATTAGTTGAACTGTGAGAAAGAGGAGTCCAGGAAACAGATCAAAAGAGGCTCTGTGGGGTGTGTGTAGTTTCCAGAGCATTGTGTGGGATGCTTGCTGCATAACTTCCATGAAACTGCATTGACAGTCTTTTGTCTTGGTCACCTTTTCCAAGCTGGGAAGGGTGGGAAACCACCACATATTAGACTGCTGAATGTATAGTTTAGGGAGAAAGACTTGGAGAAGGATTCCCTGTAAGAAAAAAAAACTTTAAAAAACTGAAGATGCTGTCTTAAAGTACTTTACTTGCATATGGCAGTGTCTCTGTAAAGAGATACAACAAACCTTTCTTGTAATTTCTAGGCTACATTCTAGGTTCTAGCAAGGGCAGGCCTTTCCCAAGGACTCTCTGGGCAGCAATCTAAAACAAACAAACCACAAGCATTCAACATGCCTACAACTTGTTTGCTTGCTTTGGTTAATTTCAAAAACATCCTAGAGCTCAAGCTGCCCCAGCCACCTGACCCCATATCATGGGGGCTAAATGATCTTGGGTGGCTGACCTGGAAAAGTTCCTTGAGTATGTCTTTGGAGAGATGCTTGCAGGTCTCCCAGTTAGGTTTGACTCAAGCCACACCCTCTGTCTGTTGTAAGTTCTACCTTACAGCAGAGACTGGTCAGAAGGCACAGAGTGCAGAGACCAGACTTGGTCTCTGGGCTGGGTCTGGTCACTGTCTGAATGGCCATTTTTCTATACTGTACATAAAGAAAAGATGTGATACAATGCATGCGGTGCTCAGGCTAGCTGCTCAAGGACTGTCTAGCTAATAAGCCTAGTGTAGTGCACCAGCCATTTATGGTGACCCACTTGGAGCCTTAACAGATCACTGATTTTGTTGTCTGCGTCGGACTGGGGGAAAAACAAAGAGTGGTCAAGCAATTAGCAGGCCACAGTATGTAGACCAAGGATCCCAGATTGTTTAGAGTGGGGGTGAAGAATCTGATCATCCAGATATTTTGGCCTACAACTCTCACCAGCCCTAGCCAGCATAGCCAATGGCAAGAGATAATGGGAATTATAGGCCACAACATTTGGGGGACTATAAGCTGCTCATTCCTGGTCTTGAAATGTCTGTCACAAAAGTGTTAATACTTTGTTTGTGGCATTGAGAAGGCAGGACAGATTGAAAGCAGGGTAGAGTTCTTCAGCCTGGGTTGTGTTAATCAGGAAATATTTCCTTGGCAGTGAAGATGCATGATGTATATCTTAGGCCTACTTGGCCTGGGAGGTGTCTTCAGGAAATGATAGCATTGTGATTGTAGATTGCTGGCTAATGTTTGGGAAGGATGAACATGTTTAAGGGTCAGTGCCCCCATTGGGCATTTAGTCCATCTTTGGTCCAGGTGAATACAGGCCTTCTAGGTGGACTTGCCAAAGGTTAGCCATGGGTCTGCTGATTGCTGTGAAACAAGACTAAGTTTCCAGTGAAAAATCTCATGAAGCGGAGCAATCTGTTGCTGACTGGTATCAAAGAGTATGGCTTGCATGAGGGTCTAAGATGTCCACTCATAGGAAGAGGCTGCTTTCAAAACAATTAGGGTTACCAGCTGAGTAGCTAGGCAACCAGTGAAAATAAAGATTACTTTGGTTTGTTTATTTAAGGAAGATCTCTTCAATAGCATTCATGGTTGACCTCAGGTGGTACTATTATTACTGTTCCTGTTCCTGTTACATTGCATTGCATTTATTTCCTGCCTCTTTTCCTCATGGGAGGAGCCCAAGGGGGCTCATGTTGCTAAATTTATCTTCATAACAACAGTTGTAGCAAAGAATCCACAACTGTGAAGGAGCGGAAAGCTCCTTTGCTTAGTATAAAGTGATGGAGGGGTGGTACAGGAACTGGAGGGTTTGAAAGCAAGAAGATACTTTTGTTAGGTATATGTAACATTGCCTGCATTGGCACTGCATTGTTCTGCCCACTAACCAGGGTGGGAGGAAAAGAGTTAATGCCATAGACAAAATGAGACTGACCTCTCTGCTTGGGCTGTATCTTTCCTGACCCCTTTCTTCTCTTACCCCATCTGGAAAGGTAAGGAGAGTAACATGATCTGTCTGCTCCCTCTCCCCCACTTGCATTGAGAGAAGAAGCATGCCCCCCTCTCCTTCCTGCATGAGCATTTCAGTATCCTTCCTTCATATAAGTCACAAATGGATTGTTTGCAAGTAAATAAACTTTTTTTCTTTAGTGATAAGTGTGGATTCTAACATATCCAGGTGTAAGCAACAGCCTCTTATCTAAGCTTATCTTATCTAAGCTTATCTGCAGATCCTGTATAAAACTAAATAGAGAACAGTCTCCAACAACATTTCTTTGGGTACCTCATGACTGGGAGGTTCAGTTGCTGACTGTCCAGAGCAGAGCCTTCTCAGTGATGGTTCCCTCTCTCTGGAATGCTCTCCTAACTGATCCCCACACAGGTTGATAACCTGCATGCACACACACGTCAAGAGAAGCAGTACTGTTTCAGCAGGTGTTCCATTTCTGAGCTTTAAACTCAAAAGGGTTTTAAATGCTTTTATTAATTTTATGTAATTCTCACATTTATATACTTCCTCATTGCCCAGAGGACTCTTTTTTATTGCTTAATATTTCATTTGAGAATGAATTGCTTTTGTAGTTGTCATTTATTGAGGTGGCTGTGTGATGTCTTGGGAACTGGTAATGATGGAAAGGCTGGAATGCAGAAAACTTAAAAATCGATACATTCATATTACAGATGATAAAATGCCCCCTTTTATATTACAGTGGTACCTCAGCTCATGAATGCCTCAGTTCATGACCAAATTGGGTCGCTAAAGAAATTTCAAAAAATTTTGACTCAGGTCGTGAACTCCGCATAGGGTGACGATCATGATCTGGTCGTACTGCAGGGGTGGGGGGAGATGGCCACGATCACGTTCATCGCCCTGCACAAGTGCACCTGCAATCATGCCTGTCTCCCACCCCCGAGCATGCCCATGATGGTGCCCCCGCCCCCCACAGCACGATCACTATCATACAATTATGGTTTGGACTCTCCCTCCAAACAATAACCTTCCTCCCCGCCTAGGTTAGTGTTTGCTACTGCACTGTACTTTGTTACTTTGTTATTTTGTTCCAATTTCTGTAATTAAAAAAAAATATTACAGAACAGATTAAGCTTATCTACATTGAACCTTATGGGGCAATTTGACTTGGCTCGCAACCAATTTGGGTCACGACCAGAGTCCTGGAACAAATTAAGTTCGTGAGCCGAGGTACCACTGTGTATATTGGAAATGCCTTCTCTCTACCTCTTTCTTAGAGGTGGTCCTCTTTTTTACTTTATTAAAGTTTACATTTGAGCCACTTGGGCATGGCATGACAGTACAGGAAGGTTGCTCTACTTGTGCCAGTGCTGCATCCACATAGTAGTTTAAACAAGCCAAGGGTATCCTGAGATACTCTTCCAGCACCTTTCACCAGTCCTCTGTTTTATATTTAAATAACAAGATATTTTAAACTTTCAAGTACCATTGCTACAGTATTCCTCCTGCTTGCTGAGTTCCAGCAGCACAGCCAAAGCTGCCCCCTGCCCCCCGCTGGCTGGCTGGGAGATCAAGAGATCAAGAGGTCTGAGGCTGCTCTACATGGCTGCTGCCCTGAAGGCCTTTACAGTCAGTGTGTAGTGTTGCTGTGTTGTGCTCAGATTGGCCAGGTAAAACCAAGTTAAAGAATGTTTGTTTCTTAAGTACAGCACTATCCGAACGCTTGATGTTTCATGAACTCCCAGTTCATACAGGTATGTTTGTTCCTTGTTGATTGCAGCTGACAACTCAGCTGAGAGAGATCAAACACATGCATGTATGAACCAGCACTAAGGGGGCTAGAGCACTGCTTGGTCAGTATAATATTGATCCATAAGTGTCTTTCCATTTCCTTCCATCATTCCCATGAAATCTCTCCTGCTTCTCATAGCAATAGGCATGTTCCTGGAGCCATTACTAAGCCAGGTTGCATCAAAGTCCAGCAATGGGCAAGAATCTCCCCCCACCCCCTGCACATATTCTATGCAACAAAGCACTTCCCTGTTAGGGCAACACAAACAGGGATAAACTAGGGCATAGGGTAGTGGAGGTGGGGGCATGCCAGCTCTGCTCCTAAAGTCTAGACATGTCTCACTGCTCTAGATCATGGTAAGTAAAATGTACAGGTCAGAGAGGGGTGCTGATGGAACATGCTTGCAGATGTTCCCCCCACTCCCCTGCACTCAAGAACTCGGGGTTCCTGCTAATGGGTAGGATTGTAAACACATTCTGCCAAATGTACCTGTGACCTGCCTTCAGATATTTATGCTTATCTTTGCCATGAACTCATCCACTTTCTCTTAGCATTAGTCTTGCTGCTGCTGCTGTTTAGTCACATGAAAGGGAAAAGAAAATTGAGTTCATCTGAAAAGCAGGTAACTGATTGTCAGGGAAGAAATGGCTGAAGATCACCTTATGGGGCAAGTGGAAGCCCAGTATTGTGCAAAAAGGAAGACGATTGGCCTTCTGGAAAAGATAAGCAAAGAGGTTAAACTTTGAAGACACTCAGGTGAACTCGGTGCTGATCCCAGCAGGAAGATGAAGGATGAGAAAGAAATTGTGAAATGTGGCAAGATGCCATCCTTGAGAGGTTTGGAGTGCAGGTTTTTGGAAAAGAGTTGGAAAAGACAAGGAAAGTATATAATGCCTAGAACAGATCAACGGGCTCTATGTCATGGGGTTTTGTTGGCCAGGATGAAAGAGATCTGCAAACAAGCGAGTTAACTCTCAAGGGAAATAACTCTCTTGTTATGGGCAGTTCCCTAGTTAATAGGGCTTAGATTTTCTGAAACTCTGAACTTTTGCAGGCTTGGGGACTTATTAAAATGATATGTCATCTGAGAAAGATAGCTCTAGCAGGGTTCCTGAATCTGTTGGGTGATTTTCCAGTCACTCAAGCTGATGACCTTTTCCAAGTTCTGGTTCATCTGTGAATGAGGAAATGACTTGAGGAGATGACCTGAGATCACTCCTAAGTGTCCTAGGTGCAAAGCTTTGTTCCCTGGGTTTTCTAAAGTGGGTAGGCAATAAAACATACCAGATTTTCTAAGATGAATTGGACTATTTGGATCCTTCCTAGTTTGGATTCAGGTTGGGTTTGGAGACAGAAACAGTCTTGGTCATTTTTATAGGTGACCTTATGCAATGTCTTTCTGGGATGTTTGCCCAGTATTTATTTTTTTATTTATTTATTTTTCAATTTATATCCTGCCTTTTTCCTCAAAGAGCTCAAGGCAGCTTACATCTCCTGCATCTTTTCCCCACAACAACAACCCTATGAGGTAGGTTGGGCTGAGAGTCTGTGACTGGCCCAAAGTCACCCAGTTGGCTCCATGGCTGAGCGGGGACTCGAACCTGGATCCTCTGAGTCCCAGTCCCATGCTCTTAACCACTACACCACACTGGCTCTCAGTATGGGACTAGAAGCACAGTTCTGACCTTGTCTGGTTGGGAAACTGTAATACAGCTCCTTAGTTATTAGCCTGTAGGGTTTTTTTGCCTGTGCTTTGAATGTTTAAATGAAGCCATTTAGAATTTGCCCTTGCCAAGATTGCACTTCTTCTGGACAAGTTCCTTCCTGGTCTCTGGTTTGTTCACAGTTTTACATCAGCCTGATGCTAACTACACTGGTCTTAAATCTGCTTCTGGACACAATTCAAAGTGCCAGTGTTTATTATGAAGCCCTAAGTGATGTGGTGCCGAGGTATCCAAAGGGCTGCCTTCTCCCATATGAACCTGCCCATGTTTTGGAGGCCTGTTATATGTCCTGCCACCAAAGATGCTAGGTGGGTGGAAATGTGGGACACAGCCTTTTCTTTGGCAGCACCCAGACTGTGAAATTCGTTTCTTAGGGAGGTTAGATTGGCTCTTTCCTTGTTTAGTTTTAGGTAATCCTTTAAAATGTTTTTGCTCCACCTGGTGTTTGAATGATTTTAAATTCAGTTTTGCTCTCTTTTTTAATCATTTTCTCTCTTGTTTTACAACATTTATTGTGTTATTTGCTTACTATGACATTTTGTATGTCATAGTAAGCAAATGACACCAGGAGATGGCCTTGACACTACTATGACACCAGGATATGGCCTTGGCGGGAATCACGGGTGTTGCTGTCAGCTGCGACAGCTGCGACATGTTTGCCCTTCTCCCCCAGGAGAGGCAGGATTACACTTGCCCTCAGTGCAAGCTGGTGGTCCTGCTAGAGGAGGAGTTGAGATGCCTGAGGGTCGAGAGAGCTCTCCAGGCCCCCTGGGAGCAGTCCCCCTCCAGACAGAAGGTTGAGGGAGGGGCCACAGGAGGAAAATCAGGGAAGACATGGAGGCATGTCACCCACAGGAGGAGGAGGCCAGCACAGCCGCCGCCTCCTCCTCCTGGTGCCAATCTGGAGCTGGGAAACAGGTTCTCTCCACTTGGGGAGGCTGAGGCTGATGAGGCGTTGGGAGACCAGCAGGATCCCCAGCCTGGGACCACAAGAGGCAAGGGGGCTGCTGCAGGAGAGATGAGGGCCAGGGCACAGCCGCCTACCACCATCTAGAAGAGACGGCAGTGGGTGATCATCGTCGGGGACTCCCTGCTCTGAGGGACATTGAGGCAGCGGTGTGCGGCCCCGACCTTGAGGCGAGGGAGGTCTGTTGCCTGCTGGGTACACACATCCAGCATGTGAAGGATAGAGTGGAGCATCTTGTTTGCTCCAGGGGTCACCAGCCACTTCTGGTGATCCATGTGGGCACAAATGATGTAGCCAGGCAGGGTGTGGGCGGGATCACCAGGGACTTCAAGGCCTTGGGGAAGAAACTCAGGGAGCAAAAGGCCCAAGTGGTCTTCTCATTGATCTTACCAGTCCGGGGATCTGGGCCAGGCAGGGATAGGAGGGTCACTGAGGTGAATGACTGGGTTAGGGTTTCATGCCAGAAGGAACACTTTGGGTTCCTCGACCACGGCACTTGGTTTCTTCCCAATGGATTTCTGGCAAGGGACGGGTTGCACTTCATGAGGATGGGGGAAAGGTCCTTTGGAGAGGATCTAGTGAGCTTTGTCCAGAAGACTTTAAACTGAGGCGGGGCGGTGGGGTCAGGCCTCCCCAGAAACTTGTCCACACTGGACAAATGTTGGGAGAGGATCAGGGCTCTGAGAGCAAGGTTTTAGAGGTACTGCACAGACTGACAGGACTCCTACAAAGAGATGGCCAGAATCAGGGAGGATGGGAGGCAGGAGGAGGCTGGGGACTCCAAAGAAAGGAAGTGGTGGGAAGGACCACTGTACACCAATGCTAGGAACATGAATAATAAGCTGGAAGAGCTTGAAGCTCTCCTGGGAATAGGAGGGTATGACCTGGTGGGGATGACAGAAACTTGGTGGGATTAAAGGCAAGACTGGAATGTAGCTTTATGTGTAAAGCGTAGCTTTATATGTCAGGGAAGGAATAGGATGCAGTGAGATAGAATGCAGCAGCACAGATGGGGATTCGGTAGAGGCAGTCTGGGTGAAACTTAGGGGTTTTGACAGGGAAAGGGACCTGACAGTGGGGGTAAGTTATCGCCATCCAGGTCAACTTGAGACCTTGGATGATGTCCTGACAGATCAGATTCTAAGGATATCTCAGGGAAGGGACACAGTAATTATGGGAGATTTCAATCTCCTGGATATTAGTTGGGAGACTCACTTGGCAGTGACAGCCAGGTCATGTCACTTCCTAGAAACTATGGGGGATGGTTTTTTACACAGAGGGTCCGAGAGGTGATGGGGGGGGGGCATCCTTCACTTGGTCTTGACCAACAGCGAGGAGCTGATAGATAAGGTTCAGATTAGGGGAGCTCTGGATTCAAGTGATCACTCCATCCTTTGCTTTGGATATGCAGCAGTTCAAGCACTAAAAGCTGGGACTTCAAGAGGGCCAACTTTGACCAACTGAAGTCCAGACTGGGGAAAGTCTCCTGGGATAGGGTACTGGAAGGTAAGCGAGTTGAGGAGGGGTGGATGGCACTCAAAAGGGAGGTTTTGGAGGCGCAAGCCTTGATGATACCTCTATTAGTAAGGCAGGAAGGAAAAGGAGAGTGCCGCCATGGATGTGAAAGGAGGTGGTTAGATGCAAGGGGAACCTCCATAGGAAATGGGTACTGGGGGAAATACACAAAAGGGTATACTGGAGGGAGGAGGCCCGTTGCAGAAGAATTCTTCGCAAGGCTAAGGCTGATTACAAGCTGAGATTTGCCAAGAATATCAAGAGCAACAAAAAGGGTTTCTATCGGCATGTAAAAGGAAGAAGAAGGGGAGAGAAGTGGGGGGACCACTAAATAAGGAGGAGGGAGATCCAGTGATTGTATGAGGGAACAGGAACAGATGCTAAATGACTATTTTTGCCTCTGTGTTCTCCCCAAAGCAGGATGGGGGAGATCTGCATATGAGATTAGATGAGGCCAGGGACTTAGGGGCACAGATTAGAGTCACCCCCCTAGAAGTCACGGGGCTCCTAAGGGCACTGGATATTACGAAGGCACCAGGCCCTAACAGGCTACACCCGAGAGTACTTAAAGAGTTCACAGGGGTTCTCTCACGCCCGCTGGCCTCCATTTTTGAGGCCTCATGGAGAACGGGTGAATTTCCAGGGGACTGGAGGGTGGCATCAGTGGTCCCAATTTTCAATATTGGTAGTAGAAGGGACATGGGGAATTACAGACCAGTTAGCCTTATGTCCATTGTAAGAAAAACAATGGAAAGTCTCATAATAGTAAAAGATCTAGTGATGCTAGATAGGGAAGTGAGGCTGGCAGCCACACAACACGGTTTCCACAAAAAACAGGTCCTGCCAGACAAACCTTGTGGAATTCAACGACAAGGTTTCAAGGTGGCTAGATGGAGGGGATGCAGTGCAGGTGGTTTACCTGGATTTCAGCAAGACCTTTGACAAAGTGCCCCATGATATCCTGGTGGAGAAACTGAGGAGTTTTGGGATAGACCAATGCACTGTCTGGTGGATTAGGGCATGGTTGACTGACCGAAAGCAGTGGGTAACCAATAGTGGGGCATCATCGGGATGGCAGCCAGTGACAAGAGGGGGTCCCCCAGGGCTCTGATCCTGTTTAATCTTTTCATCAATGATATGAAAGAAGGGATGAACAGTCTGCTGATCAAATTCGCAGACGACACTAAAATTGGAGCAGTGGCCACAACTGAGGATCAGGTACTCCAGTTCCAAAAGGATCTGGACAGACTATGGAAGTGGGCAGGAGACAACAGGATGGTTGTGGATGGTTGTGGATAAGTGCAAGGTCTTGCACTTCAGGCATAGGAATAGGTGTCATAAGTTGTCATGGGCCGAGGGCCCGGTCACTCTGGTCGCAATTAACCACACTTGCAAGAGCAATAAAACTAAATCTATTTATTGCTAGTTATCTACAAGATTTACGATTCTATGAATGAGGTCCTTAACGAAAGTCTTTGATGAACAGATGTTCACCTCTGAATGGCGAAGGTCTCTCCCCCTACGTCATGTCTCCCCCCATAGTTCGCTCCTCCCTCTTTTCTCTTTCCCTTTTCATCTTGACCTCATAAGCTTTCAAAATCCTCCTGTTTCTGGCTTCCTTAAAGTCCACAAATCCCATGATGCTTTCAGCTTCCGGTCCTGTCAGCTCTGATTCAGAAGAGGAGGGGGTATCCTGCTCTTTCTCTTTCTTGGTAGAACTCTCAGCTCCCTCCTTCTCGTGGTCTTCTGGTTGACTTAAATGGCTAGGTGTCTGTTCAGTGGGTTGTAGATTAGAGAGGCTCTCAGCAACTGGCTGGGCTGCGTTTATGTTGAGTTGTGGCGAGGCATCTTGAACTCCGGCTGTCAAGATCAGGTCTTCCTCGTGAGTTGCAGTCTCTGTCGTGGCTTCATGCACGACATAAGTACAGGTTAGGGGACAAGTGGCTGGAGATTCAGGCTGCCGGTTGACTGCAGGCTGAGCATGAGTCAGCAATGTGAAGTGGTGGTTAAGAGGGTACATGCCACCCTTGGACAGACTATGGAAGTGGGCAGGAGACAACAGGATGGTGTTCAATGTGGCTAAGGAGAGCAGCACTTGTGAAAGGGACCTTGGGGTACTGGTTGATTGCAGGCTAAACATGAGTCAGCAGTGTGATGCTGTGGTCAAGAGGGCGAACGCCACCCTTGGTTGCATAGCCAGAAGTGTGGCTTCTAGATTGAGAGAGGTATTACTACCACTTTATACGACTCTGGTGCACCCGCCACTGGAGTTTTGTGCTCAGTTTTGGGCCCCTCATTACAGGAGGGATATTGCCAGGTTAGTCAGTGCAGTGTAGGGCCACAAGGTTGGTGGCTGGTTTGCAGGGGATGCCATATGAGGCAAGACTGAGGGAACTGGGTCCCTTCAGCCTGGAGAAGAGGAGACTCAGGGGATCTGTTGATGACATACAAGTATGTGAGGGGATGTCACACAGAGGTGGGTAGAGACCTGTTCTACCCTGCAGAGGAAGGCAGGATGCGCTCCAATGGAACAAAGCTCAGGGAGCCAAGGTTCCATTTGGATGCCAGGAAGCACTTCCTGACAGTTAGGACCCCGAGGGTATGGAATGGGCTTCCACAGGAAGTGGTTAAGGCCCCATCGGTGAGGGTGTTCAAAGATAGGCTAGGCATGCACATGGTGAGCATGTCGTGAGCAGAGCCGGCTGGAGCCAGGGGTCAGACTAGATGGACAGGGAGGCCCCTTCTGACTCGCTCTGTTTCTATGTTCTAATTTGTATGTTTCTGGGGGTGGGGGATGAAAGGTGACCAGCAGCAAAATTCTATGGCTGCTAGTCAGTATCTCAACAGCCATTGGCTTGTTTGCATTGCCAGATTATCAGATGCAGTTGAGAAATTACTTAGACTGTAGCTGGAACCTATGCTTGGTTCCCCTCTTTTCCTTGCAGCCAACTTGCACTGGCTGCTTCTCTAAGGTTGCAAGAGCAAGCTTGGAAAAGGGCTTTGGGAGGCATACTGAGGGGGGAAGGAGAAGATCAGGCCATGAAGCATTATGTTAGCACCTCAGCCTCCTTCACCCCTCCTCTGAAGCATAGCACTTAGGTGGCTGAAAGTGGCCATTCAAGTGCTTTCCAGAGCAAAAGGAACATGAAGGTGATCCTTGCCTTAATGCTCTGCCCACCCTCCACTGGATGCCTGCAACCTTCCATGTCCAGAGGACTGGAGCATGCAAAAAAGAAAACCTCTTGAAGCAGGATCTTTCTCGTAACTGGATTTTTCAGATGAGGCTGCATCATAATTTTATATATAGCATTAAATGCTTGCTGTTAAAAAAATCCCTTTCCTGGGATTGAAATTGTCCTTTGAATTTTTGTAGGAGCCAAGCACTGCAAGGTCTCTATAATCATTGAAGCTGACTTGAAATGGTAGTAACTCAGGAAGCTGCTTTCCTGTGTTAATAAAAGGATATTGAACAATGGAACTGATGTAAACTGGGGACTGACTAACTTCCCATTGCACCAACCACAAGTGGGCATTTTAAAAGGGAATCCATCAATGCCCAAGTTTTCAACCTGAGCCAAAGTATTAAGGATTTGAGAATTTAAAACTGCTGTAGCTACAGAGGGTAATTCAAGGCCCTTTGCCACCCATTCTCAGGATGATACTCCCGATTTTGAAAAGGCACCCTTTCTAGAAAGTACTGTCCTCAGTTCCATTTGGTGCTGAATTTCTGCACACCTTGTAATGCTTTACCAACCCCAAAGCATCAACCAAATTTCAGACAGTATCCAGATCTTCCTTTCTGCAAGATTTCAGTTGCTCTCTGAACAGATGGTGGGTGTGAATGGGAAATGGTTTTACTGAAAAGTCATGTTTGTAAGAAACTTGAACACCAGTGAGTATGCTCAGTGGGTTTTCAGTAATTTAATCTTGTTCAGCCATTGTTTTTTTAAAGGCAACACCCATCATGTTCAAATGTCTACCACTTGCCTTTTGTCTGAAAAGAAAACTTGAATTCTAAGTGAAAGGAAATGTTTGGCGCTTCCCAAATATCTCAAGTGACTCAAGTATCCTGTTTGGACAGTGATCAACCCTAATGAACAGAGACTTCAGCTATGAACGAAACAGACCTTTGACATCTGCCATTGACATTCTGTAGCATAGCTAGATATACCATGCCTCTACCTGCATGCAAGTATTCATGTTGCAAGAATTCTGAAGGGGCGTTATTATGAACTATTTAAATTATGAACTGTTTAAAGTTCATTCAGACCCATTACAGTGGTCATTTCAAGTGTGTGTGCTCTGCAGGAGTTGCTGGTCTGCAAGGAATTGGTTGACAAATCAATTAAAGGCTCCTATGAGCCTGATGTGGATACTACCCATTGCATCATAGAAACAGAGAAACAGAGCAAGTCAGAAGGGGCCTCCTGGGCCATCTAGTCTGACCCCCGGCTCCAGCCGGCTCTGCTCACGACAAGCCCACCATGTGCATGTCCAGCCTATCTTTGAACACCCTCACCGATGGGGCCTCAACGACCTCTCATGGAAGCCCATTCCATGCCCTCGGGGTCCTAACTGTCAGGAAGTGCTTCCTGGCATCCAAATGGAACCTGGGTTCCCTGAGCTTTGCTCTGTTGGAGCGCATCCTGCCTTCCTCTGCAGGGGAGAACAGGTCTCTACCCATCTGCATGTGACACCCCCTCACATACTTGTATGTTGCCAACATATCCCCTCTGAGTCTCCTCTGAGGGGATATGTTGGTGACATACAGGTTGCATGCTGCATGTTGGCGGCATCATTGCATGCTTCCCTTTTCTGGTCTTGCAATCAACTTCAGCTGAAAACAGATGTAGGACCAAAATATACTCTTGGGTTCTTAGTACTCCTGAGGGAGAATTACCTATCCTAAGAAGAGGCTGACCTTTTTGCTTTTGCATTTGCTCCCTGCCTATCACAAGATATGCTCAGGTCAATGGTTTATGCACAGTCCCACTAAGTGGGCACCTTTGAGAGTTGGTCTTTCTTATTTGGAGGTGCAGTAATCTTGTAGGTGCAAGAGACTAAATCTTTTCAGGAAAAAAGTGGGTCATTACTATCAGAAATTTTGAAACACTAAAGTCAGCCATTTGTCAAATAATGGTTCCTATTGCAGTAAAAGTAACTTTCCTACCACCTCACAGTGGATGATTAGATAATCTAGGACTGTAATCTAGTTGTCCCAGATTAAATTCTAAACCTTCTACCTGAATATTTTGCATTTTGGAAAAGTGGTTTCATATCATATCTTGAAATAAAATATTAAATATTGCTCCAAGTTCCTTATTTCCAGAATAATTTCCCATCATGAATTTTCACAAAATAGTGGGCAAACTTTCTAGTTCATAGAATGCTATTTATTTATTTATTTATTTATTTATTTATTTTACATATTTGTATGCCACCCCCTTGCAAAAAGCCTCGGGGCGGCTAACAACAATAAAAAATATAATTAAAAACAATACACTATAAAAACTGGCCCATCTCAAAGTCTAAACTATAAAAATAGAAATATATATATAAATATAACAATAATATATAAATACAACAATATAAAATTACAAAATTCATACCTAGCAATTAAAATATTTCTTAAATAAAAAGGTCTTCGCCTGGCGCCGAAAAACAAATAATGACTGCGCTAGGTGAGCCTCTCTGGGGAGTGCATTCCATAGGTGTGGCACCACCGCAAAGAAAGCCCTCCTCTGGGTACTCACCCTCCTTATTTCTCTCACAGAGGGTTCCCGGAGGAGGGCATCAGCTGCAGATCGTAGGGGGCGAGAGGGCATATATGGTCACAGGCACTCCTTTAGGTAACCAGGACCCAAGCTGTTAAGGGCTTTATAGGTAAGAACCAACACCTTGAATTGGGCCCGGACTTCAATGGGAAGCCAGTGTAGCTGACAGAGAACTGGGGTGATATGATACTTTGGGCAATACAGGGAGGCAGTAGGGAGAGACAGGAACACTTCGTTTGATTGTGGAACCACAATGTCTGTGCTTAGTCAGAGTACGTAGCATAGGAAAAAAAGTCGCATAGGAGGAGATTGTAGGCTTACTTTGATTGGGCTGTACTTGGTGCTATGCAGTTCTCAGGCTGAACTTATGGCTGCTGGGAAAAAGAAGCAAATAATGGCTAATGAGATGGGCCATACTTAAGCTGTTGAACACTGGCTTTACATGCAGAAGCTCCCAAGCTCATTCTTTCCCATTTCCAGACAGGGCTAGAAAATGTTCTGTTGAAATTTTGGAGCGCCACTGCCAGTCAGTGTCAACAGTACCGGGATAGATGGAGCAAGGGTCTGACTCAGAGTAAGCATTTTCCTATGTTCTTGAGTACACATTTGGAAAACATAAAATGTGTATAAATAGGGTAGAACACAACAGTTACTCAGCTCCATCTCCATCAGCCTTAAGCAAAACCTACTGGATCTTTGAGAGGAAGAGGACAGATTTTTTTCTAAAAAGAGATTTTCATATTATCAAAGCTAGACATTCATTTTAGGTGGTGCATAAATGTTTGGAGTCACATGGTGTTTTTGTAACCTCCCTTTATTTGCAGATATTGCAGGTTGGGAAGCAAGCATGGAGAGAGGCAGTGCTGACCCTAAAAGATATAACAATATCAGCCCAACATAATGAAGCAGCACTCTTCTGGCAATATAATAGGGTAGAGCACAACTAAAAGTTCACGCACAAATGTGCTAAGAATATATCAGACATTTTGTTGTGGGAATGTAATTGTGCCCTAGTATGTCAAGTGCAAATATAACCTTATGGGGTCATTTCCTGTTTAATCACTTTTGGTTGGTGGCTGCACTAAACAAATGGGGTTGGATCCCCATTTAGTCATGACTGACTTAAGTCCCATTGATTTCAGTGGATCTAAGTATGACTAAGTCTGAATTCAGCCCATGGAATTTGCAGCTCACAGCTACAAGCAGGATGAGTGTTGAAAGTCTTCCACTTCTATATATGGCAGGAAAATTATTATGTTGGCAGTTATACTAAGAAATTGCATTCTGCAGCTGGTTGGCAAGAAGCAGCCAAGTATATCTAAAGTGTAAGAATAAACTCTGCTTGGGAGGAGTGATGGTCTTGTAAGGGCAAGCACCTTTGGTTTGTGCACTCATGGGCTCTGATTCTGCCCCAGACTACTATCCTGTCTAAGATTGTGGCACAGCTGCAAATGCAGACATACTTCAGATTAAACCTCAGTGGAATCATTGGAGCCTTCATGGGATTATGCTGCTTGGACCCTTTAAATATGAACTGTAAACTTGCTTCTCAACTATGATTTACCCAGAAGAGGCAATGCAACTATACTACTAAGTCCTAATCTAGAAAAGGACAATATTTAGGGCTTATGAGCACTTTTGAAAATGTGAGGAACTATCCTTGGATGCAATCATAAAATGACTGCCATGGGTGAGCTTGGCTACTCACAAGTAACATTACCAGAGGCATTCCTGAGAAATTAAGATTGTATCAACAAGAGGTTCCCACTTTTCTTTGAAGCAAATTCCAGGTGGATGCCAGTGTGAAAATAAAGTGATATTTTAAAAGTAAAAATTGAAAGGAGTGTTTTGGTGGGCACCAAGAAAATTGTCTAAATGCACATTGATGTCCATGGACACATCATCTACCCCTTTCTAATTCTTTTCTGTAGAATGAGGAACATTATTGTGTGTGAACTGTTAACAGATGAAGTATGAATCTGTGCATAATCATTAGTTCCAAATTGGACTTGGAATAATGGATCAGCCCAAGTTAGGCTACTATTTCTCATGTTCACCCATATGTTTAGACATTTCTGTGGCTAATACAAAGGGATGGCACCATACCTGGACAAGCAGCCTCAAAGATAGGCTCAGCCTAAAGTTAATCAGCATATTCGGAAGCACAGCATATTGTTTAGCAATATGGCTCCTGTGTTACTTCATACCAGAGGTGGGAGTGAAATTGCAGGTGTGCAATCCCTTTCCAGGCACACAGCAAAGCTGCACATCAGGAAGACTTCTAAAACAGGAGTAAGGGTTCCTTCCAGAGCCTTAGATCCCACATGGGCCTGAGTCCTGAAATCTTTCCCTCAGCAATTATAAATAGCCCCCACTACCCTTGCAAACATGCTGAGCATGTTAACCAAAAATGTCTCTGAAGCTTCTGAAGCTTATGGTTCACGGTTGTATGAAACTTCATCACTGCACCTTATGCCAGTAATATATACCTGCCCATGCTCCCACATTTCCACCACTGTCTGCTGTCTGTAGGGATAGATAGAGTCTATTGAACATTCAGGTTCATTCCTGTGTAATAGTAACAGCAACATCTGGAAGTAACCTTGGAATGAACTGGGAAACTCTCTCTCTAACAGGAGATCTGAGCAAGCCCTGCACCACATGTTCCAAGGCAGCAATGGGCCCCTGACTCACATGAAGCCCTGCTTGTCTCATTTGCTGGATGAAGCCTACAGAGTGACAGCTTCCTTTGCTTCCCCCATCCCTGCTCAACCTGCTCTGCCTTGGGAAACTCTGGACAAACCTTCTTGGAGACTGGTCTGTGCTGGGGTATTTCCTTCCATGCAGGGAGTTCTATTCCACAAGGAAAGCTTCTCCACTGTCTTAGCACCAAGCATTGGAGTAGAGTATACTGTAAGTGATTTTTAACTAAAAGCTAATGTGAAAATAGAACTGAAACCAATGTAAACATATTAAGTATAAAGACTATTTTCAGATGTTGTGAAGGGAGAAATGATTGTTCCTTGTCCTTGAAGTCCTAGAAGACACATTTCTCTCTCTGAGTCATGATATATTTTAATATTTTCTATCAGATTTTTTTACAAGTTGTAAAAACACTGCCTTTTATTACATGCATGGAAGAAAATAATTTTTCAACAATTTAACTTGGGCAACTCATTAAAACCAATAAAAACAAGAATATTTTATTTATGTCTTACCAGCATAAGACATAACATATATCTAAAGTGCAATATTTTACATTATATATAGAAAGTCAGCAGCACCAAGATAAAAGTTCATGGAAATAAATACATCATTCAACAAAATAAATTATAGTAAATGTGACAAGAATTGTCTTAGTACAAAAAAATTGCCCAGTATTCACAATGTTCAAATGTGCAATTTTGGAGAGCATCTGCGGCCAAGGCTTCATCCTGACATATTGACAGTATGTACAGATAATAAATACTTCTTTCCATATGTTCACAATTACAGAATACTGCAATGTGTTTCCCAAAGATCTATGCTAAAGATGTCAACGCCTCCTGCAAAGAAAGGCAAGAGAAAATGGGAAATTAATGTTTTCCATATAATATAACTGGACACAGCAAAAATAGTCTTAGAGATAGGGTGTGCCTGTTGGAAGAGATGATGAGCATTCAATATTGCAGCATTTTTGTTGCTCAGTCTCTACTATACATGGCTTTCAGTACAATGAAGTTAGCAATGCAGACTACTGAAGTTCAGTCGCTAATAGCTGATCCTTTGCATCTGGGTCATGTCTACCCCCTGCCCCTCTCAGCAACCAGCACTGTCATTAGCAATACATCACATTTTAATCACCATGTGATATAGTTTCATTGAATCCAATCTAAAACTAGGTGTTGACTGAAGAACCTCATTCAAGGCCATAATGCTGTTTTGGAAAAGGAACAAACTAACTTAAAAATATACTATTAAGTCAACCAGCTGGCAAGTACAGCAGCAAAGATGAAAAATTCCATCTTCAAATCTATGTTGGGTAGCCAAGTTCCATGCATGCCTGTTGAACTTTGTTTCCTATGTTTGCATATGCATACGATAGCTTGTTCCAGGTCTGTTCCATCTTTGTCACAGAATTCTACATTTTCTGCTGAGGGTGGCCACTGCAAGCAGGTTTATTCAGCTCTGAACTGTATTCCCTAGTCTGCCTTGATTCTTATGAGCTATCTTGAGAACACTGTAAGGGTTGCTATGCATCAGCTGTTTCACAGGACAGTCCTCAGCCTGAAAGGCTTTCCTAGGCAAAGGACCATGAGACCTGTCGCCCATGAACTGATCACAGTGGAACAGCAGCCTGAATAAGCAGGCACACGGGTCCCTGGTCATAGTGTTCTGCACTGTGGTAAAACATGCTGTCTTTCTATTTAAATTACAAGAAAAAATTAAATTTGCAGCTAAGCATGTAAATTATCATATGCAAATTTTTATCAAACCATCCACTTTTGTCCTCTTTTGGTGATGCATGTCCTCATTTCTGGCAATTAGTAAGTTGCCACATTAGGAGATGTGCTCTCCCTGCCCCAAATGGTGCAGATTTTCCTAGCACCATTTGATCTGTGATAGGTGTGCATCTCAAGAAATGAAGAAGGAGCTGTGAGAAAGAGCTAGAGCAAACAAAGGTGCAGGTTTTTTTACAGGATTATAGGCAGATCATAGACAGCCAGTGAGGTGCAGTGGTTAAGAGCTTGGGACTGGGACTCAGGCTAGCCATGGAGCCAACTGGGTGACTTTGGGCAGCCACAGACTTTCAGCACAGCCTACCTCACAGGATTGTTGTTGTGGCGATAAGACTGAAAGCTGCACTGGGAGTAGAATGATATTTCTTTCTTTTCTTGAAGAAAGAAAAGAGGTGGGAATCAAACAATAAATGACAACTGAGCCAAGTGTTACTGTATCACAATGTGCATGTAACTGCTTGGTTATCTGATCCAGCATAGATGAACAAACGACCTGTGGGTTGAGCTGTCTGTGACAGCCTGCCAAGTGGTAAGGAGGATTTCCACACAGCAGCCCTCCAATGATTGTTGGAATCCACTGTTGATTCAAAGGCACAGAAATCCATGGAAAGTAGTCGTGATTGCAACAGGTTGCAAGCTTTCGGATTACTTTCACGCTCCATAGCCTTGGCTTGTTTTTGAATAATGAGGTGGTTCTTACTGAATTGACTGGAGCCAGGACTTCATTTGGTACATGCCAATATGAATTCTAAATTAAACCTGCAGTGTACTCTCTGGACCAAATAAAATTTTATTTTATACTTGGCAAATGTATGATACTGACTAATATACTTGGCCTGTGTAACAAGGCCATATTTCAGATTGACGTCTGAAATTCCAGATAACTGTTGCATTAATAAAATTCTCTTTCTGCTGAAAATGGTCTTGAACCTTAGCAGGAACTTTCACAGATATCCTATCCAATGTGGAAGGAACTGTGTATGAAATAATATTGGATACTTTTCATTTATACTCATAATTAAACTAAAATATATGGCAGCCACATTGGTGTGATTATATTTGCTTCTTACCTCTTGATCACGCCCATTGTGCAAGCACTTGTGTGCCAGTACTACACATTTCTGAAGGTGGTTGGCACTAAAAGTCTGTACTCTATTCCTCAAGCCTTTAAGATGAGCAAGCAATGCTCTAACATGTTTGTTGGACTAATGTACGGGAATTAGTGGGTGATTTGTATACATTTTTGAATAACCTGTGTAGTCTCTGCACACATACATATGTTCTGTTTGTGCTGTAGAACAGTAGGAATTTCTGCTTTTTGCTTCCTTGTAGTTCTATAGAGTTAAAAGGCATAATTAGATTAGCTGTGTGATTATGCATATTAAGGCACAAAGAATAGCAGTGTGCAGCAGTGTGATGCACAAGAAATGTTTGGC
The DNA here is from genome assembly GCA_023646645.1 of Varanus salvator macromaculatus. NCBI lineage: Eukaryota > Metazoa > Chordata > Lepidosauria > Squamata > Varanidae > Varanus > Varanus salvator. Next base: position 12,733,828 of record JAIXND010000754.1, on the reverse strand, counting down.
AATATCTTTTCTTTTTAATGAAAGAAAGGCATGCCTTTTAAGGAGCATTATTAAGTTAGGCAGCAATGATTTAATCTCACCTAAATGGGAATGTCTTTAACTAGACATCATAGTGGTATGCATGCATTTTATATGGTTCAGGCTTGTAGTGAACAGTAATTTCAACAGTAACAATGAACAGTATTTTTGTTGAATATTATATGGTGTATAACATTAGTCAGGGCATCTGATATGTAAACTGTTCATCCATTTGGCCTTCAGATTCAAAGATGATCTACCACTTTGCAGTGGCTTCCATTTCACCATGGCTAGCACTGGCACCAATAAAGACTGAGTGCACTAATATAGTTACAAGGTTCTCAGAGCTTCAGATCTAATGCAACCCATGAACCAACCTCATAGCCGCCGCCACCACTGCCATCACCCCCACTTCTACCACTGGGGGTAGAAGTGGGTTGGATTAGAGATTCTAGAAGCACTACCTTCTTGCTGGAGAGACAGCTGCAGAGTCCCAGACCTGGACTTTTCCAATGCAGACCATTAAAGTGTGGAAAAGCCAACAGAACTCGTACAATTGCAATACTACCCTCTCAGAAATATATAGAAGTAGACAGGCATTTTACAAACTTGCTTTCCTGTTGATTCCTACCAGCTGCACATAGATTCATTCTTGATCCTGATTTGAATCCAGAATCAAAAGTGGTAATTGGAGTAATGTGGATCCTTATAGTGTAAGTCAGGATCAAGCAAACTTGCAGCAGCAAAAACAAGGGTGAATTGTTTGGAAAGGACTGCAAAGCAATCTTCTCCTCTCTGTATTTGTAACTGCCTGAACCGAATGGAAAATGAATATCTGTTTCCAAACATTACTATGATGTATGGCACAATATGCTCCAAATACATCTGAGCCATCAAATTTGTTCTGTCTCCCTAGTTTCCAAGGTTTATTTTTTATTCATAATTTTGTTCATAGTTAATTTTGTGCATGGTTCAAGGTAGACCAGCATCACATCTGATGTGAAGTTATGCACAGGGCTAGTATGAAAAAACAAAGAGGAGAGGAAAGGAAAGGAAACCTCAAATAGTATATGGAAAATAGCTAGTTAAGGCTTAACACATTTCTAGGGGCAAATGAAGCAGAAACAGTCTAGGGAGGAACATTATTAGGAAGCAAACCCCATTGGATCAAATGGGAATTTTGAGTAAATATGCTTAGTTTTCTATTGTTAGAATGGCTATTTCAAGAATCTGCTATGAAATTACTGTATTCTCCTTCTGAGCCAAAATGAATAAAACGATAAGAAAGTTCACAGATATTTCAGGAAACTATCATATGGAGACTGTGCAAAACTACAGTACTTAAACTGTTAACTCTTTTTTTAAAAAAGCTCTTCCTTGTCATACATGAGAGAAACACGTTTCTCTATCCTCAGGGTAATGCTCAACATTTTTCAACAGCAATGTAATCATTTGACAAGCTGGCAGCAAAATTGGAACTGAACTAACAAGTCCTAATGGCAGGGAAAATATTATGGCAGAAGGCTGGCCAGTGTTACCAGATATTACTAAGAGAAACTTTCCATGTTCTCCCCTAAAGTTAAAAACATTATAAATTGTTTCAAAGGGTGTAAATTGCTGAAGACAAAGGAGAAGGCACAGCCTATTTTTTCTCCATTTGCAAACTTTAAACAAGGCTACCATCTAATAATCTCCAACTCCGCATGTCTCCATGTTAGAAAAAGCAAAAGCTTGTTGTATTTTTAATAAGTGCAGAAAACTGTATTGTACTTGAAACATTTTCTCATACTCTCTGTTGTACAAACTATATACCTTGGTAAATTATGTTAAAGCAGAGGAAGTTACTGCTGTGTAGAAGAGGAATTATTTTCCTTTCTCTATATGCAATGTACAGAAAATGGAGAAACCTTTCTGTGAAGAAAGAGCAAATTTGGGGTGTCCTTCAGTTCTTGTGTAAAGCCCTATTTATCTGTCCAAGAACCAGCCCATTCTTGCTCAATGAGGCTGCATTGAAGAATTCCCAGTGGATTCAGCCCCATGTTAATTACTATGTGGGTTTTCTACTTAAGCAGCACATTAACTTGGGCTGGTGCAGCAAATGGATTATTTTTTTCAGTAAGACTGAAAAATTACCTTGGATTAACACATGTAGTACTAAAGATGTCCAAGAGGGGGGGTCCATGCCATTCCATTGCCAGACCCTCTTGAACTGGGCCAAGCTGAACGAACCCTCCTTTTTTTCTTCTCTTGCTCCTTACGTTTCCCAGGTTTCCCTTTCTTTTTCTTTCCAGGTGTCTTAATGGGCTGTTCCTTGAATGTCTGAGCTTTGTTGGTCTCCTGAGTCAGGTATTTGCCTTCGTCATCACTGCCAAATCGGACAGCATAGTTCTTTGCGATGGTGGCAGGTTTAGGGTTAGGGGATACCTCTGACATAGCCCGGATCTCAGCTGTGTTCACCCCTTCAATTAGGTTTTGCAGGAAATTTCTTCTTCGTATATCTTGCAAAGACTTTCCTTTGTCATGCAACAGCTGATATTCAGAAACTGTCCTTTTGCTGCTTAAAAAACATAACATCAATGATCAAATATTGCTGAGCCAGTGTGGTAAACCCTATCCCTGGTAGGTGTACTAAGCACAGTCCAGCATGCCAATCTTCTACTTTGGGGGTGGGTGGGAAAAGCAATTTACCCTTCAATACTACAGAAACTGATAAGCCAAACTTGAAATAATTAACTCATTATCTTACATTTGACCCAATGAACTGGCTTAGCTATCAAAGAAAACCATCAAAGATTGCTAAAGACATTTGGGGAAATGATACATGTTTTGCAATTATTCACCTTTTTATGGGAGTAAATCTTTCTAGCGCAGAGAAGCATTATTGTTTTTTCTGATATTAGCTTTGTAGCACCAGAACCAGTGGAACTTGTCCCCTCCTTGCTGCACTCTTGTAGAATTAGAAGCCCATGAGGTGACTCCTTCTCAATTGCCAGGAGAGGAAATGCTGGCATGTGGAGAAACTGTGCCTTGAGATCTGCATGTATGGCCTGAAGCCTCTGATAACAGCAGGGCAGCTGAGGGAGGGGGCACAGCTCAACAGTTCCCCCACCACAACAGTAACATCAGAATGGGCCCTTAGGCACCTCAGTCCATTCAATGACAATGTAGCCATGTAGCCCTGCCTGTAGTTCAGAGGTAAGCACTTTCTTTTAGGTCTTAAGAGATTGAGGGCAGAATTGTATGGTGGTTTGACTGACTCTAGAAGGTCATAGGATTGTTTGGAAACTCGCTCTGAGGCAGAGCTGGGACTCCTATCCACTCTTCCAGCTCCAAGGTCATAAGAGTAACCATAGAGGTGGTGTTTTATGGACAGGGATGGGAGAAGACTGGTGGCCAGCATACTGGGATGAAGTGATAGCACTTCAGCTTCATCTCTGTGTGCTCTGGGGTAAACAGTTAGACAGATGAAATCAGTCTAACTGAAATCAGCTGTCTGAATTTTTTTTCAGGGCAGAAGCGTGGAAGTGACCTTTACTTCCTTGTTCCTTCTACCCTCCATGGGATGCCCATAATCTTCCAAATGTGTAGCCTCGTTGGACTGCACTTTTATAAAACATCATGGTGTTCAATACATTTCATCTCTTGGTTCATTGTGGCCTTTGATGGTGAGGTGTTTGTTTTCTCTTTGAAGATCTTGGATTGACTTACAGTTTAAGAATGTATGAGCACTGCAAAATGCTGGCAGGGGAAGCCTCTTCCTCTTTAAAGGCTTCTTGCTATTATGTGGAATAATTGGCAAGTACTTTCTGGAGAATAGAGATGGCACAAAAAGAGTGACAGCAAAAAAAAAAAAAAAATGGTGCAAGGGAGACTGAGGGGAAGAAAATGTATCAATCCAATTTGTTACAGGATTTTGGAATAGTAGAAGAAGGGTGTCTGAATTCTATGTTCACTGAGGACATTCTAATTTCCAGATAGTGGGCTGAACAAGCTGACCTAGAAGTTGGGCCAGGCATCATAAAAAGGTTATGGAGCATCAGGAACTGTTGTCTTGAACTATAACTGGGACACTGTATAAACATCCAGAGAAAATGATCAGATGGATTAACTCTCTCACACAGCTTGAAAATAAAGCTTTCCTGTGCCTTATACATGAAACCATAAGCAATCTATTGCCACAGCTTTGTTAAAACCTGGCAGGGTGCTTGAAACATGGTAAGGTTACCAAGGGCCAAACAAAATTGCTGTAGAGCATGAATACTCTGAAGGCAAAAATTGGCCTGCTGTTCACAGTTGCAGGATTTATACTCTCATCAGACATGGCAGCTTCAGTGTTAGGCTGTTTTCTTGATGCCAAACTTTCACATCTTGTATGAACCCATTGGTGCTACAGCACACATCCTCTGATGTGCCCTCCCTTACCTTTTTCTATTTGCACTTTAAACCTTTCCTAGCTTTTCGAGGCAGTGGTTGCCCGTGTCACATCAGTGACAAGTCTCATTCTTCAGAGCTTTCTCAGTGTTGTGATATTAAGCAATGGTTTAGCCAGGTATTTTGCAAGCAGTTCATACTGGAATAACAAGGGAGGAAGGGAAACATGGTCCACAGAAACCATATTGTGGTCCAACAAATTATCAAAACACAGCCTGAGAAATAATTAACCATGGGAAACAGTGTATTTTCCCCTTAGGGTAAGGAGGATGCACTGTGAAGTGCAGGGAAAAGTAGGAGGTGGGATCTTAGGTCGGTTCAGAGGCATGCCACAAGTAGCCTGTGTTTCTAGTCTGCTTGCAGCAGAATGTGCTGAGGCATTCATATAGCTTCCTTCATTGCATGAATGTATTCCTGGTCAAGGAAGGGGATGTTTCTGGTCTGTTTGCTTGCAGAGAAAGAGCCTTTGCATAATAAACTGGCACAATGACTTATTATATTGGGAAGTATTAAAATATGGGAAGGGTAAGAACCTGGTATCAAGTCATTCTTGTCATATTAATCAACAGTTTGAATTAGAACTACACAGAGATTGCCTGTTGTGTGTGTAACTCAAAGACTGGGTATTCTTAAATATTAAAATGCATTGCAGGGCATAGCTACCTCAGGCCTCATGGCTCAAGCCTCATATAATTGCTCTTTGCTTATTTACTTGACATTTCGTGACTGGCATGTGTGAAGTGATTATTGAAAAGTATTGTGTTTGAGATTGCATTAAGGGTCATAAAAGCTCTGTTTGTGGTGTGTGGTATGCAGCATTCCTTTGAACAGGTGTAGTTATAAGTGTCAAAAGACCCAGTTACACACTAGAAAGTCCCCAGTCTCACCTAAGCCCTGAACATTGTTGGCCTTAGACAAACTTTTCTCCCTTTTTCAGCCTCTGCAATAGCCATAGCCACAGCCACGGCCATAGCAATGTACCTCTATCTTTCAGAGTTCTAATGTTTACTTGAGATAATATAGGTAAATATTGTTAGGACCTGAAGATGCCACATAAATAAAATCTTGTTACAGTACATGCCTTGTAATCATGTCATCCAGTTGCATGCATAGGTAAAGCATTAGTTTAGACACTGGCGTCAATTGCTAATCCAGTGCAATGCCATCAGTCTGAAGGAAGTCAGGTTTCTGAGGCCTTGAAACAACCTGGGGAAATGATATTTGTAAACACTGGTGGTATAGAGTTAGATAAGCAGCTTTGTTGTAAAAAGCATGCCTTGATATCCTTCCAGTAAGAATAATGCCCATCAAACCTGGCTTTGTGCATACATGTCCTGTAGCGTCTGATGATCCCACTGATATGATACATCAATTACGTAGCCATTACTGGTACTGTTAATATCTTGTTGAAGCTAGCAGCAAAACATCACATGCACATGCGCATGCACACATGCACCTGATTGCTCAAGCAGTCTGTACTCCAATAAAGATGTATGTGCACTTTAGCTCAAAAAATCACAATAGGAGTAATTTTGCTCTGGGAAACCCTTGATTCAGCACCATGTGTAATGTGTGTTCTAGAATATCAACTTTAGAAATATATGCATGTCTTTTAAAAGAAAAGCAAAAACATTCATGCACCCCATGAATGGATGGACATGCAAAGTGGTTGAAGAAAATAAAAATATGCATTTTAAATATTATTGTTTAGCCAAGTAGACAATGTAGATCTACTTAAAATTAAAGAGCTTCTCTTAAGACACAATCCCTATTATATTCTCAGAACAGGCCAGCTGATGAATCTAGAACTTTGCTGTTCATGGTGACTCATATTACAGTTCTATTAGCTTTTTTTTGCAGGATGTTGTCATCAGAAATCTTTCTTAACATTCTAAATTTTAGTTTTACTTAATTTACTGAATGCTAGAATGACAGGTCTAGCTGCCACTTTCAAATCATTCTGTAAATTCTCCCCACTTATTCTCTCCTAGATTCAGTTCTGCCTCCCTCCCTCCTCTTTTACCTCCCTCACACAAACAAAATACTTCCTTCCCTTAGACCCTATTTTCCCCAGTTTTCTGTGATCCTTACTTCCCCTTTAGAATTAGAAGTTGCATTCCGTCAATATTCTATTGTCAGAGATTGGCCAATTTCAGTGGCCAATTTTTGATAGTGACCTCATAACAATTCAGCCAATGGCTGGTAGGCACTTCTCAGGCCAAAAGAAGCCTAAGACTCTCGACATGCTCCATGTAACACACACTTTTACTGATATTCAGTATTGTATTTTCAAAACAATTTGTTGGATGTGCTAGCATGGAGTAACTTTTGTTGCAAAATTGTACAAACAGATACTTGCAAATCTGAGTCTGTTTTATGAGGTTATATAACATTATTTACTGTTACTCTGCAGGTATGAAGGTATTATTTTTCATATATTTTCCAGTATACATTATCAATCCAAAATCATTTGAAGTGAAAAAATTGCTACCTGGAAAATGCTTCAGTGTAACCTTTGCAGCGATTTGTCTGTTAGGAGGCTGAATATATGTCAGACACAGAGGTAACCTGCTGTGAGTCAAACTGTGGCAGCTGCCTTGAGATTTTGAGGTGATATTTAAGGATGGCAGGGTGGGTATTAGGCAGGTCTGACTCTGGTGGCAGACACTGTTGGGAAGCACTCCTGTGCCAGTGTCACTGAGTCCTTGCTCTAGCACAGTTCCTATTCATTGCCACATGGAGAATTTCTCAAAGAATTGTGCTCCATGTGGGGAGAGGGTGCCATTTGGATTTCTGAGCATATCATTCCAGCCTTCAGGTGGGAAAAGACAAGGCTCTTAAACAAGGTTTCAATATCAGTTGTGTAGAAGTTCAAAATTATAGGTTTAATATTAAATTATTTTTATAAACAGTATATATTTTGATATAATGTGCTGCAGTTACCTTTTATACTTAACAATAGCTACAGTATCATCCCATATCAAACAGTCATATACCAACACTCGTACATAAGTTTTGTTAGTAAGCATGTCAGTTTTGAAGTTAAATGCGTGGTTTCTGCATGCACAGTTTTCCTGTCTACATCTTCTCTTGGACGTGATGTGACTGAGGAAATTGTTGAATAATACTCATTCAGTTCTATTGAATTAGTGAACTGGTCACAACTATAGACACTTGTGTGAATTGTCTGTCTTAAAGGGAAGGGGCACAGGCCCATCTGCAATCTCTAAATACCCTCATACACTCCATGTTAGTCTGTTAAAACAAGTTCTTAAAAATATTAGAACTGAAACATTGACAATGTAGCTTAAAAAATCCCTCTCCAGCATTCTTTCTCCCATCCCATGAAAATGTATGGACTGAGAGAGGATTAAATTTGATTAGGTGTGCCTAATAACTGAAGTGGATTAAAAAGAGTGCCAAGAAGATTAAAGGTTTAGGAACTGTTAGGATAACCCACTAGAGGTCCCTTCCAGCCTGCAAGATAACTTAAATGAAAATATGTCTGCCCCCAAACCAGATGCAGTTAATGCAATGCTAACATGTGGTAAGCAATTTTGAGAGAAAGGTTGAGTTTATGGTTTCTCTCTGCCCAAATGTACCCACACATATTATTTAATGTTGTATGCTGTGTTCATAGAGCTATCCTTCTATTCCATGTATATGATTCTGCTATGAATTCAGTATAATAAATGTGGTAGTTGGGTTAAACTGCTAATCCTCAAAAGAAAAGATGGTTAACCAGTCATCATTAGTAAAGTGTCCACTGTTTATGTCTTGTTCACCATTACTTCAGTCATTCTGGCCTTGTCTTCTGCTGACTTGCAAAACAACCCACTCTCAGTAACTGCAGCTTGCCTCCTTACTCCACCCTTCAGGGATACACCGTATTTTTTGCTCTATAAGACTCACTTTTTTCCCCCTCAAAAGTAAGGGGAAATGTCTGTGCGTCTTATAGAGCGAATATGTGTGTGCAGTAAGTCTGTCAGATGTGCAGCCCATGGGGAAGCGATGGGGAATGTGCCTGTGATTATATGCCCATTTGGTTCAGAATATTTTTTTTCTTGTTTTCCTCCTCTAAAAACTATGGTCTTATGGTCAGGTGTGTCTTATAGAGCAAAAAATACGGTATATGCTATTTCCAAAATATTTACAGATCAGTGAGGCACAGTTGGAGTTTGTCATGGAGTTAGTGCTATAGGGATACACCCTAAGGTTATCCCTAAGATAGACATTGTATGCCTGAGCTTCTTCATTCTGCAGCTTTTTGAATCCAGAAATCCCATTTATCAAACTGAATTACCAATTCAGCATAGTTTGCATTAAGCTAACCTACGCTTACATTAAATGTATTATGTAATAAAGCACAGGTTTAGTTATTGTTTATTGGCTTTATTCAGGAAAAACACTTCATACATAAACAGTGCATTAGTTTGGATATTGCCATTATCATCAAGGTGAGTGAGTATGAATTTTGATAGTCCTATTTACATTAGACTAATAATCTGAGTGGTTAAGTAGGGCTAATGGCTTTTAAACAAGATAGCAGTTTCTGAAAAAATGTTCCAATTCAGATTGCCATGGCTAGGGGCAAGAATTAACAGAAATCCAAACATGAATTTTCTGCATAACTTCAGTGAGAAGTACAATTTCTAGGTAAAAGGCTGATCAAGGTTTGCAGGCAAATAGTATTAAGGGGGAGAAAATGTCAAGTGGTCTTATTCTCAGTGCAGTGGCTCTTCCTCAGTTGCCTAAGGTGGTGTAAAGAATTTCCTTTGGGGCAAAGTTCATGCATCTAATTTGAATGGGTCTTTGGTTATCTATTGCAGAACCAATGGATTGCATCATGTGAGTTGCTTTTTGAGTCTCTCTATGCCTAAAGACTAATTTCAGTATTATTAATTTCATTGTTATTACTTATTACATTTCTTTACTGCTTAGTAGCCAAAGCTGTTTAGGACGTCTGTGTTTAGAAGAGATATGTGCTCTTACCTTATCACTAGTTCGGCTTTTGGGCATTTCCTCCCCATGCTGAACACTTAGCCCAGAATAAAGAGATTTCAGGATCAGGACCTTAAGCAACTAAAAGGTCCACAGACCATCAGTATGTAACCACAGTGTGGGATTATTGACTTGGGTGGTTTCTCTGAGTTTTGCCTACATATAATTCATATTACTAACTGAGTGAGCAGGGAATATATGCATACTTTGGGTCCTTTCTCAGACTCCCTTATCTCAAAAATCTTTTGTCCCAGCAAACAAATATTTAACTCAGACTGGAGAGCTAATACTAACTGGCACAAGCCCCATGTGGGTGAATGCAATGTCTCTGATTTAAGTGTTGTGTGTATTCTCCCACAGGGCTATCCATGTTGCTGGTACCTATGCCAACATGCCTATAGACCTCTTTCAGCATCAGAAGGCTATAATGAGCCTCTTATTGTAGCAACCTTACATATGCAATAGGAAGCGTGCATCTGTGCACACGTGTGTGTGTGTGTGTGTGTGTGCATGTAATCATACTCACTAGAGGTGGGACCCCCCCCCGCCCCCGTTCATGTCCTTTAAGGACAGCGATTGTTCCTCTTATACAGTGCCAGTAATTACTGAGGGAGATTTTAACCTCTTCTCTGTTCTTCTAAATATTCTGGTATCACTCCACATTTTCTCCATCATTAAGATTCTTTTAAATGCTCTTATGGACATAAAGAGCCATTTTGACTTTTAACAAATGGAAATCTTGAATGAAGAGGCAAAAAGATTCCATGTTCTTTTTTTTTAAAAGGGAGCATTCCTCATATATTGCCTTACGTGAAGTTAATCTAAATATATCATCATCATCATCATCATCATCATCATCAATGGTAAGGTTTGTAATCTGAACAATGACTTCATGAACTGACTTAGGGTAGGACTTACTTCTAAATAGACATTCTTAGGATTGCACTGAATTAATATGATTCAAGCAACTTTCTCCTGTGAAAGGCTGAAATACCAATGTGAAGATGAGCCGTAGTTTCTAGGACATCCTATGTACATGTGTCCAAATGCCCCCCTCCCTTCGCGCTTTGATTCTAATGGCAGAGAAAGAAGAAACTTACAGTCTGCGACTGCTCCCTTCCAGCGATCTCCCAGAAGAGGGTACACAGTAACTCAACAGAAAGACCACGAAACTCCACTGCTGGAAACGCTTCGGGAACATTGTCGCGATGCTGTGAGGCTTTGGAACCTGCGAAGAAGCAGCTCCGATGAGTGTCCGCGCGCGCGAACGAGAAACGCAGAAAACGCGGAGGTCGGAAGGAGGCTGGGGGTCCCGCGCGCCACTCGCCCAGCCACCGCCCGTGCTTGAGGTCAGCCGAGCGCCTGGGTGCGCGGAGCCCGGGCACGCAGCCTAAAGCTGATCTGCGATTCCGGGAGTTCCTGATCCCCGGAAACGGACCCGCCCTGTAAAGCAGCCACCCCCCCCCCCAAACGTTTCTTTCCACCCCGGTTCCGGGGAATCGCGCTAAGCAGGCATCATCACCGTCAGTCCGAAGAGAATCTCGGAATCAAGGTACAGGTCAGGGGTTTCCGGCAAGTTGCCTCCTCTCCCTCTCCCAGCCCTGGTGCGCACACACACGAAACGATGTCAAGGGCGGAGGAGGAGGCGGCACGGCAGGCAGCAAGAAGACCCGCCGCCTCTGGGAAACCTGCTGGAGGTGGAGGAGGAGGAAGAGGAGGCGGCAGTGTTGCTTCGAGATGGCGCCCTAGGAGCATGTGCCCAAAGTAGGCTCTAGGCACAGCGCCTAACCCATAGCCGAAGACCGCAGGCCTCCCACGCCCACCAGAGCTGCCGTCGGGAACTTCTGGGCCACCGAAGCTCGTCGAACGGAAATTCGGTCTGGGAGCAGATGAACGCCTTTTTAGACAAGCTCCCTGAAATTGGAAGACTAGCACACACCGGAGAAGGCTGCCTTGGAACTTGTACCGCTGATACGCTCGTCTTCTATTTGCAGGAAGGGCGTGCTTGTTTAACGTGGCGGAACCCTAAATGATGGTATGACCCATCCGCCTCCTGAAGCGGGGCAGCCCATGCTCCTCTGGCGAGTGCACCTACCTGCTTTTCCCGCGCCGCTGGAGCTGGCCCTCGCAATCCCACGGACCGCCCCGAGCCCCTGGCGGCAGGCCAAGCTCCCTCCGCCAGTTCCTTCCACGGCTCCCCCCCACCCCCAGAAGTGGGCATCCTCTCTGTCAAGACGAGGATGCCAAAGAGCCGTCTGGAGACGGATGGGGTCATGGTACCCACTTCCTTCAGACTCTCGGGTGGTCGTCTACTAGCAGCTGATTGCAAACTTCAGGTAAGGAAGGGCCAGGGCGCCGAGACCCCGCTTGTGGGAACACTCCCGCGCGCTGCTGAGCAAAGCGCTAGCGGCACCCCCCGCCTGCCTCGCGGATGCTCACTTAAGCGAAAGGCGATCCGGCCCTCTTGCCGAAGTGTCGCACAGATCTGTGCGAAGTTACGCAGCATGGGGGGAGAAGCAAAGTCTCCTTTCTTTAATGCTCCTATGTGAGAAAATACTCAGGGTTTGGCTAATATTTCGTGTTTGCCAGCTGTGAACAGCTGGAATCCAGCCAAGCCCCGCCGTCCCTCCCTTTTCTGTTAACCCTTTGATTCCGGCAGGCTTGGCCGCGGTCCCGGTTCTCAGCCTGCGAGCTCTCGCTCCAGTGACAGTGCGGCGGGGCGCAACGTGCGACCAGTAAGAGGTTCCCAGACTCGAGGTAGGCATTAGAAACCCTGGCGCCAAAGGTAACAGAAACCCTTTCCGTCTGTCAGCCCCACTGTGCAAAGCGTTTGCTCAGGCACTGATATTAATCGGAGAGAAAATGTTCAGGCGTTGAGTTTTTTAACTAAATTCTGACGCCTGAGATTGAATACTGAGATAATGAGAGGATGTTGAATTCAGCTTGCTCTGCTTTTTCCTTGCCGCTTTACACCAAATGTTCCCAGTAACTTTGCTACCTGCCTGGGCGAAGTTTCTCCGCAAGCCTGAAGCTCCCACGAGCATCTCGGACACGAAGGCCAAGCTGCAGGTGGCACTCCGCCAAGGTGCTCTGAGTCTTTTCCGTGCAAATCAGAAGGACCAGCTATTCTGGAAACGAGCCAACTCCTGAATATAGCTGCTGCTGCTGCCGCCTCCGCCGCCTTAATCAGTGCGGAACTTCTCTTCTTTGATCCTATGTTACATCTGCGTGAGCTTAAGCTCTCGGTGACGCGCGGCCCCGCCCTATGTAATATATACTCGGAAGTAAGTGTCGCTGAGATCAGCGCAGCGAATTCGCAGGGAAGCGTCGCTGGGAACGCACATGGGCCTGAAACACGGACCTCGCGGGAAGGGCTCCGTCACACGGAAGGTCATCGAAATAAATGGGATTGGCAGCTACCCATTATTTCCATAATGGGCCCCGCAGGAGTGCGTCCCCTTATCGCCTTAAATCCGAACACTTAAGATAGGAAGTTCAATTCCTTTAGGAAAACGCGCGCGTGCCTTGAATGTTTCCCGTGCGTATCACGAGTACGCCCCTGGTACAATGCTTAAATATATTCGAATTGAGCAAAGTCTCGTTGATATCATCGGTAGAGAGCCGAGCAGGTGCTTCGCTTTCCCACTGAGATCAACGGTACTGCTAGATTGTGGTCTTCTCTAGGCACCCCGCACGCCGTGAAGCCCTCCGTGGCGCTCGGTTAGGCCGAGGTAAGGCCCCCGGGCTCCGTGGCGCCTGTTCCCACGCTCGTGCGCACAGGGGTGCAATCGGAAGTATTTAACTCCGACCAGCACTGGCTTGCGCTCAGCATTAGTTTACCTTGTTGGAAAAGACAAAAGACAGATTATCCAGTCCCCCAAGGCAGATGCAAGTATGCTCTGTACAAATGCACGACACAGACTATACGTTAATCAGCTGCTAGACTTCTTGTGCCTGCGTTTTCCCAGATTCTTAGCAAGAGAACCCCTCCTTCGCCAATGACTAGAGACCTTAACCTCCGTCGCCTGCCTCTTTTCTTGCTGCTGTTACGCCTGTAGAATTTACTGTGAGAAACGATTAAAAATCCTTAACTGGCTTAGGAAAAACAAATAGGTTCTTTTTAAAGAAAAACACCAACTTGGAAAACTGAAGTTCCCCCATAATTCATTACTTCACCTTTTCCTTGAGTGCTATTCCTCTGTGCCTTCTCAGAGATCAGTCTGGCCAAGACAAAGTTGAATTTCTCAGCAGTCGCTTCCAAAATTTATGTTGCCTTCTCTTGCTCTCTCGCCCCCTCCCTTTCTCCCTCGAAACCAAGCCAGTCACAATAGGAGAAATCTCCCCACAGCGATCCAGTAATCCACCCTACGAGTTTTTTTTATTCTGCATGGAATAAATGAACATAATCTAAAATAAAGCAAAATAAAAACATAAAAGCACTTGCTTTCTTTTCTCTTACTCTTTGAACCACTGGAGGAAGAGAGAGGGGTTCTCTTCATTTATACAGGAACTGGGGTGGGGTGGGAGGCGTGGGAGACCCCCTCTTTTTGTTTACTCTTAACGTGTGAAGTCACACAGCCTCAGCCTCCGTTGAATGGGCCTCGTGGTCACATGACTCCCAGGATGGCTCTCTGGACCTGCCCGAGAGTCTGGAGCTGGTTGGAAGGCGACCGTCACGTCCCAGCCATGCCTCCAGCAAATGGAGGTGAGAGGGAGTTGCCGGCTTTATCCTCCTGCCGTCATTGGCCGACTTGCCACCTACTGGGATGCCTGCGCCGGAGCTGTTCCGTTCGAGGTTGCTTCGCCCATCCTCGTCAGAGCCCTTCCCCGCTGCCACTTTTGGAAGTGCTGTCTTCTTCCCTTTGCAGCTTCTCCTAAGCATAGCCCCCCACGAAGAAAAAGGAGCTCTGGGGAGACGAAGGCGAGGAGCTTCCTATAATTCCCTTCAAAATAAATCATTGGTTTACGGGTTTTGTCTTTGCTTTAACCATTGCTTGTCCGCATTTTCTAGAAGTAATTCCCTAAGCAAAATGCTTTTTCCTACATGCTTGTGCATGATTCCAGACCTTTTGTATGCTTTTATCTGATTTAACCCTTGAGTTTTTACATCCTTTCCTTCACAGCTTTTTCATTATCACCATCATCATTAAGTTCTTAGCATTCCAGAAAGTCAGTCTCAGATCTTGGGCTGATGAAGTTGAGGCACTGTCTATGAAGTAATTGTCTATGAATAACTTTTTCCTGAGTAATGGGGTTGAAGATCCTGTGTGTGCTGAGACTATTCCAGGACGTTCTTAAGCAGGCTTGGCAAATGAATCTGAAGGGTTTCCACTAGTGCATGGGAGATCACTTTGGTTCAACAAAATCCCAGAGATGACTCAAGACATTTTTGATCCACCCATCTTTCCTTTTCAGATGTACTTTCTGCCTAGTAATGCATTAATTCTTGCCTTCCCTCCATCCCTTACCATACATGCATATGTGTATGGTAGGTTTATAGAACTTCCCATCCTTTTCTTATCTCTCCTTCCCCTTTTCAAATGTGTTTCTGCAAACTAGCTTGGAATGGGGCACTTGAACAGCTAAGCAGGTTTAGTTTCCAATCCTTTACATGTTTACTGAGTTCAATGGCACTTAATCCTTGATAGGAAGCCTACAAAAAGGTGTCACCTCAACTTTTGAACATCGCAGGTGAGTGATAGTTCAGCTCACACAATTATGTATTAACAACTCTGTCTCCCTCACAACACTGTTCAACAGGCAAAGTACAAATCACTCAAAATGGTTTTTATGTATAAATCTTCTCATGTGTGCAATTCACCCAGCTATTGCAAAAGTTCATGATGATCTATCATGCCTCCTAGGAAGTGGCCCTCCCACATAGATGTCTGGGATAATCAGCCTCTTGTTTCCTGTAATCAGAAGCAGCAACCCTCTGCCCCTGATACTTCCTGATAAACTCCTTGCTTGCAGGAGCTGTTTCCACTTTATTGGTTGTTGCAATAGTTGCCACACAACATTTTTCTTGCTGGATGATTATGAACATTTAGGACAAAATATAAGTGAAGTGATGTACAAAACCTGCTGCCTGGTCCTTAGAATCGAATAGACTCTCTGTGTGTCTATTGTAGATTGACTTTCGATTTTGAGAAGGGCAAGAATTCAGTTATTTAATTCATAAAGCCTGTTCCCTCTCTATATATAACTCCATGGTGAATGTTGTTGGTGTCTGATTTTGGTGTGTAGACTGTGGACATGCAAAACTCCAGGGATGGATTTTTTAAAAAGGCTATGGCTCCAGTGGAGCTTATGAATGTGTTGGGCTGGCTGCCTGGCTAAACCCAGTGAGCTGTCCATGGTGGTTACAGGCCAGAGCTACTTGGTAGAAGTTTCTCTCCTGTCATGGTAAGTTGCAGCCAGCCCCTGCCCCCACTCCTTCTCACAGCGTGTCTTTTCTGTAACCACCATTGTAAAAGGAGGCTGTGGAGAGACAGAAGCTATTGGGAATGCCAGCACTGAAAGGCACTTCAAAACCATCAGTCACATGCACTTGGGAGGAAAACAAATATGTGGTCTGAAAGAATCACTCATCATTCTGAATGATTATGTTATATGGTGCCATCAGTGCACATCCCTGGTAAGCAACTTGCTTGCTGAATGGAGATAATGTGAATGGAGTGGTGGGCCAAGGACCTACTCCTTGCCTGTTGTCTCCCTTCTATTAGCCCTTGCTCATTCAGCATTGCCAGTATAGATCATCTACATAAGAGTCTCTCTTTCCATTGAGTGCCTCCCTCCATATTCTCCCTTGCCAGTTGTCCAGAATGCCTCCCAGAACCTCTGCAATGTCAGCTTTCTTTTGTGAAACCATCTGCTTAGCCCCTTAGTTGTTATCCCCACCTTTAAAAGAACTGTAACACTACAGAGGGGATTTTATCCTTAAGGTGGCCTAAAAAATGTCTAAATACAATGAAGATTGTGTAACAACAATTGCTCACATTCATCTCATTTTACCTTTTCCATTGTTTGCCCAACCTTCCTTTCTTGTTTTCCCAGCAAGAAAATATGCACTCACATGAGATCACTATTGGCCAGGTGGGAAGTTAATTGGCTTATGCTTTGACATTCCAATGTTAGGAAACATAATGGGAGCAGAAGGAAGCTATGCAAAATCCATGGTCCGTGTCAGTGAAGTCAGGTTTATACAAGTAGACTTCATACCAGGCTGCCCTTAATCCATAGAAACATAGAAACAGAGCGAGTCAGAAGGGGCCTCCTGGGCCATCTAGTCTGACCTCCGGCACCAGCTGGCTCCGCTCACGACATGCCCACCATGTGCATGTCCAGCCTATCTTTGAACACCCTCACCGATGGGGCCTCAATGACCTCTCATGGAAGCCCATTCCACGCCCTCGGGGTCCTAACTGTCAGGAAGTGCTTCCTGGCATCCAAATGGAACCTGGGTTCCCTGAGCTTTGCTCCGTTGGAGCGTGTCCTGCCTTCCTCTGCAGGGGAGAACAGGTCTTTATCCATCTCCATGTGACATCTCCTCACATACCTGTATGTCGCCAACATATCCCCTCTGAGTCTCCTCCAGGCTGAAGAGACCCAGTTCCCTCAGTCTCACCTCATATCCCACCCACTGCAAACCAGCCACCAACCTTGTGGCCCTACACTGCACTGACTCTAACCTGGCTATATCCTTTCTGTAATGAGGGTCCCAAAACTGAGCCCAATACTCCAGTTGCGGGCGCACCAGAGTTGTATATAGTGGTAGTAATATCTTTCTCGATCTAGAAGCCACACTTCTGGCTATGCAACCAAGGGTGCATAGATTAACTAAAACTCTATGCATACACACACACACACAAACACTCTCTTAGATATGGACAGTGCATGTGTTTTGTGGTAAAATACTATATTTTAGAGCCAAACATGAAATATTTTTGGGGTACACATTAAAAAGGTATGGTAGATGTCACATCTTAGAACTTGGAATAGAAAAAGCAGTCAAGCTGGCATTTTTCACTTGCCAGGACTGTGATACAGAAGGATCATCAAGTCTAATCTTTTAATACATTTTGCATTTGTTTTCTCTTTGGTTTTTACTTGATTCACAATACTCAGAAAGTGATTTGGAAAGGAAAGGTGATTGTTTAGTCCTAAAGCATGTGCTGTGCATGCAGAAGGCTTCAGATTCTGTCCCAAGAATATACTGGTTGGGGATGGGGTATGGGGAGACACTCTGTGAAACTCTGAAAAGCTGCTACCAGTCAGTGTATATTGAGCTGGTTGAAAGAATCTGTCTGGAGCACAGAATGTGGCCTAAGGGCCTCATGCAGCCCATATGTGATCTGTGGTACTGTGGTACAGGTACTGTGATCCCCACTACCTCCACTGCCGTGTTTGCCATGCACCAACATTTGAAAGCAAATGGACCACACACTACTTACCAAAATGTCATCTGGGGCAGCTCAGGAGAAACCTTATGATGCTCTGTAGTGAAACAGACCTCTGTATTTTTTCATCCCTGTACTAATTACAGTCTCTGGTTTGTTTAGTTAATGAGTATTTGCAAAAGATTTAAATGTGTAGACACTTCAATATTGCCATTAGCCCTTTAAATAAAAATACACCAAATTTAAAATATTCACATTCACCTCTGTATGTGAAAGTCAGCTTCATAACATAACCTTTGAACACTTTGAACTTTAAAAAAAAATCTTGCTTGGGCTTCAGATACAAAATTGTGAGGCCAATTGAATACCCTTAGGTGGCAACTATCAAGAAAGCTTGAATTTCAGCCATCAAATACACTTTGAAAGCAAATGTCGAATGTTTAATATGGATATCAAATA
This sequence comes from Varanus salvator macromaculatus, assembly GCA_023646645.1. Classification (NCBI taxonomy): domain Eukaryota; kingdom Metazoa; phylum Chordata; class Lepidosauria; order Squamata; family Varanidae; genus Varanus; species Varanus salvator. The sequence continues at coordinate 12,715,520 of JAIXND010000754.1, read as the reverse complement.
TCTGGTGAATGGTCAGTCAATATTTGGGTGCTGAATTTCTAGAAATGTTTGTCAAAGTTCTCTAAGGATAACTCTAAAGAGTAAATTTATGTCAGTTTTTTTAATAGAAACATGGCAAAAATACAAAATAAAACCTGAAGTTCCTTGACTTCAAGGGGGGTGACTCTAATCTGTGCCCCTAAATCCCCAGCCTCATCTAATCTCCCATGCAGATATTCCCCGTCCTGCTTTGGGGAAAACACAGAGGCAAAATAGTCATTTAGCGTCTGTGCCTGTTCCCTCGCATCAGTCGCTGGATCCCCTTCCTCTTCCTATTTACATGCTGAATGAAGCTTTTTGTTGCTCTTGATATTCTTGGCAAGTCTCAGCTCATAATCAGCCTTAGCCTTGTGAAGAATCCTTCTGCAACAGCCCTCCTTTTCCTGGTATACCCTTTTGTCTATTTGCCCCAGTGCCCATTTCCTACCGAGGTTCCTCTTTCGTCTAATCCCTCTAACCACCTCCTTTTGCATCCATGACGGTACTCTCTGCCTCCCCACCTTACTAACTAGAGGTATTGTCAAGGCTTGCGCCTCCAAAACCTCCCTTTTGAATGCCATCCACCCTTCCTCAATTCGCTTGCCTTCCAGTAACCTGTCCGAGACTTCCCCCAGTCTGGCCTTCAGTTGACCAAAGTTGGCCCTCTTGAAGTCCCAGCTTCTAGTGCTTGACCTGCTGTACATCCCCAGTCCCCTGATCTCAAAGGATGGAGTGATCACTTGCATCCAGAGCTCCCCTAATCTGTACTTCATCTATCAGCTCCTCTCTATTGGTCAAGAACTCCTAGACTCCAACTACTATGCTTCTTTTATTGTTTTTTTCCAATCTATATTAATCCAGATACACTTGGTGGGATTACTGATCTCTTCTTCCTGTATTTCTTTGTAGAGGTATGTATCTTTAACATAAAGTGCAACCCCACCTGCTTTTCTGTTACTTCTGCACTTTTTGAACAGGTTATAGCCTGCAATTTTTGAATTCCATTCATGGGCATCATCCCACCAAGTTTCACTTATGCCTATCAGGTCAGGACATCTAAGGCTGCATGAATGGCTTCATTCCCTGGCATCATTCCCACATTTTTGGGAGCCTAGTTAGTCCCTCCATCTCTTCCTGGAAGGATTAAGGAGAAAACTATCTGGGCCTCAGTGTTCTTAATTTTCCTCCCTAGGGTTTTGAAGTCTGTCGTAATTTAATCAAAGCTCTTGCTGGCAGTGTCCTTAGTTCCCGCATGAATGAGTAGGAAAGGATGTGTGTCAGTGGGTTGTGCATCAGTAGGTTGCATGAGTGTTGGTAGTCTGTTACATCACTGAACTTTGCTCTAGGGACCACACACTTGACAATTCCAAGGGTCTTCATGACATACATGTTTTTTCATCTTGCAGAACATGGAATCTCTCACAACTATCACTTCATTTGCTGTTGCAAACTTTGGTGTCCTTTTTCTTACTAGATTGGCTTTTTGTCTCTTTTTCAGCATTACTCACTGTGTCATGTAATTCTTCACAATGGGTTTCTCACCTTTCTCTTCCTCAAGTAACTTGAGAGTTCCACTGCTTCCACTGAGAGAGAGTCTTCTAGTTCTTCTGCATCTGTCACCCTTTTCTAGGGAGCGCCCTCATTTTCGCATCCCTCAGAGTTTTCTTCTTCTGCCTCAGCTTGTTGATGGACTTTTTGCTTCTGTGCTTACCCTTAGCTGTTGTAGCTCCATCACTCTTCATCTTCTTTTATTACTTTGAGGGCTATCACTCTCTGTTCCAGTGCTCTCGCCTTTTCTTCCAGCAAGTCTACAAGCTTACACTCATTGCATGTGTAGGCCATGTTGCTCTCAGGTAAGAAAATAAGGATTGCACAGATGTTTCAGGTCATCACTACTGTGGAGTCTTCTTGGTCCATTCCTTGTGCTACTTTTGTGAGTCTGTTTTGGTGGGCTGTTGTGAGAACCAGTGCTTTCTCCTGTCTACACTAAAGATCAGCAGCACAATCCTAGAGGTAAATGGGAGTGTGTTACAAGAAGAAAATAAATTGGTTGGGGGTAACTAAAGAGAAAAGAGGAGAAATTTTAGGGACCCCCCCCCCCAAATACTCCACCAAATTTCTTGTTTGCTCTCCCTGTTCACTCACTCTGGTCACTCACTCCCTGGGAGCTTGACTGCTTGTATCCCAGAGACCCTAGATGAGCTGGGGCAGCTTGCTCTGATCTGCTCTTCTGTGCTAGGAACCAGAATGAATAATGAAATGCCATATTAATTATCATGCATCACTAAGGATAGATACTGTTTTGAGAGTGCTCTATTGCTTACAAAAGTTCAAAGTGCAGCCATTTTATATGATAATCCAAACTATAGCATGCTCTTGCAGATTATTCCTTCCTTATGCTATTGCTCTCTTAATTAAACCTACTTTCATGGCAGGCTAGAGATGGTTTGTGAAATTTCTTTGCTGGAAATGCAAGCAGAGATGGCCAATGTCCTTATCCTAAGAGGGGCTTTTTTGTGTTTTCATTCTGAAGCGTGGGTTCTCACTCCCCTGTGCGGACTCCAAAGAAGACGATCATCCAAGAGGCCAATTTATTACAGGCTTACAGTTTGGAGGAAAGGTAGACTAAAGGGGAACCATGTGTTGCAGCAAATTCCTCACAGGAAGGAAGATGTTTCCCAATATTTTCAAGCTCCTTGAGAGCAGATCTGGCAAACAGTGGGTGGGTTTGCATGACATGAGAAGCCATGGTGAAATTTTACCATAGTGGTTCTGCTGTGGTACCCAGAGCCACTTCTGGAATTCCTCCATGGTAGGCTTAGTTTTCTGAAACTATGGAAAGAATCAATACTCTGTTCTAAGGTTTCCACATGTCACCATGACTTCTCTGGTTATCTGGATGTGGGATTGTCATTTTACCACTGCTGGTATGAAAATAGCTGATCTTGCCAGGGCACTCTATTCTATGGAAGTGTCCATTTCTACTCTTTGATCAATATTGCCTTCAGCACTCTAGCAACAAATGTGTCACTGCTCACTTTATTTCCATTTGCGGAGCAATATACTTGTTTACTTTTGCCTCTTTACTACTGCTATAATAGGGAGAGAGAAAACTAGAGAGGGAGAATGCAGAAATACATGGGAGGAAAAGGGAGAATCATGGCAAAACTGCATATTTTAGTTTAATAAAAATCTTTTTGGGGTCAAGGAGCAGCTGGGAAGCACCACAGACATGCAGGTAAACTCAAGTGAGCTCATCTTGTGCCTGCATCAAAGCAGAGCATAACTACTTGTGGACCTTATATCTTCCTTGTTACTGTACCACCTGCCAAGCAGCAGTGGTTATTACAGCAATGATGCTATATAAAGTCTAAGTAATAGCATAATAACAGCAGCCAATGACCCAAGGAAAAGATTTGCCTATTCCTGATCAATTGGGAAGGCATGACAGCTGATGGCCAGAACAAACCTGTTGTCAAGGGAAGGAGGATGGGCTGGGCAGCTTGCTAGCCAACAAATTTGCTGGACAATGGGGAACAAAGCATTTGATGGCAGCATTTCATGAAAGGGCCCAAATCCAGATCCTCATGACATTTCCCCACCCTTCCAGAATTATGATGCCTGGGAGCTCTTGTCCCCAGGTAGTAACCAGCCCCCTAAGGAGGCCACAATGTACAGGACTTCCTCCCTCTGTTGCAGCAAGTCACTTCCTTTTCCCACAGTAAATTCTGCATATTGGATCAAGGGGCATTTTCAAAGGTGTTAATAGCTCAGATAACTTTGTTTAGCAGGTGGTACATTAATGAAATAAATTATCATGATATAAGAATGTAAGATATAGATTCTCCCAAGGCTGGGGACTGGTCCTTCTTTCTTTCTTTCTTTCTTCTTTCTTTCTTCTTTCTTTCTTTCTTTATTTATTTATTTATTTATTTATTTATTTATTTATTTATTTATTTATTTTACAAATTTGTATGCCGCCCCCTCGCACACAAGCCTCAGGGCGGCTAACAACATATAAAATACAGATTTGAAATACAATTTAAAACAATATGCAATTTAAAACTGGCCCATCTCATAGTCCAAGAATAAAAATATAACATATAAATAACAATAAATAAGAATATAAAATTGATAAATTAACAATTAAAATATTTCTTAAATAAAAAGGTCTTCGCCTGGCGCTGAAAAACAAATAATGACAGCGCCAGGCAAGCCTCTCTGGGGAGCACATTCCATAAGTGGGGCACCACCACAGAGAAAACCCTCCTCCAGGTACTCACCCTCCAAACTTCTTTTACAGAGGGTTCCCGGAGGAGGGCATCAGCTGCCAATTGTAAGGGGGCGGGAGGGCATATATGGATGCAGGCACTCCTTTAGGTAGCCAGGACCCAAGCCGTTAAGGGCTTTATAGGTAAGAACCAACACCTTGAATTGGGACCGGACTTCAATGGGAAGCCAGTGTAGCTGACGGAGAACTGGGGCAATATGAGAACCACGCCCAGTCCCCGTCAGCACCCTGGCAGCTCTGTTTTGCCCCAGTTGAAGTATCCAGACCGTCTTCAAGGGTAGCCCCACGTAGAGCACGTTACAGTAGTCTAACCGGGAAGTCACCAACACATGTGTCACTGTCACCAGGCAGTCGAACTCCAGGAAGGGACGCAGCTGATGGATCAGCTGAAGCTGATGGAAAGTGCTCCTTGCCACTGCTGACTCTTGGGCAATCAAGTCGTGGATGAGGGTAGCTTTATTGTGGACTGACCTGGCGTTAAGCAGCAGCACCGTCAGGCCTGTGGGGCAGTTGACAAGGCTACCTGGCACCCACCAGCTGGGGGAATAACCAGAAGGAGGGACAGGTGTCAACCATCTGTCCCGCCTTCTCCTAGGCGGGAACGTTAAACCCCTATTGCGACCATAACGACCATTGCCCATCACCACCCCTATGGTGGCCCCCAAGCGCTCCCCAGGCAACATTCCTATCCTGACCAGAGATGGGCCACTAAAAACAAATAAAAACTTTAAAAACAACCTAAAAACGTCCACCCACCGTCTATCCCCGCTAGACTAGGACCACGAACACCTGGCCAGGGCCCCTGGCCAGCCCAGCCCCCAAGCGGCCCCAACGGCGACCGCCCTTAGGCTGTCGCCCTTCGGCTGCCGGCCCCAGGCACGGCCGGGCCCTTTGAGGCCTCCCAGCCGGCGCCCACTTCCGGCCACCTCCAGCCTCGGCCTCCCCCCGCACTGCCCTCCTCGGCACGCCTGCCACTCACGACGCGAGGGGGCGGGCGCGGAGAAGGGGCCTCGGCACCGGCGGGTGCCGGCGGGTGGATGTCGCGGCGGCGGCCGGTCTCCGGCAGTGGTCAGCGGGGAGCAGTCCGGCGCGGTGGTCGGCGGGGCGCGGTCCGGCACGGTGGTTGGCGGCAGTTCCCGACGCAGATGGTCCGGCTCGGCCCGGCTCCCTGGCGCGGCGCGGCGACGGTGAGGCGCGGGGGGGGGGGCGGCGTTGGAAAAGCCGCTCCTGCCGGCCCCCCAGGCACGGCCGGCCCTTTGAGGCCTCCCAGCCGGCACCCACTTCCGACCACCTCCGGCCTCGGCCCCGCCCCGCCCCGCCCCGCCCCGCCTGCTACTCACGACGCGAGGGGGCGGGCGCGGAGCAGGGGCCTCGGCACCGGCGGGTGCCGGCGGGTGGACATCGCGGCAGCAGCCGGTCTCTGGGGGTGGTCAGCGGGCCGCGGTCCGGCGCGGTGGTCGGCGGCGGTTCCCGGCGCAGATGGTCCGGCCCGGCCCGGCGCGGCCCGGCGCGGCGATGGTGAGGGGCGGTGGGCCGGCGTTGGAAAAGCATAAATAATTTGTGCATAAATAATCTGGAACAGGGATCAATAGTTATTCAGACTGACAAAACAAAAGGAGATTGTGAAGAGGGTCAAAAGGAGTGCTTCAAAGTGGGAAAATTCACAATGAAGTGAAAAAGTAGTTCAATGTAAATGTGGATTGGGATTAGTGATAGGCAATCCAAGCCCATCCTGATTCATAACTTGTTCACCAAGCTAGAGCTCCAGTGTTTTAATGCTATTTGATGATATTCTCCGGAAGAAATAACAAATTAAACTTAGAGGACTAACACTAGATCCCCCTCTGCTTATCAGAGAGAGCAGTCATGGTATTTATGCAAAATGTATTTACTACTGTTGGGAAACATGCTGATAAATACTACACATTTATTGTTATTGTTGTTGTTGTTATTATTAACAACATTTATATGCTGCCTATTGTGCCCATGGCATTTCTAGGTGGCTAACAATCAATTAAAAACCATTATAAAAACAATAAAACAGCTTCACAATAAATATAAAATCTAATATATAAATTACATCATTTTAAAATAAATTTGACATTAGGTGGCATCTAATAAATATATATATTTTTAAGGTAGGTTTTTTAAAATTTCTACTTTCTTGAAAATATGATCTTGTGCCTTACACAGATATAATTGCAGAAAAAGTAGGAGGAGGGTGTATTCAAGAAAAGGGGTCATTAAAAATGGTTTCCCCATTCATTACTATGTGCAAGTGTGAAGCAGTGGAGATTAAGACAGACAGAAAATGGACAGCTACCTCTGCCCCTCTAAAAGAGAAGGAGAACTGGAGAAAGAAGTGAGGGAGGCTACGTGCCCCAATTCCTCTCTACCTAAAGGTGATTCCTCAGAGTGCAGCCACTTCCCCAAGAAAAAGTGCCACTGTGCCAACATCAATGTGATTTACTTCCAAGTACACATGTACATAAGTGCCATTGAAGATATGGTGATTTATGTCTGAACACACGTTGAAAACAGTGTGATTTGCATCTGAGTAGACATATAGCTGCTCCTTACAGGGAAGCAATATTGCATTTCCATGCAGGTCCTGGGACCTTTCAAAGAAAGAAGCTGTATGTGGGGCCAGGGGTGGGGCAGGGGGGGATGCGGTAAAGCAACAGAAGGCTGATTCAGCTCTGCTTTCCAGAGTTGCTGCTGTTTTATTGAACCCTAATAGGGCACTTCCTCATACAGTACTGCTGCTTCCCAGCCCACTGACACCACTGCTCCCCCTGGCCCCAGAGCAAATTTAGCATATGTTGCACTATGCACTATGGGAAAAAATTACATGTAAAGAAGCTGTGATAGAACTGAACCAGGATATAATGGCAGAAATAGCATGAGGAGGATGGCTTAAGCCAAGCATTTTGTGAGATGCTTGCATCAGGCTTAGTGTAGATCATCTCCTTTGAGTAATATATTGTAGTCTCAGGGCTTTCAAACTGTTTCTTCCTACATTTTCCTTAACTCACTTAAGAGGTTAGCCCTCCCCAATCAGCTAGGATGCATGGCGATTGGCACACATTAGAACCGTGCTGGAATTGTCATTGCACATAATGCTACATGGCCACAAAACATGGTTTCCAGGGACTGAAATTATATGCCATAGCCTGATAGCTGAGGCAGGAATGACACATAATGGCTTATGTGTTAACGGAGCAGCATTCAGTCTCAAAACCGGCACGAGCAATTTAATGTTTTGAATTAGTGGGCTCTATTTGCTTCTTTATGGCACAAATGTCCTGGCCTTCCTTGGAAGGCTTCAGGTATTTCTCCACTTTGTTTTACATGTCTGAGAACATGTCAGATGAATGATCTGGCCTCAGAATTTGCAATCTGATTTTTTGGAAGTCCATAAAGGACTTGCACTCCTTTCTGAGGAAGAGGTTGTGACTTTGCCTAAAATCACTTTGGATTTCATTACTGCAAACACCATTGTAATCATATGAAAAGTAGTATGGGATGTAGATTTTCTGATCACAGCTGTAATCATGAAGGAATGAAGATACTGTCCATGACAATCTCTTATTTTGCAGCCTTGATGTCACACTATCAGTGTTGCTGATGAAATGTCAGCCTCTGTCTGTAATTTAGGAGTTTGCCATATGCTTTAACTCAACTCAGTTACGTTTTAAAAGAACATCTGGTCCATCCTGTTACCACCCATTTTTTATCACGTCATTGGAAATAACTTGGTTGATATGAAAAAGGGAGATGGCAAGTTGTACAATGGAGAAAAAACAATCTATTAGGGCCTTACAAAATAACTTGCCATTTAAAGTTACACACTACATATTCCTCCATTAAATCAATGATTTTTTTTTTTTAAAAAAACCTATTGGTTAGTGTAGCTTTGTGTTTTTAACTTTTCTGCATTTTTCATTATCACTGAAAAAGCAGGTTGCTTACCTGTAACTGATGTTCTTCAAGTGGTCATCTGTGCAGTCACACATATGGGTGCTGCGCCTGCGCAGTGCCTTTGGCCAGAAGATTGATAGCTAACGGTTTTGGCGGGAAGCTCCGCTCCCCCTCCCCCCTATAGGTTATACAGAGTGGAGCGTCTGCCATTTTGTTCAGTCTTTGAAGACCAAACATTCGCCCCCATGTGGAAAGAAGGAATCTCTACTATGGATAATATCAGTACCATGAAAGAAAAAACGTTATGGTACCGATGAAAATATTTCCACTCACCGACACTGAGCGGGGCTGGTGGGTGGGTTGTGTGACTGCACAGATGGCCACTCAAAGAACATCAGTTACAGGTAAGCAACTTGCTTTTCTTTGTCGTGGCCTCTGTGCATCACACATATGGGTAGATTAGCAAGCTTACCCTTATTGGAGGAGGGAAGGTGTCTTTAGTGAAGAACAGACGAGAGAACAGCTCTACCGAAGGAGCAGTCTTATCGGGCCAAACATCCAGCTGATAATGCATAGCAAATGTACATGGAGTAGCCCAAGTGGCAGCTCTACATACACCATCAATTGGAACTCCCGAGGCGAAGGCAGAAGACTTGGCGACAGCTCTAGTAGAATGACCCCTTGGCATTGTAGGCAAGTCAATCCTAGCCAGCTGATAGGAGAGGGTAATTGTATGGACTATCCACTTGAAGAGTCTCTGAGGGGTAACTGGAAGGCCCTGATTTTGCTCAGAGTATTTTAGAAAAAGCCTGTTGGAACATCAAATAGACTCAGTCCTTGATCTGTAGAAGGTCAGGCAGCGCTGTACATCAAGTGTGTGCAAGGATCTCTCTAGCGGATTTGTAGGAGATGGAAAGAAGGCAGGTAAGACAATGTCTTGTCCCATGTGAAAAGAGGTGACCACCTTAGGAAGAAAGGATAGATCCATGTGTAAAACAACTTTCTCCCTGTGGAAATTTAAATATGGAGGATCTACCCGCAGAGCACAGAGTTCACTAGCTCGTTGAGCTGATGTTACTGCAACAAGGAATGCCATTTTCCAAGAGACAAGACGTAAATCGATTGTCGCCAAGGGTTCGAAAGGAGCCCTTGTAAGACCACAGAAAGACTCCACCTAGACATCACTGGTCGAACCATTGGGTTTAGGTTATAAAGTTCCTTAAGAAATCTCTATAAATGGTTGAGAGAAAATGGGTGAGCTTTGAACTGTGCCATGGTAATAGGAAATTGCTGCCATATACACTTTTATAGAAGACGGCTTCAGTCCGGAATGAAGTTCTAATAGGAACTGAAGGATTTGATGTATGGATATGGAGAGTGGAGGAAATGAACGAGACTCGGCAAAAGTAGAAAATCACCGCCACTTAGCTGCATATGACTTCCGTGTTGATGATTTTAAGGCAGAGTCAAGAATGTGCTGAATGTCCGGAGGAAAAGCTGTCAAATCCAATGGAACGTTCGCTGAATCAGATGATGTGGGGAGGACGAATGGATTTGAAGCATGGAGCAACATGTCGGATCCGGGAACAGGATCCGAATCACGTGTAAATGCCATCGGTACCGAGGTAGTTGTTATTGGATTCGCCAGCCTGTCAATTTTAACAACGTTAAATCTGGATGGCGAATTGTGCCTCCTCGCTGGGTTATGAAATATGGAATGAGTAGAAGATGAAGATATTCTGCTCGAGAGATGTGAAGAAGTGTTGAGAACCAGGCCTGGCATGGCCACCAAGGGGTTATGAGCAGTTCCATGGCCCCGTCGTGCATTATCTTCGATATCACTCTCATAATGAGGGGAATCGGAGGAAAAGTGTAAAAAGTCAGATTGTTCCAAGGGATCATGAAGGCGTCCCCTAATGATCCCTGTCCGATTCCATCTCTCGAGCAAAAAGTCTTGCATACCCTGTTCTGTCGGGTGGTGAATAAGTCTATGTCTGGGAAACCCCATCGATGGAAGAGGTGGTCACATGTCTGAGGGTCTAGTTCCCATTCGTGGGATGTGGACATGTGTCTGCTCAGAAGATCAGCTTCCACATTGTCCATGCCAGCAAGGTGTACTGCCACTAATGTCTCTCGGGATGCACAATTCCCAGATCTGCATCACTAGTCTGGCCAGAGTCGGAGACTTTGTCCCACCTTGCTTGTTCAGATAAAAGACTGTAGCAACATTGTCTGAAGTTATCTGAATGACTCGCTGGCGAAGAACATCTTCGAACGAATGTAGAGCCTTGAATACAACCAGGAGTTCCAAGAAGTTGATATGATTCTTGGATTCTTGGCGATTCCAAGCTCCTTGAATGCGTAGATCTGAACACACTGCTCCCCATCCCAGTAGGGATGCATCGGTACCGAGAGTCACTGAGGGGCATCGTGGTCGGAATGGAACCCCCATGGTTAGGTTGGCCAGAACTGACCACCAGAGCAGAGAGTGGAGAACAGAGGATGGAATCTGAATCAACTTTGTCGGTAGATCCCTCTGTGGCCGAAACATTTTGTTGAATAAAAGCTGCAGAGGACGAAGGTGAAGTCTGGCATGTGGGACCACAGCAACTGACACAGCCATATGCCCCAAAAGTCTCTGGATGGACCAGGCAGGAACCGTCATGTCTCGTCGCATTCGATGGATGTGTCGAGCAAGAGTCTGTTGTCTGTCCCGAGGAAGGAAGGCTTTTGCCACCGTAGAATCTAGTCGGGCTCCAATGAAAGTAATTATCTGTACCGGGAGAAGACAAGATTTCTTGGTATTAATACATAGTCCAAGATCCTCTAGCAGGGTGCAGGTCGTATGTATCGAGGCAAGAAATCCCTCTCTGGTTTGGGAGACTAGCAACCAGTCATCAAGGTAAGGGTATAAATTTGCACACCCCACAGCCGTAAAAAGGCACAGACAGGAGCCATACACTTGGTAAATACTCTCGGAGCAGTAGCCAGTCCAGAGGGCAACACTGTGAACTCAAATAGTTGGGATGCGACAGCAAAATGAAGGAAATGCCTATGACAGGGGTGAATGGAAATGTGGAAATAAGCGTCCTTCAAGTCCAATGAGGCGAACCAATCCTCTTTCCTCAGCAACAGTAGGATATTTTGAAGGGTGGTCATCCTGAATTTTTTCGTTGGAATAAACCGATTAACGTTTTGCAAGTCCAAGATTGGACGAAGACCACCATCCCGCTTCGGGACCGTAAAATATCTCAAATAGAATCCGTGAAGTCTGTCTGAGTTAATTGACGAATTGCTCCTTTACGAAGAAGTTGTTGAACTTCATTGAGCAATACTGGCGAGCATGAGGTGAACCGGATCGGGCTCGATGGAGGAACGATGTCGAATTCTATCCGATATCCGTGCTGAATGATGGACAATACCCACCAATCAGATGTGATGGACTCCCAAATGGGGAGTTGGCTTCTCAGCCGGTCCCCAGATGAGAGGGGGGGTGGGTAGAGTAGGAAGGAGAGAAATGGTTTGCCCATCCCATCAACGTTGCCTCCTATCGCCATCGAAGCGACGACGGCCTTGTTGGTATCATTGTGGGGGCTGTTGACGGCGGTGTTGTTGTTGTTGTTGCCATTGTTGAGGCTGCTGTCTTGGTACGGCTGCCTCTAGGAGGGTCGGGTCCAAGACCACTTACGTCTGGTCTGAGGTTGGAGCTCCATCCGCCGGGCCGTCATATGGGACTCGTGGATTTTTTTGAGCTTGTGGTCGGTTCTTGAATGGAAGAGCCCGGACCCGTCAAAGGGCTTTTCCTCTATTCGCCTCTTCGTCTCCTCCGGAAAATTGCAGTTGTGCAGCCACACATGCCTCTGGAGGGAGATGGCACCAACCAAGGCCCTTGAGACAGTGTCCACATGGTGTCGAGCAGTGGACAGCTGCTGGACTATGACTTGCATTGCCTCCTTTATAAAAACTTTTGCTAGATCGCCCTGGTTATCTCGAAGGGCCAAGATGACATTGTTGAGGTACTGCATAATGAAGTACTGGTACCTCGCCAGCGTCAACTCATAGTTAGATATTCTAAGTCTGAGACTGGAGGCAGTGTATACTCGTCGGGCCAGGGAATCAATCTTTCTTCCCTCTTTGTCTCGGGGCATTGTATGACCTCTTGCCTCTCTGCCCTGGGAGGACTCCACCACGACTGAGTTTGGTTTAGGATAGCGGAGGAGGAAGGGAATGTCCTCCTCCCAAACTCGGTACATGGATTCGTACCTCCATAAAGTTGGCTGAGGATGTGCGGGCAGGTCCCACGGCTGGGTCATAGCCTGCCGCAAGGTGGTGATGAGTGGCAGCACGATGGACTTCGACTGCTCCCCATGGACGACGTCATAAAATTTGTCCGTATTGGGGCCAGGCCACTGAATAGCATCGATTTCAAGGGACTGGACAAGATGCGAGAGATGTGGGATTCGTCAAGTGACCCAGGTCCCTGGGAGGTTACTGCGATGTCCGGGGAGATGGAGTCGACCTCGGAGTCGTCAGAGTCTATGCCATAGTATGGAGGAGCTGAGGAGGAAGATTCTGCTGGTGATAAGGACCGACTGCTCTCCCTAGTCGGTATTGGCGAGGCACGTCTCGGTACTGATGGAGTCGGGCTGTTGCGAGGTGCCCCTGGGGCCGGATAGTGCCTGACAGAATGGGAGTCACCCCATCCATGGTAGTACAGATGGTGAGGATGGTACCATCCCTCTGATCTCCTCTCAAAGGAATGACTTCTGCGTCTCCTGGGAGGAGACATCTCCACGTCTGCTTCCAGTGTAGCTGGGGGCATAGGTGTGGGAGACCTAGCCCTCGGTGGGGAATCCCAAATCAGAGATTGATTCCCTCGGTGGAACTGGAAGAGGCTCTGACATAAGCTCAGCCATGTGTCAAGGGGACCCTGGAGGGGTAACCCTCATAGGTGCCTGAAGTGCCGGGCCTGGTGGTGTTGGTACCGTGACAGTCATCGGGACCAAAGGGGCTGACGAACCCGAGTCTCGGTGCTTGGGGTGCTCAGGGTTCTTGGGCTTCCGAGGTGGCTTCCCGGTCTTATCCTTTTTAGCCTTCTTGTGGTCAGTCGGCTTGTCGGAACCAGTGTGCTTTCGTTTTTCATGCTTCTTAGGTGAGGAAGCAGGCTGATCGCCCATGGTAGACGCACCTTCATCCAAAGGGCATGAGGGCGGAACCACAGAAGAAGAGACTGGTTTTGGAGCAGATACTAGTGGGTCCGACTGGAGCAGAGCACGGTCCCACAGAAGTCTCTGGAGGCGGTTCTCACGGTTCTTCCTGGCCTGCTTAGAAAAGGCCAGGCAGTGAGAACACTTATCGGTCCTATGCCCTTCCCCCAGGCAGAGAAGGCATAGGTCATGTGGGTCTGCAGGAGACATTTTAGACCCACATTCCACGCACTTGCAGAAAGCCACTCGTTGCGCCATCGTAGAAAGGAAAAAAGAGAAGATAGTAAAGCGGGTAATAATATATTTTTGGTTGTTTTTTTTTTTATAGAAGTGAGTAAGAAAGAGAAGAACAACAAGGGAAACAACAAGAACTACTAGAAAACGGATAATAACTTGGAAAGAGAATAATCGCAATAGTGAGAACGAGGAACGGTCAGAGCGAGAGCGAAAGTGGCATGAGGCACAATGGACAGCGGTCGCAAAGACTGAACAAAATGGCGGATGCTCCGCTCTGTATAACCTATGTGGGGGGGAGCAGAGCTCCCCGCCAAAACCGTTAGCTATCAATCTTCCAGCCAAAGGCACTGCACAGGCGCAGCACCCATATGTGTGAAGCACAGAGACCACAACGAAGAAATATAGCTGGTGTTTTTCTCCAGACAAGCTGGAAACTTCCTGATTCCACCCCTGCACCCGCTTAAGCTCAGATATTGGACTATACATATAGATGCCAATCTTTTTTTAGAATAGTCTGCAAGAAGGTAAACATATGTGAATGTTTATATCAAGAAAAATGGTGCTGGAAGGTGCTAAGAACTACCTTTAAATATTGGAAAGGAACTCAGAGTAAATGTTAACTAAAATGAAAGCAGGCTATTGAAGAAGCAGCCTTATTAATGTGATGTGTGGTATATTTTTTGATCCAAGAACTTAGCCTTGATTGCATCATGGCACCATTACAGGATGCAATAAGCTAGTCAACTTTCTAGGTTGAAACACCAGCTGAGTTCTTTTAAGAAAAGTCAAGGCAAAAAGGTTGAACCAGAAATCTCTAGGACTGTACAATTATTTGTGGTTAGGACATGTCTGTGTGAGAAGACCCTTCTTTGGAACTTCCAAGGTACCCAAGTCTGCTCAGTTGCTTAAGCAGCACAAAGTGTTTGGAGATCTATTGCCTGAGTTGCTGACATAATTAATGATTTCATTGAAACTCTGAAAAGGGGTACTTGTATTTCTTCTGGCATGGAATAACCTAGTTCAAGTCTTAGCCCATGTTGCCTTTGCCGATCTAGAAGGCTGGGTCTTTAACTGCCAAAGTTAAAAGCCAAATATTATCCTGGGCTATGATATTCTTCACCATGTCAAGAGCCTGACACATAAGCACAAACAGCTACCACAGATCACATGTTGGCAGAGGATTGCCCAAATCTTCCAAACAATAATACAAATGTGAAGAAAGCCTTCCCAGTAGTCTGTCACTCCCCTTTCGACATAAATGATCTACCTATCACTCAGTAAGATAAATATAAGATTTGATTCGCTGTCCTGCCCTTTCAATGTTGATCCCTGAAAACCTATGGGAAAAAACAGGTATGTTGCAGCACAATATGCATTTGGAATACATTTATGAAGCTGAGATAGTTCATCAGGCTTAGTGTGAAAATTCACCACTAGAATTAAACAAATTGCATTGCTGCATACTCAGTAAAGACCCACCTCCTGATTGCAGAGTGTTCTGTGTTCCCCAGAAGTGTCCTTACTCCACCGGGGGCATTGGTAAGATGAAGGAGGTGGCAATCTATTTACTACTCCAACTCCAAAAAGACACTGCAAGTCAACAAACTTGTTTCATTTCTTGCAGCCCCTGAAGACATTTGGAAAATCATTTCCATTGACCTCAATGGCACATCTGAAAGTCAGGGATGATGGGATCAAGTTAGGGAAGGTTGAATACTGAATGAGGAATAGAAACTAAGGGTATGCATTGATGACAAGATTTGGTGTAGTCCCCATTCTGATGATTTGGAAAACAGGTCAATTTGATTTAGACTTATCCAGAGACTGCCTAACTGAACTTGGGCCTAAGTTAGTGGCAGGATTCAGAATGAAGCTTCTTGTTTCCTCAAAAGTACCATGACTGGACATCCTCATGGTAAACACTTCCCTGTCAGTCACTGAACTCCTCTTACAACTCCTGCTGCCTTGGCATTATCTGTATATGAAAAATCTTGGGCTATCAGGTTGTATAGAAAACAAATAATAATAAAGTTGTTATCTGTGGCAAACAGACTGTCTTGCTGCAGCCTTCTGAAGCATTGAAGGGCAAATTATGCTTTGGATAGTCCTGCTTCAGTTCTGACCACTTCAAAGGGAATTCTGCTTTCACCATAGGGGTCCTCACAAGCAACCTGATTTGACTTGGAATTCAGGATTGAGTCACATCTGATCATACCTCTAATAGGGACTCCTAGTAGTTAGCACTCAATTGTCATTTTATAGCCTGTCAGATTTATGGAATTCTACTCTGGCAACCTCTAGTTCAGTTTGCATCCTGTTCCCCTAGATATCACACATTATTTTAGTAATTTGCCTGCAATTCAAAGGCATTAACATAGAATGAAAGGAACCTAGTAGAATTTTTTTCCAAATAAGAACACACAGGTTTACTTAACTGACAGAGTGAATGGGGAGGGGTGGCATTCACCTTCATAAGGAGTGATTTTGGCAGTTGATGTTCGTCCATCGTTTTCGACGAGGACCTTGACATCTAACAGGTTGTGAGTTGTCCACGGTGTGTCTGTAGGTGGCTGATAAGGCCGATACAGGCACGGAGTGTTCTGCCACATGTCAGGCAGACATGTGTGGGCACCACTGTTGCAGCATTTGCAGCTCTGGCTTTATGGAGTGCTCACTTCCCTTGTGCTATGGTTGTCCTGACTTCAGAAGTTTGGCACACTTGGTGGATCAGCATGCGCCATGTCGATCGGTCTTGTGCCAGGGTCTCCCAGGAGGTGGTGTTGATAACCAGGGACTTGAGAGAGGCTTTCAGCATGTCTTTGTATCGCTTTTTTTGTCCCCCGTGCGATTGCTTTCCCTGAGAGCTCACCACAGAAGAGCTGTTTGGGGATGCGGTGGTCTGGCATCCTTGCAACATGGCCTGCCCAGTGTGTCTGGGCTTTCATCAGCAGGGTGTGAACTGATGGCAGGCCTGCTCTGGAGAGGACTTCTGTGTCTGGCACCTTGTCCTGCCACCGGATCCTCAAAAGTCTGTGGAGGCAAGTCGTGTGGAAGTGGGTCAGTTGCCTAGCGTGCCTCCTGTATACTGTCCATGTCTCACTAGCATACATCAGGGTAGTTAGCACTACTGCTTGATAGACTTTAAGCTTTGTAGCAAGGCTTATTCCACGGTGGTCCCACACTTTGGTCAGCAGTCTGCCGAATGCAGAGCTTGCCTTGGCGATTCTGCGGTTGACCTCAATGTCAATTGTCACTGAGTGGGAAAGGGTGCTGCCAAGGTATGTAAATTGGTCCACTGCTTGCAGTTTTTGTCCCTTTACTGTGATGGTGGACTCTTGGTGTTGGGCTTTTGGAGCTGGCTGATGCATCACTTTGGTTTTCTCTGTGTTGATGGGGAGGCCGAAGTTGTCACATGCTACTGTGAATTTGTCCATGCTGGCTTGTATTTCCTGCTCTGATCCAGCATTCAGGGCACAGTTGTTAGCAAAAAGGAGGTCTTGTAGCACAGTCGCCTTTATCTTGGTGACAGCCTGGAGTCTTTGCAGGTTGAACAGTTTCCCATCAGTCCTGTATTTCAGGCTGACTCCCCAAGGACTTGTTCTGAAAGGCGTCTGTCGGCATGACTGAAAACATTATGCTGAACAGGGTCGGTACCAGCATACACTCTTGCTTGATGCCATTTGTGATGGAAAAGGCCTCTGAAGCTTCTCTGTAGTCCAAAACACGAGCTGTCATGCCATCGTGGAACTGATGTACCATCAGGATGAATCTGCCAGGGCACCCAAACTTCGACATGATGTGCCACAGACCTTCGCGACTCAGTGTCAAAAGCCTTGGTGAGGTCCACAAAGATTCTGCAGTTCACAATTCTGCTCTTAACACTTCTGTTGGAGCTGTTGGGCTGCAAAGGTCATGTCCACAGTGCCACGCTCTTTGAGGAAGCCGCACTGTGTCTCGGGTAGTAACCCTGTTCCAGGTGGTCAGTCAGGCGATTCAGCAACACATGTGCAAGGATCTTGCCTGCGATGGAGAGCAGTGAGATTCCTCTGTGATTATCGTAGACTTGTTGATTTCCTTTCCTCTTGTAGAGGTGTACAATGGACATGTCTTTCAGTTCCTGAGGAATGGATCCTTGATTCCAGAAGGACTAGAACAGCTGAGTGAGTTTGTCGACAAGTACTGCACCACCTTCCATATAGACTTCCGCTGGGATCACATCAGATCCTGGGGCCTTGCCACTGGACAGCTGGCTGATGGCCTGTAGGGTTTCAGGCTTTGATGGTGGGGTGTCCAGGCTGTGGTTGATATCCACCTGGGGCATTCTGTCAATCGCCTCATTATTGATGGAAGATGGGCGGTTCAGTATGGATTGGAAATGTTCAGCCCAACGCTGTAGAATCAGAGTCTTCTCAGTAATGAGAGTTGCACCTTCTGAGTCCAGTAGAGGGGAGCTCCCTGAGGACTGAGGTCCATACAAGGATCTGAGGGCTTCGTAGAACCGTTTGGTATTGTTTCTATCAGCAAACCTCTGGATTTCATCTGCTTTGGCACTCAACCAGGAGTCCTGCATCTTGCAAAGCTTGCTCTGTACAGTCCTGCGAGCATTGTTGAAGACATTTTTCTTAGCTGTTGACAATGGGTTGTTCTGATGAGCACAGTGAAGGCGGTGCTTTTCAGTAAGTAAGGCCTTGATCTCTTCATCATTTTCATCAAACCAATCCTGCTGTTTCCTGTGTGAGGGTCCAAGAACCTTTAGTGCAGAAGAGTGCACAATATCCCAGAAGCATTCCCAGTCCTTCTCAGTATTTTCCTCTAATTGCAGCTCTGAGAGTTGGTTGACAAGATCTTCTGCTAGTGAAGCTGCTGAGTTGGGGTTCCTCAGTTTACTGACGTTGATCTTTTTCATCACAGCTTTGTTTCCCTGCGGACGTCTCTTTGTCTTGCTGTGAAGGCTTAATTTGGAGATGATGAGTCTGTGGTCAGTCCAACAGTCAGCACTCGGCATGGCCTTGGTCACCCTTACATCCTGTCTGTTTTTCCTCCATACGAAGACATAATCAATGAGATGCCAGTGCTTGGAGCGTGGGTGCATCCAGGACATCTTTTTCTGAGTGGGCAGGCGGGAGATGGTATTAGTGATGATCAGATCATGAGCCGCACATGTCTTCAATAGTAGTAGGCCATTGCTGTTACATTTGCCGATTCCATTTTTTCCAATGACGCCATCCCAGGCAGAGTGATCGGAACCTACTCTCGCGTTGAAATCGCCAAGTAGAATCAGCCTGTCGGTGCACTTCACGGAAGACAGTAGGGCATCGAGATCTTCATAAAACTTGTCCTTTACTTCATCCAGATTCGTCATTGTGGGTGCATAGGCACTGATCATTGTGGCTTCCTTTCCTCTCGGTAGTGGGAGATGCAGCGTCATGACTCTGTCGTTCATGCCCTTGGGAAGACTGGCAAGTATGGGGACAAGATGATTCTTAACCACAAAGCCAACTCCAGATTCACGACGTTCGTCACTGCTACGTCCACACCAGAAGAATGTGTAACTGCCTCCTGTTTCTGTGAGCTGACCTTCGTTGGCTAGGCGAGTTTCACACAGGGCCACAATATCAATGTTAAATCTTGCGAGCTCTCTGGTAACCAGGGCTGTTATTCTTTCTGGTCGATCTGCTGAGGAGTTGTCTTAAAGCGTGCTTACATTCCATGTGCCAATAGTCAGTGGTGTTGCCTTACGTTTGCATTTTGTTTGAAGTTTTGTTGTTCGATGGGATCCCCTCCAGCTGTGGTAAGCTGGCCAGGGTTCTGTGAAGCAAACAATGTTTAGGGCACCTTTTCTAGCCCCTTCCCCTTGCTACAGAGGTGAGCAGTGCGGTCCTAAAGAGGGCTGCTCAGTCACTCAGGTAGACGCTGAATCCAGTTGTTGCTTCAGTCAGCAAGAAGACAACCATTAGACCTGAGCCGCCTGTGTGCAGGTCCGCGGCTACAGCTCCCAGTGTATCCACACCTGCTGCTTCGTCACTCACCTATCGCCACAGGACTTTGAGATTTACGGAAGTTGGGGATGTCAAGACTTGCGTGTGAATTGGATTAAAGTGAGGGAGAGGTGCACATAGTCAGCCTCACTCTCTCTTCCCAGATTCCATCTTGCTCCAGTGGCAGGACAAAAGTCAAGATGGTTGGAGACGGGCTGGGCGCAGTGGCTGACCAGGACGTCTTCGTTTCTTGCTGTGCTCTTAGCATACCACAAAGCTTGCAGAAACCGCCTTCATGACTGTTGGTCCTATTCTGGTAGGTCTCATCCGCTCAATCTGCTGGAGTCTGTCTTCACATGCTTGGGATAGACAAATCCCTATCTCACTGAAGGTCTTGACCCAATGGCTACCCTCTACCTGGTTTGGCCAGCCTGTTGAAGTTGTTGCCTGGGGTGTGGGCGCTGCACATGCTACAGCTACTGGGAGCCACAGGTGAGAGCTGGGTGACAAGTGGGGACCAAAGGTGGACAAGCTGCCCTAAAAGGACATAACATGCCCCTACACCAGAGGTGCTACCCCTCCCTGATCACCCAATTTTGTGCCACCCTGTGGTGAGGTTGGACCAGGTAACTTGGTTTTGTTTTTGTTTTTTGTTCTCGGTGGGCTCTGAAAGACAGCTGATTGCCCTGGTACTAAGCAAAGGAAAAATCTTTCTAGGCTCTGAAGGTTTTATTTTATTTTATTTTATTTTATTTTATTTTATTTTATTTTATTTTTTATTTTATTTTATTTTTATTTTTATTTTATTTTTAAATTTATAGGCCATTGAATAATCCAACAGGGTTTTGTAAGTAGCGAACAACAAAATCCAAAACCAATTTAATTACAATTGAATTGAATATTACAATTTCTAGGGGAGGAGAGGAACCAATTGCTGTTAGTAGAACAAAATATTAGAGGCAAGTTGTTAATATTAGGTTTCAGTATATCCATGGAAAAGGACAGTTTTCGCCTGGTGCCAAAATTATAGTAATGATGAGGCCTGGCAGACCTCTCTTAAAAAAACCATTCTAAAGGTGGTGGTGGGCAGTCACTGTAAAGGTCCTTCTTCTAATCACCATCCCTCTCACTTCCTTTAGGGATGGCTCTTTTAGAA
Organism: Varanus salvator macromaculatus; assembly: GCA_023646645.1. Taxonomy (NCBI): domain Eukaryota; kingdom Metazoa; phylum Chordata; class Lepidosauria; order Squamata; family Varanidae; genus Varanus; species Varanus salvator. Next base: position 12,694,712 of record JAIXND010000754.1, on the reverse strand, counting down.
GGATATTATGCCCAGATCTCAGTGAGTGGGTAGGTATATATCAGAAATGGTGTTCTTTCAAGTAACCAGGTCCCAAGCCATTCAGGGCTTTATATATTAAAGCAAGCACTTTGAATTGAGCCTGGGCTTCAACTGGCAACCAGAGTAATTTATAAAGAATAGGTGTTATACGTGCTTGGGAGCTGATGCTCAGCCTCAGACATGCAGCCCTATTTTGAACCAGTTGAAGTCTCTGGACTGCCTTCAAAGGCAGTCCTACATAGAGCATTTTATAATCTAATTGGGATGTTACCAGTGCATGAGTAACCCTGGTCAGGCTCTGTCTATCCACACATAGTCTATCCATGGTTGTCGTATTTGCCACAGCTGGAAAAAAATACTCCTGGCCACCGAGTCTATCTGGGACTCCTATGATAGTTTTGGGTCCAGGAGCACTTCCAAGCTGTGGATCCTGTCCTTGAGGGGAAGTGTGACCACATCCAAGACAGGACAATGGCCATCTAACCTGTCAGACAGATTGTCGACCAACAGCACTTATATTTGTCTGGACTGAGTTTCAGTTTACTGGCCCTCATCCAGTTCATTATCAAACTCAGACACCAGTTTCTCACCTGTATTTGACGTAAACTAGAGGTAGAGCTGAGTGTTGTCAGCATATTGCTGACATCTCAGTGCAAACCTCTAGATGATCTCTCCCAGTGGTTTCATATAGATGTTGAAAAGCATGGGAGATCGTATAGAGCCCAGTGGAACCCTGTGGCATAATAGGGGCAGAGCAACTATCTCCCAGCACCACCTTCTAGACATTGTCAGCCAGGAAGGATTGGAACAAGTGCAAAGCAAGGCACTCCTAACCCAGCCAACCTGTCCAGAAGAACACAATGATCAATCAATGGTCAAATCGCAAAGCCACTGAGAGCTCTAGAAAGACCTACAGGGTTGCACTCCTGCTGTCCCTCTCCCAGAAAAGGTCTTACAGGGCAACCAAGGCAGTTTCCATTCCAAACCCTGGCCTGAAATGAAATTGAAATGGCTCCAGGTAATCCTCTTCCTCCAAGAGTGCCTGGAACTGCTTGGCTACCACCTGCTCCAACACCTTGCTCAAAAAGGGAGTGTTTGCTACCAGTTGGTATTTAGCAACTATCCCTGGATCCAGGTTAGGCTTCTTTAAGAGAGGTCCTAAAGAAGCCTTTCACAGTTTCCCCAAGATTGAGATGGAGCTGAGCTCTCTAAATGCCTTGAGTTAGCCTTCTTGTTCTTCTAAGCTCTCTTTTGCCTTAGAGATTTTTCTGTAACATGATGATAGCTGCTATTACTGCTCTGCTACTGCTGCCACTGTTACCATTCTTACCACATTTCTGTATCACCCAATAGCCAACTGTCTCTGGACAGTTCACAGCTATTCGGACTTTTCAGGGTTATTGTCAGTGTTGTAATCACAATATCATGGGGTTAATGTATAATTCATCAAAACATACTGTGACAGTTCAAGGCCATGGACCTATGGACCACAAGCAGGCAAAAATGGAGGCTTTAGCATCTTCTCCATTTCATAGACTGATTAAAGCAGAATTGTCCATCTGTCACATACATATACAGTAGTCAGTTGTTTTAATTGCATATGGTTAAAATAGGGCAACAGGTGTGGTCTTCACAGACCAAAGCTTATGCTAGGCAAGGCTGTGAATGGAAGCGTACTCAAAATTCTATCTTGGACTCAAAATGTATCATGGAGAAATCCTCCTGGGAGGGTTTCATGAGTGACTTCCCATACCCGTTATCACACATTCATGAACTTTGTATTTGGTTTGCTTGTTATTGAATGAACATCCAGGTTTCTGATCCCTCACTGTTTGGAGTGTAAAGGAAACATGAACTTAATTTTTTTTTTTTTTTTTACTTCGCCATATGGTCAGTTCCCATTGGCAGTCAGTCATGAACATTATTCTTTTGATAGATTGAAAAAAAGTTCATGCCCAAAGAAAATTAAGTCTCTTTCTCTCTAAGTGCAAAAGTTGTTGTCAGGGCTATAGAAAGAATGCCTTTCTTCCATGGACTGGGGAGAGGGAGAAGAAATCTGGAGCTTCCTATGTAAATTGTGGTATTTTTGCAAATGCCAAGTGGAAAATGAAAAAACGGTTTCCAAGCAGTGATCAAGCATGGAAAGCTCTCTGTCTCAAAACAAATTCCTGACAAAATTATAGGCACCAAAACACAGTGGTTAAAAGAACACATGAACCTTGGCGTTCCTCACCACAAATACTAGACTTCACATCTGTTTCTAGGAAGCTGCCATCGTGATGACTTTCAGGTTAATCCTAGCCTGTCACCAGGGGACAATCAATAATTCTTGAGGCTCTGAACATTGTGTGTGTGTGTGTGGGGGGGGCACTTACTCATCCCCTACCTAAACCACTTGTATGCTTTTAGAAAACTTGAATAAGGTATTACATGGCATGAAGGGGGGAAGTAAAACTCCCCCAAATAGAATTGGACTCAAAGCACACTTCTGCAAAAGGAAGAGTATTGGGTGTTTTTGTTTTGGATTTTAAAGCCAGCAACCTCCTATGTGGATACCCTCTAGTATCAAAGCAGTAAAGAGAGTAGCCTTGCATCAATAGTGCAGTCATATGAGGAGAAGTTCTGCCCAACAGGCTGCCACCTCATTGGCCAGGAGCACTTCCATTCCTGGCCAGGCATCTCACAATTGCAGGCATGCTCCCCCACCCACTGCAGACAGCCAGCAGGCACAGGGCACCCACAAACACCACATGGCAGCCCAGACAGTCAAGCAGGAGCTCATTCTGGCAGAGCTGGGACATTGCCAGGCCTCTCCCATGAAATAGCATGTGAGGACTCTGGGGAAAACCACATGAAGCAGTGGAAGGGGTGGTGGCAGGTTAAACCTACAGCAGCCAGCCCATTCTGCCAGGGTCATTTAGTTTGCCTACCATGCCTCTCAGCTCCAGATTCCTGACAGTCCTCCTCTTCCCTGCCACACCATGGGTTCCATGGCCTTGTTGAATCATGTTTTTCCCTATCTTTCTTAAAAGAAGTCAGGATAATGGCCTGTCTCATGAGAAAATAGCTCAGCCTAGGAAGGTGGCCCAGTTAAACCTTCCTGGCCACAATCACCTGACTCCCACTCAACATTTGGCCAGGCTGACCTTCTGGAGAGATACATTGGCCACTTCTGAAGTGGCCATTGACCCACTTTAGTGGGTCTTCTCAGGTAGTCCATGTGGCCACCCTGTGCCAGGGGCTGAAAGGGTTTCACCAGAGGACTGGAAAAGAACTGGAGCTAATCCTTTTCTCAGGCCTCAGTGCCAAAAGGCCTCACGTGCAAACAGCACTGACTCTGTACTGGTGCCCTCTGTGTGGAATGTTTGTCTGGAGAGGCTTGCTGGCAAATCCACTTAGCTCAGGCAGGAAGGCTGTTAGACTATCAAGCCTTGATCCAGCTAAGTCCACACAGACTTCTGCATGTGTGTCCCTTGCCTGGCACAGAGGAGCTTCAGATGCTCTGGCTCTCTCTTCCTGTGTACTGTGGGCTGTTACTCTTGACAACTTGTCTCAGAAGTCCATGTGCTCTGGAAGGCAAAGGAAAACAAAGGTTGTGGAATGCTGTGTTGTCACATGGTCTGCACAACTCTACCTTGCCTTAATTAAAGGAAGGTTTCCCTGTGACCAGGAGGCACTTGCAAATGCCCAAGTAATTACTATGTCATTGTCCAGTTGATAAACCCACAGGGGGGTGGGTACCTTTGGATTGGCCAGTCAAATGCCCTGGCAAGAGAAAATCTTGAGTCACATGTACACTCCTATTCAGCAAGGTCAGTAACACAACTAATTCAAGCATTCTTGATAGTCACCATTCTGAATAAAGGCTATGTTATAGATATAAATCAATCAAATGGCAGGAAGCCAACTTGAACCATCTGTTTAATAGCTGGAACCCCATTTTGGTTTCTTTGTTTTGACCTCTCTTAGATAGATTCTGAGCAATCAAATACTTAATAATGTTTGGGTGAAACTCTACAAACAGTTGGGAATTTGGGTAATCATGTTAAATCTGAGAAGAATAAAATTAATAGAGCAGATTGTACCTCTTGATGGAACCATGAAAGAGTAAGTAGTTTCATCACATCCTGAACAAGTATTGCTGTGTTAATGAGAAACCATGATCCATTTGAGTCTTAATCATAGCAGAGGTGCTTTGTTAATCATCCAGCCTGACAAATATAAATGAACGCACCCTTTTATTCTTAAAAGGAAGTATCAAACACTTTTAAAGAGGACCAAGAATGCAACTGATTCATATCAGGTCTGAGTAATTTTCCCCTCTGTATGCTGTAGTTGAAATAATGGAAATTACTTTCTAGGAATATTTCTTCCTGTTGCTCCAGTAATGAGATAACTATCATTTTTTTCTTTTAGCACTTTTATTAGAGATTCATAAATGCAGGGAATTAATTTTTGAGTTCTATCCTTCTATTAATATTTGTAGATTTCATCAGGCCATTCCTTCAAAAGATATTAAAGACACTTCTGCATTGCTTCTCTGCTAAAGACCTACCCTTAGGTGAGACTTGCTCATTCTTGAGGCCTGGACTGAATACAATACAGGTACTTGTTTCTGTTCATGCATTTTGGCACTGCAATCTACATGACATTTGTTATTGCACCCCTAAGGTGCAATATTTGTTAGTGCATTCCAACTACACATTAAATTTCTAGAAGTGTGTTTGAGAGAGGCTGAGGAAAAGATTGAATTTCCACCTAAATATGGGAATATGTAGCAAAATGAAAGAAAAATATACCTATTGTTGCCTTCCCCCCATCTGAGGGCCATCTTCCACAATACAGAGCAGCAATCTTAAGTTTGCCTCCAAGTGAACATTTGACGTGACAGTGCTGTAGCAATTCCTAGTTTTGTGATGAGTTTGTCTACCTTGTGCATTTCTTTTCCTGTTTAACTGCCTTCATGAATGAATTGCATGAAAGTGGTCTTTCTTTTGTAAGGGACAGTACCACTGGCCTCTATGCTGTGTGGTCATGCTTTTCCTTGTTCACAGCGATTGTAGACATCTGAGCCAAGGAAGGCTAGAGACACAGTCTTCTCTCTGAGCAGTAGATTTCCACAGGAGCTGGAAACTCATATGCCCCTGATTTCTCCTCATATGGAAACATATACTTACCGAGATCCACCTGTGTAGGCTTCTGCAGTCCAGATGTCCATACTTAGTGGAAGAGTGTTGAGGCTTGGAAGCCAAGGGGTTCAGCTCCACTGCTCCTCTCAATGAGTGGGCCTTGTTTGTGTGATTAATACTGTGTGTGTCATATGTACACGTATAGCTCAAATCCAGACTTTTTTTGTGGGGGCAGGTAGTTTGAAAAGCAAGATATATATAAGTTACATACAAATGCATAATGTGAATAGGCAGAGGGGCTCACCCATCTTCCCTTAATGTCCAACAGAGAGGGGCTGATGGTGACAGTGCCTGGCCAGGAATGCACTTGGGCACAGCAAGGTGCAGGACTCTGATGTCTGGGATGTGTAGGTACATGCACAGCTGCATGAGATTATCAGCTGGGGCAGGAACAGATGGGGAATAAAGGAGATGGTGAGTCTGGAAAGGGGATGGATAGGTGAGAAGAGTAAGAGAGATGCAAAGGAGATGGAGGGATTGAAAACGGCAGAAAAGGAGGCTTCAGGTGAGAAAACCTGGAACCAGCTGGCTCTGCCTGTTGGAGAGTCTGAAGGCACCAACAGCCTGGCAAAAGTGGCTCAGGAAAAACCTGTTCCCAGGATGTGCAGTTCCCTGCCACCCCAGTTGCGACACTGCTCCTCACCCTAGGTCCAGGATGGAGGAAGACTTCAGGCCAGGTGAGGGATTAGGTGCTTTGGAACATGTAGCTGTGATGGGAAACTGAGCTGCAATAAAGGAACCTGGTGAGCAAGCTTGCTTTCTTTGTGAGTCTCATGGAATCTTGTCTTCAATGTGCCCCCTCTCCTGATCCCATTACATATAATAAAAGCAGATAATTTTTCTGGATGAAATCTCTGTGAAATCCAACACCAACTCAATGTGCTCATGAGTTCCAAAAGTATAAAAACATTATAAAATATTTTCCATATCAAGAACAAAAGAAAAGCTTGTTCTCATTGGGCTGCCATTGGAACACCATATCACTTTCAGAAACAGTGCAAGAGTTATGCTCAGTGAGTGTTTTTCTAGAACATATATCGTGTGCTTATCCTTAGGTAACATAGATGTTTAAGCATACAAACCAGAGTTTGACTCCAGCATCAGTTGGGCCAAGCTGGTTAGAGCTGTACAAGGAGGTAAGCTGATGAGGGAGCCAGCCACCCAAGTGCAAGCAGCCTCAGTGACAAAGTATCTCACTCTGTGTCAGCACACAAGCAAGTTAAATATCTATGCAAGTTTAGCAACAGGGCAAGAATGCCAGGTGTCAGCACTGGGAAATGGGCAGCAGGTGGCTACAGCTTGGTCACCAGGTGCTAGGAATCCCTCCCCTCCCCTCCCCTCAAGTTCTTGGTAGAAATGCAGGAGGACCAGAGGCAATAGAAGAGGTCAAAGGTCAACAAGGTGGAGCAGGGCCATAGGGAAAGGCAAAGTTGTCCCGAGATGCATGTGGCAATTGTCCTGAGATGCCATCCTGAGATGTTTGTAAGCCATCCCAAGATGCCAAGGCATGTGGTGATGGCATATAAAAGTTTTAAATAAATAAAGTCTACATACAAGCAGAAATCAAATGCCAGCAAGATGTGGCAGGGTGAGAGACACAAGCAAGGTCAAGGAATACAGATGCCAGGTGCCTGCTAAGGCAAGAACAGAGTCAGAAACAAGTGAAAGCTGAAGGCAAAACCAGCCTGGCAGCAGAATCAGGCCCACAAAACAAGCACCACCAAGACCATGATTGCTGAGTGAAAACTGAGCACTGCAGGGAAACCTTTAACAGAGCTTTCTAGTGCTGCCAGGTTCACTCTATGATTATGCAGACTTCAGATTATGCAGACTTTGCAAGTACCTGCAGGTCTAATCCTGGTCCTGCAAGCATGTGCAGGGTGAACTATGCTGCCCTTCACAGTCTTGTCACCAGGAGGAGCTGTGTTATTGCCTCTGATCTGGACAATACTTTGCCTCCTGGGGAAGGGGGTTTCAGCCTTGCTGATGGTCCTGGTTTGGCAGAATGAGTGTAGTGAAAGGCTTGAAATTGGCAGGATTGTGTCTGCTGTCAATAAGTTTCAAAGATGGATCAACTGTTGCATAACTAAACCAATCCACCAATTAGTAGAGTTTACTGTGAATCTGCTTTGAATCCAGGGTTTGTGCCACATGACACTCTTCATGCCTATCAACTTGAACAGGAGACGGACTGCGGTTGTGTGACCTGAGAAGTGGTTGGGATCGTATAACTTTAACTGAGAAATATGGATCATGGGATGGCTCTGTAGGATACAGGGAAGATCCAGTTTGTAGGTGACATGGTTTATCTGCTGCATAAGCTTCCACAGACTAGGATCTGGTGCTGTGCCAGAGGTCAGTTAAACTTAGATTGTTTCTTCAGTAGGGCCATGATAGGGGCTATGATACAGAAAAGGCCATCAATTAAATGACAATTGAAATTGGCAAACACTACAAAATGTTGTACCCCATCATGTCACAGGGTGGCTCTCAATCTAGGATCTGTCTATCTGAAGCCCTGCTGGAGAGATTATGTAACTCAGGAAGTCCATTATTTCTTGATCAAACATGCATTTCTCCTGCTTTGCATACAAATGATGCCATGTAGTCTTTGTATTCTAAATGCCCATACTAGGTACAGAAGGCTGCTTTCCATTCACCTTCTTTCCAAATTCTTACCAAATCATAGGGACCTCCACAAATCCAACTTGGTAAAAATTCCCCCTACAGAAGCATTAAAAGAGTTCCAGAATAAGTGGGAGCAAATAACAGTTCTTAATGGTGACCATGTTCAACTTTCAATAATCTATGAAAGGACTTCCCCCCTCCTGCCTAGCCATCATTCCCCTTAACATCATTCGCCTGGGACTTTAGCTGGGGAGATAGAGGAAAGTATGAAACCCCCAGCCAGAATATTCCAGCAAAACTTCTAGCTTAGAGGCTGGCAATGCCTGAGAGTGGCCAACATAATCAAAGGACAAGTTTCTTGGGCCAGATAATAGGGGCCAGCCATTGAATCCTTTCACTATAGCAGGAGCAGGATTGTCATGGAAGGGAATAAAATAGATTAAGTCTATGAAATTAGAAGAAGCCCCAGTCTCTATCATGACTTCCCCATTACGGAACTCCCCACCTAGAAATAAAAACCAGATTGGAACCAAAAAGTGAGGATTGGATATGGTAGGCCCTAGTAGGTCTTCCCCTAATGTGACAGGGGCAACCCATTTTCCAGGTGCTGAGTTTCAGCAGGATAGGTGGAGGTATACTGATCCTTCTGACTACATCAGAGACAGAAATCCAGGGTTACCAACATTGTTCTTTGATTTCTGTTGGATGATACAAGGAGCCATCAACTTTCATTGGTTTAATATCTGGCTGCAGTGTCTTGATGACCCACTCAAAGCTGTTTTGCTGGAACATATACATTGTGCCATTCAGTAAATCTTTCCAGTAAGTAGTTGTTGATATTGATGCAAAGGATGGTAAGCCCAGGATGGTAAGCCCACTCATCCTTATGTTGATGTTCAAACCATTTGGAAAATAGAACCACTGTGTTCCCTCATTCCAGAACATGTCAACAACAAGAGCATACCCTGCAATAGACTGTGTTTTAAGGCCTGGATAACTAGTTTGGATGTTCCTGATCTGCATCTCCAAACTTGTCCTTTGTGGCCTTAATGACATCTTCAAGATTCTCCAGCACTGGATTGTCTGCTCCCAATAGCAGGGAAGCCCAAGGAGTCTCACTATCAGGTACACTCAGCTGTGCTGTATGGTGTAAGTTCTAGGACACATCTGAAATAACAGTTGGTACTAATTAATGAAGCTCCTTGGGCTTCTCAGGCAACTGGGCTGCTGGAGCCTGATGAGATGGAAGCATTGGAACAGAAACTGCAGGTGAAGAACACAAGGAATGAACTTCTACCAGCAAGGCCCACACCTGGGCCTGCAAGTCCTGCAGAATGTTCAGCAAATATTCATTGCCTTGTATGGTTCAGGTGTGGATGTTGACTACCATAAACTGTCAGTACCAGGATGCGAGCAACAGGTGACTATGGCTTAGATATGGGCAGCAGGAGGCTATAGCTTCTAGCTCTCTAAAAACAAGTTAATTCCTTTGAAATCAGAGTTGTTGTTCTTAGTTGCGAAGTTGCATGTGACCCATCATGACCCCATGGACAACATTCCTCCAGGCTCTCCTATCCTCCACCATCCCCCGGAGTCCATCCAAGCTCACACTGACTGCCTCAGTGACTCCATCCGGCCATCTCATCCTCTGCTGTCCCCTTCTTCTTTTGCCATCGATTGTTCCAAGCATTAGGTTCTTCTCCAGGGAGTCCTTCCTTCTCATTCGGTGGCCAAAGTATTTGAGTTTCATCTTCAGGATCTGGCCTTCTAAAGAGCAGTCAGGGTTGATCTCCTCTAGGACTTACTGGTTTGATCTCCTTGCAATCCAAGGGACTCACAGGAGTCTTCTCCAGCATCACAATTCAAAGGCCTCAATTCTTTGGCGTTCAGCCTTCCTTATGGTCCAACTTTCACAGCCATACATTGCAACTGGGAAAACCATAGCCTTCACTATACACACTTTTGTTGGCAGGGTGATGTCTCAGAGTTAGAACATAAGAAAAACCATGCTGCATCAGACCAATGGTCCATCTAGTCCAGCACTCTGTTCATATGTTGGTGACCCAGGGTCCCAGAGGTTCCTTCAAGCAGGATAATTACAAGAATTCTGCGTGCACAAGCTCCTCAAGCAACTGATGAGCACAGGCATGCCTGCTCTGATAATGAAGATAGCACATAGCCAGTAAGACTAGTAATTATTAATAGCCTTCTCCTCCATGAATTTCTCCAATCTCCTTTTAAAGCCATCCAAATTGGTTGCCATCACTACTTCCTGTGGCATAGTTTAAGGATTAGTTTAAGGATTTTCTGAAGAAGTTCTTTTTATCTGTTCTGTCTCTTCCTCTAATTCATGGGTCCTCAAACTACGGCCCACGGGCCGCATCTGGCCCACCATGCCCATTTATCCAGCCCGCCTCAGAGGTTTTGGACTCCCCGTGCCCCGGAAAGTCAAGAGGGTTAAAGCCCTTCAAAATGTGTGGAGGTTGCTCAATACCACAATAATAAAACTTCAGCTAGAAATGCATAGGAATGATAACATCAAATAAATCCAAGAGGTCACCAGCATGACCTCAGTATTGTCAAGAAAGGGAAGAGAGTTAGTTAAGAAAATGGAAGTCTTGCCCAAATGAGGAAAACGAAAGGGAGCCTAAGCTTGTGCAAGGGACAAGTAAGCAGGCAATAAGAGATGTTAAGAAGCATTTTTAGGAGCATGTTGCTAACAAAATAAAAGCCAACAACCAAAAATGCTTAAATATTTCAGAAACCAGCAAGTAAAGCAGTTAGGCTGCTGGATGATAATGGAGTTAAAGGCATACCGGAAAGGGGGTGGAGTGGTTGAAGAGAATGCAAAGAAGTTGAATGAATTATTTTATATGTCTTCACTGCACAAGATACAGGACAAGACATAGAACATAACTTAAGTAGAGGAGCATATGAAATTTGGTACGTGTCCAAATTCATAGCCAAATTGATGTTGATGAAGCATTTCTGGATGACAGAAAGGTTTAATTTGGCAGTATGGGGAGTGGGAAGAGAATTGTTTGGTATGTGGAAGCATTTTGAAGGACAAGCCATATCATGTGGGAAAGTGGCTTATGTCCTGGGGAACCCAGAGAGGAAAAGATTCAGAGACAAGCCATATCATGTGGGAAAGTGGCTTATGTCCTGGAGAATCCAGAGCTGTAGAGGCAAGATGGGGAAAGGTGGAACACAGGGACTGGATGGTGAGGTGTATTTTTAGAAATTTACCTCTAGTCATTTTACTGTCATGAAAACTGGCACAGTCTTGGTAAAAATGTTTGGGAGTCACCCATTTAAGTTTGTTACTTCTGTCATCCCTTTTTTCCTATACTATTCAGAGACTTGATTAACTTTAACTCCAAGTAGATTTGATGTTTTTATTATTCCTACCCACTTTGAGTTGCTTTTTTGGAGGAAATGTAGATATAAATTTTAAAAACTGTAACTATCTTGGCATCATTGAAATGAAACTTGCTTAGAGATATATAACTTTTAAGTTGCACTTACATGGCCTTTGAATATTGCCTTGAGAGAATATTACATGAACATTGCTTAGAAACAAGTATATACAAACTTGACTAGTCTCAGCTGAGATTTTAAATTGCTAGTTTCCTGAATTGCTTTTCTTTCATATTATTACTCACTCTGGTTATGCAGGTTATTCATGAGAACAAAAGACAACTGAGGCAAGCAAGCTAAGAATCCTGGCTCAAGGCTGATTCACATTTAATTTTCTGAACTTTGGCACAAGACAACACCTGAGTTAAAATGTCTATTTATGTTTTGTGATGTAGTCATTCTTCTGGTGTTTCCACACCACCCAGGGAGGTGAAGAACAATCAATTCCAAACATAAAACACATTCCAGAAGTGGAAAAAATAATAGAACAGACAGATGCAGCAGATAAAATGGAGACATTCTGTGAAACTTATCTGTCTGATAAAATAAATCCTTTGCTAAAGGAGGGCTTTGCCATATAGTGAAACACCATATCAGAGCATGTCATCTCAGCATACCAGGGCAAAGAATACCACAAATTAGATGTAGTTACAGAGAAGATTATCTCCTTCCCTCATTCCTATCAATATACCTCCATCATAGCTGGGACACAAAGAAAGCTTTTAACCATCAGATCTTCTTGGCAGGGGCAGGTTGGTATGGGAGATGGCCATACGGTCTTAATCATGATCTCTCTAAATACATGACAGAAATATGAGGAAGAGATACACAAAGAGGAATATAAGAAATGCTTGGTCTTAGGAGATGTAAGCCATGTGTGGGATAGGAATGGAGTTGCATCAGAGTCAGAAGATACCTTGTATGGTAGGCATTCAACTTTGTGTCACATCTCTTTTGGCTTGAGACCTAAAATTCCTGTTTCTTTGATTACTCCCCCCCCAGCATATATGTGTGTGTGTGTGTGTGTGTTGCGGGGGGGGGGGGGAGAGAGATATGAAGCACTTGCCTAGCAGGCAGTCAGGAGTATTACCAGCTGCTTTATTTTAATGAAACAGCAAGATGGGATTAATAGAGTATTTCATATAAACACCATGGTAGTCTCTGGCATTCCCTGCATACCTCAGATAATAGGGCTTCTTCTGTTTTTGCTGTTCAGGATTAGCAAGAGCACTTTGAGAGACGCAGAATTGAGAGGACAGGCTGGCTTGAAGTGGAAAACACATTTCTGCCATACCATGTAACCACCACTATGAAAGACGTGAATGGACAAGCATCTGTTTTTAGCTGCTCTCATACAATAGTTCCACATGAGAGCAGAATGTGGCTTACCTACCATCAACTTATGTTGTGGGAGGGATTTTGCCTGCCTTTTTGCTAGACCATCAGGTGTCATTCAACTTTGTTCTGCATTCTACCACTGACAACTTGTTAGTTTAGGCAGAGTAGCTTATATCGGATGAGCTAAATTCTCCATTCAAAATTCTACCAAAGGATTTTCTCTGTCAATATTATGTATCTTTAAAAGAGAGGACTAAGAGGTAATTCACACTTGTTGTCAGCCATGGCATGAGCACCTGGCAGGCATATTGCTACAAGACAAGCCTCCCTTCCAAGAGGGCACTTTTATCTCAAGTGATGCGGACTCATGACACTTTTATTTATATATTTATTTTGTTTTTACTTCTATGCCAGCCCTTAACTGAGGGTTCCTTGGGCAGCTTACAACTGCTGAACCAGCACATAAAATATAATTGATGAAATAAAAGTAGTAAAATTAATAAAACATTAAAATAGATCCCAACATAATAAAAGGTTATACAAAAATCATACAAAAGACATATCAAAACACAACCAAATAAAACAATCAAACATTAAGTAGATGGTCGTCGGGGAATCGATGCGGGGAATCGTCGGGACGGCAGCCAGTGACAAGCGGGGTCCCCCAGGGCTCTGTTTAATCTTTTCATTAACGACATGGAAGAAGGGGTGAACAGTCTGCTGATCAAATTCGCAGACGACACTAAAACTGGAGCAGTGGCCACAACTGAGGAGCAAATACACCAGATCCAAAAGGATCTGGACAGACTATGGAAGTGGGCAGGAGACAACAGGATGGTGTTCAATGTGGAGAAGTGCAAGGTCTTGCACTTGGGGCATAGGAATAGCTGTCATAAGTACAGGTTAGGGGACAAGTGGCTGGAGAGCAGCACTTGTGAAAGGGACCTCGGGGTACTGGTTGACCGCAGGCTAAACATGAGTCAGCAGTGTGATGCGGTGGTCAAGAGGGCGAATGCCACCCTTGGTTGCATAGCCAGAAGTGTGGCTTCTAGATCAAGAGAGGTATTACTGCCACTCTATATGACTCTGGTGCACCCGCAACAGGAGTATTGTGCTCAGTTTTGGGCCCCTCATTACAGAAAGGATATAGCCAGGTTGGAGTCAGTGCAGCGCAGGGCCACAAGGATGGTGGCTGGTTTGCAGGGGATGGGGTATGAGGCGAGACTGAGGGAACTGGGTCTCTTCAGCCTGGAGAAGAGGAGACTCAGAGGGGATATGTTGGCAACATACAGGTATGTGAGGGGGTGTCACATGGAGATGGGGAGAGGCCTGTTCTCCCCTGCAGAGGAAGGCAGGACGCGCTCCAATGGAGCAAAGCTCAGGGAGCCAAGGTTCAATTTGGATGCCAGGAAGCACTTCCTGACAGTTAGGACCCCGAGGGCGTGGAATGGGCTTCCACGGGAGGTCGTTGAGGCCCCATCGGTGAGGGTGTTCAAAGATAGGCTGGACATGCACATGGTGGGCATGTCATGAGCGGAGCCGGCTGGTGCCGGAGGTCAGACTAGATGGCCCAAGAGGCCCCTTCTGACTCGCTCTGTTTCTATGTTTCTATGGTCATCAACGAAATATAATTTGAAAATATATAGTCATAGCTACACTATAAGGAGCAGCCACAGCTGCCATGGCTGGGTATAGACTGGGGTGCTGGCTTGGAATACTTGTAAATGCTCTTTCCTTGTACCTTTTAAATGGAATGGGTTTCAGATATCCAAACAACTAAATACAGAACAGTACATGATTTGGGTTATATTATTCCAGTATAAAATAAAACAAGATTAAATCTGCAATTTTTTCTACATATAATCTTCTTTTAATTTGGCATCATGTTAACAGTCATGCTGTGTTAGTTTCCTTATTCATGCACTGAGATGATACATTTTCTGTCCAATACAAATCTAACAGCCACCATTACCCATCACCATTGCCCCTCCACTGGTGTGTGCAGGTTTTTTCCCAAACCGATCATTATGATACAGCATAGAGCAGGGGTCCTCAAACTTTTTTGACAGGGGGCCAATTGAAAGGCAGCAGTTACATGCATGGGCCAGTGAGATGGGGGTGCCTGGGGGCATGGGCCAGTGAGGTGCTGTTGGGCACGCGCAAGGCAGCATCAGGCATGCATGGCGGTGCCTTGCCTGCTCGGAGACCATCTCCAATTGAGTGAGCCACCACCTCCCCCCATCCCCGCGCTGCAAGGCAGCAGCGAGCGAGCACATGTGTACAGGAGGCAGGCGGCAGCTTGCTCACTCAGAGACCATCTCCAATGGAGTGAGCCACCACCTCCCCTGCTCCCTGCACTGTGAGGCAGCAGCAAACGAGCACATACAGGAGGCAGGTGGCAGTGGCGCAGGCTGGCTGGATGGCCATGGTGGGTCCCGCAGGCCGTAGTTTGAAGACCCATGGCATAGAGGTTGGTAGTTCCTATTAAACCCCTTTGAATATACTCAGATAATTGACCTCAGTAGTATTCATTCATTCATTCATTCATTCATAACTTTTGTATGCCGTCCCCACATGCCTTGGCATCTCGAGATGGCTCACAATATATACAATTAAAATCAATAAAATGATCTTTATAACTAATTCAATACAAGATTATATAAGAGCCAAAAACAAAAAGAGCAACTGTTCAGAAGGGGGACAGGTTAAGGAAACTATGATAACATGGGCACAAAATTTTGGATATAATATTGAATTAGAAAAGTGGCAAAAGCTATGGGAGAGAATGTTTTATAGATGGTATTTGTTGCCAAGTCGATTAGCTAAGATGTTTCCAAGTATGTCAAACAGATGTTGGAAATGTAAACATGATGTGGGTACTTTTTACCATATGTGGTGGACCTGTGAATATGTGAAAAAGTATTGGATTAAAATACATAAATGGCTTGAGGAAATGCTACAAAAACCCTTAGCTTTTAAACCTGAAATTTTCTTGTTAGGCATTGTACCGGAAGATATTAGCAAACAAGAAATATATTTGATGCTACATTTAATCACAGCGGTGAGGACTGCGCTTGCTCAATACTGGAAGAGTGAGGAACTACCCACGGAGGAACTGATTTTAAAAAAGATTCTGGACTGTGCAGAAATGGACAGATTGACTCTATTACTGAAGAAGAACGAATATACTGACTTCTATCAAATTTGGGACCTTTTTTATGATTGGCTGGAGAAACAGGACTTGGCTTAGATTTAAAGATGTTTTTAAATTTTTATAAATCGATTTGAATATGATTATAGAATGCTAAAAAGATACGTTATAGGGGGCTGACCCAGTACGTCCGATGTATTTGATGATTGATATTTTTTAGTTTTTAGTTTAAAATCTTAATAAAAATCTTTATTAAAAAAAAGAGCAACTGTTCAACAATAAAATATTAATTTTTAAAATAGTGATTAAATAAAAAGGTTTTAACCTGGCGCCAAAAAGAATATAAACTCGGCACCAGGTGAACCTCTCCAGGGAGCACATTCCATAATCTGGGTGCCACTGCAGAGAAGGCCCTGCTCCAGGTAGATGTTCTTTTCATCTCCTTTAAAGAGGGCTCCTGGAGCAGAGCCTCTCCCACAGATCTTAAGGGGCATGAGGGCATGTAAGGGAAGAGGCGTTCCTACAGGTCTCCTGGTCACAAGCCATTCAGGGTTTTATAGATTAAAACCGGCACCTTGAATTGGACCCAGACTTCAACTGGAAGCCAGTGTAGCTGGTAGAGGACTGGCACTATATGAGAATACCAACCGGACTTCTGGTATGGCGTTGGAACAATACAGACATGATTAACGAACCTCCATTATCACGCTGGTAACTGCCCGGTGGTGGGCCATGGGGGCTCAATCTAAGCCCTGTTGGGGCTAAAATAGATTGCTTGGCAAATCTCCCAGATGATGTGGAATGGCAATTCCACATTCACTGGGAGAAATCAAGCTTTCTCAGCTGGGTAGCACAGGAGGGAGATGAAAAGCCCTCTGCAGGTTTTCGACATGCCGTTCTTTTTTTAGACTAGTTTTAGCTATTACAGGCACATTGGACTTATTGGGAATTATTTTTGTTTGTTTTTTGCAATAATGCCCATGGAATAAGCTGCATTCCTTGTTAATTGATACAAAGGAAAAAGAAAAGGAATCTTCCCCCGCCACAGAGTTGAAAAGTGGCGAATTACATAAGAAGAGAGAGACAGAGCTCTTTGTAAGTAAGGAAAAGATTTATCTTCCTTAATCTCTCCAAGGGCGAAATATCAAAATAATATTTACTGTGGAATTGACTGATAGATTTTTCTTGTGTTCGTCTATGTTGGACTACTGCCAAGAGCTAACAGCCATCTTTTTCTTTGTTCCTGGGACTCCTGGGCACCTGCCAAGCCTTGGTAATTATTGCTACTATGGAAGAAATACAAGAAATACAGAAGACACTCTCGGCAATACAGACTTCTTTAACAGTGGTGCAACTATCCCAGCAGGCAATAATAATACAATAGAAGACTGTTTTAATTGAGCGACTTGTTTTTTAATTGAACAAAAAAGTCGCTTTGATTAATTAGACACTTCCATTAATCAGGCTTTGAGCAAACGATTTGTACCTGAGCAGAATATGCAAAATATTCAGCAAGCAGAAGGAAAATCTGAAACTGGAAAGACAACAAGTGTAATAGGAAAATTAACACAACCAGTGAACTTATTACGTAAGCCTTCATGGGATCTGCTTGTTATGCTGGAGAAAGAGAAGATAGCTTGGCTACAACTCAAAAAGCGAAGGAGTGGATATTTATTAAAGGTGGGACGAGTGGAAAAACTAACACAATCAGTGAATTTAATGAGCAAGCTTTCATGGGATTTGCGTGTCATGTTAGAGAAGGAGAAAATAGCTAACCACTTAAGAGAGGTTTTGTTTATGTGGCTACAATTGAAGACTTCATCACAGATATTACAATGTTTCAATGGAAAAAAAAAACAGGTCTGGTAGAGGTGTAAACAAAAAGAAAAAATAAATACAGCAGAGGTGCAAAGGGAGGATAAGGGAACTTTCTTTTTAATCCAGAAAGGGATGATTCATATAGATTGGTATGTCCACACGTGATGTAGAAAGGCTAAGCTATTATTGCTGGTGAAACATTAGTAACTTAGCTTAATGAAATCCTGTCTAAAAGGGATTATTGTTAAATGGATATCTCTGACTTTATCTGTAATTGAAAATAAGGGAACTTATTATCTTAAAAAGCAATGATTTAAATGGGTTGGCAAGTCTATATGAGAAGGTTAAGCTATTGTTGTTGGTGATGAAAATTGGTTTAAAAGATATTATAAATATTAGTTACCACCAAGTAGAGTAGTTAAGATACCTTTAGAGATGTTAAATGTATATTTTTGATGTTACTTGTAATTGTGGTAGTGAGGAAGTTATTTATCTTTAGAAAATGGAAAAAATCTTGAATTGTCCAGAAATGTTTAGATCGAACTTATCACTGAAGAAGAAAGAAGATATTGCAATCCTATTTAACTTGGAGATTTCTCTTTGACATTGGTCAAGAGAAACAGGATTCTGCAAGAAATGATGAGACTGATTTCACTGATGAAGAAGAGGAAGATAGTGACTTCTATCAAATTTGGAATTACTTTTTTTATTGGCTGGAGAAACAGGACTTGGTTCCGATCTAAAGATGTTTAAGTTATTGTAAATGGGTTTTAGTATGATCATAGAATGTTAAAAGATATGTAGTAGGGGGCTGACCCAGTAAATCTGATGTGTGTGACCATTGATGTTTGTAGTAGTAGCTCAAAATCCTAATAAAATTTCTTTAAAAAAAAAAAAGAGAATAATGACCGGTCCCCGTCAGCAGCCTGGCAGCTCTGTCATGTACCAGCTGAAGTATCCGGACCATTTTCAAGGGCAGCCCCATGTACAGTGCATTACCATAATCCAACTGGGAGGTTACCAGAGCATGAATCACCATTGCTAGGCAGTGCTTGGCCAGGTAAGGTTCAGCCAAAGCAGTAGAAAAGCACTCCTTGCCACCGCCACCACCTGGGATTCCAGTGACAGCTCCAGGTCAAGAAGCACTCTCAAGCTGCAGACCGTGTCCTTTAGAGGGAGTGCTACCCCATCCAGGACAAGGCCAAAGTCACTTACCTGAAACCATGATCCGCCCACCAACAGGACTTCTGTCTTATGTGGACTGAGGCTCAGTTTATTGGCCCTCATCCAGCCCATTACCTCAGTCAGGCACTGGTTCAGCACAGCCACCGCCTCACCTGGAGTAGATGTGAATGAGAGGTAGAGCTAGGTATCATCCGCATACTGGTGACACTGCAACCCAAACCTCCTAATGACCTCTCCCAGCAGTTTCATGTAGATGTTGAAAAGCATGGGGGACAAAATAGAGCCCTGTGGAACAACTGCACAGTGTAGAGCTATAGTCCCTAAGCACCACCTTCTGGAGTTGGCCAGCCAGGTAGGAGCGGAACCACTGCCAAGCAGAGCTTCCTACTCCTAATCTGGCCAGCCTATCCAGAAGGATACCATGGTTGATGGTATCAAAAGCCGCTGAGAGGTCCAGGAGAACCAACAGGGATGCACTTCCCCTGTCCCTCTTCCTGCACAGGTCATTGTACAGGGTGACCAAGGCAGATTCAGTGCCATAACCAGGTCTGAAGCCAGACTGAAATGGGTCCAGATAATCCATTTCATCCAAGAGTGCCTGGAGTTGTCCTGCCACCACCTGCTCTAACACCTTGCCCAGAAATGGGATGTTGGCCAGCAGTCTAAAATGGGCGGCCACCTCTGGGTCCAGGGATGCCTTCTTCAGGATAGGCCGGATCTTCGCCTCCTTCAAGAGGGTAGGGACCCGGCCCTCCCTCAGTGAGGCATTGACAACCTCCTGGACCCAGGGACCAATCCTGTAACTGGCTTCTTTAAGTAGCCAAGAGGGGCAAGGATCCAGGAGACAGGTGGTAGGACATACCATTCCAAGCACCTTGTCCACATCATCAGGCCACAATAACTGAAACTCATCAAATAATGATGGACCAGATGGCGCTCTGGACACCTCCTGTACTGGATTCAAATCAACTGTGGAGTCCAGATCACGGCAAATCTGAGCGATTTTTTCCCCTAAAGTGCTGGGCAAAGTCGTCACAGCAGGCTGCCGAAGGTGCAACCACTTCCTTCTCCTGGCCAGAATGTATCAGGCCTCGCACCACTTGGAAAACTCTGCCAGATGGCACTGTGGAAGCGGAGAAGAACTGCCTCTTCACTGCCCTCACTGCCACAGCATAGGCATGATAATGAGCACGTAAGTGTGTTCGGTCAGATTCGTCTCGAGATTTCCTCCACCTGCACTCTAATCATCTCCCAGTCTGCTTCATCGCCTGCAACTCAGGCGTATACCATGGTGCTGAGCGGGCTCTGCTAGGCGGTAGAGGATGCTTAGGAGTGATTGTGTCGATTGCCCTCATATGGCTACATCTTCTATTTTGAGAGGGGATCTCAGCTGTCATTTGCACCATTCCTTGTTGCTTCTGGCTTGATTCAGAACAGCATTCTGATGGGCCACTTTGCATGGCTCCCCTTTGTGACAGATTATAGGCCACTGCAGATTCCATTCAGAGCAGCCTGCAGTCCTTTGCCAAAGTAGTAGACAACACTCTTGGCAGCCACGCTCTCAGTCCTCCCCAGATAACCTGCCATGGCCTTATTTAGGACCAGAGGCAAAGTGGCTGTGTGGATTGCCTTCCTGAATGATGCATCTGTCTCTTAGTCCTTTCTTTGTGCATCTGCCCGTGCGGTGAGCTTTTGGCTACTGCAGGGCTTTGTTTGCCTGCCTCTGATCCTCTTTCTGATTTATGAATGCCCTCAGCAAATCCTTGAGCCACTGCTGCATTTGCCATTGTTATCCCAGATGAGCAGCCTCCCTCCCCACCCACACACAGTTTCTCTAGGATCACACAAGGGGAAGGCAATGCCAGCAGCAAAGAGAGCTATTTCCATCTTTGCCATTGGAAACAGACTTCTGACCTTCTTCCTAGATCACATATTATTCCTTGTCTCAGGACTTGCCCCATTCCTACAATTAAGTGCAGAGCATGCATGCTTAAATTTTATCAGTGTTATATGAAACTGCTTCAAAATAAAACCATGATCAATTACTCTCTATATTATCTGTTTTTGTGAAAAGCTGCTGCTGTCAAAGGTCTTTTACAAGTGTGCTACATAAGCTATCAGCTGAAAATTTCAAGGACTGAATTTGGAGCTTTTGTTTGCAAAGCTGTAGATCCCAGACTATAAACCATAGCATAAATTGGGACTGCACCACTTGCAAGTCTAGGTTTAGATTCTGCTACATTTTAAAAATCTGTTACCATGTTCACCATAGATTTTGGAGAAACATGGGGAGGAGTGAGATTTTGACTAATGGAAAAATTACTTAAATTTGAAAGTGTTGCTTGGAGGTATTTTCAGTTTCAGCACAAGGCTTCAGGAAGGAACTTTACCTGATATGATGTAATAAAATAAATAGAATAAATCCCTGAATAGATGGCTTCTCAGTCTGGTTCTCGGTGGGTGGTGAATATCTACATTATGAACATAGGCATAACTCCTCTCACCTTGGCAGCCTCACCAAAGTCTATAGACTAATTTGGCATAGAGATTACACTACCCTTGAAGGTGGTCCCTGCTGTTGAAGGAAGTTTAATGAAGTGGTCTGTATGAAGGAAAATAACAGGGTGCTTCCACTGGTAGTGCCAATCTGTTTCATGCTCTTTGAATGATTCGCGGCACAATAATTTCTCTGGAACTCTTGGTTTTGGTCCAAGAGCATTATTTAATGTTCCTCCAGACAGCATGAAGGCTTGTGCTCCCTGAGCATCAGGTGATGAAGGCATCTGTGGGAGCTGCAGGCTGTATTGTCTCCCCTCCCACAACTGCACTTGAGGTTGGAAACATATTCTCATCATGGTGCTCTTCAGTGGATGGTTGCCTCCATCTAAGTAGGTATACTACACACCAATTTCACCTGAAATTAACCTACCCATACACACTTTTTCTGCTACTGTTCATGTGAAAGTTGCAATACTACTGTGTCAGTGAAGAGATGCCCTGTATATAGGATTTTACAAGCTTCATATGCACAAGAGTTTGTTTGTTTGCAAGTCATAAAAAGTACTGCTTGGACATCAAAAGGTTCAGAATACAGTTACAAATCTTGCGTACCAGGAAATATTATGTATTGCGAGATTAAATAGCTGAACGCACCCAGATTGGGCAATAAATAGACCAATGGTGTGACTCAAGTCATGGAGTTCTTGTTTATAGTGTATATTTACATGTGAGCGAAAAAGCTGGGATATACATTTAAGGAATAAATAATATATTTACAAAAATGTGTGTGTGGGGGGGAAACATCTTATTTTAACCATAGTTACATAGAAACATAGAAACAGAGCGAGTCAGAAGGGGCCTCCCGGGCCATCTAGTCTGACCTCCGGCACCAGCCGGCTCCGCTCATGACATGCCCACCATGTGCATGTTCAGCCTGTCTTTGAACACCCTCACCTATGGGGCCTCAACGACCTCCTGTGGAAGCCCATTCCACGCCCTCGGGGTCCTAACTGTCAGGAAGTGCTTCCTGGCATCCAAATTGAACCTTGGCTCCCTGAGCTTTGCTCCATTGGAGCGCGTCCTGCCTTCCTCCTTCTCCCGAACAGGCCTCTCCCCATCTCCATGTGACACCCCCTCACATACCTGTATGTTGCCAACATATCCCCTCTGAGTCTCCTCTTCTCCAAGCTGAAGAGACCCAGTTCCCTCAGTCTTGCCTCATATGGCATCCCCTGCAAACCAGCCACCATCCTTGTGGCCCTGCGCTGCACTGACTCCAACCTGGCTATATCCTTTCTGTAATGAGGGGCCCAAAACTGAACACAATACTCCAGTTGCGGGCGCACCAGAGTCGTGTAGAGTGGTGGTAATACCTCTCTTGATCTAGAAGCCACACTTCTGGCTATGCAACCAAGGGTGGCATTCGCCCTCTTGACCACCGCATCACACTGCTGACTCATGTTTAGCCTGCGGTCAACCAGTACCTCGAGGTCCCTTTCACAAGTGCTGCTCTCCAGCCACTTGTCACCTAACCTGTATTTATGACAGCTATTCTTATGCCCCAAGTGCAAGACCTTGCACTTATCCACATTGAACGCCATCCTGTTGTCTCCTGCCCACTTCCATAGTCTGTCCAGATCCTTTTGGATCTGGTGTATCTGCTCCTCAGTTGTGGCCATTGCTCCAGTTTTAGTGTCGTCTGCGAATTTGATCAGCAGACTGTTCACCCCTTCTTCCATGTCGTTAATGAAAAGATTAAACAGAATCGGCCCCAGGACAGAGCCCTGGGGGACCCCGCATGTCACTGGCTGCCATCCCGACAATTCCCCGCTAATGGTTACCTTCTGCTTTCGGTCAGTCAACCATGCCCTAATCCACCGGACAGTGCTTTGGTGTATCCCAAAACTCCTCAGTTTCTCCACCAGGATATCATGGAGCACTTTGTCAAAGGCCTTGCTGAAATCCAGGTATACCACATCCACTGCATCCCCTCCATCTAGCCACCTTGAAACCTTGTCATAGAACTCCACAAGGTTTGTCTGGCAGGACCTGTTTTTGCAGAAGCCGTGTTGTGTGGCTGTCAGCCTCCCATCCCTGTCTAGCATCACTAGATCTCTCTCTATTATGAGCCTTTCCATTGTTTTTACAATGGACGTAAGGCTAACCGGTCTATAATTCCCCATGTCCTTCCTACTACCCTTTTTGAAAATTGGGACCACCAATGCCACCCTCCAGTCCACTGGAACTTCACCCGTTCTCCACGAGGCCTCAAAAATGGAGGCCAGCGGGCGTGAGGGAACCCCTGCCAACTCTCTAAGTACTCTCGGGTGTAACCCATCAGGGCCTGGCGCCTTTGTAATGTCCAATGCCCTGAGGAGCCCCTCGACTTCAAGGGGGGTGACTCTAATCTCTGCCCCTAAATCCCCAGCCTCATCTAATCTCCTATACGGATATCCCCTGTCCTGCTTTGGGGAGAACACAGAGGCAAAATAGTCATTTAGCATCTGTGCCTGTTCCCTCATGTCAGTCACTGGATCACCTTCCTCCTTATTTAGTGGTCCCACTACTTGACTCTCCTTCCCCTTCCTATTTACAAGCTGATAGAAGCCCTTTTTGTTGCTCTTGATATTCTTGGCAAGTCTCAGCTCATAATCAGCCTTAGCCTTGCGAAGAATCCTTCTGCAACGGGCCTCCTCCTCCCGGTATACCCTTTTGTCTATTTCCCCCAGTACCCATTTCCTATGGAGGCTCCTCTTTCGTCTAATCCCCCTAACCACCTCCTTTCGCATCCATGGCGGCACTATCCTCCGCCTCCCCACCTTACTGACTAGAGGTATCGTCAGGGCTTGCGCCTGCAAAACCTCCCTTTTGAGTGCCATCCACCCCTCCTCAACTCGCTTACCTTCCAGTAACCTATCCCAGGAGACTTTCCCCAGTCTGGCCTTCAGTTGGCCAAAGTTGGCCCTCTTGACGTCCCAGCTTCTAGTGCCCGCCCTGCTGCACGGCCCCAGTCCCCTGATCTCAAAGCAAAGGATGGAGTGATCACTCGCATCCAGAGCTCCCCTAATCTGTACTTCATCTATCAGCTCCTCCCTATTGGTCAAGACCAAGTCCAGGATGTTCCCCCCCTCGTCGCCTCTCGGACCCTCTGTGTGAAAAACCCACCCTCTAGAGCTTCTAGGAAGCGACGTGACCTGGCTGTCACCGCCGAGTGAGTCTCCCAAGTAATATCCGGGAGATTGAAATCCCCCATAATTACTGTGTCTCTCCCCCGAGATATCCTCCTTCCTCCCATCCTCCTTCCTCCCATCCTCCCTGGTACCTGGCTCCTCTCCGTAGAAGTCCTGTCAGTCCCTGCAGTATCTCGAAAGCCCTGCTCCCAGAGCCCCGATCCTCCCTGCACACTTGTCCAGTGCAGACACGTTACTGGGGGGCCTGAACCCACCCCCCACTCGCTCAGTTTAAAGTCTTCCGGACGAAGCTCGCTAGAGCATCTCCAAAGGACCTTTTCCCCATCCTCGTGAGGTGTAACCCGTCCCTTGCCAGAAGTCCATTGGCAAGAAAACGAGTGCCGTGGCTGAGGAACCCGAAGCGTTCCTTCTGGCACCACACCCTAAGCCAGTCATTCACCTCAGAGGCCCTCCTGTCCCTTCCTGGCCCAAATCCCCGGACAGGTAAGATTGACGAGAAGGCCACTTGGGCCTTCAGTTCCCTGAGTTTCTTCCCCAAGGCCAAAAAGTCCCTCGTGATCCCAACCACCCCCTGCCTGGCCACGTCGTTTGTGCCCACATGGATCACCAGGAACGGCTGGTGACCCCTGGAGCGAACAAGACGCTCCACTCTGTCCTTCACATGCCGGATGCAGGCACCCGGCAGGCAGCAAACCTCCCTTGTCTCCAGGCTGGGGTGGCACACCGCCGCCTCAGTGCCCCTCAGCAGGGAGTTCCCAACAACAATCACCTGCCGCCATGCCTTCCCGGTGCTGGTGGGCAGCCGTGCCCTGGTCCTCGCCTCTCCTGTAGCGGCCCCCTTGCCGCCTGATGTTCCAGGCTGGGGGTCCTGCTGGTCCCCCAAGGCCTCGTCAGCCCCAGCCTCCCCAAGTGGAGAGAACCTGTTTCCCAGCTCCAGATTGGTGCCAGGAGAAGGAGGAGGCCGTGCTGGCCTCCTCCTCCTGTGGGTGACATACTTCCATGTCTCCGCAGCTGCTCCTCCCGTGGTCTCTCCCTCAGCCCTCTGTCCAGAGGGGGGCTGCTCCGGGGGGGGGCCTTGAGAGCTCTCTCGGCCCTCAGGCACCTCACCTCCTCTTCTAGCAGGGTCACCATCTTGCACCGAGGGCAAGTGTATCCCTGCCTCTCCTGGGGGAGAAGGGCAAACATGTTGCAGCTCTTGCAGCGGACAGCAACACCCGTGACTCCCGCCAAGGCCATCTCCTGGCCATCTGTAACCCTGCCATCTGTAACCCTTCCGAGACCTTACCTTGGTCCCCTGCCTTGTTAATCCTGCAGTTCCTCTCACTCGCCCAGTTCTCCCAGACAAAAACCCACTTGCACACACACACACAAGGGTAAAATAAACTTAAATTTAAATTGGAAGGAAAACAAAGCACAACAAAGCAAAGCAAAGTGCAAACAAAACAAAACAAAACAAAACAAAAACACACAAACAAAAACAAACAAACAAACAACCCTCTGTGTCTCAGGGAAGGGAGTCTCTGGACCGTCCGGATCGCAGCTCAGGGACGCAGACAAGGGACGACGCCCTTGATGCGCTGCACCCGAGCTGGGCCTCCTCAGTCCCTCAGGCCAGTGGCCCTGCCCCCTGCTTCCTCCTGGCTGCTCTAGCTCTTTGGCCCACCCCCTCCCTCTCTGCTGCTCCTGGACCTCTGCTCCCACCTGCCCAGCTCCTACCTTGCCTGTGCCAGTCCCCTGGCCACTCAGCGCTCTCTCCCAGCCTGTGCCTCTGCTGCTCTGCCACTCTGCCAAGAGGCCAGAGCCAAAAGGGCTTGCAGTGGCTGAGCTTGGCCTTATCAGTCCCTCAGGCCAGTGGCCCCGCCCCCTGCTTCCTCCTGGCTGCTCTAGCTCTCCAGCTCACCCCCTCCTTCTCTGCTGCTCCTGGACCTCTGCTCCCACCTGCCCAGCTCCTACCTTGCCTTCGCCAGTCCCCTGGCCACTCAGCGCTCTCTCCCAGCCTGTGCCTCTGCTGCTCTGCTGCTCTGCCAAGAGGCCAGGGCCAAAAGGGCTTGCAGTGGCTGAGCTTGGCCTCCTCAGTTCTTTAGAAGGAACCTATTCCACACACATGATGAACTGATATCTCTTGTACCTGATAATAAAGGATGGGGTAGAGATCCTGGTAGGGGGAAATTTGATACAGAGAGAGGTGGGCACCCCCAAATTTATTTTCCAGAGCAGCCCAGTCCCTACTGGGATTTTCTCCCTTATAGCTCTAACCACTTTAGAACAGGAGCCCTGGTGGTTTTTTTTAAACATGCAGCTGGTTTCAATATGGGATAAAGGAAAGTTTTATTTCCTTTTCCTTTCCAGTTTCCTGAAAGTCTTCTTTAGGTCTGAACCTGCCTGCTAATTAAAAAAAGGGGGGATTGTAAATTAGTGTCCTGCACCAGCAGGGGGTTGGGCATGATGGCCTTCATGGCCCCTTCCCACTCTAGTATTCTATGATTGGATGAAAACTTAGTGTTTTATTGCTATATAGCAGGGAGCAGGAAGTATCTCAAGAGTGGGAAAGGAAAACATTTCATTTTCCTCTCCAGTGTATCTGAGAGTTTGGTTAGAATATCTGTATCCTCAGATATAGAACCTACAGCAAGAACAAGGAAAAGCCCACTGAAATATGTGTGTTGCTTTGTATGTCAAGGAAATTATAAACTGGAAAAGAAAAAAGGAATGGACCTTAACACAGCATTTTTGTAGGTGAAAATACCAAGCCTGAAAAGCAATTTAATACTGTGGATATACCATCTCTAACTCTATGCAACCTCTGAAGGTGAACTTGTAGGACATACCTGACTGGCCAGCATTACTCAAGGGCAAGCTGGTCACGTACTCAAGTGTTATCAGTGTAACCAGAGGCTCCACATGGTCAGGAATTTGAGGGAATCCCTCTCTAGAAGCTCCCAGTTCAACCTCCAGTTTTCCAGATAAGCACAAGGACCACCCGAATTCAAATGTGCCAATAAACAATTACAGCAGAAATTTCAAGCAGCTGTCATCACTACCTCTTCATCAGGGATGGTGCATGGGGAGTCCGCCATGCACTCGAGGTCAATTGCCACTTCGCTTTGATTACACTTTAGGCTAAAGAATAAAATACAGTTTTTCTACCTTTCATTCTTGTTGTACTTAATTGGGCTGAGAGCATAAGGTTCAGACCCCTTGAGTTCAACAGTTTCTGGTAAACACAAAGGGGCTCAATTGCAGGCCTTGACTTTGGCAGCCATCCTCCAGGGATGGACTCCGCTAAAATTGGACTACTTGTCTGTGAGGAAACTTCTGGGAAGGGGAGAGATCAATCAGATCTGACTCTAAACTGCAACACCCATTCATATGAGAGGATTAGAGGTTCTAGTCAGGAAGCAACTGACTGGTATTTGCACCCTTGAGGTCCATTGCGCTTATGGGGATTCGGTAGAGGCAGTCTGGGTGAAACTTAGGGGTTTTGACAGGGAAAGAGACCTGACAGTGGGGGTATGTTATCGCCCTCCAGGTCAACTTGAGACCCTGGACGATGTCCTGACAGGCCAGGTTCTGAGGATGTCTCGGGGGAGAGACACAGTAATTATGGGGGATTTCAGTCTCCCGGACATTACTTGGGAGACTCACTCGGGGGTGACAGCCAGGTCACGTTGCTTCCTAGAAGCTATAGAGGGAGGGTTTTTCACACAGAGGGTCCGAGAGGCGACGAGGGGGGGAAACATCCTTGACTTGGTCTTGACCAATAGGGAGGAGCTGATAGATGAAGTGCAGATTAGGGGAGCTCTGGATGTGAATGATCTCTCCATCCTTTGCTTTGAGATCAGGGGACTGGGGACGTGCAGCAGGGCGAGCACTAGAAGCTGGGACGTCAAGAGGGCCAACTTTGGCCAACTGAAGGCCAGACTGGGGAAAGTCTCCTGGGATGGGTTACTGGAAGGTAAGCGAGTTGAGGAGGGGTGGATGGCATTCAAAAAGGAGGTTTTGGAGGCGCAAGCCTTGATGATACCTCTAGTCAGTAAGGTGAGGAGGTGGAGGAGAGTGCCGCCATGGATGTGAAAGGAGGTGGTTAGAGGGATTAGACGAAAGAGGAGCCTCCATAGGAAATGGGTACTGGGGCAAATAGACTAAAGGGTATACCGGGAGGAGGAGGCCCATTGCAGAAGGATTCTTCGCAAGGCTAAGGCTGATAACGAGCTGAGACTTGCCAGGAATATCAAGAGCAACAAAAAGGGCTTCTTTCAGCATGTAAATAGGAAAAGGAAGGGGAGACAAGTGGTGGGACCACTAAATAAGGAGGAAGGTGATCCAGTGACTGACATGAGGGAACAGGCACAGATGCTAAATGACTATTTTGCCTCTGTGTTCTCCCCAAAGCAGGACAGGGGATATCCGTATAGGAGATTAGATGAGGCTGGGGACTTAGGGGCAGAGATTAGAGTCACCCCCCTTGAAGTCGAAAGGCTCCTCAGGGCATTGGACATTACAAAGGCACCAGGCCCTGACGGGTTACACCCGAGAGTATTAAGAGAGTTGGCAGGGGTTCTCTCACACCTGCTGGCCCCCATTTTTGAGACCTCGTGGAGAACGGGTGAAGTTCCAGAGGACTGGAGGGTGGCATCGGTGGTTCCAATTTTCAAAAAGGGTAGTAGGAAGGACATGGGGAATTATAGACCGGTTAGCCTTACGTCCATTGTAGGAAAAACAATGGAAAGGCTCATAATAGAGAGAGATCTAGTGATGCTAGATGGGGAAGGGAGGCTGACAGCCACATAACACGGCTTCTGCAAAAACAGGTCCTGCCAGACAAACTTTGTGGAATTCTATGACAAGGTTTCAAGGTGGCTAGATGGAGGGGATGCAGTGGATGTGGTATACCTGGATTTCAGCAAGGCCTTTGATAAAGTGCTCCATGATATCCTGGTGGAGAAACTGGGGAATTTTGGGATACACCAAAGCACTGTCCGGTGGATTAGGGCATGGTTGACTGACCGAAAGCAGAAGGTAACCATTAGTGGGGAATTGTCACGATGGCAACCAGTGACAAGTGGGGTCCCCCAGGGCTCTGTCCTGGGGCCGATCCTGTTTAATCTTTTCATTAACAACATGGAAGAAGGGGTGAACAGTCTGTTGATCAAATTCGCAGACGACACTAAAACTGGAGCAGTGGCCACAACTGAGGAGCAGGTACTCCAGATCCAAAAGGATCTGGAAAGACTATGGAAGTGGGCAGGAGACAACAGGATGGCGTTCAATGTGGAGAAGTGCAAGGTCTTGCACTTGGGGCATAAGAATAGCTGTCATAAGTACAGGTTAGGTGACAAGTGGCTGGAGAACAGCACTTGTGAAAGGCACCTTGGGGTACTGGTTGACCGCAGGCTAAACATGAGTCAGCAGTGTGATGCGGTGGTCAAGAGGGCGAATGCCACCCTTGGTTGCATAGCCAGAAGTGTGGCTTCTAGATTGAGAGAGGCATTACTACCACTCTACACGACTCTGGTGCGCCCGCAACTGGAGTACTGTGTTCAGTTTTGGGCCCCTCATTACAGAAAGGATATAGCCAGGTTGGAGTCAGTGCAGCGTAGGGCCACAAGGATGGTGGCTGGTTTGCAGGGGATGCCGTATGAGGCAAGACTGAGGGAACTGGGTCTCTTCAGCTTGGAGAAGAGGAGACTCAGAGGGGATCTGTTGGCGACATACAAGTATGTGAGGGGGTGTCACATGCAGATGGGTAGAGACCTGTTCTCCCCTGCAGAGGAAGGCAGGACGCGTTCCAATGGAGCAAAGATCAGGGAGCCAAGGTTCCATTTGGATGCCAGGAAGCACTTCCTGACAGTTAGGACCCCGAGGGCGTGGAATGGGCTTCCACGGGAGGTCGTTGAGGTCCCATCGGTGAGGGTGTTCAAAGACAGGCTGGACATGCACATGGTGGGCATGTCATGAGCGGAGCCGGCTGGTGCCGGAGGTCAGACTAGATGGCCCAGGAGGCCCCTTCTGACTCGGTCTGGTTCTATGTTTCTATGGGAACAGTCAGTGGAACTGGTCCAACAGAAAAGGGGAACCGTCCAGTCAGTGAGATCATCACCATTTGTGGCAGTTAGTGGGACTGAACCTGGTAGACCCCAGGGACTCTGTATAGGTTTGAACCTGGCAAGATACCAAAGGATTCAGAAGGATGGGTCTAGATCACAGTAAGCCAAAAAGAGACACCTCTGGCTAAGGTGTATAAGAAATTCAAGAGACTGGGGGAAAAGTGGCTATTTCACCAAAAATAAGCTGATCTTCTGTCAGTTTTGCTGGCTGAACCATAAAGTGGAAATGGGGAAGTCATGGCCCCTAGATGGGAGCTGTGACCGAGGTTTGATCTTGCCACTTAAGTTATTTCGTACCAAAGAAGGGAAATGGTTGGAACATGAATATGTCTCATTGTTTTTGGCTTGATGTGAGAAATCGAATTGTGTGAATGAGGATGCAAATGAGGGTGTGAACACAGAGCGTGGAAAAACAATGATGTGGGGAGAAAAGCTCCCTTTGCCACCTTCCCAGGATGAGGATGATGAACCCTATGTGAGGAATCCTCACTGCCTTACCCTAGCTTCCCTAACTGTATGCTGCTCACCTCCCCATCAGTTCCCTTTTCCTAGGAAGTTAGAACCCTTGATCAGTCTGCTATTAACCCTGTGAAGTGAGGTCCCCTGGAATATGGTCCACCTATGGTCCACCTATTTCCACTCCTATCTCATCCAACAAGTTCATCCCTAATTGCATAAACATTAGCAATGTGACCCTTAGGTTAGAAGGGCTCTGGGGAGTGATCCTGCACCCCCAATCAGGTTTTGCATGGCCAAGGTGTACCCCAATGGATGCACATCCCATTCACCTCCCCTGATTTGTATAATTGAAAACATCACTTTCCCAAGTAGAGGGAAGATCTGCATGGGCTGGCAGAAGCCGTAAGCTCCCTGTGCCTAACTCAAGACCCCATGTGGGCCATATGTTGAATATCTTTCTCACTTTGAAGGAGAGCAAAAGGGTCTTCAACTGGCTGAAGAATGGCTGCAAGGGACAGGGAGAGTTGGGCAAACTGAGCACGTTTTTCCTACAACTGTCCCACTGAATTGGGACCCTAACAACCAGGGTGATTACCAGAACCCGGTCTAGTATCACAAACTGCTAATAAAGGCAATTAGATGTGAGAACCAAGGTAGAAAAATATGGCCAAACTATACCAAGTATTACAAAAATTGATGAATCACTGTCTGTTTTTGGTGATTGTAAGATGCTATGCACCAGTTCACTGATCTGGATCCTAAGGCTGAGGAGAATAGAAGGCTAATCACCTATGGAAGCTCTTGTATATCCAAATGCATTGAATTTTGATATGATTGTGAGATATGATGGTATTTTGCATAATGAAGGAGGAACTGAATCAAATGCAAGAGCAAGGAATTAATATTTCTTGGTGGCACAAGGTTCAAATGCAATCGAGATATATTAAAGACCATAGAATGTGGGGTTTTTATAAGGAGTTAACAACATTTGATCATGTGATTGTAAAATCAAATGAGAAAATGATTAAAAGAGTGCATAATTTTCTTCTGGATAGGAGAATGGAAGATGAACAAGTTAAGGAAACTATGATAACTTGGGCACAAAACTTTGGATACAATATTGAGTTAAAGAAATGGCAAAAACATTAAGGTAACATTAGCAATAAATAAATAAATAAATAAACCGATATAAAGAAAACCTCTCTTCTAACAACCCAAGAGACGACTCTACACATGGACATCACCAGATGGTCAACACAGAAATCAGATTGACTATGTGCTCTGCAGCCAAAGATGGAGAAACTCTAAGCAGTCAGTAAAAACTAGATCAGGAGCTGACTGTGGCTCAGATCATGAGCTTCTTGTTGCAAATTTATGCTTAAATTGCAAATTTATGCTTAAATTGAAGAAAGTAGGGGGAAGCACTAGGTCACTCAGATATGAGCTAAATCATATTCCTGATGAATATACAGTAGAGGTGACAAATAGATTTAAGGAATTAGATCTGATAGACAGAGTGCCCGAAGAACTATGGACGGAGGTTTGCAACATAGTACAAGACGTGGCAACTAAAACCATCCCAAAGAAAAAGAAATGCAAGAAAGCAAAATGGCTGACTGAGGAAGCTTTACAAATAGCTGAGGAAAGAAGGGAAGTGAAAGGCAAGGGAGAAAGAGAAAGATACACCCAACTGAATGCAGAATTCCAGAGAATAGCTAGAAGAGGTAAGAATGCCTTCTTCAATGAACAGTGCAAAGAAATAGAAGAAAACAATAGAATAGGGGGGACCAGAGATCTCTTCAAGAAAATTGGAGATATGAAGGGAACGTTTCATGCAAAGATGGGCATGATAAAGGACCAAAATGGCAGGGACCTAACAGAGGCAGAAGAGATTAAGAAGAGGTGGCAAGATTACACAGAAGAACTATACAAGAAAGAGCTTAATGTCCCTGATAACCACAATGGGGTGGTCACTGACCTCGAGCCAGACATCCTGGAATGTGAAGTCAGATGTGCCTTAGGAAGTCTGAGCAACAGCAAAGCTAGTCGAGGTGACAGCATTCCAGCTGAGCTATTCAAAATCCTAAAAGACGATGCAGTAAAAATGCTACACTCAATATGCCAGCAAATTTGGAAAACTCAACAGTGGCCACAGGATTGGAAAAGGTCAGTTTACATTCCGATTGCAAAGAAGGGCAATGCCAAAGAATGTTCAAACTACCACACCATTGCACTCAATTCACATGCTAGCAAAGTTATGCTCAAAATCCTACAAGCTAGGCTCCAGCAGTATGTGGACCAAGAGCCAGTGTGGTGTAGTGATTAAGAGCATGGGACTGGGACTCAGAGCATCTGGGTTCGAGTCCCCGCTCGGCCATGGAGCCAGCTGGGTGGCTTTGAGCCAGTCACAGACTCTCAGCCCAACCTACCTCACAGGGTTGTTGTTGTGGAGATAAGATGGAGGAGGAGAATGATGTAACCTGCCTTGAGCCCTTTGTAGGAAAAAGGCAGGATGTAAACCGCAATATAACAATATAACTACCAGAAGTACAGGCAGGATTTCAAAGAGGGAGAGGAACTAGAGATCAAATTGCCAACATACGCTGCATCATGGAGAAAGCTAGGGAGTTCCAGAAAAACAAATGCTTCTGCTTCATTGACTATGCTAAAGCCTTTGATTGTGTGGATCACAACAAATTGTGGCAAATTCTTAAAGAGATGGGAGTGCCAGACCATCTTATTTGTCTCTTGAGAAACCTATATGCAGGTCAAGAAGCAACAGTGAGAACTGGACACGGAACCACTGATTGGCTCAAAATTGAGAAAGGAGTTCGGCAAGGCTGTATACTGTTGCCCTGCCTATTTAACTTACATGCAGAGCACATCATGAGAAAGGCAGGGCTAGACGAATCACCAGTTGGAATTAAGATTGCTGGGAGAAATAGCAACAACCTCAGATATGCAGATGATACCACTCTCATGGCAGAAAGTGAAGAGGAACTAAAGAGCCTCTTGATGCGGGTGAAGGAGGAGAGCGGAAAAGTTGGCCTGAAACTCAACATTAAGAAAACTAAGATCATGGCATCCGGTCCTTTCATTTCCTGGCAAATACATGGGCAAGAAATGGAGGCAGTGACAGATTTTATTTTCCTGGGCTCCAAGATCACAGCAGATGGGGACTGCAGCCAAGAAATTAAAAGACACTTGCTACTGGGGAGGCAAGCTATGGCAAATCTAGACTGCATACTAAAAAGCAGAGACATCACGCTGCCAACAAAAGCGCGTATAGTCAAGGCTATGGTTTTCCCAGTTGCAATGTATGGTTGTAAAAGCTGGACCATAAGGAAGGCTGAGCGCCAAAGGATTGAGGCCTTTGAATTGTGGTGCTGGAAGAGACTCCTGCGAGTTCCTTGGACCACGAGGCAATCAAACCGGTCAGTGCTAGAGGAGATCAACCCTGACTGCTCTTTAGAAGGCCAGATACTGAAGATGAAACTCAAATACCTTGGCCACCTAATGAGAAGGAAGGACTCCCTGGAGAAGAGCCTAATGCTGGGAACAATAGATGGCAAAAGAAGAATGGGACGGCAGAGAATGAGGTGGATAGATGGAGTCACTGAAGCAGTTGGTGTGAGCTTGGGTGGACTCTGGGGGATGGTGGAGGACAGGAAGGCCTGGAGGAATGTTGTCCATGGGGTTGCGATGGGTTGGACACGACTTCGCAACTAACAACAACAACAACATAAAACCTGTATTAAATGTTTTATAGATGATATCTATCGCCAAATAGATTAGCTAAGATGTTTCCAAATATGTCAAATGGATGTTGGAAATGTAAACACAAACCGGGTACTTTTTATCATATGTGGTGGACCTGTGATAAAGCAAAAAAATATTGGATTAATACACACAAATGGCTTGAGGGAATGTTTCAAAAACCCCTAATATTTAAACCTGAAGTTTTCTTATTAGGCATTGTACCTGAGGATGTTGGTAATCAAGCAATGTGTTTGATTTTACATGTTAACTACTGTGGCGAGGATTGCATTTGCCCAACATTGGAAGCGTGAAGAACCACCTACTGACGAACTGATTTTAAAAAAGACCTTGGACTGTGCTGAAATGGACAGATAGACTTTGTTTCGGAAGGAGAAAGAAGATACAGACTTTCATCAAACTTGGAATTCCTTTTATTATTGGCTAGAGAAACAGGACTATGCATAGATTTAAATATGTTTATGGATTACCATAAAAAGA
This sequence comes from Varanus salvator macromaculatus, assembly GCA_023646645.1. NCBI lineage: Eukaryota > Metazoa > Chordata > Lepidosauria > Squamata > Varanidae > Varanus > Varanus salvator. The sequence continues at coordinate 12,659,449 of JAIXND010000754.1, read as the reverse complement.
AAAAGTTTGGGGGTGACCCAGTAGGTCTGATGTTTTTGATGACTAAGGATTTTTTAAGGGTTTTTTTGTGTTTTGTTAGTTAGTAGAAAATAACAATAAAACTTATTTTAAAAAAGGGGGAGAATAGGTCAGAGTGTGGATGATATAAGGAAGAAATTGCAGAAGGCTGAAGGTGGACCAGCTAAACTAACCTCTAAGCAGTTTGTGTACTGTATGCATCCCAATATAGATTAAGAGATGGAAAGGAAGGTGAAGAGAAGGCACAGAACTGAAGTGATGGCATTGCAAGGGGTGGCTGGTGCCTACCCAAGAGCTGAGGGGTTGGTGCACACCCAGCATAAGGAAGATGGAAGAAGAATTGGAATAAGCAAGGGAAGCCAAAGAAGGATCAGTGTGCTATCTGCAAAGGAAAGGAGCATTGGAAAAATGCATGTTGTGTCATTTTGAATGTTGGCTGCCATTGCAGGAAATTAGTCAGACTGACAGGGACTGGGGAAAGTTATAAGGATATCTCCCACTGATCCCAAGTTTTGCTTGATACTGGTGTCATTCAATCCATAATAAATTCTCCCCCCACCCCTCCATCACCACCAATCAACCAGACTACCACCACTGTGGGAGCAGGGGTATTCCACAAAAAGCCAGCTTTTCCACAAAAAGCCAGCTTACTAGAAGCTGGGACTTCAAGAGGGCCACCTTTGGACAACTGAAGGCCAGACTGGGGAAAGTCTCCTGGGATAGGTTACTGGAAGGCAAGCAAGATGAGGAAGGCTGGATGGCACTCAAAAGGGAGGTTTTGGAGGCACAAGCCCTGACGATACCTCTAGTCAGTAAGGTGGGGAGGTGGAGGAGAGTGCCGCCATGGATGCGAAAGGAGGTGGTTAGAGGGATTAGAGGAAAGAGGAACCTCCATAGGAAATGGGTACTGGGCCAAATAGACAATACCGGGAGGAGGAGGCCCGTTGCAGAAGGATTCTTTGCAAGGCTAAGGCTATTTATTTATTTATTTATTTATTTAACAAATTTCTATGCCGCCTCTTCCCAACTAGCCTCGGGGCAGCTAACAACATGTAAAAAAAAAAACCATACAAACCAAAAATCCAAAACCATAAACAATTTAAAATTGGCCCATCTCCTAGTCACAATTAAAAACTATAAATAATCTAAATTGACTTTAAAATTTACAATTAAATTAATAAACTAACAATTAAAATATTTCTTAAATAAAAAGGTCTTCACCTGGCGCCGAAAAGCAAATAATGACGGCGCCAGGCGAGCCTCTCTGGGGAGCGCATTCCACAGATGGGGCGCCACCGCCGAAAAGGCCCTCCTCCAGGTACTCACCCTCTTTGCTTCCCTCACAGAGGGTTCCCGGAGGAGAGCATCTGCCGCAGATCGTAAGGGGCGGGAGGGCATATATGGTCGCAGGCGTTCCTTTAGGTAGCCAGGACCCAAGCCGTTAAGGGCTTTATAGGTAAGAACCAACACCTTGAATTGGGCCCGGACTTCAATGGGAAGCCAGTGTAGCTGATGGAGAACTGGGGTGATATGAGAACCACGCCCAGTCCCCGTCAGCACCCTGGCAGCTCTGTTTTGCACCAATTGAAGTATCCAGACCGTCTTCAAGGGTAGCCCCATGTAGAGCGCATTACAAAAAACTAACCGGGAAGTCACCAACATATGTGTCACCGTCGCCAGGCAGTCGAATTCCAGGAAGGGACGCAGCTGATGGATCAGCCGAAGCTGATGGAAAGCGCTCCTCGCCACTGCTGACACTTGGGCTACCAAGGTCAGCTCCGGGTCGAGGAGCACTCCAAGGCTGCGGACCCTGTCTTTCAGAGGGAGTGCAACCCCATTTAAGACTAGGGTCAGGTCCCCCGCTCCGTAGCCCGAACCACCCACTAACAGGACCTCCGTCTTGTCAGGATTGAGCCTCAGCTTTTTACAAAAAAAAGAAAAAGAAAAAAAAGTTGATATTCAAGCTGAGTCTGAATATCAAGAGCAACAAAAAGGGCTTCTATCAGCTTGTAAATAGGAAGGGGAAGGAGAGTCAAGTAGTGGGACCACTAAATAAGGAGGTAGGGGATCCAGTGACTGATACGAGGGAACAGGCATAGAGGCTAAATGACTATTTTGCCTCTGTGTTCTCCACAAAGCAGAACAGGGGAGATCCGCATGGGAGATTAGATGAGGCTGGGGACTTAGGGGCACAGATCAGAGTCACCCCCTTGAAGTCAAGGGGCTCCTCAGGGCATTGGACATTGCAAAGGCACCAGGCCCTGATGGGTTACACCCGAGAGTACTAAGAGAGTTTGCAGGGGTTCTCCCACGCCCCCTGACCTCCATTTTTGAGGCCTCACGGAGAATGGGTGAAGTTCCAGAGGACTGGAGGTTGGCGTCAGTGGTTCCAGTTTTCAAAAAGGGTAGTAGAAGTGACATGGGGAATTACAGACCAGTTAGCCTTACATCCATTGTTGGAAAAACAATGGAAAGGCTCATAATAGAGAGAGATCTAGTGATGCTAGATAGGGAAGGGAGGCTGACAGCCACACAACATGGCTTCCACAAAAACAGGTCCTGCCAGACAAACTTTGTGGAATTCTATGACAAGGTTTCAAGGTGGCTAGATGGAGGGGATGCAGTGGATGTGGTATACCTGGATTTCAGCAAGGCCTTTGATAAAGTGCTCCATGATATCCTGGTGGAGAAACTGGGGAATTTTGGGATACACCAAAGCACTGTCCGGTGGATTAGGGCATGGTTGACTGACCGAAAGCAGAAGGTAACCATTAGTGGGGAATCGTCAGGATGGCAACCAGTGACAAGTGGGGTCCCCCAGGGCTCTGTCCTGGGGCCGATCCTGTTTAATCTTTTCATTAACGACGTGGAAGAAGGGGTGAACAGTCTGCTGATCAAATTCGCAGACGACACTAAAACTGGAGCAGTGGCCACAACTGAGGAGCAGGTACTCCAGATCCAAAAGGATCTGGACAGACTATGGAAGTGGGCAGGAGACAACAGGATGGCATTCAATGTGGAGAAGTGCAAGGTCTTGCACTTGGAGCATAGGAATAGCTGTCATAAGTACAGGTTAGGTGACAAGTGGCTGGAGAACAGCACTTGTGAAAGGCACCTTGGGGTACTGGTTGACCGCAGGCTAAACATGAGTCAGCAGTGTGATGCGGTGGTCAAGAGGGCAAATGTCACCCTTGGTTGCATAGCCAGAAGTGTGGCTTCTAGATCCAGAGAGGTATTACTACCACTCTAAACAACTCTGGTGCATCCGCAACTGAAGTATTGTGCTCAGTTTTGGGCCCCTCATTACAGGAAGTATTTAGCCAGGTTAGAGTCAGTGCAGCATAGGGCCACAAGGTTGGTGGCCAGTTTGCAGGGGATGGGGTATGAGGCGAGATTGAGGGAACTGGGTCTCTTCCGACTGGAGAAGAGAAGACTCAGAGGGGATCTGTTGGCGACATACAAGTATGTGAGGTGGTGTCACACGAATGTGGGTAGAGATCTGTTCTCCCCTGCAGAGGAGGGCAGGACACACTCCAACAAAGCGAAGTTCAGGGAACCAAGGTTCAATTTAGATGCCAGGAAGTACTTCCTGACAATTAGGACCCCAAAGTAAGTAATGGGCTACCACAGGAGGTGGTTGAGGCCCCCTTCGTGAGGGTGTTCAAAGATAAGCTAGACATGCACATGGTGGGCATGTTGTGAGCAGAGGTGGCTGAAGCCAGGGGTCAGACTATATGGCATGGGACGCCCCTTCTAATTTGTTCTGCTTCTATGTTTCCTGAGCTACCCCAGACAACGCTGCCTGTGCATGGATATTGAGGTCCCCGAGGACCATAAATCTGGGAGTCCTCAACAGCAAGTCTAAGATTTCCTGCATCATCTCAGGCAGAGAGTCTGCTAGGTAGTATCATGGGCAATATACCAGCAGGATCCCTAATCTGTCTCAATCACCCAGCACAAGGTAGAAACATTCAAGTCCTGGACGTGAGTAGACAGGGAGTCTCATGAGGGGGAGAAAATCCCTGTTGACAATGGTCATCCCCCTCCCCAGCCCACCAGGTGATATTGGTGCAGTACCAAGTATGCGGGGGGGAGGGGAGCATTATTGGGAGGTGCAACCTCCCCTCTGCTCCTACCCAGGTCTCAGTAATACAAGCCTGATCAGCGACCTCATTCATAGTTAAATCATGGATGCGAGAACGCTTATTATGTAGCAACCTGACATTTAGGAACAGCACCACAAGCCCTGTGGGCAAACTGGCATGGTTGCTGGGAATCATCTGGTTGGGAGAGAGATTAAAAGAGGGAATAGCAATAAGACATCTATTCCCTCTTCTCCTTCACTGGCCAATTAATCCTCCATTAGCATATCTCCCTCTGTCACTAACCACAATAATAGGAGCACCCATATCTATTCAACAAGCCAAGCAAAACATTTAAACATTTGTTTAAAGAGTAAACAAAAACCACCTGTTGGAAAAAGGAAAGGGGTGGGGGAGAAAGAGGAAGCGAGGGAAAATAGAGAGAAAAAAAGGGGGGAAGCTACTCTGGAAGTATTATAGAAGTTCATCTTACCTTTCCTTTGATACTCCACTTCTTACTAGCCTTCTTACCTACTTCTTTAATCTTCACACAATACCTTTTCCACATTCTTAATAGTACTGCTATGAGCATAAGCAACCAATAACCAAGAAAGGGAGAGAAGAACCTGGGAACTACAGATCAGTTTAACATCAAGCCCAGGAAAATTCTGGCGCTGATTATAAAGCAATCAGTCTGCAGACACCTTGAAAACAATGCAGTAATTACTAAAAGTGAAGATGGGATGTCAAGAACAAATCTTACCAAACTGATCTGATATTATTTTTTGATTGGGTAACCTCCCCAATGGACTGCAGGAATGCTATTAAGTCTAGTTCTATTTAGACTTCATCAAAGCTTTTAACAAAATGCCCCATGATATCCTGATTAGCAAACTAAGTGGGCCAGATGGAACAAATATCAGGTGGATCAACAGTTGGCTGCAGAAATGGACTAAAAAGTTCTCATCAATAGCACCTTCTCAGACTGAGGAGTGGTAACAAGTGAAGTAATGCAGGGTTCTGGGTCCAGTGCTCTTCAACATTTTTATTAATCATTTCATGAGGAAGTGCAGAGAATGTTTATCAAATTTTCAGATGACAAAACTGGATGCAATAGCTCCAGACAGAAGACAGAAAGAAGATTCAAGGTGATTTTGATAAGCAGGAGCATGAGGCTGAAAATGACACAATGAAATTCAATAGGGACAAATACCAAGTTCTTAACCTAGGAAAAAGACAGGAAATCCATCAGTGCAAGATGGGAGATACTTTTCACAACAATACTGCAAGTGAGAAGAATCTTAGAGTTGTTGTAGATAACAGTCTGTATATCAGTCAAAAGTTGATGTGGCTGCAAAAATGTCAAATGCTATTTTGGACACATTAATAGAAGTATCACTTCCAAATCCTGGGAAGTACTAGTTCCCCTTTACTCAGGAGGTTAGTCCTACTCAGGAAGCACTTCCTGACAGTTAGGACCCCGAGGGCATGGAATAGGCTTCCACGGGAGGTCGTTGAGGCCCCATCGGTGCGGGTGTTCAAGGATAGGCTGGACATCCACATGGTGGGCATGTCGTGAGTGGAGCCGGCTGGTGCCAGAGGTCAGACTAGATGGCCCAGGAGATCCCTTCTGACTCGCTCTGTTTCTATGTTTCTTTGGAGTATTGCATCCACTTCAGGAAGCCACAGTATAAGGAAGATATAAAGAAGCTGTAAAGGGTTTAGGGGAGGGGATCAAGGATCATCAGGGAACTAGAAACAAAGCCTTATGAGGAGAGATTGAAAGAGCTGGGCATGTTTAGCCTCAAGAAGAGAGGACTGAGAGGAGATATGATAGCATATCTTCAAGTATTTGAAATGCCAGGATCTTTTCTCAATTATTCCAGAGTGCAGAACATGGAATAACAAGTTACAGGAAGCCAAGTTCTGCACAAACAACAGGAAGAATTTCTTGACTGTAGGAGGAATATGGCAATGGAACCAATTAGCTAGGAGGTTGCAGGCTCTTCCATATTAGAAGCTTTCAATATGCAGCTGGACAGCCCTCTGGTATAACTTGGAGTCCTGCAGTGAGTTGGACCTGATGGCCTTCTTGGTCCCTTCCAACTCTACTGTTTTATGATTCTGTGAGTTATAGCCTAAAATATCTGGAGATTGCCAGATTCTTTCTTGTGGGTAAGTGTGTGCAGGATTGCACCCTAATTATCTCATATCTAATTAAGAAAGTACACCCAAGGGAGGCACAGGCAAAACAGCCACATATGCTTACCAGAACATTTTGCACCATTCACCAAGATGAAATTCTCTCTGGTTTTCAATTTATTATTTTAAGACTTTATAAACCACATCTTCATATCCAAAATTACTCTTTGGTCACTGCACCTATTTAACTAGTCTATAGTTGTGTGAATCAGCCAGGAGGGAGCTACACCTAAAAAGATGTTGTGAAGAGCCTCTAATACACACAAGAATGCTTGGGTCCCTTGGATTGTGGCCAAGATTCAAAGATCATAGATAAAGGGAAACAGGGTTTTTTTTTTCTTTTTGTAGTTATTGCAAACTATTTTGCACATTGAGAAACATCAATTAAATCTAGTTTCATTATTCCTTCTGCCATGTTAAGCCTGTCTGCTTAATTTCTGTTTAATTGAAGACTGCTCAGTATATCACCCACTGATCTGAACAGTCCATGAAACATCTATTGTTTCCTCATAGGTGCTTCACAAAACCCTTTCCTGCCTGTTCCTGTAATACCAAGTAAGCAGCAAAAACTGAAGGCTTACTAAGCCCTTGGTCTGGGACTGTATATGGTAGAGGGATATTTGTCATGGTGTGTCACAGATTTTTGGATACTTCCACAGGGAAATTAGTGCTATCTTGCTTTTGTAATCACATCCTTTCTTATAAAAGTGAGTGTGCAGAAGATTGCTGCTGTGCTGTCTATACTGCTGGTATCCCAAGTGATCCACCTTGCCATTAACTATGAGCAAAGAATTGTGTAATATTCATTTCTTAGGAAATAAATATGCAAAGGAGCTGCAAGTTCTGTAACAAAGCAGCATCATGCAGGCAGAGAAGGATTTCAGATTTTTAGTGCTAGAGTCGTGAAAGGATGCTTCTATTCATGAAAGGGAAGTGGCAGCACAATGAGTCAAAGACATCGCTCTTGAACAAAGTACAAAGATGTTCTTTTGCATACCTATCCTGTCACCACTCTGCCATTAACTGGGAGGAAAAGTTCTCAGTCAAGTAACTTCATACTCAGTGTACAAAAGATGGGTCTCGTCATTCATCAGGAATGAGAAAGATCTGAATTTGTACCATTTTTCACATATGGGATTCATACTTTACACCAGGAAGAATCTTTAGTTTCATCAGGCTGATACATAATCATATGGGACAGATATCTTTGTCTGCATGACCAGAGTCATAGGTAGAAAAATCTCATTTATACTGTCACAGTGGGCAGTATATAGGCAGGGTAACATCATAGGATCATAGAGTCATAGAACAGTAGAGCTGGAAGAGGCCAGAGGGCCATCAAGTCCATGATTCCAAGTTAACCATCCCTTTCAGACTAGGTTACCTAAAGAAATACCTTTTTCCATGTATGCCTACCGAACCCTAGGATCACCAGCAGAGATCCTTCTCAGGGAGTCCTCTCCAAAGGAAGCAAGGAGGGTGACTACTAGGGGAAGGGCCTTCTAGGTTGTGGTGCCACATTTGTGGAATCAGCTCCACAAAGAGGTGTGCCTGGTGCCCACTCTTTACTCCTTTTGGTTCTTAGTAAAAATATTTTTATTTATTTTATTTTCCCAATATTTTAATAATTAGATTTTTATCTTCATCTTTTAATATATTTTAACTGTACCTATAAGATTGTTTTGGCTGCAGTGGCAGAGGGTGGATTATTGTATTACTGTATTTTTATATTATTGTATTAATTGCACTGTTACGAATTGTGTTTTATATTAATTATTGTAATTTTGCTTTATAAACCACTCAGAGAGCCCTTGGGCTGAAGGGTAGGGTAGAAATATAATAAATTAAATAAAGCATACACAATGTGGTATTTTTGAAAAAGGAAGTTGAAAGTATGAAATGAGGTGACTAACTAAACAAACAGTGAAGGAAAGAAAAACATATTGGATTTACTGAGTACTTGCTGAGAACATACAATAGCCATCCTCAGGAAGTTGAAGGATGATTCAACATAATTTTTCTGTAAGCATCTTACATTTCTACATTATCAATATCTTGTTGACTGGGATTATTGCCTGCTAGCCAAACTTCCTTGAAGTTGGTATGATTTCTTGGTACTAGACAATAGAGAAACCACAGAATAAATACAAGATTGTTTTTTGTAATCATAACACTGTCTTCCTCTTTCATTTTCCAGTTCTTAGTTTAATAAGAGAAGGATACTTTTTGAAGATGGGTTATTTATGCATAAACTAAAGTTTATTAAAAAGAAAGGGAGGGAGAAGAGAGGGAGCGGGGAAGGAAAGCTCTTCCTGTTTCATCAGCAGTAGAAATAGCTCTGGAAAAACCTTTATTTATAATTACTATGGAGCACTCATTCTTCCCTAAATTCTCTGAATGATAATCCTCCAAAGGATAGAAGGTTAGCTCAGGATGGACCAACAAAAAGAAACTGTTTACTAGAGATAATTCAGAAAATGTTGAACATTAAATTGTCAACAGTATAATGACATTATACGAATCTATAATGTGCAAATGACCTGCAGCTGAGCCTCTGGGGTTCCAGAAGTTCTTGCTGTTTGAGCTCTCACTTGCAACCTGACTGCTCCTGAAACAACGTCTCCCTTTCAACTATGGTGTTCTGCAGACATGACCTTGCCTTGTGACTGAACCTGGAAGCCCCTGGTCATTGGCCTCCTGCTTGACTCCAGTTTTTGGACTTACTCTTGTTTTGACTACTCTGCTTGGCTGTGCTACAAACCTTTTCTTGGAAACTACCAGCATGCCTGGTAATACTGTGCTTTGACCGTTGCCTGAACCCTGACTACTACTGCCTAAAACTGAGCCCATTCTGAATTGATAACTGTGTGCTCGACTGTTTGCCTGTTGGACTTGCCCCTTTAATTCCATGGCATAAAGTCTAGCCCAGTCAAAGAAGGAACTGCAGCCTTCCCAAGTGACCCTGAAGTAGCCTAGATCACTGTTTTACCATCACAAATGGCAGCAATAATCCAGTTGGGTGGTTGGGGAAAGGAGAAGGCTTCAGCCTTCCTCCTTTACCAGTGACTCCAAAACAGCCTGGATCTGGCTGTGTGTGAATTTATATCCCCACTCCCAGCCCTTTGTGTGTGTATGTGTGGGTATGAATGCAAACATTTGTATGCCTATAAGTATCCCACCATGTGCATATGCATGTACAATAGTTTGTCCACACATGTGCATGTGCAGTCTCCAGATCCCATCCCAATAAAACCAGATTTGATAATTGGGACTAAAAAGATTGTGCACCCCTTCAGTAGAGAAAGGGAATTAGAAGGTTGTGTCAAAGACTTCAGTGAACAGGTGGGCTCCCAAAGGAAAAAAAGACATCACAAACATGTTCTGGGAAGAAATTCTATTCAAAAAGTGCAGTAAACAGAGAAATCCATTTAGCTAAAAAAGCAAGAGGTCTTGAGACAAAGAAATGAATGAGTAACAGTCATGGGCAGGGATGTGCTGGAATCTCATGAAGAGATTTAAAGTAAGGGCAAGAAACTTGCAAAGAATCTGGGAGCAGAGAGAAGGTCCATGTATGGATTTAAGGAAGGGTACCATATAATCCAAAAAAGAGAAGTTAATAATTTGAGCAACATAGGAAGCTCAATAAAGTCAGTATTACAGTAATCATAGTAAAGGGATTCTAATGCAGAGTCGGAAGGCAAAAGAAGAGTTTCTGTTTATGGAAATATTGGAAGAGTGATTACATAGTTAGAAAGGAAAGCTACTAAAGACAAAATCACAAAGACCTTGTGAAAAAAAAGGAGTCAAGAAGGACTATAAATGCTATAAGAGGAAGTAGAGATGTTAAAGAGAAAGATGACTGATAGAGTCCTTTGGATCTGGCACTCGAGAGAACACTGGTGACTTTGGTGAAAACAGTTCCCATGGAGTGATAAGGAGGAAAGCCAGTTTAGAGGGCCCAAACACAATGTTGAGAGAGAGAATGAGGCAGTAGGAATAAGCGATAATGCATCAGGAGCATGGCGATAAAAGGGGGAAGGAAAATCAGGGCCTATTTGAAGGGAGGGGCAATTTGGAGGGATTATTTTAAAAGTAAGATACAGCAGGGAAAGAACCAATGTAGTGGAGATACGCTGACAATTGTCTATTTATTAATTATTGTATTTTTGGCTTTGGATAGACGTGTTAAATATTTAAATCATTTTAACTGGTGTATTAAATGTATTTTGATATTTGTTTCTGTAAACTTCTTAGAGATAAGTTTTGATAGGGTAAGCATTATATAAATTAATCATTTAACTAATCATATGGTGAAAGGATGGGATAAGGGGGAGAAAAGTGAGCAACCGCAGGTTGGGGGAGCAGTCAAACAGTCGCCTTTAAAACTGTAGGAGGAAGTGTGTGGCAATCCAGGAAATCTGGATTACCAGCAGCACCTGCATTCTAGTCCTTTTACTGGCCTGGGGACCAAAATGGGTCAAAATTTAGGCACAACAAAATTCCTAGCCATCTATAAGATACGTACATGATGTAGATGTTTAGTTCTATTTACCTGTTATGTTGCATGTCCAGCCAAGTCCTGTTCCTCAGTGTCATACAAACATAGAAACAGTGCGAGTCAGAAGGGGTCTCGCGGGCCATCTAGTCTGACCTCCGGCACCAGCCGACTCCACTCACGACATGCCCACCATGTGCATGTCCAGCCTATCCTTGAACACCTTTACCGATGGGGCCTCAATGACCACTCGTGGAAGCCCATTCCACACCCTTGGGGTCCTGACTGTCAGGAAGTGCTTCCTGGCATCTAAATGGAACCTTGGTTCCCTGAGCTTTGCTCTGTTGGAGCGTGTCCTGCCTTCCTCTGCAGGGGAGAACAGGTCTCCACCCATCTCCATGTGATATCCCCTCATATACCTGTATGTCGCCAACATATCACCTCTGAGTCTCCTCTTCTCCAGGCTGAAGAGATCCAGTTCCTGCAGTCTTGCCTCATACCCCATCCCCTGCAAACCAGCCACCAACCTTGTGGTCCTACACTGAACTGACTCTAACCTGGCTATATCCTTTCTGAAATGAGGGTCCCAAAACTGAGCACAATACTCCAGTTGCGGGCACACCAGAGTTTATATCGTGGTAGTAATACCTCTCTCGATCTAGAAGCCACACTCCTAACTATGCAACCAAGGGTGGTGTTCACCCTCTTGACCACCACATCACACTGCTGACTCATATATAGCCTGCAGTCAACCAGTACCTCGAGGTCCCTTTCACAAGTGCTGCTCTCCAGCCACTTGTCACCTAACCTGTACTTATGACAGCTATTCTTATGCCCCAAGTGCAAGACCTTGCACTTATCCACATTGAACGCCATCCTGTTGTCTCCTGCGCACTTCCATAGTCTGTCTAGATCCTTTTGGATCTGGAGTACCTGTTGTGGCCACTGCTCCAGTTTTAGTGTCGTCTGCGAATTTGATCAGCAGACTGTTCACCCTTTCTTCCATGTCATTGATGAAAAGATTAAACAGGATTGGCCCCAGGACAGAGTCCTGGGGGATACTGCTTGTCACTGGCCACCATCCCGATGATTCCCCACTAATGGTTAGCCTCTGCTTTCGGTCAGTCAACCATGCCCTAATCCACCAGACAGTACTTTGGTGTATCCCAAAACTCCTGAGTTTCTCCACCAGGATATTGAAGTATACCACATCCACTGTATTCCTGCATCCATCCTTCTCGAAACCTTGTCATAGAATTCCACAAGGTTTGTCTGGTAGGATCTGTTTTTGCAGAAGCCGTGTTGTGTGGCTGTCATCCTCCCTTCCCTATCTAGCATCACTAGATCTCTCTATTATGAGCCTTTCCATTGTTTTTCCTACAATGGACATAAGGCTAACTGGTCTGTAATTCTCCATGTCCCTTCTACTACACTTTTTGAAAATTGGAACCACTGATGCCACCCTCCAGTCCTCTGGAACTTCACCCGTTCTCCATGAGGCCTCAAAAATGCAGGCCAGTGGGTGTGAGAGAACCCCTGCCAACTCTCTAAGTTCTTTTGCGTGTAACTCGTCAGGGCCTGGTGCCTTTGTAATGTTCAATGCCCCGAGGACCCCCTCGACTTCAAGAGGGGTGACTCTAATCTCTGCCCCTAAATCCCCAGCCTCATTTAATCTCCTATGTGGATATCCCCGTCCTGCTTTGGGAAGAACACAGAGGCAAAATAGTCATTTAGCATCTGTGCCTGTTCCCTCATATCAGTTGCTGGATCTCCTACCTCCTTATTCAGTGGTCGCACCACTTGTTTTCCCTTCCTTTTCCTATTTACATGCTGAAAGAAGCCTTTTTTGTTGCTCTTGATATTCTTGGCAAGTCTCAGCTCGTAATCAGCCTTAGCCTTGCGAAGAATCCTTCTGCAACTGGCCTCCTCCTCCCAGTATACCCTTTTGTCTATTTGCCCCAGTACCCATTTCCTACGGAGGTTCCTCTTTCGTCCAATCCCTCTAACCACCTCCTTTCACATCCATGGCGGTGCTCTCCTCCGCCTCCCCACCTTACTAACTAGAGGTATCGTCAAGTCTTGCACTTCCAAAATCTCCCTTTTGAGTGCCATCCACCTCTCCTCAACTCACTTACCTTCCAGTAACCTATCCCAGGAGACTTTCCCCAGTCTGGCCTTCAGTTGGCCAAAGTTGGCCCTCTTGAAGTCCCAAGCTTCTAGTGCTCGACCTGCTCCATGTCCCCATTCCCCTGATCTCAAAGCAAAGGATGAAGCGATCACTCGCATCCAGAACTCCCCTAATCTGTACTTCATCTATCAGCTCCTCCCTATTGGTCAAGGCTAAGTCAAGGATGTTTCTCCCCCTCGTCGCCTCTCGGACCCTCTGTGTGAAAAACCCACCCTCTAGAGCTTCTAGGAAGCGACGTGACCTGATTGTCACTGCCGAGTGAGTCTCCCAAGTAATATCCAGGAGATTGAAAGTTCCCATAATTACTGTGTCTCTCCTCCAAGATATCCTTAGAATCTGGTCTGTCAGGCCATCATCCAGGGTCTCAAGTTGACCTGGAGGGTGATAACATACCCCCACTGTCAGGTCTCTTTCCCTGTCAAAACTTCTAAGTTTCACCCAGACTGCCTCTACCGAATCCCCATCTGTGCTGCATTCTATCTCACTGCATCCCTTTCCTGACATATAAAACCACACCCCACCCCCTTTCCCTTCCTGTCCTTTCTAAAAGGGTGATACCCCTCTATGTTCACATTCCATTCTTGCCTTTCATCCCACCAAGTTTCTGTGATTCCCACCAGGTCATACCCTCCTATTCCCAGGAGTGCTTCAAGCTCTTCCTGCTTATTACCCATGCTCCTACCATTTGTATACATGCACCTCAACTCCTTCCCACTGCTTCCTTTCCTTGGAGTTCCCAGCCTCCTCCTTCCTCCCTGATACCTGGTCCCTCTCTGCAGGAGTCTGTCAGTCCCTGCAGTACCTCTAAAACCCTGCTCCCTGAGCCCTGATCCTCTCCCCACACTTGTCCAGTGCAGACATGTTTCTGGAGGGCCTGAACCTGCCCCCCCCCCCCAGCTCAGTTTAAAGTCTTCTGGACGAAGCTCGCTAGAGCATCTCCAAAGGACCTTTTCCCCATCCTCGTGAGGTGTAACCTGTCCCTTGCCAGAAGTCCATTGGCAAGAACCCGAGTGCCATGGTAGAGGAACCTGAAGTGGTCCTTCTGGCATGAAACCCTAAGTCAGTCGTTCACCTCGGAGACCCTCCTGTCCCTGCCTGGCCCAACTCCCCGAACCGGTAAGATTGACGAGAAGGCCACTTGGACCTTCAGCTCCCTGAGTTTCTTCCCCAAGGCCTCAAAGTCCCTGGTGATCCCACCCACACCCTGCCTGGCCAAGTCGTTTGTGCCCACATGGATCACCAGGGATGGCTGGTGACCCCCGGAGCTAACAGGACGCTCCACTCTGTCCTTCACATGCTGGATGCATGCGCCCGGCAGGCAGCAAACCTCCCTTGTCTCCAGGTTGGGGCTGCACACCGCCTACTCAGTGCCCCTTAGCAGGGAAACATAGAAACATAGAAACAGAGCGAGTCAGAAGGGGCCTCCCGGGCCATCCAGTCTGACCTCCGGCACTAGCTGGCTCCGCTCACGACATGCCCACCATGTGTATGTCCAGCCTGTCTTTGAACACCCTCACCGATGGGGCCTCAACGACCTCCCGTGGAAGCCCATTCCACGCCCTCGGGGTCCTAACTGTCAGGAAGTGCTTCCTGGCATCCAAATTGAACCTTGGTTCCCTGAGCTTTGCTCCATTGGAGCGCGTCCTGCCTTCCTCTGCAGAGGAGAACAGGCCTCTCCCCATCTCCATGTGACATCCCCTGACATACCTGTATGTCGCCAACATATCCCCTCTGAGTCTCCTCTTCTCCAAGCTGAAGAGACCCAGTTCCCTCAGTCTTGCCTCATACGGCATCTCCTGCAAACCAGCCACCATCCTTGTGGCCCTGCGCTGCACTGACTCCAACCTGGCTATATCCTTTCTGTAATGAGAGGCCCAAAACTGAACACAATACTCCAGTTGCGGGCGTACCAGAGTCGTGTAGAGTGGTAGTAATACCTCTCTTGATCTAGAAGCCACACTTCTGGCTATGCAGCCAAGGGTGGCATTCGCCCTCTTGACCACCGCATCACACTGCTGACTCATGTTTAGCCTGCGGTCAACCAGTACCCCGAGGGCCCTTTCACAAGTGCTGCTCTCCAGCCACTTGTCACCTAACCTGTACTTATGACAGCTATTCCTATGCCCCAAGTGCAAGATCTTGCACTTCTCCACATTGAACGCCATCCTGTTGTCTCCTGCCCACTTCCATAGTCTGTCCAGATCCTTTTGGATCTGGTGTATCTGCTCCTCAATTGTGGCCACTGCTCCAGTTTTAGTGTCGTCTGCGAATTTGATCAGCAGACTGTTCACCCCTTCTTCCATGTCATTAATGAAAAGATTAAACAGGATCGGCCCCAGGACAGAGTCCTGGGGGACCCCGCTTGTCACTGGCTGCCATCCCGACGATTCCCCACTAATGGTTACCTTCTGCTTTCGGTCAGTCAACCATGCTCTAATCCACCGGACATTGCTTTGGTGTATCCCAAAACTCCTCAGTTTCTCCACCAGGATATCATGGGGCACTTTGTCAAAGGCCTTGCTGAAATCCAGGTATACCACATCCACTGCATCCCCTCCATCTAGCCATCTTGAAACCTTGTCATAGAATTCCACAAGGTTTGTCTGGCAGGACCTGTTTTTGCGGAAGCCGTGTTGTGTCCCCAACAACGATCACCCGCCACCGAGTCTTCCCGGTGGTGATGGGTGGTCGTGCCCTGGCCCTCGCCTCTCCTGCAGCGGCCCCCTTGCCACTTGTCATCCCTGGCTGGGGCTCCTGCTGGTCCCCCAACGCCTCATGAGCCCCAGCCTCCCCAAGTGAAGAGAACCTGTTTCCCAGCTCCAGATTGGTGCCAGGAGAAGGAGGGGGCCGTGCTGACCTCCTCCTCCTGTGGGTGACATGCCTCCATGTCTCCCCAGCTTCTCCTCTCGTGGCCCCTCTCTCAACCCTCTGTCCAGAGGGGGGTGGCTCCCGGGGGGCCTGGAGAGCTCTCTCAGCCCTCAGGTGTCTCAACTCCTCCTCTAGCAGGACCACCAGCTTGCACCGAGGGCAAGTGTAACCTTGCCTCTCCTGGGAGAGAAGGGCAAACATGTAGCAGCTGTCACAGTGAGCAGCAACACCCATGACTCCTGCCAAGGCCATTTCCTGGTCTGCCATTGGGAACTCTTCTGAGACCCTACCTTGGTCCCCCACCTTGTCTGTCCTGCAGTACCCCTCACTTGCTCATTTCTCCCAGGCAAACTCCCCCACACACACACACAAACACAGGCAAGGATAAAATAAAATTTAAATTGGAGGAAAAACAAAGGAAAGCAAAGCAAAGCAAAGCACAGAACAGAACAGCACAAAACAAAGAAAGAAAAACAAAGCAATTAAAAAAAAACAAACCCTGAGCCTCCCAGGGAAGGGAGTCCCCAGGCAGCCCGAGCCACAGCTAAGGGATGCAGGCAAGGAAGGACCCCACTCAGGCTGGTAGCCCCTCTGCTTCCTCCTGGCCCCTCTAGCCTCTCTGGCCCCGCCTCCCTTCCTCTCTGCTGCTCCTGGCCCTCTGCTCCTCTGCCCAGCTCCTACCTTGCCTGTGCCAGTCCCCTGGCCGCTCAGCACTCTCCCTGCCTGTGCCTCTGCTGCTCTGCCAAGAGGCAAGAGCCAAAAGGGCTTGCAGTGGCTGAGCGTGGCCTTATCATGCATTGTGGATGGATATCAGAAGAGGGACCCTCCTTGAGAGCAACCCAGCAGGAGACATCCAGTACAGAGCAAGTAATGCAGCCCTGCTACTACTTCTACTCCTAAGTGTGCTACATATGAGTAATGCACAAAGATGGTTATATAGGTATGCCATAAAATAGTATTTATAAGTATACCAACTACTACTGTTCTGTGATGATACGCTTATGTTTTTAACACATCAATCCAATGAGTGGTTATGTTGATGTCCCTGCTAGCCAGGTGACTTACAGACCCACTAAACCAAGTGCCAATGAGGTTCAGTCAGGCGGAGATTCATTCAGTTTTCTTTATTCAGCTGAGCAAAGCAACCGGGTGGGTGTCTGCTCCCTACACGCAGGCAGGAACCGACGCACCCATATTCCACCAACTCATCCTTCTTATAGCTTTTCCTTACTCTTTTTCACACAATCTTATCCCCATTGTTCTCTCACCCAATCTCCTCTCAGGGTCTGCCTGACCCTTTACCCATTTCCCTTGCGGGGTCTGCATGTCCACTGCATGCCTGGCCTCGTGCAGGTGCTTATCTATGTCCAATCCCCTCATAGGGAACATGATCACTGCGTGCCAGTCCTTGCGTGGGGGGGGGGGTCTTCTTCCACTCACTGCCTCTTTATCAACATTCTTTTGCCTTCCCTTTTTCCCTTCCAAAGCAAGCAGTTATACAAAAAGCAAATGGCATTTGTTAGGCTAACCAAGCTCCTATGCAAGCGGCTGTTTACAAAAGCAAATAGCATTAGTTAAGCTAAAAGCAAATAGCATTAGTTAAGCTAATCAGGCTCCTTCAGTTAAAAGGACAATAACATCCAATGTACAGCCATCACATAGTTGTGTGTGTGTGTACACACACGCATCTTTCTCTTTTCAGTAGGGGCTGAGCCCCAAATGTATGCCAGCAACTCTTAATCAAGGAAGTACAGAAAACATTAGTGTTACGGGTACCATAGTTTGAAAAGATTTGAGAACAATTCTGTTTCTAATTCTCACTAAACTCCTAAAGGAGTATGCATAGAGAAATAAGCATATTTCATAGCCAGAACAGCGAGATACTGCCACCTACTATATAAAGAACACAGTTTGTCCCTGCCATCACAAGCATGAAAGGGAATGCAATAATTAAGTCACATGAGCCACCCGAAGAGATAAGACTTTTCACCAAAAGGAAAGTTTATGAAAAGTGCCCACAGTCAACAACGTCAAAACAAAGACAAAATGGAAGGAGAGAACTTAAAGAGATCTTTATGCTTCGGTAATCAACATCTTGGTATTTGAAACATAGCTTCATCACATTTTCATCTGTTCTGCAGTCTTGAATATTGGTTGTGTGGGAGACGTATTGCAAAGCATTACAGTCAGGAGTCTGAAAGGGGTCAATCATGAACTGTTGAATTAGTTCTGGACAGAGCTTATGTGTCTTGAACACCACCAAACCTCTGTGTTGTGAGACAGATCCATCTGACACAGGGAAGTTTCACAAGCAGAACTTCTGAGTAAACATGGACAGGTTTTTACTGCATTGTAGGTATGTACCACAGCCTCAAAGCTCCATCTGGGAACAAGCACAGCTGAGGGTGCATTTCTACTGATTTGCACCCACAGTGACTGGAAGCTCCAATCATCCAGTGCAGGACAGGAGGCATGGTAAGTGCCATTTTCATCTCCCTGTCCTCCTGCCCTAAAGATTTTCTATCTAGTGAGGGTGCCTCAGAGATGGAGGAAAGGTGGCTGAAGGAGGGCTCAAGATGACTTCTCTTCTGATCTCCCCATCCTCTCATCCACCACCAGAACACCTCTTTTCCTCATCTTCCTTCAAGGCTGTTTTTCCATCCTCAGTAACAGCAGCAAACTTTGTATGGGAACCAACTGGCCATTTAACTCTGATCAGTGCTGGGTGGCTGTGACTGAAATTGCCTGTGGTGCACAGAGCATCTGCTGTAACATTACAAAAAGTTACATCCACCCACTGCCAATGTTTAATACTGAATTTTTAAAAACATCTGTATGTTTTTAATTGCTCAGTTATTTATCTTTTTTAAATGCTGAAGTTTTGCTTCTTCTAAAACAATACTCTTTAATACGTTTTATTGTTGATTTTATCATTGTTTTTATTGGTTGCCCCCTTTTTATTATGTGCATTATCCTAAGAGCTTCAGCTACAGGGCAACTCATAAACTAAATACATAGTCAGCTCGCAGTCTGCAAAATTTGTAACATCCAATGTAAATCCATGTTTTAAATAGTGTATTGGTTTTAAAGTGTATTTACCTATTGTTGTTAGCCGCCCCGAGGCTTGTTTGCAAGGGGGTGGCATACAAATATGTTAAATAAATAAATAAATAAATTGTTTATGAATACAGTTTTATGAAGGACTAGTGCAACCATTTCATAAGCTGAGGCAGACTGCCTTAGGTAGTATTTGCAGATCTTGAGGAATTGTTAAAAGTCAACAGATTAATGCACATTTTCTGTGTGTGTGTGAATATTTTCCATCCCCTTGAAAGAGGCAGTTTAGATTAAGCACCAAAATGTATTTATTTGGCACTTTCTGGCTTTCTCTTTCCTTGCCCTCCAAGAACGACTGCCTTGGGCTAGTCATGTTCGGCTTAGACTCTGATGAACATACTCCTGCCTAAATGCATGTTCAGTCCTGACTGCACAGGAAACTGCCTGCATCCATTTCCTGAACCAACAGGAACAGAATTAGAGACACAGGGAAACCTTTTACCAAATAATTATGTGCTAGGAGCAAATATGATGTCAATAATTGTCACAGTAAGTAAATAAACAGTATTGATAACATTTAGCTGGAAGAACAAACTTAAATCATTGTAATCTGTATTAGTAATACAATCAACTAAATATGGAAGATAAATAAAGCATTGATTATGTATGTAGTGCATTACAGAATATTCTAAGATCAACACTCTAATATGGATGTAACGTTGTTCAATGAGATATAAATGTGGCATCTCTTAGTACTCTGAATAAACTCATTCAGAATGAACCCAGCTAGGAATAATGCAAGCTGTTAGCCTGCCTGATGGCCATGAGTAGATACATCAACAACAAGCAAAGTAAGAGGCCAAAACAAAATGTGGTGCATCCTAATCTTTGACCTCCTAGGTTATGTCTATTAATGTGTGGCACTTCTGATGCTTTTCCCTGCCACTGTGATTGGCTTCACTACTAGGAAAAGCACAGCGAGCCCATAAGTAAACACAGAGAGAAAAGGAGAGCACTGGACCTTGTCAGATGCATAATTCTCTTAATCTCTCATTTATGTTCCAGCCTATGACACTCTGTTTCATATTCTGCAGTACAGCTGCAGCCTCCTCTTGCCTTGGCTAAGAGCAGGCAACAACACAGGACTGACATACCTGAGCCAGGTCCCAGTTCTCTCCAAGCTCCCTTTTAAAGCAACTTGCCACCTGCACTTCTGGTTTCATGTCTGTCCCCTTTCTTGAAGATTATACTAGGAGGCTAATCACTAAGGATGCACACATATCCACTCTTTCTTGAGGTCCCATCTATTTCATTTCAGTGATTCATGCAGAAAGCAAAATGTTAATGGTCACTTTTAACAATTTTTTCATGTTTGCATTACAAGAGGATAGCCCTCATAGGCCGCTCCGAGGCTTTATTGCGATGGGGCGGCATAGAAATGTTTTAATAAATAAATAGGCTTTTGAGAGAAGCAAGTATGGCACAATCACATACTGGGCAGTCAATGTGGAAATTTGATCCACATTCCCTGCACCTCTTCATCCAAGTCATTAATATAAAAGTTGAAGAGCCGCCCCGAGGCTTGTGGCAAGGGGCGGCCTATAAATTTCCAAATAAATAAATAAATAAATAAAAAGAGTACTGGGCCCAGGACTGAACCCTGCAGTACCCCACTCGTGCCCCAAAATATAATCTCAATACTGTAAGAAAGAAGCCAGACCATAACACATGCAGGCTTCAGTGTCTATGCATCACTGCCCAAAATAAGAGAAACAAACAGAACTCTTAATACATGGAGGCAAATACATCTTGACAGGTGTACTGAGACTTGGTGGGATGACTCCCATGATCGGAATATAGCAATTTGAACAGATAACTTATTCAAAAAAGAGCAGAAGAAATAGGAAAGGATGAGAAGTTGCATTATATGTTAAAATATGAGAACCAATGTAGTATATTAGTTAGGAGCACAGGACCTGGACTTAGGCAATCTGGGTTCTGGTCCCTATTCAGCCATGGAGCCAACTGGGTGACTTTCAGCCAGTCACAGACTCTCAGACCAACTTACGTCACAGGGTTGTTGTGGAGATAATATTGGGAGCAGGAGAAAGAGAATGATATAAGCTATTCTGAGCTCTTTAAAAAGAAAAAGAAGGCAAGATATAAAACAAATGAATAAGTAAATAGACAAGCACATCCTTGCACAGAAATGCAACAAGATGAGCTGGTAGCCCCATCAAGAACATCTGGGTCAATATAAATGTGTCAAGGAATAAAAGGAACATGAGGTTGGAGTCTACTACCGACCATCCAACCAAGGTGAAGATGAGGATGGCTCTTTTGTTAAACATGCTGCCATTATTTCAGGGAAGTGTGATGTGGTAGTAATGGAGGACTTCAATTGTTCTACTATCAGTTGGGAGACAAATCCTGCTAAAACTGGCTCCTCCAAGAAATTATTGACATGCATGCTAGATATTTTCTTCTACATAAAGTAGAGGAAGAAATGAGAGGATTAGCTATCCTTGATTTAATACTAAGAGAGATGACTTAGTGAATAAACAGGAAGTTACAGAAACTCTGGGGAAAGTGTCTGCAACATACTTAAGTTCTTGATTTGAAAGGAAGCAAACAGAGTGTGGCCATACTCTGGATTTTGGGAAATTCAAGACAATTTATTATTTATTTATTAAAAGGTCTTCTACTCTGACCACCACTAGTGTCTTAGGACAATGATCAGTAAGGTCCTGTGGCAAGTGACCTAGGAAGAAGGGAGTCCAAGATGGGTAGGATGGGTAAAAAGCAAATCTAAAGGCACAATTGCAAACAATTTCAGCAACAAAAGATATCAGATGACAGAAGAAACAAATGAACCACAAAAAACTTTGAGTTCAACTACAAACAAAAATGGTTATATGTAGGAAGTGAAAGGAAGACCAGGGGACAAAAGAAGAGTACAGACAGGTGGCATAGCAGTGCAGCAAGAGATGCTAAATGCAACAAAAAAGCTTGTTTGCAGGTATGTTCACAGTAAACAACGGAGACAAGAAATGGTAGTTCAGCTTTCTAATGAGGAGGGCAAATTGGCAAGGTATGTTGAAGAAAAAGCCAATGTCCTCGATTTTTACTTTGGCTCAGTCTTTTCCCCAAATCCAGTCTGTGACCCCCTGGCAGAAATGAAGTACAAACCAAAGGGTCAGGATTGAAGTTTGAGATTAATAAACAAATGGTCAAGGAATACCTGATTTCTTTGAATAAATCAGGGGCTAATGAACTGCATCCTAAAATAATAAACAAACTAGCAGAAGAACTCTCAGAATCACCATCTTTGAGAAGTCATGGAGGATGGGTGAAGTTCCAGATGACTAGGTGTTATCTCTATCTTCAAAAAGGGCAAAAAGGAGGTTCCTGGGAACTACAGACCAGTTAGTCTGGCATCAAGCCCAATGGAAATTCTGGAGTAGATAATATAGATGTCATCTTGTAAGCACCTTGAAGACAATGGAGTAATTATTGGAAGCTGACATGAATTTATTAATAACAAGTCTTGTCAGATTAATCTGATCTCATTTGATCAGGTAACCTCCCTTGCAGACTATTGGAATGCTGTAGGAATAATATATCCTGATATCAGCAAACTTTGACCAAGTGCCCATGTCATTATGATCAGAAAATTAATTGAAAGTGTGTTAGAGAGAAAAACTATCAGGTGGATTCACAGTTGGTTACAGAACTGGATTCAGAGAATGCTTCTCAATGGCACTTTCTGAGACTGGCGAAAGGTAATGAATGGGGTACCACAGAGATCACGCTTGGGCCTAGGGCTCTTCAACATTTTTTATTACTTGACTTGGATGAAGAAGTGCAGGGAATGCTGATCAAATGTTCAGATGACACAAAATTGAGTGGGATAGCTAATACCCTGGAGGACAGCAACACAATTCAAAGTGTTCTTAATAGGCTGGAACCCTGGGCTGAACGCAACAGAATGAAATTCAGTATAGGTATATGCCAAGTTCTGCACTTAGGAAAAGGGAACCAAATGCGCTGTTACAAGATGGGAGATACTAGGCTTAACAATGCTACAGGTGAGAAAGATCTTGGAATTGATGGAGATCACAAGCTGAATATGAGTCAACAAGGTTGGCTGCAAACTACAGGCTGCAGACCATGCAAATCCTGTATTAGGCTGCATTACTAGAAATATAGCTTCCAACTAACGAACGATACTGGTTCCGCTCAATTCGGTATCACCTGGGGCCCATCTTGAGTCAAGTTCTGGGCACTGCAGTTTAAGACAAACTGGAAAGGGTAGAAAGGAGTGCAACAAAGTTGATCACTGGAAAGGAAACAAAGCCCTATGAGGAGAGAATGAATGAATTGGGCATGGTTAGCTTTGAGAAGTAAAGAATGAGGGAAGATATGATGGCACTTTTCAATACTGGAAAGGTTGTTATGCACAGGAGGGCCAGCAGCTCTTCTCAGTCATCCCAGAATATAGAACACAGAATAATAAACTTAAGCTACAGGAAGCCAGATTCCAGCTGGATATTAGGAAAAACAACCTGACAGTTAGAGCAGTTATTACACTGGAATTACCTAGGGAGGTCATGAGCTCTCTCACAATGGAGGCATTCAAGAGGCAGTTGGACAGTTATCTTTCTGGGAGGCTTTAACTGGAGTGCTGCATTGAGCAGGGGATTGAACATGTAGGCCTTTATAGAAACATAGAAACAGAGCGAGTCAGAAGGGGCCTCCCGGGCCATCTAGTCTGACCTCCGGCACCAGCCGGCTCTGCTCATGACATGCCCACCATGTGCATGTCCAGCCTGTCTTTGAACACCCTCACCGATGGGGCCTCAACGACCTCCCGTGGAAGGCCATTCCACGCCCTCGGGGTCCTAACTGTCAGGAAGTGCTTCCTGGCATCCAAATTGAACCTTGGCTCCCTGAGCTTTGCTCCATTGGAGCGCGTTCTGCCTTCCTTCCTTATAGGTCCTTTCGAGTTCTAGAATTCAACTTTCCTCCCCCTTACTCTGATTGAGAAGTAGCTCAGAGAAAAAATGCAAAACCCAGCTTCCCTAGCTCAGAAACTAGATGGCTTTTTGGAACCCTGTTTGGAAGCTGTTGAATCCAGTGGGATGATCACATTGGAACATGGCTGGGTCCAATCTCTCCTGCAACCTACCACCCATCTAAATTCAATAGCCATTCCCCTCCTGTGCCTATTGCACAAGAGACTCAATACACCAACTAACATCCAGAAGGTGCTATAAAAAAGAAATTAGTGGCATCACTGCCTAAGAGCAGGCACCCATGTCAGATTAATTGTACACAGGGTACAGATGAGATGTTGACGAAAGCCATTTTAGTGGTGTCATTCTGGTGTTCTTATCACCAGAACGCTGATCCCTGTTCACCTTTGAGAGACAGAGTCCCCAGCTATTAAACACAGTGGTGGCTACCCACTAGGCTGGTGGGGCAGAGGATGGGTTGCCAGGGGCAGAATTAATTATAATATTATGAATTCACAGCAGCTGGCAACTCTCACCCAACAGAAACCCATGCAACCCTCTCCAAATCTCACACAGGAAAGAGAAACTGAGCTGTGGATACTAACAAACAGTAGGAATGCAAAGCTAAGATTTTGAGAGAAGATTTCAAAAACATACGTCAGACACTGTCACCAAACTCAGCCAGTCAACAGCTAGGGCAAACCCGGGTGGACCCCAGACCCAAGTCAAAAGGAGCCTGAGATGAAACTTAGAGCCAAAACCAGCTTTATTCTAGTGCACTATAGAATAAAGGGAGACAAAAGGGGACATTCAGCCCAAAGCAGTGTCTCAAAAGTTGCACCCCAGTACATACATTTTATACCCTAGGTAAGCAATTAAGTCACCTAATACACTTCTGATGCATCAATACATCAATGTAGCTACACCCCCACTGCTGTTAGATTCAAAGAGTCTTTTCTTCTGTCAAGGACCAGACATTTCCCATCTCTATTTCTTATCTGCTCGAGATTCACACAGGCTTGCCATGTTCTTACTCCCTGAACATTTGCAACTTCCATGGCAGCTACAACCAGTTTCCACTGTCCCTTTGATTACTGTATTCAAGGTCAGGCTAGCATGTTAGCTGTGGGTTACACAAAGTTCATTTTGTTCTAATCCACCCTCCTTTCTGGGACAGTATAACTGTGGTGTTTTTACTATGTGGCCTTCCTGTGGCCAACTACTTTTGGGGCCTTCCTTTGGCCGATTACTTTTGGGGTGTTTTGGCGTGCTGCAATTGGCAACAACACCTTTAAACAAACCATACATAAGCTGCACTCAACCCATAAAATTAATATATTGAGCCTAATCTTCTGGTTGTTGCTGCTGCTGCTGTGGTGTGGACTAATGTGGGTCTGGAGGTTTGCGTTTCAAGCTAACTGCCATTCTGGCAAACTGCTACCACCCCGCACCCCTCTCCAACACACATACATGAGAGAGAGAGCGAGAGAGAGTCTCTCACTCTACTCCAACTGCTGTTGAAGATACTGTTGAAGATACTGCTGCAGAAGGGCTGGTTCTGCTCTGCTCTT
This sequence comes from Varanus salvator macromaculatus, assembly GCA_023646645.1. Classification (NCBI taxonomy): domain Eukaryota; kingdom Metazoa; phylum Chordata; class Lepidosauria; order Squamata; family Varanidae; genus Varanus; species Varanus salvator. The sequence goes on along the minus strand of JAIXND010000754.1, from coordinate 12,633,953 downwards.
GCTCAGCTCTGCAAACATGCTGCTGCCGCCACCACCACCACCAAGCTACTCAAATGTTCAGCTCTATTGTGTTCTGCTCTACTGTACACTCAGGCTACTTGCTTCCTTTTTGCACAAGCTCAGCCAGCATTTTAACAATAAATCCAGCAGAGTAGGAACTGAGCAGGACCAGTCTCCTTACTGCTCATGTCCTGTTTGCTTAATGCCTTTTGCTATTCCCATATATAGCACCCAACCAATTCAGTGCAGGAGAGGAGGATGAAATGAGCAAAAGGGTGCCTGTGTAAATTTGCCCCATGTAGCAACTCAGAAGAGGAGGAGGGAATTCCATGTACAAAAGAGGGGAGAGGCAAGTTTATTGGCTTAGGGAACATTAGAGAGTTTGACACATGGCACAAGTGAGTGCCCTAATGGACCCACTGTGCTTGATCATCTATTCCATTGTGCAGCTCCTTCACCTTGTGAGGTGCACACAGATGTCCACATCGGCAGATTACTTTCAAAACTTTGACTGTCAAACAAAAGTATCCCAAGTCATGGCAAGAAGTGATATGTAAGCTTCAAAATGATCTGACATTTTTAGGGTGATGTTGATCCACCTTTTCTTTGTCAACCTGCATGCAGTCACTCTGGCATGGATGGCTGCCGTTAACACACCAGCATTTATCCAAGAAAAAAATGGTATTTGACTAGCCAACTAGTGCTGGTAATTGTAGTTTTCAGAGTATAAGTTATAGCCCAAACAAGCATTAATTTAAATCTATGTCTATGGCTCCCCCTCCCCTCTATATGGTTAATTATTTATTGTTATTTATTGTTTATATTTTCTCCTTCATGGATCACTGCCTTGTCGTGGCGAAGGGGCTTGCGTAGCTCAATGAAGCTATGAGCTATGCCGTGCAGGGTCACCCAAGACGGACAGGTCATAGCAGAGAGCTCTGACAAAACGTGATCCACTGGAGAAGGAAATGGCAACCCACTCCAGTATCTTTGCCATGAAAACCCCATGGACATGAAAACCAAAAGGCAAAACGATATGACACCGGAAGATGAGCCCCTCAGGTCGGAAGGTGTCCAATATGCTACTGGGGAAGAGCGGAGGGCTAGTACTAGTAGCGCCAGAAAGAATGAAGCGACTGGGTCAAAGCCGAAAGGACACTCAGTTGCCGATGTATCTGGAGGTGAAAGGAAAGTCCGATGCTGCAAAGATCTTTACTCCATAGGAACCTGGAATGTAAGATCCATGAATCAAGGCAAGCTGGACGTGGTCAAACAAGAGATGACAAGACTGAACATCGACATCTTAGGAATCAGTGAACTAAAATGGACAGGAATGGGTGAATTTAGTTCAGATGACCATCAGGTATACTACTGCGGGCAAGAATCCCTCAGAAGAAATGGAGTAGCCTTCATAGTCAATAAAAGAGTAGGGAAAGCAGTACTGGGATACAATCTCCAAAATGACAGAATGATCTCAGTTCGAATCCAAGGCAAACCATTCAACATCACAATAGTCCAAGTCTATGCCCCAACCACTGGTGCTGAAGAGGCTGAAGTTGACCGGTTCTATGAAGGCCTACAACACCTGCTAGAATTAACTCCAAAAATGATGTCCTTATCATCATGGGGGATTGGAATGCTAAAGTAGGAAACCAAAAGATAACCGGAATAACAGGCAAGTTTGGCCTTGGAGTACAAAATGAAGCAGGACACCGGCTGGTAGAATTTTGTCAAGAGAATACGATGGTCATAACAACACTCTTTTCCAACAACCCAAGAGACGTCTCTACACATGGACATCACCAGACGGTCAACACAGAAATCAGATTGACTATGTGCTCTGCAGCCAAAGATGGAGAAGTTCTATACAGTCAGTAAAAACTAGACCAGGAGCTGACTGTGGCTCCGATCATGAGCTTCTGGTGGCAAAATTTAGGCTTAAGTTGAAGAAAGTAGGGAAAAGCACTAGGCCACTCAGGTATGACCTAAATCATATCCCTGATGAATATACAGTAGAGGTGACAAATAGATTTAAGGAATTAGATCTGATAGACAGAGTGCCTGAAGAACTATGGACGGAGGTTCGCAACATTGTACAAGAGGCAGCAACTAAAACCATCCCAAAGAAAAAGAAATGCAAGAAAGCAAAATGGCTGTCTGAGGAAGCTTTACAAATAGCTGAGGAAAGAAGGGAAGCGAAAGGCAAGGGAGAAAGAGAAAGATACAAACAATTGAATGCTGAATTCCAGAGAACAGCTAGAAGAGATAAGAATGCCTTCCTAAATGAACAGTGCAAAGAAATAGAAGAAAACAATAGAATAGGGAGGACCAGAGATCTCTTCAAGAAAATTAGAGATATGAAGGGAACATTTCATGCAAAGATGGGCATAATAAAGGACCAAAATGGCAGGGACCTAACAGAGGCAGAAGAGATTAAGAAGAGGTGGCAAGATTACACAGAAGAACTATACAAGAAAGAGCTTAACATCCCTGATAACCACGATGGGGTGGTCACTGACCTCGAGCCAGACATCCTGGAATGTGAAGTGAAATGGGCCTTAGGAAGTCTGAGCAACAACAAAGCTAGTGGAGGTGACAGCATCCCAGCTGAGCTATTCAAAATCCTGAAAGACGATGCAGTTAAAGTGCTACACTCAATATGCCAGCAAATTTGGAAAACTCAACAGTGGCCACAGGATTGGAAAAGGTCAGTTTACATTCCGATCCCCAAGAAGGGCAATGCCAAAGAATGTTCAAACTACCACACCATTGCACTTATTTCACATGCTAGCAAAGTGATGCTCAAAATCCTACAAGCTAGGCTCCAGCAGTATGTGGACCGAGAACTACCAGAAGTACAGGCAGGATTTCGAAGAGGGAGAGGAACTAGAGATCAAATTGCCAACATACGCTGGATCATGGAGAAAGCCAGGGAGTTCCAGAAAAAGATCTACTTCTGCTTCATTGACTACGCTAAAGCCTTTGATTGTGTGGATCACAACAAATTGTGGCAAGTTCTTAAAGAGATGGGAGTACCAGACCATCTTATTTGTCTCTTGAGAAACCTATATGCAGGTCAAGAAGCAACAGTGAGAACCGGACACGGAACCACTGATTGGTTCAAAATTGAGAAAGGAGTTCGGCAAGGCTGTATACTGTCACCCTGCCTGTTTAACTTATATGCAGAGCACATCATGAGAAAGGCAGGGCTAGATGAATCACCAGTTGGAATCAAGATTGCTGGGAGAAATATCAACAACCTCAGATATGCAGATGATACCACTCTCATGGCAGAAAGTGAAGAGGAACTAAAGAGCCTCTTGATGCGGGTAAAGGGGGAGAGCGCAAAAGTTGGCTTGAAACTCAACATTAAGAAAACTAAGATCATGGCATCTGGTCCTCTCACTTCCTGGCAAATAGATGGGGAAGAAATGGAGGTAGTGACAGATTTTATTGTCCTGGGCTCCAAGATCACCGCAGATGGGGACTGCAGCCAAGAAATTAAAAGACGCTTGCTTCTGGGGAGGAAAGCTATGGCAAATCTAGATAGCATACTAAAAAGCAGAGACATCACCCTGCCAACAAAAGTGCGTATAGTCCAGGCTATGGTTTTCCCAGTTGCAATGTATGGCTGTGAAAGCTGGACCATAAGGAAGGCTGAGCGCAAAAGGATTGAGGCCTTTGAGTTGTGGTGCTGGAGAAGACTCCTGCGAGTCCCTTGGACCGCAAGGCGATCAAACCAGTCAGTCCTAGAGGAGATCAACCCTGACTGCTCTTTAGAAGGCCAGATAGTGAAGATGAAACTCAAATACTTTGGCCACCTAATGAGAAGGAAGGACTCCCTGGAGAAGAGCCTGATGCTGGGAACAATAGATGGCAAAAGAAGAAGGGGACAGCAGAGGATGAGGTGGCTGGATGGAGTCACAGAGGCGGTTGGTGTGCGCTTGAGTGGACTCCGGGGGATGGTGGAGGACAGGAGGGCCTGGAGGAATGTTGTCCATGGGGTCGCGATGGGTCGGACTCGACTTCGCGACTAACAACAACAACAACAACATTGTTTATATTTATATGTTTTTTACTTTTGAGATGGGCCAGTTTTAATTTGTGTATTGTTTTATATTATATCTTTATATATGTTGTTAGCTGCCCTGAGGCTTGTTTGCAAGAGGCGGCATATAAATTTGTCAAATAAAATAAATAAAATAAAATAAAAGTAGTGGTGGAACCTACTGGATTAAGACACCCATGTGTGTGATATAGGAGCTTTTAAGAATCTGACTGGCCTTCTGTGCCTGCTTTAGAGCGAAAATGGAAGGGAAACATTGATGTGTGTTTGGCTCCTACATAGGTCTGTAGTACTGGGACAACTATGATTTCAGCATCACTCCATAGCTGCATTCTAGGCCTTACTGAGTGCTACAGAGAGGAGTCATAAATCTTGTCTTGCATTTAGGAGCATGAAAAGTCAGCCAGAATTGATTTCTTGAGCTGTGCTCATAAGATGTTCAGTGGTATCACTACTGCATGCCTTTCCGGCATGGAAAGGGACAGGGCTGTTCAAAATTAGCCCTTGGGATTGACCAATCATATGAAGACTTTGACCTGGGCAGAGTTGACATAAACACTAGAAACCTGTCCTTTTGCCTGCTTTACTTTGGGCTCCAGCCTTCAGCCCCATCCATTCACCTCAAGGATACTACAGTGGAAAGCACAGTCTCCAGATCTGCATTCAGGGTTACACCCTGAGTCCTGTGTCCCAGGTTTAAAAACTGCTGCCTAAAGAGAGCATGGATAACCCCACTGGGCCAGGATAAATTCACAAGTCTTCAGGGAGATGCAACTTCTGATCCAGCCTCCTACATAGAGGGGTCACAAGAGCTCTACTAACACCAGGTGTGTATTTCCAAATTCAGGCTGCACACAAGGCTATATATGAATGTTAGGATTAAAATACATTTTCCTTAAGGATATGAGCCAAGAGAAGGTCCCATTTCAGATTCTGGAGGACAAAGCAGAATTAGGATAAGGTCTGAAATAAAAAGACAAATGTGTCTCTCAAATGTTCATGTGAGTAGATCATGGCCAGAGGCACTTTACTTCTGCCTCCTCCTCTGAAGGACAAATAATAGTCCTTTGAGAAAGCAAACAATACTTTGGTGAAAGTCATGATTAGACATGTACACACTGAACCAGACAAAGAGTTTCTGCAAAATTATGGTGCAATTGAGTGTTAAAGTAAGCTGGATGTTATTAAATTGCTAAAGATATCAGGGCAATATCTGGAGGTGAAAAGAGATTAAGATTTATCACCATGGATTAAAAACAATAGAATAAATAAGGGAAGTAGTATACTACTTCCTTTAAACTCTTCATTCTCTGGTGTTATCTGAAGTACAAGCCATGTGCTCATACATGGTAACCCCTGCCATGAAAATGAACTAAGCCTATAATAAAAGCAGCTCCACTGTCAACTTCGATAGATACTGGAATGATGTTTGCAGTGCAACCTTCACTTCATTCTCATATGCTGGGCTTGATGGGCTAGACAGAATGGCTCCACAGGCCACATTGAACATACAGGCCACTGGTTCCCCATCTCTAACCTAAAGTCACCTTGCACACAAGGATTGGTTTAAACAAATGCCAGGTTCTGGGGGATGAATGTCACAACTAGGAACTCTCCTGCTCACATTTGACTTCCACAAGCTAAGTAAGTAAGTTAGCTGGGAACACAGGTGAAAAACAAGGAGTAGGATACTCACTTTTTGGTAGGCTGAGTGAGACTCATGTTCAGGAATGCAGGCAACAAGAAACAAGCTACAGATTGTTCCATCAAAAATAGCACGTGCATCTGCTATGAAACTTAGCACAGTGCTTATCAGCAAGATCCTAATCTTGAGGCTTTCAGAGGTGCCCATCTCGCAGATCCTACCAATTCCTGTTGTTACATTTATCAAGCTATGGCCTCTCTGTGCCGCTTCCAGCTGCATCTGAAGGAAGGCATTGCTAAGCTGAGCATGGCCAGGATGATGTGAAAATCTCTGTGCTTCCTCCACATTGTAGAGGCACAGGAAAATGCAACCTTAAGGCAGTGTTCCATGAGGCAGTTGGTTCTGCTGTTATGAGCTACGGTTTTCAAAGCTATGGTATCCAAAGCTTCTTCTCCAAAAGACTTTATTGTTACCTGTACTCACTTAGATCTCTGTCAGTCCCTCAAATCTTTGGCTAGTTCATGGCCAAAAATGGAGGGGCTCTCACCGTAACCCTGGGGCAAAATCCACCACTGGACCTGAATCTTTCCTCCAGTTTGATGGAATCAAAAGCTTCTGAGAGTTCAAAGAAAACCAACAGGGTTGCACTCCGCCTGTCTCTTTCCCAGCATAGGTCATCCCACAGGACAACCAAGTCAGTTTCCATTCCAAATTCAGGTCTGAATCCCATTTGAAATGGATCAAGATGGTCTATTTCATGCAAGAGAGCCTGGAATTGGGCAACCACCACCTACTTGAACACCTTGCCCTGGAAAGGCTTATTAGTGACTGTTTTATATTTGTTCACATCCCCTGGATCCAAATTGACCTTCAGGAGTGGTCTAATTATAGCCTCTTTTAATGAGGCTGAGACCTCTCCCTCTCTTAGCAAGGCATTCACAGCCTCCAGAACACAAGGGCATACCCCTTCCTAGCCTTGATGGGCAAGGGTTGAGCATACAGGTAGTAGGCTGGAACAATCAAAGCACCATGTCCACATCTTTAGGCCTCAACAACTGAAAATTATCCAATAAACTTGGACCAGATGGTGCACTGGATGCCTCAGCTGAAGGAATTGCATCTGCCATAGAGACCAACTCCTTATGGATTCAAGTGATTTTACCCTCAAAATGCTGTGCTAGTTCCTCATAGTGGGTCATTGAGGGTTCCACTGTTCTTTCACTAGGCCACTTTCTGATAGTCCCATAACTACTCAGAACAGCTCCACTGGACAGCAATAAGAAGGATACAACAGAGGGGCAGAAAAGTCTGGTTCTGGGCACCAATATTTAAGAAAGATGCAGACAAATGAGAAAGGGTCCAGAGGAGGGCAACAAAAGTGATTGAGGGTTTGGAAACACTGCCCTATGAGGAGACACTGAAAGAACAGGGCATATTCAGCCTTGACAAGAGACGAATGAGGGGGTACATGATATCCCTCTATAAGTACCTCAAAGGCTGTCACAAAGAGGAAGCTCAAGACCTTTTATCGCTGATACCAGAGTGTAGGACACGGAATAATCAGCTCAATTTGCAGCAACCCAGATTCAGGCTAGATATCAGGAAAAGCTTCCTCACTGTCAGAGCAATATGACAGTAGGACCAGTTGCCTAGAGAGGTCGTGGGCTCTCCCACACTGGAGACATTCAAAAAGAAACTGGGCAGTCATCTGAGTGGGATGGTATAACTTTGTGTCTTGCAACAGCAGGGGGATGGACCCGATGGCCTTCATGGCCCCTACTAACTCTACTATTCTTTGATTCTATAATTCTATGAGTGTATGATTCTACAGTCTGGGCAGTTCAACTAATTCAGAACAGAACAGCATGGCTATTAACAAGGACCAGCCCTGGAGAACATATCATGCCAGTCCTTTACCAACTGCATTGACTGCCTATTACTGCCCAGGCCCAATTCAAAGTACTTATACATTTACACTTTATATTAGCATTACTTAATGTGGTTTTAGCTGTTACTGTTTTATATATTTTTTATTTTAGCTGCAGTACTATGTTTGTGATATAAGCTGCCCAGGCAGCAATAAAAAAATAAATAAATGGTGTGGGTCATGCTGATGACCCTCTGCTCTACCTTTCTTTTTCACTGGATGTGGTTGTGGCAGTGGATGTTCTGCACTGAAGTCTAGCCTTGATAATGGATTGGATGAGGGCGACTGAAACTTAATCCAGTTAAGATGGAAACACTATTGGTAGGGAGTGCATCTGTTCAGATGGTTGACATACTGTCTGCCCTGAATGGGGTCATACTTCCCTAAAGGACAGGGCTTGCAGCTTGGGGGTACTTCTGGATCCTGAATTATCCCTGGAATTCCAGGTGGATTGGTGGCCAGGAGTGCCTTCTATCAATAAAACTGATACATCAGCTGCGGTCATATCTGGACAGACATGACCTGGCAAAAGTTATCCACACACTGGTAAGCTCTTGCCAGAATCATTGCAATGTGCTTTATGTAGGGCTTCCCTTAAAGATGGTCTGGAAACTTCAATTTGTTCAGAATAGGGCAGCCAGACTACTAGCGAGGACTGGCAGATATGATCATATAAAGCCAGTCCTCTACCATCTTCACTGGCTTCCAGTTGAGGCCTGGGCCCAATTCAAGATGTTAACACAAGTGTTTAAAGCCCTAAATGGCTTTGGTCCAGGGTATCTAAATGAGTGCCTCTTCCTGTACGAACCTACCTGGCACCTTAGATTTGCATCTGAAGTCCTTCTGAGGGAGCCCCCTCGTCTGGAAATAAGAAGGGTGCCAACAAGAAGGGCCTTTTCCTGAGTAACACCCCAACTTTGGAATGAGCTCCCCAGAGAGGTTCCCCTGGCACCCTCTTTATACTCTTTTTGGTGACAGGCAGATACCTTTTTATTTTGCAGGTTTTAATTGTTAATCTGTTTTTAATGGTATTTTAATAGATGTAGCACACCTTTTTATGAAATTACTGTTCTGTCAGTGGGTGCATTTTTATTATTTTGTTTGCCTATTGTTTTACTGTAATTGGTGATCATGTTTTAATAATGTACGCATAGTTTTATTGTTGTAGTCCACCCAGGAGCTGTGTGGCTAATGGGGTAGCTTAGTAATCCAATCACCAAACAAACAAACAAACAAACAAGTGTGATGTGATTTCTTCAGAGCTCTGCCAGGCAGTATCATTTCTTCCCACATGTATAAGAAGGAAAGGGTACAGCTAAGTGGGCTGTATGGGCCTTGGCAAACCTTTACTTACACCACTAATCTGTCCTCCAGGGATACCTGACAAGTCCATGGATCTTCATAGCAAACATGTATTTCCATCCCATGCACCAGAAAGTCTCCCTCAACTCACAATCTTCTTTTCTTGCAAACCTTGGTATCATTGCCATCATTTGAGTGACCATCAGCCTCTTGCTTAGTGTTGCATGGGATGATGCATAGTTCTTCCAATGCAAACTGCCCTCCAGTCTCATCCTCTAGTAATTGAAAGCAGCTCCATAGTTTCACTGGTGCAGAGTGTCTTCTAATTCTTCTGCTCCTGTCACCCATTTCCAGAAAGTTTCCTCTCCATTTCCCCCTACCCCAGGACTCTCCTCTTCTCCTTCAGCTTGCATTTGCATTTCTTGCAGCTGTCTAAACACTCTTCATCTCCTCTTATTCTCTTGACTGTGGACGCTCACTACTCTAGTGCCTCATCCATTTTTGCAACAGGGCTACACACTTGCAGTTGTTGCATGTGTAGGCCATGTTGACTTTGGGTGAGAAAACAAACATTGCAAGATGTTGCAGCTTACCACCATTGGGGAGTCTTCTTGGCCCATTCTTTCTTCTGTCTTCTTGATTCTAGCTTGCTTGTGACAGAATCTCGGCTTTCAATTTGTGAGGAGGAAATAAAAACTCGGGTTCATGTGAAAGATCAGCCATTCAGACCTCTGCTGCTTTATTGGCATAAGCCCAGGTTCCCTGCAGGTCCAACTCAAGATAATGCATTACCAGCAGAGGTAGACTCAACTGCAAGGTTTCAATCCAAGTACAGAGCATTTTATACTCTCCTGGTCACATACACAGGTACAGAGCAATTGATGACAGAATGCAGACATTACAATGAAATTCTGAGGTCATCATATACACAACAAATAAGGAAGATCAGTCAAACATACAATTGACAATATTTCTAATTGCAGTGTATTGACATTTCAGTTGAGTAAATTTCAGAAACTTGAACCCATTGCAAGGTCTGCTTAGACATGTAAATTCAGGCTGTTGAGAAATCTTCCCTGAAATCATAAGTCCATGTGTTACATGCCATTATCAGAAAGGCTGAGACCCTGAGTAATGGAGCCGCACCATTCTGATTGCCTAAGGCGCATAGAGTGCTCTGGGCTAGCAAAAGATACTTCCTGGTAAACTGTGAATTCCTACAGGCATATAAAAACTTTGAATGAATGAATGAATAAAGTAGCTACATTGGTGAATGTTTATTCGACTGAATGGCCTATCTGCTCTTGCTTACAGCTAGAGATGAGAAAAGCAAGAGAAAGGAGTGGGGAGGAATGCATTTTTCCTAAGGCAATCAGCAATATTAAACAGTGACTTGGCTTGGAAAGCCAATGCTTTTGAGAAAGAATGCAGGCTTGATTTTATAACACAGAAGCACACAGAAGCAACATTTTTCTGTCAGGATTTATCCAAATTTCCCAACACCAGGTATGTTCTAACATCACGTGCTTTCTCCTGTCTTCTCTGAACATTAATAACACAGTCATACCAGTAAATGGGAACATGTTACCAGCAAGAAAACAGAAGACTGGAAAAACTAAGGGGGAAAAGAGAAAACTCAGCTGCCAAACTTCTCTTTGGAATCCCTGTTCACTTGCTCTTTGGGAGGGATATTCCCTTAATATTGAGATGACCTGGTGCCTGCAGGCAATTCTGTCTGCAAGTGCAAGGTCTGGTGCTACAGCGTCCAGTGGTACTGGCTGCCACCACTGAAAGTAAAACAAACACAGTCTCCTCAGTTTCCAAACCTTGGGAATGACTAAGGATCCCACTAGGATCCTCTGTGTTGGACTTCTTTGCAGCACACCTGTGTCCTAGCACAGCTAGATTGCAGACCGCACTCAGCACATTGTGTGCAACCTGAGTGTTGAAACAGTGTAGTGTGATGCCAAAACATGGTGCACCTCTTGTGAGCCTGCCCCCTTTTACCCCCAAATAACATAGCTTAAATTTTGGCAGAAGATTAAAACAAGGTAGAAGATTTATTAAGCATTCAGAAGAAGTGCAGAATGGGAAAGGTATTATGAGCACACACCAAAAAACAGTTTAAGGAGGAAGATTGGTTTCAGTGCACAAAACAATAAGCAGTTTAAAATAGCAATTCAGTAGCAAAGTTTGAAAGGGAAACTACCATCTACAGAATAATAACTTCCTCTTTTCTGAACTGCCATAGAATGCTGAATGACAGAAAGAGAAAAATTTGTGGGTTTGAATTTATTAGTTGTACTTGTTTAAAATCCCTTGGCAACTTTATTCTACTTCACCTTATTTTACATAAATAGAGTACAAAAAGAAGAAAAGTATATGTTAAGATTTTTTTTTTTTTAAAGGAAAACTACTAACTAGCTACCTGGTCCAACTTTCACAGCCATACATTGCAACTGGGAAAACCATAGCCTTGACTATATGCACTTTTGTTGGCAGGGTGATGTCTCTGCTTTTTAGTATGCTGTCTAGATTTGCCATAGCTTTCCTCCAGAGCAGCAAGTGTCTTTTAATTTCTTGGCTGCAGTCCCCCTTGCGGTGATCTTGGCGCCCAGGAAAATAAAATCTGTCACTACCTCCATTTCTTCCCCATCTATTTGCCAGGAAGTGAGAGGACTGGATGCCATGATCTTAGTTTTCTTGATGTTGAGTTTCAAGCCAACTTTTGTGCTCTCCTCCTTCACCCGCATCAAGAGGCTCTTTAGTTCCTCTTCACTTTCTGCCATTAGAGTGGTATCATCTGCATATCTGAGGTTGTTATTTCTCTTAATTCCAATTTGTGATTCGTCTAGCCCTGCCTTTCTCATGATGTGCTCTGCATATAAGTTAAATAGGCAGGGCGACAGTATATAGCCTTGCCAAACTCCTTTCTCAATTTCGAACCAATCAGTGGTTCTGTGTCCAGTTCTCACTGTTGATTCTTGACCCGCATATAGGTTTCTCAAGAGACAAATAAGATGTCTGGTATTTCCATCTCTTTAAGAACTTGCTACAATTTGTTGTGATCCACACAATCAAAGGCTTTAGCATAGTCAAGTGCTCTGTAATTCCAGGGAGACCACTTTGAGATGTAGAACTGACAAGTCATACATAGGTTGTAATTTCTTTACCAATCACAGTAAGGCTGGCATGTTGTGTTACGTGTGGAAGTGGTCCTAGATTTTGTAAAGTGCTTTGCCAGGGGCCACATTTTTCTCTAGGTCAGATGGTTTTGATTGAGGTAAATGGAGGACAGCTTACCATGGTAGCTTCATACAGGACAGACCAACAATGGTAAAACCACCATGGCTTGGTGTATTGTCTGAACCCAGCCCATGTCTTTGCCTCTGTAGCAATTTTGTACCAGTTTTCAGGCATGCCTTCCAGAACAAAATGGATTCTTAAGATAGGATGTAAAGATAATGCCAGTTGAAACCATAGTGGGCAGTATACATGTCAGGCTGAAACACAGCCCAGTAAAAGAATCTGTAATCATGATGATCAGCTGTTTGGTAGCAAGTGGACAGTTTGGGTGGAATATTCCATGCTCATCCACTCTCCCTCTTAAACAGCTGATCAGCATGCTTTTAGTTTCTTTTACATTGGTAAATGCACCTAGCTGGATTGGGCTAGGATGCATCGCCCATTTCCCTCCACCTGACTTTGTGTGGCCTCTAGTTGATTTGGATCCACATGTATAATAGGGTTAGCAGAGAGCCAGTGTGTTACGGTGGTTAGAATGTTGGACTGGGAACCTGGGAGAACTAGGTTCTAGTCCCCACGTGACCATGAAGCTCATTTTGTGACTTTGGGCCAGTCACTTACTCCCAGCTTAACCCACCTCACAGGGGTGTTGCTGTGAGGATAACATGGAGTGAGAATAATATGTAGCCACCTTGGGTTCTTGCAAGAAAAGAAACAGGATATAGAAATATGCATGTAGTGTAATAACTGTTTAGGCATCATTAGTAAAACAGGCTGTTGTTGCACTCCTGTTCTTAACAAGGCAGTCTTGTGAAACAATGTGCTCTAAATTCCTGGGGTTATTTTAGGTTGCTATTGTAAGAAAGAACTCACTTGGGTGGCTGGTTTATGGATGAGTAAAATTCTCCAAGTGTAAAGTTAACAAGTGCATTAGGATTAAAATCATGACTGCTGCTTTAACTTTCTGGCTTTTTGAACCTTGGTGAACAACACTCACAATGCCTTTGTCTTCAACTCAAGTAATGAAGATGACTTAGACTTTTGTTCTCTTTAATCTTGAATGCAATTTAAGTAGCTATTTTACTAGAAGGGTTACTGCAGCTTATGCTGATTTAAAGAGTTAAAGCCATCAAGGTGCTTAATGCCACTCTAAGAATTTAGGTGCTTAAAAGCTTACATTTGCTTTAAGAGGTAAGCTGAGTCAACCTTTTTATTTCAGCCATAAGGTTTTTCTTCTCCTATCCTTTACAACCTGAACTGTAAAAGATCAGGAATAGAATGTTACTGAAATTCAAGAAAGTAAAAAGCTGGTAATAATCACAAAGGTGATTCACAATTAAATTGTTCACAAATGATGCTTGCCAAGCTTTATTTCTCAATAAAGAAAATCACTTTGCAACTCTTAAAGTAAATATGAGGATGGTTCAGAATATTCACAAGATGTAGACTTCCTCAGCTTTACATAATGTGTGTTTTAACCTTTGCGGTGGCACAGTGTGTTAAACTGCTGAGCTGCTGGGCTGGTTGATTGAAAGGTTGACAGTTCGAATCCGCACATGGGGTGAGCTCCGGTGCTTCATCCCAACACCTGCCATTTCGAACCTTGCAGTTTGAAAGCATGCAAATACAAGTAGATAAAAAGGTACCACATTGGTGGGAAGGTAACAGCATTCCATGCACTTTGGTGCTTAGTCATGCCGGCCACATGACCATGGAAACTGTCTGCAGACAAACGCTGGCTCCCTTGGCTAGGAAAGGGAGATAAGCACTGCCCCCTAGAGTCAGACATGACTGGACTTTAATGTCATGGGGAAACCTTTACCTTTAGGGTAATTTATAAGGCTTGCATCTTGAACACTGAGTTTGTATGGCTTGATAAGGAATGGTCAGACTAATTTCTGCAGTTGACCTGTTCATGGGCAACTCATGGATTATTATAGGGCTTGTTGTACCCATCATGTCCAACAAGGTATGGTATGTCGTTGTCATCTGAACCCAGGCAATAAATCCCATTACAAAGTAGCTGATGAACCTTTTGGCAAGAGTTGCAAAACACTATTGCCACTGTCACCTGAACAATTGCCAGTGATAAGTATGCTACATGTGCCTAAATGGCACTTTGTCCCTTACCATGATTACAAACCCTTTTGCACTTGCAACCATTCCCCCCCGCCCCTTTACCCAGGTTTGGTTTGGTTTGGTTTTTCAGATCCCTTTTTGCAATCTCTGATTTGAGAGCTAGTTACAGCCTATTCAAAGTGCCCAAGGTAGTTCATTGGAGGGTCTGCTACTGGTTCATCATATCTTTTTCATTTTAAAAATATGTCCTAAATGTGCACAAAGTTTTCATTTAAGAAATGCTAATTGTACTTGGTCAAGTGCACACTATGGTGGGTCCAAAATGGCATATCATAGTTCTTGAGCAATATAATATCCTGAGGTGAATCTGCTAAGTGCATCAGGCCTCCCTCATGGGCATGGACTCAGAGAGGCTGCCAAGAACTTTATTTTTTAGTGTTCTTTTGACAGAATGTGAGTTGTGAAAAAAAAGCCACGAGTGATAATTGTTTGTGAATAGGTACTATCCAGTAGAGCACCTGCTTCATGGCTAAAAGTTCATGGCACCTCCTCAAAGTTTTGGACAGGACTCCCCTCAAGTCTTTCTGTTTCTCACTTCTTCCAGATACTCTAGGTGCTCAGGAATAGAGCTATCCCTTTCATGAGTGCTGTCAGTTTTTGAAATCTAGCTGCCAAAGCTCTAGTTCCCTTTGAAAGGGTTTGTGTTTGTGTTTTTTTTTACACATTCTCTTGTGTTTTTTTCCCTTTTTCTTTTTACTCAAAGAAGCACAGAATAATGTCTGTGTATGTCCCATAGGGATTCCTGTCCAAAAACCAAAAGCTTTTAAAAAAGAACCAGTGCTTTGACAGCTAGGTGTCAATTCTCTGCACTCAAAAGTGTAGCATGGTCTGCACTTTTCCACCTTCAAAGCCCCTGGAGTCTTGGGAAAAGGTGAGAGGAACCAGAGGGGAGTGAAGTCCACCCCTCCCTTTGAGGATTTCATTTTGAAAGGGGTGATTAATTTTTATGAAGACAATTCACAAATTATTTTTTCTTGACAGCATACCTTTTTGCAGCTTTGAAGAGAAACCAAATTCAAGAATAAAGCTCTTTGCACTCTTTCTGGGTCAAATGTCCATGAGTAGCACCTGCTCCACTTTGCAGCAGGTATTCTCCAGGACATTATTGTGGTGAAGCATGCCATTTCAGGCCCACAAAAATGCATACTTGAACAAGTCCAACTAGATTTTTAAAAAAGATAAACATCTTTTTTTGCACTTTTTGGTGGCAAAGTATGATAAAAAAAAGCTGATAAACCAGTAGTAGCCCTTCCAATGCACCACTTAAGAACTTTGAAGGGCTTGTCACTAGCTGTCAAACTGGATATTGCAATATTTAAAAAAAGAGGGAAATGGTTTAAAGGGGTAGAAAAGGGCTTGCAGCTGTGGCAGGGAGGACAGACAAGATGGGACCTGCCATGGGATCCCCCAGGATACCTGAGGGAGGACTGAAAGGGAAGGAGTAGAAGAAAAACCATGGTGAGCTTGATTGTCTGTCAGATGTATTTTATTATTTATTTATTTATTTAAAACTTTTGTAAGCTGTCACCACATGCCTTGGCATCTCTGGATGGCTCACAATATATACAATTAAAAGCAATAAATAATCTTGTTTATTAAATAACAATAAATAAATAAATAAATAAATAATTTAAGTGTGTTTGGTCAGATTCGTCTTGAGATTTCCTCCACCTGCACTCTAATCATCTCCCAGTCTGCTTCATCGCCCACAACTCAGGCGTATACCATGGTTCTGAGCGGGCTCTGCTAGGTGGGAGACAACGCTTAGGAGTGATTATGTCGATTGCCCTGGTCATCTCCCTATTCTACAAGTCAACCAGGACATCAACAGGAGCACCAGCTTTATCTGCTGGAAAATCCCCCAGAGCCCTCAGGAATCCATCTGGATCCATCTGGCTCCGGAAGTAGACCATCCTAATAGGGCCCACACCCTTCTGGAGGAAGAGATCAGACCCGAGCTCAAACCTCACGAGGAAGTGGTCTGACCATGACAGAGGAGTTAAGATCAAGTTTCTCACTTCCAGTCCATCGTCTTCCTGTCCTGTCGAGAAAACCAGGTCAAGTGTGTGACCAGGTCAACCACGTCAACCCATGAAAACCAGCTCTTTCATGGGTTGGGCTGGTGACATGTTGAGACAGCCCATGAAGCCATGAAGTCCTGAGCCACCCCAGACAGATCTGCCTTGGCATGGATATTGAAGTCCCCCAGGATCAGCATCCTCAACACCAGGTCCGAGACGATCCCTGTCAGTTCAGGCAGGGAGTCTGCTGGGCAGGACGGTTCACGGTACACCAATGTACTATTGGTTATTTCATGAAATACCCTTAGTAATTTATTTGTAGAGTGCGCTTTTGTGACATGTGAACTCTTCACTGTGAGGAATTCAGCACTGAGACAAATAAATCAAAAGCCTGTCTAACGTACAGCAATATTATAAGTATCTGCACTCCATACAAGATGCACTAGCAATCACCCCTCAGAAATTTGGCATTTGGAAGACCCTGGCTATGTGGCCAGACCCTGAAAGATGACAACTGGAGTTTAGCCAAAATTTCTCAAGAGATATTTTTTCCCAGAAAAATTTGCAGATTTTATTTTTTATTATGTTCTAGAAATAAAAAGCTATTTTTACAGACTCATCTCTTCAAATTTTCCTGAAGATTTTTTTTTGTGTGTGTGTGTGTGATAGCTGCTTTCCTTCTTCCCATACCTCATCCTCAGGGTGGAGTCCTGAATCTCAGGCCTGGTCCTACAGATGGAGTCAGAAACAAAACTACAACTGGGTTTGAGTGTAGCTGGGATGCAAATCCCAGTACGTCTGAGAAGGGATGGAGTCCATTCAAAAGCTGTTTTACAACTATTCAAAGCTAAAGCATAAAACCCATCCTGAGACTGTAGTAGTCGGATGGTATATAAAAGCTTTAAAATAAATAAATTCCATGGAAAATTGGAATGGGGATTGCCTAGCTTACATGGCAATTGTCTAGAAGTTAAGAAAATTGGATGGACTAGTTGTGTTTCCCCTTGATGTGGGAAGGGAACTTCTGGTAGCTGTCCGGAGCAAATACCTCTGCTTGTAGAATGCAATACAAAGAAACCACTAAAAAGCATTGATAGATGTGAAAGGATGATTTGAAATAAGGGAGTAGAAAGATTTAAAAAAGTAACAAAGAAAATTACTTAGCCCAAAGGAGAGAAGGGGCTAAGATCAGATAGCACAAGGTGTGAGAAAAGGCAGGATGGCCAAATACTGACTCAATGACTTCCTGATTGTTTATTGACAAGCTGGGCAGAACAAAACGAGCCTATTGTAGCCCACTGGGGGCAGGGCTGGATTGGGAAGAAGGGCTGGTGTTGGAGCAGTGCGGAGTAGGCGGGCGGAAAGATTGTAAACTCCAGGTACCCCAGTCAATGAGGGGAAAGGAAGAGGGAAGACGTGGCCAGGAGCAGGGTTCAAAAGGGGGATGTGAACATGTGCTCAGGTGAACAGAAAAATGGGAAGGAAACCATTCTTTTCTGTTCCCTTCATTGCAATAAAGTTTTAAAAAGAACTCTCTTCATGCTAGGAATATATTTCTCTTCCAACGGAAAGGAAAGAGTGATTTTAACAGCATGGATGCCTAGAATGTGCCAAACCAAGTTATTTCATTGATAAATAAGCCGCCATCCTGTATTAGGCTTGATAGAATCACTTAAGCACAAATATGTTCTGTAAATTCTGATGATACCTACAAAGTTACATGGACTTGTGCGGAATAACCATCCCTTACTATTAAGGAAGGAACATGTACGTGGGAAACAAGTTCTGGTTTGTTCTGGCCATGAAAATGTCTATGGAAATATGCTCTCTTTTAATAGTCTCACCCATTCTAATTGCTTCCCCACACAAGTCCGTACTTGTCCCATGTACACAAAGCTTCACCATGTTAATACGTGTGTGGGAAAGCTAAGCTGCAACTCAATGGAAGGAATCCAGGAGAGTGATGAAAGGCCCTTCACTGAAATCTAATTGATGCTTTTTAACATCAAACGAGGAAACAAATTACTGGGTAAGTTTTTGAACTTCAATGCTTTATTTTCTTTAGTATGGAAATTGCAATAAAACTCCTGTTCAACTACTTTATTTCATCTTAGGAAAAACTCAGGCTTAATTTAACTAATTTAACTAATATTGTTATTGGGGGATGTATTCTTTCATAATGTCATTTCTCTCCCTATCACATTTTAGCTTTCATGTGAATAGGTGATGATAAGCTGCATTTACCTTAACTACAAGTATCCACAACATTTGGTGTAATTGGTTTGGTTTTTGACATGAAATAATGGAACTATGTTTGTCACTAAATCCAGTATGACCTCTGACTTTTTGCTAGTGCATACTTAAAGGCAAAGTGCAGTGCTGCTTGATGAACACTCCAGTTTCAGGAAGAATCCCATTTTTCAAAAACAGAAAACATGACTGCATGAGGACTTGGTAGCATAAATAATGCATAAGATTTATAATGACTTTGTGAAGACACGGTTCTGCAGCATGGCCAGAATTATGTTATGAATGAAATTGTTCTGCTGCTGAAAATGGCATCCTTCCATTGGGTTTCCTTTCTCCATAATATGTAGTATTACATAGTCATAGATTATTTATGCTGAATTGGGAAGGAATTGAGAAAATGTATGTTCAGCATAGCAACTTTCTGGTCTATCAGAGTTGACTGGTGAATGTCATGGAGGAAAAGGCTCCTAGCCTCGCTTGGTTATGTGCTACCTCTGTTCTACAAGCTATCAGAGGTGGCAGGCTGGCATTTCCAGTTGTTGAGGAGCTTGGTAGGCAGAATTCATGCACCCATCCTGCCTGAGGGATCCTGTGAGCTGCTGATTTGCCACTGCATTACTGGAGTGCTGGATGAACCACTGTTCTGATCCAGCATGGCTTCTTTTATGTTCTTATGTACTCCACTGTACTTGGGAAATGTTGAATTACAGAACACTTGTGTAGACTTGTCTCTGTATTGCATATTGATAGGTGTAAAAGGATGATTTGAAACAAGGGACTAAAGAGATTTAAAAGGGTAACAAAGAAAATTATTTACCTCAAAGGAGGGGAGGGGCTAAAATCAGATAGCACAAGGTATGGGGAAACAGGTTAGTAGGCAGGAGGGCCAAATACTTCCTGATTGTTTATTGACAAGCTGGGCAGAACAAAATGAACCTATTGTAGCCCACTGGGGGCAGGGCTGGATTGGGAAGAAGGGCTGGTGTTGGAGCAGCGCAGAGTAGGCGGGCGGAAAGATTGTAACTCCTGGTACCCCAGCCAATGAGGGGAAAGGAGGAGGGAAGAAGCGGCTGGGAGCAGGATTCAAAAGGGGGAAGCGAGCATGTGCTCAGGTGAACAGAAAAATGGGAAGGAAACCATTCTTTTCTGTTCCCTTCATTGCAATAAAGTTTTAAAAAGAACTCTCTGCATGCTTGGAATATTTTTCTCTTCTGACAGAAAGGAAACAGTGACCTAACAATATGGGGGCTCTGTCCGGGATATTTCCTAAATCCGTTGTCGGCTCGATTTGGTGAGTCTGTAGGAAGGTACCCTGCTGAGGTTATGGCAGTTCTGCAAGTGATTCTCAGGCCAAAATGAGGATGTATGGAGACCCGAGACTGATTGAAAATCCAGCCGCAGAGACTTCTAGAACCTCAGGAGGGGTTCAAAAGGAGTTTACTCAAACAGGTAGAGTAAACCTGATAAGATGCATCTAAGATTAGGTAAGGAATCTTTATTTCTCACCCGAAGGAAAGGGAATGGGGAGTAAAGTATGCAAAAGGGGGGGGGGCAGGCTGGATGGCCCAGGAGGCCCTTCCTGACCCGTTCTGTTTCTATAGGAGTAAAGGGGCCAAGGAAAGATGCTTTCCTTGAAAATTCCTGGGGAGGATTTTAAGGTTCTGGGATAGCTTTTGGGTTGGGGTGGCTGGAAAAAGAAAAATTGAAAGCTACTGTGTATTTGAATGTGTGTTTGATGGGAATCCTGCCTAAATGGGGGGAGGGGTATAATTGTTGTTGTTAGTCATGGTTAATAGGGAGTCCTTGTTGACTGGGCCTAAAGTATGGGGCCTTTCAGGAAAGAACTACTCAAACTCTCTGGAGGCACAGTTGAGGTGAGATTAGCAGGTTGTTTTTGGAGAAGGAACTAGAATTAGGAAGTGTACTTTGGACCAAGAAAGGTGAAAACTGCATCTGAGGAGCTGGAGAGGCTAAAGGGGAAATGGATTCAGGAAATCCAGCCCATCAGATATTGCTGGAGTATCAGTTTGTGAGGGAAGGTAGGAAAGAAGGAAGAGGATTTGTTCAGGAGGAAACACGTGCAAAGGGAAAGCACTGTGTGGTGTGGTTGTAATTTTATGGTTTGGAATGGAATTTTGTAGATGTTGCAAGTAGAAAAAGGCAAGTGAGCAGATGGATTGTGGCAAGGAAAGAAAAGGGAGGGGGGAATGCTGCTGATCCTGAAGGGATTCCCAGAGAAAGAATAAAAAAAAAAAGGTGGTGGGGGGAGGAAAACTTAAGCAAAGATGCAGAAGGGGAGGGTTTTCTTTTATGTGTTGAGGAGGTTTGTTGGTAAAAATAGTGGAAATTGGATGGTTGTGTTTAGCAAGCACTGAACAGTGGCAGGCTGGAGTTCAAGAAGTGAAGATTGCACATGGAGGCAGCGAAAGGGGGGCGGGGGTTGCAGGCCCTGTGGGCTTAGGCCTTGCAGTTTCCCTCTCACGTAAGGGCTCCTGTTGGAAGTCCACCTTGTCAGGCAGGTAGTAAATATGTTCTATGTACTATGTTTTCTCTGGGCTGATTTGGTTTCTCTACCTGTTGAACATGCAATTGTTTGGTATGTAGGGTGTAAAAGGCAAAAGGAAAATTGTGCTGGGGCCATGTGAGGATGCGAGTATGTGCGGTGATGTAATTTGCAGGAATTCCTTGCTTTAAAGAGGGGAGGCATGGAGCTTGGTGTGTGAGTGGGCTTTTTAAGAGTTTTGGATAAATGGTGATTGAGTGCTTTCGTACAAAATGAGAAAAAATGTGTAAAGAATGAAACTGGTAAAATTTTTCATGGAAGCACAAAATGGAGGAGTTGGGAGGGGCCATGAAGGCCATCAGGTTCAAACCCCTGCTGTTGCAGAGCACCATGTTACACACTTTTCCTTTGGGTAAAGAAAAGAAGGAAAAAGCAAATGAAAAAGAGAGGGGTGGTTTACCTGATTTGCTGAAGAGCACTCTGTTATTTAAGGGACAGCAACAGCAGCTTTTTCTGGATTTGGTCTGGCCACTGAATTCAGGGAAATGTGTGCTGGAAGTTATGGACTTCTTGACTCTGTGGGCTTGGCCATCCCCACACAGCCAAGAAAGGGGAATGCTCTGACAGAAGGTACCACCATTTTGTGAGTGCTGCAGAGGGAGCACACACACAAGAGCCTCTGAGCATGTGCAGAGTTCAAAGTGCTTTGGGAAGTTGGGGGAGTGCTGCTTCCAGCCACAAGTTGGGGGCAGAATTGCACTGGTTTTCTGGATGGGATCTGGAGTGTCTAGAAAATGCTAAAAGAACATGTTGGGGTGTTTACATCTTGAAAAGAGGGGGACAATAAGGTATTGCAACTGAGGTGAGACATTCTTTGAATGTTCAAAGACTGTAGTGCCTCAGGAAAAACTTTGCATGGGAAGGAATTGGGTTGAAACAAAGGATCCTTGAGCACTCTCAAAGGGGAGGCTGAAGGAAATTTTTTTAAGGGAAGGAAACCTAGGGCAGATAAAGCTGCCACATAGACAGCATTGCAATCTCCCTCATTTGCATGCCAAAACACATAGTGATCCTTGTGCCTCATTGGAAATTTTACAGCTGGGTTACAGTAGAAGCAGGGATAGAGCAAGTGTGGGTGGCTAATCCAGGGTAGAGAGCCATGCAGCAAGACATCAAGGATGCCCGCTGATGCTGGTTGGCAACAAGATAAGGGGGATTTCATTTTGGACATCAAAGGCCCCATTAGATATTTAAGGGGCATTTTGGATATGAGTGAGCAGGAAATTGAGGAATGAACCGGGAGAAGAGGACTGCTCCAGGCAGTCAAAAGTGGCTTGGATAGAGCACCTCTTTTCAAAGGTTAGAGGGGAGTGTTTTGAAGAAGGAAGCTAAATGTGTAAAATGGGGATGCACCATGGACTGTTACAGGTGGACCATAAAGGTAAATGAGTGTGTGCTCAGGGCTCCAGTTTGAGGAGAATGGAATCTTTTTCTGGTTAACATGACTGGATGGAAGTGTGATATATCTCAGATCACAAGAGGAGGCCCAATGGATACTGGAAAGCTATCATGCTACACTGGGTTGGCAACTATGTATGTAAGGATGGATGTGTAACCCTTCCTGAATATTTTTTTCTTGATTAGGGATGTGGGAGAGATTCTTCAGTTATCATAAGGAAGGTGCAGGAGTGGCAGTAGGAATAATAATATTGGGAGATGTGCCCTACTAGGGTTATTCATTATTCACAGAGGCGTGCCAGAGACATACAGGTAACTCAAGAAATCCTGTGTGGGAGAGGAAATAACAATCCCAGCAAGAGGAGGGGTGATAGGGATTGGAATGGCCTCTTTTTAAGTATCTACTCATATATATTTAGCACACCTTCAGGAGCAAATAGCCAGTGCAATAGTGACTCTTGGAAATGCTACTATGTGCACACTAGGGAAGCTGGCTAGAGAGATGCAACAAATGGAGGTATATACACCACAAAATAGGGTGGCTCTGAATCATGTTTTAGTACCAAAGGAGGGTCCTGTGGGGTGATTGGACACACCTGCAAGATGGATTTGGGCAAACAGATGTCAATGAAGATTTAAGAGCAATCCAACAGGTAATACCAGGGATCAAAATAAGGTAGGAGCCATGAATAGGAGAATGACTGACATAATGGCTTCCCAACTTTATGTGGTTGGAACACCTGTTTTCATATGGGGGATAATGGCCATAAGCACAATCTGCTGCATTAGCCTGCAGTGTATACTGGTTTGGGGAGAAATGCACAGACAAGGAGGAAATGATTAGAATGATAGTATCAAAGTTTAAGAATTAGGAATTGTTTCAAATCAGGGTGAAGGAAAGAAAAGAGAGGAATTGATAGATGTGAAAGAATGATTTGAAATAAGGGAGTAGAAAGATTTAAAAGGGTAATAAAGAAAATTACTTAGCCCAAAGGAGAGGAGGGGCTAAGAGCAGATAGCACAAGGTATGAGAAAAGGCAGGATGGCCAAATACTGACTCAATGACTTCCTGATTGTTTATTGACAAGCTGGGCAGAACAAAATGAGCCTATTGTAGCCCACTGGGGGCAGGGCTGGATTGGGAAGAAGGGCTGGTGTTGGAGCAGTGCAGAGTAGGCGGGCGGAAAGATTGTAAACTCCCGGTACCCCAGTCAATGAGGGGAAAGGAGGAGGGAAGAAGCGGCCAGGAGCAGGGTTCAAAAGGGGGAAGCGAGCATGTGCTCAGGTGAACAGGAAAATGGGAAGGAAACCATTCTTTTCTGTTCCCTTCATTGCAATAAAGTTTTAAAAAGAACTCTCTGCATGCCTGGAATATTTTTCTCTTCTGACGGAAAGGAAAGAGTGAGCATAACAATATAAACTTGCTCTGAGATGCAAGGAAGTAGTTGAGGTGTCCAAATGCAGTAAGTCTGAGTAAAAAGGGGTCATTAAAGATACTATGACTTACTTCATTTCTGTGATTACCATGTGTAACAGGATGACTGAAATAGGATTGCATGAAGATGATATTTGGAATGAGTCAATGCCTAGCGAGAAAGAGGAAGAAAAGAGGTATTATTTGATAACAAGAATCCAACAATTAGACTAAGGAAATTAAAATATCTTCAGACAGTTGCAGGAATCTCACAAACAATTTGAGTTGTTGCAGGTTAATAAGGCTCAGAAATCTGTGTAATAGTTAAATTAATCATTACATGAACTTAGTGATAAGAGACCTTCTATGTTTGTGAACTAGCTTAAGACAGAACACATAAGGAATGTAGGTTTACAAACTCAAAATACTTATGTTCACTACAAAATAGAGGATTTTATGAATTATTTCTGTAGTATCAGAAAAGATAGATCCAGTCAGACATTATAGAGTGCATTTCTATGGATTGTTAGGCAAAAAAGCCCTGCAATTCACAGGGAATCCTGTGCATGCACATTCAGAAGTATGCTGCACTGAATTCACTGGGACTTAATTACAGATACATTTGCCAGCTGTACATTATAAAAAATTACAGCAGAAATTAATAATTCTGAACTGAAGACAAATAATGATCAGGGCTTGGAAGGTTTTGCAGCATAATGTTGTGAATTATTGCACATGGTTTTAATTTCTAAGTCAAGTAATCTTTATTTATTTTATTTCACTACTATCCAATAGTTGAAGTTCCCTGGGCAGTTAAAAATGGCAATCCAACATAAATTTTTAAAATATGAGATGTTTAAAAAGGTGGTATAACTGATTTAACATGTAAAATTCTTAAGAATATTTCAAATAATATATTGGAAAATGTCCTGTTCTTAATATGGCTATATAATTTTTCATTTTAACATCAAAGCTTAAAGAAAGCACTCAAGTAAGTTATTACATGTCAAGATCATCCCAGTTAAATCTTGATAAAAATAGCACTGTTAATGTTTTTATGAAATGTAAACAATATAAACATTTGTATACATTGAATCAAGATATTTAATTAGATTTTATTGAGATTAAATATGTTGATCATTACATATAATAAGTTCACATAGGCCTTATTCCAACATGTCACATTTCTGATCACATTAATTGATTTAAGAGACACATCTATGGCCAGCAGATGCACTCTAGCCAGCCATAGCCATAGATGAAATCCCCATTGCAATCTCAGAAGATCCTTCCAAAGGGTGCAGTGGGGAGTCCACCTGTGCAGGTCTCCCCTGATGCCCAGAAGATGGAAGACTTTCTTTTTGACAGACACTGGGGGAAGGGCATTTCGGAGGACAGATGGGAGGGGCAAAGCGCTACGTGCTACTGCCACATTCAGCTTGTGCCTCAGTCCTTCCTCCTCCCAAGGAGGTGAAAAACATTTAGATGGCCAAAGTTAGCCATCTAAATGTGTATAGGTAAGGGATAATTCTCACCTCCACATTCCTTCTGTGCTTGATTGGACATGCACATCCTTTTGAGTTTGAAAGGTTATGGGCAGCCACATAGGATGATGCCCTTATCCTAATTATAAGTTGTCCTTCAGTGCAAGACTTCCTACAATGTACAATTTAAATTAAAATACCAAATAAACATTTAAAAAGATGCAGCAGCCATTAAATCTGTAAAATTCAGCATGGTCATAAAGATAACAACAAAGGCCTGTTATAAAACATGCTATAGTGTCTTGACAAGTTTTGGAAAATGGCACTAGAAAGGTATCGGTGTTTGTGCCAAGCAAGATTCTTTGGGCTGGGTATTTCAGAGATGAGCTGTCATGACCAAGAAAGCCATCTTCCATGTCACTACCTGCCTAATTTCACATGGTGAAGGGAAGTAGAGCACAGCCGCTTATGATAAATGGTTTGTGAAATAATACAGTTGCTCCAGTAGATGCGTCCCAAGCATTTGAACAATGTCAAGAGAGGTTGCCTGTTGTTGTCATGCCCACTGCCAGATTTATTTTGTAATATCTGGAACCTCCAGGAAGTTACAAGAGGGTAGATCATTGGAACCAAGATATCTCTGATTGGGAAGACTTACCAGTGGCAATGGTGAAGCTCTATACAGTCAGTAAAAACTAGACCAGGAGCTGACTGTAGCTCAGATCATGAGCTTCTTGTTGCAAATTTTAGGCTGAAATTGAAGAAAGTAGGGAAAAGTACTAGGCCACTCAGGTATGACCGAAATCATATCCCTGATGAATATACAGTGGAGGTGACAAATAGATTTAAGGAATTAGATCTGATAGACAGAGTGCCTGAAGATCTATGGTCGGCGGTTCACAACATTGTGCAAGAGGTTGCAACTAAAACATCCCTGATATTCATGATGGGGTGGTCACTGACCTCGAGCCAGACATCCTGGAATGTGAAGTCAAAAGGGCCTTAGGAAGTCTGAGCAACAACAAAACTAGTGGAGGTGACAGTATTCCAGCTGAGCTATTCAAAATCTTAAAGGACGATGCAGTGAAAGTGCTACACTCAATAAGCCAGCAAATTTGGAAAACTCAGCAGTGGCCACAGGATTGGAAAAGGTCAGTTTACATTCTGATCGCAAAGAAGGGCAATGCCAAAGAATGTTCAAACTACTGCACCATTGCACTCAATTCACATGCTAGCAAAGTTATGCTCAAAATCCTACAAGCTAGGCTCCAACTACCAGAAGTACAGACAGGATTTCGAAGAGGAAGAGGAACTAGAGATCAAATTGCCAACAAATGTTGGATCATGGAGAAAGCTAGGGAGTTCCAGAAAAACATCTACTTCTGCTTCATTGACTATGCTAAAGCCTTCATTGACTATGCTAAATGTGTTCAAGGATAGGCTGGATGTCCACATGGTGAGCATGTTGTGAGTGGCCTGGGAGACCCCTTCTGACTCACTCTGTTCCTGTTTCTATGTTTCTATGCCTTTGATTGTGTGGATCACAACAAACTGTGGTAAGTTCTTAAAGAGATGGGAGTACCAGACCATTTTATTTGTCGCTTGAGAAACCTATATCCAGGTTAAGAAGCAACAGTGAGAACTGGACACGGAACCACTGATTGGTTCAAAATTGAGAAAGGAGTTTGGCAAGGCTGTATACTGTCATCCTGACTATTTAACTTATATGCAGAGCAGAGCACATCATGAGAAAGGCTGGCCTAGAAGAACCACAAGTTGGAATTAAGCTTGCTGGAAGATATATCAACAACCTCAGATGATTCCACTCTAACTGCAGAAAGTGAAGAGGAACTAAAGAGCCTCTTGATGCGGGTGAAGGAGGAGAGCGCAAAAGTTGGCTTGAAACTCAACATTAAGAAAACTGAGATCATGGCATCAAGTCCTCTCACTTCCTGGAAAATAGATGGGGAAGAAATGGAGGTAGTGACAGATTTTATTTTCCTGGGTTCCAAGATCACCGCAGTTGGGGACTGCAGCCAAGAAATTAAAAGACGCTTGCTCCTGGGGAGGAGAGCTCTGGCAAATCTAGACAGCATGCCAAAAAGCAGAGACATCACCTTTTCAACAAAAGTCCGTATAGTCAAGGCTATGGTTTTCCCAGTTGCAATGTATGGCTGCGAAAGTTGGACCATAAGGATGGCTGAGTGCTGAAGAATTGAGGCCTTTAAATTGTGGTGCTAGGGAAGACTCCTGAGAGTCCCTTTGACTGCAGGGCAATCAAACCGGTCAGTCCTAGAGGAGATCAATCCTGACTGCACTTTAGAAGGCCAGATACTGAAGATGAAACTTAAATACTTTGGCCATTTAATGAGAAGGAAGGACTCACTGGAGAAGAGCCTAATGCTGGGAACAATAGATGGCAAAAGAAGAAGGGGATGGCAGAGAATGAGGTGGCTAGATGGAGTCACTGAAGCAGTCAGTGTGAGCTTAAGTGGACTCCGGGGGATGGTGGAGGACAGGAAGGCCTGGAGGAATATTGTCCCTGATGTTGCAATGGGCATGACTTCACGACTAGCAACAACAACAACCAAATGAAAAGAATATCAAGCCAAGCAGTCCAAGTGCATGGTCAATGTACATGTTAAGCCAGATTAGAGACAACAACCTACAAAAGTAATTCAGTGACATAGTAGTGATACTTAGAGAGAAAATACAGTTATATACATTTTCAGCTGCTTTAAAAGCTGTATGTAACAGTTGAACATATCAGACAATACAAGTCAGAGGGCAGGAGCAACATAAAGGTTCTCCAATTTTTAGAATAAACTATATGGATGTGTAGCAATTTGCTATCAAACAGGGATTCAGGTTTAACCAGCTAACCCCCTTCAATTTCACCATGAGGATTCTTACCCCTTCCTCTCTTTGAGGAAAAAATAATTTTAATCCCACCTTTTCTTCAACAGAACTAAGCAGGAAACTGCCCTCATCCTCTTTGGAATCCTGAAGACCTGACCCCAGAAGGACTGTCCTCTTTGGTGTCCCCCTTTTGATTGCACACCCAGCAGCAGTGATCTACCTCCTTTTCTGACTACAGGAAAGCATCTACCCTTTGGAAATACCTTGGATGGAGCCAGTGGGTGGACGCTTTTTGTTTTCACAAAGGGATTCATCTTACAGCAAGAAGGCTTCACATTCTGTCCTTCTCTGATGTCTGCACTCCTCTCTCACAGCTCAGGTAACTGAGTTTAGAGCTGTGATCTTAACTGCTAAACTTTGAGATTACTCAGCCATTCAAGTAGCCCTCAGGAGAAATGCATCTTTCATTGACCCATGAGCCATGCATTCTGGTGCAGTGCAACTCAGCATGCCATTTTTCCTCATGTGCCATTGCTGCAGCTCCTCCTACTGTCACAGTTTCTACTATCACTGCTTGCCTGATAAGGAAAGAAAGCAGATACTGAAGGGTGCAGCAGTGATAGAACCATTGCTTTAATATCCCATGCAAGCAAAATGATGCTCATAGCATTGCAACAAAAAATTTACCCTCTCTGGAACAAGAAATGCCTGATACTCAAGCTGGATTCAGAAAAGAGAGAGGCTTTTGGAATATCACAAATATGTGCTGGCTATTGAAGCACACTAGAGAGTTTGAGAAAAAGACTGAAACAGACTACAGCAAAGCCCTTGACTGTGTGAACCACGAGAATCTATGGATCATCTTGAAAGGGATGGTGGAGATTATGTAAGAAGAGCTTCTGCTGCCTGTGCTTTTGTTTTAAACTGCAGTGTATTTTAACTGTGTTTATGTTGTAAACCATTCAGAAAGCTCATGAGCTATGAGCAGTATATAAAACTTGTTAAATACATAATTACATGGGTGTGCCTCAGCACTTGACTGAGTTGATGCATACCTTGTATTGTGGAGAAGAAATTTCTATGAAGACTGAAGCTTCTTCTCCACAATACAAGTTATGCATCAAGACAACAGACTGGAAAAACAGAATGGTTTCTCATAGGCAAAAGCATCAGACAAAAGTGTAATTTATTTGTCTGGGGATTTGGGCCAGGAAGGCACAGGAAGGCCTCCGAGGTGAACGACTGGCTTAGGGTGTGGTGCCAGAAGGAACGCTTCGAGTTCCTTGACCACGGCACTCGTTTTCTTGCCAATGGACTTCTGGCAAGGGACAGGTTACACCTCACGAGGATGGGGAAAAGGTCCTTTGGAGATGCTCTAGCGAGCTTCGTCCAGAAGACTTTAAACTGAGCCAGTGGGGGGGTGGGTTCAGGCCCCCCAGTAACGCGTCTGCACTGGACAAGTGTGGGGGGAGGATCGATACCTCTAGTCAATAAGGTGGGAAGGCGGAGGAGAGTGCCGCCATGGATGCGAAAGGAGGTAGTTAGAGGGATTAGATGAAAGAGGAACCTCCGTAGGAAATGGGTACTGGGGGAAATAGACAAAAGGGTATACCGGGAGGAGGAGGCCCGTTGCAGAAGGATTCTTCGCAAGGCTAAGGCTGATTATGAGCTGAGACTTGCCAAGAATATCAAGAGCAACAAAAAGGGCTTCTTTCAGCATGTAAATAGGAAAAGGAAGGGGAGACAAGTGGTGGGACCACTAAATAAGGAGAAAGGAGATCCAGTGACTGATATGAGGGAACAGGCACAGATGCTAAATGACTATTTTGCCTCTGTGTTCTCCCCAAAGCAGGACGGGGGATATCCGTATAGGAGCTTAGATGAGGCTGGGGACTTAGGGGCACAGATTAGAGTCACCCCCCTTGAAGTCGAGGGGCTCCTCAGGGCATTGGACATTACAAAGGCGCCAGGCCCTGACGGGTTACACCCGAGAGTACTTAGAGAGTTGACAGGGGTTCTCTCACGCCCGCTGGCCTCCATTTTTGAGACCCCGTGGAGAACGGGTGAAGTTCCAGAGGACTGGAGGGTGGCATCGGTGGTCCCAATTTTCAAAAAGGGTAGTAGGAAGGACAAAGCCTTACGTCCATTGTAGGAAAAACAATGGAAAGGCTCATAATAGAGAGAGATCTAGTGATGCTAGATAGGGAAGGGAGGCTGACAGCCACACAACATGGCTTCCACAAAAACAGGTCCTGCCAGAGAAACCTTGTGGAATTCTATGACAAGGTTTCAAGATGGCTAGATGGAGGGGATGCAGTTGATGTGGTATACCTGGATTTCAGCAAGGCCTTTGACAAAGTGCCCCATGATATCCTGGTGGAGAAACTGAGGAGTTTTGGGATACACCAAAGCACTGTCCGGTGGATTAGAGCATGGTTGACTGACTGAAAGCAGAAGGTAACCATTATTGGGAAATTGTTGGGATGGCAGCCAGCGACAAGCGGGGTCCCCCAGGGTTCTGTCCTGGGGCCGATCCTGTTTAATCTTTTCATTAACGACATGGAAGAAGGGGTGAATAGTCTGCAAATTCGCAGATGACACTAAAACTGGAGCAGTGGCCACAACTGAGGAGCAGATACACCAGATCCAAAAGGATCTGGACAGACTATGGAAGTGGGCAGGAGACAACAGAATGGCGTTCAATGTGGAGAAGTGCAAGGTCTTGCACTTGGGGCATAAGGAATGGGTGTCATAAGTACAGGTTAGGGACAAGTGGCTGGAGAGCAGCACTTGTGAAAGGACCTCGGGGTACTGGTTGACTGCAGGCTAAACATGAGTCAGCAGTGTGATGCGGTGGTCAAGAGGGCGAATGCCACCCTTGGTTGCATAGCCAGAAATGTGGCTTCTAGATCAAGAGAGGTATTACTACCACTCTACACGACTCTGGTGCGCCCGCTACTGGAATATTGTGTTCAGTTTTGGGCCCCTCATTACAGAAAGGATATAGCCCGGTTGGAGTCAGTGCAGCGTAGGGCCACAAGGTTGGTGGCTGGTTTGCAGGGGATGCCGTATGAGGCAATCTGAGGGAACTGGGTCTCTTCAGCCTGGAGAAGAGGGGACTCAGAGGGGCTATGTTGGCGACATACAGGTATGTGAGGGAGTGTGACATGGAGATGGGTAGAGACCTGTTCTCCCTTGCAGAGGAAGGCAGGATGCTCTCCAATGGAGCAAAGCTCAGGGAACCAAGGTTCCATTTGGATGCCAAGAAGCACTTCCTGACAGTTAGGACCCCGAGGATGTGGAATGGGCTTCCACGAGAGGTCGTTGAGGCCCCATCGGTGAGGGTGTTCAAGGATAGGCTGGACGTGCACATGGTGGGCATGTCGTGAGCGGAGCTGGCTGGTGCCGGAGGTCAGACTAAATGGCCCAGGAGGCCCCTTCTGACTCGCTCTGTTTCTATGTTTCTATCTCCCTATCTGTTCAGTCTGTACATAGAACATATCATAAGGAAAGCTGGAGTAGGATTAGAGGAAGGTGTTAAAATAGGCAGAAGATACATTAATAATTTAAAATATACAGATGGTGTCACATTATTGGCAAAAATTAGAAATAAATAACTCCTGATGAGAGTGAAAAAAGAAAGTGCAAAAGCAAGACTACAGCTGAACATTAAGAAAACAAAAATAATGACTAGAGAAGAATTTCTCAACTATAGGATCAACAATGAAGTAAGTAAAATTTTGAATAAATTTATATACCTTGTCTCAGTCATTAAATCAGAGGGAGTCTGTAGCCAAGAAATTTGAAGAAGACTGAGACTTTGAAGGGCAGCAATAAAGGAAGTAGGAAAAGGCTAAGGGAATTTCAGTGGAAACCAAAGCCAAGATCATGTACATTATTGCATTACCAATCACTGTTTATAAATATGAAAGCTGCACAGTAAATAAAGCTGACAGGGAAAAAAAGATGTATTTTAAACATGGCACTGGAGGAGAGCTTTGTGAAAACTTCTCTGACAGAAAGACAAACAGGTGAGTCCTGGACCAAATAAAGCCAGAATATCATGAGAAGGCAAGAATCGCTGGAGAAAACAATAATACTAGGGAAAGTCAAAGGCAGAAGAAGGAGGGGAAGACCAGCTATGACATGGATGGATTCCAAAAAAGAAGCACCAGCTTTGAGTTTGCAAGAGCCAAGAAGGGAATGTCAAGGAGTTTGGGCATAGTGTTTGGAGGACATTCATTCAAAGAACTGGCATAAGCTGGAGTTGACTTGAGAGCACGCAGCAGCAGCAGCTTTTTGAGTGGTGGAATGTCTGGGGAGTAGAAAAAGATGGTCACAGGGGGTATCATTTTGCAAGACTTGGATTTGCTTAGGAAAAGTATCTGTATTATACCTAGTTTTGAGGAAGAATTCTGATAATTTCCAAGGCAGCCAACATGAGTAGAGAAAATTTATTCCATCTCTTTATAAAATGAACTTCATACTCAGAGACAAATCAAATGTCTGATAAGGAGATGGCGCTTACAAGTATATAATGGACAGAACCATCCTATAGCTTCAGAGTCACTAATCCATGTTCATTTCCCTCCTTGTTTCTAGCTGGTGTGGAAAGAACTGGACTGCCTGCCTATCAGACAGGAATTGATCTTGGAGAGGAAGGTAAAGGGGACTTTATGGAAAGGGAGAAGAATACGGATGTGAGGATCTGACATATCCTGTGTGTTGTACAGACTTATACCCTCCCTTTCTGAAGTACCTCACCTGGAAAGGTATAAATCACTTTCTAATGAAAATGCAAAGCAGGAGGTGGGGGAAGACAAAAGGATGCTTGTAAGCCTCCAACATTAAGTGCTATATCTTTCTCAAGAGGTGATAATACCATTAATCAACTTAATTGTACAATAAATAAAGGAAGTTAGCAATCCTGTAACATAGACAAAGGAAAGGAAATTATGAAAATTGCACACACAGAATTCCAATGTCTTGCAAATCAACGTAACACATGCACCACTTGGTGTTTGTGGAGGTTATTGTCATTGAAGACTGCTCTGTTTTATATATATCCTTTACATGCTTTGGATAGCTTAAAAATCCTTCTACCAAAGCAAGACTGTATGCCCCAGTTCTCAAGGATTTCTATGGGGATTTCTGCCTGCCTGGAAATGCAGAAACAAAGCAGGTTGCCAAAAACCTGGCAAGCCACATTACGTGCCCGGTTGTGAACTCATACTTATTTTGCTTAATGCATATCTCAGTGACATGCCAGAACATACTTGAAAAAAAAAACCTGATCATTTCATTCCAAAGGACAGAAATTGCAAAATCCCAGAAAGGTTATCCTTTCACATAATTAGATAATTTGTTTGAAATAATGTGGGAAAGCCCCTTTCAGGCAGACTTCTTTTCATGAGCTCACCTCTGTCTCTCCCAGCTCCTGCATTCTACACTGACTATGCATGCAAGTAATATGCATTGTGTGTGAGGGGTATGGGGAGGTTGCATTACAGGAGCAGGTTCTGCCTCACTCCTAAAGTGTCCATATTTTTTATACTATCTGACAAAAATCCCTATATAGATATAGAGGGCTCTTCTCTGTGTTGTTAGATACAGATTTTAAAAATCTCTTATAATCCTGGAAGGCTGGCCTTGATGACCAGCAAAAGGGGTTTTGAGGCAATTGAGGTTGCTCCACCATGCTGCTTGGGAATCAGCAGAGTGACTGTCACTGGTTGTGGCCTAGCCAAGCTTGACAATAACAGCAAGGGGTATTTGCTGCTCCTGCGTGATGGCTCACTTGCTACTTCCCTGAACACACTATTGGGTTGGTACGCTGGATTCAGAAGACAAACCTCATGAGTACAACAGTCCCAAACAAGCAACCCTGCGGGAAGTGGTCTAGGTTTGCACAACCTGACAACTCACCATGGTTGTTCTCCATGATGGCAAAATGACAGCAGATGGCACATGACAGAGGCAAAATGCTAACAGGTGACCAAGAAAAGGTGGAAGTATTCATTTCTTAGTTTGGTCCAGTCTTCCCTGAAGAAGGACAATCTGCATTGGAATTCTGGGAAATGAGTGGAGGTCATTGCTAGCAGCAAATAAGTCAGACTTCAACTGGCCAGCTCAAGACAGTGGCTTATGTGCCTGACAGCACTTGAAAATCAATAAATTTACATTTTCCTCCTTCTCATTCCATAGCACACAATGGATGGAAAGGATTCTACAGTGGCAGTGTGCAATGTTTGTTTTCCTCACTGAGACTAACATATATATACCTGCAATAAACAGTAAGCTGGCTTCACTGTTTGAAGAAAAAGTGGGAGAGCTTAAGCAGTGGGAATCCGTCCTTCAAGGAATGAGAAGAAAGTGAAGAGTTCTTGCACAGAATGGTGGAACTGCAGGAACAACAAGAACCAACACAGATGGAAGAACAACAGCGGCTTGAAGGAGATACGAAGAGTGGTGAGCTGAGGAAAGTCAATGAAGAGGAAACTCCTTGGATAAGGGTAACAGGAACAGGAGAGAATCAGAAGATACACTGTTTCTGTTGAACCATTAGATCTAAGCAACCTCTGTCAGCCACTGGAGGATGAGACCAGTGGGCAGCCTACACAAGAAGAATTACAAGGGAATCTGTGCAACAGGGAAAGACAGTTGACCACGAAAAAAAGCAGAATACCCATTGTGTGAAATTCCTTGTTGCATGGGATTGAAACCCAAGTGTGTTGTGATGACCCATGGACTCACCAGGGATGCTGTCTTCATGAAGCTTGGATTAGAGATGTGACTGAAAGTTTACCAAAGCTCATAAAGCCCACAGACACCAATGCCTTTCTTCAAATCCGCATGGGAACAAATGATACCACTTAAGACTGTTAGAGCAGTATGGCAATGAAATCAAATGATACCACCAAACAGTGCTACAAAGAAATCACATTTTATTTTGAAGCTCTGAAAGAAAACTCAGACTTTGAGGCCCAGGTAATCTTCTCATGCATCCTCCCAGTTATTGGAAGAGGAATAGAAAGGAAAAGAAAACTACTCCAGATGAGTGACTGGCCATGAAGGTGCTGCTGACATGACAGATCTAGATTCTTGGACCATGGACTACAATTCCTGGAAGATGGACTTCTGGCAAAGGATGGGCTGCACATCTCAAGATGTGAAAGGAATGGACTCAGCATGAAAAGTATCATTTTTCAAATACTTGGAAGGCTGTCAGACTGAAAAGCACCAGGATCTCTTCTCAAACATCCCAGAGAGCAGGACACTGACTAATGATCTCAAGTTACGGGAAGTCTGATTTTGGACAGACATTAGGAAAAACTTTCAGACTGTTAGAGCAATATGGCAATGGAACCAATTATCTGTGTAGATTGTGGGCTCTCCTGCACAGGAGGCATTCAAGGAGCAGTTGGACAACCATCTGTCAGGGATGCTTTAACTTGGAGTCTTGCACTGAGTGGGTGGTAGGCCTAGCTGGCATTATAGACTCCTTCCAACTCTATTGTTCCATCCACCTTGAAATATTTTTGCACTGAGGGGGCCCACAGTGTCTTCTCAGTCATCCCAAAGACAAGATAATAGGCTGAAGTTACAGGAAGCCAGATTCCAGCTGTTCATCAGGAAAGAAGCAATATGACAATTGAATCAATGATCTAGGAAATTGTGGATTCTTCCACATGTAACTGAATACTCATGTGTTAGAAATGCTTTAATGTGGAATCCTGCATTGAGCTGGGGGTTGAACCTAATAGACTTACTGGTCCCTTCCAACACTACTATTCTATATTCCATGGGTTTAGTGTTCTGTGAATCTAGTCATGCCAACTCAGTCAAGGTGAATTGGCCAATTTAGAACTCTGCTGGGGGGAAAATGCTTCATTCCTGGAGTGACACCACCACCCATAAACACATTACACAAATGCTAACTTAGAATTCCTATGCCATTTTGCACACAGAACTGTCTGTGCAAGACAGCTTAATATCCTGGATTCCTCTTGATTCCCTTTGTTTTAGAAATAGTTCCCTCACTTTTCAATTAAGGTTTTAAAATAGGTTTCCTTTTTGAGATGTGTTAGTTCAAGTTTTGATTGCCTAGCTTTCTTCCTGCTCTGTTTTCATTTTTCTCCTGCTTCCATTTCCTTCCTTATGTCCATGCTTTCAATTTTACTGTGATTTAGTCCAGAATTCCAACCTAATGTTTCACCTCATGGGAGTTACAGAAGCATAGTTAGCGCCATCACAGGATTTTAGGACAAATCTAGAACCAGAACCTGAGACTTTTAGCATAAACTTGTAAATATTAGTAATTTGGGATCTAATTCTGTGCATGTTTTTATAGGGGAAAGGTCTTACAGCTGCCAAAGCTGGGGAATGCTAGGAGCTGTAGGACTTTCTGTCAAAGCATGCACAGGATTGTGTCCTTATTCTCATCTAGTTCTCCTTCTTTCTGTAATCTCTCTGCTGTACCCCTTACATTGCCCAACTCCATGGCCTATGTCTTGAGTTGCCTCACTGGGCTTTAGTCTCTAGGATTACCTTCCAAATCCCTAAAAGTAACCTCTTTGACTCCAAGTCATTCTCTTCTTGTAATAACTGTTGAGAATAACTTAGCTGTTGGCCTAAGATTAATTGTGCTGATATAACCAACTTCTCCATTATGTATTAAAGTCATATGTTAGGGCAATCTCTCTGTAACATGAACCAACACCTTGACACAGGGAATACCAGAAAAGGATTAACCTGATAATAATTAAGTGTTCTAAATTGCAAGGCCAGTCCAGCAGGCATCTGGGCCCATGGTCTTGAGAGTCACCCTCCTCCCCTTTTGTCATGTACTTTGGGGAGTTACAAAGACACTAGAGATAACAGTAATGACTGGTCAATGACTGAAATCTGTAGTAAATGTGGGCCCCAAGAACTGGGAGATGGGCCATTACCCCATGGGTCAGCTGACCCAGAGTGGAGGGTGGAATAAAGGCTGGGGAACAGAGAGGCTCCTTGTTCCTCTTTCTGGGTGCCATGCAGTTGCCTGCTGCCTGTGTTGAAGAATGCTGTGAAGTCCTGTGCACTGTGCCTTGTATGAAGATAGAATCTCTGTATCTAGCTAAGGCTAGGGTTAGCTTTGCTATTTTTTTGTTCAAGGGAGCCAGCAAGCCCTTGGGTTTTGGGGTGCTTGGTTGGTTGTGAACTGTATTTCTGCTGCTGTCCAACTCCCCTCCCCCCCCCTTTTCCTATTTTATTCCTTTTAGCCTACATGTTTTAGTACCCTCCACCCCTATATTTTATCGTTTTAAATGAACTTGTTTGTTCCCCGGCTTGGGTTGTCATGTGCTAAATCCAGCATCTGGTCCAGGTTGCCTGGGACTAGGGATTAGCCCAATATAAGCACCAAACATCTCTACCTGACTAAAATACAAAAAGACCACTATGCAGTTAATCTTTTACATGCTAAGCAGACAGTCTTTTTGTTAAAGTATAGCAAACAAACATACTGGGAATCGAGAGAGAGACCAAGCAGATTTAGGCCTATAGACTTAAAGAAATGAAGCAACATGGTTACAGGAGCCAGGGATTCTCAGGGCTGGCTCCACAAGGACACAGAGTCAATTTTTGAATCTTTTCATTCAAAACTGTACAGCGATAATGTATCTATAGGCAATAGAGGCAAAACTTCTTGTAGCACTTGCATATACTCTTCCGAACCTGCAATCACTCCAATGGTTGTTGAAATAAAAAAAAATAAAAAAAACCCCCAATAAGAAATAAAGGGAGGCATGACTATTTATTTAAAAACAATAATAAAATAATAAAATTGACTTAGGGCCAATTTGTTCTTATACTGATTGAAGTAATTAGAAAACACGGGCACATTCATGACTGGAACTAAGCATGAGGCTACTTTTTCATTAATTACTAAAACAGATAGGGATCCAAAGTTTTGTGCAAACTAATACCCAATACCACTTACAAACATGGCAGTCACAATCATAGTGGCCACATGCTTATGTAAATACCTTCCTACCATTATCTATCCAACATAGGTTGGCTTTGTCTCAGGGCATCAGGGAACAGGGAATCTAGAATTTCTTTATAATAGAAGTGGTGGGGAAAAGGCCTTCTCCAGTTTTATTTTATCTTTGGATGCAGAGATGGCCTTTGATGGCCTGCTGGGATCTTTTTGTTGGCCACTCTTCATAAATTGCATTTCTTCTCACAGCTTTTAGGTTGAATACAGATAATTGATTAGCTCGTCCACAGTTGTGGTCATAACAAATGCGCAGCATGCATTCTGTTGAGACATGGTTTGAGCCAGGGTTGCCCATTTTCCCCTGTGCTTGATATAGGTCTGGACCTTCTCCTTTGTGCTGTTAGGTAGACCAAATGCTTAAAGGAATAGATATTGCAGGTCAGGAATACTTCACTTCACTTCAGTCATGCCCTAGTATTTCTAAAAAGTCCAGACAGCTCCATTTCCAAGCTCAGTGACTAGCACCCTGTCAGGATACAAAATTAATCAGATGTAAGAAGGCATGTCCATGCACAAAGTTCCCTGCAAAATTCACCTTATGTGTTTGCCACTGATATGGAAAAAGACAGTTTAAAGTATTTATATACAGTGGCTCACGAACTTAATCTGTTCCAGGACTCTGGTCGTGACCCAAATTGGTTGTGAGCCAAGTTAAATTTCCCCATAAGGTTCAATGTAAATAAGATTAATCTGTTCTGTAATTATTTTTTTTTAAATCAGAAAAATGTAAAGCAAAGTGACAAAGAACAAAAAAGATTGCGGCCATCTCTTCCCCCCACCCCGCATCCTGAGCACAAGCGTCACCATGTCCCTGCCCCCCCAAGCACGACCGCAATTGTGCCCATCATCCCTGCACATGCCTGTCATCCCGACGTGCTGGGAGGGGGAGAGACGGGCATGAATGCGGGTGCACTTGGGGTGAAGAGAAGGGCACGATCGTGCTGGGGTCGGAGGGAGATGGCCAAGATCACGGTTGTGCTCCTCAGGAAAGATGGGCATCTCGGCCATCTGCCCTCCCCCCACCCCCAGCACAATCATGGACACCACCCAATGCGGAGTTCGCGACCTAAGTCAAAGTTATGAAATTTTTGTTTGCAACCCAATTTGGTCGTGAACTGAGGTGTACATGAGCTGAGGTACCACTGTATTTGTTTACCAAAAGAATCTAAAAAGGCTGTTAGTTTAACTTAGAGAAAATTGTCACAACAATGACATCATATTTGGACACTTGGATGATATTTCCATCTAGCTTCTTGGGTAAAATCCTGCCTAGACTGGTTTATATCCTGTGAGAACTCCCTTTCACAATCCCTCAAAAAACTTCAAACAAGCTAATCAACTGTTGAAAAGGTTTATGCGGAGTGGAGGTGCCAGACCACAGATCTCATGCTCAAAATTGCAACTTCTGTTTGAGCAAGTGGTTTTAACTTCCCTAATCTTCAAATGTAGATACAGCATACCTACAGGGAATACATACAGGGAAAATTCTGGGTAAAAGGATTAGATTGTTAAATATTGGGATGGGCAGCATAGAAGTGGCTGGAGTAGCCCTGCTGCAAAGTGGGGGCTGGCTGCACTTGGCTCAGCTGACTTTAAAAACCCTTGCACCATAGGGGCCACTATGTAGGTCTAGAGAGCTTTAGTGAGCCAGTTTCAGTTTGATCCATTTGCACATAATCAACTCATTTTCTGGGACAATCCATATATCCTTATATCAAGCAGAAAGGAACTGAAAAGGCCTGGGCTGATACAAGCTTTTATTTCCTGTCATAGCTTTTCACCAAATAAAAGGCATTCAAGCTCTTTGGAGTGCAGCAAGATGCATCTGGCTTGTCTCCTGGCATTATCTAAAACTTGCAGATTATATCATTTAGCACAGAAGCATTGAATGCCTCAGATACCTCAGTTCTACTGCAAATGGCGCAGACCTAACTAAGACCAAGAAATACCTGAATGAGTCTGAGGGTTTGAGACTCATGAGAATGAAATGGAATGCAGAGTTAGAAACTAATTACAAACCTTCCCTTTGGAAAGGAAACCTGAAATATGTCAAACCATTTAACACAGATTTTGGGCTGTCACTTATACAGCAAAACAATTTACACAAGACACACTGGGCACCAGAACAATTCAAATGTCTGACAAGGTAGTACTTGTTGGAGGTGTCACAGTCCACAAGCTAATCTACTGCATGGTTTATAAAATCACCTGATAGTGATGCATTTCTGGCCTGAGGTCCTAACCAGAATCAATTTAATCTTAGAAATCCTCCCATGCAATAGAGAAGTACTCTCTAGGCACATTACTGCATGGTTTGGTACCGCCTCAATTACACCTAACCGAATTTCTAATTACAACATTTCTAATTAAATGAACCCCAAATACACACAGTTGGATTCAGGATCTATTGCATTTCACACATAGTAAGGAAGGGTTTGCTGCTTGTATTGTACTGGAAAATGAAACAATCTGTTGTTGTTGTTGTTGTTGGTCGCGAAGTTGTGCCTGATCCATTGTGACCCCAAGGACAACATTCCTCCAGGCCTTCCTGTCCTCCACCATTCCCTGGAGTCCACTCACGCTCACACCAACCGCCTCAGTGACTCCATCTAGCCACCTCATCCTCTGCTGTCCCCTTCTTCTTTTGCCATCTATTGTTCCCAGAATTAGGCTCTTCTCCAGGGAGTCCTTCCTTCTCATTAGGTGGCCAAAGTATTTGAATTCTATCTTCAGGATCTGGCCTTCTAAACAGCAGTCAGGGTTGATCTCTAGGACTGACCAGTTTGATCTCCTTGCGGTCCAAGGGACTCGCAGGAGTCTCCTCCAGCACCACAACTCAAAGGCCTCAATCCTTTTGCGCTCAGCCTTCCTTATGGTCCAGCTTTCACAGCCATACATTGCAACTGGGAAAACCATAGCCTTGACTATACCCACTTTTGTTGGCAGGGTGATGTTTCTGCTTTTTAGTATGCTGTCTAGATTTGCCATAGCTTTCCTCCCCAGGAGCAAGCGTCTTTTAATTTCTTGGCTGCAGTCTCCATCTGTGGTGATCTTGGAGCCCAGGAAAATAAAATCTGTCACTATCTCCATTTCTTCCCCATCTATTTGCCAGGAAGTGATAGGACCTGTTGCGATGTTTTCTTAATGTTGCGTTTCAAGCCAACTTTTGCACTCTCCTCCTTCACCCGCATCAAGAGGCTCTTTAGTTCCGCTTCACTTTCTGCCATGAGAGTGGTATCATCTGCATATCTGAGGTTGCTGATATTTCTCCCAGCAATCTTAATTCCAACTGGTGATTCATCTAGCCCCACCTTTCTCATGATGTGCTCTGCATATAAGTTAAATGGGCAGGGCGACAGTATATAGCCTTGCCAAACTCCTTTCTCAATTTTGAACCTATCAGTGGTTCCGTGTCCAGTTCTCACTGTTGCTTCTTGACTTGCACATAGGTTTCTCAAGAGACAAATAAGATGGTCAGGTTTTCCCATCTCTTTAAGAACTTGCCACAATTTGTTGTGATCCACACAATCAAAGGCTTTAGCGTAGTCAATGAAGCAGAAGTAGATGTTTTTCTGGAACTCCCTAGCTTTCTCCATAATCCAGCGTATGTTGGCAATTTGATCTCTAGTTCCTCTCCCTCTTCCAAATCCTGTCTGTACTTCTGGTAGTTCGCGGTCCACATACTGCTGGAGCCTAGCTTGTAGGATTTTGAGCATCACTTTGCTAGCATGTGAAATGAGTGCAATGGTGCGGTAGTTTGAACGTTCTTTGGCATTGCCCTTCTTTGGGATCGGAATGTAAACTGACCTTTTCCAATCCTGTGGCCACTGCCGAGTTTTCCAAATTTGCTGGCATATTGAGTATATCACTTTCACTGCATCATCTTTTAAGATTTTGAATAGCTCAGCTGGAATGTTGTCACCTCCACTAGCTTTGTTGTTACTCAGACTTCCTAAGGCCCATTTGACTTCACATTCCAGGATGTCTGGCTCGAGGTCAGTGACCACCCCATCGTGGTTATCAGGGACGTTAAGCTCTTTCTGGTATAATTCTTCTGTGTAATCTTGCCACCTCTTCTTAATTTCTTCTGCCTCTGTTAGGACCCTGCCATTTTGGTCCTTTATCATTCCCATCTTTGCATGAAACGTTCCCTTCATATCTCCAATTTTCCTGAAGAGATCTCTGGTCCTCTCTATTCTATTGTTTTCTTCTATTTCTTTGCACTGTTCATTGAAGAAGGCATTTTTATCTCTTCTAGCTATTCTTTGGAATTCTGCATTCAATTGGGTGTATCTTTCTCTTTCTCCCTTGCCTTTTGCTTCTCTTCTTTCCTCAGCTATTTGTAAAGCTTCCTCAGTCAGCCATTTTGCTTTCTTGCATTTCTTTTTCTTTGGGATGGTTTTAGTTGCTACCTCTTGTACAATGTTGCAAACCTCCATCCATAGTTCTTCAGGCACTCTGTCTATCAGATCTAATTCCTTAAATCTATTTGTCACCTCTACTGTATATTCATCTGGGATATGATTTATGTCATACCTGAGTGGCCTAGTGCTTTTCCCTACTTTCTTCAACTTAAGTCTAAATTTTGCCACCAAAAGCTCATGATCTGAGCCACAGTCAGCTCCTGGTCTAGTTTTTACTGACTGTATAGAGCTTCTCCATCTTTGGCTGCAGAGCACATAGTCAATCTGATTTCTGTGTTGACCGTCTGGTGATGTCCATGTGTAGAGTCGTCTCTTGGGTTGTTGGAAAAGAGTGTTTGCTATGACCATTGTATTCTCTTGACAAAATTCCACCAGCTTGTGCCCTGCTTCATTTTGTACTCCAAGGCCAAACTTGCCTGTTATTCCAGTTATCTTTTGGCTTCCTACTTTAGCATTCTAATCCCCCATGATGAAGAGGACATCATTTTTGGTGTTAATTCTAGAAGGTGTTGTAGGCCTTCATAGAGCTGGTCAACTTCAGCCTCTTCAGCACCTGTGGTTGGGACATAGATTTGGACTATTGTGATGTTGAATGGTTTGCCTTGGATTTGAACTGAGATCATTCTGTCATTTTGAAGACTGTATCCCAGTACTGCTTTTCGTACTCTTTTATTGACTATGAAGGCTACTTCATTTCTTCCGAGGGATTCTTGCCTGCAGTAGTACACCTGATGGTCATCTGAATTAAATTCACCCATTCCTGTCCATTTTAGTTCACTAAGATGTTGATGTTCAGTCTTGTCATCTCTTGTTTGACCACCTCCAGGTTGCCTTGATTCATGGATCTTACATTCCAGGTTCCTATGGAGTATAGATCTTTGCAGCATCGGACTTTCCTTTCACTACCAGATACATCTGCAACTGAGTGTCCTTTCGGCTTTGACCCAGCTGCTTCATTTTTTCTGGCGCTACTAGTACTAGCCCTCTGCTCTCCCCCAGTAGCATATTGGACACCTTCCAACCTGAGGGGCTCATCTTCCGGAATCATATCTTTTTGCCTTTTGGTACTGTCCATGGGGTTTTCATGGCAAGAATACTGGAGTGGGTTGCCATTTCCTTCTCCAGTGGATTATGTTTTGTCAGAGCTCTCTGCTATGACCTGTTCGTCTTGGGTGGCCCTGCACGGCATAGCTCATAGCTTCATTGAGCTACCCAAGCCCCTTCGCCACGACAAGGCAGTGATCCATGAAGGAGGAAACAATCTAGTAAACCATTAATAGCAAAGAACTATGGATTCTAGCTTTATCAGTTTGAAACACATCCTGTACTAAAGTGATACTTCAAAAAAAAAAAAAAAGTATAAGTTGCACTGAAGTTAGCTCATCTCTATTCTAGACTATAACTGAAAATAGGTATGAAATCATTAGTATAGTGGTCCAAAAAGGATTCCTTTAGAGGGGCAAGTGTGCCACATGTCAAGGGTAAATATGCAGCAGAGCAATGCTACTGGCCACTGAGGTCAGGTGGGTAACTTACAGCCCTCCCAAAGGTTTGGGCTTTATCTCTCTTCATGCCTCACAGTTAGCTGCATTGGCACAAGGATGGCTTAGCTGTCCAGATGCACGTGGCATGTGACCAGGAATCCTGGCCTCTTGACTAGTTGCGCATGGGCATATGCATAGCATAAACTCTGTACTTGTGCTCTTGAAGAATGTTGCTCTTTGAAGTGGCTGGCTGTTTGGGAAAACTTGCATTGGTACCAAGGACCACAACAGGGGAGGAAAGAATCAAATTCCCCTTCATTGCCCGCTGTGATTCTGATAATTATTAGTCTCTCTGGTGGCTACTATTTGTATTTTAAAATCATGTAGCTTAAATGCAAAAGCATTATTTCCATACACAGTGAGTTCCCTCTCTCCAGATGATTCACAAAATGGAAAAACTATAGTATATTATATAGTACATTAAACATATAATAAATGTAATGTGATGTTGCAAAGTGTTATATTTCAGCTATTGGTTGGTATAATAATGAAATAAATGTTCATCGTCGTGGTCTCTGTGCATCACACATATATGGGTGCTGCGCCTTCGCAGTGCCTGTTGCTGGGAAAATTTAAGAGCT
Organism: Varanus salvator macromaculatus; assembly: GCA_023646645.1. Classification (NCBI taxonomy): domain Eukaryota; kingdom Metazoa; phylum Chordata; class Lepidosauria; order Squamata; family Varanidae; genus Varanus; species Varanus salvator. The sequence goes on along the minus strand of JAIXND010000754.1, from coordinate 12,589,051 downwards.
TTAACAGTTTTAGTGGGAACTCCATGCCCTCCCATAGTATGAGTGGGGGGAGTGCTCACCCCTTCACCAGTCTGCTTGCAACCACCATTTGCTATGCCTCGGGTCTTTTTGCTTGTCTTCTCATCTGTTTTTTCGCAGTACTTACTTTACTGTTTTCGCATATTTCTAAACTTCTAATTTCATCTTAACCCTTCTTGATCTAAAACCCTTTACCCAATTGTTCGCTACCCTTACTGAACCTCCGCTTTATATCTTTACCCTTTCTACCCCCCAACCCCCTTTCCAAATATAAAATAAACCCTTCTATCATCTTAACCTTGAGGTATACCTCTCTCCTTACCGCTGTATTTTCCTCCTCTCGATGGCACAGCAGGCAGCTTTCTGCAAGTGCACTCAGTGTGGAGCTAAAATGTCTTCTGCTGACCCACACACCTTATGTCTCCACTGCCTAGGAGAGGGACATACAACTGACAAGTGCAGCCACTGCCAATCGTTCACTAGGCAGGCTCGAAAAAAATGAGAAAATTGGCTGTGCAAAATGCTATGGGACCAAGGCTTGTTCACTATGAAGCAGGTCTTGGCTGATACTGGCTCCTCTGTGGCTCCAGGATCTTCCAAGAGCACTCCCTCTCACTCATCCGAAGGGGACTTGGCTGGTCTTGATAGAAAGCACTCCTCTCATTCTCCTCCGAAGAAACATAAGGAGAAGAGGAAGCATGTTGTCCTAGGAAAGACAGATCCGATAAGACCAAGCGTCGGCACAAAAAACATACTGAAGTGCCTTGCTTCGAGCTGCTTGATATGCCTGTCTCGGTACTGACCGAGCCGCCCAGCCACCAGTTGGTTATGCAGGTGACACCTCCAGCTTCACCCCTGCAGATCACCATCTCTCCACACTCCAGTCCCGAACGTCCAGATCTGTTGGCTCGAGCATGCATCTCGGATGGAGAATTCTGTGCATCTCCACCTCAATCGGAACTTGGACACCCACCTGTGAGGTCACTGACACCAACACCTGCCGGGCATTCATTTTCAGAGGAATCTCCGAGGAACCCTCATTACCCATCCTCCCTCTTACCGCCACAACCTCCTGCACCACAACCATCATGGTACTGGGTGCTTTTGCTTTGATTCCGAGCACATGGACCAGTCTTATCCATGGAATTTCTATCCCCCATATGGCTACTACCCACCACCACCGACGTGTCATCACCATTCCACCCCTAAATCGATGTCAAGGGACGCTCCATCAACATCTGCTGCAGTGCTCACCCATCCACCAATGACTCCAGATGGATCTTCCTTGAGCCCTCCATACGAGACTTACTCGGATTCAGAGGAATCCCAGCAGATCTCCACCTCTCCCGATGCTATTACTACCCAGGGTCCAGGTTCTCCTGGTGACACCCAAGGTGCTGCTAGCACGTATGTCATTGTCCCTTGAAATTGACAACAGTGCACCGATGTGAACCAGGTCAACATCTACAATGTAGTTTGTAAAGAAGACTCCGCTCTTATCGCCCTGCCATTCATTACCACCCTTCGACAGGCAATAACAATCTCTTGGAAACTACCAAACCACCCTCATCCTACAGCTTGTTGTTTGGAGGCCATGTATAAAGTTTGGGAACAGGACATACTGTTCCTTTTAAAACATCCCCAACTGAACTCTACAGTTATCGAATTGACACAGGGACGCCAATTGAAGGAACATTCCACTCCATTGGACAGAGAGGGGTGAGAAATTGACAAGATGTCTCATCACATCTACGCCACCATGGGACTTGGTCTGCACATTTCCAATTATAGACCAGTATGACCTGTTACCAATATTTCTGTGGCAAAAGGTCAAGTCCCTTGCTGCATTCCTCCCGGACCAGCAAAGGGAGCTGGCCCACATCTTCATCAGGGAGGCAATGCAGCTCTCAAAACAACAGCTCACCACGGTGAGACATCATGTCAATTCAACTCGAAAGCACTTATCAGTGCTGTAGCCCTCCATCGCCATGGCTGGCTCAGAGTGGTGAACCTGCCACAAGAAAAAAGCAAAGGGTCAAGAATATGTCTTAAGATGGCATCGGTCTTTTCCACTCAAAGACCGATGACAAGCTGGAACATATACACAAGGCTCGCCTCACTGCACGTTAGATGGAGTACTCCACTCAGCCAAGATGTAAGCAGCCATGGAACAGATTTCAGTAATGGCCCTTCCAACCCTACCACCAGGGATGGTGGCCGCCAGCAATTCAGGCAAAGACAGCCTTGGACCCAACGATCTAATGCCCCACACTACCAACAGCCCAGGCACCGAGCTGATGCTGACAAATGTCCTTGCTGATGGGATGCACAAACCTTTCCTCAGTCCTTCAACCCTCCTTCCCCTCTCCCTTTTGGGGATTGGCTGCAAAGTCGACTCCCCATCTTGGAGTCTATCACATCTGATAGGTGGGTTCTTAACATCGTAGAGCATGGATATAAAATCGAGTTTGAAACTGTGCCACCTTCAGGTCCAATCCGATATACAGCAGCCTTTCCAGCCCTCCTGGAAGAAGTCACCAATGCTTCGTAAGGGAGCAATCCAAAAACTTAATCGCTTAGAAGGACTGCACGGTTACTACTCCAGGTACTTCACGGTACCGAAAAGAGATGGGGGTATCTGCCCCATTCTGGATTTATGTGGGGTTAATAAATAAATCAAAACCAAAAAATTCTGAATGACCACGCTCCAGAACATACTTCCATTGCTCAGGAAAGAGGATTGGTTTGCATCCCTGGACTTAAAAGACACTTACTTCCACATCAGCATCCATCCTGCTCACACGCGCCTCCTTTGGTTCACTGTCAGTACCGAAGCCTAGGAGTACAATGTTCTCCCTTTTGGGCTTGGCACTGTTCCAAGGGTCTTTATGAAATGCATGGCTCTGGTCTGTGCCCACCTCAGGCTTTAGGGTACCCTTACTTGGATGATTGGCTCATCATCTCCTCCTCCAGAGATGACCTACTGACTTCAATTGACACCATCTATTCCCTGCTTGACCAGTTGGGTCTTTCTATCAATACTGGAAAATCATGCCTCATTCCTTCCCAGGTCATCAATTGCCTGGACACTCTCTGCACACGAGCCTTCCTTTCTCTGGACCGACAAAGAGAGACTGATAACTTCTGTACGACAGATTACCACTCAACAGACTGTCTCAGTGCACTCCATTCAACAGGTGCTCAGTCGTATGGCATCCATGGTATTGGTGGTGCCAAATGCAAGACTACAAATGTGGCCATTGAAGCTGTGGTTCAATTGCAACTTTCATCTGGACTGTGATTGACAGAATCAACTATTATAGTCCTCCGAACTCTATCCCGGTGGACTACTGATACCAACCTCTCTTGCGAAGTACCATTCTGTGCACTGGGACTGACCGTGACGCTCTGTACCGATGCCTCTCTGACTTGATGGGGTGCCCACTGTGCATCTCTTCAGACCCAAGGCACCTGGCATGTACATGAGACCACCAGGCATATCAACTATCTGGAATTGCTGGCAGTCTTCAAGGCACTATGTTCCTTTCAGGCCATTCTACAAGGCCACATGGTCCAAATTGCATTGGACAACATGGTGACCATATTCTACATCAACAAGCAGGGTGGAACGAGATCGGTCCTGTTAGTGCACCTCACCCTCAGCATGTGGAACTGGTGCATTGCTCACAGGATCACTCCTTGAGCAGTTCACCTGGTTGGCATCAATAATGAGGAAGCTGACTTCCTCAGCAGGCACATGTCCACAACCCATGAGTGGGAGTTGGATCATCAAACCTGTCACCATTTTTTCCAACTATGAGGAACACTGACCATAGACCTGTTTGCTATACGGGACAACTCCATCTGCAGGACTTACTGTACCAGAGTGGGCATCAGTCCGGATTCGACCAGGGATGCACTCATGATTTCCTGGGAAAATGAGCTCTTCTATTCTCGCTGATCCTGCTAATAACAAGGACTATAGCAAAAATCCATCACGACAATGCTCGTGACATCCTTATCACTCCCTGGTGGCCCTGACAGTCCTGGTTCCCCACTCTCCTCCAGCTGTCCAACAATTTCTTACATCTACCTCACATCCCACACCTTCCCACTCAAGAACAAGGTGCTATATGGCATCCAGACCTGCGATCCCTGAACCTCACCACTTGGTTCATTCACTAGCTGTTCCTCCTACTTCATCCTCAAAACTGACTGCATCTTCAGTACCGACTATTGCCTTCACTCATCCTGTACCGACAACTCCTTCAGATCTGACAAAAGCGCCTTCTTTGGGACCAACACTCACATTGTCTACATTTGTTTCCACGAGATCAGAGACTCCTTCTATGCCACCGTTACACTCGGTACTGACCCCGGTACCGACAACATCTTTGAATCTGACAGATCTTCACCGGGACATTCAGTTCATTCTCCAATCTGCACTACAACCGAACACACAATGCTCCTATAATGCTAAATGGAAGCACTTCACCTCCTTTGCTGCTGCTAACCAATTTCTACCTCAATCTGCCGCCATTGAGAACATTTTACAATTCCTACTCTCATTACATCTCAAACCTTCCTCCGTTAAGGTATATATTGCAGCCATCTCACATCGTCAAGGATGCATTGGAGGTTTGTCCATATTCTCTCACCAATTTATACCTTGATTCCTACAAGGATTACAAAACCTACAACCCCAAACGGTCATCCCGATGTGGAGCCTCTCTCATTTTGCAGGCTCTCACCAAACCTCCATTTGAACCGCTGGCTACTACTGTTCTCCACCTTCTCTTATGGAAAACGGCCTTCCTAGTTGCTATCACATCGGCCCAAAGAGCTAGTGAACAGTGTGATCTTTGTGTTGAGCCTCTATATCTCAATTTCCACAAGGAGAAAGTAGTCCTCCATACTGACCCAGCCTTTCTGCCAATGGTGGTGATGCGTTTTCACCTTAATCAGGACATTGTTCTACTGGCTTACTTCCCTGCTCCATTGACACCGATCGAGGGCTCTCTACACAGCCTAGACATCTGCAGGCGTTTGGCCTTCTATTGATCTTGAACTGAGTCATTCAGGAAAATCAAATGGCTTTTTGTCAAATACTCAGAACATGACAAGGGAGTGCCCATCAACACTCAAAGACTGTTGAAATGGATCATTGAAACAATTGAACTTGCTTACCACCTGTCTAAACTGGACTTACCTGTTACTCCAAAAGGACATTCCACAAGAGCTGTCGCCACTTCTTCTGCCCTCCATGTGGGCATTCCACTACAATGGAATGAAACTCAGGGAACCAATGTTCAATTTAGATGTCAGGAAGTACTTCCTGAAAGTTAGGACCCTGAGGGTATGGAATGGGCTTCCACGGGAGATGGTTGAGGCCTCATCGGTGAGGGCATTCAAAGATAGGTTAGACATGCACATGGTGGGCGTGAGTGGAGCCGGCTGGAGCTGGAGGTGAGACTAGATGGCCTGGGAGGCCCATTCTGACTTGCTCTGTTTCTATGTTTCTATGATATCTGCAAAGCGGCCATGTGGTCCACCCCATGCACGTTCATGAAGCACTATCATTTAGATGTCAAGGCCAGACAGGACTGCTCCTTTGGCCATGCTGTCTTGTCCACAGTTCTTCAGTGATGCCACCGTCCTGCCTTCGGGTTTGCTAAGCTTGTTAGTCACCCATATATGTGTGATGCATGGAGACCATGATGAAGAAAGGTGGGTTGCTTACCTCTAACTGTCATTCTTTGAGTGGTCATTCATGCATTCACACAACCTGCCACTGGCCCCACTTCAGTGTCAGTGACTGGGTATGCTGTATATTTCAATACTTCCTTATGGAGCAGGGTTCTATACAGGCCACATCCAGCTGGGGGTGAACAGATGGTCTTCAGCTGACTAGCGAAGGGGTAGGCACTCCATCCATTTATACTATGGGGGGTGGGTGCGCAGAGTTCCCGCCAAACTGTTAAAGATCTTAAATCTTCCTGGCAACTGGCACTGTGCAGGCACAGCACTCATATATGTGTGAATGCATAGATGACCACTCGAAGAATGAGTTACGGGTAAGCAACCTGCCTTGGCACCACCTTGAAAATGGTCTGAAAATGTCAGCTGATCCAAAACAGGGTAGGAAGTTTGTTCATGGGGACTGACCTAGGCGATCATATTATGCCAGTACTTTACCAGCTGCACTGGGCCCATTTTCTAATGCTGACATCAACCTTCTAAGCCTTAAACAGCTTGAAGCTAGGTTAACTGAAGGATTGTCTCCTTTCATATGTATCTGCCTAGACTTTCCCTCCAAGGGCGGAATCCTCGAAAGGGAAGTTAGTTGGTTACAAGGAAAACAGGCCTTTTCTGTTGTGGCACCCTGAATAGGAAATGAACTTTCTGGGGAGCATCACTTAGCACCCTTTTGGTATCAGGTGAAGACCTTGTTTTTCCAGGCATTTCAGTCTGCTTCTGCTGTACCTGATGTGGAAAAAGGTTGCCTGTTGTGCAGTCTTCATTCTGTGAGCATTCATGGACTTTCCCTCAGCTTGGCTTGCTTTCTAAGATCAAGCAGAGCATGAGAGGAAGTCCACAAATGCTAGTGGGATAGATGGATTCCGCTAGCTTTTGTCCCAACCTTATTAGAATCATGCTTTCTCTGATCCTGGAGGTCGAATAGTTGTCATGACCAGAACTCACTGATTGCCTTAGTGTTCATGGATGTGCCTAATTTCTGAGTACAGCCATTATCAAATCTGAAGAAAACAAATTCTTTAGATTACCCATGTGCTGTTTAGCAGAAGCCCTTTCTTTTATCTGTTGTGAATTTCCCAGAATATCTGTGCCATTTCTGGTGATTGTGCCATAAAGGGCTATTGGTGCTGCTCAGATCAAGCCCTGTCCACCCAATTTCAACAGGATCCTCCTAAAATGCTTCTCATGAAAGAGTTGGCAACATAACATTTGGAGCAGTGCTGATTTAATAAGAGGCTTGTATATTATCTAAATTTGGAAATGGACTGCTAGAGGATTATGAAAAATGTATCTTCAAGGTCGTCCTCCATTAATTAGATTTGCATGTGAAATCCATAAAAATTCTTGACAAAAAATATTGCTAGAGGGCAAATTGCATGTATTTCTGTGCTTGGCAGGAATCCTTTCAGCATTGGACATTATTCAACTTCCAGAAAGTATAAATTGTAATGCTATTGTCAACTGCTGAAGCAATTATAACCCTGCCAGTTTGTTCATGTTAGCTCATGAAACCATTTGAGCATTATATCAGATTTAATGTTAAGTATAAAAATACCATGTGCATAAAAGTTGTCTACCACAATGAGTCATAAGACCAAAGAGAAAAGGGTATGGGAAACTGAAGAAAAGTTGAAATATGGCTGCACAAGGTTTATTTAAAGCTACTGGAGTAACCATTGTGGTATACAACACTTGGGCCATATGCTTAGCCCTGGCCAGATCACCTTTCTCACATAATTCTGCTGGCATTCAAAATCTTTTCCAACTAGGTGCAAGTTACGTGGCGTAACAATATGCAAACATTTTAGGTGCTGCATTTTCAATGCCTTAGAGTTGGGTTACCTCAGGGGAAGCATCTGCTCTCCCTTTCTCATATATTATCATGTGTCTTCAGCTTATTGGACAAGGCTCTGCTCTAGTCTTTAGAAATAATGCTGGTGATTACTCGATAAGGACCTTTCCGGTTGTGGCATTTATTCAGTGGTGGTATTTAGTCCTGTTCAGAAAAATTGCAGAAAATTTAAAACAAAACAAAACAAAAAAAAAAATCCAAAAAATTAGGAGTGGCTGGTTGACATGCCCTTATTCAATGTTGGTCTTTGTTTTGAAATTAGTGGTAATACTTTCCTGGCATTTGTTAGCCATGTTTGATGTTTCATACTTTACCATTTTCTGTCTTAATGCTGTTGTTTTTTACTTTATTTTGGAGATGGTATGATGAGCAACCTTGAATGTCTAAATGAGACAGAACTATGATGCTGTTATGTGCCATCTAGTCATCTCTGACTTATGGTGGCCCTATGAATGAGAGTCCTCCAAATGTCCTATCCATTACATCCCTGCTTAGCAGTTCTAAATTCAAGGCTTCCTTTATGGATTCAACCCATCTCTTATTTGGTCATCCTTTGTACTTCTGTGCATCTTATTTATTTATTTATTAACATATTTGTATGCCGCCCCTTGCAATTAGCCTCGGGGCAGCTCACAACGTAATTTAAAATCAATACACAATATTAAAAAATGGCCCATCTCAAGGTCCAAATTTAAAACATACAAATATAACAATAAATTATCAAATTAATAATTTAACCATTAATAACACTTAAAATATTTCTTAAATAAAAAGGTCTTCACCTGGCGCCGAAAAGCAAATAATGACGGTGCCAGGCGAGCCTCTCTGGGGAGCGCATTCCATAGGTGGGGCGCTACCGCAGAGAAAGCCCTCCTCCGGGTACTCACCCTCCTTATTTCTCACACAGAGGGTTCCCAGAGGAGAGCATCAGCTGCCGATCGTAGGGGGCGGGAGGGCATATATGGTCGCAGGCGCTCCTTTAGGTAACTAGGACCCAAGCTGTTCAGGGCTTTATAGGTAAGAACCAACACCTTGAATTGGGCCTGGACTTCAATGGGAAGCCAGTGAAGCTGACGGAGAACTGGGGTGATATGAGAACCACGCCCAGTCCCCGTCAACACCCTGGCAGCTCTATTTTGCACCAATTGAAGTATCCGGACCGTTTTCAAGGGTAGCCCCACGTAGAGTGCATTACAGTAGTCTAACCGGGAAGACACCAACGCATGTGTCACTGTCGCCAGGCAGTCGCACTCCAGGAAGGGACGCAGCTGATGGATCAGCCGAAGCTGATGGAAAGCGCTCCTCGTCACTGCTGACACTTGGGCTACCAAGGTCAGCTCCGGGTCGAGGAGCACTCCCAGGCTGTGGACCCTGTCTTTCAGAGGGAGTGCAACCCCATTTAAGACTAGGGTCAGGTCCCCCACTCCGAAGCTCGACCCACCCACCAACAGGACCTCCGTCTTGTTAGGATTGAGCCTCAGTTTATTGGCCCTCATCCAGCCCATTACCTCAGCCAGGCACTGGTTCAGCACAGCCACTGCCTCACCTGGATCGGTGGAGAATGAGAGGTAAAGCTTGCCCTCATGATGTGTCCAAAGTCTGGCAGGCTCAGTTTGTCATTTCTGCTTTTATAGAAATTTCTGGTTTGATTTGATCTAGGACCCATATGTTTGTCTTTCTTTGTCCAGGGTATTCTTAAAGCTCTCTTCTAGCACCGTGTTTCAAATGCATCATGCACTTCCTGTCAGCTTTCTTCACTGTGCAACCTTCACACCCATATATAGAGTTAATTTAAAATACTTAGAAACTTTCCAGACAAACTTGCCACATTGCAATTGTTTCATTAATGCCTGCTATAGCATGCAGTAGCAAAATGCTTAGTATACACAGTAGAACTTGAGGTCTCAGACAAGCAACAGCTTTAATCCTACACTTGTCTGAAACATAGCATTCGGTGTACAATGGTACCTCAACTCACGAACGCCTTGGTTCACGAACAAATGGGGTCATGATCAAAATTGCTGAAAAATTTTGACTTGGGTCACGAACACCACTTGGGGCAGTAACCAAGATCGCAGCCATCTCCCCTCCCCCCCCCCGAGTGGGGAGATGGCCACAATCGCAGTTCCTTTCATGCAGGGAAGGGGTGCCTGATCAGAGGTGTGCTGCTGCAGGAAAGATGGGAGGAGCAAAGCAGAGCTGCAGGGGAGATGGCTGAGATTCTGTCCGTCTTTCCTGCAGGAGCACGCCTCTGATCAGGCACCCCTTCCCTGCACAAACGGAACTGCAGTCGCAGCCATCTCCCCTGCCCCTCGAGTGGGGAGATGGCCACGATTGCAGTTGCTTTCATGCAGGGAAGGGGTGCTTGATCAGAGGCGTGCTGCTTCAGGAAAGATGGGAGTAGCAAAGCAGACCCACGGAGGAGCTGGCTGAGATTCCACCTGTCTTTCCTGTAGGAGCATGCCTCTGATCAGGTATGCCTTCCCTGCATGAAAGGAACTGCGATTGTGGCCATCTCCCCACCCCCAGCGCACTGTTTGCACCCATCTCTCCCTCCCTCAGTGCACCCACGATCATGCCCTTCTCCCCCCACCCACCCCCCCAGAGTGCCGGGATGACAGGCACAATCTCAATCATGCTGGGGGGGGGGGGGGGAGATGGCCGTGCTTGTGCCTGGGGTGGAGGGGGGGAGATGGCCACGATCTTTGTTGTTGTCACTTTGCTTCACATTTTTCTGATTTAAAAAATGGTTACAGAATGGATTAACCTTATTTACATTGAACCTTATGGGGAAATTTAACTTGGCTCACAACCAATTTGGGTCACGACCAGAGTCCTGGAACGGATTAAGTTCATGAGCCAAGGTACCACTGTATTTGGGGTCATTTTGGGACTGCAGACAAAAGTGCTGCCTTTGAAAGACTTTTGACTGACTGACTGTTTCCACCAGCTGGTTTGAATCAGCTTAAGAATGGATTCCAGGTTTTAACTAGTACACATAAGTGAAGACAAATAGATAACAATAAATTTGCATAATAACTCTGAAATCAGCATAAATAAGATTTCCTTCAATCAAGTTTAATTCTGCTTGCTGGAGTGTTTAGCTCATAGTGTTGGCTTTCAAAAGAGACCAAGATGACCTGTAGTTATCCTCCTTTTGTGCCTTTCTTTGAGGTATAAAAATACCCCACAGGTAAATTAGAAAGGGTCCAGCAGAAGGTGACAAAAATGATCCACGGTTTGGATACTTTGCCATATGAGGACAGACTGAGGGCATGTTCAGCCTTGAGAAGAGAAACCGAGGTGGGCATGATATCATAAATTTTTTTAAATAAATAAATAAATAAAATCATTCTGTAAGTACCTCAAAGGATGTCACAAAGAGGAAGGTCACTACCTCTTCTTGCTAATGCCAGAATGTAGAACACGGAATAATCAATTCAAGCTGCAGCAACCCAGGTTCAGGCTGGACATCAGGAAAAGCTTCCTCACTGTCAGAGCAATACAACAGTAGAACCAGCTGCCTAAAGAGGTTGTGGGCTCTCCCACACTAGAGACATTCAAAAAGAAACTGGACAGCCATCTGAGTGGATGGTGTAAATTGGTGTCCTGCAACAACAGGGTGTTGGACCTGATGGCCTTCATGACCCCATCCAACTCTTCTATGATTCTATGAACTATTCTTACCTGAATTGAGGCATTTTTATATTCCAGGCACATTTTGGTTTATTTGGGTTGGTTTCTGTCTTGTTCAAAAAACTGTAAAAGCAAGAGGCTGAAATTTGGTGATTATCTTTTACTAGGCAGATTTTGTCATTAATCTAAAAGGTCTAGCTTGTAGGTCTCTTCTGGGTAAATTACACAACACTGCTGAAGCACAGCAGAGAGGACAATGGAGCTGCTGAGGCACCCTTACTGGCTGCTCCAGAGGGGACCACTGGAGTGGGAGGAGCATGCTGGATCCACACTCAGGCAAGAGAGAGGAAATCAGCCCTGCAACACTAGAAAAAGGAGCTTGCATTTGCCCAGAGGATTTTGGCTATGGGGTGGTATAGAAAATAAAATAAAATGAATAAAAATAATCTGTCCAAGAGGGAGCCTTGTTCACCCCTGCAGTGTTTCTTGAGATACTGCCTAGAAGACTGGTAGGGAAGATGATAGGAGGGAGGAGAGTTGCCACCATGTGCCTGATTGTTGAGCTAGGAAACCATGAAGCATGGTTTAGCCCCACAGGTTGCTTCTTGTGACATGCAAACCCAGCTGGAGAATAAGTAGACATATGTTAAAAAAGTGTGTCAAGAGTCCCTGACTAACTATATGGGAGACCATGCACATGCAAAACAAGGAACTCCCATATCTGTGTAAACTGGACAAGATTGGATGGGCCTGCCTGATCAAGTTTCTGCTGACTAGAAGGATACCTCATAGAAAATCCACTTCTTTGCTAGTGATTTTTTGAAAAATTCTTCCTAAATAGGGTGAGACAGAAATGCCCTACTATATCTATATAGTAGCACCTACTATAGAACCAATCTCCAAAAGGAAGCCTTTGCAGTATCTGACAAATATACCATAGTTATAATCCAACTACAGGTTATACATGTTTTGATGGAGCCACTGGCATATAGCATAAATGACTCATTCTCACTGGAAGTATTTGATCTTTAAATATGCAAAGGAAATGCATTATTTCCCATCTGCTAGGAGTAACTCTAGTGACCCTTTACCCTTAGGCACTCTTCTTTTAAGAAACAGGAAATCTAACTGCCTAATATTTTGTTTGTGCTTCAGATATGTGCCATCTCAAGGTTCTGCCACATCTCCCTTGGCTGAGATGGTTTAGGAGAAACATTCAAGAGCAGTATCTTCTGCAGCTGGTGAAAACCAGTTTACCTTAGGGATAAAAGTTGGGTCCAAATGTAGCACCATGCAGTCAAAGTGAAAAAAAAATTTTTTTTTGATCTGGCAAGGTCCCCCAATCAATTCTTCTCCTTGCTGATCACACCAATAAGGAAGCTTATTTTGGCCACGAGTTCTTTAAGATGTATGATTATGCATACTTTCAAGATTATATGGGAAATTTATGGGTCATGATTAAATAAGTGCTTCTTACATGAGGCTACTCAAGAGAAGTAGATTCTGTCCCTATGCCCTAATATGCTTTGAAAATCTGTCACTTGTCTTAAGTGTGTTCCTGGTCCTACCCCTTTAGAAGAAAATGCAATACAACAGGCACTTGTATCAACCTAGAAGAAATCATTTGTTTTTTACATCACTCTTGAAATATACCGTATTTTTTCCTCTGTAAGATGCACTTTTTTCCCCCTCAAAAGTAAGGGGAAATGTGTGTGCGTCTTATAGAGCGAATATGTGTGTGCAGTAAGTCTGTCAGATGTGCAGCCCATGGGGAAGTGATGGGGAATGTGTCTGTGATTATGTGCCCATTTGATTCAGAATATTTTTTTTTCTTGTTTTCCTCCTCTAAAAACTAGGTGCGTCTTATGGTCAGGCGCATCTTATAGAACGAAAAATATGGTGCCCCCCCCCCCGCCCCCTTTGTTATGGAAGATTTACAGGAGGCTAGAATAGTCTGGAAGGCAAGACTCACTAGAGAAGACAATCATGTTAGGGATCATCAAAGGCAGAAGAAAAGGAAGAACAAATATGAGATGGCTTGATTCCATAAAGGAAGCCATAGTTTTGAATTTAAAAGAGCTTAGCAGGGTTGTCATGGATAGCTGTCATGGCTGTCATTTTGGAGGTTTTCATTCATATAGTTGCAGTAAGTTGGAGATGACTTGATGGCACATAAGAACAACAACAGAATAATGTGGACCACTACTGTGGACAACCTAGTGTCTAGAAGCTGTTGCCATTCAACCTCCATGACATAGTTGGGGCTGATCTGGGTCTGAACTGGCTAAATTGAACTGCTTGATCAGTTTCACTCTATGGAGGGCAGACATTGAGGTACATCAGCTTGGAAGACCAGAGATGCCTGCATCAGGGGCTTGCCATTGTTGTGGGCTCAGTTCTTCCAAGGATCTTGAATTTTAGTGCAAGAGGGGAAGATGCAAATGTGGAAAATCTGGCAACACACCTTAGGTTCAACAGCTTCTGCCCTAGGATTTTTATAACATGAGATGTAGCATGCTACTATTTTGCTTCAGCTGGTTGCATAAGGGTCCAGTTCTGGTGTTACCTACTGTGTTACTTTTTTATTAAACATTGTCCGTCTGTATGCACCATTGCCTGCAATCTACTTAGTAAAAAACCCCCAATGTTCTTGGAATATACTCTGCCTATATTGTTACTAGATTGCATTTCACTAATTGAAGGAGTAAACTTTGCCTACATTTAAGAGAGAGTGTTTGACTAAGCACTTCTTGATGGCTGACTTGTTGACAACAGACTGGAATTAAAGGACTGTTAATAGAATATTTATAAACAGAGATGATTCACTATTTTGGAGATGTAGGAAGGGCTTCTCCACCTTTCTGAGTTTCCATCAATACTGGATTAAGAGATGCCTTAAAGAGTTGGCCTTTAAGAAAGGGACTGTTGAAATATTACTTTTGGATTGTTGATCATCATGCAAATATCCTAGTCACACAGTTCTATGCATCATTACTCCAGAGGTTATGACCCTATAGCTGAATGTTGTTCAGGCAGTTGATAGAGCAACATGCTACAAGCTTTGCTGCCTTAATCAATTTGCTAAATCTCCTTATGAAAGTGCCTGGATCTTTGAAAGAAGATGTCCTTTCTATTTGCAAATTGTCAGCTCCTCCTCCAATGGACAACAAACAAGCTTTGTACAAATATTATTGCTAAATCCCTCTTCAATCTGTAAGAATTTCAGTTCTCTCCATAAATACTACAGTTTGGTCTGTGAAGACTGCTCATGACTTCCCTGGTAAAGTAAGTGTGTGTGTGTGTGTGTGTCCTTTCAGAATAATGGGTCTAGTAGATATTTCAGTTTATTGCAGTGAATACCTGTAAAGAGCTGTGGAAAACAAACATTAGGGTCTGCAGCATTGTGAAGGCAGACTTGTATCAATCTCTGCACTTTTACATCAGTAGAAGTGTTACTAATTCTTACTGCGCACTCAGTTAAAATGTCCTGATTGCCTTTCTGAGGATCATGGTGAAGGTATCTGAATTAAAAGCATGTGTGTAAAGCAAGTTGTTCTCACCTCTCTATAGGCTACTTAACTGTTGATTATTCCAATAATAGTTCCTTACAAAAAAACAAAAACAAAACAAGAACAAAAAAACAAACAGTGCTCCTTTTCAAGAAACTGTTTCTTGAAACAAGGACAGGTGGTATGCCAGCTTCCAGAAGTGGTTAGAGCAGGACCTTCCCTGATGGTTTTAGATTACATGGCAGCCCCTATTGAAAAATGCTGCCAATAATATTTTATCTGACAAACAAGTTTTACATGGGCATTGCTGCAGGCCGTGTAGTCCTACATTATTTTCATTTCACTGCAACTGCCACATGGCCCAGTATAGAGTTAGAGTAGATCATGGACTACTGCATGCATAATAGGTTGTTGCTCTGTTGACTCAATATGTGAGAGACTTGGAAGTGTCTTCCAATTTCCGTGACATATAAAAATTAGCCCATGCTTGCAGTGTCCTTGGACTTCTCAAACAGATCTTAGCACTTGATTCATGCACTTTAAATTTCCACACACAGAGACCTCTAGATGTTATGCTGTAAATCTTTGTTGTGAACTTCTTTGGCAATAAGAAAACAAAATGTCTCCCAAAACTGACTGAATGATTTAATGCTGGCTTGTAATAAATCCATCAGTATAATTTATTTTTCCATACTTCCTAAAGGAGCTTGTTCACCTGTTTGAATTGCTGACAAACAACTTGGCTCATCATATTTGGCAAGCTTAATTTTTGTGTTGAGGAAAACCCCTACTGAAGGATGGAATGTAAATAATACCTTTACAAGCTAAGACTGGGGTACAACTTGGGCTGGAGAGAATCAGAGAAATAAAGGAGAATTTTGATTAAAAAAGAAAATTCTTTCAATAACTCATTTTCTTGAATTTACTGTCACTTATTGTATGTGTCAATAAGAACAACAGTGGTTATTCTCTGTGTTATATGGAACTCCCAAAGCAACCTTCCTGTGCAGGAACTTAAAAACTAAGAGTAATCTTGTGTACAGGAGCCCATTTCATCATATGGATGTCATTTTATTATCTTGCTCTTGTAGATACACATTGAGCCAGTTTACATGAAGTGGCAACCCATTATGGGTTAATTTACCCGTGAGGAGCTGTGCTAGTTACCATTATGACCATGCAAGCCCTAAGCAGGGGTTGTCATGAATTGTTATATTATGTGAAATTGCCCAGTAGGGTTACTTGAAGGTTAAACAACATTTGCATAACTCTAAAACTGATTACATTTGTGTATATTGTGATCACTTTTCTCATGAATACAGCATTCATTGGTTGGCTAGATTAGTGTCCCAGCTCTGGGGTGCTAGAGATGACCAAACAGACTCTCCTAAGCCAGAAAAGCCAGGCAATTATCTGGGCAATGGGAGCATGGGGTGTGTGTGTGTGTGTGTGTGTGTGTGTGTGAGAGAGAGAGAGAGAGAGAGAGAGAGAGAGAGAGAGAGAGAGAGAGAGGGCTACTTGGAGTTTGTGTTGACTTTGGGGATAGCTCTGAAAATTTCAGCTTTCTGTGAATATTTTGAATACCTTTTATTCTTGGCAGGCAGGCTATATATACTTTAGGGAATTAAGGAGTCTAGAAGAGGGAGTTCTTAATGGTGCATGTATGAGAGTACTAGACTAGTGAATGCTGCTAGATAACTGACTCTGAGTCTGAGAAATCTGGAGACCTCATATTTGAGTAAAAGGTTGTACATGTGTTTGGTTGCGGGAAGGAATCCTGGCCTCATGACTTGACTAGTTGTGCATGGGTATATGCATAAGGTAAGCTCTATACAGGTGCTCTTGAGGAACGTTGCTCTTTCAAGCAGCTGCCTGTTTTGGGAAAAAAATTCCCATTGGTACCAAGAACTGCAGCAGAGGAGGAAAGAATCAAATTCTCCTTCATTGCCTGCTGTGATTCTGATAATTATTAGTCTCTCCAGTGGCTGCTATTTGTGTTTTAAAATAATGTAGTTTAAATGCAAAAGCATTATTTCCATACTTGGTGGGTTCTCCCTCTCCAGATGATTCACAAAATGGAAAAACAGACTATAGTATATTAGATATAAATTTAGTGTGATGTCTTTGGTCCTAAGTTGATGCAGTTTATCCTCCTGTTCCATCCCATTGTTATATTTCACTGTTGTTATAATATGCTTGTATTTACATGCTCTGATTTGAACTGGAACTAAATGAATTTGTTCACATGTACTGAACTGTTACTGAACTTTTATTGGCCTATATCAGACTCAAACTGGAACAACTGGAAGTTGAAACCAAACTGAACAAACAAACAAACTCAAACAATTCCACAGTGTGGCTCTGCATAAATTTATCCTCAGATCGGTCATAATATTGTTATCAAATAAGGTTGAAATGTACATGCTTCTTAGTTCTTATCACCCTTTTAGATATGGAAGTAGGTAGTTAATTAGGTGAACTCAGACACAGGCTCAGCAGTCCCTGATTGCAGCATTATGTAATTGCTGTCACAGTTGCTTGGCCATCACATGTGTGTCAGTGCAGACAGAACCTTTGTGCAACCAGGTGTCACTTCAGACACAATAATGCTTCCTTAACAGCCAGATTTGGCACATTCAGCTGAGAGTCAGCTAAGGTAGAGTAATCAAATGATAGATAGGAGAATGAGCTGCTTTGGACATCTCTATGGAATTCCAGCACACCCTTGTCTACTGTTCTTGAGGTGTATGGTTAATGCATACACAAGAAGAGAATGTGTTAGCTGCCTCTGTTGTTGCTTTGTAGCACTATATACATGCCAAAGGCTGGTGAGGAGGAGTATGCCTCTTGTTCATGTGACCTGTCCAAATCCCTGACTACCAGCTTTGTGGACCTTGTAGATAGCCTCACCTTGCCAATAAAGAAGTCTCTCATGGTATAGCCCTCCACATGTGGAGGGGAGGGGAGGGGTGCGGGGCTTAGTAAGCTCCTCCTCTTCTTCATGCATTTAATCAACATGCTTTTTAGAATGTCTGAGTATGGCTGGTGTTCCGTATCATTCTGAAAAGAAACATTTTCTCTTTTTATGAACACATAAGAATACTGCATGTGATGGATCAAACAGACAGATCTATTTTTGATGCTTGAAGACTATGGTTCTTTGCACTTTTTTCAGCAAGCTCAGAGAAACATGTCCCAGACCATTCCCCTTTTATCTCCACAGCAGTGCATGAAGAAGATTAGACTGTGAGCTGGTGATTGTCCAGAGATTGTCCAGTGAGCTTCATGACCAAGCACAGATTTGTTTGCTGAATTCTTTGCTCCAGTGGTCTCACCACTACTTGCAATAAAACAACTCTCTGTATCAAAGTTGCAGTAGGGCTATATGTAACATAGAAAGGAATCCCATGTATTAGTATCTAAACTTCCAACCTTCTCAAGCATCTACTAGCCTTTTTCTCAGCTTGTAAACTTTTTTGCTATCTCTGGAAAAATTACTGAGCTGCCAAAAGCCTGTGTTTAATTATATGTGCACAGAAAAACAAGGCAGACAGGAAACCTATTTCCTCAGAGTTGCTGTGGTTTATGGATTCTGCATATAATACTGAAAAGCCTGGTGCTCATTTTCTCTTACAGATATGCTGAAAAACAGTGAAAAGTGCCATTTGCCATTTTTCAGACACACTCATATAGTGAGTTTAAAAATATACCTTTCACCTTCCATTTTTGGGTGGGATAAGCATGATTTTCAGGGCCTAGACATGAGAAAACCTGCCTACCCATTGGTCTAAATTTCAAGAAACAGCTAGATTACTCTTCTGTCCTTGCCTTTACATGCATGTGGTAGCTAAACCTGAAGTCTAAGGCAGACATTATGGAAAAGTTGTTCACCAGTTGTACATATAACTCTGTATTTTTAATATCCCATTAGTTATGGTGATGCCCAAAATATTTATTATATGATCCAAGCAAGCAAAAAATGAAAGGACAAAAGAGGTATTTGCTGAGAACCCTACCTCTTTCTCAGAAGCCCCTCTCAAAGCTTTAATGCTGAACAGAGTGGTAAAGTAAAGGTAAAAGGTTTCCCCTTGACATTACGTCCAGTCATGCCTGACTCTAGGGGGTGGTGCTCATCTCTGTTTCCTAGCCAAGGGAGCCAGCGTTTGTCCGCAGACAGTCTCCGTGGTCATGTGGCTGGCATGACTAAACACTGAAGTGCATGGAACACTGTTACCTGCCCACCGAAGTGGTACCTTTTTATCTACTTGCATTTGCATGCTTTCGAACTGCAAGGTTGGCAGGAGCTGGGACGGCACATGAGAGCTCACCCCATGTGCAGATTTGAACCAGCGACCTTTTGATCAACCAGCCCAGCAGCACAGCAGTTTAAACCACTGCTCCACCTGTAGTCCTGAACAGAGTGGTACCACGGGCTTAATTTGTTGAGTGGTGGGGCAACACTCAATGAACTCTACTTCTTTAAGTATTTGAGGAGTGCTGGGAGGCTGCATTTGTTCAGTGATATAGTGAAAATATTCTGTATGCTCAGATGCATTCTAATATTACAGAACTGTTATTTGCACTAATAATTCTATTCTATGAATTCCCTAGCTAAGCTTATGTAAGCTACCCTATTTTTCTGTCTGTAAGACACACCCATGTATAGGATGCCCCCCACTTTTCTTACCCATCTCTGAGCAAGCAAGTTGCTGCCATGCCTACCGCCCCCCTGCACACACGAGCGCCAGCTTGCTGCTCTCCCCTTGCACGCCTGCAGTTCTCCTCTCTGCCCCTGGTGTATAAGCTGCCCCTCCATTTTGAAGTAAATGTTTTAAAGAAAAAGTAGCATCTTATACACAGATAAATATGGTACTTGCTGTTGCCCATTGGTGTTCCTCAACTGTGAAATGTAATCCATGTTGGTTTAATGAGATACATGCAATGTAATGCTTAAATGTATATATTTGACTTGTCATGTAGAATGTGGATTTCGTACTGCTCTGGTCATCTGGAGCAATCTACTTACCTACACTTTTAGCTGTCACATAATTGTCACATTTCGTTCAGGCACTCATAGTCTGTAAGCACAGAAGTTGTGTGCTGTGTCCTTCCGACCTCCCTGTGTTGCTCCTGCTGCACATGAAAGTGAAAGCTCATCTTCTAGCTCCCATTTGTGGTGGAGATCAGGCCAGTGGTTTCTTTCCTTTGCAAGATGTGCAGGTGGGATGGAGCATCTGAATCCTCGGGATTCCTGGCAGCAACTCAAGGTCCTGGATTTTTTAATAGCAAAAGGTGAAACCTATGCTAAGCCTATTTGAGCTGGTTAAGGGTACAGTCCCATGGAAATGAGTGTAAGCCTCTGAACTCAGAAGCTTATGATCATTGAATGGAAAGCATCCAATGGAGAGTGATATTTGCCCCCACTTCTTGCTCTACATTCAGGGTGAATGGCTGTTTTCAGCCATCTGGTAATGTTGTCACAGAAGAACAAATAAGGAGACTGGAACAGCTTTGAGATACCCCATTTCCTGGCTACTCCTCTCTCCTTCTCTTGTTGCTCCTGAAATACCACCTTTAATACCTCCCTGTGGTTGTTTTCCCCACCTTGGAGAGCATCTGATGTGTTTTTTTTTCCTTGAAGGATGTAAGCTGATGTACAGGTGCAGAGGGATGCCAGAGCATAACTGGGACTTCAGACTGTCCCATGGCCTCTCAGACAATGTCAATGGAATAACATGATCACTCCATCTACTTCTTGGATGAGAAACTATAGCTAGAAATTTGACCCAGTTGCATGGTATGCTCCAGTAAATACATATTGGTAACTGGGAAGAAAACTTGATAAAAGTTATTTCAGACTCTGCGTTGAGAGTTCATTTTTAACAGTGAGCATGTGCTTCTTTGGAATTACATGGGTGTTAGATTCTTGAAAATTCAATAAGGCCGTATAGACAACACAACTACATTTTTAAGTTAATTTGATTATGTGAAATGGCGATGCTGTTGGAATGGGCCTTTAACTATTTTTTTCTGGCCATGAGTCAGTGTTTTGCATAGAGACAGGCAGCATGGTGTTCCTTAGTAACTGGTCTGAATATGCATCACTTTTTAAATACGCAGTTTTAGTTTCTTCTGCACCAGTTGAGACTACAATGAAGTGAAATTTTAACATGATTACCTGCTATTTTTGACTGCATGTTACATTGCTTTTTCCAAGCCATATTTTAATTGGAATTATGGAAATATAGCCAGGTTAGAGTCAGTGCAGCTTAGGGCCACAAGGTTGGTGGCCAGTTTGCAGGGGATGGGATATGAGGCGAGACTGAGGGAACTGGGTCTCTTCAGCCTGGAGAAGAGGAGGCTCAGAGGGGATATGTTGGCGACATACAGGTATGTGAGGAGATGTCACATGGAGATGGATAGAGATCTGTTCTCCCCTGCAGAGGAGGGCAGGACATGCTCCAACAGAGTGAAGCTCAGGGAACCAAGGTTCCATTTAGATGCCAGGAAGCACTTCCTGACAGTTAGGACCCTGAGGGTGTGGAATGGGCTTCCATGAGAAGTCGTTGAGGCCCCATCGGTGAGGGTGTTCAAAGATAGGCTGGACATGTACTTGGTGGGCATGTCATGAGCGAAGCCAGCTGGAGCCAGGGGTCAGACTAGATGGCCTGGGAGGCCCCTTCTGACACGCTTTATTTCTATATTTCTGTGTTTCTAATTGGTTGAAATCCCTGAATTCTTCATAACAATAGTGAGAGGATGAAAGATGTTGGTTCCTCAATATGTGTGGCTGTGAATGCAGATCTATTGCAATGATGCCAGCTGGTACCAGCTGCCACAACTGAGAGCAAGCAAAACCAGTCTCCTTAGCTTCCAGGTGCTCTCAATTCCTTGCCCAAGGATCCCAATGGGAAATCTTCTGTCAGGCTCCTTTGCAGCATTCTTGTGTTCTTTGAGGAGCACAACTTAGGTTAGAAGCTCTGCTGGGCACATTGCATGCAATCTGCTCTTTAACATTAGCACGAACAATTTTGTGCACCTTTTATGAGCCTTCCCACCACCATCCCCAAAACACAGGATCTGGGTTTTGGTGAAAACAAGTTAAAAGATTTATTAAAGATGTGGGCCAAAGGATGCAGTACAGAAAAACCATTAAGTCATTTTCAAAGCACAAAGCAATATGTGGTTTAAAGTGGAAATTCAGTGAAAATTGGCAAAGAAAATACAATCTGCCTATTCCATCTTTTGAAGGCCTGTGATCTCCATGATGCAATTCCTCTGGTGTCTGTGTCAGCCCTTGCTCTTTGGGGCATCTACACTTTATCCCCTGTGCTGCAGAAAAGATGCTGAACTTCCTTTTCCAGTGGAATATATTTCTTTGGGTCTTCTCCCTCATTGCCTGTGATTCTCCCAAGCGATCATGTGTTTTATTTTGGCTGATTCTCTACTATTGTTCATCTTCTGCCCAGAGATGGATTCTTACAACTTCTTATTGTTTAGCCCTTGGGATTGCTAAGGGATTGCTAAATGGAGGTGCTTGGCCTTGAGATGACTTCAGCCAGAATATCCACATTGTGATGCCAGCATCAAGCATGTAGCAACTAGAATCTCTTCTGTTTTTAGTGGAGAGCTACAATGGGTTATAAAATAGAAGGCTTGAGCAAGATGAAATTATATTGACCTGGCTGAGTGACCAATCTAGGCCATGCCAGGCTGACCATAATAGTATTCCTGTATCAAATTTGCACTCATGAAAACATAAGGTGGAAAAGGAGATTTGGAGGTAGATTAAGTATATTACAAATATATAACATAGAAGCATAGATCATTGAAACATACTGAGTCAGAACCGGCCTTCTGGGCTGTCTAGTCTACACCCCTGCTCCAGCCATATCCACAACATGTGGTTGTCAATCTTTTCTTGAATGCCTTCACTGATGAGGGCTCCACCACCTGTTGGGGAAGCTCATTCCATATCCTAGGGGTCCTAACTGTAAGAAAGTACTTCCTGACATCCAACCTGAAACTTATTTCTTGAGCTTTGTCCCACTGGACTTTCCTCCACCACAGGTGAGCGGGGGATGTCTCCCTCTCTCAACTGTGCCCGCCTGGGTATCTGGTTCAGCACTGCCCATGCCTGGAGGGGAGTGGGGGTCACATTGGTTTATCGAGCTTCTTTTTCCCTCATGGGGCTTCCTGTCCCCTAGAGGCCAGGTCTAGAGTGCCTCTACTTGGTGCTGGGCGACCAAGACAGATTGGGGATACTGTTGGTGTACCGTGCACCCTTCTGCTCAACAGACTCCCTGCCTGAGCTGATGGAGATTGTCTCGGAGTTGGTGTTGAAGACTCCCAGGATGTTGGTCCTGGGGGACTTCAATCTCCATGCCGAGATGGTTCTGACCGGGGCAGTTCAGGACTTCATGGCCTCCATGGCAGCCATGGGGCTGTCTCAATACGTCATTGGCCCGACCCATGAATGTGGTCACACTCTGGACCTAGTTTTCTCGACGGTGCAGGAGGAGGATGATCTGAGGGTGAGGAACTTGTTTCTGACTCCCCTTTCATGGTCAGATCACTTCCTCGTGAGGTTTGAGCTTGTGAGCTGCCTTTCCCTCTGTAAGGGTGTGGACCTGACTGTGCTGGTCCGCTCCCGGAGCTGGATGGATCCGGATGGATTCCTAAAGGCCCTGGGGGATTTCCCGGTTGATAAGGCTGGTGCTCCTGTTGAAGCTCTGGTCAAACTATGGAATGGTGAAATGACCAGGGCTATTGACACGATTGCTCCCGAGCATCCTCTCCCACCTGGCAGAGCCCGTTCATCCCCTTGGTATATAACGGAATTATGGGCCATGAAGTTGGTTGGGAGACGTCTAGAGCATAGGTGGAGGAAATCACGGGATGAATCTGACCGAACACACTTGAGAGCCCATTATCATGCCTATGCTGTGGCGGTGAGGGCAGCGAAGAAGAAATTCTTCTCTGCTTTCATTGCTTCCTCACAATGCTGTCCAGCGGAGCTCTTTTGGGTGGTGTAGGGGCTGGTACATCCGGGCCCAAAGAAAGATCTCGTGCCACCCTCGAAGGCCCGCTGTGACAACTTCGCCAAGCATTTCCAGGAGAAAATCACTCAGATTTGTCACAAGCTGGACTCTACTATTGAATCAGATTCTACTGAGGAGGTGCCAATGCTACCGTCTGGTCCACAATTGATGGATGAGTTTCAGTTGTTGCGGCCTGATGATGCGGACAAGGTGCTTGAACAGGTACGTCCTACCACCTGCTTATTGGACCCTTGCCCATCTTGGCTTCTCAAGACAGCCAAGGACGGGACCTGGATCCTGGAGGTCGTCAATGCTTCTCTGAGGGACGGCCGAGTACCTGCCCCTTTAAAGGAGACGGTAGTCCGGCCAGTCCTAAACAAGGCATCCCTGGATCCCTGGCCAACATCCCGTTCTTGAGCAAGGTGTTAGAATGGGTGGTGGTGGGACAAATCCAAGCACTCTTGGATGAAACTGATTATCTGGACCCATTTCAGTCCGGCTTCAGACCCGGGTACGTTACTGAATCTGCCTTGGTCTCCCTGTATGATGGCCTGTGCAGGGAGAGAGACAGGGGGAGTGTGTCCCTGTTGGTTCTCCTGGACCTCTCAGCAGCTTTCGATATCATCGACCATGGTATCCTTCTGGATAGGCTTGCGGGATGGGGAGTTGGAGGCTCTGCTTTGCAGTGCTTCCGCTCCTATCTCAATGGCCGTTTCCAGAAGGTGGTGCTGAGGGACTATGGCTCTGTGCCATGGCAGCTATGCCATGGAGTTCCGCAGGGGTCCATTTTGTCCCCCTTGCTATTCAACATCTACATGAAACCACTGGGAGAGGTCATTAGGAGGTGTGGGCTGTAGAATAATCAGTACACTGATGATACCCAGCTCTACCTCTCGTTCTCAACTAATCCAGGTGAGGCGGTGGCAGTACTGAACTGTTGCCTGGCTGAGGTAATGGGCTGGATGAGGGCCAATAAACTGAAGCTCAATCCAGACAAGATGGAGGTCCCATTGGTAGGTGGGTCAGGCTTCAGGTTGGGGGACCTGGACCTTGTCCTGAACGGGGTTGCACTCCCTCTTAGGGACAGGGTTCGCAGCTTGGGAGTGCTCCTCAACCCAGAGCTGACATTAGAAGCTCAGGTAACAGCAGTGGTGAGGAACGCCTTCCTTCAGCTTCGGCTGATCCATCAGCTGCATCCCTACCTGGAGAATGACTGCCTGGCGACTGTGACACATGCATTGGTAACTTTTATTTTATTTATTTATTTATTTAAATATTTATATGCCGCCCCTTGCAACAGCCTCGGGGCGGCTCACAATACTAAAAAACATAAACAATATACAATATTAAAACCATATACAATATGAAAAACTGGCCCATCTCCAGGTTAAATATAAAAATATACAGCATAATAAATAAACCAATAAATCAATCTTAAAAATAATATTAACATTTAAAATACTGTTTAAATAAAAAGGTCTTCGCCTGGCGCCGAAAAGCAAATAACGAAAAAGCAAATAAATAAAAGCAAATAAAAGCAAATAACTTCCCAATTAGATTTCTGTAATGTGCTCTACGTGGGGCTACCCTTGAAGATGGTCCGGATACTTCAATTGGTGCAAAATAGAGCTGCCAGGTTGCTGACGAGGACTGGGCATTGTTCTCATATAACCCCAGTTCTCCGTCAGCTTCACTGGCTCCCCATTGAAGTCTGGGCCCAATTCAAGGTGTTGGTTATCACTTATAAAGCCCTTAACAGCTTGGGACCTGGTTATCTAAAGGAGCGCTTGTGTCCATATATGCCCCCCCGCCCGCTGAGATTGGCGGTGGAGGCTCTTCTCTGGGAGCCCTCTGTGAGGGATATTAGGAGGGTGAGTACCCGGAGGAGGACCTTCTCTGCAGTGGCGCCCCACCTATGGAATGTGCTCCCCAGAGAGGTCTGCCTGGTGCTGTTGTTATTTGTTTTTCAGCGCCAGGCCAAGACCTTTTTATTTAAATGATATTTTAATTGTTAATCTGTGTTTTATTTAATGGTTTTATATTATCGCTGAGAACTCCAAATTTTTAATATTGTTCTATGCTTTGTTTATTTGTTTTCTTTGTGAGCCGCCCCGAGGCTTCGACGATGGGTGCGGCATAGAAATGTTAGAAATAAATAAATAAAATAAGAACAGGTCAGGATCTTCTACCATAAGATCCCCTCTGAGTTTCCTTTTCTCCAGACTGAATGGCAGTCCTCTATCAGCTTCACTGATTACTGAAGGCTTGTTTGCAAGGAGGCGGCATATAAATTTGTAAAATAAATAAATAAATACTGGGTCTAATTCAAAACATTAACACTAATATTTAAAGCCCTGAATGGCTTGGGTCCTGGTTATCCAAAGGAATGCCTCTTCCCCTATGTGCCTACCCAAACTCTAAGATCATCATCTAAGGTCTTCAGAGAGCCCTCTCTGAAGGAAATGAAGAGGGTTGGCTACGAGGAGAAGAGCCTTCTCAGTGGTGGCACTCTGAGTTTGGAATCAGCTTCCCAAAGAGGTTCACCTGATGCCCTTTTCCCTACTGGTTACCTTTTCAGAGGGTTCTCCAGCTTCTTTGAACTAGCACCTTCAGTTGTAGATATACTGATGATAGATAGGTGGGTTCTTTTTAAGGCAATTTTAGCCAAACATGAATCATACAGGCAGCATGATGTCATATTAATATGTAGACAATCAGGCTATGTGTTTGTCATGTAAATACTGGTTTGATTAGAACTTAGTCACAACTAATGAATATTTTCAGCCTGTGTGTGGAAATGTTGAAGATGGAGCTCTGTATGCATGCATGCATGTCAGCCTCTCCAGTTCTGGTCCATTCAAACTGTAGACCTATGTTCATAAGTACATGTACTATACAGGAAAATTAATCAGGGAATTGTGATTGGCTGTAGTTGCCTTTTGAGTGTACACCCTACAGAAGGCTTTGAGTTGCTTTTGCGTTGTGTGTAAAGTGCCCCAGAGAACACAGTGCAGCGTTTCTGATGATAGACAAGCAGTAGGAACAACAAATCACTTTTCATGAGGGAAGTGAGGAAATGTTTCCTTAGTGAATCAGCTGTTTGCATTAAACATTCAAATACTTGCTCTTGGCTCAAACTAGTTTTCTCTGCTACCTTATGTTACTGGAACAAAAAGACCCTAGGGGGTCATGAACATTAGATTTGATTCTACAGATTAGCTGAGCAGCTTTAACAAGACACTAGCCTCAGATAAATAAAATAAAACCTTACAGATGCAATCACGTGTATGTTTAAAGTGCAAAAAGGGCTGCTCTTTATAGAATTCCAGTCAGTATGGCTAGTTGAGGCATGCTGGGAGTTGTAGGAGTTTATCCTTCGAAGCATGCATAGGGGTGTGCCCTGAGTGAGTTTCCTCTAGTGCAACCTCTCCCAATCAGGTACCCCACCCAAAGTTTTGGGCTGCAACTTCTGGCATTTCTGACCACTGGTCATGTGGGCTAGGGATGATGGGAGCTGAAGACCAAACCTCTGGGGAGTACCAGTTTGGGGAAGGCTCTGCTAATTATTTCTTTTGTTTAAGTTGGAAATAAGCTGGAATAGCATCTAAGCATAAGAAGCAATGCATGGTTAAGCATAGTCTATTAAATACAGCCTGACCTTTTAAGATATTCCTATTAAACATTTGAATTTTCCAGGCTGCCTGTCCAGGATCAGCACTGCAGACTTTGTTACATAAAGTAACTGAGGGTGGAGCAGTGAAGCTTACAAAGCTGGGAACATATGAAGAAGTAGAAGTGGTCTGTGCATATTACCTCTATTATCAGAACTTTCTACAATATTATTATAGGCTGTTCCAAGTTAAACGAATGAAAACAACCCACCCTAGTAGTTTCCAAAAAATAAGAAGCATTGAGAAATAGAATCAGTGCAGCTGTGGAAACAAATCTATTGTTAGAGGATTGTGAAAATACAAGTGGAAGAAAACTGAGAAGGAAATAGGTGGAGGAGAAACAGTTGCTAAAACATGAAAGCTGTTCCTTTTCCCACACCTCTGGGGGAAAAGAGCTTATTCTTGCAAAGGGAAGGAGGTCAGGCACTGGGTGGTGTGTGCTGCCCAAGGCTATGACATTAGGAAGTTATCTCTGAGCTACTGGACTTTTTTCATCTGGCAAGGGATGAGAGGGGAAAAGTAATCAAGGAGTCATTTTGGCACAGGAGATGTACATTCAGGTGGCTGATGGAACAGGCTTATGCTAACAGACAAACAATAAGGGTAAAACATTGGGAAATGGATGCTGTTGTTCTTTTTAAAAAATGCTTTGAAACAGATGCCTGGCAAAATAATTCTTTATGGTTTTCTTTCCTTTTATCTAGCTATTTAATAATAATACTTGACATTTTGGAAAGCACATTTCAAAAGTCATCCCCATATATTAACTGGGTATTCCTGACAGTGACCCTGTAGGGAAGACTGAGGTTGTTATTCCTATGGTGCTAATGGGGAGCCAAGGCAGTTGGCCTGTGGCCATCCAGTAAGACCGTTGTGAAAGTTTGGGAGTTTCCAGCTCCTCCTCAGCCACTTTGCTACATGACATTCCATTTTTGAAAGAGAAGAGCTTTGGTTATCCTAGTGCTGGTTTGACAGGCCATCATCCATGGTGCTTAATTCATCGTCATGGGCACAACCATGGACAGACATGCCATGTCTTAACCCACAGAAGATATCATGAGTTATAAGTGGGAACCAGAGTGAGCAAGGTATGCACAATACTAGCAGAACAATTCCAAACAAATCAAAACAGTGAGCTGAAACTTACATAACTGGGAAAGTGTAATAAATTGAGGTGGCTATTCTGGGCTCTGAGTTGTCCCTGTTCACATGTGGAAAATGTGCCTTCTGCTAAGGGACTAATGCAAGGGCTGCAATGGCACTGCTTGTGATGTAGCCTGTGCAAGGCATGGAACAAAATGTTTGGCCACACTCTTCTTAATATGTCCTGTACCTTACCACGCCTTGCCCCAGTTGCCTGATGGCAGACCTGCGGCTGGGGCACACTAGGGGAGGGCTGTTCCTCAGTGCATTATCAAACTGCAGTAGGAGGGACCAGCACTGGTGAATATACCATGATAGTGCTTTGTTGTTGTTGTTGCTAGTTGTGAAGTCATGTCTGACCCTTCACGACCCCAGGGACAACACTCCACCAGAACTTCCTGTCCTCCACCATCCCCCGGAGTCCACTTAAGCTCACATCAACTGCTTCAGTGACTCCATCTAGCCATCTCATCCTCTGCCGTCCCCTTCTTCTTTTGCCATCTATTGTTCCCAGCATTAGACTCTTCTCTATTGAGTCCTTCCTTCTCATTAGGTGGCCAAAGTATTTGAGTTTCATCTTCACTATCTGGCCTTCTAAAGAGCAGTCAGGGTTGATCACCTCTAGGACTGACTGGTTTGATCGCCTTGCAGTCCAAGGGACTCACAGGAGTCTTTTCCAGCACCACAATTCAAAGGCCTCAATTCTTTGGCGCTCAGCCTTCCTTATGGTCCAGCTTTCACAGCCATACATTGCAACTGGGAAAACCATAGCCTTGACTATACGCACTTTTGTTGAAAGGGTGATGTCTCTGGTTTTTAGTATGCTGTCTAGATTTGCCATAGCTTTCCGCCCAAGCAGCAAGCATCTTTAATTTCTTGGCTGCAGTCCCCATCTGCGGTGATCTTGGAGCCCAGGAAAATAAAATCTGTCACTACCTCCATTTCTTCCCCATCTATTTGCCAGGAAGTGATAGGACCTGTTGCAACGATCTTAGTTTTCTTGATGTTGAGTTTCAAGCCAACTTTTGCCCTCTCCTCTTTCACCCGCATTAAGACGCCCTTTAGTTCCTCTTCACTTTCTGCCATTAGAGTGGTATCATCTGCATATCTGAGGTTGTTGATATTTCTCTTAATTCCAATTTGTGATTCATCTAGCCCAGCCTTTCACATGATGTGCTCTGCATGTAAGTTAAATAGGCAGGGCGACAATATATAGCCTTACTGTACTCCTTTCTCAATTTTGAACCACTTAGCAGTTCCATGTCCAGTTCTCATTGTTGCTTCTTGACCCGCTTACAGGTTTCTCAAGAGACATATAAGATGGTCTGATACTCCCATCTCTCTAAGAACTTGCCACAATTTGTTGTGATCCACAAGGCTTTCACATAGTCAATGAAGCAGAAGTAGATGTTTTCCTGGAATTCCCTAGCTTTCTCCATGCTCCAGTGTTTGTTAGCAATTTGATCTCTAGTTCCTCTGCCTCTTCGAAACCCTGCCTGTACTTCTGGCAGTTCTCGGTCCACATACTGCCGGAGCCTAGCTTGTAGGATTTTGAGCATCACTTTGCTAGCGTGTGAAATGAGTGCAATGGTGCGGTAGTTTGAACATTCTTTGGCATTGCCCTTCTTTGGGATCGGAATGTAAACTGACCTTTTCCAATCCTGTGGCCACTGTTGAGTTTTCCAAATTTGCTGGCATATTGAGTATAGCACTTTCACTGCATCATCTTTTAAGATTTTGAATAGCTCAGCTGGAATGCTGTCACCTCCACTAGCTTTGTTGTTGCTCAGACTTTCTAAGGCCCATTTGACTTCACATTCCAGGATGTCTGGCTCGAGGTCAGTGACCACCCCATCGTGGTTATCAGGGACGTTAAGCTCTTTCTTGTATAGTTCTTCTGTGTAATCTTGCCACCTCTTCTTAATCTCTTCTGCCTCTGTTAGGTCCCTGCCATTTTGGTCCTTTATCATACCCATCTTTGCATGAAATGTTCCCTTCATATCTCCAATTTTCCTGAAGAGATCTCTGGTCCTCCCTATTCTATTGTTTTCTTCTATTTCTTTGCACTGTTCATTGAAGAAGGCATTCTTATCTCTTCTAGCTATTCTCTGGAATTCTGCATTCAGTTGGGTGTATCTTTCTCTTTCTTCCTTGCTTTTTGCTTCCCTTCTTTCCTCAGTTATTTGTAGAGCTTCCTCAGACAGCCATTTTGTTTTCTTGCATTTCTTTTTCTTTGGCATGGTTTTAGATGCTGCCTCTTGTACAGTGTTGTGAACCTCCATTCATAGTTCTTCAGGCACTCTGTCTGTCAGATCTAATTCCTTAAATCCATTTGTCACCTCCACTGTATATTCATCAGGAAGATGATTTAGGTCATACCTGAGTGGCCTAGTGCTTTTCTCTACTTTCTTCAATTTAAGCCTAAATTTTGCCACCAGAAGCTCATGATCTGAGCCACAGTCAGCTCCTGGCCTTGTTTTTACTGACTGTATAGAGGTTCTCCATCTTTGGCTGCAGATCACATAGTCAATCTGATTTCTGTGTTGACCGTCTGGTGATTTCCATGTGTAGAGTCATCTCTTGGGTTGTTGGAAAAGAGTGTTTGCTATGACCAGCATGTTCTCTTGACAAAATTCTGCCAGCCTTTGCCCTGCTTCATTTTGTACTCCAAGGACAAAGTTGCCTGTTATTCCGGTTATCTTTTGGTTTCCTACTTTAGCATTCCAATCCCCCATCATGATATGGACAAAATTTTTGGTGTCATTTCTAGAAGGTGTTGTAGGCCTTCATAGAACTGGTCAACTTCAGTTTCTTTAGCATCAGTGGCTGGGGCATAGACTTGAACTATTGTGATGTTGAATGGTTTGCCTTGGATCCGAACTGAGATCATTCTGTCATTTTGGAGATTGTATGCCAGTACTGCTTTTCGTACTCTTTTATTGACTATGAAGGCTACTTCATTTCTTCCGAGGGATTCTTGCCTGCAGTAGTACACCTGATGGTCATCTGAATTAAATTCACCTATTCCTGTCCATTTTAGTTCACTGATTCCTAAGATGTTGATGTTCAGTCTTGTCATCTCTTGTTTGACCACGTCCAGCTTGCCTTGATCCATAGATGTTACATTCCAGGTTCCTATGGAGTATAGATCTTTACAGCATCGACCTTTCCTTTCACCACCAGAAACATCTGCAACTGAGTGTCCTTTCAGCTTTGACCCAATCACGTCATTCTTTCTGGCACTACTAGTTCTACCCCTCTGCTCTTTCCCAGTAGCACATTGGACAGCTTCTGACGTGAGGGGTTCATCTTCCGGCACCATATCTTTTTGCCTTTTGGTACTGTCCATGGGGTTTTCATGGCAAGAATACTGGAGTGGGTTGCCATTTCCATCTCCAGTGGATCAGCTTTTGTCAGAGCTCTCTGCTATGACCTTTCTGTTTTGGGTGCCCCTACACAGTTTAGCTCATAGCTTCTTTGAGCTATGCAAGCCCCTTTGCCCCGGCAAGGCAGTGATCCATGAAGGGGATGATAGTTCTTAGGATTAGTTTATCATCTAACTTAGTAGGCTAACAGATGCTTCAGCCTCTTCTGCTGCTTCTCCTCACTGGTGTTCTATCTGCCTTTCTGTTTGTAATGCTGTTTAGGATGGCTCCACCAGGTACATGCATGCCTCATCTCCAGTATGTAGAATGGAGAATACATGAAAAGCAGGGTGATACACTGAAGCTTGGATGGTATGGAAAGAGACAAAGTGGGGAGAAAAGGAATGGCCTTTTCCCACACACTGCTGTGATGTCTCTTAGTTGCAAACTTACCTGCTTTTCTGCTCATCATCATCTATTCAGCTACTTCAAGAAACATCTCAAAACAAGTTTCCAGACAAACAAGGTCAACTACACAGGATTTTCACCTGCATCAGACACATCATAGTTTGGAAAATGTTCAGTGTTCTAAGGAATCCAAGGGCAACATTTAAAACACAATTCATTTTGTGGACATGAACTTCACTGGCTAATGGCCAGGCATAGCATCAGTCCAGCTATTACTAAACCACTAAAAACAAATAAATTAAATATAGTTTACTCATGTTCTTGATATTTCTCTGAATTAGATTAAAGTTAATTTTGGAAGTGAGAATTTAGCAGTACTGTGGGTAAGACAGCTGACCTAACTTGGAGCTTACATAAGGTTTTTGAGAAAGACTCTTACATGGGTTGCTAAGGAGACTGAGAAGTCAAAGAAAAATGAAATGTATGTCCTGAATCACAGTTACATCTCACCATTTTTACTCTAGAATAGGCACAGGGGCTCTAATCCAGATCAGGTCTCTAGCATGGGGTGCATTCCTAATATCTTATCAGGCCTACTCTTGTGTAAATGTTTTAAAAAAAAACACACAGATGCTTGATGGGGAATTAAAGTAATATCTGCTTTGGTCCTTAAAGTTGTGGGAGTAATAGAGAGTTCTGAAGGACAGAAATTATTTATCTAGAAAAACTTTTGATGTAAAAAGAGAGTAAGTGTGGCATAATGGTTTGGGTGTAGGACTGGGAGATCAGCATTCTAGTCCTTACTTGTTCATTGAGCTCACTTGGTGACTTGCAAAAGGAAGAAAGGCAGCATATAAATGTAATGAAGTACTAGTAAGATGTACAGTGGCACAATATATTGAGAGAAGAAATGGGTAAGGAGGGCTATACAGCTGACTCTCCCCACCAAATGTAAACAAATTTGGTCCAGAAGTGATCTGGCATATGAACTGTTGCATCAGCCAGCTTAACCTTCCTTCCTCCAAGATGACAAGGAGCACTGCCAAGTTTAACCTCAGTGACAGTGACCCCTACACACTTCCTCTTTCACAGAAGAATCTTATCCTCTTGATATAAATATGCATGTGCAGACACATGTACATGCACAGAGAGAGAGAGAGAGAGCAAGCGCACACATTCAAAGAACTTCATCAAGCACAATTGAAAATATGAAGCCAGCTCATGCTGAGTCAGCCCAGGTATCAACTAGGGGTAGCAGCAACTTACTAAGTTTTCTGGTGGAAATTTGTCCCAAGAGCTTTTACATAGAATCCTTTTAATATTTTTGGTCACTTTAAGAGACAAGAAGTGGTTGTGCATTAAGACTGGCACTTTTGGAGATGGCACAACTGTGTCCAGATAGTCAAACGTTTTATACATTACAGTGGAAGTATTTTGACACGGGTTTCTAACAATATAGAAATAACATAAATAATAATGGAATGAGCTTTAGCTATTGCGTGGTAAATAAATATAACAAGCAAGATAAATGAAATATCTAATCTTACATTTTTAAGCAAGATTCTGTGTAACGACTTCTCAAATGCAGCTCACCTTGGAGGATAGTGATTATTTGCATCAATTTCAGCTTGATTTTGTACAGAAATGCTCTGGGTTGCCCTGGTGGTTTTCTTTGTGGCAGCTCCTCCATTAGGGAGTTCCCGTCCAATAATGGTCAGACTGTTCCCATTCCTTGAGGAGTTTTAGGCAGGCAAAGTTCACCAAAGCATGTTACTCATAAAACATACAGAGCACATTGGAGCCAGATTAAACTAGTCACCCTTTGCTCTCTTTTAATCAAGGGTACTTGTTTGTCCTGACTATTTTATTGCCCTTAATACAGAGCAGAAACCTAACCCCTAAGATCCAGTGGATGGAAGGATGAGGGCAGTGTGGAGGGGTGCTCTACTGGCAAGACAGACATCCACCTCAGTGGCTACAGTTACTCCCACTGAAAGATTTTTCAGTGCCAGTCAACTACAAGCAATGCTCCTACAGCTGGCTGGGGTATTCTGGAAGTTACTTTGGATTCACTGTATCTCAAGTCCCTTTATTCCCTAGTGAGGCCACAGGATTGGGCCCCATTTCTATAACAGGGGCCTCAGTATTTCCTTTTGCATGGGTTTTGGTGGGAGGAGATGCTGTTCTTTTCTTTAAGAGACCCTTGTTGGGTTGGGATGTGAGCAGCAGGAGGCAAGACAGAGGCAGTGGAACTAAGGCAACAGAACTCAAGGCAAGACAGAGGCCAAAGTCCAAAAGCAAGGTTTAATAGCAAGTCCAAGTTGTAGTCACAGAACAGGCTGAGGTCAGGAACCAGCAATATGTATCAAGGCAGAACAAGGATGTGGTCATGAACAAGCCAATGGTCAAACAGGAAGAGGTGCAGATGCCTTGAAGCAGGATAATTGGGCAGAATATATGGCATAGACAGGCAAGATGCAGGAGCAGAATCACAGCCAGCGGAAAACCTGCATTTTTGAGAAAACATGGCAAAGTAGGGTACATGGCAAGGGTCAGACAAACTGCAGGAACTGAACTAGCCATAAGAACTGCATTGCTGAGGTGAGCCAGAATCTGCATCAGGCAAGATGAAGGCACTCCAACAAACAGAATGACCCAAGTGGTGGATGGGAGAGCTTGCTCTTATTAAATTCTTCTCCCAGGGCTCCCAGCTGGTGCTCATGAAGAGGCTGTGAACTCCAGCAGGGTCTGGGACCAATCCTTCAAATACTGAGGTGGGCTTCTTGTTCTAGACACCAGTTGGCACCCCAGAGCAACCCTGATCCTGAACATAGGGAAGAAAAACATTTCATAAATGTTTGTTTGTGAAAACAAATCCCCCAAGTGTGTGTGCTTGCAGGGCATTGGGTACCATGATGGTTCTATGGTGGATTATGCACAGTTGTCACCTTTAGGAGTGGTCTGTAAGGTTACAAACTTCTCATGATGCACCCTAATTATACCAACACAAGAGTGCCCAAATAATTAAGGCTTACCTAAGCCAATTGTTAATTGTGAATATTCTAAATGTTAATAACATGTAGAATGTTGGTTCAAACTTTGCAAAATTTGGCATGGAATAGCTACATTGTTTGTATGTTTGCACTTCCAAGCTAAGGATGGAACCAAAGGAAACATTTCATTACAAGTAAAAGCTGCTATTATTACTATGAAAATCAATGTTGATGGCTGAGCAGTGAGTTCATGGAGTGCGACATGGTCATATAGTTACTGGATTGCATCACAAAATGGATTTTTCAACCTATCTGGGCTTAGAATGTTACTCATTTGAGTAAAAAATAAATTTAGTCCTATGATTCATGGGATGGATACCCATATAGTTGGATGCTATATAACTGAGATTAATGTGCTTTACATCTGTTTTGTAGTCAAGTGAGACTTGTCCTTTTGACACCTAAATGTGTGACTATATTAAATGTATGGGATGCACTAAAACAAAGGAAGCAATGGAAACAATGACAGCCATCCAGACATCCACAGAAAAGAGCAGATGCTGCAAAAAACTACCAGGGTGACTGGGTTCCATTGAAATTAATGCAGGCTGCATTTAATGAATGAACTGATACTGAAAGGAAATGGAATGGGCCATGGAATAGGGATGAGTTAAGATGGTTTTTACCTTTTCATATTTTACATGTTAATTATGTGGCTAGCTCCTCCCCACCCCATTTTCCCTTGCCAGGACCAGCTTGGCTGCTGCCATCCCCCCCCCCCCCCCGCCCGCCTGCTAAACTTCCATGCTGCCTCTGGAGCCTGGATTTAGCCAACCAATGCCTCCACAGCTGTGTTGACTCACTTGCCCTCCCTTCCATTAGGACTCACCCATTCCCCCCCCTCATGCTCCCCCCCCCTTTCCCTTTGCTTTTCTTTTGAGATTATTTTGTATTGAAGGTATTGGATAATGTAGTTGGAAGTGTGGAATGTAAGAGATAGGTAGAGGATGTTGGAAGGAGGGAATGGTTTAAGTAGTAGGTGGGTAAGAAGGTAATTAGAAGAAGTTATGTAGGGTAAGTAAGGAGAGGTGGTAAGTAGGAAGGTAAGAGGAAGAAAATATTGAGTGGGAATTAGGAAGTGTAGAGATGTTGAAGTGGAAAAATATTAAAAGGTTGGAGGTAATGGAACAAGAACTGGAAATAGAAAGTGCTCCCCCCCCCAAAAAAAAAATCTAGTGAGTTAACGTGTCATTAATCAGGACTTCATAGCAGCCATGACAACCATGGGGCTTGTCTTAACATGTCACTGGCCCAACACATTTAACAGGTTATACTCTGGATCTGACTTTCTTGACTGGGAATGAGGATGGTGATCTGAAAACTGAGAGGCTAAAATCTACCCCTTTGTCATGGTCAGATCACTTCCTCTTGAGGTTTGGACTATTGGCACCTTTTTCCCATTGAGATGATCTGCCCCTGGTGGCTGATGGAGCTGGATGGATTCTGGAACGCTCTGGGGGATTTTCCTATTGGCATGGTAGGCACTCCTGTTGAAGCTCAGGTTGCTCTGTGGAATATGGAAATCATCTGGGCAGTTGACATGTTTGCCCCAAGCACCCTCCCCCTCCCCCCGAGCCAAACCAGCTCGGGTACACCATAGCTGTACACCATAGCTGAGGGCAATGAAGCCAAAGGGAAGATTGCTAGAGCTCAAGTGGAGGAGAACTCAAAGCAAATCTGTTGGAATACGGCTATTGCTCATTATTGAGCCTACTCCATGTCAGTGAAAGCAGTGAAGAAACACTTTATTGCTACTAGTATCGCATCCTTATCATATTGTCCAGCAAAGCTTTTCTGGTGGTTTGGGGCCTTTTACATTCTGGTGCAAAAGGAGACTTGATTGAACCTTTGGAGGCCTGTTGTGATGAATTTTCACAACATTTTGAGGATAAAAGTGTTGGATATGTAGCAATTTGGACATCACAGGTTATCCCAGTTCCATCGGCAGAGCTGTCCAGAGTACCATCTGGTTCCATTTTGCTGGATGAGTTTCAGCTACTGTGGCCTGAGGAAGCTTGGTTCTGTCCCACCTACAACCTGTTCTCTTGATGCTTGCCCATCTTGATTGATTGAAACATCTAAGGAGGGGACTCATACTTGAATCCAGGAGGTTGCTAATGCCTCTTTAAGAGAGGGAGTGGTGCCACGTGCCTTAAAAACAGCTGTAATTGTACCACTTCTCAGAACCAATCCTTGACCCAGCCAATGTAAACAATTTTAGACTCATAGCCCATATTGGGCAAGGTGACTGAGTAGGTTGTGGCCCAAGATGTCCTGGAGGAAATGGATTATCTGGATCCTTTTCAGTCAGGCTTCAGGCCTGGTTTTGGAATGGAAACTGCCTTGGTGGTCCTGTACGATAACCTTTGCCAGAAAGACAGGTTAGGGTTGTTTGAAACAGTGACATCCAGAAAGAGTGGACTGAAAAGGAAATCTCTTTGAGCAAAATGGCTGGAGGAGAAGCAAACCAGAAATAGGGAAATGGGCTGTGTTTAGTTTGCTTATTTGTAAGACAACTGATGGCCAAGGCACAAAACCTGATTAATGGAAGCCATGGCTTAGCATTACCTGTAAACACAGCCATAGTTGATGGTAAAGGCAGCTTAAATAATTCACCATCTTTTCTCCTTTTCAGTTTGGTTAGTATTCTTTATTTAAGAGAGCAATGTCAGTTTCCTAGATTGTGGATCTAGCTACCTCCATTCTTTCCAAGCCACTGTGGTCAGTTTCCTGAGCCTGGGTAAGAAATAAGGTGGGCTAGTGGATGGGGAGTTCCATCTGTCTCCTATGCCCATCCCTGACCCCAGGGAAGCAGTCAAATTAAGCACGGAGAGCCATTTGATGAAAAATTCTCAAACAATGGAAGAGAGGCAAAAATAGCCACTGTTGCTGTTCCCACTCTGCTAGCAATCCAGGCTTGAATGGAGGAGTCCAAGAAAGTACCCTCCAACTTGATAGCCATTTATCAAGTAGAATTTCTTTAGTACGACAACCCCTTTCCATCTTACTCTGTATCATTTATTCAGTGTATTTCTTATATATAGGCATAGCACAAAGGATTGACAGATTTTGGCAAAGCCAGTTTCTCTTGTTTATATGATTTATTTATTTGATTTATATCCTGCTTTTTTCTTACAAACTCAAAGCAGCTTACATCATTCTCCTCCTCCTGTTTTCAGCCTTATCCACACAACAACAACCCTGTGAGGTAGGTTGGGGTGAGACTGTGATGGACACAAAGTCACCCAGTTGGCTCCATGGTTGAGCAGAGACTAGAACCCAGGTTGCCCAACTCCCAGTCCTGTGCTCTTAACCACTACACCATACTGGCCTGATCCTAATAAGTATTGGGATCCTTTTAGCAAAGTTTACATTTAAAGTTTAAATTTAAGTTCAAAGTTTACATTTAAGACTGAGACCAAATTTTTGCTGTCTTAGTGCAGAATCGTATACCTTTTTTGCATTAGTAAGGGTAGATTGTGAAAAAGAGCTTATCATTGGCAACTCATTTGTTTATATGATTAAAAATCAAAAGGTTTTTGCCTTAACTCTGAATATTCCTTGTATAATATCTATATGCAAATAGACTACAAAACATTATTAATGTATTCAAATTACTCAAAGGAATGTAGTGTTGCTGTATGTGTTTTTGGCAGTAAATCTATCATGCATCCTTCAAAAACCTGTAATTCGATAGCAATGACCTCTTTCATGATGTGAGAAGCTCAGGAAAGAAGACCACACATTATTGTTTAGTGGCGATTTTGAAAAGGAAAGACAAATAAACTGGTCCCTGTTTTTATATTAAAGGATTAAATGCTATATATAGAATCTAGTGGGATAGAAAATTAAAACAAACATAATCTTGTTAGGAAATAATATCTGTAAGATGG
Source organism: Varanus salvator macromaculatus (assembly GCA_023646645.1). Lineage (NCBI taxonomy): Eukaryota > Metazoa > Chordata > Lepidosauria > Squamata > Varanidae > Varanus > Varanus salvator. The sequence goes on along the minus strand of JAIXND010000754.1, from coordinate 12,549,705 downwards.
GAAGAAAGGAATCCAGTCGTTTAAAAATATACACACTTACATTGCTCCATAGGTTTTGAGCAATTTGCCTTTTGAAAAACAGACATTCAGAAACCTTTTTCTTGACTGTAATTATTACTGGGTTCCTTTTGAAAATGTCAATATCACTTTCAAATACATTCATATGACACAAAGAGAAAACACTGGCTATTTCCTGCTGAATATTAAGGCCTGCTGAACACTAAGGCTATGCACACAGGAGTTCATTTTGGCACAGGAAAGATTATCAACTTGCAAGGTTTGCTTGATCATCTGTATTAATGAAAACACTTGTTCTTGTATGATAAAACCTGGATCCTTCTCAAGTCATAAAAGTTGGGTGATGGTGGGGGGTTGGGGTGAGTCAGTCAGTCAGCCAGATTGTCCTTTGTGGGATAAGAGAGAGAAAGCGAGCAAGAGAGAAAGAATAAATTACTTGGAAACTTCCATCACAGACTCATCCCAGGCTGAGTACTCTAAACCAGGGAATCTCCTTTGGTGGGCTGGATGACATGAAGTTTCTCATAATGTTGTATTGTCATCTATTTCAGCTTTGCCCATATTTGCATTTCTCATGCAGAGAGGTACCTTCCCTTACCAGTGAAGTCCCAATTGGGGCATGAACAAGTGCTGGCCAACCTGGGTGCTGTGCCTCCCCCAGAGATAAGAAAAAGGTTCGCCTTCATGTTGCTTGCCCTCCCTTCCACAGATGGGAGTCAATATGGGAATTCCTTTCACCACATCTCCTCCCCAAGGCCTCTCTAGTTTCCAGCCTGGGGACACAGCTTGACAAGAACAGGGTGGGGCCCATGGACAGTTCTGCAGCCTTAAGTTGCTCTAAGCTGTCCAGTTGCTTGGTGGAAATTCTACTATGAAGAACCCCATCCTTAAATCCAACTGGAGAAAATTTAAAGTCTGCTGCTGAATTTATTTCTCCAAATATCAATTTTTACAAAATCTTGTGAACTATATGTGGAATGTAAGGAACAGCTTAACCAACTGTGCAAACTCACCACATGGGGAACATTTTAGTGAGAAATTCTATTGTCAAACAATGGAGTCAAATATGAAGGTACCAATGCTTTATTTGGAAAACAAAAGGGGAAGAGAACAAGTTCCATATCTAAGTAAAGTCTGTCTAACCCTTGCTAGTATATTTTAGGTACTCAGTAGAACCTTGAGTTTCAGAACATTTACTGTGTGTGTGTGTGTGCACATGATGCAGTGAGAGAACACACAGCTTTGAACTCCTGGCTGGCTGGTTCTAATTGTGACAGAAGCCTTATCTATTTGTATTTGTTAATTGATGCTGTTGCTTTTAGTGTATAATTAATTTTATAACAGTTTTAATTCTGATTGTGATCCACCCAGAGGTGCCATGGCACAATGGGTGGCATACAAATATTTTAAATAAATAAGTAAATTTCTGATATATGTGGTCTAATATAACTTAGAGTTTGCTGTCATATTCTTAACCATTCTGCATTTGTATTATAAAGGAACCATTCAGTCTAGACCTGGGATCAGCAACCCGCGGCTCTGGAGCTGCATGTGGCCCTTTCATCTCTCTGCTGCAGCTACCTGTCGCTCAAAATATGCATCACAACCGCCAATGTGTGACACCTGCTGGCACGCGATTTATTGAGCTTTTCGACCCCCAGTAGGCCAACCATGGATAAATCCAAGAAAAGAAAAGTTTCAGAAGAAAACAGAATGTTTAATGGTACGTGGGCAGATTCATTTGCTTTCACTGCTGACAAGACTGGTTTACCAGTATGCTTAATATGTGGTGAGAAATTGTCAAACAACAAAAAGTCAAATGTTGCAAGACATTTCCAGAATAAACACATAGCCTTTGCTGAAAAATATCCGGATGGAGATGAGAGAAAAAAAAGCCATTTCGGAACTGATGTGGAAGGTTGATCTGAGCAAAAATCATTTCAAGAAGTGGATTAAGTCTGCAAATTCAACTACATATGCTAGTTTTGTGGCCGTTCAGGAAATAGTCAGGCATGGGAAGCCGTTCACAGATGGAGATTATATAAAAGGATCATTCATTGATTTCATAAATGCAACACACTATAGTCTTCATTGTAGATGTCAAAAGGGTTTTGTGGCTCCCGGTGTTTTCTGTGGGAAACGAGTCCAAATGGCCCTTTTGAGTGTTTAAGGTTGCCGACCTGGTCTAGACCATATGAGTTACTGTGGAAAATGGATTAACTTGCAAATATATATCTAGGACTAAAAGGCAGGATATCTGTCTGTTGTGATCTCCTAGAGAAGTGTTCTCCTTCATGGATCACTGCCTTGTCGTGGCGAAGGGGCTTGCGTAGCTCAATGAAGCTATGAGCTATGCCGTGCAGGGTCACCCAAGACGGACAGGTCATAGCAGAGAGCTCGGACAAAACGTGATCCACTGGAGAAGGAAATGGCAACCCACTCCAGTATCTTTGCCATGAAAACCCCATGGACATGAAAACCAAAAGGCAAAACGATATGACACCGGAAGATGAGCCCCTCAGGTCGGAAGGTGTCCAATATGCTACTGGGGAAGAGCGGAGGGCTAGTACTAGTAGCGCCAGAAAGAATGAAGCGATTGGGTCAAAGCCGAAAGGACACTCAGTTGCCGATGTATCTGGAGGTGAAAGGAAAGTCCGATGCTGCAAAGATCTTTACTCCATAGGAACCTGGAATGTAAGATCCATGAATCAAGGCAAGCTGGATGTGGTCAAACAAGAGATGACAAGACTGAACATCGACATCTTAGGAATCAGTGAACTAAAATGGACAGGCATGGGTGAATTTAGTTCAGATGACCATCAGGTATACTACTGCGGGCAAGAATCCCTCAGAAGAAATGGAGTAGCCTTCATAGTCAATAAAAGAGTAGGAAAAGCAGTACTGGGATACAATCTCCAAAATGACAGAATGATCTCAGTTCGAATCCAAGGCAAACCATTCAACATCACAATAGTCCAAGTCTATGCCCCAACCACTGGTGCTGAAGAGGCTGAAGTTGACCAGTTCTATGAAGGCCTACAACACCTGCTAGAATTAACTCCAAAAAATGATGTCCTTATCATCATGGGGGATTGGAATGCTAAAGTAGGAAACCAAAAGATAACTGGAATAACAGGCAAGTTTGGCCTTGGAATACAAAATGAAGCAGGGCATAGGCTGGTAGAATTTTGTCAGGAGAATACGATGGTCATAACAAACACTCTTTTCCAACAACCCAAGAGACGTCTCTACACATGGACATCACCAGACGGTCAACACAGAAATCAGATTGACTATGTGCTCTGCAGCCAAAGATGGAGAAGTTCTATACAGTCAGTAAAAACTAGACCAGGAGCTGACTGTGGCTCAGATCATGAGCTTCTGGTGGCAAAATTTAGGCTTAAGTTGAAGAAAGTAGGGAAAAGCACTAGGCCACTCAGGTATGACCTAAATCATATCCCTGATGAATATAGAGTAGAGGTGACAAATAGATTTAAGGAATTAGACTGATAGACAGAGTGCCTGAAGAACTATGGACGGAGGTTCGCAACATTGTACAAGAGGCAGCAACTAAAACCATCCCAAGAAAAAGAAATGCAAGAAAGCAAAATGGCTGTCTGAGGAAGCTTTACAAATAGTGAGGGAAAGAAGGGGAAGCGAAAGGCAAGGGAGAAAGAGAAAGATACAAAACAATTGAATGCAGAATTCCAGAGAACAGCTAGAAGAGATAAGAATGCCTTCCTAAATGAACAGTGCAAAGAAATAGAAGAAAACAATAGAATAGGGAGGACCAGAGATCTCTTCAAGAAAATTAGAGATATGAAGGGAACATTTCATGCGAAAATGGGCATAATAAAGGACCAAAATGGCAGGGACCTTACAGAGCAGAAGAGATATTAGAAGAGGTGGCAAGATTACACAGAGAACTATACAGAAAGAGCTTAACATCCTGATAACCACGATGGGGTGGTCCCTGACCTCGAGCCAGACATCCTGGAATGTGAAGTGAAATGGGCCTTAGGAAGTTGAGCAACACAAAAGCTAGTGGAGGTGACAGCATTCCAGCTGAGCTATTCAAAATCCTGAAAGATGATGCAGTTAAAGTGCTACACTCATATGCCAGCAAATTTGGAAAACTCAACAGTGGCCACAGGATTGGAAAAGGTCAGTTTACATTCCGATCCCCAAGAAGGGCAATGCCAAAGAATGTTCAAAATACCGCACCATTGCACTCATTTCACATGCTAGCAAAGTGATGCTCAAAATCCTACAAGCTAGGCTCAGCAGTATGTGGACCGAGAACTACCAGAAGTACAGGCAGGATTTCGAAGAGGGAGAGGAACTAGAGATCAAATTGCCAACATACGCTGGATCATGGAGAAAGCCAGGGAGTTCAGAAAAAGATCTACTTCTGCTTCATTGACTACGCTAAAGCCTTTGATTGGTGGATCACAACAAATTGTGGCAAGTTCTAAAGAGATGGGAGTACCAGACCATCTTATTTGTCTCTTGAGAAACCTATATGCAGGTCAAGAAGCAACAGTGAGAACTGGACATGGAACCACTGATTGGTTCAAAATTGAGAAAGGAGTTCGGCAAGGCTGTATACTGTCACCCTGCCTATTTAACTTATATGCAGAGCACATCATGAGAAAGGCAGGGCTAGATGAATCACCAGTTGGAATCAAGATTGCTGGGAGAAATATCAACAACCTCAGATATGCAGATGATACCACTCTCATGGCAGAAAGTGAAGAGGAACTAAAGAGCCTCTTGATGCGGGAAGGGGTGGAGAGCGCAAAAGTTGGCTTGAAACTCAACATTAAGAAAACTAAGATCATGGCATCTGGTCCTCTCACTTCCTGGCAAATAGATGGGGAGAAGAATGGAGGTAGTGACAGATTTTATTTTCCTGGGCTCCAAGATCACCGCAGACGGGGACTGCAGCCAAGAAATTAAAAGACGCTTGCTTCTGGGGAGGAAAGCTATGGCAAATCTAGATAGCATACTAAAAAGCAGAGACATCACCCTGCAACAAAAGTGCGTATAGTCAGGCTATGGTTTTCCCAGTTGCAATGTATGGCTGTGAAAGCTGGACAATAAGGAAGGCTGAGCGCAAAAGGATAGAGGCCTTTGAGTTGTGGTGCTGGAGAAGACTCCTGCGAGTCCCTTGGACTGCAAGGCGATCAAACCGGTCGGTCCTAGAGGAGATCGACCCTGACTGCTCTTTAGAAGGCCAGATAGTGAAGATGAAACTCAAATACTTTGGCCACCTAATGAGAAGGAAGGACTCCCTGGAGAGGAGTCTAATGCTGGGAACAATAGATGGCAAAAGAAGAAGGGGACGGCAGAGGATGAGGTGGCTGGATGGAGTCACAGAGGCGGTTGGTGTGGGCTTGGGTGGACTCCGGGGGATGGTGGAGGACAGGAGGGCCTGGAGGAATGTTGTCCATGGGGTCGCGATGGGTCGGACTCGACTTCGCGACTAACAACAACAACAACAACAACAGAGAAGTGTTCTGATTGGACACTCTAGGGGGCACTCTTGGTCAGTCCAAAATATAGGAGGTTGTTATAAGATTTCTCAGTATTTGCTGCTTGATGAATTAGTTCTCTTTCCTAATAATCAATAAGGGGTGACACTGAATGGGGAAGGAAAACCTCTGGAATTTAGACTCACAGTGCCAGAGCTATGTTTTAAGGAGCACTTTTATCTTCTTTGCTTTTGCCCCATGGTTTCATGTTTTGCCTGTGCAATATCAGCTACTGCCTTTATTTTCAGATGCAGAGAGCAATGCTATGGTCTCAGTCACACTGCTTGGCTGATAATATTAGTATAGCATGAGTATAACTCATTTGGGTACTTTAGGCAACAGTGTCAAGAGCGAAAGCATATCACTTTAAACAGCACTGTAAACAATAGCAACTGCTACCACAACCCAGCTCCTATCCACTATGGCTTCAACCCACCATGGAGCAGCATGCTCGAAGTACATTATCCGTGAATTAAGTGTGCTCTTCCATATACAGAGAAGCCAAAATTCATCTGATTCAATTAATGTATGTATGTATTTCTAAAATGTATGACATCCTTCACTCCCAAGGGAACCAAGGATGAAGTATACAAGGTTAAAACAAACAAATCCAGTATAAAAAGAATGTAATTATAGACAAACAGATAAATAAAAGAAACAATTTCAACCAGCAAATCAAACAAAGACCAGGACAATGCAATTATAAACTAAATTAAATTTAATGTGGAAAAAAATTAAAGATTAATCGGTTATAATGCCTGGGCAAAATGAAAAGTTTTAATTAGTTATGAAAAGAAACAAAGTTGGTGTCAGTTTCCCTTGGGAGAGCATTTTAAGGTCAGGGTGTCATAACAGAGACATGTCCCTCTTCTTCGTAAATGCATAGTGTGTCTCTGCCACTGATAATATTTGGGCAGACCAGGAATATTACAACCTATAGGCAGCAGAATAATTTGGAGTTTGGGAGATGTTTTCTCTTGCCAGCCTACAATCTTCCCCTTGCAAGAACTGCATCGTTAAGGGTGCAGTCTTGTGCATGTTTAAACAGAAAAATCCCTGCAACTTTCAGCATTCTATTGCCAGCTAGGAAATATACATTTTCCCCATCTAAACATGGAAATCTAGGATTTCACTTGAGACTCCTAAAATAGACCACTGATGACTGCCAGTGGAATGGATTCACAGGGTAGCTAGGTGATCTGAAAGCTTGAAAGCAGCATATCACAACTGCCTAACTTCTAGTAGGTATAGCTATACAGCTTCTGTGTTGGTAATGTAAGATAGAGGCCATATGTGTTACGCAGTAACATTCGAAATTCTTCTAAGCCCATTCTAAATTCTTGTGTGTGCTTCATTGACTCACATGCAGTATCTATGGCATTACATGTATATACTTGTCATGTTTAAAAAAACTCTGTATGCTAAGAAGATAATATATAAGCAAGGTTTAATGGTACATTACTGTGATTCTTTAATTTGAAATGTCTCTATTTGTATTCCAACAATTTATTCAAATTGAATGTTCCTAACAATCGGTCTGTTCATTTTTCCTTCAGTTTTCCTGAACATATTTGCACACAGATTATGATTCTGAGAAATTCTACATGTTATACTACTATTGTCTGGCAAGAACCCAATGTACAGGACTAAGTAGCACAAGAACACATCCTAGTACCAAGACTTATGTCTCCCTCTTAAAGCATGAGTAGCTATGTTGATTACTGCTGACTGCCTTGTGAACTCTGAAAGAAGGAATTGTTTTGCCAAGACTTCTGAACAGTGGACAGCCCATTCTTTTGTCCAATTGTCCAATACTTAAGTCAGCCAGCCAGCAACAAGAAGAAAGTCCATATAAGACCTGAGACTTGGGATTTATAGATTTGTTTCTGCTTTTACAAGTATCTGTGGGACCCAAAATCAATCCTTGATAAGAGCTGTTATTGGTGATGCTGTAGAGAGACAGTGGGAAATACTTTATTATACATGCAAATATATATACGCCCTTAACACTAATTTCTGGGTGTTGGAAATATTTAAGAAAAAGAGCAAAGGTATCTTTAATGTTAGAGAATCTCCTGCCTTCTCCCTAACTCTTATGTACTCTTTCCCCACTCCTGTACTGTACTTTTTTCTTCTTTGTGGTGGTGGTCGTGAGAAAAAAGAACACTGCCTGGAGCTGTAGACCATTATCTCATAAAATTTCTGAGATCTTCCAGTGGCATGTGAGATACTGTTGGATGACCTGTCAGGATTCTCGGAGTGTGTGGGAATGGCCCAGCAAAGACAGGTGTATTCCATTAATAACACACAGAATACCTGATTTCCCTACCCCCACCCTGCCAGTGCTAATGAAGAGCAGACATTTGCTATGAATTTAGAGAGAATGGGGCAATTTGAAACCATACTTCATTGCTAGAAAATTATATGTAAACTTATAATTTACCGTATTTTTCGCTCTATAAGACGCACTTTTTCCCCCCTCAAAAGTAAGGGGAAATGTCTGTGCGTCTTATAGAGCAAATGTGCCTGACACCCGGGACGCTGCCCGCCCGCCGGCACCACCAGGCCGGCATGTGCTCGGCGTGCCCTGCTCCACCTCGCACTCCAGGAACTGATCACCCCCACTGGGAAGCTCCGTGCCGCCATCGCCCCACCGCCCCGCGCCATTGCTCTGCGCCGCCACGCACGGCGCCGTCCCATGTCACTGCTGCCGCGCACCACCGCGTGCGGCCGCCCCACGCCGCTGCTGCGCACCACTGTGCCGCCCCACGCCGCCGCCGCTCGAGCACTGCCATCCCGCGCCGATCCGCCCCCCCCCACGCCACTTCCGCGGCAGGCACAGATGACGCTTTAGAAGCACGATCCTTCTAAAGCCTCTGCCGCCCGCCCGCACTGTCATCCCGCGCCGATCTCCGCCACCCCCCCCCCACGCCACTTCCGCGGCAGGCACAGATGACACTTTAGAAGCACAATCCTTCTAAAGCCTCTGCCGCCCGCACTGTCATCCCGCATTGCCATCCCGCGCCGATCCGCTCCCCCCCCCCGCACGCCACTGCCGCGGCAGGCACAGATGCACAATCCTTTTATTAAAGTTTAACAGGTTAAGAAAACAGTATACATTGAAGCAGCGTTCACTTGAGATGTGAGAGAAGCAATTGACAATGTAAAGAGCTGGATTCAAACTTAAGCTTCCCCTCCTTCCATTCCTTTCAGAAAGAATTCAGCCCTGAAGGTGGACCCTGCTGAGTGAGGGCTAGACAGCAGGAATGCTGGACACTTCTGAATTGGTCCCACTTGTTTAGCCTGTCATATCCTGTTGGTGCCAAGGACACCCCTTCCATCTCCTCCCCACCACTCTGAAATGACCCCCTTTTTCCAAAGAGGGCTGGTTCTCTCTCTTGCCCTGAGCATCTTCAGTAAATAACCTATAAATTGCCAACTCATCTATTCAGCTCTGCTCTTCCGCCTTAGAATCAATTGATGACTTTCTTATACAATATGTACATCATGTCCTAAGATCACTCTCTAGCCATGTACCAGCACTCTAGGACAATTTTTAAAAAGGGATCTGGAAAATTATATGCTGCTTTGCTTTCTGTTGGTTCTGCGTAAATTGGTTGAAAGTGTTATTCAGGATAGATTCAGTTAACATATAGAAGAACTAGCCCTGCTTTAAAAGAAGCAACATGGCTTCTTGCAGGGGTAAGCCTGTCTTGCTAATCAGTAGAATTCTTTGAGAGTGTCACTACTACACATGGACTGAGCAGTCAAATAGACATTGTTTCTTCCAAAAGCTTTTGATAAAATCCATAAACAGACTCTTGAGAAAACCTGGCAGTGATGAATAAGGGCTGTGTGTGCACACACATGTTGTCCTATGGATCAGTAACTGATTACAGAATTGAAAGCCAACATTGAGATGCATGGTATTCTCACAAGATTCTGCATTAGGATCAGTGCTTTTCAACCTGTTCATAAATGATCTGGAATTAGAAGTGAGCAATAAAGTAGCCAAGTTTGCTGATGATACTAAAATAAAACATTTAAAAGGGATTGTGAGGAATTCCAGTGGGATCTCTCTGAGCTGGGAAAAAGGGCATCAGAACGGCAAATGCTTTCAGTGTAAGCAAGTGTAAAGTTAGCATGCTGGGGGAAAAGAATCTCATCTTCAAGTATAAGCTGATGGAATCTGAACTAGTGCTGACAGACCAAAAGGGTCTTGAGAATGTGGGGGACAGCTTGATGAAAATGTCAAATGTTAGGAGGAAATGCCATAATTAGGAAAGGAATTGAAAATCCAATTTCCAAGATCATATTCCTCTTACACAAATCTTTAATATGACCATACTTAAAGTATTGTGTACAGTGCTGGCCACCACACCTGAAAAATGACATTGTTGGAAAAAGTGCAAAGAAGGGCAACTAAAACAATCAAGGGATTGGAGCAGCTCCCCTACAGACTTTGTACAACAACCAGGATTGCTCTCTTAGGAAAATGATGAGTAAGCATGGCAAAGATGTTCAAAATTATGCATGGTGTGAAAAAGTGGAAAGTGGGACATTTTCCTCCTCTCTGGAAAAAAAAGGTTAATCCCCATGAAAACACCCATCACTTCTTTGTTCTGGAAAAAAAAAAAAAAGATTCAACAGCAGAAGTGTAGTGAGCTTGAAATACCTTTTGGGAATGGAAGGAAAGTTCCCCACAATTCAGCTTGTCTTTCAAGGGTTGGGCCTTTTAATACCTCATGGATAATTAACTGGGACTTCTAAATGCTTAACAAAAACAGTGTGGATTCAAGTCCCTTCCCAATTGAGGATACAAGAAACACAATTATTATAGTGATCTCTGCAACTGTGCAAATGTTAGACTTTCATGCCCTTGGTCCAGAGGAAGAAATGACACACAAGAGACCACTGAGTGAACATTTCTCTCAACTCAAAAGGATGCGTAGATGCAGCCCGAGTTTCTTAAGCATCACTTTTAAATATGAAAAAAAAAGAGAGAGATAAGTTGGAGGATTGAATTTAGGTCTCTCCTCATTGCTCACCTTCTCTGTCTAAGATAGAGGCAAGAAAAACCAGAGAGAGCAGGTATGCTGGGGGTGTGCAATCAAAAGAATATTTACAGTTATTCAGACCTACAGGAAATACATGTGGCATTGAAGGGACTGCAGAGGTGGATTCTATACAAGATGTTTTCATCCCCTAACAGTTACATGCACAGTCTGTGGGGGATGGGGGGGTCATGCACACAGTATGCTAGAGGCACATGAGAGTAAAGCAACTGGGATTAAGAGATCCCAACACATCCATAGTTTATTAAATAGTTCAGTAAACCATTTGATTCAGAATATTTTTTTCTTGTTTTCCTCCTCTAAAAACTAGGTGCGTCTTATGGTCAGGTGCGTCTTATAGAGCGAAAAATATGGTATTCATTTATTTATAGACAGGGAGACCCATGAAGAGTGACAGAAGCCAACAAAGCGGCACTAAGAAGAATGAAAATACTTCCCCTCCCCACTCCATTATTTCATGTATTTATTTGATATATTTATATTCCATCCTCCCTCTATGAGGCATGGGGCTAAACAGGAGGTATGGGGCAGGAAGGGCTGCATAAGGGTTTGCCTTCAACCATTTCTTTGCTCCAAATGGCTGTTGTACCTGTGGAAGACAATGCAGGGACTTGTATTTTTTCCCCCTGCAGGAGAAAAGTAACTGGGGTGGGGAGAGATTTGAGTGCATGGAAATATTAAGCGGCCTCTAGCATTACTTTTTCTCAATTAAAATTAGCAGGCACTTATGCCTGCTTCAGTTAAAAAAGTGTGTCGAGATTATTCCATGAGAGTCCTAGCTTGACCCTTAAGATAACATGCATAGATTATTAGCTATTTTATTTTCATTTCAAAGTTAGGCATGATTAGGCTGAGATATAGTGACTGGCATGAGGTTACCCAGGGAGGTGGATGGCTAAACAGTGATTTGGCTGTGGGTTGAATTTCAGTACAGGGGTCCTTGACCTGTGTACCCTGAATTTTCACATCAAATGGGCAACCAAAAGTAACTTGTGATCAAAACTTAGGAAATGCTCTTAGAAATCAAGGTTAGTTAATTTCTTATATGTTACTTTTTGAAATAGAGGCTTACATTAAAAGCCAAAAAACAATAGAACAAGATGAACATAATTAAGAATAAATACATTAGAATAAAAATGACATCAGTTAAAACAAATCTAGTAATACAAAACTAAAACTATTTTGGATTTTACAGGAGGAGTGAAACGCAGAATGGAAGTAGCTGAACTGTGATTGAGTAAAACTTCTAATCTGTTTACATACAAAAAATATAAATCACAGTTAGAAATGCATGTATACTGCAGCACTAAAGCCTTGTTTAGACATTCGTCTGAATGAGTGAGAACTTAAAATGGGTAGAAAGAGGAGGGTGTGCATTCTGGTCCATCCTCTACATCTTTGGGGGTGCTGGCCCTGCTCCCTGTTTTGAATCAGCAAGTTCTGCTTACCTTTGCTTGGATGCGAGTAGAACTCCCTTTCATATGCTGAGCCCAGGATTGTGTTGAGAGTTCTACTCACACTTGAACAAACACTCTTAATGGCAAGGTCTGAACTCAGGGGAGTAGGACCAACATGCATGGAGATACGATCTGCACAGCCCCATCCCTCTGCCCACTCTAAGGTTGCACACACTTAGATGCATGCCTGAACATTCAACTTCTAGAACAAATGATACATCAAGGGAAATAATAAAAAGTGATAGTAAAATGAATTAGTATCACAATAGTTAATTATAGGCCAGGTAAAACTTGTATCGATCAGTACATTTACAGAAGGTGTTTAAAACACACTTTTTTGCCTCCTGTCCCATATGGAGAAGGATGTTCCAGAAAGTGGGCAGTGTTACTGAAAATGCCTGGTTTTGAGAGGATACACCATATCATTCTGTTGGGTGCAAACCCTCAACAGGCCTTGGCTGAAGTTCTTAGGGATTGCCTGTAATATAAGGGAAAGCACTTTGCTAGGTCTTAGGGCTTTTAGGACTCCGTTTTAACAATATATGAACATGGTTCAGTAGCAGCTAATAGACACAAAGTGAAGTTCTGCTAACATAGGCATAATATGTAGATATTTAGGTGCTCCACTAAGTAGTTGTTGCAGCTTCTGAACCATTGGATGACCTTAGGTTTTAACATTATGAGACAGGGCAATCACTTAATCACACCATTAATAATTCTATATGTTTCTTTTACCATTTTCCTAAGCCAAGTAGCCTGAAACATCATAACCTTTCCTCACAGTGGAGTTTCTATAATCCTTTGATCATTTTGGTTGCCCTTTTCTGCACTTTTTCTAGCTGTACAATATACCTTTTGAGGCACAATGACAAAATTGTTTATGGTCAGTTGTACTGTAGGCTTGTATAATGGAATTAGGATATTAGCAGTTTTATTTTCAATCTCTTACTAATGATTTATAACACAGAATTACCTGTTTTCACACCACCTGCATAATATATTGGTGCTTTCACTGAGTAGCCACCATGACTCAGGACCATTTTCTTGGCCAGCTCAGGATATGTATGAACTGTGTATCACTTTAGTTGCTATATTAATGTCTCCCCTCCCCACAACTTTCTAGAGCTTCTTTTGGAGCTCTTTGTAATCCCTTTTGTTTTAACCACCCTAAATAATAACAGTGTTGTCAGTTAACTTGGCCAACTCACAGCTTATCCCTAACTCCAGTTCATTTATGAACAAGAACAAATGTACCCAAAGTCACCCACGCAGGAATGGGGTTAATTTATGCTTATTTTCCAAATATTATGAAAGGTGCAGGTATGGAATTCAGTCTATCAGAATGGAATTCAAGAATATAAATAATATGGGACATATCCAGTTTTGAATCATGGATAGTGCATAAAAATGTGATTTGGATGTTAAATCCTTGGGTTAGGGATATTGTTAAGGTATGAGCAAGAGCCTCAGATGGGATGGATCTGACTGCCCTCTGCCCTTATTTGAAGGATCCACCCCCAGAGTCAAATGGATCCTGAAGGATTCCAGAGGGCTCTGAGGGATTATCCAGCTGAAATTGTGGATGCTCTTGCTGATGCCCAAGTTGCCCTATGAAATTGGGAGATGACTCGGTCAATCAACATGATCAGGTGCCCTCTCCCTTCTCACCGAGCCCATGCAGCACCCTAATTCAATGCTGAAATGAGGATGATGAAGTAGAAAGGGAGACGGCTGGAATACAGGTGGAGAAGATTTTGTAATGAGTTTGACCAAACATTCTTTAAGAGCTCATTATTGAGCCTATTCTGTGGCACTTAAGCAGGCAAAGCATGCTTTCTTTGCCTCCTATATTGCTTTCTCACAATGTTGCCCACCTGAGTTATTTTGGGTGATCTGGGGTCTCTTGAAAGCTGATTCACTGGATGAGACCCTGGAACCCTCAACAACTTGCTATGACAAATTTGCTCAGTGCTTTGCAGGAAAAATCACTCCTGTCAAAATCAGTCAACAGCTTGACTCCACTTCTTCTACACATCAGTTTCTGGAGGTGTCCAGTGCACCATCTTATGTTTCATCATTGGCTGAGTTTCAGTTGTTGCAATCTGAGGATGTGAACAAGATGCTCAGCTCTGTCCAATTTACCATGTGCCTGCTTGACCCTTGCCCAGCATGGTTAGTTGGAAGATTGGCAGAGTGGGTTCAGCCCTGGGTCCAGGAAGTTGTCAATGGCTCATTGAGAGAAGGAGCGGTCCCTGCCCCCTTGAAGAAGTCAGTGGTGAGACACTCCTTAAAAGGCCAGGCCTGGATCAGGGATACTGGACAACTTGCCAATCTTTCATTTTTGGGCAAGTTGTTGGAACAGGTGGTGGCCTGGCAGCTTCAGGTACTCTTGGAGGATACAGATTATTTAGATGCATTTCAATCAGATTTCAGATTTGAGTTTGGGACAGAGAGAGCTTTGGTTGCTCTGTATGATGATCTGTGCAGGGAGAGGGATGGGGGGATGTGACCCTGTTGTTTATCCTTGAAGTCTCAGCTTTTGACACTATCAAACATGGAGTCCTGGACAGGCTGGATGGATTGAGAGTGGGAGGTACTGCATTGTGGTGGTTCTGCTCCTACCTGGCTGATTAGCTCCAGAAGGTGGTGCTGGAGGACAGTTGCTCTGCCCCATGGCAACTATGTCATGGGGTTCCGCAGGGCTCTGTACTGTCCCTCATGGTTTTTCATATCTACAAGAAACTTCTGGGAGAGGTCATCCAGGGGTTTGGGCTGAGGAGTCAGCAGTATGCTGACGATACTCAGCTCTACTGAGTATTTCAATCATTAGATGAAAATGATTAGATCTTTTTCATCTAATCCAGGTGAGGCTGCCACCGTCCTGAGCCGGGGCCTGGGCTTGATAATGGACTGGATGAGGGTCAATAAACTGAGGCTTAATCATGGTAAGATGGAGGTATTGCTGGGGGAGGGGTGTCCTCTGACAAGTTGGAGGGGCATTACCCTGTCCTGGATAGAGTCACACTCCCCCTAAAGGACAGGGCCCACAGCTCCTGGAAGTGAGTTTGTCTCAAGAACACCAGGTGGACTTGGTGTCCAGGAGTGCTATTTTCCAGCTGTGGCAGATAAAACAGCTTCACCCTTACCTACACAGAGGGTACTTGAAAATAGTTGCCCTGAAAATAGCCCTGGTAACTTCCAAAATAGAATTAGTTTTATGTGGGGCTGCCCTGGAAGACAGTCTGGCAATTGCAACTGGTACAAAATTGGGTTACTAGGTGGGTGACTGGCACTCCTAGAGTGGCCCACATAACACCAATTTTAAAAGAATTACACTGGTTACCAGTTGTAGCCCAGGCCCAATTCAAGGTGACGTTCGTGCGAGACGAAATGCGTCTTTCGGTAGAGCAGTGCTTTCCTCGGTCCTTCAGTAGCGACACCTTCCCAGCCTCCCTTTGAGGGTAAGCTTGTTAATCTACCCATATGTGTGATGCACAGAGGCCACGAAGAAGAAAGGCAGGTTGCTTACCTGTAACTGATGTTCTTCGAGTGGCCATCTGTGCAGTCACACAACCCACCCACTGGCCCTGCTCGGTGTCGGTGAATGGAATTTGTTGTTCGGTACTGGTAAATGAATTTTTTTCTGCTCCGTACTGTGCGTTACAAAAATGTTTCTCTCTCAGTACAGTGGCTTATGTTTTTTTCTCGGTACCATGTTACTATCTAGTTCTCCTAGTATTTTGTCATTCTCTTTTTCACTAAGGGATGAATGTTCGGTCTTCGAGACTGAACAAAATGGCGGGCGCTCCGCTCTATATAGGCTACAGGGGGGAGGGTGAGCAGAGCACTTCCCGCCAAAAAACATCAGCTGTCAATCTTCCGGCCATAGGCACTGCGCAGGCGCAGCACCCATATGTGTGACTGCACAGATGGCCACTCGAAGAACATCAGTTACAGGTAAGCAACCTGCCTTTCTGAAATTTCTCCAATATGGCAACTTAATCCCATAATAACTTATTTGTTTGTGTTAATTATTGCTTCTCTTGATCCATCTTTTCAATTTTCTCTTCAAAAACTTCAGCCTTCTTTTTCACCTCTTGTATCTTTTGTTCATTTTGTTTTATTTTAATACCAGAACCTGCAAGTTGATTCATTATCTTCAAGACATAGCTATCCAATTTGTCCAATTCATTCTTTTGTTCTAAAGCAAATTCTTGTATAGCGTTTTGCATAGACTCTTGAGATGCTTGGATAGATGTTAAAGATGCTTGTATTGCCAAGAGTGTTGTTTGTGAGCTTTGAGAAGCAGACGTAGATGTCAAAGATGATAAGTAAATTTTATCCATGATGAAAGTAAAAGGTTTAATTAAAACAATTTTTAAATAACCTGTTGTGGTACTAGATAGCGACTAAATAGCAACAAAAAATCACAAAGAGAGGAAAATAATGCAAACAATGTATCTGTTAAAAAATAAAATGACCACAGGGTGGCAGCCAACAAGTTATTTGTTCAACCATACAGAAACTGGTGGAGTCTGATCGCCATGTCTTGGAAATGGAAATTAAAAAAAGAGAGAGAGCTTCTTCTACGAATTAATATAAAATAAGTTCAAATTTAATTCTTCGTCCTTGGGGAGATAAAACATAGAGAAAAATCTCTTCTCTTCCAAGTCCCAAATTTCCCCAGTTTCACTTCTCCCCTAGATTTCTCGCTGCTTGAACTCCACAGGAAGAGGTTACCTCCCACAGTCAAAGGGCCTTTCTTTTGTTATTCAGATTGATGGTTATCTCACAGGTTCTTTCATGGGCAGTATTTTAAAAGGTTTGATTGCTCACCCAGCAGGTCCGATGTCCACTCTTAAGCTTCTTTTTGTTTTCTTCACTATTAATCCAGCACCCACAGCTTGTGAGGGGGTGCACCCCTCTCTGTCTGTTCACTGAGAATTCCCCCAAATTTCTCCTATCGGGTGAGGAACTGCCGGTCCCCACCAGGCAGAAGTATGCTTGGGCTTCTAATTCCTGCCCCGACGGCTTGGATGGGCCCCCCCCCGGCCCCCCTGTAGCACGGAGCCCCGTTCTCCACAGCCGTCTCGCGATGTCAACCGGAAGTCTCCATGAACTTGATTATTGCTAAATGGCATCTTTGCCACATTTTGGAATGATAAATTGCACTGTAGCATTTTTCCATATTTCTTTTAACTGGTTTCATTTTATTAATTTATTTTTTATTTTTATAAATAAAAGAGGGAAAAACAAGAAAAAGTAACATGAAAAAGATACCTAGGAACCTTATACAAAAATTATATAATTTACATAATGTGAGAAGTTTACATAAAAAGTCAGCAAGTGTTATTACTTCAATTTTATAGCTACAGTTTTAATCTAATAATACTTGGTTCTTACAAAAGAAAAAAAAACCTTCATGGGTATCAAGTACATAGTAATTCACTTTGTAACATATCCACAAACCCACCATGAAGCTAACTGGAGGATATTGGACCAGTCACTGACTCTTAGCCTAAGTGTTGGGCACAGGGTTGTTTTCAGTAACCAAGGACCACAAATGTTACCTTGGGCTCCTTGGAGTAAAGACTATGATTTAGTGAAGACTATTTAATGCAACAAATAAATGAAAAGAAAAATCACCTGGGTTCCAGGACTTCACAACTACATTTCCCCCATGTCACTGGTGTTAATATCCACCACAGCTGCTGAGTTCACAACTGATAGTCATTATCTACCAGCTAGAAGACATATGATTTCTGAGGTGCTTGCACCATGCAAGCAATTCATTGTGCAGTCTTCATGCCTATTGTAAACCTGGCTGTCTGTAATCACTATAGTGACCCCTTCTCCCAGAGGCCTACCTTCAGGAATGTGTTTCTTTTTAACATCATTTTGCTCTTTAGAGTGATGCCTTCCTTTTCCAAAATCTTCATCTGTGTGACTGCAAAAGACTAAAATGTCACTGTGACATGTCTCAAAAGATCTCATCTATAACCTCTCTAGCCCTCCCTCATTCTGTTGGGTCCCATGTCCCCCTAAAAGTTTTCCGGCTGAGCAGGGCTCTGAGCTTAACATTTTATTGTTTGTATGACAAAAATCAGGAGGGAAAATCCAACGTTTAGCTTGTGTTTGCATGCATGCTATATAATACTAATCAAGGCAATACATGACTATAATAACTCACATATTGGCTCATATTTTATGATGCAATATTTTTGTATGGTATGTCATTCACAAAGGTAATCTATTGTTTTTTGTTTAAATGAAAGTAAACCATTACATTTGTTTACACAAAATTTAACACCGTCTCCTAATAATTCAGCAGAATGTTTTAGGTAAATGTCTGAGCTTTGTTTCTTCTGTAATCTAGTACAGTTACCATTATCACTATGAACAAAAAATTATAATAATGAGATACATAATGTGATATAAACTTGCATACGGAATCTTCTAAAGTTTTGTAGTCTGAATGTTGAATTCAGCCTACAAAAGGGGCTAGTAAATAAGCCAACCTTCTGCTAAGGAGAATGTGTTTATTTTGAAGCTTGAGGGCATAATCCTGTTCCAGGTTATACCATTTCCTCAGATGGTTGTCCAGTTGTATCTGGGATGCCTCCTGTGTGGAAGGGCCCTCAATCTCCCTAGGTCATCAGTTCCATTTCTGTACTACTGTAACACTCAGGAAGCTTTTCCTGATGTCTAGCTGGAATTTAGTCCATTATTCTGTGTACTGATCTCTGGGATGATTTAAAAGAAATGCTGGCCCTAGCCTTTCAAGTATTTGAAAAGTGCTGTCATATTTCCCCTACAGTTCCTAGTCATGATAGCTAGCCATGCTGTGAGTTGTAGAACTTTATTTTTTGGCTAAAGATGCATAGGATTGCATTTAGTTTTATGATTTTTTTGTTCCTCAGGCAGACCTTATGAAATGATGTGAGGCAGCTGAATTAATGACAGATACTTGTTGTGTAGATAAATGAAGTCATCTTTCTTATTTTATTTATCCATTTGTTTCATAATTGTGTTTCATAGATTGTGTTGTTCATAATTTCATGTGCTTCTTTGCTGAGTATAAAAAATAAGTGGGCACCCATGACAAAATGTCTTAGTATATCCCAATGGTATAATAGGAGAACTGCTGTTCAAGGCTCCCAACCAGGCTTGCAGACAATTTTTCTTTCCTGCCTCCAAGATTTAGGATTGAAGTTGACTGCTAGATCTGTATCTGAGCCCTTACTGTCATATTGGGTGGTGGTTGATTGGAAGGAGTTTATGGTGCCCTTTGAGCTTAATGTTCATTTCTAGGATACTATAAACTGTAACAATCTTGTTGACTTTCAATCTTGTTGCCTTTCTTTTTTGACCTCTACCATAGTTTCCTTAGCCCCACTCCCCATTTTTCCTATTTCCTCTTGGGCAAAAGAAAGAACTGCCTACAGAAAGCAATGGAAAAATTCAGGATGTTTGCATCTGTGTAACTGAGCAAGACTATCTATTCCATAGGATATCAACAGTATTCCATATGTGCTGCTAAGTTCACAGGACTGATATTCACAACAAACAAACATATATTTCTGCATATTTATTGAGACTCTCAAGTATGTAGGAACCACTCTATTGGGGGGGGTGGAGGTTCATTTAACTTTCCAACTGATGTTTCTAGTTTGATGCAGATTTATTAGATCTCTGAGATGTGCAAAGAAGAAACCCTAGATAACTAGGAAGGCCTCTGGTTTAATTCTTACCACGGTACTTTTTAATTTGATGTGTAATCATCTGAGCAATGAGGAAAATGTGGATGGATATTGGAACTCATGCACTATCTGGAAAGGATTTTTATATCTGTTTGTATTGGTATATTATGAAAAAATTGGATAATCTCCCATAATTTATGCCAATGTTCCACCTCTACTTCTGTCTGGAAATTATTTTCCTAAATGTAACACCAAATTAGCTTACATTTACATTTTCCTTCTATCAGATTGCATTACCTAATAGTGGACTCTTTTACTTTGCCAGTAATCACAGATTGAAGTCCTCAAAATTGTAAGAACTTTTGATGGACTTTTGATGAAACTTTTGATATAAAATATAACTTTTTTATATTTCTAAAGAGCCCATGGTGATGGGCTCTCTTATTAGAAATTGCCTACATTGAAAATGCTGAAACAATTCAGTACTTATTGTAGTATGGGGGCAAATTTGGAATTCACAGAAGCTGCTGTACCTAAACAGATTTATTTATATATTACTTTTGTATTCTGTTTGTCCTCCATGCAACTCATGGTGGCATATGTGGTTTTCTTTCTCAGGCCCTTTGATCTGACCACCACCTTGTGAGGTAGCTTGCTTATTTATTTATTTATTTATAATTTTCCTATATCATCTATTATTTTCACAGAAAATCTCAAGATGGACTGACAAGTGTAATGTTCAAGACCAACCAGCAAGTTTCCTCATTGAGATTTGAATCTAGGTGTCTCCAATCCTAACCCAATATTTTAGCCATTGCAAGTGCTTTTCATCATGTAACTTTTTTATATTTCTAAAGACCCCATGGTGATCTCTTTTAAGGCAGTAAGGAAGGATGTTATCTAGGATCTCTGAAAGGTGAGTCATGCCATAGTGATATAAATGTGAAAATATCACACAGCAGCCTATATTAGGCTTTTGCTCATGAATCTTTGCAGCCACCTCTGGCTCTGCCTTCCTAATCTCTTTCTGTGCTTGTTTGTGGAACAGTGATGTTAATGACTACGAAGAGGAAATAAAGATAGGGTAGAATTTAGTGAATATACATGTATTAGGGCCAACTAGCATTGTTACAAGAAATGGTTTAACATAAGGCTCTGATTGAAACATGCATTATTTTTACTTTTTTTTCAAACATCTGAAGAAGAGTCCTGTGCAGCCGATCGTGACAAACTGCTTGTATTAGTCTTGCACTTTCTGTGCCTTTTCAAAAGCTGGCTGAAGCGCAGAAATTAAACATGTTAAACTTTACCTCATTGCTTCTTTCCCGTATCAGGAAAAAAGTTTCAGATCTGCTCGATGCTTTGAATGTTAGTCACTACTCAAAATCAAAGCAGTACGGCCAGTAAGAAGTGAATTGCACGTGCGGGAGGTGGTAAAGAAGAGTGGCAATAGCTTTAGCGGCGACGAAGCACAGCAGAAAAGGACAGGGAGCCTCCTCTTTCTTTGCCACACGCCTGCAAAGGCGGAGGGGAGGAAAACGGTTGCTTGAGTAACATCCGGGTGAGAAGGCATTTAACCTGCCCACGCGATCCCGGGCTCTTTAGCGCCCCATAAGTCCAATAGGTTCAGGGAAGGGGAGGGTCGAGCTCTAAGTGCGGGGCATGCGTAGAAACGGCGAGTGAGGGAGGCCTGGCACTGGATCGAGACGCGGGTTAAGGTAACAACAGCCGGCGGGAAAGGGGGGGACTCTCGCCCCTTTCTTCATTCTTTGTGAAAGAATCTGGGCCTCCTGAAAGGATGAACTCATTTGTCCCCCCCTCCCCGTTTGATTAAAGGGCCTGAATGTGCTGGCTTGTCATCGAGAGGGCTCCTCTATGGACACTGAATTTGTAATACAGTACACTCCGGCTTTCCCTCGCTTCCTTTCCTCCCAGGGAGGGGTGACTCTGTTTACTTCTGGCAACAATTCGGGAGGGCATAGCGATAATCTGGACCGTTTCCCGTTGAGGGGAGAGGGCCAACAACATGCCTTGGTGGGGCTGACTTATGGCACAGGCCCGATCCCTTCAGTTGTACAGCCAGCTCCATCACCAGAGGGCAAGCAATCAAAAGGGAAAGCTGCTGTTTAGACTGCTCAGGTGTAGGCTTTTTCTCTGAGCATCCTGGGTGTGGAGATTGCAGCCCTCTATTGCAGTCTGCAGAACCCTTCTGGACCCAGGCCTCCCTGCCACGCAGAGCACTAGCGAAATACAGAGGCAGCAGCTGCTCATGCAAAATGCAATGCTCTTTTCTTGCTTCCCCCTTTCTCTGGACCGTACTGAATCTACTTGGGTTGCCAGCGAGCAAGTGTGACTCGAAGAATCTGCTACACTTTGCAGGTCTGTTTTCTTGGAAATTGTCGCTACGTGGCCCAGCTTCACCAAATCTTCCCTCCTGTCCTTTCCAAAGGGAGATAATAGTTGACCGGTCAGGCAGCCAGTTTCAATTGCAACTGCAACTTGTTTGTGCGACGGTTTCACAGTCAAAGAAACCCAGTCTGCTCTGCATCACCTGTCCTCAAAACTGTGAAACACATTGCTCCTCTTACCTCTACTCAGTGTAACTTTTCAGCGTGCCAGAGGATAAAAGGAGAGTTTCCCACATGTGGTATGTGTGGCTTAGGGTAGGGAATTGTGGGTGAATGGTGGTAAAGAAAATTCAGGCAGATTGAAAGATGTGCTATTGTAACAAGTTGAGTTTAGGACAAGATTGGATTATATGGACAGTAGAATGTCCACTACCTAGTGGCAGGGTTGTGTGATATCACACAATATGAATCGTGCTGCATATATCAATCCATTCGGTAGACTCAAAGAAATTATTGAGATACCCTCTCTGCTTCCCCCTCCCCCGCCCAAATACTGTAAGAACAACCTATCAGAAAGCACACAATAGAAATAGATGTGAGCTACTGAATTTAAAATGAATGTATGGTCCTCATTTAAAGATCTGTGTTGCATGGTTGTTAAGAGTGTTGGAATGGGACTTGGGAAATCTGGGGTCAAGTCATCACTCAGCCATGGAATTCACTGGGTAACTTTGGGCTTGACATGGAATCTCTGCCTAATTGTGTAAGCTACTTTTGGGTTCCTTGAAAGAGGAAGAAAGGTGAAATATAAATGTTATGTATTAGTTGTTATGATAATAGCACCTAATAAAACCTGTCCACTTAGTTGTTGATAAAGTTGGGGAATTCCAAAAGAATTTTTGTGAGATTTGATGCCTGTAGCATTTACAGATGGTTACAGGCATCCACCAAAATTGATTTTAAAAGACATGAGAACAGGCATGCTATTTTATTTTGTAACTTGATGGACCCTTTCAGGAGTGAGTTCAGTGTCTGTGTGGCAATTTAAACATAATACATGTGTATATATAATTGAAACTTTGTGTATTTATGTTTACAGACTTGCACCTAACAATTTAGAATTACAATTAGATGCACTTTGGACTAGATTTAGAGAGCTGAAGGGTGGAGGATTTTCCATAATACATTTGTTTAATCTAAAGCAATGCATAGTGAGTAGGCCAACTTGGAGTATTTTTTTTTATACAACTTTTTATTAATTTTCAAAACAGTACTAAAACATCCATTATCACAAACATCGAAACTACTGAGTCAACCACTTACTACACATCTTTTAACATTCTGTGATCATTTCAAATTCATTTAAAAAATCTGAAAAAGAAAAAAAAAACCTTTTTAGATCTAAGCCAGGTCCCATTTCTCCAGCCAATAATAAACAAAAGTCCAAAATTTGATAGAAGTCACTATCTTCTTTCTCCTTCTGTGATAGAATCAGTTCATCCATTTCTTACAAAGTCCTGTTCTTCATATTAGAAGAAAGACTCTCCAAGTTTTGTAAAAGTAAGTATCTTCTTTCTTTTTTAATAAAAATTTCAGCCTGACCAACTCTACACAGTTCCAAATCTTTTCATTTTTCTAGTATTAAACAAATAGACTTCTTCTTATAATAATTACAAATATGATCGAATGCATTCTTTGCTTACAAATATTCTAATCTAAAATCCACTAAAAAAGAAAAATAAAAGGGAGGTTTATGTTCGCATGTCTAAAATCCATTCATCTTCTTTAAGGACATCTTATCTACCCAATTTAACAACAGCAATGATCTATTATGTTCTTTAAACAGGTTTTCTTTAAGCTAATTTAATAGGAAATAATAATTACAAATACAATCAAATAGGTTTTTTGCTTACCAGTATTCCAATCTACTGTCTACTAAAAAGTGAAAGTAAAATAGAAAGAAATCTCATGTTAGCACAGCTCATCTTATCCCGTAATAGTCATTTATATTCTAACATTTCACAAACCGAAAAGTCATGCAGTTTGGCTCTTAGTCATTCATCTAAGGCAAGATAAGAAAGAGAAAGCAAAAGACGAGACAGAAAAAAGCAGAGGAGAGGAGGAAAAGAATCCTTCATCTTCCCTTAAAACCTACATCGCTTCATAGTTCCACACACTTAAAAATAGATGTACTTCCACCATTAAAATCATATATCTTAGCCATTCCATGCCACAATAAACATATTAGGCCATTTATATCATTAAGACAGACATTTCTTCTGTTTCACACCTCTACCAGACCATTTCAGTAATCGTGGCATCATTCGCAATGACTGGATTAATTGCGATAAGACCTTCACCTCTTTCTTCATCCTCTGGAAATCATTAATCATTCATAGTGTCTGTATCTCTTGTAGAAAAATTCTCATTTTCACAATCTCAGGAGCCATCATAATTGCTTGAAAGTTCAGAAGTTGCTGCTCCTTCACTGTAGCAAACAGGTTTGATGGGAGGTTATTTATTGATTCTGTTAATTTTGTTTCATTATCTGCAATTCCACATAGCTGTTGTGTTTCCTGCATACTCTGTTCTGCTTTACTCATTCCCGGCAGCTTGAAAAGAGCCTTGAGTCTATCAAGCCCCTTTTCCTGAAGATTTTGAAAAACTTGTACTTTATCCAAAAATATTTCTTGAGACGATCTTATAGCTGATAAGAGTTGGCTAATTGTTGGAAGAGATTCTTGTAAAGAACCCATAATTCCAGTAACATGAACAGACAAAGATTGGCAGGTTGCCAGATATTTTGGCAATGGTCCCAGAAATGCAGACGAACAAATGAAGATTCCTTCCTCCACGTCTCCTTTCCCCCTCTTTTCTTCTTTCCAGTCAAATCTTCATACTTCTATCAATGCACCATATATTTTCAATAAAGTTAAACCCTAGAGACACTCATAAAAAAGCTTAAGTTTAACTTACACAAAAGATCCAAAATCTCTATATTTTCATTCGCCGCTTTGGTAATTAAGAGGGTTCTTCAGCTCTTCATGGCAAATACTGCTTTCCCATGGGTGATTGTTGCAGAGAAAAGATAGCCTAATAAAAATATTTACTCGGCAGTTCCGATGTTTATCCAGCTTATAAAAATTTCTACGCTAATCTACTAAGATGCCGTGAACTTGCAGAGGCTAAGAAAACCCTGTATTGTCCAGCTGATACACTTGAATTGTTCTTGACTGATATGGGATCGCCACCCCACATCCAGCCAAAACATGCCCAGGTAATCTGTCTTCACCCCTACAGGGTTTGATTGGGTCTCTCGACCCCACCGCTGGAAAAATACCGGAGTAATTAGCAGAGATAGCTAATCACCTCCGTCTCGTTCTGACGCCATCTTGGAATCCCCAACTTGGAGTATTTTTTATACAGAGTAAAAAATGCAAGTAAGATTATCAGAGTATCTGAAATGTATTTTTTATTTAAATGAGAAAAACTTGACTTTTGATGTATGTAAATCTTTTATAGTAAGTTAATCCACTATATTTATTTGTAATATTTCATGCTTCTTAACATATTAACATTCTTAAATGCAACCTAACATTAGGGAAGCAAGATAAAAATAATAAATACAGATAGTCCCCAGGTTAAGAACCTAGTTCCATTCCTGAGAATGTCCTTAGATTGAATTTGAATGTACGTTAGATTACATTAGTAAGCCAAATGCTTTATATATATAGAACAGTTAAGAAACGCTTCCATATTCTCTAACATATCTGAAACACAATATAGCATTGTAATAGTGGTAATACAATTATAATAAAGGAACTACAGGCACAGGAGTGAGAGAGGGAGAGAGAATCTGTATGTATGTGTGTAGGTATACAATATTGAAAATAATTGTTGTAACTTACCTCTTAAGTCTGGCTTAACCTACGTTTGATCTTCATTGTTTGTCAATCTTTAATTTTAATGTAAGCTCAATAGAAAATATGTTGGACCTTTACAAGTGACTTACCAGTTCCTCATTATCCTCCAAAGTTCTCTCCATAATGGACTGATAGGGCAATATAGTCCAGTGCTTGCTTATTACATTCAAAACACTTTAATTCATGATGAGCTAGTCTCAATGGGTCTTTGTACAGGGGCAGAGTTGGCTGAGCATTGTTGAGCTTCCAGGTCCAGTTCCTGATGGAGCGCAAGGCTTATGTGGAAGAGGGGGCAAATATTTTTACCTGAAGTGTTGAAGAGCTCATTGGAGAAGGTGAAAACATTTGTTCTAAGGAAATGGGTTTCTGTGACTTTCTCTAGGAACTATGTGAGCACTGATGATGCCTCACCAAATGCATTGTGTAGTTCCTTAGAGATATTCACAGCTTTTTCCTAGAGATATTCATATAGGGTTTATGCAGTCCACACATTCATAAGTGTGGGTTGTTTGGAACTTGGGTGCTCGTAACCTGGGGACTACCTGCAAGTTAAAACACTTAAACATTATATCATAAGAATAAAATGGTCAAAGTAGTCTCACTGGTCAGGAAACACTTGCATGAAAAGCTGTTTTTTCAACAGGAGTTTAAAATTTGTTATGGATTATTCATATCTCTTAAATCCCCTGTGGGAGAGCATTTCAAAGAGTAGATGCTACCTGATAACATCCCACTGTCCATGGAATAACTAAGAAGATCTTGACGGTCAGCTGGCTGTCCTGGTCAAAAAGTTGTTTAACTTTTGTATGTCACAAACAAAACTTTGAATATAGCTGAGTAGCTAATGGACAGCTAGAGCAGATTTTTTAATGCAAGTGAAAAATGTGTTCCTAGAGGCTCTACTGAGCATCCAAGATGCTGTATTCTGCACTAGATGCAGTTTCCAAACCAGGCTCAAGGGATTCACTGTCCTACAGTGATGCATTAATGATTTACCTGAGCCAACAGGTTTGTCCCTCAGGGCTAGGTTGAAGAGTTTATGATGGCCAAGGCTCGATATGAGAATGTGGAAAGGTGCCCCAGTGCAAGTGTCCTGTTCACTAACACTAACCCTAAAGCTGAATTTAAACCCTTAACTTATGATAAGGCAAAACACTGGATTCCTCAACAGACACTGTATTGACAATAATGTTCAGGTTGGCATTAAGGCAGCCTATGTGGTGCCCCCCCCCCCATGTTTTGTTTTTTTTTAACAGGGGCAAAACATTTGACAGGGCCTATTTTTGAAAATGTAACCATTCCTCCAAAAGGGGTGCTGTGTGCCACATGTTCTCCACCCTTTATTTAAATCAATAGTTCATTTTCTTGGTATTCAAAATAATGATTTCAATCACAGTTTGGCTGTAGTTTGCAATTTTGGTGGGGAGGATTAGTTTGCAAAGGATTATGTCTGTTGCAAACATTGTGTTAAGGTATTATTACTTAGTTGACAGGTTAACTGAGGTCTCCTATTTTGTTTCTAGCCATGTTTTTGTAGTTGTTGTTATATTTCATGGCAAGAAGGATTGGCATGTGAATTGAGGCAACCAAGGAGAATTATAATGGCATATAAGGGAACCTACCAGTTGAGAACATTTTTAAAAATATAGAGCTTTCAGTACAAACCATTTCCACAGGTTCAGCAAGAAGACTGCTTTGTTACACCAATACCTTTAATGTCTTTTACTCATATATTATGCTAAGTCTTATGGAGTAAGTTACCATTCCAGGATGCTTTTAGCCATTTTTCTTTGAATGGGTATAAAGTGAGTGTATTTTGCAAATGTAATTGTAGAAATTTTAGAATATAGAAAGAACCTCCAGCCAAAATGCACATCTCCTCCTTAGGCTAAATTGTGATGATAAACATTTCGGAGAATTCATTCATTTTCAGGAGTGCAAATTTACACAAATGTACATGAATGTATGAATGTATTTTGTCTGTTAGCAGACAGTGGAAAGAAAAGTGCCTGACAATGTGCAAAATGTAGAAAGAATGGATTTTACAACATTTATGCATCTCTACTTTGTACTTGCACTTGATATAGAAGCAGTGAGGTACATGCCAACTTAAAAAGCAAGTTCATAAATTTCAGTAAGATTATTGACAGTAACTTGATATTGAGTTGAATAATTTGTTAGTATCCACACTTAAAAGTGTGGACTGTATCCTGTGTTAGTGCTACTTCAAGTAGACAAATTGAAATGTATGGGAGAAAAGATTGGTTAACATCAATATTGTGTTTCACTATTTTTGGTTGACATTTGGAAGTATGTGAGGCCTAATTCTCTTGCTCTTACTTGGAATAAATTCACGCTGGTCCTTTTTTTTTTCTTATGAACAGTGGTGCCAGTAATTTTTCCATTCATAAGAGACAGCATTTCCAAAAATCTGTGATTTGATCATTTTGAAAGAAGTTTTTGAATTATACCTTCCCTTTCTCTAAACAAATAAACAAAAAGAATGATGCTCATTATTTGCTGCAGGGTTGGTGTTGATACAAAATGTTGCTATTTATGTCATGATGTACACAGAAATGTAAGTTCTATTTCAGCAGGACTGTAGGGTAGAAAATACTGTAGATTTTTAAAAATTCAGTATTAAGTCTATTCTTCGTCATGGCCTCTGTGCATCACACACATGGTTGCTGTGCCTGCACAGTGCCTAGGCCGGAAGATTAGAAAGCTAGCATTTTTTTTGGTGGGAAAACGCTCCATTCCCCTCCCCTTGCAGTATAAATAGAGCGGAGCGTCCGCCATTTTACTCAGTCTCTGCGACCACCGTTCACTGTACCTTGTGCCTACTCATCTCTCACTTAGATTTTTGCCACGTGCTCCTTTACGGTTATCTTGTTCAACTTACCTTATTCCTCGTAATATATCCCAGTTTTTTCTCTTTCCCTTGTTGTAGTGTCTCCGTTCATTCTTTCTCTATAAAAACAAAAAAACAAAACCAAAAACCAAACATATTCTTACCCTCTGTACTATCATCTCCTCCTTCTTTCCACAATGGCACAGCGGGCGGCATTCTGCAAGTGTAATGAGTGCGGCTCCAAAATGTCTCCCGCTGACCCACACGACTTATGCCTCCTCTGCCTCGGCGAGGGGCATAGGACTGACAAGTGCAGGCATTGCCTGGCCTTTACCAAACAGGCCAGGAAGAATAGGGAGAATCGTCTCCACAAGTTACTTTGGGACCAGGCCTTGCTTCAATCTGACCAGCTAGTCTCAAGGCCTACCCCGTCCTTGACTGCGCCGCCTCAGCGCTCCACCTCTACCCCGGCTGCGCCCTCTAAACGCCCTGCCTCAATTTTGGCTGCACCGCCACAGCGCCCTTTGCACGAAGGCGCTGCTCCAATGGAAGCGCAACAGCTACCTTCACCAGCCAAACAAAAGGAGAAGCATAAGTATTCAGAGCCGGAAAAACCCTCCAGCCATAAGAAGCCGAGGAAAGAAAAGGCGGCTAAGGCGGCCCACAAAGGCAAGAAACCTGATTGCCCCAAACCCCGAGGCTTGGGTTTGTCGGGGTTCTCGGTTCCAACTGCCACCACGGTACCGACTCCCTAGGGACCGGCCCTGCTGTCCGCAATGCAGGTGATGCCGTTGGGATCCCCAGGCCTGTTCCTCAGCCTGAGAGCGTGTCTCCTCTACAGGAGCCACTGTTTAGGGAGTTCATCTCTGATGGAGAAATTAGAGATTCCCCGCCGAGGCAATGCTCCCCGATGCCAATGCCTGCTGTTGGGCCACCTGAAGGACCAGATTCTCCTCCTAGGCGTAGGAGCCATTCATTGGAGCACCATGCAAATGACTGGTCTATGCACGGCTATGGTGGCTATCCTGCCTGGAATGGACTCCATCCATATGCCTTTTTTCCTTCGGACCATTGCTCGGCATCGATCCCAAGAGAGGGACCGTCCACTTCTGGCCGTACGGAACGCAGACCTCCACCATCTCCTGAAAGCTCCTCGTCCAGTGAGCGTTACCGCTACCATCAAGACTCGGACGAGTCAGAGGTAGACTCCACATCTCCAGACGTGGCTATTACTTCCCAAGACCCGGGATCCCCGAATGAGCCCCATGTCTCTTTCTCGGAGCTGGTTTCTCGTTTAGTTCGGTCACTGGAGATAGAGGCCTACCACCGCCCCGGGCCCAGCACAGACCAATTTTACGACATTGTCTGAGGGGAGCAATCTGCTACCGTTGCTTTACCGCTGATCACCACGCTTCGCCAGGCAATGGTTCAGCCCTGGGACCAACCGGCTCAGCCACAGGCAACATCTTGCTGGTACGCGTCTATGTACCGGCTCAGAGAAGACAACATCCCATTCCTGCTGCTCCACCTGAAGCCTAATTTGGTGGTGGTTGAGTCGTCCCAGGGCAGGGAGGCTCGGGGACATATAACACCCTGAGATAAGGGAGGAAGGTCGACATGATTGTGCGCTGAGTCTACGTGGCTGTAGGACTTGGTTTGCGTATTTCAAATTTTGAAGCTACACTGGCATGTTACCAATACTTCATAATGCAGAAGCTGGATAACGTTGTCTCCTCCCTCCTGGACCAGCAGGCAGACCTAGCTAAGGTCTTAAATGAAGCAAAGCAGGTGGCCATTCAACAGTTGTCTACCGCGAGACATCATGTAGACACTGATTCTCGGGCCATGGTCAACGCTATCTCCCTCTGACGACACGCGTGGCTCAGGAATTGCAACTTCCCTGAGGAAATGAAGAGGAGGATAGAGGAAATGCCATTTGATGGCTCCGGCCTCTTCCATGTGAAGACCGATCGTAAACTCAAAGCCATCCACGAGTCCCGCATGATGGCGCATCGAATGGAATTCCCACAAGCGAAACATAAGTGGCCATGGTCCAGACCCTACAGGCGCCAGCAATATCAGCCTCGCCAGCAGTTCCACCAGCGCCAGCAATGTAGAAGGCAACAGCCTCAACAGCGCTTCTCCCAGGGCCATAGGCGGTTCGACACAGAAACGTCCCCATTGATGGTCCAAGCGAACTAATTCATCTCTCTACCTCCCACCTTCCCCTCTCCCCTTTGGGAGCAAGGTCCAAAGCCGACTCACCATTTGGGAGTCCATTACATCTGACAGGTGGGTGCTGTCCATCATTCAGCTCGGATATAGAATAGAACTTGACATCGTTCTGCCCTCGAGCCCTGTCTGATTTACACCACCATTTTCGGTTCTGTGTGATGCAGTCCTCCACCTTCTTCATAAGGAAGCGATTCGACAACTCTCCTGCACCGATGAGCTACACGGATTCTATTCTAGATATTTTACAGTCCCCAAACGGGACAGTGGTCTTCGACCTATCCTGGATCTAAGAGGAGTCAATAGATATATCAAACCAAGGAAGTTCCGGATGACCACTTTACAGAATATCCTTCCGTTGCTGAGGAACGGGGATTGGTTCGCCTCATTGGACTTGAAGGATGCGTATTTTCATATTTCTATCCATCCTTCCCATAGTTTCTACGTTTTACTGTTGGATCTGATATTTTCGAATTCAATGTTCTGCCATTAGGATTGGCTGCGGCACCGAGAGTCTTTACAAAGTGCATGGCCCCAGTGTGCGCCCACCTATGGCTCCGGGGTATACAAGTCTACCCCTATTTAGATGATTGGCTAATTGTGTCACAGACTAAAGACAACCTTTTAGCGGCTATCCGTATGACTTGTGCTTTACTTGACGACCTTGGCCTGTGTATTAACTTTAAGAAATCATCACTTATTCCCACGCAGGTCATCGATTTCATTGGGGCACATATCGACTCCACCCTGCAAAGAGCATTCCTTCCCCCGTCCCGCAGGTCCACCCTGTGTACGCACATCCATCGGATTCGATGACAAAAGACAGTTCAAGCCATCACTATACAAAGATTGTTGGGAAACATGGCAGCCTCAGTGGCCATTGTGCCGCATGCAAGGCTCAGACTCCGCCCGCTCCAATTGTTTTTCAAGAATTAGTTCCATCCATAGCGGGATGTACAAACCAAGCTTCTTCGGATTCCATCCTCGATTCTTCATGCCCTGACGTGGTGGACTATTTCACGCAACCTATCTGTAGGCATTCCATTCCGCCCACCCCAACCGACAGTGACATTGTACACCGATGCGTCTCTCATCGGATGGGTGCAGCATGTGCAGGACTTCAGGTCCAAGGGGCATGGACCCAACAGGAAGCGGCGAGGCATATCAACTTCCTTGAGCTTCTAGCGATTTTCAACGCTCTCAAATCTTTCGAAACCATCCTACACCGCCAAGTTGTACAGATTGCGTCTGACAGCATAGCTGCTGTTTTCTATGTCAACAAACAGGGTGGGACAAAGTCACCTCTCCTGGCCCGTTTGTCAGTGCAAATCTGGGATTGGTGCATTCCCCGGGACATCATGATACTGGCGGTTCATCTTGCAGGAATCGACAATGTAGAAGTCAACGCACTGAGCCGACAGATGTCAACGACCCATGAGTGGGAGTTGGATCGAGTGGTTTGCAACCAACTGTTCCAGTTATGGGGACACCCGGACATAGACTTGTTCATGACCTGGTCGAACAGGGTGTGTGAACTGTTTTGCTCCAGAGCGGTGCTCGGACTGGACTCGAGGGGAGATGCCCTAATGATCAACTGGAACAACCTGTTCTTCTACACGTTCCCTGCAATCCCACTCCTCATGAAGGTAGTGTTGAAAATTGTGCACGACAACGCCACAGGAATTCTGATAACCCCATGGTGACCAAGGCAACCCTGGTTCACCACTCTCCTCACTCAGTCCAGAGGAGTTATTCAACGACTTCCACTTGTTCCTCATCTGTTAACACACCACAACGGGACAGTCCGACACCTGGACCTACTTTCGCTGAAACTAACAGCGTGGTGCTTCTGATAGAACTGAATTTTCCACCAGTTCTGTTGTCATCCCGATCTATGGAACTTTCACTTCAATACGCAACCTACTCCTCCCTTGGAACCGTCAAGGTTCGTCTCGGGACCGACAATGTTGTCCCCGGATATCCGGGTGATTCTCGAATCTGCACTACGACCTTCCACACGCAAATCGTACTCGGCACAGTGGAGGAGATTCTCTTCCTTTGCCAATGCCCGTTCCTTCTCTCCGAAGTCAGCTTCGATCAAGAATATTTTGCAATTTCAATTCAAACTTCATCTCTCGGGACTCAAACTTTCATCTGTAAAAATCTATACGGCTGCTATCTTGCATTTTCGTGGCAGCATCCAAGGGTTGTCTGTTTTCTCTCAACCCCTGATTCACCATTTCCTTAAAGGACTACAAAATCTGCACCCGTCGGTTTGACCTGTTGTGCCAACGTGGAGTCTTTCTGTTGTACTTCAGTCCCTTACAAAGCCTCCATTTGAACCTTTGGCAACGGTGGATTTATATCTAGTTTCATGGAAAACAGCCTTCCTTGTTGCAGTTACTTCAGCCAGAAGAGCCAGTGAACTGTGTGCTCTATGCATAGATCCACCGTCTTGAACTTTCACAAGGAAAAAGTCATTCTTCGAATGGATTCCGAGTTTCTTCCCAAGATGGCTACACCGTTTCATTTGAACCAAGACATCGTCCTCCCTGTGTTTTTTCCATCTCCATCGACTCCGATTGAGCGCTCTCTCCATACGCTGGATGTTAGACGCTGTCTAGCCTTTTACAGGTCTTGCACAGAAGCATTTAGAAATACTAACAGACTTTTTGTCAAGTATGCTGATCATGACAAGGGTTCTCCAGTCTCATCTCAGCGACTGTCTAAATGGATTGTGCAGACCATAGTCCTAGTATATCAGCTGGCAAAAATTGATTTACCCTCACTTCCGAGGGGGCATTCTACGTGAGCAGTAGCGACTTTGTCAGCCTTTGTAGCAGGTGTTCCAATTCAGGATATTTGGAAGGCTGCAACTTGGGCTGCTCCATGTACTTTCGCCAAGCATTATCGGCTTGATGTACGCGCCAGGCGGGATTGTTCCTTTGGTAGAGCCAGGCTCTCTGCCATTCTTCACTGACAACACCTTCCCTCCTCCGAGTCTGGTAAGCTTGCTAATCACCCATATGTGTGATGCACAGAGGCCACAACAAAGAAGAGCAGGTTGCTTACCTGTAACTGATGTTCTTCGAGTGGCCATCTATGCATTCACACAACCCACCCGCCGGACCCCCATGGTGTCGGTGAGTTGACTGTTTTTCTTACTGTCGGTTCCATGCTACTCCTACGGTACTGACTTTGCTTGTTGTGATGCTGTTTTTTCATTGTTAGGGGGCGAACGTCGGTCTTCAAGACTGAGTAAAATGGCGGACGCTCCGCTCTATTTATATTGCAAGGGGAGCGGAGTGTTTTCCCACCAAAAAAAGTTAGCTTTCTAATCTTCCGGCCTAGGCACTGCACAGGCGCAGCACCCATATGTGTGAATGCACAGATGGCCACTCGAAGAACATCAGTTACAGGTAAGCAACCTGCTCTAATCTATAGGCTTGGTTGAGTTGTATTTAGTTTTAAAAAGCTCTAAACATTTTTACTTTTTTCATTAAAAACACAGTATTTCCTTTCTCAAAAAAGGTGGGGGGAGATATTGCAAATGTGGAAGGAAATTGTAAAAGTGAACCATTTTTATATTGAAAACTTCTAGCAGGCTACTGCATTTTACTACTTAGCAATTGTTTATTCCTAACAGGTTTGCTATTGTTAAATGAAATTTTAGTTGTAGTTTAGATGTCTTAGAATTAAAGTTTTTAAAACTGTCTTTTGAAGTTTTGAGACATTTCTCCCCTCCTTCCAACATTTCTCTCTATTTCCAAATTCTATACCAAATACATTACAGTTATTTGTGCTAGATTTTTAAAATAATTATCCATAATGTAATAATTGTGCTATTATTTGATATTGATATTTACACAAATAATGCACAAACTTATATCAAATAATATAACATTTCTTTTCCTAGTCTAGTAATAGTAGGAAGTAAGGAAGTTATGTAATACTGCATCCATGTGCTAATTTGCTAATATTTTAGTGACTTAAACTTCCATACTGAATGTGGATTGGACCAAATCAGATACTGAGGTTTTTTAGACTATGTTATGATCAAAAATTTTTACAATATATGTTAGCAGATGTATTGCCTAACTTTATTTATTTATAGTATCTATATATTGCTAAGTATAATACTATTCATGAGTAGATCTGTTGTTGACGTGACATGTCACCAAGGATGTCTCAAACTTGTAACAAAAAGAACCTATTCTTGACAGTCCTGTTCAGTTCTTGAAAATTCAAGGCTGTGGCATCCTTTGTGGAATCAATCTGTCACATAGTTGGCCTTCTTCTGTGTTCAGCTTTTCCTGGCATTATTGTCTTCTCCATATAGTCTTTCCTCTATCTTAGGATGTTCCCGAAGTACAACAGCCTCAGTTTTATCATTTTTACATCCAGGGTTCTGGGTTGATTTGATTTTGGATTTACTTGCTGTAATTTCTGTCAGTCCAGGGCATTTTCAGAGCTCTCTTCCAGCAACATGTTTTGAATGCAACAGCTTTCACTCTGCAGCTTTCACACCCATACATAGTGGTTGTGAATGCAATAGCATTGATGACTTTGGCCTTGATCGCCAGTGAGTCTTCCTTATACTTAATTAGCTTTTCTTTTTCCTTCAGTGCTTCCCTTTCTAGTCTTAGTCTTCAAATTTCTTCGCTGCAAGCTTCATTTGAATTGATGTGAGCCAAAGTATGTAAATTTTTTCACATTTTCAGTTTCTTCGTTGTTGACTACAAAATTATACAACTTTAATGTCATGTTTTTGTATATTTAGCTGCAATTCTCCTTTGGTACTTTTTTCTTCCACTTTCTGCCAGTGACATGAAATCATCGGTATTTGTCAGTATTCATGCTCCTTCCTTAGATTCTGATCTAGTTTTTTCTTATGTTACATTCCCATGATACATACAGATTGAACAGATTGGGAGATAAAATGCACCTTCGTGTGATGCCTTTGCCAATAGGAAACCATTCTGTTCTTGTCCTACCAGTAGCTTCTTGTCTACAATACAGGTTACACATCAGGACTGTCAATCTTCCTCTTAGATAATACTTCTCTTGGATGCACACCTTCATGGGGTGAGGTGGTTTGACAATGTTAGATAAACCAAGCAGCAGAATGAAATTCAACAGGGACAAATGCCAAGTTATCCAGGAAGGGCGGGATGGGGGGGACTGAATGCATTTATACAAGATGGGGAATACTTGGCTCAACAGCACTGAAAATACGACCTTGGAGTTGTTGTAAACAACAAGCCAATATATGCCAGCAATGTGATACAACTGTAAAAAGGACGAATAACATTTTGGTTTGCATAAATAGAAGCATCAACAAGAGAGGTACTAGTTCCCCTTTACTCTGCACTAGTCAGACATCACCTGGAATATTGTGTTCAGTTCAGGGCACCCAGGTTTTAAAAAGATGCAGAAAAACTGGAAAGAGTTCCAAGGAGGGTAACAAAGATGATGCAGGGCCTGGAAAGTAAGGCCTATGATTAGAGGCTGAGAGAGCTGGGCATGTTTAGCCTCAAGAAGAGAAGACTACAAGGGGATATGACAGCAAATACCTCAAAGGCTGTCATAGAGGAGGAGGCGTGTGGGACACCCTGACATCCCTGAGTGTAGGACACGGAACAGCAAACAAACTGCAGCACACTAGATTCAGGCTAGATATCATGGAAGGTTTCCTAACTGTCAGAGCAATATGACAGTGGAACCAGTTGCTCTCCCTCACTAGAGTCATTCAAGGCAAAACTGGACAGTCATCTGAGTGGGATGTTGTGAATTGGTCACCAGCAGCAGGTTGGACCTGATGACCTTCTTGGCTTCTTCCAATCCTACTATTCTATGAATATATGAAAAACGAAAACAGAGCTACACAAGAGCAATAATGTACACATGAGGCTAGGGCAGGCAAGCTGGTGCCCTTGCAAGTGGTTTAGACTACAACTCCTTGCTGCAATAGCAGTTGTCAGATATTCTGGATGTTTTAGAACAAAATATCTGGAGGACACCAGTTTGCCTACCCCTTCATTAGGTTACTATTGATGCTTCTACATAAAAGGCACCAAAATAAGATCATCTCAAAAGAACAAAGTTGAACAACTGTTGTATCTGGCAAATGAGAGCTACAAATTCTACCATTACAAAATCATAATGGGAATGCAGCTTGGTGACCACTGAAGCCCATATCTAAAGACAGAGGAAACATTGCTTCTTTCCAGCTTCATAGGTACTGTAGAAACCAATCTTACAGTGAGCCTGTGTGTCTACAAGTTGTGTCCTTGTGCTGGGAAAGGTCTCATTCCAGGGTGATTCTGAACTAGGACTGGGAAGATAGAATATCAGTTCTGTTGTTTTGAAATCTCAAGAGGGTGTGCCAATATTTGTACAAGATCTGTTAGCACTCATTTCTGTTACAGATGAAATTGTCCATGCAACCGGAATATGGAGTAGGCATCTTCAGTAACATCCAAAGGGGCACTCCCTAACTTTAGGAAATTTGCTTGTAAAGACAAACAAAAAAGCATTATTTGCTCCCTAGGATCTCAAGAGTTGAGCACTATATAAATTTGGTGACCTTTGAAACCACACTTGTTTCAACTAGGTTGAGCTTCAAACTATTTCATAATCCCCATCTCATTTCACTTATTTGGGTGAGAGAAGTCATGGGCAGTAGCAATTAATGTTCCTGCTATTTCCCTGTGCAGTGACTTCTTCCTCTGCAACACAATATATGGCCGCTCAGACCTGTTACCTAGTGTTTTGTATCAGAGATGTCCATTTCAAGGTGTGTATCAAGGGATGGTTAAAAGGGTGTGCATGTGGGGGTGGGCAACTACATTTAGTTGCATAGTGATTGTGGCCAGTTGATTGTCAGTATTACTAGCTGACATCAGAAACTCATTGCACCTTTACATGTATGTAGCATGGGAAGTCCTGTCGCCATCACTGCCAGGCCACAAATGCTGGATCCCATACTTTTCACAAGCCACCACTGAGATTGTTGGTCTCTGAGAGTAGAGAAATGTAGGGTCAACCATTATACTGCATTGAAATGTGTTAGTGATGCACAAACCTAAAGTATCATATTTATTCTTAGGATAAGATTTTGCACTTTGGCTAAATAATTAGCCCAATTCCCTACTCTACAGGTCAAGTTTTGGCAAATGTTCAGAAGCTAGGAATGGGAGTTTTGTGTCAATTCTTTTAAATACGACTTTCCCTAAAATATGTAGTGTGTAACACTTGTTTTTCCTGAGGTATTTGAGTTTGTTATATCACATTCTGATGCTTCATGTTAGCCTTCCTAATTGTATATGTTAAGCATCATCTAATTTTGAATTACAGAATTGTGCAGAGATTTCTCAGGAAAAAAACTGAGTATTGGTACAACTTCATAAACACTTTAATTCTTCAAAAAAACAAAACAAAACTACACCTTGCATGTTGGATTATTTTCTAGTTGGTAACAACTCTTTTAACATGAAGTGACATACTTGATTTGTTTTTTGTTTTTTCTAAAATAGTTTGTGAACAGTTTTTATGGGAAGTATCCATTTCACTTGAGGGGCAGTCTACATGACTGAATACTGCAATACTGCAGTGATGTGGAACTGACATTTTTCCAGACAGTTGTCCAATGCTTTATTCTTCTGCAGAAAACATCCCATATACCAATTGCAAATAAAATATTAGGCAAGTTCTAATTAATGTTATTCAGGTGGTTATCCCTAGTAAGTATGGAAGAAAATACATATGCAATTGCAAGAAATATACAGTGGTACCTCGGCTCACGAATGCCTCAGTTCACAACCAAGTCAGGTCGTGAACAGAAATTTCAGAGAAAAATGGGGTGACGACCACGATCATGGCCATGTTGTTGCACAAACGTGATTGCTCCCATCTCCCCCCGCACGAGTGCGCCCATGATTGTGCCCCTCTCCCCCGCACAAATGCACCTGCGATTGCACCCGTCTCCCCCCGACCACACCCACGATCACGCCTCTCTCTCCCCCCCCCCCCAGCACAATCACTATCGCATGATTATGATTTGGACTCTCCCTCCAAACAATAACCTCCCCACCTAGCTTAGTGTTCTCTACTGTACTGTACTTTGTTATTTTGTTGTTCTTTTTTACTTTGTTTCAAATTTTTGTGATAAAAAAACATTTACAGAACGGATTAAGCTTATTTACATTAAACCTTACGGGGAAATTTGACTTGGGTCATGACCAATTTGTGTCACGACCAGAGTCCTGGAACAGATTAAGTTCATGAGCCAAGGACCACTGTACAGCAAATAAAATGCAAGATTTTGCATACTTTGGCTCAGTTGTCAATACAAAGGGAGGCTGCAGCCAATAAATTAGAAGACTGAGACTTGGAAAAGCAGAATTGAAGGAACTAGAAGAGATCATCAAGTGTAAGGATGTTTTTACTGGAGACAAATGCCAAGACCATCCACACGATTACTATGTAAGGATGTGAAAGCTAATAGGAAGAAAATTGATGCATTTGGAACAGTGCTGGAGGAGATTTTGCAAATACCCTGGAATGACAGAAAGATGAATAAGTGGGTCCTAGATCAAATCAGGCCAGAACTGTATCTGGAAGCAATAATGATCAAACTGAGCCTGTCATGCTTTTGGACATATAATGAGAAGGCAAGACTCACTGGAGAAGACAATAATGGTAGGGAAAGTTGAAGGCAGAAGGAAAAAAAGATCAAATATGAGATGGATTGATTTCATAAAGGAAGCTTTATAGCTTCCTTTGTGCTTTTAAATGAAATGAAAATGAGCTGAGCAGGGCTGTCAAGGACAGCACATGGGGTGGGGGAGGGGCATTTATTCATAGAGTTGCCATGAGGCAGAGATGTCATAGTAGCAAAAACAGTGTATTTTAAATATATGAACTGCTTAGATTTTAATAAAGTAAACCATAAAAACTATTAAAATAACTTTTATTTATTACTTTATTTATCCTCAATCAACATAAGCATTAATTTTAGTTTTTTTTATCAAATAAAAACAGTCTAATGATTGTTGCTTCCTTGAAATTCTGGGCTTTTAGTTTCCCTAACTAAACACTAAATAAGATTGGGGCTAAGTAAGGCAGAAAGGATAGTTAAAGCAGAAAGACAATATTTTATTTATTTATTTATTTATTTATCGATTTATATCCTGCCTTTTTCCTACAAAGGGCTCAAGGCAGCTTACATCTCCTCCTCCATCTTATCCTCACAACAACAACCCTGTGAGGTAGGTTGGGCTGAGAGTCTGTGACTGGCCCAAAGTTACCCAGCTGGCTCCATGGCTGAGCAGGGACTAGAACCCAGATCGTCTGAGTCCCAGTCCCATGCTCTTAACCACTACACCACACTGGCTCTAGTACATAAAAGTAGATATTTAAAATCTACTTTTTTAAAATTGTAACTGTCCAACCTTATTTTGATCTACTAGTCATGGGAATTCTGTTTTAGTTTGGTCCTTCATTTTTGTAATTGCAAGACTAAGCCAAGGCAGAGGGTAGGAGGAAAGACTGGAAAGAAAAGGTGATGAAAATGTTCCATATACATAATCTTTTGTTCTTATACTGTGACTGCAGTCCTATATCCACTTACCTGGGAGTAAGCCCTATGTAACTCAATGGAACTTTCTTTTGAGGAGGTATGAGTAGGATTGTGCTGTTAATCTCAAACAGTCATGGGTAGTAATGATGAGAAACAGCATATATGGAAATATAAAGAGCTTTCCACTAAAGGTTAAAAAAGAAACAAATGTAAAATACCTACAGTGAAACAAAGATGCAAAATGTGCTTGGTAGAATGAAACAGCATTAGTAATAGTCAAGTTGTAAATTAACCTGGCTTAATTATCAGGTTTTACCAGGAAATATATGGAAATGTTTCAGTGAGAACCTTGATTTATAGCAATCTTGTTGATTTCAGTCTCCTTCATTTAAACAGCAGGTGGGCAGCTTCCATCCCATGTGCCTAATCCACCCTATGGAAGCTTGGTCTCCTCCTGTTCCTCTTCCAAAGACCAGTTTGATGGCTGAGACCTTGGGAAGAGGGAAGCAGAAGAAATTCCTTGTTTCTGATACTGGATAACACTGGGATTTTCCTGGGGAGTGGTGGTGGTGCTCTTGCTCAGGGCTTGTAGGAGCTCATGAAAGTAGCAGATGAGCAAACCAGGCCGAGCAGCTTTGTTTGCCCTGCATTCTATGTACAGTGGCAGAAGATGTGGGGCAAGTGCAGTTAAGCAGGGTGGGAACCAGCTGACACTTTGGGGAGGGAGTGGTGTTCCTACACTTTGAATTGTTTCTAGGGATTTTCCTATTCAGGAGAATTAATGAAAATAATTTATGATTTATAGAAATGCTTTTCTTCCA
The DNA here is from genome assembly GCA_023646645.1 of Varanus salvator macromaculatus. NCBI lineage: Eukaryota > Metazoa > Chordata > Lepidosauria > Squamata > Varanidae > Varanus > Varanus salvator. The sequence continues at coordinate 12,508,166 of JAIXND010000754.1, read as the reverse complement.
AGGTTTGCTTTCAGATTTCCAAAAACCATGTAGTCATCACAAGGCACCCATCAGATGTGTGTTTATGTCTGGCAGAGGCAGAGTTACTTTTATCTATTTATACTTCCAACACAAACCAAAATGTTCAAAACTAGAGTGGTTTTAGTTTTGATAGGTTTTTCAGAAAGCAACAAATTTGAAAGTTTTCAAAGAAGAGGCTGATTCCATATCCTGTTTCATCAGCTTCTTGGTAAATCCTTTAAAGTACTATGAAGCATCACTATTAAAATCTGAATCAAAATGCACTGTGGAAATACAAAATTTCAAGCATTAATTTCAATAATTTTCCTGTATTTGTCTCAGTTCCTACACTCTTTATTGTACTATTACCTATTACCTAGGGGAAAAAACTAATGGAACATTCCATAAAGTACTATTAAAATGTGCTCTATCATAAATTTTTCACAGCTAAATGTAAAGATTTATGATAAGAAAAGATACTCATGAATATATTATCTTCCAGGTATTACCTGGAAAATGGATGACGATGACTTTGGAGGATTTGAGGTATGGAGCTTTAAATAGTGATGTGTTTATCAGGGTTGCACTGAACTAATTCACTTTTTTAACCTTATATCATTTAAATTCTGTGGTTCATTTCATATACCTGAAAAGTATGCTTCTGAAAGCAGAATTAGGTGTCTTATAATGTTCATTCTTATTTAACTGATGTACTTACCAATCGTTACTTGTTTTTCGGCACCAGGCAACGACCTTTTTATTCAAACGCTATTTTAATTGTTAATATTTATTTATTTTATTTTTTGGGCCAGGTCGACTCATATTGTACTGTTTTATTCTGTCCGTATTTATTTATTATTGTGAGCCGTCCCGAGGCTTCGGCGAATGGGGCGGCATAGAAGCCTTCTAAATAAATAAATAAACAACCATGATTAAATCACTAATTTCTGCACCCTTTCCTTTTGTTGAATCCTCCCTTCCACAACAGGCCTAGAATACGTTTTGCCAACATTGGATTGCAGAATGGCTCCATGCACTAGAAAGTGGCAAAGCAGCTCATCTGGAGGCTGCCTTTGCTACTTGTGAGGTCCTTTGCTCCCATATCAGTTAGATCTGGGAGAGCAAGAAGTGGTTTCAGAATACAGACATCATCCTAGTTGAGGACCTCACTCTTTGTTTACAGAGGAGGGCATTATAATTGCAAGTGTTTTGGGTATAACATGTTAACATTTAGGGTTTAACATGCTCACATTCATATATTCACTGCCTCTGACTATGTCACTGTAGTTGGAAAAGGCATTATCATAGAATTAGGTCAGGTCCAACTCCCTGCTAATGTAGGACACCACGTTAAACCATCCCTCTCAGAGAACTATCCGGTTGCATCTTGAATATCTGTAGTGTGGGAGAACCTACAACCTCCCTAGGTAATTCTCAAGAAGTGCGCAAAAAAGTGCTGGTGGTCTTTGGAATGGGTTTTAACAAAGTCTTGGTCATTACCATTGGTGGATGGTTAAATGTTATTACCTGGCATAGGCTTGTTTGCATTTATTTAATGTTTTTATAGACTGTTCTCTCATCACATGCCATCAGAATGGTTTACAATATTTACAAACAGCATAATAGAACTGTCCATGAAATCTGTATCCAAATAATCACAAAAATAGAAGGGAATAATGATTATCAACAAGAAAATAAAACAATAAATAACATATTGAACCAGAGCAATCAATCATCGTTTGGAGAAAAACCAGTATAAAATCATGTCCTCTAATCAACAATGAAAGTGACTGGATAATAAAGAGTTTGACCTGCCATTGAAATGTGTAAAGTGTCAGTGCCAGGTGCATCTCTTTGAGAAGCTGGTTCCATAAATGGGATGCCACTACTGAAAAGAGCCTTCCTCACATAGCAACCTTCCTTGCTTCCGTTAAAGGTGGCTCCCAGAGAAGGACCTCCTTGATGGTCTTAGTATCTGTGAAGGTCTTTACAGAAAGAGGCATTCCATAAGATATCCAGAACCTAAGCTGTTTACGACTTTATTTGTTAATATGCGCAACTTGGTCCTGGACTTCAGTTGGTAACCAGTACAGTTGATCTCCTTCATGGATCACTGCCTTGTCGTGGCGAAGGGGCTTGCGCAGCTCAATGAAGCTATGAGCTATGCTGTGCAGGGTCACCCAAGACGGACAGGTCATAGCAGAGAGCTCTGACAAAATGTGATCCCCTGGAGAAGGAAATGGCAACCCACTCCAGTATCTTTGCCATGAAAACCCCATGGACATGAAAACCAAAAGGCAAAACGATATGACACCGGAAGATGAGCCCCTCAGGTCGGAAGGGGTCCAATATGCTACTGGGGAAGAGCGGAGGGCTAGTACTAGTAGCGCCAGAAAGAATGAAGCGACTGGGTCAAAGCCGAAAGGACACTCAGTTGCCGATGTATCTGGAGGTGAAAGGAAAGTCCGATATTGCAAAGATCTTTACTCCATAGGAACCTGGAATGTCAGATCCATGAATCAAGGCAAGCTGGATGTGGTCAAACGAGATGACAAGACTGAACATCGACATCTTAGGAATCAGTGAACTAAAATGGACAGGCATGGGTGAATTTAGTTCAGATGACCATCAGGTATACTACTGCGGGCAAGAATCCCTCAGAAGAAATGGAGTAGCCTTCATAGTCAATAAAAGAGTAGGGAAAGCAGTACTGGGATACAATCTCCAAAATGACAGAATGATCTCAGTTCGAATCCAAGGCAAACCATTCAACATCACAATAGTCCAAGTCTATGCCCCAACCACTGGTGCTGAAGAGGCTGAAGTTGACCGGTTCTATGAAGGCCTACAACACCTGCTAGAATTAACTCCAAAAAATGATGTCCTTATCATCATGGGGGATTGGAATGCTAAAGTAGGAAACCAAAAGATAACCGGAATAACAGGCAAGTTTGGCCTTGGAGTACAAAATGAAGCAGGACACAGGCTGGTAGAATTTTGTCAAGAGAATACGGTGGTCATAACAAACACTCTTTTCCAACAACCCAAGAGACGTCTCTACACATGGACATCACCAGATGGTCAACACAGAAATCAGATTGACTATGTGATCTGCAGCCAAAGATGGATAAGTTCTATACAGTCAGTAAAAACTAGACCAGGAGCTGACTGTGGCTCAGATCATGAGCTTCTGGTGGCAAAATTTAGGCTTAAGTTGAAGAAAGTAGGGAAAAGCACTAGCCACTCAGGTATGACATAAATCATATCCCTGATGAATATACAGTAGAGGTGACAAATAGATTTAAGGAATTAGATCTGATAGACAGAGTGCCTGAAGAACTATGGACGGAGGTTCGCAGCATTGTACAAGAGGCAGCAACTAAAACCATCCCAAAGAAAAAGAAATGCAAGAAAGCAAAATGGCTGTCTGAGGAAGCTTTATAAATAGCTGAGGAAAGAAGGGAAGCGAAAGGCAAGGGAGAAAGAGAAAGATACAAACAATTGAATGCAGAATTCCAGAGAACAGCTAGAAGAGATAAGAATGCCTTCCTAAATGAACAGTGCAAAGAAATAGAAGAAAACAATAGAATAGGGAGGACCAGAGATCTTTTCAAGAAAATTGGAGATATGAAGGGAACATTTCATGCAAAGATGAAGGACCAAAATGGCAGGGACCTAACAGAGGCAGAAGAGATTAAGAAGAGGTGGCAAGATTACACAGAACTATACAAGAGCTTAACATCCCTGATATTCATGATGGGGTGGTCACTGACCTCGAGCCAGACATCCTGGAATGTGAAGTCAAAAGGGCCTTAGGAAGTCTGAGCAACAACAAAGCTAGTGGAGGTGACAGCATTCCAGCTGAGCTATTCAAAATCCTGAAAGACAATGCAGTTAAAGTGCTACACTCAATATGCCAGCAAATTTGGAAAACTCAACAGTGGCCACAGGATTGGAAAAGGTCAGTTTACATTCCGATCCCCAAGAAGGGCAATGCCAAAGAATGTTCAAACTACCGCACCATTGCACTCATTTCACATGCTAGCAAAGTGATGCTCAAAATCCTACAAGCTAGGCTCCAGCAGTATGTGGACCGAGAACTACCAGAAGTACAGGCAGGATTTCGAAGAGGGAGAGGAACTAGAGATCAAACTGCCAACATACGCTGGATCATGGAGAAAGCCAGGAAGTTCCAGAAAAAGATCTACTTCTGCTTCATTGACTATGCTAAAGCCTTTGATTGTGTGGATCACAACAAATTGTGGCAAGTTCTTAAAGAGATGGGAGTACCAGACCATCTTATTTGTCTCTTGAGAAACCTATATGCAGGTCAAGAAGCAACAGTGAGAACCGGACACGGAACCACTGATTGGTTCAAAATTGAGAAAGGAATTCGGCAAGGCTGTATACTGTCGCCCTGCCTATTTAACTTATATGCAGAGCACATCCTGAGAAAGGCAGGGCTAGATGAATCGCCAGTTGGAATCAAGATTGCTGGGAGAAATATCAACAGCCTCAGATATGCAGATGATACCAGTCTCATGGCAGAAAGTGAAAAGGAACTAAAGAGCCTCTTGATGCTGGTGAAGGGGGAGAGCGCAAAAGTTGGCTTGAAACTCAACATTAAGAAAACTAAGATCATGGCATCTGGTCCTCTCACTTCCTGGCAAATAGATCGGGAAGAAATGGAGGTAGTGAGAGATTTTATTTTCCTGGGCTCCAAGATCACCGCAGACGGGGACTGCAGCCAAGAAATTAAAAGACGCTTGCTCCTGGGGAGGAAAGCTATGGCAAATCTAGATAGCATACTAAAAAGCAGAGACATCACCTTGCCAACAAAAGTGCGTATAGTCAAGGCTATGGTTTTCCCAGTTGCAATGTATGGCTGTGAAAGCTGGACCATAAGGAAGGCTGAGCGCAAAAGGATTGAGGCCTTTGAGTTGTGGTGCTGGAGAAGACTCCTGCGAGTCCCTTGGACCGCAAGGCGATCAAACCAGTCAGTCCTAGAGGAGATCAACCCTGACTGCTCTTTAGAAGGCCAGATAGTGAAGATGAAACTCAAATACTTTGGCCACCTAATGAGAAGGAAGGACTCCCTGGAGAAGAGTCTAATGCTGGGAACAATAGATGGCAAAAGAAGAAGGGGACGGCAGAGGATGAGGTGGCTGGATGGAGTCACTGAGGTGGTTGGTGTGAGCTTGAGTGGACTCCGGGGGATGGTGGAGGACAGGAGGGCCTGGAGGAATGTTGTCCATGGGGTTGCGATGGGTCGGACTCGACTTCGCGACTAACAACGACAACAACAGTTGATAAAGAACAGGGCTTATATGCTCGTCTCGGCCTGTCTTGGTCAACAGATGGGCTGCCCTATTCTCTACCAACTGAAGTTTCCAGACTGTTTTCAAGGGCAGCCTCATGTAAAGTGCACTGCAGTAAGCTAGAAGTGAGGTTACCACAACTTTTGCTAGGTGTTGCCCATCCAGATAGGGATATAGTTTATGTATCAGCCGCAGTTGATAAAAGGTGCTCCTTTGAATATTTAACAGTATATAAATAGTACAGATAAAGTAATTAACAAATTATAAGTCACTGTAAAAGGATTGATTATGTTAATGTGAACAGGGCATGCTGTTTGAAAGCCCATGCCTTAACTTTAACAATCTGCCTTGCATTTTCAGGCAGCAGAAACCTTTGAGGATGGAAATGGTGAGCGAACTACCTCTCCTGCTATTCAATGGGCAGCACTTTCCACAGGTAGAGAGATTTAGCAAACTTCAATATTTGTTTGTGAGCTCCAGATATTATTTCACCAGTTCAAAGTGGTGCATCCAGAATATGACCATGCCTTTTGTGCTGTTTATGTGCTACCATAAGGAATGAGCCTTCAGAAATATAAACTAGTGATTCATGCCTTCATCAACACAATTCAGTGCTACTATGCAGCTCTATTAATTGTACAGGAGGGGCAGGGAAGTTTTATGTTCTGGATTGCCACCCTTGACTCCCTAGTTGGCTGAATGATGTCAGAGGTGGAGGCACAATCTGGAGAAAGTGCCTCCAACCACAGTTGGAGATCTTGCTCTGTGCTACATGTCCTTTTCCTATCTAGGGAAAGCCTAACTCAAAATGTAATGAAACCATCCTCTGATTGAGGTGCAGGATTTGCTCAACACATGGACTCATGACAAAAGATTGGTTTTCATACCTGCATTCCTTTCTGGGCATCCTGCAGGCCAGGTGGACTGTGCTGGCAAACAAGATTTATCCTGTGAGTGTGTGGTTTGCCATTCATGCTTTAAAGTTACATTTAGTACATATATTTTTGTGTAGATTTGGAACTGTTGAAGAAATCTCATGCCCATGGTAAAAATTCACAAAATCCTAAAGCTTAGTACTTTTTCATTTCAGCTCAAAGTAATGTACCTTTTAGAAAGCTTGAAGACTCAATTCTTTTATACAGAAAAAAATATTATTGTTTGACTTAAACTTCTTAATAGTAACGAACAAGATGTGACAGAATCTGAGGCTTTATGCCACCAAAATACTATTGTCCGTGGTACTGAAAACTATCCGGGAATATTAGCAGGGTCACACTATCTTTGTTGAGGCTATGACAAGCAGAGTGGTCTTGGAGGCAAACCTTAGCTGAGGCCACCCGTGTTTCTGAAACAGCTTCAGTGCAACGGAAGAGGAAGCGTCTTCCTGGCTCATTTAGCAATATGGATATGTTCTTCCTCTCCTCTCCATCTGATTCTATGCAGTTTTCAAATCTGACTACATGGCACTGTTACATCATCATGGTTACCCCATATTTCCTGATTGGCTCTGGTGAACAGAAAGCAGAAAATTGCCACAAGTGGCTTCAAAATAAGTAGTACGCAGGGCGGGTATGAGCATTTGCTCTCCTTAAATGTATCACTTTCATATCAAAAGCACTTTTGAAGAAACATTCTATGCAACTCTGTTACTTTATAGTTTAAATTAGGCATGGTAAACAAGGTAAATTCTTTACATTGTGGCATAGACACAATTTTGATAGGTTCACAAGCAATTTAACATTATAAAGTGATTTAAACCACTCCCTTTCTTATATTTAGACTGTTTATATTTGTGCATGTAATCCTGTCCTTATGTAATCATGATCTCTTGCTGCATGTCCTGTTTCTCACCAGGTTCACTTGTGGGGAGGCTTTAACTGATACTGATGGGAATCCCTGCTGCTAATACCCTGCTGCTAATAGCTTTCCTCTTCTCATTGTGATCACATGTATGTCTGTGTTGTGTGTTATAGGCTCTCTCAACAGCACACCCACTTGTATCTGTTATCTTCCCAGTCCACATCATCATCTCATTCATCTGACTGTCCAGATACTTGCTTATGAAATTTCTTAGTCATTAAGGTACCACAAGGTTGTTCATTGGGTTGTGCAACTGTTTTTATTATATATTTAAGATGGTGCAGCACCTGAATATTTCTGTAGAGTGCTGACTGGATAGCTCAATAACATGGTGCATCTTTATTATGTGAACTTATTTTGTAATTTGCATTGACTTGGACATCAAGATTCTCACAGTCCTTTAGCTATTGTTTAATAAGCAATCTTTTCTTTTTATTATTACCAACACATGCCCTTATTTTTCCCTGGAAATATTGTAAAAACAGGTTATTAAATCATACACAGTTTAGTGTATTTTTGGTAGTCTTTGGGAATATTTGGGTGCTGGGGGACTATAGCTCTGCACCATGGCAGCTTTGCCATGGAGTTCTGCAGGGCTCTATTTTGTCCCCCATGCTATTTAACATCTACATGAAACTGCTGGGAGAGGTCATCAGGAAGTTTGGGCTGTGGAGTCATCAGTATGTTGATGACACTCAGCTCTACCTCTCATTTACATCTGCTCCAGGTGAGGTGGTGGCTGCACTAAACCAGTGCCTGGCTGAGGTAATGTGCTGGATGAGGGCTAATAAACTGAGCCTCAACCCAGGTAAGATGGAAGTCCTGTTGGTGAGCACTGTGGGTCTCCAGGTAGATGATTTTGACCCAGTTCTGGACAGGGTAGCACTCCCTCTAAAGGACAGGGTCCACAGCTTGGGAGTACTTCTTGATCCAGAGCTGCCACTGGAGTTCCAGGTGGCAGCAGTGGGAAGGAGTGCTTTCCTACAACTTCAACTGATCCATCAGCTGCGTCCTTACCTGAATGAGCACTCCCTAGCAACAGTGATTCATGCTCTGGTAACTTCCTGCTTGGATTACTGCAATGTGCTCTACGTGGGGCTGTCCTTGAAAACGGTCTGGATACTGCAACTGGTGCAGAATAGAGCTGCCAGGCTGCTGACAGGGACCAGTTGTTATTCTCATATAACGCTGGTCCTCTACCAGCTCCACTGCGTTCCAGTTGAAGTCCAGGCCCAATTCAAGGTGCTGGCTTTGACCTCTAAAGCCCTAAATGGCTTGGGACCAGGATACCTGAAGGATGTCTCCTTCCTTACATGCTCTCACACCCCTTAAGATCTATGGGAGAAGCCCTGCTCCGGGAACCCTCTGTAAGAGAGGTAAAAAGGTCATCAACTTGGAGTAGGGCCTTCTCTGCTGTGGCTGTTGTTCTTCTCTGCTGTTGTTTAATTGTCCTTTTAAAAATTGTAAGCCATCCTGAGATCTTGTATAATAGGACAGCATACAAAAGCTTTTAATAAATAAATAAATAAAATACATTTACAGGCTTGCTTCAATTGATTGACATTTTATGGTTACAAAGTCCTGTTTTATGCAAATTTGCAGTTATAATGATACATAATTGGAAGGAACCCCATTCAATTCTGTGAGTTTATTTTTAAGTAAATGATGTCTACATTATTTCAGTTGGAATCATTAGGAATTGGATGCCATTGGCTGGGTATTAAGTACACATGGTTTAGTTAGACTGGCTTACCTGAATAAGAGTTAGCAAGAATTGATTTATATTGTTATGTCTTACGCACATTAAGGGTAAAATAGCTGACAAAGAGTTGATTCTGAACATCAGAATAACATGCCCACATGTTTCTCCAATATACAGTCAGCAAATTGGTTATCTGGAAGATGTCCAATATGCAGTTTTCACTTTTAAAAAGAAACAATAAGCCAAGTTTATAAGTGTGTGTACTGAAAAAACTGGGTAGCAGGGGGACAAAATTGGCATAAACATGTGTAAAAGTTAAAATAGATTTTTCTAGGACTAGAGTTAGGTGCACTTGAGAATCACCCTTTCATTCTTTAATAGATTATCAAACCAACATAGAAACATAGAAACAGAGCGAGTCAGAAGGGGCCTCCCGGGCCATCTAGTCTGACCTCCGGCACCAGCCGGCTCCGCTCATGACATGCCCACCATGTGCATGTCCAGCCTGTCTTTGAACACCCTCACCGATGGGGCATCAACGACCTCCCGTGGAAGCCCATTCCACGCCCTCGGGGTCCTAACTGTCAGGAAGTGCTTCCTGGCATCCAAATTGAACCTTGGCTCCCTGAGCTTTGCTCCATTGGAGCGCGTCCTGCCTTCCTCTGCAGGGGAGAACAGGCCTCTCCCCATCTCCATGTGACACCCCCTCACATACCTGTATGTTGCCAACATATCCCCTCTGAGTCTCCTCTTCTCCAAGCTGAAGAGACCCAGTTCCCTCAGTCTTGCCTCATACGGCATCCCCTGCAAACCAGCCACCATCCTTGTGGCCCTACGCTGCACTGACTCCAACCTGGCTATATCCTTTCTGTAATGAGGGGCCCAAAACTGAACACAATACTCCAGTTGTGGGCGCACCAGAGTCGTGTAGAGTGGTAGTAATACCTCTCAGCATACTTCATTTTCAGATGACGGGATAGTTTTGACCACATCACTGTTTGGACACAGAGTAAAATTGCATTCAAGCTTTTCTGTACCAGAAACTCCTTGTATAGCCTCAGTTCTATAATCCCAGACTAATTGAGATCTATTTCTTGGTTTTCTGGTACAGCAAAATTCAGTTCCTCAATTGACAGAGTGGGGGCCCTGGTCGCCCTTTCCTTGAATCTTTGGCCAGCCCCAGGACTACAGTGCAGCAGATTTAGTGACTTCTTGGGCTTATGGCAGCAATGGTCATAGTTGTCTGTCTTGCCAAACTTACTCGTAGATGCTTCCACTTCAGGCATGGTTCATTCATGCCTGCTGACCTCAGCAAGCTTCAGAATGGAAGTGGCTCACCATCTCCCATTCAGTGTGATTGTGTTTGACCTAGTGGGCACAATGAGGGAATCTTCTAGTAGAGGGGATCTTCTTCTCACCACTGGAGCTGGCTAATTCACTGACAACAGATGATTCACTTAATTGATGGGGGTGCGACCAGTAAGACCCACTGTGTGTGGACTAACTGTAACCAGAAGAAGTACAGAGATTACCTTGAGTTTCTTGCTGTACAGAAAGCCCTGGTCACTTTCCTGCCTAGCCGTTGGGACCAACAGTTCCAGATTACCATAGATAACACCTTTGTGATGTTTTACCTGAACAAGCAGGGAGGCACCTGGTTCATGATGGCATGCCTCACTCTTTGGATGTAGGACTATTGCATAGAGTGGGGCATCACTTTTGTCACTGTACACCTGATTGGGACAACCAGCTTTACAGCGGACTTTCTGAGCAGCAGGACCAGTGGAATCAATGAATGGGAGATGGATCCTGTGGCCCTTGCAGACTTGTTCCACACCTGGGGCTTGCCAACTATTGACAACTTTGCTGCCACAAGCAATGTAGTCTGCAACTGCTGTTCTCAGGCAGCAATCTGCTCAGACTTGATGGGAGTAGCATTCTTTCTCCAATGGAATGGGATGCTGTTTTACCTCTCCCCACCATTCCCACTCATCACCAGAGTGCTTGCGAAGATTCACAGAGACCGGACCTCTTGTATCCTGATCACCTCATGGTGGCCTCTGCAGGCTTGATGTGTGCACATCCTCTGCCTATCACACAGGACTTTTCTGCAGCTTCCATTGAAGCCAGACATCAACTTCCAGGACTGAGGGATAAATTTCATCCCGATGTCACCATGCTGCACCTGACGGCATGCCAAATCATCCAGTAAACAAGGGAGCCTCATTTCAGCCTGATACACTGATGATCCTGGATGTAGCTCTGGAACCATCCATGAGGCGATTGTATGCAACAAAGTGAAGCACCTTCACTGTGTTTACTGACACAAAGACTTTGATTCTCACTGTTTGTCCATCTGACAGATTCTTGACTTCCTTCCTACCCTGTACACTAAAGGACTTAAACCATCCTTTATCAAGTAATATCTGGCAGTGATCATAATTCTACCTACTGTTTATTCCACCTGTTGATCAAAGATCTATATGTTAACATCTGGGGTGTGGATGGTGGGCTAGTGGATGGGAGCAGTGGGACTTGGGCAACCAGGGTGTGGCACAAGGGCCAGTCAAGAGGCACAGTCGAAAATAGTCCAAAGGTCAGAGAACTGAGAAGACAAGCTGAGGGAAACAGGTACCTTGAGGACTGGAGCAAGGCAGGAGTGACTGGAGCAGAGCTGGGGCTAGCCTGGAACAAGGCTGAGCAGAGCTGAAGTAAGGCTGGGGTGACTGGAGCAGAGCTGGAACAAGACGAGAAACTGTGGCAGGATTGCAGCAAGACCAGAGCAGGGCTAGAACAAGGCTGGGGCAACCAGAGCAAGACCAGAGCAGCACTGGGGCAAGGCTGGAGTGATTGGAGCAAGACTGGAGCAGTGCTGGAACAAGGGTGGGGGTGACTGGAGCAAGACCAGAACAGCACTGGAGCAAGGCTAGGGGTGACTGGAGCAAGACCAGAACAGCACTGGAGCAAGGCTAGGGGTGACTGGAGCAAGACCAGAACAGCACTGGAGCAAGGCTAGGGGTGACTGGAGTAAGGGCAGAACAGCACTGGGGCAAGGCTGGGGCACGAGGGAGTCAGAAGACCTTCATTGTTAAGGCAGCTTCTGGAGGGAAGAGCCAGTGCTCCTGGTTCTGTAGGATCTTATGAAACTAACCTTCACACCACTGGCCACCATGGATCTCAGACTTAAGTATTGAAGGTGGCGTTCCATGTGTCCATCATTTCAGCCAGGTGGGCTGCATCCTGCACATTGAGCAGCCATTCTGGATTTTTCAAAAAGACAAGGTGGTTCTGTGCTTGGACCCTTTCATCTTCTCCAAGGTGGTGTCACCATTCCACCTTAACTTGGACATTGTTCTGCTAGCCTTCTTCCCAGTGCAAGTGAATCCACCCTGAACACCCTGGATGTGTGCAGGTGGTTGCCTTCTATTGGTCCCCTACCAAGTCTTTTCAATGGTCCTGGAGATTGTGTGTCTGTTACAGTGAGCAATCCAGGGGTGAGCTTGTTAACTCCCAGTGACTCATCCATGTGGTGGTCAAGATCATCATGCTTGCCTACCAGTTGGCAGGACTGCAGACTCCAGAGCACACTCAACCAGGCAATGGCAACCTCTACAGCACTGCATGAGGCAGGACTTCTGCAAGGTGGTGATATAGTCCACCCCAATGACTTTTCATCTGGCACTACTGGCTTGACATCTGCACCAGGCAAGACTGTTCCTTTGACAAGAGTGTCTTTTGTATGGTCCACAGTCTTCTGCTGATAGTACCTTCTCTTCCAACTTGAGGTAAACTTGCTAATTGCCCATATATATGCTTCATAGAGACCATGAAGAAGAAAGTCAAGTTGCTTACCTGTGACTTAATTCTTCAAGTGATCATCAGTGCATTTATACCAGCCTCATGTCTGTGGCATCCAGCTTCAGTCCTGTGAATTCTCCATGATCCCGTGTCCTTCTGGTATGGGGTCAGCCATTCACTAAACCCCTTTTAGTTCTGAGGCTACAGTGTCAGTCTCAATGGAACTAAGGAAAGGAGCAGGAACTCCCCCTACATATACTAGGGTGTGGGAGGGGAGAATGAATCTGACTTGGAAATCTGCCTGACAACGGGCCACACACGGTGCAGAGAATGTGTGAATGTACAGGTACACTCAAAGAGTGACAGTTACAGGTAAGTAACCTAGCTTTGCCATGCACTTGTTGTCTGAAAGAGATATACTAGTAGAGATGGGCAAGATTTCTCAAGCAGGTTTCCTGGAAAAGATTGAAGACCTTGAAAAAATTACCTGAGTTAAATGGAGGTCTTGGAGATAAATCCTACAACATTCTACCACATTGCCTTACATTTTGTGCATCTTGTTTTGTTCCTTATGGAATCATCTTGATAAAATTCTAGTACAGAGTACTAATAATATGTTAATATTTTATGTGGCAGTAATGAAAGTTAAAAGAATTTTAAAAAGGGTATGCAAATTCATGGAATTCACATGACTTAGAAAATTCAGGTCCACTGTTGAATCTGCAGATTTTTCTGATGTCCATTAGTGGGAAGGAAGTGCCTGGAAGGAAGAGGCTGGAACAAGTTGGATTTCTAGGGCTATGGAAGGTTCAGAACCTGCATGCCTCTTCTGTGCACACTCTCCATATGTTGAAGGGAGATTGCATTTGAAGAATCTACAGTTATAGCATTTAGAGATCTCTCAATAATTCAGAGATGGAACTGTGTTGCTGATATTTATGTTGAGCTACTTGGACTGAGAAATGACCATCATACAAAAGACAAGCATCTCTTTACCTTTCAGATAATCAATCCTCTCATCCTTTTCAATAGCTTATGAGTCATTTCCTGCACCTTCCCTCATTATATATGATGGGGCAGATTCAGCTTGAAAAGGAAAATAACCTGGAGAAGCATTGTGTGTACTTGCAGGCATAACTGACTTGTATAGCTCTGCTCTTTATGTGTTCATGTTGTTCTTTCACTTTGCTGTAGGCAACTAGAACATCATGATCACTTTTTTCAGGGGCCATATGTAATCATAGGGTTATACAGTGGTTATCACTGATTTGATAATATTTGCTCAGAATATGTAAATTGGCAAGTTTTAATTGAGATGAGCCTGGTAGCACCTGAATTGTTCTTCTTGAACTTAAATGCAAGCCAGGGAAGAATTTCTTTCTGCTCACATTCATCCTGGAGATTTCCCTTTCCTTCCCTGGTATCTACAATCCTATTGTTGCAATAGGTAAGGATGTAGTTTTTTCTATATCTTAGCAGGACCATGTAGGAATGGTAGAATCATGGCTACTTTTGTCTCAGCATATGAGTGATGTTGGTTAACAGTGCTAAAGCATTTCAGCATTGGAAGCTTGTACCTGGATTTTACATCTCAGTATGCAGGATTAGGATATAGGGACTGTGGGTGGCACAGTGGTTTACACTGCTGAGCTGCTGGGCTGGTTTTTCAAAAGGTCGACAGTTTGAATCCGCAGATGGGGTGAGCTCCTGTGCTTCAATCCAGCTCCTGCCAACCTTGCAGTTCGAAAGCATACAAATGCAAGTAGATAAAAAGGTACCACTTTGGTGGGAAGGTAACAGTATGCTGGCCACATGACCACGGAAACTGTCTGTGGACAAATGCTGGCTCCCTTGGCTAGGAAATGAGCACCGCTCCCTAGAGTCAGACATGACCTGACTTTAATGTCATGAGGAAACCTTTACCTTGACCTTTATGCAGGATTAGAGTGCTACATACAGAGAAGAAGGTTATCACAATTAAAAAAAAACCCAATTTTAATGCAGTGTTCTACATTGTTACTACAGTGCAGGGGTAACCAGATTTGTCTGACAGAAGAGCCATATATGGTAAATCTCAAATGTTTGAGAGCTCCAGGACATAAACAGATATTTATTTTTTATTATTATTTCTTTGTTACGACCAAATGGACATTGCTACAACTATCAGGCTAGTTATTGCTAGTTAGGGTAGATTTAATTTAAATCAAATCAAATCAATTTAAATCACAATTTAAATCGCTAGTCAGTGAACTAGATTTAAATGGTTTTCTACATAATTTGCTTGCCTGCCTGCTTTACCCCACAGAGAAGGAATAATATGATAAACATCAGACTATCCAAAGACTTGTGGAGTATTATGCTCCAAAGGTTTCACTTTCAGTTTTACTGCTTGCCCTGCCCCTCAAACTTAGCTTCTTGTGCAGAACTATTTCACTTCCAACAATCTCCTTCTGTTCACTGAATTTTTGAAATTTAGCACTTAAGAGACAAGGGGTTGGTTCTGTGTACATAGATTAGCAAAGGAACAATGGGACTAAGATTTTTGCAACTATGTGTGTCCATTTTATAAATTTTTGCTGTGAATAATAGGCATGGGATCTGACAAATTCAGTTTTGAGAACAGTAAAACCAATAATCTGTGATAGTATCTTCTAGTTAGAAAAAGTGTCTAGTAGTCTTACAGAAATCTTTGGAATTGCATAAAATTGTGACTGAGTTAATGGAATTCATTTACCAAAAAAATTAAAAATTGCATGAATATACAGCCTCATGCTACATAATTAAAAACTAAACCCATTTATTATTTATTTAAAGCTTTTCTAACCCATCAGCTTACAAAAATTTCACTACGAATAACCTTTGGACTATAATTACCTTAAATAGAAAACTATCTTTAGATAGATTTTTCCTCAAAAAGCATTTTATTTTAAAATATCCAATTTAAATTTTAAAAATCCAATATTTATTTTTAAAATCATTGTTTTAACCATCCTGCTGCTAGTAGAGGTCTTGTGAGTCTCCATCTAGACCATGATTTGTTGAAACCAGTGGTCCCCAACCTTCTTGGCAACAGGGACCAGTTTCATGGAAGACAATTTTTCTACAGACTAGGAGGCGGGGTGGTTTCGGGATGATTCAAGCACATTACATTTATTGTGCACTTTATTTCTCTTATTATTACATTGTATAATGCAGGGGTCCTCAAACTTTTTCAACAGGAGGCCAGTTGAAAGGTGCTGGCAATGGGTGCAGGCTGCCAAGGCAGTGTGGGCAGAGGGGTGTGGGGGCACACGTGCAGTGAGGTGGGGCGCATGCGCACGGAGATCGTGTTCTCTGAGTCCAAAACAATCTCCTTGTAAGTAAGCCACCACTGAGCGTGCGTGTGCGGCGAGTCCAAAACCTCTATGGCAGGCCGGATAAATGGTCGTGGTGGGCCATATCTGGCCCACGGGCTGTAGTTTGAGGACCCATGGTATAATGTAATAATATACATTATATTATTTCATTGTATAATGAAATAATTATACAACTCAACATAATGTAGGATTGGTGGGAGCCCTGAGCTTGTTTACCTGCATCTACACACAGCTTAATTGTCACTTGTCATTCACTGCTAGGGTTTTGATATGAGTCTGCAAGCAATTGATTTATTATGGTCTCTGTGCAGTCAAACCTCTCTGAGTGATCTGTATTTGCAGCTGCTTCCCAGCTAGCATCATCTCCTCAGATCATCAGGCATTACGAGATTCTCATAAGGAGCATTCAACCTAGATCCTTCATGTGTGCAGTTCACAGTAGGGGTCACACTCCTAGAAGTGAAAAAGGATAAAAATGCAAAAAGCAATTAAAAATCATTCCTGGTAGATACATGATGTGTCAGGCTATCTGGACTTAATTTGTATTCCCAGGAATTCTAATAAATCCCATTGAGTTATATTTTAATATTTTTCTTCTAGTAATTGACCAAATTTCTTTATGTTATAAACAGGTACTGTTTTTGTCATTTGCTAGAATCATATGCCTATCCAATTTGTATTTCACCTCACTTGTGTTCCTTTCTGTTTCTTCTTTCTTGTATCTGAAACCATGTACCTCAAACAGTTTCTGCTGAGTTACTCCAAGAACAGTCTACTACTTCCACAAGTGATAATATACTGACAGAAGATCAACTGACATCTACTCCTTTAAATTTAGCATATCTGAAAGAGCAGGTAAAAGGGTTTTCCTCTTACATAAAAAGCTGAGATGTCGTGTACAGCCCTATAACTGCTTTTTTAGCTTATAGAAGCTTACGTGAGTTAACATATTTTCATAGCATGTAGTCACAACTAACATTAGGCAGATGGAGCCACCCTTTTCAAATGGGAATCAATACCACTCTTCCCTAACTTATTCTAATGTGTTTGCTGTTTTATGTACATATATGCATATAACAGTATATCATAAGGAGGCAAGATTCACTGGAGAAGGCAATAATGCTAAGGAATGTCAAGGGCAGAAAAAGAGGAAGAACAGCTATGAGATGTATTGATTCCTTAAAGGAAGCCACAGCCCTGAGTTTGCAATAGCTGAGCAGGACTGCCAAGGATTTTTTTATTTTTTCTTATTTTATTGTTATTGTGAACCATCCCAAGACATCCCGAAGTATACAAAAGTTTTAAATAAAAATAAATACAGAAATAGTACATTTCAGAGGGCAAAGGGTTGCCATAAGTTGGAAAAGACTTGACAGCATAGAACAACAGTGATGGTTTTCCGTCATGGCTTCTGTGCATCACACATATGGGTGCTGCACCTGCACAGTGCCTGTAGCCAGGAAGATTCAAAAGCTTAACTGTTTTGGGGGGAACTCCATTCCCCCCGCCCATAGTATAAGAAGGTGGAGTGCCCGCCATTTCCCCAGTCTTCTTGCGACCACCGTTCGCTGTGCCTTGAGCCTTTCATCTCTTACTCTTTTCACTGTACTTTTCTATCCTCTATTCTTTTTGCTCAATGGCTCAGCATGCGGCTTTCTGCAAGTGTTCTCAGTGTGGGGCCAAGATGTCCCCCACTGATCCACATGATCTGTGCCTTCTCTGTCTGGGAGAAGGCCACAGAATTGATAAGTGCGGCCATTGTCAGGCATTCAAGCAGGCGCGTAAAAACTGTGAAAACCACCTGCGTAAGTTACTTTGGGACCAGGCTCTGCTCACATACAACCAACTTGGGACCCAGCCTGTTTTGCAGCCTTCTTCCTTGGCTGCTCCTCCCTCTTGCCCATTGGCTAATGGAGCGACTTTGCTGGAGGCCAAATGCTTCTCTTGCTCTCCTTGCAAGCAAAAGGAGAAGAGGAAGCATAGCAGCTCTGATATGTCCTTGGTCCATAAGAAGGCCAAGAAAAACAGGGTGGACAAGGTGGCCTGTAAGCTGAAGAAGGCTAACTAGCTACATTGCAGAGACTTGGGATTGTCCGCTCTGTTGGTCCCAACCGCAGCATTGATGCCGACACCGACCAGCCCTACCCTTCAGCTGGCCATGAAGGTGACCCTTACAATGCTGCACCAGGCCATGATGGAGTCCTGGCTGTTCCCCAGCCAGGTGCAACCCACTTCATGGTGATATGAGTTGATGTACAGAGTACGGGAGCAGGATATTCCGTTCCTCCTGTGTCATTCTAAGCCTAACTCCATTGTCATGGAGTTGTCTCAGGGCTGCAAGACCAAGGAGCACTCCACTCCTCGAGACAAGGAAGGGCAAAAAGTTGACATGATGGTGCGCTGTATCTATGCTACCACAGGTCTTGGCCTCCATATCTCCAACTATGAGGCAACACTAGCAAAATATCAATACTTCGTGATGCAGAAGTTGGAGAACATCACAGCGTCGCTTCCAGAGCAGCAGAGAGAACTGGCATGCGTCTTTACCTGAGAAGCAATGCAGGTAGCCATCCAACAACTCTCTACGGCAAGGCATCATGTTGACTGCGACTCGAGGGCCCTTGTTGGCTCTGTAGTCCTCTGTTGCCCCGCCTAGCTCAGGAACTGCAACTTTCTGGATGAGACCAAGCAGAGAATTGAGAACATGCCCTTCCAGGGCTGTTCAACGGGAAGACAAACCACAAGTTGAAGAATGTCCATGAGGCTCACATCACTGCTTGACACATGAAAGTTCCTGCTCAATCTCAATGTAAGTGGTCCTGGTCTTGTCTGCAGTATCAGTACCAACCATACTTGCAATATTCTGGCCGGCAGCAGTTCCAGACCCATCAACAGTGCAACCGCAAACAGCCAGCTCAGTGCTACCAGCAAAGCCGTAGCCGTCCCAATTCTGACAAGCGGCAATGTCGATGGGTTGAGCGAACCTCTCTCTCCTCCTAAATCCACCTTCCCCTCTTCCATTTGGGGATCAACTGCAGAGTAGACTTCCCATTTGGGATTTCATCACATCTGATCAGTGGGTTTTGTCCATCGTGGAGCACAGATATAAAATCAAGTTTGATACCGTACCCCCTTTGGGATTGATCTGATATACGCCTCCTTCGGTTCTCAAGGATGAAGTTTCCCAGCTGCTTCGTAAAGGAGCTATTTGACAACTCATGTGCTCTGAGGGGCTTCACAGTTTCTACTCAAGATATTTTATGGTCCTAAAGCTGGATGGTGGTCTGCGCCCGATATTGGATCTACGTGGCAACAAGTTCATCAAAAAAAAAAAAAAAAAGAATCACCCTTCAAAATATCCTTCCACTGCTCAGGAGAGAGGATTGGTTCACATCTCTGGACTTGAAGGATGCTTACTTCCACATTAGCATCCATCCGTCTCACAGCTGGCTGCTCTGTTTTACAGTTGGCTCCGACCTTTTTGAGTATAACTTTCTCCCCTTCAGGCTTGCTACTGCACCAAGGGTCTTCACAAAATGCGTAGTTTGAGGACCCATGCTCTAATGGTTCCATGGACAGACAGATTTTTCTATGTGCTTCCCCCGATACCACTAATTACATGGACTGTTGCCAAAATCAATCAGGATGATGCTCACGGGATCCTCGTCACTTCTTGGTGGCGTTATCAACTGTGGTTCCCCACCATACTTCATCTCTCCAACAACACGTTTCAGTGGCTTCCTCAAATTCCACATCTTTTAACTCAACAAGATGGTGCGGTTTGGCATCCAAACCTTCATTCGTTGAATCTGACGCCCTGGCTCATCCGATGAGCCCTACTACTTCATCGATACTGACAGCCTAGTTGGATTCGATGCCAACCTGGCAGCTCCTTGCCACAGCTGTACCTTTGTCACCGGTAGCGCGAAATGACTCTGCATCGAATCCGAGTGCTCTACATCCCGACATACAGTTCTTTCTTCAGTCTGCACCAAGACGTGCTACTCGCCGTTCTTATGTGGCTAAATGGAGCCATTTTACTTCGTTTGCTGATATCTACCATTTTGTCTCTCAGTTAGCTTCCATTGAGAATATTCTTCAATTTTTACTGTTTTTACACTAGACTCGACTGAAACCTTCAATTAAAATTTACATTGCAGCTATTTTGCATTACTGTGGCCCGGTTGCGGGTTCATTGGTGTTATCCAGTGTCCTTATTTGGCATCTCTTGAGAGCATTACAGAATCTTCACCCACTGGTTCGATCAGTCATTCCTACATATAGCCTTTCCATCGTTCTAAGCTCACTGAGCCTCCTTTTGAGCATTTAGCTACTACTGACTTGCGTCTACTGTCTTGGAAGATGATTTTCCTCATAGCCATCACAGCTAGGAGAGCTACTGAATTTTGTGCTCTCCGTATCGACCCTCCATACCTCAACTTCCACAAAGATAAAGTTGTTCTCCTCACCGACCCTGCTTTCCTGCCAAAGGTTGTTTCACCGTTGCATGTTAATCAGGACATTGTCTTACCTGCTTTCTTTTCTATGCCTTTGACTCCAGTGGAGCGCTCACTCTATGTTTGTCACTGCCTAGCTTTTTATTGATCCTGGACTGAGTCTTTTAGGAATATAAAATGCCTGTTCATCAAATATTCTGTGCATGACAAGGGCTCCCCAATCGGGTCTCAAAGGCTCTCTAAATGGATTGTTCGAACCATTGAGCTTTCTGATCAGCTCTCCAAGGTAGAGCTGACTGTAATGCCCAGAGGCCATTCCACAAGAGCTGTTGTGGCCTCTTCTGCCTTCTCCACTGGCATTCCGCTGCATGGCATTTGTAAGGCGGCCACCTGGACTACCCCTTGCACATTTTCCAAGCATTATCCCTTAGACTTTCGTGCCAGACAGGACTGCCCCTTTGGCCGCGCAGTTCTCTCTTCAGTTCTTCAATGATGTCACCGTCCCACCTCCAGGTGTGGTAAGCTTAGTAATCACCCATATGTGTGATGCACAAAGGCCACGACGAAGAAAGGCAGGTTGCTTACTTGTAACTGTTGTTCTTCGAGTGGCCATCTGTGCATTCACCCACTGGCCCCAATCGGTGTCGGTGACTGGGTTTACTGAACCAGTTTGACTAGGCGATTTCATGTTTTTTTCATACTTGCCTCATGTGCCCCTCTAAGAGCACGTTTGATTATGATATGAATGTGTAATGCTTACAGCCGCTACTTGGGGGTGAACAGTTGGTCTTCAGTAGACTGGGGAAATGGAGGGCACTCCGCCTTCTCATACTATAGCGGGGGAGGGGTGTGGAGTTCCCGCCAAAACCGTTAAGCTTTTGAATCTTCCTGGCTGCAGGCACTGCGTAGGCACAGCACCCATATTGTGTGATGCACAGATGGCCACTCGAAGAATGACAGTTACAGGTAAGCAACCTGCCTTACTGTAGAGTAACAGAGTAAGTTAGACATTTTATGTACATAACTCTAGGAAATATACCCAATGAGATTTTTTCGTCTTCTTTCCTTTAGCCAGTACAGTGGTACCTTGGCGCACAAACTTAATCCATTCCAGGACTCTGGTTGTGACCCAAATTGGTTGTGAGCCAAGTTAAATTTCCCCATAAGGTTCAATTTAAATAATGTTAGTCCGTTCTGTAACTTTTTTTTTTAATCAGAAAAATGTGAAGCAAAGTGACAAAGAACAACAAAGATTGCGGCCATCTCCCACCCCCCCACACCGAGCACAAGTGCTACCATCTCCCTGCCCCCCCAGCATGACTGCGATCTCGCCTGTCATCCCTGCACGTACCTGTCATCCTGGCGCGCTGTTGGGGGGGGAGAGATGGCACGATCACGGGTGCGCTCGGGGGGGGAACGGGCACGATTGAGGGCACGCTGGGGGGGGAGACGGGCACGAATGTGGGCGCTCGGGCGGTGGGGAGATGGCCGAGATTGTGGTTGCACTCATGCAGGAAAGACAGGCGCAATCATGGGTGTGCTCATTCAGGAAAGACAGGCACGATCTCGGCCATCTCCCCCCCCCCCCCCGCCGCTCCCAGCATGATTGCGGCCATCTTCCCACACGGGGAGGTGGGGAGATGGCTGCAATTGCAGTCGCCACCCAATGCAAAGTTCACATTCTGAGTCAAAATTTTTATGAAATTTATGTTCGCGACCTGAACTGAGGCATTCATGAGCCAAGGTACCACTGTATGCTATTTAAACCTTGCTGCTTTTGAAACCCTTCTGTTTTAAAGAAATCCTACTCTGTTCCATGATTAGGGATGGGTTTGAATCTACTGTTTGAGAAACACTGCCCCAAAGGCCTGTCTCATTTAAGGTAGTGGATTCTGTTAATCCTCTTTGCTATAGTCTGGATTGCAGGGTTGATGTATGTGTCAGATCCTTAGCAGGGAACAGAATTTAATGGAAGGAAGAGATCAGTGCTTTTGAAAGCCCTGGAAAAGACCTGGAGGCAACCCTCTGGATCTTCTGAAGAACTGAGTCCTGAGAAAGTTGAAACAGTTTTGTTCCTGAGATCTCTTTCTGAACTGTTAATTCTGGAGCATCTTCTTCACAGTATAAGAAGTAAGGACCCAGTGGGATGAGGTTTTGGGATCCTAGCCAAGTTAACATCCTATGGGCTTGCAGAATTAATTGTGTGGCCTTTTGGATCATGGTGAATATGTTTTTTATTTAGACTAGCCTGGAAATATATTTTTATATACAACTGGAATATAAGACATATGTCTGAAAAATATTGCTGTGAAAATTTGAAGCATTGTAATATTAAAGTCATATCAATTTTGTGTTTCTCATAATACAGGTTCTATTAACAATTGATCCTTTAGAAGTACCAGTTTCATCTTCAAATCTAACCAAAGGTTTAGAAGCAGCAGTTGATGATAGTGATGATGAAAAACTGGGCTTAAGTGAATCGAAGGAAGATCTTCAACAAACACTTTCAAGTCTAGAATTTAAACTTAAAGCAGCTGATGAAGAAAAATGTAGAATAAAAAAGGTATAGCTACAGCACTGCAAAATCATCGGTCAAAATGCATGGATACTTCTATTATGGTCATTGCTGGCAACATCAGCTATAGTTAGGGTTGTCTAACACTTTCCAGTCCAAGATCCTGTCTTCAGTCGCTCTTAGCCTTGCCAGACCCTAACCATTTTGGTTTATTTCCATGCTGTGTGGCTGATTCTGTTTGACTTTTTTGGAAAGTTTCAGGAAAATAGCCTGAGTGCTTTCGGAGAATAAGGTGGAAAATGTTGTTTTGCTGATGTTCTAGGACAACCTTGTGCCCTCCAGATGTTTTGGACTACAACTCCCTGGATTTCTGATGCATTGGAATAGTCATTGTCAAAACTTCTGAAAGGGAAGGCTGTCCTGTCCAGTCTTTGTATCTGTGTCCATAGGAGTTAAATAGTTAAAACTGTTACTACGGTTGAACATATCCTAAGGGTTGGCTAATGCTTTTATCAAGCCTGTAATATTTTGCAGAGAACCTGCCTAGAACTGAAAAAAGACACAGTGCTGCATTAATGTTTATTTTCTTTTTCTTTTTTCTTTAGGAGTTGGAAGGTCTGATGGAAAAATACAGGATTCTGGAAACAGATTTCCTAAAGGACAAGGAAGCTACATTGATTTCACACCAGGACCGATATAATAAACTCATGGTATCATATCTATCTATTTGCTGTGGCTAAATGTTTGATCCTATGTATGTGAATGTGTGTGGGTTATGTGTAATTCCTTTCTTAGTAACTTCTAAGCCTAAAATATATATATGTATTTAAAAACCAATCAAGGCTTTAAAAAGATATTATTAGTAGACTACCCTTAGTCACTGAAAGTTATAATTATTTAAACAATAGTATGTCCGAAGCACAACAAGTCTTTAATAATTTCTTTCATCTCATTGCAGAATTGGGGAATTTCATGGGGTAAGGAAACAGTTTCTAGGAGAATACAATTTCCATAAGCATGTGAGCCTTGTAAACTTCTTTCCCTATGTGTTTTCAATGCTTTATAATTTTTTTAATCCAACTGGTCAGCTAAATTGTTCTTCCCAAGATGCTTCCAGAAACTGTCCTGGTAAAGCATAATTTAAATGTCTGTGTCCTCTTTCTCTTTTTTTTTTCAATTTAAGATTTTGACCATGCTGAATGTTGAACATGCTGAATGTCATGAGTTCAACATCAAGTTGGCTTTCTTTTTTCTCCTATAACTCTGCTTTTTATGACATCTTACCTGTTAAAGATATCTGAAGATTTCAAAATTATACATTTTTGGTGTCCTTTTGAGTTGACTTAATAGAAGTATTACCCTATAATATGGTTTTTAGAATTAATAACTTTTTTTTCATTTGCACTGTGGTCTTTCTTGAAATAGACTTGAATGGAAGCACAATTTATTTGGCAAAGACTACCTTCAGATTTGATTATAACAAATAGTCTTTGTAAGTCCAGAATGATTTGGACTTTGTGCCTTTAATCCTGTAATGATAGCCATTTTGATGTAAAAAGTATTTTATATTGGTTGAATAGGCTCAATTACTGTTTAGCCATATTAGCCATATTCTGACTACCTACATTAGTAATGTTATTAATTGAATAATTAAGATCTCTTCTATGGTTTCTCCTGTATAGAATTTTAGATTTTAATCTCCCAAGCACAGGGACTTAAACCCTGAAAAATGCTATACTGATGGTACACATTGCCACCCAGTTGTCTTTCCTCCTTTCTGTAAAATATTTAGTTAATATAGTCAGTACTGGTAACAGGTGTATTCATACTTGTCTTTGTCCTCTTGTCAGTTTTTGTAGATTTCAAGAATATAAGAAAGAAGTTAAGGGATCTGTAACTGTTTTTGGTGATCTGCTCTATATAATTATGCAATGAAGTCTAAAATTGTCCATTTTAGGGTCAAATTATGAAATTCGCAGCACTTCTGGAATGAGCAATACTACTTTTTTTTTCATTCTAACCCCAGTTAGTAGTGCTTCCTGGGAAGCAGGCGAGTGAGAAATAAATAGTTCCACATTAAAGGGTTGTGCTTGCTCCAGCCATATACCTTAAGTGAAATACACTACAGTACTGAAGCTAAAATCTGGCCATCATGTGTGCTCTTATAGGCTTGATGAAAGAAAAGAATAATGTCTGGTAAGGGTTCCAGTCTAAATTCTGAACAATGCATGTTAATCTGAGGGTCTAGGATTGCTGGTGCTTTGGTTCAAGGGGCCTGGAGTGATCTTTTTGATGTACAGGAGCCACTGCTGCCTCCTGTCTGGTAATAACTGAGCATGCACATTGTGACTTTCATGCATATTATCTATGTGGATCTATTGTTTGTATTTGCTTAATTCTGTCCTGCCTTAAGTATCACCCTGCAGTTTTTCTAAATAATCTTTTATGTTTTTCTTGAAGTATGAATTAACAGTGTAAAAAATTAAAACTCATTTCAGAGCAGGAGCAGATGTGAGGGTAGATTTGCACCAGGAAATGTTGAGGAGTTCATGCTGCATATCTATGCCGAGGTTGAAGTTTTTAAGTCTATGTTAATAATTTACTCAAATATCCTGGCTTTAGTGCTCTGCTAATATCATGAACTCCTTTTCCATTATCTTCAGGATATAGCTTGAGTCCAGATGTAGAAGTGAGTCATGTTAGTCGGAGCTGTTATACAGTTTTCTTCATGTAACTAGAACATTGGATACCTTCTGTTAATACAGCTTTTGGTGCCAATTTGGTTTTGTCTTCCATGTTTGCTTCTTAATTGTACTATAGCCAGCACCTGTGGCCACACACCAAGTAAACTTGGTAATTGAAAAGCACAGTTGTCTAGCTTGCCAGCAGTTTTCTTCCAGCAGAAACAGCTGGCTATTAGGCTCTTGATGTGAATAGCTAAAAAAGAAGCAAAATGAATTGGTGACTAAGTAAGTCTTGGGAACTTTCTGGATAAGTCTGTAGGTGGGCCAGTTCTCTCTTTCCAGTGAGCTCTCTGCATTAGTTGCTTCTAATAAAAATAGCAAAACATCTTGCAACACCTTTAGGAGACTTCACCCATTACTTCTGCTGTAAGCTTTTGTGGTCTAGAGCATGCTTGATGACATGCATGAAATCATGTCCTGAGTAGGTAGGTACTGAGGTTGGTACTAAGGGATGTGTTTGTGTATGTGTATGTAGCAGAGGGGGGAAGAGAACAAAATGTATGTACGTAATATGGCAAAAAGGTGTTAAATGCAGCACATTTAACTGCATTTTCATGTCCAGTTTCATATATAAAGCATGAAATCCTGGTGTGCACACTAGCCAATTAAGCACTCCAGGGTGTGAGGTGGAAAAAACTTTTTTTCTGCAGAAGAAAGGTCACCATGCACAAAGTAGACAAAATGGAGCTCTGAGGAAAAAACATCTTCCTTTTTTATCACATTTTACAGGAAGATAAACAGGCTGGCATAGTCTTGTCTTTCGGGGTCACAGAACCGTCTCCTTCCTAAACCCATTTATGGGCACATCCGGGAGAAACTCTGCTTTGTCCTTCAGCTCCTTCCTTTGGGGCTTTGGGCCTTTTAGCCCAATAGCCCTATTTTGCTTTGTTACACTTTTGTACACGTTGCTCAATATCACTGGATTGGGTGGAAACATATTTTTAAAGTTCACTAGAATTGCTGGTTAACATTGATTACAGCAGCAGGTCATGGAGCACAGCAAACCAACATCTATTAGAGCAGGGCTTAAAATTTCAAGTCTAGATCTACTAGCCAGGCAAAAACCTTACTTTCCACCTGGAGCGTGCAACCTCGTGGGCAGAGACATCTCCCCAGATTCTCTGCCACCCGCCCCCTTCCCATTGCATCCTCCGACTCCTTCCAGCTTTCCCGTGCACTGGAATGGCGGGATGTGGAGGCGGGGGAGGAAAAGCTCTCCCAAGTCACATCGCTTGGTCCCTCCAGGAAGGCGGAGACCCCCAGCCTCGCTTTGTCTCCGTTCAGGCAAAGAAGCAGCCGCCAGGCTTGCCTTAGAGGGCAAGCAAAGGGTTAAAGCAAGAGAGGGCTGCTTCCTAGAATGGCCAGTGGAGAGACAGGCGAGGATCAGCTGAAAGCAGATGCGCCCGGGGGAATGGGTTGAAGTCTCTGCCTGTGCAGGTCCGTGTGGGTTTGCTTCCCAGTTAGGGTCCCATTTGCAAATAGGGATGCAGGGCATTACTGTGTTAGCCAGAAAGGAATTTACACTCACATTTGGCGAACTGGCGAGCAGAATTTTTAACCCCTGTATTAGAGTTATAAAAAGGTATTTGAACCAATTAAGATCCAGCAGCCAGGAGGTTACCCAGTCCCAAAGATTCCCGTTGTTGTTTGGTGGAATATAGGCCACCTGTCTTAATTTTTGGCTGCATGGTCTATGCTTTGATTGTAGTTATCAGGTACCTACACACAACACTCTTGCCCTATCAGAGTGTATATGCTCCCTTTGAAGCTCAGATCATATATAAGGCCATTCTTCATTGTGGCCTCTGTGTATAACACACATGGGTGCTGCTCCTGCGCAGTGTCTATAGCCAGGAAGATTCAAAAGCTTAACAGTTTTGGTGGGAACTCTGTGCCCTTCCCCCCCATAGTATAAAAAGGTAGAGTGCCTGCCATTTCCCCAGTCTTCTTGTGACCGCCGTTCACTGTGCATCAAGCCTTTTGTCTCTTGCCGTAGATACACTTGCTGTTGTTCTAAAGCCTTCTACTGTTCTCTTTTTCTCTCGTTAGATCCCTTGTTAAGATCTCCTTTCCAAGTTACATTACTTCTCCTCCCCCATTTAGAAGTTCTTTCTAAAACTCCTTTTCACCTCCCCCCCCAAAAATATCCCCCCTCCAATTCTTCTATCATTACTCTTTTTTCCTGTACTTTGCTATTTTCTCTCAACGTGCAGCTTTCTGCAAGTGTTCCGAGTGTGGGGGCAAGATGTCCCCCACTGATCCACATGATCTGTGCCTTCTGTATTTGGGAGAAGGTCACAGAATTGATAAGTGCGGCCATTGTCAGGCCTTTACTAAGCAGGCTCTCAAGAACTGCGAAAACCGCCTGTGTAAGATGTTATGGGACCAGGTTCTAGCTGCCTCCGACCAACTCGCAGCCCAGCCCACTTTGCAGCCCTCTCCCTTGGCTGCGCCTCCCTTTCACCCATCGGCTGATTGGACTCCTCTTCCAGTCCTCCATTCCAGTACAACTTGGATTCAGAGGACTCGGACGCAGCATCAATTTCACCAGACATTATGATAATGATACAAGGCCCTAGTTCGCCCGAGGAGTCATAATCTACATTTGGGGAACTGATGGCGTGATTGGGTAGGTCACTGGAGATCGAGGCCCAGCACCGACAACGTCCACAATATTGTTAAGAAGGAACAATCTGCTGTCATCGTCCTCCCGCTGATTATAACGCTGTGTCAGGCCATGACTGAATCCTGGCAGTTCCCCAACCAGCCAAAAACCGAATTCACGTCGATATGACTCAATGTACAGGGTACGGGAACAAGACATCCCGTTCCTCCTGTGTCATTCCAAGCCTAACTCTATTGTCGTGAAGTCATCTAAGGGCTGCTAGACCAGGGAGTGCTCCACTCTCCAAGACAAGGAAGGGTAAAAAGTTGACATGGTGGCTTGCTGTATCTACCCCGCCACAGAGCTTGGCCTCCATATCTCCAACTATGAGGCAACACTGGCGAGATATCAATACTTTTTGATGCAGAAGTTGGAGAACATCACGGCGTCGCTTCCGAAGCAGCCGAGGGACCTGGCTTGCATGTTTACTTGTGAGGCAATGCAGGTGGCCATCCAACAACTCTCTATGGCGAGGCATCATGTTGACTGTGACTCGGCCCTTCTTGGTGCTGTAGCCCTCCATTGCCACCCCTGGCTCAGGAACTGCAACTTTCTGGACGAGACCAAGCGGAGAATTGAGAACATGCCCTTTGACGGCTCTGGGCAGTTCAACACAGAGACGGACCACAAGTTGAAGAATATCCATGAGGCTTGCATCACTGCTCGACATATGGAAGTTCCTGCCCAGAGTCAACGTAAGTGATCCTGGTCTTGTCCACAGTAATGTTATTAACTATACCCACAATACTCCAGCCAGCAGCAGTTCCCGACCCGTCACCATCACAATCGCAAACAGCCGGTGCCACGCTATCAACAGGGTCGTTGCCGCCCCGACTCCAATAAGTGGCAACGTTGACAGGTCAAGTGAACCTCCTCTCCTCCTAAACCCACTTTCTCCTCTTCCTTTTGCGGATCGGCTGCAGAATCGACTCCCCATTTGGGACTCCATCACATCTGATTGGTGGATTTTGTCCATCGTGGAGCACGGATATAAAATCAAGTTTGATACTGTACCCCCTTCAGGATCGATCTGATATATGCTTCCTTCTTTGGTTGTCAAAGACAGTTTCCCAGCCACTTTGTAAAGGACCGATTTGACAATTCACGCACTCCGAGGGGCTTCACGGTTTCCACTTGAGATATTTCATGGTCCTGAAACGGGACGGTGGTCTTGCGCCTAATATTGGATCTATGTGGCATCAAGTTCATCAAGATGAAAAAATTTTGAATGACCAACTTTCAAAATGTCCTTCCGTTGCTCAGGAGAGAGGATTGGTTCGCATCTCTGGACTTGAAGGATGCTTACTTCCACATCAGCATCCATCCATCTCACAGGCGAGTGCTCCACTTTACAGTCAGCTCTGATGTTTTTGAGTATAATGTTCTCCCTTTCAGGCTTGCTACTGCACCAAGGGTCTTCATTAAATGCATAGCTCCTGTCTGCACCCACCTGAGGCTGCAAGGAATTCGTGTTTACCTTTACCTTGATGACTGGTTGATCGTCTCCTCTTCTAGAGAAGACCTTCTATTGGCTATTTGTACAACATTCTCCCTCTGTGATGAGCTCAGACTTTGTATTAACCATGAAAAATCCTGCCTTGTTTCTTTTCAGATCATCGACTTTATTGGAGCCCACCTCAATTCTCTATGTGCATGAGCTTTTCTTCCTTGGTATCATCAGGAGAAGCTTTGCTCGTCCATCCGTCGAATCCACATGGACAGAACTGTACCTGCTCTGTCTATACAGAAGCTGCTGGGCCTTATAGCTTCCATGGTCTCCGTGGTCCCCAACGCTAGACTGTGGATGAGACCGCTGCAGCTATGGTTCAATCGTCTCTTTCACCTGCTGGGTGACTCTCCACATCGTCTGCTTCACCTGCCTACCTTCATCCTTTGGACTTTGTCATGGTGGACAGTAAAGGGCAATCTATTCATCGGAACTTTGTTCCATTTAGCTTAACCAACATTGACTCTACACAGATGCCTCCCTTACGGGATGGAGAACTCTCTGTGCCGGCCTTCACACTCAAGGCACCTGGCAGGGCCATGAAACATCCAGGCATATCAATTACCTAGAACTCTTGGCAGTGTTCAAAGCCCTTTGGTCCTTCAAGAATGCCCTTCAGGACCAAGTCATTCAGATAGCATCGGACAATATAGTCACGGTCTTCTACATAAACAGGGCAGCACAAAGTCCGCCCCACTAGCTCATTTCGCTCTCCGCCTTTGGGACTGGTGCATCCCGAGGGGAAGAACGCCTCTTGCTGTTCACCTCATCGATACTGACAATGAGGAAGCAAATGCTCTCAGTAGACGTATGTAACAACTCACGAGTGGGAGTTGGATCGCCAAGTCTGTCATCTATTTCAACTATGGGGCCCTCGGGACATGGACCTTTCTGCCTCACAGAACATTTCGGTCTGCGATTCGGAACTCATTCAGGGTTGCTCTAATGGTTCCATGGACAGACAGATTTTTCTACGCGTTTCCCCCAATACCGCTAATTACAAGGACTGTAGCCAAAATCAATCAGGACGATGCTCGAAGGATCCTTGTCACTCCTTGATGGTCTCATCAGCCATGGTTCCCCACCATCCTTCGTCTCTCCAATAACACTTTTCAGTGGCTTCCTCGGATTCCACATCTTCTGACTGAACAAGAGGGTGTGGTTAAGCATCCAGACTTTCATTCCTTGAATGCGATAGCCTGGCTCATTTGATGAACTCTGCTACTTCATCGATGCCGACAGCTTTGTTGGATTTGACACCGATCCAGTGGCCCTCTGCCATGGTCGTATTTCCGTCTTCGACAGCACGAAATGACACTTCATTGAATCTGAGCGCTCTATCCCAGCATACAGTTCATTCTTCAATCTGCACTAAGACCTGCTACTTGCCATTCTTATGCGGCTGAATGGAGGTGCTTTACTTTGTTTTTTTGATACTAACCACTTCACCTCTCAATCAGCTTCCATTGAAAACATTCTGCAATTTCTTCTGTTCTTTGTCGTGGCCTCTGTGCATCACACAAATGGGTGCTGTGCCTGCGCAGTGCCTTTGGCTGGAGATTGCAAGCTAACGGTTTTTTTAGGTGGGAAAGCTCCGCTCCCCTCCCCCCTAGACCTATAAAAGTGCGGAGCGTCTGCCATTTTGTTCAGTCTTTGCGACCGCCGTTTGCTGTGCCTCGTGCCACTTCGCTCTCGCTCTGACTATCCGTTGGTTAGCTCTTCGATATTGTCCCAGTTTTTACTCCCTCGTTCCTCGTTGTTGTTAGTATAGTTCATCTTCTTTTTCTTCTTGTTAGCTTTTCTCTTCGTTCTTCTCGCTTTTCTATTTAAAAAAAAAAAATCAAAAATATATACTTACCCTCTGCACTATCTCCTTTCTCTTCCTTTCTAATGATGGCGCAGCGGGCAGCCTTCCGCAAGTGCGCGGAGTGTGGGTCGAAGATGTCGCCTACCGACCCACACGAGCTATGCCTCCTCTGTCTCGGTGAGGGGCATAGAATGGATAAGTGCGCACATTGTCTGGCATTTTCCAAACAAGCCAGAAAAAACCGAGAAAACTGCCTAAGCAGGCTATTATGGGATCGGGCTCTCATGCAGTCCGACCCGGTGGTGACTGCCGCTAAATCGGCCTCTTCTTCCGTGGCCCAGCAACGGCGTCCTTCGGACGAAGGCGCCTCATCGGTGATGGCTCCTCCCGCTTCTCCTAAGAAGAAAACGGAGAAACGAAAACACTCTGACTCGTCTAAGTCGAGCGGCCACAAGAAGGCTAAGAAAGATAAGCCTCCAAAGCCTTCTAAGCACCCAAAGGAATCCAAGCGCCCACGGCACCAAGATTCGGGCTCATCAGTGCCATCGGTACCGGGTCTGACTTCGATACCGACTCCACCCGACGCTGTACTCCAAGAGGCCATGAGGGTTACCCCACAGGGGTCCCCGAGACGTGTAATTGACCATCCTCCCGATCCACTTCCTACCCTTCCGAGGGATTCTATATCGGACGGGGAAATACGGGACTCCCCTCCGCAGGTGAGATCCCCTACACCAATGCCTCCTGCTACAGTGGATGTAGTGCTGTCTCCACCTCGAGGCTGTCGGAGCCGGTCTACTGACAGACCGATGGAGGGCTGGTACCGACAGCCTTACCAACAATGGCCTGAATCCTATTCTGTTGGGTACTACCCAGCTCCTCGGGGTCGATCCTCACCCCCTTGGGACCGTCCTCGTCCGAGGGATTCGAGACGGGATTCACCAGTGCCTTCCAGGCACGACAGCAGTCGCTCACAGTCACCACCAGATTCTTCATCATCGGCCCAACCATATTACATGGCCGATTCCGATGATTCTGAGATCGACTCGACCTCCCCCGAAGCCGTCATCACCACCCAGGACCCTGCCTCACCGGATGAGTCTCACGGCTCATTCGCGGACTTGATGGGCAGGCTGGTTCAGGCCCTGGAAATTGACGCCGTCCAACGTCCGGGCCCATCGGACAGAATTTACGACGTCGTTCGGGGAGAGCAGTCTACATCCATCGTCCTCCCTCTTATAACGACACTTAAGCAGGCTATGACCCAACCTTGGGACCTGGCCTCCCACCCTCAACCTACATCGAGGAGGTACGAAATGATGTATCGGGTTCGGGAGGAAGACATCCCCTTCCTCAAGCATCCGAAGCCGAACTCGATCGTCGTCGAATCCTCCCAGGGTAGGGAGGCCAGAGGCCATACCACGCCGCGCGACAAAGAGGGGAGGAAGATTGACTCACTCGCCTGCAGAGTCTACGTGGCGGCAGGATTGGGGCTCCGCATCTCCAACTACGAGGTGATGTTGGCACGTTACCAATACTTCTTAATGCAGCACCTCCACAAAGTCGCCTCGACCCTACCAGACCACCAGGGAGATGTGGCCAAGGTCTTGCTAAAAGAGGCCATGCAAGTGGCCATTCAACAGTTGTCCACGGCACGCCATCACATGGACACGAATTCGAGGGCCCTCGTTGGTGCTGTATCCCTTCGGAGGCACGCTTGGCTTCGGAACTGCCACTTTCCCGATGAAACCAAGTGTCGGATCGAGGACATGCCCTTTGATGGGTCCGGGCTGTTCCACTCCAGGACTGATCATAAATTGAAGAAGCTGCATGAGTCCCGTATGACGGCGCGCCGGATGGAGCTACCACCCCAGACCCGGCGTAAGTGGCAGTGGAATTGCCCTACCTACAGACAGTCTTTCCAGGCTAGGCAGCAGCCCCAACAGAGACAGCAACAGCAGCAGCGCCGCCGTCAGCAGCCTCAGCAACGGTACCAGCAGGCCCGGCGCCGATTCGATATGGATAGGCGCCAACGCTGACGGGACAGGCGAACCTTTCCGCTTTCCTCTCCAACTCCCACCCCCCTCTCAGATGAGGGTCGGCTGCGAAGCCGGCTCCCCATTTGGGAGTCCGTTACATCTGACAAGTGGGTGTTGTCCATCATTCAGCATGGCTATAGGATTGAATTCAATACCGTCCCTCCATCGAGCCCGATAAAATTTACGTCATGCTCACCGGTTTTGCTCGACAAGATACGACAACTTTTGGATAAAGGGGCTATTTGCCAATTATCCCCTTCGGACGGACTTCATGGATTCTATTCCAGATATTTTACAGTCCCGAAACGGGTCGGTGGTCTCCGGCCAATTTTGGACTTGCGTTCTCTAAATCGTTTTATTCAAACTAAGAAGTTCCGGATGACCACTCTTCAAAATATCTTGGCATTGCTGTGGAAAGAGGACTGGTTCGCCTCCATAGATTTAAAGGTTGCGTATTTTCACATCTCAATCCATCCTGGCTATAGGCGCTTCCTTCGCTTCGCTGTTGAATCCGATCTGTACGAATTCATGGTTTTGCCTTTTGGACTAGCTACTGCACCACGAGTGTTTACCATGGCCCTGGTATGTGCCTACCTTCGCCTTCAGGGCATCCAGATTTATCCGTATCTGGATGACTGGCTCCTGGTTTCCCAGTCTAGAGACGAACTTCTTCGTTCTATCAATTTGACGTGCACCCTACTGGACAACCTGGGGCTATGTATTAATATGGAAAAATCATCTCTCGTTCCAACACAGGTACTTACCTTCATCGGAGCATGCCTGGATTCGACGCTGGAAAGAGCCTTCCTCCCCTGCAACAGGCAAGAAGCGATGATTCGACATATTCTTCGGATTCGTCGCGACGGTACGGTACCGGCACATGCACTCCAAACCCTGCTTGGCCACATGGCAGCGTCGGTAGCTGTGGTGCCTCATGCCAGGCTTCGCTTACGTCCGCTACAACTACTGTTCATCAAGTCCCCCATGGGGAATGGGGAATTATAGACCGATTAGCCTTACGTCCATTGTAGGAAAAACAATGGAAAGGCTCATAATAGAGAGAGATCTAGTGATGCTAGATAGGGAAGGGAGGCTGACAGCCACACAACACGGCTTCCGCAAAAACAGGTGCTGCCAGACAAACCTTGTGGAATTCTATGACAAGGTTTCAAGATGGCTAGATGGAGGGGATGCAGTG
The DNA here is from genome assembly GCA_023646645.1 of Varanus salvator macromaculatus. NCBI lineage: Eukaryota > Metazoa > Chordata > Lepidosauria > Squamata > Varanidae > Varanus > Varanus salvator. The sequence continues at coordinate 12,473,200 of JAIXND010000754.1, read as the reverse complement.
GATGTGGTATACCTGGATTTCAGCAAGGCCTTTGACAAAGTGCCCCATGATATGCTGGTGGAGAAACTGAGGAGTTTTGGGATACACCAAAGCACTGTCCGGTGGATTAGGGCATGGTTGACTGACCAAAAGCAGAAGGTAACCATTAGCGGGGAATCATCGGGATGGCAGCCAGTGACAAGCGAGGTCCCCCAGGGCTCTGTCCTGGGGCCGATCCTGTTTAATCTTTTCATTAACAACATGGAAGAAGGGGTGAACAGTCTGCTCATCAAATTCGCAGATGACACTAAAACTGGAGCAGTGGCCACAACTGAGGAGCAGATACACCAGATCCAAAAGGATCTGGACAGACTATGGAAGTGGGCAGGAGACAACAGGATGGCGTTCAATGTGGAGAAGTGCAAGGTCTTGCACTTGGGGCATAGGAATAGCTGTCATAAGTACAGGTTAGGGGACAAGTGGCTGGAGAGCAGCACTTGTGAAAGGGACCTCGGGGTACTGGTTGACCGCAGGCTAAACATGAGTCAGCAGTGTGATGCGGTGGTCAAGAGGGCGAATGCCACCCTTGGTTGCATAGCCAGAAGTGTGGCTTCTAGATCAAAAGAGGTATTACTACCACTCTACATGACTCTGGTGCGCCCACAACTGGAGTATTGTGTTCAGTTTTGGGCCCCTCATTACAGAAAGGATATAGCCAGGTTGGAGTCAGTGCAGCGTAGGGCCACAAGGATGGTGGCTGGTTTGCAGGGGATGCCGTATGAGGCAGCCAAGGTTCAATTTGGATGCCAGGAAGCACTTCCTGACAGTTAGGACCCCGAGGGCGTGGAATGGGCTTCCACGGGAGGTCGTTGAGGCCCCATCGGTGAGGGTGTTCAAAGATAGGCTGGACATGCATATGGTGGGCATGTCATGAGCGGAGCCGGCTGGTGCCGGAGGTCAGACTAGATGGCACAGGAGGCCCCTTCTGACTCGCTCTGTTTCTATGTTTCTATGTTTCTAAGTCCTTCAGACCGCAATACGATCCGCAGTCGAAACCGAATCGAATCCCATCTTCGGTTCTCCAGTCCCTCCTCTGGTGGACGTTCACAGCAAATCTATCCGTGGGAATGCCCTTTCAGCAGCCACCTCCATCTGTGACGGTTACGACTGACGCTTCCCGCTTGGGTTGGGGAGTGATTTGCAACGGTCTCCAGACGCAGGGCATTTGGAACCATTCCGAATCCAAGGAGCACATCAATTTCTTGGAACTGTTAGCAGTGTTCAAAGCAATCCGTTCCTTCGAAGACATTCTTCGCCATCGGGTTGTTCAGATAACGTCGGACAATATGACAACGGTGTTCTATCTGAACAAGCAAGGAGGGACCAAGTCTCCAGCCTTGGTCAGGCTTTCACTTCAGATTTGGGACTGTTGTATCCCGCGCGGAATCACCCTGATAGCGGTACATCTTGCTTGCGTGGACAATACCCAAGCGGATTTTCTCAGCCGCCACATGCTTCTCTCCCACGAATGGGAACTACACCCTCGGATATACAGCCAGCTCTTTCATCTCTGGGGAGCCCCGGATGTGGACTTGTTCGCTACCCAGCAAAACAGGGTATGCGACCTTTTTTGCTCGAGGGCAGGGATCGGCATCGGATCCCTGGGGGACGCCTTCATGATTTCTTGGAGCCATCTCCACGTTTATGCCTTTCCACCAATTCCAATGATAACGAAAGTTGTGGCAAAGATAACCCGCGAGACACTGTTGGGAATTCTAGTCACCCCTTGGTGGCCACGCCAGCCCTGGTTCGCCACGCTTCTATCCATTTCCCAAGGAGAATTCCGTCGCCTTCCGTTGCTTCCAAATCTTATAACCCAGCAGGAGGGAACGATACGTCATCCAGACCTGCTCATGTTGAACCTAACGGCCTGGCGGATTCGATAGTTCCTGCGTCCTCATCGGTACCGTCAGCACCTTTGTCTGTGACGGCCTCGACTACCTCTTCGACGTCGGTCCGTGATTTGTCGAATCCGACAGTGCTGGATCCGTCCATCCAGTTTATCCTGGATTCATCACTGAAGCCTTCCACAAGAAGGTCTTATTCAGCCAAATGGAATCGTTTTTCCACCTTTGCCAATTCCCACTCCTTCTCTCCACTGGAATCGACTGTACCTCAGATTCTGCAGTTTCTGCTAGAACTTCATTGCTCTGGACTTAAACCATCCTCGATTAAAGTTTACACCGCAGCGACTTCCATCATCGTGGAATGATTGAGGGTTTTCCGGTATTCTCCCAACCGCTCATTAAAAGATTTCTTAAAGGACTTCACAACATCACTCCTGTCATAAGACCACTGATGCCGACTTGGAGCCTCTCGGTAGTTCTTCAGGCTTTGACTAGAGCACCGTTTGAGCCCTTGGCTACAGTTGACCTCAGACTAGTGTCTTGGAAGACTGCATTTCTGGTGGCGGTCACTTCAGCGTGGAGAGCTAGTGAGCTCTGTGCACTTCGCATCGACCCACCATACTTGAACTTTCACAAGGAGAAAGTTGTCTTGAGACTTGACCCTTCCTTTCTACCAAAAGTTTCAACCTCTTTCCATTTGGGACAAGAGATCGTCCTGCCAGCCTTTTTTCCATCGCCAACAACTCCTCTTGAGCGATCACTACATTCTCTCGATGTTTGTCATTGCTTGGCCTTCTATCGATCCAGAACAGAATCTCTTCGGTGTACGAATAGACTTTTTGTTAAATATTCCACAGTAGATCAGGGAACCCCTGTTTCTTCACAGCGATTAGCAAAATGGATAGTCTATACTATCACCTTGCCATATCAGCTCGCCAAACTCGATTTGCCTGTGGCTCCTCGAAGCCATTCGACTCGGGCAGTTGCTGCTTCTTCTGCGTTCGCATCGGGGGTGTCCCTCGAGGATGTTTGCAAGGCTGCTACGTGGGCGAATCCTTGCACCTTTGCAAGACGAAGCTCAATAGAGCATTTCCTAAGGACCTTTTCCCCATCCTTGTGAGGTGCAACCCGTCCCTTGCCAGAAACCCATTGGCAAGAAACTGGGTGCTGTGGTCGAGGAGCCCGAAGCGTTCCTTCTGGCACCACACCCTAAGCCAGTTGTTCACCTTGGCCACCCTCCCGTTCCTGTCTGGCCCAAATACCCAGACCAGTAAGATCAATGAGAAGGCCACTTGGGCCTTTAGCTCCCTGAATTTCTTCCCCAAAGCCTCGAAGTCCCTGGTGATCCTGACCATACCCTGCCTGGCTATGTCATTTGTGCCCACTTGGACAAGACACTTCACTCTCTCCTTCACATGCCGGATTTGTGCACCCGGCAGGCAGCAAATCTCCCTCGCTTCAAGGTTGGGGTGGCACACCACCATCTTAGTGCCCTTCAGCAGGGAGTCCCCAATGACAATCACCCGCTGCTGTGTCTTCCCAGTGGTGGTGGGCAACCATGTTCTGGCCCTCAGCTCTCCTGTTGTGGCCCCCTTGCCACTTGTGGTCCCATGCTGAGGGTCCTGGGGGTCCCCCAAGATCTCATCTGCCCCAGCCTCCCCCAGCAGAGAGAACTTGTTTCCCAGCTCCAGATCTGCACCAGGAGAAGGAGGAGGCTTTGTTGGCCTCCTCCTCCTGTGGGTGACATGCCTCCATGTCTCCCCAGATGTTTCTCTCATGGCCCCTACCTCAGTCTTCTGTCCAGAGGAGGGCTGCTCCCGGGGGGCCTGGAGAGCTCTCTCGGCCCTCAGGCATGTCAACTCCTCCTCTAGGAGGGCCACCAGCATGCTCTTAGGGCAAGTGTATCCCTGCCTTTCATGGGGGAGAAGGGCGAACATGACGTAGCTGTCGCAGCGGATAGCAACACCCATGACTCCTGCCAAGGCCATCCACTGGGCTGCCATTGGGAACCCTTCAGAGAACCTACCTTGGTCCCTGCCTTGTCTGTCCTGGTTTATCCCTCACTCTCCCAGTTCTCCCAGACAACCCCCACAGACACACACAAAAGGAGAAAATAAAAATTTAAATTCGGGAAAAAACAAAGCAAAGCAAAACAATAAAAATAAAACTTTTGGCCCCCCAGGAAAGGGTGTCCCCAGGCAGCCCGGGCCGCAGCTAAGGGACGCAGACAAAGGACGCGTATAAGTCTCTCAGGCTGGTGACCCTGCCCGTCTGCTTCCTCCTGGCCCCTCTAGCCTCTCTGGCCCCACTTCCCTTTCTCTCTGCTGCTTCTGTCCCTCTGCTCTTCTGCCCAGCTCCTACCTTGCCTTCACCAGTCTCCTGGCCACTCAGCACTCTCTCCCAGCCTGTGCCTCTGTTGCTCTGCTGTTCTGCCAAGAGGCATGAGCCAAAAGGGCTCACTTAACCTCCTTTCGAGCCATTAGTTACTACTGACTTGCGTCTACTGTCTTGGAAGACAGCTTTCCTAGTAGCCATCACATCAGCCGGGAGGGCTAGTGAACTTTGTGCTCTTTTTATCGATCCTCCTTACCTCAATTTCCACAAGGATAAAGTTGTTCTCTGCAAAGAACCGGCTTTCCTGTCAAAGGTTGTTTCACTGTTCCTCGTCATTGCAGACATTTTCTTACCAGCTGTCGTGAGGTCGTAACTCACTTTTCCAATTAACTCACACAGCAGCCAGCAATAAAACTAAAGACTTTTATTACTAGCAACTACAAGATGTATGGTTATTACAGGCAGATAAGGAGCTGTAGCGAAAAGCTCTATGCAGCTCAGTTGCCCCCGCCTTTCTGAACTCTCTCGGAAAAGTCGCATGGATTTCAGTCTCCTCTCACATCTCTCTGCACGTGGGTTGGACAAACTTCTCTCTCTTCTTTGACTCAATTGGTCTAAGCGATGAAGTCTCCTCCTAAGTTGCGCAACTTCAATAGCTCCTCCCATGTCCTGTTGTTCTCCAGCAATCCGCCCAACAGCTTCAGAATCGGGGGAGGGGGGGAACCTGCTCAGAAACCTCAGAGTCAAGAGGCAGGGAAGCGGTAACCTGCTCAAAAACCTCAGAATCAGGAAGTGGGGAAGTTATTCGCTCAGAAGTCTCAGAGTAGGGCAGCAGGGAGGCCGTTTGTGCCATGGGCACTAAGTATAAATCTCCCTGCTCTAAAGCCTGATTCTTACCGTGAGCATCCGACCTTCTCACGCATGCTAACGCCTCCTCTGAGGCGTTAGGCATGACACTGGCTTTCTTTTCTATGCCTTCGACTCCAGTAGAGTGCTCACTAATTCACTCGAAGTTTGTCACTGTCTAGTTTTTTATCAATCCTGGACTGAGTCTTTTAGGAACATGAAACATTTCTTTATCAAATATTCTGAGCACAGACAAGGGCTCCCCAATCAGGTCTCAAAGACTCTCTAAATGGATTGTCTGAACCATTGAGCTTTCTGATCAGCTCTCCAAGGTAGAGCTGCCTATAATGCCCAGAGGCCATTCCACAAGAGCTGTTGTGGCCTCTTCTGCCTGCTCCACTGGCATTCCACTGCATGGTATTTGTAAGGCAGCCACCTGGACTACCCCTTGCACATTTTCCAAGCATTATCCCTTAGACTTTCATGCCAGACAGGACTGCTCCTTCGGCCGCGCAGTCCTCTCTTCACTTCTTTAGTGATGTCACCCTCCTGCCTCCGAGTGTGGTAAGCTTAGTAATTACCCATATGTGTGATGCACAAAGGCCACAACGAAGAAAGGCAGGTTGCTTACCTGTAACTTTTCTTCTTCGCGTGGCCATCTGTGCATTCACACAACCCACCCACCTGGCCCATTCGGTGTTTGTGACTGGGTTTATTGATTCGGTTTGCATATGCGATTGCGTGTATGCATACTTAACATCATGTGTCTCATTGAGAGCATGTTTTTTTGTCTTATGTTGTTATGAGGTGAATGTGTAGTGCTTGCAGCCTCCACCTGGGGGCAAATGGTCGGTCTTTAGTAGACTGGGGAAATGGTGAACACTCTGCCTTTTTATACTATGCGGGGAGAGGCATGGAGTTCCCACCAAAACCATTAAGCTTTTGAATCTTCTCAGCTATAGGCACTGTGCAGGCACAGCACCCATATTGTGTGATGTACAGATGGCCACTCGAAGAATGAATGGAAAGCAACCTGCCTTTCTGTTCTGCACTGCCATCGATCAAAGCACTCTTTGTTCTGTTGCTAGTCCCTTGATGGCATCTGTAGTTTCCTTAATAATATCTCTATTGGTTCACAGATCTGATCTTCTTCTGGGATGGGATTTGTCAATCAGGCCCTCTCTTGCCATTCTCCCCCTCAGGTTCTTCTTCTGGTGCTATCTTCAGCTGGTTGTAGTGCATTCAGGACTTAGCTCCTGCAACTTTCACTGCCATGTGTGTGGTCAGCAACACTTGGAATGGTCCTTCCCAGATAGGTTGCAGTGGTTCACAAGTCCACTTTGTCAGATACACCCCATCTCCAGGTTTGAAAGGATGAACAATCCTCATCTAAGGCAGGCAGCTGTTTCAACTGAGTGAACCTGTGAAGAGAACAGAGAATAGACTACCAAGAGATCAGATATTCTTTTTAATTGTACATCTCCATACAAAACACTTTACCAGCTACCATCCCCACATCTGCTTCCAACCAACACCCAGAGGAGGGCTGACCAAATATGGTATCAAAAGGTGATAACCCAGTTTTCTTCCTAGAGGCAACTTGCCATTATAAAAGAGCAAGTGGCAAAGCTTCAGACCACCTGAGCTTGGTTTAGTCCCAGTTTTGGTTAGGGTCTGCTTCAGTTCTATTAATCAGTAACAGTGCATCACCAGTTTTCTTCTTCCTTCCACCAGGTGACTTGAGCCATCCACAGACAGCTCCAAATCAGGGTTAATAAATTCTGTCAGTTCCAGGTCTTTGCTCTACATCAGTCCTTCAGGTTAACTCAAGTTGCACAGGTTTGACTGTCTACTTGGAGGCATTTGTGCATTTGTGTTCTAACTCAGGCTCAGGATTGGTAGGTATAAGGGTAGTGGGGTTCACATTACATGTAGCAAGAGATAATTGAGGTGTTTTGAGCAATAAGGCTTGGTACTGAGCTAGCCAGCCCTGAGTCTTCCATAGTACCCTTTTTTTGCATAAGGAGCTTACACCACTAGGGGTTGGCCTAGTGTCCCCTTAAGGGCCTCCTTGACCAGCAGACATGTTGCTGCAGTAATGCTCAGGCAGGCTGGACATCCCAGGACCATTGTATCCAGCTGCTTTGAAACATAGTCCATAGTTCACGAGCTGCTGAAGGGTTGAGCTGAAATGCCTGATACTATACCTTTCCACTTGTGCACATAGAGGCAATATTGCTTGTTCATGTCTGGGAGTCCTAAAGCTGGTACTTGCATCAAGGTTCTCTTCAAGGTGCTGAAACTTCTATCACAGTCTCCAGTCCCCTCTAAGGATCAGAATCCCTCCTTTAACTTCTTCATATAGGGGTTTCACAGTTTCCCTAAACTCGGGGATCTATAGCCTGCAAAAGCCAGCCATGTTGAAAAGGCTGTGCAGCTGCTTCCTAGTAGCTGAAACAGCCAAGCAGCTAATGGCTTCCTTTCATCTGGCAGAATCTCTTTTTTTCCCTTGGAAGTTGATGGATCCCAGGTACCTGAGTCTGAGTCTTCCCTCCTGCTCCAATCATTTTCAGCCTCTCTCTATTCTTTCACCCAGTTTAATTTGTGAGCACAGAATATGTGCCACCTGTGTCCAACAAAAACTTCACTCTTCCCCTGACCCATGCCTCAACCAGGGGTTCAAGCAGGGACATCACCTTAATCCAACCCCTTGTTGTGCATCAATCACTCTTTGCTTCAATTTCTTCTCCTGCTACCATTTGGGGTGCCTGTTCCAGCCTGGTCCCCATTCTTTGCCTGAGACACTCTTCCTTCCAGCCCCTTCCTCTTACAGTAGGCACATTGATCTTTTTCCAGCTCAGCAGCAGCCAGTCCAGACCTGGGGTGTTAGCTTTGGTCTCCCTCTTCCTTCTTTTACATTCTTCACCAAACAATCCTCCAGTCACTGAAGATATCACCATTGCTTGTGCCTTCTGTCTCTTCTCTTTCCTTTCTTCGAACTTCTCTTTTTCCTTCTCTCAATTTACCTACACTTTATATGTGGTCTCTGTCAATTCTGATATGGGCCTTGAAGGTACCCCTTCAAGTTTCTGCAATTTCCTATGATTGTCCTCACTGCTATGACCAACAATAGGCTATTTTCACCAGCTTCAGGCTTCAGGTCAGTGTCTCTGCACATAGCTTGAATAATTTTTTTCATAAATTCAGAGGGAGACTCAGAGGAGGTTTGATGCACCTCATAGAGCTTAGAAAAATTCCAAACTTGTGACACCCCATCTCTCAAGGCGTGTACCAAAAGATGCTGGTAAGTTAGCAGACTATTCCTGTCCCTGCCACTGTCTGCATCCCAGTAGGGGTCCCTAGTTGTTAGGAATACCCCCTCTGGCATTCCAGTCAGTAGATTCTGCTGTAAGTGTGTTTTTGCCAATTCCAGGTCTTTGCTCTACACCAATCCTTTCTCCTCTGAGGTCAGAAAAACATCCAGCTTACTCTGGCAATCTGCCCAGGTTGGGTCATGCATCAAAAAGAGAGACTGAAAAAGCTCCTCCAATCCATAGGGATCACCCTCCCTCCCTTGGGGCATGGTTCTTCCAATTATATAACTCAAAGGCTCATGCAACTGTGCAAAATTTCCTAAACTATCAGAAGCAACTTGCCGGGGAGCCTGAAATACAGGAGTATTGTTCTGAACTTGTTCTCCTGAACAGTGGGGGCTTTCAACACCCTCGAGTCCTACAGGATCCCTTCTTACAGATGTGCTGGTAAGGGGTGGTAGCCAAAGACTCCCTCCCCCCATGCTTCCCTGTTGGCTCACATCAAGTGGGACTGAAGGACTCATGGCTCCCTCTGAAATTAAATGTGCAGCCTGCCGTGCCGAAGCCTCTTGTGGGGGGTTGTACAAAGGCTGCATACAGAGTTCATCCTCAGGCAGGACCTTGAGGATCTTCTTGCCCTTACTTTCCAGTGCCAAACACCAAGACAATTCACAAGCTTTGTGCCACTTTGGTTTTTGAGACAAAGCCATAAGCAATCCAGTGTATTCATGTTCCCATTTATTTACAAAATAACAATTGCAATTTGGTGTTATGCTTAATATTCCCCCTGAAGGCCACCCCTCCTTTGAGCTCTCCTTTGTCAAGTATTCCCCTGCTCCTTTCAAATCATGAAAGTGAGCCAGAACACACTGCAAGGGTGTTTTCCCTTTTTTCATGATCTGGAGCCCATCCCTGCTCAGCATGTAACCTGCATCTAGCACTTTATGGTTTCTCAAGCCTTCTGGGAGTCTCCCTTATGGATCCCAGAAATGAATTAAAACTGCTGATAGGAGAAGAGGTACTCACCAAATTGATGGTCTGTCCCCAAAACCCAGCCTCATGTTCAAAATGGAATTGCACTTAGCAGGTCACCAATCCTTTGTCTGCCAAGGAATTTTCACTTTTAGGAAAAGCAGGTTCTGTGCCATCCAGGAGTCTGTTGTTGGTCACTCCAGGATCACCACCGAATGTAACCAAGATGAGACAGCCCCACTTTGGGCGCCACAATTGTCCGCAGATGTGAGGTTTGGTCCTGGTGTGCATAATATCCAATTGAGCACTCCAGTGTGTGAGGTAGAAAAAACTATTCTGCAGAAGAAAGGTTTCCATGGACAAAGTAGGCAAAGAGAAGCCCTGAGAGGGAAAAACCCTTCCCTTTTTATCAGATTTTACAGGAATATAAACAGGCACTGGAACAGTCTTGTCTTTCAGTGTCACAGAACTGCTTCCTTCCTAAACTCAGGTATGGACACATCCAGAGAAAACTCGGATCTGTCCTTCAGTGTCTTCCATTTGTTCTGTACTACAGCTTGTAGTTCTGCATGAGCAATGGCTAGGGGTCCTAGGATTTGCACACTAAATTATCTGGGTTGAGGAAGGCTGGTAGGCAAGATAAAATCAGGGACCGCTATTGTGAGATTAGTTTTTATTGAGCCTTTTCTCAGAGGTGAGAACTCTGTATTAATGGACTTGAGGTAAATCAGCTAATCATTCCCACAAATGTGGAACTTACAGAAAGATGAGGAAAATTACTTGCCTTAACTGTTTCCTCTGCAAATGTTTATTATGGTCTGCCTACCTCCCCACAATGACCATTGGAAAATTTCAATTATTCAAATGTTCCCAACTTGGCCATATTTAGAATATAAGTAGGATCATGTTCTCACAAAACAACACAATTTATGTGGCTTGGACTTTGATTTTAGACATAGTTGCATTTTTCAAAAATAAAATAAATTTGGCAGCCTTTATCTATTCTTTTGAATTAGACTCAAACCCTGGATTTGATTTGGAAACACTTAAAATGTTTCTTTATGTTCTTTCTACCCCTCCTTTCTTGCATATTTTAAAGCTAGATGAATTCTTCCAGCTACAGTTCACAAAATCCCAGCTGTGGTCAGAAGACAAGGGCAAACATGATTCATTTAAGTATCATCTCTGTTGACATTTAGAATAAAAAATGGCTCTGGTTTTCCTTATTTAGAACAATTCCATGCATTCAAGTGTAGAGTTACTGCCTGGTTAACTATTGTAGTAAGAGTCAAGGATACATGAGGTTAGTTACTCAAAGGAGCTCAGGAACAACCTGACCTGTAAATCATTTATCTGCCCCAAATCATTCTTGCATTGTAATCAATGCAAACTAAGTATTGATTCCTGATATAATGGCTAATAAAGGAACAGGGCTTTGCCAAGAAAAGGGTTGAAATATTCTGCTCAGCATTGTACGTTAGAGATTCAGTACCTTTTTAGAGTTAACTATTCAAAATAGCTTGTTCTTCTTCGTGGCCTCTGTGCATCACACACATGGGTTCTGCGCCTGCGCAGTGCCTCTGGCCGGAAGATTAACAGCTAACGGATTTTGGCGGTAACACTCCGCTCCCCCCTCCCCCCTCCTTAGTATAAAAGGGAGTGGAGTGTCCGCCATTTTCCAGTCTTTGCGACCGCCGTTCGCTGTGCCTCGTGCCGCTTCGCTCTCGCTTAGATTCTACTTACCTTGTTCGTTGTATAATCCTCGTTCCTTATCCAAGTTCTATTCCCTTGTTTTTTCCTCTCACGGTTGTTTATTCACTTATTGTTCTTTCTCGTTATTATCACTCTTTTCTCTAGTTTCTAAAAACAAAAAAACAAAAATATTACTTTCCCGCTTTATCGCCTTTTCTTCTTATTTCTACGATGGCGCAGCTGGCGGCGTTCCGCAAATGCGGGCAGTGCGGCTCTAAAATGCCCACTGCAGACCCGCATGATCTGTGCCTTCTGTGTCTGGGGGAGGGGCACAGAACCGATAAGTGCCGCCGTTGCTTGGCCTTCTCCAAGCAAGCGTGAAAGAACCGGGAGAATCGCTTCCGCAAGCTGTTGTGGGACCAGGCCCTTCTCCAATCTGATTGGCTAGTGGCAAAGCCTGTACCTTTGGCTCCTCCCGAAGGCTGTTCAACTACCGCCAATCCTCCGCAGTGTACTGCCTCTTCCTCCGCTGCTCCGCCTTCGCACCCTTCCAGCGAGGCAGCCTTAAACATGGCCGACCAGCCAGATCCTATGCCAAAAAAGCATAAGGAAAAGCGTAAACACAGCGATTCTGGCAAGGAACCGCTGCATAAGAAGGCTAGAAAGGAGAAGACCGGAAAAGCGGAGAAAAAATCAAAGAACCCCGAGCACGGAAAACACCGCCACTCGGGTTCGGCGGCATCCTCGGTACCGACCTCATTCACAGTACCGACACCCTTGGTACCGACCATTCAGGCGGCCATGAGGGTCACTCCGCCAGGCTCACCTCGTTGGCCGGCTCCCGAGCCTCCTCAGGATCCCGATCGTGGCTCGATTTTGGATGGGGAGATAAGGGATTCCCCCCAGAGGGTTCGATCCCTGACTTCAATGCCACCCGCTCCAACGCATGCGGAGATGGCCCCCTCTCCGAGAAGCTGGAGGAGTCAATCATCGGAGCCGAGATCGGACGACTGGTACCATGTCCGGTACTCCTCTGCTCCCCAACGCAGAGAATGCCAGTCCATGGCATATTATCCTGCTCCGAGGAGCCACCCTTCACCACCAACAGCCGGGGGCCATCTCCATCCTACTCCTGTAGATGCCCCGCGGGCTCCATCCCGAGAGCGAGACAGGTTGGAATCACCAGCAGATTCGTCCTCCAGTATACCACCTTATTGGATGGACTCAGATGATTCCGAAGCCGATTCGACCTCCCCGGATGCGGCAGTCACCTCCCAGGGGCCGGCGTCACCTGATGAACCACATGTTTCCTTCGGGGAATTGATGGCCAGGTTGGTGAAGTCTCTCGAAATCGAGGCCCACCAACAGCCCGGTCCTAGTACCGACCGATTTTACGATGTGGTCAGGGGCAAGCAATCCACCTTTATTGCGCTGCCGTTTATTACAACCCTGAAGCAGGCGATGACCCAACCCTGGGACTTTCCAGCACAACCACAACCCACTTCTCGTAAATACGAGTCAATGTATAGGGTTTGTGAAGGAGACATCCCATTCTTGCTCCGACACCCCAGACCGAATTCAATGGTTGTGGAATCGTCCCAGGGGAGGGAAGCTCGCAGCCATACATCGCTCCGAGACAAGGAAGGCAGGAAGGTGGATTCACTTGCGTGCAGGGTGTATACGGCAGCCGGCCTCGGGTTGCGCATTTCCAACTATGAAGCAACCCTGGCGAGATACCAATATTTTTTGATGCAAAGACTTGACGATATCATAGCCACTTTTCCCAACCATCAGGGTGATCTGGCGCGCACGTTCATCAAAGAGGCCATGCAGGTGGCGGTGCAGCAACTTTCCACTGCTCGTCACCATGTCGATACTGACTCCCGCTCGCTCCTGGGTGCCATTTCTCTCCGGAGGCACGCGTGGTTACTGTAACTTTCCGGACGAGACCAAGAGAAGAATTGAAGAGATGCCGTTCGACGGGTCCAGCCTCTTCCACTCTAGAACCGACAGCAAGCTGAAAAAGCTCCACGAATCCCAAATGACGGCCTGTCGAATGGAGCTTCCATCTCAACCACGACGTAAGTGGTCATGGTCCCATCCTCCATACCGCCAATACCAACCTCGGCAGCAACAGCCAATCAAGCGCCAGCAGCGCCGCCGACAGCAGACATCCCAGCGTTTCCAACAAGGACGCCGGCGCTTCGACGCAGACTGATGGCAACGCTGATGGGGCGAGCGGACCTCTCTCCTACTCCCACCTACACCCTTCCCCCTCTCATTTGGGGACCGATTGAAAAGTCAACTCCCCATTTGGGAGACCATTACATTTGACAAATGGGTGTTATCTATCATAGAGCACGGATATGGAATCGAATTCGACATTATTCCATCATTGAGCCCTGTCCGGTTTACAACAGGATCACCGGTGCTGATTGACGAGATCCATCAACTCCTTGAGAAGGGAGCGATTCATTGTTTATCTCCTTCGGAAGGGCTCCACGGATTCTATTCCAAATACTTTACTGTTCCGAAGAGGGACGGAGGTCTCCGACCAATTTTGGACTTGAGAGCTCTAAACAAGTTCATAACACCAAGGAAATTTTGGATGACCACACTTCAAAGTATTCTCCCGTTGCTCCGGAGAGGAAACTGGTTCGCGTCGCTTGATTTGAAAGATGCCTATTTTCATATTTCAATTCACCCGCGGCATAGGCGTTTCCTTAGATTTGCGGTAGCACCCGAGATCTACGAATTCAATGTGCTACCATTTGGACTGGCTACCGCACCGAGAGTCTTTACAAAATGCATGACTCCTGTCTGCGCACACCTCCGTCTGCAGGGCATCCAAGTTTACCCATACCTCAACGATTGGCTGTTGGTCTCCGAGTCTAAGGAGGGACTTATGGAGGACATTTGTACCTCATGTACTCTGCTACAAGACCTTGGACTTTGTATTAATCAACGGAAATCTTCTCTTGTTCCCGCACAGACGATCGACTTCATCGGTGCACGCCTCGATTCCATAAAACAAAGAGCCTTCCTACCCGCCATCAGACAACGGACCATATTTCGTCACATCGATCGGATTCGACGAAAGACCAGCGTCCCAGCACGGACTATCCAAACCCTCCTGGGACACATGGCGGCCGCCATAGCTGTAGTTCCTCACGCCAAGCTCCGGATGTGCCCTCTGCAACTTTTTTTCAACAGAGCTTTTCGTCCCCAAAGGGACCCGCCTACTATGAGGATCCGACTTCTGGGATCCATGCTGCAATCCCTGCTGTGGTGGATAAATCCTGCCCACCTCAACACCGGTGTCCCGTTTCGACCTCGGTACCCTACAGTGACCATCGGTACTGACGCATCTCTGTTGGGATGGGGAGCTGTATGCTCTACGATACGCACCCAAGGACTTTGGAACCGGAGCGAATCCAGGAACCACATCAACTTCCTCAAATTGCTGGCTGTCTTCAAAGCCCTACAGACATTCGAGGACCTTATTTTACACCAAGTCGTCCAAATTACCACAGACAATGTGGCGACGGTATTTTATATCAACAAGCAGGGAGGCACCAGATACATCAAGCTAGCCCGGTTGGCCATTCGGATATGGGATTGGTGCATCCCACGAGATATTACGCTGGTAGCGGTCCATCTAGCAGGAACGGACAATGTGGAGGCAGATCTTTTAAGCAGACAGATGTCTCATTCACACGAATGGGAATTGGACAGTCGGATTCGAGACAGACTCTTCCGCCGCTGGGGCCCTCCAGACATAGATCTCTTCGCCACCCATTCGAACAGGGTATGCGTCACTTATTGTTCCAGGGCAGGAATGGGACAGGGATCTTTCGGGGACGCCTTCATGATCCCGTGGACGGGCATGAACTTTTACGTGTTTCCACCGATTCCCCTGATTATGCGAGTATTGGCGAAGATTATACACGAAGGAGCCACGGGACTGCTAATTACCCCTTGGTGGCCTCGCCAACCTTGGTTTCCTACGCTTCTGCGGGTGTCTCAGGGGGAGTTTCTTCAGCTTCCTCTTCTCCCCTCCCTCATCACCCAGGAGGGATGTACAGTCCGACACCCAGATATACAGTCGATGAAACTTACCGCCTGGAGGATTCAGTAACCGAGTCCGAGCCACCGGTACCGATACACCCCTCAAATGCAACCGAGCCTGTTCCCATCGCCTCTGCCTCACAACCACTGCATCCGGATCTCCAGTATATTATCGATTCTGCTCTACAATCCTCCACCAGGAAATCATATGCCGCTAAATGGCGTAGATTCTCCAGTTTCGCTGAAGCACGTTCCTTTTCTCCATTCTCGGCTTCGATCGAGCAGATCCTTCAGTTCCTACTCGAATTGCACCGCTCTGGACTTAAACCTTCCTCCATTAAAGTTTATACAGCAGCGGTTTCTTCCTACCGTAGATTGATACAGGGACTCTCCGTTTTTTCTCAACCTCTAATCAAAAAGTTTTTAAAGGGACTTTCTAATCTTCATCCTACGGTCAGACCCTTTATGCCAACATGGAGTCTTTCTGTGGTCTTACAGGCACTCACTCGACCGCCTATCAAACCAATGGCAAAGGTGGCCCTTCGCCTTATTGCATGGAAGACGGCATTCCTTGTTGCTGTCACTTTGGCCCGCAGAGCGTCGGAACTTTGTGCTCTGCGAGTGGACCCTCCTTTCCTCAACTTCCATAAGGAGAAAGTTGTTTTGAGGCTTGACCCGTCTTTCCTCCCGAAAGTTGCTACCTCTTTCCATATGGACCAGGAGATTGTTCTCCCATCCTTCTTTCCGACTCCGTTGAATCCGATAGAGAGGTCTCTCCATATGCTCGATGTCCGGCGCTGCCTTGCCTTTTATCGCTCCAGAACGGAGTCTACTCGACATTCTAATAGACTTTTTGTGAAGTATTCAGAACAAAACCGTGGTTATCCAGTCACCCCCCAACGTTTGTCCAAGTGGATTGTTAACACGATTCAACTATCTTATCAACTTTCAAAGTTGGACTTACCTTTGACTCCGAGAGGCCATTCCACTAGAGCTGTTGCTACTTCTTCAGCATTTGCGTCGGGGGTTCCAATTGAAGACGTTTGCAAAGCTGCCACTTGGGCCACACCGTGCACTTTTGCCAGGCACTATAGACTGGATGTCCGGGCCAGACGAGACTGTTCCTTTGGCAGAGCCGTCTTATCATCTATTCTCCAGTGATGACACCTCCCTCCTCCTACTTTGGTAAGCTGGTTACTCTACCCATGTGTGTGATGCACAGAGGTCACGAAGAAGAAGGACAGGTTGCTTACCTGTAACCATTGTTCTTCGAGTGGCCATCTGTGCAGTCACACAACCCACCCACCGACCCCACGTGGTGTCATGGGTGGTCAGGCCCCTTTTTTGGCCTTCCCCTTTTTCTCCAAAAAAAAAAAAAAACCCCCAGAGATACACAATTTTTTTAGGGAGCGAATGTCCGGTCGTCTCAAAGACTGGAAAATGGCGGACACTCCACTCCCTTTTATACTAAGGAGGGGGGAGGGGGGAGTGGAGTGTTACCGCCAAAATCCGTTAGCTGTTAATCTTCTGGCCAGAGGCACTGCGCAGGCGCAGAACCCATGTGTGTGACTGCACAGATGGCCACTCGAAGAACAATGGTTACAGGTAAGCAACCTGTCCTTTTGCTCATTGGTTTATACTGTGATAACAAAAAAATAGGCAATGGCTTCCCATGACTTTTTCTTAATTTATGGTATGGAATAATTTTTTGAATGGTAGATTTAAACTCTGCCTGATATGAGGGGTTAAATTTGATAATCCAAAATGGAAATCCCAAATACCATTCTACACACATTTACCATGTTCTTTGCCATGCTCCAACATTGAGGTGGCTGTTAAGGCAGTGGGTTGCCCTGTCCACACACACACAAATGTGTGAGTTAATAGCAATCAAGTAATTTAGAATTGTTGGTCATCTGAATTTCTCTATTAATTCATTGATTGAATTTAAATTCATGTTTATGTTAGCAAAACAACAACATTGCTATCATTCTGAGATACTAAAGGAAGTATATATGGATAGTCCCCAAGTTATGAATGTCTGGATTACAAACAACTCATATTTACTAATGTGTTGGGCTGCCATAAACCCTATATGAATATCTCTAGGGAATTAGGAAACATGTTTTGGGGCACATGAACAGTGGAGTTTTCTGGAGACAGTCATGGCTTTCACTAGGAAACTACATGATGTGCATGATGAAGCTTCTCTTGGTGGCTGCATAGTTACCTAGAGATATAGAAGTCATGGTTTTTCATTTTGCATTATTGGCTTAAACTTACCCAAGCATTTCAGGGTATGGGTACAGCGTGTAGTTCTGTGTGGTTTACTGAGGCCCTCAGCCTCATAAAGGTCATTTATGATGAGAAAAAGTGGCTGTACAAACAACCCTTGAGGCTTACTTCAAGAAAGCAATTCCAGTGGTAACACCCATCCCCACCAGTAGCACAATCAATCCCTGACTCTCCAGCACCACGCCCATCTCCATCGTCATCAATTAATGTTAGACTTAATGTTACCTCAGGAACGTTCTTAAACCATTTTAAGAACTGTTTCTTTTATTTTTTTATGATACTATATACCTATGCACATATACGCATACAGATTATCTAAGATGTGTTTAAGATGTTTTAGTGAATGTAGAAGTGTTTCCTAATTGTTTTACATGCATAGAAAGGTAAAATATATACACATACTAAGACAAACATTTGGTTTACTCATGTGATCCGACTTACAAATTTGACTTAAGAGCATTTTCTGGAACAGAATTCATTCTTAACCTGGGAACTATCTGTAATTTCATAAATAAAAGCAACCATTTATTATTAGAAGAGTAATCTTTTCTTTACCCCTCTCTTCCCATAGACAATAATGTCAGATTCAAAATAATGTAATCCATGCAAGAGGTAACTTAACTGACAACATTACTGATTATATTCTCTGGATGGAAAATTGGTCCCCACTGATTTTTTGTTTATGTATTATGTAAATTGATTATAATTTATAATTGCAGAAATCTTTGGTAACCTGACAAGTTTTCTTCACTTAAGTAATTACAGTTTACTGCTTCAGAACCAATGAATAAAGTGTTATATAGTAGATCTCTGAACCTAATAGACTAAAAGCCTCCCAAGATCTTTACTAGATGTGGTAGCTAATCTTATTAAATGAAGGTCTGTAACAATCACATTGAGAGTGATTGCTGTCAGAAGATAATTATGCTATCAGAAGATAATTTTGAGAGCAAAATTGGTGTGCACATGAAGAATGAGAGAGAAGCTGTTGCAGGGACAGGCTGTGTTGAGGTAAACTTTGGTTGCAGGATGGGTTCTGCATTCCTCTCTTATGCTGCCCCAGTTACTTGTCAGTCATGTGATTGGAGCAAACCTGCATTGAAAGCCAGAGATCCACTACCATCGTGCCTAATTTGGCTCTAGACCAGCCTGTAGATTCTGTTCTAACCTGAGTGAAAAACAATTTTTAAAATCAAACTTTAAAATGTAACCATTTTCCTTCACTTAGTACACATGGTTAAGGAAGGATGGAAGTATATCTTGGACGCAGGTGCTTTCTGTGGCTAAGAGTACTATAAAATATATGTTTTCTTAAAACTAATATGACTCGTTCAATACCATCTTCTAACAAAATATTTAGGTTGGTGTTAGGTGCAGACATAGAGAGACAGAACACTAATAATGAGAATAGATGTTTTAAAAGTTACCTACTATACCTGCCCCTAAACCTGATGAAATTTCAGGAACTTTTACAGATCATAGAAGAGTTGAATTATGTTGCACTGAGAACATAACAGAAAACAAAGTGAAATGAATACTCTCTTAGTCACTAACTTGCCTTTTTGCTGGTTGATTAAACAAATACATGCACAGGGCAATAGCCTTCTGCCCACGTCTTTTCATCATTATCTGCCTTTGCAATTAATTCATTACTTCTTTCCATATTTCAACCTGTGATTTCTTTTTTATATATCTCAAAACCAGAAACTCAATTTGGTAGCTTATGCAGAAGGATATGTATTGAACAAAATAGGTAATAACTAAGAAAGATGAAAAATTACTTTAGATTAGGGTGGACTTCAGCTTCGATTATCCTGTATAAATGGCCATGACAGTTGAAGCTGATGGCAGTTAACAGTCCAACAATACCTGGAGGGCCATGGATTATCCAGCATGGTTTATGGCAAATCTTTGATTTTTCCACATTTTGCTGTGTTAACCTGAAATTGAAATGAATGTAATTGGCATTGTTACTATATATTTATTTAAAGCTTTTATATCACGCTCTTCACAATGTCTCAGAGTGGTAATACAATAAAATAAATTAATAAGATACAGCATACAGATAATTATATATGAAATATATATAAGAGCCAGTGTGATTTGGTGGTTAAGAGCATGGGACTGGGACTCAGACGATCTGGGTTCTAGTCCCCGCTCAGCCATGGAGCCAACTGGGTGACTTTGGGCCAGTCACAGACTCTCAGCCCAACCTACCTCACAGGGTTGTTGTTGTGGGGATAAGATGGAGGAGGAGATGTAAGCTGCCTTGAGCCCTTTGTAGGAAAAAGGCAGGATATAAATCGATAAATAAATAAATAAATACATCTTAAAACACTACTAACATTTAAAATAATGGGAAAATAAAGAGAGTTTGGCCTGGCGCTGAATGAAAAAAATATCAGTGCCAGGTGTACTTCTGTGGGGATGTGCTTGATGTACTGGGGTACTACTTTGTGTACACAAGATTCTTAACACTGTGAAGGTGCAAACTATTTTATTGTGGTGCAAAAATTAACTAAATAAAAACAAACTGGCACTTACTGTGCCATCCCTGAATATCTTATAGGGCAAAGCACTGCCTCTAAATCACCTGCTATAAGTATTAGAATGGAGTCCACCTGAGAGTAGTCCCAGTGCTGCATGATGTCAGATTAAATGCTTCTGTTTTTGGATGGACACAGTATATTAGGAAACATGTCTAAACAAACTACACCATGAAGGCCAAGGACAATCAATTCAGGTCTGGAATACAGTTTTACAGAAGTACTGATCTTGGTTGACTTATTTTAAAAAATCCTCAATCTACATTCATTATTACAAAATGGAAAGGATATGGCAAAACCACCATTCTTCTTTGTGGTCTCTGCACATATGTATGGAACTCGTTTCGGGAATATTCATAGAAGTATAGAAACAGAGCGAGTCAGAAAAGGTCTCCAGGGCCAGCTAGTCTGACCCCTGGCTCCAGCTGGCTCCACTTATGACATGCCTACCATGTTCATGCCCAGCCTATCCTTGAACACCTTTACCAATGGGGTTTCAACCACCTTCCATAGAAGTTCATTCCATACCGTCAGGGTCCTAACTGTCAGGAAGTACTTCCTGGTATCCAAATTGAACCATGGCTCCCTGAGCTTTGCTTCATTGGAACATGACCTGCCCTCCTCTGGAGGGGGAAAATTAGTCTCAACCCACCTCCACGTGGCACCCCTTCACATACCTGTATGTCGGCAACAGACTCCTTTGGAGTCTCTTCTTCTCAAGGCTGAAAAGACCCAGTTCCCTCAGTCTCGCCTCATACAGCTCTCCCTGCAATCAGGCCACCATCCTTGTGGCCCTTCTCTGCACTGGTTCCAACCTGGCTGTATCCTTCCTGTAATATGGAGGCCAGAACTGAACACAGTACTCCAGTTGTGGGCGCTCCAGAGTCATATAAAGTGGCAATAATACCTCTCTTGATCTAGAAGCCTCATCTCTGCCTATGCAACCAAGGGTGGCATTCACCCTCTTGACTGTGCGAGGTTCTGAGGCAGCATCAGGGCTCCATCTTCTGGCCAGAGATCAGAATAGCCACCCTGGTGGTTGCAGGACTTGGGCCCACAGTCAATCACGGCCACCTGAGCTGTTTTGAGCACCTCCTGGGAGCCTGAGGGAAGAGCTGTATAAGAACCAGCTCTTCCTTCTTGATGCTGCCTCAGCAATGAAGGTCTTAGATGTTGTTGGCGCTCTCTGTGACTTCTAGAACCTGTTTCTGGAAGCTCTGCCCGTCATCTTGCTCCTGCCTCTGTTTCTGGACCTTGCCCGACTTCCTGATCTTTACCTGCTCCACCTTCTGCTCCAATCCTAGCTTGTCTCTCTGGCTTTTGACTCCTGACTGACTTTGGCTACTCTTTGCTATTTGAACTGACTTAGCTTGTACTTCTGTTACTGGCCTTGACCTCTGGACTGCTTGACTGCAATTTGAAATAGGCCCTTGTAGTGTGCTGGTTGTCTGGGTCCTGGTGCCCTGATCTGATACCCAGCTGCCCACACCCCAGATGCTGACAGACCACCACATCACACTGCTGACTCATGCTTAGCTTGTGGTTAACCAGTACACCAAGATCCCTTTCACAAGTGCTGATCTCCGGCCACTTGTCCCCTAATCTGTTCCTATGCTCCAAGTGCAAGACCTTGTACTTATCTGCACTGAATGCCAACCTGTTGTCCCTGACCCTCTTCCATAGTCTGTCCAGATCCTTCTGGATCCAGAGTACCTGCTCCTCAGTTGTGGCCACTGCTCACATTTTAGTATTGTCTGTGAATTTGATCAGCAGACTTGTCACTCCTCCTTCCACATCATTGATGAAAAGATTGAACAGGATAAGTCCCAGGACAGAGGCCTGGGAGAGCCCGCTCATCACTGGCTGTGCCATCCTGATGATTCCCCGCTAATAGTTACCTTCTCATTTGGTCCGTCAACCATGCCCTAATCCATCAGACAGTGCATTGGTCTATGCCAAAACTCCTCAATTTATCAGCCAGGATATCATGTGGCACTTTGCGAAAGGCCTTGCTGAAATCCAAGTAAACCACATCCACAACGCCCCCTCTGTCTAGCTATCTCAAAACCTTGTCATAGAATTCTGCAAGGTTTGTCAGACAGGACTTGTTTTTGTGGAAGCTGTGTTGCATAACCACCAACCTCCCTTCCCTATCTAAGGTTACTAGAACTCTTCCTATTATGAGCCTTTCCATGGTCTTCTCCAGAGTGGACATAAGGCTAACGAAAGCTGATTTATTATTATTCAGTCAGAGCTCAGCTCCTAGGCATGCCCAGCTTGTGGCGAGGTGCTCCCACCAAGCTCTCAGTTTTTTGACTGCCATTGCGAGCGCATTGGAAAGTTCTTTGTCGTGGCCTCTGTGCATCACAAATATGGGTGGTGCGCCTGCGCAGTGCCTATGGCCGGAAAGATTCAAAGCTTAATGGTTTTGGTGGGAACTCCGCATCCCTCCCTCCCCACGGTATAAAAGGGGCAGAGTGCCCACCATTTCCTCAGTCTTCTTGCGGCCGCCATTCGCTGTGCCTTGAGCCTTTCATCTCTCAGTTTGTACACATTTATCCAGTTGCTATTATCTCTCTTAGATGTTGCAATTCCAAGTTTTTCCCTCCCTGTTAGAAGTTTTCTTCTCAATTTCCCATTTTCCCTGTTTAAAAAAAAAAAAACCCAAAAAAATATTGTTCCTCTTTCTCCTTACTTGCTATCTTCTCTTACTTCCTCGATGGTGCAGTGTGCAGCTTTCCGCAAGTGCTCCCAGTGTGGGTCCAAAATGTCACCTACTGATCCGCACGATCTGTGCCTTCTCTGTCTTGGAGAAGGGCACAGGACTGATAAATGTGGCCATTGTCAGGCCTTACTAAGCAGACGAGGAAAAATCAGGAGAACCGCCTAGGCAAACTTTTGTGGGACCAAGCCCTACTCCAGTTGGACCAACTGGCAGGCAAATCTGCTGCTCTGTCTTCCTCTTCCACCACCCCTCTGCCCCATCCGTCGGCTGATGGTTCCCCTTTGCCGGAGGGCCAACGCTCCTCTACATCTCCGCATAAACAAAAGGAGAAGAGGAAGCATAGTGGATCGGACAAGTCCTCAGGCCATAAGAAGCCTAAGAAGGACAAGATGGATAAGTCGGCTCGCAAGCCTAAGAAACCCAACCACTCCAGGCACCGTGACTCGGGTTCGTCTGCCCTGTCAATTCTGATGGCTGCTTCGGTACCAACACCAACCAGCCCTGCCCTCTAGTTGGCCATGCAAGTGACCCTGCCTGGGTCTCCAAGACGGGTTGCACCTTCCATCCAGTCCTCCCCTGAGCATCGGGACGTTCCCTTGCTGGGATCAATCTTCGATGGAGAGATTCGGGACTCTCCTCCAATGGCTCGTTCACCTACTCCCCAACTATCGCTCAAGCCTTCCCCAAGGGCTGCGCCTCAGCAGGTGCGATATCAACAGCGCGCCTTCGTCTGCCCCTCAGAAGAATGGGTGCAACAGCCCCATAGACTGTCTCATCGCGAGTCATGGGATGACTATCTGCCCTACGGTTACTACCCATCAGTGCGTTATCGTACCCTCTCCGGTACCAAGAAACGCTCCTTCGACTTGGAGAACACCTCAGTCCAGGCGTCCCACTTCGCCTATTGACTCTTCTAGTCTCCCACCTCACTGCGATTCGGACTTGGAGGACTCTGAAGTGGCGTCTCCTTCTGACGCGGTGATCTCTACACAGAGTCCCAGCTCACCGGAGGAACCCTATGTAACCTTTGGGAAACTAATGGCGAGGCTTACAAGGTCACTTGAGATCGAGATCGAGACCGAGCACCGCTTCAATCCAAATACTGACAAGTTCTATAACATTGTCCAGAGTGAACAGTCTGCCGCCATCATTTTGCCGCTGATTACTACCCTTCGCCAGGCAATGATGGAACAGTGGAACTACCCTAATCAGCCTCAGCCTACTTTGCAGCAATACGAGTCCATGTATCAAGTCCGTGAGCAGGATATTCCATTCCTCCTGCATCACCCGAGACCAAACTCGATCATCCTGGAGTCCTCTCAAGGATATGAGTCAAGGGGACACACTACTCTCCATGACAAAGAGGGCCGTAAGATCGACAAGTTGGCTTGCCAGATCTATGCTGCTACAGGACTTGGCCTCCGTATTTCTAATTATGAGGCCACGCTGGCTCAGTACCAATATTTTCTTATGCAATAGTGAGAAAATATTACGGCCTCACTTCCAGACCAGCAGAAAGACCTGGCTAGAATCTTCATTAAAGAGGCTATGCAGGTGGCAGTCCATCAGCTTTTGACACCATGTTGACTCCAGAGCTCTTGTCGGCACCGTAGCCTTCTGTTGCCATGCCTGACTCTGGAATTGCAACTTCCTGGACTAGACGAAACGCCGGATTGAAGACATGCCCTTCGATGGTTCAGGGCTCTTCAATGCTAGGACGGACCACAAGATGAAGACTATCCATGAGTCAAGGGTTATAGCTCGCTGGATGGCAGTCCCTAATCAATCGCGCCGTAAGTGGTCTTGGTTTCATCCGTCTTATAGATACCAGCTCTACTTGCAATTTGCAGGCCGTCAACAGTTCCAATCCTGCCAGCAGTGTCAGAAGCAACAACAACAATGCTTCCAGCAAAACTGGCGTCGCTCCGACTCTGAAAACTGCCAGCATTGATGGGACAAGCGAGCCTCTCCTCCTCAACCCACCTACCCCTCTTCCTTTTGGGGATCGACTGCAAAGTCGACTCCCCATTTGGGAGTCCATCACATCTGATCAGTGGGTTTATCCATCATACACTATGGATATAGAATTGAGTTCGATATCATGCCCCTGCCAGGACTGATCCGATTTACGCCTTAGTCACCAGTTCTTGTTGATGAAGTTCAGCAGCTTCTTCGTAAAGGAGCAATTCAACAGCTTGCACGCTCTGAGGGGTTCCATGGCTTCTACTCAAGATATTTCACGGTCCCTAAGTGTGATGGCAGTCTTCGTCCGATACTGGACCTACGTGGCATCAATAGGTTCATCAAAACCAAAAAATTTTGGATGACCACCCTTCAAAATATCCTTCCGTTGCTTAGGAGAGAGGATTGGTTCACTTCTCTGGACTTGAAAGATGCCTATTTTCACATTTCCATTCACCCGTCCCACAGGCGGTTCTCCGATTCACTGTCAATTCTGACCTGTTTGAGTTTAACGCCCTTCCGTTTGGACGGCTACTGCCCCCCGGGTTTTTACGAAATGTATGGCTCCGGTGTGTCCACATCTTCGGTTCCAAGGCATACAAGTGTACCCCTACCTGGATGCCTGACTGATCGTCTCCTCATCTAAGGAAGGCCTTTGGTCATCAATTCAAACTATTTGTACCCTCTTGGGCAATTTGAGACTATGCATTAATCATGAGAAATCGTGCCTTACTCTTTCACAGGTCATCAACTTCATTGGAGCCTGTCTCGATTCCACGCTGACAAGAGCCTTTCTTCCACAAAATTGACAAGACAATCTGTGTTCATTGATCCGTCAAAACCACATAGACAGAGCTGTTCCAGCACTCTCGGTACAGAAACTTCTCGGCCACATGGCCACTACAGTCTCCACAGTTCCCCATGCCAGGCTATGGATGAGACCACTGCAGTTGTGGTTCAACGGACTGTTTCAACCTAACGAGACTTGCCTCACCGTCTCCTCCGCCTTTCAACCTCTGTCCTCCAGACTCTATTGTGGTGGACTATGCAGCACAATCTGTCCGTGGGCATCCCATTCCGTCCGCCCAACCCGACCTTGGCTCTGTTTACCGATGCCTCCTGGACTGGGTGGCGAGCCCTATGTGCAGGGCACCTGGGACCACCAGGAGACAACCAGACACATCAATTACCTCGAACTCCTGGCTGTCTTCAAAGCCATTTGATTATTCGAGGACACTCTTTGGTGACACATTGTGCAAATTGCCTCTGACAACATTGTTGCTGTATTCTATATAAATAAACAGGGCAGGACAAAATCTGCCCCCATGGCCCACCTGGCGATGCAACTGTGCATCCCTAGGGAGATCACCCTCCTCGTGGTTCACCTGGCCAGTACCGATAACAAGGAGGCTGACATCCTCAGCAGGCAGATGTCGACGACCCATGAATGGGAACTGGATCGTTCGACCTGCCATCACCTCTTCTGGACTTGGGACTTTCCGGACATAGACCTGTTTGCCACTCACTTGAACAAGGTGTGTGAGGTGTTCTGCTCTCGTGCTGGCATCAGCCCGGGATTGACAGGGGCACATTCATGATCCCTTGGTCCAACACGTTCTTTTATGTGTTTCACCTGATTCCAGTCATAACAAAGGTTCTAGCCAAGATCATCTATGACAGCGCCTCGGGGATCCTGATCACCCCCTGGTGGCCCCATCAACCATGGTTCCCTGCTCTTCTCCGTCTATCCGGCAGCACTTTTCTCTGCCTGCCTCTCATACCTCATCTAATAACTCAACAGTGTGGAGCTGTTCGCCACCCGGAAGTTCCCTCACTCAACCTGACAGCCTGGCTCATTCGATAAACCACGGGGCCCCTTCGGTACCGACGGATTTGGGAACTCCTACACTTGTCTGCCACCATCCCGATACAGTTTTTTCTTCCTTGATACCAGTAGACTCCTCATTGGATCCAAGCGTTCTCCATCCAAATATTCAGTTAATTCTTCACTCTGCCCTAAGACCTGCAACTCACCGATTTTATGCAGCCAAATGGAAGCGCTTCACATCCTTTGCTGAATCCAACCATTTTGCCACTTCTTCATACTCTGTTGAAAATATACTTCAATTCCTCTTGTTGCTCCATCAATCAGGACTTAAGCCATCATCCATTAAAGTTTATATAGCTGCAATTTCCCACTACCGCAGACAAGTGCAGAGTTCTTGGGTTTTTTCTCATACCCTCATATGTCGATTTCTCAAGGGTTTACAGAACCTCCAACCACCACTTCATCCAGTTATCCCTACTTGGGGACTTTCAGTTGTTCTTCTGGCACTCACCCGAGCTCCCTTTGAGCCCCTGACAACTACTGATTTACGCCTCCTGTTTTGGAAGACTGCCTTTCTTGTCATGGTCACGTCTGCCAGAAGGGCTAGTGAACTCTGCGCACTTCGGATAGATCCTCCTTACCTTAACTTTCATAAGGAGAAAGTTGTTCTCCATACTGATCTGGCGTTCTTGCCCAAGGTTGTGTCTCCTTTTCATATTAACCAGGACATTGAATTATCGGCCTTTTTCTCTACGCCCATTACACCAATAGAACAGTCATTACCTGCTCTTGACTTTAGTCGCTGCCTTGCCTTTTATAGGTCTTGCACAGAGTCCTTCTGTAAATCTAACTGCCTCTTTGTTAAATACTCGGACTATGATAAGGGCTCTCCTGTTGGTTCGCAGAGACTTTCAAAGTGGATCGTGCAGACCATCGAGCTAGTGGATCAACTTGCCAAGCTGGACTTACCTGTCACGTCCAGAGGGCATTCCACGAGGGCTGTAGCTGCTACCTCAGCTTTTGCTGCTGGCATTCCAATCCAGGACATTGGCAAGGCTGCCACTTGGACTACTCCTTGCACCTTTTCCAAGCATTACCGCCTTGATGTGCATGTCAGACACGATTGCTCCTTTGGCCGGGCAATCCTTTTTTCTGTTCTTCAATGATTTTACCACCCGCTTCCGGGTCTGGTAAGCTTGCTAATCACCCATATGTGTGATGCACAGAGGCCACAACAAAGAAAGGCAGGTTGCTCACTTGTGACTGTCGTTCTTCGAGTGGCCATCTGTGCATTCACACAACCACCTGGCCCCACTTGGTGTTGATGATTAGGTTTATACGTACTGTCTCTCCTCAATAACGGTTTCATTGGTGATTTTTCTCTCGGGTTTGGCAGTTCCCTGCAATATCCCTGCAAGGCCAAGCTCAGCCACTGCAAGCCCTTTTGGTTCTGGCCTCTTGGCAGAGCGGCAGAGCAGCAGAGGCACAGGCTGGGAGAGAGCGCTGAGTGGCCAGGGGACTGGCACAGGCAAGGTAGGAGCTGGGCAGGTGGGAGCAGAGGTCCAGGAGCAGCAGAGAGGGAGGGGGCAGGGCCAGAGAGCTAGAGCAGCCAGGAGGAAGCAGGGGGCAGGGCCACTGACCTGAGGGACTGAGGAGGCCTGGCTCGGGCGTCGTCCCTTGTCTGCGTCCCTGAGCTGCGGTCCGGACGGTCCAGGGACTCCCTTCCCTGAGACACAGAGGTTGATTGTTTGATTGTTTGTTTGTTTGTTTTTTGTTTTGTTTGTGTGTTTTTGTTTTGTTTTGTTTTGTTTGCACTTTGCTTTGCTTTGTTGTGCTTTGTTTTTTTTCTTCCAATTTAACTTTAAGTTTATTTTCTCCTTGTGTGTGTGTGCAAGTGGGGTTTTTGCCTGGGAGAACTGGGTGAGTGAGAGGAACTGCAGGACTAACAAGGCAGGGGACCAAGGTAAGGTCTCAGAAGGGTTACAGATGGCAGACCAGGAGATGGCTTTGGCGGGAGTCACGGGTGTTGCTGTCCGCTGCGAGAGCTGTGACATGTTCGCCCTTCTCCCCCAGGAGAGGCAGGGATACACTTGCCCTCGGTGCAAGATGGTGACCCTGCTAGAGGAGGAGGTGAGGTGCCTGAGGGCCGAGAGAGTTCTCCAGGCCCCCCCGCAGCAGCCCCCCTCTCGACAGAGGGCTGAGGGAGAGACCACGGGAGGAGGTCTCTAGTCAGTAAGGTGGGGAGGCGGAGGAGAGTGCCGCCATGGATGCGAAAGGAGGTGGTTAGGGGGATTAGACGAAAGAGGAGCCTCCATAGGAAATGGGTACTGGGGGAAATAGACAAAAGGGTATACCGGGAGGAGGAGGCCCGTTGCAGAAGGATTCTTCGCAAGGCTAAGGCTGATTATGAGCTGAGACTTGCCAAGAATATCAAGAGCAACAAAAAGGGCTTCTTTCAGCATGTAAATAGGAAAAGGAAGGGGAGACAAGTGGTGGGACCACTAAATAAGGAGGAAGGAGATCCAGTGACTGACATGAGGGAACAGGCACAGATGCTAAATGACTATTTTGCCTCTGTGTTCTCCCCAAAGCAGGACGGGGGATATCCGTATAGGAGATTAGATGAGGCTGGGGACTTAGGGGCAGAGATTAGAGTCACCCCCCTTGAAGTCGAGGGGCTCCTCAGGGCATTGGACATTACAAAGGCGCCAGGCCCTGACGGGTTACACCCAAGAGTACTTAGAGAGTTGGCAGGGGTTCTCTCACGCCCGCTGGCCTCCATTTTTGAGGCCTCGTGGAGAACGGGTGAAGTTCCAGAGGACTGGAGGGTGGCATCGGTGGTCCCAATTTTCAAAAAGGGTAGTAGCAAGGACATGAGGAATTATAGACCGGTTAGCCTTACGTCCATTGTAGGAAAAACAATGGAAAGGCTCATAATAGAGAGAGATCTAGTGATGCTAGATAGGGAAGGGAGGCTGACAGCCACACAACATGGCTTCCGCAGAAACAGGTCCTGCCAGACCAACCTTGTGGAATTCTATGACAAGCTTTCAAGATGGCTAGATGGAGGGGATGCAGTGGATGTGGTATACCTGGATTTCAGCAAGGCCTTTGACAAAGTGCCCCATGATATCCTGGTGGAGAAACTGAGGAGTTTTGGGATACACCAAAGCACTGTCCGGTGGATTAGGGCATGGTTGACTGACCGAAAGCAGAAGGTAACAATTAGCGGGGAATCATCGGGATGGCAGCCAGTAACAAGCGGGGTCCCCCAGGGCTCTGTCCTGGGGCCGATTCTGTTTAATCTTTTCATTAACGACATGGAAGAAGGGGTGAACAGTCTGCTGATCAAATTCGCAGACGACACTAAAACTGGAGCAGTGGCCACAACTGAGGAGCCGATACACCAGATCCAAAAGGATCTGGACAGACTATGGAAGTGGGCAGGAGACAACAGGATGGCGTTCAATGTGGATAAGTGCAAGGTCTTGCACTTGGGGCATAAGAATAGCTGTCATAAGTACAGGTTAGGTGACAAGTGGCTGGAGAGCAGCACTTGTGAAAGGGACCTCGGGGTACTGGTTGACTGCAGGCTAAACATGAGTCAGCAGTGTGATGCGGTGGTCAAGAGGGCGAATGCCACCCTTGGTTGCATAGCCAGAAGTGTGGCTTCTAGATCAAGAGAGGTATTACTACCACTCTACACGACTCTGGTGCGCCCGCAACTGGAGTATTGTGTTCAGTTTTGGGCCCCTCATTACAGAAAGGATATATCCAGGTTGGAGTCAGTGCAGCGTAGGGCCACAAGGATGGTGGCTGGTTTGCAGGGGATGCCGTATGAGGCAAGACTGAGGGAACTGGGTCTCTTCAGCTTGGAGAAGAGGAGACTCAGAGGGGATATGTTGGCAACATACAGGTATGTGAGGGGGTGTCACATGGAGATGGGGAGAGGCCTGTTCTGCCCTGCAGAGGAAGGCAGGACGCGCTCCAATGGAGCAAAGCTGAGGGAGCCAAGGTTCAATTTGGATGCCAGGAAGCACTTCCTGACAGTTAGGACCCCGAGGGCGTGGAATGGGCTTCCACGGGAGGTCGTTGAGGCCCCATCGGTGAGGTTGTTCAAAGATAGGCTGGACATGCACATGGTGGGCATGTCATGAGCGGAGCCGGCTGGTGCCGGAGGTCAGATTAGATGGCCCGGGAGGCCCCTTCTGACTCGCTCTGTTTCTATGTTTCTATCTCTCACTCCCCTGAGGGGGTGAACAATCGGTCTTCAGTAGACTGAGGAAATGGCGGACACTCTGCCCCTTTTATACTGTGGGGAGGGAGGAGTGTGGAGTTCCTGCCATAACCGTTAAGCTTTGAATCTTTTGGCCATAGGCACTGCGCAGGCGCAGCACCCATATGTGTGAATGCACACTCGAAGAACGACAGTTACAGGTGGGCAACCTGCCTTTCTTCCTCTGCTACTTACCTTGGAAACATTGCCTCTTTGATTCTTTTCCAACCTTCTATCACCTCCAGGTTTTTCTACTTAGTTTTTTCTTCTTCTCTTACTTTTCCCACTGCTCCCCCCACACTTTTTCCAACCCTTCTACCCTCGCCCATTTGAGGAAATGGCACTAAGTTCCCATTCCGTAACTGCACAGATTGCAGCCACAAGCTGTCGCCTCCTGTTGGCCACTCCGTGAGCCTTTTTTGCCTGGAGCAGACTCATATGGTTGATTCCTGCTACCACTGCCAGGCATTTACTAAGCA
Organism: Varanus salvator macromaculatus; assembly: GCA_023646645.1. Taxonomy (NCBI): domain Eukaryota; kingdom Metazoa; phylum Chordata; class Lepidosauria; order Squamata; family Varanidae; genus Varanus; species Varanus salvator. The sequence continues at coordinate 12,441,977 of JAIXND010000754.1, read as the reverse complement.
GGCAAGGAAACATCGAGCTGACCTCCTTAAAATGGAATATTGGACCTGGACCCTACACATGGTAGCTCCCCTCAACTGATTAACTGATTGGGAGTGGTAACCTCTGCAACCCCAGCAGAACATCCTGACACTTTCCTGGAGAAAAGATCTAAACCAGGAATGCATTAAAAAGCAATGAAGAAAAATAAGGTTCCAAAAATCCCCAGTCACACTAAAGGAGAAGATGGTTGCAAACATGCCATAAATGCTGCAACATTCCCCCCGCCCCCGGTGGCCTCCTATGTACAAAAGACACAGTGCCTGAACAAAAGCTGCTGTGACTGGTTCCAAGCACTTCATTCTTAGAAGGTGAGATCAGGCAACCATTGTCTCTAGTGTACCAACGAACCAGTACAATCTCAGGACCGAGACATGACTCTCCACCATCATCAATACTGAGCATGTGCCTTTCTGGCAAACTGGATAGTCGCACTGTAGTACTGCTCCCACTCCCTGATTGCTGATTGGGACCGTGGATCTGTGACTGACTCCTCCATGCAGGCACAAAGTTGAAGCTGGTTTTTACAAAGACTTGTAATGTCTTTCAATTCCAGACATGTTTGAGACCTTGCCATCTCCTCTTACCATTATAGAAGATGACCCCTTCCAGCTCCCTCTAGAAGAGATCTCTTCTCTATTCCAGAAAGGAGCCATAAAATGAGCACACCCTGGAACCTCTGGTTTCTGGTCCAGGTACTTATGGTTCCAAAGAAGGATGCAGGTGTTTGACCCATTCTCAGGGAGGTCATTTGTTATGTCAGGCCTAAGCACTTTCAAATGGTCTCACTCCAATCCATTCTATCATTACTATGCAAGGGCATCTGGTTCACTTCAGTAGACCTTAAAGATGCTTATTTCCATATTTCAGTTGAGAAGTCCTACAGGCATTTCCTCTGCTTTCAGATTGGAGATGAACTTTTTCACCCACTTCTGCTTCAATAGTATTCATATATATCCCTGTTTAGGTTATTGGCTCATCATCACCCCATCCCAACAAGCCTCCTTAAGGGCTACTGAGTTAACATGCACCTTTCTTATCAACTCTGGCCTCTACATGAACCAGACTGACTCCTGTATCCTGCCTATACAATCTACCATTTCATTATGATGTGCCTTGTCTCCATCTCATTGAGACCCTTCCTGTCAACCAACAGACTGTTCACAGAGAGATCGTCCACCTTATTCAGAAAGACTCTGTCACTGCTACCACAATCCAGCAGGTTCCCAGCCTCATGGCTTCCTTGATCACCATTGTATCACTCACACAATTGCACATGAGGCCCCTTCAAACAGAACAAAGTCCCACATGACCAGGCTTGGAATCCCACCTCAGATCTGAAGAGACCACAAATAGTGAACTAACAAGGCCAGCACTGCCATTAAGGTCATGTTCTCCCCTCCAGAACTGACTCTGACTATCACAGATGCTTCACTCTCTGGATGGGGAGCTCACTGCAGCCGCTCCACAGTCCAGGTCAATTGGAGCCCACATGCAGCCTTGTGCCATATAAACTTTTTAGAGCTCCTTGCTGTATGGAAGGCTTTTGTGGCATTTCAGATGCAAATCCTGGATCAATATGTTCAAATCTTGATTGACAGCACCACAGTTTTTATGTACCTCAACAAACAGGAAGGAACAAGATCTACCTCATTTGCACTTCTCGCCCCCAAGATTTGGAGCTAGTGTGCCACTTGACACATGACCACATGACACAATCCATGTCACTGGTACCAACAGCATCCTAGCAGATGCTTTCAGTCGGAATGTCATGCCATATCAAGAATGGGAACTTCATCACATCGTGTTGCAGTCCTTGTGGGAGCAATGGGGCCATCCCCAAATAGACTTTTTTTGGCCACACAAGACAATGCTGCTTGCCCCTTCTGTTCCAGAGCCAGCATCAGCAAGGGGATACCTGGGGATGCCTTCCTCCTAGAGTGATACTGGAGCCTCTTTTACCTGTCCTCCCCTCCTTCCTTTTCCCCTGATACTGAAAGTGGTAGCAAAAATCCATCAAGATCCCATGCACTTGATCCTCATCACACCTTGGTGCCCGTGGACAACCCTGGTTCTTCTTCGTGGCCTCTGTGCATCACACATATGGGTTCTGCACCTGCGCAGTGCCTTTGGCCAGAAGATTAACAGCTAATGGTTTGGTGGGAAACTCTACTCCCCCTCCCCCCCTAACAGTATATAAGGAGTGGAGTGTCCGCCATTTTCCAGTCTTTGCGACCGCCGTTCATTGTGCCTTGTGCCACTTCGCTCTCGCTTAGCTCTTACCTCGTGTTCTCTTGTTTGAACGACTTTTTTCTCTTGTTCATTCCAAGTTAGTATTTCCTCCTTATATATTATTCCTGTTATTCTCTCCAGTTTTTTAACTTTTTCTTCCTATAAAAAAAAAACAAAAACAAAAATATTATCTATTCCCGCTTTGCTATCTTCTTTCCTTCTTTTTCGTGATGGCTCAACAGGTGGCGTTCTGCAAGTGCGGAGAGCATGGTTCTAAAATGCCTGCTGCAGACCCGCATGACCCTTTGTTTAGGGGAAGGTCACAGGACGGACAAATGTGTCCATTGCCTGGCCTTTTCAAAACAAGCCAGGAAGAATAGGGAGAACCGTTTATGGAAGCTCATGTGGGACCAGGCCCTCCTACAATCTGATCAGCTGGTGGCTAAGCCCGCTGCAATTTCGGCCTCACCAGACCGCTGTCCGGCCTCTACTGAACCGCCGCAACACCCGGACCCTTCCTCTACTGCTCTGCCCTCACGCCCTTCGGGTGAGAGTGCTTCCGCCATGGGAGAGCAGTCTGTTTCTCCGCTCAAGAAACAAAAGGAAAAGAGGAAGCACAGTGTGCCTGAGAATCAGCCTGTGCACAAAAGGGCCAAGAAGGATAGGGCCAAGAAACCGGCCAAGAAACCAAAGAAACCCGAGCATTCCAAACACCGACACCCGGGTTTGGTGGCCTCTTTGGTTCCTATAGCGGCCCCAGACTGACACCCTCAGGTCCGACCATCCAAGCGGCGATGAGAGTCACGCCTCCGGTGTCCCCGTGCCGTATGGATCTGGAGTTACATCAAGATCCACCTCACGGTTCGATTTCTGATGGCGAGATTAAAGACTCTCCACCAAGGGCTTGATCCCCAACTCCTATGCCATCTGTTGGGCTCGACCCTGGTGCTGGACTGTCCCCACCGAGAGAGTGGAGGAGTCGATCATCAGAACTCCACTCTGATGACTGGTACCATGCCAGATACGTGTCTGCATTGAGATGGTCCTACTATCCACCTGTTGGATACTACCTGGCTCCTTGGGATCAATCTCCAACACCTGAGCGTCGGGACTGACCTCATCCTTCGACCTCGAGGGGCGCCGAGTGTGTACCGCCTCGGGAAGGCAAGGGATCCCAGTCACCGGGTGGTTCTTGGGATCCCAGGCAGTGACCCGCCTCCATATTCGGATGAATCGGAAGTCGATTCTATTTCTCCTGATGCTGCAGTCACTTCACAGGGTCCGGCATCACCGGAAGAATCGCACATCACATTCACCGAGCTGATGTCCAGGCTTGTGAAGTCGTTGGAGATCGAAGTGAGCCACCTACCAGGGCCTAGTACTGACTGTTTCTATGACATACGGGGAGAGCAACTGACCTCCATCGCATTGCCACTCATCATGACCCTCAGACAAGTGATGACCCAACCATGGGCCCTCCCAGCGCAGCCTCAACCGACCTCCAAAAAATATGAGGGGATGTACAGGGTCTGGGAAGGAGACATTCTTCTTTGTGGCCTCTGGGCATCAAACTTATAGGGTACTGCGCCTGCGCAGTGCCTATGGCCGGAAAGATTGACAGCTAATGTCTTTTGGCGGGAAGCGCTCCTCTCCCCCTCCCCACTATGGCTTATATAGAGCGGAGCGCCTGCCATTTTGTTAAGTCTCTGCGACCGCTGTTCGTCGTGCCTTAGTGCCGTCTTCGCTATCACTTTGACTATTGCCTTATCCGTAGCTTTTTCTCCAAGTTTTATTCCCTTCACTTACTCGTTCACATTGTTCTGCACTCGTTCCTTGTTCAGCACTTAGAAACATAGAAACATAGAAACGGAGCGAGTCAGAAGGGGCCTCCTGGGACATCTAGTCTGACCTCCAGCACCAGCTGGCTCCACTCACGACATGCCCACCATGTGCATGTCCAGCCTGTCTTTGAACACCCTCACCGATGGGGCCTCAACGACCTCCCGTGGAAGCCCATTCCACGCCCTCGGGGTCCTAACTGTTAGGAAGTGCTTCCTGGCATCCAAATGGAACCTTGGCTCCCTCAGCTTTGCTCCATTGGAGCGCGTCCTGCCTTCCTCTGCAGGGGAGAACAGGCCTCTCCCCATCTCCATGTGACACCCCCTCACATACCTGTATGTTGCCAACATATCCCCTCTGAGTCTCCTCTTCTCCAAGCTGAAGTGACCCAGTTCCCTCAGTCTTGCCTCATACGGCATCCCCTGCAAACCAGCCACCATCCTTGTGGCCCTACGCTGCACTGACTCCAACCTGGCTATATCCTTTCTGTAATGAGGGGCCCAAAACGGAACACAATACTCCAGTTGCGGACGCACTAGAGTCGTGTAGAGTGGCAGTAATACCTCTCTTGATCTAGAAGCCACACTTCTGGCTATGCAACCAAGGGTGGCATTCGCCCTCTTGACCACCACATCACACTGCTGACTCATGTTTAGCCTGCGGTCAACCAGTACCCCGAGGTCCCTTTCACAAGTGCTGCTCTCCAGCCACTTGTCACCTAACCTGTACTTATGACAGCTATTCTTATGCCCCAAGTGCAAGACCTTGCACTTATCCACATTGAACGCCATCCTGTTGTCTCCTGCCCACTTCCATAGTCTGTCCAGATCCTTTTGGATCTAGTGTATCTGCTCCTCAGTTGTGGCCACTGCTCCAGTTTTAGTGTCGTCTGCGAATTTGATCAGCAGACTGTTCACCCCTTCTTCCATGTCGTTAATGAAAAGATTAAACAGGATCGGCCCCAGGACAGAGCCCTGGGGGACCCTGCCTGTCACTGGCTGCCATCCCGATGATTCCCCGCTAATGGTTACCTTCTGCTTTCGGTCAGTCAACCATGCCCTAATCCACCGGACAGTGCTTTGGTGTATCCCAAAACTCCTCAGTTTCTCCACCAGGATATCATGAGGCACTTTGTCAAAGGCCTTGCTGAAATCCAGGTATACCACATCCACTGCATCCCCTCCATCTAGCCATCTTGAAAGCTTGTCATAGAACTCCACAAGGTTGGTCTGGCAGGACCTGTTTCTGCGGAAGCCATGTTGTGTGGCTGTCAGCCTCCCTTCCCTATCTAGCATCACTAGATCTCTCTCTATTATGAGCCTTTCCATTGTTTTTCCTACAGTGGACGTAAGGCTAACCGGTCTATAATTCCCCATGTCCTTGCTACTACCCTTTTTGAAAATTGGGACCACCGATGCCACCCTCCAGTCCTCTGGAAGTTCACCCGTTCTCCACGAGGCCTCAAAAATGGAGGCCAGCGGGCGTGAGAGAACCCCTGCCAACTCTCTAAGTACTCTTGGGTGTAACCCGTCAGGGCCTGGCGCCTTTGTAATGTCCAGTGCCCTGAGGAGCCCCTCGACTTCAAGGGGGGTGACTCTAATCTCTGCCCCTCAGTCCCCAGCCTCATCTGATCTCCTATACGGATATCCCCCGTCCTGCTTTGGGGAGAACACAGAGGCAAAATAGTCATTTAGCATCTGTGCCTGTTCCCTCATGTCAGTCACTGGATCTCCTTCCTCCTTATTTAGTGGTCCCACCACTTGTCTCCCCTTCCTTTTCCTATTTACATGCTGAAAGAAGCCCTTTTTGTTGCTCTTGATATTCTTGGCAAGTCTCAGCTCATAATCAGCCTTAGCCTTGCGAAGAATCCTTCTTCAACGGGCCTCCTCCTCCTGGTATACCCTTTTGTCTATTTCCCCCAGTACCCATTTCCTGTGGAGGCTCCTCTTTCGTCTAATCCCCCTAACCACCTCCTTTCGCATCCATGGCGGCACTCTCCTCCGCCTCCCCACCTTACTGACTAGAGGTATCGTCAAGGCTTGCACCTGCAAAACCTCCCTTTTGAGTGCCATCCACCCCTCCTCAACTCACTTACCTTCCAGTAACCTATCCCAGGAGACTTTCCCCAACCTGGCCTTCAGTTGGCCAAAGTTGGCCCTCTTGAAGTCCCAGCTTCTAGTGCTCGCCCTGCTGCACGTCCCCAGTCCCCTGATCTCAAAGCAAAGGGTGGAGTGATCACTCGCATCCAGAGCTCCCCTAATCTGTACTTCATCTATCAGCTCCTCCCTATTGGTCAAGACCAAGTCCAGGATGTTTCCCCCCCTCGTCGCCTCTCGGACCCTCTGTGTGAAAAACCCACCCTCTAGAGCTTCTAGGAAGCGACATGACCTGGCTGTCACCGCCGAGTGAGTCTCCCATGTAATATCCGAGAGATTGAAATCCCCCATAATTACTGTGTCTCTCCCCCGAGATATCCTTAGAATCTGGCCTGTCAGGACATCATCCAGGGTCTCAAGTTGACCTGGAGGGCGATAACATACCCCCACTGTCAGGTCTCTTTCCCTGTCAAAACCCTTAAGTTTCACCCAGACTGCCTCTACGAATCCCCATCTGTGCTGCATTCTATCTCACTTGTTCACGTTCTTTCCTTCACTTTTTTACTCCTTCCTAAAAAAAAAAACCAAAACGCCAAAAATAAATACTTACCCTCTATTCTATCTTTTTTTCTTCCTTTCTTTCTGGTACGAGGGCTCAATGAGCGGCGTTCAGAAAGTGCATGGATTGCGGGTCCAAAATGTCACCCGCCGATCCGCACGACGTATGCCTCCTCTGCCTGGGAGAGGGGCATAGGACAGACAAATGTTCCCACTGCCTAGCCTTCTCTAAGCAGGCTAGGAAGAATTGGGAAAATTGACTCAGGAGGCTGCTTTGGGACTGCGCCCTGCTGCAGTCTGATCCGCTGGTCTCCCGCCCTGCTACAGCTGTCGTTGCAGCCTTCTGACCAGCTCCTTCTGCATCGGCTTCCGTGGCCCCGTCCACCAATCCCGCCCCGGTACGTGCTTCATACGAAGCCATGACTACCACTATGGCTCAGACTGCTCCAGCTAAAAAGTCTGAAAAACATAAGCATTCCGAGCTTGAAAAGAGCCGTAAGAAGTCCAAGCGGGACAAAGCTGAGAAGCCAAAGAAGGCTAAGAGCCAGGATCCACCCAGGCATCAAGACTCTGGTTCTTCGGTCGCGTCGGTACCGTCAGCTCTAGTGGTACCGATACCATCGGGACTGGCCTTACAGGAGGCAATGAGGGTGACCCCTCCTGGATCTCCCCGGCGCTTGCTGCCCGCGCCGGAGCCGACGGCCATACCGATGAGAGAAGCCAGCTCCAACAGGGAAATTCTGGATTCCCCACTGAGGCCAAGGTCCCCAACGCCAATGCCTCCAGCGGGTCGTGACATGGAGACCCAGATTTCCCCACGCCGTCGACGGAGCAGGTCTCCTGATTGGAGCTCCCCTGAGTGGTTTTCCAGACCAAGCTGGTTCGACTACCACTCCGAGGGTCGGTATCCAGCTCAAGAAGCCCCTTGAACCAGAGATCGCTCTCTGCCATCGGGCCCGAGGCACTCATCGGCTTACCCGTCCAGGGAGAACATGGTGTCAAGATCACCAGTGGGTTCTTCATCTTCGGCACCTCCCCTCTATGCCACTGATTCGGATGGATCTGACATGGATTCTATGTCCCCCGACATGGTCATGACTGCACAGGGTCCAGGGTTGCCGGATGAATTTTATTCTTCTTTCGGCAAGCTGATGGTGCGCTTGGTCCACGCGTTAGACATCGACGCCGTCCAACGTCCAGGACCTAGCACAGACAAAATATACGATGTGGTTTGCGGTGAGCGTTCGGCCAATATCGTGCTCCCGCTTATTACCACTCTTAAACTGGCAATGACCCAGCCCTGGGACTTCCCTAACCTGTCTCAACCTACGGTACGGAGGTTCGAGGGCATGTACCGGGTCCGAGAGGAGGATATCCCGTTTCTCCTCCATCACCCCTGTCCTAACTCCGTCATGGTGGAGTCATCCCAGGGCTGGGAATCCCAAAGTCACACAGCGCCCAAAGACAGGGAGGGCCGAAAAATTGACTCCGCAGTGCGGAAAGTATGTGTCGCATTGGGCCTGGGTATTAGGATCCCTAATTACAAAGCTATCCTGGCCCGGTACCAATACTTTCTCATGGATCGTCTGAACGTGGTGGCTGCTCTCCCGCATGACCAAGCTTACGTGGCCAAGCTTCTGATCAAGGAGGCTATGCACGTGGCCATACAACAGCTCTCAATGGCACGCCATCATGTTGATACCAACTCGAGAGCTCTGATGGGTGCAGTCTCCCTGCATCGGCACACGTGGTTGAGGAGCTCCAACTTCCCGGAGGAGACAAAACGCAGGATAGAGGACATGCCTTTTGATGGCACTGGCCTCTTCCATGCAGCGACAGACCGCAAGCTCAAGCGCCTCCATGAGTCACGCATGACCGCACGCCGGATGGAGCTCCAACCCCTGTCAAGACGTAAGTGGTCATGCACCCGGCCCTCGTACCGTTCCCCCTACCAAGGCCAGAGAGAACAACAGCCCATCCACCAGCAGCAACAACAGCACTGAAGGCAACAACTGGCTCAGCGATACCAGCAGGCCCGCCGTCGTTTTGAGGCTGACAGACGACGTCATTGACGGGACGGGCGAACCTCTCCTTCCTCCACCCCACCCACCCCGCTCTCATCTGGGGACTGGCTAAAAACCCGACTCTCCATTTGGGAGTCCATCACATCTGACCGGTGGGTGTTATCCATTATTCAGCATGGATACCGTATTGAATTCGATGTCATTCCTCCTTCAACTCCGATCCGAACTACCTCGTCCTCACCTACTCTTCTAGATGAGGTACAACAATGATTGGCGAAGGGTGCAATCTGCCATGTTTCTCGAAGTGAAGGAATGCACGGTTTTTACTCAAGATACTTCACGGTTCCGAAGCGGGATGGTGGACTCCGACCTATCCTTGATTTGTGGGGCTTAAATAAATTTATTACCCCACGTAAGTTTTGGATGACCACCTTGCAGAACATTCTACCGCTGCTGAGGAGAGGGGATTGGTTTGCCGCATTGGATTTGAAAGACGCCTACTTCCACGTCTCGATCTATTCTTCTCATAGACGTTTTCTCCGCTTTGCCATCGGATCCGAGGTGTACGAATTCTTGGCACTCCCGTTTGGTCTCGCGACCTCACCTCAAGTCTTCACCAAGTGTATGGTGCCAGTTTGTGCCTTTTTACAGCTACAGAGGATACAGATTTAGCCGTATTTAGATGACTGGCTTTTGGTATCGCAGTCAGAACAACAGCTTCTGCAGTCTATCCAAGCAACTTGCTCTCTGCTGGACCTCCTTGGTCCAGCAGAGAGCAATGTTGAGAAATCTTCTCTCATTCCCGCACAGGTCATCACCTTTATCGGAGCTTGACTGGATTCGATACGGACCCATGCATTTCTACTGGACTGCATGAGGACCCTTGTTCGCCATGTTTGCATGCTTCTTCGAACCAGAACTGCATCTGTCAAGTGTGTCCAGAGGCTGTTGGGACACATGGCCGCATCCGTCACAGTTGTGCCATATGCGAAGTTACGCCTCAGACCGCATCAGTTGTTTTTTGTCAGAATATTTCATCCGCAATGGGACAGTCAGTCAAAGATCCTTTGGATCCCATCTTCAGTCCTCCACGCACTTCATTGGTGGACGGTACCGTCCAATCTGAGTGTCGGAACCCCTTTCCAACGTCTGACGGTATCAGTCAGTACCGACGCGTCCCTGCACGGATGGGGCGCCACATGCGGCAACATGACGACGCAAGCCTGATGGAGCACTCAGGAGGCCAGCAATCACATCAATTTTTTGGAGCTGCTGGCCGTCTTCAAGGTGATTCTTACGTTCGAAGATGTCCTTCACGACCGGACAGTTCAGATCACATCGGACAATACCGCCACGGAGTTTTATATAAACAGGGTGGAACGAAATCCCAGATGTTAGCCAACTTGTCCATCAATATCTGGGATTGGTGCATCCCCAAAGGGATCCATCTGGTAGCGATATATCTGGCAGGTACCGACAACGTGGAGGCAGACATACTAAGCAGACATCTGTCACATTCCCACGAGTGGGAACTGAAGCCCCAGATACGCGAGGACATTTTTCGTCGATGGGGTTTCCCAGCTGTGGACCTATTTGCTACCAACAAGAACAGAGTGTACGAGAGCTATTGCTCGAGGGCAGGGATCGGTCAGAACTCTCTAGGAGATGCGTTCATGCTGGATTGGACTGCTCTCAATTTTTATGCCTACCCTCCCATACCTCTATTAATGAGGATAGTATCAAAAATCCTCTGAGAAGTTGACGGGAATAGTCATCGCAACATGGTGGCCACGATAACCTTGGTTCCCGACCCTACTCCGGCTTTCTCGAGAACATTTTCTGCACCTTCCGAAAGTCCCAGACCTCATTACACAGCAGGATCAGACTATCCGTCATCCGGATCTGGACTCGCTCAAACTAACAGCGTGGTATATTCCGTGACCCTTAGTGACACGTCGAACCCGACCAGGGTACATCCGACGGCTTCCTTGAATATGTCGGTCCCAACGACTTCAGTCACTGCTTTGCATCCGACACACATCCTTCAGAACCGTTTGCTGTCGGTACCATTGCCCCCTGCTCCTGCCCCGTCACACAGTTCATCGGATCCGGCATTTCTTTCTCCAGAAATCCAACTTATCATTGACTCAGCTCTTAAACCCTCTACGCAGAGGTCCTACATGGCTAAGTTGCAGCGTTTTTCTATGTTTGCGTGTTCTCACAGGTTTCGACCACTATCGGCATCTATTTCAAAAATTTTACAATTTCTTCTGTCATTACATCGCTCTGGATTGAAGCCCTCGTCCATCAAGGTCTACATGGCAGCGATCGCCCATTTTCGAGGCACTCTTCAAGGACTGTCGCTGTTTTCGCATCCGCTTATAAAAAGCTTTCTGAAAGGACTTTACAATATAAATCTGATTGTGAAACCCACGGTTCCGACTTGGAGTTTGCCCGTTGTTTTGCAAGCTCTTACAAGGTCCCCATTTGAACCCATGGCCACATCGGACTTGCGTCTTGTGTCATGGAAAACAGCATTCCTGGTGGCAGTGACATCAGCTCTTCGCGTAGACCCTCCATACCTCAACTTCCATAGAGACAAGGTTGTATTAAGGATGGATCCAACCTTCCTTCTGAAGGTCTCCACTCCTTTTCATCTCCATCAGGATATTACTTTACCAACATTCTTCTCGTCACCATCGAATCCACTTGAACGTACTCTACACAGCTTAGATGTACGGTGATGTCTCGCTTTCTACAGATCTCGGACTGAGTCTATACGGCGTTCACAAAAATTGTTTGTCAAGTACTCAGAGCAAGACCAGGGGTCCCCATAACCCCCCAACGACTTTCTAAATGGATTGTGCAGACTATCACCTTGGCTTATCAGCTGTCGAACATTGATTTACCTGTGTCTCCCACAGCCCATTCCACAAGAGCTGTGGCAACTTCGTCCACTTTTGCCTCGGGGGTTCCTTTGGATGAGATATGCAAAGTGGTGATTTGGGCAACACCGAGCATGTTTGCCAGACATTACCGACTTGATGTTCATGCGAGGCGAGATGCGTCTTTCGGTACAGCAGTGCTTTCCTCGGTCCTTCAGTAGCGACACCTTCCCAGCCTCCCTTTGAGGGTAAGCTTGTTAATCTACCCATATGTGTGATGCACAGAGGCCACGAAGAATAAAGGTAGGTTGCTCACCTGTAACTGATTGTTCAAAGACAGGCTGGACATTTACATGATGGGCATGTCGTGAGCGGAGCCTGCTGGAGCCAGGGGTCAGACCAGATGGCCCAGGAGGACCCTTCTGACTCGCTCTGTTTCTATGTTTCTATGTTTCTTCGAGTGCCCATCTGTGCAGTCACACAACCCACCCGCCGGCCTCGCTCAGTGTCGGTGAGTGTGACTTTTTCTTTGGTACCAGTAAATGAATTCTTCTGCTCCGTACCGTGTGTTACAAACGGTGTCTCTCTCGGTACCGTAGCTTAAGGTTTTTCCTTGGTACTGTGTTACTACCTAGTTCTAGTATTTCCTTTCACTCTCTTTTTTCACTAGGGGACGAACGTTCGGTCTTCGAGACTGAACAAATGATGGGCGCTCCACTCTATATATGCTATAGGGGGGAGTTGAGGGCGAGATCACAGGAGAAGCAGCTGTGGAGACATGGAGGTATGTCACCCACAGGAGGAGGAGGCCAGCACAGCCTCCTCCTTCTCCTGGCACCAATCTTGAGCTGGGAAACAGGTTCTCTGTGTCTGGGGAGGCTGGGGCTGATGAGGCCTCGGGGGACCAGCAGGACCCCCAGCCTGGGGCATCAGGCAGCCAGGGGGCTGCTACAGGAGAGGCAAGGGCCGGGGCACGGCTGCCCACCAGCACCGGGAAGGCACGGCGGCAGGTGATTCTTGTTGGGGACTCCCTGCTGAGGGGCACTGAGGCGGTGGTGTGCCGCCCCAGCCTGGAGACAAGGGAGCTTTGCTGCCTGCCGGGCGCACGCATCCGGCATGTGAAGGAAAGTGTGGAGCATCTTGTTCGCTCCAGGGGTCACCAGCCGCTCCTGGTGATCCATGTGGGCACAAACGACGTGGCCAGGCAGGGCGTGGTCGGGATCACCAGGGACTTTTCGGACTTGGGGAAGAAACTCAGTGAGCTGAAGGCCCAAGTGGCCTTCTTGTCAATCTTACCTGTCTGGGGATTTGGGCCAGGAAGGGACAGAAGGGCCTCTGAGGTGAACGACTGGCTTAGGGTGTGGTGCCAGAAGGAACGCTTCGGGTTCCTCGACCACAGCACTCGTTTTCTTGCCAATGGACTTCTGGCAAGGGACGGGTTACACCTCACGAGGATGGGGAAAAGGTCCTTTGGAGATGCTCTAGCGAGCTTCGTCCAGAAGACTTTAAACTGAGCCAGTGGGGGGTGGATTTAGGCCCCCCAATAACATGTCTGCACAGGACAAGTATGGGGGGAGGATTGGGGCTCTGGGAGCAGGGCTTTAGAGATACTGCAGGGACTGACAGGACTCCTACAGAGAGGGGCCAGGTACCAGGGAGGATGGGAGGAAGGAGGATGCTGGGCAGGAAGGAGGATGCTGGGCAGAAAGGAAGCGGTGGGAAGGAGTTGAGGTGCATGTACACCAATGCTAGGAGCATGAGTAATAAGCAGGAAGAGCTTGAAGCTCTCCTGGGAATTGGAGGGTGAGAATCACAGAAACTGGGTGGGATGAAAGGCAAGTCTGGAATGTGAACATAGAAGGGTATCACTTTTTTAGAAAGGACGGGAAGGGAAAGAGAGGTGGTGGCTGGAGAACAGCACCTGTGAAAGGGACTTCGGAGTACTGGTTGACCGCAGGCTAAACATGAGTCAGCAGTGTGATCTGGTGGTCAAGAGGGCGAATGCCACCCTTGGTTGCATAGCTAGAAGTGTGGCTTCTAGATCAAGAGAGGTATTACTACCACTCTGCACAACTCTGGTGCGCCCGCAACTGGAGTATTGTGTTCAGTTTTGGGCCCCTCATTACAGAAAGGATATAGCCAGGTTGGAGTCAGTGCAGCGTAGGGCCACAAGGATGGTGGCTGGTTTGCAGGGGATGCCGTATGAGGCAAGACTGAGGGAACTGGGTTTCTTCAGCTTGGAGAAGAGACTCAGAGGGGATATGTTGGTGACATACAGGTATATGAGGGGGTGTCACATGCAGATGGGTAGAGACCTGTTCTCCCCTGCAGAAGAAGCCAGGACGCGCTCCAACGGAGCAAAGCTCAGGGAGCCAAGGTTCCATTTGGATGCCAGGAAGCACTTCCTGACAGTTAGGACCCCGACGGCGTGGAATGGGCTTCCACAAGAGGTTGTTGAGGCCCCATCGGTGAGTGTGTTCAAAGACAGGCTGGACATGCACATGGTGGGCATGTCGTGAGCGGAGCCGGCTGGTGCCGGAGGTCAGACTAGATGGCCCACGAGATCCCTTCTGACTCGCTCTGTTTCTATGTTTTTGTGCTTCTGCCTTGTAGTGTTAGTGTCTCTTACCCCCAAGGTATGTCCACAATGTCTGGAAGGTGGACATGAAAGGAAATTGGTGGCAAGGATTCACTTCCACAGTTCCTAGACTTGATGTCTCAGTAGATCTGGGGAATAGGGTGCTATATCCAAAGGTGCAGAGAGAGAAGAGGATTACATAAGCATCCTTGGATGTCCTCTAGGAAAAAAAGTCAAAATATAAATAAATTAAATTTAACATTTCCTAGTAAGCCTACCACCTTTTCTCCAAACAGATAGTGTAAGGGAAAACAAGAGGAATCCAAGGCAAGAGGAGGATAGCTAAAAAGGCATGATTCTTCTCCATGTCAGATTCCCTGACATCATCTCAGATTCCTAAGGCATATTCATCTGAAGCATCCCCACCCTCATGTCACCCTGTCATAGTTCACAAAAATGAAAATGTCAGGATAAGGGCAAACCAGGGGGAGAGAAGGATGACAAAGAAGACTAGCACATTTCCATGTATACTCCTCAGATCCTGGGGGACTTCTGAAGACTTAGAGTTGGCTGGCAGAGGAGGCAGTTAGCCCAGTAGCTTCCTGCCCAACAGTTGGAACATGCAAGACAGAAGAAAAGAATCTAAGATTTTACAATTGCCCAAGCAGAGCAGATGTCAAAGCTCATTGTTCCACTGACCAAGTTGATGAACATGAGGGTGCCATGATAGGGTCTGGTAAATAGGTCTCATTTTGATTTTTAGGAATACAGAAAGTGCTTCTTTTCCTTCATACTCAGTCAGTTGGCATAAATCAGGAGTCAGCTGGATTTCTGGCTGTATTCAAGCAGATTGTGGACAGATGGGTCAGGAGGAATGGGACAGGAATATGTTCTCCACCTATAAGTGTGCCCATACTTCTGCAACCCCAGATCAGGAAGATGAAGGTGGTAGGAATGAGGTTGATTCTGATCATACTGTATTGTCCTGGACATCCATTTGCACTTCAGTGCTAAAAGAAGAGACTGAAAGATGTCTGAGATAGAAAATCTAAATGACACTCACTTTGGTAATAAAAATGGTAATAAAATTAAAATACACTAAATGAAATAAAGTAAACCAAAATTTGCAACCAAAAATGACCACCACAGTTTGCTTAATAATAGGATTACCCATGTGCCTAAATCTGGTTGAAGATGGATATCTCTTATTTACTCTGCTGCATTTACTTATTTGTTTGTTTTAGCTTTGTCCTACTTTTCCTCCAAGGAGTATATTATTCTTTCCCCATGTTATCTTCATAAAAACCCTGTGAAACCATGGACTGTAAAATCACAATTTGCCAATGATTCTATTAGGACAATACAAAATTCCACAAAAATATGCAAACTTTTGAGTTCTCTAAGCTAGAAGGTGAAAAATGCTGTTTGGGTGGGAGAAGAAACAGAAAGGTCCAAAACTTGGCCATATGTGATCATAGTTTAGATAGACCTATTATTAGATGGGAATTACAGTTTGAGTGAATTAGTAGTATGTGTTGTACTTGCCACATTACAGCAAGCAGTGCATTTTGGAATTGAGACACACTAGCTGTTCGTGTATTCTGAAAAAACAAAGTTCATCTCTAGTTCTGATCTACCTCTTGCCTTTGGCAAAACACTCAGGTTTCTTGTCTGCATAGGGCAGGCAATATGCTAGCAGATTAATTTTAGGTTAAGTAAATTAGACAAGATGTAGCAACTGGTCCAAGGTCTCCCAATGAACAACTTTAAAGTTTTGAACATGATTTTGTTCAGGGCTTTTCTGACACTATCCACTAGACCACACTGTCTTTCAGTGGAAAAAAAATTAGAGGATCCCCTACCTGAAAGCCATAATTCTGTTTATTTATTTTCTCTGTGCTTTTCAAAGTGAAAAGCTACTAGGTTTGTGTGATGAATGACAACAACCCTGTTTATATAATCCTAAAATTTGGGGGAAACACATAATTTAAAATATATAGAAAATACTAAATTGCAGATTTTTAAAGTACACTCAGTTCTTCTTTGTGGCCTCTGTGCATCACACATATGGGTACTGCGCCTGCGCAATGCCTTTGGCCGGAAAATATTGACAGCTAATGTCTTTTGGCGGGAAGCGCTCCGCTCCCCCCTCCCCCCTGTAGCCTATATAGAGCGGAGCGCCCGCCATTTTGTTCAGTTTCTGCGACCACCATTCGTCGTGCCTTAGTGCCGTCTACGCTATCGCTCTGACTATTGTTCTTTCTGTATTTCTCCAAGTTTTCATTCCTTCACTTACCTTGTTTACGTTGTTCATATTGTTCACATTGTTCTGCACTTGTTCTTACTTTATATATTTCACGTTTTTTCCCCTTCACTTATCACTCCTCCCAAAAAAAAACAAAAACAAAAATATATACTTACCCTCTATTCTGTCTTCTCTTTTTCTTCCTTTTCTCTTTCTGGTACGATGGCTCAACGAGTGGTGTTCAGAAAGTGTATTGATTGCGGATCGAAGATGTTGCCTGCCGATCCGCACGACCTATGCCTCCTCTGCCTGGGAGAGGGGCATAGGACCCATAAGTGTTCCCATTGCCTAGCCTTCTCTAAACAGGCTAGGAAAATTAGGGAAAATTGGTTAAGGAGGCTGCTCTGGGACCGCGCCCTCCTCCAATCTGACCCGATGGTTCTCGCCCAGTTACATCTGTAACTGCGGCTTTGCGGCCAGCTCCTTCTGCTTCGGCTTCTGCGGCCCCGCCTGCTAAGACCGCCCCAGCGCGTGCTTCTGAAGAAGCCACCACCACCATGGCTTCTGCGCCTCCAGCGAAAAAAGCAGAGAAACACAAGCACGCTGAGCCCAAGAAAGGCCATAAGAAGTCCAAACGGGACAAGGTAGAGAAGCCGAAGAAGGCTAAGAGCAGGACAAGCCCAGGCACCATGATTCTGGCTCTTCGGTCCCGTCGGTACTGTCAGCTCTAGTGGTACCGACACCACCGGGACCGACCTTGCAGGAGGCAATGAGGGTTACCCCTCCTGGATCGCCTCGTCAAATCCAGTCTGCCCCGGAACTGACGGCCATGCCGAGAAGGGAGTCCAGCTCAGATGGGGAGATTTTCGATTCCCCACCAAGACCGAGGTCTCCAACACCCATGCCTCCACCGGGTCGTGATGCAGAGACTCAAATCTCTCCGCGCCGCCAAAGGAGCAGGTCCCTTGATCGAAGCTCCCGAGTGGTACTCAAAGCCAGCCTGGTTCGACTACCACTCTGAGGGCCGGTACCCATCCCAGGAGGCTCCTCGAACCAGGGAAGATCCCTACCATCGGGTCCGAGACGTTTGGCGATGTACCCATCCAGAGAGAGCACAGTTTCCAGATCGCCTGCTGGCTCCTTATCCTCGGGACCACCGCTCTATGCTACCGACTCCGACGGGTCTGACCTGGATTCCACCTCTTCGGATGCAGTCGTCACAGTGCAAGGCCTGGGGTTGCCCAACGAGTCCTACTCGTCGTTTGGTGAACTGATGTCCCGTCTCGTCCATGCTCTGGACATTGACGTGATCCAACGTCTGGGACCTAGCACGGACAAGATATATGACATCGTTAGGGGCGAGCGCTCAGCCAACATAGTGCTTCCGCTGATAACCACACTGAAGCAAGCGATGACCCAGCCCTGGGACCTACCTAACCAGCCCCAACCGATGGTGAGGCGATTCGAGGGGATGTACCGGGTTAGGGAGGAGGACATTCCATTCCTCCTCCGCCACCCTCATCCCAATTCCGTCATGGTCGAGTTGTCCCAGGGCAGGGAATCTCGTGGTCATACGGTGCCTAAATATAAAGAGGGCTGAAAGATCGACTCCGCAGCTAGGAAAGTTTATGCTGCATCGGGCCTGGGTATCCGCATCTCGAATTATGAGGCTACCCTGGCCCGGTACCAATGTTTCCTAATGGACCTGCTGAACAACGTCGTCGACGCCCTCCCACATGACCAGGCTGATGTCACTAAGCTGCTAATCAAGGAAGCGATGCATGTCGCTATACAGCAGCTGTCCATGTTGCGCCACCATGTCAACACCGACTCAAGCGCCCTCATGGGCGCGGTCTCCCTTCCTCGGCATGCTTGGCTGCACAGCTCCAACTTTCCCGAAGATACAAAAAGAAGAATCGAAGATATGCCCTTCAATGGGACCGGTCTTTTTCATGCAGCGACAGACCGCAAATTAAAGCGCCTGCACGAATCCAGGATGACCGCCCGCTGGATGGAGCTCCAGCCTCCAGTTCGACATAAGTGGTCATGGACCCGGCCGCAGTACTGTTCCACCTACCAAGCCCAAAGGCAACCACCATACCGTCAGCAACAGCGCCGGAGGCAACAACCACCCCAACGTTACCAGCAGGCCCGTCGCCGCTTTGAATCCAACAGACGGCACCGTTGATGGAACGGGCAAACCTCTCCTCCCTCCTCCATTCCACCCACCCCTCTCTCATCTGTGGGCCGGCTACGAAGCTGACTCCCCATTTGGGAGTCCATTACATCTGACCAGTGGGTGTTATCCATTATTCAACACAGATACCGTATCAAATTTGATGCCATTCCGCCTTCGACTCCGATTTCAACTACCTCGTCCTCGTCAACTCTTCTGGATGAAGTTCATCAGTTATTGGTGAAGGGTAAGATCCGCAAGGTTTCTCGAAGCGAGGGAATGCACGGTTTTTACTCAAGATACTTTACGGTTCTGAAGCGGGACGGTGGATTCCGACCTATCCTGGACTTGTGGGGCTTAAACAGATGTATCACCCCACGTACGTTTCAGATGACCACCTTGCAGAACATCCTTCCACTGCTGAGGAGAGGGGATTGGTTTGCCGCATTGGATTTGAAGGACGCTTATTTTCACATATCGATCCATCCTTCTTATAGATGGTTTTTATTTATTTATTTATTTATTAGAAAAATTTCTATGCCACCCCTTGCCAACAAGCCTCGGGGCAGTTCACAACAAATATAATATAAACAAATATAATGTAAAACAAAAACATAAACCAAACATCCACACTAACCAAACAAAATTATGCAGACTAAAATTGGCCCATCTCAGAGTCCCCAATTAAAACTATAAATAAACCTATAAAAAGCTAAAATTTACAATTAAACTGATAAATTAATAAATTAATTAACAATTAAAATATTTCTTAAATAGGTCTTCACCTGGCGCCGAAAAGCAAATAATGACGGCGCCAGGCTAGCCTCTCTGGGGAGCACATTCCATAAGTGGGGTGCCACTGCAGAGAAAGCCTTCCTCCGGGTGCTCACCCTCTTCACTTCCTTCACAGAGGGTTCCTGGAGGAGAGCATCTGCCGCCAATCGTAAGGGGCGGGAGGGCATATATGGTTGCAGGCGCTCCTTTAGGTAACCAGGACCCAAGCCATTAAGGGCTTTATAGATAAGAACCAACACCTTGAATTGGGCCCGGACTTCAATGGGAAGCCAGTGTAGCTGACGGAGAACTGGGGTGATATGAGAACCACGCCCAGTCCCCGTCAGCATCCTGGCAGCTCTATTCTGCACCAATTGAAGTATCCGGACCATCTTCAAGGGTAGCCCCACGTAGAGCACGTTACAGAAATCTAACTGGGAAGTCACCAACGCATGTGTCACCGTTGTTAGGCAGTCAAACTCAGGAAGGAACGCAGCTGATGGATCAGCCGAAGCTGATGGAAAGCGCTCCTCGCCACTGCTGACTCTTGGGGTACCAAGGTCAGCTCCGGGTCGAGGCGCACTCCCAAGCTGCGGACCCTGTCTTTCAGAGGGAGTGCTACCCCATTCAAGACAAGGGTCAGGTCCCCCGCTCCGTAGCACGAGCCACCCACTAACAGGACCTCCGTCTTGTCAGGATTGAGCCTCAATTTATTGGCCCTCATCCAGCCCATTGCCTCGGCCAGGCACCGGTTCAGCACAGCCACTGCCTCACGTAGATCGGTGGAAAATGAGAGGTAGAGCTGGATATCATCAGCGTACTGATGATTCCGCAGCCCACACCTCCTGATGATCTCTCCCAGCAGTTTCATGTAGATATTGAAGAGCAAGGGGGACAAAATGGAACCCTGTGGCACAGAGCCATAGTCCCCCAAGACCACCTTCTGGAATCAACCTGTGAGGTAGGAGTGGAACCACTGTAAGACAGTGCCTCCAACCCCTAACCCCGTCAGTCTATCCAGAAGGATACCATGGTCGATGGTATTGAAAGCCGCCGAGAGGTCCAGGAGAACCAACAGGGATGCACTCCCCCTGTCTCTCCCCCTGCACAGGTCATCATACAGGGCGACCAAGGCAGATTCAGTGCCAAAACCGGGTCTGAAACCAGACTGAAATGGGTCCAGATAATCAGTTTCATCCAAGAGTGCTTGGAGTTGTCCCACCACCACCCACTCCAGCACCTTGCCCAAAAAGGGGATGTTGGCCACCAGTCTATAGTTGGCGACCAGCTCTGGATCCAGGGAAGCCTTCTTTAGGACTGGCTGGACTACCGCCTCCTTTAAAGGGGCCGGCACCCGGCCGTCTCTTAAAGATGCGTTGACCACCTCCAAGATGCAGGGAACAATCCCATCCTTGGTGCTCTTTAATAGCCAAGATGGGCATGGGTCCAGTAAACAGGTGGTTGAGTGTACCGATCCAAGCACCTTGTCCACATCATCAGGCCGCAAAAACTGAAATTCATCCATCAATGAGGGACAAGCCGGCATGGTTGGTCCCTCCCCACAAGAATCTGTATTAACAGTGGAGTCCAGCTCGTGACGAATCTGAGCAACTTTCTCCCTAAAACACGTGGCAAAGTCGTCACAGCGGGCTTTCGAGGGTGGCACAAGATCTTTTGTGGGGCCAGGTTTAATTAGCCTCTGGACCACCCAAAAGATCTCCACTGGACTGCATTGTGAGGAGGCAATGGACGCGGAGAAGAATCGCTTCTTCGCCACCCTCACCGCCACAGCATAGGCCCGATACTGGGCTCTAAGTTGTGCTTGATCGGATTCATCCCATGATTTCCTCCACTTATGCTCTAGCCGTCTGCCAACCCACTTCATCGCCCGCAATTCAGGTGTATACCAGGGAGCTGGACGGGCTCTGCCTGGTTGGAGAGGGCGCTTAGGAGTGATCGTGTCGATAGCCCTGGTCATCTCCCCATTCCATACATCAACCAGGGCCTCAGCAGGAGCACCAGCCCTTTCAACTGGAAATTCCCCCAGAGCCCTCAGGAATCCATCCGGATCCATCCGACTCCGGGGGCGGACCATCACAATCCGGTCCGCACCCTTACAGAGAGAGAGGTCACTATCGAGTTTAAACCTCACAAGGAAGTGGTCTGACCATGACAGGGGCGTCAAACGTAAATTCTTCACCCTCAGAGCACCCTCTACCTGACCTGTCGAGAAAACCAGGTCCAAAGTGTGTCCACATTCATGGGTAGGGCCGCTGACATGTTGAGACAGCCCCATGGCCGTCATGAAGGCCATGAAGTCCTGAGCTGCCCCGGTCAGAACAGTCTCGACATGGAGATTGAAGTCCCCCAGGACCAACATCCTGGGGGTCTTCAACACCAAGTCCGAGACGACTTCCGTCAGCTCAGGCAGGGAGTCTGTTGGGCAGAAGGGTGCTCGGTACACCAACAGAATCCCCAATCTGTCTCAGTCACCCAACACCAAGTGGAGACACTCCAGCCCCGGTCTCGAGGAGACAGGAAGCCCCGTGAGGGAAAAAGAAACTTGATAAACTGCAGCAACCCCCCCCTTCCCTCCCCTCCAGGAGTGGACAGTGCTGAACTGCGTACCCAGGCGGGCACAATTCAGAGAGGGCAACATCTCCCCCCTCCCCCGCCCAGGTCTCGGTGATACAGGCCAGGTCGGCCCTCTCATCCACAATCAAGTCATGGATGATGTTGGCTTTATTATGGACTGACCTGGCATTAAGCAGCAGCACTGTGAGTCCCGTGGGGCAGCTGATAAGACTACCTGGCACCTGCCGGCTGGGGGAGTAACCAGAAGGAGGGACAGGTGGTAACTATCTGTCCCACCTTCTCCTAGGCGGGAACGTTAAACCCCCGCTGCGACCATAACAACCTTTGCCCATCACCACCCCAATGGTGGCCCCCACGTGCTCCCCAGGCAACATTCCTATAAGACTAGAGATGGGCTCCTAAAACACTTAAAATTTTAAAACCCTTAAAAAACATACACCCACCTTTAACCCCCGCCGAGCCCAGTCCAACCAAGCACAGGCAGGGTCCATGGCCAGCCCAGCCCCCCAACGGCCCTAACGGCGGCCTTTTGGGGCCTCCCGGCCGCCGTCCCCTTCCAACCTCCTCCTCCTCCAGCCTCGGCCTTGCCCCGCCCTGTCCCCTCGGTGCGTCTGCCACTCATGACACGGGGGGGGGGGGGGCGGTGCGGAGCAGGGGCCGTGGTACCGGCGGGTGCCGGTGGGTGTACGCGGCTGCGACGGGTCAGCGTCCGACGCAGCTGGTCAGTGTCCCGGCGTCCTGGTCCCCGGCGCGATGGCTGGCGGCGGTTCCCGGTGCAGGCAGGCCCGGCACGGCGATGGCACGGCGCGGCGGTGGTACGGCGTGGGGGTGGGGTGCGGCGGTGAAAGAGCCGCTCCTGCCGTTTTCTCTGCTTTGCCATCGGACCTGACGTCTACAAATCCTTAGCGCTCCCTTTTGGCCTGGTGACTGCACCTAGGGTCTTCACCAAGTGTATGGCGCCAGTTTGTGCCTTCTTATGGCTTCAAGGGATACAGATATACCTTTATTTAGACGACTGGCTGTTAGTTTCTCAGTCAGAACAACAGCTTCTGCAATCCATCCATGTAAACTGCTTTTTATTGGACAGCCTCGGATTGTGTATCAATATTGAGAAGTCTACCCTTGCTCCCACACAGGTCATCACCTTTATCGGAGCACAATTGGACTCGATATGAACCCGGGCATTTCATTTGTTCAAAGATAGGCTGGACATGCACATGGTGGGCATGTCATGAGCGGAGCCGGCTGGTGCCGGAGGTCAGACTAGATGGCCCAGGAGGCCCCTTCTGACTCGCTCTGTTTCTATGTTTCTATGTTTCTACTGTCGGATCGCATGCAGACCCTGATTCATCATGTTCGTGTGATTTTCGGACAAGGATTACATCCACCAAATCTATCCAGAGACTGTTGGGCCATATGGCTGCAGCTGTTTCGGTTGTACCATACGCAAAGTTACGCCTCCGGCCTCTTCAGTTGTTCTTCCTAAAGAAGTTTCATCCACATTGCGACAACCCATCGATGCTTCTTCGGATCCCATCCTCGGTCCTTCACTTGCTTCATTGATGGACGGTACCTTCCAATCTGACTGTCGGAACCACCTTCCAGCAGCAGCGTCCAATGATTTTGGTCAGTATCAACGCATCCGTACAAGGATGCGGCACCACATGCGAAAACATGACGACACAAGCTTGATGGAGTACTCAGGAGGCGAGCAACCATATCAACTTCTTAGAGCTATTGGCCGTCTTCAAGGCGATTCGTACATTTGAGGATGTTCTCTACGACCATACAGTTCAGATTACTTTGGACAATACCGCCACGGTGTTCTACATAAACAAACAAGGCGGAACAAAATCCCAGAGACTAGCCAACTTATCCATCAAGATCTGGGACTGGTGCATCCACAGAAGAATTCATCTAGTAGCGGTACACCTGGCAGGTACCGACAACGTGGAAGCAGACATGCTGAGCAGACGTCTGACGCTTTTCCACAAATGGGAACTGGATCCCCAGATATGCCAGAACATTTTTCGTCTATGGGGATTCCCAACTGTGGACTTGTTCGCAACCGACAAGAACACAGTGTGCGACGAGTACTGGTCGAGGGCAGGGAATGAACGGAACTCCCTCGGAGATGCGTTCATGCTGGACTGGATTGCTCTAAAAATTTATGCCTACCCTCACACACCTTTATTGATGAAGGTAGTTTCCAAAATCCTGTACGAGAAACTGACGGGGATAGTCATCGCACCGTGGTGGCCTCGACAGCCTTGGTTTCCAACCCTACTTCAGCTCTCTCAGGGACAATTTCTACGTCTTCCAGGGACCCCGGACCTCATTACCCAGCAGAACGGGACCCTCTGCCATCCAGATCTGGACTTACTCAAACTGACGGCGTGGTGCGTCCCGTGACTGTTGCTACTACATCGAATCTGAATACATTGGTCCCAACCACTTCGGATCCGGACCCTACTTTGCGTTTGACACACGCCTCTCGGGACCACCCTTTGTCGGTACAATCGCCTACCGCTCCTGTCTCGTCATATGGATCATCGGACCTGATGTCTCTCCCTCTGGATATCCAACTGATTATTGATTCTGCTCTGAAGCCGTCTACACAAAAATCATACACGGCTAAATGGCAACGTTTCTCCACATTTGCGCAATCTCAGGGATTTCGACCCCTCTCGGCGTCTATTTCAGAAATCTTGCAATTCCTTATGTCTTTGCACCGCTCCGGACTGAAACCCTCATCCATCAAGGTCTACATGGCGGTGATCGCCCACTTTCGTGGTGCTCCTCAGGGACTGTTGCTGTTTTCGCAGCCGCTGATAAAAAGATTCCTCAAGGGACTTTGTAATATTAATCCGACTATCAAACCTACGGTTCCGACGTGAAGCTTATCTGTCATTTTACAAGCTCTTACAAAACCTCCTTTCGAACCCATGGCTACATCGGACTTATGTCTTGTGTCATGGAAGACTGCTTTCCTTGTGGCTGTGACCACAGCTCGAAGAGCCAGTGAACTTTGCGCCCTGCGTGTGGACCCTCCATACCTGAATTTCCATAGAGATAAGGTAGTGTTGAGGATGGATCCATCATTTCTCCCAAAGGTCTCCACTCCATTTCATCTCCATCAAGGCATTACGTTGCCAGCGTTCTTCTCTTCACAGTCGAATCCGCTTGAGCGTTCTCTTCATGCTTTGGATGTGCGCAGATGTCTCGCTTTCTACAGGTCTCGGACTGAGTCTATCCATCATTCACAAAGACTATTTGTCAAATACTCTGAACACGACCAGGGGTCCCCCATAACCCCCCAACGACTTTCTAAATAGATTGTGCAGACTATCACTTTAGCCTATCAGCTATCGCATATCGATTTGCCAGTGATTCCCAAAGCCCATTCTACAAGGGCTGTAGCGACTTCGTCTGCCTTTATTTATTTATTTCACAGATTTATATGCCGCCCCCTGCAACAAGCCTCAGGGCGGCTAACAATAAATCATCACATAAAAACAATACCAATAAAACAGTCCAATAAAACACACAATGTTAAAAACTAGCCCATCTCAAGGTCAGAAAAATAAAACAATTAAATCATACAATAAATACATTAACAAAATACTTCTTAAATAAAAAGGTCTTCGCCTGGTGCCAAAAAGCAAATAAAAAAAAAAAGGCAGGTTTCTATTCTTCCAAGCCTTTGCCTTGGGGGTTCCCTTAGATGAGATATGTAAGGCTGCAATCTGGGCAACCCTAAGCACGTTTGCCAAACATTACCGACTGGACATTCGTGCAAGGCGAGACACGTCTTTCGGTAGAGCAGTGCTCTCCTCCGTTCTCCAGTAACGACACCTTCCCAGCCATCCTTTCAGGTAAGCTTGTTAATCTACCCATATGTGTGATGCACAGAGGCCATGAAGAAGAAAGGCAGGTTGCTCACCTGTAACTGATGTTCTTCGAGTGGCCATCTGTGCAGTCACACAACCCACCCGCCGGCCCCGCTTGGTGTCGGTGAGTGGAGCTTGGTCTTTGGTACCGATCTAAGATTTTTCTGCACGGTACCGTGTGTTACAGATGGTTTGCTTCTCTCAGTACCGTGGTTTACTGATTTCCCTCGGTATCGTGTCACTACCTAATTTTTTCCTTATCATTACTGTCACTTCCTTTTTACTAAGGGACGAACATTCTGTCTTCGAGACTGAACAAAATGGCGGGCGCTCCGCTCTATATAGGCTACAGGGGGGAGGGGGGAGCAGAGCGCTTCCTGCCAAAAGACGTTACCTGTCAATCTTTTCCGGCCAAAGGCACTGCGCAGGCACAGTACCCATATGTGTGACTGCACAGATGGCCACTCAAAGAACATCAGTTACAGGTGAGCAACCTGCCTTTCTTTAAAAACTTGTGGCATGTAAAAAATAGTCCATAGCCTTCAGTTAGCATTTTTTGTCACATGTAATTGATCATAATTCCTTCCAGCAAATTGCTATGCTAACAATAATTTCCAGTGTTTTCAGCTCAGCAAAAAGTGCAGTTTTCAGCACAGTGACTTACCCTGTGAAAACAGTTTCACAACCATATAAGACAAATTATTTTCTCTGAAAGCAACCACTGTAATTAGATAGTGTGTAGCAGTGTTGCTTATATATCAGTAGCAAACTATATATGATATTACAGTTCAGAAAAGTGAAATTCAGGTGCTTCTGGAAATGCCAGTGAAGAACAATATTATACCATTTAAGTACATTCATTCTTTAAATTAGATTTGCCTTTGACTGCTATTTTGAATTGCACTATTAGTTCTTAGATATTACTTCTTTAGGAGGTTACAGGAGAACTGAAAAATGTCGAGGTACAGACGCTTGCCGTGCACTGTGAAACATCACAAATAGATTTCTTATAGAGCATTACTGGAACTTCTGATGCAGGGCTTGGAAGCCTCTGGCTACTGGGGTTTCCACAAGTGGCCGACGACCTTCTCTACTCATCCCACCCTGTCTGCACCATAATTAGGCTTGAAACTAGCATTCCATTGTAACCAATAGAAACCTTTTCCCGAGCTTTCATGCTGCATGTGGGGGTTGGGGGAGATAATTATTTGGGTAGTATGTGGGAATGTTGGAGAAATCTGCAGTGGACTCACATGTATTCAGAAGTCTAAGAAAATGATCCATAGATCCATAGTGATGGCTTTGCACAGATACTGCAGACATGCAGACCATTGTTTGCATAACTTTATTGAAATGTAAGGCATAGAAAAGTTTGTAAAATTTAAAAAAATGACCAGAACATTTACTCTGTATGCTAAATTTGAATTACGCTTTCGTGGGGGATTTGCTTATTTCTGAGAATGTGAATTTGTATAAATTCCAAATTTACACAAATGCATATGGATTCATTTGTGCAAAATCCATTTCTGTCAATGAATAGACAATGAAATGAAAGGCAACTGGCAATTGGCAAAACATAGATGGAATGCTTTTTGCAGTCTTTTCATATTCTTAGGCTATGTGAGGTGGGGGGTTAGAGAAAATCAAGAAATTCAGGAGCTTGTCTCTGAAAGTGGTCCAGGCATCTGCTGAAGGCTTCTAATGACAGGGCCTTCTAATGATGGACCCCAGTCACAAACATGAGGGTACTGCAGAAAAGTCCCCCTCCCTTTGAAGAAATGCTCTTCATGGATTTGTTCAGTCATGTGTTCAGTCCTTCCCCATTATGGTTAACTTCCTGTTGTTTGACATTGTGGAAGCTGGCAGAAAGAACTGAATGGTTAAGTGCTTGGTCTGCCCTTCAGGATCTCCTGTAAGAATCCAATGGGAAAATGCCATCTCTGTTAATTTAAGGCTTAGACTTTTCCTGCAATGCTTTGTGCAGCCAAAGAACAGATGTCCACTTGAAAAATTCCAGTTATAGGTAGGCAACCTGCCTCTTTTGATTTTAGTTAAACATGAAGGTTCAAATTTGAAATAAATTCCTTTTTAAGCTAGCAAGGATTGGGAGTATGTCTGTGAACCACTGAGGACATCCAATAGGACTCTGATGCCCTTGTTTAGACTATCTGTTCATTATACAGATGGAATACAAAACAACTACAGTATGATTAAAGCAAGAATCATACAGAGAATTTCTTTCTTGATTTTTCTTGTTTAGACACTTTTCAGGGGCCAATCTAGTCACTGAGGTCCGCATGTAGATGTCATATTACCTTAGCTCAGATATTGTTCCACTGTTTATGCTTTTACATTCTATATTCCTTTTTTCCCCCATTTTAGACCAAAAAAACCATAAATACAATACATCACAACAATAATAACAAAAACACAATAATAAAAGTAAATAATAAAGTGCCCCCACCACCCTGGAGACCAATGCTACCACCATTCACATACTATAACAATAATATATAATATACTTCAATTATTTCCATATCTCCTCCAGAAGTTCATATAATCTTGACTAGGTTTACAGCCTTTGCCTTCTATCAGTACTTTTACAAAATCTTCCCAAATTTCATTATATTTATTTGCTTTCCTTAACCCTCTTTTATTTTTTATTTCTGTTGTCAGTTTATCATTAATTATCATGTTCCATATTTCATTATACCATTCATGCCTTTGCAAAACCCAATTCTGTTTCCTTCTATATTCTTCATCAGAATTGCAACCATGGGGGAAAGGCTTCCCAGTGTTACCAAGGCAGCTACTACCAAAGTCCTGCCTGAATAGTAAAAGAGAAGAGCTGAAAACGTTGGTAATACATGACAAATAGAAAGGTGTGCAAAACTGTTCCTTGTTAGTGGATTGGATAAACAGCTGGCCAGATTTTTAATATATGATTATGTATTTGCTTACAGGAGAAGCATAAACTTGAGTTGGAAGACTTGAGAAGAGCTGGTCATAATGCCTTGGCTATTATTGTAGAAGAATTCAAGGTGAGAGGTCTTCACAGGTAGTTTCAGTTGGGGGTCATAAGCATGTTCTGATTGTTGGGAAAATATTTGAGAATTTTATGTAACTAGCGGACTAGAAACTCAAGATTAGCATTTTTTCTTTGACTTACGCATATAGCCAGTTGCCATGATCCTTAACTTCAGGAGGCTTCAACTATTGGGTGGTGTAGAAAATAAATAAATAAGGTTATAGAAATCTAAATTAGAAAAGATTTTACAGTGACATGTACTGTGTATCTTCCTGATTGATATGCATTGTGCAAAAACCCCTGTATAGATAATGGTACTTGTAGCATCTTAACTGGAGGAGGGAGTCATGCTGGAGTCCTGTCCTCTCTGAAGCACTCTGCCACCTGCTACCTTTCTCAGATAAAGTGCTTTTTTTTCCTTGTACAAGAGGGGATTGGGTAACATAGAAACATAGAAACAGAGCGAGTCAGAAAGGGCCTCCCGGGCCATCTAGTCTGACCTCGGGCACCATCCGGCTCCGCTCATGACATGCCCACCATGTGCATGTCCAGCCTGTCTTTGAACACCCTCACCGATGGGGCCTCAATGACCTCCCGTGGAAGCCCATTCCATGCCCTCAGGGTCCTAACTGTCAGGAAGTGCTTCCTGGCATCCAAATGGAACCTTGGCTCTCTGAGCTTTGCTCCATTGGAGCGCGTCCTGCCTTCCTCTGCAGGGCAGAACAGGTCTCTCCCCATCTCCATGTGACACCCCCTCGCATACCTGTATGTTGCCAACATATCCCCTCTGAGTCTCCTCTTCTGCCAGCTGAAGAGACCCAGTTCCCTCAGTCTTGCCTCATACGGCATCCCCTGCAAACCAGCCACCATCCTTGTGGCCCTACGCTGCACTGACTCCAACCTGGCTATATCCTTTCTGTAATGAGGGGCCCAAAACGGAACACAATACTCCAGTTGCAGGCGCACCAGAGTCGTGTAGCGTGGTAGTAATACCTCTCTTGATCTAGAAGCCACACTTCTGGCTATGCAACCAAGGGTGGCATTCGCCCTCTTGACCACCGCATCACACTGCTGACTCATGTTTAGCCTGCGGTCAACCAGTACCCCGAGGTCCCTTTCACAAGTGCTGCTCTCCAGCCACTTGTCACCTAACCTGTACTTATGACAGCTATTCCTATGCCCCAAGTGCGAGACCTTGCACTTATCCACATTGAACACCATCCTGTTGTCTCCTGCCCACTTCCATAGTCTGTCCAGATCCTTTTGGATCTGCTCCTCAGTTGTGGCCACTGCTCCAGTTTTAGTGTCGTCTGCGAATTTGATCAGCAGACTGTTCACCCCTTCTTCCATGTCGTTAATGAAAAGATTAAACAGGATCGGCCCCAGGACAGAGCCCTGGGGGACCCCGCTTGTCACTGGCTGCCATCCCGACGATTCCCCACTAATGGTTACCTTCTGCTTTCAGTCAGTCAACCATGCCCGAATCCACCGGACAGTACTTTGGTGTATCCCAAAACTCCTCAGTTTCTCCACCAGGATATCATGGGGCACTTTGTCAAAGGCCTTGCTGAAATCCAGGTATACCACATCCACTGCATCCCCTCCATCTAGCCATCTTGAAACTTTGTCCTAGAATTCCACAAGGTGTGTCCGGCAGGACCTGTTTTTGCGGGAGCCGTGTTGTGTGGCTGTCAGCCTCCCTTCCCTATCTAGCATCACTAGATCTCTCTCTATTATGAGCCTTTCCATTGTTTTTCCTACAGTGGACGTAAGGCTAACCGGTCTATAATTCCCCATGTCCTTCCTACTACCCTTTTTGAAAATTGGGACCACCAATGCCACCCTCCAGTCCTCTGAAACTTCACCCGTTCTCCACGAGGCCTCAAAAATGGAGGCCAGTGGGCGTGAGAGAACCCCTGCCAACTCTCTAAGTACTCTCGGGTGTAACCCATCAGGGCCTGGTGCCTTTGTAATGTCCAATGCCCTGAGGAGCCCCTCGACTTCAAGGGGGGTGACTCTAATCTCTGCCCCTAAGTCCCCAGCCTCATCTAATCTCCTATACGGATATCCCCCGTCCTGCTTTGGGGGGAACACAGAAGCAAAACAGTCATTTACTATCTGTGCCTGTTCCCTCATGTCAGTCACTGGATCACCTTCCTCCTTATTTAGTGGTCCCACCACTTGTCTCCCCTTCCTTTTCCTATTTACATGCTGAAAGAAGCCCTTTTTGTTGCTCTTGATATTCTTGGCAAGTCTCAGCTCATAATCAGCCTTAGCCTTGCGAAGAATCCTTCTGCAACAGGCCTCCTCCTCCCGGTATACCCTTTTGTCTATTTCCCCCAGTACCCATTTCCTATGGAGGCTCCTCTTTCGTCTAATCCCCCTAACCACCTCCTTTCGCATCCATGGCGGCACTCTCCTCCGCCTCCCCACCTTACTGACTAGAGGTATCGTCAAGGCTTGCGCCTGCAAAACCTCCCTTTTGAGTGCCATCCACCGCTCCTCAACTCGCTTACCTTCCAGTAACCTATCCCAGGAGACTTTCCCCAATCTGGCCTTCAGTTGGCCAAAGTTGGCCCTCTTGAAGTCCCAGCTTCTAGTGCTTGCCCTGCTGCACGTCCCCAGTCCCCTGATCTCAAAGCAAAGGATGGAGTGATCACTCACATCCAGAGCTCCCCTAATCAGCTCCTCCCTATTGGTCAAGACCAAGTCCAGGATGTTTCCCCCCCTCGTCGCCTCTCGGACCCTCTGTGTGAAAAACCCACCCTCTAGAGCTTCTAGGAAGCGACGTGACCTGGCTGTCACCGCCGAGTGAGTCTCCCAAGTAATATCCGGAAGATTGAAATCCCCCATAATTACTGTGTTTCTCCCCCGAGATATCCTTAGAATCTGGCCTGTCAGGACATCATCCAGGGTCTCAAGTTGACCTGGAGGGCAATAACATACCCCCACTGTCAGGTCTCTTTCTCTGTCAAAACCCCTAAGTTTCACCCAGACTGCCTCTACCAAATCCCCATCTGTGCTGCTGCATTCTATCTCACTGCATCCTATCCCTTCCCTGACATATAAAGCCACACCCCCACCTCTCTTTCCCTTCCTGTCCTTTCTAAAAAGGTGATACCCTTCTATGTTTACATTCCAGACTTGCCTTTCATCCCACCAAGTTTCTGTGATTCCCACCAGATCATATCTTCCTATTCCCAGGAGAGCTTCAAGCTCTTTCTGCTTATTACTCATGCTCCTAGCATTGGTGTACATGCACCTCAACTCCTTCCCACCACTTCCTTTCTTTGGAGTGCCCAGCATCCTCCTTCCTCCCATCCTCCCTGGTACCTGGCCCCTCTCTGTAGAAGTCCTGTCAGTCCCTGCAGTATCTCTAAAGCCCTGATCCCAGAGCCCCGATCCTCCCCGCACACTTGTCCAGTGCAGACACGTTACTGGGGGGCCTGAACCCACCCCCCACTGACTCAGTTTAAAGTCTTCCGGATGAAGCTCTCTAGAGCATCTCCAAAGGACCTTTTCCCCATCCTCGTGAGGTATAACCCGTCCCTTGCCAGAAGTCCATTGGCAAGAAAACGAGTGCTGTGGTCGAGGAACCCGAAGCGTTCCTTCTGGCACCACACCCTAAGCCAGTCGTTCACCTCAGAGGCCCTCCTGTCCCTTCCTGTCCCAAATCCCCGGACGGGTAAGATTGACGAGAAGGCCACTTGGGCCTTCAGCTCCCTGAGTTTCTTCCCCAAGGCCAAAAAGTTCCTGGTGATCCCGACCACACCCTGCCTGGCCACGTCGTTTGTGCCCACATGGATCACCAGGAGTGGCTGGTGACCCCCGGAGCGAACAAGACGCTCCACTCTGTCCTTCACATGCCGGATGCGTGCGCCCGGCAGGCAGCAAACCTCCCTTGTCTCAAGGCTGGGGCGGCACACCGCCGCCTCAGTGCCCCTCAGCAGGGAGTCCCCAACAACAATCACCCGCCGCCGTACTTTCTCGGTGCTGGTGGGCAGTCGTGCCCTGGTCCTCGCCTCTCCTGCAGTGGTTCCCTTACCTCCTGATGTCCCAGGCTGGGGGTCCTGCTGGTCCCCCGAGGCCTCATCAGCCCCAGCCTCCCAAAGTAGAGAGAACCTGTTTCCCAGCTCCAGATCGGTGCCAGGAGAAGGAGGAGCCAACATGCAGTGGAAGACTTGGAATGTGAGCAGAATAGAGTTGGAGACCCCTCTCTAAGGACGCTGTATCTGCCTTGATTATAAAACTTGAGCTGAGTGCTCACAAAGTGTTGGCATTTCAATTTTGGTTATTTCTGGGTGAAACTGATTATTTGATTCCATTCCAATTAGGCATCTGGCCTAGGTTTGCAACTGAAGGTTCCTTGGACATGTTTCTGGATGACTTGCGGCAAAGGACAGATTATAGAGGTGATGGGAAAGTACTATCGTATCAATTATTTAGATCTTTGTTGTTGGAATCATCAACCATGGTATTCCTCTAAGTTGACTCATACAGGACCTCATTCTGAGGCTCTCTTGATACCGGGATGTTCTGTTGCAGAAGGTGGTGCTAGGGGACTGCTGTTACATCCCATGGCCTTTGGATATCCCTTATAGTGTGATCTACATGAAACAATTGAGAGAGGCCACACAGATTTTTGGAGCAGAAGTGTCATTTGTACATGTACGACTGCTCATTCCAATTATATAATCCTAAAGAGTCAGCAATATGCTAGATTGGTGCCTTTGAAGGGACTATAGATGCTAAAACTCAATTCAGGCAAGAGGAACAGTGCTATTGTAAGAATTTGTATGATCTGAGAGAAATTGTACATATTGCTGCAGTCCCACAGAAGGAGTGAATAAACATTTGTGCAACTGGGTGTGTTCTGTTTCATCTTATGATTTCCATGGATGTTCTATGGTTGCAGTTTTCAGTGGGGTACCTTTCATCAGATTTGGCTGATGCACAAGTTGTAGCTTTTATTAAAATATGATTCTAATGTATGTTATCCATTAGGTACATAGAATAGTAGAGTTGGAAGGGGCCATGAAAGCCATTGGGTCCAACCCCCTGCCATTGCAGGACACCAATTTACACCATCCTATTCAGATGGCTGTCCATTTTCTTTTTGAATGTGGGAGAGCCCACCACCTCTCTAGGCAATTGGTTCCACTGTCATATTGCTCTGACAGTGAAGAAGCTTTTTCTGATATCTAGCCTGAATCTTGTCACAGTTTGAATCAGTTATTCTGTGTTCTACGCTCTGCTATCAGCAAGAAGAGATCTTGACCTTTCTCTTTGTGACAGCCTTTGAGGTACTTATAGAGTAATACCATGTCCCCACTCAGTCTTCTCAAGGCTAAACATGCACAGTTCTCTCATTCTCTCCTCATAGGGCAGTGTTTCCAAACTCTGGATTACTTTTGTTGCCCTCCTCTGGACCCTTTCTAATTTTCCTTCTTTTTCAAGATTTCCCACCACTCCTGGACCCCTTTTCCCTTAAGGGTGTGTTGTCATGGCACTTTGCTTATCATTTTTCTGAGTTTGTTGAAGTTGGCTGTCTTGAAGTCCAGGATATGTGTGTGTGTGTGTGTGTGTGTGTGTGTGTATTTATTTATTTGGGGTATTTCTAACCCGTCCATTACAGTTCATCTCTGGATGGCTTACAATATAAACCTAATAAATACATTATAATAACACACAACTGAGGATAAACACATAATTAAAATATTTAAACTTTAAAATATTGAGTAAATAAAAAGGTCTTCACCTGGTGCTGAAAAGCATGTAACATTGGTGCCAGGTGAACCTCTCTGGGGAGCGCATTCCATAGCTGGCTCTGATTATCCATTGTCTTCTTTACAATTAAGAATTCAAGTACTGCATGGTCCCTTTCCCCCAGAGTTCCCATGATTGTTATTTTACCCACGAGGCCATCCCTGTTAGTTAGTATTAAATCAAGGATAGCTGATCCTCTACTTACTGCTGAAGAAAGTTGTTAGGAATGCATGTCAGGAATCTCTTGGAGGGGCCATGCTTAGCAGATTTTATCCCCTAACAAATATCAAGGAAATTGAAGTCCCCCATGATGACTACACCATTCTTTTTGGGAGAAAACTAACAAGTTGCTTTTCAAAGACTGCATCCTTGTCCTCTTTTTGACTGGGTGGTCGGTAATGACGATGTTTTTCTTATATTTTGCTCCCTTTAAATTAAATTGGGTGGTTTCAATGGGGCTACTAAGTTCCTGTTCTTGTATTTCTGTGCAGATATACATATAGTGCATGTAGTGCACTTACATATAGTGCAATGCCACCTCCCTTTTTGTTCTTTCTGATTTTGTTGAACAGGTTCTATCCATCAATTGTGGAGTTGGAGTCATGTGAGTCATCCAGCCAAGTTTCAGTTACTCCTATAAGATCGTAATTGCCCTCATGTACTATGAGCTCAAGCTCATGCTGTTTGTTCCCCATACATTGAAGTTCATTCTTGCTGTGCCATGGTTTTCTTCCTATGCTTTTTTGGAGACTGGTATTGGGCCTTACTTGAAGTTTTTCCTTCTGCTGAAATATATATGTCTTTGCTAGGTAATGTTATGCCATGCTGCATATCTCCCTTCCCTATATGTTTTAGTTTAAAGCCCTCCTGACGAACCTTTTTTATGTAGTGGCCAAATGTCTGCTTTCCCTTCTTTGTGAGGTGCAGCCCATCATTTGCCAATAGTCCATCTTCTTCAATCTGATAACACAGAAGCTTCTGTTGGTCCCAAATGTAGCATCTGGCACCCAGTATTCAGAACATGAAACCTGAACTTTTTTCAGCTACATTGATAAGTAATTTTTGTTGTGGAATATAGTAGTTTTTGCTGTTATAATATAGTATTTTTTTTACTGCATACTGTTAAGAGCATGTTATGTTATGTTATGTTTTATGTTATGTTATGAGCAGAAGAGTTGGATAGTAAATATATATTAGTTGAGTACCTCTTCTATGTATTCTTGCATAAATTCTTGTGAATTCAGTGATTTTACATTTGATCTCTTTAAAAATTAGCCGGGTAACTGGTGATTTCTTAATTTTTGATTAAAAATTAACAATGAACTTTTACCTTGTCATGTTTTTCACTCCTTCTTCTGACTTTCTCCTACAAGAAGTCAGTTCAGGCATAGGTATCTGTACCACATCTTCTGTTGTGAAGAAGGGCATGGAGAATTCATTCAGCTTTTCTGGAGCCTCCCTGTCCTTTCAGCACATTCACTCCTTTATCATCATCATCTAACAGCTTAATTGCCTTTTTGATCAGTTTTCTGTTTTTGATGTGTCTACTAAAACATGTATTCTTTTTCTTATTGTCAACATACTTTTATTTTGCCAATATATGCATTCACTTTTGTTCCCATTTGAAGAGTTCCATTCTCTGAAGGGAAACTTCTTACCTTTTATAGTTTGTCTGCTTCTCTGTATTAACCACATCAGCATCCTCTTGGACTTGATGGTGCCTTTAGGAATTTGTGGTATACATTCTAGCTGAGTTTCTATTATTGTGGTTTTAAATAACCTCCAACAGCTTTAGAGAGATTGGATCCTCAACTCTCCCTTTCAACTGATCTCTTATTTTTGAGAAATTCCTGCTTTTGAAGTCAAATACGTTAGATGTTATTGGCAGTTACCTCATTATATATGCATTCAGTTGGATAATTCTGTGTTCAGTGTTCCCAGCTGGTTCACTGAGACCTCTCACCCCCAGTTCAAAGAGCTACTTAGGGTTAAGCTCCGCATCACTGCCCCTCTAGTCAGTGCCATGACTACCTGTTCTAAAGAACAGTCATTTGGAAATGTCCTTATCATGCTTCAGACATGCAGTTATCTGTTATAAATCTGTTATAAATAATAAAAAAATATTTTATCGGTTAAAAATAATTGAGGTATTACAGCTAATTTTCATGTGGATGTTACCCTACCTCCTTTTTTTCAATTTTATCATCTTCAGCCTTTTGGTCATAATGCAAATAGGATGTCCCTAGTATTGAATTATTATTACCAACCATGGGGTTTCTTTGAGAAGTCTGCATCTCTTAAGTTTTCTCATGTATAGGAGTCATCTTAAAGAACAGCCCTTGAACTTACCCTGGTAAGAATGCACCATCTCAAACCTTTCTTGAGAGTTTGTATCTTGGCTTCCGAGTTTGGAGAGTCCTGACTAGACTGCCATTGCTATCTTCTGCTGCTTGGGCTCCCAGCAGTGCTGCAACTGCTAGTCTCCCTTTAAATTTATTTGTGAGCCTCTTTACCTGGGAATGGCAGTAAAATGGCTCATGAACTAAGCAATCTTTTGGCTCCTCACTCAATGTGGTGCTGCCATTGAGGAGCCAACCTTTCCCTCTTACATTAATCTAATTTGGTTTAATACCTGCTTTTATTCGTATTTTTTAAAAGAAAACTCCTCTTTGGTAATCAACAATGATAAAGAAAATAGCTCTTGGAAGTATTTGGATTGGATTGTAGCATATTTAATGAGTATTTACTGCAAGTAACACTAAGAGTTTGCTTTTTCAGCTAAGGTCATTATTTTGCAAATAGAA
This sequence comes from Varanus salvator macromaculatus, assembly GCA_023646645.1. Taxonomy (NCBI): domain Eukaryota; kingdom Metazoa; phylum Chordata; class Lepidosauria; order Squamata; family Varanidae; genus Varanus; species Varanus salvator. The sequence continues at coordinate 12,404,450 of JAIXND010000754.1, read as the reverse complement.
ATCCAGGACTTTTTGAGCATTGTGTGCATGCATACACAAAATTTAAATCATGAATTTATGAAAAGCAATGACTTTTCATCTGTTTCTTTTTCCAAGTGTATGTATATTTATCTTACAGTGAATAACTGGCATGGGGTAAGAAACTCTAGTGGTAGATAGGAGGTTGGGGTTCTGTGAAACTTTTTGGTAAAAGAGCCTATTTAAAACTGTTCCTGCCCTCTCTGTGTTTAATCGCAGAACTTTCAAATTCAAAAGTAGTTTGTTATATAAGATGGGGAAGAAGCTGATGTTCAATATGATCTTAAACACCCTGTAGGTACATAAGAGAAATTATGAAATTGTTTGGATCCTCGTTCATTCCATTGTTTTACACATTTTGGTAGCACAGTCAGAATATACTTTAATGGCACATTTTAGACTTATTTTGAATGTATCAAAAGGCTTATGTATCATGGCTTAATTTCCACATAAGGCCTTCATTTCCTTCATTAATAAATATTGAGAACAATTTTCCAAAGAAAATACTAACTGAGTTAGTACTTAAATCTTAAAATAGTAGTATGTCTAAAAATGTTCATGTCTCAGGAAGTATGGAAAATGCTCAGAAAATTTAATTGACCATCTTGTTTTTATTTTTTCCATTTAAAACAACTTCACTAAAAATGCCAGCTTAACTCAATAGTGGAGATGCCATTTATTAAGAAATCTTTTTAAAACATGCAATTCCATGTCCCTTTGAATTTCAGGATCATCTCTTTGCATCCTTTAGTCAAAGGTGCAGGTTATTAGCTCAGTGGCACATACAGAAAATTTTGGTTCAGTTTCCAACATCTGCAGTTAAAGAATGTCAGATAACATGGCTAGAAAAGGCCCTTCTCTTTTGCAGAAGACCTGGAGAACCCAGTGGACAATACTGCCTGGAGCGAAATCTGACTGTGTGCCTTCAGGGACCTATGTTGGTGGCTCATTCTTGATACTTACAGGAGTGGCATGAGAAATGTCCTTTGACTCATACATAAAGAACATGAAACTGGCAAGTGAATATTTGAGTTTTACCAATGAGTGAAGGTTTTGACATTTCCTGGCAGAGCTCTTAGAGTGTAATACACACTCATGCACACATACACACATACACACAGGACAATAAATGTGAATATTCAGTTGGCATCAGCAATGCAGGTATTTTGACCTGCTATTTTGCCTGTTTAGTCACTAAAAAGCTTGCTTTAGTTTAACGGTTCATTACGGGTAGTAGTGATCACGGGGGATGCCATATGAGATGAGATTCATGGAACTTGGACTTTTCAGCTTGGAGAAGAGGAGACTCAGATGGGATCTTATAGCAACTTCATGGTACGTGAAGGGCTGTCACAAGGTAGAGAGTTGTGACCTGTTCTCCCCTGTGGCGGAGGAAAGGACATGATTCAGTGGGGCAAAGCTGAAGGAACTAGGTTTTAAATTGGATGTCAGGAAGTACACCTGATGGTTAGGAGCCCTAGGATATGGAATAGGCTTCCATAGGAGGTGGTGGGGCCTCCATCAATGAAGATGTTCAAGGAAAGTTTGAACAACCTCATGTTGCGTATTACATGAGCAGAACTGGTTGGAACTGGAGGTCAGACTAGATGGCATGGGAGACCCCTTCTGACTTGCTTTCTTTCTATGTTGTTCCTCTTATTTTAAGAAATCAAAACTGAAAGGCAGTGCAGACTTAGTAGTAGTATATTCTGCCTCATTATAATAATTAATCAATACCAAATATGGCAGATCTGCTCTACCTATTGGTCTAGCTTCTGTACCACCTATTTCACTTTACAAAAAATGAAAGCTAGGTTGTGGGAAAGACATTTGGTTACAGAGTCTCAAGCATAAATCCTCCTCATGAGGTGCTGCCTCTGTCGGGGTGTCAGGCACGACAGTTAGGACCCCAAGGGTATGGAATGGGCTTCCATGGGAGGTGGTTGAGGCCCCATCAGTGAGGGTGTTCAAAGATAAGCTAGGCATGCTCATGGTGGGTATGTCGTGAGCGGAGCTGGCTAGAGCTGGGGGTCAAACTAGATGGCCTGGCAGGCTCCTTCTGACTCTCTCTGTTTCTACATTTCTGTACCCTCCTATTCCCAGGAGAGCTTCAAGCTTTTCCTGCTTATTACCCATGCTCCTAGCATTGGTGTACATGCACCTCAACTCCTTTCCACAGCCTCCTTTCTTTGGAGTCCCCAGTCTCCTCCTCCTTCCCATCTTCCCTTGTACTGGCCCTCTCTTTGTAGGAGTCCTGTCAGTCCCTGCAGTACCTCTAAAACCCTGGTCCCAGAGCCCTGATCCTTTCCCCACACTTGTCCAGTGCGGACAAGTTTCTGAGGGGCTTGAAACCCCCCCCCCCACACACACACACCTCAGTTTAAAGTCTTCCAGACAAAGCCTGCTGGATCATCTCCCAAGGACCTTTCCCCCATCCACGTGAGGTGCAACCCATCCCTTGCCAGAAGTCTATTGGCAAGAAACTAGGTGCCATGTTCGAGGATCCCGAAATGTTCCTTCTGGCACCACACCCTAAGCCAGTCATTCACCTTGGCAACCCTCCTATCCCTGCCTGCCCCAAATCCCTGGACCGGTAAGATAGATTAGGCCTTAGGTCCCTGAGTTTCTTCCCCAAGGCCTCGAAGTCCCTGATGTTCCTTCCCACACCCAGCCTGGCTACATCAGTTGTCCCCACATGGATCCCCAGAAGCGGCTGGTGACCCCTGGAGCGAACAAGATGCTCCACTCTGTTTTTACATGCCAGATGCGTGTGCCCGGCAGGCAATAGACCTCCCTCTCCTCAAAGTTGGGGCGGCACACCACTGCCTCAGTGCCCCTCAGCAGGGAGTCCCTGACGAAGATCACCTGGATGGTGGTAGGTGGACGTGCCCTGGCCCTTGCCTCTCCTGCAATGACCCTATTGCCTCTTGTGGTCCCAGGCTAGGAGTCCTGCTGTCCCCCAAGGCCTCATCAGCCCCAGCCTCCCCAAGCGGAGAGAACATGTTTCCCAACTCCAGATTGGCGCCAGGACAAGGAGGAGGCCGTGCTGACCTCCTCCACCTGTGGGTGACATGCCTCCATGTTTCTCTGGCTGTTCCTCCCATGGCCCCTCCCTCAACCCTCTGTCTGGAGAGGGACTACTCCCTAGGGGCTGAAGAGCTCTCTCAGCCCTCAGGCACCTCACTACCTCCTGTAGGAGGGTCACCAGCTTGCACCGAGGGCAAGTGTAAACCTGCCTCTCCTGGGGGAGATGGGTGAACATGTTGCAGTGGACAACAACACCTGTGATTCCCACCAAGACCATCTGCCCTGCTGTTGGGAACCCCTCAGTGACCCTACCTTGGTCCCCCGCCTTGTCTGTCCTGCACTACTCCTCACTCGCCCAGTTCTCCCAGACAAACACACACACACACACACACAAGGACAAAATAAAAATTTAAATTTAGGGGGTGGGGGGGAAAGGAAGCACAACATAGACCTACTGCTCCTGTTGCACTTTGCCTTTCTGTCAACTATAGGATGCATGCTCCAGATGCTTCTAGCTACTCTCCTTGAGACAGATTTGTCCTTATCTTTGACGGGTTTCTGCAAGTACTTAGTAATGTATAAATAGGTAATGTGTTCCATGCTATTTTCCAGAAGAAAGTTCTGTCATTGACATTTAAGGGTTTTTTATATTTATATTTTTATTTAATGTTTACAGTCTTTCAACAAAAGAAAACATCAGGAAAAATCATTGAGAATACAGGAGTAGAATCTCAAACACATATACTAAAGAAAGGGGGAGAACACAAAAAACACAACAAAATAAGTACATAGCAAACCCCTTATAGCCACACAGTAGTAATAGATGCATTGGACTGGTCTTGAAAGTATTACTAATAATATATATACATATAGATGCTCACACATATGCACACAAATACCCAAAGGACATTTAAGTTTACCAAATCTCTGTTTTTCTTCTTTTTTAAAAGATTTTTATTAAAATTTTAAACTAAAAAACATCAATCATCAGATACATCGGATGAGCTGGGTCAGCCCCCTATAGCATATCTTTTAACATTCTATAATCATATTCAAATCAATTTATAAAAACTTAAAGACATCTCTAAATCTAAGCCAAGTCCCATTTCTCCAGCCAATCATAAAAAAAGTCCCAATTTTGATAGAAGTCAGTATCCTCTTTCTCTTTCAGTAATAGAGTCAGTCTGTCCATTTCTGCACTGTCCAAAATCTTTTTCAAAATCAGTTCCTCAGTGGGTAGTTCCTCACTCTTCCAGTATTGAGCAAGCGCAATCCTCGCCGCTGGGATTAAATGCAGTATCAAATACATTTCTTGTTTGCTAATATTTTCCGGTACAATACCTAACAAGAAAATTCAGGTTTAAAAGCTAAGGGTTTTTGTAGCATTTGCTCAAGCCATTATGTATTTTAATCCAATACTTTTTCACATCTTCGCAAGTCCACCACATATGATAAAAAGTACCCACATCATGTTTACATTTCCAACATGTGTTTGGCATATTTGGAAACATCTTAGCTAATAGATTTGGCGACGAATACCATCTATAGAACATTTTATATAAATTTTCTTTATACGAAGTTGCTAAAATTACCTTAATATTTCTCTCCCAAAGCTTCTGCCACTTTTCTAATTCAATATTATATCCAAAATTTTGTGACCATGTTATCATAATTTCCTTAACCTGTTCCCCTTCCATTTTTCTGTCAAGTAAGAACTCATAAATTCTTTTAATCATTTTCTCATCAGTTTTTAACATCACTCGATCAAAGGCTGTTAAATCTTTATAAAACCCCCATATTTTGCAATCTTTAGCATATCTTGATTGCATCTGCACCTTGTACCACTAAGAGATATTAAGTCCCTGTTCTTGTATTTCTTGATTTCTGGCCTACCAGACGGCTACGGCTCCTGTCCTCTGTTCTACAATCCCTGTTATGGTGGACAGAACCTGCCAACCTAAATGTTGGCGTCCCGTTTCGACCCCGGTACCCTACAGTGACTGTCGGTACCGACACATCTCTTATGGGATGGGGGCCGTTTGCTCTGACCTCCGCACTCGGGGTTTGGAGTCATCGGGACTCCAGGAACCACATCAATTTCCTGGAACTTCTTGCTGTTTTCAAAGCCCTGCAGTCATTTGAGGACATACTTCGGCACCAAGTTGTCCAGATCTCTTCAGGCAACATGACTACAGTTTTTTATTTGAACAAACAAGGGGGGACTCGATCCCAGAAATTGGCCCGCCTGGCAATGCAAATTTGGGACTGGTGCATCCCAAGGGGTATCACTCTGCTAGCTGTTCATCTGGCGGGCGCAGACAATACAGAAGCAGATCTTTTGAGCAGACATATGTCGCAGTCACACGAATGGGAACTGGACCGTCGGGTTCACAACAGACTGTTTCGCCTCTGGGGTCCTCCGGACATAGACCTCTTTGCTACTCACCAGAACAGGTTGTGTGTGAATTATTGCTCCAGAGCAGGGATAGGACAGGGGTTGTTTGGGGACACCTTCATGATTCCCTGGAGCGACATGACCTTTTACGCCTTCCCACCTATCCCCCTCATCATGAGGGTGTGGGCAAAAATTATTCACGAAAGGGCTATGGGGTTCCTGATAACCCCTTGCTGGCCACGCCAACCCTGGTTTTTGACTCTCCTTCGCATCTCTCGGGACAATTTTATTCAACTCCCCCATCTCCCTTAACTTATTACCCAGAGGGAAGGCATGATCTGACACCTGGACCTTCTGTTGCTGAAGCTAACTGCCTGGCGAATCCAATGACTGTAAGTGCTGCATCGGTGTCGACACAATCTCTGCTCCCTACTGCCTCAACTTCGCAACCTTTACATCCAGATCTACAGTATATTCTCGATTCTGCTTTAAGACCATCCACTAGGAAGTTGTATGCAGCGAAATGGCGCAGGTTCTCTGTTTTTGCTGAATCTCACTCGTTTACTGCTGCATCTGCTTCGGTACAGCAGGTTCTTCAATTTCTTTTCGAATTGCACCAGTCTGGACTTAAACCTTCTGTTAAAGTATATACAGCGGCAATCTCTCATTACTATGGGACTGTTCAAGGTTTCTCTATTTTTTCTCAACCCTTGATAAAGAGATTCTTGCGAGGACTCTGTAACTTACATCCAGCGATCAGGCCATTTATGCCCACTTGAAGTCTCTCGGTGGTTTTACAGGCATTGACCTGACCAACTTTCGAACCCATGGTGACAATTGATATACGCCTTGCCTCTTGGAAGACTGCTTTCCTAGTAGCAGTTACGTCAGCTCGTAGGTCTTCGGAAATTTGTGCCCTCAGGGTGGACCCTCCTTTTATGAACTTGCATTAAGAAAAAGTAGTTTTACGGTTAGACCCTTCCTTTCTTCCTAAAGTCGCTACTTAGAAACATAGAAACAGAATGAGTCAGAAGGGGCCTCCTGGGCCATCTAGTCTGACCTCCGGCACCAGCCGGCTCTGCTCACGACATGCCCACCATGTGCATGTCCAGCCTGTCTTTGAACACCCTCACCGATGGGGCCTCAACGACCTCTCGTGGAAGCCCATTCCATGCCCTCGGGGTCGTGACTGTCAGGAAGTGCTTCCTGGCATCCAAATGGAACCTTGGCTCCCTGAGCTTTAATCCTTTGGAGCACGTCCTGCCTTCCTCTGCAGGGGAGAACTTCGTTCCACATGCAGCAAGAAATCATACTGCCGGCGTTTTTTCCAATCCCTTCGAATCCGATAGAGGTCTCTACATATGCTGGATGTCTGTCGCTGTCTAGCCTTTTATAGGTCTAGAACTGAGTCTCTTCGGCAATCTAACAGACTGTTTGTTAAATATTCTGAGAATGGCCCGGATTACCCAATCACCCCCCAATGACTTTCAAAATGGATAGTTAATACAATTGTTTTGTCCTATGGGTTGATCAAGTTGGATTTGCCATCTACTCCAAAGGGTCACTCCACTAGAGCTGTTGCTGCCTCCTCAGTCTTTGCATCCAGTGTCCCAATGGAAGACGTCTGCAGAGCTGCCACTTGGGCTACTCCGTGTACCTTCGCCAAACAGTACAGGCTGGATGTTCGTGCCAGGCGAGACTGCTCCTTTGGCAGAGCTGTTCTTTCTTCTGTTCTCCGTTGATGACACCTCTCTCCTCCAGTTCGGGTAAACTTGTTATTCTACCCATGTGTGTGATGCACAGAGGCCACGATGAAGAAGAGCAGGTTGCTTACCTGTAACTGATGTTCTTCGAGTGGCCATCTGTGCAGTCACACAACCCATCCACCGACCCCATGTGGTGTCATAGGTGGTCTGACCTTTTTCTGTTCGATACCAGAATATCGGCAGTGAAGGCCTCTTCAATACCCAAATTGACAAGAGTATGGACTCTCACTTCAAGGTGTGCACCACTGGAAAGTGTGTGGGCTTTGGTCAGGGCTCAACACAAGAGCTGGCAGGGAACCCAGTCGGCTCCCAGATGCCATTCTGCTCCGGACTGTCCCATGCACTCCACAGCACCACATGCTAACAAAAGGAATGACTTCCAACCCCACTGGAGGACCCAGCAGAAGCACCAGGACAACAGGCGCAGGGTATGATGCCCTAGTTCAGGCAGCCCCTCCACCACCTCATCAACTACTCCACCTCCCACCATCTGCTTCACAGTCCACCTGGCGCGTTTCCTTCCCACATGGGAGGCCATCACCTCGGATTCCTGGGTCCTCTCCATCATCAGGTCAGGGTACAGAATAGAATTCGACTCCTTCCTGTCAGTTGGCCTGGCCACATCAGGACCACAACACCATCGCCCGCCCTATGGGCGGAAGTACAAGCCATGCTGGACAAGGGGGCAGTTGAGCGTGTTTCCCCCTCTGACTACAGAGGGTTCTACTCTAGGTACCTCAGCTGCTGCCCATTCCCTGATGGCTCCATGCACTCCAGAGCGTAACCTACCAACAAGAGGTAGGACTACCAACCCTTCCACAGGCTCCTGCAAAAGCACCAGAACACCAGGCGCAGACGTTGACACTCTTGTCCAGGCAGCCCCATCCCTGCACCCCTGCATGGCTTTACAGACCACCTAGCACAGTACCTCCCAGCTTGGGAGGCCATTACCTCCGATTTCTGAGTCCTATCCATCATCCAGCTGGGGTACAGGATTGAATTCAATGCCCTGCTGCCCCTCGGTTGTGTCAAGTCCACACCTCCATCTCCCACCTGTTGGGTAGAGGTCCAGGCCCTGCTGGATAAGGGAGTGATAGAGCATGTGTCCTCCCCTGCCCTAGTCATCCCTGAAGGGCTTCTACTCCAGGTACTTCACTGTGCTCAAACAGGACAGGACTTCGAGGCCCATCTTGGACTTAAGGGGGGTGAACAAATTCATCATCTCCAAGAAGTTCAGAATGGTCACACTCCAGGGAATGCTCCCTCTCCTTAACCAAGGAGACAGGTTCGTCTCCATCGACCTGAAGGATGCCAATTTCCATATCTCCATCCACTGGCTGGGGCACTCACTGCACAGACATGTGCACTCTAGGTCACTGGGACTAGAGGGAGGCCCATCTCCACATCAACGCTCTGGAGATGCTGGTGGTCCAGAAAGCCCTGGCGTCCTTCCAGGACATCCTGTCAGGACGTCACGTTCAGGTAGCCACAGATAACACCACTGTCATGTACTACCTGAACAAGCAGGTATAGACCTATTCCGCCTGCCTCACAACCATGGCCTCAGACATCTGGTACTGGTGCACCCAGAAGGGCATCACCATCACCGCAGTGCATGTTGCAGGGCACCTAAACACTCCAACCGACTTCCTCAGTCATGCAACCTCCACCCACCACGAGTGAGAGCTGGAGACAGCCACCTTCCTCTCCTTGTGCACCTAATCGGGTCAGCCCAAGATCAATCTCTTCACTACCCTGAACAATGCGAAGTGTAGGCTGTTCTGCTCCCGAGTCAGATGCAGCAGGGCATCCCTGGGGGATGCATTCCTACACAGATGGGAGGGGGACCTCTTTTATGCCTTCCCCCCTTTCCCCTGATCACCAAAGTAGTGACCAAAGTCCAGTGGGAGGGAACCAGCTGCATCCTGATTACCCCCTGGTGGGCGAGACAACCCTGGTTCCCTCTCTTCCTTCGCCTTTCAGGGAACTCCTACCACCTGCCCTTCAGATCCAGCCTCCTCTCCCAGGACCAGGGCAGGGTCCTGTACCCCAACCTCAGAACCCTAACGGCCTGGAAAATACCCCCCTGACAGAACCCTATGGCTCCCTACCTCGGGCTGTCACCACCATGCTATTGGCTGCCCTCAAACCCTCCGCACACCACTCCTACGAGCCTAAGTGGAAAACCTTCTGAGCTTCCAGTACAGCACAGGGCCTTGATCCCTCCCTAGCCCCCATGGAACATATCCTGGAGTACCTACAATCCTGCTTCACAGCAGGTCTCTCCCCCTGCTCCATTAGGGTTCACCTAGCGACCATCTCCCACTTCCACCCCCCCCTACAAGGGTCCTCTGTATTTCCCCACCCCCTGGCATTCCACTTTCTCTGGGGCCTCCACAACCTTGCCCCACCTACCTGGCCCCACTCCTACACAAAGAGGCCCTTCGAACCGATGGCCACAACGGACCTTAAGCTCCTCTCCTGGAAGACTGCCTTCCTGGTGGCCATCACATAAGCCTGACGTGCCAGCGAGCTAGCAGCCCTTCAGATCAATGCTCCCTTCACAGTGTTCCACAGGGACAAGGTCGTACTTCAACCAGACTCAAATTTTGTCCCAAAGATGACATCTTCGTTCCACCTGAACTAGGACATCATCCTGCCCGCCTTCTTCCCCAACCCATCTACCCCCATTGAGGCCACCCTGCATTTACTAGATGTCAGAATGGCTCTCGCCTATTACAGGTCCAGGACTGAGACCATCCGCCACTCAGAACACCTCTTCACTTGCTATGAGGGCTCCAAAGCCAGGGAAGCTGTCTCCAGCCAGAGACTACCCAAATGTGTCTCCAACACCATCACCCTCACCTACGAGATGGCCAAGATCCCAGTGACTGGACAGCCACACTCGCACTACACATGTTCCCAGGCTACAACCACTGCTCTACTGGCCGGCGTTCCCCCTCCAGGAAATCTGCAGGGCACCAACATGGTCCACACTGTCGACCTTCGTGCACCACTCCTGGCTAGATGTCCGTGCCAGACAGGTTTGCGCTTTTGGAAGGGTCGTCCTCTCCTCTATACTGCAATGATGATAGCTTCCCTCCTCCTGAGGGGCCAGCTTGCTAATCGCCTCATTGGTGTGTGATTTGCATGGAGACTATGAAGAAGAAAGGCAGGTTGCTTACCTGTAGCTGTCATTCTTCAAGTGGTCATCCATGCATTCACACAACCCGCCCTCTGCCCCGCTGGCTATCGTCAGTTTCCGGCCCATACAGGCCAGGACAGGGTATGATCACCACACCATACATGATGCTCGGATCCCTCACATGCCTGGGACAGTGCAGTCTTCAGGCACAGAGGGAATGAGCAGGAGCTGCCACCTATGTACCGCTCAGGGCGGTTCCTGCTCCTACCCACTCAATGGCAACCAGCTCTGGAAGTTTCCACCGGATGAGTCCTACACTGCACATCAAGCCCCATTGGTGTGTGAATGCATGGATGACCATTCAAAGAACGACAGTTACAGGTAAGCAGCTTGCCTGTATTAAGACAGACAATTTTAGATACAGAAATAAAGATTAGGGTTGTCTTATTTTTTACTTTGAAAACTTAATCTGACAGAAGAGCATAGGCCATGCAAAATATACAGTGGTCACAAATAGAACATATCTGAAAGCAATTTAAATTTAGTACTACCATCATTACCTTTCATTGTACAGATTAATGTTTCTTACCCAATGACATTCCTGAGCTTGGAGCAGAGAAATCAATGAACTGCCTTTGTCTTCCAGAGGTCCAGTGGTGCACAATGTGAGATGCAATGTTGTTTCCTCTGTTCGTATATTTTGCTTCTCATATTTATTCGATTGCTTATTGGCACTGCTTATATATTTGCCAGGGAGCTGAATTTCTTGAACAGTTCATTACTCTTTTTGAAGTCTCTTGCTATAATTTTGGAGCCATGTGCTTACTTCCCTGAGCTGCGGTCCGGGCGGTCCAGGGACTCCCTTCCCTGAGACACAGAGGTTGTTTGTTTGATTGTTTGTTTGTTTTTTGTTTTGTTTGTGTGGTTTTGTTTTGTTTTGTTTTGTTTTGTTTTGTTTGCACTTTGCTTTGCTTTCTTGTGCTTTTTTTTTTTTTTCTTCTTTCAATTTAAATTTAAGTTTATTTTCTCCTTGTGTGTGTGTGCAAGTGGGGTTTTTGCCTGGGAGAACTGGGAGAGTGAGAGGAACTGCAGGACTTACAAGACAGGGGACCAAGGTAAGGTCTCGGAAGGGTTACAGATGGCAGACCAGGAGATGGCCTTGGCGGGAGTCACGGGTGTTGCTGTCCGCTGCGAGAGCTGCGATATGTTCGCCCTTCTCCCCCAGGAGAGGCAGGGATACACTTGCCCTCGGTGCAAGATGGTGACCCTGCTAGAGGAGGAGGTGAGGTGCCTGAGGGCCGAGAGAGCTCTTCAGGCCCCCCCGCGGCAGCCCCCCCCCCTCTCGACAGAGGGCTGAGGGAGAGACCACGGGAGGAGCAGCTGCGGAGACATGGAGGTATGTCACCCACAGGAGGAGGAGGCCAGCACGGCCTCCTCCTTCTCCTGGCACCAATCTGGAGCTGGGAAACAGGTTCTCTCCACTTGGGGAGGCTGGGGCTGAGGAGGCCTCAGGGGACCAGCAGGACCCCCAGCCTGGGACATCAGGAGGCAAGGGAGCCACTGCAGGAGAGGCGAGGACCAGGGCACGGCTGCCCACCAGCACCGAGAAGGTACAGCGGCGGGTGATAGTTGTTGGGGACTCCCTGCTGAGGGGCACTGAGGCGGCGGTGTGCCGCCCCAGCCTTGAGACAAGGGAGGTTTGCTGCCTGCCGGGCGCACGCATCCGGCACGTGAAGGACAGAGTGGAGCGTCTTGTTCACTCCGGGGGTCACCAGCCACTCCTGGTGATCCATGTGGGCACAAACGACGTGGCCAGGCAGGGGGTGGTCGGGATCACCAGGGACTTTTCGGCCTTGGGAAGAAACTCAGGGAGCTGAAGGCCCAAGTGGCCTTCTCGTCAATCTTACCTGTCCGGGGATTTGGGCCAGGAAGGGACAGGAGGGTCTCCGAGGTGAACGACTGGCTTAGGGTGTGGTGCCAGAAGGAACGCTTCGGGTTCCTCGACCACGGCACTCGTTTTCTTGCCAATGGACTTTTGGCAAGGGATGGGTTACACCTCACGAGGATGGGGAAAAGGTCCTTTGGAGATGCTCTAGCGAGCTTCATCCGGAAGACTTTAAACTGAGCCAGTGGGGGGTGGGTTCAGGCCCCCCAGTAACGTGTCTGCACTGGACAAGTGTGCAGGGAGGATCGGGGCTCTGGGAGCAGGGCTTTAGAGATACTGCAGGGACTGACAGGACTTCTACAGAGAGGGGCCAGGTACCAGGGAGGATGGGAGGAAGGAGGATGCTGGGCACTCCAAAGAAAGGAAGTGGTGGGAAGGAGTTGAGGTGCATGTACACCAATGCTAGGAGCATGGGTAATAAGCAGGAAGAGCTTGAAGCTCTCCTGGGAATAGGAGGATACGATCTGGTGGGAATCACAGAAACTTGGTGGGATGAAAGGCAAGTCTGGAATGTGAACATAGAAGGGTATCACCTTTTTAGAAAGGACAGGAAGGGAAAGAGAGGTGGGGGTGTGGCTTTATATGTCAGGGAAGGGATAGGATGCAGTGAGATAGAGTGCAGCACAGATGGGGATTCGGTAGAGGCAGTCTGGGTGAAACTTAGGGGTTTTGACAGAGAAAGAGACCTGACAGTGGGGGTATGTTATCGCCCTCCAGGTCAACTTGAGACCCTGGATGATGTCCTGACAGGCCAGATTCTAAGGATATCTCGGGGAGAGACACAGTAATTATGGGAGATTTCAATCTCCCGGATATTACTTGGGAGACTCACTCGGCGGTGACAGCCAGGTCACGTCGCTTCCTAGAAGCTCTAGAGGGTGGGTTTTTCACACAGAGGGTCCGAGAGGCGACGAGGGGGGGAAACATCCTGGACTTGGTCTTGACCAATAGGGAGGAGCTGATAGATGAAGTACAGATTAGGGGAGCTCTGGATGCGAGTGATCACTCCATCCTTTGCTTTGAGATCAGAGGACTGGGGCCGTGCAGCAGGGCGAGCACTAGAAGCTGGGACTTCAAGAGGGCCAACTTTGGCCAACTGAAGGCCAGGCTGGGGAAAGTCTCCTGGGATAGGTTACTGGAAGGTAAGCAAGTTGATGAGGGGTGGATGGCACTCAAAAGGGAGGTTTTGCAGGCGCAAGCCCTGACAATACCTCTAGTCAGTAAGGTGGGGAGGCGGAGGAGAGTGCCGCCATGGATGCGAAAGGAGGTGGTTAGAGGGATTAGACGAAAGAGGAACCTCCATAGGAAATGGGTACTGGGGGAAATAGACAAAAGGGTATACCGGGAGGAGGAGGCCCGTTGCAGAAGGATTCTTCGCAAGGCTAAGGCTGATTATGAGCTGAGACTTGCCAAGAATATCAAGAGCAACAAAAAGGGCTTCTTCCAGCATGTAAATAGGAAAAGGAAGGGGAGACAAGTGGTGGAACCACTAAATAAGGAGGAAGGAGATCCAGTGACTGACATGAGGGAACAGGCACAGATGCTAAATGACTATTTTGCCTCTGTGTTCTCCCCAAAGCAGGACGGGGGATATCCGTATAGGAGATTAGATGAGGCTGGGGACTTAGGGGCAGAGATTAGAGTCACCCCCCTTGAAGTCGAGGGGCTCCTCAGGGCATTGGACATTACAAAGGCGCCAGGCCCTGACGGGTTACACCCGAGAGTACTTACAGAGTTGGCAGGGGTTCTCTCACGCCCGCTGGCCTCCATTTTTGAGGCCTCGTGTAGAACGGGTGAAGTTCCAGAGGACTGGAGGGTGGCATCGGTGGTCCCAATTTTCAAAAAGGGTAGTAGGAAGGACATGGGGAATTATAGACCGGTTAGCCTTACGTCCATTGTAGGAAAAACAATGGAAAGGCTCATAATAGAGAGAGATCTAGTGATGCTAGATAGGGAAGGGAGGCTGACAGCCACACAACACGGCTTCCGCAGAAACAGGTCCTGCCAGACAAACCTTGTGGAATTCTATGACAAGGTTTCGAGATGGCTAGATGGAGGGGATGCAGTGGATGTGGTATACCTGGATTTCAGCAAGGCCTTTGACAAAGTGCCCCATGATATCCTGGTGGAGAAACTGAGGAGTTTTGGTATACACCAAAGCACTGTCCGGTGGATTTGGGCATGGTTGACTGACCGAAAGCAGAAGGTAACCATTAGCGGGGAATCGTCGGGATGGCAGCCAGTGACAAGCGGGGTCCCCCAGGGCTCTGTCCTGGGGCCGATCCTGTTTAATCTTTTCATTAACGACATGGAAGAAGGGGTGAACAGTCTGCTGATCAAATTCGCAGACGACACTAAAACTGGAGCAGTGGCCACAACTGAGGAGCAGATCCAAAAGGATCTGGACAGACTATGGAAGTGGGCAGGAGACAACAGGATGGTGTTCAATGTGGATAAGTGCAAGGTCTCGCACTTGGGGCATAGGAATAGCTGTCATAAGTACAGGTTAGGTGATAAGTGGCTGGAGAGCAGCACTTGTGAAAGGGACCTCGGGGTACTGGTTGACCGCAGGCTAAACATGAGTCAGCAGTGTGATGCAGTTGTCAAGAGGGCGAATGCCACCCTTGGTTGCATAGCCACAAGTGTGGCTTCTAGATCAAGAGAGGTATTACTACCACTCTACATGACTCTGGTGCGCCCGCAACTGCAGTATTGTGTTCAGTTTGGGGCCCCTCATTACAGAAAGGATATAGCCAGGTTGGAGTCAGTGCAGCGTAGGGCCACAAGGATGGTGGCTGGTTTGCAGGGGATGCCGTATGAGGCAAGACTGAGGGAACTGGGTCTCTTCAGCTTGGAGAAGAGGAGACTCAGAGGGGATATGTTGGCGACATACAGGTATGTGAGGGGGTGTCACATGGAGATGGGGAGAGGCCTGTTCTCCCCTGCAGAGGAAGGCAGGACGCGCTCCAATGGAGCAAAGCTCAGGGAGCCAAGGTTCAATTTGGATGCCAGGAAGCACTTCCTGACAGGACCCCGAGGGCGTGGAATGGGCTTCCACGGGAGGTCGTTGAGGCCCCATCGGTGAGGGTGTTCAAAGATAGGCTGGACGTGCACATGGTGGGCATGTCATGAGCAGAGCCGGCTGGTGCCGGAGGTCAGACTAGATGGCCCGGGAGGCCCCTTCTGACTCGCTCTGTTTCTATGTTTTTCCTCAAAGGACTCAAGGCAGCTTACATCATTCTTCTCCTCCATCTTATCCCCACAACAACAACCCTGTGAGGTAGGTTGGGCTGAGAGTCTGTGACTGGCCCAAAGTCACCCAGTTGGCTTCATGGCTGAGCAGGGACTAAAACCCAGGTTGTCTGAGTCCCAGACCCATGCTCTTAACCACTACACCACACTGGCTCTTCTTCCCCTTCCTCTTCCTATTTCCACTGTTTCCCCTTCCTATTTACATGCTGAAAGAAGCCCTTTTTGTTGCTCTTGATATTCTTAGCAAGTCTCAGCTCATATTTAGCCTTAGCCTTGCAAAGAATCCTTCTGCAACAGGCCTCCTCCTCCCGGTATACCCTTTTGTCTATTTGCCCCAGTACCCATTTCCTACAGAGGTTCCTCTTTCGTCTAATTCCTCTAACCACCTCCTTTCACATCCATGGTGGTGCTCTCCTCCTCCTCTCCACTTTACTAACTAGAGGTATCGTCAAGGCTTGCCCCTCCAAAACCTCCCTTTTGAGTGCCATCCACCCCTCCTCAACTCGCTTACCTTCCAGTAACCTATCCCAGGAGACTTTCCCCAGTCTGGCAAAACAGAATGAAATCTACTTGTCTTTGCAGGTTTATTGTTTCACTGTTTCAAATCAGAAATGTTTCTTAGTTCTGTTTACTTTTCATGATATTTCATGTTGACATTCACTCCTGTGTGCATTACACAAAACACTGACAATCCTCCACATCCATTTCCCTAAACTTGTTATCTGAACTACACTTTTCACTTTTCAGAATTAATTAATTTTATTTAAATCTTTTGTATGCCATCACCACATGCCTTGGCATCTCGGATGGCTCACAATATATACAATTAAAAACAATAAAATAAGTTTTATAAATAACAAATTCAATAAAAGATTATATAAAAAATAGCAACTATTAACGATAAAATACTAGTTTTTAAAATAGTGATTAAATAAAAAGGTTTTAACCTGGCTCCAAAGAATATAAACTCGGCGCCAGGCACACCTCTCCAGCAAGTGCATTGCATTATCTACACTGAAAAGTGATTCTACCAGGTTTTTTTTCATGTTACCAAGCTTATAGTTCAGTGAGACGTTACAACATGTCAGCATGAATGCGGCTGTTAGAATGCTTCTGTTAAAATCAAACAGATTCATATTTCATACAGGAATTTATCTCATATTAAGTACATTCTATTTGTTTCTTTATAAAAACCATAGCTTAGGAATGTTTTGCAAAGCATGAAAGAAATGTGGGAGACCAGTAACTCTACTTTTTATAGCCTATTAAAGTGGGTTGGTGTACAAGCCCTGCAAGATGCAAAGGCTTCTGAAACAAATATTTGCCACTTTCTGCTACAGTGGGAAAACAGCCACTGCAGCTCTCCAGAACAGCTGCCACCATCGCCAGTACTGCCACCATCTCTGCTTATCTTGGACCTCCCTATGAGTGAGGCATTGGCAAGTGACTACTCTGTATAATCCTGTTAGGTGCTTTCTTCGTCGTGGCCTCTGTGCATCACACACATGGGGTGCTGCTCCTGCGCAGTGCCTCTGGCCGGAGATTGCAAGCTAACGGGTTTTTTAGGCGGGAAAGCTCCGCTCCCCTCCCCCCTTAGACCTATATAAGAGCGGAGCGTCCGCCATTTTGTTCAGTCTTTGCGACCGCCGTCCGCTGTGCCTCGTGCCGCTTCGCTCTCGCTCTGACTATCTGTTCGTTAGCTCTTCGAGATTCTCCCAGTTTTTTGCCCTCGTTACTGTTCATATAGTTCCTTCTTGTTGATTCTGTCTTCTTCTTCTTCTTCTTCTTTTTTCTATAAAAAAAAAACAAAAAACCAAAAATATATACTTACCCTCTGCACTATCTTCTTTTCTTCTTTTCCAACGATGGCGCAGCGTGCGGCCTTCCGCAAGTGCGCTGAGTGTGGGTCGAAGATGTCGCCTACCGACCCGCACGAACTATGCCTCCTCTGTCTCGGTGAGGGGCATAGAACCGATAAATGCGCACATTGCTTGGCGTTTTCCAAGCAAGCTCGGAAAAACTGAGAAAATCGCCTTCGCAGGCTGTTATGGGATCGGGCTCTCATGCAGTCCGACCCCGTGGTGACTGCTGCGAAATCGGCTCCCTCTGTGGCCCAGCAACGGCGTCCTTCGGACGAAGGCGCCTCGTCGGTGATGGCTCCGCCCGCTTCTCCTAAGAAAAAATCGGAGAAACGGAAGCATTCCGACTCTTCGAAGTCGAGCGGCCAGAAGAAGGCTAAGAAAGATAAGCCTTCGAAGCGCCCGAAGGAACCCGAGCGCCCACGGCACCGAGATTCGGGTTCATCAGCGCCATCGGTACCGGGCCCAACTTCGGTACCGACACCACCCGACGCTGTGCTTCAGGAGGCCATGAGGGTCACCCCGCAAGGGTCCCCTAGGCGTGTGATCGACCGCCCTCCAGATCCGCTCCCTACCCTTCCCAGGGATTCCATCTCGGATGGAGAGATACGGGACTCCCCTACACAGGTGAGATCCCCCACACCGATGCCTTCGGCGGCAGCGGATGTCGTGTTGTCTCCACCTCGAGGCCGTCGGAGCCGGTCTGCTGAGAGGCCGATAGACAGCTGGTACCGACCACCGTATCAGCATTGGCCTGATCCTTATTCCGTGGGGTACTACCCGGCCCCTCGGGGTCGTTCTCCATCTTATCGGGACCGTCCTCGCCCCAGGATCCGAGATGGGACTCTCCGGCACCATCCAGGCACGATAGCAGCCGTTCTCAGTCGCCGCCTGAATCCTCCTCATCGGCTCAACCATACTACATGGCCGATTCCGACGATTCTGAGATCGACTCGACCTCTCCCGAGGCCGTCATTTCTACTCAGGACCCAGCCTCACCGGACGAGTCGCATGGATCGTTCGCGGACCTGATGGGTCGGTTGGTTCAGGCCTTGGAGATCGACGCTGTCCAACGCCCGGGCCCGTCGTCGGATAGAATTTATGATGTTGTGCGGGGAGAACAGTCTACATCCATTGTTCTCCCCCTTATAACAACTCTCAAGCAGGCTATGACCCAACCTTGGGACCTGGCCTCCCACCCCCAACCTACATCGAGGAGGTATGAGACGATGTATCGGGTTCGGGAGGAGGACATTCCCTTCCTCCTCAAACACCCGAAGCCGAATTCGATCGTCGTCGAATCCTCCCAGGGTAGGGAGGCCAGAGGCCACACCGCGCCGCGAGACAAAGAGGGGAGGAAGATTGACTCTCTTGCCCGCAGAGTCTACGCGGCGGCAGGACTGGGGCTCCGCATCTCAAATTACGAGGCGACGTTGGCGCGCTATCAATACTTTCTAATGCAGCGCCTCCACAACGTCGCCTCGACCCTGCCGGACCATCAAGGAGATGTGGCCAAGGTTTTGCTGAAGGAGGCCATGCAAGTGGCCATTCAGCAGTTGTCCACAGCACGCCATCATATGGACACCAACTCGAGGGCCCTCGTCGGTGCCGTGTCCCTCAGGAGGCACGCTTGGCTTCGGAACTGCCACTTCCCCGACGAAACCAAGCGTCGCATCGAGGACATGCCCTTCGACGGGTCTGGGCTGTTCCATTCCAGGACTGACCACAAGTTGAAGAAGCTGCATGAGTCCCACATGACGGCGCGCCGGATGGAGCTACCACCCCAAACCCGGCGTAAGTGGCAGTGGAACCGCCCCACCTATAGACAGCCCTTCCAGGCTAGGCAGCAGCCCCAGCAGAGGCAAATGCAACAGCGTCGCCGTCAGCAGCCTCAACAACGCTACCAGCAAGCTCGGCGCCGGTTCGATGTGGACAGACGCCAGCGCTGACGGGACGGGCGAACCTCTCCGCTTTCCTATCCAACTCCCACCCCCCTCTCAAGTGAGGGTCGGCTGCAAAGCCGGCTCCCCATTTGGGAGTCCATTACATCTGATAAGTGGGTGTTGTCCATCATTCAGCATGGCTATAGGATTGAATTCGATACCGTCCCTCCATCGAGCCCGATAAAATTTACATCGTGCTCACCGGTTTTGCTCGATGAGATACAACAACTTTTATCTAAAGGGGCTATTCGTCAATTATCCCCTCTGGACGGACTTCATGGATTCTATTCGAGGTATTTTACGGTCCCGAAACGGGACGGTGGTCTCCGACCAATCCTGGACTTGCGTCCTCTCAATCGTTTTATTCCAACTAAAAAGTTCCGGATGACCACTCTTCAAAATATCCTGCCATTGCTGCGGAAAGAGGACTGGTTCGCCTCCATTGACCTGAAGGATGCGTATTTTCACGTCTCAATCCATCCAGCCTATAGACGCTTCCTTCGCTTCGCTGTTGAATTCGACCTTTATGAATTCATGGTATTGCCCTTTGGACTGGCTACGGCACCTCGGTGTGTTTACTAAGTGCATGGCCCCGGTATGTGCCTACCTCCGCCTCCAGGGCGTACAGATCTACCCATACCTGGACGATTGGCTCCTGGTTTCACAGTCTAGAGACGATCTACTTCGTTCTATCAATTTGACGTGCTCCCTGTTGGACAACTTGGGACTTCGTATTAATACGGAAAAATCATTTCTTGTTCCGACACAGATACTTACCTTCATCGGAGCTCGTCTGGATTCGACGCTGGAAAGAGCCTTCCTCCCCCGCGACCGACAAGATACGATGATTCGACATATTCTTCGGATCCGTCGCGACGGCACGGTACCGGCACGTGCTCTCCAAACCCTGCTTGGCCACATGTCAGCGTCGGTCGCTGTGGTGCCTTATGCCAGGCTTCGCCTACGGCCACTACAACTACTGTTCATCAAGTCCTTCAATCCGCAGTGCGATCCACAGTCGAAGCCGATTCGAATTCCATCCTCAGTTCTCCAGTCACTCCTTTGGTGGACCTCCGTGGCGAACCTGTCTGTGGGAATGCCCTTTCGACAACCACCTCCATCGGTGACGGTTACGACCGACGCGTCCCGCTTGGGCTGGGGAGCGATTTGCAACGGCATTCGAACTCAGGGCATGTGGACTCGTTCCGAATCCAAGGAGCACATCAATTTTCTGGAGCTCTTGGCAGTGTTCAAAGCGATCCGCTCCTTCGAGGATGTGCTTCGCCATCGTGTTGTTCAGATAACATCGGACAATATGACGACGGTCTTTTATCTGAACAAACAAGGGGGAACCAAGTCTCCAGCTTTAGTCAGGCTTTCACTTCGGATCTGGGACTGGTGCATCCCGAAGGGAATTACCCTGATAGCGGTTCATTTAGCAGGTGTGGACAATACCCAGGCGGACTTTCTCAGCTGCCACATGCTTCTCTCCCACGAATGGGAATTACATCCTCGGATATACAGTCAGCTTTTTCGTCTTTGGGGAACCCCGGACGTGGACTTGTTCGCTACCCAGCACAACAGGGTATGCGACCTCTTTTGCTCGAGGGCAGGGATCGGCCTCGGATCCCTAGGGGACGCCTTCATGATCTCTTGGAACCGTCTCCATGTCTATGCCTTCCCACCGATTCCACTGATAACGAAAGTGGTAGCGAAGATAACCTGCGACACCCCATTGGGAATCCTAATCACCCCTTGGTGGCCACGCCAGCCTTGGTTTGCCACGCTTCTTTCCGTCTCCCACGGGGAATTTCGTCTCCTTCCGCTGCTTCCGGATCTCATAACGCAGCAGGACGGAACCGTACGCCATCCAGACCTGCTCACGTTGAACTTGACGGCCTGGCGGATTCGATAGCTCCTGTGCCCTTATCGGTACCGTCAACACCTTCGTCTTTGCCGGTCCCGGCTACCTCTTCGACATCAACCTGTAATTTGTCGGACCCGACGGGCTTGGATCCGTCCATCCAGTTTATCCTGGATTCATCATTGAAGCCTTCTACACGAAGGTCTTACTCGGCAAAATGGCATCGTTTCTCCATCTTCGCCGATTCTCACTCGTTCTCTCCACTGGAATCGTCTGTGCCTCAGATTCTTCAATTTTTGCTAGAACTTCATCGCTCTGGGCTTAAGCCATCTTCGATCAAGGTCTACACCGCTGCAATTTCCCACCATCGAGGGATGATCGAGGGGCTTCCGGTATTCTCTCAACCGCTTGTCAAGAGATTTCTGAAAGGACTCCATAATATCACTCCTGTCATAAGACCTCTTATGCCAACCTGGAGTCTTTCGGTAGTTCTTCAGGCTTTGACTAAAGCTCCATTTGAACCTTTGGCTACGATTGACCTCAGGCTGGTGTCTTGGAAGACTGCATTCCTGGTGGCCGTCACTTCAGCGAGGAGAGCCAGCGAGCTCTGTGCGCTCCGTATCGACCCACCATACTTGAACTTTCACAAGGAGAAAGTTGTCTTGTGACTTGACCCTTCCTTTCTACCGAAAGTTTCAACTTCTTTCCACTTGGGACAGGACATCGTTCTTCCAGCCTTTTTTCCGTCGCCTACAACCCCTCTTGAGCGATCACTGCATTCTCTCGATGTCCGGCGTTCCCTGGCCTTTTATCGATCCAGAACAGAATCCATTCGGCATACGAACAGACTTTTTGTTAAATTTCCACCGTGAATCAGGGAACCCCTGTTTCTTCGTTCTTCGCAGCGTTTGGCGAAATGGATAGTAAACACCATCACTTTGGCATATCAACTCGCCAAGCTCGATTTGCCTGTGGCCCCTCGAAGTCACTCGACCCGAGCAGTTGCTGCTTCTTCTGCATTCGCGTCAGGTGTGTCCCTCGAGGACGTCTGTAAGGCCGCTATGTGGGCGACTCCTTGCACCTTTGCAAGACATTACCGCCTTGATGTTCGGGCCAGACGAGACTGCTCCTTTGGAAGAGCTGTTCTTTCATCAGTCTTGCAGTAAGGACACCTTTTTTTCCACCTCCCTTTCTGTAAGCTTGGCATTCTACCCATGTGTGTGATGCACAGAGGCCACGACGAAGAAAGGTAGGTTGCTCACCTGTAACCGATGTTCTTCGAGTGGCCATCTGTGCAGTCACACAACCCGCCCGCCGGCCCCACTCGGTGTCGGTAGGTGGATCTTATCGGTACCGATATGTATTTTTTGTTGTCGGTACCGACCACCTTTGTTTTTCACCTGTCCACTAGGTTAACTTCTTGACAGGGAACGTACGTTCGGTCGCAATAGACTGAACAAAATGGCGGACGCTCCGCTCTTATATAGGTCTAAGGGGGGAGGGGAGCGGAGCTTTCCCGCCTAAAAAAACCGTTAGCTTGCAATCTCCGGCCAGAGGCACTGCGCAGGCGCAGCACCCCATGTGTGTGACTGCACAGATGGCCACTCGAAGAACATCGGTTACAGGTGAGCAACCTACCTTTCTTACTGCAGCAAAGGAATGGCCAGATGAGGCGAGTCTCAGCAATGGCCAATGGCATCAGCTCACACTTGCCCTCCTCAGTGACAGCAAAGACACCTCATGCTTACTTTCAGGACCAGCAATAACATGTCTTCCCACTCTTCCTGGTGTTAGTTTCATTACTGACTCTTAGTTTTTAAGGTCCTTATGAACACTGGGGATTGTGGTGAAAGATCTTAACAGAACAATCTTACTTTCTTGCCAGACTACCCCAAATTTTGTGAGTTCCATTCTTTCCCATGATTTTTTGAGTTCTCGCTAGCTCTTGCTGCTGTGAAACTAATTTACATTTGACTGTAAGGACTGCCTGACTTCCTCAATCATAGTAAGGATCCATGTAGTGCAGCATTTAGTTAACAGCAGTAGTCAGTCCCTGGATGCACCCAGTTGAAGTGTGAATGTAATGACTAACCTCTTTTGTTTGAATTCAGGCCTAAATACAAAAGTTCATTTTAACTATTATTTTCTTTGCCACAGATTGGAGTAATGACTCATGCTTTTTAAATTAATTTGGTGTTAAATTAATTATGTCAAGAAATATTTGAATGTAAACTTATTTTATGTAGTTGATCTAATACTGTTTATCTCAGAATACCAGTCATATATTCTAAACTTTGATGCAGTCAGTTAATAATTTGAGAGATTTATCTGGCTATTAATTGATCAAAGCCTGAGCTGGTGTTGATTAGCAATGCTGTACTTTATAATGTGCTAGTTTACTGGCAATTTAAACTTTGGCCAGAGTTTATCACTTATTTAGGAATATTTTTAGAGAGATATCTCAAATGATTAAGCTAAATTTGAGTAAGCTGACTAATGGGATCTTATGGGACATTGACTGAGGGGCATCTTTAAAATTAAATCTATGGGGGAGGGTAAATACACATAAAATGAATCACTTGTATTTCACATCATGTTCTTCTATTTCATTTATTATTACTACTACTACTACTACTACATTTATATATATATATAGGACAGATAAAAGGAAATGTTACTTCACATAGTGTATAGTGAAACTGTGGAATTTGCTATCATGGGAATTGGTGAGGACCACCAATCTGGATGGCTTTAAAAAGGGACTAGACATATTCATGAGGGAGAAGGCTGTCAGTGGCTACTTGCTATGTGCTACATCCTTCACCAGAGGTGGCATGCCTGCTTACACCAGTTGCTGAGCAGCTGTGCAGGAGAGGGCCTTGCTCCCATCCTGCTGGAGGGATCCTGTGGGCAGTTGGTTTGCTACCATGTTTTCCAGGGCTGTGGAATTGGTACATAAAACCTTCAACTCTGGACCCATTTCAGTCCAGTTTCAGACCCGGTTTTGTGACCATACTAAAGTGGTCCTTGATTCAGTAAAGAGGAGACTATCAGTTTTCCAAGGAAAGCTCCTTTCAAAGAGAGACTGAATGCCAGATCTGGCTTTTAAACACTATGCATGTGTCATGGGCCAGGGGCCCAGTCGCTCTGGTCGTAATTAACCACACTTGCAAGAGCAATAAAACTAAATCTATTTATTGCTAGTTATCTACAAGATTTACGATTCTATGAACGAGCTCCTTAATGAAAGTCTTTGATGAATAGATGTTCGCCTCTGAATGGCAAAGGTCTCTCTCCCTACGTCATGTCTCCCCCCATAGTTCTCTCCTCCCTCTTTTCTCTTTCCCTTTTCGTCTTGACCTCGATAGGCTTTCAAAATC
Organism: Varanus salvator macromaculatus; assembly: GCA_023646645.1. Lineage (NCBI taxonomy): Eukaryota > Metazoa > Chordata > Lepidosauria > Squamata > Varanidae > Varanus > Varanus salvator. Next base: position 12,379,856 of record JAIXND010000754.1, on the reverse strand, counting down.
CTCCTGTTTCTGGCTTCCTTAAAGTCCATAAATCCCATGATGCCTTCAGCTTCCGGTCCTGTCAGCTCTGCGTCAGAAGAGGAGGAGGTATCCTCTCTCTCTCTCTTGGTAGAACTCGCAGCTCCCTCCTTCTCGCGGTCTTCTGGCTGACTTAAAGGGCTAGGCGTCTGTTTAGTGGGTTGTAGATCAGAGAGGCTCTCAGCAACAGGCTGGGCTGCATTTATGTTGATTTGTGGTGAGGCCCCTTGAACTCTGGCTGTCAAAATCAGGTCTTTCTCGCAAGTCGCAGTCTCTGTTGTGGCTTCATGCACGACACAACCCCCCCTCCCCCCTTCCAGGACCTCTCTCTTCTCGATGGGAACGGGTGTAAAAGTGTCCGGGTTTGTGAGGGAAGCAGGCATGAAATCGTCTGAGGAGGGCCGGTGCATGGATGTTGTTGGCCAGTTCCCAACTCTGGTCTTCAGGCTGGTAGCCTTCCTAGTGGATGAGATATTGGAGGCGTCCTCTGTGAAATCTGGAGTCGAGGATATCTTCTATTTCAAATTCTTCTCCATCCACTATTACCAGTGGGGGTGGAGGCGGTTGAGTGCGTAGCGGGTGTTGAGGAGGGGCTGCGGAGAGTAATGATCGGTGAAAGACTGGGTGAAGCTTCATGCACAAAGGTAGGCACAAAGAGAAAGTGACGGGGTTGATTTGGACAGCAATCTGAAAAGGTCCAGTCTGCTTGTGGGCCAGTTTCCGAGAGGGTATGGACATAGGAAGGTGCTCAGTGGACAACAAGACCCAGTCCACATGTAGGGTAGTTCCAGGTTGTGTTCGTCGATCAGCGACCTCCTTGTATGTCGACTTGGCTTTGTCTATTTGTTGTTTGAGGACAGACTGTACCGATGCTAAGTCATTGAGAAAATTCCCAGCAGCTGGGACCAATGATGAAAGCAGTGACGTCGGAAATGCTCGAGGATGGTAGCTGAGATTCGTGAAGAACGGTGTTTGATGAGTTGAACATGAACTGAATTGTTATAGGTGAATTTTGCTAGTGGAAGGAAAGAGAGCCAATCATCTTGTTGGTAGTTCACAAAGCATCGGAGATACTGTTCAAGTGTGGCATTGAGATGTTCAGTTTGTCCATCAGTTTGAGGGTGATGAGCGGACAATAGGTGTAAATCAACTTTGAGGAGTGTCAAGAGTTCCCGCCAAAATTGAGATGTGAATTGACTGCCTCTGTCTGAAATTACAGCGAGGGGCCACCCATGTGTTTTATAAATATGGTGAATAAAGAGGGACGCTGTGGTCTTGGCGGAAGGTAATCCCGTGCAGGGAATCAAGTGAACCATCTTCGTAAAAAGATCAGTCACCACAAGGATAGTAGTGAAGCCACTGGACCTGGGTAAATCAGTGATGAAGTCCATGGAAACCGTGTGCCAGGGTCCAGGTGGGGTATCTACAGGTTGGAGTAGGCCTGGCGGCTTTCCTTGTTGCCGTGTGGCACGGTGGCATGTGGGGCATGAGAGTACATATGTCTTGACATCATGGTACATACGAGGCCACCAATAGTCTCTGGAGAGAGTATGCATCGTTTTGTAAACCCCAAAGTGACCAGCGGATGGAGAGTCATGACATCGCTGTAGTATTTGTTTACGAAGTGATACTGGTATGTAAAGGACGTGGTTGAATAGCAATATGTCATCTTCAAATGAGAAGTGGTTCAGAAGGGTGTTATTCTGTCTTTGGTCTTTTTTCACACGTATGAAGGGGTCAGTCTGTTGTGCATGTCGGATGTCATCGCTGTATGCAGATGAGATGGAGGTCGTGGCAGCGATAGCTGGTTGCAAGATCGGAGCAGGTTTGGGTTGTTCTTCATTATCAGGGAAATACTCAGGCTTCCGGGATAATGCATCGGCCAGGAAGTTCTGCGACGGTGAAATATATTCAATCAGGAAGTTGAAGCGGGAGAACAGGGCCCATCGTGCCTGTCTTTGGTTGAGTATTTTTGCTGAAGCGAAGTGAGTTAAATTTTTGTGATCAGTTTGGATGAGAATCTTGTGTGGGGAGCCTTCAAGTAAATGACGCCATTCCTCAAGGGCAGCCTTGATCGCTAGCAGTTCTTTTTCCCAGATTGTGTAGTTTTGTTCTGAGTTGGACAGTTTGCGTGAATAAAAGGCTATCAGCCTAAGATTGTCAGTGGGTCGGTGCATTGATTGTAAGAGGATGGCTCCGATGGCCTTATCGGAGGCATCAGTCTGAAGTGTGAATGGTGCTGATGTATCTGGATGTAATAAGTGATGTTCTGAAGTAAATTGGTGTTTCAACGAGATAAACGCTGCTGCTGCACTGGGTGGCCACTTGAGACATCGTCCCTTGTCTTTTAGGAAATCAGTCAAAGGCGCTGTCAGGTAAGAGAAATTGGGGATGAAGCGACGGTAGAAGTTCGCAAATCCCAGGAACTTTTGAAGTTCTTTCTTAGTACAGGGGGGCTGCCATGATAGTACTGCTTGTATCTTTTCTGGGTCCATTTGTAGACTGTCTGGGGAAATGCGATAGCCCAGGTACACCAAGGAAGTCGTGTGGAATTCACATTTTTCTAGCTTGGCTGAGAGGTGATGTTCTCGCATTCGTTGTAGGACGGTTCATACGTGTTGGACGTGTGATTCAGGGTCATTGGAGAATATGAGCAAATCATCCAGTTAAGCTATCATGAAGACATCAAGGAAATCATGGAAGATCTCGTTTATCATTCTGCAGAAATATTGTCCTGAATTTAAGAGTCCAAACGGCATCACGCAAAACTCGAAGCTTCCATATCTTGTCAGGAAGGCAGTCAAATGTTCAAATCCAGGACGTATGTGGAGCAAATTGTATGCGTTGCGTAGGTTTAGCTTGGTAAATATGCGTGCTTGACCTAATCGTTTCAAAATCTCAGAGATGAGAGGCATGGTGTGCCTATTTGGAATTGTAATCGCATTCAAGTGACAATAATCAATGCAGACCCTGGGTTCTTCAGAATTCTTCCATGGTACGATGATTGGCATTGCTGAAGAGGGAGATGAGGATGGGCGTATGAAGCCTTTTTCTAGGTTGGAGGATATGAAGTCTTTAATGACTTGGAGTTCTTTGGGAGACATGGGTTGCAGTTTCCCGGTTGGAAGCGTCGCTCCAGGCTGTATGTGGATCTCCATGTCACATGAGCAATGGGGTGGTAGTTTGTCAGCCTCTTGTGGATCAAAAAAGTCCCAAAAATCCTGGTATTGTGATGGGAGGGCAGTGGTAGAGGGTTGTGAGGAGTTTGAGGGTATCTGGGGAGTGGCGTCATTGCAGTGTTGTGAACAAAAGGTAGAGTTAAATTGTATTTGTCCTGAACCCCAAGATATTCAGGGTTTGTGTTTGATTAACCAGTCCATGCCCAGGACAATGGCGTATTGAAGGTCTTTCACTAGTAAGAATGTTGCTTGTTCATGATGTTTCCCAATTTGTAGGGTGAGTGGTGAAGATTGTAGAAGGGAGGGGCCGCCTTGCAGGGGTAGTTTTTGTATGGAGTCCACCTGGAGTGGAGTTGTTAGTGGTGAAGTTGGGATACTGTGTTTTTGAGCAAATTCTTCATCCATGAAGGAGGCAGTGGCACCACTGTCTATGAGTGCTGTGGCTCAAATTGCAGGCTGAGAGTTTGTTTGCAATGTGATATCCAGCAGGAGATTTTGAGCTACGGGAGCTCCTCCTAGTATTTGGCACCTTTGAGAAATGTGTGTGGGTCCCAGTGTCACAGTGCTTAACGACACTGGCACTGGAAGTTTCCCATCTGCTTTTTCAGGGGGCACATCTTAGCTATATGGCCGTTATGTCCACAGAAAAAATACCGTCCGGCACTGCATTGGTAAGCCTTATCTCCCCTTGGAATGCGAGTCCTGGCTGCTCCCAGCTGCATAGGTTTCGGTTCCTGCTGTGGCTGGGGTGTTGCTATGGTTACAAAGCTTTCAGGTGGGAATAGTTGGGGGTTGGCTTCCGCGCACGGGAACTATTTTTCTTTAGTTGGCTGTGAGCCAGTATAGCGTTCTTGTTTGGCGCGTTTTCTCTCGTTAAGCCGTGCATCTATCTGGATTGTTAAAGTCATTAAATCCTGTAAATGTTCTGGCATGGGACTGCGTGCCAAATCATCTAAGACCTCCTCCCTCAAACCTTCACGGTATTGTACCATCAAGGCTTCCTCATTCCACCCTAAATCATTCATGAGAAGTTGGAATTTAGTGGTATACTCAGTTGCTGATGTCTGTCTTTGCTTCAGACTTTTGACCTCACGTATAGCTATTTCTTTGCAAGCTTTTACACCAAGAAACTTTCCCAGGGCATTAAGAAATAGATTAGCATTATTTAATATGGGGTCTTTAGCAATTAACCTTGTGGCTGGCCATCGGGCTGGGACCCCTGTGAGTTGATTTATTAGAAATCCTACTTTTATCTTTTCATTGGGAAAGTCTGGACGGCGAAGATTGATGTAAAGTTCACATTGGGCTTTAAAAGTTGTAAATCCCTCTTTCTTGCCGTCGTATTTCGGGGGGGGCTTCAAGGGGGCATCTTCTCAGCGTCAGTTCCTGCTTTGATTGTGTTGTGGTTGTTTTTTGTAGTTTAGCTTGAAGATCATCTAGTTCCTTTTGTATCATCTCTAACTGTTGAGTTGCTTCTTGGTATTTGTTTCTTAGGAGGATATTCTCATCCTTTAAGTCTTGGAAGTCTTGTAGTGTTGGAGTTGGTGATTGCATTGTGGTTGTTTTCTGGAGTCAGGAGTTTAGATGAAGTTTCTGAATAGTCAAAAAGTTCTTAAAAATTTTTTTTCCCTGCTCTGCAGCATGTGGCTAACAACCAAGTGATTCAGAGGTGAACATTCTAGTGTCGTGCATGAAGCCACGACAGAGACTGCAACTCATGAGGAAGACCTGATCTTGACAGCCGGAGTTCAAGAGGCCTCGCCACAACTCAACATGAATGCAGCCCAGCCTGTTGCTGAGAGCCTCTCTGATCTACAACCCACTGAACAGACGCCTAGCCCTTTAAGTCAGCCAGAAGACTGCGAGAAGGAGGGAGCTGCGAATTCTACCAAGAAATTGAAGAGAGCAGGATACCTCCTCTTCTGACACAGAGCTGACAGGACTGGAAGCTGAAGGCATCATGGGATTTGTGGACTTTAAGGAAGCCAGAAACAGGAGGATTTTGAAAGCCTATAAGGTCAAGACAAAAAGGGAAAGAGAAAAGAGGGAGGAGCAAACTATGAGGGGAGATATGAAGTAGGGGGAGAGACCTTCGTGATTCAGAGGCGAACATTCTGTCATGGGCTGGGGGCCCGGTCGCTCTGGTCGTAATTAACCACACTTGCAAGAGCAATAAAACTAAATCTATTTATTGCTAGTTATCTACAAGATTTACGATTCTATGAACGAGCTCCTTAACAAAAGTCTTTGATGAACAGAGGTTCGCCTCTGACAGTGAGAAAATTCTCCCTGGTGTCTAATCTAAATTTGGTTTCCTTTAACCAGAACCTGCTGTCTGTTATTCTATGTTCTGCACTCTGAAATGAACAAGAAGAGAACTTGTCCTTCCTCTTTTTGCCAGCCTTTCAGGTACTAGTATATGTGATCTCCCCTCAGTTTTCTCTTCTTGAGATGGAACATGCCCAGTTCTCTCAATTTCTCTTGATAGAACTTTGCCTCCAGTCCCTGAAGTATCTTTGTTGCCCTCCTCTGTAGTCTTTCTAGATTTTTGCACCTTTTAAAATTTAGGTGCCCTGAATTGGACAAAGTACTCCAGGTGAGGTCTGACTAGTGCTGAGTATAGTGGAGCTGATGCTTCACTTGTTTGTAAGTGATGCTTCTGTTAATGCAGCTCAAAATAACACCTGCCATTTTTGCAGCTACATCACATTGTTGGCTTATACTTAGCTTATAATCTACAACAGTCTCAAAATCCTTTTCCTTTCTAGTATTGTTGAGCCAAGTATTCCCCATCTTGTAGTGATGCACTTGTTTCTTGTTTCTAAGTGGAAGATTTGGCATTTGTCCCTATTGAATTTCATTCTGTTGTACTTTGCCCAGTTTTCTAACCTATCAATACCAACCTGTATCTTAACTCTGTCTTCCAGGGTATTTGCTATTCCACCCAGTTTTGTGTCATCTGCAATCTTTCTAAAAATGTTGAAGAGTACCAGTCCCAGGACAGAACTCTGAGACGTCTCACTTCTCACCTCTCCCCAGTTTGAGAATGTGCCATTGAAGAGTACTCTCTGACAGCCAATTGTGGGTTCACCTAATGGGTTGCACTATCTAGCCCTCTTTTTGCTAGTTTGGTAATCAGGATGTTGTGGGCACTTGGTTGAAGACTTTGCTAAAGGCTAGATAGATAGTGTCCACAGCATTTCAACAGTCCATTTGGGAGGTTACCCAGTCAACAAATAAAGTTAGTTTAGTCTAGTAGGATCTAGTTTAGTTTAGTCTTGAGAAGTCTTTGCTGGCTTCTAGTAATTACTGCATTGCCTTCAAGGTGTTTCAAACTGTTGAAATGTGCTATAATTTACTCTAGAATTTTTCCAGGGATTGACATCAGACTAATTGTTCTGTAGTTCCCAGGTGCATCCTTTTTTCCTTTCTTGTAGATAGGGATAACATTAGCCCTTTTACAGTCATCTGGCACTTCTCCTATCTTTCATGATTTTTCAAAGATGATAAATAGTGGCTCTGAGAGCCTTCTCATCCATTAATTTGCAGAATCCCCTTTCAAAGCCATCCAAATTGGTCATCAGTACAACTTCATTGGGCTCTGGAGATTTGAACTCATTACTCTTTGTCTTGGCCTCTGTGCATCACACATATGGGTGCTGCGCCTGCCCAGTGCCTAGGCCGGAAGATTAGAAAGCTAATGGTTTTTGGCGGGAAAAGGCTCCGCTCCTCTCCCCACTATAGTATAAATAGAGCGGAGCGTCCACCATTTTATTCAGTCTTTGCGACCAACATTCGCTGTTCCTCGTGCCTGTTCATCGCTCGCTTAGATTCTTGCCTTGTGCTCATTTACGGTTATACTTATCTTGTTATACTCCCAGTTTTTTCTCTTATCCGTGTTGTAGTTTTTCTTCTTCTTTCTAAAAAAAAATAAAAAAACAAAAATATTATTCTTTACCCTCTGCACTAGCATCTTCTCTTTTCACAATGGCGCAGCGGGTGGCATTTTGCAAATGTAGCAAGTGTGGCTCCAAAATATCTCCTGCCAACCCGCACGACCTATGCCTTCTCTGCCTTGGCGAGGGGCATAGGACTGACAAGTGTGGGCATTGCCTGGCCTTTACCAAACGGGCCAGGAAGAATAGGAAGAATCGTCTCTGCAAGTTGCTGTGGGACCAGGCCTTGCTACAATCAGACCAATTGGTCTCAAGGCCTACTTCTTCCTCGACTGTGCCTTCTCAGCACTCCGCCTCTACTTCGGCCCCGCCCTCCAAGTGCCCTGCCTCAACATTGGCTGCACTGCCACAGCGTCCTTCGAATGAAGGCGCTGCCTCAACGGAAGCGCAACAGCTACCTTCTTCCCCAGCTAAGCAAAAGGAGAAGCATAAGCACTCTGAATCTGATAAATCCTCTGGGCACAAAAAACCGAGGAAAGATAAAGCGGCCGGGCGGCCCACAAGGGCAAGAAGTTCGATCACCCCAGACACCGTGGCTCGGGTTCGTTGGGGTTTTCAGTACCGACTGCCGCTACGGTACCGACTCCCTCGGGACCGGCCCTCCAATCAGCGATGCAGGTGACTCCGCTGGGTTCCCCCAAGCAAATTGTCCAGCCTGAGAGCGCGTCTCCTCCACATCCGGAGCCACCGCTTAGGAAATCAATCTCAGATGGAGAGATCAGAGACTCCCCACCAAGGGAACGTTCTCCAACCCCGATGCCAACTGCTGGGCCACCTGAGGAACCTGTATCGCCACCTAGGCGCAGAAGCTGTTCAGCTGAACACCGATTGGATGACTGGCCTATGCCGGGCTATGGTGACTTCCCTGGCTGGAGTGGATACCAACCCTATCCTTATCCATGTAATTCAGCATCGATCCCGAGGGAGGCTCTGTCCACTTCTGGGCGTGCAGAGAGGAGACCTCCACCGTCCCCGGAGACCTCCTCTTCCAGCAAACAATACCACTACCACCAGGACTCCGACGAGTTGGAAGTAGACTCCACATTCCCTGATGTGGCCATCACTTCCCAGGACCCTGGCTCCCCGAACGAGCACCATGTCACCCTCTCGGAGCTCATCTCCCGTCTGGTTCGGTCGCTGGAGATCGAGGCCCATCATCGCCCCGGTCCCAGCACCCATAGATTTTATGACATTGTCTGGGGAGAACAATCTGCAACCATAGCATTACCTCTTATAACTACACTCCGCCAGGCTATGGTCCAGCCCTGGAACCAGCCAGCTCAACCACAAGCGACATATCGCCGGTACAAGTCTATGTACTGGGTTAGAGAGGAAGATAAACTGTCTCTGCTATGCCACCCCAAGCCAAATTCAGTGGTGGTTGAGTCATCCCAGGGCAGAGAGGCTCACGGTCATACAACACCCCGTGATAGGGAAGGGAGGAGGATAGACATGCTTGCCTGTCGGGTCTATGCAGCCGCAGGACTTGGACTACGCATATCAAATTATGAAGCTACGCTGGCACGTTACCAGTACTTCAGAATGCAGAAGCTGGATTACGTCGCTTCCTCCCTTCTGGACCACCAGGCAGACCTAGCCAGGGTCTTTATAAAAGATGCAATGCAAGTGGCCATACAACAATTGTCCACCGCAAGACATCATGTGGACACTGACTCTCGGGCCATGGTCAGTGTGATTTCCCTTTGACAGCATGCATGGCTGAGGAATTGTAACTTCCCTGAAGAAATGAAGGGGAGGATGGAAGAAATGCCATTCGATGGTACCGGGCTTTTTCATGTGAAGACCGATCATAAGCTCAAGGCAAACCACGAGTCACGTATGACAGTGCGTTGCATGGAGCTCCCGCAACACAAACGTAAGTGGCCATGGCCCAGGCCTTACGGATGTCAACAATACCAGCCCTGCCAGCAATATCAGCAAAGGCAGCAGCGTAGAAGGCAACAGCCTCAACAGCGTTTCTCTCAGGGCCGTCGACGCTTCTATACCAAAAAGCGTCCTCATTGATGGTCCCAGCGAGCCACTCGCATCTCTCCACCTCCCACCTTCCCCTCTCCCTTTTGGGAGCCGGCTTCAAAGCCGACTCCCCATTTGGGAGTCCATTACATCTGATAGGTGGGTGTCGTCCATCATTCAGCTCAGATACAGAATAGAATTTGACATTGTTCCACTGTCGAGCCCTATCCGTTTTACGCCGCCCTCTTCAATGTTATGCGATGAGGTCTACCAGCTACTTCGTAAAGGAGCGATTCGACAACTCTCTCGCTCTGATGGGCTATTCTATTCTAGATATTTTACAGTCCCCAAACAGGACGGTGGTCTTCGTCCCATCCTGGACCTAAGAGATGTTAATAATTGCATCAAGCCTAAAAAGTTCTGGATGACCACCCTACAAAATATCCTTCCGTTGCTGAGGAGAGGGGATTGGTTTGCCTCACTGGACTTGAAAGATGCTTATTTTCATATATCCATCCATCCATCCTTTCCATAGTCGTTTCCTGCGTTTTACTGTAGGACCCGATATATTTGAATTCAATGTTCTGCCATTCAGTCTCGCCACAGCACCGAGTGTTTTTGCAAAATGTATGGCCCCGGTGTGTGCACACCTGCGGCTTCAGGGTATACCAGTCTACCTGTACTTAGATGATTGGCTAATTGTGCCCCAGACTAGAGACAGCCTCCTTTCAGCTGTACATAAGATTTGTACTTGACGACCTTGAACTTTGCATTAACCGTAAGAAATCGTCACTTATCCCTACGCAGGTCATCGATCTCATCAGGGCACATATCGACTCCATCCTACAGAGGGCATTTCTTCCTCCATCCCGTCGAGCCACTCTTTGTGCTCATATTCAGCGAATTCGACAACACAGGACAGTACAGGCTGTCACGATACAGAGGCTGCCTCAGTTGCCATTGTGCCCCACGCCAGACTCAGATTTCTACTGCTGCAATTGTTCCTCAACAGATCATTTCACCTGCAGTGGGACCCACAAAGCAAGTTTATTCGGATTCCGCTTTCAATCCTTCATACCTTGACATGGTGGACTATTGTAGACAATTTATCAGTGTTCCGTTCTGACTGCCGCAACCGACAGTGACATTATACACCGATGCATCCCTCATCGGATGGGGCACGGCATGTGCAGGACTTCGGGTCCAAGGGATTTGGAACCAACAAGAAAAGAGGAAGCACATCAGCATCCTCAAGCTTCTGGCAATTTTCAATGCTCTCAAATCCTTCGAGACCGTCATACACCGCCAAGTTGTCCAGATTGTGTCTGACAACATTGCTGCTGTTTTTTACATCAACAAGCAGGACGGAACAAAGTCACCTCTCTTGGCTTGATCGCCGATGCAAATTTGGGATGGGTGTATACCAAGGGACATAATGCTACTGGCGGTCCACCTTGCAGGAACCAACAACGTGGAAGCAGATATACTGAGCAGACAGATGTCAACGACCCACAAGTGGGAGTTGGATCGGCCGATTTGCGACGAACTGTTCCGTATGTGGGGATACCCGGACATAGACTTGTTCGCTACCCAAGAGACAAGGTGTGCGAACTGTTTTGCTCCAGAGCGAGTATCGGACAGGACTTGAGGGAAGATGCCCTCATGATCACTTGGAGCAACGTGACTTTCTATGCATTTTCCCTGATCCCCCTTTTGATGCGGGTGGTATCGAAGATTGTTCAAGACAATGCTACGGGAATATTAATAACCCCATGGTGGCTGAGACAACCTTGGTTCACCACTCTCCTCATCCAGTCCAAAGATGTTTTTCGTCGGCTTCCAATGGTTCCTTACTTGTTGACACAGCACAACGGAGCAATCTGACACCCAGACTTGGCTTCTCTGAAGTTGACAGCATGGAACATCCGCTGGACTTAGCTGCTCCATCGATCCCGATGGCATCTCGACAAAATGAATACTTCGTTCAACAGAGTACGCGACTGACTCTTCCTTCGGGACCGTCAAGAACCATTTCGGGACTGACGGTCTTACATCCTGATATCCAAGCAATTCTTGAATCTGCACTAAGACTGTCTATGTGTCGATCTTACACAGAGAAATGGAGAAGATTCTCATCCTTTGCCAACTGCCATTCTTTTTCTCCGGGATCGACCTCTATTGAGAACATTTTACAATTTCTGTTTGAATTACACCGTTCGGAACTTAAACTGTAATCTATAAAAGTTTATGCTGCTGCCATTTCACATTACCGGAGCAACATACAGGACTCATCGGTTTTTTCTCAACCTACGATTCACCGTGTTCTGAAAGGACTACAGAACCTACACCCATCAGTCCATCCTGTTATGCCAACTTGGAGTCTTTCTGTTGTACTCCCAAGTGCTTACAAAGCCCCCATTTGAACCTTTGGCGACGGTGGATCTACATTCAGTATCATGGAAGACTGTCTTTCTTGTTGCCATCACTTCAGCCAGAAGGGCTAGTGAGCTTTGTGCTCTTTGCATAGATCCACCATTTTTGAATTTTCATAAGGAAAAGGTCATCCTTCGGATGGATTCAACGTTTCTTCCTAAAGTGGCTACATCAATTCATTTGAATCAGGACATTGTCTTGCCCGCATTCTTTCCATCCCCATCAACTCCGATTGAACGCTCTTTCCACACTCTCGATGTTTGATGCTGCCTGGCTTTCTATAGGTCTCACACAGAATCCTTCAGGAATTCTAATAGACTCTTTGTTAAATACGCTGATCATGACAAGGGTTCTCCAGTCACATCTCAAAGACTGTCTAAATAGATTGTGCAGACCATAGTTCTGGCATATCAGCTAGCAAAGATAGACTTACCTACGCTCCCAAGAGGCCATTCTACGCGAGCAGTTGCGACTTCGTCAGCTTTTGCGGCTGGGGTTCCAATCCAGGATATTTGCAGAGCCGCAACCTGGGCTGCTCCATGTACTTTCGCCAAGCATTATCGACTTGATGTACGTGCAAGACGGGATTCTTCCTTTGGTAGAGCAGTTCTGTCCCCCATTCTTCATTGATGGCACCTCCCTCCTCCGAGTCTGGTAAGCTTGCTAATCACCCATAAGTGTGATGCACAGAGGCCATGATGAAGAGAAGCATGTTGCTTACCTGTAACTGATGTTCTTAGAGTGGCCATCTGTGCATTCACACAACCCATCCGCCGGCCCCGTATGGTGTCAGTGAGTGGAACTGTTTTTTCATTGGTTCCACACTGATCTTACGGTACCAATGATGCTTATTGTACTGCTGTCTTTAACTTCAAGGGGGCGAACGTCAGTCTTCAAGACTGAATAAAATGGCAGATGCTCCGCTCTATTTATACTATAGGGGAGAGGGGAGTTGAGCCTTTTCCAGCCAAAAACCGTTAGCTTTCTAATCTTCCAGCCTAGGCGCTGCGCAGGCGCAGCACCCATATGTGTGATGCACAGATGACAGCTCAAAGAACATCAGTTACAGGTAAGCAACCTGCTTATCTCAGTTAGAAGATTCATGGTCATTTGCCTGTCATTCTTGAGCTGCCATCCTGCCCTTTCAGCTTGTATTACACCTTCGTCAGGAAGGTTGTTGTGCCTAACAACTCGGAGGAGGCGTTAGCACGCGAAAGAGACCAGAAGCCCCCAGCAAGGATCAGGCTTTAGAGCAGGGAGATTTATACTTGGTGCCCACGGCAGAAACAGCTCCCCTGCCACTTGACTCTGAAGTTTTTGAGAGAGTTCCCGGAAATCAGGAAGGGGAGTTCGTTGTCATGGAAGTGCCCAACTGAGGCGGAGACTTCGAGGCTTAGACCAATTGGAACAGAGGAGGAGAGAAAGAAGTTTGTCCAACACTCGTGGAGAGGGACATATGAGGAGATTGAGGTCCACGTGACAAATCTCAGAGAGGTCAGAAAGGCGGGGGCAACTGTGTTGCTTAGAGCTCTCTGCAGTAGCTCCTACACTATCTGTCATAAACATAAATCTTGTAGTTGTTTGGATTAAAGGTCTTTAGTTTTTATTGCCTGCGTCTGCGAGTAATTGGGGACATGAGTTACGACCTCACAACAGTTGTAGTTCATCTTTTGGAAGAAGACTGAGCTAAAATAAGAGTTGAATACTTCTGCCTTTTCTTTCTCATCTGTTATCAGTAGCTGAACTTCCTTTTTCGTCTGTCTTTTGATTTGGACATATTTGAAGAAGGCTTTTTTTTTAGCTCTCCTTGCTAGTCTCAGTTCATTCATTGCTTTAGCCTTCCTGACGTTATCCTTGCAGTTCCTTGCTACTTGTTTATATTCTTCCTTTGTAGCCTGTCCTTCCTTCCATTTCCTATATATGTCTTTTTTGTTCTCAGATTCTCTCTTAGCTTTTTGTGAAGTCACATGGGCATCCTCTGTTCTTCTTCGTGGCCTCTGTGCATCACACATATGGGTACTGCGCCTGCGCGGTGCCTTTGGCCGGAAATGATTGACAGCTAACGTCTTTTGGCGGGAAGCGCTCCGCTCCCCCCCTCCCCCCTGTAGCCTATATAGAACGGAGCGCCCGCCATTTTGTTCAGTCTCTGCGACCGCCGTTCATCGTGCCTTAATGCCGTCTATGATATCGCTCTGACTATTGCTTTTCCGTATTTCTCCAAGTTTTTTCTCCTTCACTTACCTTGTTCACATTGTTATATTGTTCACATTGTTCTGCACTTAGAAACATAGAAACAGAGCAAGTCAGAAGGGGCCTCCTGGGCCATCCAGTCTGACCTCCAGCACCAGCCGACTCCGCTCACGACATGCCCACCATGTGCATGTCCAGCCTGTCTTTGAAGACCCTCACCGATGGGGCCTCAACGACCTCTCGTGGAAGCCCATTCCACACCCTCGGGGTCCTGACTGTCAGGAAGTGCTTCCTGGCATCCAAATGGAACCTTGGCTCCCTGAGCTTTGCTCCATTGGAACATGTCCTGCCTTGTTCTTACTTTATATATTTCACATTTTTCCCCTTCACTTATCACTCCTCCCTGAAAAAAACAAAAACAAAAATATATACTTACCCTCTATTCTGTCTTCTCTTTTTCTTCCTTTTCTCTTTCTGGTACGATGGCTCAATGAGCGGCGTTCAGAAAGTGTATCAATTGCAGATCGAAGATGCCGCCTGCCGATCTGCACGACCTATGCCTCCTCTGCCTGGGAGAGGGGCATAGAACCGATAAGTGTTCCCATTGCCTAGCCTTCTCTAAACAGGCTAGGAAAAATAGGGAAAATTGGTTAAGGAGGCTGCTCTGGGACTGCGCCCTCCTCCAATCTGACCCGATAGTTTCTCGCCCAGCTACGGCTGTAGCTGTGGCTTCGCGGCCAGCTCCTTCTGCTTTGGCTTCTGTGGCCCCGCCTGCTAAGACCGCCCCAGTGCGTGCTTCTGAAGAAGCCACCACCACCATGGCCTCTGCGCCTCCGGCAAAAAAAGCGGAGAAGTGCAAGCACGCCGAGCCCGAGAAGGGCCATAAGAAGTCCAAACGGGACAAGATAGAGAAGCTGAAGAAGGCTAAGAGCCAGGATAAGCCCAGGCACCATGACTCTGGATCTTCAGTCCCGTCAGTACCGTCAGCTCTAGCGGTACCGACACCACCGGGACCGGCCTTGCAGGAGGCGATGAGGGTTGCCCCTCCTGGATCGCCTCGTCAGATCCAGTGTGCCCCAGAACTGATGGCCATGCCGAGAAGGAAGCCCAGCTCAGATGGGGACATCTTTGATTCCCCACCAAGACCGAGGTCTCCAACACCCATGCCTCCACCGGGTCGTGATGCAGAGACTCAAATCTCTCCATGCCGCCAAAGGAGCAGGTCCCTTGATTGAAGCTCCCCTGAGTGGTACTCAAGGCCAGCCTGGTTCGACTACCAGTCTGAGGGCCGGTACCCATCCCAGGAGGCTCCTCGAACCAGGGAAAGATCCTTACCATTGGGTCCAAGACATTCGGCGATGTACCCATCCAGAGAGAGCACGGTTTCTAGATCGCCTGCTGGATCTTCATCCTCAGAACCGCTGCTCTATGCTACCGATTCTGACGGGTCCGACCTGGATTCTACCTCCCCGGATGCGGTCGTCACAGCGCAAGGCCCAGGGTTGCCCGACGAGTCCTACTCGTCGTTTGGTGAACTGATGTCCCATCTCGCCCATGCTCTGGACATTGATGTGATCCAACGTCCGGGACCTACCACGGACAAGATATATGACATCGTTAGGGGCGAGCGCTCAGCCAACATAGTGCTTCCGCTGATAACCACACTGAAGCAAGCGATGACCCAGCCCTGGTACCTGCCTAACCAGCCTCAACCGACGGTGAGGCAATTCGAAGGGATGTACCGGGTTAGGGAGGAGGACATTCCATTCCTCCTCTGACAACCTTGTCCCAATTCCATCATGGTCAAGTCGTCCCAGGGCAGGGAATCCCGTGGTCATACGGTGCCTAAAGATAAAGAGGGCTGAAAGATTGACTCCGCAGCTAGGAAAGTTTACGCTGCATCGGGCCTGGGAATCCGCATCTCGAATTACGAGGCTACCCTGGCCCGGTACCAATATTTCCTAATGGACCGGCTGAACAACATCGTCGACGCCCTCCCACATGACCAGGCTGATGTTGCTAAGCTGCTAATCAAAGAAGCGATGCATGTCGCTATACAGCAGCTGTTCACAGTGCGCCACCAACTCCAGGGCCCTCATGGGCGCGGTCTCCCTTTGTCGGCATGCGTGGCTGTGCAGCTCCAACTTCCCCGAAGACACACAAAGAATTGAAGATATGCCCTTTGATGGGACCAGTCGTTTTCATGCAGTGACAGACCGCAAATTAAAATGCCTGCACGAATCCAGAATGACCGCCCGCCGGATGGAGCTCCAGCCTCCGATCCGACGTAAGTGGTCGTGGACCTGGCCGCAGTACTGTTCCACCTACCAAGCCCAAAGGCGACCCCAATACTGCCAGCAACAGCGCTGGAGGCAACAACCACCCCAACATTACGCCTTTCGGGACAACCCTTTGTCGGTACCATTGCCTACCGCTCCTGTCTCGTCATTTGGATCATCGGACCCAACGTCTCTCCCTCCGAAGATCCAACTTATTATTGACTCTGCTCTGAAGCTGTCTACGCAAAAATCATACAAGGCAAAATGGCAACGTTTCTCCACATTTGCGCAATCTCAGGGATTTCGACCCCTCTCGGCGTCTATTTCAGAAATCTTGCAATTCCTTATGTCTTTGCACCGCTCCGGACTGAAACCCTCGTCTATCAAGGTCTAAACAGCGGCGATCGCACACTTTCGCGGTGCCCCTCAAGGACTGTCGCTGTTTTCGCAGCCGCTTATAAAACGATTCCTCAGGGGACTCAGTAATATTAATCTGACCATCAAACCTACGGTTCTGATGTGGAGCTTGTCCGTTGTTTTGCAAGCTCTTACAAAACCTCCATTCGAACCCATGGCTACATTGGACTTACGTTGTCTCATGGAAAACTGCTTTCCTTGTGACTATAACTTCAGCTCGAAGAGCTAGTGAACTTTGTGTCCTTCGCGTGGACTCTCCATATTTGAATTTTCATAGAGACAAAGTCGTTTTGAGGATGGATCCATCGTTCCTCCCGAAGTTCTCCACTCCATTCCATCTTCATCAAGAAATTACATTACCAGCATTCTTCTCTTCACCATCGAATCTGTTAGAACGTTCTCTTCATACTTTGGATGTGCGCAGATGTCTCGCTTTCTACAGGTCTCGCACTGAATCTATTCGTCATTCTCAGAGACTGTTTGTCAAATACTCAGAGCACGACCAGGGGTCCTCCATAACACCCCAACGACTTTCTAAATGGATTGTGCAAACTATCAGTTTAGCCTATCAGCTTTCGCACATCAATTTGCCAGTGACTCCCACAGCCCATTCTACAAGGGCTGTAGCGACTTCGTCTGCCTTTGCCTCAGGGGTTCCCTTAGATGAGATATGCAAGGCTGCAATCTGGGCAACCCCAAGCACGTTTGCCAAGCATTACCGACTGGACGTTTGTGTGAGGCGAGATGCGTCTTTCGGTAGAGCAGTGCTCTCCTCCGTTCTCCAGTAGCGACACCTTCCCAGCCATCCTTTCGGGTAAGCTTGTTAACCTTCCCATATGTGTGATGCACAGAGGCCACGAAGAAGAAAGGCAGGTTGCTCACCTGTAACTGGTGTTCTTCGAGTGGCCATCTGTGCAGTCACACAACCCACCCGCTGGCCCCACTCGCTGTCGGTGAGTGGAGCTTGGCCTTCGGTACCAGTCTAAGATTTTTGGCACGGTACCGTGTGTTACAGATGGTTTGCTTCTCTCAGTACCGTGGTTTACTGATTTCCCTCGGTACCGTGTCACAACCTAATTTTTTCTTATCATTCCTGTCACTTCCTTTTTGCTAGGGGATGAACGTTCGGTCTTTGAGACTGAACAAAATGGCGGGTGCTCCGCTCTATATAGGCTACAGGGGGGAGGGGGGAGTGGAGCACTTCCCGCCAAAAGACATTAGCTGTCAATCGTTTCTGGCCAAAGGCACTGCGCAGGTGCAGTACCCATATGTGTGACTGCACAGATGGCCACTCGAAGAACATCAGTTAAAGGTGAGAAACCTGCCTTTGTCTGCCACTCCTTTGTTAGAATTGTTTGTGGTTTTGCTTTAAGTATTTCTTTTTTTAAGATATCCACCCTTCTTGGGTTCCTCTTCCATTTAGTGTGGCTTGCTATGGGAGTTTGATTATCACTGCCCTGAATTTGCTAAAGTTAGCTTTTTTAAAATTCAGAGTTACAAGCTGCATGTACTTTTAGCTTCCTTTACTGTTGAGAATTCAAATAAGGCATGGTCACTTCCCCCCAGAGTTCCTATAGCTATTATTTTGTCCACTATGTCTTCCCTGTTGGTTAGAATTAGGTCAAGAAAAACCATATATCTTTCTACAGTTTGCTGGAGGAAGTAATCAGCAACACACGTTAGGAATCTCTTAGAAGGACTTTATTTGGCAGTTTGACTCCCAAAAGATAGAAACATATAGAAACAAATCAGATCAGAAGGGGTCTCTTGGGCCATCTAGTCTAAGCCCCTGCCCCCGCTCCTGCTGGCTCCACTCATGTAATCTCCAAAGGTATCAGGGAAGTTGAAGTCCTCCCTAATAACATCATGCCTCCATGAAATACTGGCAATTTGTATTTTTGAAAGTTTTATCTTTATCCTGTCCTTGATTGGGTGGGCAATAGTAGACTCCTTTTATTCTTTTTTCCATTTATATTAATCCAGATACACTCAATGGGATTACTGGTCTCTTCCTCCTGTATTTCTTTGCAGAGGTATGTATCTTTAACATAAAGTGCAACTCTGCCTCCTTTTCTGTAATTTCTGCTCTATATCCTGCCGTTTTTGAATTCCATTCATGGGAGTCATCCCACCAAGTTTCAGTAATGCTTGTCAGGTCATATTTGTCCTTGTGTACTAAAAGTTCAAGTTCATGTTTGTGTTTTTGCATAATTTGGGCATTGGTATATAGACATCTAAAGCAACATGAATTATTCCCTAGTTTGTTTCTTACATTTTTGGGAGTCTAATGTCAGGCCCAGCTAGGGTTTCTTTCACTGTTGCAATCCTTTGTCAGTTGATGTTGCATCCAGATGTATGTCTCCTTCTCCTGTACAATGCAGTTTAAAGCCCCCCTGATAAACTTCCTCATACTGTGACCAAGTAAATCCTTTCTTGTCTTTGTAAGGTACAGTCCATTGGTCTCCAGCAAGTCTATCTTCCAGGAAGCTTAGCCTGTGGTTCCAGAATTCACATCTGTCACAGCTGCACCACTATTGTAGCCAGGAATTCATTTGGAGTATTTTTCCTCCTGTCTTTTCCTCTTCCATGAACTGGAAGGATTAAGGAGAAAACTATCTGGGCCCCAGTGTCCTTAATTTTCTTCCCTAAGCTTTTGAAGTTAGATGTAATATCCTCAAAGCTCCTGCTGACAGTGCCCCTATTTCCCACATGAATGAGAAGGAAGGGATGTGTGTCAATGGGTTATATGAACATTGGTAATCTGTTACCTGTATCACTGATCTTTGCTCCAAGGATAGCACACCTGATGGGTCCTCCTGACATACATGTTTTTCCATCTCACACAATAGGAAATTTCTGATAACTATTATGACAACTATCAGTTTTCTCTTTTTGTTGTTGCAATCTTTGGCATTTTTCCTTACTTCATTGACTTTTTGTGTCTTTTTCAGAGCTACTCAGTGTGTCTTATAGTTCCTTCACAGCAGGTTTCTCACTCATCTCTTCCTCAAGTAACTTAAAGAGGTTTGAGAGTTCCACTACTTTTCCAAGGCATTTCCTCATTTTCCCTTCCCTCAGAGTTTTCTTCTGCCTCAGCTTGTTGATGCACTTCGTGCTTCTCTGCTACTCTTTGCAATTCCACCGCTCTGTCTTAAAAATTCTTCACCTTCTTTTATTACTTTTGAGGGTGGACACTCACTGCTCCAGTGCTCTCACTTTTTCTCCTAACCAGGCTACAAGCTTGCACTTGTTGCATGTGTAGGCCATGTTGCCCTCAGGGAGGAAAACAAATATTGCACACATGTTGCCTGTCACCACTGCAGTGTCTTCTTGGTTCATTGTGCTACCTTTGTGATTCTGCCACGCTGAGCCATTGTGACAACTGGTGCTTTCTCCTGTCTTCACTGAAGGTCAACAATACCTTCCTACTAAATAGGAGTATATTACAAGAAGAAAAGATACGGGCAGGAACTAAGGAGACAAACAATAGAAAATAAGGGAGAAACGTTAAGAAACCTCTTCCTTGACCTCCCCCATGAAGCTCCACCATCCAACTCCTGTTTCTCTCCCTGTTCACTCACTCCCTGGGAACTTGGGTGCTTGTATCCCAGAGGCCCTAGACCAGCTGGGATATCTGGTCCTGCAACAGCAGGGGGTTGGATTCGATAGCCTTCATGGTCCCTTCCAACTCTACTATTCTGTGATAATATAATCTTCCTCTCATCTGCTCAGCTATGAGTCAGGAACCAGGATGACTCACCCCACCAACAGCTGCTGCTAGTTCATCAGGCCACTCCCGTTCAGTTTTACTAATGTTTATGCAGTTCCTACTTAGTGGAGCATTAGTTAGGGATGCCTTTGGATTTCGTTTTTCACTTGTATTTGCTACATTTTATCTTTTGTGAGTGTTTGCTTACCTCTTGTGATATGAAATTTTATGCAAATATTAGTTATTATTTATATTTATATCCTGCATTTTTTCCAGTTGAAAGGAACTCAAGGTTGCTTACAAATTCTTCCTCTCCATCTTATCCTGACAACAACCCTGTGAGGTAGGTTCCACTGAGAAGCAGTGATGGGCCCAAAGTCCAGTCATGGCCAAGTAGAGACTGGAAACTAGGTCCCAGTCTAACTGCTATACCACCTTGGCAAATAGTTGTTCTATATGCCTAAGAACAATAGTACCTTTTCTAGTGTAGCCATGATCTGAACTTGGGATGGTTCTCCTTAAAACATATATCGTATTTGCTGCCCCTGCTTTTGCTGCCTCATCTCTTTGCTGCTGACCTCACATTAAGCCCAACTTCATTCAGCCCATCATATATACTGAAATTTTTATTTCAGTTTAACATATAACCATGGGGATAGTGCTGTTCATGATGGCTCCACAAGCTTGTGACTCAGACTGTAATATTTGTAGGCATATTGGCTCCATCTAACTAGCTTTGAGAAAGCTGGACCATGGGAAAAGAAATAAAATATACTTTGGATAGTTGGATTTTTAAACTTAATATGTTTTTCCTTGACAGTACTAAACATAACTAAATTTTCCACCTCACTCATAATATTGGCACACTGATCAGAGGAGGCGTTTTTCATTTAACTCACACAACAAATCAAACTATCAGTTTCTTTTCCTGATCTGCAAGCCAACATGTAGCTATAGATTGAACCATGAGATTTAAAACTTGGCAAAATCGTATCTTTGATTAGCCAGCAAAGCTATTGAAGGCTGTGCCAAGTGGGAAATTTAAGAGCAACCTCAGAGCCAAGTTTAGTCAACCACCATCAGTTTGAATATTAAATCTTCATTTTTCTCAGACCCTTTCTCATCCTGCCTATTATGATCAAATGGAGACTAAGAGTATTAGATGAAGGAAGCATTGGATGACAAAAAGATATAATTCAAACCAGCACTGTGGATTATCTATTCTGGGTTGCAATTTTATAATTTTCAAAATATTTAATACTGAGATGTCAAATGCTGTAATGTCTGAAAACACAGGATGCTGCCTTGTACTGAGCCAGTCTCTGGTCTATCTAGCTGTGTCATCAACAGCCTGGCAGTGACATTCCAGGGCTTCAGGCAACAGTTTGTCTTGCCTTACATGGAAACGTCAGAGATTGGATCAGGGACCTTCTGTATGCAAAGCAGGTGATCTGCCACTGAGCTGTAGAGAACTGCAGTGTTTTATGTGAAATGAGTAGGAGTGAATTAAGAGCTGTGCCCATGATTATCTGCTCAATTTCTGAAGGTAGAATTGAAATTGCCATGCAGTTAGGATTATGTGTAAGTTAAGAGTGACACCAACTTTAAAAAGACACCAACTGTTGTTCCCTGTTACAAAAGTAGCCAGGGAGTTGGCATTATCACCAGATAAAGCAGGTGCCCCTTAGATGTACAGGTAATCCCCAGATTATGAACATCTGGATTACAAACAACCTGTATTTATGAACATGCAGTATGTCATAAACCTTGTATGGATCTCTCTAGAGAACAAAGGTAATGCATTTGTTGATACATTTTCTGTGGCTGAGATATTCATGGCTTTTCTCTAGAGGTAGCCTTGACTATCTCTAGCAAATCTCTATCTCCAAAGAACTGCATGGTGTATCTCTAGAAAACTTATGCAACACATTTGGAGACACATCATCAGTGGCAACCTAGGTCCCTAGAAGTAGAGTATTCACAACTTTTTGTTCTGCAGCATCAGCTCAAGCATACCCAAGCCAGTATGTGCTGAGGCATGTGTTAGGACATGTACTTCCCCTTTGGCTCTTACTTCCCCTAGTTACAAGCATATGCCCTTGTAACCAGGCCATCAGCTGCTACAAGACCATTTATGATAAGGAAATGAAAAGGACAGTACAAAGAACCCTTGAGGCCTATTTCAAGAAAGTGACTCCAGTGGTAACCCTACCACCAACAGCAGCACAATCAAACCCTGACTCTCCAGCACCAGGTCCATCTTCATCATCATCAGTTAATGTTAATATTCTAAACTGTTTTTAAGAACTGTTTCTTTTCTTTGTTTTTTTACAGTACTGTATACCTACACGCATACATACAGATTCTCTCTTCAGTAGCTGTTGTTGTTGTTGTTGTTAGTCGCGAAGTCGAGTCCGACCCATCGCGACCCCATGGACAACATTCCTCCAGGCTCTCCTGTCCTCCACCATCCCCAGGAGTCCACTCAAGCTCACACCAACTGCTTCAGTGACTCCATCCAGCCACCTCATCCTCTGCCGTCCCCTTCTTCTTTTGCCATCTATTGTTCCCAGCATTAGACTCTTCTCTAGGGAGTCCTTCCTTCTCATTAGGTGGCCAAAGTATTTGAGTTTCATCTTCACTATCTGGCCTTCTAAAGAGCAGTCAGGGTTGATCTCCTCTAGGACTGACCGGTTTGATCGCCTTGCGGTCCAAGGGACTCGCAGGAGTCTCCTCCAGCACCACAACTCAAAGGCCTCAATCCTTTTGCGCTCAGCCTTCCTTATTGTCCAGCTTTCACAGCCATACATTGCAACTGGGAAAACATAGCCGCCTTGACTATACGCACTTTTGTTGGCAGAGTGATGTCTCTGCTTTTTAGTATGCTGTCTAGATTTGCCATAGCTTTCCTCCCCAGGAGCAAGCGTCTTTTAATTTCTTGGCTGCAGTCCCCGTCTGCGGTGATCTTGGAGCCCAGGAAAATAAAATCTGTCACTACCTCCATTTCTTCCCCATCTATTTGCCAGGAAGTGAGAGGACCAGATGCCATGATCTTAGTTTTCTTAATGTTGAGTTTCAAGCCAACTTTTGCGCTCTCCCCCTTCACCTGCATCAAGAGGCTCTTTAGTTCCTCTTCACTTTCTGCCATGAGAGTGGTATCATCTGCATATCTGAGGTTGTTGATATTTCTCCCAGCAATCTTGATTCCAACTGGTGATTCATCTAGCCCTGCCTTTCTCATGATGTGCTCTGCATATAAGTTAAATAGGCAGGGTGACAGTATACAGCCTTGCCGAACTCCTTTCTCAATTTTGAACCAATCGGTGGTTCCGTGTCCAGTTCTCACTGTTGCTTCTTGACCTGCATATAGGTTTCTCAAGAGACAAATAAGATGGTCTGGTACTCCCATCTCTTTAAGAACTTGCCACAATTTGTTGTGATCCACACAATCAAAGGCTTTAGCGTAGTCAATGAAGCAGAAGTAGATCTTTTTCTGGAACTCCCTGGCTTTCTCCATGATCCAGCGTATGTTGGCAATTTGATCTCTAGTTCCTCTCCCTCTTAGAAATCCTGCCTGTACTTCTGGTAGTTCTCGGTCCACATACTGCTGGAGCCTAGCTTGTAGGATTTTGAGCATCACTTTGCTAGCATGTGAAATGAGTGCAATGGTGCGGTAGTTTGAACATTCTTTGGCATTGCCCTTCTTGGGGATCGGAATGTAAACTGACCTTTTCCAATCCTGTGGCCACTGTTGAGTTTTCCAAATTTGCTGGCATATTGAGTGTAGCACTTTAACTGCATCATCTTTCAGGATTTTGAATAGCTCAGCTGGAATGCTGTCACCTCCACTAGCTTTGTTGTTGCTCAGACTTCCTAAGGCCCATTTGACTTCACATTCCAGGATGTCTGGCTCGAGGTCAGGGACCACCCCATTGTGGTTATCAGGGACGTTAAGCTCTTTCTTGTATAGTTCTTCTGTGTAATCTTGCCACCTCTTCTTAATCTCTTCTGCCTCTGTTAGGTCCCTGCCATTTTGGTCCTTTATTATGCCCATCTTTGCATGAAATGTTCCCTTCATATCTCTAATTTTCTTGAAGAGATCTCTGGTCCTCCCTATTCTATTGTTTTCTTCTATTTCTTTGCACTGTTCATTTAGGAAGGCATTCTTATCTCTTCTAGCTGTTCTCTGGAATTCTGCATTCAATTGTTTGTTTGTTTCTCTTTCTCCCTTGCCTTTTGCTTCTCTTCTTTCCTCAGCTATTTGTAAAGCTTCCTCAGACAGCCATTTTGCTTTCTTGCATTTCTTTTTCTTTGGGATGGTTTTAGTTGCTGCCTCTTGTACAATGTTGCGAACCTCCGTCCATAGTTCTTCAGGCACTCTGTCTATCAGATCTAATTCCTTAAATCTATTTGTCACCTCTACTGTATATTCATCAGGGATATGATTTAGGTCATACCTGAGTGGCCTAGTGCTTTTCCCTACTTTCTTCAACTTAAGCCTAAATTTTGCCACCAGAAGATCATGATCTGAGCCAGAGTCAGCTCCTGGTCTAGTTTTTACTGACTGTATAGAACTTCTCCATCTTTGGCTGCAGAGCACATAGTCAATCTGATTTCTGTGTTGACTGTCTGGTGATGTCCATGTGTAGAGACGTCTCTTGGGTTGTTGGAAAAGAGTGTTTGTTATGACCATCGTATTCTCTTGACAAAATTCTACCAGCCTGTGTCCTGCTTCATTTTGTACTCCAAGGCCAAACTTGCCTGTTATTCCGGTTATCTTTTGATTTCCTACTTTAGCATTCCAATCCCCCATGATGATAAGGACATCATTTTTTGGAGTTAATTCTAGCAGGTGTTGTAGGCCTTCATAGAACCGGTCAACTTCAGCCTCTTCAGCACCAGTGGTTGGGGCATAGACTTGGACTATTGTGATGTTGAATGGTTTGCCTTGGATTCGAACTGAGATCATTCTGTCATTTTGGAGATTGTATCCCAGTACTGCTTTCCCTACTCTTTTATTGACTATGAAGGCTACTCCATTTCTTCTGAGGGATTCTTGCCCGCAGTAGTATACCTGATGGTCATCTGAACTAAATTCACCCATGCCTGTCCATTTTAGTTCACTGATTCCTAAGATGTCGATGTTCAGTCTTGTCATCTCTTGTTTGACCACATCCAGCTTGCCTTGATTCATGGATCTTACATTCCAGGTTCCTATGGAGTAAAGATCTTTGCAGCATCGGACTTTCCTTTCACCTCCAGATACATCGGCAACTGAGTGTCCTTTCGGCTTTGACCCAGTCGCTTCATTCTTTCTGGCGCTACTAGTACTAGCCCTCCGCTCTTCCCCAGTAGCATATTGGACACCTTCCGACCTGAGGGGCTCATCTTCCGGTGTTACTTTATTATTACTGTATTATTATCAGTATTACAATGCTGTATTCTGTTTAAGATGTTTTAGCAAATATGGAAGTGTTTCGTCTTTTATAAGCTCAGAAAGGTACAATATATACATGTGCTAAGACATTTGGCTTACTCATGTGATCCAATTTACATACAAATTCAGCTTAAGGACATTCTCAGGAATGGAACTTGTCCATAACCTGAGGACTACCTGTATAGAACCTTGCTTCATGAACAAGCAGTCATGGATGAACACTCCGGGTTCAAAAACATGAATGCAAAATACAGTTAGTTATAATCCTGTGCTCATTTCTGTTGACATGTAAGATTTCTTCCCTTTCCCATATCAGATTTTGTCCTTCTCTAGTTTTATAAAACTCTATTTCCTAAACCATAGCAAAAAAACAGTGTAGATAAGGAGATTTTTAAAATATCTGGTAACATTAGTTTGTAACACTGTGATGACAATAAACAGTTTTTGAATGAATTGCCATTTTATTTTAATGAGATAATGGCTACAAACCTGAACCTCGGTGAAATCAGTAGCAGATATGACAACATTAGTTATTCTTAATGGTCTCTGTGCATCACATATGTGGACTCTGCATGCATACGTGGGGCTGTTTCAAAGATTCCAAAAGTGATTAATTAATATTCAGGGAAAGCCTGGCACCTGGACATGTCTAGTGTGAAGAGAGGGGCCCCCAGTGAGATCTCAGGTTTTCTTCGACTGTCATGGTGAGTGCATCAGGCAGTTCTTTCTCTACTTACTTCATGAATGTTTTTTGGCTCTTTGACCCTCCTCTTATTGTCTCCAGTTTTTTTTCTTCCATCAGTCTCATTCTCTCTCCCTCCCTCCCTCCCCATATATATATAAAACCACTATTATCCTCACTTTTTTTCTCTCTCGTCCTGCCTTTTGGGTTCCCCTGCTAGGAAAGCCCCATTCTGCAATTGTGCAGCTTGTGGTGGTAGACTGTCACCTACTGATGGGCATTCTCCATGCCTTTTCTGCCTGTGAGAAACTCATGTTGTTGACACTTGCTATCATTGCCAGGCATTTAACTAAACAGGTGAGAAAATATTGGGTAGTTCTCCTAAAAGCTGAACTTTGGAGCCAGGCTCGCCACATGGATGACGCCCAACTGCTCACTTCAGGCAGACCTGCCTTCACCTGAGCATCCAGATGCTCCTCCAGAGAAAAAAATACAAGATGGGGAAGCCTAAGAAAGCAGATAAAAAGAATGGGGCTCCAAAAATGCCCAGCCTTACTAAGGAGGTGGCAAACATGCCCAGAAATGCTGAAACATATGAATAGCCTCCCATGTACTGAAAACACAGTACCTGCCTCAGAGCTGAGCCCCCCCTTCTGCCCTGGCACCAAGGCTAGTGCAGGAATCTCAGCCTCAACCTCTACAAAGTGCCTCGGTTTCAGAGGGAGAGTTTTGTGACCCATCACCCACAGTGCTCCTGTCCCCAGATCCTGCCTTGACACAGAGACTTTGCTCCCCTGAATCTTCTATTCTGAGTGTTCTCCTGTGTACTGAACAGGATAGAAGCTGCTACCACTTGCACACAACCTCAGACTCAACCCCAGACAGGAACCAAGCAAAGACCCAGCTTTTGCAGTGTACCATGAGAGAAATCACCAGAGTCAGTAGCTCCCCCACTGCAACGACTAGAAAATATGTACCATGTCCAAGACAAAGATGCTGAATTTCCTTTCCAACATTTGCAACCCAATTCTATTATCACACAGACCTCTCAAGGCCTGTCCAGAAGAGGGCAGGCATCTTGATGCCATTGATCTCCCTTTCTACTCTTCCACAGCTTTTTCCATCAAAATGTCAAACTGTCAAGCCACTATGGCCAGATACCATCTAATGCTCTGGGACAGAGTAGCATCTCTTTGTTCATCTCCCCAAAGATGCCCAAGATTTGGCCAACAAGATTAGAAATTAGGCTACTCAGCTAGCTAGACAAGAAATCTATACTGCTTGACATCAAGCAGAATGTGGTGCCCGGCAGGTGCACACATGGCAGGTGTGATAGGCCTTTGTTGCTTCACCTGGCTTCAATTCTCAGGCCTCTCTGTCGAAGCAAAGGCAAGGATTGAGAACATGCCTTTTGATGGAGCAGGCCTGTTCTGTGAAGGTACCAATGATCACATGGACTCAGTCCAAAAGACCAAGAATACAGCTCTTCATATGGAACTTAATCAGACTCTACTGTTGAGATCTTACACCTTTTGTAACTGGCACAGACCTCACTAGTGATACCAGCCTCATCCCACTAGTCCCACCACTACTTGGCATCTCTTTACCATCCAAACTAGATGCCAAGATCTCATTACTTGTATCCACCAGGTCCAGAGATGCCAAGATGACTCTAGGAGACATTTGTGACTCCTTCGTCAGTCTGTATACTTCTCTAGTCCACATTTTCACCATTGCATTCGGGTACTTTACAAAGAAGGATGGAGGCCTTCACTCTATCCTAGATTTCAGAATTGTCAATTGCCTCATGAAGCCTAAACATTTCAGAATGCTCTCACTTCAATCCATCCACTACTTTGCAAAGGCTCCGGGTTCACATCTGTAGATCTTAGAAACAGAGTGAGTCAGAAGGAGCCTCCCGGGCCATCTAGTCTGACTCCCAGCTCCAGCTGGTTCCACTCAAGACATGCCTACCATGTCTATTTAAGGATGCTTATTTTCATATTTCTATTGAGTTCTCCAGGTACTTGGACCATTCCAATTCACCGTTCTACCTTTCAGCCTACTAATCATTCCCTGTGTATTCACAAAAAGTATGGCTGTCATTTGCATCCACCTCCACCACAATGGGGTCTATGTATACCCCTACCTAGATGACTGGTTCACTGTAGCTCCATACAGAGAAGCCTCTATACAGGCTACCAATTTCACATGTACTCTACTTAACAAGCTTGGCCTTTACATTAATACAACTAAATTGTGTCTTTTTCCTACCATTCTCCTACACAATCAATCCACTTTTTCAGAACTCCACTTTGTCTCAGCAAAAGCCTTCCTATCAGCAGACAGACTATCTACACTCATCAAAGACATTATCTCCCTTATCAACAGTCACTCTGCGACCACTGCAGTGATCCAGCGTGTCCTCAGTCTCATGTCCTTATCAATACCCATTTTCCCATTGGCTTGGCTACACATGAGGCCTTTCCAGCTCTGTTTCCTAGCATCACTCAACACCAGAACCAAACCTCATTCCATCAAACTTCTCAGTCCTTGATGGATTCATTCCTCTCTCTGTTGGTGGACAGACAAAGCTAACACCCCTATTGGAGATCCCCATTCTTCCATGGGAACCTCATCTGACTATAACTACAGCCACCTCCATTTTCAGTTGGGGGTCCCATTGCAGTCATTCAAAATTCAAGTCAAATGGAACCCTCACAAAGCCTTGTCAATTTCTTAGAGCTTCTGGCTGTAAGAAAAGCCCTTCTTGCCTTCCAAACCATAATCCAGTACCAACATGTATGTATCATTACAGACAACACCATGGTAGTTGCTTATATAAACAAACAGGGTGGAACTCGGTCAAACCCTCTCACTCTCCTTGCCACCAAGATCTGGCACTGATGTACCACACAAATGCACGACACTTGTCATGATTCATGTTGCCAGTACTGACAATGTCCTAGCAGACTCTCTCAGCAGGACTTTCACACAGTGTTACAAGCAGGAGCTGCACTGTACTATGATATAATTCCTGTGGGACTGATGAGACATACCTCAGATAGATCTCTTTGCTACACATCCCAACACTGTTTGCAACCGCTTCTGTTCCAGAGAGGACTTAGGCACAAGATTGATGGGGAATGCCTTCCTCATATGTTTGAATGGGAACCTATTCTGTCTTTACCCTCCATTTCCTCTAATTCCGATGGTTCTAGCAAAGATCTGTCAAGATCACACAGATTCCAGTCTCATAACACACTGGTGGCCCAGACAACACTGGTTCCCCAACCTCCTCGACCTCTCCAACAGAACCTTTATGTACTTTCCACACCAACCTGACCTCATCTCTCAAGATTGAGATACAGTCCTCCATCATGATGTGAACATTCTCAGATTCACTGCATGGAGAATCAAATCAAGTCCTCCTCAGTAGTGGACTTGCTCCCTGAACTATAACACATTCTTGATCCATCTCTCAAAACTTCCTTGCATTAACCATATGATTCTAAATGGTCAGCTTCTCTGTCTTTGTTCAGCAGCATGGTTTTTCTCCAGCCACAGCTTCACCTATTCAAATCCTCACTTTTCTCAATTCCTTGTACAAACCAAGTCTCAGATGTTCTTCTATTTGTGTTTACGCAGCTGCCATATCTGCATTCCATGCTCCAATCCAGGGCCGCTCAACCTTTCCCCATTGACTCATTTTGAAGTTCTTCAAAGGCCTCCTTAACTTGCCCCACCCTTCAAACAACCCACTCTCTCCTGGAGCTTTTTCATCATGTTCCACATTCTCACCAAGATTTTGTTTGAACCTAAGGGTTACATCTCCTTCATGGATCACTGCCTTGTTGTGGCGAAGGGGCTTGTGTAGCTCAATGAAGCTATGAGCTATGCCATGCAGGGCCACCCAAGATGGACAGGTCATAGCAGAGAGCTCTGACAAAATGTGATAGAAACATAGAAACATAGAAACAGAGCGAGTCAGAAGGGGCCTCCCGGGCCATCTAGTCTGACCTCCGGCACCAGCCGGCTCCGCTCATGACATGCCCACCATGTGCATATCCACCCTGTCTTTGAACACCCTCACGGATGGGGCCTCAATGACCCGTGGAAGCCCATTCCACGCCCTCGGGGTCCTAACTGTCAGGAAGTGCTTCCTGGCATCCAAATTGAACCTTGGCTCCCTGAGCTTTGCTCCATTGGAGTGCGTCCTGCCTTCCTCTGCAGGGGAGAACAGGCCTCTCCCCATCTCCATGTGACACCCCCTCACATACCTGTATGTTGCCAACATATCCCCTCTGAGTCTCCTCCAAGCTGAAGAGACCCAGTTCCCTCAGTCTTGCCTCATACGGCATCCCCTGCAAACCAGCCACCATCCTTGTGGCCCTACGCTGCACTGACTTCAACCTGGCTATATCCTTTCTGTAATGAGGGGCCCAAAACTGAACACAATACTCCAGTTGAGGGCGCACCAGAGTCGTGTAAAGTGGTAGTAATACCTCTCTTGATCTAGAAGCCACACTTGTGGCTATGCAACCAAGGGTGGCATTTGCCCTCTTGACCACCGCATCACACTGCTGACTCATGTTTAGCCTGCGGTCAACCAGTACCCCGAGGTCCCTTTCACAAGTGCTGCTCTCCAGCCACTTGTCACCTAACCTGTACTTATGACAGCTATTCTTATGCCCCAAGTGCAAGACCTTGGACTTATCCACATTGAACGCCATCCTGTTGTCTCCTGCCCACTTCCATAGTCTGTCCAGATCCTTTTGGATCTGGTGTATCTGCTCCTCAGTTGTGGCCACTGCTCCAGTTTTAGTGTTGTCTGCGAATTTGATCAGCAGACTGTTCACCCCTTCTTCCATGTCGTTAATGAAAAGATTAAACAGGATCGGCCCCAGGACAGAGCCCTGGGGGACCCCGCTTGTCACTGGCTGCCATCCCGACGATTCCCCGCTAATGGTTACCTTCTGCTTTCGGTCAGTCAACCATGCCCGAATCCACCGGACAGTGCTTTGGTGTATCCCAAAACTCCTCAGTTTCTCCACCAGGGTATCATGGGGCACTTTGTCAAAGGCCTTGCTGAAATCCAGGTATACCACATCCACTGCATCCCCTCCATCTAGCCATCTTGAAACCTTGTTATAGAATTCCACAAGGTGTGTCTCGCAGGACCTGTTTTTGCGGAAGTCGTGTTGTGTGGCTGTCAGCCTCCCTTCCCTATCTAGCATCACTAGATCTGTCTCTATTATGAACCTTTCCATTGTTTTTCCTACAATGGACGTAAGGCTAACTGGTCTATAATTCCCCATGTCCTTGCTACTACCCTTTTTGAAAATTGGGACCACCGATGCCACCCTCCAGTCCTCTGGAACTTCATCCATTCTCCACAAGGCCAGCGGGCGTGAGAGAACCCCTGCCAACTCTCTAAGTACTCTCGGGTGTAACCCGTCAGGGCCTGGCGCCTTTGTAATGTCCAATGCCCTGAGGAGCCCCTCAACTTCAAGGGGGGTGACTCTAATCTCTGCCCCTAAGTCCCCAGCCTCATCTAATCTCCTATACGGATATCCCCCGTCCTGCTTTGGGGAGAACACAGAGGCAAAATAGTCATTTAGCATCTGTGCCTGTTCCCTCATGTCAGTCACTGGATCACCTTCCTCCTTATTTAGTGGTCCCACCACTTGTCTCCCCTTCCTCTTCCTATTTACATGCTGAAAGAAGCCCTTTTTGTTGCTCTTGATATTCTTGGCAAGTCTCAGCTCATAATCAGCCTTAGCCTTGTGAAGAATCCTTCTGCAACGGGCCTCCTCCTCCCGGTATACCCTTTTGTCTATTTGCCCCAGTACCCATTTCCTATGGAGGCTCCTCTTTCGTCTAATCCCCCTAACCACCTCCTTTCGCATCCATGGCAGCACTCTCCTCCGCCTCCCCACCTTACTGACTAGAGGTATTGTCAGGGATTGCGCCTGCAAAACCTCCCTTTTGAGTTTTATCCACCCCTCCTCAACTCGCTTACCTTCCAGTAACCTATCCCAGGAGACTTTCCCCAGTCTGGCCTTCAGTTGGCCAAAGTTGGCCCTCTTGAAGTCCCAGCTTCTAGTGCTCGCCCTGCTGCACGGCCCCAGTCCCCTGATCTCAAAGCAAAGGATGGAGTGATCACTCGCATCCAGAGCTCCCCTAATCTGTACTTCATCTATCAGCTCCTCCCTATTGGTCAAGACCAAGTCCAGGATGTTTCCCCCCCTCGTCGCCTCTCGGACCCTCTGTGTGAAAAACCCACCCTCTAGAGCTTCTAGGAAGCGACGTGACCTGGCTGTCACCGCCGAGTGAGTCTTCCAAGTAATATCCGGGAGATTGAAATCCCCCATAATTACTGTGTCTCTCCCCCGAGATATCCTTAGAATCTGGCCTGTCAGGACATCATCCAGGGTCTCAAGTTGACCTGGAGGGCGATAACATACCCCCACTGTCAGGTCTCTTTCCCTGTCAAAATCCCTAAGTTTCACCCAGACTGCCTCTACCGAATCCCCATCTGTGCTGCATTCTATCTCACTGCGTCCTATCCCTTCCCTGACATATAAAGCCACACCCCCACCTCTCTTTCCCTTCCTGTCCTTTCTAAAGAGGTGATACCCTTCTATGTTTACATTCCAGACTTGCCTTTCATCCCACCAAGTTTCTGTGATTCCCACCAGATCATATCCTCGTATTCCCAGGAGAGCTTCAAGCTCTTCCTGCTTATTACCCATGCTCCTAGCATTGGTGTACATGCACCTCAACTCCTTCCCACCGCTTCCTTTCTTTGCAGTGCCCAGCATCCTCCTTCCTCCCATCCTCCCTGGTACCTGGCCCCTCTCTGTAGAAGTCCTGTCAGTCCCTGCAGTATCTCTAAAGCCCTGCTCCCAGAGCCCCGATCCTCCCCGCACACTTGTCCAGTGCAGACACGTTACTGGGGGGCCTGAACCCACCCCCCACTGACTCAGTTTAAAGTCTTCCAGATGAAGCTCGCTAGAGCATCTCCAAAGGACCTTTTCCCAATCCTCGTGAGGTGTAACCTGTCCCTTGCCAGAAGTCCATTGGCAAGAAAACGAGTGCCGTGGTCGATGAACCCGAAGCGTTCCTTCTGGCACCACACCCTAAGCCAGTTGTTCACCTCGCAGGCCCTCCTGTCCCTTCCTGGCCCAAATCCCCGGACAGGTAAGATTGACGAGAAGGCCATTTGGGCCTTCAGCTCCCTGAGTTTCTTCCCCAAGGCCAAAAAGTCCCTGGTGATCCTGACCACACCCTGCCTGGCCACGTCGTTTGTGCCCACATGGATCACCAGGAGTGGCTGGTGACCCCCGGAGCGAACAAGATGCTCCACTCTGTCCTTCACATGCCGGATGCATGCGCCCGGCAGGCAGCAAACCTCCCTTGTCTCAAGGCTGGGGCGGCACACCGCCGCCTCAGTGCCCCTCAGCAGGGAGTCCCCAAGAACAATCACCCGCCGCCGTACCTTCTCGGTGCTGGTGGGCAGCCGTGCCCTGGTCCTCGTCTCTCCTGCAGTGGCTCCCTTGCCTCCTGATTTCCCAGGCTGGGAGTCCTGCTGGTCCCCCAAGGCCTCGTCAGCCCCAGCCTCCCCAAGTGGAGAGAACCTGTTTCCCAGCTCCAGATGGGTGCCAGGAGAAGGAGGAGGCCCTGCTGGCCTCCTCCTCCTGTGGGTGACATACCTCCATGTCTCTGCAGCTACTCCTCCCGTGGTCTCTCCCTCAGCCCTCTGTCGAGAGGGGGGCTGCTCCGGGGGGGCCCGGAGAGCTCTCTCGGCCCTCAGGCACCTCACCTCCTCCTCTAGCAGGGTCACCATCTTGCACCGAGGGCAAGTGTATCCCTGCCTCTCCTGGGGGAGAAGGGCGAACTTGTCTCAGCTCTCGCAGCGGACAGCAACACCCGTGACTCCCACCAAGGCCATCTCCTGGTCTGCCATCTGTAACCCTTCCGAGACCTTGTTAGTCCTGCAGTTCCTCTCACTCGCCCAGTTCTCCCAGACAAAAACCCCACTTGCACACACACAGAAGGAGAAAATAAACTTAAATTTAAATTGGAAGAAAAAACAAAACACAACAAAGCAAAGCAAAGCACAAACAAAACAAAACAAAAACACATAAACAAAACAAAACAAAAAAAACAAACAAACAACCCTCTGTGTCTCATGGCAGGGAGTCTCTGGACCGTCCGGACCGCAGCTCAGGGACGCAGATGAGTGATCCACTGGAGAAGGAAATGGCAACCCACTCCAGTATCTTTGCCATGAAAACCCCATGGACAGTACCAAAAGGCAAAAAGATATGCTGGAAGATAAGCCCCTCAGGTTGGAAGGTGTCCAATATGCTACTGGGGAAGAGCGGAGGGCTAGTACTAGTAGCACCAGAAAGAATGAAATGACTGGGTCAAAGCCGAAGGGACACTCAGTTGCAGATGTATCTGGTGGTGAAAGGAAAGTCTGATGCTGTAAAGATCTGCAGTATACTCCATAGGAACCTGGAATGTAAGATCCATGAATCAAGGCAAGGTGAATGTGGTCAAACAAGAGATGACAAGACTGAACATCGACACCTTAGAAATCAGTGAACTGAAATGGACAGGAATGGATGAATTTAATTCAGATGACCATCAGGTATACCACTGCAGGCAAGAATCCCTCAGAAGAAATGGAGTAGCCTTCATAGTCAATAAAAGAGTAGGAAAAGTAGTACTGGGATACAATCTCCAAAATGACAGAATGCTCTCGGTTCGAATACAAGGCAAACCATTCAACATCACAGTAGTCCAAGTCTATGCCCCAACCACTGGTTCTGCAGAGGCTGAAGTTGACTGGTTCTATGAAGGCCTACAACACCTTCTAGAATAAACACCCACAAACGATGTCCTTATGATCATGGAGAATTGGAATGCTAAAGTAGGAAGCCAAAAGATAACTGGAATAACAGGCAAGTTTGGCCTTGGAGTACGAAATGAAGCAGGGCACAGGCTGGTAGAATTTTGTCAAGAGAATACGATGGTCATAGCAAACACTCTTTTCCAACAACCGAAGAGATGACTCTACACGTGGACATCACCAGACGGTCAACACAGAAATCAGATTGCCTATGTGCTCTGCAGCCAAAGATGGAGAAGCTCTATACAGTCAGTAAAGACTAGATGAGGAGCTGTGGCTCAGATCATGAGATTCTTGTTGCAAAATTATGCTTAAATTGAAGAGAGCACTAGGCCACTGAGGTATGATCTAAATCATATTCCTGATGAATAGAGGTGACAAGTAGATTTCAGGAATTAGATCTGATAGAGTGCCTGAAGAACTATGGAAAGAGGTTCGCAACATTGTACACGACGTAGCAACTAAAACCATCCCAAAGAAAAAGAAATGCAAGAAAGCAAAATGGCTGTCTGAGGAAGCTTTACAAATAGCTGAGGAAGAAGAGAAGCGAAAGGCAAGAAAGAAAAGGAAAGATACACCCAATTGAAAGATGGGCATGATAAAGTACCAATATGACAGGGACTTAACAGAGGCAGAAGAGATTAAGAAGAGGTGGCAAGATTACACAGAAGAACTATACAAGAAAGAGCTTAATGTCCCTGATAACCACGATGGGGCAGTCACTGACCTCGAGCCACACATCCTGGAATGTGAAGTCAAATGGGCCTTAGGAAGTCTGAGCAACAACAAAGCTAGTGGAGGTGACAGCTTTCCAGCTGAGCTATTCAAAATCTTAAAAGACGATGCAGTAAAAGTGCTACACTCAATATGCCAGCAAATGTGAAAAACTCAACAGTGGCCACAGGATTGGAAAAGGTCAGTTTACATTCTGATCCCAAAGAAGGGCAATGCCAAAGAATGTTCAAACTACCGTACCATTGTACTCATTCCACATGCTAGCAAAGTTATGCTCAAAATCCTACAAGCGAGGCTACGGCACTATGTGGACCGTGAACTCCCAGAAGTACAGGCAGGATTTGGAAGAGGGAGAGGAACTAGAGATCACATTGCCAACATATGCTGGATCATGGAGAAAGCTAGGGAGTTCCAGAAAAACATCTATTTCTGCTTCATTGTCTATGCTAAAGCCTTTGATTGTGTGGGTCACAACGAATTGTGGCAGGTTCTTAAATTGATGGGAGTACCAGACCATCTTATTTGTCTCTTGAGAAACCTATATGCAGGTCAAGAAGCAACAGTGAGAACTGGACACGGAACCACTGATTGGTTCAAAATTGAGAAAGGAGTTTGGCAAGGCTGTATACTGTCGCCCTGCCTATTTAACTTATATGCAGAGCACATCATGAGAAAGGTGGGCTAAATGAATCACCAGTTTTAATTAAGATTGCTGGGAGAAATAACCTCAGATATGCAGATGATGCTACTCTAATGGCAGAAAGTGAAGAGGAACTAAAGAGCCTCTTGATGCGGGTGACGGAGGAGAGTGCAAAAGTTGGCTTGAAACTCGACATTAACAAAACTAAGATCATAACATCCAGTCCTCTCACTTCCTGGCAAATAGATGGGGAAGAAATGGAGGTAGTGACAGATTTTATTTTCCTGGTCTCCAAGATCACCGCAGATGGGAACTGCAGCCAAGAAATTAAAAGACGCTTGCTGCTTGGGAGGAAAGCTATGGCAAATCTAGGCAGCATACTAAAAAGCAGAGACATCACCCTGCCAACAAAAGTGGGTATAGTCAAGGCTATGGTTTTCCCAGTTGCAATGTATGGCTGTGAAAGCTGGACTTTAAGGAAGGCTGAGCACCAAAGAATTGAGGCCTTTGAGTTGTGGTGCTGGAGGAGACTCCTGCGAGTCCCTTGGACAGCAGGGCAACCAAACTGGTCAGTCCTTGCGGAGATCAACCCTGACTGCTCTTTAGAAGGCCAGATCCTGAAGATGAAACTCAAATACTTTGGCCACCTAATTAGAAGGAAGGACTCCCTGGAGAAGAGCCTAATTCTGGGAACAATAGATGGCAAAAGAAGAAGGGGATGGCAGAGAATGAGGTGGTTAGATGGAGTCACCGAAGAAGTTGATGTGAGCTTGAGTGGACTTGAGGACATGGTGGAGGACAGGAAGGCCTG
Organism: Varanus salvator macromaculatus; assembly: GCA_023646645.1. NCBI lineage: Eukaryota > Metazoa > Chordata > Lepidosauria > Squamata > Varanidae > Varanus > Varanus salvator. Next base: position 12,342,476 of record JAIXND010000754.1, on the reverse strand, counting down.
GAGGAATGTTGTCCATGGAGTCGCGATGGGTCGGACACAACTTTGCGACTAACAATGACAACAACAATGGCTTCCATAAATCTCCACCTTCTCTCATGGAACACTGCTTTCTTAATAGCTGTTACTGCAGACTACCAAGCGAATGAACTCACTGCTCTTCAATGTGATCCTCCTTATCCCAACTTTCATAAAGACAAGATTAAACTCTACCCTGATCCTACCTTCCTCCAAAAAGTAGTTTCTTCTTTCCACATTAATGAGGCAATTATCTTCTCAGCTTTCTTTCAAAACCCGTCCAGCTCAGTAGAGCTAGCCCTCCAGATGTCCACAGGGCATTTGCCTTTTATAAATTCAGAACTCAGCCCATCTGACAATCACTTTATTGCCTATGGTGAATGACCGTGACCTCCACAGCCTTTTATGTAGGAGTGCCCCTCACTGATCTCTGTAGATTGGTGGCATGGTCAAATCACTTGACCTTCATTCGCCATTATTGTTCAAGCTAGAGAGGAATACACCTTCAGTAGAGCCATCCTCACTTCTCTACTCCACTGAGCAAGTAGAAGTAAGCTCCATGAGGTAAACTTGCCAGTCACCCAGATGTGTGATGAACAGAGACTATGATGAATAAGGGCAGGTTTCTTACCTGTAACTGTCATTCTTTGAGTGCTGATCTGCATTCACACATACCCGCCACCATCCCTGCAAGTATCATATTTTTCACTGACACAGCACTGACATGTCTCTTATCTAGATGTTCCTGCTATCTGGTTTTTCTCAGAACTGAGTTCTTCGTGGGAGCCCCTCCCCTCACACTAGGCATGTCCAAGGTTGACCTCCCACCAAACACTAATTAATCAGTTTTGGAATCTTCCCAAAACAGCTCCATGCATGCACGCAGAGCCCACATGTGTGAATGCACAGATGACCACTCGAAGAATGACAATTGCAGGTAACATAGAAACATAGAAACATAGAAACAGAGCGAGTCAGAAGGGGCCTCCTGGGCCATCTAGTCTGACCTCCGGCACCAGCCGGCTCCGCTCATGACATGCCCACCATGTGCATGTCCAGCCTATCTTTGAACACCCTCACCGATGGGGCCTCAACGACCTCCCGTGGAAGCCCATTCCACGCCCTCGGGGTCCTAACTGTCAGGAAGTGCTTCCTGGCATCCAAATTGAACCTTGGCTCCCTGAGCTTTGCTCCATTGGAGCGCGTCCTGCCTTCCTCTGCAGGGGAGAACAGGCCTCTCCCCATCTCCATGTGACACCCCCTCACATACCTGTATGTTGCCAACATATCCCCTCTGAGTCTCCTCTTCTCCAGGCTGAAGAGACCCAGTTCCCTCAGTCTCGCCTCATACCCCATCCCCTGCAAACCAGCCACCATCCTTGTGGCCCTACGCTGCACTGACTCCAACCTGGCTATATCCTTTCTGTAATGAGGGGCCCAAAACTGAACACAATACTCCAGTTGCGGGCGCACCAGAGTCATGTAGAGTGGTAGTAATACCTCTCTTGATCTAGAAGCCACACTTCTGGCTATGCAACCAAGGGTGGCATTCGCCCTCTTGACCACCGCATCACACTGCTGACTCATGTTTAGCCTGCGGTCAACCAGTACCCCGAGGTCCCTTTCACAAGTGCTGCTCTCCAGCCACTTGTCCCCTAACCTGTACTTATGACAGCTATTCCTATGCCCCAAGTGCAAGACCTTGCACTTCTCCACATTGAACGCCATCCTGTTGTCTCCTGCCCACTTCCATAGTCTGTCCAGATCCTTTTGGATCTGGTGTATCTGCTCCTCAGTTGTGGCCACTGCTCCAGTTTTAGTGTCGTCTGCGAATTTGATCAGCAGACTGTTCACCCCTTCTTCCATGTCGTTAATGAAAAGATTAAACAGGATCGGCCCCAGGACAGAGCCCTGGGGGACCCCGCTTGTCACTGGCTGCCATCCCGACGATTCCCCGCTAATGGTTACCTTCTGCTTTCGGTCAGTCAGCCATGCCCTAATCCACCGGACAGTGCTTTGGTGTATCCCAAAACTCCTCAGTTTCTCCACCAGGATATCATGGGGCACTTTGTCAAAGGCCTTGCTGAAATCCAGGTATACCACATCCACTGCATCCCCTCCATCTAGCCATCTTGAAACCTTGTCATAGAATTCCACAAGGTTTGTCTGGCAGGACCTGTTTCTGCGGAAGCCGTGTTGTGTGGCTGTCAGCCTCCCTTCCCTATCTAGCATCACTAGATCTCTCTCTATTATGAGCCTTTCCATTGTTTTTCCTACAATGGACGTAAGGCTAACCGGTCTATAATTCCCCATGTCCTTCCTACTACCCTTTTTGAAAATTGGGACCACCGATGCCACCCTCCAGTCCTCTGGAACTTCACCCGTTCTCCACGAGGCCTCAAAAATGGAGGCCAGCGGGCGTGAGAGAACCCCTGCCAACTCTCTAAGTACTCTTGGGTGTAACCCGTCAGGGCCTGGCGCCTTTGTAATGTCCAATGCCCTGAGGAGCCCTCAACTTCAAGGGGAGTGACTCTAATCTCTGCCCCTAAGTCCCCAGCCTCATCCAATCTCCTATACGGATATCCCCCGTCCTGCTTTGGGGAGAACACAGAGGCAAAATAGTCATTTAGCATCTGTGCCTGTTCCCTCATGTCAGTCACTGGATCTCCTTCCTCCTTATTTAGTGGTCCCACCACTTGTCTCCCCTTCCTTTTCCTATTTACATGCTGGAAGAAGCCCTTTTTGTTGCTCTTGATATTCTTGGCAAGTCTCAGCTCATAATCAGCCTTAGCCTTGCGAAGAATCCTTCTGCAACGGGCCTCCTCCTCCCGGTATACCCTTTTGTCTATTTCCCCCAGTACCCATTTCCTGTGGAGGTTCCTCTTTCGTCTAATCCCCCTAACCACCTCCTTTCGCATCCATGGCGGCACTCTCCTCCGCCTCCCCACCTTACTGACTAGAGGTATTGTCAGGGCTTGCGCCTGCAAAACCTCCCTTTTGAGTGCCATCCACCCCTCCTCAACTTGCTTACCTTCCAGTAACCTATCCCAGGAGACTTTCCCAGCCTGGCCTTCAGTTGGCCAAAGTTGGCCCTCTTGAAGTCCCAGCTTCTAGTGCTCACCCTGCTGCACGGCCCCAGTCCTCTGATCTCAAAGCAAAGGATGGAGTGATCACTCGCATCCAGAGCTCCCCTAATCTGTACTTCATCTATCAGCTCCTCCCTATTGGTCAAGACCAAGTCCAGGATGTTTCCCCCCCTCGTCGCCTCTCGGACCCTCTGTGTGAAAAACCCACCCTCTAGAGCTTCTAGGAAGCGACGTGACCTGGCTGTCACCGCCGAGTGAGTCTCCCAAGTAATATCCGGGAGATTGAAATCTCCATAATTACTGTGTCTCTCCCCCGAGATATCCTTAGAATCTGGCCTGTCAGGACATCATCCAGGGTCTCAAGTTGACCTGGAGGGCGATAACATACCCCCACTGTCAGGTCTCTTTCTCTGTCAAAACCCCTAAGTTTCACCCAGACTGCCTCTACCGAATCCCCATCTGTGCTGCACTCTATCTCACTGCATCCTATCCCTTCCCTGACATATAAAGCCACACCCCCACCTCTCTTTCCCTTCCTGTCCTTTCTAAAAAGGTGATACCCTTCTATGTTCACATTCCAGACTTGCCTTTCATCCCACCAAGTTTCTGTGATTCCCACCAGATCGTATCCTCCTATTCCCAGGAGAGCTTCAAGCTCTTCCTGCTTATTACCCATGCTCCTAGCATTGGTGTACATGCACCTCAACTCCTTCCCACTGCTTCCTTTCCTTGGAGTGCCCAGCATCCTCCTTCCTCCCATCCTCCATGGTACCTGGCCCCTCTCTGTAGAAGTCCTGTCAGTCCCTGCAGTATCTCTAAAGCCCTGCTCCCAGAGCCCCGATCCTCCCTGCACACTTGTCCAGTGCAGACACGTTACTGGGGGCCTGAACCCACCCCCCACTGGCTCAGTTTAAAGTCTTCCGGATGAAGCTCGCTAGAGCATCTCCAAAGGACCTTTTCCCCATCCTCGTGAGGTGCAACCCGTCCCTTGCCAGAAGTCCATTGGCAAGAAAACGAGTGCCGTGGTCGAGGAACCCGAAGCGTTCCTTCTGGCACCACACCCTAAGCCAGTCGTTCACCTCGGAGACCCTCGTGTCCCTTCCTGGCCCAAATCCCCGGACAGGTAAGATTGACGAGAAGGCCACTTGGGCCTTCAGCTCCCTGAGTTTCTTCCCCAAGGCCGAAAAGTCCCTGGTGATCCCGAACACCCCCTGCCTGGCCACGTCGTTTGTGCCCACATGGATCACCAGGAGTGGCTGGTGACCCCCGGAGCGAACAAGACGCTCCACTCTGTCCTTCACGTGCCGGATGCGTGCGCCCGGCAGGCAGCAAACCTCCCTTGTCTCAAGGCTGGGGCGGCACACTGCCGCCTCAGTGCCCCTCAGCAGGGAGTCCCCAACAACTATCACCCGCCGCTGTACCTTCTCGGTGCTGGTGGGCAGCCGTGCCCTGGTCCTCGCCTCTCCTGCAGTGGCTCCCTTGCCTCCTGATGTCCCAGGCTGGGGGTCCTGCTGGTCCCCTGAGGCCTCCTCAGCCCCAGCCTCCCCAAGTGGAGAGAACCTGTTTCCCAGCTCCAGATTGGTGCCAGGAGAAGGAGGAGGCCGTGCTGGCCTCCTCCTCCTGTGGGTGACATACCTCCATGTCTCCGCAGCTGCTCCTCCCGTGGTCTCTCCCTCAGCCCTCTGTTGAGAGGGGGGCTGCTGCGGGGGGGCCTGAAGAGCTCTCTCAGCCCTCAGGCACCTCACCTCCTCCTCTAGCAGGGTCACCATCTTGCACCGAGGGCAAGTGTATCCCTGCCTCTCCTGGGGGAGAAGGGCGAACATGTCGCAGCTCTCGCAGCGGACAGCAACACCCGTGACTCCTGCCAAGGCCATCTCCTGGTCTGCCATCTGTAACCCTTCCGAGACCTTACCTTGGTCCCCTGTCTTGTAAGTCCTGCAGTTCCTCTCACTCTCCCAGTTCTCCCAGGCAAAAACCCCACTTGCACACACACACAAGGAGAAAATAAACTTAAATTTAAATTGAAAGAAAAAAAAAGCACAAGAAAGCAAAGCAAAGTGCAAACAAAACAAAACAAAACAAAAACACACAAAAACACACAAACAAAACAAAAAACAAACAAACAATCAAACAAACAACCTCTGTGTCTCAGGGAAGGGAGTCCCTGGACAGGTAAGAAACCTGCCTTTATTGCAAAGTGGGAAGAATTGTGGAAGAAGAAAAATACATTGAAAATCTGGGATGTTCATGCAATGGAATGCTGTCAGGGATTCCCCATTTCCCCAGCCAACTGGACCAGAACCTGTCCAGGAAACCCCTGGTCCCAGAACCCTGGACCAGCCATTAGATTTAACACACGACATACCCAAGGTTGGTGAAAGAAACAACTTTATTAAAAGGGTAAAAGACTGGGTGGAGGAAACACAAAATCTAAAAAGCATAACATCAAAAGAGGGGGAAGGGAATTGGACAGCAACACCAAGGAAAGTTACAGCCAGCCAAGAACCCCACTCCCAGGGCCTTGTTGGCCTGCTTGGATAGCAAAATAACAAACAGCTTCTATCCTGACCTATACACAGTAACTCTGCTTTCTGACAACACAGGATGTCACAGTGCTCTTCAGCCCAGAGAATTAGCAGCAAAATACAGCCTCCCAAAAGAGGAACAAAAGGCCGCTCTATTCCTTGGGCTTTATCCCCCTCCCCACAACCTTGATCAGCTGACTCATGGGGTGATGACCCATTTCCCAATCTCTGGGGCCAGCCATTTGCTCATTACTGTCATTACTGTCATCACTGTCATCTCTGGGTGTCCTTGAGGCCAATTCTGATAGCTCTCACCCCCTTAACAAAAGGGAAGATGGCCTTGGGTGCCAAATTCCTGTTAGGCTGGCACCTGGTGTTTTTAGCATTTTTGTCAGTTCCTAGATTAACCTTTCCCCATTCTTTAGGGGCCTGGAAAGCTGGTTCACATTACAGTTCATAGTGAATAGGGATTGGAATTCAAGAAAAGTTGTGTTGGTTTTGGTCTTCAGAAGCATTTCCTGTCTTCTGCTAGTGCTACATCTTGAGGAGATTATTTTAAACTTGAGAAATTCTTGCACACACAACCAGGAAAACTTGCCAAGGAGCAATGGAAACTGAATTCAAAGAAATTGGATTGATGCTTCAAATCTCCAGCTTAGTTTGTAATTAGGTGATGCAGACAACCAGAGCCTGATCATATTTTTAAGTTTATACCTGTGGTGAACCTAGGCAATAACTAGGCTAGCTTGACTCTTTCAGTTAAATATGCTCTTTATACATAATTGTAATGCATATTTTAAGACAGAAGAACACAAAAAAGGAAGAGAGGAAATTGATGAGAAGTGGGATTGGGAGGAATTAGGTTCTGACTAATGGTTTCGTAAAATATGTGCAAAAATTATTGGCTTAAAATTAGTTTCTCAGTCTGTATTGATAGGGAACTAATTTTTCTTTCACTTTAAAATTAGTATGACATTAGTAAGGAGTATACGCTTGGAAATGAAGGAACAGAAGAGCGCTGGAAAGGAAGAGGGCTTTCTCCATGGGAATCAAAATAATACCATTAGATTATTTAGATCTTAGATGCTAAGAAATATTTAGTTAGAAAGAGGAAAATGGTGGATTGCATTGTCAGAATCCCAGAATCTCAATTTGAGAAGAGGGAATAAAACTCAGGTTTGTGGGAAAGATCAAGCGTCCAGACCATCTAGGCTTTATTGTATTAACCCAAGGTTTCCCATGGTAGACTCTCACGATAATGCATGCATTACCAGGCAGGCAGAGGTGAACTCTGCTGCAAAGCTTCATTACAAATACAGGGTTTTTATACCCTCCCAGGAACAGGGAAATTGATGACAGAATGCAAAGATTACAATAAGATTCTGAGGTCATCACATACAGAACAGATAAAGGAATGTCAGTCAATCATACAGTAACAATGAGATTACAATATTTCTAATTGCCTGTATTGACACTTTAATTCAGTGGCTTGAACCCATCTCCAGGTCTGCTTAGACATGTAAATTCAAGTTACTGAGAAACTATGCATGAACTCAAAGACTCTTATCTAGACTCTAGACATTCTGAATTGGCCAGGGCACATGGAGCCTCTGGGCTATCAAAAGATACTTCCTTGTAAACTGAATTCCAACAATGACTATTTACAATGTATATTTGGACTGAATGGCCTGTCTACTGTAGCCCACAGCTAAAGGTGAGAGAAAGGAGCAGGGGAATGCCATTTTAAACAGTGACAGCTTGGTTTTGAGAAGGAAGACTGGATTTGATCCCACAGTGCAACAGCACACAGAAATAATGTTTTTCTGACAGGATTTATCCAAATTTTCCCAACAGCATCATTATTTGATTGACTGATTGATTTCATTTCCATATTGTTGTATAGCTGAGGTGCTCTGGACTGCTCATAGTAATCCATAAAACAAGTACAGTAATAAAAAAGAAATGCAACAATTTCAAATACAGTGCAAAATTCAATATACAAATTGTTAAACAGTCTTAAAAACTAAAAGAATTTCAATAAACAGACTTGTTAAAATAGACAGCATGTCCCATTGTATGCTATTAAATAGGTGACAGTAGGTGGTAGTCTTAACATGACACTGAAAAGTTGACCTGATAGCTCCAGGTGGGCCATACTGGGTAGATTCTTCTTCCCTTAATCACTGAGACAACCCCTTTGCTTGCAGCCACTGGCTGAGCCTTCTTTTACTCAGAAGAAGCCCCAGATGTGGATTGTAGCTTTAGAGTGGATTTAGGGCAGAAGAGGCATTCTGTCAGGCATTGTGGCCCCAAGCTGCAATACCTCACACCTTGTTTCATATACAGTAGTTCAGATGTGTTATCTCATAGCACAAAAATGTTTTGTTTTCCATCGTTAAATACTTCTAATTATTTATTAACTACTTGGATATGTTAAATTTTAAATGATTGTGTATGGAGATCTAGTTTGTGAGCATCTGATGCCTAATATCACCATGTACTACCAAACAGCCCCTTATAAATATAACTGTTAAAAAGGTGTTTTAGTTTTACTATTTCTTAGTAAGTTGTAAAGGGTTATCAATAACTAGCAACCAAAAGGGCATGCAGTATAGTTTCTGATGTAAGTTGTACAGGTGCCTATAGGCAATGTCAGTGAACTTCCAAACTGGTGAGATTTAAGCTAACAATAAAGAGGTACACAAGGCCAGAGTTCTCTAACCCTTCAGAGGTGTTTATATGTAAGGGTTAATGTCAGGATGACAAGTTGGAAATCCTTGTATTCAGCACTCTTGGCTGTAAGTTAGGAATATGTTTATCATACAGTTCTTCTTTGTGGTCTCTGTGCATCATGCACAGGGGCTCTGCAGTCATGCTTAGAACCTGGTCACCTGATAATTTGTCATTTTGGTGTGGAAAAGGAGTAAAAGCGCTGCCCCACCACATCCAGGAGGCAGCCCTTCTTATTGGCAGGCATGAAATGTTCGCTCCTGGACCATCCCTGGGCTGACTGTACAGTGATGGAGTTGGGATGAGGGTGCTAGAACAGGAATAGTGTATCCTGTTTTTGCACCCAGTATGTGCCTTCCAGTCTTTTCAGTGTTGGAGCCATGGAAGCAGGGGATTTCCATGCCTGTCGCACTGAGTCCATGAGGGTTGCCGGGAAGGGGATGGCAACCAGGCCTATAGCCTCCATGTAGATAGCCCTCAAGTCCAGATTCTTTGCTCTTCCATGTTCCTGCTGTGAGTTCAGTCTGAAATTGTGCACCACCTGCAGGACCTGGTCAGAAAATGATCCCAGATCTTCTGAGGGGAAGGCCAGGTCTTGTGGAATTATGGTAGCATCCAGACTTGGGTCTGATGGCTGATCTGGTGAGGTGGACTCTGGGTCTGATGGATAGTTGTCAGAGTCTGAGACATAGGACCAAGGCTAAGATGCCAACAGGCCCACACTGACAAAGATGCCTGTAGAGGATGTGTATGCAGTGGTGGTGTATATTGGGTCCTAGTGTCTCTTGTGGCTCGGGCTGTGGTACCTGGACAGATATGCTTGCCAGATGCCAGGGCCTCTGGTCTGGTGGGGCCAGAGTCTACTTGACTGCTGGGGCTAGTCTACTTGACTGCTGGACTACCACCGCCATTTGAGTCCAGAGAGTGCTCAGGTCACTGTCATCCCGGTTATGTGCTCCCTTCAGCTCTGGTTTATCGGCACCAATACATGCAGCCAACTTATGAAGGACAAAGTTGAGAGTCCCCAGGAATGTCTGATGATGTTGTGAGGCTGGAAATGCTCTTCCCACACACTCACACAGGAATCAGCAGTTGGAACTTTAAATCCTTTATTCTAAGAAACTTCAAAGCTACGCAGACAAGGAACAACAAAGGAGCTTATAATGGTGATTTAATGGCGAAGTTGTCCCCTCTTTCTGAGAGGGCTCAGATTACGAAATGCTTTTGACCCATCTGGGGCATCCCTCTTTTGACAGTTCAGACAAGCTGCTCTCCCTCCTCCTTTCTATTTCCCTTGACTTCAATTGCCCCAAACAGTGTGCTTTTCTTCTATCTCGAGCATTAGGTACACTTTCTGTCATTTCCATGGAAATTGTCTGTTTCCCAGGGTCATTATCTCTGGCTTGGCCTGCTAAAGGTAAACCCTTACCTCCCTCTGCCCCCATCCCACTATCAGCTACTTCTGGAATGCTGCTGCATTCCTGCTCTTGTTGTGTTAGGAACACTTTGTCAGGGAGTGGCAGGGGGTGTTTGTACAATGGGCACCAGGTAGAAATTTTCCTGCTCTGGGGCTTGATTCTCACAGGAAGCCCCCTGCTCTCTCACGTGCGCCAATGACTCCCCTTGAATCGGCACGCACAACAGATGAAGCCCTTCCAGTGTATGAGGTATTGTAAGCGCCCCCTGTGGAACCTGGAGTAAAGAATTTCTTCAACTTCAAATTCTTCTTTCCCTCCCACCAATACGGGTGTAGGTGGGGCAACCTGTGTCCAAAGGGGATGTGGAAGGGTAGCAGGGGAAAGGCGAGCGAGGTGAAAAATGGGATGAACCTCCATGGAGGCTGGTAAAGCCAACCGGAAGGTGACCAGATTGATTTGGGCCACAATTCAAAAGGGCCCCGCACGCTTATGGGCCAATTTGCAAGACAGCACTGAAAGGGGAAGGAAGTCAGTGGACAATCAGACCCAGTTGCCCATGCGGAGTGGGCCCCCCCGGCTGCCTGTGCCTGTCAGCCACCTCTTTGTAGGCGGCCTTGACATGTTCCAATTGTTTCTTGAGCAAGGCCTACATGGAAACCAATTTGTGCATGAAATCTCCAGCTGTGGGGACCGAGGCTGAGAGGAGTGCAGTGGGAAAAGCACAGGGGTGATAGCCCAAGTTTGCAAAGAAGGGAGTATGTCAGGTGGAGGCATGCACGGAATTGTTGAAAGCAAATTCTGCCAGGGGGAGGAAGGAGGACCAGTCATCCTGTTGGTAATTTACATAGCAATGGAGATATTGCTCTAGAGTTGTGTTCAACCTTTCTGTTTGGCCATTGGTTTGAGGGTGATGTGCCAAAGACAGGCACAAACCGACCTTGAATAGGGCAAGGAGTTCCCTCAAAAACTGGGAGGTGAACTGGGTGCCCCTGTTGGAAATTAATACAAGGGGCCACCCATGCTGTTTATAAATATGGGCCACGAAGAGGGAGGCTGTGGTCTTGGCTTAGGGGAGACCTGTACAAGGAATAAAATGAGCCATCTTGGTGAACAAGTCTGTAACAACCAAAATGGTGGTAAAACCTTTAGATGGGGGCAAATCCATAATGAAATCCAAGGAAACAGTGTGCCAAGGACCAGGAGGGCCACCAGGGGTTGCAACAACCCCGCCAGCCTGCCAGGCTGACGTTTGGCCCGCTGACAGGTGTGGCATGACAGGATGTAAAATTTGACATAGCTGTTAATGTGAGGGCACCAAAATTGGTAACTGCTTGTAAAGTCTGATACACACCAAAATGACCAGCAGAGGGGGAGTCGTGGCACTGCTGCAATACACGTTCCCTAAGTGGAAATGGCACATAGAGAGCATGGTCATACAACAACAAACCATTCTCAAAATGAAATATAGAAGACGGAGTATGTGCCTCCTGTTCCCCCAACTTGGCCTGGACGAATGAGTCAGTCTGTTGGGCCCGGAGGAGGTCGTCGTGCCAAGAGGTCGAAGTGGTGACAATCGCAAGCACTTCTGGGCATAAAATTGGGACAGGCTTGGGGCGCATTTCACTGCCATCAAAATACTCTGGTTTCCTGGACAGCGCATCCGCCAGAAGGTTCTTGGATTGCAGAATGTATTTTATGTGTAAATGAAAGCGTGCAAAAAATAATGCCCAATGCACCTGTCTCTGGTTGAGGATCTCGGCTGAAGCAAAGTGCATCAAGTTCTTATGGTCAGTTTGGATGAGAATTGGGTGTGAGGCCCCTTCTAACAAATGCCTCCATTCTTCTAGGGCCACTTTTACTGCCAACAGCTCCTTCTCCCAGATGTTGTAGTTCTGTTTGGAGGCTGTGAGTGTAAGTGAGTAAAAAGCTACAGGCCTGAGATCTCCGTGTGGCCCCCCTCCCCATTGCAGAAGGACGGCCCCCAGAATTTTGTCAGAGGCATCTGTTTGCAGCACAAAAGGAGTAGATGTATCAGGGTGAACTAGTTGGTTCTCCAAAGTGAATTGGTGTTTCAAGACTGCAAAAGCCTCTGCTACCTCAGGTGGCCAGGATAGTTGTCTTTTTTTTTCTTTCAAAAGGTCAAAGGGGCTGTCAAGCGAGAGTAATGCAGGATAAACCTGTGATAAAAGTTTGCAAAGCCTAAGAATTTTTGCAACTCCTTCTTCATGAGAGTTGCCAAAAGAGCACAACTCACACTTTATTGGGGTCCATCTGTAGTCCCTCCTGAGAAATTCGATATCCCAGGTACATCAATGAAGAGGTATGAAATTCACCTTTTTCTAGCTTAGTGGAGAGATGATTCTCTTGCATGCGCTGCAGCACAGCCTGCACATGGCACATGTGGGTCTCTGGGTCTCAGGAGAAAATCAACAAATAACCTAAGTATGCAATCAAAAAGTCTTCTAAAAAGTCATGGAAAATTTCGTTTATCAACCGTGTGAATACCGCGCCTGTGCCCGCGAGCCCAAAAGATAGGACTGTGAACTGGTCCATGCCAAAACAAGATGAGAACACGGTCAAGTGTTCAAACCCAGGCCAAATCCAGAGGAGATTGTAAGTATTTCCGAGATCTAACTTGGTAAAGATGGCTGCCTGCCCCAAGCGTTCCAAAATCTTTGAGATCAAAGGCATGGAATGTGTATTGGGAATGATAATCGAAAGTGTTTTTCAGCAAAGTTCTCTTTCATAAAAGAAGCAGTGGCGCCACTATCAATCAAGGCTGTTGTTCGTATTTCTGGTTGTTGAGGTGCCTGTAAAGTAACGTTGATCAATAAAAGTCGAGCTGAAGTAGATCCTCAAGGAGTGGGGCACTGCTGGTCTTTTGGCATTGGTCCAAGTGTCACAGCGCTTAACAATGCTGGGACTGGAAGTTTCCCACCGGCTTGTTTCATGGGCAGGAGCGAGCCAGGTGTCCCCCTTGCCCACAAGTAAAACATAGTCCAGTGGCTCAGCGATGATCCATTTCACTCCTTGGGATGCATGGTTTGGCGGCTTCCAGCTTCATAGGATCCAGCTCAGGCTGGTCTGGTGCCTCAGCAGCATAGTCAGTTGAAGGCCTTCAGGGTCCAGTCACAGCCTACAGTAAAAATCTCTCTCCATATGGCAACGAGTTGGAGCACCTGCCCCGCCTTTCTTTCGCCCGCTCTACGAGCACGCGTCTATCTGAATGGCCACGAGCATTAGCTTTTGCAGGCTTTCCGGGGGGAAGATTGGGCCAGTACATCCAAAATCTCTCCCCGAAGTCTTTCTCGATATTGTACCACCAAGATCTCCTCATTCCACCCAAGATCATTCACCAAAAGTTGAAACTGAGTCGTGTAATCAGCAGCTGACCCCATTCCCTGTCGCAGATATTTAACTTCGTGCACTGCCATTTCCTTGTGCACTCCCACGCCCAGAAAAAGTCCCAAGGCATTTAGAAAAGCTGCAGCATCATTTAGAACAGGGTCTTGAGCCACCAACCTCACAGTTGCCCACCATGCAGCCACCCCCGAAAGCTGATTAAGAAGCCTACCTTGGTCTTTTCATCTGGGAAGTCATTGCATGTATAACTTACACTGAGCAAGAAAAGTTGTAAAACCTCTCTTTCTGTTGTACTTGGGAGGAGGTTCTACTGGACACTGTTTCAGCTTGAGTTCAGAAGTCGGGGTGGGGGGGTGTTGCCGCTGCTGCAGTCGCTGCTGCTCGGAGCGTAGCTTTCTCGGCACGCAAATGGTTAATCTCATTCGCCGCAGCAGCCTCAGCAGCAGTCTGCATTGCAATTTTTTCAGCCCTCAAAAGAACGATCTCATCTTGTAAATCTTTGATCTCCACAGCCGCAGCTTAAGCTGCCAGGTCCATCTCTGTGCTGCACCAAAAAATCTGTGTCCAGCCATGTGAGATGCAATGCCCTTGTGAGTGGGGGGGCGTTGGAAGAAAGTGGGGACAAGCTGTCATGAGACTGGAGAAGCTCTTCCCACACACTCACACAGGAACTAGCAATTGGAACTTTAAATCCTTTCTTCTAAGAAACTTCAAAGCTACGCAGACAAGGAACAACAAAGGAGCTTACAATGGTGATGTTAATGGCAAAGTTGTCCCCTCTTTCTGAGAGGGCTCAGGTTATGAAACACTTTTGACCCGTCTGGGACATCCCTCTCTTGGCAGTTCAGACAAGCTTCTCTCCCTCCTTTCTATTTCCCTCAACTCCAATTGCCCCAAACAGCATGCTCTTCTTCTATTTCAAGCATTAGGTACACTTTCTGTCATTTCCACTGAAACCATTTCTTTCCCAAGGTCATTATCTCTGGCTTGGCCTGCTGTTTCCACAGTAAACTCCTCACCTCCCTCTGCCCCCATCCCGCTATCAGCTACTTCTGGAATGCTGCTGCGTTCCTGCTCTTGTTGTGTTAGTAACACTTCGTCAGGGAGTGTGGGGGGTGGGGCGTTTGTACAATGGGCACCAGGTAGAAATCTTCCTGTTCTGGGGCTTGATTCTCACAGGAAGCCCCCTGCTCTCTCACGTGCGCCAACGACTCCCCTTGAGTTGGTGCGCACCACAGATGAGCCTCTGCTGGTGGACCAGTTGACACAATCTCAGCAAGGGAACAACCTTCACTTCCCTGGATTCTATCCTGACAATTACCACAGATGCCTCCCTTTCCAGCTGGGTGTCAAGGGGGCCAGAGGCCTGATAGCTTTTGGCTCTGGCCTCTTGGCTTTTGGCTCTGGCCTCTTGGCAGAGCAGCAGAGGCACAGGCTGGGAGAGAGCGCTGAGTGGCCAGGGGACTGGCACAGGCAAGGCAGGAGCTGGGCAGGTGGGAGCAGAGGTCCAGGAGCAGCAGAGAGGGAGGGGGCGGGCCAGAGAGCTAGAGCAGCCAGGGGGAAGCAGGGGGTGGGGCCACTGGCCGGAGGGACTGAGAGGGCCAAGCTCGGGCGTCCCTCGTCTGCATCCCTGAGCTGCGGTCCGGGCGGTCCAGGGACTCCCTTCCCTGAGACACAGAGGTTGTTTGTTTGATTGTTTGTTTGTTTTTTGTTTTGTTTGTGTGTTTTTGTTTTGTTTTCTTTTGTTTGCACTTTGCTTTGCTTTCTTGTGCTTTTTTTTTTTTTCTTCTTTCAATTTAAATTTAAGTTTATTTTCTCCTTGTGTGTGTGTGCAAGTGGGGTTTTTGCCTGGGAGAACTGGGAGAGTGAGAGGAACTGCAGGACTTACAAGACAGGGGACCAAGGTAAGGTCTCGGAAGGGTTACAGATGGCAGACCAGGAGATGGCCTTGGCGGGAGTCACGGGTGTTGCTGTCTGCTGCGAGAGCTGCGACATGTTCGCCCTTCTCCCCCAGGAGAGGCAGGGATACACTTGCCCTCGGTGCAAGATGGTGACCCTGCTAGAGGAGGAGGTGAGGTGCCTGAGGGCCGAGAGAGCTCTTCAGGCCCCCCCGCAGCAGCCCCCCTCTCGACAGAGGGCTGAGGGAGAGACCACGGGAGGAGCAGCTGCGGAGACATGGAGGTATGTCACCCACAGGAGGAGGCGGCCAGCACGGCCTCCTCCTTCTCCTGGCACCAATCTGGAGCTGGGAAACAGGTTCTCTCCACTTGGGGAGGCTGGGGCTGAGGAGGCCTCAGGGGACCAGCAGGACCCCCAGCCTGGGACATCAGGAGGCAAGGGAGCCACTGCAGGAGAGGCGAGGACCAGGGCACGGCTGCCCACCAGCACCGAGAAGGTACGGCGGCGGGTGATAGTTGTTGGGGACTCCCTGCTGAGGGGCACTGAGGCGGCGGTGTGCCGCCCCAGCCTTGAGACAAGGGAGGTTTGCTGCCTGCCGGGCGCACGCATCCGGCACGTGAAGGACAGAGTGGAGCGTCTTGTTCGCTCCGGGGGTCACCAGCCACTCCTGGTGATCCATGTGGGCACAAACGACGTGGCCAGGCAGGGGGTGGTCGGGATCACCAGGGACTTTTCGGCCTGGGGGAAGAACTCAGGGAGCTGAAGGCCCAAGTGGCCTTCTCGTCAATCTTACCTGTCCGGGGATTTGGGCCAGGAAGGGACAGGAGGGCCTCTGAGGTGAATGACTGGCTTAGGGTGTGGTGCCAGAAGGAACGCTTCGGATTCCTCGACCACGGCACTCGTTTTCTTGCCAATGGACTTCTGGCAAGGGATGGGTTACACCTCACGAGGATGGGGAAAAGGTCCTTTGGAGATGCTCTAGCGAGCTTCATCCGAAGACTTTAAACTGAGCCAGTGGGGGGTGGGTTCAGGCCCCCCAGTAACATGTCTGCACTGGACAAGTGTGCAGGGAGGATCGGGGCTCTGGGAGCAGGGTTTTAGAGATACTGCAGGGACTGACAGGACTTCTACAGAGAGGGGCCAGGTACCAGGGAGGATGGGAGGAAGGAGGATGCTGGGCACTCCAAGGAAAGGAAGCAGTGGGAAGGAGTTGAGGTGCATGTACACCAATGCTAGGAGCATGGGTAATAAGCAGGAAGAGCTTGAAGCTCTCCTGGGAATAGGAGGATACGATCTGGTGGGAATCACAGAAACTTGGTGGGATGAAAGGCAAGTCTGGAATGTGAACATAGAAGGGTATCACCTTTTTAGAAAGGACAGGAAGGGAAAGAGAGGTGGGGGTGTGGCTTTATATGTCAGGGAAGGGATAGGATGCAGTGAGATAGAGTGCAGCACAGATGGGGATTCGGTAGAGGCAGTCTGGGTGAAACTCAGGGGTTTTGACAGAGAAAGAGACCTGACAGTGGGGGTATGTTATCGCCCTCCAGGTCAACTTGAGACCCTGGATGATGTCCTGACAGGCCAGATTCTAAGGATATCTCGGGGGAGAGACACAGTAATTATGGGAGATTTCAATCTCCCGGATATTACTTGGGAGACTCACTCGGCGGTGACAGCCAGGTCACGTCGCTTCCTAGAAGCTCTAGAGGGTGGGTTTTTCACACAGAGGGTCCGAGAGGCGATGAGGGGGGGAAACATCCTGGACTTGGTCTTGACCAATAGGGAGGAGCTGATAGATGAAGTACAGATTAGGGGAGCTCTGGATGCGAGTGATCACTCCATCCTTTGCTTTGAGATCAGAGGACTGGGGCCGTGCAGCAGGGCGAGCACTAGAAGCTGGGACTTCAAGAGGGCCAACTTTGGCCAAGTGAAGGCCAGGCTGGGGAAAGTCTCCTGGGATAGGTTACTGGAAGGTAAGCGAGTTGAGGAGGGGTGGATGGCACTCAAAAGGGAGGTTTTGCAGGCGCAAGCCCTGACGATACCTCTAGTCAGTAAGGTGGGGAGGCGGAGGAGAGTGCCGCCATGGATGCGGAAGGAGGTGGTTAGGGGGATTAGACGAAAGAGGAGCCTCCATAGGAAATGGGTACTGGGGGAAATAGACAAAAGGGTATACCGGGAGGAGGAGGCCCGTTGCAGAAGGATTCTTCGCAAGGCTAAGGCTGATTATGAGCTGAGACTTGCCAAGAATATCAAGAGCAACAAAAAGGGCTTCTTCCAGCATGTAAATAGGAAAAGGAAGGGGAGACAAGTGGTGGGACCACTAAATAAGGAGGAAGGAGATCCAGTGACTGACATGAGGGAACAGGCACAGATGCTAAATGACTATTTTGCCTCTGTGTTCTCCCCAAAGCAGGACGGGGGATATCCGTATAGGAGATTGGATGAGGCTGGGGACTTAGGGGCAGAGATTAGAGTCACCCCCCTTGAAGTCAAGGGGCTCCTCAGGGCATTGGACATTACAAAGGCGCCAGGCCCTGACGGGTTACACCCAAGAGTACTTCGAGAGTTGGCAGGGGTTCTCTCACGCCCTCTGGCCTCCATTTTTGAGGCCTCGTGGAGAACGGGTGAAGTTCCAGAGGACTGGAGGGTGGCATCGGTGGTCCCAATTTTCAAAAAGGGTAGTAGGAAGGACATGGGGAAGTATAGACCGGTTAGACTTACGTCCATTGTAGGAAAAACAATGGAAAGGCTCATAATAGAGAGAGATCTAGTGATGCTAGATAGGGAAGGGAGGCTGACAGCCACACAACACGGCTTCCGCAGAAACAGGTCCTGCCAGACAAACCTTGTGGAATTCTATGACAAGGTTTCAAGATGGCTAGATGGAGGGGATGCAGTGGATGTGGTATACCTGGATTTCAGCAAGGCCTTTGACAAAGTGCCCCATGATATTCTGGTGGAGAAACTGAGGAGTTTTGGTATACACCAAAGCACTGTCCGGTGGATTAGAGCATGGCTGCCTGACCGAAAGCAGAAGGTAACCATTAGCGGGGAATCGTCGGGATGGCAGCCAGTGACAAGCGGGGTCCCCCAGGGCTCTGTCCTGGGGCCGATCCTGTTTAATCTTTTCATTAACGACATGGAAGAAGGGGTGAACAGTCTGCTGATCAAATTCGCAGACGACACTAAAACTGGAGCAGTGGCCACAACTGAGGAGCAGGTACTCCAGATCCAAAAGGATCTGGACAGACTATGGAAGTGGACAGGAGACAACAGGATGGCGTTCAATGTGGAGAAGTGCAAGGTCTTGCACTTGGGGCATAGGAATAGCTGTCATAAGTACAGGTTAGGGGACAAGTGGCTGGAGAGCAGCACTTGTGAAAGGGACCTCGGGGTACTGGTTGACCGCAGGCTAAACATGAGTCAGCAGTGTGATGCGGTGGTCAAGAGGGCGAATGCCACCCTTGGTTGCATAGCCAGAAGTGTGGCTTCTAGATCAAGAGAGGTATTACTTCCACTCTACATGACTCTGGTGCGCCCGCAACTGCAGTATTGTGTTCAGTTTTGGGCCCCTCATTACAGAAAGGATATAGCCAGGTTGGAGTCAGTGCAGCGTAGGGCCACAAGGATGGTGGCTGGTTTGCAGGGGATGGGGTATGAGGCGAGACTGAGGGAACTGGGTCTCTTCAGCCTGGAGAAGAGGAGACTCAGAGGGGATATGTTGGCAACATACAGGTATGTGAGGGGGTGTCACATGGAGATGGGGAGAGGCCTGTTCTCCCCTGCAGAGGAAGGCAGGACGCGCTCCAATGGAGCAAAGCTCAGGGAGCCAAGGTTCAATTTGGATGCCAGGAAGCACTTCCTGACAGTTAGGACCCCGAGGGCATGGAATGGGCTTCCACGGGAGGTCGTTGAGGCCCCATCGGTGAGGGTGTTCAAAGATAGGCTGGACATGCACATGGTGGGCATGTCATGAGCGGAGCCGGCTGGTGCCGGAGGTCAGACTAGATGGCCCAGGAGGCCCCTTCTGACTCACTCTGTTTCTATGTTTCTATGTTTCTATGTTTCTATGTCGTAATTAACCACACTTACAAGAGCAATAAAACTAAATCTATTTATTGCTAGTTATCTACAAGATTTACAACTCTACTGAAGAGCTCCTTAATGATAGTCTTTGGTGATCAGATGTTCGCCTCTGAATGGCGATAGCTTCTCCCCGTTACGTCACATCCCCCTCCCTCATTCGTTCCTCCCTCCTCTCTTGTTCCCTTTTGGCTTTCAACTGTTAAGATTTAATAATTCTTCTGTTACGTGCAGTTTTAAAGTCAACATATCCCATGATGCCTTCTGCTTCTGGCCCTGTCAGCTCTGCCTCGGAAGAGGAGGAGTTGTCATGTTTCTTTTCTGTTCTAGCATCTTCCTCCTTCTCGTATTCAGGCTGACTTAAAGGGCCAGGCATCTGTGTAGTGGGCTGTTGACTAGAGGGGCTCTCAGCAACAGGCTGATTTGTATCCATATCCAGCTGTGGTGGAGTCTCTTGAACTCAGGCTGTTAAGGTCAGGTCTTCCTCGTGAGTAACAGCTCCTGTTGTGACCTCATGCACGACACTGGGAGCACACTGGGCCCCTCTTCAATTCAGGGCAGCTGGGACACCCACACCATTTCTAGGCACATTAATTTACCGGAGATACTTGTGGTGTAAAAGGACCTCATATTCCAGAACCTCATTCCAGGTCTTTTACAAGTCCAGGACCAAACCCTTCTGCAACTCACTGTGATTCTGTATTTGCTATGGTGGTGTATGTTTTGTAAACTGCCCAGAGAGCTATTTGGCAGTATATAAGTGTAATAAATAAAATAAGGGACTTAACATCTCTCTCCAAAGAATGGCAAGATGGGTTGTGGATACAATTTCTGTAGCCTACAAGCTAAGCAGACTCCAGCCCTTGGGTGAATGCATGCTGACTCCATGTGCACAGCAGCAACCTCCATAGCCCTTGCCTAACCTTTTCAAGGCTGCAACCAGGTTGAACCTTTCATCCTTTGTGAAACACTACTGCTTTGACATCCAAGAGTGTTGTCATCAATCCTTTGGTAGCAACCTCACCAACCTCTGTAAGCTTATCAGTTGCATCATATGTGTGACCTGTTGTTCTTCAAATAGTCATGCATTCACACAAACCTGTCCTCCTTCCCCTCTTTGGTGTCGCACTCGGGTGGCTCAGTTGCCCTCTCTGGATTCACATGGTCCTCTGGAGACCTGTTCCATTGGACATGGAGCCACAACAGCAGTCTCATGGCTATTCGAACTGAGGATCAGGCAGGAGCCCCCATCATGCCAGGGCATTCCCCGGGGGTGGGGGTCTTGCCAAATATAATTAGCTATGGAATCTTCTTGAACAAACTCCATGCAAGTGTGCAGAGCCCTATGGTGAATGCATGGATGACCACTCGAAGAATGACAAAGTAAGCAACCTGCCTTTTTGCTTACTGGAGAGCTGGGATTGACTGCAACTTCCAAAGTATATATCGAGAAACATTGTATTGCTATGTTAGGATGGGTAGAGAGGCCCCACTTGTTTTTGAACATTGCAAACCAATACTGTGAGTATAAACAGCAGCTTATCACCCACAGCTTTAATATGGTGATTAGTGTTCTTTATCTTTACTGCCTATGACATTTGCACAGAATTTGGCAGTAAGTCATTTTTCGTTATTGTCATGAGTCTTATGCTTATGAAAGCTGCATGGAAGGAAAGATGCCATTCAAAGGTTTTCCCAGAAGTCATGCATATGCTTCTGTCATGCATTTGCTGAAGCTGTACTGGAGAATATTAAGGTTCTTGTGAGGAACAAAATCTTGTGGCACAGGATTCATTGTTTAAAATAATTATGAAATTGAAAATAATATTGGTGAATCAGTTCAGTTGCTAAATGTCATGGAAGTTCCCTTATTACAATTATTAATTTCTACTGGTAACAGTTTTAAAATTTCAGTAAAAGTTTTACTGTCTTACAGTAGCCATGTCTTCCCTAAGAATGTTAATATTTGTAATACCAAGTTAAGGTCTAAACTGAAATCATGTGCTACAACTTAAACTATACGGGTATGAGAAGGAAGAATCAAATCTTAGCTGCTCAGCTAAATCAGTTAACAAAACTGTAAAACTGTAAATACTTGGTAACCATACTGCAATATTTGCAAAGACAATTACATAGAAGATGATGACTAGTTAAAAAAAATATGTTCCAGACTTTTTGCATATATACAGTATCTTGCTTAATGCTTCCCACCAACACCATTTGCAATTTCCAAAATAATCTATTTTAAGAGATTTGGAACACTTTGCTTGCTTGCCCATGCATGCCAAGGGTCTGTTTTTGATAAAGAAGGCATCTTTTAGCCTAATTGTAATTGCAAACAGTTCAGTCTACAAATATTCAAACCTTGGTTTTTGTCCATAGTGTATATCACATGAGTACAAATAAGTCTTATGAAAAGAAATAAAGTAATTAGCATATGGTATTGGAAGGAGTTAGGATGAGATATTGCCACTGTGGGAAGATTGAGAGAAACTGGTAACAATGTCAGTTAGTTGAAAGAGGTAGGTAGATGTAACATACATTCCTTTTCTTTTGAAATTCTTTTCATTGGCTGGATTCCCCCTGACTGGTTTGAGTTTTGTTCACCTGAGTCATAAATGGTTTTAGTTGGGTATTGTTTGGGTGTGATCTTTTTGGCTCTTACTTTTTCTCAGTTTGGATCTCTGCAAGGTGGAGTGTGAACTATTTTGGGGGCATCGCTCCCATATTTTCAAGGAAATTATAACTTCCATCTGTTTTTACTTGACTTGTGGCTGTGAAGATCATGCTTAGCCCAGGGGATCTTACAGTGTGTGCTGAGAAGATGTGGAGTTTTGTCAGCCAGTGAAGTATGTCTGGCTCTCCCCACACCCACCCATGGTTCTCATAAGTCTTTCATCTTGTGTGGTCTCTCTGAACTGGAAACATTTAACAGTACTATTCACCTTCCATTTCAGTTACTTGTCTTTTAAATATGAGCTTTGCATGAAGAACCTGAAAACTGAACCAGTAATTCTTGTTCCCAGAATATAAGACTATCACTAGCATTTATCTTAGAAAGAGTATATATCTAAATTCTGGGGTATCAAATTCTGTTTGCATGCACATCTCACTGAATATTAAATGTAATAGAAAAAAATCATATTTATTAACATGTTTTTTTCTCTGAATATCCCTTGTCCATTGATGCCAGTCTGCTGTATTCCTTGTTTTAGGCTTTACTGCAGTCTGTAGTTCAGCAACGTGAGGAAGCCATTGAAAAACAGTATATATCAGCAATTGAAAAGCAGGCACGTAAGTGTGAAGAAATGCTTGTTTCACAGGTAAGTGCTGTAATTCTTCGCAAAAGTTTAGTTAAATATATCTATATGTACTACTTCCCTTCATGGAACACTGCCTTGTCATGGCGAAGGGGCTTGTGTAGCTCAATGAAACTATGAGCTATGCCATGCAGGGCCACCCAAGACGGACAGGTCATAGCAGAGAGCTCTGACAAAAGCTGATCCACTGGAGAAAGAAATGGCAACCCACTCCAGTATCTTTGCCATGAAAACCCTATGGACAGTACCAAAAGGCAAAAAGATAATGACACCAGAAGATGAGCCCTTCAGGTCAGAAGGTGTCCAATATGCTACTGGGGAAGAGCAGAGGGCTAGTACTAGTAGTGCCAGAAAGAATGAAGCGACTGGGTCAAAGCCGAAGAATTCCTATAATTGACAGTGTGCATTCCTTACCACATAGTGAACCAGTTGCATTCTTTCGGCTACTGTTGCAGAAAGTGGCTAGAAATAAGGCAGTCCTAGAGAGCAAACCCTAGTTTTTCAGTATAGGGCTGGTTAATGTATCACTTGCGTATTAAGGAGATCTCTAAAGACGATTGCTTTTTGGAGATCTGGTTTCCATTTATCTTCTATGGGAGCAAGCAAATAATTGAGCACAAAGTCCTGACACCTTGCAATTCGTTCTACTCGTAGAATGATGTTGTAGAATGCTGGAAAAACACTGTTTCTGTCTGTGCTTGACTCTCTGTAAATTGTTATTGATCTTGTACTTACACAATGGCTAGCAAACGGTATTGCCATGAACAAAATGAAACAAAACTCTTTGGGCCTACAAGGCCTTGATAAGAAATTGGAATTTACTGATGTACTGTAATTGAAGTGTTTTATTTTGGTGACACACACTTGGTTTTTCTCTCTGGTCAGGTAATCCAGGACAATCCCTGACTTCTATATCTATGGACGATATTTACCTCCTCTAGGCATCACTACCTCCCAACAGTCACACAGGAATCTATATAAGCCGGCAAAAGAAGCAGGCCTAACATGATAAGTGCTATGTGATCAGGGAATACATGCAGTTGTCCCTTCACAGAGTTACAGTTACTGTTAGTAAGCTATGTTTTGAATGGAATCCACCAGATAGAAAGAATATGGGCAATGGCAACTATTGCCCTTTGCTGTCAAGTGCTATCAGGACTCAAGTGGGAATATCAGGTCTATATGGACAGGCAAGAGAGAGCTTTTTGAAGAAATGACTGTCAAAATATATAACCTTTCCTGATGCTGCAAGATCAAAACTACTTCTGAGCAGTCTGTAAAAATTAATGTAGATGTGGCAAACTGTTGTCATAATGTGCTTTTAAATTCTTACATTATGGTACATGGCCTATGGTTTATTAAACCAAATACACTTGAACTGGAAACTTGGATCTACATGGGTCAATCCTGCAGTGGTAACTTGTTTTTCAATCCTGACTTCTGGCTCTATTCTGCCTCCTTGTGTGCTATTGGGTCCTGACTCTTGGCTTTTTCCTGAGCCTGCAGGTCCTTAGCATCCCCCTCACATAGCCCTATTAGCATACGTAGTACATCACAAATCTCCATCCCTTCTCAGTTCAAGGAAGCATTTGGAATTTTGAAAAAAAAATATCCTGGGCTATGTGTGATCAGGGAACGTACTTGTATGTGTGCTTTCTCTTTTTCTCTTGCTGTCTTGCTCATTTACACATATACCCACTTGCTTACCTGCTTATTTTCTGGTACTTGCCCACTCAGGTATTCTGTCTGGCTCTCAATTAATTGTAAGACTGCAGTTTAAGGTACCCTATTTGTTTTGATCTTGAAAAATAAAAATTAAGGATCAGTAATGGTTTTCTCCTTTTTTAATCCAAAGGCAATTAAAGTTGTCCATATTTCATAGACCAGCAATTTGAAATGCCTTTCTTGTAGGTTAAAAGAAAGAGATAGAAGGTTAAAGGAAATGGAGTTATCAATAATTGAGCATTTTACTACCTAGTCAACAAAAATGAGAAACTTGAATCTGTTTATTTAATGTCCTTGAATCTGTTTATTTAATTTTATTTAACATATTAAATAAAATATGTATTTTTTAAAAAAAAATCTCATCGAGGACCTTTAAGGCTAGTAGAAAGTAACATGCTGTGAGGAAATCTCATATATCATTAAAGAAGGAAGAAGATGTTATAAAAATTAAGTACCTTTGGGTTGCCCTGATCCGGCTAAAGTTACTTGTGACTAAGTTCTGACTTGTTCTCAGATGGTTCAGTGGGGCATATTTACAACTAACTTACGCTGCATTAGAATTGATGAAATTCATCACATAACCTTCATATTCAAGAATATCAAAAGAGTACTATTTAAACCAATGTACTTTTAAAAATAATGATTTTAATACAAAGCCATTTTCTTCCCCTCCCCCCACACAATGCAGTAGCAAGCAGGAGAACTTGTCTTATACAAATGTTTGCAAATAGTAGAATATGCAGTTCACAACGGTAAAATTGTGCAGTCAGTAGGGAAAATGTGTAAATGGTTGCACAGTTTTCCCACTCAAACAGCTGGTTAAAACCTTCAAGCTGACATTCAGAGATTCTGGGAAAATACAAACAGCACCCATTCATCCATGCCTTGTTGTTGTTAGTCGCGAAGTCGTGTCCGACCCATTGCGACCCCATGGACAACATTCCTCCAGGCCCTCCTGTCCTCCACCATTCCCCGGAGTCCACTCAAGCTCACACCAACCGCCTCTGTGACTCCATCCAGCCACCTCATCCTCTGCCGTCCCCTTCTTCTTTTGCCATCTATTGCTCCCAGCATTAGGCTCTTCTCCAGGGAGTCCTTCCTTCTCATTAGGTGGCCAAAGTATTTGAGTTTCATCTTCACTATCTGGCCTTCTAAAATGCAGTCAGGGTTGATCTCCTCCAGGACTGACCGATTTGATCACCTTGCGGTCCAAGGGACTCGCAGGAGTCTCCTCCAGCACCACAACTCAAAGGCCTCAATCCTTTTGCGCTCGACCTTCCTTATGGTCCAGCTTTCACAGCCATACATTGCAACTGGGAAAACCATAGCCTTGACTATACGCACTTTTGTTGGCAGGGTGATGTCTCTGCTTTTCAGTATGCTATCTAGATTTGCCATAGCTTTCCTCCCCAGGAGCAAGCGTCTTTTAATTTCTTGGCTGCAGTCCCCGTCTGCGGTGATCTTGGAGCCCAGGAAAATAAAATCTCTCACTACCTCCATTTCTTCCCCATCTATTTGCCAGGAAGTGAGAGGACCGGATGCCATGATCTTAGTTTTCTTAATGTTGAGTTTCAAGCCAACTTTTGCACTCTCCTCCTTCACCCGCATCAAGAGGCTCTTTAGTTCCTCTTCACTTTCTGCCATGAGAATGGTATCATCTGCATATCTGAGATTGTTGATATTTCTCCCAGCAATCTTAATTCCAACTGGTGATTCATCTAGCCCCACCTTTCTCATGATGTGCTCTGCGTATAAGTTAAATAGGCAGGGTGACAGTATACAGCCTTGCCGAACTCCTTTCTCAATTTTGAACCAATCAGTGGTTCCGTGTCCAGTTCTCACTGTTGCTTCTTGAACTGCATATAGGTTTCTCAAGAGACAAATAAGATGGTCTGGTACTCCCATCTCTTTAAGAACTTGCCACAATTTGTTGTGATCCACACAATCAAAGGCTTTAGTGTAGTCAATGAAGCAGAAGTAGATGTTTTTCTGAAACTCCCTAGCTTTCTCCATGATCCAGCATATGTTGGCAATTTGATCTCTAGTTCCTCTCCCTCTTAGAAATCCTGCCTGTACTTCTGGTAGTTCTCGGTCCACATACTGCTGGAGCCTAGCTTGTAGGATTTTGAGCATCACTTTGCTAGCATGTGAAATGAGTGCAATGGTGCGGTAGTTTGAACATTCTTTGGCATTGCCCTTCTTGGGGATCGGAATGTAAACTGACCTTTTCCAATCCTGTGGCCACTGTTGAGTTTTCCAAATTTGCCAGCATAGTGAGTGTAGCACTTTAACTGCATCATCTTTCAGGATTTTGAATAGCTCAGCTGGAATGCTGTCACCTCCACTAGCTTTGTTGTTGCTCAGACTTCCTAAGGCCCATTTGACTCCACATTCCAGGATGTCTGGCTCGAGGTCAGTGACCACCCCATCGTGGTTATCAGGGATGTTAAGCTCTTTCTTGTATAGTTCTTCTGTGTAATCTTGCCACCTCTTCTTAATGTCTTCTGCCTCTGTTAGGTCCCTGCCATTTTGGTCCTTTATCATGCCCATCTTTGCATGAAATGTTCCCTTCATATCTCCAATTTTCTTGAAGAGATCTCTGGTCCCCCCTATTCTATTGTTTTCTTCTATTTCTTTGCACTGTTCATTTAGGAAGGCATTCTTATCTCTTCTAGCTGTTCTCTGGAATTCTGCATTCAATTGTTTGTATCTTTCTCTTTCTCCCTTGCCTTTTGCTTCCCTTCTTTCCTCAGCTATTTGTAAAGCTTCCTCAGTCAGCCATTTTACTTTCTTGTATTTCTTTCTCTTTGGGATGGTTTTAGTTGCTACCTCTTGTACAATGCTGCGAACCTCCGTCCATAGTTCTTCAGGCACTCTGTCTATCTGATCTAATTCCTTAAATCTATTTGTCACCTCTACTGTGTATTCATCCGGGATATGATTTATGTCATACCTGAGTGGCCTAGTGGTTTTCCCTACTTTCTTCAGCTTAAGCCTAAATTTTGCCAACAGAAGCTCATGATCTGAGCCACAGTAAGTTCCTGGTCTAGTTTTTACTGACTGTATAGAACTTCTCCATCTTTGGCTGCAGAGCACATAGTCAATCTGATTTCTGTTTTGACCATCTGGTGATGTCCATGTGTAGAGTCGTCTCTTGGGTTGTTGGAAAAGAGTGTTTGCTATGACCATCGTATTATCTTGACAAAATTCTACCAGCCTGTGCTCTGCTTCATTTTGTACTCCAAGGCCAAACTTGCCTGTTATTCCAGTTATCTTTTGGCTTCCTAGTTTAGCATTCCAATCCCCTATGATGATAAGGACATCATTTTTTGGAGTTAATTCTAGAAGGTGTTGTAGGCCTTCACAGAACTGGTCAACGTCAGCCTCTTCAGCACCCGTGGTTGGGGCATAGACTTGGACTATTGTGATGTTGGATGGTTTGCCTTGGATTCGAACTGAGATCATTCTGTCATTTTGGAGATTGTATCCCAGTACTGCTTTTCCTACTCTTTTATTGACTATGAAGGCTACTCCATTTCTTCTGAGGGATTCTTGCCCGCAGTAGTATACCTGATGGTCATCTGAACTAAATTCACCCATGCCTGTCCATTTTAGTTCACTGATTCCTAAGATGTCGATGTTCAGTCTTTTCATCTCTTGTTTTACCACATCCAACTTGCCTTGATTCATGGATCTGACATTCCAGGTTCCTATGGAGTAAAGATCTTTGCAGCATCGGAGTTTCCTTTCACCTCCAGATACATCAGCAACTGAGTGTCCTTTCGGCTTTGACCCAGTCGCTTCATTCTTTCTGGCGCTACTAGTACTAGCCCTCCGCTCTTCCCCAGTAGCATATTGGACACCTTCCGACCTGAGGGGCTCATCTTCCGGTGTCATATCGTTTTGCCTTTTGGTACTGTCCATGGGGTTTTCATGGCAAAGGTACTGGAGTGGGTTGCCATTTCCTTCTCCAGTGGATCACGTTTTGTCAGAGCTCTCTGCTATGACCTGTCTGTCTTGGGTGACCCTGCACGGCATAGCTCATAGCTTCATTGAGCTACGCAAGCCCCTTCACCATGACAAGGCAGTGATCCATGAAGGAGCATCCATGCCTACTGCTACCTAAATAAGTCAGTGTTCCTGTAAAACATAGCTGAGTGAATTACTTTGTACCAGAAATGGCTTTTGATGCATGTTTCCTTTCCAATTCACCCAGTACAGATGTGCCATGAACCTCCACACTTCTAGTCATACTTTCATACTGGCATTTTTTTGCCTTTTACTTTCACTGTTAATCCTTGTTCTTCGTGGTCTCTTTGCATCACACATTATGGGTGCTGCACCTGCGTAGTGCCTGTAGCCGGGTAGAATACAAAAGCTTTAACGGATTTTGGTGGGGACTCCACACCCCTCCCCCATGGTGCTATAAAGGGAGGAGTGCCTGCCATTTTCCCCAGCCATCTTTCGACCGTCCCGATGCTTTGCCTCAAGCCATTCGTTATTTTCCATTACATTCTCTTGCTCTTTTTCTAACTGTTGTCTCTCTTGTTTCTCTAGTTAAGAAAATTATTTTCCAAGTTTTTCACATCCTTACTTTCCCTAGTTAGACAGCCTTTTTTCTTCCCCCCATCCCCAAAAAAATGTATACTCCTTACCTTTTTGTTATCGTTTTCACTTCATTACTGCTTTTCGGTATCCACTCTTCTCGATGGCTCAGCTCGTGGCCTTTCGAAAGTGCTCTAGGTGTGGGGCCAAAATGTC
This sequence comes from Varanus salvator macromaculatus, assembly GCA_023646645.1. Classification (NCBI taxonomy): domain Eukaryota; kingdom Metazoa; phylum Chordata; class Lepidosauria; order Squamata; family Varanidae; genus Varanus; species Varanus salvator. The sequence goes on along the minus strand of JAIXND010000754.1, from coordinate 12,313,551 downwards.
TCTGACTGACCCACACAAGCTTTGCCTCCTATGCCTGGGAGAAGGACATTGCACTGACAAATGCGGCCATTGTCAGTTGTTCACCAAGCAAGCCCAAAAAAATCTGGAGAACCAGCTGAGGAAGATCCTTTGGGATCAGACCCTCATAGCCACAGACGAGCTCACTGCTCAGGCCGCTCCACCATCCAAGGGAGCTGCTTTCAAGGAGACCACTTGCTCCTCCCATTCCTCCTCTTTGAAACAAAAGGAGAAACGGAAGCACACTGGGCAAGGAGATCCATTGGTCCCAAAGAAAGCTAAGGACAAGACCTACAAGGCCGGCCGCAAGCAATGTAGGCTTGCCCAGGAACCTCGCATGGACTCGGGTTCAATGGCACCATCAATCCCGACAGCTGCTTCGGTACCGACACCTTCGGTCCTGACACCACAGGCTGTAATGCAGGTCACACTGCCTGGATCCCCCCAGTGGATCACGCTACTGACTCCTACAGCGTTGGATCCCTCTGAGGTCGTGCTCCATGGATGGGGCAATGGGGAAATTCAGGATTCACCATCCCAGTCTCTACCGCGCCATCAATCAACTTGATCGCCAACTCCAATGCCATCATCACCAGAGGCATCCCCAGGGCCGCCACCTCCATCCGACCTGCATCGCCACCAACGCGTCTCAGGGCAATCTGCCAGGAGCTGGGTCCCAATGCCGTATGGCGGATTCAAGCCACCTCAGTCCCATCACTGGGACTACCAGCCACTGTATGGCTACTATCCTTTGCCGCCAGAACGCAGACACCGATCCCAGCCCGCCTGGATGGAAGCACCCTCTACCTCAGCAGCTGCAACTTCCCGCTCTCCTCCATCTCCAGTCAACTCATCATCTAGTCCGCCATACTATTACGATTCGGACTCTGAGGACTTGGACCGGCTCTCTACATCTCCAGATGCCATCATCTCAACCCAGGGACCCGGGTCACCAGAAGAGCCCTACGCCACCTTTGAGGAGCTCATGGCTCGACTTATGCGGTCATTGGAGATTGAAGTGGAACACCAGGCAAACACCTGCGATGACCACTTCTACGACATCATTTGTAAGGAACAGTCATCCGCCATCTCCATTCCTCTCATAACAACTCTTTGCCAGGCTGTGACAGACACCTAGGAGTTTCTGAGTCAGCCGCATCCGATGTCCCAGAGATACGAGTCAATGTACAAGGTTAGGGAGCAGGACATCCCATTCCTGCTGAAGCATCCGAAACCTAACTCAGCTGTGGTCGAGTTGTCCCAGGGGCAAGATAACAGGGAGCATTTGACCCAGAGAGACAAAGAGAGCCAGAAGATAGATCTGATGGCTCGCCACATTTATGCGGCTATGGGACTAGGCCTCCGGATATCAAACTACGAGGCGACAATGGCCAGGTATCAGTACTTTCTGATGCAATGGCTGGAATCCATCACCTCCACTATTCCAGACCAACAGCATGACCTGGCCCACGTTTTTATCCACGAGGCTATGCAACTAGCCATTCAACAGCTCAGTATGGCACACCATCACGTAGATTGCGACTCCTGAGCTCTCATTGGATCCATCGCCTTGTGTCGGCACATGTGGCTATGCTCCTGCAACTTCCCTGACGAGAATAAGAGGCGTATTGAAGGCATGCCTTTCGATGGTTCTGGCCTCTTCCATGACCGCATGGATCATAAGCTCAAGAACATTACAGTGCTCGAGCCACCACCTGGAAGATGGAAATACCGAATTCCAACCGACATAAGTGACCACAATCTCGCTACCCTCGCTACCAACCATACCACTGTTACCAGCCGTGCCAGCAATATCAACTGTGCCAGCAACGCAACTGAGGCCAGCCTGTCACACAGTTCCAACAAGGTTGGCACCATCAACCCAACGACAAGCGGCAGTGTTGACAAGACGCGCAAGCTGATCTTCTCTCCATCCATCCACCTTCCCCCCCTCGCATTTGGGGACCAGCTGCAAGTCCAGCTCTCCATTCGGGAGTCCATCACATCTGATAAGTGGGTGCTTTCCATCATTGAGCATGGATGTAAAAATGAGTTTGATACCATGCCCCCTCCAGGACTGATCCAGTACACTTCCCCTTCGGCGGTTCTAAGAGACGAAGTCTCCCAATTACTTTGTAAAGGAGCGATCTCCCAGATCTCTCGCTCAGAGGGGCTTCATGGCTTCTACTAGAGATATTTTACGGTCCCAAAGTGGGACGGTGGTCTACACCCTATACTCGACCTACGGGGCATGAATAAGTTCATTAAAACTAAAAAATTTCGGATGACCACCCTTCAAAATATCCTTCCATTGCTCAGGAGAGAAGATTGGTTCATCTCCCTGGACTTAAAGGATGCCTATTTCCATATCATCATCCACCCATCTCACAGGCAGCTTCTCCGCTTCACTGTCAGCTCTGATATCTTTGAATATAACGTCCTCCCTTTTGGACTAGCTACAGCTCCACGAGTTTTCATGAACTGTGTGGCACCTGTTTGCGCCCACCTCTGATTACAGGGTGTCCAAATATACCCTTACCTCGATGATTGGCTGATTGTCTCCCCGTCCTGAGAACATCTGCTGTCGGCCATCGACACTACATGTAGACTGTTAGATGAACTCTGACTTTATTAACACCGAGAAATCCTTTCTCGCTCCCTCACAGGTCATCGACTTTATTGGAGCATGTCTCGACTTGATCCGAGCCAGAGCATTCCTACCATGGGCTCAAATGGACAAGCTTCGCTCGTCAATTCAGCATATCCAAGATGGTCTCCACACTCCTGTGTTATCCATTCAGAAGCTCCTCGGCCACATGGCCTCAACAATCGCAGTTGTTCCCAATGCCAGGCTCCAGATGCGACCCCTACAGCTGTGGTTCAACGGCCTCTTCCATCCACAGAGTGACTCCCCAAGGTGTCCGTTGCTGCCACCTACATTTGTTCACTGGACTTTGACTTGGTGGATGAACAAAGACAATCTCTCCATTCTACCAACCGCAGCCCTTGGTATCACTCCATACTGATGCCTCCCTTATGGGATGGGGAGCTCATTGTGCCAGCCTGTGCACTCAGTGCACCTGGCAAGCCCACAAGAAGACCAAGCACATCAATTACCTGGAGCTGCTTGCAGTCTTCATAGCTCTCCACCCCTTCGAGTCCACCCTTCGAAACCGGGTAGTCTAAGTAGCCTTGGACAATGTCGTGACGGTCTTTTACATCAACAAACAGGGCGGCACAAAATTGGTACCGTTGGCTCACCTGGCTGCGAATATGGAACTGGTGTATCTCCCCAGGGGGATTACCCTGCTAGCAGTCCACCTGGTAGGTATAGACAACAAGGAAGTGGATACCCTCAGCAGGAAAATGTCCTCAACCCACGAGTGGGAGCTGGACAACCAGATCTGCAACAGTTTTTTTCTTCGCTGGGGTACCCCAACCATCGACCTGTTTGCTACAACGACCAATTCAAGGTATGGGAATTATTGCTCCCAGGCAGGCATGGGCCCAAACTCACTGGGGGATGCCCTGATGGTGAGTTGGTTGAACATGTTCTTCTACACGTTCCCTCCAATCCCACTAATCATGAAGAACATGGAAAAAGTTGTCCAGGACAAGGCCCAAGGCATTCTTGTTATGCCATGGTGGCTGCGTCAACCCTGGTTCCCGACCATCCTCAACCTCTCCCACTGAACCTTTGCCCATCTACCATGAGTCCCTCACCTGATCACGCAGGAGAAAGAGGCAATTCGCCATCCCAACATCGACTCTTTCAATCTCACCACATGGCTCCTCCAATAACTTGTTCCTCGACTTCGGTACCAACAAACTCATCGATCCTGATAACCCTGACACATCTCTCAGTACCGGAGCAACTATCGGTACCGACAGAGCCTCCACAAACCATGTCAAATCCAAATTCTCTCCAGTCGGACATTGATTTCATCCTCCAATCTGCCCTACAACCTGCTACCCACCGATCATATGAGGCTAAATGGAAGCATTTCACCACCTTTGCAGCGACCAACCACTTCCCTCCTCATTTGGCCTCAATTGATAATGTTTTACTTTTTCTACTCTCCTTGCATCAGCAAGGGCTTAAGCCCACTTCTATCAAAGTGTACATCGCGGCAATTTCTCATTTTCATGGCCTGCTATCCGGCTCCTCCGTTTTCTCTCATGTTCTCATCTGTCGCTTCCTGAAGGGTCTACAGAATCTCCAGCCTCCAGTTCACCCCATGGTACTGACATGGAGCCTGTCGTATTGCAAGCTCTTACCAGAGCCCCTTTCGAACCTTTGGCAACAACTGAATTACACCTACTGTCATGGAAAACCACTTTTCTTGTTGCCATCACCTCCACTAGAAGGGCGAGTGAACTCTGTGCTCTTCATGTCAACTCGCCTTACCTCAATTTTCATAAGGAGAAGGTGGTCTTTGCACCGACCCTGCATTCCTGCCCAAGGTTGCTACGCCTTTTCACGTCAATCAAGACATTATCCTGCCAGCCTTCTTCCCTGCACCCTCGACATTGATAGAGAAGTCTCTCCACTTCCTTGATGTACATCAATGTCTGATCTTCTACTGTTACCATACAGAGAACTTCAGAAAGACCAAACGCTTCTTCGTTAAGTACTCTGAACTGGACAAAGGCTCAGACATTTCCTCCCAAAGACTCTCCAGGTAGATTGTCCAAACCATTGAACTGGCATACTAACTGGCTAAGCTGGACCTCTCAGTCACACCTAAGGGCCATCCCACCAGAGCCGTAGCTGCCTCCTTGGCTTTCTTCGCTGGCATCCCACTACCTGACATCTGCAAGGCAGCAACATGGATGTATGTTTACCTGCCATTATAGACTCCTTTGGTCATCCTGTCCTCTCCTCAATTCTCCACTGATGACACTGTTCCGCCTCTGGTTGGTAAACTTGCTAGTCACCCATAATGTGTGATGCACAGAGACCACGAAGAAGAAAGGCAGGTTACTTACCTGTAACTGTTGTTCTTCAAGTGGTCATTTGAGCATTCACACAACCCACCCGCCGGCCCCACTCAGTGTCATTGATTAGGGACAGGAGATTCTCTTTCCTCCTTCTAAGTGACTACTGCATATATGCAGGCGCCAACCTCCTGGTTAGCCCCTCTCTTACTGGTGACATGTTGCGCTAAACGCTCTTTCCACCAGAGGATGATCGGATGGTCTCCATAGACTGGGGGAAATGGTGGGCGCTCCACCCCTTATAGCACCGCGGGGGAGGGGTGTGGAGTTCCCACCAAAATCCATTAAAGCTTTTGTATTCTACCCGGCTACAGGCACTGCGCAGGCGCAGCACCCATAATGTGTGAATGCACAGATGACCACTTGAAGAACGACAGTTACAGGTAAGCAACCTGCCTTTAGCATGTGACTATACTGGCAGATTTGTCACTTTTGGTTTGTCAAAACCATGAGTCCTCAAACTATGGCCCGCTGGATGGATCCGGCCCATCATGCCCTTTCATCTGGCCTGCACCACTGCGCACACAGGAGCTGGTGGCTTGCTCACTCGAAGATGGTTTTGGACTGGTTGGGAGATCTTCCAGCGAGTTCAAAACCATCTCTGAGTGAGCAAGCTACCACTGCCACCTGCCTCCCCGCACAAACGCACTCACCAGTGGCTTGCTCGCTCCGAGATGGTTTTGAACTCACTGGGAGATCCCCAAGTGAGCGAATTGCCGCTGCATGTGCCAAATGCCACCTCGCACACACCCAATGATGCCTCACTGGCCCATGCATCCAGGTACCCCCCCCCCACAAGCCCGCATGTGTAGCTGCCTTTCAACTGGCCCTCTATTGAAAAAGCTTGAGGACCCCTGGTCAAAACTATAAGGAAGTGAGAGCTTCCCAGCATGGAGGAGGAAATGGGATGCTCAGGAATCCAGGGAAGTATATGCCATATGAGACAAGACTGAGGGAACTGGGTCTTTTCAGCCTGGAGAAGAGGAGACTCTGAGGGGATCTGTTGGCAACATACAGGTATGTGAGGGGGTGTCACACGGAGGTGTTTGGAGACCTGTTCTTCCCTGCAGAGGAAGGCGGGACACGCTCCAACAGAGCAAAGCTCAGGGAACCAAGATTCCATTTAGATGCCAGGAAGCACTTCCTGACAGTTAGGACTCCGAGGGTATGGAATGGGCTTCCACGGGAGGTGGTTGAGGCCCCATTGGTGAGAGTGTTCAAAGATAGACTAGACATGCACATGGTGGGCATGTCATGAGCAGAGCCAACTGTAGCCAGGGGTCAGACTAGATGGCCCGGGAGACCCCTTCTGACTCATTCTGTTTCTATGTTTCTCTATCAGGAGTTCAGATAGCATTACATATGCACTGGTCAAGTGAGGATGAGTCAGGGTTTTTGATGTATTAGTAAATGTGATTCAAGGGAAGCATAACTTAAAACATTTGCCCATTTGAAATCTCTCCTCTGACAAAAATAGGTTGACTCTCTGTGAAGCTTTTTGGTGTACTAGTAGTAATTTGCTGAATTAGAAAAGATATATATGCTGTGCTTGTTCAGAGTTTTTGGTGGTAAACATTGATTGTAGAAGCTCATGTTCTGTATTTGAGTAGTAGTGAGTTCAGTGATTTCTTTAATTATGTGCCTACCCAGCCCCATAGACTATTGTCAGAGGCCCTTCTTAAGGATCTACCTCCTCAGGAAATAAAGAGGGTGGCTACAAGGAGAAGGGCCTTTTTGGCAGTGGCACCCTGACTGGAACCAGGCAAAGAAATTTTATATTACCAATATTTTAATTGCCAGAATGATTTTAAAGATTTTAACACCTTACACTTGGTTATAATCTGCTGTTGTGCCTTTTATATTGTCCTGGGATAAATTATGGGTCTGTGAAGCTTTATAATGGCATGCCTTTGATTGTTTTATTGTTAGATTTTATTGTTATATTAACTGCTATTTTGAATTGTATTGTATATTTTTTATTTATTTATTTATTTATTTAAATATTTATATGCCGCCCCTTGCAACAGCCTCGGGGCGGCTCACAATACAGAACAAATACAATATTAAAAACATATACAATAATTAAAAACTGGCCCATCTCCAGGTTAAATATAAAAACTTACAACATGAATAAATAAACCAATTAAATTAATCATAAATTAAAAATAATATTAACAATTAAAATACCGTCTAAATAAAAAGGTCTTCGCCTGGCACCGAAAAGCAAATAACGACGGCGCCAGGCGAGCCTCTCTGGGGAGCGCATTTCACAGATGGGGCGCCACCGCCGAGAAAGCCCTCCTCCGGGTACTCACCCTCCTAATATCTTGCACGGAGGGTTCCTGGAGGAGAGCCTCTGCCGCTGATCGTAAGGGGCGGGAGGGCATATATGGTCGCAGGCGCTCCTTTAGGTAACCAGGACCCAAGCCGTTTAGGGCCTTATAGGTAAGAACCAACACCTTGAATTGGGCCTGGACTTCAATGGGGAGCCAGTGGAGCTGACGGAGAACTGGGGTGATGTGAGAACCACGCCCAGTCCCCGTCACTACCCTGGCAGCTCTATTTTGCACCAATTGAAGTATCCGGACCGTCTTCAAGGGAAGCCCCACGTAGAGCGCGTTACAATAATCCAACCGGGAAGTCACCAACGCATGTGTCACCGTCACCAGGCAATCGAGCTCCAGGAAGGGACGCAGCTGATGTATCAGCCGAAGCTGTTGGAAAGCGCTCCTCGCCACTGCTGACACGTATTTTTAAACTTTGTAACCTGCCCAGGCAGCCTTATGGCTAATGGGGCAGGATAAAAATCAATCAATCAATCAAAATAATTAACCTACTCTTTGGTAGATCAATTTTGTGAAGCAGCACTGACTGTACAGTTGTGTACCTGAGGAGTACATTATTCTGATTCCTCAGTCACAAACTAAAGATAAAATGTTTCAATGGTATGTGAACATGATTTAGTCTATTTACTTTATCATCTTAGACTCACATTCCAGGAAAGAGATTTTCTTTTATTTGCAATTTTTAATTTCTAATTTGTTATAGAAAGCAGGGAGAGAACCCACAGGACTCTATTAATATTGGATTTTACATCAAACATTTTCATCTAGAACTGTTGCTCAGAAAAATATTTTCAGGAGAAATATAGTCAAGTTCTGATCTTTAGTTCTGTGTTTCTTTTTGCAAAGTTATCCAGTTTTTTTCCTTACACAAAAATCGTTCCATTTATTTTTTTTTTAAATTATTAAGGCTAGAGGGCTTTTCTGTCATAAACTACAAGAGAGATTGCAATGGACTTTTCACAAAATGAAGGGCAAAGCGTTTCTCTGTACATACATCCTGTTATATTTTGCCTGCATAGATGCTGGTGGGCAAAGGGCAGTGCCTCCTCCCCCTCCTCTGTTCCTTAACAAACTTGTTGGCCAAACAGGCACTACTGTTCCAATTAATTAAAAAAAACCACACACACACAAAGCAATACAAAACGAAACATTGTGTATAAATCAGGGATGGGGGTGGGTGATGCAGATTAAGCACAAAAATAGGAAACTAGTCAGAAGTAGCTACTGTATTTCATGGTTCTTATAATACTCTGCTCCTTCATGGATCACTGCCTTGTCATGGCAAAGGAGTTTGCTTAGCTCAATGAGGCTATGAGCTATGCCGTGCAGGGCCACCCAAGACAGACAGGTCATAGCAGAGAGCTCTGACAAAACATGATCCACTGGAGAAGGAAATGGCAACCCACTCCAGTATCTTTGCCATGAAAACCCCATGGGCAGTACCAAAAGGCAAAAAGATATGACACCGGAAGATGAGCCCCTCAGGTTGGAAGGTGTCCAATATGCTACTGGGGAAGAGCAGAGGGCTAGTACTAGTAGCGCCAGAAAGAATGAAGCGACTGGGTCAAAACCGAAAGGACACTCAGTTGCTGATGTATCTGGAGGTGAAAGGAAAGTCCAATGCAGTAAAGATCTATACTCCATAGGAACCTGGAACGTAGGATCCATGAATCAAAGCAAGATGGAGGTGGTCAAACAAGAGATGACAAGACTGAACATCAACATCTTAGGAATCAGTGAACTAAAATGAACAGGCATGGATGAATTTAGTTCAAATGACCATCAGGTATACTACTGCGGGGAAGAATCCCTCAGAAGAAATGGAGTAGCCTTCATAGTCAATAAAAGAGTAGGAAAAGCAGTACTGGGATACAATCTCCAAAATGACAGAATGATCTCAGTTCGAATCCAAGGCAAACCATCCAACATCACAATAGTCCAAGTCTATGCCCCAACCACTGGTGCTGAAGAGGCTGAAGTTGACCAGTTCTATGAAGGACTACAACACCTTCTAGAATTAACTCCAAAAAATGATGTCCTTATCATCATGGGGGATTGGAATACTAAAGTAGGAAGCCAAAAGATAACCGGAATAACAGGCAGGTTTGGCCTTGGAGTACAAAATGAAGCAGGACACAGGCTGGTAGAATTTTGTCAAGAGAATATGATGGTCATAGCAAGCACTCTTTTCCAACAACCCAAGAGATGACTCTACACATGGACATCACCAGACGGTCAACACAGAAATCAGATTGCCTATGTGCTCTGCAGCCAAAGATGGAGAAGCTCTATACAGTCAGTAAAAACTAGACCAGGAGCTGACTGTGGCTCAGATCATGAGCTTCTGGTTGCAAAATTTAGGCTTAAGTTGAAGAAAGTACGGAAAAGTACTAGGCCACTGAGGTATGACCTAAATCATATTCCTGATGAATATACAGTGGAGGTGACAAATAGATGTAAGGAATTAGATTTGACAGACAGAGTGCCTGAAGAACTATGGATGGAGGTTTGCAACATTGTACAAGAGGTAGCAACTAAAACCATCCCAAAGAAAAAGAAATGCAAGAAAGCAAAATGGCTGTCTGAGGAAGCTTTACAAATAGCTGAGGAAAGAAGGGAAGCAAAAGGCAAGGGAGAAAGAGAAAGATACACCCAATTGAATGCAGAATTCCAAAGAATAGCTAGAAGAGATAAGAATGCCTTCCTAAATGAACAGTGCAAAGAAATAGAAGAAAACAATAGAATAGGGAGGACTAGAGATCTCTTCAAGAAAATTGGAGATATGAAGGGAACATTTCATACAAAGATGGGCATGATAAAGGACCAAAATGGCAGGGACCTAACAGAGGCAGAAGAGATTAAGAAGAGGTGGCAAGATTACACAGAAGAACTATACAAGAAAGAGCTTAATGTCCCTGATAACCACAATGGGGCGGTCACTGACCTCGAGCCACACATCCTGGAATGTGAAGTCAAATGGGCCTTAGGAAGTCTGAGCAACAACAAATCTAGTGGAAGTAACAGCTTTCCAGCTGAGCTATTCAAAATCTTAAAAGATGATGCAGTAAAAGTGCTACACTCAATATGCCAGCAAATTTGGAAAACTCAACAGTGGCCACAGGATTGGAAAAGGTCAGTTTACATTCCGATCCCAAAGAAGGGCAATGCCAAAGAATTTTCAAACTACTGCACCATTGCACTCATTTCACATGCTAGCGAAGTGATGCTCAAAATCCTACAAGGTAGGCTCCAGCAGTATGTGGACCAAGAACTACCAGAAGTACAGGCAGGATTTCGAAGAGGGAGAGGAACTAGAGATCAAATTGCCAACATAAGCTGGATTATGGAGAAAGCTAGGGAGTTCCAGAAAAACATCTACTTCTGCTTCATTGACTACGCTAAAGCCTTTGATTGTGTGGATCACAACAAATTGTGGCAAGTTCTTAAAGAGATGGGAAAACCTGACCATCTTATTTGTCTCTTGAGAAACCTATGTGCAAGTCAAGAAGCAACAGTGAGAACTGGACACGGAACCACTGATAGGTTCAAAATTGAGAAAGGAGTTTGGCAAGGCTATATACTGTTGCCCTGCCCATTTAACTTATATGCAGAGCACATCATGAGAAAGGTGGGGCTAGATGAATCACCAGTTGGAATTAAGATTGCTGGGAGAAATATCAGCAACCTCAGATATGCAGATGATACCACTCTCATGGCAGAAAGTGAAGAGCAACTAAAGAGCCTCTTGATGCGGGTGAAGGAGGAGAGTGCAAAAGTTGGCCTGAAATGCAACATTAAGAAAACTAAGATCATGGCATCCGGTCCTCTCACTTCCTGGCAAAATAGGTGGGGAAGAAATGGAGGTAGTGACAGATTTTATTTTTCTGGGCTCCAAGATCACCGCAGATCAGGACTGCAGCCAAGAAATTAAAAGATGCTTGCTCCTGGGGAGGAAAGCTATGGCAAATCTAGACAGCATACTAAAAAGCAGAGACATCATCCTGCCAACAAAAGTGGGTATAGTCAAGGCTATGGTTTTCCCAGTTGCAATGTATGGCTGTGAAAGCTGGACCATAAGGAAGGCTGAGCACCAAAGAATTGAGGCCTTTGAGTTGTGGTGCTGGAGGAGACTCCTGCGAGTCCCTTAGACCGCAAGGCGATCAAACCGGTCAGTCCTAGAGGAGATCAACCCTGACTGCTCTTTAGAAGGCCAGATCTTGAAGATGAAACTCAAATACTTTGGCCACCTAATTAGAAGGAAGGACTCCCTGGAGAAGAGTCTAATGCTGGGAACAATAGATGGCAAAAGAAGAAGGGGACGGCAGAGGATGAGGTGGCTAGATGGAGTCACTGAGGCAGTTGGTGTGAGCTTGAGTGGACTTTGGGGGATGGTGGAGGACAGGAAGGCCTGGAGGAATGTTGTCCATAAGGATCGTGATTTGTCGGACACGACTTCGCGACTAACAACAACAACAACATAATACTCTGAGGGTTTCTACTGAACTCAGTCCAGAAGCTGTGATATATAGTAGGAACAGTCTCAGAACTTTTTGTTCATTTCTTCCATTTCCTAGAATTTTTACAGTCCTTGAAAGTCACAAAGAGATGTGCTAAGTTGTTCACTTTGTAGGCAGGGCTGGAGTGTGAGACCTTGACAAAGTGAGCTGCTCAGTAGCTCTCCTGGCTGCCTTGCTGCCTTGAGTCCCAGAGTCCCTTGCTTTGGACCAGAATCAGCAGGCCCTCACTTCCTCTGTCCCTCTTAGGTGCAAAGCATCAATCACCATGGGTAAAAACATTTTTCTGCCAAATGCAGACCTGAAATTAGTTCAAACAAGCAAGCAAGCAGTATTCACAGAAATGTCTAGAGCTGCTTGACAAACGTGTTCAGACATCTTTTTGATTGTCAGCAGTGAACTAGTAGTTCATATACACTTTTTGGACTAGCAATATTTTTATCAGGAACACAAGAGGAACCACATTAGATAAGAAGAAAGCATTATGGAGTACAACAGCACATTTCCCACAATGGTCAGACAGACAATACTGCAAGCAGGACATGAAGGCAATAGCTCTCACTGTTGCTGTCTGACTGCTTGTATTCAGTGGCATGCCACCTTGGCCCTTTCAGGTTTAATGAGTGCATGCAACTGACCAATTTGGCCTGTGAATTTGTCTATTTCCCTTAAAAGCAATCCAAGCAAGTGGCCATCATCTCATTTTGTGGCAGTGAGTTCAAATAATGAATTAATAATGTATTGTGTAAAGAAGTTTTTTTCTTTGTCCTGAAACTACTGCCAATTAAACCTCTTTTGTGTCCCTATTTCTTGCCTTTGTTCTGAGCAACCCTAAACCCCATCACGTTCCTTGTGCCACATGCAAAACAGCTTCTTTGAGCTTCTTTGTGTATGCTTTCTGAGATCTACATCACTGAGTCTTTCTGGTGTGCCTGTGGGTGGGTGGGTGGGGGGAGGTCTGCATTAAGGGATTGTGTGCCACAATCCCTTAAATACTATGTGGGGCAGGGGGTTCTTGATTTTGGGGGAGGAGAGCATGGCAGAAGCTCTGCCATCAAGGTAGGGAGGTGGTTGGAAGGAAATGGAGGGATGAGGATACAGGTTGCAGAGACATTGTTTCAGCTTTCTGTGCTGGACACACAGTGAGCATACACAGAAGCAGAAGTCAATGGTCCATCTGTATCATCAGGATTACTGTTGAAACCAACACAAATATAGTTATAAACAATTTTATATAATGAATAGTTTTATTCTGTATATGATACTGTCACAATCCTCTTTTTTGATTATGTCAGATGTGGTGCTGTCCAGGTGCTGCAGTGATCAGCTGTTCCCATGCTGAACCTGTGCATTGCTGGCTTCTGGATCCACTGCGCCTCACAACCACTGCCACTCAGGCTGTACAAATCAGCCGCTCAGCTCCACTGTCTGCTTTCTCTGCTACTCTTCTGACCTCAAAAGAGTCATTCCATTCTGTCCCAGCAAAACATTTTCCATTTTCTTCATCTGCTTCTAAGACCTCAGCTCTTCAGCCCTTCTACAGTTCAGCCACCTGGCTTCTTGGGAACAGTTGCCTAAAGAAATCCAGGCCTTCCTGAGCCTAACAATTTTCTAGGTGAAAAGCCTTCACAAAGCTACTTAGAATTTAGCTAATAAATAGTATGTTGAACACTAACATAACATGATGTTAATATATAGAACACCTGTAAGATACCTTAAACAGAAGGTCATAGCATTAAGAAACTTCCTGTTTCAGACCAGCAAAGGTAATACACAAAATATCTTTCATGCTAGGCAGCAGAAACTGAAACCAAATGGTCAATCAGTCAAGTAATTCATATCAGTTTAGCTTCAGTCTTGATTAAACTATGGATGATAGATGTCTTTTAAGAACTGACCAAGTGGTATAAAGACACATGCGTGCCTTGGTGCAAGGTCATTCTGATTGCCTGGTGAAGAAAATATATGTGCATCTAGGTCCTCTTCCCTAGTAAGAACCAGTTACACCTCCACACGTTCAAAAATTGATTGCACTAGTTGAAATAAATAGTGGGTGATATAGAATGTACGGTATATCACAGAAGTGAGTATACCCCTCACATTTTGTAAATATTTTATTATATCTTTTCATGTGACAACCCTGAAGAAATGACACTTTGCTACAATGTAAAGTAGTGAGCCTCAAAATAAATCAACATACAGCCATTAATGTCTAAACCGCTGGCAACAAAAGAGAGCACACCCCTAACTGAAGACGGTCCGGATACTTCAATTGGTGCAAAATAGAGCTGCCAGGGTGCTGACGGGGACTGGGTGTGGTTCTCATATCACCCCAGTTCTCCGTCAGCTACACTGGCTTCCCATTGAAGTCCGGGCCCAATTCAAGGTGTTGGTTCTTACCTATAAAGCTCTTAACGGCTTGGGTCCTGGCTACCTAAAGGAGCGCCTGCGACCATATATGCCCTCCCACCCCCTACGATCGGCAGCTGATGCTCTCCTCCGGGAACCCTCTGTGAGAGAAGTGAGGAGGGTGAGTACCCGGAGGAGGGCTTTCTCTGTGGTGGCACCCCACCTATGGAATGCGCTCCCCAGAGAGGCTCGCCTGGCGCCGTCATTATTTGCTTTTTGGCACCGGACGAAGACCTTTTTATTTAAGAAATAATTTAACTGTTAAATTATTTATTGTGATATAGTTATGAATTATGATTATTTATTGTGTATAGTTTATTTTTTTATCTTTTAGACCATGAGATGGGCCAGTTTTTAACTTGTGTTTTAAATTGTGTATTTGTTTTATATGGTTGTATTGTTTTATATTGTTTTTGATATGTTGTCAGCCACCCCGAGGCTTGTTTGCAAGGGTGCGGCATATAAATTTGTAAAATAAACAAATAAATAAAGTGAAACTGTCCACATTGGGCCCAAAGTGTCAATATTTTGTGAGACCACCATTATTTTCCAGCACTGCCTTAACCCTCTTGGGCATGGAGTTCACCAGAGCTTCACAGGTTGCCACTGCAGTCCTCTTCCACTCCTCCATGATGACATCATGGAGCTGGTGGATGTTAGAGACCTTGTGCTCCTCCACCTTCCATTTCAGGATGCCCCACAGATGCTCGATACGGTTTAGGTCTGGAGACATGCTTGGCCAGTCCATCACCTTTACTCTCAGCTTCTTTAGCAAGGCAGTGGTCATCTTGGAGGTGTGTTTGGGGTCATTATATTGGAATACTGCCCCGTGGTCCAGTCTCCAAAGGGAGGGGATCATGCTCTGCTTCAGTATGTCACAGTACATGTTGGCATGCATGGTTCCCTCAATGAACTGTAGCTCCCCAGTGCTGGCAGCACTCATGCAGCCCCAGACCATGGCACTCCCACCACCATGCTTGCCTGTAGGCAAGACACACTTGTCTTTGTACTCCTCACCTGGTTGTCACCACACATGCTTGACACCATCTGAACCAAATAAGTTTATCTTGGTCTCATCAGACCACAGGACATGGTTCCACTAATTCATGTCCTTAGTCTGCTTGTCTTCAGCAAACCGTTTGCGGACTTCCTTGTGCATCATCTTTAGAAGAGGCTTCCTTCTGGGACGATAGCCCTGCAGACCAATTTGATGCAGTGTGCGGCGTATGGTCTGAGCACTGACGTCTATTTCCCAAAGCCAACCTCTGGATATGACATTGAGCACGTGCACTCAACTTCTTTGGTCGACCATGGCGAGGCCTGTTCTGAGTGGAACTTGTCCTGTTAAACCACTGTATGGTCTTGACCACCGTGCTGCAGCTCAGTTTCAGGGTCTTGGCATTCTTCTTATAGCCTAGGCCATCTTTATGTAGAGCAACAATTCTTTTTTTCAGATCCTCAGAGAGTTCTTTGCCATGAGGTGCCATGTTGAACTTCCCGTGACTAGTATGAGAGAGTGAGAGTGATAACACCAAATTTAACACACCTGCTCCCCATTCACACCTGAGACCTGCTCCCCATTCACACACCTGCTCCTCATTCACACCTGAAACAGTAACGAGTCACATGACACTGGGGAGGGAAAATGGCTAATAATGTCCAATTTGGACAGTTTCACTTAGGGGTGTACTCTATTTTGTTGCCAGCGGTTTAGACATTAATGGCTGTGTGTTGAGTTATTTTGAGGGGACATCAAATTTACACTGTTATACAAGGTGTATACTCACTACTTTACATTGTAGCAAAGTGTCATTTCTTCAGAGTTGTCACATGAAAAGATATAATAAAATATTTACAAAATGTGAGGGGTGTACTCACTTCTGTGATATACCGTATTTTTCGCTCTATAAGATGCACCTGACCATAAGACGCACCTAGTTTTTAGAGGAGGAAAACAAGAAAAAAAATATTCTGAATCAAATGGTTTACTGAACTATTTAATAAACTATGGGATGTGTTGGGATCTCTTAATCCCAGTTACTTTACTCTCATGTGCCTCTAGCATACTGTGTGCATGACCCCCCCCCCATCCCCCACAGACTGTGCATGTAACTGTTAGGGGATGAAAACATCTTGTATA
Organism: Varanus salvator macromaculatus; assembly: GCA_023646645.1. NCBI lineage: Eukaryota > Metazoa > Chordata > Lepidosauria > Squamata > Varanidae > Varanus > Varanus salvator. Next base: position 12,297,127 of record JAIXND010000754.1, on the reverse strand, counting down.
GAATCCATCTCTGCAGTCCCTTCAATGCCACATGTATTTCCTGTAGGTCTGAATAAACTGTAAATATTCTTTTGATTGCACACCCCCAGCATACCTGTTCTCTCTGGGTTTTCTTGACTCTATCTTAGACAGAGAAGGTGAGCAATGAGGAGAGACCTAAATTCAATCCTCCAACTTTTCTCTCTCTCTTTTTTTCATATTTAAAAGTGATGCTTAAGAAACTCGGGCTGCATGTACGCATCCTTTTGAGTTGAGAGAAATGTTCACTCAGTGGTCTCTTGTGTGTCATTTCTTCCTCTGGACCAAGGGCATGAAAATCTAACATTTGCACAGTTGCAGAGATCACTATAATAATTGTGTTTCTTGTATCCTCAATTGGGAAGGGAACTTTATATCCACATTGTTTTTGTTAAGCATTTAGAAGTCCCAGTTAATTATGCATGAGGTATTAAAAGGCCCAACCCTTGAAAGACAAAGCTGAATTGTGGGGAACTTCCCTTCCATTCCCAAAAGGTATTTCAAGCTCACTACACTTCTGCTGTTGAATCTTTTTTTTTTTTTTTCAGAACAAAGGAGTGATGGGTGTTTTCATGGGGATTAACCCTTTTTTTTTTCAGAGAGGAGGAAAATGTCCCACTTTCCACTTTTTCACACCATGCATAATTTTGAACATCTTTGCCATGCTTCCCATTACTCATCATTTTCCTAAGAGAAGCAATCCTGGTTGTTGTAACAAAGTCTGATAGGGGAGCTGCTCCAATCCCTTGATTGTTTTAGTTGCCCTTCTTTGCACTTTTTCCAATAATGTCATTTTTCAGGTGTGGTGGCCAGCACTGTACACAATACTTTAGGTATGGTCATATTAAAGATTTGTGTAAGAGGAATATGATCTTGGAAATTTGATTTTCAATTCCTTTCCTAATTATGGCATTTCCTCCTAACATTTGACATTTTCATCAAGCTGTCCCCCACATTCTCAAGACCCTTTCTTGGTCTATCAGCACTAGTTCAGATTCCATCAGCTTATACTTGAAGATGAGATTCTTTCCCCCCAGCATGCTAACTTTACACTTGCTTACACTGAAAGCATTTGCCGTTCTGATGCCCTTTTTCCCAGCTCAGAGAGATCCCACTGGAATTCCTCACAATCCCTTTTAAATGTTTTATTTTAGTATCATCAGCAAACTTGGCTACTTTTTTGCTCACTTCTAATTCCAGATCATTTATGAACAGGTTGAAAAGCACTGATCCTAATGCAGAATCTTGTGAGAATACCATGCATTCTCAATGTTGGCTTTCAATTCTGTAATCAGTTACTGATCCATAGGACAACATGTGTGTGCACACACAGCCCTTATTCCATCACTGCCAGGTTTTCTCAAGAGTCTGTTGATGGATTTTATCAAAAGGCTTTTGGAAGAAACAATGTCTATTTGATTGCTCCGTCCACGTGTAATAGTGACACTCTCAGAGAATGAGTTGGCAGTTTATAGGTTATTTACTGAAGATGCTCAGGGCAAAGAGAGAGAACCAGCCCTCTTTGGAAAAGGAGGGAGACATTTCAGAGTGGTGGGGAGGAGATGGAAGGGGTGTCCTTGGCACCAACAGGATATGACAGGCTAAACAAGTGGACCAATTCAGAAGTGTCCAGCATTCCTGCTGTCTAGCCCTCATGCAGCAGGGGCCACCTTCAGGGCTGAATTCTTTCTGAAAGGAATGGAAGGAGGGGAAGCTTAAGTTTGGATCCAGTTCTTTACATTGTCAACTGCTTCTCTCACATCTCAAAGAGAATGCTGCTTCAATGTATACTGTTTCTTAACCTGTTAAACTTTAATAAAAGGATTGTGCTTCTAAAGCGTCATCTGTGCCTGCTGCGGCAGTGGCGTGGGGGGGGGGGGTGGCGGATCAGCGTGGGATGGCAGTGCTCGAGCGGCGGTGGCGCAGAGCGACGGTGCGCCGCGGCGGCGGCATGGGGCGGCACAGTGGTGTGCGGTGGCGGCGTGGGGCGGCCGCGCGCGGTGGTGGTGGCACAGGATGGCGCGGTGTGTGGCGGCGCAGAGCAATGGCGCGGGGCAGTGGGGCGACGGCGGCACGGAGCTTCCCGGTGGGGGTGATCAGTTCCTGGAGTGCGAGGTGGAGCAGGGCACGCCGAGCACATGCCGGCCTGGTGGTGCCGGCGGGCAGGCGGGCAGCATCCCGGGTGTCAGGCACATTCGCTCTATAAGACGCACAGACATTTCCCCTTACTTTTGAGGGGGGGAAAAGTGCGTCTTATAGAGCGAAAAATACGGTACTGTTTAACTGTCCTTTCTCTGTTTCTCATTAGTTTGATAGGGAAATGTTGTTGTTGTTGCTAGTCGCAAAGTCGTGTCTGACCCATTGCAACACCATGGACAACATTCCTCCAGGCCTTTCTGTCCTCCACCATCTCCCGGAGTCTGCTTAAGCTCACACCAACTGCCTCAGTGACCACATCTAGCCACCTCATCCTCTGCCGTCCCCTCCTTCTTTTGCCATCTATTGTTCCCAGCATTAGACTCTTCTCCAGGGAGTGGTTATCAGGGATGTTAAACTCTTTCTTGTATAGTTCTTCTGTGTAATCTTGCCACCTCTTCTTAATCTCTTCTGCCTCTGTTAGGTCCCTGCCATTTTGGTCCTTTATTATGCCCATCTTTCCATGAAATGTTCCCTTCATATCTCCAATTTTCTTGAAGAGATCTCTGGTCCTCCCTATTCTATTGCTTTCTTCTATTTCTTTGCACTGTTCATTTAAGAAGGCATTCTTATCTCTTCTAGCTGTTCTCTGGAATTCTGCATTCAATTGTTTGTTTGTTTCTCTTTCTCCCTTGCCTTTCGCTTCCCTTCTTTCCTTAGCTATTTGTAAAGCTTCCTCAGACAGCCATTTTGCTTTCTTGCATTTCTTTTTCTTTGGGATGGTTTTAGTTGCTACCTCTTGTACAATGTTGTGAACCTCCATCCATAGTTCTTCAGGCACTCTGTCTATCAGATCTAATTCCTTAAATCTATTTGTCACCTCTACTGTATATTCATCAGGGATATGATTTATGTCATACCTGAGTGACCTAGTGCTTTTGCCTACTTTCTTCAACTTAAGCCTAAATTTTGCCACCAGAAGCTCATGATCTGAGCCACAGTCAGCTCCTGGTGTTGACCGTCTGGTGATGTCCATGTGTAGAGTTGTCTCTTGGGTTGTTGGAAAAGAGTGTTTGCTATGACCATCATATTCTCTTGACAAAATTCTACCAGCTTGTGTCCTGCTTCATTTTGTACTCCAAGGCCAAATTTGCCTGTTATTCCGGTTATCTTTTGGCTTCCTACTTTAGTATTCCAATCCCCCATGATGATAAGGACATCATTTTTTGGAGTTAATTCTAGAAGGTGTTGTAGTCCTTCATAGAACTGGTCAACTTCAGCCTCTTCAGCACCAGTGGTTGGGGCATAGACTTGGACTATTGTGATGTTGAATGGTTTGCCTTGTATTTGAACAGAGATCATTCTGTCATTTTGGAGATTGTATCCCAGTACTGCTTTTCCAGTACTGCTTTTTATTGACTATGAAGGCTACTCCATTTCTTCTGAGGGATTCTTCCCCGCAGTAGTATATCTGATAGTCATTTGAATGAAATTCACCCATGCCTGTCCATTTTAGTTCACTGATTCCTAAGATGTTGATGTTCAGTCTTGTCATCTCTTGTTTGACCACATCCAGCTTGCCTTGATTCATGGATCTTACATTCCAGGTTCCTATGGAGTATAGATCTTTGCAGCATCGGGCTCTCCTTTCACCACCAGATACATCAGCAACTGAGTGTCCTTTTGGCTTCGACCCAGTCGCTTCATTCTTTCTGGCACTACTAGTACTAGCCCTCCGCTCTTCCCCAGTAGCATATTGGACACCTTCTGACCTGAGGGGCTCATCTTCCGGCGTCATATCTTTTTGCCTTTTGGTACTGTCCATGGGGTTTTCATGGCAGAGATACTGGAGTGGGTTGCCATTTCCTTCTCCTGTGGATCACGTTTTTTCAGAGCTCTCTGCTATGACCTGTCCGTCTTGGGTGACCGTGCACGGCATAGCTCATAGCTTCATTGAGCTACGCAAGCCCCTTCGCCACAACAAGGCAGTGATCCATGAAGGAGTTGATAGGGAAATACTGAATATTAGAAAATGCTGAACAGAGCAATCACATTTCGAGGTTCATAACTACATAAGCTTCCCTCTTACAGATCCTTTATTGGTATATGTACTTTGGAAAGTTAAATAAGAACTAAGTAAAAATAAAGTGCAGTGCTTTTAGATTAAATGCTTTCTCCATATTCAGTTTTGAGAAATAGTAGCTAATAGCATGCAATTAGTGCTAAACGAAGCATTTCAAATAACTATTTTGCAAAATACTTTTCTAAATCTCTTTTCCAAACAAAGTTGTGTGTCTGGTTTTCCCCCACACCCCCAAAACAAGGGGGATAAATTTTGCAGGAACTCACTGAAATTATTTTAGCAAATGTTTCCTGCCTGTACATTCCAAACTGTTTCCCAAACTATTTTACATAAATGGTTCCCTTGATTTCTCCCAACAGATTTTAAGATTTTTTGAAGTCCATTGGTAGAAGTTCCTTCTTTTAGAGATCATGCCCTGAGAAGACAACTTGAGAAATGGATCTGGCAAAACAATTTTATAAACTATTTGGCATTTAATTCAGGCCTTTCTTGAAATGGTTTGCAGTGGCTGCTTTCATGATTAGAAACTTTTTATTACTGCTTGTGCAAATTTTCTTCCCGCAGAAATAAATGCTGCAAATCTTCCATGAGTCCCCACACATACATTGTAATACTTGCAAGAGTATGTTGGCTGTGGTAATGTCTGATCCGGCTCTCTGTGAGCCAAGGTACAGGAGCAGTCTTTTTTAAAACCCATATGGCTATATTGTTCACAATAAAACCATTTGGTGTTAGTGAGGGACTTAATTATTCTCTTGCTTTGCCCTTCTCATCTCCTCATATTCTTAGTGCAGTCAGTATTCTCTCCAGTCTGGCTTACTTCATTTGTCAGCTCAGACGAAAGAAGGGGTTCTGCAATGATAGAGGACCCAGGGTATGTTGGGAAGAAGTTCCACTTTCCTTCAACCATACATTTTGAAAATTAAACACACACACACACATTTATTTGTTTAAGATATTTCTATCCTGTCTTTATCTGAAATTGATCTCAAGGCAGCTTACAAACCATAGATGTAAAAGCACAATTAAAGTACAGTATAAAATATTCTGATTTCCCCAGTTGGTCTAGGCTTTCTTGGATACATGGAGCCAATCTCCCAAGTTTTGGCAGTGGGAGAGGTCCCTAACTTTTTTCTTTTTCTTTTTCCCCCTGAATTTTATCCACTTTGTTTTCTTCCTTGTAACACCAGCCTATTTACTGACAGGAATGTGTTGTTAACCTTCAAGGAAAGACAAAAGAAAGGGCTGGAAAGCACAGGAGAAAGCACAAGAGTTAGAATCAAAAAGGAATGGACTGAGAAGACTTTGCAGTGCTGGTGACCTTATTGTTGTGAGCCGCCCCGAGACTTCGGCGAATGGGGTGGCATAGAAGCTTCTTAAATAAACAAACAAACAAACATCTGTGCAATGTTTGTTTTCCTGCCTGAGGTCAACATGGCCTAAATGTGCATCAAGTGAAAGCTAGTAGCCCTGATAGAGGAAAAGGTGAGTGCACTAGAGTAGCAAGTGTCCTCCTTGAAGGTAATAAAAGAAGGTGAAGAGTTTTTAGACAGCTGTAGAACTGCAGCAGCTAAGAGCAAGAAGCATAAGCAAGAAGTCCAACAACAAGCTGAGACAGAAGAAGAGAATCCTGAGGGAAGGGAAAATGAGGAGGAAACTCCTTGGAAAAGGGTGAGAGGTGCAGAAGAACTGGAAGATACTCTGCAACAGTGGAAGCAGTGGAAATTTCAGTTCTTCTTCGTGGTCTCAGTGCAATCACACCAACAGGGCTTGACACGGAGCACAAGACTTCAATTGGAGAAAAACTTCCAAAGCTCAGCGCCATGGAGTGGATAGGAGCCTGGCCCACCCACTGCGCAGGCAGCATAAAGAGGGAGGGGGCTCCTGCCCAGTCCCTCAGTTCCCTTTCAACCGTGCTTTGAGCTCACCTCAGATCAGAACTTCTGCTTCACTCCACTTACCTGGTTCACTATTTTACCTTTCCTTCTTTCTTCCTCTCTCCTTTCCTTAAAAGAAAAATAGTTTTTCTTCTTTTGTGCTTTTACTTACCACTCCTAGAGAGCAAAGCCTGCTGCTTCTCCCTCTTTCTCCTTCTCCCCACCTCAAACCCCTCCTCTGGGTTCTTTTCTCCCTTTCTCTCTCTCTCTTCTCAACCATGTGCGTTCCATTTTGAACCACATGGCCAACTCCGCTTCATGCTGTTGTGCCTCCTGCGCAGCTCGAATGCCAACCAATGACAGGCATTCCAAGTGCCTCCTCTGCCTTGGCGAGGGGCACTTCGTTGAGACCTGCCTGCACTGCCAGGGTTTTAAAAAGCAGGCACAGCGGTAGAAAGCCACATGCCTCCTGGAAGCCTTATGGCAGCAGGCCCTCATAGAAACATAGAAACCGAGCAAGTCAGAAGGGGCCTCCCGGACCATCTAGTCTGACCTCCGACACCAGCCGGCTCCACTCACGACATGCCCACCATGTGGGCGTCCACCCCCTCTGGGGTGGACAACCCCCCTGATGAAGGCCCCTCCGGCACTGCAGTCACAAGGGATCCTGCCCCCCCTCGGCCCCAGAGGCCACCCAGGACTGCCCAGGATTCCCGGACCCTGGGGCACCCCTGGATACAATGCCTGCAGTCCTGGTCCAGGATTCCCCAGGCACCCATGCCCTGGCAACACCACTAATGCCCCAGACGACACAGGCACATGGCCTGACTGCCATTTTTATGGCAGAAACAGGTTCCCGTGCATGGAACCCCCCCCCCCCCAAGGGATCACCATTCATCCCAGGTGCCCGTGGGTGACAGTGCTCCGCCCAGGAGCCGGCAGACACGCCATGCCCCCGCCCCCTCACCAGAGCCAGGGAGGATCATTGCCATGCTGAGGCCTCATGCACCAGCTCACCACTTTCAATACAACACACAAGGAGGCCCTGCCTGGCCAACTTTGACTCTGTGTCCTCAGAGGCTCATGCTCCCGACTGAGGCTCCTGACCTTCAAACAAAGGCCCCAGCATGCGCACAGTGCTCAGAGCCCTTCCTCTTCCTCCAACAATTCTGCTTCCTGCGAGCATTGCCACCATTCCGCCTCCCTGCCCAGGCCCAGGGTGCATGCATGAGACCGCAGCAGCCAGCGGGATCATGCTGGGGCCACGTGGCATGCTGAAGAGCCCAACAGGAAACAGGGCACATGCATCCGGGATCACCACGCCACTGCCTCCCTCCATGGCTGGATCTCCCCCAGCGGGAAATCAAGCTGCGCCACCAGGGACAGGCCCTGTGCTCACCAACACCGCTGGCCCACCGAGGACTCATCAAGTGATGGGGCCTACGCCAGGCCGTCCAGCCAGCACTGGTGCTTTCACAGCCCTGCAGCTCACCGTGGATGCCCACATGCCACTCACCGGGATCACCAAAGCAGGAGTAGCTGCCACTAGTGTTAGCCCTCACAGGATTCACATCAGAGCCAATCCCCAGCCCCAGGACACTCCCCCTCCTGTGTGGCCTCCATCCACTCCCCAGTGGCCAGGCCTTGGATCAGGACCTCTCTTTCTCTCCCGCCAAAGGGGGTGCTTCTTGGTCCTGGTGCTCTGCATGGCCGAGTATCTCGGCTTCCAAGCCTCCCACCTACCCAAACCCAAAGCCCACCCGTGCTATGATGCCCTGGCCTCAGGGGACACTACCACTGTATCCATTCTAGCCATGCCTACACTGCTTCACACAGTGCAACAGTCCTGGAAAACCCCATGTAGGCCCACTGGCTACCTCTCACAGAGCTGAGTATGCCTACAAGATCACCATCAAGGCCTTCCCCCTCCTACTTCAAGTCCAACTCCATTACACTGGAGTCTATGCAGGGCACCCCGCCCCCCCCCCCAGAGGGACCAGTTCACCCCAGTGGACAAGGAGGGACACCACCTGGATATCATGGCTAAAAAGATCTATGCAGCAGCTGTCCTTTGGTTTTAGGGTCTCTAACTATGAGTCCACTATAGCCAGGTACCAGCTCTTCTTGTGGGAGAAGATGGGTGCCATAGTAGAACAACTCCCTGACTACCTATGGGATATAGTTCACCTCATTCACACCGAAGCAGAGGACCTTTCCAGGTTCCAGCTTGAGGCAGCTCGACACCATGTCAACTGTGCCAGTAAAGCCATGATGGGGGCAGTAGCCATCCACCACCATGCTTGGCTGTGCTCCGCATCCCTGCCCTCTGAGACCTGAGCCCACATTGAGAACATGCCCTTTGATGGCGAAGGCTCTTCAATGCCATACTGACAAGAATATGGACTCCCTCCATAAAACTCACACCACCACCAAGTGCATGGGCTTTGGTCAGAGCTCAATACAAAGGAGATAGCAGGGAACCCCATCGGCCCCTAACTGCTGCCCATTCCCTGGTGGCTCCATGCACCCCAGAGCGCAACCTACCAACAAGAGGTGGGACTACCAACCCCGCCAGAGACTCCCATAGAAGCACCAAGACACCAGGCGCAGACGTTAACACTCTTGTCCAGGCAGCCCCATCCCTGCACACACACCCCTCCCATGGCTTCACAGACCACCTAGCGCACTATCTCCCAGCTTGGGAGTCCACTATCTCCGATTCTTGGGTCCTATCCATCATCCAACTGGGGTACAGGGTTGAATTCAATGCCCTACTGCCCCTCGGTTGTGTCAAGACCACACCTCCATCTCCCACCCTTTGGGTGGAGGTCCAGGCCCTGCTGGATAAGGGAGTGATAGAGCATGTCCCCCGCCCCTCCCCCCAGTCAGCCCTCAAGGGCTTCTACTCCAGGTACTTCACTGTGCCCAAACAGGACAGGACTATGAGGCCCATCTTGGACTTAAGGGGGGGTGAACAAGTTCATCATCTTCAAAAAGTTCAGAATGGTCACACTCCAGAGCATGCTCCCTCTCCTTAACCAAGGAGACAGGTTTGCCTCCAGCGACCTGAAGGATGCCAATTTCCATATCTCCATCCACCCTGAACACAGGCATTTCCAAACTGACCAGCAGACCTTTCAATTCCGTGTCCTCCCTTTTGGCCTAGCCATGACTCCCCATGTATTCACTAAATGCACGGCGGTTGTCTGAGCCCACCTTAGGCTACAGGGTGTCCAGACTTACTTTACCTGAATGACTGGTTTCTCGTGGCCCCCTCTAGGGAAGACCTGCTGCGCGGCCTAGCTACCACACACCACCTCCTACAGGACCTAGGACTCCTAATCAACTATGAAAAATCTGTTCTTTCCCCCACACAGTTCATAGTCTTCATAGGGGCTCACCTGGACACTACCCTTGCCAAAGCCTTCCTGTCACAGTCAAGGGCAGAAACACTCACCTCACTGCCTACAGCCATAGGACTCCACCTCTCTCCACCACCCATACCATCCAGAAGCTGCTGGGCCTCATGGCTGCCACGGTATCAGTGCTGCAGCTCACAAGGCTCCATGTGAGACCTTTCCAGCCATGGTTCGTGGGATCCTTCATGTGGGACAAAGATCCCCACATAACCCACCTAGTCCCACCAGCGGAGGTCAGGAAATCCCTCCACTGGTGGTGCATCACAGCCAACTTCACTACAGGCATGTCCTTCCCCCACAGCCATTCATGACCGTCACTACCAACGCATCAAACACAGACTGGGGAGCCCACTGTGCAGACATGCTCTCGCAGGGACACTGGGACCAGGGAGAGACCCATTTCCACATTAACATTCTGGAGATGCTAGCAATCCAGAAGGCCTTCATCTCCTTCCAAGACACCCTGTCAGGGCACCATGTTCAGGTAGCCAAAGACAACAACACCGTCATGTACTACCTGAACAAACAAGGGGGAACACACTCCGCCCGCCTTGCAACTCTGATGACCACCATCTGTCATTGGTACATCCAGAGGGGCATCACCATCACAGCCGTTCATGTGGCTGGGCACCTCAACCCCCTAACGAACTCGCTCAGCTGCTCAACCTCCCTCCCATACAAATGGGAACTGGAAACCTCCACCTTCCGCACCCTGTGCAAGAAATGGGGATGTCCATTCTCTTTGCCACCCCCAAGAATGCCAAATGAGACCTGTTCTGCTCCAGAGCAGGATGGGGCAGGGGGTCCCTGGGGGATGCCTTTCTCCTCAAGTGGGAGGGGGACCTCTGCTATGCCTTCCCTCCATTTCCCCTGATCACCAAGGTGGTGGCCAAGCTCCAGAATAACAGTACTAGCTGCATCCTGATCACTCCCTGGTGGCTTAGACAACCCTGATTTCCCCTCTTCCTTTGCCTATCAGGAAGCAGGTTCTACCACCTGCCCTCCCTACCCAACCTGCTCTCACAAGACCAGGGCAAGGTCCTGATCTCAGAACCCTACGCCTGACGGCCTGGAAGATCACACTCTGACCCATATGGTTCCCTCCCTCCAGTGGTCACCACCATACTACAGGCTGCCGTGAAGCCCTGCACGCACCGCTCCTACCTGGCAAAGTGGAGAGCCTTCATGGCCTCAGCTACAGCACAGGGCCTCGACCCTCCCTCCACCTCCATTGACCACATCCTGGCATACCTACAGTCCTGTTTCACCGTGGGGCTCTCCCCTTCCTCTATCAGGGTCCACCTGGCAGCCATCTCCCATTTTCACCCCCCTATCCAAGGGTCCTTGGTGTTGGCTCACCCACTGGCATGCCACTTCCTTAGGGGCCTCCGAAACTGGGCCCCACCTGTCCAGCCTCACACCTCCTCCTGGAGTTTCTCCGTGGTCCTACAATCCCTCATGAGGAGGCCCTTCAAGCCCATGGCCACAATAGACCTCCACCTTCTCTCCTGGAAGACTGTGTTCCTGGTGGCCATCACATCTGCTCGCTGTGCCAGCAAACTAGCTGCCCTGAGGATCAACGCCCCCTTCACTACGTTCCACAGGGACGAGATTGTCCTCCGCCCAGACCCACGCTTCATCCCCAAGGTGATGTCCCCTTCCACGTGAACCAGGACCTCATCCTTCCAGCTTTCTTCCCCAACCCATCTACCCCCATCAAGGCCACCTTCCACCTCCTTGATGTCAGGAGGGCCCTTGTCTTCTACAGAGGCCAGACTGAGCCTCTCTGCTGCTCTGAGCACCTCTTTGCATGCTGTGAGGGCCCCAGAGCCGGTGAACCTGTCTTCAGCCAAAGACTCTCGAAGTGGGTTTCCAGCACCATCACCCTTGTCTACGAGATGGCTAGAATCCTGCTGACGGACCACCGATGCGCTCATTCCACATGTGCTGAAGCCACATCCACTGCACTGCTAGCTGGTGTCTTACTCCAAGAGATATGTAAAACTGCATCGTGGTCCACACCCTCAACCTTTGTCCACCACTACCAGCTGTACTTCCATGCCAGACAGAACTGCGCATTTGGAACGGCCATTCTCACTTCAGTTCTTCAGTGACAATAGCCTCTTCTCCTGGACGGTAAGCTTGCTAGCCGCACATTGGTGTGATTGCACGGAAACCACGAAGAAAGGCAGGTTGCTTACCTCTAACTGTCATTCTTCAAGTGGTCATCTGTGCATTCATACAACCCGCTCTTTGCTCTGCTGGCGTCAGCTTTTTCACCCTGTGTGGGCTGGGGTAGGGCATAGTCACCGCTATATCCTTCACAGATTCCTCGGATCCCAGGTTGGCCACGACGTCTCCAATTATATTGCTTTTATATTGTTATTATTTATTTATTGTTGTGAGCCGCTCTGAGGCTTCAGCAAATGGGGTGGCATAGAAGCTTTCTAAATAAAAATAAATAAATAAATCCCTCACATGCCTGGGACAATGTGGTCTTCAGGCAACTGAGGGACTGGACAGTAGACCCCACCCCCCTTTATGCTGCCTGCACAGAGGGCAGGCCAGGCTCCCGCCCACTCCATGATGCCGAGCTTTGGAAGTTTCTCTCTGATTGAGGCCTTGTGCTCCGCGTCAAGCCTCATTGGTGTGAATACATGGATGAGCACTCAAATGACAGTTACAGGTAAGCAACCTGCCTTTACTTGAGGATGAGACTAGAGGGCAGACAGCTGTGGAAGAACTACAAGTTATCCTATGCAACATTGAAGAAGAGGCTAAGGGTCAACCAAGTATTACCAATGATACCAAGCCTTGCAAGACCAAGAAGAGAAGAGTGTTAGTTGTGGAAGACTCCCTATTGTGTGGGATGGACACTCATGTCAGGTAGACCCATGGACTCATCAGGTATGCTGTCTCCCTGAAGCACAGATTAGAACTATAACCGAAAGATGGCCAAAGCTCATGCAGCCCACTGACATGTATCCCTGCCTTCTTATACATGCAGGAGCAAATATCATTGCCAAGCAGCACTTTGAAGAAATTGCATCAGACTTTGAAGCTTTAGAGAGGAAAGTCAAGAACTTGGGGTCCAAATAATTTCTCTTCAATCCTTCTAATTCAAAGAGGAATGGACTGGGAAAGAAAAATACCTCAAGTGAATGTCTGGCTACAAGGTCTTCCTGATGTGAGAAATTCAGATTCTGGGACCATGGACTACAATTTCTGGAAGATGGACTGCAGGCAAGGGATGCACTGCACCTTACAAAGACTGGAAAATGTGGTTGGCCACATCATGAAGAAGTTTTATCAGGCGGGCTTTAAACTGAATCCTGTGGAGGAGGGAGAAGTATACTTGGGTGTAACAACAGACAAGAAAAGTAAATTAATACAGAAAGGTAAATACCACCTAATAGCTATAATTGAAACCTGGTGGGATGACTCCCATGATTGGAATTCACCAATTGAAGGATATAGCCTGTTCAGGAAGAACAGAAGAAACAGAAAAGGAAACAGAGCTGCACTGTATATTAAAGATACATATCTCTGCATAAAAATACAAGAGAATAGCTGTGATATGAACAAATGCACAGTTCTGTGAATTAGATAGCCATTCTCTATCTATCTAGGAGTTAGGAGTCCTGTGCATATGGGAGACAGAGGGAAAAGTCACTTGTACAAGTATTGTTATTTGTGTGTGTGTAGTGATAGAAGTTGCACTACTAATTGCCTGTGCAATTAAGTCCACGAGCAAAACTATGCTAGAACAGCAAAGCTTATGTTAATGTAATTTGGCTTTCTGCCAAAACCTAAGTATCTAACATAACCTGCAATAACCATTCACTGCTATTTTCACTGAAGAGACCAGTTTTCTAACCTTTTCCAATAGAACAAGAATAAAAAAGCTAATTCTACCAGCTCTTAGTTTGATTGGTGCCATTGTGAAATCATCCAACAGAACCATCTTGTTTTACAGTATCAGAGACTGCTTGATATGTTGGATAAAGAACACAAAGCATTGGAGGAAAAAACAGAAGAATCCTTGTTGCAGCAATCACAAGAATTTAAGGTACCTTGTGTATTTGAGCTTTGCTTCTGTAGACTGTAAACAGTTGAGTGTCACTGAATTCTAGCCAGTAACTCTCTCTGCTAAGAACAAAAGCCTTTTATATGGTGGTTTTGTGGGTAGAGCAGTATTTTCTTTGCAGCAGGCAAAACCAGTACACAAATTTCTCAAGGTTTTTCAGTGAGAACAAAACTGGGTTCTAGCAGTTCTGTTACCAGAGCTTGCATTTCATACATTATTTCTACTGCATTTTATATTCATTTCACGTTTCTCCCTTCCCTTTCCTTCTCTTCCCTTCCTGGGAATTAATTAGAGTGAGAAAGTCTCATGTTAGACCTGATTTTTGCCCTCAGGCCACTCTTTTGTGATTAGAGATTATGCTCCACAGCAGCAACAGAGCTCCAGTGCTCAGAACAGCCCTGCATTCTTCCTTATTGCTCAGATATATTGTGGCAGCATTCCATAATAGTGTCCATGTTTACTGAGGCTGAAATATTTCTTCTAGAGTGGCCTTTCTAATGCTGACTTGGTATGGGATTTTACTGAACCAGATTTCAGTAGTTCATGTTAGTTCACTACCAAGTTCCAAAGGGTCCCTCAGCTCTATATTTTATTTTATGCATTTTTGAACAACCTGCTGACCCACATTTGTGGGGTAGTGCACAAGATAACATGCAAAGAATGAAGTAATGCATGCAAACAGCATAGCTCCTAAAACCAAAATAAAACTGGCAGTATGAGTTAAAAGCACTAGAATAGTTCTTGAAATGCTTATAGTTCTCATTCTTTGAGAATTAAAAGAAATATTCACCTGACATAAAAAAAATGCATGACATTGGTGCCAGGTGAGTCTTTCTGGAAAGGACATTCCACAGGCAGGGTGCTCCCACTCTAAACTCCATCATTCAAAAGGATACCAAAGGAAGCTCAAGATCAGGTCCAGAAAGTGTTCTAATGGAATCATAGACAAATGTGATGAACACAAAAGGCTGTGAAAAGTAAATGGTTTTTTTTTTCTGGTTACTGGTTAGAATCTCCAAGGAATATTTACTTGAACATGCAATTTTAAAGATGCTTGAAAAGAAAAGCCCTGCTATTTTAGAATTAGAATAACAAATTAAATGCTTTGGAATATATTTTACATGATTTCATGTTTTGAATTTGCAGGAAATACTGGAAAAATGCATGGCGCATGAAAGGGAAAGCAATAAGCAGGTCTTGGCAGCTGCTGCAAAGGTAGCTGAGCATGCAGAAAGAGTTGCTGAAATTACTTTTGAAAGAAGTATGCCTTTCATTTTGGGGATTAGAATAAAGTGATTCAAAGTAAATATTCTATTAAAAACTGCAATCCTATATTCATCTATTAAGTAAGTGCCATTGAATTCAGTGGAGGTTATTTGGGGTAAGTGTATAAGATTACAGGCTAAGTATATCTGGAAAAGTACTGGAATGCAGAATTGTGAATGAATGGTTTATTATATTTGTAACAAATACATGATCATTATGCTCAATGGAAATCTTACATCATCCCATTGTCTTGTCAAACTGTATCAGTGGCTCTAATACAAGGTGTGAGTCTGTTGCAACAAGAAAAAGCAATTTTGTACCACCTTAAAGGCTATTACATTTATTGTGGTATAAACTTTTACAGATCTGAGCTCATGTGATCTTATTTAAAAAGTAGTATTCTTTAATATTATTAAAGTATTATTCTCAGCTGGGGGTTCTATATGTCTTTGTGTAGATATGTTTTGTGTGTGTGTATACAGAGAGACAGTGAAAGAGAGAGAATAATACAGATGATCCTAATTTAGCAGTTTTCGTTGGAATTTCTCTTAAATTTTGGCTTAACTGGGGCATTGGTTTCTTTTATTCCACATATGTTAAATTAGCATAGTGTGCATAGAAACTTGTTTTATTAGTTGTTGGTCCTTTGAATTATACTAAGGTCTTAACCAAATTTATTCCTATCTTTTATCTTTCTTTCTCTGTATCTGTAGGATACCCCAAAACCATTTATTTAAATCACAGAACAGATTTCACTAACACAGAAAAGAAGCAACAATGTATGGTGTGAAAAGCATGTCCTTATTCTAACTACCTGTTTTGGTTCCTGTGTAAGCTTGGGAAGCACAAATTTCATAACCTTTCAATATGTTGTGAACCAAATGGACTTCTCACCACCATAGTGAGCCACTGGGAGTGATGGAGATGGCAGAGGGTGATGTGAGGGGAGGGGGAGAAGGAAAAAGAAAGAGCTTGCCTCTTATAGGCAGAGAGGGTGCTGATACATCTTCTCTCATATGATGGGAGATCTTATCTGGCCTGTTTATTTGGTAGGTAGGTGCAAGTCTCTTTCCATGGTTAGTTGGCAGTTAGGTGAGCTTCGTAAAGGGGGAGCAGATGCTGCAATCCTTATCACTCTTTAAGCTTAGCCATCAGTGAAGATGATTCCTATTTCTCCTCTTCACTGGGAGGAAGTCCAAGAATATTCCTGCCACAGGTACCCAGACTCAGGGGTCTTCTACAATAGTTTGTTTCTATTTTCAGATGCATACATATGTAAATAAATAGTTTGAGAAAGTATGGGTTTGAGTAGTAATCTATTTCCAACTTTTCTTTGCTATTTGACCTACAGATTGAAAAACAAGACATGCAGGCTGCTATTAAAACAGCAATAAAAGCAGAAAGAGAAAATATGAAAAAAATTCATGAAGAAGAAAAGGAAGTATGGCAAGCAGAGCAAAATAAAGAACATGAAAAGATTGCTCAAGCGATTGAAGATGCAATTCAAGAGCAAAGACAAAATAGTCAGGTTAGCTCATTTTATCTTCATGTTTATCATGTTTGTTTTGCATTGTGTTCACTACATCAGTTGTATTTCACCCTATATTGAGTGAATGGGCACCTTGAATAGGAATCACATGCACAGCTACAAAATGGGGGATATTTGGCTCAACAATGCTACAAGTCACAAGTTGACTATGAGCTAACAATGTGATGTGGCTGCAAAAAAAAAAAGAAAGCTATTTTGGGCTGCATTAACAGGCCTATAGCTTCCAAATCACATGAAGTTCAGTTTCCTCAGTATTCATACTACTTAGGCCCCATCTTGGGTATTATGTCCCATTCTGGGCACTGCACCTCAAGAAGATGGAAGTGGGGAGTGACAAGCTGGAGGGGGTTCAGAGGAAAGTGATAAGGAGGATCACAGGTCTGAAAACAAAGCCCTGTAAGGGGAGTTTGAAATAACTGGGCATGTTTAGACTCAAGAAGAGAAGAGTGAGGGAGATATGATAGCACTTTTCACATATTTGAAAGGCTGTCACGCAGCGGAGGGCCAGGATTTCTTCTTAGTCATGCCAGACAGCAGGACATGGAATAATAAGCTAAAGTTACAGGGAGCCAGCTTCTGGCTGGGAATGGAGCCAATTACCTAGGGAGGTTGTGTGCCCTCCCACATTGGAGGCATTCAAGAGGCACATGGACAACCATCTGAGAAGGATGTTTTAACTTGGAGTCCTGCGCTTAGAGGGAGTTGGACTCAAGGGCCTTGCAGGCCCTTTCCAACTCTACTATTATATGAATAGTAATTCCACTGGAGAAGGAAATGGCAACCCACTCCAGTATCTTTGCCATGAAAACCCCATGGACAGTACCAAAAGGCAGAAAGATATGACGCCGGAAGATGACGGTGTATCTCAATTGTTAATGGTATTTGGCATGGGTTGGATTTTAAAGATTTTTGCCGAGATGCACCGGGGGGGGAGGGAGGTTTAATTGAATTTTATATGTTATTAATTGTTATTAATTGTTGATGTAAGCCGCCCCGAGGCTTTATTGCGATGGGGAGGCATAGAAATGTTTTAATTAATTAATTAATTAAATGAGCCCCTCAGGTCGGAAGGTGTCCAATATGCTACGGGGGAAGAGCAGAGGGCTAGTACTAGTAGCGCCAGAAAGAATGAAGCGACTGGGTCAAAGCTGAAAGGACACTCATCTGCAGATGTATCTGGTGGTGAAAGGAGAGCCCAATGCTGCAAAGATCTATACTCCATAGGAACCTGGAATGTAAGATCCATGAATCAAAGCAAGCTGGATGTGGTCAAACAAGAGATGACAAGACTGAACATTGACATCTTAGGAATCAGTGAAGTAAAATGGACAGGAATGAGTGAATTTAATTCAGATGACCATCAGGTATACTACTGCAGGGAAGAATCCCTCAGAAGAAATGGAGTAGCCTTCATAGTCAATAAAAGAGTAGGAAAAGCAGTACCGGGATACAATCTCCAAAATGACAGAATGATCTCAGTTCGAATCCAAGGCAACCATTCAACTTCACAATAGTCAGGAAGGCAGGACGCGCTCCAATGGAGCAAAGCTCAGGGAACCAAGGTTGAATTTGGATGCCAGGAAGCACTTCCTGACAGTTAGGACCCCGAGGGCGTGGAATGGGCTTCCACGGGAGGTCGTTGAGGCCCCATCGGTGAGGGTGTTCAAAGACAGGCTGGACATACACATGGTGGGCATGTCGTGAGTGGAGCCGGCTGGTGCCGGAGCTCAGACTAGATGGCCCGGGAGGCCCCTTCTGACTCGCTCTGTTTCTATGTTTCTATAGTCCAAGTCTATGCCCCAACCACTGGTGCTGAAGAGGCTGAAGTTGACCAGTTCTGTGAAGGCGTACAACACCTTCTAGAATTAACACCAAAAAATGATGTCCTTATCATCATGGGGGACTGGAATGCTAAAGTAGGAAGCCAAAAGATAACCAGAATAACAGGCAAATTTGGCCTTGGAGTAGAAAATGAAGCAGGCCACAGGCTGGTAGAATTGTGTCAAGAGAATACGATGGTCATAGCAAACACTCTTTTCCATCTACCCAAGAGACGACTCTACACATGGACATCACCAGATGGTCAACACATAAATCAGATCGACTACGTGCTCTGCAGCCAAAGATGGAGAAGTTCTATACAGTCAGTAAAAACTAGACCAGGAGCTGACTGTGGCTCCGATCGTGAGCTTCTCGTTGCAAAATTTAGGCTTAAGCTGAAGAAAGTAGGGAAAAGCACTAGGCCACTCAGGTATGACCTAAATCATATTCCTGATAAATATACAATGGAGGTGACAAATAGATGTAAGGAATTAGATCTGATAGACAGAGTGCCTGAAGAACTATGGACGGAGGTTCGCAATATTGTACAAGAGGTAGCAACTAAAACCATCCCAAAGAAAAAGAAATGCAAGAAAGCAAAATGGCTGACTGAGGAAGCTTTACAAATAGCGGAGGAAAGAAGGGAAGCAAAAGGCAAGGGAGAAAGAGAAAGATACACCCAATTGAATGCAGAATTCCAAAGAATAGCTAGAAGAGATAAGAATTTCTTCTTAAATGAACAGTGCAAAGAAATAGAAGAAAACAATAGAATAGGGAGGACCAGAGATCTCTTCAAGAAAATTGGAGATATGAAGGGAACATTTCATGCAAAGATGAAGGACCAAAATGGCAGGGACCTAACAGAGGCAGAAGAGAATAAGAAGAGGTGGCAAGATTACACAGAAGAACTATACAAGAAAGAGCTTAATGTCCCTGATAACCACGATGGGGCGGTCACTGACCTCGAGCCACACATCCTGGAATGTGAAGTCAAATGGGCCTTAGGAAGTCTGAGCAACAACAAAGCTAGTGGAGGTGACAGCATTCCAGCTGAGCTATTCAAAATCCTGAAAGACAATGCAGTTAAAGTGCTACACTCAATATGCCAGCAAATTTGGAAAACTTAACAGTGGCCACAGGATTGGAAAAGGTCAGTTTACATTCCGATCCCAAAGAAGGGCAATGCCAAAGAATGTTCAAACTACCACACCATTGCACTCATTTCACATGCTAGCAAAGTGATGCTCAAAATCCTACGAGGTAGGCTCCAGCAGTATGTGGACCGAGAACTACCAGAAGTACAGGCAGGATTTCGAAGAGGGAGAGGAACTAGAGATCACATTGCCAACATACGCTGGATCATGGAGAAACCTAGGGAGTTCCAGAAAAACATCTACTATGCTAAAGCCTTTGATTGTGTGGATCACAACAAATTGTGGCAAGTTCTTAAAGAGATGGGAATACCTGACCATCTTATTTGTCTCTTGAGAAACCTATATGCGAGTCAAGAAGCAACAGTGAGAACTGGACACAGAACCACTGAGTAGTTCAAAATTGAGAAAGGAGTTTGGCAAGGCTGTATACTGTCACCCTGCCCATTTAACTTATATGCAGAGCACATCATGAGAAAGGCGGGGCTAGATGAATCACCAGTTGGAATCAAGATTGCTGGGAGAAATATCAACAACCTCAGATATGCAGATGATACCACTCTCATGGCAGAAAGTGAAGAGGAACTAAAGAGCCTCTTGATGCGGGTGAAGGAGGAGAGTGCAAAAGTTGGCCTGAAACTCAACATTAAGAAAACTAAGATCATGGCATCCTGTCCTCTCACTTCCTGGCAAATAGATGGGGAAGAAATGGAGGTAGTGACAGATTTTATTTTTCTGGGCTCCAAGATCACCGCAGATGGGGACTGCAGCCAAGAAATTAAAAGATGCTTGCTCCTGGGGAAGAAAGCTATGGCAAATCTAGGCAGCATACTAAAAAGCAGAGACATCACCCTGCCAACAAAAGTGTGTATAGTCAAGGCTATGGTTTTCCCAGTTGCAATGTATGGCTATGAAAGCTGGACCATAAGGAAAGCTGAGCACCGAAGGATTGAGGCCTTTGAGTTGTGGTGCTGGAGGAGACTCCTGCGAGTCCCTTGGACCGCAAGGCGATCAAACCGGTCAGTCCTAGAGGAGGTCAACCCTGACTGCTCTTTAGAGGGCCAGATAGTGAAGATGAAACTCAAATACTTTGGCCACCTAATGAGAAGGAAGGACTCCCTGGAGAAGAGTCTAATGCTGGGAACAATAGATGGCAAAAGAAGACGGGGACGGCAGAGGATGAGGTGGCTAGATGGAGTCACTGAGGTGGTTGATGTGAGCTTGAGTGGACTCCGGGGGATGGTGGAGGACAGGAGAGCCTGGAGGAATGTTGTCCATGGGGTCACAATGGGTCGGACATGACTTCGCGACTAACAACAACATGAAATAGTGAAGTCTGAATCAGATATTTCAAGCCTATAAAATGCTGAATGAAATATTTTCAAGCTATAATAACTGGCCCTGTCAATTCTCAGATCTTTGAACCATTAAGGGGATAGTAAAGGTGTTAAGCCCAGCACATCTGCAGAGGTATTTCAAGGAGATGTGGGATTTGGTTTTGACTTAAATGAGGAAGGGGAAGAGCTGTCTAAGGTTTCAAGGCTACAGCAACTATAGATCAGAATTATTACTCAGTGACTGGTCTCCAGAAGTGGACAAATAGATATCAGACATTTTTTGGATGGTCTGAAGGAGGCCTGCATCTCCATGGCCAGTGAATCACATTTTTCCAAGGCCCTCAGACATCACAGCACACTGTAGCATAGTCATGAGGCTCTCCAAATTAGACACCTGTGCCTCCGCTAGGGTCACCTTTGCCAGGCTACACTCCAAAACCTAAGGAAGGGTAATTGGGACACCTCTCTCAGACTTCCAAAAGAATGGTGCATTGGATACAGTCCCTGGCAAGGTGCAAATCAGTACAAAAAGGAACACAAAGGCAATCATGCACTGGTTAATGCCACACTGTCCCAGGATCTATGTATATCACCCACTGCCTGTACCACACCCTTCTCTGGTGCTGCATGCCATGACAAAGAAAGGGCCTTCAGTGCTCTCAAAGTGGCATACAATAATAAACGCTGATACAGTCTTAAAGGCAATGAAAACACAGTAAAAATAGGAAAAAATGAATTAAAAACAGCAATAATAAAAACATCAACAGTGGAAATATATCAGGAAAGGCGAAAATAAAATTATATGTCTTCAGGCCTTCTCAAAAGCCTACAGTGATGGGACCTGGTAGAGTCCTAATGGCAACTTATACCAGAGGCATTGAGTCACTGCAAAGAAAGCCATCTCTATCTGATTGCCCACCTAACTTTTCTCACAGGCACTCAAGTGGAGAAAGTCTTGTATAGTTTGGGGAGCACAGTAGGAGGCCCACTGCAGTCTACTACCTACAGGGCCTGTCATGCTCTTGGTCTGGCTCTGGACCCCAACTTGAAATACTGAAGTCCCTATCTTGTGGGATCCCAAGACTGAAGAGAGTTGCATCTTGGCAGCAGTGGTATCCTTGAAGAGAAGTAGGAGGATGAATTCTTGGAGAAGGAACTCCATGCATAGGTGCTTATGCCAAGGTCCTTGTCCATCTTGTCTGTGAGATCAGATGTGTTTGCTTCCAGTTTTAATTAGCCTTAGTTTCGTATTCATAAGCTGTCATCAATTACAACTATGGTTTGTTGAAACAAGCTGACTTTATGGACTATAATTTGAAGATGGTTTATTTCAAGTCATCATCATTAAAACTAGGCATATTATGTTTAGGATTAGATAATGCTGAAATGGAAACAAAATTAGGCCAGAGAGGGAAAATGAAGTGTACAAGTCTGAGGATGGTAAAACTTGCTTCCATAAACATGAACCAGGGTTTATTGTTATGGCTAAATGAGACTGGTGAGTGTAAAATAGGAATTAATTCCTAAGTTGTTGAATTTTGTTAAACGTTTCTCTTATAGAAACAACTTATTTTCTCTATGGATATCTTGAATGTTATGCAAACTCGTTTGCCAAGTTGCTTAATGACTTGGAAATATTGTTCCTTGAGGAGACATAAATATGACAGAGATAAATGATACTAGGTCATCAAGGGAATGTGGAATGTTTTATATAGCAGTATCTCCAGCAGATGTATGGTATAAGTATATCCAAAAGATAGTTTGTTTCCTTTGACCAGGGCATGCTGGCATTTCCATTTCAGACATATGTTGTCCAGGTGGGTAAACGCAAATGATAAAAGAGACTTATTTTATTCAAAGGAAGGCCTCTGCATACCCTTCTCCAGTTTTTGGAAGGCAATATGGGTGGAAGAAGCACAACTTCCTAAAATAAGTAGAGCACTGATTACAGCACTATGTTTACATTTCCTCCACAGCTTCATGATCTTTGTCATACTGAAATATCACTGGTATGGATTTTGCAAGCAGGACAGTGTGCTTGCAGTGTGCCACTGTTTTTGTTCTATCTTTGGCATCCTGCTTATATTTCACATGGATCTTTAAATGCAAAGGGCAATTCTTATATAATAGCTGTCAGAATAAATCCTCTGAGGATTTTTCCTTCCACTTGATTTTTTTCTAAATTCAGACCATTTATGTGCTGCTGATGGAAAACACAAAATTTATATTCAACAGCTATAGTTCATAGTATCTGCTTATATAGAAAATGTTTATCCTACTTGTTTCATATAAATACCAGCAACGTTTAACAAAGAAGGGAATATGTATGCCATAGTTCAGGTATATTAGAGATAAAAGAAAATTAGTTTTGAAACAAAAGTAAGTGAATGTGCAGCTATTTTACATTCAGTGCAAGTTAAACTTATGGGTATACTTTTAAAGAAGCAAAGAGATCTTTAGCTCACTGATATAAAATCCAAATTTAAACACTGAATGAATGAATAAAACTTAACATAAACCATTAATTAATTCCCTAAGCAATAGACATAACATAAGAGACCCACTGTGGTATACTTGTTAGTGCATTGGACTGGGATCCAAGAGATCTGTGTTCTAGTTTCCATTCTGCAACAAAGTTCAGTTGGGTAACTTTGGACCAGTTACTGACTCTCAGAGAAACCCACTCCACAGGGTTGTTGTGAGGATAAGATTGAGAGAAGGATTGTGTAAGCTGCCTTGAGTTGCTTGAAGGAAAAAATGAAATACAAATATAATAAATAAGTATTCTTAAATAGGCATCTCATAGAGCAGTCTTTTCTTTCTACTAAACACCAACAAAGAGGACATGGAGCAAATTAGTCAAAACTGGAGCCCTACAATTTTGGTGCCATTGTTGAAAAGACCCATTTTCAGGCAACCTCAGTTTGTACAAAAGATATCATAGAGAACAAATCCTCTGAGGAAGATATGGGTAAGTTCATATAGTAGTATACTGTTGCAAGGGGCGGCATATAAATATTTAAATAAATAAATAAATAAATATTTAAATATTTAAATAAATAAATAAATAAATAAATAAATACAGTTATTAGGTATCCTGAGGCCAGATCATATAGGGCAGGCATGGGCAACTTGCAGCCTTCCAGATGTTTTGGCCTACAGCGCCCTTCACTCCTAGACAGCATGAGGAATCATAGGGTTTGTAGGCCAAAGCATTTGGATGGCCCAAAGTTGACCACACATGATTTAGGACTTTGAAGAGCAATGCTAGCACTTTGAATTGAGCCTGGAGCCAGTGTTCAAACCACGGTCTCTGCCATCAGTCTCCAGAAAAGGACCATCTTGATTGGTTCCCTGTTCCTGCAGTATTTCAGAACCCATGTGAGTTGATAACCTACCTGGAAATGAAGACACATAATCTCCTCCATTCCTAAATCCCCTCATCTATCCACAGCAGAACACCAAATAAAATGTGTAGCTGTGTAGAATAAGGTATAATTTAAGATATATATATGATTTTGTCAGTTATGATTTTGTCCTGAGCTACCCTGGAAGGCATCTTCTGCATGTTGACTATATGTATGTTGCAAAGCCACTCTGAACAACCATCCTGGAAGTTTTCAACACCACCTCTGAGACCAGGTACACCAGCTCAGACAAGAAGGCTGTTGGGCAGGGATCCCTTCCTGTAGACTTTAGAAGTAAACGAAAGATTCAAGAGTCACCTGAAACAACTTTGTGGAGCTCCTTTTAGTCTAAATTATGGAGGCAAATTGTAGCTCTCCAGAAGTTTTGGCTTACAGAGTTCATCATCTCTCACCATGGGCATACAACTATAGCTGCTGGGAGTTGTAGACCAAAACATTTAGTGGTCCAGAAGATGCCCATCCATGCTTTAGACTAATGGAATCAATACCTGACTCCATCTGGAAAATGAATCAACTAGCTAAAGAAGATATATTATCAAAACCAAAGAACCATTTCTCATCTCTTACTGTGATCAGTTAACATGAATGGAAAATGTGAAGGAGCCTTTCAGGAAAGAAACAGAATTTGAAAAACTTATGATCCTGAAAAAAGGTATGCTATCTTGCATCTGTCTTGTTAAGAATGAATAGCAAGAAGCACAAATAGACAGAAATGACTTATTTACAAAATATTCACTTTTCCTCCCAAAAGTAGTTCCTTAGAGCTCCTTGTGAAAACAATAGCCAGTCTGTAAAATACAATTATAAAAGTTCAAAGCACACTGGAGTTTGAAACATATGTGTACTCTAAGTGTTTGTATATGTGTTTTATTTTGTTTTTGGTTTTATTATTATACTGTTGTGTAATATTGTTTTTATTTTATTTTGTGTTACTGTTTTGTTCCTATGCTATACAAGACCCTGGAGTCTGCAAGGACAGTTTAATTATCACTGATATTATTATTGTAGAAATATCCCTATTGTCCTCAAGCTGCTCATGATGCACAAACAATATGGAAGACTTGTAATATTCCCGGTAGTCAAGCAACAAGATTCAGTACTTGCCTTGCCTTGCCTATTGATTATGAAATCTTATATGTGTCTCCTCATGTATAGGTTTATAGTCTGACAAGAACAGATGACCATACTTGCTTTCATTTCTATGATTTACATGACATATAACTTAGTCTTGTATCTTACTGATATTAGGAATATAATTATAATTGAAGATTCATGTGCAGTTTACACAGTAGGCAAACCTGGTATCTTTATAATTTAATTTAAGACAAAGATGCAAAAGACTATTTGAGGAATTATACTTTATCCTACTATCATGGAAAAAGAGTATCAAAAAAGGGATACAAAATTAAATGTCACTGACCTCTAATATTGTAATACTCAACATTTGTTTTAAGTATAGCTATATGTTGATATTGTCCTCAGTGCTTTAGTTGTGATATTTCTTTAATAATTTCAGCAGATGCTTATATTATGCTTCAACATTCTTTTTTAATAATTTGCCTGCCCACCTAGGGATCCTGCATCACTTGATTGCTACAAGATCCATGTGCACCTCAGACATAAAGATGCCCCCCACATAAACACTTGAAGATGTACTTGAAGATGCAAGATCTTTGTAAGCTGCCCAGAGAGTCATCTTGGCTAATGGGTGGTGCAGAAATTCATTAGACAGATAGACAGACAATAAGAACATGTGGGCCTTCTGCCAGGTTCCTAGCCCAGCAAATCCACACAAACAAGCTATTGGAGAGAACCTGCACTTCCACATGGGGGCTGTTCATGTGAAGGCTACAAACTGTCTGATGGCATAAGCACAAAAATAGATGCAGCAGTCATGTTAACGGTGGTCCTAGTTCTTGTGGTCATGTTAACGGTGGTCATGTTAACGGTGGCGGTCCTAGTTCTTCCAAACTGAACAAACTGTGTAGTTTATCCCTATGCCTAAAGATTCAGATGGTCACTAAGTGTTGTGTCCCTGGGAATTAATACAACAATATAATATTTGGAATAGTTGGAATGACTGATCATATATTTGTATGCATCTTTTGAATACTTACTGTTATGGTTAATTGTGGATCATCTAAGTACAAAAAAGCTCTACTTCCTAATGTGACTGTAAAGGAATATACAACTCTTAAGCCAATAATGAGGTAATAGCTGTGTGTTGCAAAATAAAGGTATTTGTTTATTTTTCAGGAAAGTTTGAGCAGAATTGTGGCCAATATAACCCACAGGTGACTTTGCTTCAGGCTTTCTGCTTCTGATAAACAATTTAGCAAGAGCGCATTTACTGTACATTGTGCAAAACAGGAATGTTGGCATAACTGAGACTATTTGGATTTCTGCTTCTTTATGAAAAGGCAATTAGTATGTTTCCCCCAACCTTCTTAATCATCTTTCCTGTAAAAGAAAAATGCATTTTCTAGACTTCTATAGAGATAGACAAAGTCCTACTGAACTCAGTGAGGCTTCTAAGTAGACATGCATTGGGTTGCACCTATAGGTGTATGGAAATACAGTGTGAAAATGGCAACTAAATTGATCAAGAGACTGGAATAACAGCTATGTGAAAAAGTTACATTCTTTGGATTTGTGTGGTAGGGGAAGACAATTCAGTGGGGACATGACAGGTTGTATAAAACAATGGAGAAAGTAGACAGAGAGAAGCCTTGCTCCTACTGTTAAAATAGTAAAACACACAATCATGATGGGAGATTCAGCACTAATAGAATTACCTCATCAAACATCCATGCTTGATTATAGGTTACATTGACTAGGTTCCTATGACATGGTGACTAAGTGTTTAGGCTTAATCTGGAATGGTTTTCTAAGATTGGCTTAAGTTTGGCTTATAGCCCTGGCTTGTTGTATGGTTTGTTTGCCCCACAGTAGCTTGTTGGACAGCATGAATCCATGCAAGATGATCCACCAGTGGGCAAAGCGTACCAGTACAGAACCACTTGGCAAGAGTGACAAAAACCCTTGGCAAAACCTCTCTTACCAAGTATTTGGTGGGTCACTGCCATTACCAATGCCTCCCCCCACCCCCATGGTTTACATGGCCCTTGGAGATTGCTGGCAAAGGCTTCTTCGCACCTCCACAATTATACAAGCTATTTTGTCTCACCATGGCTGGATCTCGCCTCGCCTCACCTTTTCCCCCTTTTTAAACAATTTTTTCTGAGATTGTGACATGCTCTTTGTGAATTTTCGAGAATGCCCTTTTTCATTGCTGCAATGGGAGTATGCATAATGTACCTCTCTAGGGATTCCCAACAGTACCTTTGAGAGATTGCCAATGGTTCCTCCCCCTGCTGGCTTCTTTACTCTCAGATGACTCTTGCACTACAAATGACTTGCACTGACAGCTTGTTTGTGTCTGTAGCACAAACAAGGTCAGTGTGTCCATCAAATTCTGAATGGCTGTTTCCCTTTTACTGACCCAAGCATAAATAATGATGGGCCATCTTACCCAAACGGATTCACTGTTTGCTTGTTGTTGTTAGTTGAAAAGCTGTGTCCGACCCATCGCGACCCCAGGGACAACATTCCTCGAGGCCTTCCTGTTCTCCACCATCCCCTGAGTCCACACCAATTGCCTCAGTGACTCCATCTAGCCACCTCAACCTCTGCCGTCCCCTTCTTCTTTTGCCATCTATTGTTCCCAGCATTAGACTCTTCTCCAGGGAGACCTTCCTTCTGATTAGGTGGCCAAAGTATTTGAGTTTCATCTTCACTATCTGGCCTTTTAAACAGCAGTCAGGATTGATCTCCTCTAGGACTGACGGCTTTGATCGCCTTGCAGTCCAAGGGACTCGCAGGAGTCTTCTCCAGCACCACAATTCAAAGGCCTCAGTCCTTTTGTGCTCGGCCTTCCTTATGGTCCAGCTTTCACAGCCATACATTGCAACTGGGAAAACCATAGCCTTGACTATGCGCACTTTTGTTGGCAGGGTGATGTCTCTGCTTTTTAGTATGCTGTCTAGATTTGCCATAGCTTTCCTCCCCAGGAGAAAGCGTCTTTTAATTTCTTGGCTGCAGTCCTCGTATGCGGTGATCTTGGAGCCCAGGAAAATAAAATCTGTCACTACCTCCATTTCTTCCCCATCTATTTGCCAGGAAGTGAGAGGACAGGATGCCATGATCTTAGTTTTTTTAATGTTGAGTTTCAAACCAACTTTTGCACTCTCCTCCTTCACCCGCATCAAGAGGCTCTTTAGTTGCTCTTCACTTTCTGCCATGAGAGTGGTATCATCTGCATATCTGAGGTTGTTGATATTCCTCCCAGCAATCTTGATTCCAACTGGTGATTCATCTAGCCCTGCCTTTCTTATGATGTGCTCTGCATATAAGTTAAATAGTCAGGGCGACAGTATATAGCCTTGCCGAACTCCTTTCTCAATTTTGAACTAATCAGTGGTTCCGTGTCCAGTTCTCACTGTTGCTTCTTGACCTGCATATAGGTTTCTCAAGAGACAAATAAGATGGTCTGGTACTCCCATCTCTTTAAGAACTTGCCACAATTTGTTGTGATCCACACAATCAAATGCTTTAGCATAGTCAATGAAGCAGAAGTAGATGTTTTTCTGGAACTCCCAAGCTTTCTCCATGATCCAGCGTATGTTGGCAATGTGATCTCTAGTTCCTTTCCCTCTTTGAAATCCTGCCTGTACTTCTGGTAGTTCTCAATCCACATACTGCTAGAGCCTAGCTTGTAGGATTTTGAGCATAACTTTGCTAGCATGTGAAATGAGTGCACTGGTGCGGTAGTTTGAACATTCTTTGGCATTGCCCTTCTTGGGGATCGGAATGTAAGCTGACCTTTTCCAATCCTGTGGCCACTGTTGAGTTTTCCAAATTTGCTGGCATGTTGAGTGTAGCACTTCTACTGCATCATCTTAAAGGATTTTGAATAGCTCAGCTGGAATACTGTCACCTCCACTAGCTTTGTTGTTGCTCAGACTTCCTAAGGCCCATTTGACTTCACATTCCAGGACGTCTGGCTCGAGGTCAGTGACCACCCCATCGTGGTTATCAGGGATGTTAAGCTCTTTCTTGTATAGTTCCTCTGTGTAATCTTGCCACCTCTTCTGCCTCTGTTAGGTCCCTGCCATTTTGGTCCTTTATCATGCCCATCTTTGCATGAAATGTTCCCTTCATATCTCCAATTTTCTTGAAGAGATCTCTGGTCCCCCCTATTCTATTGTTTTCTTCTATTTCTTTGCACTGTTCATTTAGGAAGGCATTCTTATCTCTTCTAGCTGTTCTCTGGAATTCTGCCTTCAATTGTTTGTATCTTTCTCTTTCTCCCTTGCCTTTCGCTTCCCTTCTTTCCTCAGCCATCTGTAAAGCTTCCTCAGACAGCCATTTTGCTTTCTTGCATTTCTTTTTTTTGGGGGGGAGGGGGGGAAGGTTTTAGTTCCTGCCTCTTGTACAATGTTGCGAACCTCCGTCCATAGTTCTTCAGGCACTCTGTCTATCAGATCTAATTCCTTAAATCTGTTTGTCACCTCTACTGTATATTCATCAGGGATATGATTTAGGTCATACCTGAGTGGCCTAGTGCTTTTCCCTACTTTCTTCAGCTTAAGCCTAAATTTTGCAACCAGAAGCTCATGATCTGAGCCACAGTCAGCTCCTGCTCTTGTTTTTACTGACTGCATAGAGCTTCTCCATCTTTGGCTGCAGAGCACATAGTCAATCTGATTTCTGTGTTGACCGTCTGGTGATGTCCACGTGTTGAGTCATCTCTTGGGTTGTTGGAAAAGAGTGTTTGCTATGACCATTGTATTCTCTTGACAAAATTCTACCAGCTTATGCCCTGCTTCATTTTGTACTCCAAGGCCAAACTTGCCTGTTATTCCAGTTATCTTTTGGCTTCCTACTTTAGCATTCCAATCCCCCATGATAATAAGGACATCATTTTTTGGAGTTAATTCTAGAAGGTGTTGTAGTCCTTCATAGAACTGGTCAACTGTCAACTTCAGCCTCTTCAGCACCAGTGGTTGGGGCATAGACTTGGAGTATTGTGATGTTGAATGGTTTGCCTTGGATCCGAACTGAGATCATTCTGTGATTTTGGAGATTGTATCCCAGTACTGCTTTTCCTACTCTTTTATTGACTATGAAGGCTACTCCATTTCTTCTGAGGGATTCTTGCCCGCAGTAGTATACCTGATGGTCATCTGAACTAAATTCACCCATTCCTGTCCATTTTAGTTCACTGATTCCTAAGATGTCGATGTTCAGTCTTGTCATCTCTTGTTTGACCACCTCCAGCTTCCCTTGATTCATGGATCTTACATTCCAGTTTCCTATGGAGTATAGATCTTTGCAGCACTGGGCTCTCCTTTCACCACCAGATACATCAGCAACTGAGTGTCCTTTCAGCTTTGACCCAGTCACTTCATTTTTTCTGGCGCTACTAGTACTAGCCCTCCGCTCTTCCCCAGTAGCATATTGGACACCTTCCGACCTGAGGGGCTCATCTTGCAGCGTCATATCTTTTTGCCTTTTGCTACTGTCTACGTTTTGTCAGAGCTCTCTGCTATGACCTGTCCGTCTTGGGTGACCCTGCACGGCATAACTCATAGCTTCATTGAGCTACACAAGCCTCTTTGCCATGACAAGGCAGTGATCCATGAAGGAGAGCAGTGATCCATGAAGGAGATCACTCCTTTGAAGGAGAACAAATCCACCTGTGTGATCTCAGGTGAGAATTCTGAGATCAAGAAAGCTCATTTTGTATTTTATTTATTTATTAAAACATTTCTATGCCGCTCCATCGCAATAAAGCCTCGGGGCAGCTTACAACAATAAATTAAAACATACAAATTCATTTAAGAACCTTCCCACCCCCGCTGGTGCATCTTGGCAAAAACCCTTTAAAATAGAATCCAAATTAATATATTAACAATAAACAAATTAATACTTAAAATACAGTTTAAATAAAAAGGTCTTCGCCTGGCGCTGAAAAACAAATAACGACGGCACCAGGCGAACCTCTCTGGGGAGCGCATTCCATAATTGGGGTGCCACCGCCGAGAAAGCCCTCCTCCGGGTACTCACTTTCTTAATCGCATGCACTGAGGGTTCCCGGAGGAGGGACTCTGTTGCTGATCTCAGGGGGCGGAAGGGCATATACGGGCGTAGGTGCTCCATTAGGTATCCAGGTCCCATGCCATTTAGGGCTTTATAGGTCAAAACCAACACCTTGAATTGGGCCCGGACTTCAATCGGGAGCCAGTGGAGCTGATGGAGAACTGGGGTTCTATTATAATAACGCCCAGTCCCTGTCAGCAACCTGGCAGCTCTATTCTGCATCAATTAAAGAATCCGGACCTTCTTCAAGGGCAGCCCCACGTAGAGAGCATTACAGAAATCTAATCAGGAAGTCACCAACGCGTGTGTCACTGTCGCCAGGCAGTCATCTAGAAAGGGACGCAGCTGATGTATCGGCCGAAGCTGCAGGAAGGCACTCCTCGCTGCTGCCGCCACCTGGGCATGTAATGACAATTCCGGGTCGAGGAGTACTCCCAAGCTGCAGACCTTGTCCTTTAGAGGGAGTGCAACCCCATCCAGGACAAGGCCCAAGTCCCCTATTCAGATTCAGTGCCGTACCCGGGTCTGAAACCGGACTGAAATGGGTCCAGATAATCCGTCTCATCCAAGAGTGCTTGGAGTTGTCCCGCCACCACCCGCTCTAGTACCTTGCCCAGGAACGGGATGTTGGCCACCGGTCTATAATTGGCAGCCACCTCTGGATCCAGGAATGCCTTCTTTAGGACTGGCTGGACTACCACCTCCTTTAAAGGGGCAGGTACCCGGCCATCTCTTAAAGAGGTGTTGACCACCTCCAGGATCCAGGTTCCAATCCCATCCTTGGCTGTCTTAAGTAGCCAAGAAGGGCATGGGTCTAGTAAGCAAGTGGTAGGATATACTTGTCCAAGCACCTTGTCCACATCATAGAAACATAGAAACATAGAAACAGAGCGAGTCAGAAGGGGCCTCCTGGGCCATCTAGTCTGACCTCCGGCACCAGCCGGCTCCGCTCATGACATGCCCACCATGTGCATGTCCAGCCTATCTTTGAACACCCTCACCGATGGGGCCTCAACGACCTCCCGTGGAAGCCCATTCCACGCCCTCGGGGTCCTAACTGTCAGGAAGTGCTTCCTGGCATACAAATTGAACCTTGGCTCCCTGAGCTTTGCTCCATTGGAGCGCGTCCTGCCTTCCTCTGCAGGGGAGAACAGGCCTCTCCCCATCTCCATGTGACACCCCCTCACATACCTGTATGTTGCCAACATATCCCCTCTGAGTCTCCTCTTCTCCAGGCTGAAGAGACCCAGTTCCCTCAGTCTCGCCTCATACAGCATCCCCTGCAAACCAGCCACCATCCTTGTGGCCCTACGCTGCACTGACTCCAACCTGGCTATATCCT
The DNA here is from genome assembly GCA_023646645.1 of Varanus salvator macromaculatus. Taxonomy (NCBI): domain Eukaryota; kingdom Metazoa; phylum Chordata; class Lepidosauria; order Squamata; family Varanidae; genus Varanus; species Varanus salvator. Next base: position 12,264,452 of record JAIXND010000754.1, on the reverse strand, counting down.
TTCTGTAATGAGGGGCCCAAAACTGAACACAATACTCCAGTTGCGGGCGCACCAGAGTCATGTAGAGTGGAAGTAATACCTCTCTTGATCTAGAAGCCACACTTCTGGCTATGCAACCAAGGGTGGCATTCGCCCTCTTGACCACTGCATCACACTGCTGACTCATGTTTAGCCTGCGGTCAACCAGTACCCCGAGGTCCGTTTCACAAGTGCTGCTCTCCAGCCACTTGTCCCCTAACCTGTACTTATGACAGCTATTCCTATGCCCCAAGTGCAAGACCTTGCACTTCTCCACATTGAACGCCATCCTGTTGTCTCCTGCCCACTTCCATAGTCTGTCCAGATCCTTTTGGATCTGGAGTACCTGCTTCTGAGTTGTGGCCACTGCTCCAGTTTTAGTGTCGTCTGCGAATTTGATCAGCAGACTGTTCACCCCTTCTTCCATGTCGTTAATGAAAAGATTAAACAGGATCGGCCCCAGGACAGAGCCCTGGGGGACCCCGCTTGTCACTGGCTGCCATCCCGACGATTCCCCGCTAATGGTTACCTTCTGCTTTCGGTCAGGCAGCCATGCCCTAATCCACCGGACAGTGCTTTGGTGTATCCCAAAACTCCTCAGTTTCTCCACCAGGATATCATGGGGCACTTTGTCAAAGGCCTTGCTGAAATCCAGGTATACCACATCCACTGCATCCCCTCCATCTAGCCATCTTGAAACCTTGTCATAGAATTCCACAAGGTTTGTTTGGCAGGACCTGTTTCTGCGGAAGCCGTGTTGTGTGGCTGTCAGCCTCCCTTCCCTATCTAGCATCACTAGATCTCTCTCTATTATGAGCCTTTCCATTGTTTTTCCTACAATGGACGTAAGGCTAACCGGTCTATAATTCCCCATGTCCTTCCTACTACCCTTTTTGAAAATTGGGACCACCGATGCCACCCTCCAGTCCTCTGGAACTTCACCCGTTCTCCACGAGGCCTCAAAAATGGAGGCCAGCGGGCGTGAGAGAACCCCTGCCAACTCTCTAAGTACTCTTGGGTGTAACCCGTCAGGGCCTGGCGCCTTTGTAATGTCCAATGCCCTGAGGAGCCCCTCGACTTCAAGGGGGGTGACTCTAATCTCTGCCCCTAAGTCCCCAGCCTCATCCAATCTCCTATACGGATATCCCCCGTCCTGCTTTGGGGAGAACACAGAGGCAAAATAGTCATTTAGCATCTGTGCCTGTTCCCTCATGTCAGTCACTGGATCTCCTTCCTCCTTATTTAGTGGTCCCACCACTTGTCTCCCCTTCCTTTTCCTATTTACATGCTGGAAGAAGCCCTTTTTGTTGCTCTTGATATTCTTGGCAAGTCTCAGCTCATAATCAGCCTTAGCCTTGCGAAGAATCCTTCTGCAACGGGCCTCCTCCTCCCGGTATACCCTTTTGTCTATTTCCCCGTACCCATTCCTCCTGGGAGTCTTTGTCGTCTATCCCCCAACCACCTCCTCTTCGCATCCATCCTTTCGCATCCTGGCGGCCTCTCCTCCGCCTCCCCACCTTACTGACTAGAGGTATTGTCAGGGCTTGCGCCTGCAAAACCTCCCTTTTGAGTGCCATCCACCCCTCCTCAACTCACTTACCTTCCAGTAACCTATCCCAGGAGACTTTCCCCAGCCTGGCCTTCAGTTGGCCAAAGTTGGCCCTCTTGAAGTCCCAGCTTCTAGTGCTCGCCCTGCTGCACGGCCCCAGTCCTCTGATCTCAAAGCAAAGGATGGAGTGATCACTCGCATCCAGAGCTCCCCTAATCTGTACTTCATCTATCAGCTCCTCCCTATTGGTCAAGACCAAGTCCAGGATGTTTCCCCCCCTCGTCGCCTCTCGGACCCTCTGTGTGAAAAAACCCACCCTCTAGAGCTTCTAGGAAGCGACGTGACCTGGCTGTCACCGCCGAGTGAGTCTCCCAAGTAATATCCGGGAGATTGAAATCTCCCATAATTACTGTGTCTCTCCCCCGAGATATCCTTAGAATCTGGCCTGTCAGGACATCATCCAGGGTCTCAAGTTGACCTGGAGGGCGATAACATACCCCCACTGTCAGGTCTCTTTCTCTGTCAAAACCCCTGAGTTTCCCCAGACTGCCTCTACCGAATCCCCATCTGTGCTGCACTCTATCTCACTGCATCCTATCCCTTCCCTGACATATAAAGCCACACCCCCACCTCTCTTTCCCTTCCTGTCCTTTCTAAAAAGGTGATACCCTTCTATGTTCACATTCCAGACTTGCCTTTCATCCCACCAAGTTTCTGTGATTCCCACCAGATCGTATCCTCCTATTCCCAGGAGAGCTTCAAGCTCTTCCTGCTTATTACCCATGCTCCTAGCATTGGTGTACATGCACCTCAACTCCTTCCCACCGCTTCCTTTCCTTGTAGTGCCCAGCATCCTCCTTCCTCCCATCCTCCCTGGTACCTGGCCCCTCTCTGTAGAAGTCCTGTCAGTCCCTGCAGTATCTCTAACACCGTGCTCCCAGAGCCCCGATCCTCCCTGCACACTTGTCCAGTGCAGACATGTTACTGGGGGGCCTGAACCCACCCCCCACTGGCTCAGTTTAAAGTCTTCTGGATGAAGCTCGCTAGAGCATCTCCAAAGGACCTTTTCCCCATCCTCGTGAGGTGTAACCCATCCCTTGCCAGAAGTCTATTGGCAAGAAAACGAGTGCCGTGGTCGAGGAATCCGAAGCGTTCCTTCTGGCACCACACCCTAAGCCAGTCGTTCACCTCAGAGGCCCTCCTGTCCCTTCCTGTCCCAAATCCCCGGACGGGTAAGATTGACGAGAAGGCCACTTGGGCCTTCAGCTCCCTGAGTTTCTTCCCCAAGGCCGAAAAGTCCCTGGTGATCCCGACCACCCCATGCCTCGCCACGTCGTTTGTGCCCACATGGATCACCAGGAGTGGCTGGTGACCCCCGGAGCGAACAAGACGCTCCACTCTGTCCTTCACATGCCGGATGCATGCGCCCGGCAGGCAGCAAACCTCCCTTGTCTGAAGGCTGGGGCGGCACACCGCCGCCTCAGTGCCCCTCAGCAGGGAGTCCCCAACAACTATCACCCCGCCGCCATACCTTCTCGGTGCTGGTGGGCAGCCGTGCCCTGGTCCTCGCCTCTCCTGCAGTGGCTCCCTTGCCTCCTGATGTCCCAGGCTGGGGGTCCTGCTGGTCCCCTGAGGCCTCCTCAGCCCCAGCTCCCCAAGTGGAGAGAACCTGTTTCCCAGCTCCAGATTGGTGCCAGGAGAAGGAGGAGGCCGTGCTGGCCGCCTCCTCCTGTGGGTGACATACCTCCATGTCTCCGCAGCTGCTCCTCCCGTGGTCTCTCCCTCAGCCTCTGTCGAGAGGGGGGCTGCTGCGGGGGGCCTGAAGAGCTCTCTCGGCCCTCAGGCACCTCACCTCCTCCTCTAGCAGGGTCACCATCTTGCACCGAGGGCAAGTGTATCCCTGCCTCTCCTGGGGGAGAAGGGCGAACATGTCGCCTCTCGCAGCGGACAGCAACACCACTCGACTCCACACCCGGTAGCACTCTCCCTCAGCACACCGCGCGAGACTAGCCATTCGAACACCAAAACACTCCTTGTCCTTGTCACGTCTCTGCCGACCCCCGCTCCTTCACACCCCCTGACTAAGTCCCAGCAGGCAAAACTAGTTCTCCAACAGCAACAAAACCACAGAAAGAACAACGAAAAAGGAAAAGAGAAAAAACTTAAAAAAAAATTGAAAGAAAAGAAAAAAAAAAAAAACACAAGACAAGCAAAAAGTGAAACAAACAACAAAACACAAACAAACACACAAACACAAACACCTCTATCTCTAGGGAAACAGACCAGCAAAGACCCTACAGAGGACGCAACGAGGGACGCCCGACTGGGCACCGTCTGATGCTCAGGGCACGCAGACGAGGCTGACCAGCCCTGAGCTTGGCCACCCCCTCCCTCTAGGCCACTGGCCCCACTGCCCCTGCCTCCCACCCTGCAGCTCTAGACCTGGCCACCCCTCCTGCCTCTGCTGCTCCGCCTCCGCTCTGCACGCTCAGCTCACAGCCAGCCCCTCTGAAGGCCATCTCCTGGTCTGCATCTGCCCTCCCGCTTATGCCAAGTCCTGCAGCCTCTCACTGCTAGGCAAAACGCACACGCACAGGAGCCTTAAATTTAGGGCCAGAGGCATGTCATCAAAACACAACACACATCAAATTCATTCCATTAATGTCGAGACGAGGGATCGCAGCTGTAGTCAGTGGCCTCTTTCTAGCATGCCCATCCCTATGATGCTCCTGGACCTCTGCTCCACCTGAGACTCCTACGGTGCTGGCCAGCGCTCAAGCCGTGCCTCTGCTGAGAGGCCAAAAGCAGGCCATCTCAGGCAGCTGAAATTCTCTTAATGGACCTGTGATAACTCCCCACCAGAATCTGCTAGAGTCGAGCTCGAGTGTAAGTGACTCCTGAAATGTTGGCAAACTCGTCAGCGGGCCTTCGAGGGCGGCACCAGATCTTCTTTGGGCCTGGATGTACTAGCCCTGCAGCACTTGAAAGAGCTCCTCCAGACGGCATTGTGAGGAGGCAATGGAAACAGAGAAGAATTTCTTCTTCGCCATCCTCACTGCCACAGCATAGGCACGATAATGTGCACTTAAGTGTGTTTGGTCAGATACACATTGTGATCTCCTCCACCTATGCTCTAGACGTCTCCCGGCCTGCTTCATCGCCCGTAATTCGGTCGTATACCATGGAGATGAATGGGCTCCACCAGATGGGAGAGGACGCTTGGGAGTGATCATGTCAATAGCCCTGGTCATCTCCTCATTCCACAATTCAACCAGGGCATTAACAGGATCACCAGCCTTGTCAACCAGAAAATCCCCCAGAGCATTCAGGAATCCTTCAGGATCCATCCTGCTCCAGGGGCGGACCCACACAATTGGGTCCTCACCCTTACAGAGGGAGAGGCCACTCTCGAGCTCAAACCTTATGAGGAAGTGATCTGACCATGACAAGGGTGTCAAGCTTAAATTCCTCACCCTCAGATCAACCCTCTTCCTGCTCCATCGAGAAAACCAGGTCCAGAGTGTGTCCACGTTCATGGGTTGGGCCAGTGACATGTTGAGATAGCCCTATGGCCATCATGGAGGCCATGAAGTCCTGAGCCGCCCTGATAAGAGCCGCCTCAGTATGGAGGTTGAAGTCCCCCAGGACCACCATCCTGGGAGTCTTCAACACCAGGTCTGAGATGATCTCCGTCAGCTCAGGCAGTGAGTCTGTTGGGCAGAAGGTGCACGGTACACCAACAGAATCACCAATCTGTCTCGGTTGCCCAACACCAAGTGGAGGCACTCCAGCCCCGGCCTCGAGAGAACCAGAAGCCCCACAAGGGGAATAGAAGCCTGATAAACCAGAGTGACCCCCCCTCCCCTCCCCTCCAGGCGAGGGCGGTGCTGGAACAGGTACGCGGGCGGGCACAGCTGTGAGAGGGAAACATCCCCCCCTCACTGGCCCAGGTCTCAGTGATGTAAGCCACGTTGGCTCCCTCATCCACAATCAAGTCGTGAATGAGGGCAGATTTTTTATGGACTGACCTGGCATTGAGCAACAGCACCGACAGGCTTGAGGGGCAGTTGACAAGTCTACCAGGAACCCGCCGGCTGGGAGAATAACCAGAAAGAGGGACAGGTGTTAACCATCTGTCCCTCCTTCTATGCTGATCCATTAGACACCATAATGCCCCCTGCCCATCACCAACCCTATGGCGGCGCCCCCACGCTCCCCAGGTAATGACATCAGCCGAGATGCACCAATTTAAAATTAATCTAAAAACCCATAATTAAACCCCCCTTTAAAAACATCCTACCTGCCGATATTTCTCCAAGTTTGGCCAGCCGCAGGCCAGAACCCCTGGCCAGTCCAGCCCCCCGAACGGCACCCCAAACGGCAATGGCCCTTAGGCCGCCGGCCCCAGCAACGGCCGGCGCTTTGTGGGGCCGCAGGGCTCTTCCCCTTGCTCACCCCGCCCGGCACGCCTCTCATATGTGCCGGGGGAGGCAGGCCGGAGATGAGTCCCAGGCCGGTGTTGCTGGCCCTCACGGTCCCTCCCAGCAGTGGCAGCGGCAGCGGGCAGCGTCGTAGTTGGGGTCCGGTCCAGTCCAGCGCACAGGTGGAGGTAGGTCCGTCCTTCCCACACCATCCCACTCACATGGCTGCCCACTTTCTTTTTGAATGTCTCCAATGTGGGAGAGCCCATCACCTCTCTGGGCAGCTGGTTCCACTGTCTTATTGCTCTGACTGTGAGGAACATTTCCTGATATCTAGCCTGAATCTGGGTTGACACTGCTTAAATTGATCATTCTGTATCCTACATTCTGGTATTAGCAAGAACAGATCTTTGACCTTCCTCTTTGTGACAGCCTTTGTGCTACTTATACAGGGATATCATGTCCCCCCTTAGTCTTCTCTTCTCAAGGTTGAACATGCCCAGTTCTCTCAGTCTCTCCTCATACAGCAGTATTTCTAAACCCTGGATCATTTTTGTTTCCCTCTGTTGGACCCTTTCTAATTTTTCTCAACTTTTCTTAAATCTTGGTGCCCAGAACTGGACACAGTATTCCAGTGAGGTCTGACTATCGGAATATAGGGGAACTACTACTTCTTGGGATTTGGAAGTAATACTCCTGTTAATATGGTATTCAAATTTGTATTTTTATATGCTGTCAGCCACCCCGAGGCTTAAGTGCGAGGGGGCGGCATACAAATTTGTAAAATAAATAATAATAATACTCCTGACACCGGAAGATGAGCCCCTCAGGTCGGAAGGTGTCCAATATGCTACTGGGGAAGAGAAGACGGCTAGTACTAGTAGCCCCAGAAAGAATGAAGCGACTGTGTCAAAGCCAAAAGGACACTCACTTGCTGATGTATCTGATAGTGAAAGGAGAGTCCGATGCTGCAAAGATCTATACTCCATAGGAACCTGGAATGTAAGATCCATGAATCAAGGCAAGTTGGATGTGGTCAAACAAGAGATAACAAGACTGAACATCGACATCTTAGGAATCAGTGAACTAAAATGGATAGGCATGGGTGAATTTAGTTCAGATTATCATCAGGAATACTACTGCGGGCAAGAATCCCTCAGAAGAAATGGAGTAGCCTTCATAGTCAAAAGAGTAGGAAAAGCAGTACTGGGGTACAATCTCCAAAATGACAGAATGATCTCAGTTCGGATCCAAGGCAAACCATTCAACATCACAATAGTCCAAGTCTATGCCCCAACCACTGGTGCTGAAGAGGCTGAAGTTGACCGGTTCTGTGAAGGCCTACAACACCTTCTAGAATTAACACCAAAAAATGATGTCCTTATCATCATGGGGAATTGGAATGCTAAAATAGGAAGCCAAAAGGTAACTGGAATAACAGGCAAGTTTGGCCTTGGAGTACAAAATGAAGCAAGGCACAAGCTGGTAGAATTTTGTCAAGAGAATACAATGGTCATAGCAAACACTCTTTTCCAACAACCCAAGAGATGACTCTACACGTGGACATCACCAGACGGTCAACACAGAAATCAGATTGACTATGTGCTCTGCAGCCAAAGATGGAGAAGCTCTATGCAGTCAGTAAAAACAAGAGCAGGAGCCGACTGTGGCTCAGATCATGAGCTTCTGGTTGCAAAATTTAGGATTAAGTTGAAGAAAGTAAAGAAAAGCACTAGGTCATTCAGGCATGACCTAAATCGTATTTCTGATGAATATACAGTAGAGGTGACAAATAGATTTAAGGAATTAGATCTGATAGACAGAGTGCCTGAAGAACTATGGGTGGGGGTTTGCAACATTGTACAAGAGGGAGCAAAACCAAAACCATCCCAAAACCCATTTCAGTCTGGTTTCAGACCCGGCTTTGGCACTGAATATGGCTTGGTCGCCCTATACGATGACCTGTGCAGGGAGAGGGACAGGGGGAGTGCGTCCCTGTTGGTTCTCCTTGACCTCTCGGCTGCTTTCGATACCATCGACCATGGTATCCTTCTGGAGAGGCTGGTGGGACTGGGGGTTGGAGGCACTGCTCTGCAGTGGTTCCACTCCTACCTCAATGGCCGATTCCAGAAGGTGGTGCTGGGGGACTATGGCTCTGCGCCATGGCAGCTATGCCATGGAGTTCCGCAGGGTTCCATTTTGTCCCCTTTGCTCTTTTACATCTACATGAAACCGCTGGGAGAGGTCATCAGGAGGTGTGGGCTGCGAAATCATCAGTATGCTGATGATACCCAGCTCTACCTCTCATTTTCCACCGATCCAGGTGAGGCAGTGGCTGTGCTGAACCGGTGCCTGGCCAAGGTAATGGGCTGGATGAGGGCCAATAAACTGAGGCTCAATCCTGACAAGACGGAGGTCCTGTTGGTGGGTGGGTCAGGCTTCGGAGTGGGGGACCTGACCCTTGTCTTAAATGGGGTTGCACTCTCTCTGAAAGACAGGGTCCACAACCTGGGAGTGCTCCTCGACCCGGAGCTGACCTTGGTAGCCCAAGTGTCAGCGATGGCGAGGAGTGCTTTCCAGCAGCTTTGGCTGATCCATCAGCTGCATCTCTTCCTGGAGTTCGACTGCCTGGCGACAGTGACACATGCGTTGGTGACTTCCCAGTTAGACTTCTGTAACGTGCTCTATGTGGGGCTACCCTTGAAGACGGTCCGCATACTTCAATTGGTGCAAAATAGAGCTGCCAGGGTGTTGATGGGAACTGGGCATGATTCTCCTATCACCCCAGTTCTCTGTCAGCTACACTGGCTTCCCATTGAAGTCTGGGCCCAATTCAAGGTGTTGGTTCTTACCTATAAAGCCCTTAATGGCTTGGGTCCTGGTTACCTAAAGGAGCACCTGCGACCATATATGCCCTCCCGCCCCCTACGATCGGCAGCTGATGCTCTCCTCCAGGAACCCTCTGTGAGAGAAATAAGGAGGGTGAGTACCCGGAGGAGGGCTTTCTCTGCGGTGGCACCCCACCTATGGAATGCGCTCCCCAGAGAGGCTCGCCTGGCGCCATCATTATTTGCTTTTCGGTGCCAGGCAAAGAGCTTTTTATTTAAGAAATATTTTAATTGCTAAATTATTAATTTTGTTATTTATTATTATATTTATATGTTTTTAAATTTTGACATTGAGATGGGCCAGTTTTAATATTGTGTATTGTTTTTAGATTGTTTTGCTATGTTGTTAGCCGCCCCGAGGCTTGTTTGCAAGGGGGCGGCATACAAATATGTTAATAAATAATAAATAAATAAATAATAAAAGAAAAAGAAAAAGAAATGCAAGAAAGCAAAATGGCTGTCTGAGGAAGCTTTACAAATAGCTGAGGAAAGAAGGGAAGCGAAAGGCAAGGGAGAAAGAGAAGAATACAAATAATTGAATGCAGAATTCCAGAGAACAGCTAGAAGAGATAAGAATGCCTTCTTAAATGAACAGTGCAAAGAAATAGAAGAAAACAATAGAGACCAGAGATCTCTTCAAGAAAATTGGAGATATGAAGGGAACATTTCATGCCAAGATGGGCATAATAAAGGACCAAAATGGCAGGGACCCAACAGAGGCAGAAGAGGTGGCAAGATTACACAGAGGAACTATACAAGAAAGAGCTTAACATCCCTGATAACCACGATGGGGTGGTCACTGACCTCGAGCCAGACATCCTGGAATGTGAAGTCAAATGGGCCTTAGGAAGTCTGAGCAACAACAAAACTGGTGGAGGTGACAGTATTCCAGCTGAGCTATTCAAAATCCTTTAAGATGATGCAGTAGAAGTGCTACACTCAACATGCCAGCAAATTTGGAAAACTCAACAGTGGCCACAGGATTGGAAAAGGTCAGTTTACATTCCGATCCCCAAGAAGGGCAATGCCAAAGAATGTTCAAACTACCGCACCAGTGCACTCATTTCACATGCTAGCAAAGTGATGCTCAAAATCCTACAAGCTAGGCTCCAGCAGTATGTGGATCGAGAACTACCAGAAGTACAGGCAGGATTTCGAAGAGGGAGAGGAACTAGAGATCACATTGCCAACATACGCTGGATCATGGAGAAAGCTAGGGATTTCCAGAAAAACATCTACTTCTGCTTCATTGACTACGCTAAAGGCTTTGATTGTGTGGATCACAACAAATTGTGGCAAGTTCTTAAAGAGATGGGAGTACCACACCATCTCATTTCTCTCTTGAGAAACCTATATGCAGATCAAGAAGCAACAGTGAGAACTGGACACAGAACCACTGATTGGTTCAAAATTGAGAAAGGAGTTCAGCAAGACTGTATACTGTCACCCTGCCTATTTAACTTATATGCAGAGCACATCATGAGAAAGGCAGGGCTAGATGAATCACCAGTTGGAATCAAGATTGCTGGGAGGAATATCAACAACCTCAGATATGCAGATGATACCACTCTCATGGCAGAAAGTGAAGAGCAACTAAAGAGCCTCTTGATGCGGGTGAAGGAGGAGAGTGCAAAAGTTGGCTTGAAACTCATCATTAAGAAAACTAAGATCATGGCACCCGGTCCTCTCACTTTCTGGCAAATAGATGGGGAAGAAATCGAGGTAGTGACAGATTTTATTTTCCTGGGCTCCAAGATCACCGCAGACGGGGACTGCAGCCAAGAAATTAAAAGACACTTGCTCCTGGGGAGGAAAGCTATGGCAAATCTAGACAGCATACTAAAAAGCAGAGACATCACCCTGCCAACAAAAGTGCGTATAGTCAAGGCTATGGTTTTCCCAGTTGCAATGTATGGCTGTGAAAGCTGGACCATAAGGAAGGCTGAGTGCAAAAGGATTGAGGCCTTTGAATTGTGGTGCTGGAGAAGACTCCTGCGAGTCCCTTGGACTGTAAGGCGATCAAAGCCGTCAGTCCTAGAGGAGATCAACCCTGACTGCTCTTTAGAAGGCCAGATTCTGAAGATGAAACTCAAATACTTTGGCCACCTAATGAGAAGGAAGGACTCCCTGGAGAAGAGTCTAATGCTGGTAACGATAGATGGCAAAAGAAGAAGGGGACGACAGGATCAGGTGGCTAGATGGAGTCACTGAAGTAGTTGGTGCGATCTTAAGTGGACTCCGGGAGATGGTGGAAGGCCTGGAGGAATGTTGTTCATGGGGTTGAGATGGGTCGGACGCGACTTCGCGACTAACAACAACTCCTGTTAATGCTTCCCAAAATAGCATTTGCCTTTTTGGCAGCTACAACGCATTGTTGGCTCATACTTAGCCTATTGTCCACAATTACTCTGAGATCTTTTCCTTTTTCAGTTCTGTTGAGCCACGTATTCCCCATCTTTTATCAATGCATTTGATTTCTTTTTCTTAGGTGGAGGGCACTTGTCCTTACTGAATCTAATTCTGTTGCTTTCAAGGTTTATCATGATCACCCAGGATCTTCATTCCGTCTTCTGAGGTGTTTGCTATTCCACCCAGTTTTGTATTGTCTGCAAATTTGATTATTTTTTCTTGTACTTCCTCATCTAAATCATTAATAACAATGTTCAAAAACCCTGTGGCACCCCATGAGTTACCTTCATCCAATTTGAGAAGGTGTCATTGATGAGCACTCTTTGTGTCCTATTCAACAGCTAATTTAGGATCCACCTAAAAGTTTCCCCATCTAGCTCTCTTTTTCCTAATTTGCTTATCAGAATGTCATGCGGCATTATGTCCACAGCTTTGCTACAGTCTAGGTAGATTATGAACACAGTGTTCCCTCTGTTCGTTTTGAAGGTTATCCAGTCAAAAATGAGATGTTGTTGTTGATAAACCCATGTTGGCTTCTTAGCATTGCATTTTCTTCAAGTTGCTCGCAGACCAATTTTTTAATAATTTGCTCCAGAATTCTTCCAGGGATTCATGTCAGGCTTACTGCTCTGTAGTTCCCAGATTCATCTATTTTCCCCTTTTTTGAAGATACAGACAACATTAGCCTTTCTTCAGACATCTAGCACGTCTCTTGGTTTCCAAGATTTATCAAATATAATAGCCAGTGGTTCTGAGAGGTCCTCCAGATGACTCTGGGATGGAGTTTGTCGGACCTTGGAGATTTGAACATGTTTATTGCATCTAGACATTCCTTGAGCATTTGTTTATCGATCTTGGGCTGCCATCTCTCACTTTCAGCTTGTACTTCCTCTTGGTTGTAGTTCTTGTGGGAGAAGACTGTGGCAAACTAGGAATTGAGCGCCTCTGCCTTTTACTTGTCTGTTATCACTCTGCCATCCACTTAGAGTAGCTGGACACCCTTCTCTTTCTTATGTTTTTTGTTATTTTTGTTTCGTTTGTTTGTAGTTGTAGAGAATCTTCTTTTTCAAGATTTCCCACCCCTCTTGGACTACTTTTCCCTTTAGGGTGTGTTGCTATGGCACTTCGTTTATTATTTTTCTGAGTTCATTAAAGCTGACTTTCTTGAAGTTCAAGATACATGTTTGGCTCACTTATCCTTGTCTTCTTTACAATTGAGAATTCAAGTATTGCATAGTCACTTTTCCCCAGAGTTCCCAAGGTGGTTATTTTGTCCACTAGGCCATTCCTGTTAGTTAGTATTAAATTGAGGATAGCTGAACCTCTTGTACTTTCCTCTACTTTCTGCTGGAGAAAGCTGTCAGGAATGTATGTCAGAAATCTCTTGGAGAGGCCATGCTTGGCAGAATTTTTCTCCCAGCATATGTCAGGGAAATTGACATATGATGATGATGATGATGATGACTATATCACTCTTCTTGGAAATGTTGGCAAGTTGCTTTTTGAAAGCAACTTGTCCTCTTTTTGACTGGATGGTCAGTAATAGATGCAATGACTATGTTTTTCTTATTTTGTGCTCCTTTTAAATTAAGCCAGATGCTTTCGATAGGGCTACTATGTTCCTTTTCTTGTATTTCTGTGCAGATATATATGTCTCTTATGTATAGTACAACTCCACCTCCCTTTTTGTCCTTTCTATTTTTCTTGAACAGGCTGTATTCATCAGTTGTAGAGTTGCAGTCATGTGAGTCATCCCACCAAGTTTCAGTTATTCCTAATAAGATCTTAATTGCCCTAATGTACTATGATCTCAAGTTTGTGTTTTTTGTTTTCCATACTCTGGGCATTGGTGTAGAGACGTCTAAGTTCATCCTCGCTGAGACCTGGTTTTCATGTGCAGTATCAAACTGCATCTTTGGAACGATATTTTGGAAGTACATAATGGATTGTGATGGGATGTCTCTCCTTGCTATTTAGTCGTTTCCATATGGCCTTTTAAGGTAGTGTTTACACAGTATTGCCACTAGCTCTATTGAGGGGAAATATGTGGATACATTCAACCTGTGTGGCTGTTTTTTCAAACATATTTTGCTATTGGAAAGGGTTCAAATGTCATCCTTTCCCTGTGCAATTAAAGTGATGTCATCACATTTTTTTCTGAAAGGAAGTCATATGCACTGAAATGACATTGTTTGCATATAGTTTGCACATGCTCCAAAATGTACAGTGTTTTCTGAAATAACACATTTGTAAGAGAGAGATCCATACTCTCTACAAAGGTGAGCATTATGAATGCACACATTTCAACCAAAAGGTGACTAAGTATATAATTTGAAAGCGTCACTGGTTCTAACCGTACTATTATTTTATGACAGTTAATTGTAAAAGCTACAATCAAAGAAGAACAACAGAAAAGTGAGAAAGCAATAGCAGAAGCTGTGAAGCAAACAAGAGAAGAATTACTAGAATATATAAGTGAACAGAAAAGAGTAAGTACAACTTCTCACAGCAGTTACTCTAACAGACACCAGTTATAGAAATTGTTATGTTTAGGTCTGAAACAATTCAGAAGATGTATACTAAATTTTAAATTAACTTTGCTGAATAACCTAACAGCTGTATTCTGGAACATGCTATAAGATGTCAAGGTCCTGGAAAGAAAAGTAGCATGAACAAAACTTGCATATTTTCACAAATGTTTTTATTCTTCTGTCAGCCTTGCCAGCATAGCCAATGGTAAGGATGAAGGGAGTTGTTAGCCAAAACATCTGGGTGGACACAAGTTGCCCACTGCTGGCTTAAAGTTGTACATACTAACATGTTTAATGCTAGTTCATGTCCAACAAAAATACACAAAGTGCACAGAAGCCATGTTTTAGAAATGTTGTACACAGGTTATTTAAACATAAAGGGTGTTCTTTCTACTATTCTGTTAGTAAACTATTTTAGTTGGGTTCTTTATGCATATGAATGTAGAACTTGACTTTCATAGTCTGGGACTAGTGTACATTCAGCACTAGCTTCCTGTTAATTGCAGGAACTGTCCTCGGGAGCATGTGCTCCTTCCCTACAGGGTTTCAGGCCTTTGATTAAGGAAACCACAGGTAGTGTTACATTTGCTTCAGTTTGGCACTGACAACTTGCTTAATGTCTGCTAAAGAAAGAGCAGAGAATTTGATTCCAGAAGACTTTTAGGAAGTAAGGCAAGCTCCAGTTTGTTAATAGCAATCAGTGGAGAACCAGTGTGGCATCTACACCAGCCCTGCGAGTTTAATAAAAAAGAAAGAAAAGCATCTGTCATTAAGATATTAAAACCAGAATGCACCCGTCTCTCCATCTAGAGCTGCCGTGTCCCTCAAGGCCAGCAACATAATAGAGTTTCCATGCAGGATTCCCTTTTGCCTGCCTCAGAGTCACCCCAGTGGAACAGTTAATGAATGGCAAACAACAATAAACAAATAGGTAAATAGCACCCTATCCCAAATAGTTATGCGGCAAATTGAAGGCTAGGCTACTGGAATTGAGGTTTAGTTGGAGGCAAGGCTCTAACCCATTTTGGTTCTGATTAAAAGCCCCACTCCACCCTACCCCACAATTAGACCACTGTCAGTAAAATATTATTAATTCTTAGTCTGGCTGCTGTACAAACCACTTAGAGAAAGTACTGTCATTGGGCAGTTTTATGGTCCACTGTCAGTAGTTATGGTCCCTTGCTATTGGTGAGAGGGAAGGAGAATAGATCAAATAGATCAAATAGATGTGTATTCTGTGGTACTAACAATCAGTCCCTAAATTGTTGAATTTCTTCTTTGTGGCCTCTGTTCATCACACATATGGGTGCTGCGTCTGTGCAGTGCCTTAGGCCAGAAGATTGACAGCTAATGTTTTTGGCGGGAAAAATGCTTCGTTCCCCCTCCCCTATAGCCTATATAGAGCGGAGCGTCCGCCATTTTGTTCAGTTTTTGCAACCGCCGTTCACCATGCCTAGTGCCATCTTCGCTCTCACTCTATCGACTCTTTTGAACCTTTTTGTAGTTGCAATTTTTTCCAAGTTAATTCCCTCACTTACCGTTTACCGTCTGCACTTGTTCCTTGTTCCACACTTGCACTTGTTCACGTTTTTTCTCCTCACTTCTCACTTCTTCCTAAAATATATATATACACACACACACACTTACCCTCTATTCTGTCTTCTTTTTTCCTTTTCCTGGCATGATGACTCAGCGAGCGGCGTTCAGGAAATGTATGGATTGTGGGTCTAAAATGTCGCCCACTGATCCTCAAGATCTATGCCTCCTCTGCCTGGGAGAGGGGCATAGAACAGATAAATGTTCCCATTGCCTAGCCTTCTCTAAGCAGGCTAGGAAGAATAGGGGAAATCGGCTCAGGAGGCTGCTCTGGGATCGCGCCCTCCAGCAGTCCGATCTGGTGGTCTCCCGCCCTGCTACAGCTGTAGCTGCGGCCTCTCGGCCAGCTCCTCCTGCCTCAGCTTCTGCGGCCCCATCCACCAAGTCCGCCCCGTTATGCACTTCGGACGAAGCTGCGCCTTCTACTGTGGCTCAACCTGCCTCTGCTCCCGGAAAGAAATTAGAGAAACTGAAGCATGCAGAAACTGAAAAAACATCTGGCCACAAGAAGTCCAGATGGGACAAATCCGAGAAGCCAAAAATGGCTAAGAGCCAGGACCGTCCCAGGCATCAGGATTCGGGCTCCTTTGTCCCGTTGGTACCATCGGCCTTAGCGGTACCGACACCACCGGGACCCGCCTTTCAGGAGGTGATGAGGGTGACTCCTCCGGGATCCCCCCAGTGCACGCAACCTGCATCAGAACCGACTGCTGTGCCACCAAGGGAGCCCAGCTTCGATGGAGAAATCCAGGACTCCCAACCAACGCCAAGGTCTCCAACACCTATGCCTCCAGGGGGTCGCAACATGGAGACCCAGATGTCCCCACACCATCGGAGGAGCAGATCTCCCTATCTGAGCTCGTCTGAGTGGTTCCCAAGGCCGAGCTGGTTCGACTACCACTCTGAGGGTCGGTACCCAGCTCCAGAGGGGTTCCCATCCAGGGATTGCCCACTGCCATCGAAACCAAGGCACATCTCTACTTACCCATCCAGGGAGAGCACGGTGTCGAGGTCTCTGCTGGGATCGTCCTCTTCAGCACCTCCATATTACGGTCCGGATTCGGACGGATCCAATATAGAATCCACATCTCCCAAGGTGGTCGTGACATCACAGGGTCCAGGATCTCCAGATGAGTCCTACTCCTCCTTTGGGGAGTTAATGGCGCGCTTGGTCCAGTCGTTGGACATCGATGCCATCCAGCGACCTGGACCAAGTACAGATAAGATCTATGATGTGGTGCGCAGTGAGCGCTCAGCTGCCATCGTGCTCCCACTTATCACCACCCTCAAGCAGGTCATGACCCAGCCCTGGGACCTCCCCAATCAGCCTCAGCCAACGGTCCGGAGATTTGAGGCCATGTATCGGGTCCGGGAAGAAGATATCCCATTCCTGCTGCGCCACCCTCGCCCGAACTTCATTATGGTGGAGTCCTCCCAGGGAAGGGAGTCCAGGGGCCATACGGCACCAAAGGACAAGGAAGGACGGAAAATCGATGTCATGGCGCGGAAGGTGTATGCTGCATTGGGACTGGGTATACGTATTTCCAACTACGAAGCTACCCTGGCCCAATACCAGTATTTCATCATGGACCATCTTAACAACGTGGTAGCTGCCCTTCCGCAAGACCAGGTCGAAGTAGCCAAACTCTTAATCAAGGAGGCCATGCACGTTGCCGTACAGCAGCTCTCGATGGCGCGCCATCATGATGACACGGACTCAAGAGCTCTGATGGATGCGGTTTCGCTCCAATGACACGCGTGGCTGAGGAGCTCCAATTTTCCAGAACAAACAAAATGCCGGATAGAGGATATGCCTTTTGACGGCACTGGTCTCTTCCATGCCGGGACGGATCAGAAGCTTAAACGCATCCACGAATCGAGGATGACTGCGCGTCATATGGAGCTCCAGCCACCTCAAAGACGTAAGTGGTCTTGGACCCAGCCGTCCTACCATCCCTTCTACCAAGGTCAAAGACAACAACAGCCTTTCCGGCAACAGCAGCAGCAACGTCGAAGGCAACAACCAGCCCAGCGGTACCAGCAGGCCCGCCGCCATTTTGATTCAGACCGGCGTCGTCATTGATGGGACGGGCGAACCTCTCCTCTCTTCCCCACCCCACCCACCCTGCTCTCATCTGGGGACCAGCTAAAAAGCCGACTCCCCATTTGGGAGTCCATCACATCTGACCAGTGGGTGTTATCCATTCTTCAGCATGGATACCGTATTGAATTTGATGTCATTCCTCCTTTGACTCCGATCCGAGCTACCTCGTCCTCACCAACTCTTATAGATGAGGTACATCAATTATTGGCTAAAGGCACGATCCACCATGTTTCTCAAGGTGAAGGAATGCATGGTTTTTACTCAAGATACTTTGCGGTTCCAAAGTGGGACGGTGGACTCCGACCTATTCTTGACTTGAGGGGTGTAAATAAATTTATTACCCCACGTAAATTTCGGATGACCACCTTGCAGAACTTCCTACTGCTGCTGAGAAGAGGGGACTGGTTCACCACACTGGATCTGAAAGACGCCTATTTTCACATCTCTATCCATCCTTCCCATAGGCGTCTTCTTTGGTTTGCCATCGGTTCCGAGGTGTACGAATTCTTAGCGCTCCCGTTTGGTCTTGCAACAGCACCTTGGGTTTTCACCAAGTGTATGGCTCCAGTTTGTGCTTCCCTACGGCTACAGGGGATCCAGATTTACCCGTACTTGGATGACTGGCTGCTGGTTTCCCAATCGAAACAGGATCTTCTTTGGGCTATCCGAACAACTTGCTCCCTGTTAGACCGCCTTGGACTGTGTATCAACTTTGAGAAATCCTCTCTCGTTCCTACACAGGTCATCACCTTTATCGGGGTACACCTGGATTTGATACGGACTTGAGCGTTCCTGCTGTCGGATAGACTGAGAACTCTTGTACACCATGTCTGCACACTTCGTCAAACCCAGACCACATCTTTCAGGCATATACAAAGACTTTTGGGACATATGGCGGCATCTGTGATGGTCATGCCATATGCAAAATTACACCTCAGGCCCCTTCAGCTGTTCTTCATCAGAGTGTTTCATCCGCAACAGGACAGCCAATCGAAGATCCTTCGGATTCCATCCTCCACGCGCTCTCATGGTGGACGGTGCCATCCAATTTGAATGTGGGGATTCCTTTTCAACAACAACGTCCGTCGATATCGCTCAGGACCAATGCATCTCTACACAGATGGGGCGCCACATGTGGCAACATGACGACTCAAACCCGATGGAACCAGCAAGAGGCCAGCAATCACATCAATTTTTTGGAGCTAGTGGTCATCTTCAAGGTGCTTCATACATTCGAGGATGTCCTCCATGACCATACGGTTCAGATCATGTCGGACAATACCGCCACGGTTTTTTACATAAACAAACAGGGCAGAACGAAATCCCAGAAATTAGCCAAGTTGTCCATCAAGATCTAGGATTGGTGCATCCCCAGAGGGATCTATCCAGTAACGGTACATCTGGCGGGTACCAACAACGTACAAGCCGACCTTCTGAGCAGGCAAATGTCAAACTCCCACAAGTGGGAATTAAAACCCCAGATACGCGAACACATTTTTCATCAATGGGGTTTCCCAGTGGTGGACCTTTTCGCTACCAGCCAGAACAGAGTGTGCGAGAGTTACTGCTCGAGGGCGGGAATCAGACAGAACTCTCTGGGAGACGCATTCATGCTCAACTGGACTGCCCTCAACTTTTATGCCTACCCTCCCATATCTTTCATAATGAGAATAGTATCAAAGATTCTCTACGAGAAGTCAACGGGACTTATCATCGCACCATGGTGGCCACGTCAGCCTTGGTTCCCAACCTTACTCCGGCTTTCTCAGGGACAATATTTGCGCCTGCCGGTAGTCTCCGACCTCATTACACAACAGAACGGGACTATCCGTCACCTGGATTTGGACTTGCTCAAACTAACAGCCTGGTATATCCAATGACTCTTCCTACTACATCAGGACCAATCACAGTACATTCCCTCACTTCCTTGACCACGTTGGACCCGACGAGCTCGGATATCGCTTTGCATCTGACGCACGTCTTTTGGGACCGTTTGTCATCAGATCCATTGCTACCCGCTTCAGTATTGCCACATAGTTTGTCGGATTCGACGTCTCTTCCTTCAGACATCCAGCTTGTCATTGACTCAGCTCTAAAACCCTCTACGCAGAGGTCTTATGTGGCTAAGTGGCAGCATTTCTCCAGCTTCGCAGGCTCTCATTCTTTTCAACCACAAGCGGCATCGATTTTGGAAATTCTGCAATGCCTGATGGCCTTGCATTGCTCCGGGCTGAAGCCATCATCTATCAAAGTCTACATGGCACCAATTGCCCATTTTCGTGGCACTCTTCAAGGACTGTAACTTTTTTTGCAGCCACTTATAAAAAGATTCCTAAAGGGACTTTATAACATTAATCCAACTATTAAGCCTACTATTCCTACTTGGAGCTTATCTGATGTCTTACAAGCTCTTACAAAGCCTCCATTCGAACCCATGGCTACTGCAAACTTAAGACTCATTTCATGGAAAACGGCATTTCTGGTAGCAGTGACTTCAGCTCGAAGGGCTAATGAACTTTGTGCCCTTCGCGTAGATCCTCCCTATCTAAACTTTCATAGAGTCAGAGTGGTATTGCAGATGGATCCTGCCTTCCTTCCAAAGATTTCCACGCCTTTTCATCTACAGCAAGATATTACATAGAAACATAGAAACAGAGCGAGTCAGAAGGGGCCTCCCGGGCCATCTAGTCTGACCTCCGGCACCAGCCGGCTCCGCTCATGACATGCCCACCATGTGCATGTCCAGCCTGTCTTTGAACACCCTCACCGATGGGGCCTCAATGACCTCCTGTGGAAGCCTATTCCACGCCCTCAGGGTCCGAACTGTCAGGAAGTGCTTCCTGGCATCCAAATTGAACCTTGGCTCCCTGAGCTTTGCTCCATTGGAGCGCGTCCTGCCTTCCTCTGCAGGGGAGAACAGGCCTCTCCCCATCTCCATGTGACACCCCCTCACATACCTGTATGTTGCCAACATATCCCTTCTGCGTCTCCTCTTCTCCAAGCTGAAGAGACCCAGTTCCCTCAGTCTTGCCTCATACGGCATCCCCTGCAAACCAGCCACCATCCTTGTGGCCCTACGCTGCACTGACTCCAACCTGGCTATATCCTTTCTGCAATGAGGGGCCCAAAACTGAACACAATACTCCAGTTGCGGGAGCACCAGAGTCGTGTAGAGTGGTAGTAATACCTCTCTTGATCTAGAAGCCACACTTGTGGCTATGCAACCAAGGGTGGCATTCGCCCTCTTGACCACTGCATCACACTGCTGACTCATGTTTAGCCTGCGGTCAACCAGTACCCCGAGGTCCCTTTCACAAGTGCTGCTCTCCAGCCACTTGTCACCTAACCTGTACTTATGACAGCTATTCCTATGCCCCAAGTGCAAGACCTTGCACTTATCCACATTGAACGCCATCCTGTTGTCTCCTGCCCACTTCCATAGTCTGTCCAGATCCTTTTGGATCTGGTGTATCAGCTCCTCAGTTGTGGCCACTGCTCCAGTTTTAGTGTCGTCTGCGAATTTGATCAGCAGACTGTTCACCCCTTCTTCCATGTCATTAATGAAAAGATTAAACAGGATTGGCCCCAGGACAGAGCCCTGGGGGACCCCGCTTGTCACTGGCTGCCATCCCGACGATTCCCCACTAATGGTTACCTTCTGCTTTTGGTCAGTCAACCATGCCCTAATCCACCGGACAGTGCTTCGGTGTATCCCAAAACTCCTCAGTTTCTCCACCAGGATATCATGGGGCACTTTTTCAAAGGCCTTGCTGAAATCCAGGTATACCACATCCACTGCATCCCCTCCATCTAGCCATCTTGAAACCTTGTCATAGAATTCCACAAGGTTTGTCTGGCAGGACCTGTTTTTGCGGAAGCCGTGTTGTGTGGCTGTCAGCCTCCCTTCCCTATCTAGCATCACTAGATCTCTCTCTATTATGAGCCTTTCCATTGTTTTTCCTACAATGGGCATAAGGCTAACCGGTCTATAATTCCCCATGTCCTTCCTACTACCCTTTTGGAAAATTGGGACCACCGATGCCACCCTCTAGTCCTCTGGAACTTCACCTGTTCTCCACGAGGCCTCAAAAATGGAGGCCAGCGGGCGTGAGAGAACCCCTGCCAACTCTCTAAGTACTCTTGGGTGTAACCCGTCAGGGCCTGGTGCCTTTGTAATGTCCAATGCCCTGAGGAGCCCCTTGACTTCAAGGGGGGTGACTCTAATCTCTGCCCCTAAATCCCCAGCCTCATCTAATCTCCTATGCGGATATCCCCCATCCTGCTTTGGGGAGAACACAGAGGCAAAATAGTCATTTAGCTTCTGTGCCTGTTCCCTCATGTCAGTCACTGGATCACCTTCCTCCTTATTTAGTGGTCCCACCACTTGTCTCCCCTTCCTCTTCCTATTTACATGCTGAAAGAAGCCCTTTTTGTTGCTCTTGATATTCTTGGCAAGTCTCAGCTCATAATCAGCCTTAGCCTTGCGAAGAATCCTTCTGCAACGGGCCTCCTCCTCCCGGTATACCCTTTTGTCTATTTCCCCCAGTACCCATTTCCTATGGAGGCTCCTCTTTCGTCTAATCCCCCTAACCACCTCCTTTCGCATCCATGGCGGCACTCTCCTCCGCCTCCCCACCTTACTGACTAACTGATTACTGATTACTGACTAACTGATTACTGATTACACCACCAGCATTCTTTTCATCACCGACGAACCCGCTCGAACGCTCTCTTCACAGCTTAGACGTTCGGAGATGCCTTGCTTTCTACAGATCCAGGACTGAGTCTATACAGCGTTCACACAAACTGTTCATCAAGTACTCAGAACAAGACCAGGGGTTACCCATAATTCCTCAATGGATTTCTGAATGGATTGTACAAACGATCACGCATTATCAAGCATTGACTTACCGGTGGCTCCTACAGCTCATTCCACAAGAGCAGTGGCAACTTCTTTTGCTTTTGCCTCTGGAGTACCTTTGGATGAGATTTGCAGAGCTGCTATTTGGGCAACACCAAGTACGTTTGCCAGACACTACCGACTGGATGTTCGTGCGAGATGCGATGCGTCTTTCGGTAGAGCAGTGCTCTCCTCTGTTCTCCAGTAACGACACCTCCCCAGCCTTCCTTTAAGGGTAAGCTTGCTAATCTACCCATATGTGTGATGCACAGAGGCCACGAAGAAGAAAGGCAGGTTGCTTACCTGTAACTGATGTTCTTTGAGTGGCCATCTGTGCAGTCACACAACCCACCCGCCGGCCCCGCCCGGTGTCGGTGAGTGGACCTTGTGTTTAGTACCAACAAATGATAAATTTTTTCCCGCTTGGTACCGGGCATTGCAAAATTTTTTTCTCTCAGTACCATTCCTCGGAACCGTATTAGGAGCTAGTTATTTTACTAGCATTTTTTCTTATCTGTAGTCCAAATATCTTTCCACTTGGGGACAAACGTCCGGTCTTCAAGACTGAACAAAATGGTGGATGCTCCGCTCTATATAGGCTATGGGGGAGGGGGAGCAGAGCGTTTTTCCCACCAAAAACATTAGCTGTCAATCTTCCGGCCTAAGGCACTGCGCAGGCGCAGCACCCATATGTGTGACTACACAGATGGCCACTCGAAGAACATCAGTTACAGGTAAGCAACCTGCCTTTACAATGTAGCTTTATTACACATGGCTTGGATCTCAAGCTAAATTAATGTAAGGTTGTTCAAGGAAGGAAGGATTCCCATCTCTTCCTACCACCTGCAGCCGTTGCCAGATTGCATTTGTGTGTGGAGAAGGTTTTCAGAATAATATGGCTTGGGGCATAGAGGGATCCTGCAAGGAGAAGGGTGGGGGTGGAAACTTTCCTTCTGTGAACTTGCTTGAGTTTACTTATTTTAGAATTTGAGCAAAATTTTAAAGCAGCAAAATTATTTTTTTAATATTTGTGTGTTCTTGGTATTAATGGAACCAGTTACATCTTTTGTGGACATATGGCAAGCAGCTAAAAATAATTCTAAGGTATCCAAGCATGAGGATTTTTGGAAATGCCTACATTGGTTTACAAAGAGGATATTATTTTCAAGAGCTGTGATATAATGGAGAGCATTGAATATATGCAGTATAAAAACTGTGCTATTTGGCTTGGACAAAATATTTGTAAACATTAGTGGTTTTGAAAATTCCCATGAAGGTATGGCAAATGGGCTGATATGGATACTATGAGTAGAACATTACATTATTCTTAGTCAATATGTATTATAACTTATTATATAATGGATACCTGAGTACATTTCCCCCCACATTTCCATTCACACTTGTATAATAGCATGCAATACAAGAAATATGTTCATAATTAAAAGGTCAATTCCATGCATGAATGGCCAAGGAGGTGTTGATTTTTTTAAAAAAGTTAGGAATAACTAAAAGTACAACTGGATGCAAATCATACTGTGGAGCACTGAACAGGTGAGAACCTAAAAGCTGTCATGATTATAAAAGCTTTAATAAATAAAAGTCAGTGCCTGTTTTAATTTGTCTGGAGAGGGCATTCTATAGATGTAGCACCAGCTTAGAAAAGGTACCTGACTAGTTACCTGATTTCTGTGAATGGCCTTACAAAGAAGGACCTATCCCAATGATTCCAGAGGACAAACAGGTTCATACCAGGACGGCTGACCTTCACGCATTCTGGTCTCAGGCTGCATAGTGCAAAACCAGGACTTGGAATTGAGTCTAGAAATGAATCAGGAGACAAAAAATACTGGTGAAATGTGGTGAGCATGGCTGGCACTGGTTACTAACCTAAGGCACAATCCTAAACATGTTTAGACAGGAGAAGAAGGCTACAGCACTTAGCATGTGCCAGCCAAAAGCATGCTGGGAATCTTAAGGCTTTTCCTGTCTGAACATGCATAGCATTGTGCCCTTGATGTATTTTTTAGCTGAAGTCTCAGAATGCTGTTAATAAGCAGCCATCTAAAGTGCATGGATGACTATGGTAAGTTCATTATTTTCCATGAGTAGCTGCAGCTGGTGCACAGTAATGTGGGTGGGAAATTTTTCCAGTGCTTTATTTTTCCATGGAATTTTTTCCCATTTCATAAGTTCATTAGTAACAATGAATAGATGCCAATTGCAAATACAATTTTAGGCAAATTTGGCAGTTTCAAAATTGTAACTAATGTTTTTCAGATGGTTATCCCTACCAAAGGCATGAAAGAACGTGTGGGTGTGGGTGTCCTTGAATTCTAAGTGAGTAGGGAAATGAAAACAAACCATTTATTAGAAATGGTTGTGTATGGTCTTGGTTTTTAGTAATTGTACAAGTTGTAACATCTGAAAAAGATGAATTGTTGTCAGCATACTGTGCAGCATTCTTTTGGCTGCTAAGACTTAATAATATATTAACAGTCTACAGTATTTGGGAGGGAGGGCTGTTCTTAAAGCTGAGCAGTGCTATAGGCTTTAATGTTTTACAAGAATTTCAATGCAATACAATTACATTGGGCAGTATCCAAGTCAAGTTGATTTACAATGTACAGCATAAAGCATCTCTAGTACAATTTAATATTAATTATGTATTACATTTATATCCTGCCTTTCCTCCAAGGAGCCTAAAGCACTGTACATAGGCCCCACCTCTTGACCTCATCTTCACAGCAACCTTGTGAGGCAGGTTAGGCTAAATCACCTAGTGAGCTTCGCAGCAGAATGTGTGCTACAATCAAACTCTTTCGAACAGAAATGTGCAGAAAGCCAGTGTTGCCTTATTACTACTCTTTTGTATCTCCACCTGACAAAGAAGGAGGTTGAAGAGGAAATCCCTGAGGACATTGTAGATCTTTTTATTAGCATGCCCCAGCCCTGTAATCCCCACTTTGTTCAAGATTCAGTAGTACATGCTTCACATGTAGTTGTCACAGCCTCACCAGGCCTGCCTCACTTGTCACCTCAAGTTGTTGTGACCCAGTGAATGGCTACTGGGATGTAGGTGGGGAGGCAGAGGAGAGTGCCGCCATAGATGCAACAGGAGGTGATTAGAGGGATTAGATGAAAGAGGAGCCTCCATAGGAAATGGGTACTGGGGGAAATAGACAAAAGGGTATACCGGGAGGAGGAGGCCCGTTGCAGAAGGATTCTTCGCAAGGCTAAGGCTGATTAAGAGCTGAGACTTGCCAAGAATATCAAGAGCAACAAAAAGGGCTTCTTTCAGCATGTAAATAGGAAAAGGAAGGGGAGACAAGTGGTGGGACCACTAAATAAGGAGGAAGGAGATCCAGTGACTGATATGAGGGAACAGGCACAGATGCTAAATGACTATTTTGCCTCTCTGTTCTCCCCAAAGCGGGACGGGGGATATCCGTATAGGAGATTAGATGAGGCTGGGGACTTAGGGGCACAGATTAGAGTCACTCCCCCTTGAAGTCAAGGGGCTCCTCAGGGCATTGGACATTACAAAGCTGCCAGGCCCTGATGGGTTACACCCAAGAGTACTTAGAGAGTTGGCAGGGGTTCTCTCACGCCCGCTGGCCTCCATTTTTGAGACCTCGTGGAGAACGGGTGAAGTTCCAGAGGACTGGAGGGTGGCATCGGTGGTCCCAATTTTCCAAAAGGGTAGTAGGAAGGACATGGGGAATTATAGACCGGTTAGCCTTATGTCCATTGTAAGAAAAACAATGGAAAGGCTCATAATAGAGAGAGATCTAATGATGCTAGATAGGGAAGGGAGGCTGACAGCCACACAACACGGCTTCCGCAAAAACAGGTCCTGCCAGACAAACCTTGTGGAATTCTATGACAAGGTTTCAAGATGGCTAGATGGAGGGGATGCAGTGGATGTGGTATACCTGGATTTCAGCAAGGCCTTTGACAAAGTGCCCCATGATATCCTGGTGGAGAAACTGAGGAGTTTTGGGATACACCAAAGCCCTGTCTGGTGGATTAGGGCATGGTTGACTGACCGAAAGCAGAAGGTAACCATTAGCAGGGAATCATTGGGATGGCAGCCAGTGACAAGCGGGGTCCCCCAGGGCTCTGTCCTGGGTCCGATCCTGTTTAATCTTGTCATTAACAACATGGAAGAAGGGGTGAACAGTCTGCTGATCAAATTCGCAGATGACACTAAAACTGGAGCAGTGGCCACAACTGAGGAGCAGGTACTCCAGATCCAAAAGGATCTGGAAAGACTGTGGAAGTGGGCTGGAGACAACAGGATGACGTTCACTGTGGATAAGTGCAAGGTCTTGCACTTGGGGCATAGGAATAGGTGTCATAAGTACAGGTTAGGTGACAAGTGGCTGGAGAACAGCACTTGTGAAAGGGGCCTCGGGGTACTGGTTGACCGCAGGCTAAACATGAGTCAGCAGTGTGATGCGGTGCTCAAAAGGGCGAATGCCACCCTTGGTTGCATAGCCAGAAGTGTGGCTTCAAGATCGAGAGAGGTATTACTACCACTCTACACGACTCTGGTGCTCCCGCAACTGGAGTATTGTGTTCAGTTTTGGGCCCCTCATTGCAGAAAGGATATAGCCAGGTTGGAGTCAGTGCAGCGTAGGGCCACAAGGATAGTGGCTGGTTT
Organism: Varanus salvator macromaculatus; assembly: GCA_023646645.1. Classification (NCBI taxonomy): domain Eukaryota; kingdom Metazoa; phylum Chordata; class Lepidosauria; order Squamata; family Varanidae; genus Varanus; species Varanus salvator. The sequence continues at coordinate 12,237,373 of JAIXND010000754.1, read as the reverse complement.
GCAGGGGATGCCGTATGAGGCAAGACTGAGGGAACTGGGTCTCTTCAGCTTGGAGAAGAGGAGACTCAGAGGGGATATGTTGGTGACATACAGGTATGTGAGGGGGTGTCACATGCAGATGGGTAGAGACCTGTTCTCCCCTGCAGAGGAAGGCAGGACGCACTCCAACAGAGCAAAGCTCAGGGAGCCAAGTTTCCATTTGGATGCCAGGAAGCACTTCCTGACAGTCAGGACCCCGAGGGCGTGGAATGGGCTTCCACGAGAGGTCGTTGAGGCCCCATCGGTGAGGGTGTTCAAAGACAGGCTGAACATGCACATGGTGGGCATGTCGTGAGCGGAGCCGGCTGGTGCCGGAGGTCAGACTAGATGGCCCGGGAGGCCCCTTCTGACTCGCTCTGTTTCTATGTTTCATTCCAGTTTTCTTCTTTTTTAAGCTCATTAAAAAATCCCTGCAATTTTCCTCCACTCCAATAAGAATTTTCTTAATTTCCTTTAAAAATAACTCCCTGGCTGGGACCCCAGTGGAACTTTTCTATTCTTTATTAGGTATACCCTTAAGAATACCTCTTCCACATGCATTTGCTAGTGTCCTTAAAAATAGAATACAACTCTCAGGTGTAACAGTAAAGGTCCAACATCTTATGGTAAAATGTGCAGTGGAAAATAAGTGTGAGCTGAGAACTGTTTGTATCATGATGTGTTTGCAGTTATATTTTGGGCCTAAGTTTAAGACTGATGCGGTGTGTTTCCCATGTGCAAAATGGATGTTGGTCTGAATGTTTTGATAAATGACAGGATAATTGAGGGAACAGAATTTTAAGGAAGCTAGAGCCTCACTGAAAGTCTTTTGTGAGATGTGAGATGTGTTTGTGGGCTAGAGTATTTTTCAATCTGAGATTTGGGGAGAGGATCAGGGCTCTGCGAGCAGGGTTTTAGAGGTACTGCAGGGACTGACAGGACTCCTACAGAGAAGGGCCAGGCATCAGGGAGGATGGGAGGAAGGAGAAGGCTGGGAACTCCAAGGAAAGGAAGTGGTGGGAAGGAGTTGAGGTGCATGTGCACTAATTTTAGGAGCTTGGATAATAAGCAGGAAGAGCTTGAAGCTCTCCTGGGAATAGGAGGGTATGACCTGGTGGGCATCACAGAAACTTGGTGGGATGAAAGGCAAAATTGGAATGCGAACATAGAGGGGTATCACCTATTTAGAAAGGACAGGAAGGGAAAGAGAGGTGGGGGTGTGGCTTTATACATCAGGGAAAGGATAGGATGCAGTGAGATAGAATGCAGCACAGAAGGGGATTTGGCAGAGGCATTCTGGGTGAAACTTAGGGGTTTTGACAGGGAAAAGGACCTGAAAGTGGGGGTATGTTATCGCCCTCCAGGTCAACTTGAGACCCTGGGTGATGTCCTGACAGGCCAGATTCTAAGGATATCTCAGGGGAGAGACACAGTAATTATGGGAGATTTCAATCTCCTGGATATTGGTTGAGAGACTCACTCGGCGGTGACAGCCAGGTCACATCGCTTCCTGGAGGCTATAGAGGGAGGGTTTTTCACACAGAGGGTCTGAGAGGCAACAGGGGGGGAAACATCCTTGATTTGGTCTTGACCAACAGGAAGGAACTTATAGATGAGGTACAGATTAGGAGAACTCTGGATGCGAGTGATCACTCCATCCTTTGCTTTGAGATCAGGGGACTGGGGACGTGCAGCAGGTCAAGCACTAGAAGCTGAGACTTCAAGAGGGCCAACTGAAGGCCAGACTGGGGAAAGTCTCCTAGAATAGGTTACTGGAAGGTAAGCGAGTTGAGGAGGGGTGGATGGCACTCAAAAGGGAGGTTTTGGAGGCGCAAGCCCTGACGATACCTCTAGTCAGTAAGGTGGGGAGGCGGAGGAGAGCATCACCATGGATGCAAAAGGAGGTGGTTAGAGGGATTAGACGAAAAAGGAACCACTGTAGGAAATGCGAACTGGGGCAAATAGACAAAAGGGAATACAAGGAGGAGGAGGCCCGTTGCAGGATTCTTCGCAAGGCTAAGGCTGAATATGAGTTGAGACTTGCCAAGAATATCAAGAGCAACAAAAAGAGCTTCTTTCAGCATGTAAATAGGAAGAGGAAGGGAAGACAAGTAGTGCGACCACTAAATAAAGAGGAAGCAGATGCAGTGACTGATATGAGGGAAAAGGCACAGATGCTAAATGACTATTTTGCCTCTGTGTTCTCCTCAAAGCTGGATGGGGGAGAACCGCATAGGAGATTAGATGAGGCCGGGGATTTAGGGGCACAGATTAGAGTTACCCCCCTAAAAGTCGAGGGGCTCCTCAGGGCAATGGACATTACAAAGGCATCAGGCCATGACAGGTTACACCCGAGAGCACTTAGAGAGTTGGCAGGGGTTCTCTCACACCTGCTGGCCTCCATTTTTGAGGCCTCGTGGAGAACGGGTGAAGTTCCAGAGGACGGGTGAAGTTCCAGAGAACGGGTGGCATCAGTGGTTCCAGTTTTCAAAAAGGTTAGTAGAAGGGACATGGGGAATTACAGACCATTTAGCCTTATGTCCATTGTAGGAAAAACAATGGAAAGGCTCATAATAGAGAGAGATCTAGTGATGCTAGATAGGGAAGGGAGGCTGGCAGCCAGACAACACGGCTTCCGCAAAAACAGGTCCTGCCAGACAAACCTTGTGGAATTCTATGACAAGGTTTCAAGATGGTTAGGTGGAGGGGATGCAGTGGATGTGGTTTACCTGGATTTCAGCAAGACCTTTGACAAAGTGCCTCATGATATCCTGGTGGAGAAACTGAAGAGTTTTTGGGATACATCAAAGCACTGTCCGGTGGATTAGGGCATGGTTGACTGACCGAAAGCAGAGGGTAACCATTAGTGGGGAATCATTGGGATGGCAGCCAGTGACAAGCGGGGTCCCCCAGGGCTCTGTCCTGGGGCTAATCCTGTTTAATCTTTTCATCAATGACATGGAAGAAGGGGTGAACAGTCTGCTGATCAAATTCGGACGATACTAAAACTGGAGCAGTGGCCTCAACTGAGGAGCAGGTACTCCAGATCCAAAAGCATCTGGACAGGCTATGGAAGTGGGCAGCAGACAACAGGATGGTGTTCAATGTGGATAAGTGCAAGATCTTGCACTTGGGGCATAGGAATAGGTGTCATAAGTACAGGTTAGGTGACAAGTGGCTGGAGAGCAGCACTTGTGAAAGGGACGTCAGGATACTGGTTGACTGCAGGCTAAACTTGAGTCAGCAGTGTGATGCAGTGGTCAAGAGGGCGAACGCCACCCTTGGCTGCATAGCCAAAAGTATGGCTTCTAGATCAAGTATGGCTTCTATTACTACCACTCTATACAACTCTGGTGCGCCTGCACCTGTATATTGTGCTCAGTTTTAGGCCCCTCATTACAGAAAGGATATAGCCAGGTTAGAGTCAGTGCAGCATAGGGCCACAAGGTTGGTGACTGGTTTGCAGGGGATGGGGTATGAGGCGAGACTGAGGGAACTGGGTCTCTTCAGCCTGGAGAAGAGACTCAGAGGGGATCTGTTGGTGACATATAGGTATGTGAGGGGATGTCACACGGAGATGGGTAGAGACCTGTTCTCCCCTGCAGAGGAAGGCAAGTCACGCGCCAACTGAGCAAAGCTCAGGGAACCAAGGTTCCATTTAGATGCCAGGAAGCACTTCCTGACAGTCAGGACCCTGAGGGCGTGGTATGGGCTTCCACAAGAAGTCGTTGAGGCCCCATCGGTAAGGGTGTTAAAGGGTAGGCTGGACATGCACATGGTGGGCATGTCGTGAGCGGAACCGGCTGGAGCCAGGGGTCAGACTAGATGGCCCGGGAGACCCCTTCTGACTCGCTCTGTTTCTCTGTTTCTATTCTTTGTGCTGTGTTTTATTTTGTTTTTGTATTGATGGTTCATATATTTTTGTTTTAGTATTATATGGGATTAGCAAGATAAGTTGTTTCATAGCAGATTCCAGAACTGTGAACAGCTTTAGAAGTACAGGAAGTGGGGTGTAATGTATGGGCTCTACCTGATGTTACAATGTATGCTTCAGTTTACATGGATGTATATTTTGCATACATGTAAGCAACCCATGTACGTAAGAATTTTTTGGGCATTGAATTCTGAGCATTTAAGAAAACCTGATATCTTAAAGGCTGAAACAGGCAAGGACAGTAGGAAGGTTTTTGAAAGTAATATTTGTGTATTTTTATAAGTATTTTAAATAAATTAATATCACACATCAGAGGAATGTGCATAGCATTACCACTGTGGCTAGATGCAGGTAGAATTTCTAAGATACATACAGATTGTGTGTGTGTGTGTGTGTGTGTGTGTGTGTTGTGTGTGTAATCAAGGAAAAGAAAGGAGGAATGCGTCAGCCTGAAATATTTTAAACAGGTGAAGAAAAAATAATGTTCCTGTGGTTCCAAAATGGAAGAATCACTGTTAGTGGCTTCTTTGTATTGAGTAATGAGTCCAGGGCCTGCTTATAATTTCAAGCCATGGCAATCTCAATTAGAAAAATAAAAGAATCAGTTGTTATGTGAAAGTAACTTGTACTTGCTTGATTTAATAAAGTATCAGAGAGATTGTACTCCTAAACAGAAATGAACTTGATTTTCTTCAACAGCGTTAGCCTGAAGTGGGTCAGAAGGACAGATGGGTTTGGATTCAATCAAGTTCTAGACCTGTGGCTATCCATGAGTCTTGGTTAAGGCATGGATTTCCCATTGGGCCAGGGCATAGCCGCCTACCACCAGTGGGAAGAGATGGCAGTAGGTGATCATCGTCAGGGACTTCCTGCTGAGGGGCACTGAGGCAGCGGTGTGCCACCCCGACTTTGAAGCAAGGGAGGTCTGTTGCCTGCCAGGCGCACGCATCCAGCACGTGAAGGATAGAATGGAGCATCTTGTTTGCTCTAGGGGTCACCAACCGCTTCTGGTGATCCATGTGGGGACAAATGACATAGCCAGGCAAGGTGTGGTCGGGATCATCAGGGACTTCAAGGCCTTGGGGAAAACACTCAGGGACCTTAATGCCCAAGTGGCCTTCTCATCTATCTTACCAGTCCAGGGATTTGGGCCAGGCAGGGTGTGAGGAGGCAGAGGGGCTCACTCCTTTTCCTGGGGCCGAAAATAACAGGGCAAGGCTGGGAATCTATGTGGGGAGAGCAACTCACAAGACAAAAATAGCTAGGAGATGTGAGCGAGTGCACAGCTGTACGAGATTGTGGACAGAGGTAGAAACAGCTGGGTTTGGTGGAATGGTGCAGGAGGAGAGCATATAAAGGAGGGACAGAGGAAGGAGATGGGGAGGAGGAGAGAGAGGGTTAGTGACTGAGAGAGACAGAAGAGAGGAAAGCCGAAATACACATGTGGTTGGAGGAGAGCTGGCGCAGCGGTCGCTGGCAGGCGGGCCAGCGCAAACAGAGAGTGGAGACTGGGGAGTATTCCTGCTGGGGCAACACTGTTTGTTGCCATAGTGACAGGAGGGAAGGGAGCCAGAGCAGGCCAGGGCAAGGCACTACGAGAAATGAGCCAGTGAAAGTGTAAAGAGACAATAAAGGCCCGATGAGTGCACCGTCCTCCTTGTGTTGCTCTTCATGGAAAATCAAGGAAGAGCCAGCTTTAGCACCCTTCTTCTGACACAGTCGCAGTGGTGGAGAACGCGGGCAGGGCAGCATGGGGGGGGGGCACAGGTCATCCACCCCCCCACCCCAGCTAACTCCTGGATGGCTTGGTGGGTTGAGCAGCAAAGGCTCCAGGCCCAGGAGCAGCAATGCCTGTTGCAGCAATTAGCAGCACAACAGACGCAGCTCATGGAGCAAGTTTTCACCGCCCAGCTCCAGAACCAAAGCTTCAGCAAGTGCTGGGAGGACTACAAAGCCCTCAAGTTGAGACCCTGGTGGGGCAGACAGAAGGAAAAGGCCTAGGGCCTATGCAAATCTCTAAACTGACCGCAGACTTTCTAAATACTGGTGGCCAAGTGGCTCAAAGACCAGTGGACCCTCACCCTGATGCCTTGCCTCATAGGTCCTGCCTAAGAAGCCACGGATACACTTACCCCGGAAGTGGCAGGCCAATATGATTTAGTTAAGGTGACCATTCTAGGGATTTTGAATGTCTCTGAAGAGACCTATCGAGGGCGGATGAGAGGGATTGTATATGCGACTTGCACCTTGCCCAGGGCTTTGGGACAGAAGATTCGGGCCAATGGGCTGAGATGGATTAAACCCACAGTCCACAATGCTGAACAGGTGGCTGAGCTGGTCCTACTGGAACAGTTTATAACCATCCTGCCCACCCCAGCCAGAAACTGGGTTAGGTGCCAGTGGCCTGAGACCCTAGAGGAGGCCATTGGTCTTATTGAAAACTTTGTGGTCGCTGAGGAGCCAGATATAGGTGACAGGCCAGGTCCACCCTGGCAGGAGGGTGAGAGACAGAGAGCACCTGGGGGCCATGGCAACAGAGGCCCAGAGAGATCAAAAGAAGACAGACCAGCACCCACTGGAAGGGGCACGAGACTCAAGGCAGTTGTCCAACTGGAAATGCATGCACTGCCCCCCGCTGGCTTTGCATTGACTTACAAATGGGAAAGGAAGAGGATCCCAGCTGAAGTCAGTATGCTTTACTTGTGGCAAGGAGGGGCATTTCCAGTGGGACTGTCCATTGATGGAGTGTGATTTCATGGAAGCCTGGTGGTCTGCCCCGGTGAGTGCTGCCCCTCAGAAAGCTTGGTGAGTTCAGGCCAGGGTGGATGGGAAGGAGGTTGAGGCCTTGGTAGACACCGGCTGTGGTCACACCCTGGTTAGGCAAGCCTGGGGCAGCCCCTTGGCAGAAATACTGCAGGTGAAATGTATACATGGGGATGTCAAGCCTTATGCCACTCAATGGGCTAAGGTGGAGGTAAAGGGGAAGGTACTCCTATGCAAGGTGGGGGTTGTCCCCAGTTTAACTTATGAAGTGATAATTGGATGTGATTGGCCCTATTTTGAAGAGCTGGTGAGGGAGGTGAGCTCGGAGGTTGCCTTTGCAGGGAGGAGGAAGACGTAAGCCTTGCAGCCCTGCGTACCTCCCGCAAGTGGCTGGTCTTCCTCCAGCAAAATGATGCCTCTCTTGTCCATGCCCTGAGACAAGCCCAGGACCCCTCAGGAGCAAGAGAGGGTATAAGGAGTGGTCTCCACTTTGAGATTGCGGGGGGACTTCTGTATAAAGTTGTACTTGCGTGAGAAGGACATGGTGAACTGCGACAGTTGGTGATTCCCCTGAGGCTAGCCATTTTATGACTAGCCCATGACCTGCCTACCGCTGGCCACCTGGCGGTGGAGAAAACAACTGACAGGCTTGTCCAGAGGTTCTACTGGCCAGGGGTATATGCTCAGGCCAACCAGTACTGTTTGTTCTGTCTGGAATGCCAGAAGATTCAGAGGAAGGGGCCCCCTGCAGGGCCCTTGCTACCAATGCCAGTTATAGGGGAGCCCTTTGAAAGGATTGGGGTGGACCTGGTAGGGCCCTTGGAGAGGTCAGCATGGGGACACCAATATATACTGGTGGTAATTGACTATGCAACCCAATACCCTGAGACCATGCCCCTAAGAAGTACTTCAGCTCGGGTTATCACCCAAGAGCTGTTAGGGTTTTTTGCCCGGGTGGACTTCCCCAAGGAAATTTTGACTGATCAGGGCACTAATTTCATGAGTCAGGTGATGAGGCAGATGTGGGACCTGTTGAGGATAAGGGCCCTACACACCATGGTCTATCATCCACAGACCAATGGTCTAGTGGAATGCTTCAATCAGACCCTTGAGCAGATGCTTAGAAAGTTTGTGGTGACCTATCTGTGACAATGGCATGTTTTGTTGGGCCCCTTGATGTTCGCGATACTGGAGGTGCCTCAAGCCTCGTTAGGGTTTTCGCCATTTGAGCTGCTATACGGGCAATACTTCTGGGGAATTCTAGACCTGGTCAAGGAGCATTGGGAGGTGTCGGCCCCAGAGCCCATCTCCACCCTCCAGTATGTGCTGGATATGAGAAAACACCTTGCCAACCTAGCTCAACAGGCCCAAGGAGAGCAGCGGTACTATTATGATTGGCGCATCCAACCCCAGACATTTCAACCAGGCCAGCGCATTCTCCTGCTCCTGCCCTCGGGAGGGGGCAAGTTGTTTGCACAGTGGCAAGGGCCTTATGAGGTAGTTAGGAGGGTGGGGCCGGTGGACTATGAGATACATCTCACTGATAGGCGGCGCTCAACCCAGATTTACCATGTAAATCTATCCAAGGCCTGGAGAGAAAGGGAGAGTACCAGTCATCAAGCAGATTGCACCACCGGGGTCCCCAAGACTCCATCCTTAAGCCCTGGGAGGTTATCTCTGGATCCCCAACTAACACCTGCTCAAGTAGCACAAGTCCAGACCTTGGAGGCAAAATTTGCAGAGGTATTCTCTGGCTGACCCGGGAACATGATGGTCATAGCTCACCATATACAAATGGTCCCAGGAGCCATTGTCAGGGTACCAACTCATCCCTACTCACTACAACTGAAGCCAGTGATAGTAGAGGAGGTAAGACAGATGCTCCAGTTAGAGGTCATTGACGAATCCGTGAGCACTTGGAGAAGTCAGCCAGTCTTGGTTCCCAAGCAGGATCAAAGTGTCCATTTCTGTATCGATTTCAGAAGGGTAAATGAGGTATCAAAGTTTGACACATACCCCATGCCCTGAATAGACTGGTTGCTGGATCCTCTGGGGCAGGCCCATTTCCTTTCGACCCTAGATCTCACTAAGGGGTATTGGCAAATCCCATTGACTGAAGAATCCAAAGAAAAAGCCTTTGCCACCCCATAGGGCTATTTCAATTTAAATATATGCCTTTGGGTTACATGGGGCTGCTGCAACCTTTCAGCGGCTTATGGACAAAGTCTTGGGACATTTATCCCATTGTGCTGCTGCATACATTGATGACATTGTCATTTTCAGTCGTATGTGGGGGGAACATCTAGACCACCTCCGGCAAGTTTTATTGGCTTTAAGGCAGGCCGGGTTGACGGCTAATCCGGGCAAGTGTAGAATAGCTCGACAGGAGGTGCAGTCTTTGGGGTACATTGTAGGTCACAGGCAGATATGACCTATGGCAGATAAGGTGGAGAAGCTGAGCCAGTGGCCACAGCCTCGCACAAAAAAGGAAGTACAACAGTTCTTGGGCCTTGCCAGTTACTATTGGTGATTCATTCCTCATTTCTCCTCCAAAGCGGCCCCCTTGACAGAGGTGCTTAAGAAAAGGCAAAGCCATACCCTAGTATGGTCTAAACAGGCTTTTGAAGGATTGAGGACCTGTCTCCTCAGCCAGCCTGTTTTACGGTCACCAGATTTCTCCCGGCCTTTCATCCTCCAAACCGACACCTCTACTGTGGGCTTGGGAGCAGTTCTGACCCAGGGAGAAGGGGTGGAACCACACGAGCGCCGGTACTCTACAATAGAAAGGGAGGCTCTAGCTGTCAAATGGGCTGTGCTAGCACTGAGACATTTTCTCTGGGGTGCCCCATTCACGTTGGTCACCGACCATACTCCATTACAGTGACTGAATAGGACGAAGGATGACAACCCTCACCTCACCCGTCGGTATTTAGCGTTACAGCCATATGCATTTACAGTCAAGCATAGACACAGTCACCAACATGCTAACGCTGATTTCTTTTCCCGCCAGGGTCCCTGGCCCTTACACAGAGATGGTGATCCCCTCTTGGAGTGGGGGGTATGTGAGGAGGCAGAGGGGCTCACCCCTTTTCCTGGGGCCTTCCACAGAGCAGGGCCAAAGATAACAGGGCAAAGCTGGGAATCTGGGGAGAGCGACTCACGAGAAGACAACAGCCAGGAGACGCGAGCGAGTGCACAGCTGTACAGGATTGTGGATGGAAGCAGGAACAGCTGGGTTGGGTGGAGTGGTGCAGGAGGAGGGCGTATATAGGAGAGGCAGAGGAAGGAGACGGGGAGGAGGAGAGGGGGTGAGCGATTGAGAGAGACAGAAGAGAGGAAAGAAAGCCAAAACACACATGTGGTTGGAGGAGAGATGGTGCAGCGGTTGCTGGCAGGCAGGCCAGCACAAACGGAGAGTGGAGACTGGGAAGCGTTCCTGCTGGGGCGACACTATTCATTGCCATGGCGACAGGAGGGAAGAGAGCCAGAGCAGCCCAGGGCAAGACACTGTGGGAAGCAAGCCAGTGAAAGTGTAAAGAGGCAATAAAGGCCCGGTGAGTGCACTGTACTTCTTCTGTTGCTCTTCATGGAAAATCAAGGAAGAGGTAGCTTTAGATGGCACTCCTCTTCTGACACAGTCATACAGGGATAGGAGGGTCACCGAGGAGAATGACTGGCTTAGGGTGTGGTGCCAAAAGGAATGCTTCAGGTTCCTTGACCACAGCACCTGGTTTCTTGCCAATGGACTTCTGGCAAGGGACGGGTTGCACCTCACGAGGATGGGGAAAAGGTCCTCTGGAAATGCTCTAGCAAACTTTATCCAGAACACTTTAAACTGAGGCAGTGGGGAGGGGGTTTAGGCCCCCCAGAAACTTGTCCGCATTGGATAAGTGAGAGGAGAGGATCAGGGCTCTGGGAGCAGGGTTTTAGAGGTATTACAGAGACTGACAGGTCTCCTACAAAGAGAGGGCAAGTATCAGGGAGGATGGGAGGAAGGAGGAGGCTGGGGAGTCCAAAGAAAGGAAGCTGTGGGAAGGAGTTGAGGTGCATGTACACCGATGCTAGGAGCATGGGTAATAAGCAGGAAGAGCTTGAAGCTCTCCTGGGAATAGGAGGGTATGACCTGGAGGAGATCACAGAAACTTGGTTGGATGAAAGGCTAAACTTGAATGTAAACATAGAGGGGTATCACCTGTTTAGAAATGGCAGGAAGGGAAAGAGAGGTGGGGGCGTGGCTTTATACATCAGGGAAGGGATAGGATTTAGAGAGATAGAATGCAGCACAGATGGGGATTCAGTAGAGGCAGTCTGGGTGAAACTAGGGGGCTTTGACAGGGAAAGGGACCTGAAAGTGGGGGTATGTTATTGCCCTTCAGATCAACCTGAGAACCTGGATGATGTCCTGACAGAGCAGATTCTAGGGATATCTCAGGGGAGATAAACAGTAATTATGGGAGATTTCAATCTCCCAGATATTAGTTGGGAGATTCACTCAGCGGTGGCAGCCAGATCATGTCACTTACTAGAAATTATAGAGGGAGGGTTTTTCACAAAGAGGGTCTGAGAGGCGACGAGTTGGGGGCATTCTTGACTTGGTCTTGACCAACAGGGAGGAGCTGATAGATGAGGTACAGATTAGGGGAGCTCTGGATGCCAGTGATCACTCCATCCTTTGCTTTGAGATCAGGGGAATGGGGACGTGCAGCAGGTCGAGAACTTGAAGCTAGGACTTGAAGAGGGCCAACTTTGGGCAACTGAAGGCCAGACTGAGGAAAGTCTCCAGGGATAGGTTACTGAAAGGAAAGCGAGTTGAGGAGGGGTGGAGGGCACTCAAAAGGGAGGTTTTGGAGGAGCAAGCCTTAACAATACCTCTAGTTAGTAAGGTGGGGAGGCAGAGGAGAGCGCTACTATGGATGCGAAAGGAGGTGGTTAGAGGGATTAGACACAAGAGGAACCTCCGTAGGAAATGGGTACTGGGGAAAATAGACAAAAGGATATACTGGGAGGAGGAGGCCCGTTGCAGAAGGATTCTTTGCAAGGCTAAGGCTGATTATGAGCTGAGACTTGAACTGAGGAGTTTTGGGATAGACCAATGCACTGTCCAATAGATTAGGGCATGGTTGACTGACCGAAAGTAGAGGGTAACCATTAGTGGAGAATCACTAATGGAGGATGGTGACCAGTGACAAGCGGGGTCCCCCAGGGCTCTGTCCTGGGACCGATCCTGTTTAATCTTTTCATCAACAACATGGAAGAAGGGGTGAACAGTCTGCTGATCAAATTCACAGATGACACTAAAACCAGGGAATTGGCTACAACTGAGGAGCAGGTACTCCAGATCCAAAAGGATCTGGACAGGCTATGGAAGTGGGCAGGAGACAACAGGATGGCATTCAATGTGGATGAGTGCAACTTCTTGCACTTGGGGCATAGGAATGGGTGTCGTTAGTACAGGTTAGGTGACAAGTGGCTGGAGAGCAGCACTTGTGAAAGGGACCTCAGGGTACTAGTTGACTGCCGGTTAAACATGAGTCAGCAGTGTGATGCGGTGGTCAAGAGGGGGAACACCACCCTTGGCTGCATAGCCAGAAGTGTGGCTTCTACATCAAGGGAGGTATCACTACCACTCTATACGATTCTGTTGCGCCTGCAACTGGAGTAGTGTATTCAGTTTTGGGCCCCTTGTTCCAGGAAGGATATAGCCAGGTTAGAGTCAGTGCAGCGTAGGGCCACAAGGTTGGTGGCGGTTTGCAGGGGATGGGGTATGAGGCAAGACTGAGGGAACTGGGTCTTTTCAGCCTGGAGAAGAGGAGACTCAGAGGGAATCTGTTGGCAACATGAAGGTATATGAGGGAGTGTCACATGGAGGTGGTTAGAAACCTGTTCTCCCCTGCAGAGGAGGACAGGACATGCTCCAACGGAGCAAAGCTCAGGGAACAAGGTTGTTTAGATGCCAGGAAGTACTTCCTGAGGCTTAGGACCTCGAGGGTATGGAATGGGCTTCCACAGGTGGTGGTTGAGGCCTCATGGGTGAGGGTGTTCAAGGATAGACTAGACATGCCCATTGGTGGCATTTAGTGAGCGGAGCCGGCTATAGCCCAGGATCAGACCAGATGGCCCAGGAGACCCCTTCTGACTTGCTCAGTTTCTATGTTTTTATTCCACCCAAGTTTGTGTTACTGTTAGTGTAGCAAGAGAGAAATCTGGCTGGCAAAACTGCACTGCCATTCTCCTCTCTTGAAGTTACTTAAGTGAAGTAGCCCATGTTATAGGACATTAATTCCCCATCTTCAGTTCCTTGATAACTTCAGTTGGAAGTCAGTCCCCTCCCTCCTTCAACTGTTTGCTACCGCTTTCCTTTTCAAAGTCATCAAGTTTCACAGGCACCATTGTATCAAGCAAACAGCCTTTTTCTCTGCCCTTTCCCAGCCGGAAAAACCTAAAAATTAAAACAATGCTTTTGGGCAATGTATGTTCTGTCAATTTGCCATTTTCATGTTGATTCATGTTAAAATGTACAATGAAGCATTTGTAAATTTCATGTAAGCCCCCTTATCCCTCTAGCAATGCCTTCATGTCTTAAGAACAGTCCCCAATTTTTTTGCTCTGACTCAAAGCCCATGTTATTCCCATCTAATTCTGAAACCTTAGATTAAGATATCTCTTCTTTAAGTTGACACATATATCAGTCACACATTATAACAGCAGACTCATAATGTTGTGTTGTAGCCTGGTGTCACCTGCTTAATTGTCAGGAAGCATAAGTTAAGTACTGCCTTTATTTTTGGTAAATAAAGACCTGCACTAAAGTTATACGCAAAATGATCAAAAGTTGTATTCTGATGTTAGCTTGGTGCACCAAAAATTTAAATAAGAGTAGCAACCATAGTGACAATGCCTTCTATTGAGCAGGCTAGTTAAGCAAACGCTAAAAATGTGGACATGTTCACAATAATGGCTGCTTTCATGGCTTTAAGATGCTGGTTGTTCTGCCTCTTTTCCCTTTTTAACATTTGAGACTTTGGTCTATGCAACTTCCTATATCAACTATATATTCTTAACCATAAAACAGCTGCCACCAAATAGAAACATAGAAACAGAGCGAGTCAGAAGGGGCCTCCTGGGCCATCTAGTCTGACCTCTGGCACCAGCCGGCTCCGCTCACGACATGCCCACCATGTGCATGTCCAGCCTGTCTTTGAACACCCTCACCGATGGGGCCTCAACAACCTCTCGTGGAAGCCCATTCCACACCCTCGGGGTCCTAACTGTTAGGAAGTGCACTCTTTGTATCTGATATACCTCAGTAGTCTGAGATACATAAACTTAATATTTCGGCATGGAATTGACACCATCACCAGAGACAAGAAAAACAAAACTGAAAAGAAATAGTGTATCACTTGTTATGAATACAAGAAGGTTGCTTAAGTTAAATATCTTCAGTTCTTTGTCATGGTCTCTGTGCATCACACATATGGTTGCTGCTCCTGCGCATTGCCTACTTTGAGAAGATTGTCCAGCTTAGCCTAGAACTTTCCGCAAAGCGCCCCTCCCTGTATATAAAAGGCAGGCTCCTGTCATTTCAACAGTTCACTTTCAACCATTGTTTACCAGTGCATCGGGATCTCTAGTGTTCATTGTCTTTTTCTTTGCCAATAGTTTTCAAACTTTTCTCTATTTCTTCATATCCCTTTATTTTTATACTCATATCCTCGCTCTACAACCTAACCTTAATCCTTCAAGCCCCTCTCCTTTCTAAGCCCATCTATTCCTTATTTTTAAAAAATCTCCTATCATGATTTTTCTATTTCTCTTTCTATCTGCTTTTTCTCCTATTGCTTCTCTTCCGAAGTCGCTCAGGAAACCGACCTTTCAGAAGTGTGCAGGCTGTGGAGTCAAAATGCCATCCTCGGATGGACACTCTCTATGCATGTTTTGCCTCGGCAAGGAACACCAGGTGGATAAGTGCAAACACTGCCAGGCAGTCACTAAACAGGCATATAGAAATAGAGCCAGTAGGCTCCGGATGGAGATGCGGAATTGGGTCTTGGGCAAAATGATAAATGTGACCGCGGAAGGAGGGCAATCTGCTTCGACCTTGCAGGAGTCCTGGAGGAAACGCCCTGCCACAGATACCTCCAAGAAAACCAATCCCCCTACTGATCAGGGAGAACTGAAAGTACTGAGAAAAAGGAAGGAGAAACATCTCCATTCCAAGTCTTCAGAACCAAAGAAAAAGTCCAAAGAGACCAAAGGCCATACCAAGTGTTCCCAATGTTACCATTTCGGTTGAGAAAAGAGATGATCTCCATCCAAAGGGGCAGCTGTCATGGTGCCTTCAGAACTGACATTTCCTCTCCATGAGGCTCCAATCTGATTGCAGTCGGTCCCAACATCACTGATCCGGCACTGCCTATGGTAGAGGCCTGTAGTCTCTCACCTGCTCTAATGCCTCCTGAGCACAGCCCACAGATGGATACCTTCCCCGGGTTCATTTTTGGATGGTGAAATAAGGGAGTCTCTGAATCCTCCCCGAGAGAGATTAACACCCCTCTGACAGGAGCCAGACACTATACCACCAGCCCTGCATCTGTCCTATGGTCCACCTTCTGTACAACCATCCCTGATGTCATCTCACCAGTTGGTTCCAACAATGGATCCCCTCCAACACCCATACCATGGAGGACCCTACTGGTATATACCTCCAAGATACTATTACCACAACTACCATGGGAACCAGTATCAGACCCTTTATGATATGGCTGACTGCCTCCACCTACAGCAATGCACTCCCACTGGACTCTGCCAAGACCCATTCTCTGTCAAGAGGGTGAAACTAGCATGTCTCATCAGGAACAGTATGAGAGATCCCCTTCTCCATCTTCTGGCACTGACTCTACCAATGTGGACTATGTGGACTCTGACACCTTGGAGTGGGCCAAGCCTGTCTCAACATCCCCAAACAACATGGTCTTGGCTCAGGGTGAGAGATCACCAGGATCTTGGGGCAATTATCAGAACAGGTCCTCCAAATGGCCAAGTCTCTCAGTATTTCAGTCCAACAGTCAACCAAACAGACCAAGGATATAGTTTATGACTTAATCCATTTGGAGGACTCTGTTCCAATAGCCATTCCATTTATACATGCTCTAGCAAAGGCTATGAAGGACCCCTGGGAGACCTCCGATCATCCTAATCTGACATCATGTCATCTCAAGGGAATGTATAAAGTCCAGGAGCAAGGCATTTCCTTTTTGCTTCATCATTCTCGCCCAAACTCCATGATTGTGGAGTCAACACAAGGCAGGCACCAGTGCGACCAGACTGCACCAACAGACAGGGAAAGTCGATGCCTTGATGTGATGGTGTGCTGCATCTATTGGCAATGGGCCTGGATCTCCACATATCAAATTACAAAGTGATGCTGGGGAGATACCAGGCCTTTCTTTTGCAAAAGATGGAGGCTCTGGTGGCATTCCTCTCAGATCAGCTACCAGGAACTCGCCAGAGTTTTCCTACCTGAGGGCATGCAGTTATCCAAACAGCAAATCACCATGGCATGCCAGCATGTCAACTGTGATTCGAGGACCTTAGTCAGTATGTTGGTCTTCCCTTGGCATATATGGTTTCAGGTGACGAATCTCTCACAGGAGACATGGTGCTGTATGGAGTAAATGCCCGAACTGATGAGAGGCTGAACACCATTCAGAAGGCAAGGATGACAACTCAGAGAATGGGAATTGGCTTCCATCCAATCAAAGAACATAAGTGACCATGGAATCAACACACTCCATACTACTCTATATCTGGTAGACAACAACATGCCAGCCAGAGTTACCAATATACCTATCACCCCCAGGCCTACCCACACAGAAGGGACTCTTTTAGACCCCAGCCACCTAAGAGACACTCAGAAGGGGATAAGAGTCAGCAATGATGGGCTGCACGAACCAGTCTTCCATCATTGGCCACTTACCAGTTCAGGGACAATTTGAGCCATCACATACCCACTTGGCAATTTTGCACATTTGATTAGTGGGTGCTTTCCATCATTAAGGATGACTACAAAATTGAGTTCAAAACCCTACCACCTCTTGGATCGGTCCGCACAAACCCTTCATCTCCTGTTCTGATGGAAGAGATATCAGCCTTGCTAGGAAAGGGGGCGATTCACCCAGTTCATTGATCTGTGTTCAGATGAGGGTTCTATTCTCAATACTTTATAGTACCAAAAAAGGATGGTTGCTGGTGGCCCATATTGGACTTAAGAGGAGTAAACCAATACATCAACCATAAGAAATACCATATGGTTTCTCTTCAATCTATAATGCCACTACTAAGGGATGGAGACCGGTTTGCCTCCATAGACTTGAAAGATGCTTATTTTCTTATTGTCATACATCCTAACTACCGACACTTCCTACGCTTTAAAATTGGAATAGAGGCCTATCAGTTCACAGTGCTATTCGGATTGTCCACTGCTCCAAGAGTGTTCACTAAATGTATGGCACCTGTCTGTGCTTATTTGAGTGGCACAATTGTGGTCATCTCCCTCCCTCCCCCGAGTACGACTGCAATCACACCTGTCTTCCCTGCATGAGCATGACCTGGCCATAAACAGGTGCGATCACAGTTGTGCTTGGGCAGGGAAGACAGGCACGATCACAGCCATCTCCCCCACCCCCCACAATCACGGCCATCTCCCCACCCCCCAAGCATGACTGCAATCGTGCCCATGCAGGGAAGATGGGTGTGATCGTAATCATCACCCGATGCGGAGTTCGCGACCTGAGGCAATTTTTTTCTGAAATTTCTGTTCACGACCCAATTTGGTCATGAACTGAGGTGTTCGTGAGCTGAGGTACCACTGTATATAAGCCTAACCAAATATGTGAAAACAGTATTTCTTCACATATCCTGTGAATAGCAGAACAGGACAAGAAGAAAAAGAGATCGAGAGTCTTACCGGGCGAATCCTGCTTGTTAGCATTCTCTCTGTCTTGCTGCAGTAGGAAAGATGTTGCTGCTGCAGGGAGGTAAAGCCAACTGAAGCTCTTTGTTAGCTGATAGGTCCTGTAGTGAGGTCTCCTGGAGTATATTGGGCTGTTAAAGGGTCCTCCTGAGATATTGCCTGTGCCTTGTCCTTATCAGGTTCCTCTGCTACACACTGAAAGTCCCAAGGAGCTGATGGTTGTGGCCCCAGAACACAGCCTTACCCCTAGTATCCAAGGGGACATGTAAGCCTCTCTCTAGATGATGCAAACTAGGCATCCATAATCGGTTAAATTCAACCTTGATTAACTGGATCCCTATTCCCACATTTCAGTAGAAATCAAACTGGTTGTGATGAACTTTTGAACAAAGGACATCCAATGCCTGCCCCCCAGACAACTGACCCATCTATTTTCCTCCACCAATTCCTAGAACCTTTGCCATTATTATTTTATCTGGTGTAGTCACATACATTCAAGTACACAACAATCATTATGGGAGGATATATATATATGTGCTTTAAGCAAGCTTGAACACACAAATCACCAAATATAAGTACTGTATGGCTGAAAAATGGACAATTACAGGAAAACCACATATTAAAAAACAGTAGCGACAGTTTACCAGAGGAACAGTGGCTAAACTTAGGATGTTTACCAGTTAGCATAATGAACTATGTCAGAAAGATACTTTGGTACTGTGGTTTCTATTTATTTCTGTGCTGAAGCCCTTCAAGCCTTTGATCAAATTCCAGCCAAGGCAGTTGCCTATATTTGTTCTGACTAATACACTGATACACAAAAGAGCACAAACTTGCAAATACTCCTTTTCTATGCTATATAAACTGCATTTTAATTTTTCTTTAGATACTCAGCTCTTGCATAGGCCATTTTACTGCAGGTGTTCCACAAACATATAGGTTCTGGACTAAGAATTATAATTACTGAATTATTTTGTTTCTTTATTTTTATTTATTTATTTTTTATTTAGCACACTTATATGCCGCCCCATTCGCTGGAGCATCCGGGCGGCTTACAAACATAAATAAATACATAGCATTAATACCATTATATAAACTTGGCGATATCCTGGCCAAAATTGTTAAAATCAATAAATAAAATCAACAATTAAAATGACATTTAAATAAAAAGGTCTTGGCCTGGCGCTGAAAAGCAAATAACGATGACGCCAGGCAGACCTCTCTGGGGAGTGCATTCCATAGGCTTTAGAGACTTTAGCCATCTTATAACTTTAGCCATTTTTTAAATTTTATTTTTGTATGAAATGAAAACTCATAGGAGGGAAAGAAAGAACATTAAACCCTTTTATTAGCTCATCATAAGGTAATAGATAAAAAGATTATGTCTAGGAGGAGTATACAAAGAAATAATGCTCTTGAGTCATCCTGAACTAAGCCTTCCTCAGGATGTTGAAATTATCTTTGGAACAGATTCACTCCTACTAGCAAGTCAAATTAAAATATACTTGTAACTTTACAAACTTGTATTCTATTTCATTGTTGAATAGGAGATTTGACTAGAATTATTTTGTTGCTATCAACAAAGATTTTTGTTTTGAAAGATTTTTAATCTTTTTAATTAAAATAATGAGATATAGCATCATTTAAACACGTTTGGTATTTTTGTTGTTAGCATGTTGAGCTTTCAGTATAACAGGTATACAATTCTTCAAATTTACATTTGACCAAGGTTACAAAGAACAAGTGTGAATGTGAAAATGTGAATGTTTTAAGGAGTTAGTGGCAGATTTGAAAACTCATACACCCAGGAAAAACATGTATTTCATGTGAAGACTTGTGTTTACCTTATAAAATCTTGCTGTCCTTTTGGCATCAGCTACTTGATGTCTGAAATGATTCATTAATCCTGATGAAGAAGAAGATGATGATTATGAATTTTCTTAGTAATTAATTTCATTCTGCCCCTCCCAGTGTTTGTACCCTGAATCCTGTCTTCATTTCTTGGTCAGTGTTTTTAGGACCATCAACGATCACTGCAAATGGGGGTAGGTGGGTAAAAGAATAATTGTTTGTGATGTAATATTAGTGATTAATCATTCTCCTATACTGTAAATTGTACTGCATGACTTTCCAGAATGCAAATTTGAATTCATCAATTTATCCATTTGGCCATTTATCAATCCTTGCAATCAGATGCATATCTTGCAGTCATAATTTTGTACCTTATTTTTTTAATTAATTTTCTATATACAGAAACAAATGGAAGAAAAGTATATCAAATTTAAATTTGATAAATCATAGTACCTTTAATGTATTATTCCTTTAACTTCACAAACAAAAATAATGGTGGTTTTCTTAATGAACCTTCATAATAGCAAATTATATGTAGTTTCTTTCCATATCTTGAGTTAGGGCTTAGATAAATAGTGGTGTATATGACCCCAACTAGCACATAAAATAAAATCATGCTGAAATTTTATAACAATTCCATTTTTAAAACTTTGCATTTAACTAATTCCTATTGACATATCAATATGCCTACCATTGTTGTTTGCCATAGGTCCATATACAAAAAGGTTAGATGTTCTACAGTTTCAACTTTTAGCTATTACACTGTAGGCCAAGACCACAAATATAATTCATTAGATGTTATTTTCACATTTTTGACCCATATTGTTAATATTAAAAATATATTTTTCTTACCTTCTATCTGTTTTTAGTGTCTTCATCTGTCTCTCCCTTCTCACCACCCTCCTCTCTTCTGTCTTAAAGGCTCTGTATTTCCGCTTTGTATTCAGAGCCAATGCATGCGTGCAATAGGGGGACGAGCTGGCGCACATGTAATTGAAGGGAGCTGTTACAATTTGGCGCATGTGCCGGCTCTCTGCTAGTCTCCATAACTGAAAGAGTTTCCAAGTACACCTGCGCCAGCTCAGAGCTTTCGGACTCATTCAGAGATCATTTTCTCTGAACGAGTCTGAAAGCTCTGAGGTGGGCCAGGTAAATGATCCAGCCCACAGGCCATAGTTTGAGGACCCATGCTCTAGATCAGTGCATGCTTCTGGCTCACTTAACAAATGCCGTAAACCACAAAGAGGGAAATTATGTACTGACTTCATTTATTTAAAATCTGCCTGTGTCTCCTATTTTATGCCTTCTGAGGTTTACTGTTTCTGATCTACTACACTACACTATAATGTGCTGTATTTATAACATATTCAGATAAGTAGATCACTTTTCTTCTGAAGCAATTCAGGCAAGGATTCTCTCATTTGATTTAATCACTGAGCTCTCTTTTTTCTGGGATCAGTATTGCCTCATCCCAGCTCTACAAATTTTTATTTATTTATTATTTATCTATTTTCTATCTATTAGCCAAGATGACTCTCTGTGCAAGTTGCAAAATATATAATACAATACCAACAACATATACAATAAAAAGAATAATATTACATTGGGCATATATACTGCAATAGTAAAATAATAAAAACACAGAAAAAACCCACAATAAAATCACACAATAACCTCAAGTCATTTAAACCAAAGGCACAGTAGCAGTAAAATACAATAAATACCACAACATCTCTTAAAATGGCTTTAACAATTAAAATACTGGGTAAATAAAAGGAGCACCTGGCACCAAAAGGAGTAAAGAGTAAAGGCATCAGGCAAACCTCTTTGGGGAGCTGGTTCCAAAGACAGGGTGTCACTACCAAAAACGCCCTTCTTTTTGTAGACGCCTTCTTTATATCTTTCAGAGGGAGCTCTCTAAGAAGGACTTCAGATGATCTTAAGGTTCACATAGGCATGTATGGGAAGAAACACTCCTTTAGATAACCTGGGCCCAACCTATCCAGGGCTTTAAATATTAAGGTTAACTCTTTGAATTGGGTCCAGATTTCAACTGGTAATCAATGAAGTTGTTAGAAGACTGGTGTTATGCAGATGATATCTATTCTAAGTTCCAAAGACAACTGAGAGTCAAGTGATAACTGACTTCATTAGCTCATCATCATCATCATCATAGAAACAGAGAGAGTCAGAAGGGGTCACCCGGGACATCTAGTCTGACCCTGGCTACAGCCGGCTCTGCTCACAACATGCCCGCCATGTGCATGTCTAGCCTATCCTTGAACACCCTCACTGATGGGGCCTCAACCTCCTCCCGTGGAAGCCTCAACCTCCTCCCGTAGGACACCTTGGGGTCCTAACTGTCAGGAAGTACTTCCTGGTATCCAAATTGAACCTTGGTTCCCTGTGCTTCGCTGCAGGGTAGGTCTCTAACCACCTCTATGTGACACCCCCTCACATACCTGTATGTCTCCAACAAATCCCCTCTGAGTCTCCTCTTCTCCAGGCTGAAAAGACCCAGTTCCCTCACTCTCACTTTATATGGCTTTCCCTGCAAACCGGCCATCAACCTTGTGACCCTACGCTGCACTGACTCTAACCTGGCTATATCCTTCCTGTAATGAGATGCCCAAAACTGAACACAATACTCCAGTTGCGGGCACACCAGAGTCATATAGAGTGCTAGTAATACCTCTCTCGATTTAGAAGCCATGCTTCTGACTATGCAACCAAGGTGGAATTCACCCTCTTGACCACCACATCACACTGCTGACTCATGTTTAGCCTGCAGTCAACCAGTACCCCGAGGTCCCTTTCACAAGTGCTGCTCTCTAGCCACTTCTCCCCTGATCTGTACTTATGACACCCATCCCTTTGTGCCAAGCGCAAGACCTTGCACTTATCCACATTGAACGCCATCCTGTTGTCTCCTGCCCACTTCCATAGTCTGTCCAGATCCTTTTGGATCTGAAGGACCTGCTTCTCAGTTGTGGCCACTGCCCCAGTTTTAGTATTGTCTGCAAATTTGTTCAGCAGACTGTTTACCCCTTCTTCCATGTCGTTGATGAAAAGATTAAACAGGATCGGCCCCAGGACAGAGCCCTGGGGGACCCCGCTTGTCAGTGCCTGCCATCCTGATGATCCCCCACTAATGGTTACCCTCTGCTTTCAGTCAATCAACCATGCGCTAATCCATCAAACAGTGCATTGGTCTATTTCAAAACTCCTCAATTTATCATCATCATCTCTATACTGCTGAAGCTTTCTATGCAATTTACAACAGTTAATTATTCAAGAGGAAGGTGAGATATTCCTGAGCCATAGATAATTATAGACTTGATCAAGCTTATTCTTATAAAGGTTTGGTTGCATGAAGTTACTTTTTGGAGGATCCAGGGGAGATGTGCAAAAACCAAAACTAAACAAAATATGGATTATTGTTCACTTGCACTCGTGCCTGCACACACACACCGGGGGAGCGGGGGGGGGGGAGACGCACACCAACTGCTTCCTTCAACCATCCATTTGTCCCAGATCCTTTTTGGGCCATCTGTCTGGTTTTCATACTCAATTCATCTGAAGGTGTTTAATCCCACTTTCTCAGATTTATATTTGTTGTGCCTATGTTTGTTGCTGGTGTTAATCTGGAAGCCAGTCTTAAACTGTTTAGCTTGGATATATTCCATTTTTGGCTTCATTGCTCTTTTGTAGTTACCCCTAATTCCTTTGTATTCCAGGTGATGACAGACTCTTACAAGTCTGCCTGGAAGAAGGAAGTAGCACACAAAGCAGTTTCAATGAGGCTATCTCTTTCTTGTTTGTTATGAATTGTGAAAAAGCTGGATTTATTTTTAAACAAAGGAGAATAGATACTGATTTTGAAGATCCTTGCTTAGTGGTACCTTACTTCATGTTTTCCTTGACATAGTGTTTCCCTGGCCCAAACTTTAAAAATGGAGTATCCTGTTGAAACTTGTTATCTATCCCCATTTATTGGAGAACACTCTTTTTAGCTCAGTGCAATTTCTAGAGATGGTAGATATAATAAAATTTCAGTCAATAACAGACTCAATACTAATTGCAACAACAAAGAGGTGAAGTCTGTTTTGCATGTACTCTTTAATTACATTTTTTATCCATGTATTATACAAGCCCTTCCTGGATGAGCCTTGGTGTCCTTGTTGATTATTTCATTGGAAGGTACTTACACGTCATTTACAAAGTGAGTTCCTCAATGTTTAAGAACTTCTGTGATTGTTTCATGATTCTGCTCTTACATTTCTGTGTACTTTATTTTTCCATAGACATTTGATTTTCTTTATTCTGTAAATCTCTTGTGGGCTAACCATACATAATAAAGAACTATTAATTTTTTTTTCATAATGTATGCTTTGTAATAACATCAGGAAGAATGTGATTGATTTGCATTCTCTGAAGCTTTTATTGCTTCTTTCTCTTACAATGAGAATGTGTTTCTATTCATAGAAATTTCTTATTCTGTGTAGCCCTTTTTGTTTCCACTTTGTATATTGCTGCTGTTTCCTGCATGAACAAAATGTGGCTGCAATAAAAATCTTCTACCTTTTAAGTTCAGTACTACAATAATGTGCTGCTCATGGGGCTGACCTGAACGAAGAAATTTGGAAATTTACTGTTGGTGGCAGCACATGTCCTCTGCCACCAGGTGGGACACTAGGATTATATTATACAAAAGATATAGTAGTCTAGGTATATACAAAAAAATCATTCTTGATCACAACTCCAAATAATCTGTTCACAATCTTGAGCTGGAGCATAATTCTTAGTAAATATTCACAATTTCTCAACCTTGCATTCCCATTTGAAAGTTGAACATATGAAAATTCCTGTTTCCCCTCAAAAGCACATTTTCATGCTTTAGCCTATGGGGAGAAATTGTACATTTGTGTGTGTGCTTGGAAAAGTGTATTTCTTGTGTTTGAAGATGTATGCTGTTCCTGTTCAGAAAAAAAGACACTTTATTGGGGCATGAGAGCAAGGCAAGAAGAGCAGTGAGGTGGAAAATAGAGAACCTTGACAAGCTCAGACATTGCTTATTCTCACATCCCCATTATCTGTTTCAGTATATTCTCTTGCCCAGTCAAGATGCTGGTTTTGATCTGTGGAGTTTCCAATGATTTAGGTGTCCAAAATATATGATATTATTATATCAAGCCTTTATGGAAGGAAATAACAGTTTATTCAGAAAATATTCTGATGTGATATGTTTGAGCAAAAAGAGTAGCTTGGCAGGAGTCTTCAGCAGATACTTTGCAGTTGTGGAACATGAAATTATGGAAATTCATCAAAGATCAAGCCTGAGCATATTCGACTTTATTTGGGTTGGCTTGTCACTGTAATATACAGGTTATACACACATAGCTCTACCTGGGGGGAACTTCCGGACAGATTAAATCTTGATTTGCCAGATCTCAGGGATAGTAATTTTCCTTTTTCTCATATTCTGTTCCTTCATGCTGATAACAGACTGGTATTCAAGCTGCCAGCCAACAGAAGGAAGAAAATGTGAATATATTTTTTTACATTTTATCTCATTCGTAGACTAGGAAGTTCTCAATATTTGTGATGTACTGTTTTTATTCACCTTAATTTTATCCTTGGGCATGAAATTAAGAATAAAATTATTGGAAAAAGGAATAAATAGATCAATAAATATTTCTGAATTATTCCTTTGGAAGTTCTGATCAGCTAAAAACAATTGCAGCAAAGATTTTCCCTTTCTCCCCTCCTTATTTAAAAAAAGCCTCCTTATTTAAGACTTTTAATTGTTTTTAAATTTTCACATTTTAAAAAAGTTTTAACTAAGTTGCCTTGGGGACCTTATTTGGGCAAAAAGTCACCTTGTAAATTTACATTTTTAAAAAAAAAAAATCATGCTATTAGCACAGGCCAAAGACTAGCCTGGTTATAGAGATGAAAAATAAGTCACACAGCAAAAATAGTTTTGTATGCTATATTTGCACCACATATTTGGTATATCTTATCTCTTTTTCCATTTGCTATGCTTTAATATGACTGTGCAATAAAAAACTGTGTCCTTGCAGTTCTTGTTCCTTAGTATTTGGTTTGGCACAGGATGCAAGTCCTCAGCTACAGGCCAACATGCCAGCAATTGACTGGTGGGCAAACGCAAAGATTTAATTTCAGAAAGTGTGTTTATATTTTCCCAGAGGTCACGTTAATGATAGTCCTCCAAGTCCTACATTTTACCACTAACATATGTTCACAGGCCTGCATCTTGGTGCTTTTTAAGAGTGTGGTGACACTTCAGGTATTTTTAAATAACATCTTTTCTCATCCTTTTTCAAGCCTTTCCCATTGTTCTGCCTCATCCCCACCCTCCCAAATACTTTAAAACCAGAAGCAATAAATAAATAACACATTGAACTCCTGGCACATCCAAACCTAGGAATAGACATTCTTGCAAAGAGTTGTGTAATCTATTTGTAGTCATAAAGATCTGTATCAAACATGAATGATCAAAGCTTGTAAACATTTATGTTGCAGAACATAGCTTGGTCCAACTGATACATAGAAACAAAGTCCTAGAAGTTAGATTTTGTCACTTAGCCCATTCCCAGCATGACCTCATGACCACCATGCTACTGCCAAGAGTGACAGAGCAGACAAGGTCATGGAGAGTTCCTGAGTTCAGTTTCCTGCTCATGCAGCCAGGCCTATTTTGTGGCTTTCATAGGATTAAAGAAACATTTGCATTGAGGTTCTAGGGGTGTTTTCATGCTGCCACTTGCCCTTTCTGAAAAAGCAATGTAAACTCAGAAGATTAAGTAAGGGATTTGTGAGAGATTGTACTGTAAAATGAGTTGGTACACCTGGCTCTCGTTGAGCAAAGCCAAGTGAAGCAGTCCATCACATGTAGCTGTAGAGAAATGAGCTTGGGATATTTGATACCTAAGAAGGTTGAATAAATATTTGAAAATGGTGTGTAAGTGATGTAATAATAGCAGAATTGTTCCCTAAACCATATCCTATAGTGTGTTGTACTGGATGTCTGGTTCCTTTATGAAACTGAAGGCCAGTTCACATGTTACTCTCATGGAGAGGGCCAATGTCAAAGGTAGGCAAATGTGAAGTGTCCATACCTAATAAGGGCTTTCTGAGCCCCTGGATTTGCTGCTGCTCTTCACCATTGCAATCTGCTTGTTCATCTGCCCAGGCAATGGTGGCCATGATAAGGAGAGCAGTTGATGGAACTACTTACTTCCACAGTGGCTGTCTGCTTGGTAAACAAGCAAGCAGTGCTAACAATAATGAGAAAGAGAAGAAAAGTAATAGCTGCTGGTGACAATTGTAGTGAAAAGGTAGGGTTCTCTAGAGTGGGGCCACTGAGGATATTGAGGTCCTCAAAAAGTTTGGATCTGCACTGCTTCAGGATACCAAGGTGGTATACAATGAGAGGGATACAAGCTAATCATGCAAAATACAATAAGAAAAAAATACAAAAGGGAAGGTACCTGGAATAATAGCAATTAAAAAGAAGGCCTTAGTCATCATCTGCTGTATCTGTGCTTTAGGAAAATCTGAGACTTGCACATATTGTAAAATATGTGAAACATAAGCAGTAGGAGGTCAGAGCAATATCAGAATAATTGTGGTGGAACAGGTTAGGCATTACTGTGAATGGTTTGCATCTTACCCCATTTAGCTGCATACTTAAGTTTGGTGAAAATTCTTTGTTAACAAAGTTGTCAGCAATCAGAACATATTAATAATTGTAAGCCAAACTGTATTGATTATTCCAACATGCTTCAAACTTCAGGAAATGTAGTTCAGATAAGTAAGATTTATTAACCCTTTATATCCAGAGAAATAAATTCAATTCTATGTATAGTCATACTGCCCAAGTGCTATAATAAAGGATGGCTTCAAAAAATTCAATATTTTTTGTGCTTGCAATTTGTGCTCAAACAAGTGCACTTGGAATGTGCTGTTCAATGGAGCCTGTGTAAAGGGCTTTTTAAAAATTTATGTTCATTACTATAATTTGATACTAAGGCAGAATAGAAAATATTTTACTTTTTGAAGTTTTCCATGAAGTATAATTCTTAAGCCCTAAACTTATTAGATAATTCAATCTATTCCTGTTTGTGCTTGCTACTACAATTTGTTAGTCTCCATAAAATTTGTTTCTCAGAAAATTAAACTTTATTCTACAGCATGCTTGGTTACCTTGCCAATTTAAATGTGTTAAATTTCCAGGCTGTCTTTTCAATCAAACTGGTTCTTGAGCCTTGTAATAAAATTCCTTGACCATTCACAGTGTTTCATCAACTGAAAATAAATTTCCCTCTCTGCCTTACAGGAAAGGAAAGCTAGTCCTTGTATACATTCCAGTGTCCTGCTGATTGATTCCTCGATATAAGAGGCATTTTCCTCACCAGGTTCCCAATCTTCTAGTATCATTATATTGGTACATCCCCCACTGCTATGCAAAGCATGCCATTCTTATGATGTTAAGCTAGACACAATGAATCATATCCATATGGCGATTTAATTTACTAATTTTGTAATGGTATTAGAGCAAGTTCATCCATAAAAAGCATTTGAAAATAAGAATGCATTGTCAATAGGGGATACACATGAGTGAATTGGCTAAAAAATGTTACCTCTTCAGATTAACCCTGGAACCTGCTTGTTGAATTAGTTAACAATAGTAGTTAACGCATTTCACTGTGTTCTCTGCCAGCTTGTAGGAATCAAAGTTCCACAGTTTTGGTATGTTCTCTTTTGTGGCCTTACAGAAACTCTAGAAACAATTAATGTAGAGGCAGGAAGCTTTATGTGAGTAAGAAAATTACTAAGTTTATTGGGGGGTTTTCTTTCACAAAAATGGGGAAAACTTAGGGTGTCATTCTGTGTCCTGTGCCTGCAGTGCACAGAAGTCTTCAAACTTGGAGGCTTGTATGTATGATATGCCTGGAATGAGGCGTGATGGTGATCTCCACTGTCTTCACACTGTGTGCCAGGTATTTTATCTAAATGGCTGTTTTTAGCCATCTGGATTTAGCAACAAGGAAGGAAGGAGGATAGGCACTGATAGGAATTGGTGTATGTCCTTGGCTTAGGCTTCTTCCCTGCCCCCAGTTGATCCAGGGGGTTGGGCAGCCAGTTCAATTCTTTACTCACTGGCTGTGAGGAGGCAGGGTAATGGTTGGTGCAGAGAAGGAGCTGGGACTCTGAATAACCCAAAGACCTCCCAGCCATTTTGGGAGGCTGTTGGACTATGTCTTTGTTCACTTTTGAGGGCTGCAGCTGCAAGGTAACTTAAAGCCCATTTTATTAGAAAAAAGGGAGCTTCTGCATTTCTAGTGCATTGTTTTTGGTTTTGTGTAAGTGGTCATTGTGAGGCCCAGTGAATTCAATATGTGATCTTTTGCTTTGGATAGGATCATTTTTAACATGGCTTTAAATATCAAAGCTTGGGTTTGTGTTTATACCATGATACACCTGCTTTTCATCAGTGGAATACATCAGGTGAATAAAAGCACTCCTTAACCAAGCTGGAATTTTTCCCAGCAGACTTGTGCTGACAATTGGCTCCTGCAAGCTTGCTAACTTGAAATGGTCGGATGCTATACTTATTCACAATGGATTCCCCAGGTGACCGTAATGGCCATCCCAAGCTGGCTGGAAGCCTCTTTGCCAGCATACTTGAAGATTCCAAAGTGGCTGACAGAATATAAACAAAACAACCACATGTAATGTGATTATCATTTAAAAACAAGCAAGTGAAAAGATCAGAGGAACAAAACCAAAAAAGGCAACACAGCAGAGAGAAACTAAGGATCAGACTATACATTATGTTAAACATTTAATATTTACATTTTAAGGATCAGCCACAGAGTGGAAGGAACAGGGCTGCAAGAAAAGGAATTAACCCTTTTTGCCTCACACAGAAGTCCTGCTGAAAATCATCTGTAGAGCAAGTATTCAAAACCTCCAGTCACAGGTCTAATATAGCTCACAGGTGTTCCTAATCAGCTTCCACATTTATTTCCCAGGCCCTGCCCATTCTTGCAGCAGGAAAAGGTGCTTATCTCCATTTTGCTTAGCTTTCCATTGCTGGGCCCTGAGAACAGCACCCCCAGTTGCTAATCAGAGATTACTGCTTTCCTTTTTGCTGCAGAGAGAGGGCAGGGCTTGGGAAGGAACTGCTGAGTAACACAGACCTTCTTAATTTTGAGACTTATCTTGCATATTTGTGAGGAGAAATGTTGTTCATACATTTGTAAAGCTTGTCCCACTTGCTTATCAGCAGGTTTAAATCGCTAAAACAATATTTTGCCCAAGCCATTTTGCATGCCTTTAGCTCCACCAACAGATGGCATGCAGCTCCTGAGAACTCCCCAGATTGGAATTAAACCCTTGGACTGAACCCTGTTTCTGTCCTGAAGCTACAGTTTGGAATGAGAGAGAATCTACCATTGCTACCTTTGCAGTGAGCACTTTTGTCGACACTCACAAAGCTTGGTTCATTAGGATGAGTTTACCCAATACAGTGGTACCTTGGCTCACAAACTTAATCTGTTCCATGACTCTGGTCACAACCCAAATTGGTCGTGAGCCAAGTCAAATTTCCCCATAAGGTTCAATGTAAATAAGGTTGATCCAGTCTATAGCTATTTTTTTTTAAATCACAAAAATTTGAAGTAAAGTGACAAAGAACAACAAAGGTCACAACCATCCCCCCACCCCCAATGACCACGATCATGCCCGTCTTTCCTGCATGAGTGCAGCCACAATTGCGGCCATAGACAGGTGTGATCGCGGGCGCGCTGGGGGGAGACAGGTGCAATCGCAGGCACACTCGGGCGGGGGGGGCAGGGAGATGGGCGCGATCGTCACCCGATGCAGAGTTTGCGACCTGAGTAAATTTTTTTCTTAAATCTCTGTTCATGACCTGATTTGGTCATAAACTGAGGTGTTCATGAGCTGAGGTACCACTGTATCTTATGTGAATGGAGATAATAAACACCAGTTTCAAGGGGAAAATAAGTTCTGTTTCTATTAAGCAACAAGACAGGGTGTAAGATCACATCACCAAGCCAAAACACTACAGCACAAACTGCTAACGTGGAACTCGGATCCTAGAGCTAAAACAGTACTGATATAGTCAACTCTGTGAGTTCTTTGTCGTGACCTCTGTGCATCACACATATGAGTGCTACATCTGCACAGTGCCTGTAGCCAGGAAGATTTAAAAGCTTAATGGTTTTGGCAGGAACTTCTCATCCCTCCCCACCCCACAGTATAAGAAGGCAGAGTGCCCACCATTTCCTCAGTCTTCTTGCAACCGCCATTCACTGTGCCTCAAGCCTTTCATCTCTCAGTTCGTAGCTATATTGTGTACTGTTCTCCCTTAAACTGTTGTTCTCTTAGCTTTCTTGTTAAGATTTCCAAGTTATTCATCCCTCCCTGTTAGAAATTTTCTTCACATCCCCCCTTTTTTCCCATTTTCCCCCCCAAAAAAGTTTTTCTCTTCTTACTTTTCTCAGCTTCTTTATCTTCTCCTTTTTCATTCTCTATGGCTCAGCGTGCAGCCTTCTGCAAGTGTTCTCAGCATGGGTCTAAGATGTCTCCTACTGATCTGCATGACCTGTGGCTTCTTTGCCTCAGAGAAGGTCACAGGACCAATAAATGCGGCCATTGCCAGGCCTTTACGAAGCAGGCACGGAAAAACCGAGAGAACCGCCTGCACAAACTCCTCTGGGACCAGGCCCTGCTTCAGTCTGACCAACTGGTGGGCCATTCCACTGCGCAGCCCTCCTCTTTGGCTGCCCCTTCGCCCCGCCCATTGGCTGATGGTGCTACTCTGCCAGTGGGCAAGTGCTCCTCTAAATCTCCTCACAAACAAAAGGAGAAGAGGAAGCACAGTGGATCAGACAAGTCCTTGGACCATAACAAGCCTAGGAAGGATAAGGCAGACAAGACAGCTCACAAAACCAAGAAAGCCAATCAGCCCCGACACTGTGATTCGGGTTTGTCTGCTCCGTCTGTCCCAACAGCCACTTCAGTACCAACAGCAACCAGACTGGCTCTCCAACTGGCGATGCAGGTGACTCTGCCAGGGTCACCGCAACGGGTCACTCCTTCCGTCCTGTCCTCGCCAGAACACTAGAAGGCATGCCTCTATCTGTTTCTCTGGAGAATGGGTGCAAACGCCACATGGATCTGCCCATCGTGAACCATGGGACGACAATGCACCGTATGGTTATTATCCATCAGTATGCCAGCGTACTCTATCTCCGATCCCGAGGGACACTCCATCAATGTCCGGGGCAGCTCAAGTCCAGGTGCCCTTCCTTGCCGCCCGACTCCTCCAGTCCTCCACTCCATTCTGATTCTGAGTTGGATGACTCGGATGTAGCATCCACTTCACCACACATGGTGATCACCACTCAAAGTCCCAGCTCACCCGAGGAGTCATATTCGACGTTTGGGGAACAGATGGCGAGATTGGCAAGGTCACTGGACATCAAAGCCCAGCACCGCTTCAATCCCAGTACTGACAAGTTCTACAATATTGTCAAAAGGGAACAATCCGCCGCCATCATTTTGCCGTTCATCACCATGCTTCGTCAGGTGATGATGGAACCATGGAACTTCCCCAACCAGCTGCAGCCGAATTCACAACATTATGAATGCATGTATCAAATTTGTGAACAGGACATCCCATTTCTCCTGCATCACCCAAGACTGAACTTGATTGTCATAGAGTCATCCCAGGGTCGCGAGTCGAGGGAACACACCACTCCTCACAACAAGGAAGGGCGGAAGATCGACATAATGGCCTGCCATATTTATGCTGCCACAGGTCTCGGCCTCCAGATCTCCAATTATGAGGCAACACTGGCTCGCTACCAGTATTTTCTCATGCAAAAGCTGGAGAACATTACAGTGTCGCTTCTGGAGCAGTAGAGGGACCTGGCCCATATTTTCACCAAAGAGGCGATGCACGTGTCGATCCAACAACTTTCTCCGGTGAGACATCATGTCAATTGAGACTCAAGGGCTCTCGTTGGTGCTGTAGCCCTCCGTCACCATGCCTGGCTCCAGAATGGCAACTTTCTGGATGAGACAAAGCGTCGCATTGAGAACATGCCCTTCGATGGCTCAGGGCTGTTCAGCACCAGGACGGACCACAAGCTGAAGACGATTCACGAATCACATGTGACAGCTCATCGGATGGAAGTCCCCAACCAGTCTAGATGTAAGTGGTCTTGGTCCCGTCCTTCTTACCATACCATACACACAATTCTCTGGCCGGCAGCAGTTTCAACCTTGTCAGCAGCACCAAAAACAACCACCGCAGCACTGTCAGCAGAGCCGTCGCCGCCAGGATTCAGATAAGCTCCAGCATTGATGGGCTGAGTGAACCTTTCTCCTCTCCTGAACCCACCCTCCCCTCTTCCTTTTGAGGATTGACTGCAAAGTCAACTCACCATTTGGGAGTCCATCACATCTAATCAGTGGGTTCTATCCATTGTGGAGCACGGTTATACAATCAAGTTTGATACCGTATCCCCATTGGGACTGATCTGATAAACATCTCCATCATCAGTTCTCAAAGATGAAGTTCAGCTCCGAGGGGTTACACAGTTTCTACTCGAGATATTTCACGGTTCCGAAATGTGACAGTGGTCTTTGTCCGATATTGGATCTACGTGGCTTCAACAAATTCATCAAAACTAAGAAATTTCAGATGACCACCCTTCAAAACATCCTTCCATTGCTCAGGAGAGAGGATTGGTTTGCTTCTTTAGACTTAAAGGATGCTTATTTCCATATCAGCATCCACCCATCTCACAGGCGTCTTCTTCAGTTTACGGTCAGTTCTGACCTGTTTGAATACAACGTTTTACCATTCAGACTGGCTACTGCTCCATGGGTCTTTACAGTGTGTGCACACCTCTGGTTCCAGGGAATTCAAGTATACCCATACCTGGATGACTGGTTGATCATCTTCTTGTCTAGAGAAGGCCTTCGATCGTTGATTCGGACTACACACACCCTCTTGGATGATTTGGGACTGTATATGAATTACGAAAAATCATGCCTTGTTCCTTCGCAGATCATTGATTTCATCGGAGCCTGTCTCGACTCTTATGATTGCGAGAGCCTTCCTTCCTCAAGGATGACAAGAGAATCGTCGTGCATCCATTCAACAAATCCACATGGACAGAACTGTTCTGGCACTATCAGTACAGAAGCTCCTCGGACACATGGCTTTCATGGTCTCTGTGGTCCCGCATGTCAGATTACGGATGAGGTCCCTCCAACTTTGGTTCAACGGCCTCTTCCAACCTCAACGAGACTCACCTCACTGGCTTCTTCATCTTCCGGCCTCCGTTCTCCAGACTCTGTCATGGTGGACTATACAAAGCAATCTGTCTGTCGGCATTTTGTTCCGCTTGCCTCATCCAGCACTGACTTTGTTCACCGATGCCTCCCTCACTGGTTGGGAAGCTCTATGTGCCGGCCTTCGCACTCAAGGCATCTAGGACTATCATGAGGCTGCCAAACACATCACTTATCTAGAGCTGCTGGCAGTCTTCAAAGCCCTTTGGTCATTCGGGAAAACTCTTCAAGGACAAGTTATTCAAGCAGCCTCCAACAACATTGTGACTGTGTTTTATATCAACAAACAGGGCGGAACAAAGTCTGCCTCCCTAGCTCATCTAGCTATGAGACTGTGGGACTGGTGCATTCCGAGAGAAATCACCCTCCTTCCCGTTCACCTAGCCGGTACCGACAACGAGGAGGTGGACGCCCTCAGCAGGCAGATGTCAACGACCCATGAATGGGAGTTGGATCGTCAGGTCTGTCAACACCTTTTTCAAACCTGGAGCCCTCCAGACATAGACCTATTTGCTACTCACGCGAATACACTATGCAAGACCTACTGCTCCCGAACGGGCAGCAGTCCAGGTTCAAGAGGAGACGCTTTAATGATCCCATGGACAAACACATTCTTTTATGCATTCCCTCTGATTCCACTCATCATGAGAACTCTTGCCAAGATCACCTTTGACAAGGCTCAAGGAATTCTTGTCACTCACTGGTGACCTCACCAACCATGGTTTCCTACCATTCTCTGTCTGCCCAGCAACACCTTTCAGCAACTGTCTTTCATACCTCATCTCATAACTCAACAGAACGGTGATGTACACCACCCGGACCTTCATTTGCTCAATGTAACAGCCCGGCTCATTCGATAAGTCACACTACTCCCTCGGTACCAACAGTTCCCTCAGTCCCGACATTGACCCGGCGGTGTCCAGACACAACTGTTCACCCTTCCTCGATACTGATGACTGCTCCATCGGATTCGAGTGCTCTGCATCCTGATATTCAATTCATACTCCAGTCTGTGCTAAGACCTACAACTTACTGCTCATATGCAGCTAAATGGAAATGCTCCATATCTTTTGCTGAAACCAACCACTTTATTGCTCATTCAGCCTCTATTGAAAATATTTTTCAATTTCTTTTATCATTATACCAGACTGGACTGAAACCTTCATCCATCAAAGTTTACATTGCCTCAATCTCTCACTGCCATGACCAGGTGGCAGGCTCATCGGTATTTTCTAACATCCTTATTTGTCGATTCCTTAGCAGATTACAGAATCTCCAGCCACCGATTAGGTCAATTGTTCCAATGTGGAGCCTTTCTGTTGTTCTGCAGGCACTCACCAAACCTCCTTTCAAGCCCTTGGTGACTACCGACTTACATCTCTTATCATAGAAGACTGCCTTTATCGTTGCTATCACATCAGCTAGAAGGACCAGTGAACTCTGTGCACTCCATATAGACCCTCCTTATCTCAATTTCCACAAGGAGATGGTCGTTCTGCATACTGACCCGGCATTCCTTCCGAAAGTCATGTCACCCTTCCATGTCAATCAAGACATTATTTTACCGGCCTTTTTTCCTACTCCATCTATGCCTGTAGAGCACTCGCTACACTCCCTTGACGTTTGTTGCTGCCTCGCCTTCTACAGGTCTCGCACAGAATCTTTCCGCAAAACCAGATGTCTTTTCATCAAGTACTCTGAACATGACAAGAGGTCTCCCATCAGATCCCAAAGGCTCTCAAAATGGATTGTCCAGACCATTGAGCTGGCCTATCAGCTTTCTAAACTGGACTTACCTGTCATGCCCAGAGGCCATTCAGTGAGGGCTGTTGTGGCTTCTTCTGTTTTTTCCACTGGCATTCCACTCCATGACATTTGCAAGGTGGCCACTTGGACTACCCCTTGCACATTTGCCAGACATTACCGCCTTGATGGGCATGCCAGACAGGATTGCTCCATTGGTCATGCAATCCTTTCTTCTGTCCTTCAGTGATGACACCGCCCCGCCTCTGGGTCTGGTAAGCTTGCTAATCACTCATATGTGTGATGCACAGAGGCCACAACAAAGAAAGCAGGTTGTTCACCTGTAACTGTTGTTCTTTGAATGGCCATCTATGCATTCACACAACCCACCTGCCGGCCCCACTCAGTGTTGGTGACTGGGTTTCTACGGTACTGTGTTTCGCTTGGTTACAGATCCATAGAAGGGTATCTTCATACACACTCACTCACACACACACATGCTTGCCTTAGTGTTTTCAACATGTGCTGTGCTCCCGCTTGGGGACGAACTGTCGATCTTCAGTAGACTGAGGAAATGGTGGGCACTCCACCTTCTTATACTGCAGGGGGAGGAGGGGTGTGGAGTTCCTGCCAAAACCGTTAAGCTTTTAAATCTTCCCAGCTACAGGCGCTGTGCAGGCACAGCACCCATATGTGTGAATGCACAGATGGCCACTTGAAGAACGACAGTTACAGGTGAGCAACCTGCCTTTTTCAGACACAGAAAAAGATACAGCTACAGGTAAGTTCAGCAAATGACATCTCAATCTGGAAAATGATACCTTTCAAATCCACTCTAAATCCATTCCATCCATTTCATGCCAGAAAATCTTCTGTTGATCTCCCTAAAACTAACATCCAAGGAATGAAACTCCCAAAGAAGAACCATAGTAGGCAGGCCACTGTCTTTTCCCAGTAGTAAAATGAGCCAGTGCAACACCTGACCTTCTTGAGAACAAAGGGACACATTGCCCTGCCTGGTTTAATATCCTCAATTCTTGAGGAGGAGGGGAAAAAAACAGGCATGATGCCCTAAATTGGCACTAAACCCTCAAGTATCTCAAGAGAAAAGAAGCAGGCCCAAAGGCCTGTGAAGGCAAGACAGGGCTCTCACCTGGCTCTACCTATCATAGTAGGGACAAGTCCCTAAAACCCATTTCCTCTGAAATGGTTAAAAGAGAAAAAGCATTCATACTTGCATAGCTTAGACTGGCCAAATCATAAGCATAATGTGGAAGAGGGAATCAGGGACAGAAATGTCCATTGGCACACATGACCCTGTAAATCAGGTTGACGTTGTTCTTAAAATTTTGTAAAGAAGGGGGGCTTTTGTGGTGGACTACGAACTGCACTGGCGGTTCCCTACTAAATTTCTGGTTCCTGGGAGAGGAGGTTCCTCACAGCTTGACTCCCAACACCTGGTGCATTATCAGTATTTTCCCAAAGTCTCCGTAAAAACACTGCCATCCTTTCTTGATTTGCAGCAGATTCCTCTGCTGCACTCTCTTTCTCTTATTCAGTTCCTTATCTTGGTAAGTGTTCTTGCCTTATCTTTCTTTACTCCAGGTGTTTCTTTTCATGCTTGCTTCAAGAAAATCTCCACCTCTGATTCACTGGCCTTGTCTAGAAAGCAAAACCATCCAAACTCCATTCACATCTACATCCACGTAGCCGGTAGTTAGGGGTGATGTGAATGGTAATTCAGCTACATCTAGAGATCCACTGGTTATCCAGTGTTAGTTTTAGATTGTGTATTGTTTTATATTGTATTTTTTATATGTTGTTAGCCGCCCCGAGACTTGCTTGCAAGGGGGCGGCATATACATTTGTAAAATAAATAAATAAATAAATAAATAAATAAAATCCAGCCCTGATAAAAACCATTCTTTGTCTTTAAATGATTAAGGATATGTTCACATGTATAAATTCAGTCCCAAGCTTTGGTTTCTGCTTTCAAGTTGAAATTAAAAGAAAATTAGACACATGTAATACTATCCAATAAGTATCAAATCTTATATATCCATACTCTATATTTTAATAGGGCAAATTGTTCATTTATTATTAAATGATTGCATTTTCTTCAATCCTTTTTCTAAGTATATTTTTCTTCTGTTCTGACAGCTTGATCAAGTTATCCGCCAACGTAGTCTATCCAGTCTGGAACTTTTCCTGTCTTGCGCACAGAAACAGCTGAGCTCTTTACTACATGAAGAACCTACAACAAAAGATGCAGAACAGAAGAAACTGCCCCTTTAAGCTGGCAGTATTTAACAAGCTTTTAATCTGGATGCTGAACATAATTTAAGACAATGGGGATTGTTATTGATTCAGAATCAGTCAACTGGCTTTAAGTTATTTATTTTTAATATGCTCTTATCACCTATAAAATTAATTGTCATGTAAAATCTCAGCAAATGAAATATTCAAAGATAATGACATTTACAAATGACAAATTATTTCCACAGGAATGACTGGTGTATGCAGTAATTGGCAAACTCACAATTATACAATATTAGTATCAAATTCCTTGAGAGGAAATTCCATTTAAAATCCTAACCATATTATCACAGCGTGGTATGTAGACACTTTTTACACCAAACCAATTTTATGTCTTCTCTTATTGTAATTAGATCCTCAGGTACACTAAATTATACGGACTAAGATATCTGGTTCCTCAACAATAATGGTTAGGATCCAAAGAGCTTTTTATCTATTATCTTTTCCCAAGGGCTTTGCCACACACCGTGTTTGTTTTGTTTCTTACAAGAAAGTCTCATCAGCTTGAGAAGCAGCTTGTCATAAGAGACAAGGCCCTATTGTTTGAGAAAATCTAGTTTGCAAAACTTCTCTGTAGGTATGAAACTAGTACTGCACTTCTTTGGATCCCAATGATCCCAGTGAGAAACATTGACACCATCTTGTGTATCTTTCCTTGGATATCTTGCTCAATGTGGTTTGCTCCTTAGTATATGTATTTAAGATTGCAGTCTTAGTTCAGGCTATAAAAGTAGAAATTTTGACGAAGCAATTTGACATTGGAGAATACTTATTAAAAGGTCCCACATCCTCCAAACACTTGTGCTAGCAAATAACACAGAATTAGTCCTTAATTGAAATTAAAGTCAAATAATTGAAAATTATTTGAGATTTTCATAGCTTTGTCTCACATGTGTAATTGTTCTGGCTTTCTGACATATTGCAGAACTAATGATAAGGTAATTATAAATAGATTTTTAATACTCCTTTGCATTTAGCAATGAGTACAATTTCTAACAATAAAATGTTATTTCCATGATGAAATAATGTAATCACCCAGTTTTTCTGTGTGTATATTATATAACTCACATTAGATGTTATTTTTTGGCAGATAATGGTATGCTTAGTATCATTACATCTCTCTCTCTCTCTCTCTCTCTCTCTCTCTCTCATTTTCTTCAGAAATACATAGGTGACTTTTCTTACTGACACCGACATTGTACTTTACCCTTTGGGACAGTATCTGATACCTCAGTAGGAGACAATAGATTGCTTTCTCAGGGGAGGGGACCCCTCCATTCCCCAGTTCTGATCTGTCCAATAGGCAACAAGCAAGACTTCCAGATGAGCTTTATAATGTTCCTCCTTTCCTGCTTGATTATCATGGTTTGTTTTTTACTTCCTTTTTCTTGTCTACCTTTATTACTTTCCTCTTCACTCTCCTGTGGCCTACAGCATGGGTCCTCAAACTACCACCTGCGAGCCGAATCTGGCCCCCCCATGCCCATTTATCTAGCCCACCATAGAGGTTTTGGACTCACCGTGCATGCACGCATGGCGAGGAAGAGGCTTGTGCGGATATCATTTTGGACTCGCTTGGAGAAAAGGATCTCTGTGTGTTCCCACCCCTGACTCGCTGCTCACACACACACACACACACACCCCGGCCCAGTCTGCGCTCCTCTGCCTGCACCACCTTGGCGTCCCACATCCATCACCGGCACCTTTCAACTGGCTCCCAGTTCAAAAAGTTTGAGGACTCCTGGCCTACAGTATGGAGAAAGGAGAAATGGAGAAAGGAGAAATATAGCTGGAGAAAGGAGAAATGGAAGCAAAGGTAGGAAGCCCACACAGCAGTGCTGTTGCCAGTTTGAACTACTTCCTTCTCCCACTCAGTCTTTTCTTTCAGGCCAAACTGACAATAGAATGGGGTGAGAAGAAATATACTCAACCACTTGTGCCTATACCTCCCCCATTTTCCAAGTACCAAGAAGAGCTATCAGGAAAGAAGTGCACCATCAACTTGCAATAGCAGTGGAAATGGCTGTCATTATGGAATAGACCACACAGCATACAGGTAGAAGTGCCTAACAAAGAGAGCACCACTGAGGGTCAGGACCTCTGGATCCATAATGACGCACTTGATTTATCTGTAAACCAAACCTATACCCATTTCATGCGCGAATGCAGTATGCCTAGTAACAAAAGGAATGTGTTATCCTGGAAGCTCCTGTTTGACCAAGGTGATTATGGGTTTTCATTGGAACTGTCATTCTGAGAGAATGTATTTGCTCACAGCACACGGTAGTGGTGGTGGTTTTAACTTTCCAGATTGCATACCTGAGAGGAGGAAAGGATATTCATGGATACAACAGAAAGAGAAAAATAAAACAGTACTAGGGAGAAGACAAGTTTAGAAAAATCAAGATCAACCAACATGAAGAAGAGGCATGCATAGACATGAATTAAAATAAGATGATAGAAACAGTCTAGAAAAGAAAAGTAAAACTACAAATCCCATAAACTGGTGTTAATAGCTGCTTACAAAGAACAGAAGATAACATTATGAAAACAATCCCACACCTTACAACACAAATGGGAGGAAGGGGAAAGGAGACTAATAAAATCAAAGAAAATCTAATTAAATAAGAACAAAACAGGCCCAATGGCCAGAGGAAAATGACTGCCACTAACATGGCTGGAGCCAATCAGATAGTGTGCTCTTGGACCAAAGTCGTGAAGCCTTGGCCACTAGGGGTGGGTGAGTGACTCTTATGCTGCCCCTCTGGTCTCCCCTCAACTTCTTTGGAAACAGGCTGAGCTGGAATTTCTGGAATGGGAATGGCAATTAATTGAGCCATACTATGGAAGGTACAAGCCATACAATGTGACTTCAAGAAACACTTCCATTTAGGAAGTATTAAACAACAATCACTGCCTTGATTGTGGTGAAGGGGCTTGCGTAGCTCAATGAAGCTATGAGCGATGCCATGCAGGGCCACCCAAGACGGACAGGTCATAGCAGAGAGCTCTGACAAAATGTGATCCACTGGAGAAGGAAATGGCAACCCACTCCAGTATTCTTGCCATGAAAACCCCATGGACAGTACCAAAAGGCAAAAAGATATGATGCTGCAAGATGAGCCCCTCAGGTCGGAAGGTGTCCAATATGCTACTGGGGAAGAGCAGAGGGCTAGTACTAGTAGCGCCAGAAAGAATGAAGCAACTGGGTCAAAGCTGAAAGGACACTCAGTTGCAGATGTAGCTGATGGTGGAAGGAAAGTCCGATGCTGCGAAGATCTATAGTCCATAGAGACCTGGAATGTAAAATCCATGAATCAAGGCAAGCTTGGATGGGGTCAAACAAGAGATGACAAAACTGAACATTGACATCTTAGGAATCAGTGAACTAAAATGGACAGGAATGGTTGAATTTAGTTCATATGACCATCAGGTATACTACTGCAGGCAAGAATCCCTCAGAAGAAATGGAGTAGCCTTCATAGTCAATAAAAGAGTAGGAAAAGCAGTACTGGGATACAATCT
Source organism: Varanus salvator macromaculatus (assembly GCA_023646645.1). Taxonomy (NCBI): domain Eukaryota; kingdom Metazoa; phylum Chordata; class Lepidosauria; order Squamata; family Varanidae; genus Varanus; species Varanus salvator. The sequence goes on along the minus strand of JAIXND010000754.1, from coordinate 12,195,833 downwards.
CCAAAATGACAGAATGATCTCAGTTCAAATCCAAGGCAAACCATTCAACAACACAGTAGTCCATGTCTATGCCCCAACCACTGGTGCTGAAGAGGCTGAAATTGACCGGCTCTATGAAGGCCTACAACACCTTCTAGAATTAACACCAAAAAATGATGTCCTTATCATCATGGGGGATTGGAATGCTAAAGTAGTAAGCCAAAAGATAACTGAAATAACATGCAAGTTTGGCCTTGGAGTACAAAATGAAGCAGGGCACAGGCTGGTAGAATTGTGTCAAGAGAATACAATGGTCATAGCAAACACTGTTTTCCAAAAACCCAAGAGACGACTCTACACATGAACATCACCAGTTGGTCAACACAGAAATCAGATTGACTATGTGCTCTGCAGCCAGAGATGGGGGAGCTCTATACAACCATCCCAAAGAAAAAGAAATGCAAGAAAGCAAAATGGCTGTCTGAGGAAGCTTTACAAATAGCTGAGGAAAGAAGGGAAGCGAAAGGCAAGGGAGAAAGAGAAACAAACAAACAATTGAATGCAGAATTCCAGAGAACAGCTAGAAGAGATAAGAATGCCTTCTTAAATGAACAGTGCAAAGAAATAGAAGAAAGCAATAGAATAGGGAGGAACAGAGATCTCTTCAGGAAAATTGGAGATATGAAGGGAACATTTCATGCAAAGATGGGCATAATGAAGGACCAAAATGGCAGGGACCTAACAGAGGCAGAAGAGATTAAGAAGAGGTGGCAAGATTACACAGAACTATACAAGAAAGAGCTTAACATCCCTGATATTCATGATGGGGTGGTCACTGACCTCGAGCCAGACATCCTGGAATGTGAAGTCAAATGGGTCTTAGGAAGTCTGAGCAACAAAGCTAGTGGAGGTGACAGTATTCCAGCTGAGCTATTCAAAATCTTAAAAGACGATGCAATAAAAGTGCTACACTCAATATGCCAGCAAAGAAAACTCAACAGTGGCCACAGGATTGGAAAAGGTCAGTTTACATTCCAATCCCAAGGAAGGGCAATCCCAAAGAATGTTCAAACTACTGCACTATTGCACTCATTTCACATGCTAGCAAAGTGATGCTCAAAATCCTACAAGCTAGGCTCCAGCAGTATGTGGACCGAGAACTACCAGAAGTACAGGCAGGATTTCAAAGAGGCAGAGGAACTAGAGACCAAATTGGCAACATATGCTGGATCATGGAGAAAGCTAGGGAGTTCCAGAAAAACAAATACTTCTGCTTCATTGACTATGCTAAAGCCTTTGATTGTGTGGGTCACAACGAATTGTGGCAAGTTCTTAAAGGGATGGGAGTACCAGACCATCTTATTTGTCTCTTGAGAAACCTATATGCGGGTCAAGAAGCAACAGTGAGAACTGGACACGGAACCACTGATTAGTTCAAAATTGAGAAAGGAGTTCGGCAAGGCTGTATACTGTCGCCCTGCCTATTTAACTTATATGCAGAGCACATCATGGGAATGGCAGTGCTAGATGAATCACCAGTTGAAATTAAGATTGCTGGGAGATATATCAACAACCTCAGATATGCAGATGATACCACTCTCATGGCAGAAAGTGAAGAACTAAAGAGCCTCTTGATGCGGGTGAAGGAGGAGAGCGCAAAAGTTGGCTTGAAACTCAACATTAAGAAAGCTAAGATCATGGCATCCAGTCCTCTCACTTCCTGGCAAATAGATGGGGAAGAAATGGTGGTAGTGACAGATTTTATTTTCCTGGGCTCCAAGATCACCGCAGATGGGCACTGCAGCCAAGAAATTAAAAGACGCTTGCTCCTGGGGAGGAAAGCTATGGCAAATCTAGATAGCATACTAAAAAGCAGGAACATCACGCTGCCAACAAAAGTGTGTATAGTCAAGGCTATGGTTTTCCCAGTTGCAATGTATGGCTGTGAAAACTGGACCATAAGGAAGGCTGAGCGCCGAAGAATTGAGGCCTTTGAATTGTGGTGCTGGAGCAGTCTCCTGCGAGTCCCTTGGACAGCAAAGCGATCAAACAGATGAGTCCTAGAGGAGATCAACCCTGACTGCTCTTTAGAAGGCCAGATCCTGAAGATGAAACTCAAATACTTTGGCCAACTAATGAGAAGGAAGGACTCCCTGGAGAAGAGCCTAATTCTGGGAACAATTGATGGCAAAAGAAGAAGGGGACAGCAGAGGATGAGGTGGCTAGACAGAGTCACTGAAGCAGTTGGTGTGAGCTTAAGTGGAGTCTGGGGGATGGTGGAGGACAGGAAGTCCTGGTGGAATGTTGTTCATGGCATCTCGATGGGTCAGACATGACTTTGCAACTAACAACAACTACAACAAAAACAACAATCCATCAAGAAGCGATTGGTAGTTTAACTCACAAATCAGCTCCAGGAACCAGCACTGAGGGGTACTTGTTGCTTATGGCTCTGTTTTGCCTCCTGTGTAGTTTAATATCTACCTAACTACCTGCATTAGAGAAGCTCACCTGGTGATTTGAGATGTTACCATCATTATAGTGATGATGGCCTACTCCATTGGTCCTGTTTGCCACCATTTCCATGCCCTTCATGGATGGAAAGACTGTTGAATTAGGTGGGCCTCAGTATTCTACAATGATGCAGGATTCTAGAGATCCTGATGGTGTCACCTGTCCTGTTAGCATTTACCACTTGCCTTATGTACACAGGACTGGAATAGATGAAATCGCATTATGGGCAGTTTTTCCTTACTTTATAAGGAACTCCCAAGACGTGAAAATGCTGATCCATATTGAAACAGTCTGTGACATTATGCTTAGAGAACTGAAGTGCATACTTGCAATCATAATGTTTCACAGAAAGCATTTCATGTGCATGACATCAAATGAATTTTATTCATTTTAAATAAAATGAATTTTATTCATTTTAAGATGAATAATTTTATTTCTGCAATGAATGAGACACCTATATTTTTTCCTTTCTTACAAACTGTCTCCAAAGAAGTAGACATATTAATATGTGCCTGTTTCAGATTTGTTTATTTCATCTGTAATTCTGCAAGTTTCCAACCTTCCTATAAAACCTGCATTTTATACATTTTTCCCATTGTCCATGACTAATGTAGAAGAAGAATGAAGAAGAATAAACAGTTGTGCTAACCCATTTTTTTCCTTCAGTGATATTTTAAACAGTCTGACATTTGGCTCTAGTAAATGCAAGAACTTGTTTCTAAAGGCAGTTCTGAGCAAAGGATTATCAATGAACGGCTATATGTCTGTTGAGTTTGCCCTGTATTCTTAGTGAACTAGATAGGTGACTTGAGTGTGATCCACTTTCTTTAAGATTTACAAGTAACACTTTTTAGGTTGAACTATGTTGTGCCTAAGTCTGCAATCCTATGTATACACAACTGAAGGTAGCTCTCAGTGAACAATGAAACCTACTCTTATATAGGCATGCCTACGATTGCATTCGAAGGGTGCAACCCAATGCCCCCCACCCTCAATGCACCAAAACCTGTGACCATGGAGGTTCTGTGCAGCCAATGTGTATGGCACTCTTTACCATCCACATAGATGGCCACATTCATTATTGTTCTTTCAATGCTAGCTGCAGGGGGCTGGACATGGCTTTGTTTTTAGAGACCCACTATAATGCTTGCAAGACTTTGGAGCTGGGGCTCCAAATAATCCAATCCATCACCACCCCATAGAGGGAATAATATTGTGTTAGACTATTGTACATTTTCCATTTGATCAAAACACTTCATGGGCCTCATAAGAGAAGCAAGTAATAGAATTCTGGAATTGATTTGTCACATGGCCGCATTTGATTACTAGCCAACACAGATAATGTCCCCTGAGGTAAAATGTGGGCTTTATCTTGTCAAAAATACTGACTATTCATCTTTGTAGAAATGCAACCCCTCATCAGCTGGATACAATTTACTACATATGCAAAACAAGAGCTGAAGAGGGGCCCTGCTGAATACAGAGCTCAGTCCTCCCTTGCTGATGCCCAGGTTTTCTGCAGATGCTAACATTGCTCAATCCCATCTAAAATACTGATGCCAAAGCAGCAGTTAAACACTAAAAACAATTCTGGCACTGCTCTCAGTGCGATCCATATATATGCATTTCTTTGTAAGGTCAGTGCTGGTTTGCCTAATGATGTTGAGACCTTTTTTCAACCACCTGATGACAGGAAGTAATGATACCACATCAGTTAGAGTTAAAATGCATAAAATTCATTGGAAACACAGAAAATGCTTTATTTGTATCCATTCATTAAAGTCAGTTATTACATTTAAAATTGTAGAAATGTATTAATTTCCATAACTTTATTGAACCATGGTAGAAATCAATATGGTTGTACTCATGTGATTTACAAGTTGTTTTATTAAGCCTATGATCGACTTCTGAGTAACAGATTTAAGAAAGTTGGTCTTGCTTGTATTTAAATACATGCAGGAATAGTCAATGGTTGCATTTATGGGTTACTGTATGCATGAACTCTTATAATAACAGTTCATACATTCAACCATACAGCTATACTAATCTAGTAATTCTCAGGATGAAACTTTTAATCTTGTAAATAGAACTAATCATATGCAGAGAATTAGGTTTACCTAGCATTTAGGCATGTCTAATTCTGAATATTATCAGACTAATGTACTAGCTTTAAATGCAAAGGAAGAAAAACTCCAGATTGCTTGTTTAAAAAGACAAAGCAACTTGTATAAATGTTACTTTAGTCAATGACTGGCCATTATTACACCCTGTTGGAATTTGGTTTACAGTCTTTTATTTGGCTTCTAAACTGTGTGTCATAAATGACTTCATTACAGCTGGCTCAAAAATGTTAATTAAAAGGACTTTAAAATAGATTTCTTACATCATTTGTGGCAAAAAGTGAATTCCAACTAGTAAAGAATTGTTCCAGGCCTGGCTGCAGAAATGGAAAGATTAGAAGAAAATAGAAGTTGTAATTGATCAGAAAGTTTTAAAGAATGGTACAGTCCTTTCAAAAGTCTGATAAAATAAAATCAGATTGCTTCTCATATACCCTACATACTCAAGCTAGGTCATAATTTCCATAACTTGACCCTAATAAATCAGCACCCTGACTTTTAGCTTTTGGAATGTGCTTTCTCTAAAATATTATTTGTATAGATTACCAGAGTTGTCATCAAAGTTCAGCTGCTTCCCTGCTTCTCCAAGATCACCATAAGTTAAATTTCTATGTGTAGGGTAAGAACTTATTGCATCTGGTATACAACCATGTAAATATATTCATATAAACTCTAAAAATCCAGAAATAATGCATCCTGCCCTTTCAGACACTGTTGATGCTCATTTTGAATTGTTGCTAACAGATTTAAGGACTTTATTTTACATTCTGTATGTACAGTAACTTCCAGTTTTTAAAGTGCACATATTTGGGCTGCCCTGGATAAGTACTTTTAAGCGTTCTGTTAAATGCCCTCATGCTCATGTGCATTTTTTTTTAACCAAGAGTAACCTTGGTGAAATGTTCCTACCGATATCAGTCTTAATATTATGCAGTTATGTAACAAGGATCCTGATCTACTCTCAGGGAATCCAGAGGCTTGAGATGTTTGCAAATGAATATCTTAGTCAACCGATATGAAGAGCTAAAAGCAGCAACCTCTGTTGGAACTACTGTACATCACAAGTAATTGAGGTCTCATTGATGTTTAGAGAACACACAGGTAGCATTTCTAGGCTTGCTTCTGCAGAAGTAAACAAGATGGTTTTGGAATTTGCCACCTATTTCAGTAGTGGCCCCACAACACACATTCTGCCAAAATCTGATCTTTCTATTCATTGTTGTTATTGTTAATGATGACTGTGCAACCCCAATTGCAAACTGAAAAAAAATTGTAAAATAATAAAAAAATGGTAAATATTGCATTCAACTCTAGGGAAGATCTTGTCCTAACAATCTAATCTTGTCCATTTCAGAGCCATCCAGCACACTGCATTTTTTTAGATGTCTGCCTACAATGATTTAATGTGCATGTAAAAATGCAACATCTGAATATGACCAATATCTCTTCACATATATGAATTGTACCGCTTCATTCACCAGGATGCAGTGGCACAGCCAAGGTCAACCCTGGAGTGCAAGGCTAGTGCTCCAACTTTTTGAGAGACCCCCAGGCAATCCTCTGAACTTCTGTTGCTGACTCCTCCTCTTCCTTTCTCAGGCTACATTTTTGCCCAACTCCCTCCAGAATGCATTACCTTGGAAATTCCCAAGAGAGCAGGGAAAAACTTCCAAGAATACAAAACAAGAGTAGGATCACACAGATTCCTGGGGCGGGGGGGAGCACAGTAGTAGCCCTCCCATATTTTCCAGGCATTTCTTCTGTGCTTGTTCTTACTGCAGAAATATCAAAGTTGATATGTAGCCTCTTGATAAGTAGTGCTAGCAGCCCTTTGCCCTTATCCCCACCCCCACCCCCTTTATTTTGCTTTTTTATTGGGAAGCTGTTATATTTACATTGTATAGAACTGCTCTTTCTGGCAGTTCTCATCTTTTCATTTGGTGATAGAAACCACCAGCAGTAAGCACATGGCACAGTTGTCATGAAAACCCAGATTAGAACAACGCCTGGAATGCAGCGGGCACCAGCAGCAAATGCGCACCAGCAGCAAACGCTTCTACTCCCACTTTGCATTTCTTGGGGAATGCTGCTCTTGACCATGGCCTTATGGAGGGCATGCATAAGCAGAGCTCTGCCCATAAATAAATTGGATGCTGCTCAAAATCTTAAAAAAAAAAAGATAAACAGGACCACAGATGAGATTCTATGAGCTCAAATAGCATTTTTAATTGTCTAAAACTGGACAGACAAAAGTAAAAGTCTACCCTAATCTCTGGGGACACTGTGTGAAATTGTGTCTGGCTGCCTCTGTAAAACTATTTGTGCTCATGAGAGAAGAATGCACAAGTAACTGGAAAAAGGAATATTTGAATTGTATTAATTTCCTACAGTGGCCCAGGTCCAAATAAGTCCACAAACCTTTATTGGGTATGCAGTTGCTTTAAACAGACATAGGTCCAAGGCCTACTTTAGAAATCAAGCCTTCAGAACATGACTGAAATTATATATACACTCAACATGCATATAAAATGGAAGTGGGCAGAAGACAACAGGATGGCATTCAATGTGGATAAGTGCAAGGTCTTGCACTTGGGGCATAGGAATGGGTGTCATAAGTACAAGCTGGAGAGCAGCACTTTTGAAAGGGACCTCGGGGTACTGGTTGACTGCAGGCTAAACATGAGTCAGCACTGTGACGCAGTGGTCAAGAGAGTGAATGCCACCCTTGGTTGCATAGCCAGAAGTGTGGCTTCTAGACCTACAGAGGTATTACTACCACTCTATACAACTCTGGTGCACCCGCATCTGGAGTATTGTGCTCAGTTTTGGGCCCCTCATTACAGAAAGGATATAGCCAGGTTAGAGTTAGTGAAGCATAGGGCCACAAGGTTGGTGGCTGGTTTGCATAGAAAGCCATATAAGGCGAGACTGAGGGAACTGGGTCTTTTCAACCTGGAGAAGAGGAGTCTCAGAGGGGATCTGTTGGCGGCGTATAGCTATGTGAGGGGGTGTCACATGGAGGTGGGTGGAGACCTGTTCTCCCCTGCAAAGGAGGGCAGGACGTGCACCAATGGAGCAAAGCTTAGGGAACCCAGGTTCAATTTAGATGTCAGGAAGCACTTCCTGACAGTTAGGACCCGAGGTATGGAATGGGCTTCCACGGGAGGTGGTTTGGGCCCCATCAGTGAGGGTGGTCAAGGATAGACTAGACATGTACATGGTGCTTATGTCGTGAGCGGAGCCAGCTGTAGCTGGGGGTCAGACTAGGTGGTCCGCGAGACCCCTTCTTATTCTCTCTGCTTCTATGTTTCTATGGCATGTATGTGATCGTAAGGAAGGGATCTTGAAAAAAATTTTTGAACTTAATTCTTGAACAGTTGATATGCTCTCTCAAAGGCTCAAGAGGAAACAAGCCAGGAGATCCATTTGCCCCTATTATCTAGGCCTGTGCCTCACTCCTCCAGTGCATTCCATCTGCCATCCCTTTTGTACAGGGGAGCTGGTATTGCTCAACAGCATTAGGTTGTTGATTCTGGACCATGGGCTCCAGTTGGCAGGCCTCTCCAGCTTCAGGATGACTTAAATGTGTTCAGATAGATTAAATTGTTTCCAGCATACACCTAAGGAGGCCCTCAGCAAAGCAAACATTGATTTTGGAGGAGTCTTTTTTAAATTTCTCTGTATATGCCCAATGCCAGAAAGCTGTAAATGGGATACCTATATGCTCTCAATAAGGTTAATCCATTTTGGAGTTTTGAATTAAGCTGCAAACTGATGGGACTTGCTAGGAATCTGCTCACATTTGTAATGCCAGGACAGGCCCAAACTGCTGGCAGTTGTATACCACTTTGAGTGAGGGAAGGCGTCGGAGGCAGAGCAGACCTCTTTGGGTGGCCTGTGACAGCTGATTCACTGGGTTCATTCTACACACAGCAGACCAGCTCACTATCATAAATCATATAGCTGTGATTTTTCTTCCTGAAGTAACTTGTTTGCTTTATTTATTTGGAAAAATTCAGTAACTGCCCTCTCCACAGCTTGCCCTAATGGAGACTTACTCAAAGAATGTTTAGTCTTAACAGCATGTGGTTTCCTCCAGTGACTTATGAACCACACTCTGAAGAGAGACGTGCTGGTACTGAAGTGTGGTAAATATACACTGTGAGATAAGCCATCTTTACCTCAAAAATCACCCTCTTAATTGAGAAAAGCAAGGCCACGGGGGGAGGTTCATCTGCTCCATCTTTTTCCTGTTCCCCACTTCTTTCTCAGCCCAAATGTTAAGTATTTGGATGGCAGGAAGCTTACAGCAGAAAACAAGATATTTTTAGCATGTCAAATAACTTATTGACATCTTCAGCCTATTCAGTCAAGCAGTTTCCACATGAAGAAATCTGTTTATGCAACATTTTGGAGAAAGGGGGAAATCTGTTTGGAAACTGAAATAACTAATATGTTTGTCTGAAGCTGATGTTAAAAATTACTAGGATAACAATCAAGATTCTTCCTTTTGAAATAGTACAAATTTAATGCAAGTATGATATAGAAAACCACACCATGCAAATAGCTATGAGGGGATATCAACTTTGGCTTTGGTTTTAAAAGCCGCAACCTGGAAGAGGAATGTTGAAATATCCTGACAGTTGTAATTGTTTACCATAAGACATGTGGTTCCTGCATTTTAATGCACTAATCTGTCATCTAAAGCCAACTGAAAATGATCAGCACCCGGTTCATTGCTAAATATCTCAGTATTCTGCAACCAAAGTTCACGTGATGAATATACATATATCATACTGGAAAATATCTGTCATATGACTGGAAAGCCTGATGATATTTCACTAAGAAGGAAGTCCCCTACTTAGCCACTCTGTTCTGCACTTAGAAGTTTGAAAGGAATCAATTTTCCTTAAAGGATTTTCAAAGGGTTCCTAGTGCGGCTACTACTGAGGTTGTCCACCCCACAGACAATGCCATGCAACTGTACACTAACCACAACTGATCCTTCCCATTTTGTTTAACTTAGTGTAAGAGTAGAAAGCCCATCTGGATTGTGACCACTAATTTTGGGCACAGAGGTTTACACCTTCCCACTCAGCCACTTCCCTTCAAAAAGAAACATTAATTCCCCCCTGCACCACCAAGGGAGTGAAGCAAAGAGAGGAATTATCCCCCAGCCCTGACAGATCATGCAGTTGTGTCCTCAACTCTCAGTCAAGCAGGGCATTCAGAGCACTGACTTGCCTCAGTAATGGTGAAGGAGAAGCTACCATGCAGTATTTTCTCAACCCTTCCAGAGAAGAAAACCAAAATGCAGTGACTGACTAATGGCCACATTACCAAGGTCTCATGCTTACACTTTATTGGAACAAGGGCTCCACATGTAAGCAAGGAGATCTTTTACAGTCTAAACACAAGATTGAAAAACTCTGGTTGAAATTGTAAGTGCCCAAGGGGTGAAAGAGGAAGTGGTAAGGGTGGAATGGAGACAGAGAAGAAGGAGGAGGAGGAGCAGCAGCAGCAGCTGCTGCTGCTCTTAAAGAGATGGAAGTACCAGGCCATCTTATTTGTGTCTTGAGAAACCTATATGTGGGTCAAGAAGCAACAGTGAGAACTAGACACAGAACCACTGATTGGTTCAAAATTGAGAAGGAGTTTGGCAAGGCTGTATACTGTCACCCTGCCTATTTAACTTATATGTAGAGCACATCATGAGAAAGGCGGGCCTAGATGAATCACCAGTTGGAATTAAGATTGCTGGGAGAAATATCAACCACCTCAGATATGCAGATGATACCACTCTCATGGCAGAAAGTGAAGAGCAACTAAAGAGCCTCTTGATGTGGGTGAAGGAGGAGAGTGCAGAAGTTGGCTTGAAACTCAACATTAAGAAAACTAAGATCATGGCATCCAGTCCTCTCACTGCCTGGCAAATAGATGGGGAAGAAATGGAGGTAGTGACAGATTTTATTTTCCTGGGCTCCAAGATCACCACAGATGGGCTGCAGCCAAGAAATTAAAAGACGCCTGCTCCTGGGGAGGAAAGCTATGGCAAATCTAGACAGCATACTAAAAAGCAGAGACCTCACCCTGCCAAAGAAAGTGTGTATAGTCAAGGCTATGGTTTTCCCAGTTGCAATGTGTGGCTGTGAAAACTGGACCATAAGGAAGGCTGAGCGCTGGAGAATTGAGGCCTTTGAATTGTGGTGCTGGAGGAGACTCCTGCGAGTCCCTTGGACAGCAAGGCAATCAAACCGGTCAGTCCTAGAGGAGATCAACCCTGACTGCTCTTTAGAAGGCCAGATTCTGAAGATGAAACTCAAATACTTTGGCCACCTAATGAGAAGGAAGGACTCCCTGGAGAAGAGCCTAATGCTGGGAACAATTGATGGCAAAAGAAGAAGGGGACAGCAGAGAATGAGGTGGTTAGATGGAGTCACTGAAGCAGTTGGTGTGAGCTTGAGTGGACTCTGGGGGATGGTGGAGGACAGGAGAGCCTGGAAGAATGTTGTCCATGGGGTCACGATGGGTCGGACACGACTTCGCAACTAACAACAACAACAGGTGCTGTACATGTCCATAACTTTCATGCAACCAATGTCACATTGTCTGTCACATTGTGAGGGATACCACACTTTCCTAATGACAAAATATTCTGCTTAGGGCAAAACCAAAGGCTTTCCTTGAACCTGGCAAAATTCTCCACAATAGATGAAATAATATGCTATTCACCATTCCAAAAATTGACTGATTAAGGGACATTAGACTAACATGATTAATTTGTTCTTAGGTAAGTCGCATCAGAATGCTTCTAAGTTATTGCTCTCAAACGGTGCCTTAGTGACTCACTTTTTACTAGTATGACCTATAAAGCTGTATGACTCGGGAACAATTAAAAAGCCACATTTGTGTCACCAGTGGAGGTATCTTTAGTGGAAACCTGAGTCTTCTCAGTGGCTTATGGATCCCCCTGAAAGCTTTTTCTTTTGCTTTCCTTCTAGGAGATCAAGGTGTTTTGTTTACGTGTGATAGATGTGTGTGTGTGTGTGTGTGTTTGCTTGTGATACGCTGGGACATGCTGTTTATTTCTTTTTTAATTGATGTGATTTTAGAATTATAGAATACAAGAGTTGGAAAGGACCATGAAGGCCATTGGGTCCAACCCCCTGCTGTTGCAGGACACCATGTTACACCATCTCACTCAGATGGCAGTCCAGTTTCTTTTTGAATGTTTCTAGTGTGGGAGAGCCCATCACATCTTTAGGCAGCTGGTTCCACTGTTGTATTGCTCTGACAGTGAGGAAGCCTTTCCTGGATGTCCTGCCTGAATCTGGATTGCCACAACTTGAATTGATTATTCTGTGTCCTATATTCTGGCAACAGCAAGAAGAGATTTTGATCTTCCTCTTTGTGACAGCCTTTGAGGTACTTATAGAGGGATATCAGTCTTCTCTTCTCAAGGCTGAACATGCCCAGTTCCTTCAGTCTCTCCTCACAGGGCAGTATTTCCAAAGCCTTGATCATTTTTGTTGTCCTCCTCTGGACCCTATCTAATTTTCCTGCATCTTTCTTAAATCTTGGTACCCAGAACTGGACACAGTAGGTCTGACTAGTGAGGAGTATAGAGGAACGACTACTTCTCATGATTTGGAAGTAATACTTCTGTTAATGCATCTCAAAATAGCATTTGCCCTTTGGCAGCTGCATCGCATTGTTGGCTCATATTTAGCCTATTGTCAACAATTATTCCAAGATCTTTTTCTGTTTCAGTTCTGTTGAGCCACATATTGTATCAATCTTGTATTGATGCCTTGGGTTTCTTTTTCCTAGGTGGAGGACTCGGCACTTGTCCTCATTAAATTTCATTCTGTTGGTTTCAGCCCAGAGTACAAGTTTATCAAGATCTCCCTGGATTTTCATTCTGTCTTCTAGGGTGTTTGCTATTCCGCCCAGTTTTGTATCATCTGCAGATTTGGTTATCTTTCCTTGTACTTCCTCATCTAAATCATTAATAAAGATGTTGAAGAGCACTGGACCCAGGACTGAACCCTGTGGCACCCCATTAGTTACTTGCATCCAATTTGAGAAGGTGCCATTGATGACCATTGACTGATTTAGCAGCCAAGTTTGGATCCACCTAATAGTTTTTCCATCTAGTCCAGGTTTTGCTAATTTGCTTATCAGAATGTTGTGTGGAACTATGTCAAAAGCTTTGCTAAAGTCTACATAGATTATGTTTACAGTGCTCCCTTTGTCCATTTGGGAGGTTACCCAGTCAAAAATGAGATTAAATTAGTCTGACAGGATCTATTTTTGATAAATCCATGCTGGCTTCTATTAAGTGCTGCATTTTCTTTAAGATGCTTGCAGATGAATTTTTTAATAATTTGCTCCAGAATTTTTCTTGGGATTGACATCAGACTAACTGGTCTATAGTTCCCAGGTTCATCTTTTTCCCCCTTTTTGAAGATAGGGACAACATTAGCCTTTCTTCAGTCATCTGGCACTTCTCCTGTTTTCCAAGATTTATCAAAGATGATAGCCAGTGGTTCTGAGAGTTCCTCCAGTAGCATTTTCATGACTCCGGGATGGTGTTCATGAGGCCCTGGAGATTTGAAAGCGTTTATTCCACCTAGGTATTCCTTGACCATTTGTCTGTCAATCTTGGGCTGCCATCTCTCACTTCCAGCTTGAACTTCCTCTTGATTGCAGATTTCCCTGTGGGAGAAGACTGAGGCAAAGTAGTAACTGAGTGCCTCTGCCTTTTCTTTGTCATCTGTTATCATTCTGCCATCCAGTTTAAGGAGCTGGGCACCCTTCTCTTTCTCATGCCTTTTGTTCTGGATGTATCTGAAGAAGGCTTTCTTGTTGTGCTTAGCTTCCCTTGCTATTCATAGAAACATAGAAACAGAGCGAATCAGAAGGGGCCTCCTGGGCCATCTAGTCTGACCTCCGGCACCAGCCGGCTCCGCTCACAAGATGCCCACCATATGTATGTCCAGCCTGTCTTTGAACACCCTCACCGATGGGGCCTCAACAACCTCCCGTGGAAGCCCATTCCACGCCCTCGGGGTCCTTAGTTCATTTTCTGCTTTAGCCCTCCTGATGCAATTCTTGCAATTCCTTGCTATTTGTTTATATTCTTCTTTTGCGGCCTGGCCCTGTTTCCACTTCCTGTAAATGTTCTTTTTTCTTTCAGGCTGTCACTGAACTCTTTGTGGAGCCATGTGGGCTTCCTCTGCTTTCTTCTACACTTTTTTCTTGATAGGATTGTTCGTAGTTGTGCTTCAAGAATCTTCTTTTTCAAGATTTCCCATCCCCCTTGGACACATTTCCCCTTAAAGGTGTGTTGCCATGGCACTTCACTTATCATTTTTCTGTTTGTTAAAGTTCACTTTCCTGAAGTTCAGAATGCTTGTTTCGCTCCAGTAACCCTTTGTCTTTTTCATAATTGAGAATTCAAGTATCACATGGTCACTTTCCCCCAGAGTTGGATTAAGTTGTCAGCAATCTCTTGGAGGGGCCATGCTTGGCAGAATTTGCCTCCCAGCATATATCAGGGAAATTGAAGTCCCCCATAATTACTACATCATTCTTGGAAATGCCGGAAAGTTGTTTTTCAAAGGTTGCATCCTTGTCCTCTTTTTGACTGGGTGGACGGTAATATATGTCAACAACTATGTTTTTCTTATTTTTTTGCTCCCTTTAAATTTAGCCAGTTAAATTTTAACTGATTTACTTTTATGTTTTAACTCTGTTACATTTGATCTGGTACCTTGTCGTGGCGAAGGGGCTTGTGTAGCTCAATGAAGCTATGAGCTATGCCGTGCAGGGTCACCCAAGATGGACAGGTCATAGCAGAGAGCTCTGACAAAACGTGACCCACTGGAGAAGGAAATGGCAACCCACTCCAGTATCTTTGCCATGAAAACCCCATGGACATGAAAACCAAAAGGCAAAACGATATGACACTGGAAGATGAGCCCCTCAGGTCGGAAGGTGTCCAATATGCTACTGGGGAAGAGCGGAGGGCTAGTACTAGTAGCGCCAGAAAGAATGAAGCGACTGGGTCAAAGCCGAAAGGACACTCAGTTGCCGATGTATCTGGAGGTGAAAGGAAAGTCTGATGCTGCAAAGATCTTTACTCCATAGGAACCTGGAATGTAAGATCCATGAATCAAGGCAAGCTGGATGTGGTCAAACAAGAGATGACAAGACTGAACATTGACATCTTAGGAATCAGTGAACTAAAATGGACAGGCATGGGTGAATTTAGTTCAGATGACCATCAGGTATACTACTGCAGGCAAGAATCCCTCAGAAGAAATGGAGTAGCCTTCATAGTCAATAAAAGAGTAGGGAAAGCAGTACTGGGATACAATCTTCAAAATGACAGAATGATCTCAGTTCGAATCCAAGGCAAACCATTCAACATCACAATAGTCCAAGTCTATGCCCCAACCACTGGTGCTGAAGAGGCTGAAGTTGACCAGTTCTATGAAGGCCTACAACACCTGCTAGAATTAACTCCAAAAAATGATGTCCTTATCATCATGGGGGATTGGAATGCTAAAGTAGGAAACCAAAAGATAACCAGAATAACAGGCAAGTTTGGCCTTGGAGTACAAAATGAAGCAGGGCACAGGCTGGTAGAATCTTGTCAAGAGAATACGATGGTCATAACAAACACTCTTTTCCAACAACCCAAGAGACGACTCTACATGGACATCACCAGATGGTCAACACAGAAATCAGATTGACTATGTGCTCTGCAGCCAAAGATGGAGAAGTTCTATACAGTCAGTAAAAACTAGACCAGGAGCTGACTGTGGCTCAGATCATGAGCTTCTGGTGGCAAAATTTAGGCTTAAGTTGAAGAAAGTAGGGAAAAGCACTAGGCCACTCAGGTATGACCTAAATCATATCCCTGATGAATATACAGTAGAGGTGACAAATAGATTTAAGGAATTAAATCTGATAGACAGAGTGCCTGAAGAACTATGGACGGAGGTTCGCAACATTGTACAAGAGGCAGCAACTAAAACCATCCCAAAGAAAAAGAAATACAAGAAAGCGAAATGGCTGTCTGAGGAAGCTTTACAAATAGCTGAGGAAAGCAGGGAAGCGAAAGGCAAGGGAGAAAGAGAAAGATACAAACAATTGAATGCAGAATTCCAGAGAACAGCTAGAAGAGATAAGAATGCCTTCCTAAATGAACAGTGCAAAGAAATAGAAGAAAACAATAGAATAGGGAGGACCAGAGATCTCTTCAAGAAAATTAGAGCTATGAAGGGAACATTTCATGCAAAGATGGGCATAATAAAGGACCAAAATGGCAGGGACCTAACAGAGGCAGAAGAGATTAAGAAGAGGTGGCAAGATTACACAGAAGAACTATACAAGAAAGAGCTTAACATCCCTGATAACCACGATGGGGTGGTCACTGACCTCGAGCCAGACATCCTGGAATGTGAAGTGAAATGGGCCTTAGGAAGTCTGAGCAACAACAAAGCTAGTGGAGGTGACAGCATTCCAGCTGAGATATTCAAAATCCTGAAAGACAATGCAGTTAAAGTGCTACACTCAATATGCCAGCAAATTTGGAAAACTCAAGAGTGGCCACAGGATTGGAAAAGGTCAGTTTACATTCCGATCCCCAAGAAGGGCAATGCCAAAGAATGTTCAAACTACTGCACCAGTGCACTCATTTCACATGCTAGCAAAGTGATGCTCAAAATCCTACGAGGTAGGCTCCAGCAGTATGTGGACCGAGAACTACCAGAAGTACAGGCAGGATTTCAAAGAGGGAGAGGAACTAGAGATCAAATTGCCAACATACGCTGGATCATGGAGAAAGCCAGGGAGTTCCAGAAAAAGATCTACTTCTGCTTCATTGACTACGCTAAAGCCTTTGATTGTGTGGATCACAACAAATTGTGGCAAGTTCTTAAAGAGATGGGAGTACCACACCATCTCATTTCTCTCTTGAGAAACCTATATGCAGATCAAGAAGCAACAGTGAGAACTGGACACGGAACCACTGATTGGTTCAAAATTGAGAAAGGAGTTCGGCAAGGCTGTATACTGTCACCCTGCCCATTTAACTTATATGCAGAGCACATCATGAGAAAGGCAGGGCTAGATGAATCACCAGTTGGAATCAAGATTGCTGGGAGAAATATCAACAACCTCAGATATACAGATGATACCACTCTCATGGCAGAAAGTGAAGAGGAACTGAAGAGCCTCTTGATGCGGGTGAAGGAGGAGAGCGCAAAAGTTGGCTTGAAACTCAACATTAAAAAAACTAAGATCATGGCATCTGCTCCTCTCATTTCCTGGCAAATAGATGGGGAAGAAATGGAGGTAGTGACAGATTTTATTTTCCTGGGCTCCAAGATCACCGCAGACGGGGACTGCAGCCAAGAAATTAAAAGACGCTTGCTTCTGGAGAGGAAAGCTATGGCAAATCTAGATAGCATACTAAAAAGCAGAGACATCACCCTGCCAACAAAAGTGCGTATAGTCAAGGCTATGGTTTTCCCAGTTGCAATGTATGGCTGTGAAAGCTGGAGCATAAGGAAGGCCAAGCGCAAAAGGATTGAGGCCTTTGAGTTGTGGTGCTGGAGAAGACTCCTGCGAGTCCCTTGGACTGCAAGGCGATCAAACCAGTCAGTCCTAGAGGAGATCAACCCTGACTGCTCTTTAGAAGGCCAGATAGTGAAGATGAAACTCAAATACCGTATTTTTCGCTCTATAAGACGCACCTGACCATAAGACGCACCTAGTTTTTAGAGGAGGAAAACAAGAAAAAAAATATTCTGAATCAAATGGTTTACTAAACTATTTAATAAACTATAACAGAATGGGATGTGTTGGGATGTCTTAATCCCAGTTGCTTTAGTCTCATGTGCCTCTAGCATACTGTGCGCATGACCCCCCCCATCCCCCGCAGACTGTGCATGTAACTGTTAGGGGATGAAAACATCTTGTATAGAGTCCATCTCTGCAGTCCCTTCAATGCCACATGTATTTCCTGTAGGTCTGAATAAACTGTAAATATTCTTTTGATTGCACACCCCCAGCATACCTGCTCTCTCTGGTTTTTCTTGCCTCAATCTTAGACAGAGAAGGTGAGCAATGAGGAGAGACCTAAATTCAATCCTCCAACTTTTCTCTCTCTCTTTTTTTTCATATTTAAAAGTGATGCTTAAGAAACTCGGGCTGCATCTACGCATCCTTTTGAGTTGAGAGAAATGCTCACTCAGTGGTCTCTTGTGTGTCATTTCTTCCTCTGGACCAAGGGCATGAAAATCTAACATTTGCACAGTTGCAGAGATCACTATAATAATTGTGTTTCTTGTATCCTCAGTTGGGCAGGTCTTCAGGCAATGAAACTTTATATCCACATTGTTTTTGTTGAGCATTTAGAAGTCCCAGTTAATTATCCATGAGGCATTAAAAGGTCCAACCCTTGAAAGAAAAAGCTAAATTGTGGGGAACTTTCCTTCCATCCCCAAAAGGTATTTCAAGCTCACTACACTTCTGCTGTTGAATCTTTTTTTTTCAGAACAAAGGAGTGATGGGTGTTTTCATGGGGATTAACCCATTTTTTTTTCAGAGAGGAGGAAAATGTCCCACTTTCCAATTTTTCACACCATGCATAATTTTGAACATCTTTGCCATGCTTCCCATTACTCATCATTTTCCTAAGAGAAGCAATTGTGGTTGTTGTTAACAAAGTCTGATAGGGGAGCTGCTCCAATCCCTTGATTGTTTTAGTTGCCCTTCTTTGCACTTTTTCCAACGTCATTTTTCAGGTGTGGTGGCCAGCACTGTACACAATACTTTAAGTATGGTCATATTAAAGATTTGTGTAAGAGGAATATGATCTTGGAAATTTGATTTTCCTTTCCTAATTATGGCATTTCCTCCTAACATTTGACATTTCCATCAAGCTGTCACATTCTCAAGACCCTTTCTTGGTCTGTCAGCACTAGTTCAGATTCCATCAGCTTATACTTGAAGATGAGATTCTTTCCCCCCAGCATGCTAACTTTACACTTGCTTACACGGAACAGCATTTGCCGTTCTGATGCCCTTTTCTCAGCTCTGAGAGATCCCACTGGAATTCCTCACAATCCCTTTTAAATGCTTTAAATAGTTTAGTATCATCAGCAAACTTGGCTACTTTATTGCTCACTTCTAATTCCAGAACATTTATGAACAGGTTGAAAAGCACTGATCCTTATGCAGAATCTTGTGAGAATCTTGTGCTTACACTTCTGCATTGGGAGAAATTACCATGCATTCTCAATGTTGGCTTTCAATTCTTTAATCAGTTACTGATCCATAGGACATGTGTGTGCGCACACAGCCCTTATTCCATCACTGCCAGGTTTTCTCAAGAGTCTGTTGATGGATTTTATCAAAAGGCTTTTAAAAGAAAACAATGTCTATTTGATTGTGGGGGTGAGCACTCTGTCTCTCTGTGCAACTGAAGGGTTAAAAGCAGTTCCCCAGCCAGTGGGGATGAGCACGCTGTCTCTCCGTGCAACTGAAGGGTTAGCGTGCTCATCCCCACCTGCTGGGGAACTGACTTTGTTTCTCCGTGCAACTGAAGGGTTAAAAGCAGTTCCCGAGCGGGTGGGGATGAGCACTCTGTGCAACTGAAGGGAACTGCTTTTAACCCTTCAGTTGCACGGAAAGACAAAAGTCAGTTCCCCAGCTGGTGGGGGGAGAACTCTAACCCTTCAGTTGCACGGACAGACAGAGTGCTCACCCGCTCGGGAACTGCTTTTAACCCTTCAGTTGGGGAGAGACAAAGTCAGTTCCCCAGCGGGTGGGGGAGAGCTGTCCGTCTCTCCATGCGGGGCACAGCTCTCACCTGCACTGGAGGAGGAGGGCAGAGCAGGGCGCACTGAGTGCGTGCCGGCCAGGTGCGTGCTGGCCGAGTGCGTGCGGAGGCGGCAGCGGCGCGGAGGGGGGGTGGACGCGGCAGCAGTGGTGCGGAGGCGGATGTGCGGGCGCAGCAGCGACGCATGCGGTGGGGGGGCACAGCGCCACACAGCTGCACCAGCTGCATGGGGGGGCATGGCGGCCTGGAGGCGGCGGCGGTGGGCGCTGTGTGGGGGGGGGCGCACCAGCCAGCGGCGCGGGGGGGATGTGCCAGCGGCGCGGGGGGGGGGAGCATGGCGGCAGCGGCGGCACAGAGACTGCAGCGCGGCAGGTCTTCCCAGTGCGGGTGGGTAGTTCCCGGAGTAGGGGGCGGAGCAGGGCACGCCAAGCACATGCCGGCCTGGTGGTGCCACGTGGTGCAGCCGGCCGGCAGCCTCCCCAATGTTGAGCACACACACACACATTCGCTCTATAAGACGCACAGACATTTCCCCTTACTTTTGAGGGGGAAAAAAGTGCGTCTTATAGAGCGAAAAATACGGTACTTTGGCCACCTAATGAGAAGGAAGGACTCCCTGGAGAAGAGTCTAATGCTGGGAACAATAGATGGCAAAAGAAGAAGGGGACGGCAGAGGATGAGGTGGCTGGATGGAGTCACTGAGGTGGTTGGTGTGAGCTTGAGTGGACTCCGGGGGATGGTGGAGGACAGGAGGGCCTGGAGGAATGTTGTCCATGGGGTCGCGATGGGTCGGACTCGACTTCGCGACTAACAACAATTTGACTGTTACTGGGTGCACTGATCACTATTTGTAGTGGAAAGGCAAGGTATAAATGTAATAAATGACTGCCTGCCTGCCTACATGAATCCATGCTTAGCTAAATAGAGATCTATAACTTCTCTGTCATCTTGTCATCTTGTCATCTCTGTCATCTTTGTCATCTTGCCTTAAAGGAGGTTATTCTGAGTGAACATTTGGTTACATGTTCTGTTCAAAAGGATAGTAACAACATTGCTTTATTGGGAGTCAACTGAACTCATGAAATAACATGCAGGCTTTTCAAAACATGGCATCTTATGTACAATGGATTGTAAACTATAACCAAAGATGTGTGTTGGGTAGAAGTGGGAGAAACACGTTACTGAGCAGGATGGAACCATGTCCTTGCAGCACCCCTTTGCAACTGGATGTGCACAGTGCAGAAAGTCTTCAAGGTGTAAGACATGATGGGTCAAAAAAGTAGTGGGGAGTCGTATACCTTCCAAATAATGTCTAGGGTTTTGTGACAGCTTCAGGAATTAATGCAGAATGGGACAACAAAATCCTTTAAAATCACTGAACTTCTAGCAGCCAAGA
This sequence comes from Varanus salvator macromaculatus, assembly GCA_023646645.1. Lineage (NCBI taxonomy): Eukaryota > Metazoa > Chordata > Lepidosauria > Squamata > Varanidae > Varanus > Varanus salvator. The sequence goes on along the minus strand of JAIXND010000754.1, from coordinate 12,174,967 downwards.
AAGGAAAACAAGCACTGTTTTAACTTTTCACTATGAAGGAATCTAACTTTTGACATATTTATATCCTTTAATGAAATTATTAAATGGGAAGTGAAGTCATTTTTTCAGCTACCATTTTTTGTTTACGTACTCAAATGAGATGTAGCAGTTCTCCACACATCTCACTCTTTCCAAAACCCCTTTTCTTGCCTTTAATAAGGCTACATTCTATTCTAGTGTTAACTAACAGGATGTCTAAGATGACTTTATTATCCTTTTTGTCTAGAGGTTTAGAAACTATGTATTTTACAGATCTGTAAAACAGCTCCTGCAGCTTCCAAAAATGTAAATGAAACAGCTGTTTTCCCCAGGCTGTGCCTCAGAAAACACAGAGAATTCCTTGGTGAGGGGCTGCATCTCCCAGGTGCTATCCTAGACTAAGGCTTCAAGTCTGGATTTTTTTAAATGCAGGAAATCAATACTCTGTGGAAGGAATAACAACTCCCCCCCCCCCAAAAAAAAACCCAGTCCTGCAACAAACAACGATTTGAGCTGTTCTGTTGGTGCACTGCTGTTGTCTGTTCATTATGCATGCACTCTAAAAAAGATGTGGCACTCTGGTGAAAGCTTGTTGTTACCAGGCCTCTTTCCAGATAAACTGGCTTGGGAACAGGCACTGCAAAGGGTCATTAGAAATATCACCACTCTGGAGAGTCAGTGAAGCAATACTGAACTTCGTGGACCAATACTGCAAATTGGAATATTCCTTTCACCAGTTTACAGTGGCATAACTAGAGCAATCAGTATTGGATAACTGGTACACAGTAACAATATTTGACAGTAACTGATAGGTGGATTGCAATAGATTTGCAATAAATTCTATAATATCTGTATTATTTTTATTGAATCAAAATGGCCATATTTTGATTCAGTTTTTTAAATGCCATAAAATTGCATTTTATCCCTAGCAGAAGGAGTTTTGGTTCTTTGCCATCATACCTACATTTCTATTTGCACAAGCAACTAAGAATAATAAATCAAAACAATATGGATTGTTTAGCTTGCAATCAGTGGGACAAGTTAGTCATGACTAATGTATTCCATTGATTCCATTAATGACTAAGTCTGCACCCAACACAATGAAAGTGATGGCAACTGGATGGCTCTTCCTCAGATTAATGCAGAACAGAGGTAAGCACTGGCATTTCCAATTAAAAATGCATATAGATCAATATAAGTTAATATTGTCTCAAATGTTTCCAGCCAGAATTCATGAGTTGATGCCATCCTTTGTGCAAGACAGAATGGTTAACACACATACTGTCAGGAAATACTTTGTAGTATATCAGTGATACTTAGAAAACCTGTAGCCTGTCTTTCTCCATAATGCACCTCCATATAAGTTTCAAGCTTACAAACAAAAAACAAAGTGCTGCTGCTGCTGTGTCCTAAGAATGTGGTCCCTTGTCCTGGTCAGGGTTAAAGGGGAAGTTCCAGGGAATGGGCAGCAAGCTATCAAGATTGGAATGCCAGGACCAGGGTGCAAGGTAGATTCCTGCAGCAGGGCCAGAGACCCAGTAGCAACAAGTGTGTTGGTTTAACAGTCAAGGCTCAAAGCCAGTCCAGTAACATACAGTCCAAGATCACAATCCCAAAAAAAAATACAGTGCAGGAAGTACCAGGAAGACATTCATTTTCTGAGGCAGGCAGGATTGAGGAGGAAGAATGCAGATATGCAGGAAGGCTGGGTGAGCTAGAAACAAGGATGGAAGCAAGGGTGGGCAGGCAAGAGGGCAGGGAGGGATCTGCAGAGAGCCAGAGCACAAGGAGTCACAGAAACAATGCGCATTGCTGTGGCAAAGAGCAGCAGTGTAGGGAGGCCTTTGATGCTGGTCTTCTGGTTGGAGAGCTGCACTGCACAATTCCACCCCCCACCCCCCATTCCCTACAAGCACCTGCGAAGTTGTTGCTGGTTCTGCAGGCGACGAGGGGGGGAAACATCCTGGACTTGGTCTTGACCAATAGGGAGGAGCTGATAGATGAAGTACAGATTAGGGGAGCTCTGGATGCGAGTGATCACTCCATCCTTTGCTTTGAGATCAGGGGACTGGGGCTGTGCAGCAGGGCGAGCACTAGAAGCTGGGACTTCAAGAGGGCCAACTTTGGCCAACTGAAGGCCAGGCTGGGGAAAGTCTCCTGGGATAGGTTACTGGAAGGTAAGTGAGTTGAGGAGGGGTGGATGGCACTCAAAAGGGAGGTTTTGCAGGCGCAAGCCCTGACAATACCTCTAGTCAGTAAGGTGGGGAGGCGGAGGAGAGTGCCGCCATGGATGCGAAAGGAGGTGGTTAGGGGGATTAGACGAAAGAGGAACCTCCATAGGAAATGGGTACTGGGGAAATAGACAAAAGGGTATACCGGGAGGAGGAGGCCCGTTGCAGAAGGATTCTTCGCAAGGCTAAGGCTGATTATGAGCTGAGACTTGCCAAGAATATCAAGAGCAACAAAAAGGGCTTCTTCCAGCATGTAAATAGGAAAAAGAAGGGGAGACAAGTGGTGGGACCACTAAATAAGGAGGAAGGAGATCCAGTGACTGACATGAGGGAACAGGCACAGATGCTAAATGACTATTTTGCCTCTGTGTTCTCCCCAAAGCAGGACGGGGGATATCCGTATAGGAGATTGGATGAGGCTGGGGACTTAGGGGCAGAGATTAGAGTCACCCCCCTTGAAGTCGAGGGGCTCCTCAGGGCATTGGACATTACAAAGGCGCCAGGCCCTGACGGGTTACACCCAAGAGTACTTAGAGAGTTGGCAGGGGTTCTCTCACGCCCGCTGGCCTCCATTTTTGAGGCCTCGTGGAGAACGGGTGAAGTTCCAGAGGACTGGAGGGTGGCATCGGTGGTCCCAATTTTCAAAAAGGGTAGTAGGAAGGACATGGGGAATTATAGACCGGTTAGCCTTACGTCCATTGTAGGAAAAACAATGGAAAGGCTCATAATAGAGAGAGATCTAGTGATGCTAGATAGGGAAGGGAGGCTGACAGCCACACAACACGGCTTCCGCAGAAACAGGTCCTGCCAGACAAACCTTGTGGAATTCTATGACAAGGTTTCAAGATGGCTAGATGGAGGGGATGCAGTGGATGTGGTATACCTGGATTTCAGCAAGGCCTTTGACAAAGTGCCCCATGATATCCTGGTGGAGAAACTGAGGAGTTTTGGGATACACCAAAGCACTGTCCGGTGGATTAGGGCATGGCTGACTGACCGAAAGCAGAAGGTAACCATTAGCGGGGAATCGTCAGGATGGCAGCCAGTGACAAGCGGGGTCCCCCAGGGCTCTGTCCTGGGGCCGATCCTGTTTAATCTTTTCATTAACGACATGGAAGAAGGGGTGAACAGTCTGCTGATCAAATTCGCAGACGACACTAAAACTGGAGCAGTGGCCACAACTCAGAAGCAGGTACTCCAGATCCAAAAGGATCTGGACAGACTATGGAAGTGGACAGGAGACAACAGGATGGCGTTCAATGTGGAGAAGTGCAAGGTCTTGCACTTGGGGCATAGGAATAGCTGTCATAAGTACAGGTTAGGGGACAAGTGGCTGGAGAGCAGCACTTGTGAAAGGGACCTCGGGGTACTGGTTGACCGCAGGCTAAACATGAGTCAGCAGTGTGATGCGGTGGTCAAGAGGGCGAATGCCACCCTTGGTTGCATAGCCAGAAGTGTGGCTTCTAGATCAAGAGAGGTATTACTTCCACTCTACATGACTCTGGTGCGCCCGCAACTGGAGTATTGTGTTCAGTTTTGGGCCCCTCATTACAGAAAGGATATAGCCAGGTTGGAGTCAGTGCAGCGTAGGGCCACAAGGATGGTGGCTGGTTTGCAGGGGATGGGGTATGAGGCGAGACTGAGGGAACTGGGTCTCTTCAGCCTGGAGAAGAGGAGACTCAGAGGGGATATGTTGGCAACATACAGGTATGTGAGGGGGTGTCACATGGAGATGGGCAGAGGCCTGTTCTCCCCTGCAGAGGAAGGCAGGACGCGCTCCAATGGAGCAAAGCTCAGGGAGCCAAGGTTCAATTTGGATGCCAGGAAGCACTTCCTGACAGTTAGGACCCCGAGGGCATGGAATGGGCTTCCACGGGAGGTCGTTGAGGCCCCATCGGTGAGGGTGTTCAAAGATAGGCTGGACATGCACATGGTGGGCATGTCATGAGCGGAGCCGGCTGGTGCCGGAGGTCAGACTAGATGGCCCAGGAGGCCCCTTCTGACTCGCTCTGTTTCTATGTTTCTATGTTTCTATGTATTTGGAGGGTCCCTCAGATCCTGATCCTGATCTTGACAGAAAGTTCCACTGGTTCAGCTGAGGTGGACATACATTTGCAGGGTGATGCTCATCCAGGCACCACAGAACTTCTGATGAACACATCTATTAAAGGATGACAGTCCAAAGGATGACAGTCCAAAGCAGGGTCATGAGTTGAATGCAAGAATTAGATTACAGCTATAGATTTTATGCAGTTCCATCACCACCTTACCCAGCCTACTAAATTATGGCCCTAGGAGAAGTATAACATTTTTTAAAAGCCAGATAGTTTGCTTAGTGAAAGCACTAAGAAATGCTAAGTTCTCCCAATGAAAGAAAGGAACAGGAGTCTCATTCATTTCATGGAGGTTTGTTCAAGAGAACTTCCTGGTGGCATGTGTCCTGCTTTTTAAATCAAGAGCTGTGTTGCTGGGATTTTTAAAAGCATTTTACTGAAGGCTTGGTAAATGTCGATGATATACACTTTAGGTGCCAGAATATTACATAAATTCCAGATCCTAGGGAAGGAACTCATTTTGCAAAAATAGTAAATGTATTATTCATGTACATCCATAAGATATCCCAAAGATACTGTTCTTTGTTTTCTGTACCATTATATCTTGGATTGCTTAATAACTGTTGTATGCCTCCTTATTCACCCCAAGCATATTTCTTGTCATGGATACATCTGTTAACTTCATAAGATCTGGCCCCTTCAAATGATTGTGAGTGCTCCTTTGTACAGAATGTTCCATGCCTGCATTGAGGGACAGAAACCAGCCAAGGGAATTGTTTGTTTATTTTTGAGCCAATGTAAAAGCAGACTATGAGCAGACACCACCTGCTGCAGGCTAGACCTGACAAAGAAGTCATCTTTGTTGCACATGGTGAAAGAGTTGTCTCCTGCTGCTGACTGGCACTATTTTTAGCAATAGAACTTGAAAACCTCTTATTCTCTAAAAATTATGTTAATTTCCATCTGAAGAGTAACACCCCTGCTAACGGAGGGTGCAGTCAAGAAGGCAGCAAGGTTAACGTGGGCAGAATATCTCAAGAATTGTGATGACATTCTTGAATCAGGTGCTGACAACTTCATCTGGCACTAACAATGTGCTAACAGTTATAGGGTGAATATGAGCTGTGGCCCGCAGCCCATAAGGAGGGTGGAAAGTTACTTAAGTATACAGGATTGCAGCAAACTGCACACAGTTGCAACAAATCCTTTGCTGCAATATTTATACGTTCCTAGCTCCATTGAGAGTGTGGCAGATTGTGTGGTAAATGGAAGCTTGTCACAAACAGAAAAAGGTTTGGCTCCACAGAAACATAAATGTTCATTTTCGGATCATGCACGGAATTGGGTTTTTTTTCCTGATTTTCAGATGTTATAAATGTTCAGTGAAACATTGAATGTTATACATATTTGTCCACTCCTCAGATCATGAATTGTCAGGAGCTAGGTTTCCCCCTTCATCCTTTCAAAACAACAGATCATTTTTTGGCAAACCTGTTATTCTCCAGTGTACGTCCAGCAAAGCATAATCAGCAAAGAAAGAGTCTCTGAGCCTGCCCGAAGTGGTTTGCTGAACCCAGACTAGAAACTACCTCTGAGTACCCTCCTTTTGAGTACCCCTCAGCCCCACCTCTCTGGGAAGGCCCCTTTGCAGATTGGCCAGCCTCTTGGCTATATGCTGCTCCTCCGGTTGGCTGGTCCTTCTCTCCTGAGGCCACAATCATGGGGTCAAGTCTTGTCTGGCTCCTGTTCCACTCCCTGTCCTGACAGATGCAGAATAGCCTCCCTGTGGCTATTCTCAGGATCCACCTGAACACCTTGGGAGTGCAGTCTTGAGATAAACACTCCTGCCTCTTCCATCTGGAAATCTGGAGAGCCTGCCTCCAAGAGTTGGTCTCCTTGGCCTTGAAATCAACTGCCTTTTCCATTCCCAGCATGCATAAAGAGGAGTCCTGATGCTATAGGAATGTCTGCAGAGGCTGGAGTAGGAAGAGAGAAAGCAGGATCGCATGGCAGTACCATTCCTCTAAGATGAAGAAACCAATTGGAGGCATGTTAGAAGTATCTGTTCATTGATCTTACAAATGCTGACAGCTTAGTGATAGAATACATGCTTTGCATGAAGATGGTCCCATCTTCATACCCCTCATCGCAAGTTAAGGCTGGAAAAATCAGAGTTAGATGAACCAGTTGTCTGGTATGTTAAAAGGTCTTTCCTACATTTCTAAATCTCCCAAATCAATCTGATCCCCATATTCTTTCTGTATTCCTTCCCTTTTCCTCCCCTTTCCCCACTCTTCAGAAGGCATGAGGGAACTGGGTCTCTTCAGCCTGAAGAAGAGAAGATTCAGAGGGGATATGTTGGCGACATACAGGTGTGTGAGGGGATGTCACACGGAGGTGGGTAGAGACCTGTTCTCCCTTGCAGAGGAAGGCAGGACGCGCTCCAATGGAGCAAAGCTCAGGGAGCCAAGGTTCAATTTGGATGCCAGGAAGCACTTCCTGACAGTTAGGACCCCGAGGGCATGGAATGGGCTTCCACAGGAGGTCGTTGAGGCCCCATCGGTGAGGGTGTTCAAAGATAGGCTGGACGTCCACATTTTGGGCATGTTGTGAGCGGAGCCGGCTGGTGCTGGAGGTCAGACTAGATGTCCCGGGAGGCCCCTTCTGACTGTTTCTATGTTTTCTACAGGTAAACAAAATTCAGTCTGAATATGAACTTTTGTTAACTAAGCAAACATACAAAAATAAATTAACCAGGACTGGGCAAGCAGAGATTTTAAATCACTAGGAAAAAGAAAGAACAATCCCAGGAAAAGAACAACAATTTTATGTTGAGACCACTCCTGAAAAAACTGCCTGAACATCTTGCTTTTGGATTGGTAGGAAATGTTTCCTTCCTGGGCAAGGCCTGTAAGTGAGTAGTTGTCGATAGAAGCCAGATGATCTTGGATGAGACAGATTATCTGGAGCCATTTCAATTTGTGTTTTGGCACTGAAGCAGCTTTGGTTTCCTTGTGTGATGGCCTATGTCAGAAGAGAGATGAGAAATGTAAACCCTGCTCCTGCTCCTTGATCTTTTGATGGGTTTTGATATCATCAGCCATAGTGTATTTCTGGGGCAATTGTTTGAGTTGGGAATGGGAGGTATTCCATTGCAGTGCTTTTTGTTCCTACTTGGATGGTCGTCTCCAGAAGGTGGTGCTGGGGGATGTTGCTGGGTCTCATGGATGCTCCAATATGGAGTTCTGCATAGGGTTGATTTGATTTTACATTCAAAAAGAAACTGGACAGCCATCTGAGCAGAATGGTGTATTGTGGTGTCCTGCAACAGCAGGGGGTTGGGCACAATGGCCTTCATGGCCCCTTCCAACTCTACTATTCTATGTTTCTATTTCCCATGCTTTTAAACTTCTATTTTGAAACCATTGAGTGCAGTCAACACAGGTTTTGAGTATCATCATCAATATGCTGATAACATGTGGCTTTACTTCTACTCATCTTCATCAGGTGAGGCTGTGAATGTTGCATGCCTGTCTGTGATGGGACAGTGGATAAGGACTAATACTGAAGCTTAATTCAGAGAAAATGCTGTTAGTGGATGGTTCTTCTGACAGGATTGAGGAAGTTCAACTTGTTCTGGATGGGTTTTCATTTGCCCTGATGACTTTGGTTCAATGGGAGTTCTCTTGGAGTCATCATTGTCACTTGAGGCTCTGATGACTTCAGTAGCATGAAATACCGTATTTTTCGCTCTATAAGACGCACCTGACCATAAGACGCACCTAGTTTTTAGAGGAGGAAAACAAGAAAAAAAATATTCTGAATCAAATGGTTTACTGAACTATTTAATAAACTATGGGATGTGTTGGGATCTCTTAATCCCAGTTGCTTTACTCTCATGTGCCTCTAGCATACTGTGTGCATGACCCCCCCATCCCCCACAGACTGTGCATGTAACTGTTAGGGGATGAAAACAACTTGTATAGAATCCATCTCTGCAATCCCTTCAATGCCACATGTATTTCCTGTAGGTCTGAATAAACTGTAAATATTCTTTCGAATATTTTTAAGAAAACTAAGATCATGGCATCCGGTCCTCTCACTTCCTGGCAAATAGATGGGGAAGAAATGGAGGTAGTGACAGATTTTATTTTCCTGGGCTCCAAGATCACCGCAGATGCGGACTGCAGCCAAGAAATTAAAAGATGCTTGCTCCTGGGGAGGAAAGCTATGGCAAATCTAGACAGCATACTAAAAAGCAGAGATATCACCCTGCCAACAAAAGTGTGTATAGTCAAGGCTATGGTTTTCCCAGTTGCAATGTATGGCTGTGAAAGCTGGACCATAAGGAAGGCCGAGTGCAAAAGGATTGAGGCCTTTGAGTTGTGGTGCTGGAGGAGACTCCTGCGAGTCCCTTGGACCGCAAGGCGATCAAACCGGGCAGTCCTAGAGGAGATCAACTCTGACTGCTCTTTAGAAGGCCAGATAGTGAAAATGAAACTCAAATACTTTGGCCACCTAATGAGAAGGAAGGACTCCCTGGAGAAGAGCCTAATGCTGGGAACAACAGATGGCAAAAGAAGAAGGGGATGGCAGAGGATGAGGTGGCTGGATGGAGTCACACAGGCGGTTGGTGTGAGCTTGAGTGGACTCCGGGGAATGGTGGAGGACAGGAGGGCCTGGAGGAATGTTGTCCATGGGGTCACGATGGGTCGGACACGACTTTGCGACTAACAACAAAATTCTTTTGATTGCACACCCCCAGCATACCTGCTCTCTCTGGTTTTTCTTGCCTCTATCTTAGACAGAGAAGGTGAGCAATGAGGAGAGACCTAAATTCAATCCTCCAACTTTTCTCTCTCTCTCTTTTTCATATTTAAAAGTGATGCTTAAGAAACTCTGGCTGCATCTACGCATCCTTTTGAGTTGAGAGAAATGTTCACTCAGTGGTCTCTTGTGTGTCATTTCTTCCTCTGGACCAAGGGCATGAAAATCTAACATTTGCACAGTTGCAGAGATCACTATAATAATTGTGTTTCTTGTATCCTCAATTGGAAAGGGAACTTTATATCCACATTGTTTTTGTTAAGCATTTAGAAGTCCCAGTTAATTATCCATGTGGTATTAAAAGGCCCAACCCTTGAAAGACAAAGCTGAATTGTGGGGAACTTCCCTTCCATTCCCAAAAGGTATTTCAAGCTCACTACACTTCTGCTGTTGAATCTTTTTTTTTTTTTTTTTTCAGAACAAAGGAGTGATGGGTGTTTTCATGGGGATTAACCCTTTTTTTTTCAGAGAGGAGGAAAATGTCCCACTTTCCACTTCTTCACACCATGCATAAAGTCTGATAGGGGAGCTGCTCCAATCCCTTGATTGTTTTAGTGGCCCTTCTTTGCACTTTTTTCAACAATGTCATTTTTCAGGTGTGGTGGCCAGCACTGTACACAATACTTTAATATGGTCATATTAAAGATTTGTGTAAGAGGAATATGATCTTGGAAATTTGATTTTCAATTCCTTTCCTAATTATGGCATTTCCTCCTAACATTTGACATTTTCATCAAGCTGTCCCCCACATTCTCAAGACCCTTTCTGTCAGCATTAGTTCAGATTCCATCAGCTTAAACTTGAAGATGAGATTCTTTCCCCCCAGCATGCTAACTTTACACTTGCTTACACTGAAAGCATTTGCCGTTCTGATGCCCTTTTTCCCAGCTCAGAGAGGTCCCACTGGAATTCCTCACAATCCCTTTTAATTTTAGTATCATCAGCAAACTTGGCTACTTTATTGCTCACTTCTAATTCCAGATCATTTATGAACAGGTTGAAAAGCACTGATCCTAATGCAGAATCTTGTGAGAATACCATGCATTCTCAATGTTGGCTTTCAATTCTGTAATCAGTTACTGATCCATAGGACAACATGTGTGTGCACACACAGCCCTTATTCCATCACTGCCAGGTTTTCTCAAGAGTCTGTTGATGGATTTTATCAAAAGGCTTTGGAAGAAACAATGTCTATTTGACTGCTCAGTCCATGTGTCCAGCTCTTTACATTGTCAATTGCTTCTCTCACATCTCAAAGAGAACGCTGCTTCAATGTATACTGTTTCTTAACCTGTTAAACTTTAATAAAAGGATTGTGCTTCTAAAGCAAAGCGTCATCTGTGCCTGCCCCCTGTGGTGTGGGGGGAGGTGGGGGATCGGCGCGGGATGGCAATGCGGGATGACAGTGCGGGCGGTGGAGGCTTTAGAAGGATCGTGCTTCTAAAGCCTCATCTGTGCCTGCCGCAGCAGTGGCATGTGGGGGGGGGGGGGGCGGATCGGCGCGGGATGACAGTGCGAGCGAGCGGCGGAGGCTTTAGAAGGATTGGCGTGGGGGGGAGGTGCGGATCGGCGCGGGATGACAGTGCGAGCGAGCGGCGGAGGCTTTAGAAGGATTGGCGTGGGGGGGGAGGTGCGGATCGGCGCAGGATGACAGTGCGAGCGAGCAGCGGAGGCTTTAGAAGGATTGGCATGGGGGGGAGGTGGGGAGCTTCCCGGTGGGGGTGATCAGTTCGCGGTGGAGCAGGGCACGCCGAGCATATGCCGGCCTGGTGGTGCCCGCGGGCGGGCGGGCAGCATCCCGGGTGTCAGGCACATTCGCTCTATAAGACGCACAGACATTTCCCCTTAGTTTTGAGGGAGGAAAAAGTGCGTCTTATAGAGCGAAAAATACTGTAACTTCTTCCAGCTTTGAATTCAGTACTATATACTCTTGTAACCAATGAGTTAGGCTACTTCAGAGCTCTCTATGTGAAACTGCTTTTCAAAATTATTCTGTAGCTGCGACACGTGCAAAATGCAGCAGCCAGATAGCAGAGACCAGACAGAAGTTCTGGACATACAACACTGTTTCTGGCCTAATTCTGGCTTTGACTTATAAAACCTTATATGGTTCACAACTGTGATATCTGGTGCAGGGCTACTCCCAGTGTAAACCTACCCAAATACTAAGCACCTTCAAGTACCTGCACAGAAGGTGGCAACAAGGCAGATGACCTTCTCAGTAGTGGCTCCTGATTACAGAGCAATCTTCCCAGTGAGGTTCATACGGTAGAGATATGTGAGGAAATCTGCTTTGGAGGTGGGAATCCCTTGGATTACCTAGGCTTGGCTCCCTGGACTCCTGTTTGCTTTCTTGTGGCTGTGAGTCTAACTGGGTGCCCAGCATGCCAAGCATTCCTAATGACAAAATATTTTGCTTAGTGCAAAAGTGAAGCTGGCCAGACTCTCCAGAATCAGTGGAAATGTATGGTATTTAACATTCCAAAAATTGACTGATTAAGGCACACTAGACTATAACATTAATTAATTCTTACAGAAATTAGCATCAGAATGCTTCTTAGTAAAGTTATTACTCTCAAATGGTGCCTTAGTGACTCACTTTTTACAATAGGTTCACTGGCTGCCAGTTCATTTCTAGGCACAATTCAAAGTACTGCCATGAATAACTTGGGAACAATTATTGGAGTAAGATCAACACTGGAAATGTGCAATTCCATCAAGCAGCATGTACCTAAGATTGCCCCCCACCCCAAAAAAAAACCCTGTTGGATTCAAATTTACATCATTTAAAGGCTTTGGGCATCAGCTAACCTGTAAAAGGTTTAAAAAGTGTGTAAATAGAAAGCTTTTGGTGCAAGTAGAACTACAATCTACATCAGTGTTGCATTCCAGTACTCTATCGTCAGTCACACATGTGAAGCATCCTGTGACTATTTCTCCCTGTTTTTCCTCAAGCTATGTGGAAATAACCAACAATGAGTGAAAGGGAAAGGTGCAACACCCATCCCAGTCCGAACTGAGGCCATGTGTATTGATGCTTGTTGTTGTTGTCAGTCGTGAAGTAGTGTCCGACACACCGCAACCCCATGGACAACATTCCTCCAGGCCTTCCTGTCCTCCACCATCCCCTGGAGTCCACCCAAGCTCACACCAACTGCTTCAGTGACTCCATCTAGCCACCTCATCCTCTGCCGTCCCCTTCTTCTTTTGCCATCTATTGTTCCCAGCATTAGACTCTTCTCCAGGAAGTCCTTCCTTCTCATTAGGTGGCCAAAGTATTTGAGTTTCATCTTCAGGATCTGGCCTTCTAAAGAGCAGTCAGGGTTGATCTTCTCAAGCACTGACTGGTTTGATTGCCTTGTGGTCCAAGGGACTCGCAGGAGTCTCCTCCAGCACCACAACTCAAAGGCCTCAAATCCTTTGACACTCAGCTTTCCTTATGGTCCAGCTTTCACAGCCACACATTGCAACTGGGAAAACCATAGCCTTGACTATACGCACTTTTGTTGGCAGGGTGATGTCTCTGCTTTTTAGTATGCTGTCTAGATTTGCCATAGCTTTCCTCCCCAGGAGCAAGCGTCTTTTAATTTCTTGGCTGCAGTCCCCGTCTGCGGTGATCTTGGAGCCCAGGAAAATAAAATCTGTCTCTACCTCCATTTCTTCCCCATCTATTTGCCATGAAGTGAGAGGACCAGATGCCATGATCTTAGTTTTCTTAATGTTGAGTTTCAAGCCAACTTTTGCACTCTCCTCCTTCACCCGCATCAAGAGGCTCTTTAGTTGCTCTTCACTTTCTGCCATGAGAGTGGTATCATCTGCATATCTGAGGTTGTTGATATTTCTCCCAGCAATCTTAATTCCAACTGGTGATTCATCTAGCCCCACCTTTCTCATGATGTGCTCTGCATATAAGTTAAATGGGCAGGGCGACAGTATACAGCCTTGCCAAACTCCTTTCTCAATTTTGAACCAATCAGTGGTTCCGTGTCCAGTTCTCACTGTTGCTTCTTGACCCGCATATAGGTTTCTCAAGAGAGAAATAAGATGACCTGGTACTCCCATCTCTTTAAGAACTTGCCACAATTTGTTGTGATCCACACAATCAAAGGCTTTAGCATAGTCAATGAAGCAGAAGCATTTGTTTTTCTGGAACTCCCTAGCTTTCTCCATGATCCAGCATATGTTGGCAATTTGATCTCTAGTTCCTCTCCCTCTTTGAAATCCTGCCTGTACTTCTGGTAGTTCTTGGTCCACATGAGCCTAGCTTGTAGGATTTTGAGCATAACTTAGCTGGCATGTGAAATGAGTGCAATGTTGCGGTAGTTTGAACATTCTTTGGCATTGCCCTTCTTTGGGATCGGAATGTAAACTGACCTTTTCCAATCCTGTGGCCACTGTTGAGTTTTCCATATTTGCTGGCATATTGAGTGTTGCACTTTTACTGCATCGTCTTGTAGGATTTTGAATAGCTCAACTGGAATATTGTCACCTCCTCTAGCTTTGTTGTTGCTCAGACTTCCTAAGGCCCATCTGACTTCACATTCCAGGATGTCTGACTTGAGGTCAGTGACCACCCCATTGTGGTTATCAGGGATATTAAGCTCTTGTATAGTTCTTCTGTGTAATCTTTCCACCTCTTCTTAATCTCTTCTGCCTCTGTTAGGTCCCTGCCATATTGGTCCCTTATCATGCCCATCTTTGCATGAAATGTTCCCTTCATATCTCCAATTTTCTTGAAGAGATCTCTGGTCCTCCCTATTCTATTGTTTTCTTCTATTTCTTTGCACTGTTCATTTAAGAAGGCATTTTTATCTCTTCTAGCTGTTCTCTGGAATTCTGCATTCAGTTGGGTGCATCTTTCCTTTTCTCCCTTGCTTTTCACTTCCCTTCTTTCCTCAGCTATTTGTAAAGCTTCCTCAGTCAGCCATTTTGCTTTCTTGCATTTCTTTTTCTTTGGGATGGTTTTAATTGCTGCCTCTTGTACAATGTTGCGAACTTCCGTCCATAGTTCTTCAGGCACTCTGTCTGTCAGATCTAATTCCTTAAATCTATTTGTCACCTCTACTGTATATTCATCAGGAATATGATTTAGGTCATACCTGAATGGCCTAGTGCTTTTCCCTACTTTCTTCAACTTAAGCCTAAATTTTGCAACTGTCTTGATGCAATACGATCATCAACCGTATTGATGATCTATTTAATTGATTCCAGTTAAAAACTGGAAGTATTTATTATTTATTTAAAACATGTATCCCCCACCCCCGACCCTAAAAATCCAAGCAGGATCTCTGGGAATATACCCCTACCTGAGCCAGCTTCTCCTTTTTTTGTTGAAAGCCAGTGGAGTAAATAGGTCAGGTGCCCTAGAAGCCTGCCTGCCCACGCACCTGCCAAGAGGTCTCCAATTGGCTGCCCAAAATATCCAGTGAGACACCCTACAATGGATAACTGTCAGTGAGGTTTCTGTTGTGTTACTCGGGGCACCCTCACCATTGCCCTGAATGGTTCCCTCCCTTGGAAAAGAAAAGTTCATCTCATCTGACTGGGCAACCTCAGCTGAGCAGCTACTGAAAAAGATGCAACTCAAGAAAGGAAGCCCTCTAGAAAGGCTTCTCTGCACATCTTCTCAAGGAACATTAACAATTCAACAAATGGCACTGTCAGGCCACCCAAGTCAGCAGTGTGATGCGGTGGTCAAGAGGGCGAATGCCACCCTTGGTTGCATAGCCAGAAGTGTGGCTTCTAGATCAAGAGAGGTATTACTTCCACTCTACATGACTCTGGTGCGCCCGCAACTGGAGTATTGTGTTCAGTTTTGGGCCCCTCATTACAGAAAGGATATAGCCAGGTTGGAGTCAGTGCAGCGTAGGGCCACAAGGATGGTGGCTGGTTTGCAGGGGATGGGGTATGAGGCGAGACTGAGGGAACTGGGTCTCTTCAGCCTGGAGAAGAGGAGACTCAGAGGGGATATGTTGGCAACATACAGGTATGTGAGGGGGTGTCACATGGAGATGGGGAGAGGCCTGTTCTCCCCTGCAGAGGAAGGCAGGACGCGCTCCAATGGAGCAAAGCTCAGGGAGCCAAGGTTCAATTTGGATGCCAGGAAGCACTTCCTGACAGTTAGGACCCCGAGGGCGTGGAATGGGCTTCCACTGGAGGTCGTTGAGGCCCCATCGGTGAGGGTGTTCAAAGATAGGCTGGACATGCACATGGTGGGCATGTCATGAGCGGAGCCGGCTGGTGCCGGAGGTCAGACTAGATGGCCCAGGAGGCCCCTTCTGACTCGCTCTGTTTCTATGTTTCTATGTTTCTAAGTTGCATAATTTTTATAAACTATACATAACATAGAAATAGAAACACAGAAACAGAGTGAGTCAGAAGGGGCCTCTCGGGCTATCTGAGTTTGATCCCTGGCTCCAGTCAGCTCCACTCATGATGCGTCTACCATGTGCATGCCCAACCTATCCTTGAAGTCTCTCATGGATGGGGTTTCAATAATCTCCCATGGAAGCCCATTCCATACCTTAGGGTCCTAACCATCAGGAGGTACTTTGTGGCATCCACCCTAAATCTTGGTTCCCTAAGCTTTGCTCCATTGGAACATGTCCTGCCTTCCACCACAGGGGAAAAAAGGTCATGACTCACTTCTGTGTGACACCCCCTCACATACCTGTATGTTGATAACAGGTCCCCTCGGAGTCTCCTCTTCTCCAGGCTGAAAAGACCCAACTCCCTCAGTCTCTCCTCATATGCCTTACCCTGCAAACCAGTCACCATTCTTATGGCCCTTCACTGCACCAATTTCAACCTTCCTATATCTCACTTGTAATGGAGGGCCCAGAATTGTAAACAATTGGAGGTGGTTGAGGCCCCATCGGTGAGGGTGTTCAAGGATCGGCTAGACATGCACATGGTAGACATGTCATGAGCAGAGCTGGCTAGAGCCGGGGGTCTGACTAGATGGCCCGGAGGTCCCTTCTGACTCTGTTTCTATGTTACTCCAGCTGCAGGCGCACCAGAATCATATAGAGTGTCAGTAATACCTCTCTCAATCTAGAAGCCATGCTTCTGGCTATGCAACCAAGGGTGGCATTTGCTCTCTTGACCACCTCATCACACTGCTGACTCAAGTTTAGCCTACAATCAACCAGCACCCCAAGATCCTTTTCACAAGTGCTGCTCTCCAGCCACTTGTCCCTTAACCTCTACTTATGACATATAACTTTGTTATATGTTTTTAATAATGTATTATGTTGTAAGCCGCCCCGAGGCTATTGCAAGGGGCGGCATATAAATTTTTAAATAAATAAATAAATAAATCCATTCCTATGTCCCAAGTGAAAGAGCTTGCACTTATCCACATTGAAAGCCATCCTGTTGTCCCCAACCAACTTCCATAGTCTCCCCAGATTCTTCTGGATTCAGAGTACCTGCTCCTCTGTTGTAGCCACTGCTCCCATTTTACTATTGTCTGAGAATTTGATCAGCAGACTTGTCACCCCATCTTCCAGGTAATTGATGAAAAGATTGAACAGAACTGGTCCCAGGATAGAGCCCTGAGGGACCTCACTAATCACCAACCACCATCTCAATGATTCCACACTAATAGTTACCCTCTGCTTTTGGCTCATCATCCATGTTCTAATCCATTGGACAGTGTATTGGTCTATCCCAAAATTCTTCAATTTCTCAACCAGGATATCATGGGGCACTTTGTCAAAGGCCTTGCTGAAATCAAGGTAATCCACATCCACTGTGTCCCCTCCATCTAGCCACCTCAAAACCTTGCCATAGAATTCCACAAGGTTTGTCTGGCAGGACCTGTTTTTGCGGAAACTATGTTGTGTGGCCACCAGCCTCCCTGTCTAGGGTTACTAGATCCCTCACTATTATGAGACTTTCCATTATCTTTCCCAGAAGGAATCACTTTCTTGATTGGTGATTGCCAGCTTGGCTACTTTTTATGTGTACATGAGGTTGTGATTTTTCTTTATTGCTCCCTTACAGCAAACTGCATTTGCCATTCTAATGCTATTTTATAGTTTGGAGAGATTTAGCCAGCTCAATGCTCACTCCTAATTGCAGATTTTGATGTGAACAAGTTGCACAGCACTGGTCTCAATACAGGTCTTTATGGGACCACCAGTGTGTTCGAATGTACCATTTACAGTGGTACCTCAGCTCACGAATACCTCAGTTCACGACCAAACCCGGTTGCGAACAGAAATTTCAGAAAAATTTTGCCTCGGGTTGCAAACTTCACATTGGGTGATGATCGCGGGCGTGCTGGGGGTGGGGGGGAGATGGCTGCGATCTTTGTTGTTCTTTGTCACTTTATTTCAAATTTTTGTGATTTTAAAAAATGGTTACAGAACCAATTAAACTCATTTACATTGAACCTTATGGGGAATTTGACTTGGGTCACAACCAATTTGGGTCATAACCAGAGTCATGGAACGAATTAAGTTTGTGAGCCAAGATACCACTGCATTCCCACTTTCTGTTTTTAGCAGTTACCATTCCAAATTGGTAATTTGAATTGAAAGGAGCTCTCCTCTTATTCCATGACTGCTCCGTTTGCTCAGGAGCTTCTGATGAGGGACTTTTACAAATAATAAACAATCCTTTAAAGGGTCACCCTAACCATATGTTTTATAGATCTTGAAGAGGTCACAGCATAATTTCATAAGAAACTTTACAAACTGAGTTTTACAAAAGTATTCTGATATTGCTTCTGCTGGAGTGAGCTGTTTTAGAACATCTAGGGACATTTTTGTTCCCATGGAGCTCTCTTCTGGTGCACTCTGTAGGATGTCTGGTCCCCCCGCCCCCCCGCCACTACACGTTTTGGTTGAGTTAGCCCTGAGGAACACTGAACAAACCAAATCTGGCTTGTCTTGAAGGTAATTTGCTTATAGCATATAGCTGCTAATGAAAAGTTCTGCACAAAACATGGAGGGAGCTACTTCTTGAATAAATCATTTAGCCTGGTGACAGCAAGTGCTCATTCTTTTTAGGACAGTGAAGATATTAGAAACATAGAAACAGAGCGAGTCAGAAGGGGCCTCCTGGGCCATCTAGTCTGACCTCCGGCACCAGCCGGCTCCGCTCATGACATGCCCACCATGTGCATGTCCAGCCTATCTTTGAACACCCTCACCGATGGGGCCTCAACGACCTCCCGTGGAAGCCCATTCCACGCCCTCGGGGTCCTAACTGTCAGGAAGTGCTTCCTGGCATCCAAATTGAACCTTGGCTCCCTGAGCTTTGCTCCATAGGAGTGCGTCCTGCTTTCCTCTGCAGGGGAGAACAGGCCTCTCCCCATCTGCATGTGACACCCCCTCACATACCTGTATGTTGCCAACATATCCCCTCTGAGTCTCCTCTTCTCCAAGCTGAAGAGACCCAGTTCCCTCAGTCTTGCCTCATACGGCATCCCCTGCAAACCAGCCACCATCCTTGTGGCCCTACGCTGCACTGACTCCAACCTGGCTATATCCTTTCTGTAATGAGGGGCCCAAAACTGAACACAATACTCCAGTTGCGGGCGCACCAGAGTCATGTAGAGTGGTAGTAATACCTCTCTTGATCTAGAAGCCACACTTCTGGCTATGCAACCAAGGGTGGCATTCGCCCTCTTGACCACCGCATCACACTGCTGACTCATGTTTAGCCTGCGGTCAACCAGTACCCCGAGGTCCCTTTCACAAGTGCTGCTCTCCAGCCACTTGTCCCCTAACCTGTACTTATGACAGCTATTCCTATGCCCCAAGTGCAAGACCTTGCACTTCTCCACATTGAACGCCATCCTGTTGTCTCCTGTCCACTTCCATAGTCTGTCCAGATCCTTTTGGATCTGGAGTACCTGCTTCTGAGTTGTGGCCACTGCTCCAGTTTTAGTGTCGTCTGCGAATTTGATCAGCAGACTGTTCACCCCTTCTTCCATGTCGTTAATGAAAAGATTAAACAGGATCGGCCCCAGGACAGAGCCCTGGGGGACCCCGCTTGTCACTGGCTGCCATCCCGACGATTCTCCGCTAATGGTTACCTTCTGCTTTCGGTCAGTCAACCATGCCCTAATCCACCGGACAGTGCTTTGGTGTATCCTAAAACTCCTCAGTTTCTCCACCAGGATATCATGGGGCACTTTGTCAAAGGCCTTGCTGAAATCCAGGTATACCACATCCACTGCATCCCCTCCATCTAGCCATCTTGAAACCTTGTCATAGAATTCCACAAGGTTTGTCTGGCAGGACCTGTTTCTGCGGAAGCCATGTTGTGTGGCTGTCAGCCTCCCTTCCCTATCTAGCATCACTAGATCTCTCTCTATTATGAGCCTTTCCATTGTTTTTCCTACAATGGACATAAGGCTAATTGGTCTATAATTCCCCATGTCCTTCCTACTACCCTTTTTGAAAATTGGGACCACCGATGCCACCCTCCAGTCCTCTGGAACTTCACCTGTTCCCCACAAGGCCTCAAAAATGGAGGCCAGCGGGCGTGAGAGAACCCCTGCCAACTCTCTAAGTACTCTCGGGTGTAACCAGTCAGGGCCTGGCGCCTTTGTAATGTCCAATGCCCTGAGGAGCCCCTCGACTTCAAGGGGGGGTGACTCTAATCTCTGCCCCTAAGTCCCCAGCCTCATCCGATCTCCTATACGGATATCCCCCGTCCTGCTTTGGGGAGAACACAGAGGCAAAATAGTCATTTAGCACCTGTGCCTGTTCCCTCATGTCAGTCACTGGATCTCCTTCCTCCTTATTTAGTGGTCCCACCACTTGTCTCCCCTTCCTTTTCCTATTTACATGCTGGAAGAAGCCCTTTTTGTTGCTCTTGATATTCTTAGCAAGTCTCAGCTCATAATCAGCCTTAGCCTTGCAAAGAATCCTTCTGCAACGGGCCTCCTCCTCCCGGTATACCCTTTTGTCTATTTCCCCCAGTACCCATTTCCTATGGAGGCTCCTCTTTCGTCTAATCCCCCTAACCACCTCCTACCGCATCCATGGCGGCACTCTCCTCCGCCTCCCCACCTTACTGACTAGAGGTATCGTCAGGGCTTGCGCCTGCAAAACCTCCCTTTTGAGTGCCATCCACCCCTCCTCAACTCGCTTACCTTCCAGTAACCTATCCCAGGAGACTTTCCCCAGCCTGGCCTTCAGTTGGCCAAAGTTGGCCCTCTTGAAGTCCCAGCTTCTAGTGCTCGCCCTGCTGCACGGCCCCAGTCCTCTGATCTCAAAGCAAAGGATGGAGTGATCACTCGCATCCAGAGCTCCCCTAATCTGTACTTCATCTATCAGCTCCTCCCTATTGGTCAAGACCAAGTCCAGGATGTTTCCCCCCCTCGTCGCCTCTCAGACCCTCTGTGTGAAAACCCACCCTCTAGAGCTTCTAGGAAGTGACGTGACCTGGCTGTCACCGCCGAGTGAGTCTCCCAAGTAATATCTGGGAGATTGAAATCCCCCATAATTACTGTGTCTCTCCCCGAGATATCCTTAGAATCTGGCCTGTCAGGACATCATCCAGGGTCTCAAGTTGACCTGGAGGGCGATAACATACCCCCACTGTCAGGTCTCTTTCCCTGACAAAACCCCTAAGTTTCACCCAGACTGCCTCTACCGAATCCCCATCTGTGCTGCACTCTATCTCACTGCATCCTATCCCTTCCCTGACATATAAAGCCACACCCCCACCTCTCTTTCCCTTTCTGTCCTTTCTAAAAAGGTGATACCCTTCTATGTTCACATTCCAGACTTGCCTTTCATCCCACCAAGTTTCTGTGATTCCCACCAGATCATATCCTCCTATTCCCAGGAGAGCTTCAAGCTCTTCCTGCTTATTACCCATGCTCCTAGCATTGGTGTACATGCACCTCAACTCCTTCCCACTGCTTCCTTTCCTTGGAGTGCCCAGCATCCTCCTTCCTCCCATCCTCCCTGGTACCTGGCCCCTCTCTGTAGAAGTCCTGTCAGTCCCTGCAGTATCTCTAAAGCCCTGCTCCCAGAGCCCCAATCCTCCCTGCACACTTGTCCAGTGCAGACACGTTACTGGGGGGCCTGAACCCACCCCCCACTGGCTCAGTTTAAAGTCTTCCGGATGAAGCTCGCTAGAGCATCTCCAAAGGACCTTTTCCCCATCCTCGTGAGGTGTAACCCATCCCTTGCCAGAAGTCCATTGGCAAGAAAACGAGTGCCGTGGTCAAGGAACCCAAAGCGTTTCTTCTGGCACCACACCCTAAGCCAGTCGTTCACATCAGAGGCCCTCCTGTCCCTTCCTGTCCCAAATCCCCGGACAGGTAAGATTGACGAGAAGGCCACTTGGGCCTTCAGCTCCCTGAGTTTCTTCCCCAAGGCCGAAAAGTCCCTGGTGATCCCGACCACCCCCTGCCTGGCCACGTCGTTTGTGCCCACATGGATCACCAGGAGTGGCTGGTGACCCCCGGAGCGAACAAGACGCTCCACTCTGTCCTTCACATGCCAGATGCGTGCGCCCGGCAGGCAGCAAACCTCCCTTGTCTCAAGGCTGGGGCGGCACACCGCCGCCTCAGTGCCCCTCAGCAGGGAGTCCCCAACAACTATCACCCGCCGCCGTACCTTCTCGGTGCTGGTGGGCAGCCGTGCCCTGGTCCTTGCCTCTCCTGCAGTGGCTCCCTTGCCTCCTGATGTCCCAGGCTGGGGGTCCTGCTGGTCCCCCGAGGCCTCGTCAGCCCCAGCTTCCCCAAGTGGAGAGAACCTGTTTCCCAGCTCCAGATTGGTGCCAGGAGAAGGAGGAGGCCGTGCTGGCCTCCTCCTCCTGTGGGTGACATACCTCCATGTCTCCGCAGCTGCTCCTACCATGGTCTCTCCCTCAGCCCTCTGTCGAGAGGGGGGCTGCTGCGGGGGGGCATGGAGAGCTCTCTCGGCCCTCAGGCACCTCACCTCCTCCTCTAGCAGGGTCACCATCTTGCACCGAGGACAAGTGTATCCCTGCCTCTCCTGGGGGAGAAGGGCGAACATGTCACAGCTCTCGCAGCAGACAGCAACACCCGTGACTCCCGCCAAGGCCATCTCCTGGTCTGCCATCGGTATCCCTTCCGAGACCTTACCTTGGTCCCCTGCCTTGTTAGTCCTGCAGTTCCTCTCACTCTCCCAGTTCTCCCAGGCAAAAACCCCACTTGCACACACACACAAGGAGAAAATAAACTTAAATTTAAATTGGAAGGAAAAAAACAAAGCACAACAAAACAAAGCAAAGCAAATGCAAACAAAACAAAAAACAAACAAACAATCAAACAACCTCTGTGTCTCAGGGAAGGGAGTCCCTGGACCGTCCGGACCGCAGCTCAGGGACGCAGACGAGGGACGACGCCCGAGCTGGGCCTGCTCAGTCCCTCAGGCCAGTGGCCCTGCCCCCTGCTTCCTCCTGGCTGCTCTAGCTCTCTGGCCCACCCCCTCCCTCTCTGCTGCTCCTGGACCTCTGCTCCCACCTGCCCAGCTCCTACCTTGCCTTCGCCAGCCCCCTGGCCACTCAGCGCTCTCTCCCAGCCTGTGCCTCTGCCGCTCTGCCGCTCTGCCAAGAGGCCAGAGCCAAAAGCATTATGGCAGAGCTGTTGTTGTGTATGGCCTGTGCACTCACCTCACAAAAGATGTTACCTCCCATAGCACTGAATGTTTTTAAAAATCCATTGCTTGCCCCCAGTCTTAGTCTACTTATGCCTTTTCTGTTCATCTTATCAGTTCCAGCCAATGCTGTCATCCATCTAGGCTCTTCTACAAGTGCTGCTTCTGCTGTTTCCAAAAAAAATATCTTTATTGAGTGTTCTTCACTAAAACAGCGGTAAAACTATTGTTTTAATGAGTGATAGAGATAGAGGCTGACTGGGAGCAGGCTGAATGAGCATCATTAGTGCCTCCTTGCAAGCATGTATCTGCTAGGTGCTAAAGAATGGATGGGAGATTGTGGTCCAAGAGGCAAGGCTGCAAGATATGAGACACAGGAGGACTTTGTAGGATGCTTGACCAGGTTCTGGAAGGCATCTGAGCTTGGACATAGCATAGATACAGGCCAATTTTTCTGTCTGCTTACTATTTATTTATGTACTGTAAGGCACAGTTGCTAGCAACTAGAACTGTACAGTAGACTTGTGACATAGTGACCAAAAGATTGGCCACGATTAAGACTCATGCATGCCATAAGGAAGGACAGCCTGCTGCCCTCACATAACCTGTTACTTTCCTGAAGAATTTTCCAATGGAAGTCTAGTTTTAAATTTGTTTGACCTTGTATGGAATGCAAGGGAAGGCCTCCCTCAATATTAGATTAGGTCCTTAATTAATGGTATAATGGGCACAGGGGAAAAAAACTGCATGAAACTCTATCAGGCTTCCTTCCTTTCAGCTCTTTCCAAAAGAAGGAATCTTAGGTAGGATTCCATATTTTGCAATCTCACCAGCAATTGTGACAGAACCTTTCCCAAAGGAAATGTTGGCCTTTGCCATCAAACGCTTCTTGGGTTTGGGATCTGATATGGAACCTAATGTAGACTGAGAAGCTTTGTATATGTCAGCTTACATTCTAATTTGAAGTTCCTCTGTGAATTTAGGTGGCGGGGAAGTCCAGTGCTCCACTGAAATAAATACTCTTGGTAGGGTTTAGTATTTCTATATAATACTTAGATGTGGGGGAGAAAAAGCTTTTCTCCTTTGGGTTTTTAGGTCTGTTTTGAGAAGGCTTTAAGAAGGTATCATTCTAAATTACTTGGCAGCTGTCGAAAGTATTCTTGCATAATTTGGACTGGCATCTAAAAGGGAGTGTTTCATTCTGTGTAGGTAAGCTTGGAAAAATAAATGAAAAAGTTAACAGTGATACCACAGAGTATATCTCTGAGCCCACATCAGAGTGGTGAGAGAACTGCTAAGGTGGGAGGGAAATCCACTATGGATGTTGCTGACTGCATTTTTTTTTTTTTTTTTTTTTTTTTTGTTTTTGTTTTTTGTTGGGAGGTGATGTGTTTGAATGGCTTAGGGGATATAGAACAAGGCTGTAGTTGTCAGGGCATGAGGTCCTGCTGTTTCAAAGGTGTCAAATTATTGCTCCTCAGCGGGATGAAGCAGGGCTCCAATGCCAGGAGCCAGTAGACTTTGGCACATGTCTTATCCATTCCTGGCACACAGGGCCTGCCTGGTTAGGGGGAGTCTTGTTGTTCCTCTTAAACATTAAAAAGAAACAGCATGGTTTTGATTTCAAGAACATCTTCTCAATATTATCATCAAAATGGAGAAGAGGCAAGGTACTTGCGAGTTTGTTGGATAGGCATCTTGCCCAGCGGTAAAGAAACAGATCAAGCATAAGAGCTGCAGCGTGTCAGAATGGTGTGAGCCAGTGTTTATTTGAGAGTCCCACCATGTTTTGAAACAACAGGCTTGATAAGGACAATAACTTAGAAAACATAAACGCAGTATTTTGAGATATCATACTGACATTTATACATATTGCAGGAACCATTTGAAGTTGACACTGCAGCCTTTAATATATGTGTCATTGTCTCATTCATAATTATACTATAAACTAGGTTGGCCTTACTGGACTCTGAGGCCATGCCTCAAGGTCTTTCCTTCAAAATTAGGTGGAGCAAACATTGCAGTAAGTGCTTTGAGTGTCTTTTGCATGGAGCAGGCAATGTCCCTACTGTCTGTTACTGTGGGTATGCTCACTAAGGTCAACTAAGGTCATTAAGCATGTGGGGGTCGGGCTGAGGCTCATCCCAGCCCCTACTTAATTTCTGTCCCACACTCCTGTAAGATGTCTTTATCATACTTTGCATTTGTGTTCTTTAGAAAAGCCATTCCATATTTACTACATTAAATATAAGTCTAATGTTATAAGTCAGCATTGTGTCATAACACAAATGTAACATAGAAGGTGTTTTTTTAATATATATATAAACTGGTAAAATCAGAGATTTCTTCATAAAGGGGATGGAAAGAACCTGGGATAGCTTTTTAAAAACCCGTAATGTCAGATAATGTAAAACTGACAGATTTATCCATCTGGGCAGATGTCCTTTAGCTTTTAAAACTATAGATTTGCTCCTGTATTTTCATATAAAAGAACATACGAAGAGCATGCTGGATCAGACCAAAGGTCCTGCATTCTGTTCCACAGTAGCCAAGCAGCTACTTGTGGTAAACTTACAGGTATGAGTAAAAGTGCAATAATATCCTCCTGCTCATGTTCCTCAGCAAAGTTGTGCATAATTATGCTGCCTCTCACACTGGAGCTGGCATAGAACCATTAGAACAGGTAGCCAAAGACAGCCTTCCCTTCCACAGATCTGTGGAATCCTGTTTTATAAATTATAAATTGGTGGCCATCACTGCATCCTGTGGAAGTGAATCACATAGCTGAACTATACATTGTGTGAAGATGTGCATCCTTTGGCCTATCTTGAATCTCTTACCAAGCAACTTCACGGAATGATGCCATGTTTTAGCATTAGGAGGGAAGGAAAAATACATCTGTAATCACTGTCTACACACTGTGCATATTTTGTATACCTCAATCATTTCTTTCCTGACTTTCATTTTCTCTAAGCTAAACAGCCTCAGCACGTTTTCTTCATAGGGGAGTTATTCCACACTGGGAAATTTCACTAAGCTACCTGTTGAACCTCAATAACCTTCTTGCCTTTCTTCTGCCTTGGACAATTTGGTATCTTCAGCAGACTTGGTCACCTCACTGCTTACTCCTTATTCTTGGTCAGTTTGAAAAGCAGTGGCCCTAATCCAATACTGGGGACCCCAGTATTTACATCCTTCCATCCTTCCATTCGGATTTTTTGCCATTTATTCCTACTCTCTGCTTATCAGTTAATGATCGATAAGAGATAAGATCACAGAAACTTGGTGGGATGAAAGGCAAGACTGGAATATAAACATAGAGGGGTAGCACCTCTTTAGAATGCACAGGAAGGGAAAGAGGGGTGGGGGCATAGCTTTATGTGTCAGGGAAGGGATAGGATGCAGTGAGATAGAATGTAGCACAGATGGGAATTCGGTAGAAGCAGTCTGGGTGAAACTTAGGGGTTTTGACAGGGAAAGGGACTTGACAGTGTGGGTACGTTATGGCCCTCCAGGTCAACTTGAGACCCTGGATGATGTCCTGACAGATCAGATTCTAAGGATATCTTGGAGGAGGGACACAGTAATTATGGGAGATTTCAATCTCCCAGATATTAGTTGGAAGACTCACTCAATGGTGACAGCCAGGTCACGTCGCTTCCTAGAAGCTATAGAGGGAGGGTTTTTCACACAGAGGGTCTGAGAGGCAATGAGGGGGGAACATCCTTGACTTGGTCTTGACCAACAGGAAGGAGCTGATAGATGAAGTATAGATTAGGGGAGCTCTGGATGCGAGTGATCACTCCATCCTTTGCTTTGAGATCAGGGAAATGGGGACATGCAGCAGGTTGAACACTAGAAGCTGGGACTACAAGAGGGCCAACTTTGGCCAACTGAAGGCCAGACTGGGGAAAGTCTCCTGGAACAGGTTACTGGAAGGCAAACAAGTTGAGGAGGGATGGATGGCACTCAAAAGGGAGGTTTTGGAGGCGCAAGCCTTGACGCTACCTCTAGTTAGCTCCCCAGAGAGGTCCGCCTGGTGCTGTCATTATATGTTTTTCGGTGCCAGGTTAAGACCTTTTTATTTAATCAATATTTTAATATGTTTTAATATTGAATTTTAATATTGTATTTGCAGGCAGAGTGGATCGTCAATTTATTTATGCTGTTAGCTGTCTGGAGATGCTGGTAACTGGATGGCATACAAATTTCATACATAAATAAATAGTAAGGCAGGGAAGCAAAGGAGAGCACTGCCATGGATGTGAAAGGAGGTGGTTATTGGAATTAGGCACAAGAGGAACCGCTGTAGGAAATGGGTACTGGGGCAAATAGACTAAAGGGTATACCAGGAGGAGGAGGCCTGTTGCAGAAGGATTCTTCACAAGACTAAGGCTGATTATGAGCTGAGACTTGCAAAGAATATCAA
Organism: Varanus salvator macromaculatus; assembly: GCA_023646645.1. NCBI lineage: Eukaryota > Metazoa > Chordata > Lepidosauria > Squamata > Varanidae > Varanus > Varanus salvator. The sequence goes on along the minus strand of JAIXND010000754.1, from coordinate 12,147,813 downwards.
GAGCAACAAAAAGGCCTTCTATCAGCATGAAAATAGGAAAAGAAAGGGGAGACAAGTACAATAGAAAGGCTCATAATAGTGAGAGATCTAGTGATACTAGATAGGGAAGGGAGGCTGGCAGCCACACAACACAGTTTCTGCAAAAACAGGTCCTGCCAGGTGAACCTTGTGGAATTCTATGACAAGGTTTTGAGGTGGCTACATGGAGGGGATGCAGTGGATGTGGTTTACCTGGATTTGGTTTACCTGGATGTGGTTTACCTGGAGAAACTGAGGAGTTTGGGGATAAAACGATGCACTGTCCGATGGATTAGGGCATGGCTGACTGGCTGAAAGCAGAGGGTAACCATTAGTGGGGAATCATTGGGATGGCAGCCCAAGTGGGGGAGTAGAACCAGGACACCTCCCGGGGGGTTCAGTAGAACGATGACACTACCGGGGCTACTGGAGCTGCCTGGTGTGTTGAACGCAAGAGTATGAGAAGCCCCCTGCTGGACCAGTCCAATGGCCTATAAAGGCAGGCATTCTGTGTGAAGAGGGAGCAACCAGATGCCCATAGGAAGACCACAGAAAAGACATGAGCAAGCAGCTCCTCTTCACTGCCTGAAATACAGAAGGCCACGTTTACCCAGCATAAGTAACAGCTGTGGACAACTTTATCTTGTATGGACCTGGCAGGTATTCTGGCTTGTGTCAGCTTTGCATGTACTCTTTTGTAACTTTGTTCTGTCCCATTTCCACTATTTAAAACCTGTGAATTTTACAAATCTGAATAAGCACACACGTATAAATATTAATTTAAAAATATTTTTGAATTATTTTCTCACAAAATACACATTTCTGAAGGCACTTTCCCCAAAAAATAGATATTTGTTGATGTAATTTGTTGCCAAAATGCTTTTAAAAATATATACTTTTATATATATTTTTGAGACAAGAACTGCATGCAGTTCTTTTGAGACAAGAACTGCATGACAAAATCTGAAGTACAGTTGGAATGAAACTCAGCAGAACCTGCACCCCAGCATTCATGGACTTCTTGTCCTACAGAGGCTGCAGCATGTGTTGCAGAAGAGGGATACTGATTGTGCTGCGTGTGGGGCTTGATTCCGGGCAAACGCCCCTCCACCCCAAACCCTGAAAATGCTCACCAGGAACGAGGGCTCAGGGCCATTAGAGGTACTCAAAACCAACCAAGTTCAAACTTAGTTTGGTGATAAAGAATTACCATAATTGTTTATTAGGCTTGCTAATTAGTGTTGCAGTTCATATTACCAATTCTCTTGTGTGCAATATATTTTCTCCATTGTGAATATGAACCATTGAACAAGTTCATCTCAGACTTCCTCCTAACAGTTTAAACCCTACTGTGTTCCTGTGATAGAATTGTTATGTGAAAGAACCTAAATCCTGGAATGTACAACTTCTCTGCAAATATTTCCTATTACAGTTCTGAGAAATGCTCTTTTTAAAATATAGGAAAGTGCAGGATCCAGAGATAATGAAGACAAGGTTTCATTCTTGATGCTGCCTGTAAACAGCACAGTGGTAGACTTAAGGCAGCCAAAGTGACAGTAATAAAACATGGCCAGGGAGAAGTTTATTATACTCATATTTAGACAGTGGAAACTCATTTTTTAATGAGAATCAAAGGTGATTTTTTACAGCTTCGTTTTGTCCTCGGCAATGAAAGTGGTCCATAAAACAAAAGAGATAAATAATTAATGTGTCCCTTTAGGTTGCAAAAAGAAGCCCTGCCTTGCGTCACGGCTGTGGGTTTGTGGCCAAGGAGAGAGATCCAAATACAGCATGCCAGTAACAAAGGGATCTAGGGATGCAATGCTGTCTGTTCCTGCAGAATTGACTCCTTTGTTTCCACTGCCCTTCTAAAATGCATGTCTAGTTTAGGGAAGGAAATTCTCTCCCTGAAGTTCTATGAAGAAAATTTACAACCCATAAACTTCAGCTAGTGAATCCCATGTCCAAAAATATTTAATCTTTTCAATGCATCTAAGTCATTATTTTTCAGGCATTTTCAGTCTTAACTTTAAATATTTATCCCCATTTCAACATGAATTAGAATGTAGCATTCAGAGGAATCACACTATTAATTAAGCAGTTATTTCTCAAGCACAATAACATGAAGGCAGAGTTGGGAGGGAGTGCAGCACAGAGAGAATTTGGTTGCCAGTAGCTAATTTATATAGCACCATCAAAGTTTGTTGTTGTTGTTGTTGTTAGTCGCGAAGTTGTGTCTGACCCATCGCGACCCCATGGACAACATTCCTCCAGGCCTTCCTGTCCTCCACCATCTCCCGGAGTCCACTCAAGCTCACACCAACTGCTTCAGTGACTCCATCTAGCCACCTCATCCTCTGTCATCCCCTTCTTCTTTTGCCATCTATTGTTCCCAGCATTAGACTCTTCTCCAGGAAGTCCTTCCTTCTCATTAGGTGACCAAAGTATTTGAGTTTCATCTTCAGAATCTGGCCTTCTAAAGAGCAGTCAGGGTTGATCTCCTCTGGTTTGATCTCCTTGCAGTCCAAGGGACTCGCAGGAGTCTCCTCCAGCACCACAACTCAAAGCCCTCAATCCTTTTGCGCTCGGCCTTCCTTATGGTCCAGTTTTCACAGCCATACATTGCAACTGGGAAAATCATACCCTTGACTATACGCACTTTTGTTGGCAGGGTGATGTCTCTGCTTTTTAGTATGCTGTCTAGATTTGCCATAGCTTTCCTCCCCAGGAGCAAGCGTCTTTTAATTTCTTGGCTGCAGTCCCCGTCTGCAGTGATCTTGGAGCCCAGGAAAATAAAATCTGTCACTACCTCCATTTCATCCCCATCTATTTGCCAGGAAATGAGAGGACCAGATGCCATGATCTTAGTTTTCTTAATGTTGAGTTTCAAGCCAACTTTTGCACTCTCCTCCTTCACCCACATCAAGAGGCTCTTTAGTTCCTCTTCACTTTCTGCCATGAGAGTGGTATCATCTGTATATCTGAGGTTGTTGATATTTCTCCCAGCAATCTTGATTCCAACTGGTGATTCATCTAGCCCCACCTTTCTCATGATGTGCTCTGCATATAAGTTAAATGGGCAGGGTGACAGTATACAGCCTTGCCAAACTCCTTTCTCAATTTTGAACCAATCAGTGGTTCCGTGTCCAGTTCTCATTGATGCTTCTTGACCTGCATATAGGTTTCTCAAGAGACAAATAAGATGGTCTGGTACTCCCATCTCTTTAAGAACTTGCCACAATTTGTTGTGATCCACACAATCAAATGCTTTAGCGTAGTCAATGAAGCGGAAGTAGATGTTTTTCTGGAATTCCCTGGCTTTCTCCATGATCCAGCGTATGTTGGCAATTTGATCTCTAGTTCCTCTCCCTCTTCGAAATCCCGCCTGTACTTCTGGTAGTTCTCGGTCCACATGCTGCTGGAGCCTAGCTTGTAGGATTTTGAGCATAACTTAGCTGGCATGTGAAATGAGTGCAATGGTGTGGTAGTTTGAGCAATCTTTGGCATTGCCCTTCTTGGGGATCGGAATGTAAACTGACCTTTTCCAACCCTGTGGCCACTGTTGAGTTTTCCAAATTTGCTGGCATATTGAGTGTAGCACTTTAACTGCATCGTCTTTCAGGATTTTGAATAGCTCAACAGGAATACTGTCACATCCACTAGCTTTGTTGTTGCTCAGACTTCCTAAGGCTCATTTGACTTCACATTCCAAGATGTCTGGCTCGAGGTCAGTGACTACCCCATCGTGGTTATCAGGGATGTTAAGCTCTTTCTTGTATAGTTCTTCTGTGTAATCTTGCCACCTCTTCTTAATCGCTTCTGCCTCTGTTAGGTCCCTGCCATTTTGGTCCTTTATCATGGCCATCTTTGCATGAAATGTTCCCTTCAGATCTCTAATTTTCTTGAAAAGATCTCTGGTCCTCCCTATTCTATTGTTTTCTTCTATTTCTTTGCACTGTTCATTTAGGAAGGCATTCTTATCTCTTCTAGCTGTTCTCTGGAATTCTGCATTCAATTGTTTGTATCTTTCTCGTTGTCCCTTGCCTTAGAAACATAGAAACATAGAAACAGAGCGAGTCAGAAGAGGTCTCCTGGGCCATCTAGTCTGACCTCCGGCACCAGCCGGCTCCGCTCATGACATGCTCACCATGTGCATGTCCAGCCTATCTTTGAACACCCTCACCGATGGGGCCTCAACGACCTCCCGTGGAAGCCCATTCCACGCCCTCGGGGTCCTAACTGTCAGGAAGTGCTTCCTGGCATACAAATTGAACCTTGGCTCCCTGAGCTTTGCTCCATTGGAGTACGTCCTGCTTTCCTCTGCAGGGGAGAACAGGTCTCTCCCCATCTCCATGTGACACCCCCTCACATACCTGTATGTTGCCAACATATCCCCTCTGAGTCTCCTCTTCTCCAAGCTGAAGAGACCCAGTTCCCTCAGTCTTGCCTCATACGGCATCCCCTGCAAACCAGCCACCATCCTTGTGGCCCTACGCTGCACTGACTCCAACCTGGCTATATCCTTTCTGTAATGAGGGGCCCAAAACTGAACACAATACTCCAGTTGTGGGCGCACCAGAGTCATGTAGAGTGGTAGTAATACCTCTCTTGATCTAGAAGCCACACTTCTGGCTATGCAACCAAGGGTGGCATTCGCCCTCTTGACCACCGCATCACACTGCTGACTCATGTTTAGCCTGCGGTCAACCAGTACCCCGAGGTCCGTTTCACAAGTGCTGCTCTCCAGCCACTTGTCCCCTAACCTGTACTTATGACAGCTATTCCTATGCCCCAAGTGCCAGACCTTGCACTTCTCCACATTGAACGCCATCCTGTTGTCTTCTGCCCACTTCCAGTCTGTCCAGATCCTTTTGGATCTGGTGTATCTGCTCCTCAGTTGTGGCCACTGCTCCAGTTTTAGTGTCATCTGCGAATTTGATCAGCAGACTGTTCACCCCTTCTTCCATGTTGTTAATGAAAAGATTAAACAGGATCGGCCCCAGGACAGAACCCTGGGGGACCCCGCTTGTCACTGGCTGCCATCCCGACGATTCTCCGCTAATGGTTACCTTCTGCTTTCGGTCAGTCAACCATGCCCTAATCCACCGGACAGTGCTTTGGTGTATCCTAAAACTCCTCAGTTTCTCCACCAGGATATCATGGGGCACTTTGTCAAAGGCCTTGCTGAAATCCAGGTATACCACATCCACTGCATCCCCTCCATCTAGCCATCTTGAAACCTTGTCATAGAATTCCACAAGGTTTGTCTGGCAGGACCTGTTTCTGCGGAAGCCATGTTGTGTGGCTGTCAGCCTCCCTTCCCTATCTAGCATCACTAGATCTCTCTCTATTATGAGCCTTTCCATTGTTTTTCCTACAATGGACGTAAGGCTAATCGGTCTATAATTCCCCATGTCCTTCCTACTACCCTTTTTGAAAATTGGGACCACCGATGCCACCCTCCAGTCCTCTGGAACTTCACCTGTTCTCCACGAGGCCTCAAAAATGGAGGCCAGCGGGCGTGAGAGAACCGCTGCCAACTCTCTAAGTACTCTCGGGTGTAACCCGTCAGGGCCTGGTGCCTTTGTAATGTCCAATGCCCTGAGGAGCCCCTCGACTTCAAGGGGGGTGACTCTAATCTGTGCCCCTAAGTCCCCAGCCTCATCCAATCTCCTATATGGCTATCCCCCGTCCTGCTTTGGGGAGAACACAGAGGCAAAATAGTCATTTAGCATCTGTGCCTGTTCCCTCATGTCAGTCACTGGATCTCCTTCCTCCTTATTTAGTGGTCCCACCACTTGTCTCCCCTTCCTTTTCCTATTTACATGCTGGAAGAAGCCCTTTTTGTTGCTCTTGATATTCTTGGCAAGTCTCAGCTCATAATCAGCCTTAGCCTTGCGAAGAATCCTTCTGCAACGGGCCTCCTCCTCCCGGTATACCCTTTTGTCTATTTCCCCCAGTACCCATTTCCTATGGAGGCTCCTCTTTCGTCTAATCCCCCTAACCACCTCCTTTCGCATCCATGGCGGCACTCTCCTCCGCCTCCCCACCTTACTGACTAGAGGTATTGTCAGGGCTTGTGCCTGCAAAACCTCCCTTTTGAGTGCCATCCACCCCTCCTCAACTCACTTACCTTCCAGTAACCCATCCCAGGAGACTTTCCCCCGGTCTGGCCTTCAGTTGGCCAAAGTTGGCCCTCTTGAAGTCCCAGCTTCTAGTGCTCGCCCTGCTGCACGGCCCCAGTCCCCTGATCTCAAAGCAAAGGATGGAGTGATCACTCGCATCCAGAGCTCCCCTAATCTGTACTTCATCTATCAGCTCCTCCCTATTGGTCAAGACCAAGTCCAGCATGTTTCCCCCCCTCGTCACCTCTTGGACCCTCTGTGTGAAAAACCAACCCTCTAGAGCTTCTAGGAAGCGACGTCACCTGGCTGTCACCGCCGAGTGAGTCTCCCAAGTAATATCCGGGAGATTGAAATCCCCCATAATTACTGTGTCTCTCCCCCGAGATATCCTTAGAATCTGGCCTGTCAGGACATCATCCAGGGTCTCAAGTTGACCTGGAGGGCGATAACATACCCCCACTGTCAGGTCTCTTTCTCTGTCAAAACCCTAAGTTTCACCCAGACTGCCTCTACCGAATCCCCATCTGTGCTGCACTCTATCTCACTGCATCCTATCCCTTCCCTGACATATAAAGCCACACCCCCACCTCTCTTTCCCTTCCTGTCCTTTCTAAAAAGGTGATACCCTTCTATGTTCACATTCCAGACTTGCCTTTCATCCCACCAAGTTTCTGTGATTCCCACCAGATCATATCCTCCTATTCCCAGGAGAGCTTCAAGCTCTTCCTGCTTATTACCCATGCTCCTAGCATTGGTGTACATGCACCTCAACTCTTCCCACCGCTTCCTTTCTTTGGAGTGCCCAGCATCCTCCTTCCTCCCATCCTCCCTGGTACCTGGCCCCTCTCTGTAGAAGTCCTGTCAGTCCCTGCAGTATCTCTAAAGCCCTGCTCCCAGAGCCCCAATCCTCCCTGCACACTTGTCCAGTGCAGACACGCCTTTCCAGTGCCTTTCGCTTCCCTTCTTTCCTCAGCTATTTGTAAAGCTTCCTCTGACAGCCATTTTGCTTTCTTGCATTTCTTTTTCTTTGGGATGGTTTTAGTTGCTGCCTCTTGTACAATGTTGCGATCCTCCGTCCATAGTTCTTCAGGCACTCTGTCTATCAGATCTAATTCCTTAAATCTATTTGTCACCTCTACTGTATATTCATCAGGGATATGATTTATGTCATACCTGAGTGGCCTAGTGCTTTTGCCTACTTTCTTCAACTTAAGTCTAAATTTTGCAACAAGAAGCTCATGATCTGAGCCACAGTCAGCTCCTGGTCTAGTTTTTACTGACTGTATAGAACTTCTCCATCTTTGGCTGCAGAGCACATAATCAATCTGATTTCTGTGTTGACCGTCTGGTGATGTCCATGTGTAGAGTCGTCTCTTGGGTGGATGGAAAAGAGTGTTTGCTATGACCATTGTATTCTCTTGACAAAATTCCACCAGCTTGTGCCCTGCTTCATTTTGTACTCCAAGGCCAAACTTGCCTGTTATTCCAGTTATCTTTTGGCTTCCTACTTTAGCATTCCAATGCTAAAGCAGGCCCCCTCTCGACAGAGGGCTGAGGGAGAGACCACGGGAGGAGCAGCTGCGGAGACATGGAGGTATGTCACCCACCCATGCTGGCCTCACCCATGCTGGCCTCCTCCTTCTCCTGGCACTGATCTGGAGCTGCGAAACAGGTTCTCTCCACTTGGGGAGGCTGGGGCTGACGAGGCCTTGGGGGACCAGCAGGACCCCCAGCCTGGGACATCAGGAGGCAAGGGAGCCACTGCAGGAGAGGCGAGGACCAGGGCACGGCTGCCCACCAGCACCGAGAAGGTACGGCAGCGAGTGATTGTTGGTGGGGACTCCCTGCTGAGGGGCACTGAGGCAGCGGTGTGCCGCCCCAGCCTGGAGACAAGGGAGGTTTGCACGTGAAGGACAGAGTGGAGCGTCTTGTTCGCTCCGGGGGTCACCAGCCACTCCTGGTGATCCATGTGGGCACAAATGACGTGGCCAGGCAGGGTGTGGTTGGGATCACCAGGGACTTTTTGGCCTTGGGGAAGAAACTCAGGGAGCTGAAGGCCCAAGTGGCCTGCTCGTCAATCTTACCTGTCCGGGGATTTGGGCCCAGAAGGGACAGGAGGGCCTCTGAGGTGAACGACTGGCTTAGGGTGTGGTGCCAGGAGGAACGCTTCAAGTTCCTCGACCACGGCACTTTTTTTCTTGCCAATGGACTTCTGGCAAGGGATGGGTTACACCTCATGAGGATGGGGAAAAGGTCCTTTGGAGATGCTCTAGTGAGCTTCATCCGGAAGACTTTAAACTGAGCCAGTGGGGGGTGGGTTCAGGCCCCCCAGTAACGTGTCTGCACTGGACAAGTGTGCGGGGAGGATCGGGGCTCTGGGAGCAGGGCTTTAGAGATACTGCAGGGACTGACAGGACTTCTACGGAGAGGGGCCAGGTACCAGGGAGGATGGGAGGAAGGAGGATGCTGGGCACTCCAAAGAAAGGAAGCGGTGGGAAGGAGTTGAGGTGCATGTACACCAATGCTAGGAGCATGGGTAATAAGCAGGAAGAGCTTGAAGCTCTCCTGGGAATAGGAGGATATGATCTGGTGGGAATCACAGAAACTTGGTGGGATGAAAGGCAAGACTGGAATGTAAACATAGAAGGGTATCACCTTTTTAGAAAGGACAGGAAGGGAAAGAGAGGTGGGGGTGTGGCTTTATACGTCAGGGAAGGGATAGGATGCAGTGAGATAGAATGCAGCACAGATGGGGATTCGGTAGAGGCAGTCTGGGTGAAACTTAGGGGTTTTGACAGAGAAAGAGACCTGACAGTGGGGGTATGTTATCGCCCTCCAGGTCAACTTGAGACCCTGGATGATGTCCTGACAGGCCAGATTCTAAGGATATCTCGGGGGAGAGACACAGTAATTATGGGGGATTTCAATCTCCCGGATATTACTTGGGAGACTCACTCGGCGGTGACAGCCAGGTCACGTCACTTCCTAGAAGCTCTAGAGGGTGGGTTTTTCACACAGAGGGTCCAAGAGGTGACGAGGGGGGGAAACATGCTGGACTTGGTCTTGACCAATAGGGAGGAGCTGATAGATGAAGTACAGATTAGGGGAGCTCTGGATGCGAGTGATCACTCCATCCTTTGCTTTGAGATCAGGGGACTGGGGCCGTGCAGCAGGGCGAGCACTAGAAGCTGGGACTTCAAGAGGGCCAACTTTGGCCAACTGAAGGCCAGACTGGGGGAAAGTCTCCTGGGATGGGTTACTGGAAGGTAAGTGAGTTGAGGAGGGGTGGATGGCACTCAAAAGGGAGGTTTTGCAGGCGCAAGCCCTGACGATACCTCTAGTCAGTAAGGTGGGGAGGCAGAGGAGAGTGCCGCCATGGATGCGAAAGGAGGTGGTTAGGGGGATTAGATGAAAGAGGAGCCTCCATAGGAAATGGGTACTGGGGGAAATAGACAAAAGGGTATACCGGGAGGAGGAGGCCCGTTGCAGAAGGATTCTTCGCAAGGCTAAGGCTGATTATGAGCTGAGACTTGCCAAGAATATCAAGAGCAACAAAAAGGGCTTCTTCCAGCATGTAAATAGGAAAAGGAAGGGGAGACAAGTGGTGGGACCACTAAATAAGGAGGAAGGAGATCCAGTGACTGACATGAGGGAACAGGCACAGATGCTAAATGACTATTTTGCCTCTGTGTTCTCCCCAAAGCAGGACGGGGGATATCCGTATAGGAGATTGGATGAGGCTGGGGACTTAGGGGCACAGATTAGAGTCATCCCCCTTGAAGTCAAGGGGCTCCTCAGGGCATTGGACATTACAAAGGCGCCAGGCTCTGACGGGTTACACCCGAGAGTACTTAGAGAGTTGGCAGGGGTTCTCTCACGTCCGCTGGCCTCCATTTTTGAGAACTCGTGGAGGATGGGTGAAGTTCCAGAGGACTGGAGGGTGGCATCGGTGGTCCCAATTTTCAAAAAGGGTAGCAGGAAGGACATGGGGAATTATAGACCGGTTAGCCTTACGTCCATTGTAGGAAAAACAATGGAAAGGCTCATAATAGAGAGAGATCTAGTGATGCTAGATAGTGAAGGGAGGCTGACAGCCACACAACATGGCTTCCGCAAAAACAGGTCCTGCCAGACAAACCTTGTGGAATTCTATGACAAGGTTTCAAGATGGCTAGATGGAGGGGATGCAGTGGATGTGGTATTCCTGGATTTCAGCAAGGCCTTTGACAAAGTGCCCCATGATATCCTGGTGGAGAAACTGAGGAGTTTTGGGATACACCAAAGCACTGACCGATGGATTAGGGCATGGTTGACTGACCGAAAGCAGAAGGTAACCATTAGCGGAGAATCGTCGGGATGGCAGCCAGTGACAAGCGGGGTCCCCCAGGGCTCTGTCCTGGGGCCGATCCTGTTTAATCTTTTCATAAATGACATGGAAGAAGGGGTGAACAGTCTGCTGATCAAATTCGCAGACGACACTAAAACTGGAGGAGTGGCCACAACTGAGGAGCAGATACACCAGATCCAAAAGGATCTGGACAGACTATGGAAGTGGGCAGGAGACAACAGGATGGCGTTCAATGTGGAGAAGTGCAAGGTCTTGCACTTGGGGCATAAGAATAGCTGTCATAAGTACTGGTTAGGTGACAAGTGGCTGGAGAGCAGCACTTGTGAAAGGGACCTCGGGGTACTGGTTGACCGTAGGCTAAACATGAGTCAGCAGTGTGATGCGGTGGTCAAGAGGGCGAATGCCACCCTTGGTTGCATAGCCAGAAGTGTGGCTTCTAGATCAAGAGAGGGTATTACTACCACTCTACACGACTCTGGTGCGCCCGCAACTGGAATATTGTGTTCAGTTTTGGGCCCCTCATTACAGAAAGGATATAGCCAGGTTGGAGTCAGTGCTGCGTAGGGCCACAAGGATGGTGGCTGGTTTGCAGGGGATGCTGTATGAGGCAAGACTGAGGGAACTGGATCTCTTCAGCTTGGAGAAGAGGAGACTCAGAGGGGATATGTTGACAACATACAGGTATGTGAGGGGGTGTCACATGGAGGTGGGGAGAGGCCTGTTCTCCCCTGCAGAGGAAGGCAGGACGCGCTCCACTGGAGCAAAGCTCAGGGAGCCAAGGTTCCATTTGGATGCCAGGAAGCACTTCCTGACAGTTAGGACCCCGAGGGCGTGGAGTGGGCTTCCACGGGAGGTCGTTGAGGCCCCATCGGTGAGGGTGTTCAAAGACAGGCTGGAGATGCACATGGTGGGCATGTCATGAGGAGGTCAGACTAGATGGCCCGGGAGGCCCCTTCTGACTTGCTGTGTTTCTATGTTTCTATGTTTCCAATCCCCTATGATGATAAGGACATCATTTTTTGGAGTTAATTCTAGAAGGTGTTGTAGGCCTTCATAGAACTGGCCAACTCCAGCCTCTTTAGCACCAGTGGTTGGGGCATAGACTTGGACTATTGTGATGTTGAATGGTTTGCCTTGGATTCGAACTGAGATCATTCTGTCATTTTGGAGATTGTATCCCAGTACTGCTTTTCCTACTGTTTTTATGGACTATGAAGGCTACTCCATTTCTTCTGAGGGATTCTTGCCCGCAGTAGTATACCTGGTCATCTGAACTAAATTCACCCATGCTTGTCCATTTTAGTTCACTAATTCCTAAGATGTCGATGTTCAGTCTTGTCATCTCTTTTTTGACCACATCCAGCTTGCCTTGATTCATGGATCTGACATTCCAGGTTCCTATGGAGTAAAGATCTTTGCAGCATCGGAGTTTCCTTTCACCTCCAGATACATCAGCAACTGAGTGTCCTTTCGGCTTTGACCCAGTCGCTTCATTCTTTCTGGCGCTACTAATACTAGCCCTCCGCTCTTCCCCAGTAGCATATTGGACACCTGCCGACCTGAGGGGCTCATCTTCCGGTGTCATATCGTTTTGCCTTTTGGTACTGTCCATGGGGTTTTCATGGCAAGGATACTGGAGTGGGTTGCCATTTCCTTCTCCAGTGGATCACGTTTTGTCAGAGCTCTCTGCTATGACCTGTCCATCTTGGGTGACCCTGCACGGCATAGCTCATAGCTTCATTGAGCTATGCAAGCCCCTTCGCCACGACAAGGCAGTGATCCATGAAGGAGTAGTGATCATAGAATAATCAAATAACGGAATTGGAAAGGTCTAGAAGGCCATCAGGTCCAAACCCCCTGCTTAGCACAGGACTCCAACTTAAATCATCCTTCTCAGATGGTTGTCCATTTGCATCTGGAATGCCTCCAGTGTGGGAGAGCGCATGACCTCCCTAACTAATTGGTTCCATTGTTTTACTGCTATAACAGGAATTTCTTCAGAAAGAAAGATCATGTTCAAGGGATGATGCAACCATCCCTCTCAGATGGCTGTCCATTTGCATCTTGAATGCCTTTAGTATTGAAGAGCCCACAACCTCCATAGGGAATTGGTTCCACTGTCATACTGTTCTAAGAGTCAGAAAGTTCTTCCTGATGTTCTGGTTGAACCTGGCTTTCTGAGCCCATTATTCTGTGTCACTCTGGGATGACTCAGAAGAGGTGCTATCTTTCCTCTTTCTGGCAGCCTTTGAGGTACTTTCAATGTCTCCTCATAGGGCTTTGTTTCCAGTCCCTGGACCATCCTTGTTGCCCTCCTCTGAATTCTTTCCAGCCTGCATGCATCCATCCTTCTAGACCCCTCAGCTTTGCCTGCCTAGCTGATTCTGCATGTGAAGTAGATAGCATTTCAGAGAAAGTCACCTTGGAGTTCCTGCTTTCAACCTCCTACCAGAGTAGTGCCACTTCCAGGTTTTGGTGGACATGTGGGCAAGACATTGTAAGTAGGCCCTCTCTTTTAATGAGTCTGCCGTCTCACCATTACTGTCACCTGGTGTGTTATTCCCCATTTCATCATCTTTGCTAAAACTAGCTTGCTTGCCAGGAAGAAATTAATGAGCAAGTAAGCAGTGGCATCCTCTGTTCCTCCTTCACACCAATATTGTTATCTGTGCTTGAACAAGAAGTGCTTGAACAAAACGACTTCAATGGAGATAAGAAATAACAGGCCCAGGAAAGTCCTGCCATTATGTATCTGCTGGTGTGTATGCTCCGGAAGGAGCCCAATAATGCCAATGCTAGATGCTAGCTAAGTGTTTAGTAACTTCAGTTGTAGGACCTCACAATTACATTTTCTTGTGTCACTGATGCTAACAAGCACTGTGATTTCTGACTCTAGCACAAACAGCCTAGCCAGACATGATTTAATATTTGAAAACTTTGAACCAACTTACCAAAAAGTCTGCAAGACTGTCACAAACCCAGCTGCCTATGCATCTAATGAACAAACCATTTAGTCCTACCAGCTTCCAGCTCACCCTAATAATGCCAATATTTGTTTGTCTTCTGAGAAATGGATTCCTTCTAAATTTCTTCTGTTTCTTGGGAAATGCCTTCTTTCTCTGTGATACCACAGAATTTATCACCCTGGATGTGGGAAATGCCAAAGAAAGGAAGTGATTTGGAACAAGGAAACAGGAAGAGTGAAAATGTAACAAAGAAAATTCCTTAGCCATAGTGGGAGGGGATTGGGATCAAATTAATGTTCGTCCATCATTTTCGAATAGGACCTTGACATCTAACGAGTTGTGGGCTGTTCATGGTGTGTCTGCAGGTGGCTGATAAGGCCAATACAGGCACGGAATGTTCTGCCACATGTCAGGCAGACATGTGTGGGCACCACTGTTGCAGCATTTGCAACTCTGACTTTATGGAGTGCTCGCTTCTCTTGTGCTATGATGGTCCTTCTAGCTTCAGATGTTTGGCAGCCTTGGTGGATCAGCGTGAGCCATGTCAATTGATCTTGTGCCAGGATCTCCCAGGAGGTGATGTCAATATCCAGGGACTTGAGAGGCTTTCAGCATGTCTTTGTATCACTTCTTTTGTCCCCTGTGTGATCGCTTTCCTTGAGACAGCTCACCATAGAAGAGCTGTTTGGGGATGCGACGGTCTGGCATCCTTGTAACATGGTCTGCCCAGCGTGTCTGGGCTTTCATCAGCAGGGTGTGAACTGACAGCAGGCCTACTCTGGAGAGGACTTCTGTGTCTGGCACCTTGTCCTGCCACCGGATCCTCAGAAGTTTGCGGGAGGCAAGTCATGTGGAACTGGTTCAGTTGCCTAGCATGCCTCCTGTACACAGTCCAGGTCTCACTGGGATACATCAGGGTAGTTAGCATTACTGCTCAGTAGACTTTAAGCTTAGTAGCAAGGCTTATTCCATGGCGGTCCCACACTTTGGTCAGCAGTCCGCCGAATGCAGAGCTTGCCTTAGCGATTCTGCAGTTGACCTCGATGTCAATTGTCACTGTGCGGGAGAGAGTGCTGCTAAGGTATGTAAATTGGTCCATTGCTTGCAGCTTTTGTCCCTTCACTGTGATGGTGGGCTCTTGGTGTTGGGCTTTTGGAGCTGGCTGGTGCATCACTTTGGTTTTCTTTGTGTTAATGAGGAGGCCAAAGTTGTTGCATGCTGCTGCAAATTTGTCCATGCTGGCTTGCATTTCCTGCTCTGATCCAGCATTCAGGGCACAGTCATCAGCAAAAAGGAGATCTCGTAGCATAGTCTCCTTTATCTTGGTGACAGCCTGGAGTCTTCGCAGGTTGAACAGTTTCCCGTCGGTCCTGTATCTCGGGCTGACTCCCAAGGAACTGTTCTGAAAGGCGTCTGACAGAATGACTGAAAACATTATGCTGAACAGGGTCGGTGCCAGTACGCACCCTGGCTTGACACCATTTGTGACGAGAAAGGCCTCTGAAGCCTTTCTGTCATCCAAAACATGAGCTGTCATGCCATCATGGAACTGACGTACCATCAGGATGAATCTGTCAGGGCACCCAAACTTCGACATGATGTGCCACAGACCTTCACGACTGACAGTGTCAAAAGCCTTGGTGAGATCCACGAAAATGGTGTACAGTTCACGATTCTGCTCTTGACACTTCTTTTGGAGCTGTTGGGCTGCAAAGATCATGTCCACAGTGCCCTGATCTTTGTGGGAGCCACACTGTGTCTTGGGTAGTAGACCCATTTCCAGGTGGTCAGTCAGGTGATTCAGCAACACATGTGCAAGGATCTTGCCTGTGATGAAAAGCAGTGATATTCCTCTATGATTTTTGCAGACTTGTTGATTTCCTTTCCTCTTGTAGATGTGTATGATGGACACGTCTTTCAGTTCCTGAGGAATGGATCCTTGATTTCAGAAGGACTGGAACAGCTGGGTGAGTTTGTCGACAAGCACTGCACCACCTTCCTTATAAACTTCCTTGGGAACGTGTCAGAACCTGGGGCCTTACCACTGGACAGCTGGCTGATGGCCTGTAGGCTTTCAGTCTCTAATGGTGGGACGTCCAGGCTGTGATTGATAACCACCTGGGGCATTCTGTCAATCGCCTCATTATTGATGGAGGATGGGCGGTTCAGTATGGATTGGAAATGCTCAGCCCAACACTGTAGAATCAGTCTTCTAAGTAATGAGAGTTGCACCATCTGAGTGCAGTAGAGGGGAGCTCCCTGAGGGCTGAGATCTGTACAAAGATCTGAGGGATTTGTAGAACCGTTTGGCATCATTTCTATCTACAAACTTCTGGATTTCATCTGCTTTGGCACTCAGCCAGGAGTCCTGCATCTTGCGAAGCTTGCTTTGTATGGTCCTGTGAGTGTTGTTGAAGGCATTTTTCTTAGCTGTTGACGATGGGTCGTTCTGATGAGCACAGTGAAGGTGGTGCTTTTCAGCATGTAGGGCCTTAATTTCTTCATCGTTTTCATCAAACCAGTCCTGCTGTTTCCTGCATAAGGATCCAAAAACCTTTAGTGCAGAAGAGTGCACAATATCCTGGAAGCAGTCCCAGTCCTTCTCAGCATTTTTCTCTAATTGCAGCTCTGAGAGTTGGTTGTCAAGATCTTCTGCTAGTGAAGCTGCTATGTTGGGGTTCCTCAGTTTACTGACGTTGATCTTTTCCATCACAGCTTTGTTTCCCTGCAGATGTCTCTTTGTCTTGCTGTGAAGGCTTAATTTGGAGATGATGAGTCTGTGGTCAGTCCAACAGTCAGCACTCGGCATGGCCTTGGTCACCCTTACATCCTGTCTGTCTTTCCTCCGCACAATGACATAATCAATGAGATGCCAGTGCTTGGAGCATGGGTGCATCCAGGATGTCTTTTTGTGAGTGGACAGGTGGAGGATGGTGTTGGTGATGATCAAATCATGAGCCGCACATGTCTTCAATAGTAGTAGGCCATTGCTGTTACATTTGCTGATTCCATTTCTTCCAATGACGCCATCCCAGTGATCAGATCCTACTCTCGCGTTGAAATTGCCAAGTAGCATCAGCCTGTCGGTGCACTTCATGAATGAGAATAGGGCATCAAGATCTTCATAAAACTTGTCCTTCACTTCATCGGATTCGTCAGGTGCTGATTAGTGTGGCTTGCTTTCCTCTTGGTAGTGGGAGATGCAGTGTCATGAGTTGGTCGTTCACACCCTTGGGAAGACTGGCAAGTGTGCAGACAAGATGATTCTTAACTGCAAAGCCAACTCCAGATTCACGACATTTGTCACTGCTGCGTCCACACCAGAAGAATGTGTAGCTGCCTCCTATTTCTGTGAGCTGACCTTCGTTGGCTAGGCGAGTTTCACACAGGGCCACAATATCAATGTTAAATCTTGCGAGTTCTCTGGCAACCAAGGCTATTCTTCTTTCTGGTTGATCTGCTGAGGGGTTATCTTGAAGCATGCATACATTCCATGTGCCAATAGTGAGTGGTGTTACCTTGCATTTTGTTTGAAGTTTTGTTGTTTGACAGCATGAGATGGGATTCCCTCCAGCCATGGTAAGCTGACCAGGGTTCTATGAAGCAAGCAATGTTTAGGACACCTTTTCTAGCCCCTTCCTCTTACTATGGAGGTGAGAAGTGCAGTCCTAAAGAGGGCTGCTCAGTCACTTCAGTCAGCAAGAAGATGACCATTAGACCTGAGCCACCTGTGTGCAGGTCCGTGGCTGCAGCTCCCAGTGTATCCACACCTGCTGCTTCGTCACTCGCCCATCACCACAGGACTTTATGGGAGTTGGGGATGTCAAGACTTGCGCAAGTCTTGTTTTGACATCCCCAACTCCCGGGATCAAATAGCAGGGGGGAATTGGCATGTAGACAAAATAGCAGAATGCTTGCTCAATGATTCCATGAATATTAACTGACACACCCTGCATAGAAAATAAGCTCATTATAATGTACATGGGAGGTATGAAGTGGGAGGGGAAAACAGATATTGGGGCAACATGAAATAGGTGGATGGAAAGATTGTAACCACACAATATCTCAGCCAATGAGGAAAAGGAGGGAACAGGAAAAGGGCATAAATATGAGATGCAAACATGTGCACTGGGAGTTGGAAAGGGGAAGAAAACCTCCTGACTCCCTTTATTGCAATAAAGTTTCAAAATAAAAGAACTCTCTGTTGCCTGATGTATTTTCTCTTCCGAAGAAAAGGAAAGAGTGCTACTAACAACTTGGGGACTTGTCCAGGATCCTCCTAGATCCATCATTGACTGGATTGGTGAGTGGTGGTAGGAAGGTGCACCCTGCCGAGTTTGGCAGTTCCATGGGCAACTCCCTGGCTGATACAAGGGCAATCAGAGACCTGAGACTAATTGAATATCTGGCAGTGGAGACTTCTAAAGAATAGCTGTGGGTCTGGTGATTTCCGAAGGCTTACATGAAGGGAAAAAGCCCCAACTGACTTGTCTGGACCTAGATAAGGGACTTTCATTTCTCACCCAAAGGAAAGGGATGGGAAACTGAGGCAGTAAAAAGAAAGCCTTTTAGGGAAGGGAAAAGTTCCAGATATTCCGGAGGGAAACCCTTTAGGATTGATGTTAAAGTATTGGGAGGATATCCTGAAGGCAAAATATTTACAGAAGGAGGAAATGGTGGATTATTATGTTTTTGTGTGGCCAGCTTATACTCCCATCGGGGGCTCTTGGTGGCCACCATATGGATCTTTTGAAGAAAGCTTGTGCCAGAAGTTAAATGTAACTATAAATTGTACTAAGGCAGGAATGGAAGAATTGGTATATGCTGGAGCATGGCTACCAGGAAATGGGTTGGTATCAATGTGTGCATTGGATTCCGCTGGATTATCTTATCTTCCACCCCCATATCACCCAGGGTGGAAAGATGAAGAGTAATCCCAACCAGCAGAAATCCCAGTGGAGGTCCAAAGTTTAGTTGGGGAAGATGTGCAAGCTCAAGAAAGTCTGGAGGAGGGGTTGGGGGAAGTAAACTTTTCACCTATTGTCCCAAAGGCACAAAAGTGCAAGGAACCTATTATAATCATGCCATTTTGTCAGGTTCCCTTAGCTGATGGGGTGGGTTATGCGGAAGACTTGTCTGCTGTGGAGGTCCAGAATTTTAGAAAGATTTACCAAAATTAACAGACGTCCCCATGGAAGTGAGAAAGCTGGTAGATCACTTTTTGGGTCCATGTGATTATTCCTGGAAGGAGCTGTGGTGCATATTTTCAATCCTCTTTTCTGGAGAAGAGAATCGACTGATATTGGCTGCAGCCCTTGCTACTTGGGTCTGAGATAATCTTCAGAGACAATAAGAGGGGGCTGAGAGTTTTCCAACGGTGGATCCCTGGTGGAATGGGAATGATGTTGAGGATCTGGTGAAGTTAGGAGACTACAGGGCAGGATTGATTAGGGGAATTTGAGAAGTGGTTCCACAAACCATAAATCTCACTAAGGCTTTAAATGTGGAACAGGGAAAAAAGGAGACACCTAGTAAATGGTTAGAGAGGCTTAAGAGGCAAATGAGGAAGTATGGAAATGTGGAACCTGAAAATATTTATCAAGCTATGGTGAAGTACCAATTTGTGGAAAAGGCATGATCTGATACAAAAAGCAAATTGCAGAAGTTGGATGGATGGGAGAACAGGACTTCGGAAGATTTGTTTCATGAAGCTCAGAAGGTGTATGTGAGAATGGAGGATGAGAAGGACAAGAAGAAAGTGAAGTTGATGGCACAAATGGTACAGGTTGCTCAGGGAAGAGAAGTGGGGAGTGGGAGAGGATGTCCTTCACGAAGAGCCTTTGAAGGGCAAGTCTGAGGACAAAGGGAAAGAAATGATGCTGGAAGGGGTAGGGGTAGAAGGAAAGAGAAAATGTCAGAGGTGCATAAAAAGGGGCAAAGTGAAAGAGAAACAGTGAGGCCAAGGTTGGGGAAGATTCAGTACACAATCTGTAAACAAGAGGGTCATTCGAAGTGGGAGTGTCCTCAGAGGGAGATGGAGAACGAGTTGATAGGGATGATGCAGTTTGAGGATTAGAGGAGTCAGGTGTTCCTTCTTTTCAGTGGTCCCACTGCTATGGAACCCTTGATAAATTTGTGGGTGGGGTCAGAAAAGGAAGAATTGATTTACATGATAGACACTGGGATAGGAAGATCAACCTTAAACTTCATTCCAAAAGGAATGCAATTAAGTAAGGGAAGCTTGGTCACACAAGGGGTTGGGGGAAATGAATTGAGGGCAAGGATTTTTCATTCCACCCAGGTGTATGCAAAAGGAGAAGGGGATTTGCATGTATGGTGAGATTTGTGTATATACCTGGGAGTTGCAATTTGGCTGGGAGGGATTTGATAAGCAAAGTGGGAATTCAGGTAGTGTGTGTGGAAAATGAATTGACTGTGACTCTGATCAATCTGTTGGAACAAGCCACACAGGAAGTGAACCCTGGGGTATGGGCAGCTCCACATAATAGGGGATTAATAGACATAGAACCCATCCAGGTACAATTGAAAGTCCCGGGAACAGTAGGATGTAAGAAGCAATACCCAATGTTGGCAGAGGGGAAAAGAGGGTTACAGTCTGTGGTGGAGGAGCTGATCCAAGACAGACTGATTGAGCCATGCATGTCTCCATAAAACACGCCTATATTACCAGTACAGAAAGGGGATGGGTCTTACCAGATGGTACAGGATTTGAGAACTATCAATAGCATAGTCATAGAGTGCCACCCTGTGGTTTTCTACCCTCACACTATTTTAAGTAAGATACCTCATTAGGACAAATGATTCCAGTGGTCAATTTGAAGGATGCTTTCTGGTCTTAGCTCTGGATAACGCTTCAAGAGATCTTTTTGCATTTGAATGGAAAAACCCCAAAACAGGGAGTAAACAATTCTGATGGCCTGTTTTACCACATGGTTATGTTGAATCACAGAATTCATTTGGGCAAGTGTTGGAGGAGGTACTGAGTAAATTCCAACCCCTGGCTGGGGTGACACTGCTCCAATATATTAACGACCTCCTTCTCTCAGGGGAAAAGAGTGGCAGCACTCTCCTCCGCCTCCCCACCTTACTGACTAGAGGTATCGTCAAGGCTTGCGCCCCCAAAACCTCCTTTTTCAGTGCCATCCAGCCCTCCCCAACTCCCCAACCTTCCAGTAACCTATCCCAGGAGACTTTCCCCAGTCTGGCCTTCAGTTGGCCAAAGTTGGCCCTCTTGAAGTCCCAACTTCTAGTGCTCACCCTGCTGCACGGCCCCAGTCCCCTGATCTCAAAGCAAAGGATGGAGTGATCACTCGCATCCAGAGCTCCCCTAATCTGTACTTCATCTATCAGCTCCTCCCTATTGGTCAAGACCAAGTCCAGCATGTTTCCCCCCCTCGTCGCCTCTCGGACCCTCTGTGTGAAAAACCCACCCTCTAGAGCTTCTAGGAAGCAATGTGACCTGGTTGTCACCGCCAAGTGAGTCTCCCAAGTAATATCCGGGAGATTGAAATCTCCCATAATTACTGAGTCTCTCCACCAAGATATCCTTGCAATCTGGCCTGTCAGGACATCATCCAGGGTCTCAGGTTGACCTGGAGGGCGATAACATACCCCCACTGTCAGGTCTCTTTCCCTGTCAAAACCCTAAGTTTCACCCAGACTGCCTCTACCGAATCCCCATCTGTGCTGCATTCTATCTCACTGCATCCTATCCCTTCCCTGACGTATAAAGCCACGCCCCCACCTCTCCCTTCCTGTCCTTTCTAAATAGGTGATACCCCTCTATGTTCACATTCCAATCTTGCCTTTCATCCCACCAAGTTTCTGTGATTACCACCAGATCGTATCCTCCTATTCCCAGGCTCTTCAAGCTCTTCCTGCTTATTACCCTCACATACCTGTATGTCGCCAACATATCCCCTCTGAGTCTCCTCTTCTCCAAGCTGAAGAGACCCAGTTCCCTCAGTCTTGCCTCATAAGGCATCCCCTGCAAACCAGCCACCATCCTTGTGGCCCTACGCTGCACTGATTCCAACCTGGATATATCCTTTCTGTAATGACGGGCCCAAAACTGAACACGATACTCCAGTTGCGGGCGCACCAGAGTCATGTAGAGTGGTAGTAATACCTCTCTTGATCTAGAAGCCACACTTCTCGCTATGCAACCAAGGGTGGCGTTCGCCCTCTTGACCACCGCATCACACTGCTGACTCATGTTTAGCCTGCGGTCAACCAGTACCCCGAGGTCCCTTTCACAAGTGCTGCTCTCCAGCCACTTGTCACCTAACCTGTACTTATGACAGCTATTCCTATGCCCCAAGTGCAAGACCTTGCACTTCTCCACATTGAACGCCATCCTGTTGTCTCCTGCCCACTTCCATAGTCTGTCCAGATCCTTTTGGATCTGGAATACCTGCTCCTCAGTTGTGGCCACTCCTCCAGTTTTAGTGTCGTCTGCGAATTTGATCAGCAGACTGTTCACCCCTTCTTCCATGTCGTTAATGAAAAGATTAAACAGGATTGGCCCCAGGACAGAGCCCAGGGGGACCCCGCTTGTCACTGGCTGCCATCCCAATGATTCCCCGCTAATAGTTACCTTCTGCTTTCGGTCGGTCAACCATGCCCTAATCCACCGGACAGTGCTTTGGTGTATCCCAAAACTCCTCAGTTTCTCCACCAGCATATCATGGGGCACTTTGTCAAAGGCCTTGCTGAAATCCAGGTATACCACATCCACTGAATCCCCTCCATCTAGCCATCTTGAAACCTTGTCATAGAATTCCACAAAGTTTGTCTGGCAGGACCTGTTTTTGCGGAAGCCATGTTGTGTGGCTGTCAGCCTCCCTTCCCTATCTAGCATCACTAGATCTCTCTCTATTATGAGCCTTTCCATTGTTTTTCCTACAATGGACGTAAGGCTAATCAGTCTATAATTCCCCATGTCCTTCCTACTACCCTTTTTGAAAATTGGGACCACCGATGCCACCCTCCAGTCCTCTGGAACTTCACCTGTTCTCCACGAGTCCTCAAAAATGGAGGCCAGCGGGCGTGAGAGAACCCCTGCCAACTCTCTAAGTACCCTCGGGTGTAACCCGTCAGGGCCTGGCGCCTTTGTAATGTCCAATGCCCTGAGGAGCCCCTCAACTTCAAGGGGGGTGACTCTAATCTCTGCCCCTAAGTCCCCAGCCTCATCTAATCTCCTATACGGCTATCCCCCGTCCCGCTTTGGGGAGAACACAGAGGCAAAATAGTCATTTAGCATCTGTGCGTGTTCCCTCATGTCAGTCACTGGATCTCCTTCCTCCTTATTTAGTGGTCCCACCACTTGTCTCCCCTTCCTTTTCCTATTTACATGCTGGAAGAAGCCCTTTTTGTTGCTCTTGATATTCTTGGCAAGTCTCAGCTCATAATCAGCCTTAGCCTTGCAAAGAATCCTTCTGCAACGGGCCTCCTCCTCCCGGTATACCCTTTTGTCTATTTCCCCCAGTACCCATTTCCTATGGAGGCTCCTCTTTCGTCTAATCCCCCTAACCACCTCCTTTCGCATCCATGGCAGCACTCTCCTCCGCCTCCCCACCTTACTGACTGGAGGTATTGTCAGGGCTTGCGCCTGCAAAGCCTCCCTTTTGAGTGCCATCCACCCCTCCTCAACTCACTTACCTTCCAGTAACCCATCGCAGGAGACTTTCCCCAGTCTGGCCTTCAGTTGGCCAGAGTTGGCCCTCTTGAAGTCCCAGCTTCTAGTGCTCACCCTGCTGCACGGCCCCAGTCCCCTGATCTCAAAGCAAAGGATGGAGTGATCACTCGCATCCAGAGCTCCCCTAATCTGTACTTCATCTATCAGCTCCTCCCTATTGGTCAAGACCAAGTCCAGCAAGTTTCCCCCCCTCGTCACCTCTTGGACCCTCTGTGTGAAAAACCCACCCTCTAGAGCTTCTAGGAAGCGACATGACCTGGCTGTCACCTCCGAGTGAGTCTCCCAAGTAATATCCGGGAGACTGAAATCCCCCATAATTACTGTGTCTCTCCCCCGAGATATCCTTAGAATCTGGCCTGTCAGGACATCATCCAGGGTCTCAAGTTGACCTGGAGGGTGATAACATACCCCCACTGTCAGGTCTCTTTCCCTGTCAAAACCCCTAAGTTTCACCCAGACTGTCTCTACCGAATCCCCATCTGTGCTGCATTCTATCTCACTGCATCCTCTCCCTTCCCTGACACATAAAGCTATGCCCCCACCCTCTTTCCCTTCCTGTGCATTCTAAAGAGGTGATACCCCTCTATGTTTACATTCCAGTCTTGCCTTTCATCCCACCAAGTTTCTGTGATTCCCACCAGATCATATCCTCCTATTCCCAGGAGAGCTTCAAGCTCTTTCAGCTCATTACCCATGCTCCTAGCATTGGTGTACATGCACCTCAACTCCTTCCCACCGCTTCCTTTCTTTGGAGTGCCCAGCATCCTCCTTCCTCCCATCCTCCCTGGTACCTGGCCCCTCTCCGTAGAAGTCCTGTCAGTCCCTGCAGTATCTCTAAAGCCCTGCTCCCAGAGCCCCGATCCTCCCCGCACACTTGTCCAGTGCAGACACGTTACTGGGGGGCCTGAACCCACCCCCCACTGGCTCAGTTTAAAGTCTTCCGGATGAAGCTTGCTAGAGCATCTCCAAAGGACCTTTTCCCCATCCTCGTGAGGTGTAACCCATCCCTTGCCAGAAGTCCATTGGCAAGAAAACGAGTGCCGTGGTCGAGGAACCCGAAGCGTTCCTTCTGGCACCACACCCTAAGCCAGTCGTTCACCTCAGAGGCCCTCCTGTCCCTTCTGGGCCCAAATCCCTGGACAGGTAAGATTGATGAGAAGGCCACTTGGGCCTTCTGCTCTTTGAGTTTCTTCCCCAAGGCCAAAAAGTCCCTGGTGATCCCGACCACACCCTGCCTGGCCACGTCGTTTGTGCCCACATGGATCACCAGGAGTGGCTGGTGACCCCCGGAGCGTACAAGATGCTCCACTCTGTCCTTCACATGCTGGATGCATGCGCCCGGCAGGCAGCAAACCTCCCTTGTCTCAAGGCTGGGGCGGCACACCGCTGCCTCAGTGCCCCTCAGCAGGGAGTCCCCAACAACAATCACCCGCCGCCGTACATTCCCAGTGCTGGTGGGCAGCCGTGCCCTGGTCCTCGCCTCTCCTGCAGTGGCTCCCTTGCCTCCTGATGTCCCAGGCTGGGGGTCTTGCAGGTCCCCTGAGGCCTCGTCTGCCCCAGCCTCCCCAAGTGGAGAGAACCTGTTTCCCAGCTCCAGATCGGTGCCAGGAGAAGGAGGAGGCTGTGCTGGCCTCCTCCTCCTGTGGGTGACATACCTCCATGTCTCCGCAGCTGCTCCTCCCGTGGTCTCTCCCTCAGCCCTCTGTTGAGAGGGGGGCTGCTCCGGGGGGGCCCAGAGAGCTCTCTCGGCCCTCAGGCACCTCACCTCCTCCTCTAGCAGGGTCACCATCTTGCACCGAGGGCAAGTGTATCCCTGCCTCTCCTGGGGGAGAAGGGCGAACATGTCGCAGCTCTCGCAGCGGACAGCAACACCCGTGACTCCCGCCAAGGCCATCTCCTGGTCTGCCATCTGTAACCCTTCCGAGACCTTACCTTGGTCCCCTGCCTTGTTAGTCCTGCAGTTCCTCTCACTCGCCCAGTTCTCCCAGGCAAAAACCCCACTTGCACACACACACAAGGAGAAAATAAACTTAAATTTAAATTGGAAGAAAAAACAAAGCACAACAAAGCAAAGCAAAGCGCAAACAAAACAAAAACAAAAAAACACACACACACAAAAACAAAACAAACAATCAAACAAACAAACAACCCTCTGTGTCTCTGGACCGTCCGGACCGCAGCTCAGGGACACAGACAAGGGATGGCGCCCTTGATGCGCCGCACCCGAGCAGGGCCTCCTCAGTCCCTCAGGCCAGTGGCCCCGCCCCCCGCTTCCTCCTGGCTGCTCTAGCTCTCCGGCCCACCCCCTCCCTCTCTGCTGCTCCTGGACCTCTGCTCCCACCTGCCCAGCTCCTACCTTGCTTTCGCCAGTTCCTAGTCCCCTGGCCACTCAGCGCTCTCTCCCAGCCTGTGCCTCTGCTGCTCTGCCGCTCTGCCAAGAGGCCAGAGCCAAAAGGGCTTGCAGTGGCTGAGCTTGGCCTTATCAGTCCCTCAGGCCAGTGGCCCATGCACATGGTAGGCATGTCGTGAGTGGAGCTGGCTGGTGCCGGAGGTCAGACTAGATGGCCCAGGAGGTCCCTTCTGACTTGCTCTGTTTCTATGTTTCTAAGATAAGGAGGTCTGAGAGAGTGGGAAACTGCCCTCTTCCTGATCAGCCCAGGCAAGTGAACTATATACTCTCAGAAGTCCCCTGGAGATTAATAAAAGGGAGAGGATTAACATTTATACAGATTCAAAGTATGTCATCCATAATATTCAATACTTTTCTACTTTCAAAGGTGTCCTCAGAGGCATCCCCAACATTGTAAATGTTATTTTTTTGTGATTTCAGAAAATTATGTGGTGCTTGCATACAGCTTTTACTTTTTATATGTACTATGTTCTTTTCTATCAATTGCCCAGAGAACTTGCATTATTGAGCAGTATAGAAATGAAGAAGAAGATGATGATGATGATGATGATGATGATGATGATGATTTTCTTTGAGAAACTTCTGCTCTATTAAATATAAGCTTGTTTTTTGTGTAAATATAATATGGTCTAATTCAAAATGTAGCACACTCTTATTGAAGGAAAATATAAACATCAATGCAAAGCTTAAATAAAAAATCTTCCTAAAGTACAAGAAATTCATTTTCCAGTTAGTAAATTTACCTAAAGCTGCTTTTATCCATAATTGAAAAATTGAACATCTAACAGCCAAAGTGAAAAGTGAAGAGGAACTAAAGAGCCTCTTGATGCGGGTGAAGGGGGAGAGCGCAAAAGTTGGCTTGAAACTCAACATTAAGAAAACTAAGATCATGGCATCTGGTCCTCTCACTTCCTGGCAAATAGATGGGGAAGAAATGGAGGTAGTGACAGATTTTATTTTCCTGGGCTCCAAGATCACCGCAGACGGGGACTGCAGCCAAGAAATTAAAAGACGCTTGCTTCTGGGGAGGAAAGCTATGGCAAATCTAGATAGCATACTAAAAAGCAGAGACATCACTCTGCCAACAAAAGTGCGTATAGTCAAGGCTATGGTTTTCCCAGTTGCAATGTATGGCTGTGAGAGCTGGACAATAAGGAAGGCTGAGCGCAAAAGGATTGAGGCCTTTGAGTTGTGGTGCTGGAGGAGACTCCTGCGAGTCCCTTGGACCGCAAGGCGATCAAACCGGTCAGTCCTAGAGGAGATCAACCCTGACTGCTCTTTAGAAGGCCAGATAGTGAAGATGAAACTCAAATACTTTGGCCACCTAATGAGAAGGAAGGACTCCCTAGAGAAGAGTCTAATGCTGGGAACAATAGATGGCAAAAGAAGAAGGGGACGGCAGAGGATGAGGTGGCTGGATGGAGTCACTGAGGGGGTTGGTGTGAGCTTGAGTGGACTCCTGGGGATGGTGGAGGACAGGAGAGCCTGGAGGAATGTTGTCCATAGGGTCGCGATGGGTCGGACTCGACTTCGTGACTAACAACAACAACAACAACAGCCAAAATATATACTGAAAAGCTGAAGACATTCTGGCCACTGGATTCTCTGGGGCCTGACACCAATGACTAAAGTAAGTGACTTTCTCTGTGAAAGTCAACATTAGATTTCATTCTATAACAGCATTAATTGGCTTTCAAATCTGATGGCCCAGTGTAAAGCACTGGCAATGTAAAAGATCATAACAGAACTTGCTAATTAATGTAATATTTTTCATATTTTGCTTTCAGGTTCCATGGGCAAGGAAAAATCTAGACTTTTCAAAAGAAAAACAAAACAAAACCCAGAAGCATATAAATACACAAGCTTTTCCTGCCAGCAATAGGAGAAAAATCCCTGTTAGTCTGAATTCTGCAGGAAGGGTGAATGCCAGAGACAAGTTGTATTTCCTTTCCAAGAATTAGCCCATTGAAACCTTGGAAAGTACAGAGCTCACCATAAGGCGTTAAGGTAGCATATGCTGGTAGCTAAACAATGTAGGTACCCTATGCAGGGGGTGAATATGGCGTACAATGGGTCTGGAGTGGAGCAGTTTCATTTTGCAAGAAGAAATGCCATCCTGATTGCATCCCCACTAGAGCAAGGATAAATCTTAGGAAATTGCTCATTCCAAACTCACTGGGTTGGATCCAGCTGTGCTCCAGCACTAACACTGGTGGAATTTTGCTAGTGCAAATCACAACTTGTGCAAGGTAACTAGCACATACTAGGGCTACAGGACAAATGGCCACTTTTCCTCATTGCCCTAACAAGTGTTAATTATATTGAACAAGTGATGTTTTGTCTTAGTGCAACATCCTTAATGGTACTACTCACTGAAACCAAGAACACTTGGGTAACTTATCTTACCTTTTCAATGGGACTAATGCATGATTAACACCATCAACTGGAGATCCTCCCATGTGACATACAATAGTAGTTAATATCCATCTACTGTGAAGACAAAAATGTGTCAGATGCCAGCATTCTATAAGAGATTCTCCAGTATTTGCCTAACATTTTATTTCCTTTGAAACTGGCCAAAGGACCAGCTTCTTACCGGAGGGGAGAGCAAGAGCAAGATAGAGAACCTGTGTGTACCTTGGGTCTGTGTAAGATATGATCTGAGAAGCTTGACCATAACTGCATATGAACAACATACTTCATCAGCAATCATTTTATAAAATCTGTACAGAAAGGGAGGTTTTGGAGGCACAAGCCTTGATGATACCTCTAGTTAGTAAGGTGGGGGGGCGGAGGAGAGTGCTGCCATGGATGCGAAAGGAGGTGTTTAGGGGGATTAGATGAAAGAGGAACATCTGTAGGAAATGGGTACTGGGGCAAATACACCAAAGGGTATACCGGGAGGAGGAGGCCCATTGCAGAAGGATTCTTCGCAAGGCTAAGGCTGATTACGAGCGGAGACTTGCCAAGAATATCAAGAGCAACAAACAGGGCTTCTTTCAGCATGTAAATAGGAAGAGGAAGGGGAGACAAGTGGAAAGACCACTAAATAAGGAGGAAGGAGATCCAGTGACTGATATGGGGGAACAGGCACAGATGCTAAATGACTATTTTGCCTCTGTGTTCTCCCCAAAGCAGGATGGGGGAGATACGCATAGGAGATTAGATGAGGTTGGGGCCTTACGGGCACATATTACAGTCATCCTCCCTTGAAGTTGAGGGGCTCCTCAGGGCATTGGACATTACAAAGGCCCCAGGCCCTGACAGGTTACACCTGAGAGAGTTGGCAGGGGTTCTCTCACGCCCGCTGGCCTCCATTTTTGGGGTCTCGTGGAGAACAGGTAAAGTTCCAGATGACTGGAGGGTGGCAACAGTGGTCCCAATTTTCAAAAAGGGGAGTAGAAGGGACATGGGGAATTACAGACCAGTTGGCCTTACATCCATTGTAGGAAAAACAATGGAAAGGCTCATAATAGAGAGAGATCTAGTGATGCTAGATAGGGAGGGGAGGCTGACAGCCTCACAACATGGCTTCCACAAAAATAGGTCCTGCCAGACAAACCTTGTGGCATTCTACAACAAGGTTTCAAGATGGCTAGATGGAGGGAATGCAGTGGATATGGTTTATCTGGATTTCAGCAAGGCCTTTGACAAAGTGCCCCATGATATCTTGGTGGAGAAACTGAGGAGTTTTGGGATACACCAAAGCACTGTCTGATAGATTAGGCCATGGCTGACTGACCGAAAGCACAGGGTAACCATTAGTGGGGAATCATTGGGATGGCAGCCAATGACAAGTGGGGTCCCCCAGGGCTCTGTTCTGGGGCCAATCCTGTTTAATCTTTTCATCAATGACATGGAAGAAGGGGTGAACAGTCTGCTGATCAAATTCTCAGACGATACTAAAACTGGAGGAGTGGCCACAACTGAGGAGCAGGTATTCCAGATCCAAAAGGATCTGGACAGACTATGGAAGTGTGTAGGAGACAACAGGATGGCGTTCAACGTGGATAAGTGCAAGGTCTTGCACTTGGGGCATAGGAATAGGTGTCATAAGTACAGATTAGGGGACAAGTGGGTGGAGAGCAGCACATGTGAAAGGGACCTCTGGATACTGGTTGACTGCAGGCTAAACATGAGTCAGCAGTGTGATGCAGTGGTCAAGAGGGCGAACACCACCCTTGGCTGCATAGCCAGAAGTGTGGCTTCTAGATCGAGAGAGTTATTACTACCCCTCTATACGACCCTGGTGCGCCCGCAACTGGAGTTTTGTGCTCAGTTTTGGGCCCCTCATTACAGGAAGGATATAGCCATGTTAGAGTCAGTGCAGTGTAGGGCCACAAGGGGATGGGGTGTGAGGCGAGACTGAGGGAACTGGGTTTCTTCAGCCTGGAGAAGAGGAGACTCACAGGGGATATGTTGGTGACATACAGGTATGTGAGGGGATGTCACACGGAGATGGGTAGAGACCTGTTCTCCCCTGCAGAGGAAGGCAGGACATGCTCCAATGGAGCAAAGCTCAGGGAACCCAGGTTCCATTTGGATGCCAGGAAGCACTTCCTGACAGTTAGGACCCCTAGGGCGTGGAATGGGCTTCCATGGGAGGTCGTTGAGGCCCCATCGGTGAGGGTGTTCAAAGATAGTCTGGACATGCACATGGTGGGCATGTCGTGAGCGGAGCCAGCTGGAGCCGGGGGTCAGACTAGATGGCCCAGGAGGCCCCTTCTGACTCACTCTGTGTCTATGTTTCTATGAAAGCAGTGCTCACAAGAGGATGGCCTTGTAAGGAGGATTCACTGATTTCACATTTTAATCTCTTGTGCATGTACCGAAGCCTCTCCTGATGTGAGGTGGGATGTGGGGTACCTTCATAACTGGGGGCTCCACGTAGGTCTAGCTTCCATGGGGTCGTGATGGGTCTGACATGTCTTCACAACCAACAACAACAAAATGAACTATTCCAGATCCATTTCACCTTTCTTCAATATATCATCTTATAATAGAGGATTATCATTCAATCTCCATTTTCTAGTTTCCATAGCCTCTACACCTTTTTCTTACTGACTTGATATTCCAAGACCTTTCAGGTTCCTTCCATCCAATCCCAAAGATAAAAATCACCTTCTTCTGGAGTTTTTCCCCCTTCATTGTATTCTTAAAAATCTCCAGTGACATTCTCTCAATCTTATACGAATTTGAATTTGTTCTAAAAATACAAAAAAGAATAGTTTTCCAAAATTCTTCAACTTTCTTGGAGTGAATATTGGTATGACAAAGGAGAAAAAAAAATAAGAAAATGGGTAAGGAAAAGCAGAATTAAAAATAGAGAAAAAACCAAAAGGAAAGGGGAGAGAAAGAAGGAGAAATAAGATTAATTGTTTTGGGTGTATTAAACCCCTAAAAATATTAGATTGATTAGGTCCATTTTAACCTATTATTAGCTAAAATTAATTAATATGTTAGCTTATTAAGAGAAGGATCTTATAGCATTTTTCTATTTTTCCATTGTCTCTGGCAGTAGATCCATCTGTAGGTAAAACAAATAATTTTCTCATTTTCCAAATAAATTCTTCCCAAGATCATTTTTTCCCTATTCAGCAGATGGTACCAATTTTGCAATTACCAGTTTAAAGAACACTAACTGTGTCACTTTCATTTTCAAAGAACCAAATATTTTTTTTAAAACCCACAAAATTCTGTATTTTCCATTTGTCTGGGAATAGGGTTGTCTAGAAATCACAAATGGAACTTTAATTTATATTCTATGAGATAGTTTCTACCAGTTCTTCAAATAAGTGGGCTTCTTTGCCTTATGCTCAGAAGAATTTCCATCCAGAGAAGAAGGGAAGAATGGCGCCTAATCATTCTTCCCTCTCATCAGTCAAGTGCAGCTCAGTGCAGACTTCTCAAACAGATGAGCATCAACACCTACTCAGCCATTCTTAGCCTCTTGGTACAATCAACAGATAATCAACAGATAACTTTATGACTTGATAGTCTCATTAGATATTAAATAAAAGTGGATGCTCATGCATAAGCTTCCTTTGAGTAAGCAAAAGATTGTTTTACAAAGTCCTTGTTTTCAAAGATTACAAGTTATAGTCCCTTGGCTTAGGGAGAAAGAGAAATGAGGAAAAACTTAGGAAGGAAAAAGAAGAAAAAGAAAAGCATCTGGGAGGCAATCTTAAAACAATTGCTTCTTTACCCTATCTTGTCATCATGATGCTATTAGAACAGATCAGGCGATCAAGCATTCCTGATAAACCTGATTGATCACCTGTCACCAGATCTTCATCATGAAGGTGAAGAGGAGGACTAGTCTTCACTTGGCAGTAAACAAAATGCCCATTGGGAAGACAAAGTAGAGAGCATTCAGAACTTGCTCCCTTTCAAGTCATCAGCTTCCCTTGCTCTCCCTTTTCCCTCAGCCATACTTAAATTCTTGATTTTAAAGGAAGGAAAAGTTAAATGCAGTCAAAATGAACACTGGATTTCATGAAACCCAATTTTAATAAATTCAGAACAATGGTAAGTACAGTCCCATGGGAAGTGGCTTTAATGAGAAAAGGAGTCCAAGTGGGGTAGGAATTTTATAAAAAAAGGAAATTCTGAAGGCACAATTACAAACAATTCTAACAAGGAAAACAGAAGAAGCCCATGTGGCTTCACTAAAAGTTTAGAGATGATCTGAAAACAATAAAGGACATATATAAGAAGTGAAACCAGGCTACCAAGAAAGAATAAAAGCATGTAGCATGGAATTGTAGGGATGGTATCAGGAAGGCTAAAGCTAGGAATTTATATAAGCTAGTGTGGGATGCTTAAATCAACAAAAAAGCATTCTTCAGATATGCCCAAAGACAGAGGAAAGCAATGGGGTTTCAACTATTCAATGCAGATGACAAAATGATAACGGATGACAAAGAAAAGGCAGATGAACTAAATTCCTACTTTGGCTCAGTCTTCTCCCAAAAGATTTATGACCTTCCTGATGAAAGGAAGTACAAGGTGAAGGAATGGGATGGCAGTTCAAAATTAATAGGCAAATGGTCAAGGGTCATCTAATTGGGTTGAATGAGTTCAAATCTCCTGGACCTGATGAAATCCATCCAAGAGTCATAAAGGAGCTTGCAGAAGAACTCTTAGAACTATTGTCTATGACCATAAAATCTTGGACTTCCGGTGATGTTGCAGTAAGTTCAACATGGTGAAAAGTGCATGTTGATTCTGCTTTTTGGGGAGTCGGAATGCTAAACAGCCCCCCAATTTTTGCCCTGGATCAGGGGATAAGTTGAGGCACACCAACCTGGAGGTCCTGGAAGTGACAATTCCTGGTAGATCTTGGTGGGCTGCCTCTTATTCCAAGAAGGCAGAAAATGAAAGTACAGCTTTTGCCTAGCCGTCAACACCAACTAACATCAAACAAAGGAATTTGAACTCTTAAAGCCTTTCTTTCAAGCATCGAATGGACTGTTGAGAATCTTGGCAGAAGACTGAGAGCAAACATGTTGATTTAAGCCCTAATTAGAGCATTGCCAAACTTACCCCCTTCTTTCACCCATTTCAAGCGGCTTTCACGTGACAGACAGTAAGTAGCTTTAAAGCTGAAAGAGCTTTTATCCTCTCCTTAAGGGCAATGACTATCTACATTTTTGATTTCTCTTGTTTTCTCTGTTTTATTGAACTTTCTTCTAATTACCTATTTGAGTTTGGAGAACTTCTGGGAGATACACATACATGGATGTAACTTTCTGAGTTTATTAGAATTGGAAATTCTTCATTGTCTCAATCCTATTGCCTAAAGGTCAGTAATGGCAGAGAAGCTGATTTGGAGACTAGTTGAAGATTAACTTTCCAAGATGAGCATTTCAAATTGAGCAAAAATTGGCAAAGGAAGCACCCCTTTTGTCAGTTATACATCAAGCCTTGTTGTTGTTGTTTTTGTTGGTCATGAAGTCGTGTCTGACCCAATGCAACCCCATGGACAACATTCCTCCAGGCCTTCCTGTCCTCCACCTTCCCCCAGAGTCCACTTAAGCTCACGTTGACTGCTTCAGTGACTCCATCTAGACACCTCATCCTCTGCTGCCCCTTCTTCTTTTGCTGTCAATTGTTCCCACCATTAGGCTCTCCTCCAGGGAGTCCTTCCTTCTCATTAGGTGGCCAAAGTATTTGAGTTTCATCTTCAGTATCTGGCTTTTTAAAGAGCAGTCAGGGTTGATCTCCTCTAGCACTGACTGGTTTGATCGCCTTGCCGTCTAAGGGACTTGCAGAAGTCTCCTTCAGCACCAGAATTCAAAGGACTCAATACTTCAGCACTCAGCCTTCCTTATGATCCAACTTTCACAGCCATACATTGCAACTGGGAAAACCATAGCCTTGACTATACGCACTTTGGTTGGCAGGGTGATGTCTCTGCTTTTTAGTATGCTATCTAGATTTGTCATAGTTTTCCTCCCCAGGAGAAAGAGTCTTTTAATTTCTTGGCTGCAGTCCCCATCTGCGGTGATCTTGGAGCCCAGGAAAATAAAATCTGTCACTACCTTCATTTCCTCCCCATCTATTTGCCAGGAAGTGAAAGGACTGGACGCCATGATCTTAGTTTTCTTAATGTTGAGTTTCAAACCAACTTTTGTGCTCTCCTCCTTCACCCGCATCAAGAGGCTCTTGAGTTCCTCTTCACTTTCTGCCATTAGAGTGGTATCATCTGCATATCTGAGGTTGTTGATATTTCTCCCAGCAATCTTAATTCGAATTGGTGATTCATCTAGCCCCACCTTTCTCATGATGTGCTCTGCATATAAGTTAAATAGGCAGGGCGACAGTATACAGCCTTGCCGAACTCCTTTCTCAATTTTGAACCAAGCAGTGGTTCTGTGTCTAGTTCTCACTGTTGCTTCTTGACCTGCGTGTAGGTTTCTCAAGAGAGAAATAAGATGGCCTGGTACTCCCATCCCTTTAAGAACTTGCCACAATTTG
The DNA here is from genome assembly GCA_023646645.1 of Varanus salvator macromaculatus. Taxonomy (NCBI): domain Eukaryota; kingdom Metazoa; phylum Chordata; class Lepidosauria; order Squamata; family Varanidae; genus Varanus; species Varanus salvator. The sequence goes on along the minus strand of JAIXND010000754.1, from coordinate 12,113,249 downwards.
TTGTGACCACACAATCAAAGGCTTTAGCATAGTCAATGAAGCAGAAGTATTTGTTTTTCTGGAACTCCCTAGCTTTCTCCATGATTTATTTATTTATTTACATATTTATATGCCACCCCCTTGCAAAGAAGCCTTGGGGTGGCTTAACAACAATAAATAAATACATTAAAAACAATTACACTACTTAAAAACTGGCCCATCTCATGATCAAATATTAAAAATACAATAAATATAACAAAAATAAATTAACAAATTAACAATTAAAATATCTCTTAAATACAAAGGTCTTTGCCTGGTGCCGAAAAACAAATAATGACGGCCCCAGGCAAGCCTCTCTGGGGAGTGCATTATATAAGTGGGGCACCACCGCAGAGAAAGCCCTCCTCCGGGTGCTCACCCTCCTTATTTCCCTCATGGAAGGTTCCCAGAGGAGGGCATCAGCTGCAGATCGTAGGGGGTGGGAGGGCATATATGGTTGCAGGCGCTCGTTTAGGTAGCCAGGACCTAAGCCATTAAGGGCTTTATAGGTAAGAACCAACACCTTGAATTGGGCCCGGACTTCAATAGGGAGCCAATGTAGCTGACGGAGAACTGGGGTGATATGAGAACCACGCCCAGTCCCCGTCAGCAACCTGGCAGCTCTATTTTGTACCAATTGAAGTATCTGGACCATCTTCAAGGGTAGCCCCACATAGAGTGCATTACAGAAATCTAAACGGGAAGTCACCAACGCATTGGTCACTGTTGCCAGGCAGTCAAACTCCAGGAAGGGACGCAGCTGATGGTTCAGCCGAAGCTGATGGAAAGCGCTCCTCGTCACCGCTGACACTTGAGCTACCAAGGTCAGCTCCGAGTCGAGGAGCACTCCCAGCTGCGGACCCTGTCTTTCAGAGGGAGAGCAACCCCATTTAAGACAAGGGTCAGGTCCCCCACTCCGAAGCCCAAACCACTCACCAACAGGACCTCCGTCTTGTCAGGATTGAGCTTCAGTTTATTGGCCCTCATCCAGCCCATAACCTCCGCTAGGCACAGGTTCAACACAGCCACTGCCTCACCTGGATCTTTGGAAAATGAGAGGTAGAGCTGGGTATCATCAGCATACTGATGATTCCGCAGCCCACACCTCCTGATGACCTCTCCCAGCGGTTTCATGTAGATGTTAAAAAGCAAGGGGGACAAAATGGAACCCTGTGGAACTCCATGGCATAGCTGCCATGGCTCAGAGCCATAGTCCCCCAGCACCACCATCTGGAATTGGCCGGTGAGATAGGAGCAGAACCACTGCAGAGCAGTGCCTCCAACTCCCAATCCTGCAAGCCTATCCAGGAGGATACCATGGTCGATGGTATCAAAAGCCGCTGAGAGGTCCAGGAGAACCAACAGGACACACTCCCCCTGTCCCTCTCCCTGCACTGATCATCATACAGGGCGACCAAGGCAGATTCAGTGCCGTACCCGGGTCTGAAACCGGACTGAAACTGGACTGATAATCAGTTTCATCCAAGAGTGCTTAGAGTTGTCCCCCACCACCCACTCCAGCACCTTGCCCAGAAACGGGATGTTGGCCACCGGTCTATAATTGGTGACCACCTCTGGATCCAGGGATGCCTTCTTTAGGACTGGCCGGACTACCGCCTCCTTTAGAGATGCAGGCACCCAGCCATCACTTAAAGAGGCATTGACCACCTCCAAGATCCAGGGCACAATCCCATCCTTGGCGCTCTTTACTAGCCAAGATGGGCATGGGTCCAGTAAACAGGTGGTTGGGCGTACCGATCCAAAACTCTACTCTTGGGAGTTCATCGGCCCTGCTGGTGTCCCCTTCTGGCCTCCGGCCTGGCCCCACCCCGCCCTCCTCAGCGCGCCTGCCACTCATGGCTCAAGGGGGCGTGTCTGGAGCAGGGGCCTTGGTGCCAGTGGGTGCCAGTGGGTGCAGTTCGGGTCTCTGGCACGGTGGGGTGGCCGTCCGGGTCTCTGGCATGGGTCTTCGGCATGGTGGAGTGGTGGTCCAGGTCTCTGGCGTGGGTCTCCAGCACAGCACGGCAGTGGAGTGGTGTGGGGGTGCGATGCTGGAAAGCCGCACCTGCCGGCCCCCCAGATGTGGCCGGTGCTTTGAGGGCCCTGCCAGCGTCCCCTTCTGGCCTCCGGCCTCGCCCCGCCCCGCCCCACCCTCCTCGGTGCGCCTGCCACTCAAGGCTCAAGGGGGCGGGTCCGGAGAAGGGGCCTCGGCACCGGTGGGTGCCGGTGGGTGCTGTGGCGGCGGCCTGGGTCTCTGGCACGGTGGGGTGGCGGTCCAGGTCTCCAGCGCAGTGGAGTGGCGGTCTGGGTCTCTGGCACGGGTCTCCGGTGTGGCGCGGTGGTGCAGTGGTGCGAGGGTGCGGCAGTGGAAAGCCGCACCTGCTGGCCCCCCCAGGTGCAGCCGGCACTTTGAGGGCCTTGCTGGCATCCCCTTTTGGCCTCCGGCCTCTCCCAGCTCTGCCCTTCTTGGCACGCCTGCCACTCACGGCTCGAGGGGACGGGTCCGGAGCAGGGGCCTCAGTGCCGGTGGGTGCTGCGGAGGCGGTCTGGGTCTCTGGCGCGGTGGGGTGGCGGTCCGGGTCTCCAGCGCAGTGGAGTGGTGGTCCGGGTCTCTGGCGTGGGTCTCCAGCGTGGCACGGTGGTGGAGTGGCGCGGGGGTGTGGCAGTGGAAAGCCGCACCTGCCGGCCCCCCCCCAGGCATGGCCAGCACTTTGAGGGCCCTGCCGGCATCCCCTTTCGGCCTCTGGCCTCGCCCCGCTTTGAAGGAAATTGGTGAGGCAGATTTAAATCTGGAAGAAAGGAGAAAGAGTAAGATGAGGAACAAGGATACTAGATACAAATAAAATATGGATAAAAACGTTGAAATTTTTGCAGTTAACGTTAATGGACTTAGCGTATCCCAAAAGAGAAGGAAAATATTTACAAAACTGAAGAGATTAAAAACAGAGATAATTTGTCTCCCAGAAATGCATTAGGAAATAAAGCATGAGAAATATTTGCAATATCCTCAACTGTGTAAACTTTTTGCTGCCTCCTCAACACAAAAGAAAAGAGGTATTGCAATATATGTTAAATAGCGTATGGAACCAAAATTAGTATCTTCTGATGAAGAAGGAAGGCTATTGATGGTGGAGATAACAATACAGCAAATCAAAACATTGCTAGTGGCAATTTATGCTCCAAACAATCAACAGGATATACCGTATTTTTCGCTCTATAAGACGCACTTTTCCCCCCCTCAAAACTAAGGGGAAATGTCTGTGCGTCTTATAGAGCGAATGTGCCTGACACCTGGGACGCTGCCCGCCCGCCCGCGGGCACCACGAGGCCGGCATGTGCTCGGCGTGCCCTGCTCCACCGCAAACTGATCACCCCCACCGGGAAGCTCCCCACCTCCCCCCCCACGCCAATCCTTCTAAAGCCTCCGCCCGCTCGCTCGCACTGTCATCCCGCGCCGATCCGCACCTCCCCCCCCACGCCAATCCTTCTAAGCCTCCGCCGCTCGCTCGCACTGTCATCCCGCGCCGATCCGCACCTCCCCCCCATGCCAATCCTTCTAAAGCCTCCGCCGCTCGCACTGTCATCCCGCGCCGATCCACACCTCCCCCCTCCACGCCAATCCTTGCAGCAGGCGCAGATGATGCTTTAGAAGCACAATCCTTCTAAAGCCTCCACCGCCCGCACTGTCATCCCGCATTGCCATCCCGTGCCGATCCCCCACCTCCCCCACACCACAGGGGGCAGGCACAGATGACGCTTTGCTTTAGAAGCACAATCCTTTTATTAAAGTTTAACAGGTTAAGAAACAGTATACATTGAAGCAGCGTTCTCTTTGAGATGTGAGAGAAGCAATTGACAATGTAAAGAGCTGGACACATGGACTGAGCAATCAAATAGACATTGTTTCTTCCAAAAGCCTTTTGATAAAATCCATCAACAGACTCTTGAGAAAACCTGGCAGTGATGGAATAAGGGCTGTGTGTGCACACACATGTTGTCCTATGGATCAGTAACTGATTACAGAATTGAAAGCCAACATTGAGAATGCATGGTATTCTCACAAGATTCTGCATTAGGATCAGTGCTTTTCAACCTGTTCATAAATGATCTGGAATTAGAAGTGAGCAATAAAGTAGCCAAGTTTGCTGATGATACTAAAATAAAACATTTAAAAGGGATTGTGAGGAATTCCAGTGGGATCTCTCTGAGCTGGGAAAAAGGGCATCAGAACGGCAAATGCTTTCAGTGTAAGCAAGTGTAAAGTTAGCATGCTGGGGGGAAAGAATCTCATCTTCAAGTATAAGCTGATGGAATCTGAACTAGTGCTGATAGACCAAGAAAGGGTCTTGAGAATGTGGGGGACAGCTTGATGAAAATGTCAAATGTTAGGAGGAAATGCCATAATTAGGAAAGGAATTGAAAATCAAATTTCCAAGAGCATATTCCTCTTACACAAATCTTTAATATGACCATACTTAAAGTATTGTGTACAGTGCTGGCCACCACACCTGAAAAATGACATTGTTGGAAAAAGTGCAAAGAAGGGCAACTAAAACAATCAAGGGATTGGAGCAGCTCCCCTATCAGACTTTATGCATGGTGTGAAAAAGTGGAAAGTGGGACATTTTCCTCCTCTCTGAAAAAAAAAGGGTTAATCCCCATGAAAAACACCATCACTCCTTTGTTCTGAAAAGAAAAAAAAAAAGATTCAACAGCAGAAGTGTAGTGAGCTTGAAATACCTTGGGAATGGAAGGGAAGTTCCCCACAATTCAGCTTTGTCTTTCAAGGGTTGGGCCTTTTAATACCTCATGGATAATTAACTGGGACTTCTAAATGCTTAACAAAAACAATGTGGATATAAAGTTCCCTTTCCAATTGAGGATACAAGAAACACAATTATTATAGTGATCTCTGCAACTGTGCAAATGTTAGATTTTCATGCCCTTGGTCCAGAGGAAGAAATGACACACAAGAGACCACTGAGTGAACATTTCTCTCGACTCAAAAGGATGCGTAGATGCAGCCCGAGTTTCTTAAGCATCACTTTTAAATATGAAAAAAAGAGAGAGAGAAAAGTTGGAGGATTGAATTTAGGTCTCTCCTCATTGCTCACCTTCTCTGTCTAAGATAGAGGCAAGAAAAACCAGAGAGAGCAGGTATGCTGGGGGTGTGCAATCAAAAGAATTTTGTTGTTAGTCGCAAAGTCGTGTCCGACCCATCGCGACCCCATGGACAACATTCCTCCAGGCCCTCCTGTCCTCCACCATTGCAGAGATGGATTCTATACAAGTTGTTTTCATCCCCTAACAGTTACATGCACAGTCTGTGGGGGATGGGGGGGTCATGCACACAGTATGCTAGAGGCACATGAGAGTAAAGCAACTGGGATTAAGAGATCCCAATACATCCCATAGTTTATTAAATAGTTCAGTAAACCATTTGATTCAGAATATTTTTTTTTCTTGTTTTCCTCCTCTAAAAACTAGGTGCGTCTTATGGTCAGGTGCGTCTTATAGAGCGAAAAATACGGTAATTTTTTAAGAAATTGCATAATATTTTGGTAGATCTACAATATTCAAATATGTGCTTAATTGGAGACTAATGTAATAGTAGATGTTAAAAAGGACTATAAGACAGATAAGAGGAGAAAAAAGGGAAGACGCGTACTACCGAAATCGAGGAATTTCGCATTCATGATGCCTGAAGATTTAGAAATGCTACATCACAAGCTTACATCTTTTATTCAGATAGACATTGTTCTTGGTCAATGTGTTGGGTTTTGGCCGATAAACTCCCAAGAGTAGAAAAAGTGGATATTTTACCTAATGTATGGGCTGATCATAATCCAGTAATGATTGTAATAAAAGGGGGGAAAGGAATTACTAGATGGACCTTCAACATACAGCTCTTAAAAGATAAAAAGTTTGTGGAAGAAGCAACTAAATTGCTAAACTACATTTTAAAACAAAATAAGAATGAAGAGACATCACCTCAAAATGTTTGGGATATCTTTAAAGCAGTCTTTAGGGGAATTGTTACACAATTTTATACAGGAAAGAATACTTTAAATTGGTAGCTGACATCAAAAAAATGGAATGTGAATTGGTAAAGTACCCAAGGAACAAAAGGTTGAAGATTAAATTAAATTCCTTAAAACATAAGACTAATCTTTGGGAAATGGAAGAAATTGCCAAAAATTAAAAAATTAAAAAATGAAGGGAACTAAACAGAATTATTTTGAAAATGTCAATAAATCAGGAAGATCTTAGGAAGAAGATCACAAATTTAGGAAGAAAGAGAGAAAAGATTATCAGAAACTATATAAGAGACAAGAGAGCTTCAGAGATCCAATATAAAAATATATTAGAAAACAAACACTCCTTCAATTGACAGAAGAACAAAGGAATATATTGAATAATCCTATAACACCAATGGAGATAAGTGAAGCTATAAAAAGAAAAAAAATGGAGAAAGTGCCCAGACCAGATGGATTTCTGGCAGAATTGTATAAGACTTTTGAAGAAATTTTGATGGCGCCAATATGTAATATTGGGCTGCAAGAAGCTATTATCCCACAGACATGGTTGGAAGGTAATATTACTTTGATTCCCAAAGACGATACAGATCCTTGAGAGATACAGAATTGTAGACCAATTTCACTCTTAAATTCTAACGGTAAGATTTTTGCCTTAAAATTGGCAGAAAGATTGAAAAAGATTCTAATTGACTTCATTCATACTGATCAAAATGGCTTCCTGCCAAAAAGGCAACTCAACTCAATAGGCAACTATTTTGGATGTTTTGGAATATTATGAAATGAATCCAGAAAAACAGATGGCCTTAGTCTTTCTGGATGTGGAGAAGGCCTTTGACAATGTGAATTGGGAATTTATGATAAAACAGTTGGAGATAATGAAGGTTGGAAATAACTTTTTAAATGCAATTAAGAGTATCTACACTGAACAAAAAGCAAGAATAGTTAATGGTGAGATTACTGAATATATATCTATTGAAAGAGGAGCAAGGCAAGGATATCCTCTCTCACCTTTACTGTTTATATTAACCCTTGAGGTTCTGACTAGAAACATAAGAGGGAATTCACAGATTAAAACAGTGGTCCTCAAACTTTTCCACCAGGGGGCCAGTTGAAAGCTGCTGGTGGTGGGCGCAGGCTGGAAAGGTGGTGCCAGTGATGCGTGCGGGCTGGCGGGGGAGCAGTGCATGCGGGCATGCATGCTGGGGCTGGGGTGGGGCGTGCAGCGAGGCAAGGTGAGGTGAGGCACAGACAGGGGCAGGCAAACATCACGAGGTGGACACACAAGGCAGCGGCTTGCTCATTTGGAGATCGTTTTCTCCGAGCAAACCACTGCATCCCCACACGCGGTGCAAGGTGGGTGGCTGAGGGCACGCCTGTGGGCATGAGCGCACATGTGGCAGGTCCAAATGGGCATGGCGGCCCAGATAATTGGGCGTGGTGGGCCGGATCTGGCCCCTGGACTGTAGTTTGAGGACCCATGGATTAAAGGATTAAAAATAAAACACCAGGAATATAAATTACAAGCTTTTGCAGATGATCTTGTCTTCATTATGGAAGATCCTTTAGATACTACTCCTAAACTACTAGATAAAATAAAAGAATATGGACAAGTGGTAGGGATGAAAATTAATAAAAAGAAAACTAAAACACTGGTGAAAAACATGACTCAACTACAAAAGAATGAATTAATGGAATTATCCAGACTTGAAATAGTTAAAAGGGTTAAATATTTGGGAACTTACTTAACTGCTAGATGTGTGACTGTTAAGGAAAAAAATTATACAAAGCTGTTTAAAGAGGTTAAAAGAGATTTGGAAAAATGGAAGAACTTGCATATTACAATGCTGGGAAGAAATGTCACAATAAAAATGATTATACTTCCTAAATTTCTGTTCTTGTTCCAGATCATCCCAATAAAGTTAGAGAATTTTTTTGTCTATTTAAATAATCTTATATCTAAATTTATATGGCAATGGAAAAAAACCTAGAATTAAACTGAAAGTGCTTCAAGAAGCAAAAGAAAGATGTGGATTTGGACTGCCAGGATGGATGATATATTATCAAGCTTGTGTATTAGTATGGGTAAGTGTAGGGGTTCTCAAACTTTTTCAACAGAGGGCCAGTTGAAAGGTGCCAGTGGTGAGCGCAGGCTGCCAAGGCGGTGCCGGCAGGGAGCGTGGGCTGCTGAGGAGGTGGGGACAGGGGTGGCATGCGCAGCGAGGTAATGGGTGCACGTGGGGCAAGGCAGCAGCTTGCTCACGCAGAGATTGTTTTTGCCGAGTGAGTCCAAAACAATCTCTGCGCAAGCAAGCCGCCACCAGGCATGCTCATGGCAAGGTGTTGGCTTGCTCGCATGGTGATTGTTTTCTCTAAGCGAGTCCAAAATGATCTCTGCATGAGCAAGCTGCTGCCGGGTGCATGCATGGTGAGGTGCCAGCTTGCTTGTGTGGAGATCATTTTCTCAGAGTGAGTCCCAAATGAGAACTGGAGAAAGGCTATTGAAAGGAAAAACCCTGTCAAGAACCTGGGACTACAGAAGAGTCAGTATGACACCAAACCCCAGTAAAATTCTAGAGCAAATGATAAAGCAGTCTACAGACCTTGAAAGCAATGCAGTGATTACTAGAAGCTGACAGGGATTCCATTTGGCACATTTGGAGCCAGTTCAGATGAGTTTGGATGGCAGGCTTTTTGGTGGGGGTGAAGCCTATTATTATAGAAACTTATTGTTTTATCAATGTACTGCTCATCTTACTATATTTTATTATAAACCACTCAGAGAGAGCTCTGGACTACGGGGCAATAAATAAATGTTGAAAACAAATAAATAAATGAGAACAAATCCTGCCAGACAAATGTGATTTCACTTTTTTTTTTTTTGGATTGGGTAACCTCCTTAGAAGACAGAAACAAGATTCGAACTGATCTTGATCTTGATAGGTTGGCGTGCAGGGCTGCCAACAACAGGATGAAATTCAGTAGGCACAAATGCTAAGTCTTCATTTGGAAAAAGAAAAGAAAATGCTAAGAAACCAAATGCATTGTTACAAGCTAAGGAATATTTGGCTCAATAATACTGCAAGAGAGAAGGATCCTGGAATTGTTGTAGACCACAAACTGAATATGAGTCTACTTTGTGATGTGGCTGCAACAAGAACGAAAGGTATTTTAGGCTGCATTGACAAAAGCATCACTTCTAAATTACATTGAAGTATTAGTTCCTCCTTTCTAGTCCTAGTTCTGGTTAGGCCTCATCTACAGTACTGTGTCCAGTTCTCAGCACCACAGTTTAAGAAAGATGCAGCAAGCTAGAAAAGGTTCAGAGGAAAGCAAAAGAATGATCCATGGACTGGAAACAAGGCCTTATGAGGAGACATTGAAAGAAATAGCCTCAAGAAGGGAAGACTGCAGGGAGATATGATAGTAGTCTACAAGTACTTAAAAGTCAATCACAAAGAGGAAGGACAGGGTCTCTTCTCAATCAGCCCTGTTTGCAGGACATAGAATAATGGGCTCAAGTTACCGAAAGCCAGGTTCAAGCAGAACTTCAGGAAGAACTTTCTGACTGTTGGAGCAGTACAACAATAGAATCGATTCCCTGTGGAGGTTGTGAGCTCTTCAACATTAAAGGCATTCAAGATGTGACTGGACAGCCATCTAAGAGGGATGGTTCAACCTGGAGTCCTGCACTGAGTGAGGGGTTAGATCTGATTGCTCTCTGGCCCCTTCCAGCTCTACAATGATGGACTGGGGCCACTTCTCTGACAGGGTATTGGACTGACCTCCCCACACTGGATCCCTCTCAGATGGTTTGACTGCAAATTTCCTTCAAAAGGTGGGCAATGGGCATGGGAAATCTTTGTACAGCTGAACAGTGGGTTTCCTGGGCTTCTGAGCCCACCCAAATGCAGTTCTTCACTTCCCCTGCCCTGTCTTCCCCACACAGCATTCCTGTTTGTGAATCTCTACTAAGAATGATCTCATAACTATATATAGTATCTATGGAATTCTGCGGAATCTTTAGTTAAATGTGCATAAATGGAAAAAATATGCTTGGAATCTCTCTCTCTCTCTCTCTCTCTCTCACGCACACACACACACACACACAGACTCTCTCTTAAAGCTGGTGCTTCATCTTCCTTTCTAAATATAAAGGGAAGTCATTGTAAAATAATGATTTTTTTATGTTTCCCTGCAGCTTAATTAAGATGCATAAATATGGATCACATCACTAATCTGCACTATTCCTTTTGGGAGATCAAGCATTCTATCATCAGTTTGATGATGTCTTAGAAGTTTTTCTGAATCCCTTAAATATATTGCTAAGATGCTTTGAATCATTACTGTGAGGAAGGAAATGTTAATGGCTAGGTAATATACTAACTTTATGTTTAGCAGTTAATACTATGTTTTATGAATGCCCTTATTTAGTTGAATTTGTGTATATTATAGGTTAGTTTCATTTTTATTGTTGGATGTAAATTGAAACACTTTCTGTTGTTTTCCAAGCTCTCCACATTCTTCTCATTTTTGCACTTATTCAATGTGGGTATGGGTACTACCACCTCTTGTGACATCAACTGAATGCATGGGCCAGGGTGTTGGTAGTTCATGGTTGGCTCTGTGTGTCTCATGATGGAAAAGGCCCCTTGGATCATTCCACTTTCTCCCTCACCACATTAGTAGCTGCCTTGACCAAGCTGACACTGTCACTCAAGTCACTGGCTGGGAGGGGCTGGATGGATGATAGTTTCATTGAGGAAGGACTGTTGAAGAGGAAACAGAGACTAGTTTTGAAAATGGAGTGGGGTTGGACTGGTGAAGAAGATGGCACTATTATGGGCCACAGTGAGGCTGCAGGTGAACCATAGTCCTTGGAGCAGGGAGGTGAAGGTGGAGGTATGAAGGGTGTGGATGATCCACACTCGTGCACTCTTCAACTCAAGGACCCATGCCCACCCAGCTGCTCTCAAAGGCTGTGTTTGCTCTCTGAAGCCCAATGGAGCATATAGAAGTTGAGATCTGTAATTATTGTTCCCTTTCAGCATTCAAACAAGTGAAAGATTGCTCAGCAAAATGATCTCCCAATAGTACAGCACAAACATCACCACCCATCATCAGCCCAAACATTACCACCTCAATGAACATTATTCTTTAATAACCATGCAGGTAATACTCACCAGACCTCTGAAAGAGCAGCCATACTTATCTTGGGAATCAATAATTGCCTGCAGTTTTCAGTGCAGAATAAAGAGTCAGGCCTCTTTTGCAGTCCATGGACCAAACTCCTGTCAAGAAAATGTTCCAGGAACCACATTCCATACGTGGGTGTATTCAAAGACACACTGTCATCCTCACTCAGTTGAACCCTACTTGGAAGTAACAGGATAAGACCCAGCATGCATACTCCAAAGCAAGGGGATTGTATCACACAGCTGCACCTTCAAACAACATCTCACCTGCCAACACTGCACGTGCTGACTCGGAAGCAATGGACCTGTGGAGCCAGGGCTCACTGAGGCATCATTTGGACAGTTTTTTAGCAGCAGGTATGCTGATGTCATTCTCAACTTCCCATCAGAACTGTTCCCACTCAAATTAGCTGCAGTCCTCACAGTAGCTGGGGGAAATAAATTTTCCAAGGTCTTGAATAGGTCATTAAGGCAATCAGTCTTGCCAACGAGCTGTCCCTGGAAATGAGAACCACTAGAACTGGTTTGTGGACATGGATCAAAAAGGTGCCTGCATTTTTTACTTTTCCTGGAAGAGTAGCTGTGGGGACTATGTTGAGAGCTTGCAATTCAGAATATTTTACTGCACCACTGCTCCAAAATAAACATGAGTTGCATGCCTACTCAGAATTAAACAGTGTGGGGCACATCTCAGACAAAAGCAAGACTGCCAGCCCTGTTTTCCCGGGTCCCATCCTCTCTCCAGCAGAGATTTTATCTAATTGGATAATATTAGTTGCTGATAGGACAGAAAAGCTATTCTTCCTGTGAGATGAGGTGGGCCACAATGGAGAAGCTGGCAGACAGGACCCTCATAGGCCATATCTTGCCAGAGATCCCCATCCTGCTTAGACTAGGCATGGGAAATGGGAAATCTGCCAAATGTTGGACTAAAGCTCCCATTGGCCATAGCCAATGTAGCCAATAGCAAGGGAGCATGGGAGTTGCAGGCACTGGATAGTCAACTGTTTTCCTTTCCTGGCTTATGCCACTCATCCCTAATTTGTTCAAAAATGGTAAAAGGCGGTTGAAGAGAAAGAAGTCACATGGATTTAGAGGTTTAGCAGGCTGATACCCAATGGACTAATGCAAAATTATTTATTGATATCCCACCATTTTAACTTCAAGGCACTAAAGGCAGCTTACCTAACCCTTCTCTTTTCTGTCATATCCTTCATATCCTGTGAAGTAGGTTAAACTGAGAATCAGTGACTGGTCCAAAGTTATCCAGTGAGCTTTGAGGTTGAGTGAGGACTAGAACCCACATCCCAGCCCAACACTCTAATTACTGTACTACATGGGCTCCCAATTAGTTTGGGTACCTCTGCTAAATAGGTATTCTATTTCCTGTAGGTGTTTCTGACATAGTTTCAATAGGACCTCATAAGCAGAGAGAGAAGTTTTACTTGAACTAGCCAAATGTTTTAGTAAAGGAGAAACATGTTCAAGGATCTTTTTTACATCAAATAGGTGAGTCATGTTTGCTTTCAGAAAATTATTTTTAAAGAAAATATAACTTTATCTCAAATATAAATAGGAGGTTGGGTTTTTAAGGAGATATGCGAATTTATGGAAGGATTTAAAAGAAAAAATGAGGAAACTGTGTGAGATTAAATTTATTTGATGTTTAAAAAATGGAGTGTTTTTCTGTTTATCTTATAACTTTTCATATTTTTTGCATACTAATTTGCTAAATATTTACCATGTTTTTACAGATTTAACTGTGGAATAGTATAAACTTCTTGTGAGTTGTTCAAGGTTTGCAGTATGAAGTGGTTGCTTTTAAAAGCCTCCTTTCGACAGTTTAGTTTACTTATATAAATGTTTGCTTTCTTTGTAAACTTTTTCCCAGCAGATGAACTCCTTTGTATTTCAGATATGATGGGAAAACGAGGCAGACTCAAGCTGTTGTACTTTGATGTGCTTTGTGATTTTATATGTTAAGGTCATTAGTCTAGCCAGTTGCCACTACTTGCATGCACCAGATCAGGGTGGTAAGTGATTGCACCAGAACACAGGTCTGCAGGAGGGGCACTCTAGCTCAGGGTCTGTAGTCAGCAGATGTAGTACAACAAGCAGAAAATGCAATCTTGTTGGCTAGTTTGGGTGGTAGACTGACCTTGGTCAATCTAGGGACATAATAAAACCAGCCAGTTTGTTTGTTTGTTTGTTTGTTTAAACAACTTATATGCCACCCTCTTTGCATAAGCCTCGGGGCGGCTTCCAATCATAAATAAACCAACATATAAATACATAAAATACATAAAATAGTGGAGACCTCCTGGCAATTTAAAATCATTAAATGACATTAACAATTAAAATAACGTTTGAATAAAAACGTTTCGGTGTCTTGGCCTGGCACCGAAAAGCAAATAACAACGGCACCAGGCGGACCTCTCTGGGGAGCGTGTTCCATAAATTGGGCGCCACCACAGAGAAAGCCCTCCTCTGGGTACTCACCCTCCTAATATCCTTCACGGAGGGTTTCCGGAGAAGGGCCTCTGTCGCCGATCTCAAGGGGCGGGAGGGCATATATGGACAGAAGTTATGATGATTCTATTCTTAAGTAAATTTTATTATTATTATTATGTTCTACAAACTAAAAAAGAAACTAAAACACATCAATCATCAGAGACATCAGGCCTACTGGGTCATCCCCCTATTATTATTTTTTATAGCAATCCATAGACATATTCAAATCTACGCATAGTCCTGTTTCTCTAGCCAATAATAAAAAGAGTTCCAAGTTTGATAGAAATATGTATCCTCTTTCTCCTTCAGAAACAAAGTCAGCCTGTCCATTTCAGCACAGTCCAGAATCTTTTTTAAAATCAGTTCATCAGTGGGTGGTTCTTCACTCCTCCAATGTTGGGACAATACAATCCTTGCTGCAGTAATTACATGTAGAATCAAATACATTGCTTGTTTATCAACATCATCAGGTACAATGCCTAGTAAGAAGACTTCAGGTTTAAATATTAAATATTTTTGTAACATTTCCTCAAGCCATTTATATATTTTAGCCCAATATTATTATTTTTTTGCCTTATCATAAGTCCACCACATATGATAAAAAGTACCCGCATATGATAAAAAAAACATACTGCTTTTGTTTGCATTTCCAACGTCCATTTGACATATTTGGAAACATCTTTGCTAATCTATTTGGTGATAAGTACCATCTATAAAACATTTTATAAAGATTTTCTTTATATGAGGTTGCTAAGGTTACCTTGATATTTCTTTCCCACAACTTTTGTCATTTCTGTAACTCAATATTATAACTAAAAATTTTGTGCCCATGTTATCATAGTTTCCTTACCTTGTTCATCTTCCATTCACATATCCAAAAGAAAATTATACAGTCTTTTAATCATTTTCTCATGTGATTTTAAGATCACTTGGTCAAATGTTGTTAACTCCTTATAAAAACCCCACATTTTATAATCTTTAACATATCTCAATTGCATTTGAACCTTATGCCACCAAGAGATATTAATGCCCTGTTCTTGTAATTCTTGGTTCAGTTTCAATCCTCCATGATGATTCTATTCTTGTTCTATGTCTGAGGAAGTGTGGAGAGCTGAGCATTTTTTCCCATAAATATATAAGATTCTCTGTGCAGAATGCTGACTTCTTTCATCAAAGAATCTTTCTTGGCCTCCTTAGGTTGGCCTGAATCATAGAATTATAGGATAGTAGAGCTGAGAGGGGCCATGAAGGCCATTGGGTCCAATCCCCTGTTGTTGCAGGACACCAAGTTACAGCATCCCTGTCCAGTTTCTTTTTTAATATCTCCATTGTAGGGGAGCCCACTACCTCTCTAGGCAGCTGGTTCTACTGTCGTATTGCTTTGACAGTGAAAAAACTCACACACACACACACACACACACATATATATATAGTTTTCTTGACATGAATGGAATACAGAAAAAAGTAAGGTGCATATATATAAAAGTAAAATAAAGTAAAATAAAATTGCCAAGGGATTTTGAACAAGTATAACTAATATAACTAAAAATATCTATCTTTCTATCATTCAATACTCAATGGAAGTTCAGAAAAAAGGGAATTATTATTCTGTATATCTACAAATTTTCCAGTCACCTCAAATCAATTATAAATCATCAACTACTTTTTAAGGAGCTTCCTATTACATCCTATTAACTGTACTGAGTAGAATAGAATTACCATTTGTCATTAAATTCTTCAACCAGTCTTTTATTTACATAATTAGTTAATTTTGCCATCACTGCTTACTCTGCCAACTTATTTTTACAATCTTCAATCATTTGGCATTCTGGCATTTTCCATTTAGAAGCAATTGTATTCTTGCTGTAGTTGTTATATAGTTAAATAAATGACATGTTCTTTAAAAAAGACTGTAGAGTTATATTCAAAAGCATATTCTTAGGATTCATAGGAAAATTAGTTTTAAAGCTTTTTTTGTATTGCCACATGTATCAATTTCCAAAATCTTTTAACTGTTTCACAAGTCCAACACATATGATACATACAGTCCACATTGATTGACACATACAATCCACCCTGTTACATTTCCACCATTTTCCATTATAGTTTTCATCTATTTTTTTAATATCTTTTGAAGTAATATAACACTGAATATTTTTCATAACAATTTTCTTAGTGCTTGGCTAGCTGTGAGTTTAATGTCTTTCTTCCATAAAGCTTCCCATTGACAAGGTGATATTTCTTCTCCAGGATTTTGCTTCCAAATTGTCATACATTTCTTGTCCTGTGAATGTTCAGTGTTATGCTGTAGTAACTGTTTGTAAAGACTTCATTTTGTATAATCAACTTTTCAAAATCTGTCAAATCTCTTACAGTACCTTTCCCTGATTGTATTTCCCCTTTCAATCTTGAAACCAGTTGGTGATAAACATGCCATTGTATATTTTTCCTTCACTTTTTAGTTGCTGCCAAGATTTGACTCGTTCTTGTAGGTCAATCATATCCCCATAGTTATAAAATCAGTCCTACTAGTAAATGGGAGTGTGTCACAAGGAGGAAAACAAGTGTGTGTGCATGTGTGTTTGGGGGCCCGGGGGTGGGGGGAACTAAGGGGAAAGAAAGAAGAGAAAAGAAGGCAAACAAATTAAGGACCTCCCCTTGACCACCAACCCCCTCCCCCAAAATACTGTTTGCTCTCCCTGCTCACTTGCTCTGGTGGCACACTCCCTGGGAGCTTGGCTGCTTGTATCTCAGAGGCCGTAGAGCAGCTGCAGCAACTTGCTCTAATCTGCCTTCTCTGCTAGGAGTCAGAAACCAGAGCTGAGAATGAGTCCAGAGAAAGCCATGAAATTATTAGAATTATTAAATGCTTGAGCAATCAAAAATTCAAATGTGTTGCTATGCTATAGTTTAACAAATACCTAATGTTAGGATATTTTGTGAGCCCTGCACTAGGCTCAGAATCTCACCAATAATCTCTGCTTCTCCTTATCTGTACCAATATAATATGAAGTGGACTTGGTTTTATATTTTTTTACAGCCATTGAGAATAAGCTAGCTGCTTTTCCCCTAGCTATCAAAATACTAAACCGGTTTACTCTTTGTCTTTATGGAATATCTTATCTCAAACTGTAAAAGCAAACATTCAAACCTTTTAAATTCTATGACTCTTGGTTGTTTTATTGTTAATCTATTCCTCAATGACCTGATATGTCATAATATTTTCCTCATGATTCCTTGATGTTTCTGTATTGTCCCTGTGTGTATCTATATAGCTATGAGGATGACATCAGGATTGATAGCATCATCCTCCAGGAACGTATCCAATCCAAATTTAAATCTATTCAAGCTGATGGACATCCCTACAGAAGTGATACCATAGTTCAATAATGCACTGTGTGAACAAGTATGTCCTTTCATTCGTCTGTATCTGAGTCTTCCACCAATCAGCTTCATGGGATGTCCTCATTTGGTTCTTGTATTATGTGAATGGAGGAATATCTCCCTATCTGCCTTCTCCACACCATGCATAATTTTGTACATCTCTATCATATCTCCCTTTATTTGTCTTTTTCTATGCTAAACAGCTCCAGATATTGAAACCTTTCTTTTTAGAGGAGTTGTTTCAGTCTTTGGTATTCCAGTCAACCCTTTCTCCATTTTCTTTTGGGCTCAGTGGCCTCAACTGCACACACTATTCCAACTGTGGTTGCACCATACAATTGTATGGTATGTATGATGTTGTATGATGTATGATGTTGGCAGTTGGTGGTATTGGTGGCCATCCTAAGTGTACTTTTTCCTTAGCAGAAAAATAGACAAACCAAATGTGTATGTGTTGGGGCGGGGGGGGGGAGAGTTATTTCCTAATGTAAGGAATGGAATCCAACCAATGACGATACAGGAGGCAAAGTACCAAGCAGCAACAGTTTAATACGTTCTGGCCAGACCGGGCACTCACCCCAAAGGTAGTGCACTGGAGGAGCAGTTTACACAGCCTCTTATTCTCTACTTCATGCGCAAAGTTCCTGCCTCCTTTCTCCCATTGGCTGGGATCCTGGGAATTCACACTCTTCCCGTCCGCCTTCATCATACTCCTCCTTGGTATGTTACCCCCACCTGCTCATACGTCCCATGTTCATGTTAATAACCCTCTGAGTCATAGTAGGAGGCACCACTAATATGCATTAGTTAATTGCGCAGCTGTATTTTGGATTATAAGTTCAAAAGTTTAATACCATGTCTACCGATTATTAATATGCATCCTATTGGTTTGTTTTAGTCACAATAACTTTATTAATCATTAAATGATCTGTATAGCTTTACCTGTTCTAGTCCATTAATCACAATACCTTTATTAATCACTAAGTGATCCATAGCTTTACCTGTTCTAGTTTGTTAGTCACAGTAATCTTCTACTTCTCACACTAACATGCAGCGCCAATGTTTTAATCAAAACTCCAGAATTTTTAGCTTAAATCTCATCAGCATATACATGATGTGGTTTTTTGCTCTAACGTACAGTATATCATGTTACACTTGCTTACACTGAACTTCATTTGCCATTTTGATGCCTTTCTCTTAATTAGAACAGATGGTTGTAGAGGTCTTTATAATCCATTTTTGTTTTAACCATCCTAAATAAGTTGATGTCATCAGCAAATTTGGCCACCACAGTGCTCAATCCTAGTTTCATATCATTAATGAAGAAATGTTTGGGAGATGCAGCATTGTTACATTAAATTAAGTCACACAGAGAATGCTGTTTCTTCCTTCAAACTCTTCATTATACCCCATTCTCTACAATACCTTTGGCTTAACTCTGTAATCCACACATTCCTCTGAAAAAAAGTAACATGTCACTTACTTGCTTGCATTCATTTCTTCAACTCCCTTCATACAACTTCCTTTGTTTGATCCCACACTGTTAACATTTAGGGCACAATGCAGCCTGAAGTAATTTCTTTTAAGCCTCATTTATTTCACTGGGCAAACAAATGTATTGGTTAGAAAGGTTGACCTGAATGCATTCAGTGAGAGCTACGCTATGACAGGAGACTTCCTAAACGCATGTTCTTTAGAAGAGCAAAGGAATAAAATTTCAAGAGGGAGAATAACTGAGAAAGGACCATATTAATTCATGGCAATAACATAGAAAAATGGAAACAGAGAAACAGAAAGAGTCAGAAGAGTCTCCCAGGCCATCTAGTCTGACCCCTGGCTCCAACTGGCTCTGCTCACAACACACCCACCATGTACATGTCAAGCCTATCCTTGAATGCCTGCACTGATGGAGCCTCAACCACCTCCTGTGGAAGCCCATTCCATATCCTCAGGGTCCTAACTGTCAGGAAGTACTTCCTGGTACCTAAATTGAACCTTGCTTCCCTGAGCTTCACTCCATTGGAGCATGTCCTGCCCTCCTCTGCAGGGGAGAACAGGTCTCTACCCACCTCCGTGTGACACCCCCTCACATACCTGTAAGTTGCCAGCAGATCCCCTTGAAGTCTCCTCTTTTCCTGGCTGAAAAGACCATCTTTTCAGTCTAACCTCATACGGCTTCCCTGCAAACCAGCCACCAATCGTGTGTCCCTATGCTGCACTGACTGTAACCTGGCTATATCCTTCCTGTAACAAGGTGCCCAAAACTGAACACAATACTCCAGTTGCGGGCACACCAGAGTTGCACAGAATGCTAGTACTACCTCTCTCGATCTAGAAACCATGCTTCTGGCAATGCAACTAAGGGTGGCGTTCGCCCTCTTGACCACTTCATCACACTGCTGACTCATGTTTAGCCTGCAGTCAACCAGTACCCCGAGGTCCCTTTCACAAGTGCTGCTCTCCAGCCACTCGCCCCATAATCTGTACTTATGACACCCATTCTTATGCCCCAAGTGAAAGAGTTTGCACTTATCCACATGGAACACCATCCTGTTGTCTCCTGCTAACTTCCATGGTCTGTCCAGATCTTTTTGGATCTGGAATACCTGCTCCTCAGTTGTGGTCACTGCTCCAGTTTTAGTATCGTCTGCGAATTTGATCAGCAGACTGTTCACCCCTTCTTCCATGTCATTGATGAAAAGATTAAACAAGATCAGCCCCAGGACAGAGCCCTAGGGGACCCTGCTTGTCACTGGCCACCATGCTGATGATTTCCCCTATAACGTTTACCCTCTGCTTTCGGTCAGTCAACCATGCCCTAATCCATTGGACAGTGCATTGGTCTATCTCAAAACCCCTCAGTTTTTCCTCCAGGATATCATGGGGCACTTTGTCAAAGGCCTTGCTGAAATCCAGGTAAATCACATGCACTGCATCCCCTTCATCTAACCATCTCGAAACCTTGTTGTAGACTTCCACAAGGTTTGTCTGGCAGGATCTGTTTTTGCGGAAGCCATGTTGTGTGGCTGCCAGCCTCCATTCTCTATCTAGTGTCACTAGATCTCTCACTATTATGAGCCTTTCCATTGTCTTTCCTACAATGGGCGTAAAGCTAACTGGTCTGTAATTCCCCATGCCCTTGTACTACCCCTATTTGAAAATTACGACCACTGATGTTACCCTCCAGTCCTCTGGAACTTCACCCATTTTCTACAAGGCCTCAAAAATGGAGGCCAGCTGGCATGAGAGAACCCCTGCCAACTCTCAAAGTACTCTTGGGTACTGCAAGAGGGTTGACTCTAATCTGTGCCCCTAAGTCCCCGGTCTCATCTAATCTCCCATGTGGATCTCCTCCGTCCTGCTTTGGAGAGAACACAGAGAACAATAGTAATTTAGCATCTGTGCCTGTTCCCTCGTATCAGTTGCTGGATCCCCTTCCTCCTTATTTAGTGGTCCCACTACCTGTCTCCCCTTCTTCTTGCTATTTACATGCTGATAGAAGCCCTTTTTGTTGCTCTTGATATTCTTTGCAAGTCTCCACTTGTAATCAGCCTTAGCCTTGAGAAGAATCCTTCTGCAATGGGCCTTCTCCTCCCGGTAGACCCTTTTGCCTATTTGCCCCAGTACCCATTTCCTATGGAGGTTCCTCTTGCATCTAATCCCTCTAACCACCTCCCATTTCATCCATGGGGGCACTCTCCTTCGCCTCCCCGTCTTACTAACTAGAGGTATCAAGACTTGCATCTCCAAAACCTCCCTTTTGAGTGCCATCCACCCCCTCCTCAACTCGCTAGCCTTTCAGTAACTTATCCCTGGAGACTTTCCCCCATCTGGCCTTCAGTTGACCAAAGTTGGTCCTCTTGTAGTCCCAGCTTCTAGTGCTCAACCTGCTCACGTCTCATTCCCCTGATTTCAAAGAGAAGGATGGAGTTATCACTCGCATCCAGTGCTCCCCTAATCTGTACCTCATCTATCAGCTCCTCCCTGTTGGTCAAGACCAAATCAAGGATGTTCCCCCCGCCTCATCACCTCTCAGACCCTCTGTGTGATAAACCCTCCCTCTATAGCTTTTAGGAAGCAATGTGACCTGGCTGTCACCGCTGAGTGAGTCTCCCAACTAATATCTGGGAGATTGAAATCACCCATACTTACTGTGTCCCTCTCTCAAGATATTCTTAGAATCTGATCTGTCAGGACATCATCCAGGGTCTCAAGTTGACCTGGAGGGCGATAACATACCCTCACATATTTCATAGCAAGGTTAATCTTTACAGTTCATCTTAAAACTATGCTCAATTTTAATCTAAAATTTCAGTTTAAATTTGTTACTCTTCAATGATATTTTATTTATTTGTTTTATTTTTGTTTAATGAATTTGTTTGAAAACTGCCCACTAGCATCACACTCTCAATGTTTTATTTTATGATATTTTATTGGTATTCATTATTGTATTGGCTACCCATTATTGTAATTTAAACTATTATAATAAAATAGAACAGGATAAAATCATAATGTACTTAATTAATAAAATGTAATGTAATATACTAAAATAGTACAAATAGTCAATTGATCTAATGAATTGATCTAATAGTACAATTAGTCAATTGATCTAATGAAAAATCAAGGATTTTGCCAGGTGCCTCAAACTCAGCAAAACTTGGAGGTCGCAGAACTAGATGTGCCTGTATTTACATTAGTTCATGCCAATGACACCCTTTTAGTTGTAATATTTCAAATATGTCAAGATGTTGAACATATGTCAGCCAGGGGTTTTATTTTTTGCAGTAGGGTTTCCCAGGTTCTCCTGGATGAGTATTTAAGAACAGTGTATGAAAAAAGTAAAATTGTGCAGCCATCTTCTGGTGAGATATCAGTGGAGATCAGTCTCCTGAATAGGTAAGAAAAACCACAAGAAGAAAGCATATAAAATGTATGAGTGGGTGATTTAGATTTTGCTTTTGATCATCAGCTTTTTATTCTACAGTATTCTGCTCCTGCAAAACATTTCCTTCATTTCTCACATTGAACTTCATTCCCTTATTCATCTGCCTTTTTCCTTCTTCCACAGACTTAGCGCTGATATGCATGAGGGATTTTTTCCATCATAGTAATGCCTGACTCACTGGCATGGCACGTGGCACACTTTTCTCATGCTATTTCAGCTCTTCCATCCCAGAATGTCTGCAACTGATTTTATAACACTTTTGGGGCATTTTGAGGTTAGCTGGTAGTCATGTGCTCTCTCTGTGTTATTGTTGCAGTTTCATTACTTGTCCTGCTAGGAGTGGCTGCACTCACTGAACTTTGGCAATAGCAAACCTTTGGCAGGGGTCCTGCAAGGAAGGAAGCAGATCTTTCTGCCATTTGCTGCTATTCTAGGCAGTGGAACAAGTCCATTATTTGTTTGTTTGTTTGTTTGTTTTCTTTTGTTTTTGCTAGTGGTGCATGAGATGTGCATCCTTCCTGTACACCTCCAGCTCTGTGACTAAAGGGATTTGTGAGCAGGAACACTAACAGCCAGTTAGTCAGTTGGTCTCCTATGGCTGCTTAGCAAAATGCCCTCTTACTTCTACTACCACTGAGGAAAGAGTAGGGAATGAAGGCAAGAAACACTTATGGGCATTAAAAGGGCCATTTTGCTGGGTGCTTTCTCCCTCTGATTCATTCATTCATTCATGCATTCATTCATTGGTCTGTGGCTACTTTTTTTAAAAATAAGTTTTATTTGAAATTATAATCCTAAAAAAAAAAACAAAAAGAAAACTACAAACAACATCCATCATCAAAAACATTGAGCCATCTGGGTCAGCCCCCACGTCCTTCTTTTTCCATTTGTGATAACTTAAAAACATATTTAAATCTAAGTCAAGTCCCATTTCTCTAGCCAATAATAAAAAGAGTCCCAAGTTTGATAGAAGTCAGTATCTTCTTTCTCCTTCAGTGATAAAGTCAATCTATCCATTTCTGCACAGTCCAGAATCTTTTTTAGAATCAGTTCATCGGTGGGTTGTTCCTCACTTTTCCAGTGTTGAGCAAATGCAATCCTTGCCGCAGTGATTACATGTAAAATCAAATACATTTCTTGTTTACTAATGTCCTCCGGTATAATGCCTAATAAGAAAACTTCAGTTTTAAAAGCTAAGGATTTTTGTAACATTTCCTTGAGCCATTTATGTATTTTAATACAATACTTTTTCACATTATCACAAGTCCACCACATATGATAAAAAGTACCCAATTTATGTTTACATTTCCAACATCCATTTGACATATTTGGAAACATCTTAGCTAATCTATTTGGTGACAGATACCATCTATGAAACATTTTATACAAGTTTTCTTTATACGAAGTTGCTAATGTTACCTTAATATTTCTCTCCCACAGGTTTTGCCACTTTTCTAATTCAATATTATATCCAAAGTTTTGTGCCCATGTTTTCATAGGTTCCTTAACCTGTTCATCTTCCATTTCCTATCAAGTAAGAAGTCATATGTCGTGCATGAGGTCACAACGGGGACTAATACTCAGGAGGAAGACCTGACCTTAATAACCAGAGTTCAGGAGAATCCATCACAGCTCGATATAGATACAAATCAACCTGTAGCTGAGAGCACCTCTAGTCAACAACCCTCTACTCAGATGCCTGGCCCTTTAAGTCAGCCCAACAGCGAGAAGGAGGAAGAAGCTGGAGTGGAAAAGAAACATGACAGCTCCTCCTCCTCTGAAGCAGAACTGACAGGGCCAGAAGCAGAAGGCATCATGGGATATGTAGACTACAAAGATGCTTGTAATAGAAGACTTATAAAGTCTTATCAGCTGAAAACAAAAAGGGAACAGGAGAGGTGGGAGGAACGACTGAGGGAGGGGGATATGACATAGTGGGGAGAAGCTATCGCCATTCAGAGGCGAACATCTATTCACCAAGGACTCTCATTAAGTAGCTCTACAGTAGAGTTGTAAATCTTGTAGATAACTAGCAATAAATAGATTTAGTTTTATTGATCTTGTAAGTGTGGTTAATCATGACCAAAGCTATTGGGCCTCTGCCCCCCCCTTGACATCATATAATCTTTTAATCATTTTCTCATCTGATTTAAGCATCACTTGATCAAACGCTGTTAAGGCCTTATAAAAACCCCATGCTTTACAATCTTTAGCATATCTTGATTGTATCTGCACCTTATGCCACCAAGAGATATTAGATCCCTGTTCTTGCATTTCTTGATTCAATTTCAGGCCTCCATCCTTATCCAAAATATCATCATATCTTATAATCTCTTCAAAATGCAATGCATTTGGATACACAAAAGTTTCCATGGGTGAAAGCCATCTTGATCATTTATTATACAGTTTTATCTTTAACTTTTCCCACACCTACATTAATGATTTTCTAATATAGTGACTTAAAAAAGAGCCATGTGAGTTAGCCTTCTCATACCACATATAAGCATTGTATTCACCTAGCGCCATCATTATATGTTTTTTGGTGCCAGGTGAAGACCTTTTTATTTAAGTCTTATTTTAATTGTTAGTGTTGTATTTGTTTTGGCTTATTTGTTTATATGTCTATGTTAAATTAATCTTGTATTTGGTTAGTAGGTCTGATTTATTTATTGGGTTTATTAGGGTTTAATTTAAGGTTATTTTGTTTGCCGAGATGCACCAAGGGCAAGGGGGGGGGAGGGATAAATTAATATTGTTTATACGATAATTGTATTTTAATCATATTGTAAGCCACCCTGAGGCTTCAGTGCGATGGGGCGGCCTATAAATATTTTAATAAATAAATAAATAATAAATTTGTAAATCATGCCCTTCAAGATACAAGATTCTCTTATTTCTTAAAGTTATCCATTCTTTTAGCCATGTTAAAACAGAAACTTGATAATACAACATCCAATCAGGGAGACCAAAATCCCCATTCTCTTTAGCCTCCTGAAGGATTTTTAATTTAATCCTTGGTTTCTTCTTTCTCCATATAAATCTTGAAATTTGAAAATTTAAATCATCAAAAAATTTTCTATCAATTTTCATGGGAATCATTTGAAATAAAAACAAAAGCTTTGGTAATATATTCATTTTAACAAGTGCTATTCTTCCCATCAGAGATAATTGCAAATTAGCCCATTTTTCAGGTCACTCTTAATATCCTTCAGTAGTTTATCATAATTGTCTTCTTTCAGAGTAGTACACTTAGCTGTAAGATAAATTCCCAAATACTTAACCTTTTTGACAATCTGCAAATCTGCTTGTTCCTGTAGAATTTTTCTCTGGTCTTGTGTAAAATTTTTAACTAACAGTTTCGTCTTTTCTCTATTTATTTTCAACCCCATAACCGCGCCATATTCTTCAATCCTTTGTAGGAGTTTAGGCATTGTTGCAAAGGGTTCCTCCATTATGAAAACCAGGTCATCTGCAAATGCTTGCAATCTGTAGCTTTCATCTCTAATTCTAGTACCTTTAATGTCCATATCACCCCTGATATTTCTACTCAACACTTCTAAAATCAGTATAAACAACAGAGGTGATAACGGGCATGCTTGTCTTCTACCCTTTTGTATCTCTATAATCTTTGTAAATTCTCCATATAAATCTTCCGTATAAATCTCCATATAAATCTTCTCCGTATAAATCTTCTTTATAAATTCTCCATATAAATCTTCTCCGTATAAATCTTCTTTATAAATTCTCCATATAAATCATATAATCCTAGCCGACTGCTTTTGATAAATGCTTGATATTGCATTAATAAACTTTTCACCAAACTCCATTTGGGCCATCTGTTGCTTCATAAATTGCCAGTTGACATTATCAAAGGCTTTCTGAGCGTCCATAAATAATAAAGTCATTGGCTTTTCCATATGCATCTCATAATACTCTAGGATATCCAAGATAGTTCTCAAATTATTCCTCATTTGTCTTTTAGGTAAAAAACCATTTTGGTCTGATTGACAAAAGTCTATTAAAAACTTCTTTAATCTTTCTGCCATTATGGAGGCAAAGATTTTGTAATCCACATTTAATAATGATATAGGTCTATAATTTTGAATCTGTGTTAAGTCGTATCTTCTTTCAGTATTAATGTAATATTTGCCTCTGTCCAAGTATTTGGTATTTTAGCATTTAACAGAGCTGCATTATATATATCTTTAAGAAGCATAGCAAAGACTCCTTCAAAGGATTTATAAAACTCAGCTGGCAGGGTCTGTGGCTACTTTTGATGATACAGTGGAGAGGTTCTCCAAATTATTATTTTTAAACCTCTGCTGCCTTTTGTTTTAACCATTTCAGGTGTCCATTCTGTCAGCTGAATGGAGAACAAGAAAGAAGAGGCAGCAGTTTATGCCTCCCACTTCTTTGGTGCTCATGTGACCCTTCCATTTCTTTCTTTAACATAATGTGCAGGCCTGTGTTATACTTGGCCATATAGTGAATTAGGAAGGTACTGCACCATATTCATTACTTTGTTACTTAGTAGAAACTATTTTTTGAAGGTGCAGTGCAGATTGGCACACAGAAGGGTCTCTACTGCAGTTCCTCCCTACAATATGTTGGAGGCTTGGAGCCATTCACAGGACTGGCCTCTGCATGAATCTCATCATGCAGAAGTCATCTTGTCAGAAAGGAAGCACCCAGCTCTTTTTTCTTTGCTTTCCCCTCCAGAGGTAGCCAGTTACCTCATACTGGCTCTGTCTCTGATCGAATTGTGGCTTTTCCCTGGGTTGAAAAATTTAAAAGGCATCATATTCAGCCCTGTGATGGATCCATCAGTGAAGAACAGGCAGGCATCTCATATGAAAAATTAATAGTATTTCTCTTTTCTGATGGCAGCAGGGGTTATAAAAAGATCCAACCCCAGTGTGCATTCCCATAATAATCTGAACAGAGATAGTAGCCAGAAACTAACCCCGTCTCCCCTCAACAGAGGAACAATACACAGTAGCTACAACATGAACTGAAAACAAATTTTATAGTATTTGTATTTGCTAAAGAGAATTCTTGTTTTTATGAAAGCTTTAAATAGGATCTTGATTGATGCTGAGAAGCACAAAGTTGTAGTTGTTTTGCTGGAAAAACCAATCATGTGAGGACTGAAATTGCTTTGTTTCTCCACCCCACAAGCTCCAGGGCTAAAACAAATATTCACACTTTGCCTTTTCCCATCTATTTCTTCTTTTCTTATCTCAGGCTGTTTGTATGAACTATGTAGCATAAGAACCAAGAATAGAGAGAATACTGTAGCAACAACTTTCATGATTAGAATAATAAAATGCTAATGTCGGACACAGCTAAAGCCTATGTCCGGGGATTGATAATAACCTATTCAGAAAGAATAAATAAAAAGAAAAGGCAAGAGCGAGCAACATTAATAGAAGAATTGAGGAAACAGGAACAAGAATTGCAGGCAGATCCAACAAAGAGTAATCTTAGGGTTCAAATGAACACTTTGAAGCACAAATTAAATCTCTTGGATATGAGCGAGCTCACTAAGCAAATAAAATTGACTAAACAGAACTTTTTTGAAAATGCTAATAAGCTGGGGAGATGGTTAGCATGTAAAGTCAAGAAGGAAAGAGAGAAGAGAGTGATTCCAAAATTGAGAGATGGAGAAGGACGACTGCAGGTACAAAATACACAAATTAAGAAAATAGCTGAAGACTTCCTTGCAAGATTATACTGGAAGGAGGAGTTTCTGATTGGGAAGGTGAAAGAATAATACAAAAGGAAGATTTGCCAAAGCTGCCCGAAAAATTTAAAAAAATGCTGAACCAGCAAGTTAACAACTATGGAAATAACACAGGCAATTACACAAGAATAATAAAATGCTGAAGATTCTCTGCATGTGAAAGTTGCTGCTACAGTATTTTGGTAATTCTTGGCTCACCTATTACCGTATTTTTTGCTCTATAAGACTCACTTTTTTCCCCCTCAAAAATAAGGGGAAATGTCTGTGCGTCTTATAGAGCGAATATGTGTGTGCAGTAAGTCTGTCAGATGTGCAGCCCATGGGGAAGTGATGGGGAATGTGCCTGTGATTATGTGCCCATTTGATTCAGAATATTTTTTTTCTTGTTCTCCTCCTCTAAAAACTAGGTGCGTCTTATGGTCAGGTGCATCTCATAGAGCGAAAAATACAGTATGTTCCCAATGTGAACTGTCCAGAGCTGAGAATGGACGGAAAACAAGAGAATGTTTAACTTGTGAACTAACCCAAACCCTTCCCCTTTGCCCCGCTTGCCTCTTCTCTCAAACAAACCTACAACACATCCTTTCCTCATGTGCAGCCACTGAGAGAGGGAGAGGGAGAGAGGTATATATGTACACTCACTCTTTCCCCCACTATCTTGATGCAAAGATAGAGCAGTTTGATCCCCCTTTCCTTGCACACTGCAAGTGGGGAGCATGTAGTGATGCACAGTCCATCAGAAGGTAGAACTGATGGCAGACTGGAACCTGTGTTGCGGGCTGGGAGGAGCATGATCTAAATGGGAAGGAAGGCCTTTTATTTATTTTATTTGTTTTAAATATAAACTTTCTTACCCATTTTTTGTATGCAATGATTATTCCTCTGTGCCTGTTTTCCCATCAGCCACAGGGAATTCAATGGCAGCAAGGCAACTGAGCAGCCACACAGGTCACATAAACAACTACATGGGCCCATTTAATAGATGCAAACAAGATGCAGAAGTGAAAACTTCAATGGGAGGTTGAGCTTGCTATACTCCTGCATGACAAACTGAGATTGCCAGAAAACCTCTTTCTGTACAATGATTTAGCATTAATAGCTGTACACAAAGAGAAGTTTAATAATTAAATATACTGGAATAAGCCCAGTAAGCTATTTGCATTTACCTTCTCAGAAATCTGAGTGAGAGATTGAATGTCACATGGAGGTGGGTAGAAACCTGTTCTCTACTTGCACAGGAGAGCAGGATGTACTTCAACAGAGCCTAGCTCAAGAAACCAAGGTTCAATTTGGATGCCAGGAAGTACTTCCTGACAGGACCCCGAGAGTATAGAATGGGCTTCCACAAGAAGTGACTGAGGCCCCATTGCTGAGGGTGTTTAAGGATAGGCTAGACATACACATGGTAGGCATGTTGTGACTGGAGCCAGGGGTCAGAGTAGATGGCCTGGAAGGCCCCTTCTGACTTGCTCTGTTTCTATGTTTTCTATGTTTCAATTTTTTTTCATAGTATGCATGGACCAATATGCTAGAAGTCAAGCACCTCCAGTTTCTTTTCCAAGACAGTGGTGAAAGCCAGTAATAATCTGCCACACATACAACATTTCTCTAATATTCATTTCTGGATACTCTATGGAAAATGGACTCCAACAGGTGCAGGGGTAGAGACTTGGATTCAACCCCACCAACACCCTCCCTGCAAGACATGGAGTACCTTAGACTGCAACCTTTAGCTAGGAATAAGTCAGTTAATAAAACAAACAAACTGTAATCTATTTCTGAGTAGCTATCCATTGTATTGCACTATTGACTCAATCATTATATTTTAAACTAACATATCTCACAGAACTGCTGTGATGTCAGAAAAGGGTGGATGAATCTGTTAGTTTTGGTTTCCTGAAGTTTCTTAATTTTCCAATCTTAAGTTTGATCCATCATGTTTCTGCATTAGTTTGCACATTTTGACTCCACCATCTTCATGCATCTGCAATTGTTTCTCTTAATATATGTTTTATATGCATTTTTCCCAGTACAATATGTTTGGCAAGCAATTTGTATTTTCCCAAATATAATGTATTTCTATATTTTCACCAACTTACGTAGTGTGTATACACTTTCCCCAATATAGCCATTTTTTAAAGTATTTTTGGTCATTCAATTGCATTTTAAAATTCAGAGAAGTACCATGTAAAAGGATGTTTGTGATTTGATTTACACATTAGTTTGGAAAATGCAAATTAGGTAGGCTCACATTAAAATGAAAACCAAAGAAATTTCTCCCTATTCTTTATGGGAGCACTTCATAATGCTACCCCAGGAAGAAGAAATCCAGTCCTCAAACGTTAAAGAAACCTCCCTAAATATTTCTCATAAAACTCTCCTGTTCTTATTAAGCAAGAACACTAATCAGCTCTGTGTCTTAACTTGGATTCTTTATCAGCTTCTGCAGCAAGCTAATCCAGAAAAATACTCAATTGTCAAGAAATGATTTCCTTCTACCCCCAGCACAAATACAAACAGCCAGCACTTTTGTAAGCCTGTGTCACAATTCTGTTGCTTGGGGAGCTGCTGGCCAGCTGAGCTGATAACCTTGGCAGGCAACTGGCAGGCACAAGCACACCTGTGCTTTAAAGCATTTACCCTAACAAGCCTATGACATGTTAACAGCTTGCCCTCCCTGCCTGATTTTCCAGGGACCCCCCACACACAGTGCTGCTGGATCAAGGACGTGTGAAAGCTCACTTACCTCACACAGCGTTAAATCCTCAGGCTAGTAGTGTTGCTTAGCCAAGAGGAGGAAGGGGGTGAGAGAACCCAGAACGATCCTTACTTGGAGGCCGCTTTTAGAGGCCTCCATTGTCATCCCTCCTTCACATATGTCAGACAACTTTAGTTTATTCTTCAAGGGGCAGCTCTATTTCTGGTCAATTCAGTGGTTCCTTCACAGACTGCTCCTATAATCAAGTACATGGGCACTAGATGTGTATGCCAAAGGTACACATTCCTTTGCTTGAAAACAAATAGGAATGTATTTCAGCTTGCTGTGTACTTCAAATGTTGCTATAGTTTATGTTGCTTTGACAAACTGTCTTAAAGAACACTGTTCCCTCCCCTGATTTGGTAAAGTAATCCTGAATGTATCCCCAAATCGGTCTTTAACATTTAGTAAGAATTCAGTAGCTCCTTCACTGTACACTGGAATGGCACCTCTTCTCTTTACTTTCTCTTTTTTTCTTCTGAAAAACTGCATGCATCTCTGTTCTGTCTAGGGTTGGGGGGTGGGGGCAGCATTATGGTTGGAATCCTTCTTGTGTGTTTTTAACAGTCATTTTTGTCCTCTTCCTCTGTGTATTTTAAAGAACCCCCCCCACCCAACTTTAAAGTAATGTCTACAAATTGGTCTGAGGGCTGACTTTTCTTCTTTTACAAGTAGAAGCCAACTGTTGCACAGAGTTTTGAGGGGTATATGGCAAGCTATACCTATCAAAGTCCCATCTAGTCTAGCAGCTGAATGAGCTGTGCATGGGAAGCTCCAAGCCAGGGCATGAGTACAATCATACCTTCTTGCCCTTGCTTCCCAGCAACAAGTGTCCCTTGGCATACTGCCTGCAATACTGAAGGTAGCATACAGCCATCAGCATGATTAGCAATTGATAGCCTATTCTCCATTAATTTGCCTCACCCTGTTTTTATACAATCCAAGTTGGTGGCCACCACTACATCTTGTGGAACTGAATTCCACAGTTTAACTATTCACTGTCTTAAGGAGTATTTTCTTGTCTGTGTCCTGAATCTTCCACCAATCAGCTTCACTGGGTGATCCTGGTTTCTGGAATGATATGATTGGAAAATGATAAACTTGTCTCCCTATCCATTTTCTCCACACCATACACAGTTTTATGAGTTTCTATTGTAAGTTTCTTTCCTCAACTTTTTCCTAAGCACAAGAGTCTCAAGCATTGTCACTTTTCCTTATAGGAGAATTGCTCCAGCTACTAGATCAATTGTTGGGAGACGGTAAGTGATTTCATACCCAACTACTGGGTTCCCAGAAGTGGCTGATTGACCTCTGTAGAAAAAAGAATGCTTGACTAGGTTCCAGGAAAGTCCAACCATGTCAAAGATCCAGTTCCAGTTTCTGAATACTTCAAATAAAAAGGATCAAGCAGCAGATGGTGGGAAAGACCTTTCCTGCAGACCTGGGGCAGTCCATGCCTGTACATATAGACACTACTGGACAAATTGGAGAAGTAGCCTGATCTGGTGCTTTCACTGGGCAGAGCAAAGCATTCTTTACTTTCATTTTAGTAATCTTTCTTTTTGTAATCACATATTATGATTCGTTTGCCCCCATATTTCTTCCAAAGTGAAATGTTGAGGTGGATTTACGAGTTTCTGCCTGGGCAAAACAAGGGTTAACATAGGCAGTTTGTGATTCATACATGTGTTCACTTTTTCCTTTTCATTGCCAGCTCTGAAGTCACACCTGATAACTGAAGAATTTTCATTATTAATCATTGGGTTCCAGAAATGGAGTAACACTACTCTTATTGTTTTCTCTAAAGAGTCTTCAAGCCGGAACATCCCATGCTGTTAGGAAATCATAATGAAGGGAAGGAGGGTGGAGCTGTTTCTAATAGAAGGCTCTTTATCTATGATGGGGCAATACGCGCTCCACCTTCCATCAGCAGTTCCAGACTGGATTATCATCCATGGCCTATGGCATTGTAAATGGAATAGAGGGGATGTTTTGAAACATGTAAGAACGAGCTCTGTATAGCTGCCATTGTCATTCATTCTCTTTTCTCCAAATAGGTTTTGGCTCCTGTCTAATTCATTATATTACTTGATATGAAGTCATGTGCCAGGAAAAAGTCTGCTGTAAGCAATCTAGATGAAATATTAGTTTCTTCTTTCAGAGATATACATTACACAGTCCAAGAAATAAATTCAGTAATTTGCTACTTTAATTATTTTTTCCTATTTGCAATAGATGAGGTCAAATGTAACCATTCTAACAACAATATACTTGAACATCTATTAAAATAAAAAAATGCAGTCTTATCTTCTGTCCTGTCTGTTAATGTAATAATTAATTCTTTGTGGCAATGGATCACTATTATTTGAGTATCATTTTAATTGGTGAGATGTCCATATTGTCATTGATGCTAATACCAGATCAGATTATCAAGATATTTCAGAGTGGAACAGGGTAAATGATGTGGTGCTTACACATGGGAATAATCAGAATGGTTTACTGCTGCATACTTTTTACCAGCCAAAGCAGCAGCAGCAGCTGCTGCTCCTCCTCCAGTTTTGTACACAACGAAATCCCATTTAGCAATAGTAAATATTTCCTCCTTTTAGATCCAGCCTGCTTTGTTGCTTCTTGAGGGAGTTAGTGACAAAAAAGTCTATCGATTGCCACTTGGATAGCTCTCTTAATCTTCTTAGTATAAGTTTCCATTTCTGTTCTTTTGGGGAAAGGTTTGTGTAGGATGCATAACTCCTCTTTCTATTTTTTCCCATTATTAATAGTGAGATAGTTCTATTGTGCCATGCCAAAAACAGAAAAGAAAAAATAATGAAAAAAGATGATGAGCAATTAAAACCTCTTCCTGCAAGAACAGACCTGACACTGTGGTGATCAAGAAAAGGTATTTAAGGGAAATTAATAAGCTGCTCATTAGTAATCCCCTTCTGTTCATCAAGAAAAAGTAAAATGCCCAAAACCTACACAAAGGAAATGTTTTATCAAATTCACAGAAGCCTTTAAAATATTCAACTGTTGAGAAAGTTGAATATCCCCCTTTCCACTTCATGATAATCTTTATGTCTTACAAAAGTGTGTGTGTGTTAGAGCGGGGTGGGGTATTAATTGCTTTGAGAAAGGAGTGACTTTCTAAGACATTTTCCAGGTAGGAGGCTGGTTTATCATAGGGTTATCCTAGGTAGGATGACCCATGCAACATTCATCCCAGCCACATTTCCTGGGATGACTATTTGGTTGGAAGAATACACATACTGTATGATTCCCATAGGTATCTTCTGGCCCAGAGCTTTGATACAGAAGGCAATTATTGTGTGAGTTATTCTGTACTCACAGTTGTTTATGGGTTCCTTAAGGTGATGTCATAATCTTCATTGCTACTCTGGTTTTTAAAGAACAGTTTCCCATTTTTTTAAAGTAGGCCTGCTTTGCTTCTGAAAGCAAAGGAAAATGTATTTTCTTAGTTATTAGTTGTGATATTCCACTATACCACAGTGCCTCCTAGAGGTTTATGAAGAAAAACAGAAAAGGAAAATCACTTTATGAAGGTTCAGCCTAGCTCTACTCAATAGTGCTTTGTCTGTCCACATTGGACAGGCTGGTGCTGTGATTTCATTTTATTACAAAACAAAACATGACGAATCTGTCTTGAAAGAATATGGGAGGAAAACCTGCAGTAGGTTGATATAGGAGAAAAATACGCAGTAGGTTGATGATGTAAACGTGTATTAAGTTAGGGTGGCAATTCCATATCTCCTCGACCCCATTCCCTTTTTGTCCCTTCTCACACCCTGCCCTGAAAAGTGCTGACAGGAGAGAGGGCTTTTCACAACTGACATGCAGGGGAGTGTAAGGGGCAAGAGTCCTTGGCTCCCATCCGCCTCACCTTTGGGAAAGTCACCATCACACTATCTCAACTTTCCCTCTGCAGTGGGCATTATAACACTGATCTGCCCACAAAATTACTGAGATAATGTTCATTAAATACTCCAGACAGTTGCAAAACTGCAGCATAAATCTTAGAAATTATTACTATGAACCTGCTTTACAATCTTGCAGAACAATGTCAGCTTTCGGACTCAGCCTGGCTGTTTGTACAAGTCTCCCTTTGCATCTGACATCTTCTTAGGGCAGAAGCTTCCTCTGTTTTCCTACATACATATTTTGCTTTTTCTGGTGCTTGTAGGATAACTATCTTCATCAAATGACCTTTGAAGTAATGACAGAGTGCTTAATATTAAGCACTGTAATGTAGCTAATTTCTGTAGCATTTGAAAAATAAAGGCTTACACATGGGATACTCCACTGAAGGGAAGAGCAGCATGTGCTTTCTCTACTGGGTGACATTTCATCTTTGTTCCCTCAATGAGCTGTAGTGAGCAAATGGGAGTACTGCTTTGCTGGTTTATGAAAATATTATGAAAATGTTCCTGTTAGCATGCTCAATTTTGCTCCTTTTTTCAAAATTCAGTTTTCTTAGGGAACTTTTAGTATGTTGGCTGAGAGATTTCATGGTTGAAGATAATTTCCTGCTGAAGATAAGTCACAGTGGAGGATATCCCACTAGACAGGCTGGTATAGTAATTGCATTTTATTACAAAACAGAAAACATAACAAATTTGGCTTGAAAGAATATGGTAGGAAAACCTGGATAATCAGGTTTTCAAACTTCCTCCCCTACCCCATACTTTGAGTGGTGTAGGGTTCCTCTAAATAAAGGTACCCTATGATTTTCAACTTTCATTAGAATATTTCTAAAATTTATGTCATCAGTTTTTCAAGTAACTGAAGCAATGCATAAGTAATGCAAATATTTCTCTCTCTATATGTAATTTAAAACAACCACAGTATTGAAAACAATTTTCCAATTTTACTTTTATAAAAGCAGAAGCAACAGCAGCAGCAGCAGCAACATAGTGAATTACAAAATTGGCACAACACATTGACTTTTATCATTTTTCTAAAACTCATTTTTGATGCTGCAAGGTTGGCCTTTCTAGTGTTGAGGACAAAAAAGTTGCCCTACTTCATGGGACCATGGGAGAGAAAGGCAGCACCATCACCGTTGTTTTATTAAAAACAACAGCAGCAGCAGCTCTTTATTGTAGCAGTGTAGAGTGAGCTCATCTCCAGTTGGGACCAGCTGCTCCAGTCAACATGTATAGCCAGTGGATAGGGTTAGTTTTTTGTAGTGATTAGGAGCAGAAAACGTCATATAAGGAAATATTCAGTCACTTTTTGTACAAGGTTATCTTGACCTACATCACCCTTTAGGACATCTGATGTTAAAACATCTGCTTCCAGGCTTATCTTTAACAACTCTGACCTTCTTGACTAAGGTTTATGTTTTCAACACCCTAGTGTTTCTCTGATAGAAGACTAAGTAAGTGACTCTTGTTATTTTGTCATCGGGGAAAATGTTTATTCTTCAGTCTCTCTCTCTGACCCCAGAAAGTTCCAAGGGAATTCTTGGGCTGCATGATCAATAATAACTTATGGGGCAACCATGTAATAGGACTTGTGATGGTTGGATTGTTCAAAAATCAGTTTTTTTGATTGGCAACATAAACAACAGCTTCTAGAAAGCACATGATCACCAGCCCACATACTATCACTACTATAGACCTAAGCAGATTATGTGTCCAACCACCCACATCATGAAACCCAGCTGAACCAGTCCACCATGAGCCCTAACTTTCACATTTTCTTCCATGGTCATAGGCTATAATGTTGTTATGAGCAATGCTTCTCCTTCCTGGCAGTCATGGTCTCACGGTCTTTATGTGCAAGCCTCTGAACATACACAAAGCAAAATATTGAACCATCTGTGCCATTCTTCACCCAGACCTTTCCTTTTGAATCCTCCCGCATCTGTCCCTGGGGAGAAGAGTGCTGTGGATCTGGGCATGGCTGCCTTCCTCCCTCAGAGACACCAATTGGGCCACCCTTCGACTGTGACGATGGTCTATTGGGTCCACCTCCTCAGGAAGTGGGGACTCCCCATCTCTAAATCTCCTCCCTCAAGATGTTGCTCTTCCTTGTTCCCATGGGTGGGTTGACTGGCCTCCTTGGCTGTCCTTGACTTAATCACCCCCATAGCAGGCACAGGTGTCCCCCAGGGCCTTGGACTACCGCTGGAACTGGGACCATTTCAACAATCATTTCATTATTGGAGTCTGAACTGCCAGTCCCACCAAAACAGTTAGTCACTTGTGCACACGCCTGAGATTTGCCAGAACATATGCATATGACATCATGGTGTTATACTCATACTTTTGTCCTGTTGTGACAGTCACAAGCAAACCCACACCTACAATACATATAAGATGGAGGAAGAGAATGATGTAAGCTGCCTTGAGCCCTTTGTAGGAAAAAGGCAGGATATAAATCGAAAAAAAGAAAAGAAAAGAAAAACTACCAGCACACCATGTTGCTACTCTGGGCCATCACCTAGGGATGGGGCACAAATTTATTTCTCCTGGGGTTTGCACTTCAAACCAGCTACAGGGATGGCAGTTTATTTGCCTTATGTGTATGAATTGTCTGCTTCTGGGGAGTCTCTTTTCTGGTTTGTTCTCGGTTCTCTCTAGCAGAGTTCTTGACTCTGGTATGATGAAGCTGGGTGGGAATCTCTTTTATCCAAATGAGAGTAGGGCCAGTTAGATTGGGTTCAAAGTGTTGCCTCTGAACATTGTTGTTTCTTCCTTTCTTATGATCTTACACCGAGTTTTCAGGGTTTTTTCCTTCTTCTGCAATTAGCTCCTTGGACTTTCAAGTTTTGCCTAGCTCCTCTTTGTCTTGGAGAGTTGGCTGCAGGTTCTTTTGTATTGCTGACCTTCTTCAATGTAGTCTGCAGGTCTTACAGTTTTCTTAACTCACTGACCATTCTCCTTCTCTGGATAAGTGTTTACAGGCACAAACATAGGAACTTCTGGACTGATGTTCCCAGAGAGTTAGGAAGCCTTTCCTGTTGTGGAGCTCTTGGTGCATCTTCCTCAAACATCTGGATTGTGGCTCTGGGATTGGTCTTTATTGGTCTGCTTTCAGGATGTGGGAAGTGTAGATCCAGGCTCCTCTTACTTTAACCTTCACAGTGGTGTTCATCACTAGGATTACCTGGAATCAAGTTTGTTGATAACTTTTGTCTTCATAGGCACACCATGTCTGTGGTGCTAGGATAGAAAAGGCCATTCTCATATACCCTCACTTCACAAGCATCTTTATAGTATGGCAATCTCAAATAAAATAAAATAAAATAAAATAATCCAAATAAAAGACAACTTACTTCCCATGGAAACAGTAAACATGTTCATTCTATTTCAGTTCAGGCTGCAAGGGAAGGCTCAAACGATAGATATTCAAAGGATTTTCCATAGGTTCAGAATGAGCATGTCAGGGAAAGAGTCCTACCTAAGCATCTCCATGACATGTGGTCTCCAGAAACAAGTTTCCAGCCCATTAAGTCTTAGGACAGATTTTCCAGACCAGAATGAATAAGCTAAGCCCCAGTGTCATGAGCTTAACATTTAAAACTGCCCAATGGTCAGAATGATGTGGTGCAAAGTGCCACACTGCCAATGTTATATGGAGGAAGAATAGAGCCTTTCCATAGGATTAAAAGTCTTTCCCATAATTTTAAAAAGAAGTTTTTCTCATTTTCATTTCCCACTGTTATAGATCAAAAAATGTTGTCCTTATTTTCTTCAAATTTTCTTCTGCCCACTTGGATGTATGTTCTCTGTACAGATAAAGAGGAAGATGATTTAGTCATAACCTGCTCTTCGCCAGCTGTATCTAGAGCAGCTTACAGAATAAGGAGAGTACAACAAAATCATAAAATCAAAATACAGCAGATTGGTAAAATATATAATACAGCTAGCACTAAACAGACAGTAACCACAAGGTTCAAAGCTGATTCACATTAAAAATTGCAGCAATAGACCTAAAGGAAAAAGCCCACCCAAACCTCAGTGTCTTCTATTTCTGAGAAGAAAAGAACAGAAACAGAAAGCAAAAGCTAGTGGGCATTGATGGGAAGGGTACTCAAAAGCCTTGCCAGCTCCACAAATGAGGCTGCCTCTGTTGTGGTCAGTTTGAGATGGCAATGAGACTCAGACTACAGAAGTTGGTTTCAATTCCTAGGCAAAAATTGGAAAACTGCCCCTTCATGGAACACTGCCCCCTACATGGATCACTTCCCCTTCATGGATCACTGCCTTGTTGTGGCAAAGGGGCTTGTGTAGCTCAATGAAGCTATGAGTTATGCCATGCAGAGCCACTCAAGGCGGACAGGTCATAGCAGAGAGCCCTGACAAAAAATGATCCACTGGAGAAGGAAATGGCAACCCACTCCAGTATCCTTGCCATGAAAACCCCATGGACAGTACCAAAACGCAAAAAGATATGACACTGGAAGATGAATCCCTCAGGTCGGAAGATGTCCAATGTGCTACTGGGGAAGAGCAGAGGGCTAGTGCTAGTAGCTCCAGAAAGAATTAAGCGACTGGGTCAAAGCTAAAAGGACACTCAGCTGCAGATGTATCTGGTGGTAAAAGGAAAGTCTGATGCTGTAAAGATCTATACTCCATAGGAACCTGGAATGTAAGCTCTATGAATCAAGGTAAGCTGGACATGGTCAAACAAGAGATGACAAGACTGAACATCGACATCTTAGGAATCAGTGAACTAAAATGGACAGGCATGGGTGAATTTAGTTCAGATGACCAGGTATACTACTGCGGGCAAGAATCCCTCAGAAGAAATGGAGTAGCCTTCATAGTCCATAAAACAGTAGGAAAAGCAGTACCGGGATACAATCTCCAAAATGACAGAATGATCTCAGTTCAAATCTAAGGCAGACCATTCAACAACACAGTAGTCCAAGTCTATGCATCAACCACTGGTGCTGAAGAGGCTGAAGTTGACCAGTTCTATGAAGGCGTACAACACCTTCTAGAATTAACACCAAAAAATGATGTCCTTATCATCATGGGGGATTGGAATGCTAAAGTAGGAAGCCAAAAGATAACTGGAATAACAGGCAAGTTTGGCCTTGGAGTACAAAATGAAACAGGGCACAGGCTGGTAGAATTTTGTCAAGCGAATACGATGGTCATAGCAAGCACTCTTTTCCAACAACCCAAGGGACAACTGTACACATGGACATCACCAGATGGTCAACAGAGAAATCAGATTGACTATGTGCTCTGCAGCCAAAGATGGAGAAGCTCTATGCAGTCAGTAAAAACAAGAGCAGGAGCTGACTGTGGCTCAGATCATGAGCTTCTGGTTGGAAAATTTAGGCTGAAATTGAAGAAAGTAGGGAAAAACATTAGGCCATTCAGGTATGACCTAAATCATATCCCTGACAAATATACAGTAGAGGTGAAAAATAGATTTCAGGAATTAGATCTGATAGACAGAGTGCCTGAAGAACTATGGACAGAGGTCTGCATCATTGTACAAGAGATAGCAGCTAAAACCATCCCCCCAAAAAAAGAAATGCAAGAAAGCAAAATGGCTGTCTGAGAAAGCTTTATAAATAGCTGAGGAAAGAAGGGATGCAAAAGGCAAGGGAGAAAGAGAAGGATATGCCCAACTGAATGCAGAATTCCAGAGAATAGCTAGAAGAGATAAGAATGCCTTCTTAAATGAACAGTGCAAAGAAATAGAAGAAAACAATAGAATAGGGGGGACCAGAGATATCTTCAAGAAAATTGGGGATATGAAGGTAACATTTCATGCAAAGATGGGCATGATAAAGGACCTAAATGTCAGGGATCTAACAGAGGTAGAAAAGATTAAGAAGAGGTGGCAAGATTACAGAGAAGAACTATACAAGAAAGAGTTTAACGTCCCTGATAACCACAATGGGGTGGTCACTGACCTTCAGCCAGACATCCTGGAATGTGAAGTCAGATGGGCCTTAGGAAGTCTGAGCAACAACAAAGCTGGTGGAGGTAACAATATTCCACATGAGCTATTCAAAATCCTAAAAGATGATGCAGTAAAAGTGCTACACTCAACATACCAGCAAATATGGAAAACTCAACAGTGGTCACAGGATTGGAAAAGATCAGTTTACATTCCAATTGCAAACATAGAAACATAGAAACAGAGCAAGTCAGAAGGAGCCTCCCGGGCCATCTAGTCTGACCCCCAGCTCCAGCTGGCTCCACTCACGACATGCCTACCTTGGGCAAAGAAGGGCAATGCCAAAGAATGTTCAAACTAGCGCACCATTGCACTCATTTCACATGTTAGCAAGGTTAGGCTCAAAATCCTAGGCTCCAGCACTATGTGGACCAAGAACTACCAGAGGTACTGGCAGGATTTCGAAGAGGCACAGGAACTAGAGATCAAATTGCCAACATATGCTGGATCATGGAGAAAGCTCGGGAGTTCCAGAAAAACATCTACTTCTGCTTCATTGACTATGCTAAAGCCTTTGATTGTGTGAATAGCAACCAATTGTGGCAAGTTGTGAGAGCCAGTGTGGTGTAGTGGTTAGAGAGCTGGGCTAGGACTCAGGCGATCTGGGTTCTAGTCCCCGCTTGGCCATGGAGCCAACTGGGTGACTTTGGTCCAGTCACAGACTCTCAGCCCAACCTACCTCACAGGGTTGTTGTTGTGGGGATAAGATGGTGGAGAATGATGTAAGCTGCCTTGAGCCCTTTGTAGGAAAAAGGCAGGATATAAATCCAAAAATAAATAAATAAATAAAGTTCTTAAAGAGATGGAAGTACCACACCATCTTATTTGTCTCTTGAGAAATTTATATGTGGGTCAAGAAGCAACAGTGAGAACTGGGCATGGAACTGCTGAGTGTTTCAAAATTGAGAAAGGAGTTTGGCAAGGCCTGACTGTCGCCCTACCTATTTAACTTATATGCAGAACACATCATGCAAAAGGAGGGGCTAGATGAATCACAAATTGGAATTAAGATTGCCTGGAGAAATATCAACAACCCCAGATATGCAGATGATAACACTCTCATGGCAGAAAGTGAAGAGGAACTGAAGAGCTTCTTGATGTGGGTGAAGGAGGACAGTGCAAAAGTTGGCTTGAAACTCAACATTAAGAAAACTAAGATGATGGCATCCGGTCCTCTCACTTCCTGGCAAATAGATGGGGAAGAAATGGAGGTAGTGACCAATTTTATTTTCCTGATCACTGCAGATGGGGACTGCAGCCAAGAAATTAAAAGACGCTTGCTGCTGGGGAGAGAAGTTATGGCAAATCTAGACAGCACACTAAAAAGCAGAGACATCACCCTGCTGACAAGAGTGCGTATAGTCAAGGCTATGGTTTTCCCAGTTGCCATGTATGGCTGTGAAAGTTGGACTATAAAGAAGACTGAGCGCCAAAGAATTGAGGCCTTTGAATTGTGGTGCTTGAGAAGGCCAGATATTGAAGTTGAAACTCAAATACTTTGGCCACCTAATGAGAAGGAAGGACTCAGTGGAGAAGAGCCTAATGCTGGGAACAATTGATGGCAAAAGAAGAAGGGAATAGCAGAGAATGAGGTAGCTAGATGGAGTCACTGAAGCAGTCGGCGTGAGCTTAAGTCAATTCCGGGGGATGGTGGAGGACAGGAAGGTCTGGAGAAATGTTGTCCATGGGATCGCATTGGATCGGACATGACTTCGTGACTAACAATAGCAAGAAAAAGATAAACTGGCCCTCAGTTCTCAAGGGAAGAATCATATGGTCTTGGGTAGAGCGTCCCAGAGATAATAAGATGTTTTGCAGTTCTGTCTCTGAGTCTGTGGACTCTGTTATTACCTTAGAAAGGATAATCCAAACAGGGATGTTTTCCCCACACTCCCTTGCAAGACTTTGGAAAACATCATGGTGGCTTCCTCAGACAAGGTTGGAGCTCTGACTTTGGGTGAGAATGCAAATGGGGAGGGAGGGTGGGGAGGGGAAGTGCTGTGTGGGTGCTTAAAAGCATGTCTAATGAAAGAAGCAACAGAAAAGGTGGTAGAAAGCTGAAGATAGAAACATAGAAACAGAGCGAGAAGGGGGAGAAGGGGTCAGAAGGGGTCTCCCGGGCAATCCAG
The DNA here is from genome assembly GCA_023646645.1 of Varanus salvator macromaculatus. Lineage (NCBI taxonomy): Eukaryota > Metazoa > Chordata > Lepidosauria > Squamata > Varanidae > Varanus > Varanus salvator. The sequence goes on along the minus strand of JAIXND010000754.1, from coordinate 12,070,586 downwards.
TCTGACCTCTGGCACCAGCCGGCTCCACACATGACAAGATCACCTGTGTTGTTCCTTCTCCTCTGCTGGGCATCTGTCAGTGGCACCTTAGATATTCAGAGGACCTCGACATTGCAGTCATCCTTCTGAAAGTGAAGGATTCTGTAGTGGAGAAAACCAGAAAGCACCTGAAATAACAAGGAGACAGGGATGCCTCATGTCTGGCCCTTCTCTGTGCAACCTTTCCTGTGCTTCATGCTTCCCCACTGGGGCCTGAATTTTCTTCCTGTTGCTATTTCCCACTATTTGGTGTCTCATACCAATAAGCTCATGATATTCAAGGTTCCTGTGAGACACTTGTAAATTAATTTTCTTTTCAGATAGTTGTGGGTGTGGTCTAAAGTAAGCCAAGACCTGGAAAGGTCACTTTGCTATCTGCTGGCCACACTTCAGTGGCTTAGATGGCTGTTACTCATGGTTGGGGTGGCTTTGAACTAGATATTGCCTGATAACCATGCCTTGACCAACTTGAAAATGCTGCTTACTACCAGGTGGGCTTTGCTGAGGCCAACTGCCTCCTATGGAAATATCCAAAAATATCCAAGATGTTATTTTTCAAAGATTCTTTCCCAATTCATTATGCACAAAGTATTTTAATTTTGTTTAGTTTAGTGGGAGCAAGTGTGAGTATTGAAACCATCAAAAACTCAATGCAAGACTAGAGAACGTAGCTGCAGAAGGTATTGCATGCCAGCCAGGAGTCCATCTATTGTTGTTTCTTTGAAGGATTCCTGATAGCTGAAGGGACATAAGCATTTTACTATGTCCCTATCTTGCCTTTATAATCTCTTTTGCATTATCTGACAATAACACACTTTACCCTAGCCACAAGTGTGCTTGTGATTTCTGCACTCAAAAAAGAAGCACTGCCACTGGCAGAACCCAGTATCAGGGCCAAACTAGACAAGACACTGAACACCACAATCAAATTCCCCATCTCCTTTTCACTCTTTTAAAGCAAGTGTATGTGTGAGAAATAGAGGGAAGGGTTAGGGGTTCAGCTTGATGGACTACAGCACTGGGGTAAAAAAACTGAAACCTTTTTCCCCAGTTAATTTTCCTGATTCCAGTTGCTACTTCCACCCACCTCATCAGAAGATCTTACTTTCCCCAATAAGAAAACTATATACATATTCTTGTTTTGATTGTTTTTGAGGAATTTTAAGCACTTTATTGGCATAAGATGCCATCTTCTTCCAAACAAATGACAGGAATGACATACTGAGAGGAATGACAGGTGTCACTGTTTTTGGAGGCATTTTGATTTGCGTTTTCAACATCAGAATCGTGAGCCACACTTTATAACCACTCCAAGCTGCTATAACCTGTAAAAGAAATGGGGGCACTATTTTTTTCTAAATAATATTGCACAGCAGTTTAAAAAATCAGTACATGAACATAAAATAGGGTGGAATGGACCTTTTATCAGTCTTGTGCAGAATCAACACAGACTAAGCCCATCTCTATTCATATTTGGATTCAAGATGTAAAGGATATAAAGGTCAGGATGTAAAGTTCAGTGCAAATTGGATGTACTCTGAGCTCTGAGCAGAACATCATGAATAACTGAAGCCAAGCTTTCTCTACCCAATTAGCTGGTGCACCAGGAGCACCCTTGGACAATGTATCTGATAATTTAGCAGGGCTGCAGCCCCCCTTTTGAACAAGCTGAACCCTATTCACTCAATGCAACTGATGGGATCACAACAGTTCTTTCCCTGCCTGCCTCTTTGCATTGGCAAATGCACTGGGAGTTCTCAAACATACCATTAGTCCTGCATACATCATCATACTGGGGCCACTGGCTTTATGAAATGGCACTATGGCCAGGAGATCCAGACAAATAATGAATGCAACCCAAGCCTTGAAATTATTATTTTAAGCACTTTACCACCAAATTACCCCTTAAAAGGGCCCTTTCTTTAGTTAAGGTGCACTCCGATGATTCAGAGGGGAGGGGAAGAACTCTATTTATGTGGAGCTAAACTTCTGCTTTTATTTGTAGATGTGATGGCCAGAGGTGCTTGTATGTGTGTGGGGCAGCAAGTTAGTAAACATCAGCTGCTTTCTCAGATGTCTACTCATGAATCAGAGACCTGTTGTGCCCACGCATGACTAAAAGCCAATCTAAGTCCTTGGAATTGAATATGTGCTAAGAAAGCTTCTCTGAGTCAATGGCAATTTTATAGACTTAGTGTTGTGTGGTCCAGGCTCAGAGAACATTAGGCACAGAGTTGTCTTACTGGAACGGGTGTAGTTGTTAGGTGTGATTTACAGGGCTTAACGTTTGGTGAGAATGAAGTCATATGGTGCATTGGGGTTGCCCTGCAAGTGAAGCCAATTACACATTGCCATCTTTATCCTAGAGGGAGGGGGGGAACTGAGCTGGGGAAGAAAAACCAGGTGCAGAAGCATATAAAATAGGACAAGAGGGAATTTGTACAATGTGTGATGAAGGCTCCCAGTGATTCCCCCACCCTGCCATCTCAATGTAATTGAATTTCATTCAGTAAAGCTCAGCACCATGTCTGGAGGCAAAGAGCATACCTTTTATCCTTACCAGTTCTATTTTTATATCTGAAGCACATCATTGTAGGGAATACAGATGGGCAATAAGTACAAAGTTATTGTATAATTTTTCAAATTTTATGATTACCTTTCGTATTTCCTCTTAACATAATGGCCTCTCTGTGGTGCTTGCAGGCTATTCATTACATCTTTCTCAATATATATATATATTATTACCACTTCATCAGATTCTAATTTATTGGAGACATTCTGAAAAGTAGTAGGTAAACAACCCTACAGAACGAAACCAATTTATAAGACCATGGAAGACTTTTGGAGATGACTGGGTGAATGCAAACATGTGGGATATTTTCTATTTTCTCTCCCTGCACACACTTGGCAAGAAGAAAGATTACCATGAGGGTGGGATTGGACAGAAGTACAGTAGAACCTCTATTATCCAGATGACTTGGAATCCATGACATGTATTTGCCCTAGCAGGGCTTCTAAGATATAGTTGGGAAATAAAGCATGTCCAGTACCTAGAAGGGTCCAGGTTTGGGAGGTCTGGATAAATTAGTGTTTCTTGTAAAATTGAAAGCCACCCACCAATCTTTGGAATATGGTGCTTATGTATGATGGGATGTCAAGAGAAGGAAATTAGTTTTGTGCTATTTCCATGGATAAAACCTCACTCAGAAAAGAAGCCAGACCTCCCGTAGGTAATGTTTTGTTACAGAATAGACTGTTGTGTTTTATGGTATCCTCAAGGAACTCCTTATAAACAACAAGAAGAAGAACAACAAAGAATTATAATTACCCAAATCCTTGTTAGTTTAAGACAGCTCTAGACTAGACTAAGACTAGAACTCAAGTGTCACAAAGCCAGGATATTAGAAGCTAAGACTGCTGCAGATGTGTCCTGAAATGAGTAATGGTATTGTACCAATTCACAAATTGGGCTTGCTTAAAAGCAAAAAAAAAAAAAAAAAAAAAGTATGGTTCAAATCATGGGAAAATTCCCTAGCAATACTGTAGGGTTCAGATGATTCATAAGGCAATACAAGGCCACTTGCCCTGGTCTTAGGCATGCCATATCGGTTTAAACAAGTTGGAAGCAAGAACAATTTGAAGGCATAGCTGTTAGCTTTCTGTTTCCTAGCTTTGTGGAATTTGGGCCTTACCTCTGGTCTTATGCCATTTAAAAGCTAGTCTTAACTCTGACCTTGCATGAGTTAAAATCTATTCATTTTAGAAAAATCAACAATGCATACCACTGTCTTTGTTGCTATTGGAATCTCTGCTGTACACACACCATTCTCTGCTTCATTTCCTCTTGCATTTCATCATGACTGTGCTAAATACGGTGATGGTGAAGTTTGGTGAATATGAGGTGCCTGTGTTATCCTTGAGTTGGATTCATGGATTGTGCCCTGTTAGCCACAGTTGTGACTTGTGCTTCCATAGTTAAATTACCCTTTGGAAACATGATTCTCTGTGTGATAGAATTTTTGCAGTCTGCTTGCTGCTGCTCTGCCCACAGGCATGGTTGTTTCCCAGACTCTGCATAGCAACAAATTGCATGACAGCTGCTGATGCCTCCCCCCACTTCTTGGTAGTATTGTCCCTCTTGCTCCCCATGCTTCTTTGTTACTTCTAATGAAGGTTTCTCCTCACCTTTGTGTGCCAGCAGCATGTTATCTGCACCCTGGCCTTGAATAATTTTTTTATCCCTCTAACTTGAGCTATGGCTTTTAGTCTTCCTCTGTTTTCACATTCAGTGCAACTGAGAAAATATTTTAGATTGGAGAAAACTGAAATTATGGTTGCTTTTGACTATTCAGGATGTACAAGCACTTCACAAAGTGCTGTCTTTACAGTGGTTTGCATTTGTGTCCAGCATAGTACTGTCAGTAGCCTCCTTCTGTGACATCAGTTCCTACCATTCACAGAGTCAGCTACCAGCCCATGAAAATCTCCCAGTCTCCAATGACTCCTCCTCCCTGACTCTTACAATTTTTTTACCATATTGAGTGCAATCAGCCCCACCAATTTTCATTTTGAACTGAGGAGAGAGGTCAGGCCAGCAGCAATGTGATTTGAACCTATTGAGGACTTGGACACAGTCTGGAGTACCTTCCCATGAGTGATGCAACTAGAACTGCAGCTGTCAGTGAAAGGAGTGGAAGTCTGTTCAAAGGAGTTAGTCAATATCCATCCAGTTCCACCTGGATTCCTGGAAGAGGAACAACAGCAGCTTTCACAACACAGGGTCAGCATGCATGTGCTTATAATTTGGTACGAGTATGTGGCTGACACCAGAAAACACTTAGTGTACCTGGAAAGCAAGCAAACTTCTTCTCAAGCTGAACCAGGTGAGGATAGGAACTGGGTCATCATCCCCAGCCCACCACCTGGAATGCCTCTTCTCTGAATGCCATCAACTCCACCTTCACTGGTTTCCTAAGAAAAGAGGGCAGTGGGCAAGAAAGAGAGGATACAGCCTGCCCTGTGCCACCAGGAGAGCATCCTAGGGCAGCACCCACAGAACTTAGAAGATCTACAAGAGACCCTGCAAGAAAGGCAACTCCACTAATTAATGTTGAGTTGGTAGCATATTTACATAAGAAGCATAAAACTAACCAGGTTGAACTAGCCAGGGCCTTGGTCAGCATCACTGAGAGTACAACTATTCAGGGAAATGAATGAGCACAAAAACAAAAGAAAGGTGAACACGAGTTTAAAGGCACTGTGGTCACTTAAACCATGGCCAACAACGTTCATGCATCAGGTGAGTCAGTGCAAGAAGGCTTGCATGAAGGGATGGATGGCAGCTTCACACTGCATCTTCAAGTGGTCAATGAATGCTCATACTGCTGCCACTGACAGGCAGACACATGTGCTCTGGAATGCTTTCATGGCCCTGCAAGTAGCAAAACAAGGCCACCCTGCGTAGGCTCCATATTTGCACTACCCATATGCTACAGGAACTTGCCCATCACAAATCCTGCCTCTGTCCCTCCTCTTCTACCTTACCTGCTTTGTCTTTGAGCTGGGCCCACAGGGCATCCATCTGTGCATCCCTACCACGCCTTCTACCTACATGAAATCCATTGCAAGAACTGAAGCAGCCACCTCTGAGGCCTCCACAGAGTGTAGGGAATAGTCACCAACAAGCACACATATGCTTCAGGCATACAGATCCATGTGGGAAAGGTGCCAGCACCCAGTAATTTCCATTGCAATGGGATGCTTGTAATGCAAGAGACATATAACAGGGGGCAGCTGGGATAGTGCACTCTCATTTCTGGAAAGCAATGGACTAGCACATGAGGCATTGTCATGCAATGACATTTAGGGCTGCCTGCCATCACCAGTGCATTTAGCACTCAAGGGGCAAAGATAAACACCTTGCTTGATAAACACCTTGATAAACACCTTGTTTCCAGCAGTTGTGGTTGGATTGTCCACATTCTGCAGAACATATAAATGAGTGCCTCCAAGAAATGTGTCCATGAAATGTATTGGTGCCACAGCCCTATGATAAGCTGCCAAACTGGTTCCTTGAACTTCCCTTAGCAAAGTTCCTCTGGTTCCTGTGTCAAGTCTTCCTCAATTTGATTGGGATAACCACACCTAGATGCCTGCACAAGAGAAACCTTCAGTAATCTCACCCTGTTGTGCCTCAAGCTCTTATACTTCCAGGGGACCTTACTTACTTATTTAAACTTGCTTCTGGCACCTTTGTTGGAAGAGAAAGACATGCCACACTTCCTTTTTCAGTGAAATATAACTTCTTTGGAAATCTCTGCCCAGGAGGGGGAACAAAGGAGGGAAAGAGAGTTTTATATGCTGGCTTTGAGATGGCAGTTCCTATGGTTCAGCCACCTGTACATCTTAAAATTAAATACATTGGCTAATGATGGTGCTTGGCCTACAGATACCCTCAGCCAGGTCATCCGCATGACACTTCCAGGATTAATTGACCTAGCTTTTCATCTGGGCAGAGACCTGCAGCCTTTTACAACAGTGAGGTTTCTGTCTCTTGGATGCAGGTAAAATGGAGTCGGTATGGTCTAGCTGAGTGGGTCAGTTCAGTTGGTGGGCCACCATAACAATGCTGCACATACTGGTTTTCAGCTTTGGGCTTCCATGGGAGGTGGTTGAAGTCCCATTGGTGAGGGTGTTCAAGGACAGGCTGGACATGCACATGGAAGGCATGTTATGAGTGGAGCTGGCTGGAGCCAGGGGTCAGACTAGATGACCTGGGAGGTCCTTCTGATATGCTCTGTTTCTGTGTTTGGCATTGACAAATCTGTTCTGTGTAATATATTCTGAAAGGTGGCATGCATTCTGAACAATCTGTACCATGGAGACATCATAAAAGTGGAGGACAATAGGAAGAACGTGAAAGAGTTCCATGAACTGGGTTTCCCTCACAAATGGAGGCACTAGATTCCATGCATGTATGCAGTCCCTCACATCAGCGGGAGCAATCCTACAATTGCAAATGCTTCCACAGCATGGTCATTTGGTGCATGGGGATGGTAGAGCCATGGCATAGTTATAGTCAGACAAACAGGTCCTGCCAGACAAACCTTGTGGAATTCTATGACAAGGTTTCAAGATGGCTAGATGGAGGGGATGCAGTGGATGTGGTATACCTGGATTTCAGCAAGGCCTTTGACAAAGTGCCCCATGATATCCTGGTGGGGAAACTGAGGAGTTTTGGGATACACCAAAGCACTGTCTGATAGATTAGGGCATGGTTGACTGACCAAAAGCAGAGGGTAACCATTAGTGGGGAATCATTGGGATGACAGCCAATGACAAGAGGGGTCCCCCAGGGCTCTGTCCTGGGGCCGATCCTATTTAATCTTTTCATCAATGACATGGAAGAAGGAGTGAACAGTCTGCTGATCAAATTCGCAGACAATACTAAAACTGGAGCAGTGGTCACAACTGAGGAGCAGGTACTCCAGATCCAAAAGGATCTGGACAGACTATGGAAGTGGGCAGGAGACAACAGGATGGAGTTCAAGGGGATAAGTGCAAGGTCTTGCACTTGGGGCATAGGAATAGGTGTCATAAGTACAGGTTAGGTGACAAGTGGCTGGAGAGCAGCACTTGTGAAAGGGACCTCGAGGTACTGGTTGACTGCAGGCTAAACATGAGTCAGCACTGTGATGCAGTGGTCAAGAGAGTGAACGCCACCCTTGGCTGCATAGCCAGAAGTGTGGCTTCTAGATTGAGAGAGGCAGCATGCAAATGCAAGTAGATAAAAAGGTACCACTTCGGTGGGCAGGTAACAGCGTTCCGTGCACTTCGGTGTTTAGTCATGCCGGCCACATGACCACGGAGACTGTCTGCGGACAAACGCTGGCTCCCTCGGCTAGGAAACGGAGATGAGCACCGCCCCCTAGAGTCAGGCATGACTGGACGTAACGTCAAGGGGAAACCTTTACCTTTTACCTTTATACAACTCTGGTGTGCCTGCAACTGGAGTACTGTGTTCAGTTTTGGGCCCCTCATTACAGAAAGGATATAGCCAGTTTGGAGTCAGTGCAGCGTAGGGCCACAAGGTTGGTTACCGGTTTGCAGGGGATGGGGTGTGAGGCGAGACTGAAGGAACTGGGTCACTTCAGCCTGGAGAAGAGAAGACTCAGAGGAGATATGTTGGTGACATACAGGTATGTGAGGGGATGTCACATGGAGATGGGTAGAGACCTGTTCTCCCCTGCAGAGGAAGGCAGGACACGCTCCAACGGAGCAAAGCTCAGGGAACCAAGGTTCCATTTAGATGCCAGGAAGTACTTTCTGACAGTTAGGACCCTGAGGGTGTGGAATGGGCTTCCACGAGCGGTGGTTGAGGCCCCATCGGTGAGAGTGTTCAAAGATAGGCTGGACATGCACATGGTGGGCATGTCGTGAGCAGAGCCGGCTTGAGCCTGGGGTTAGCCTAGATGGCCCAGGAGGGCCCTTCCGACTCGCTCTGTTTCTATGTTTCTATAGTCTGGAATACATCTTGGGAGAGAAGCCAGCAGATTCTTCACCAGCCCACTCACTATGGTAAACTTCCTCCCTCAGCTATCCCTCATCCTCAGAGGCCAAGCCTTTACCTTTGTCAGAATCTGGGCAGTTTCAGGGCTCCTCCTGCTGGCCAAGCATCAGAATAACAGCACTGGTTATTGCAGAATTTATCTCATAGTCTACTGCTGATGCCAGGGCCCTCATCACCGGGGAGGGGGCAGAGGGGTGGGGTGGGAGAGCTATTTAAAAACTGTCACTTCCCTCCAGAAGCTGCCTAAGCAACACTGGTCTCCAGTGTACTGAGTCTCTTGCTGTGTTCAGCTCCTGCTCCCCACTGCAAGGTACTCATTCCTTTGTGCTGTCTCCTTGGCTCTTGACTTTTGACTCATGTTTGATTACTCCCTGGTTTCTTGGACTGTGCTACAATGGACTCCTGGTATGACTTTGGCCTATCTGATTCTGTAGTTTGGACTTGTGACTTGGACTGGTACAGTAGTCCTTGGCTCACAAACTTAATCCATTCCAAGACTCTGGTTGTGACCCAAATTGGCACACTGAGGGGTTGGGGTGGGGGGGAGACAGGCACTATCTTGGGTGCACTGGGGCAGGGAGATGGGTGCTCTCGCGATCATCACCCGATTCAGAGTTCGTGACCTGCAGCAATTTTTTTATGAAATTTCTGTTCGCGAACCAATTTGGTCATGAACTGAGGCATTCGTGAGCCAAGGTACCACTGTAATTGGATTCTGGCTTGCCTTTCTTCCTGGGTCCTGGTGCATAATCCATTACCGAGTCACCCATGGCCTGGCCCCTTGGAACTCTTCAGCCCTGGATCATAATACCCTAGAAGGCTCCAAGAACTGTGACACAGAACTTCATGGCCACCAGAGCTGTGCCAGACAGGCTGTAGAGCATGATCTGAACAGGTTAAAAGCATAGTGGAGGTCCCTGAAAGAACTTCAACTTCAAGGAAGACCTCATTCCAGATGTGGTGACTACCTGTTGTATCCTGTGCAACACCTGTGAATCAAAGGAGAATGTGTTCCTTCAGGCAACCCCAACCTACATGGACCATAGACTGAGAATGATGCCATTCCCCTCAATGTCTGGTTGAATGAATCCTGCCTGACACCAAATATGAGCACCAAAACAATAAGGACACTAGGAATGCCTACTCAGCAATATCTGAGTGGACCTAGAACCATTACCCAATCATGAATAATGACTGAGATTAAAGGCACATGGTTGCAATACCACCTTTCCTTTGACCAAGACACATACATTTTGTTCCCTGTCTCCCACCCCTCCTCCAGCCCTATCAGCTTCTCCTGCATAAAGGTGAGTAAGAAATGTAAAGCAATACCATACTCCTTGCTATAAGCTCCCCATAGAATCTACCACTTTTATAAACCCCACCTTCCATGGGGCTCTTGCTATAGCATTGTTATGCTCATCTGTAAGTCATTTTCTATAAGCATGCCTCCCTGCCTTCTAAATGAGACTTGCTTTTTGTACCCAGCAGATTTTTTTTTAAATTCCCCATTAAAGATCATCTTTGAAGTAGTAGCCTACCCTTTAGTGGCTTTTGTGCAGGAGTTCAGAGGCTGCTACGTGGAGAGGAGTGGGGCAGGTGGGGAACTATTTGATCCAAAGCATCGTCTTTGATGGAGGAGAAAGGGAGACAAAAGAAGGCAGGCAGCAGCCATTGCAACACAGATGGCAAGCCAGGGGAACACAGAGGAAATTGTGCCATTCCTATTACTGGGCAAGCAGCAGGCATGGGGTAGTGGGGACAGTAGCTAAGCCAGGTAAAATGCCAGATAGGAGGAAAGCCAGCAAATGCCTTTCTGACTGCACAGTGGGCCAATCAGAAAAAGGCTGCTGATGTAGTGAGGGTGCAAAGCATTGAGGGACTCTGATCCTGCTGCAGAGATGGCTGGGAAATGTGCTTCTGCCAGCTGGAGGACTGAGGAGCAAGGAGCAGAGCAGACCTAAGAAAAGCCTGATCATCTCAGTGCTGATCCTGCAAACAACCCATGGCAGGTAGCTTAAAATCATTTATGGGTTAGTGTGGCTAACAATAATTAAAATAGAGATTAAAACTCAGTTAAAACATAAAATAATCAATTAAAAACACAAATTAAAGAAATGAACCATTCCCAACCGGTACAGAGAGAGCAAGCAAGCTTGCTTCAGCACCAGTGTAGAGGATTGGGAGATGATGTGACCAAAGAAGCTTGAGTGTTGAACATTAATAGTTTTGAGATGAAGAGCAAAAAATAAAATGGAGCTGCTCTAAATTTTTGAGTTCAGAAGAAAAAGAACTCAATTCTTGTTTGGTTACCAAAAATTAGAAAAATGTGATAGACACAAACTCTCTTCAGGTTTCTGCGCTTTGCTCTCAGATAAAACCAGAAGAGAAATGACTTCATACTAAGAAAGGGTATACCTCTGCCTTAAGAAAGAAAAGGTTTGGAGCAACAGGGGATGGGAAAGCTGAATGGAAGCTAAGCCATTGTTAGGGAACTTAGAGCCTTTGCTCTTCAGGTTAAATGTGGATTTAGATGGAGAAACTTGCCAATAGGACTACTCCTTAGGGCTTCCCATCAGATTTAAACATTCTGAATTCAACCTGAGATAGATTAATGATTACATCCTAGTGTTTCATGGTCCCTGCAGGACCAGTTCACCTTTGGACCTTCAACTGCCATGTAGGGTGATCACAGTCCCATACAAACCACTGAGTTTTAGGATGGCTGGAACCTGGCACTATGCTCAGTGGGACACTTTGCAAGAGCTTTGTCTGTGCTTTGTTCCTGGCTGTAGAAGGCAGAAGGACCTACCTGGGGCAAGCAGGGCAAGAAAGCAGGGGGGTCTGGCCCCACAGAATCTGGCTAGGAAGCAGTCACAAGGAATGATATTAAAGCCAGCCAGACTTCTGGTCATTCACCAAGCTGAGACCTACCAGCATAAGGGATTGCTAAGCGGAAAGAAGGAACATCAACTGTCCAGACTCTGAGGCACTTACAGCACTCAGATCAGAAGTAGCAAAGCTCATGATAGTTCAGAGACTGCTCACAGAATGGGCTGATACAAGGGGAACTGCAGTTTGGTTTTGACAACCAAGCAGATGGCTGGGGGAGCTTCTCTTTCCCCATGATTAATCATACTCTAGCGGACTAGCCAGGGTAGAGTAGCAGAAAGTGTTGCCAAGGGCACTCCATGAATGCTTGAACTGACTGCGATGTGAATCTTCAGGAGTGAACCACTTTTGGTCCACTCTTAAATCTAATCAAGATTAGACCCTTTAATCTAATCAAGCAGGGGGCAAGTACACTCCTTGATGGTGGTTCCAGAGTCCTTAATCACATTCCTAGAGGCTTCCCAAACTGTGGCTCCCAAAACTTAGCTGGACTCTTAAGCCAAGAGGATTGTGCAATGCCAATTGAATCCAGTCTCAAAGAGCTTACATGTCAGCAGCACCTGTGTGTGATCCCTTGTTATCCTTGTCTCTCTATTATGCATATTTCTCATGCTTCCCATCTAGATTCTGACTTGTTGTACCTGTCATTTATTTTCCTTGTCACTTTCTGCCGTTAAAATTGAATTGTATATTTGGGCACAGAGACCTATTTTGCTTACATTACTCTGCAGAAAGCCATGCACATTGATGGTGCTTTTTAATGATAAATACTAGTAGTCACAATAAAATATGAGCACACTAATAAAACCTCCTTTCAAGCATCTAAAGCATGGGTCCTCAAACTACGACCTGCGAGCCAGATCTGGCCCACCATGCCCATTTATCCGGCCTGCCTCAGAGGTTTTGGATTCGCTCAGAGAAAACAATCTCCAGGAGAGTCCAAAACCTCTGAGCTGGTGCAGGCATTCTCAGAAACTGAGCAGAGAGAGCCAGCGCATGTCCAAATTGTAACAGCTCAACTGCCTGTGTGTCTTGGATTCCACCCCCCACCCCACCATTGCACACATATACAGGAATATGGAGTGGGAAACAGAAGAGAGGTGGGCGGAAGAGAGAGAGAGATGAAGATGATGACGGCAAAGGCGAAGATGAAGAAACTAAAAAAGGATTGAAAGTTAGTAAAATATAACTTTTAAAATCTATTTTTAATTATGCGAGCCCAGGGGTGGCCAGCTGAGTGGCCTTCTCCAAGCGAGCAAGGCACCACCTTGTCAAGCCATGGGTGACCAGCCACATGGTCTTCTCCTCATGAGCAAGCTGCCACCTTGCTGTGCCCGTGCTTGCCTTGCCATGCCCATGCCTGCTGCGTCCGCTGCCGCCTTGCCATGTGCATGCCCGGCAAGCCTGCACCCACTACGCCCACCACCTCCTCGCCACACACTGGCCCGGCCAGTCCATGCCTGCCACCACCTTTCAACTGCCCCCCTGTTGAAAAAGATTGAGGACCCCCTGATCTAAAGTCTCATTTTCCTCAATCTGAAATAGGAAACATGGGGTGAGGAGGGCAAATGTTTGCAGCTCTATTAGACCTGCCACTTTGAATCTCCCCAAATAATGGCTTCTTTATTCATATTTCACAAATCAGACTTTCCTTTTAGTTTCCAGATGATCTTAATATTAGATCAGCTCACCCCTACTTCATCATCTTCAATCCTCCAACCTTGGACAAACTGTACCTTGGCAAGCTAAACTTTTTCACCATATGGAATCACTTCCACCTTCATATCCCTTGTGCTCATTTTCCCCTCTCAAAATGATGATGACATGTGACCACTCAACTCATCGATAGGAGTTAGGGAAACAGAGGTTAAACCACGGCCACTGGAAGCTGGGTTTTGAGGGCTCAGAATGTGGAAAAGTGGACTAATCCACAAGTATGTGTTTTGTTACCATTGCCTTCAGCTATGAATGGATAAGTACATTCACCTAAAGCGTGTAGCTCTTAAGGGATAGAAAGTTTTTTTTTTTCTGGTGCATCTTGGCTAGGGAAAGAGGTCACTTCCCTTCCCTGTGGTGAGATTTCAGGTACAGTACACTGTTATTATGATTGTCCTTTATAATATGGCAGATCCACTCAGGTCAGGCAACCAACTAAATAAATTTCATTCCCATAAATGGGACAAATCCAGCATCTTCCACCATCTAGTGGTGGTGGGGACACATTATCACAGTGGCCTCTCCCAAATGTAAACAGGCCTCTAGACCTTTTTGTAGACTGCAGCCCCCAATGTGTTTAGCTTAGGGGGAAGGCTGTATAAGTGGAGATCTGACAGAGGTGTACACAGGGTGTACAAAAAGTGAAAAGGGAGACATTGCTCTTTCTCTCCATAGAACATGAAGCTGTTTGGTGGGAGAGTCAGGACAGATAAAATGAACAACTTCACACTGTGCATAGTTAAACTATGGAATTCTCTTCCATAAGATGTAGTTGTGGCTTAAAAAGGGATGGGACACATTCATAGAGGAGAAGGCTGTCAATCGCTACTCGTCCTGATGGAAGTATGCCCATGTACATCAGCAGCTGGGAAACATGAGCAGAAGGGTGCTGTTGCATTCATGTCTTGCTTATGAGTCGATCACTGTGTAAACAGAATGCTGAAGTAGATGAGTCCTTGGCTGGATCTGTCATGGCTCTTCTTATATTCCTATAACTGGAGGAAAATGCCATTGGTTGCTGATCCTTCAACTGTCCCTTCATCCTGTCCTGAAAGGGACACCATTCACCTGGCAAACACACACCAAAAATGAAAGAAATTAACAGAGATGCTTAACTCTTGAAGCAACCATCAATGATACACTCCTTTAGTGGGAGGCTGAAGGGCCAGCTGGGAATAGCAGTCCTAGCATACCTTATATCAGATGTGAGCATGTCTTCCTGCTGGCCTTTTCAGTAGAATTCCACCCAAACTATGGAATTCACTCTCCAGTGAAGTGCCCAAAACCATGTTAGCTACATGTGTGAGTTTTTGGACTGAACCAGACAAGATAGTATGATGGCACTGCCATACTGGAGTGTGTGTCACATTGACTTCTGTTCCTCTTTCCATTTCAGGTAAAGTGACATCATTATATCATATAACTTCACTCCAACCTAGCAATAGCCAACAATGCAGAATGCACACAACATGACAAACTCACAGCACAAATTTCCTCAGCAAGGGTTTACAAGAGGCAGAAAGAAAGCTCAGCAAACAGTTCCCATTTTGTATAGCAGCTCCGTGATAACTGTTGGATCTAGTTCCAATCATTTTGCCCCAAAAGTATATTTGAAAATTCTATGAAGAAACACTTACCAAGAGTTCTTTGAACTTCTCCCCACTCTCACATTCTGTATGGGCAGTAGGTTTCTTTTCTTTTTTAAGTTGGAGCTAAATTCTTTAATCTTCTCATCAACACTTGCCTGAAAGTGGGCTGGGCTGTGCAAATAAATCAAGGGCAGCCAAACCCCAGAAGCTAGTGCTGATTGCTTGTTTTCACCATGAAGCAGGTAAGTTTGGGACTTGTTGTTTTAACAGCTTCAGGCATCATGAATTGAGTTTCATAGTGCAAGCCTGCTGCTTAAAAACAATGCTTTGTTTATTAGATAACCATCTTAATTGATGCAATACTTTTGGTGCAGTCAATAAAAGGTGAGACTCTTCAGTCTTCAACAAGTTTGAATCCAGCATAAACATGAACAACTAAATCACTTTTGCAACAGGATTGCATGACTTCCTCAGGATACAAATGTTATTATTTATTTATTTATTTATTTAGAAAGCTTCAGTCTGAAGATTGGAATGAATAAGGAGCATACTAGTCCAGAGAGTTTGTAGTTATTCAGCAGTGAATACCTCAAAGAGGAGACAGGTACCTATCCCTATCTGTGCTCCAATACCAGCCAGCACAAAGAAATTTAGCAGGTGTATCTAAAAAGTTATGACAATTTTTTCACCCATTTAATTCATGTGTCTCAAGGTGGGCCTGTTATGGCCAGTTAACTCAGTGGTTAGAGTAATCAATACAGCTAGACCAATCACATACTTTAATGGGCTGCATATTTTTAAAATTATGCTCATGTTCCTTGTAAAACCGTTCTTGCTGCAATATACATCAACTCAAAGCAAAGAAAGTAGGCTTTTATCTACAGGACTCCTTTTGTAATGCAATTATATGCAGATTGATTGATTATTGAATTAAATAAAACTTATACAGCCAATCAATTAAAATGCATTTAACTGGTGGCAGTCATGGAAACTTCATGGCTCCCATGAAAGCACCTAAGCTATCTTGGCAGAATTACCACGAAGGAATCCTCACATGCCCTGTTCATGTGCATGGGGAAGTCATTAGCGGGGAATCATCGGGATGGCAGCCAGTGACAAGCGGGGTCCCCCAGGGCTCTGTCCTGGGGCCGATCCTGTTTAATCTTTTCATTAACGACATGGAAGAAGGGGTGAACAGTCTGCTGATCAAATTCGCAGACGACACTAAAACTGGAGCAGTGGCCACAACTGAGGAGCAGATACACCAGATCCAAAAGGATCTGGACAGACTATGGAAGTGGGCAGGAGACAACAGGATGGCGTTCAATGTGGAGAAGTGCAAGGTCTTGCACTTGGGGCATAGGAATAGCTGTCATAAGTACAGGTTAGGGGACAAGTGGCTGGAGAGCAGCACTTGTGAAAGGGACCTCGGGGTACTGGTTGACCGCAGGCTAAACATGAGTCAGCAGTGTGATGCGGTGGTCAAGAGGGCGAATGCCACCCTTGGTTGCATAGCCAGAAGTGTGGCTTCTAGATCAAGAGAGGTATTACTACCACTCTACATGACTCTGGTGCGCCCGCAACTGGAGTATTGTGTTCAGTTTTGGGCCCCTCATTACAGAAAGGATATAGCCAGGTTGGAGTCAGTGCAGCGTAGGGCCACAAGGATGGTGGCTGGTTTGCAGGGGATGGGGTATGAGGCGAGACTGAGGGAACTGGGTCTCTTCAGCCTGGAGAAGAGGAGACTCAGAGGGGATATGTTGGCAACATACAGGTATGTGAGGGGGTGTCACATGGAGATGGGGAGAGGCCTGTTCTCCCCTGCAGAGGAAGGCAGGACGCGCTCCAATGGAGCAAAGCTCAGGGAGCCAAGGTTCAATTTGGATGCCAGGAAGCACTTCCTGACAGTTAGGACCCCGAGGGCGTGGAATGGGCTTCCACGGGAGGTCGTTGAGGCCCCATCGGTGAGGGTGTTCAAAGATAGACTGGACATGCACATGGTGGGCATGTCATGAGCGGAGCCGGCTGGTGCCGGAGGTCAGACTAGATGGCCCAGGAGACCCCTTCTGACTCGCTCTGTTTCTATGTTTCTATGTTTCTATGAAGTCATTACTGCTCTATCTTTTGACAGACAAGTTCCTCAGCACTAACCCAAGATGTTCCTTCATGGTTGGCAGCCCAATGTCTCTTTTGAGGGAGAAGTTATGGGTACATGGCCTAAAATGGCCCAAAGCTGACACCCATTTTGGAGAATCATAGAATAGAAGAGTTGGAAGGGGCCATGAAGGCCATTGAGTCTAACCCCCAGCTGTTGCAGGACACCATGTTACACCATCCCACTCAGATGGCAGTCCAGTTTCTTTTTGAATGCCTTTAGTGTGGGAGAGTCCACCACCTCTTTAGGCAGCTGGTTCCATTGTTGTATTTCTCTGACAGTGAAGAAGCTTTTCCTGATGTCCTGCCTGAATCTGGGTTGCTACAACTTGAATTGATTATTCTGTGTCCTACACTCTGGCAATAGCAAGAAGAGATCTTGACCTTCCTCTTTGTGACAGCCTTTGAGGTACTTATAGAGGGATATCATTCTTCTCTTCTCAAGGCTGAACATGCCCAGTTCCTTCAGTCTCTCCTTATAGGGCAGTGTTCCCAAAGCCTTGATCATTTCTGTTGCTCTCTGCTGGACTCTTTCTAATTTTCCTGCATCTTTCTTAAATCTTGGTACCCAGAACTGGACACAGTATTCCAGGCGAAGTCTGACTAGTGAGGAGTATAGAGGAACGACTACTTCTCGTGATTTGGAAGTAATACTTCTGTTAATGCATCCCAAAATAGCATTTGCCCTTTTGGCGGCTGCATTGCATTATTAGCTAATGTTAAGCGTATTGTCCACAATTATTCCAAAATCCTTTTCTTGTTCAGTTCTGTTAAGCCACGTATTCCCCATCTTGTATCAGTTCATTTGGTTTCTTTTTCCTTGGCACTTGTCCTCATTAAATTTCATTCTGTTGGTTTCAGCCCAGTGTTCAAGTTTATCAAGATTTCCTTGGATCTTCACTCTGTCTTCTAGGGTGTTTGCTATTCCACCCAGTTTTGTATCATCTGTGAATTTGATTATCTTTCCTTGTACTTCCTCATCTAAATCATTAATAAAGATGTTGAAGAACCCTGGGCCCAGGACTGAACCCTGTGGCACCCCATTAGTTACCTCCATCCAATTTGAGAAGGTGCCATTGATGAGCACTCTTTGTGACTGATTTAGCAGCCAAGTTTGGATCCACCTAATAGTTTTTCCATCTAGTCCAGGTTTTGCTATTTTGCTTATCAGAATGTTGCATGGCACTATGTCAAAAGCTTTGCTAAAGTCTACATAGATTATGTCTACAGTGCTCCCTTTGTCCATTTGGGAGGTTACCCAGTCAAAAAATGAAATTACATTAGTCTGACAGGATTTATTTTTGATAAATCCATGTTGACTTCTATTAAGTGCTGCATTTTCTTCAAGATGCTGGCAGATGAATTTTTAAATAATTTGCTCCAGAATTTTTCCAGGGATTGACATCAGACTAACTGGTCTACAGTTCCCAGGTTCATCTTTCCCCCCTTTTTGAAGATAGGGACAACATTAGCCATTCTTCAGTCATCTGGCACTTCTCCTGTTTTCCAAGATTTATCGAAGATGATAGCCAGTGGTTCTGAGAGTTCTTCCACTAGCTCTTTTATGACTCTGGAATGGTGTTCATCAGGTCCTGGAGATTTGAAAGTGTTTATTCCATCTAGGTATTCCTTGACCATTTGTCTATCAATCTTGGGCTGCCATCTCTCACTTCCAGCTTGAACTTCCTCTTGATTGCAGATTTCCTTGTGGGAGAAGACTGAGGTGAAGTAGGAATACAGTTCCTCTGACTGTTCTTTGTCATCTATTAGCACTGTGCCATCCACTTTAAGTAGTTGGGCACCCTTTTCTTTCTCATGTCTTTTTTGTGGATGTACCTGAAGAAGGCTTTCTTGTTGTGCTTAGCATCCCTTACTATTCTTAGTTCATTTTCTGCTTTAGCCCTCCTGATGCAATTCTTGCAATTCCTTGCTATTTGTTTATATTCCTCTTTTGTGGCCTGGCCCTATTCCACTTCCTGTACATGTTCTTTTTTCTTTCAGGCTGTCACTGAACCCTTTGTGGAGCCATGGGGGCTTCCTCTGCTGTCTTCTACACTTTTTCCTTGATGGAATTGTTCGTAGTTGTGCTTCAAGAATCTTCTTTTTCAAGATTTCCCATCCCCCTTGGACACTTTTCTCCTTAAGGATGTGTTGCCATGGCACTTTGCTTATCATTTTTTCTGAGTTTATTAAAGTTGGCTTTCCTGAAGTCCAGAATGCTTGTTTCACTCCAGTAATTCTTTGTCTTTTTCATAATTGACAATTCAAATATTACATGGTCACTTTCCCCCAGAGTTCCCATGGTTGTTATTTTGTCCACCAGACCATCCCTGTTAGTATTAAATCTAGTATAACTGATCCTCTCGTACCTTCCTCTACTTTCTGCTGGAGAAAGTTGTTGGCAACATATGTCAGCAATCTCTTGAAAGGGCCATACTTGTCAGAATTTGTCTCCCAGCATATATGGGGGAAATTGAAGTCCCCCATAATGACTACATCATTCTTCTTGGAAATGCTGGCAAGTTGCTTTTCAAAGGTTGCATCCTTGACCTCTTTTTGACTGGGTGGACGGTAATATATGTCAACAACTATGTTTTTCTTATTTTTTGCTCCCTTTAAATTTAGCCAAATGCTTTCAGTGGACTACTAAGTTCTTCTTGAATTTTGTGCTGATATATGTATCTCACATATAGTGCAACTCCACCTCCCTTTTTGTCCTTATTATTTTTCTTGAACAGGCTGTATCCATCAATTGTAGAGTTCCAGTCATTTGAGTCATCCCACCAAGTTTCTGTTATTCCTATAAGATCATAATTGCCCTTGTGTACTATGAGCTCAAGTTTGTGTTGTTTGTTTCCCATAATCTGGGCATTGGTGTAGAGACATTGAAGTTCATTCTTGCTATGCCCTGGTTTTCTTTCTATGTTTTCTGGGAGACTGGTGCTGGGCCCTGCTTGAGGTTTTTTCTCTGTTGAAATTTATAAGTCTTTGCCAGGTGATGGTATGCCATGCTGCACATCTCCCTCCCCTATAGGTTTTAGTTTAAAGCTCTTCTGATGAAGTTTTTCATGTGGTGGCCAAACGCCTGCTTCCCATTCTTTGTGAGGTGCAGCCCATCATTTGCCAGTAGTCCATCTTCCAGGAAGCTTATCTTGTGGTCCCAGAATCCAAAACGCTCTTTACGGCACCATCATCTTAACCTGTCATTCACTTGAAGGATTTTTCTTTCTCTAACAGTTCCTCTTCCATGTACTGGTAGGATTGAGGGGAAGACTATCTGGGCCTAAGTGGTTTTTATTTTCCTCCCTAGAGCTTCAAAGTCTGAAGTTATATCAGCAAAACTTCTCATGGCAGTGATGTTAGTTTCCATGTGGAAAATGGAAGAGAAGGAAGGGGTATTAGTCAGTGGGTTGTACGGGTTGTGTGAGCTTGTTGGTTATATCTTTAACCTTGGCGCCAGGGAGACAGTAAATTGGAGACACTCTGGGTCATCATGACATACATATTTTTTCATTCTGTGCAAGAAGGAATCTCCCACAACTAGCACTCTTCCCCTTTTGTTGCAAATTTTGCTGTCCTTTCCTTGTTAGGCCTTTTGTCTCTGAGAAAGAGTTATTTAGCATGTTGTGTGGTTCTTTTACAATGAATTTATCACCAGTCTCTTTCTTAAGCAACTCAAAGTGGTTTGAGAGTTCCACTGCTTCCATGGGTACAGAGTGTTTTCTAGCTCTTCTGCATTTAACTGTCAGCCTGTTCCAGCAAGTTTTCTAATTTTCCCTTCTCTCAGGGTTCACTTCTGCCTCCTCTGCTTTCAGATGCTCTTCTTCCTTCTGAACTACACTTACATGTTGCAGCCCCTCTTCTGTCCAGAAACTCTTCATTTTATTTTATTGTGGACACTCGCTGCTCCAGTGCTCTCACTTTTTCCTGTAATAATTGTACTAGTGTGCAGCAGTTGCAGTTGTTGCAGTGCACCACTGTGGAGTCTTCCTGGTGCATTGTTCTTCCTTGCATGCCTCCATCTCCAGGACCAGTAATGGTACGCATGAAGAGAACAGCAGAGACATTTTTGAAAGGTGAAAAGAGGCAGGGAATGCAAGGCTGAAACAAAAAGGTCTCCTTTGGGTTTGACAGAATGCCTCTCAGGGGATCTTGTGCAGGATAGCAAATCTGCTGTTTGTAGGAGAACAGAACTGTCTGCTGTATTTGAAAATAAAACCAGACTTTATACAAATATCAAAATCCTTCAAGAAATAGTTCTTTCCAAAGGAAATCAAACCTGAATAAGCTCTGCCCCAGAACCTCTCACCACTTAGAGAAACAGGGAACATGGTATAATATGGTCATTCATTCATATTAGAAATGTATGCTCATGACTTGTGTAGCATGGCAAGGAAATCCTGTAAAGATGTAAAGTCTTACTTTAGATGATCTGTCCTCAAACTATGGCTCAAGGATGGATCCGACCCACCATGCCCATTTATCCGGCCTGTGCTGCTGCCTGGTGCCCACACACATGCTGCCACCTCACCACGTGAGCAGAAAGTGGTGACTTGGTCACTTGGAGATGGTTTTGGACTCGTTGGGAGACCTCCGAGCGAGCCACTGCCGCTGCCCGCCTCCCCCGCTTGTGTGCCTGACAATGTCTCACCAGCCTGAGAGCCCAGGCCACCCCCTCCTCACCAGCCCACACTGGTCACCACTGCCTTTCAACTGGCCCCCTATTGGAAAAGTTTGAGGACCCCTGCTTTAGAGGGTCATCATCTTAAATACAATCTTGTAGAAATACAATATTAAATTATCTTTGTTTGTACAGAGCAATGGCTTACCCAGTCATAAAGCACCTAACTGCATCCAAGTTGCTGGTTCCAGGATGGTCAGTGTGTGATTGCAAAAGCACAGACAACCCCTCCCTTTCCAGCAGGGCTTCTCTGCATGAGGTATGTATTATGCTCTGGTGATTTTTCACACATAAAAGTTAGGAGGGTCTATTCAAGAAGTTGCCATCGTTCAGAACTATCCAGCCTTTTTAGCAGGTTTGTTTAGAGTGAATAAAGTCTGATATTAAATTTTAAACGGTGACATACTTGAACAAAAGCCTCCTGAGAAGTTGCAAATCCACTATACTGGAGCTATAGCACAGCACCACCTTATGGGTGGTTAATAGAATATATAGAAAGGGACAAAAATGCAAATCCCTGCCAAGAAAATCCCAACCTGTACAAAGATGCTCTTTTTTTCTCCAGCAATGAAAACAGAAGACAAAACCTGAGTTAAACTGCAGGTTAAGCTCCTCATGTAGGCAAGTCCATAGTTGCATCAGCATAATGAATTCCTAGCACCATTCCCAAAAGTTTTCAACAAGGAGAGAATGAAAATAAGAGTTGCTCCCAGTTTGCTTGCAGTCAAAGTTGTAGTGAATGTGTACGTTCCTTAGCATTCCAGAATTGCCTAGATAAAAAATAATTTTGATAACATTAGCTACATTTCTCAAGGGTCTGTGAACATTTCTACCACTCCCAGCCTCACAAAAAAATGTCAAAGAAGGTTGTTGGCCAATCTCTAATATGGGTGCCATCCTCTGCCCAAATGCTGGCTTAGAAGCTGAAACAGATGAAGAAAAGGGAAACATAAATCTATGTTTGGCTTTTATTCTTTGGACCATTCAGTTATGTTGCTAATAGCATATACATTTTTGAGGCCTCGTGGAGAATGGGTAAATTTCCAATGGACTGGAGGGTGGCATCAGTGATCCCAATTTTCAAAAAGGGTAGTAGAAGGGACATGGGGAATTACAGACCAGTTAACCTTACATCCATTGTAGGAAAAACAATGGAAAGGCTCATTATAGAGAGAGATCTAGTGATACTAGATAGGGAAGGGAGGCTGGCAGCCACACAACACGGCTTCCACAAAAACAGGTCCTGCCAGACAAACCTTATGGAAGTCTACGACAAGGTTTCAAGATGGCTAGATGGAGGGGATGCAGTGGATGTGGTTTACCTGGATTTCAGCAAGGCCTTTGACAAAGTGCCCCATGATATCCTGGTGGAGAAACTGAGGAGTTTTGGGATACACCAAAGCACTGTCCGGTGGATTAGGGCATGGTTGACTGACTGAAAGCAGAGGGTAACCATTAGTGGGGAATCATCAGGATGGCAGTCAGTGACAAGCAGGGTCCCCCAGGGCTCTGTCCTGGGGCCGATCCTATTTAATCTTTTCATCAATGACATGGAAGAAGGGGTGAACAGTCTGCTGATCAAATTCGCAGACAATACTAAAACTGGAGCAGTGGCCACAACTGAGTGGCAGGTACTCCAGATCCAAAAGGATCTGGACAGATTCTGGAAGTGGGCAGGAAACAACAGGATGGCGTTCAATGTGGATAAGTGCAAGGTCTTGCACTTGGGGCATAGGAATAGGTTTCATAAGTACAGGTTAGGTGACAAGTGGCTGGAGAGCAGCACTTGTGAAAGGGACCTCGGAGTACTGGTTGACTGCAGGCTAAACATGAGTCAGCAGTGTGATGTGGTGGGCAAGAGGGCGAATGCCACCCTTGGTTGCATAGCCAGAAGTGTGGCTTCTAGATTGAGAGAGGCATTACTACCACTCTATACAACTCTGGTGCGCCCACAACTGGAGTATTGTGTTCAGTTTTGGGCCCCTCATTACAGAAAGGATATAGCCAGTTTGGAGTCAGTGCAGCGTAGGGCCACAAGGTTGGTGGCTGGTTTGCAGGGGATGGGGTATGAGGCGAGACTGAGGGAACTGGGTCTCTTCAGCCTGGAGAAGAGGAGACTCAGTGGGGATATGTTGGTGACATACAGAGATCTGAGGGAATGTCACACGGAGGTGGGTAGAGACCTGTTCTCTTCTGCAGAGGAAGGCAGGACATGCTCCAATGGAGCAAAGCTCAGGGAACCAAGGTTCCATTTAGATGCCAGAAAGTACTTCCTGACAGTTAGGACCCCCTAGGGTATGGAATGGGCTTCCACAAGAGGTCGATGAGGCCCCATCAGTGAGGGTGCTCAAAGATAGGTTGGACATGCACATGGTGGGCATGTCGTGAGTGAAGCCTGCTGGAGCCAGAGGTCAGACTAGATGGCCCGAGAGGCTGCTTCTGAGTTGCTCTGTTTCTATGTTTCTATGTAATGATAAATGTACTTCAAACCTGAGGCAATATCTGGCTAAGGCAGGTAAAGTACACTGTTTCTTATATTGATTATGTATCATTAGTCTCTACTTCCAAAATTGTGGAGAATTCGACTGGTCCTCAAATACAATGATGGATGGGAGAGTGTCATAAACTACAGGGGAACTCCTAGTTCTGGATCCCTTTCCTTCCAAGATCCCCTCTCTCCTTTCTCCAGCTTTTGCAGTAGATATTAACTTCCAGAATTTCTTAGTGTCATCCTGTTCTTTTCCAGTAAGTGGACGTCCTCTCCTTGCATTTTTGTGTTCTCTTTTGTGCTTTCTTTGGAAAAAATGTGGGGGGGGGGGGTGAGGCTTAAAAAAGACTCTACACTTCCTCTCAGTCTTTCCTGTGTTCTTCATAGCCTTTATGCCTTTCTCCAAAAGTTAGCACCTAGACTTGCATAGCAAACTTGCCCTATAGTGCTGGGTGAGCAAGAACCTATGTAGGGCAGGGAAGGAATTATAACCTCCCCTTTCCCCTCCTCTGTTGGAGAGGTTATGGGGGAGGAAATTAAAGTCAAGGGATGCACACTTCATGGCATACATCCCTTGACCCTATTGTTGCCCTCCATTGAAGACATTTTAAATGGTGAAGGACTCTGCCCCTTTTGCAGCTGCAAGGGTCCCTGGGAGATTAATTAAGACTGGAGGAAGTGCTTCCCCTTCAATCCTAATAAATCCATACCCTGGACTTTTCACTTCAAAGGTCAGAAAACTTTGGGGAGGGGGATTTCCAGATGGGCTGTGAGAATGCTTATTCAACCCAAGCAATTATTGCTCCACTGCAAATGCATTTTGTTCTGTTCACAAACACTTAATTGAAAGCATAATTTTAAAGTTTTAATTGATAAGTGAGGGTCACAAGAATTCATTTTAATTGCTGAGGTGGGAGCTTTTATTTACATTCCCTCGTGTTTTCTCTATCTATTTTTATTTGGATATCACTGCACTGGGAAGGGGAGAATATATTAAAAATGGACATTCATTTTGTTTTAGCATATGTTTTAAACTCAAAAATGGCACTATGCTGATGTTTTGCTAATGTGTAAATCTACATAATTTTGACATGCTGGCATTAACAGGTAAATGTATCAGAAGAGAGAGGATTCCCATGACCCCCTAGAAAGTGGGCAAGTTTGACTCACAGACTCATAGAATAAGTAGAGTTTGAAGGGGCCATGAAGGCCATCGTGTCCAACCCCCTGCTGTTGCAGGATGCTAATTTACACCATCCTACTCAGATGGCTGTCCAGTTTCTTTGTGAATGGCTCTAGTGTGGGATTGCCCACCACCTCTTTAGGCAGCTGGTTCCACTGTCATATTTATTGCTCTGACAGTGAGGAAGCTTTTCCTGATATCTAGCCTAACTCTGGGTTGTCCCAACTTGAATTGATTATTCAATTCTACACTCTGTCCTACACTCTGGTATCCGCAAGAAGAGATCTTGACCTTCCTCTTTGTGACAGCCTTTGAGATACTTACATAATGATACCATGTTTCCCCTAAGTCTTCTCTTCTCAAGACTGAACATGCCCAGTTCTCTTGGACCTTCCTCCTTCCTTTGTATCCAGTCCCTGAATCATCCTTGTTGCCCTCCTCTGGACCCTTTCTAATTTTCCTGCATCTTTCTTAAATCTTGTTGCCCAGAATTGGACACAGTATTCCTGTGCATGACATGAAAAGCTGTAGTGGTTCTTTCACCATTGTTGCTTTGAACCCTGTATTTCAGAGTAGTAGGTTTGGACTTTAGAAACAGAAACAAAGGTATGTTTTAGGGTTTCTCAGTATAATGATGGATTATTATGCTGTCTCAAGCCAGAAAACACAGTTCATCATGGTACAAAGGTCAGAACCAGAGAGCTGCTTGGCAAAGCAGTTGTTGTTGTACTTGCCAAGCAACTAGCCAGAGAGTGCCACTGAGGAATGACATTTTTTACACCTGTCAGGAACATCCCTGCTTGGCCATCTCCTGCCCTACAGCCAAACACCTTTCTTGGGGAGGGGAGTTTGAATCAGCTAGGCAGTGGCCTTTGTTGGGGTCACACCTCTTTTGCAGGAAGGAGTGAGAAAGGAGCAGTCAGTGGGGGAATCAGCTCAGTGGTGCTACCCTCAACTGGGCACCACAGCTAGATTATTCTTGCTTATTCCACTCACACTCTCAGGCATGTGTGGGGCAAGGCACAGTGGGAAACCAACTGAATCTTTCCACTGCTGTTTCCACACACCCTGAACCTGCTCCTCCACTGCTCACATCCAATGTGCAAAGAATCAAGCTGGCTGCCCTCTGAGATCAGAAAACTTACTTCAGAGAAGGGGAACAGGAAATATTTCTGTGGGAGTGGCTAGGATGAAGACTGGCAAGGCTAGGGCACAAGCTGTCCTGAGTTCTCCCCGACCTCCTTCCCAACTTGAATTGCCCCAGGGCTGGGTGTGAGGACTGTCTGCTGAAGCCTGCTTCTACCACTCCTGCTCTGCACAGAATGGGCCATGAAGCTCTGGGTTCAGGGCTTCTGATCATCAGGGAGGAAACTCACAGGACTGTACCCCAACAGCCCTTTATGTGGTATACAGTCAAAATCCCAGTTTCTGGCAGCTTAACACAGCCTTTTCCCAGTACCTGGACTTATTAGCATGGTTCTCATGCCCAAATGAACAAAAGCCTACATACCTGCACTTGCTCACATCCACCTTGCTATCCTTGATTGTTATCCCATACTGCCCCTTCTTCTGTTGTAATCACAGATCACTCAAACTTTAGAGTATAAATTCCATGGGGAAGTAACTTCCATGGCTTACAGAAGATTATCAAGCAGCATTTACAAGGATGCATACTCTTCATTAACCATACAGACAATAACAAGCCATAGATCATTGACACCTTACTTCAAATAGGCAACTAGCAACTAAAAGCTAAGAGTTGCATTTGTAGCATGAACTTTTCCACATCAGCTGTGGACCTGATCATGGCAAAATGCCAGCAGATGGTTTGGAGGATAGTTAGGAAATTTCTTTACCATACGTGGGATGTGTGAACCAGGCTGCTTCCAAAACTGTAGTCATTTGTATGGCTTATCAACAAACTTCCTGTTCCTATATCTGGAAGTGAAACATGTTGCAACAAAGAAGCACTCTCAACAGTGCTCAGCAGGAGAAAAGAGTGCAGGGCTGAGCAAAGCCTGATCATTGCAGGTGTATTTTTCTTGGGAAGGACGATTGCAAGAGAAACAAAAGTCTTTTGGTTAAGTTTTCTTTGGCAAGAAGAAATGCAGTCCTAGGGGAAGACTTTATTTAGAAATGTTATTTTTCCCCAGTTAGCACAGAAACTTCATGGAAAAAAGATGTTTTCAGGTTAAAAGTTCACAATGTGTTGTGTGTGTGCATTTGCACATGCACACAAATGCACATGAGTGTGAGAGAGATTAAAACAACAGTAATTCCTCAATTACTCAGGTCACTCTGTAGATTAACCTGACACTGACATGAAAATATAGAATTTATTTGGGGGTGGGGCAACTTGTGATACAGATCGCCTGAAATATTTTTCTGTAGTGCTTCCTCTTTGTGGTCACAAAGCTCTTCTAGCTTTAGTCAAAATAAATATTTTGAATGATAAAAAAGTTTTGTTTTCTGTTTCTTTACAGAAACAAGACCTCAGTATATATTGATGATTTCTTCTACTATTAACATATCTTGCTATTGTGGACAGAGCAGGAAAATACATCAAAGAAAAATTAGGAATGTGTGAGCTTCCAGTTGGATTATCTTAAGGTGGAAACCAGCTGCTACACTCTGAAGAGGACTGATTTTTTTCTAATGCTGGCTGACCTACTTGCTCTCCTTTGGCTGACCTACTTGCCCTCTAACAAGGATCATGCTTTCCAAACCCCTGAGGCAAGCATTTGTAAGCTCAAACCTTCTGTGAGTACCCAGTTGAGTGTTGGTAAAGCTTTCAGTGCACTGCTTGCCACCACTGTCCACTCCTCTACCCTTGCTGCTCCTTCCCTGCCAAAGGCCTGCTGACTTAACCTATGGCAGTAGAGAAGTCAGCTGAGAAGAATGCCCCTCCTTCCCACTGGTGATGGGACTGGAATTTCATATCCGAGCATTCCTGGTGGGAAGTTTACGTATCTGCTGGGGAAGCACTCTAGAAAAACACAAGTAAGTAATTTCCAGCCAGGTGTCATCTCTGATGGTTGGTTCAGGTGACTGCTTCAGAACTTGCAAGCAGAAATGATGCCCAGCAGACAGAGGTATGGCCCTTGCAAGTTGAATCCCATGCAGATTCCCAACCTCTAAAGGCCTAGTCTGGGAAATTCATTCCTAGCTTCCTACTAGGGGTGTATCAGTGGTGGGGCTTCCAGCTTGGGCAACAATCTCTGCTTCCAATAGAACCACTATATTCTTGAGGTCTGCTTAGGTTCTCTTTCAGAGCTATTATACACCCACTGCAAGGTTTTGAGCTTTTTGAAAACCCCCAAACTCTTGATTCATGCCCTCTCATGGCTATCTGCAGTCCTGTGATGCATGCACCACAACCAAGACAACACATAACAAAACTCTCAGCCTATTCCAGTCATTGCCTTCCTCAGAAAGACCATGGACTTGCATCTCCTTGGAATTAATTATCAAATTCCTGTCTTCACAAAGCAGTATGATCATTTTTTTGTTATGGTTGATATACTTACTAAGACTGCTCATTGCATTCTAATATGGAGTTTGCAGTCTCCTCTGTGCACAACCCTGCATAATCAGGTGCATCATAATCAGGTGTTATGTAACACCATAATCAGGTGTTATGTTTCCATGGGCTTCCAGGCAACATAGCTTCAACTTGCTGGTCACTGTTCACCTCTCATTTCAGTAAGGAACCCCTGCAGCTTATGGAAACACAGACACACCTGTCAACAGCATCCCACCAGCAAGCCAATATATAAGCAGAGTGGGTAAACTTGATTCTCAGACACTAACTCTGCAGCTTTCTGCAAAGCTTTCATCAGGGTCATCCATCCAGATTTCATCAGAATAAGTGAGTGTCATTCTTAAGATTTAAGTAAAGGTTCTATAGACCTCTGTCAGTCTGTGGCATCCTTCCCCTCAGGCCAGAAGAAAGGGTGCTGCTGTTAGAAACAGAAACATAGAAACAGAATGAGTCAGAAGGGGCCTTCCAGGCCATCTAGTCTGACCTCCGGCACCAGCTGGCTCTGCTCACAACATGCCCACCATGTGCACGTCCAGCCTATCTTTGAATACCCTCACCGATGGGGCCTCAACGACCTCTTGTGGAAGCCCATTCCACACCCTTGGGATCCTAACTGTCAGGAAGTGCTTCCTGGCATCTAAATGGAACCTGGGTTCCCTGAGCTTTGCTCCAATGGAGAGCATCCTGCCTTCCTCTGCAGGGGAGAACAGGTTTCTACCCATCTCCATGTGACATCCCCTCACATACCTGTATGTCGCCAACAGATCCCCTCTGAGTCTCCTCTTCTCCAGGCTGAAGAGACCCAGTTCCCTCAGTCTTGCCTCATACCCCATCCCCTGCAAACCGGCCACCAACCTTGTGGCCCTACGCTGCACTGACTCTAACCTAGCTATATCCTTTCTGTAATGAGGGACCCAAAACTGAGCACAATACTCCAGTTGCGGGTGCACCAAAGTCGTATAGCGTGGTAATAATACCTCTCTTGATCTAGAAGCCACACTTCTGGCTATGCAACCAAGGGTGGCATTCGCCCTCTTGACTCATACTGCTGACTCATGTTAAGCCTGTAGTCAACCAGTACCCCAAGGTCCATTTCAGAAGTGCTGCTCTCCAGCCACTTGTCACCTAACCTGTACTTATGACACCTATTCCTATGCCCCAAGTGCAAGACCTGTTAATGAGTTCCTGGTTCTTCCCAGTAAACAGAATATGCTTGTGATGTATCTTGTGGCTCTTTCATATGGGTGCACGCCCTGAACTGTTCCAGCAGCAGAACCATGCCACAGAAGCCTACAAATAGTAGATAGGTCAGCACTGTTACAAGACAGCCCACTGTGTTCTCCACAGAACACCTCCTGTCCAACTGTTCCTCCTTCAAGATGGCTCCTTTATTATAGGTGCCCTTCCCTAGCCTTCAAGTAGATAAATCAAGGCATATACAAAGTAGACCTTCAGAATATCATGTATATCTGCTGGTGGTTTGTCTGTCTGTCCATCCGACTGTCCTCTCCTCCTCCTCTTCCTCCTTAACCCTACCATACAATCCCAGTGCCTGCATACTATCATCCCTTATATGGACTTAAGATCAAAATTAATACTATGCATATTTTAACTTTGACTCTGATCTTAAACTTTAGAAAATGTCCATGTGGTCTGGGGCATAGGTTTACTCCTGGGAATCAGCTCTACAAAATGGCCACTTGATTGCTCCTACTCTGACAAACCAAATCCTTAGGGGTCTGGTGAAGGTGCCAGGATTCAAACTGATAAATTATCCTTGAATTCATGTGTGGCTGCTCTGTGTGGTAAGCCAACAAACTGCAGGTTGTAGCATCTCCCTAGGCAGTGAAGTACCTTCAGGAACCAGATTGATTCCATCTACCTGTGTTTTCCAATGCACCCTTTTGTACTGGAAGGAGGTTCTGGGGCTTTCTGTTCCAGCTGAGACTTCAACAAACAACACTGTCTTCCTGATCTCTGGAACATTGCTATATCCTCTGCTGTTTTCCATTCCTAGCATCCAGCTTGTTCTTTGGTTCTAGCTTTAAACTTGGCTTGTTCTCTAACCCTGCCCTGATACCTCAACTCCAACCACTTGGTACAGTCCTCATCCCATCTCAGATCACTATCTACAACTAAGTCCAGACAATTTGAGTCATGGATTATACATCCCTGACCAACAAAAGGGAGACCTTAAAAGAAATTTTATTCTGAATTATTCAAGGGCTGAGGAGCCAGAATTACTGGCTTTTACTCCTGACTCTTGTGAGTCATGACAGACTCTGGCAGAAGCCTCTCCTAAGGAAGCTCAGCAGCTTGCTGACATACGTAAGCCAAGATGCAGGTATGGAAATTAAGCTGTGACTTGAAGAAGAGACAAATACTGCTAAAACCAGGGATTTGACTCACAAGGTGAAACGGCCTGTGATATGTTATGTCAAATTCAAGGCTACTTGGAGGAGGAGGAGGTGGTGGCGGAGCCATCTGATTTCATTTTATGTTGGAACAATCTGTGAGTGTATCCAGCAGGGTGAAATTAATATAATTGTACAAGAAACAGTAGAAAAACCAGAAGTCATAATCCATAAGCAAGCATCATAAATGTAAGGAGCACCATCTACTCCTCCACCTTCAGCTCCTATGATGAAGCCCATGCAGTGATAAAAGAAAGCTTAAGAGCACTCAAGGGAAGTGCCTAGGGCTAAATGGAGCTCCAGCTTCCAATTCCTAGCCAGGATCAGACTTCAGCATCTATCAAATCTGAGGATCAGTCTATTGTATCTATCTTTTCTGGCAAAAAAAAAGTGCTTCCTCATTTCTCTCTTAGTTATTTCTATTAGAGATAATACTGGATGGAAGCAGTGGGATATTGTTTCTTTGCTACCCTCACTGTCCCTGTGTGTGCCTGGAGTTTTCCTCCAGCTTCACTGAAGCTGTCTATTATTTTGTTTCATTACTTTTAACTCTGGGGTATACTGCAGAGCAGTATGAACTCCACTATGGGCAGTGGGGAGGGGGGAACTCTCAAGAGTGACAACATCAACCACCCAGGTCATTTCTGTATTTCAGAAATCCACAAGGATTTCAACAGGACCACCCATATCAGAGAGGAAACCCCCTGTCTGATAAGAAACCATCAGGATTCATTAGTCTCTGGGCAGAACATGTTTATAGGTTCTCCACCCTTGCAGAGGGAAAAGCCACCATCAGCACAGATCTCAACAGGCAATGATCTGACCATGCAAAGAGGCTGAATAAAAGTCTGCCACCATCTCCATGCCTGGCTGGAACACAAAACAAAAACAGCTCCATGTGCATCTCCTGCTACATCACATTGACTCATACACCATTTCTTGCACTTATTATAAGGAATATTTGGATTTTACTTTTACCTGTTCAACAGCAAAGCAGAAGAACTGACCCCTAAATCCAATATAAGCCCACAGAGCTCCTCAAAGGTAGGAGGAATTTCCATTATGCACTACAGAACACAGCCTGATGTTTTAAAAGTACATCTGATAGGTTACAGATAAAACAAAAATGGAAATGTTCAGCTAACAATATCTTTATTTGGAAAAAGTCTGTGCTCTACGTATGTATCTATGTATGTATGGTTGTTTCTTTTTCTTTGTTCCAGTTCTATTTGCAAGACAAACTGACCACTCTGCTAAAAATGTGTTGTTTAATAATGTAATGTTTGCCTTCTGCAAAGCATTGCCCATCATTTGTATTCCTACGGACAACTGAAAAACTGACCTATGTGGGGTTTTCACTTCTTCCTGGCGGTCAGCACACCAGTCAAACTGGACAAGCAGGAGAATGCAACCCAGAGGTCAGGCATGGGTGTCACGAACAGCAGCTCCCTGGGCAGGAGGGTGTGGGGTGGCCATGTGAGTGGGGACTCCTCATCCAGTGCAGCTTGTCTTTTGAGTTTTATCAGAATTGCACGCAGTGGTGAACTCCATCCCCAAATAGGCTCCCCACCATGGAACACCAAGGAAAAGCCCCTGAAAAAGTTTCAATGGATGAGGAGCCTCCCTGAGAGAGAATATGTGTTAATATTAACCTGAGTCTCCTCCGGGCTTCGAGTCTCCTCCTCTGAGGCACCCTCACTAGTTAGGCCAACAAGCCCAATTCAGGCAAGCACAGAAAATGGGGAGGGAGAAATAGCTTCCACCATTCCCTCCATCCTGCCAGCTACAGCATGGCAGGGCACAAGAACCTTGGAAACATAGAAACATAGAAACAGAGCGAGTCAGAAAGAGCCTCCTGGGCCATCTAGTCTGACCTCCAGCACCAGCCGGCTTTGTTCACGACATGCCCACCATGTGCATGTCCAGTCTATCCTTGAACACCCGCACCCTCAACGACCTCTCATGGAAGCCCATTCCACACCCTCGGGGTCCTAACTGTCAGGAAATGCTTCCTGGCATCCAAATTGAACCTTGGCTCCCTGAGCTTTGCTCCGTTGGAGCTCATCCTGCCTTCCTCTGCAGGGGAGAACAGGTTTCTACCCATCTGCATGTGACATCCGCTCACATACCTGTATGTCGCCAACAGATCCCCTCTGAGTCTCCTCTTCTTCAGGCTGAAGAGACCCAGTTCCCTCAGTCTCGCCTCATACCCCATCCCCTGCAAACCGGCCACCAACCTTGTGGCCCTATGCTGCACTGACTCCAACCTGGCTATAGCCTTTCTGTAATGAGGGGCCCAAAACTGAGCACAATACTCCAGTTGTGGGTGCACCAGAGTCATATAGAGCGGTAGTAATACCTCTCTTGATCTAGAAGCCACACTTCTGGCTATGCAACCAAGGGTGGCATTTGCCCTCTTGACCACCGCATCACACTGCTGACTCATGCTTAGTCTGCAGTCAACCAGTACCCTGAGGTCCCTTTCACAAGTGCTGCTCTCCAGCCACTTGTCACCTAACCTGTACTTATGACAGCTCTGACTTTGCAAGCACAGTTGATAGGACTGCACACTAAGTGTATGAATTTTGCACCAATGTTCAGCTGGTGAAGCTCAGACTCCTAGTAAAAAGCAAAGCAGATTTTAGAAGTCTGAAATCTGACTGTGAGGAACAGAGCTAGCTAATCCAATCCATGTTCATTGGCTGAGCTGCTCACTTTTCACTGAGCACCTTTCTCTAGCCTGGCTTCCCTCCTGAGCTAGACATAAGTTTGGGGAAGGGGTCATGCCCCCAGGCATAGGCCTTAATGTTGTTTGCACCCCCCTCCCAGATGAAAGCCATGCCCTATTTCAGTGCATGCTCTTCAAAACAGAGCTGGATCAACAGCCATACCAGCCAAAGCTATACCTATTTAGACCACAAGGCTCATAATTGCATTTGCTGGACAGCTAGAAGTTCATTTTCTGAAGCCAGCATGAGAGCAAAATGAGAGCAAAGCTAAACAAAACATTTTAGTTAAACAGAGGCAGAAAATGGTATTGAGCAGGGTCCCCCCACCCCCTTGGTGTTTGGTCATGGTTTTCTCTTAAACACATTTGTTTGGTCAGATATTCCCAGAAGGCCAATAGTAAAACATGCCAGCAGCTAAAACTCATCTTGCAACCCCCCTTTCCCCACACCTTTTGATTCCTTACTTTTCTTGCCTTACCTTAATAGTCAGTTTCAGCTTAAGAGTTAATGTTTTCAGTTCTTCTTGCCGCAACTGTATCTAAACAATTATTTAAAGATGTTGATAGGAAGTCATCAGACATAATGGAAAGATGAATTTCCAGGAAATAAACATCAGCAAAATAATTTTCTGAAAAGTCTGGTAAAAACAATTTAAAATTTGGACCACTTCAGCTTCACCATGATTCCATGGTGTGTGTGGGGTGGAGTGTGTGTGTGTAGAATGAGTTGCAACAAGTGGGAAGTCCTCAGAAAAGTTGCATTTATCAGACATTTCCAAAGATACAACCACTGTATCAGTAGTTTTCAACCATGATTCAGGAATTCTGTGATTTGATGTTTTTGGAAGCTTACCAGGGCCCCCTCAAGGTGTCATGGAAGGCATACAGGATGCACCAGGTGGGAAGCTAAATAAGTACTTGATCATTCTTTCCAGAAAACTGAAAAAAATGTAGAAACACTTGGTTAATTCCAATGCCATCTAGTGGCTAAAATATGTATTGATAATACCATACACAGAAGGAAAGGTCCTATATTTTGCATAACATCCCCCCACACGCCCAAATCCTCTGCAGTTGTAAAAAGGTTTATCCATTATAGAATTGTAAGGGCTGCTCTGCTGATAATTTGATGTGACAAATGTTCTTTGAAAACCGGTTATCTGAATTACCTCTGATCACAAAGCATGCATTTTGGTGTATGTTGGCCCAGGATCTCTGTGAGGCGGGGTCTGCAAGATGTCAGCAATAAAGTTGGCAGATGTAAAACATGGGTATTAAGAAAGGGGACATATATTAACTTAACAAATTGATGAGAAACACTTTAGTAGAAAAATGTTCCCCACAGGTCAAGGAGTGGGCACAAATGATGTAGCCAGGCAGGGTGTGGGCAGGATTACCAGGGACTTTGAGGGCTTGGGGAAGAAACTCAGGAACCTTAAGGCCCAAGTGGCCTTCACATCGATCTTACTGGTCCGGGGATTTGGGCCAGGCAGGAACAGGAGGGTCACCAAGGTGAACAACTAGCTTAGGATATGGTGCCAGAAGGAATGCTTCGGGTTCCTCGAGTGTGGCACCCGGTTTCTTGTCAATGGACTTCTGGCAAGGGATGGGTTACATCTCATGAGGATGGGGAAAAGGTCCTTTGGAGATGTTCTAGTGAGCTTTGTCCAGAACACTTTAAACTGAGCTGGGGGGAGGGGGTTCAGGCCCCCCAGAAACTTGTCTGCACTGGACAAGTGCAGGGAGAGGATCAGGGCTCTGGGAACTGGGTTTTAGAGGTACTGCAGGGACTGACAGGACTCCAACAGAGAGGGGGCTGGTATCAGGGAAGATTGGAGGAAGGAGGAGGCTGGGGACTCCAAAGGAAGGAAGCGGTGGGAAGGAGTTGAGGTGCATGTACACCAATGCTAGGAGCATGGGTAATAAGCAGGAAGAGCTTGAACCTCTCCTGGGAATAGGAGATCACAGAAACTTGGTGGGATGAAAGGCAAGAATGGAATGTGAACATAGAGGGGTATCACCTGTTTAGAAAGGACAGGAAGGGAAAGAGGGGTGGGGATGTAGCTTTATATGTCAGGGAAGCAATAAAATGCAGTGAGATAGAATGCAGCACAGATGGGGATTTGGTAGAGGCAATCTGGGTGAAATTTAGGGCTTTTGAAAGGGAAAGGAACCTGACAGTGGGGATATGTTATCGCCCTCCAGGTCAACTTGAGACCCTGGATGATGTCCTGACAGATCAGATTCTAACGATATCTCGGGGGAAGAACACAGTAATTATGGGAGATTTCAATCTCCTGAATATTAGTTGGGAGGCTCACTCAGCAGTGACAGCCAGATCACGTCGCTTCCTAGAAGCTCTAGAGGGTGGGTTTTTCACACAGAGGGTCTGAGAGGTGATGGGGGAGGGTATCCTCAACTTGGTTTTGCCCAACAGGGAGGAGCTGATAGATGGGGTATAGATTAGGGGAGCTCTGGATGCAAGTGCCTCCATGGATGTGAAAGGAGATGTTTAGAGGGATTAGATGCAAGGGGATACTCCACAGGAAATGAGTACTGAGGCAAATAGACAAAAGGGTATACCGGGAGAAGGAGGCCTGTTGCAGAAGGATTCTTCGCAAGGCTAAGGCTGATTACGAGCTGACACTTGAAAAGAATATCAAGAGCAACAAAAAGGGTTTCTATCAGCATGTAAATAGGAAGGGGAGACAAGTAGTGGGATTGCTAAATAAGGAGGAAGGAGATCCAGTGACTGATAACGAGGGAACAGCCACAGATGCTAAATGACTATTTTGCCTCTGTGTTCTCCCCAAAGCAGGATGGGGGAGATCCGCATGGGAGATCAGATGAGGCCAGGGACTTAGGGGCACAGATTAGAGTCACCCTCCTAGACGTCAAGGGGCTCCTCAGGGCATTGGACATTACAAAGGCACCAGGTCCAGAGGAATTACACCCGAGGGTACTTCAAGAGTTGGCAGGGGTTCTCTCACACCCTCTGGCCTCCATTTTTGATGCCTCGTGGAGAATGGGTGAAGTTCCAGAGGACTGGAGTGTGGCATCAGTGGTCCCAATTTTCAAAAAGGGTAGTAGAAAGGACATGGGGAATTACAGACCTGTTAGCCTTACATCTATTGTAGGAAAGACCATGGAAAGGTTCATAATAGCGAGAGACCTACTGAAGCTAGATAGGGAAGGGAGGCTGGCGGCAACATAACATGACTTCCACAAAAACCGGTCCTGCCAGACAAACCTTATGGAATTCTACGACAAGGTTTTGA
Organism: Varanus salvator macromaculatus; assembly: GCA_023646645.1. Taxonomy (NCBI): domain Eukaryota; kingdom Metazoa; phylum Chordata; class Lepidosauria; order Squamata; family Varanidae; genus Varanus; species Varanus salvator. Next base: position 12,033,314 of record JAIXND010000754.1, on the reverse strand, counting down.
AGTGGCTAGATGGAGGGGATGCAATGGATGCAGTTTACCTGAATTTCAGCAAGACCTTTGACAAAGTGCCCCCATGATATCCTGGTTGAGAAATTGAGGAGTTTTGGGATAGACCAATGCACTGTCCGATGGATTAGGGCATGGCTGACTGACCAAAAGCAGAGGGTAACCATTAGTGGGGAATCATCGGGATGGCAGCCAGTGACAAGCAGGGTCCCCTAGGAGCTGGTTGACTGCAGGCTGAACGTGAGTCAGCAGTGTGATGCAGTGGTTAAGAGGGCAAACACCAGCCTTGGTTGCATAGCCAGAAGTGTGGCTTCGAGATCGAGGGAGGTATTACTACTACTTTATATGACTCTGGTGTGCCCGCAACCGAAGTATTATTTTCAGTTTTGGGCCCCTCATTACAGGAAGGATATAGCCAGGTTAGCGTCACTGCAGAGTAGGGTGACAAGATTGGTAGCTGGTTTGCAGGGGATGCTGCATGAGGTGAGACTGAGGAAACTCGGTCTCTTCAGCCTGGAGAAGTGGAGACTCGGAAGGGATCTGTTGGTGACATATGGGTATGTGAGAGGGTGTCACACAGAGGTGGATAGAGAGCTGTTCTCCCCTGCAGAGGAAGGCAGGACATGCTCCAATGGAGGAAAGCTAAGGGAACCAAAGTTCAATTTAGATGCCAGAAAGTACTTTCTGACAGTTAGGACCTCGAGGGTATGAAATGGGTTTCCACAGCAGGTGGTTGAGGCCCCATCAGTGAGGGTGTTCAAGGATAGGCTAGACATGTACATGGTGGACATGTGGTGAGTGGAGCAGGGTGGAGCCAGGTGTCAAACTAGATGGCCCGGGAGCCCCCTTCAGACTCGCTTCAACAGACGCGGCACCTCCCAAGGAAGAGTCAAACGCCCAGAGAGAATCAGACATCAGAACAGGAGGATTTATACTTGAGGCCCTGTGGCCAAGTGACCCTTCCACAACCTGGCTTGGGAGTAGCTGAACAGATAGCCATCCCCCATCCTGACCCTTTACCCCTTGGGCAAACAGCCAAGCCTCTGTCCAAATATGAGGGCCCCGAGGGAAAAGACACTACAAGTTCTGCCCATGAAGAGCATGGGCAGGATACCCCTCTTCCTCCTGACACTGAGTCTCCTGAACAAGACACAGAAGATGCAGGAGGTGGGATAGATTTGTCTTGCGTGACTCTTAGACGTTCCTTACACGGATTGGAACAAAAGGAAGCTTTGTCCCACCTCAGTGGGGAAAGTTGGGACAAAGAAAGCTAATCCCATGTGGGTTCCCTGAGGGACATCATTAAGCAATTAACTTGTAAAGGACATTACAGTAGAGCTTATTCGTAGCTTTGTAAGTCTTGTAGAAAAGTAGCAATAAAAGACTTTAGTTTTATTGCTGGCTTTTACAACTGTGAGATGACACCTCACAACAGCTTGCTACTTCCTTAATCAAACACTCCTCCAGAAACAAGAGTGTTTTAGCCCACACAGCCAGGCAAAAGACAAAGGTAGGCTTTTTAATAAATCAACTCATGGGGGGCCCAGCCACTCTACTGATAGCATGAGATCCCATATTAAATGATGCCTCAACATTTATGGATGCCTTGGGAAAGTTTCTTGGCATAGAATCTTACAAAGAAATGGCCATACGTGAGATAAAGCATCTTAAACAGGGGCATGCCTCAGCCACTGAATATACAACTAAATTCCAACTCCTTATGAATGACTTGGGGTGGAACGAGCAGGCCTTAATGGTGCAATACCAGGAAGGCTTGAGGGAGGAGGTTTTGGATGATTTGGCCTGTACGGCAATGCCAACAACTTTGCAGCAGTTGATGCTTCTGACAATACAGATTGATGTGAGGCTAAATGAGGGGGCCCAAACTAGGCAGGAATGCCACGCTGGCCTGCCACCAACTAAAGAAAAATGGTTCCCGTGTGCGGAAGCTAGGCCCCAACAACTCCCGCCTGATAACTACGTTGCTGTGGCAACACCTCAGCAGGAGCTGGAACCTGAGTCAATGCAGCTGGGAGCTGCCAGGCCTCACATTCCAAGGGGAGATAGAGCTTGCTGCCGCCCAACCGAACCATGTTTTGTCTGTGGGCATAACGGCCATCTGGCCCGGTCTTGTTCTTTGAGGAAGCAGGAGGGAAACTTCCAGTCCCAGCATCGTTAAGCACCACGATACTGGGACCTGTCCATAAATTACAAGGTGTCTCTCCCTGGAAAAAACCCCTACGGCCCGACACCTGCTGGTCGACGCCACTTTGCAGGCACACCCACAGCCTGCAATTTGAGGCACAGCACTGATTGATAGTGGTGCTACTGCTTCCTTTATGGATGAAGAATTTGCTAAGAAACACTGTTTCCCTACGTCAATACTGCCAACCTCGCTCCAGGTGGACTCTATCCAGAAACGTCCCCTGCAAGGGGGCCCCTCCTCCCACCAATCCTCCCCCTTCACTCTACAAATTGGCAAACACTGCGAACAAACAGCTTTTTTATTAGTGAAAGACCTGCAGTACCCTGTGGTACTTGATCAAACTGGTTGATCGAACACAAGCCACAGATATCTTGGGTCTCGGGGCAGATACATTTCAATTCCACATTTTGTTCACAGCACTACAGTGATCCTATGACCCACACTCCTCTTACCTTCCCCCCGCCCCCGCCTTCCACCACTGCCCTCCCTCTGCAATACCAAGACTTCTGGGACATCTTTGACCCACAAGAGGCAGACAAGCTGCCCCCTCACCACTCGTGACATGGAAATCCACATACAACCAGGAGCAACCCTCCCAGTCGGCAAACTGCAACCCATGTCACCTAAAGAGCTCCAGGTCCCCAAAGACTTCATATCCACCAATTTAAAAAAGGGCTTCATCCATCCATCCTCATCTCCCACTTCAGCGATGCCCATCATCATGCCTTAGAAAAATTCTGAGGAACCTAGAGTTTGTATTGACTACCACCGCTTGAACGCAATCACCGTTCCCAACACGCACTCCATGCCACTAATCTCAGGGATTTTGGAACGCCTGGGCCAAGCATGCATTTTTACCAAACTGGACCTCCGCAACGCCTGTAATTTGCTGCGCACCCACCCTGGCTATGAACATTTAACAGCATTCTCGACTCGATTTGGCACCTTCGAATTTTTAGTAACGCCTTTTGGCCCTGTGAACTCGGGACAATTGTTTTGCAGATTGATTAATGAGATCTTCCACGATTTTCTCAACGACTTCTTGATCGCCTACCTGGATGATTTGTTGATCTTTTCCAATGACCCTGAGTCCCACATACGCCATGTGCAAGCCATCCTGCAACACATACAAGAGCACCACCTCTCTGCTAAACTGGAAAAATGCGAATTCCACACCACCTCCCTCCTGTAGCTTGGCTACCGCATTTCCCCAGATGGTCTGCAGATGGACCCTGAGAAGGTGCGGGCAGTTCTATCATGGCAACCGTCACGGACAAAAAGAGAACTACAAAAGTTCTTAGACTTTGCAAACTTCTATCGTCGGTTCATACTGCACTTCTCACGCTTAACTGCGCCGTTGACGGACCTTTTGAAGGATAAAGGACACCCCATGAATTGGCCGCCTGACGCCGCATCCATGTTTGACACTGAAACACCAGTTCACTTCGGAACACCAACTGATTCATCCTGACACAGCCGCACCTTGCATACTACAAACCGATGCCTCCGACAAAGCCATTGGAGTGGTTCTCCTACAACTACAAAACAGGGCTGTCACTGATCTCAGACCAATGGCTTTCTATTCTCGCAAACTCTCAAGTTCACAGCAGAACTACACAATTTGGGAGAAAGAACTGTTAGCGATCAAAGCTGCCTTAGAGGAATGGCGATATTTGCTTGAAGGTTCTCCACACATGGTCCTCATCCAAACAGATCACAAGAACCTAGTCCATTTTGCTTCCACCAAAATACTCAACCAAAGGCAAGCATGATGGGCTCTATTCTTCACCCACTTTCACTTTCGCATTGAATATATACCCCCTTCAAAAAACCTCCTGGCTGACACTCTGTCCAGGAAACCTGAATACTTTGGTGACAACGAAGTACAGCATGATCCAACCCCGATACTACAACCTGAAATGGCAGCCTCAGCGACCATCTCCTCCTCCTGTAATGATGACCTCCACCAAGCCCAACAAACCGTCCCCCTCGTCCAGACAAAAAGGGAACAGAGGAGGATGGGCACCCTTCTTGCCACCTACTTGTTTGAGGATGACATCCTATTCTGCAACCATGTTCTGTATGTTCCATTACCACTCTGAGAACGAATCTTGCAGCAATGCCACAACTCCCCGTCAATGGGACATTTTGGAGTTTACAAAACGCTGCATACCCTCTCCAGAGACTATTGGTGGCACCGCATGTACCATGACATCAAATTGTACGTTCTCTCCTGCCCCACATGCCAATGCACCAAACACCAACCAGGAAAACCCCCAGGACTACTCCACCCGGTGGAAACCCCTCCCGGGCCATGGCACATCATTTCAATGGACTTCATTACTGATTTGCCCAGATCGAGTGGCTTCACCACCACACTAGTCATCACAGACCTATTCACAAAGATGGCTCACTTTTCCCCCTGCACGGGGCTTCCCTCAGCCAAGACCACTGCCTCCCTATTCATCCATCATATTTATAAAGCACACGGGTGGCCTCTTGCTTTAATTACTGACAGGGGCAGTCAGTTCACATCCCAATTTTGGCAGGAACTCCTGGCCCTGCTCAAGGTCGACCTGCACCTCTCTTCAGCTCACCACCCACAAACTGACGGGCAAACAGAATGTCTCAATGCGACACTTGAGCAATACCTCTGCTGCTATGTGAACTATCAACAGGACAATTGGCTCTCTTTTCTCCTGTAGGCAGAGTACGCGAGTACAACAACTCCATCCACGCCTCTACCCATCAAACACCTTTCTTTGCAAACCTTGGTTACCATCCTCAGGCCTTTCCTTCAGCAGTTCCGACTTTGTCCATCCCCTCTGCCGGAAATTTCCTGCACAACTTAGCCTCAGTACAGTCCATGCCCAAACAACAATTGGCCAAGGCCAAGGCAACCTACAAGGAAGTCACTGACTGACACAGACAGCCCGGAACTCCTCTGCATGTCGGTGACTGGGTCTGGTTGTCCACCGAATTTCTTCCCCTTTCAGTGCCCTCTTGCAAATTAGCCCGCAAACACACTGAACCATTCCGTATCGTCTCCCAAATCAATCCCGTGGCCTTCCGATTGGCTTTACCCGCCTCCATGAGAATCCACCTGGTCCTCCACTGGGCACTATTTTCTCCTGCCCCGCAGCAACACCCCCTCCACTCTCAACTTCCACCACCCGCACCCATAATAGTTGATGGAGAGGAGGAATTTGAAATCGAAGAGATCCTCGACTCTAGATTTCGGAGGGGACGCCTGCAATATCTAGTGCACTGGAAAGGCTACCCGCCCCCCCAAGGATCACAGTTGGGAGACCCTTGACTACATTCATGTGCCCATCCTCCTGAGACGATTTCACTCCCGTTTCCCACATAACCCAGGGGGCGCCCATCTCCATCACCACCGGGGAGGGAGAGGTTGTGGAGAGGAGTTAGTGTCGTGCCTGATGCCTCAACAGAGGCAGTACCTCACGAGGAAGAGTCAAATGCCCAAACAGAGAATCAGACATCAGAACAGGAGGATTTATACTTGAGGCCCTATGGCCAAGTGACCCTTCCACAACCTGGCTTGGGAGTAGCTGAACAGATAGCCATCCCCCATCCTGACCCTTTACCCCTTGGGCAAACAGCCAAGCCTCTATCCGACCACGGGGGCCCCGAGGGAAAAGACACTACAAGTTCTGCCCATGAAGAGCATGGGCAGGATACCCCCCTTCCTCCTGACACTGAGTCTCCTGAACAAGACACAGAAGATGCAGGAGGCGGGATAGATTTGTCTCGCACGACTCTTAGACGTTCCTTATGCTGATTGGTACAAAAGGAAGCTTTGTCCCACCTCAGTGGGGAAAGGTGGGACGAAGAAAGCTAATCCCATGTGGGTTCCCTGAGGGACATCATTAAGCAACTAACTTGTAAAGGACATTACAGTAGAGCTTATTCGTAGCATTGTAAATCTTGTAGAAAAGTAGCAATAAAAGACTTTAGTTTTATTGCCAGCTTAAGTGTGGATCTTTTTACAACTGTAAGATGACACCTCACAACACTCTGTTTCTGTGTGTTTATGATTCTCAAGCTATTAAGACTTTCTAATTAATAGCTGGTATATTGAACTAGTCATGAGTATGCATCCAGACATTGTGAAAGAGCAACAATCCTTTTTAGGGTGACGCATTATTTATTTACCTCATGTTTATACTGCTGAATAGCCAAGGCTTACTAGCCTACTGCAAAACTGAAGTGTTTGTATCCAGACAAAGAAAATTCTACACCGAAAGGAGCTAAATTTTACAATCTGCACAAGATGTACTAATGGCACATATTGGCCTACTTCTGTCAATTTACAACAGCAAGTTAAAGCATCCCTGACAGACAGCTGTCAAGATGCCACCTGAATGCCTTCAACATGGGGGAGCTCACGATTTCCCTAGGTGCTTAGTTCCATTGCTTTACTGCTCCAGCAGTCAGGAAGATGTTCTGGATGTCCAGCCAGAAATTGGCTTCAGCAGATTCCCTCTTTGCTGCCTCTGGAAAAAGAGGTGAGGGTGCTCAGTCAGCTCCTTTGTCCTCTACTGCACTTCAGGGCATGAGCCGTGTTTGCTCAGCAGAGACTGCTTGATATTCAGGTGAGCTGAACTTGGTTCATAATCACTGTTGTCAAAGTGAGGAGCCTCTTGGGATATCACCTGGAGGACTGAAAGGAAAGAGATGGCAGTGGGTAGAGGAGTTACTGCAAAAAGCCTGATCATCTATGAGGCACCTCTATGCAAAAATGTGAAGCATTGACACCATGCAAGATTGCTTGTCATGATATGTGAATCCACCAAATCTGTTGCTTAAGTGTTAGCAACTTAAATTCAAATTCGACCCAGGAAAAAAGTGAACATGTTTGTTTCCAAACATTTCTTTCTGCAAATATGAATTAAACCTACTTGCATAGAACATTTCCTGTCAAATGTTCTTAAACTCTGTTTCAAGTGTTCAGCAGTCGTTCAATGATTATAGTCCTTGCAGTGGGTGGCTTGATTCAAACAGTGGTAACAAACATGGCTGGGTCCAAATTTTCCTGTAAGAAAAGCTTGGCTCATTCTAACAGGGAGTACTTGTCATGAATATAGCATAGTAATGAACTGTATTTGAGGCCATTTTCAGAGGGGTCGGGAACAGACTGTTTGGTGTATCCAATGTTAAGGTAAGTGGGAGAGAGGAGTTTCAGGGAACATGGAATGAGAGATGGTGGTTAGAATTAGAAGTTCAGCTAGGACAATTTTGAGGAGGAGGAGGAGAGTGGAGGGCGGAGGGAATCTGACAGGAGTGCGTTCTAAACATGTCCATTGCTGATCTCAGCTAACTGAATTTTTTAATTGTTCCTCAGAATCCCTGACTTTGCTGTTTCCCCTGGATAATGGTGAGTGTAAGCTATGTTTAAAGGGTTAGCACCAACTTCCAGTACTACCCTACATTGAGCTATTAACACAGTAACACATCACTACTGCAGTGCTGAGGAGAAGCAGCTATGTATCTTTCCTCATCAACACCAAGTATCATCTCCCATGACCCACTGAACCTATTGGCTCCAAATTTCACCCATGACCACAATGTGTTGCTTGGTCTCCCTTTTTCAAATTAGGTTTCCAGGTCTCATTTCATCTGAGTTTAAGTTGTCTTATCTTTTGCTGCCCTTGCTGAACAGACAGGACAGAGGGGGATATGCTTCATGCCAGGTATAAGCAGGAACTTCTTAGCTTGCCCTTCTTATATTCTTGATAAGACATGATAGACAGACAGACAGACAGAAAGGATATAAATTAACTACTCCCTTCCTCTTTCTTTTAGCAATATTAAGATGTACCAAAAAAGAAAGAAGGGAGGGAAGGGAGGGAAGGGAAGGGAAGGGAAGGGAAGGGAAGGGAAGGGAAGGGAAGGGAAGGGAGAATAGATCTGAGGTCAGAAGAAAAAACATGAAGTAATCAATAACTGGAGAAGTTTAGAAGAAAATTGTAATGTCTTACTTTAAGAAGGAAGTTCAAATAAAAAACATCCTTCTAACCATGAGTTAGATGAAATTAGAATATGTTCACCCTTACTTAAATGTATGACCTACTACAGCCAACAATCTCAAGCACGTTTGCATAGGAGTGCAGCTTAGAAAGCTGATGAAAACAGTTAACATCCTGATCCTCTGCCTGCTTCCTGAAAAGGAAGTCCCACTGAGTTAAACCTATTCCCTGAGAGTATATTGGATTGCAGCCTGAGAATTAACTCATTTGACAGCCCACGAAACATAGAATAAGAGTAGTGAAGTACTGAATCTAGATCAATAACATCATGGTGGTATACCACAGGAGGATTGCTAGTGTCCCATGTAAAATATGTTAATTTAATGAAATGGTTATGTGAGGCTCAAGGCTGCCTCCCCTGTGTCTGTCTCCAGGATCCACAGCTCTGGCTTTCCCTTTTTTTCAGCCAGGCTCTACTGCAGGCAGGCAATTCTGTCACATCTTTCCCTTGGATCTGGAGAGAGCTGGAAGTGAGACAGCCAGAGAGGATGCTGCCCATGGAGTCTCTGCACAGGGCATAGCAATTGCTTAATGACTGACCTGCTGTTCTGCAGGAGAGATAGCAGGCTGTTGAGGGCGGAGTTATTCATACTAGGGTGTTGTATTTGATTTCTGCTTTGATACTTCATTATAAACCAGGGCCAATGGACAAGCACTTTCTACCTTTTCTGGAGGTGTATGCAGAAGAATAACCCTATTCAACCACAGAGAAGTTCTCCACTAGCCAGGTGACCAGGGAACTGTGCCTTGTACCCAGAATTTCCAGCATTGCATGCATTACATTATCCCATTCCACACACACAACATCAGCAGAAGGGAGGCCTGTGTGCTTCCAGCTGCACATATGTAGGCTGTCAGCATCTGTTTGTGCCACATGCAGGACCACCATGGTCTGGAGGGTGCTGCACAATGCACATGCAGTTGGGGAAGCACTACTGGACCAAATTTGGCTCATACAGAAATATAGGTAGTGAGCTCCTTTAGGCATCCATAATACAAGTGTAACGAAATGTACTCACAAAAAATGTAAAACTAAAGTGTGATTCCTATTTCATTCCTACATCTCCCCACCTTAGCAATCCCCTCTCCTAATCTCAGGAGACACAGAGAAATATTGAACACTGATCCCTGCATACTGCACATCCCTGCATACTGCTATTCATTCAAGAGAGAATGTATGTGTGCCTGTGTCCACATGTGAGGCTCCCAAAACACCCCAGAGTACTGTATGCCTCAGAGTAATTATTACCAGAGAAATGAAAGGGCATGGTCCTCTGGGGGCAGATAATTGGGGGAAATCACTTTCTGGTGTGAAGCATTAGAAGAGGGAAGACAAGTGAGACTAAGCCAGAGTTTGTGCATAGCTTCTGACTTGTCAGCAAGTGCATTGTGTTGTGGCCTGTTACTGGTACATTTGCTCCCTGGTGCAGCAATAATTTTCTTACATTTCCATGGAACTATACTCTCATGGGTTCTACCACAATATATTTTTTCCTGTTTGTAAGAATGAAATATACCTCATCCTCCATAAGAAGTTGGAGAAACTTGAGTATAAAGCGAAGAGGAGGACTCAATTCCATGGTGTTTCTGAGTTAGTCACTGATTCCAGTGTGCCTTCTAGGTGGAAAAAGGCAGGGTCAAACAATAGTGCACAGACAGACCCAATAAACAGCCTCTTGTGAACTTGTTCTGCTGTATCTCTGTGTGGATGATGTGTGGTTGGGTGTGAGTGCTGCAGTCACAATTAATGCTATAGAATTAGCTCATTGCCAGTTAATGGAGACTGATGGAAAGAAGGCAAAGCCAAAGCAGTGAATCAAGCAGCGGCGCAGTATGTTGTCTGTTCTATGGATAGGCACTTAGGCTCATAGAAGTCTTGTCATTACTCATGACACACTCATGGTTACTGCACAGTATACCAAGATGGCCCAGAACACACTCTAGGAACTACTGGTTTATAAGGTAGAAGGCCCAGAGGCATATTTAGAATGCTAATTTTAGTATAATGTGAGAACAAAACAAGGGTTTGTGGGCAATGTAAGCACAGTGCTTTTTCTGATTATTGTAATCCAGATGTAAATAAAGTCAGACAAACTCCTTAACAAGGAGTGCTCCCAAAAGTAGGGGACCTGTCATTACAGATCAGAAGAGAGCTATTGCATCTTTTATTCCTTAAATGATTTTTTTTTGTGGAAAGAAAAGAACACAAAGCAGTATTGGGAAAACACAGAAGCGTTACAAGATAAAGATGACATCCAGAGTCCCATAAATATCATGAGCGGAACTGACTGGAGCTGGGCGTTAGACTCGATGGCCCGGGAGACCCCTTCTGATTCTTTCTGTTTCTATGTTTCTAAATGAGGAATGCAATTCTGCAATGAAAGCTTCATCTAGAAGCACACAGAGTGCAAAAGGTGGTGTTACATCATTCTTTTTACTCTTCAAGTACATTAATTAGAAGCTAGGAAGCTGTTTACAGTGATTACAATTCCTTGTCAATTCACATTTAGGATTACTGAATAACCCAGGTCTACATGCATACAAGGAGACAAACACGAAACACAAATATTCAAGAATTCAAATATAGCTGGTCTTCTAACAAAAATATGTACCATGTCCCTAATATCAGACTTAGAGAGCTTGAAAGAGAGCTTGAAAATTGCCAATGTAGCATCGATCTTTATGAATGGATGTAGTGGGATGTGGGGTGGGGGTGAGAAATTGCAGGTCAGTTAGCTGGTTGAAAGCATTGTTAAGGATAACATTTAATAAGCAGTTAGAAGGACACACCTTGCTGAGATGGAATCAGCATGGGTCTTGCAAAGGTAAGTCCTTTTAGAGTTATTTAAGAATGTCACAATAAATGTGTGAACAGGGATGATTCAGTAGAAATTTTGCAAAGAAAATTTTGACAAAGTTCCTCACCCAAAATTTCTAAACAAACTTAGTAGTCATGGAATAAGAGGTGGAGGAACTCCTAGGGCTTTTTACGTAACTGGTTAAGAAACAGGAAGCAGAGAAGAGGAATAATTGGAAATTTTATTCCAGTGGAAGGATAATAAGCAATGGAGTTCTGCAGGGATCTCTATGGGAACCAATGCTTTTCAATTTATTCATAAATGATATGGAATTAGGAATGAGAATTGGTCACCAGTTTACATGGCTTTAAAAGATGAGTGGACAGATTCCTGGAAGACAAGGATGTTGATGGCTAATAGCTGTCTGCTACCTCCACCATCAGTAGCTGTAAGCCTATGTGCACCCATTACTAGGAAACATGGGTGGGAAGGGGTTGTTGCACTCATGTCCTTCTTGTGGTTTGGGCAGCTGGTTTGTCACTGTGTGAACAGATTGTTGGACCAGTTGGACACTTGCTCTAATCCTGTGTGGCTCTTTCTTTCTTAGTGATGGCATGATATATGTATGTATGTATCCCTCTTTTCTTCTGTTTATGAACTGGAAGTGGCACACAGGGCTTTCACTGCAGTTTTGCATCATGACATTGGCCAGAAGCAGACTTGCTCAGTGTCACTAGTGTTGCTGCATCAGGTTCCTGGTATTCCCTAACAACACCCAGGGACCAAAGCCTGTTATCTTAACTGATGTACCACGTGGCAATTGTGTAGTTACACAAGGATGTTATTTATTATACATGAAAAATAGTTTAATTCCAACTTTCTATACTTAAAAAATACCCACAGTAGCTTACTTGCAGCTCAACTAGAATTCAGTTAAATAAAACATTAAATTTAATACAGAAGTGAAATTGCATTCAGGCTATAAGGGAAAAAATCAACATTCCAGCAAAGCAAATGCTTTGTGGAACTGTTTTCACAGTGCTGTGATGTGTATACATGTGTAAAAGGAGGAGGGGCTGGTTTGCACATCAGAATAAGCGACTGTGTGTTGATAACCTCTGGGGCTCCACATTGCATGCAAGCTTCCATTCTGAATGTGCAAGCTGCTCTGTGTGCACTCCCCAGCTTTTCCTGTCACAGAAATTCTCAAATAACCCTCAATGCTTCAGCTGGCAGGACACAACAAGCCACAGCATTCCCCTACCAAAGTCTGCCTATTCAAAAGGATGGTTGATTTGCACCTCAGAGCCCCTTGGGTTCATTAACCCATGGCTGCTTATGGTGTCATGCTGTGTCAGAAAGAGAGAGAGACCACAGTGAAGGGGCATCAGTTAGCACTGGGGAATTAAATGTTCTATTACCCCTTTGGACTCATTTATACCCAAAAATATGTAGGTGGGTGAAAGTATGAGATAGATTTTCCCCTACAAAGCATGAGAGCACATAAGCTAGTCCTTGTAGGTTTGCATTTGCAAAGATTCTTTGCAAAGTGCTGCCACCTTAAATGTTTTTCAAGGAGAAGCAAATATTTAACATTGCACTTAAATATCCTAAGTAATTACCCATGTAATTCACCACCACCACCACCAAACAAGAACCCCTCAGAGACATCTTGAGACTGTTTCTTTCTGACAGATAGAGGAGCTGCAGAGAGGCACCTCTGGCTACTGACATTCCACTTTTTGGACCATGCCAGAAAAGTGTGAGCTGGAGCAGCATTGCCACAGCAACAGCATGTCCCGCTGGAGCTGCGCGTGCTGCTGTAGGTTTAACCAGGGGGTGCAGAGGTAGACAAAAATACCTGTGGTGGGTGGCAAATTACACAGGGGGTGGTGAGAAGGGGAAAGCAATCTCCTTCCTGCGGATGCTGAAGGGATGAACCTATTTCTTTTACATTTTTTAGACTGTTGGGTTTCTTAGCTTAATACTGCAAAATATAATGGAATAAACTGCATACACACACACTTCAGTTTGATGGTACATATATGCTACATACATGGTGCAATACCTTGTTCACATGGTACTTCCAGAAAGAAGGCTTCTTCAGCTTCCAGCCAGAAGACATTGTGTAGTTATTGTGTTGTTTCCTCCTTAATACTATTGTACAGAAAGTAATGGAAGAAGTGGTGAGAAAATGCAGGTGAAGTCATTGGAACACTCCTAAAACTCTGTGAATGAGGCAAGCCAATTGTAGAATAAAAGCATTATTTTGATTATCTGACCTTTTAGCATTTTAGCTTTCTCAGGGCCCATTGCGAATGGAGTTAAATCTTAGGGTGAAGAGCTGAAAACCATATAGTTGATCCCCAGGCTTCCTACAATCTAAATTGTAGGACAGCTATCTGATATGCACTTATTGGGAGAATGCCCCATCAAACTCTGACTTACTTTGGATAGTACATCCTGTGCAATTAACATTTAATTTCCTCCCATTTTTCCAACATATTTTCTAGTTGCTCTTTACCATGTAGTGTTTCCATAGTGAGACTTTTACTGATTACCAGGGGCTATTAAGGAAGCCTTATATTTAGGTGTGTTAATCATAACACACAAATCTGTAATCTAGTATTTAATCATAACACACAAATCTGTAATCTAGGTCTTGCACTTGGGGCATAAGAATAGCTGTCATAAGTACAGGTTAGGTGACAAGTGGCTGGAGAGCAGCACTTGTGAAAGGGACCTCGGGGTGCTGGTTGACCGCAGGCTAAACATGAGTCAGCAGTGTGATGCGGTGGTCAAGAGGGCAAATGCCACCCTTGGTTGCATAGCCAGAAGTGTGGCTTCTAGATCAAGAGAGGTATTACTACCACTCTACACGACTCTGGTGCGCCCGCAACTGGAGTATTGTGTTCAGTTTTGGGCCCCTCATTACAGAAAGGATATAGCCAGGTTGGAGTCAGTGCAGCATAGGGCCACAAGGATGGTGGCTGGTTTGCCGTATGAGGCAAGACTGAGGGAACTGGGTCTCTTCAGCTTGGACAAGAGGAGACTCAGAGGGGATATGTTGGCAACATACAGGTATGTGAGGGGGTGTCACATGGAGATGGGGAGAGGCCTGTTCTCCCCTGCAGAGGAAGGCAGGACGCGCTCCAATGGAGCAAAGCTCAGGGAGCCAAGGTTCAATTTGGATGCCAGGAAGCACTTCCTGACAGTTAGGACCCCGAGAGCGTGGAATGGGCTTCCACGGGAGGTCGTTGAGGCCCCATCGGTGAGGGTGTTCAAAGACAGGCTGGACATTCACATGGTGGGCATGTCATGAGCGGAGCCGGCTGGTGCCGGAGGTCAGACTAGATGGCCCAGGAGGCCCCTTCTGACTCACTCTGTTTCTATGTTTCTATGTATTTGCTGGCAACACAACCACCGCCTAATATTTAGGAAAAAAGAAAGCGACAGTGCTACAATGGTGAGAAACTGTTGGAGAATTTCTTCCCCGGAGAAATACATTTTTATTTTCCCTATCTAGAGATAAATTAATTAAACATTTAAAATGTTCTTTATTCAGCTCTCCCAGGCACAGACATTGCTGTTTAACAGAAAATAGAAACAGGAAGATATGATCAGTGTTGAGGGCACAAGTGTAAAAATTGAAACTGAGATTATTTTCAAAATCACAAAATGTCCTAAGGAATGACTATTTCGAGGAAACTGAAGCACCAGTGTCATCCTGTAACCCTATTCTGTACATGTTTACTTGGAAATTAGTGGTACAGAGCTTCATGGAGTTTAAAGCAAAGTAAGCATGCATAGAACTTCAGTTTTACTAGAATAGTATTTTTCTTAAAAGATATAAGAGGTGTGTGAAAGAACCATGATATAGATGACAACTGTTTTTCTAATGTATTAATCTAGCAGTAATTAAAAATTCTTTCTTGAAGGGAGAAGGAGAAAGGGAGATGCAATTTCTGTTGTTAATGGTGTGGTGAAGCGTTGGTAAACTGAAACATAAATCAATCAACATTTTTTAATTAGCTCAGCCAAAAACTCAGCTGTAAAAATAACAAGAAGTAGTCTCAGACCTTAAAATAAGTTATAAAACACTAGTCAATCTCACGTTTTTAATATGGGTGAGGAAATACCTATCACCGGAATGTCTGCCGTACTGGTATGGATATTGGCAAAGGGAAAAACTCTTTCCTCTCCTCATTTTCCTGTAAGATCTTTGGGGATTTTTCTTTTAATTTGAGGGAGGCATTTCAAACCTGGACTATAAATCTACACCACATCTCCATGTCCTCTTGCTCAATGCAATATATTATATTTGTGTTCTTAGAAAAGAATCCCTAATGAAGCATACAGAGTAGAAACAGCTAATCGAACAAATCCTTCTGAGAATTTTAATTGAGGCAGTATTTCTTGCTGGAATACATGAAGCTCTGCCAGATGTCATGAGAATGTCCAGTCAGCAAAGTGGACAAGAGATACTCTTTCCCCATCTTCACTGTCAGAATCAGGGTCTGAGTGACCCTGCAAGTGCCTGCAGAACCAGGAGCACCTTGCAGGCACTTGCAGGGAACAACTGAGGGGCGAGTGTGCAGTGCAGCTGGAGGGCCTGGAGACCAGCGTCAAAGCACTGCACTGCACTGCTGCTCTTTGCCACAGCAACATGAGCTGTCCTTGTGACTGCCTTGTGTTCTGGCTCTCTGCATTGTCTTGCCTTGCCTGGCCTGAGTCCTGTTGCTGCCTGCCCTGCCTTGCTCCAGTCTGCTGTTATTTCGGAGTTTCAGAGAAAACAATAGTGTTTGCATTGATGATACAATGAAAGCATGTGGAGGATTAATCCAGCTAAGTTGTTCACAGGAGATGCTATGTATAATTGCTGCTGGCCTTGGATGGGCATATCCAAACCATATTCAGCAGGTCTGGTTGGCTCTTGATAATGAGCCAACAGCATGGATAATGACACACCAGAACCTAAAACTAGAAAGGGTGGGAAAAACTTTTACATTCAGGCACAGCTAAGCCAGTCAGAAATACTGCATGGGTCAAACTAAAAATGTCATGACTTGGAAGAATTTCTATTATAAAAATAAATGTCCTACCAATATTGAATTTTTTATATCAATCAATAAGATGACAGCAATCTTTATAGCAAAGACAATTAAACACCTTTATTTGGAATGGGGAAAAACAGTTAGATTTAAAGTCTTAGAGATGAAAAAAGAGGATGTCTAGCAGTATCTAATATTAAATTATTATGCAGCTGACCTGGTTTGGATTTACAAAATTCTAATGAAAGATTAATAAAATTGGAAGCAGCAAACTTGAAAGCAGGTTAACATAATTATTTGTAGGCTAAGGAATTGATTAAGCAAGAGGTAAATGTGGTAAATGTGTGCTAAAAACCATATAATTAGAGATAGTTTAATAAGAATTTGGCATTCTGCAAGAAAAATTAATCCTTCAATTTCTCCTCTGATGTTTCAAATAGAAGGATACTGTGATAAGCACCTGAGCAAAAGCAATATGGAGATATGATTGTTCAGCAAGGAGGAATCAAACCTTGGCAAAAACTTAAAGATGAAGGAAAAAAAGATATTGTTTTCAAGACTTTAAAAGGGAAATTCAAACAGGAAGAGGCACCATAAGAGACCTGACAGAATTAGAAAAGTTGATTTTGCAGCAAAATGATCACTTATTAGGATGGATTTACAAACAATCACTGCAATATGATACTGAAATTGAGCATGTTAAAATATGTATGATAAGAAAGATGCAGAACTTTGACAAAGAAATGTCCTTCCACCAATGGGAAACCTTATGAATGAAAGACATAAAATTTACTGCTAGTCAAGCACTAAGAGAAAATTGGTGCAAAATTTTTTTTGTTGATATATTAGTCCAAAAGATATTGAGAAAATGGAAAAGAATTGTAATGAAAAGCAATGGAAGTGCAAGGAAGTGGATGGGACTTTTTACCCTATATGGTAGATGTGTAATAAGATAAAAAATGGAAAGAAATACATGCTGAAATAAAGAAAATTCTGAAAATCGACTTTCCCATGAACACTAAGAACATGCCACACCAGAAACTCTTCCAATAAATATGGAAGATTTATTTAGATATATAACAGCAGCTAGAATCACAGTTGCAACAAAATGGAAAGCAGAAGACTTCCGAACTAGTTAAGACTGGAAAGATAAGCTAGCTGAATATGTAGTAATGGTGAAATTAACCAGCTATATAAATAGAAGGCTGACCAAAGAATGTAATGATAAACAAAAAATTATACATATTTTACTTAACAATTGGGAGAAAAATTAGAACGTATGTAAGGATGAGTTAGCTGACACATTTATTAACTAGCTGTATAAATAGAATATCAGTTAAAGAATCTAACAATAAGTGGAAAGTCTATTACAAATATTATTTAGCAATTGTAAGAAAATAATAGAACCTATAGAAATGTTATCAGTGAATCACAATCATACAAATAATTTAAAAGGAATAGAAAATAAGCTAGTATTAAGTATCCTGAATTAGAATAATTTCTTTATGAATTTAATTCTTTCATTATGATATTGCTTTATTTGGGAGAAAAGAAAAGAATAATTACTAATACTTGGTGGGTTTGTGGATTTGTTATAAGACAAATTACTATTTTTATACCCATGTCAAAATATTTTCTATGTAATAATTATTAATTTTGAATAAGTATTAGTTAACTAAGTATTATTTTTAATTAATTTTATTAAGTGAAAACTGCAGTTATACATTTGGCAGAAGTAATGAATATTGATGGTTTGTGAAATTTCCTGAATTTGGTACGATATATAATATTTGTGTCAAGTCCCTTGGTAGCTTTTCCTTTGATTTTTCCTTCTTTTTTATAATGAAAATAATAAAACTAAATAATAATAAATATTTAAATAAATAAATAAATATAAATAAATAAATAAATTAAAAAAAAATAATTCTAAAAAGAAGTACTGCATGGCTCAAGTAGCCTTTTTGGTCCAGCCCTACCCAGAAATCCATGTTTACCCTAACCCCACTGTTTTTCTGCCCCACCCTATAACCTGTCCCCTACAACTGCTTCCCCTACCATGGTAGTAGCAACCCATCCTCTCTGCCCAGCCTGCTATCTTACAGTGCAGGGAGTATGCTTACGCAAGCTGACTAGGCCTGGCAGCACCAAGGTCCCTGGCGTTGGGAAAATGTGGATAAATCCTGGAAGAAAAATGTTGCTTATGTATGCTTTTATATTATAAAATCAAATCTGCACTCTCTCAAAAGCACCAGTTTTCCAAGTTAAGTCACTGTTTAAAATGACATTCCTTCCTCCTCTTTTCTCTTGCTGTTCTTCTCACCTCTACCTGTAAGCCAGAGCAGACAGGTCATTCAGTCGAATATACATTATATACATTCACAATGTAGCTAAATAATCTCTGTAGGAATTCACAGTTTACCAGGAAGCATCTATTTTGCTAGCCCAGAGTGCTCCATGCACCCTGACCAATCAGAATCGTGCGGATGCATTACTCAGGGTCTGAGTCTAGATGAGCTTATGAGTTCATGAATGGTTCATGATGGCTGTCCAACTTCTCAGTAGTCTGAATTTACATGTCTAAGCAGACCCAGAGATGCATTCAAGTTTCTGGAAGTTACTCAACTGAAATGTCTATACACTGCAATTAGAAATGTCTATACAGTGACCTCATTATCACTGTATGTTTGGCTGATCTTATTTGTTTTGTATATGATGACCTCAAAATTTTATTGTAATGTCTGCATTCTGTCATCAATTGCTCTGTACCTGTGTACATGACCAGGAGAGTATAAAATACCCTGTACTTGTATTGAAACCTCGCAGTTGAGTCCACCTCTGCCTGGCTGGTAGTGCATTATTGTGAGTATGGAACCACGGGGAACCTGAGTTGAGCTATAAAGCAGCAGATGGTCTGAACCCTTGATCTTTCCCACAAACCCGAGTTTTATTTCCTCCTCACAAATTGAAATTCCAGGATTCTGTCACTGGTCACCCCACTCCCTTAGGAACCCATCATGAAGCCAGCTGAAGCCAGTTCATATGAAGGAGAAGAAAAGGTTTACCTGCCTCCAGTCCCTAGCCATTGCCTCTAAAGAGTTATTGGGATGGAGTATATCAGGGTCCTCAAACATTTTCAACAGGGGGACAGTTGACAGGTGCCAGCAAGTGGGTGTGGGCCACCAAGGTGGTGCCAGCTGGGAGGCGTGGGCCAGAATTTAAGGGCAGCCCCACATAAACAGCATTACAGTAATTGGGATACAACTGGTACATGAATCATTGAGATCAGATGCATTCTCTCCAGATAAGCTGGTGAATCAGCTGAAGCTAATAAAAGCACTATTCCTACTGATGTCATTTAAGGATAGCAATAGGTCTCAGAGACCTGTCAAAGTGAAGAATGGGATGGTAGGATAAAGGTAAAGGTTTCCCCTTGACATTATGTCCAGTCATGCTTGACTCTAGGGTGCAGTGTTCATCTCCGTTTCCTAGCTGAGGGAGCCAGAGTTTGTTCACAGACAGTCTCTGTGGTCATGTGGCTGGCATGACTAAACACCGAGGTGCACGGAATGCTTTTACCTGCCCACCGAAGTGGTGCCTTTTTATCTACTTGCATTTGCATGCTTTCAAACTGCAAGGTTGGCAGGAGCTGGGACAGACCAACAGGAACTCACCCCGTTGTGCAGATTCGAACCAGCGACCTTTTGATCAACCAGCCCAGCAGCACAGTGGTTTAAACCACTGCACCACTTGCAGATGGTAGGATACAGGTGTATAAAATATTGAAATTGGGCATTGTGCATAGAAAGTAAAGGGATGCATCCAATGATGCTGAGTGGTAAGAGATTTAGGACAGATAAAATGAATTATTTCTCCACATAAATGAATTACAGAATTCATTACCACAGAATACCATATAGACTAGCAAATTTTACTGTTTTAAAAGTGACTTAGACAAGTGCATGGAGGATATGACTATCAAACTCATGAAGGCTTGCTATTGGAAACAAGAGCCCTCTATTTAAACAGGTGCCATGACACTCATATCCTACATATGAGGTTTCCCTCATGCATCCAGTCAGCCACTGCAGAAACAGATCCAACATAGCTGTTATGTTCTAGGTTACCACCATAGATATGCAATGAGGATGATGGCAGCAGTAGGAGGAGGGACAAAAAGGAAACAAACATAGCTGTGTGTGTGCATTCTGTTTACTCTTTTCATTACTTCTCAGCAGAAACTTTTTCCACCAAGATCCAGAGACCACCCAGGTTAGTACAGCTACCACAGCTATGCTTACTGAGTCCAGGTTTACCTGCTGCCATTGCTAATTGCATTTGTGCTTATGAAGGTGTCTCATGACACCTGACTTGAACACCCAAGATGGAGAAAAGGCAAGGTCCATTTCTCCCAGACATATGCTGTGAATGAGTTTGTGTACTTATGTTCCTGCCTGCATGTACTTTTGGTTATCAGTAAAGAAGTTTGTTGGCTACTCTGTGTGGCTTTTCCTTGGAGGTAGAGAACTAAAAATTATTGGTCTCCCTTGAAATCCCTCTAATTGATTCTCTAATACTGCCAGATGAACTTCTATAATCCTACACTTTGCCTACTTAGAAATCCATAGTGTATCTGAGTATCACAGGTTTTTCCAAGTCTGTGTGGTCAACCAGTTCATTTTTCAAGAAGTGGACAGCAAGATCTGAATCTCTCAGTGGACACTTGCTGTTAAGACATTTTATTCTTGTTTGTTTACTTTGCTGTAACCCATCTCAGGCCAGAAAATTTCACAGGAGACACACTGGATCCTCACGGTTCTCTACAAAGACCAATTAAATTGTAGGGGCTGCTTTTGAAACAGATGTTTTCTTCTCCTTTCTTGTTTGGCGCAAAGGGCTGAGGGAGCAAAGTTAAAACTTCTTTTTGTTTATTTGTCTTAATACATAAAATTAACAATAATACTGAATATAAATAAAAAGGGAAAGGTACTTCCTGAAAATTTATGAAAGCTTCTGAAAATAGTTTCAAATCTTCAGCCAAAATTAATAATGCTATATACCCAGAATTTCCATGAAAGCATGTGTATTTGGGTGTATGTACCAGTAAAACTGCATAAATAAATACAGCACCTTTTCCAGCCAAAGTTTTGCTGTCTCATAGCTGGGAGATAGCCATCTTTTCCACCCACCCCCTTTTCTTCACTGGAAGAGGTAGGAGAACTCTTTCAGTAGTAAAACACTTGCAGACTAGATTTCATATGAAGAACTTTGCATTTTCTTCTTGGAACGCTACATGAAATATTGCTGTGACATCAGTTTGAATGTTTGTCAAATTCTGCATTTGTCTAGGTTGTTTTCTATCCTGGTGGATAAAAAGGTGAAATGATAATATCCTTAATATGGTGTGCTATAACAGTCTGTATGGCAATATCAAATGGATAGACCTGGCTTTTCCAAACATTTGATTCCAAAACTTCACCATATAGGTTGAATCCAAAGAAAAGACAACCACCACTATATTTGGATTCAGTGCCACTGCAGTGGTTGCCAGAAAGTGTATAGACTGTCTAGATGCCACCTTATGAAACCTCACTCTTTTCTCCTGAGATTTAACCACAAGATCATGGGCTTAGCTATGGAAGTCTCTATTTGCCATGTCCCAGTGCCACTCTCTGGCTATATGTAATTGTGTGAGATAAATGGAGAGACCAATACCAGCCTTTGCCTTTTCTCCATGAAGCAAGAAGGGCTAGCTGATGGTTCCACATGCTCTTCATGTACCTGGTCCTCTCACTGGTAGCAGCAGAAGGCATCACATTTATGTTATCTGCACACATCCAGCCACTACCACTTTAGGATGCTGCCATATTATCAGCCAAATGCCTGCACACACATAAGGACACACTTGTTTAATGCAAGATAGAAGGCAACAGCTTCCAAAATACCATGCCCCCCTCCCCCTGGTGTGAAATCCTTTTGTGAAACCCTGAAAATATAGCCTTCATTTATTCACTGACCTACATAGGGTGATGGAGAATAGTTCATTGGCAAAGTGCCTATCTTGTGGGTGAAAGGTCCCTCATTTAGCTCCCAGCAGCTCCAGACAAAGGCTCCTGAGGTGTCAGGAAAGCTAAATCTTTTATGGGTGATACCTTGGACAGTTGCTTCCAGTCAGAGCAGAGAGCACTGGTGAGGACTAGAAGAACCAATGATGGAACTCCAGGTAGCTTCAAGAAGGGCTAGGGTTGCAGAAGAAAACGTGCTTCTTGATATGATACAAAGGAATGTTGTGAGACCAATCACAAAGTTGTTTGTTTTCCAGCATGGCCTGGAAATGCAATGCAATCAGTTTGCACAAAAGGTTTTTATTTATTTATTCACTCACCAAGGCAGCAATTGTGGAAGCCAAATGGACCTACTAGTCAAGTCTACAAGGACAGCCAAATAGCCACTGCTATATTTGTACCATAAATGAGATATGGCACCAATTAACTCCCTTATTGTTCAGCTATGGCTGTACCTTCCATGCACACATATACACTTTGCTCAGCCAAATGTAACATAACAACTGGAGGGAGGAGAAGGGATAATGAAATGAGAACAACTCAAATCCCAAACCCACTGGGTTTGATACTTGGCTGCATAAATTCCACATACTTACAGTGTCAGATTAGGGCTTCAGTAATAAAGTCCATAACACAAAACTTTAAACAAACATTTCTCTTTTTCTAGAGGGAACGTCAAGTGATTCCGCTCCAACATGTTAAGATTAGAAGGATTAATGAGAACTGGACCTGCAGGCCAGCATCTGTTACACCCACCAGTTCCCGCACTCTGTGAGGGATGAGTATCCTCCACTTTTCATTCTCTTGTAAGAAAGAAAAAGTGCAAGCTACGAAGATCACAACAGAGAGATTCAATACTTATTGCATTCACAAGTACCGTATTTTTTGCTCTACAAAACGCACCTGACCATAAGACACACTTAGTTTTTAGAGGAGGGATCCATGGAAAGCTTTCTGATAATCACAGGCACATTCCCCATCACTTCCCCATGGGCTTCATTAAAAGACGGGTTGCCATTTGAAAACACACACCGACCTGTGATTAACAGCTTTCACCTGCGCCGGAGGAGGGGGGCGGAGCAGGGCATGCCAAGCGTGTGCCGGCCAGGTGTGGTGCAGCCAGGCCGGCAGTGTGCCGGTGGTGGTCTTCTGGGCGGTGTGGCAGCAGCAGCAGCAGGTCTTCCCGGGCAGTGGGGGTGAGCAGTCTGTCTCTTGGTGCAGCTGGCGGGTTAAAGCCCATGGCTCCTCCTCCTCCGTGGCAGGTCTTCCCGGGCAGTGGGGGTGAGCAGTCCATCTCTCCGTGCGGCCAGTGGGTTAAAGCCCATGGCTCCGAACCACTCCCCCTGAGCGGCACAGCTCTCACCTGTGCCAGAGGACTGGGGGGGCAGAGCAGCACGCACCAAGCATGTGCCGGCCAGGTGGTGCCACGTGGTGCAGGCAGGCCGGCAGCGTCCCAGGCATCACACACACACACATTTGCTCTATAAGACGCACAGACATTTCCCCTTACTTTTGAGGGGGAAAAAGTGCGTCTTATAGAGCAAAAAATACGGTACTTGTATTACAGAGGTTTATTCATCAAGCAGCTAGGACTGGCTGGAGCAATCAGGGCTGATTAAGTCATACTTTTTCATATCTGCAGAACTGTAGCCATCAAGTGGTAACTTGCACATTTGATTGAGTTATCATAGTTGAAAACCCTGGACAGAATGCTTGCATCACCCCCTCTGCCCCAGCAAAGACTTTGCAACAAATGCAGTCCACACCATCATTTCACATATAAGTGCTCCTATTATGGTAGTTACTAGTAGGGGGACTAACAGGCCAGTGAGGGAGAAGAGAGGATAGGTGCCTTGTTGCTATCCCCTCTTCTGATCTCTCCCCTACCAGACAATTCCTAGCAACTATGCCAGTTTGCCCTTAGGTCTCATGGAGTTGTTCTAAATTCCAGGTTGGTACATAATAAGAGTCTCTCATCCACAATTTAATTGTGGAGGAGGGTGCCAACCTGATCTGCATTACCAAGACCTGAGTGGGAGCAGAAGGAGGTTGCCCTCTCCTAGCCATGCCCCCCGTGGAATTTGGTACAGCACCAACATGACCCAGTAGGCTGAGGAAGTGGGGGCGGCTATAGTCCATGGGGATTCTCTCCCCTTCATGAGGCTCTGTGTCTAGTTGAGTGCAGGTCTTGAGTGTTTGTACCTTATGTTGAGTGACTGAGACAGATTAGGGGTTCTCCTGCTGTACCATCCATCCCACTGCCCAGCAGACTGCCTATTTTTGCCGACAGAAGTCATCTTGGACTTGGTGTTGAGGACCCTCAGGATGATGGTCCTGGGTCACCTCAACTCCATGCTGAGGCTGCCTTGTCCAGGGTGGCTTAGGACTTAACCATCACAACCATGCAGTTGTCTCAACATGCCACTGACCCAACACATATAAAAAGTCACACACTGGACCTGGTTTTCTCAACTGAGCAGGAAGAAGGTGATCTGGTAGTATGTATGTATGTATGTATTTATATTGTGATTTATATCCTGCCTTTTTCCTACAAAGGGCTCAAGGCAGCTTACATCATCTCTCCTCCTCCATCTTATCCCCACAACAACAACCCTGTGAGGTAGGTTGGGCTGAGAGTCTATGACTGGCCCAAAGTCACCCAGTTGGCTCCATGGCTGAGCGGGGACTAGAACCCAGATCGCCTGAGTCCCAGTCCCACACTCTTAACCACTACAACACACTGGCTAGTAGGGGCTTTGTCATCAATCTCTTTGTCAAGGTCAGATCACTTCATCTGGAGGTTTGGACTTATGGCCCCTTTTCCCCTCTGAAGGGGTGGAGAACCCATTAAGTTGGTTCTACCTCCCTCCCCAGAGTCTAATGAATCTGGAAGGTCTCCAAGTGGGATCTGGGGGAATGGTTGGCACTCCTGTTGAGGCCCAGGTCATCCTGTAGAATAAGGAGATGACGCAGGCAGTTGACACAATTTGCTCCCAGGTGCCCTCTGCCCCTTGCTAAGGGATAACAAGAGCTGTTTGCAATGAAGCAAGAGGGAAGATGGCAAGAGCTCAGGTGGAGACAAACTCAGAAAGAATCTGATCCAATGCAGCTTAGTGCCCACTATTGGGCCTATTCCACCACAGTGAAGCTGGCAAAGAAGTCCTTCTTTGCCACCTCCCTGCATACTTGTGGTGTTATTCAGCAATGATCTTCCTTGTGGTTTGGAGCTTTTACATACTGGGTCAAGACAAGATATCATCAAGTTCTTGGAGACCCACTGGGATAAGTTTGCACAACACTTTGAGGATAAAGTTGCTCAGAATTGCTGTCAGTTGGACACCACAGGTATCCCAGTGCCATTGGCAGAGGCATCCAGTCATCTTAGTGGATGAGTTTCAACTATTACAGCCAAAGGATGTGGACAAGGTGTTTGGTCATGTCTATCCCACGACTTGTTCACTCAACTAATCCTAACCCTAACCCTTGCTCATCTGCGCTAATTCAGAAATCAAAGGCGAGATTTGTCCCTGGATCCAGGAGGTAGTGAATGCCTCCTTGGGAGAAGGAGTGGTGCCTGCCCCTTTAAAGACAGCAGTGATTACATCTCTTCTTAAAAAGGCACATCTGGATCCAAGGGACATAAATAACTATCACCCTTTAGCCAATATTCCCTTCCTGGGCAAGGTGCTTAAGTGAGTCATGGCTGGGCAGCACTAAGCACTCTTGGAAGAAATGAATTATCTGGATCGATTTCAATTGGACTCTAGGCCAAGTTTTGAAACAGAAACTGCCTTAATCACCCTGTGGGTGACATTTGCTGGGACATTGACAAGGGGAGCCTGACCCAGTTGATTCTCCAGGCACCTTTCAGCAGCTTTTAATGCCATTGACCATGGTATCCTTTTGTAGAGGTCCAGGCTGGGAGAGGGAGGTGGATTCCTTGAGCGGCTACATGTCCATGACTCATGAATGGGAACTCAATCGAGAATTCTGTCACCACCTCTTTGATCACTGGGGAATGCCATTGGGTAGTTCCCATAGTTCCATCATGGTCTGATGTAGAGTGAAGATCAGCGACAGGGCCACTAGAACTCTTTCATCCTGATAACATCATAGATATTAGCCTGTTCTGGATCTGTATGCTGTTGGATGTCAATCCCTAAGGAGGTTGACATATGGACCAGTAGTTTGGAGAAATGTCCCATACTCTCTCTGGGCAATTCTAGGCCTTGAGTTGAAACCATAAGGTTAGGGTGAGGTAGATGGTCACTCTGTGTCTTTGAATCCAAGTCAGAGATGTAAGCCACATTTGAGAATGAAGAACGTGGCAGTGATCCTTCCTCCATCGGTTGAGCTGTGGCAGTAGTTTCTTCCTGAGATGTGGAAGGTATGTCTGTGGTCTGTGACATGGAGGAGGTGGTAGATAAGGGTATCTGTAGGCTGGAAGGTATTCCCACAGATATTCATGTCCATAGCCTGCATATGGAGGAGGCATCCAATATTGGGTCCTTCCATACTGAGGGAACTCAGGTTCAAACGGAGGAGGTGGTCTTCAGATTAAGCCCCATGAGGTTTCTGGTGGTGGATGCCCATACAGAGTTGGAGTGGGAGGGTGTATTGGTTCCTGGTGCTCTTGGATCATGTGTACCGATTGGTCAGATGGTACCAGAGAGTGTATGGGAACTTCCAAATCTCTCCCTCTGAGATAGAAGTTCTAACCGTCAGTTCTGGTGCTCACTTCAGCTGGGCTGAAGTGAGGTTGTGGAGAAGGTCTTGGTGGCAAGGAGATGGTCTTGGTGTCATCCGTACTGAAAGAGGATGGAATGAAGGCTCGCTTGGTACTGACATGCCCTGTGCCATTTCAGATTGATATGGAACGTCCTTCCATGCTCAATGTTTTTCTTGTCCGACTTCTCCTTTCTGGGATGCTTTTCTTTAGCAGGCCCTTTGTCTCAAAAGTGCTTCCTTTTTTCCTTGTGCTTTTTCAGAGATTGAGACTGTCCTGAGCCCTCTTTAACAGACTTAGCACTCTCACCATGTTCAGCACATGGAGGAGCACTT
The DNA here is from genome assembly GCA_023646645.1 of Varanus salvator macromaculatus. Classification (NCBI taxonomy): domain Eukaryota; kingdom Metazoa; phylum Chordata; class Lepidosauria; order Squamata; family Varanidae; genus Varanus; species Varanus salvator. Next base: position 12,006,080 of record JAIXND010000754.1, on the reverse strand, counting down.
CCTTCAGCTGCTGAAGGACTGGCAGATTGGGCCACAGTAGCCTCTTTCATTGCAATCAAGGCTGTATCCCAGAGCTCTTTCTTGAGACAGTTAGTATGGTTGGTGAAGGAATGACAATGGACATTGCATTTACCCAAACAGAGCAGACAGAGAGAATGTGTGTCTGTAGATGGCACTTTTGCTCTGCACACACTGGGCACACCTTCTAAAAGCAGAATGCTTGCACCATCAAGGGTTGAATAAGAAAGTATAGGGTAGAAAGAGAAAGACAATAGACTTTTTTAAAATATATTTTTGTGGGGGGAAATATGTGAGGGGAAGGGGGAAGTGAGAAGTTTTGTGATGGGTTTGGTTGTGGAAGAGAGTATTTAAAGGAAGGTTTTAAAGTTTTAAAGGTTAGGTAATTGAAATTGAAAGTAATGAGAGCAACTGAGCCACAGTGAACAGTGGTTGTATGCAGACCGGCAATGAGGTGGGAACTTGGCCCATTTATATGAGGGGGTGGGGGAATGGAATTCCTGCCAAAAATGTTACTAGCTGAAGTATTCTTCCTAAACAGAGGCACTGAGCAGGCACTCATATGTGTGATGCACAGAGATCACGACGAAGAACCTTCTATCAGCTTAGGCTTATTTTTCAGCTATGTTCCTACATGAATGAATGGAGCTTTGCCACAGTTATCCATGCACTTGTCTGGAAAACCTCTTGCCTGCATTACTGTAATGTGCACTAAATGGGTTTGCCTTTAAAGATGGCCCAGATGCTTCAATTTATCCAAATCTGAGCAGTATGCCTACTAACAAGGGCCAGTCCCAGAAAGCACATCATGCTGGTTCTCCTCCAACTGCCCTGGCTGCCTGTTATTGCCCAGGCCAAATGCAAAGTGTTCGTGTTAACATACAAAGCCCTAAATGATTTGGGGCCAATATATCTGAAGAAACACCTGTCCTAATATATAACTACCAAACCACTGAGGTCTTCACTTGGAGGACCTCCTTTCTTACCCCACCCCACTGCACAAATGAAGTGAGGGAAGAATTGACCAGAAAAAAAGGCCTTTTCCATTATTGTAGCTCATCTTTGGAATTCTCTCCCTAAAGATATGTGACTGGCACTCTTGTTAGTCTGTTTTTAGGTAAAGACCTTTTAATTTAGTACTTCTTTTTAGAATAATTATGGTTTTATCACATTATTTCACTGCTTGGTTTTATTGCTGCTTTATTTGTTTCTCTGTTCTGTATTTTATATTAATTGAATTTTATGTTGCATCAGATGTTATAATTTTAATGTTATTATGGTCTTATGGCTATGTTGTTTCTGTTTCTTGTGAGACGCAGAGCACCCCTGGGCTATGGGGCGGCATACACATACGATAAATAAATAACCAAAGTGATGTGTGAAATGGTCCTAAAGACACTTTCAAATTTCTCTTTACAATTCCAGGCCTGAAGTAGATGAGGCAATAATAGAAATTATATTTATGTATTCAATTGTCTATCTTATTCATGTATTGTATAGGTCTGATTATATTATCAAAAGGAATGTGCAGAGGAGGAGATGAAGCCAAGCTGAAGTCCTGGCAGTGGACTCCAATGCATGAAAATGAGTTGGAAATAAAATACCCAGGGCAATGGATCACAAGGTGATAAAGCAGAGGAAGAAAAGGAGTCAGATCCCCAACTCCAGAACACTTTCAGTGACTGGGTTCGAACCATAAAACCCATAAATGGCTAATGTATTATGCAAACTTGCCATTGTTTTGTCAGAGTGCCTGAAGTTTGGGTTATCAGCCACCCTGACAAGCCATGACACTACCAGGCAAGCATTAGTTGCTAACCATCATTCATATCACTTGCTTTGCGCCTGTAAGTCACAGAATCAAGACTGATCTAGATAATTTCTACAGCAATTTCCATTTGCAATTTGTATTTTATTCATCTTCACAACAATCCTTTGCAGACAAGCAATTGTTGTATACATGCTGTGCTGAGCATATGCATCATCACCTTGGCAGTCCCTGGATAATGACTGCAGCCAAAGGTTATCTGTCAAAGAATCAGGCCAGGAGGCCCAGAGCCTATCTTTAGTGAGCTCCCTAGCCCTGTGTCTGCTCAAGTTCAAAAAACTCTTCTCAGGAAGAGAAGGATATGGGGGGTATGCAGCACTGGCCATTGTGACTGCTAGGTTGTATGATACCTCTGCCTTTTCCAGGCCTGGTATTAAATATTAGGAGCTTGGACTTCTGCCTTTTCTTGTCTAGCCAATCAGAGCCTCCTTCCCAATACACTCTGCCCTTGCCTGGACAGTTGGTTTCTGCTTCACCTCTAGCAGCTGACTGTAGGGACTATGGGTTAGAGAGCACACAGTCCATCTGCAAGCTTAGGCTATAGGTGACCATACTCAACATTATTTATTTTATTTTATTTATTTTATTTTTATACTGCCTGGTAGCTGAGAACCAAATTGGAGAGAGACTCTTGGTTCACACATCATGGCAAACAACCTCTCCCCCAGTTGCATTGGATCACACAAGATCACACTTTCAACACTTCATTAGCATGTGCCCCAACAGTGGTAAACGCATTTTGCATAAATACTATGACAGAATTTCCTGATTAATGGATTGTTGCACAAACTTACCAGTCAGACCATCATATGGTTCCCACAGCAGTGCAGTTTCCATGCTCCCTGCTCCCATCCTCATGCCACGTATCTGTGAGCATAATCTTCCTTACTCTGCTGTCTCCTGTGAGCCTCAGCAGCCTCATCCTGAGGTCCACTGAAGTTTTGAAGTGGGTTCTCCCTCTTTGGAATCCTGAGTGTACCTGCCTCTCTGCAATGCTTGCTAGTCACTCCAACCCCCATATATATATATATATATATATGTATGTATGTATGTATGTATGTATAGTAAGCACCTTTGGCATGATTCTGCCTTTCTCCCTCCTTTCTCTACTTTCTCCTCATTTCTAAAAGCAAACAGGTGAGTGGGCACATTGCTCAGCCAAGATGAATAGGGTAGGTGATGACAATGTGTTGCTAGGCTTCTGTGCATACTAGAAAGTAGCAACTTCCACCACTACTCTTCCAAGGGAGTTTTCTGGTGTTTCCATACTAACAATGGTAAAATGGAAATCCTGAGTCTGGATGACCAGGGAAGCCACAGTGAAGAGTGGAAACTCTAGAACAGACTATTGATTCCTCTGCATTTTCAAGATTTTAAAGGTACAACACAGAAATACCACAACTGAGTCTGGATAAAACACACCAAGGTAACAGCATAGTTTCTCATAATGTGCAAACCTGGCCAGGAAGGTGGGGCGGGGGGGAGGGGCAGAGAGAAGCTGTGGGGAGTGGGGGTGAGGAAGGTAGGAAAGCAACTGAAGGATCTCCTCCTCATAGTTGTGCCTGATTTGCTGAAGCCCCAATAAGACATTTCCTCTTTCATCTGCCCACCAACCCACTGAAAGCACTCCTGCTGATCCCAGCACTGCACCACAAGCACAAAAATAGCAACATATACAATTGTGATAACTGATCTGAAGGAATCCAGAATATTATGGCAGAAATCTCACGAATAGGATGGGTTGGGATGAGCATCATGTGGTACACCAGTGAGTAAGAAATTACAGTGCCAATAAAAGTTTCTACTGTAGATCCAGTCCCCATATCCTAGACATATGACATGTCTAAAAGCTTGTGTTCTGCAGTGAAACCAGAACACCCTTACACTGATGACACACATTCATTCTGGTGGAGCAATGAACAGGAGTTTCTTTCTTCAGCCTCTTACCATAATTTGTTTGTTAGTCCTGTGATGCCCCTTTTACACAGGTGATTCACTGATATATATGGGTCAGTTTCACAACTCCAGGAAGTAAAAGGAGCCAGCATTTAGATGTGGAATCATTTCTAATGGTTGCCTAAATTCCTTTGAATATCAGTGTTCTTGAAACTCTCCCAGAGTGTTACTGCACCTTTAAAAAGAATAGATTCTTAAGAAAAAGCTTAGAAACAGAGAGCGAGGCTGAAGGGTCCTCGTGGGCCATCTAGTCTGACCCCTGGTCCCACCCAGAACAACCCACGACATGTTCACCATGTGTATGTCTAGTCTATCCTTGAACACCCTCACCAATGGGACCTCAACCACCCCCTGTGGAAGCCCATTCCATACCCTGGGGTCCTAAGACCTTGCACTTATCCACATTGAATGCCATCCTGTTGTCTCCTGCCTACTTCCATAGTTTTTCCAGATCCTTTTGGATCTGGAGTACTTGCTCCTCAATTGTGGCCAGTGCCCCATCTGTGTATCATCTGTGAATTTGATCAGCAGACTGCTCACCCCTTCTTCCATGGCATTGATGAAAAGATTAAACAGGATCGGCCCCAGAACAGAGCCTGGGGAACTCCGCTTGTCACTGGCTGCCATCCCGATGATTCCCCACTAATGGTTACCCTCTGCTTTCGGTCAGTCAGCCATGCCCTAATCCACCGGACAGTACATTGGTCTATCCCAAAACTCCACAGTTTCTCAACTGAGGAGAATAGACTAGGGATAGACCAGGTAAGAGTCAACTCTTACCTGTCAGTTTCGAGAATTTTATTGGGAAAACAGAGGGCTAGGATTTTCACCATTACAGACAATTACTATTCTTTTAAAGTACTTAAAACAGCACCAATGTTAACTTATTATGCATTTAATAAACCACTTTAAATAACATCCAATGCATCATAATGTTATTGAAGATAAGTGCTTATGAAGCATTCTGGAGCAGTCAATCCCTACTCTTAGAGCTATAGCAGGTTGCAACATATTCCCAAGGGGCAGCTCAGTATTGAAACATTGAGATGAAGGGCTTCAGCTGTTGTTCACTCACTGGAAAGAGATACAGAAATATTTGTAAGAGCTTGTGCTGTAGTTTAGGAATATGTTGTTGTTGTTAGTCACGAAGTCGTGTCTTACCAATCGCAACCTCGTGGACAACATTCCTCCAGGCCTTCCTGTCCTCCATCATCCCCCGAAGTCCACTCAAGCTCACACCAACTGCTTCAGTGACTCCATCTAGCCACCTCATTCTCTGCTGTCCCCTTCTTCTTTTGCCATCTATTGTGCTTAGCATTAGGCTCTTCTCCAGGGAGTCCTTCCTTCTCATTAGGTGGCCAAAGTATTTGAGTTTCATCTTCAGGATCTGTCCTTCTAAAGAGCAGTCAGGGTTGATCTCCCCTAGGACTGACCGGTTTGATCGCCTTGCGGTCCAAGGGACTCGCAGGAGTCTCCTCCAGCACCACAATTCAAAGGCCTCAATCCTTTTGCACTCAGCCTTCCTTATGATCCAGCTTTCACAGTCATACATTGCAACTGGGAAAACCATAGCCTTGACTATATGCACTTTTGTTGGCAGGGTGCTGTCTCTGTCATTTAGTATGCTGTCTAGATTTGCCATAGCTTTCCTCCCCAGGAGCAAGTGTCTTTTAATTTCTTGACTGCAGTCCCCATCTGCGGTGATCTTGGAGCCCAGGAAAATTTGGGGTCTGGCCAAATTTGGGTTGTTTTGGCTCTGGCCTCTTGGCAGAGCAGCAGAGCAGCAGAGGCACAGGCTGGGAGAGAGTGCTGAGTGGCCAGGGGACTGGCGAAGGCAAGGTAGGAGCTGAGCAGGTGGAAGCAGAGGGCCAGGAGCAGCAGAGAGGAAGGGGGCGGGGCCAGAGAGGCTAGAGCTTCCAGGAGGAAGTGGACAGGCAGGGCCACTGGCCTGAGGGACTGATAAGGCCACGCTCAGCCACTGCAAGCCCTTTTGGCTCTGGCCTCTTGGCATCGTCCCTTGTCTGTGTCCCTTAGCTGCAGGCCGGGCTGTCCAGAGACTCCCTTCCCTGAGACAAAGAGGTTTGATTGTTTCTTTGTTTGTTTTGTTTGTGCTTTGCTTTGCTATGCTGTGCTTTGCTTTGTTTTTCTTCCAATTTAAATTTAAGTTTACTTTATCCTTGTGTATGTGTGCAAGTGGGTTTTTGTCTGGGACAACTGGGCGAGTGAGAGGAACTGCAGGACTAACAAGGCAGGGGACCAAGGTAAGGTCTCGGAAGGGATACCAATGGCAGACCAGGAGATGGCCTTGGCGGGAGTCACAGGTGTTGCTGTCCACTGCGAGAGCTGCAACATGTTCGCCCTTCTACCCCAGGAGAGGCAGGGATACACTTGCCCTCGGTGCAAGATGGTGACCCTGCTAGAAGAGGAGGTGAGGTGCCTGAGGGCCGAGAGAGCTCTCCAGGCCCCCTGGAGCAGCCCCCCTCTGGACAGAGGGTTAAGGGAGAGACCATGGGAGGAACAGCTGCGGAGACATGAAGGTATGTCACCCACAGGAGGAGGAGGCCAGCACAGCCTCCTCCTTCTCCTGGCACCAATCTGGTGATGGAAAACAGGTTCTCTCCACTTCGGGAGGCTGGGGCTGATGAGGCCTCGGGGGACCAGCAGCACCCCCAGCCTGGGACCACAAGCAGCAAGGGGGCCGCTGCAGGAGAGGCGAGGGCCAGGGCACGGCCACCCACCAGCACCGGGAAGGTACGGTGGCGGGTGATTGTTGTTGGGGACTCCCTGCTGAGGGGCACTGAGGCGGTGTGCTGCTCCAGCCTGGAGACAAGGGAGGTTTGCTGCCTGCCGGGTGCACACATCCAGAATGTGAAGGACAGAGTGGAGCGTCTTGTTCACTCCGGGGGTCACCAGCTGCACCTGGTGATCCATGTGGGCACAAACAACGTGGCCAGGCAGGGTGTGGTCGGGATCACCAGGGACTTTGTGGCCTTCAGGAAGAAACTCAGGGAGCTGAAGACCCAAGTGGCCTTCTCATCAATCTTACCTGTCCGGGGGTTTGGGCCAGGCTGGGACAGGAGGGCCTCCGAGGTGAATGACTGGCTTAGGGTGTGGTGCCAGAAGGAACGCTTCGGGTTTCTTGACCACGGCACTCGTTTTCTTGCCAATGGACTTCTGGTAAGGGACGGGTTACACCTCACGAGGATGGGGAAAAGGTGCTTTGGAGATGCTCTAGCGAGCTTCTTCCGGAAGACTTTAAACTGAGCCAGTGGGGGGTGGGTTCAGGCCTCCCCAGTAACATGTCTGCACTGGACAAGTGTGGAGGAGGAGCAGGGCTCTGGGAGCAGGGTTTTAGAGATACTGCAGGGACTGACAGGACTCCCACAGAGAGGGGCCAGGTACCAGGGAGGATGTGAGGAAAGAGGATATTGGGCACTCCAAGGAAAGGAAGCAGTGGGAAGGAGTTGAGGTGCATGTACACCAATGCTAGGAGCATGGGTAATAAGCAGGAAGAGCTTGAAGCTCTCCTGGGAATAGGAGGGTATGACCTGATGGGAATCACAGAAACTGGGTGGGATGAAAGGCAAGTCTGGAATGTGAACATAGAAGGATATCACCTTTTTAGAAAGGACAGGAAGGGAAAGAGAGGTGGGGGCATGGCTTTATATGTCAGGGAAGGGATAGGATGCAGTGAAATAGAATGCAGCACAGATGAGGATTCGGTAGAGGCAGTCTGGGTGAAACTTAGGGGTTTTGACAGGGAAAGAGATCTGACAAAACTGAGCACAATACTCCAACTGCGGGTGCACCAGAGTCGTATAGAGTGGTAGTAATACCTCTCTTGATCTAGAAACCGCACTTCTGGCTATGCAACCAAGGGTGGCGTTCGCCCTCTTGACCACCACATCACACTGCTGACTCATGTTTAGCCTGCGGCCACCAGTACCCCAAGGTCCCTTTCACAAGTGCTGCTCTCCAGCCACTTGTCACCTAACCTGTACTTATGACAGCTATTCCTATGCACCAAGTGCAAGACCTTGCACTTATCCACATTGAACTCCATCCTGTTGTCCCCTGCCCACTAATATTGCATTTTGAGCCCTGGTCAAAAATTGGCATGGATTTGCTCAATAATATGAGTGAAAGGGGTGAAAATGATTAAACAAATAACAGAAAGGCAACGATAACAAGGGAGCTGTTTCCTTAGCTTTATTGAATTATGGGTGAAGCCCTTAAAAAGTGGTGGGGGGCGAGGGGGTTAGCCTGAAGAGCTGTTACATAGTAAGCAATGCATTCAGGGTTGTCCATGGTTGGTGATATGAGGCCCAGCTGGCCTATAAAGAAGGAAACCTTTAAGAAGATAAAAGAAAGTTCACCACAGTAGTGGGATTGTAGTATTACCTTTGTTGTAATAAATGGTGGGGGTAAGGATGTATACCAGAGAATGATGGAACAGTGAAGCAACTAGGCAAGTAGCTCCACATTCTTCTGAGACAGAAAGGGATGGTGGAGCTGTATGCAGAAGAATCTGAAGGCAATTCAGGAGGTGCCAGCAAATATATTTTTAAAAAGTCCAAAGCATGGTTCTAAAGAGCTGTCATCTAAAAGAAAGAAAGAAGCTGAAAAACAACAAGACCCAAAGAAAAGCCAAGAAGCAGAGTCAAAACAGAGCACCACCAAAGGGACTGAAGGACTAGGTTGCATGAGGTACCCAATCCATGGGGTTAGACTTGGATTTAATTGCTCTCAGTTAAATACATTAATAAATAGAGAAATGTATTGATACTACTGCATCATTAAAAATCTCAAGAGGAAAGGTAGTTTGATGGTACATTACTGGAGAGCTGTGAGTGAGAAAAGAGTGTTATTTACTGAATTATGTAATGGATTATTGTTATTAAATAATAGTTACCAAATATCACACTGAATTGTTCTGAGAAACATGGACTTTCTGTATACGGATCTATTTTCTGTATAGAGCTCCTTTTCTCCTTAAAAAATGAGGAGTTCTGAGTTTTCTCAAGATTTGTACTGATTTCACCTCCTTCTGCACTTTTGGGGCTTCTCAACATGAGCCATTTATTGTGTGTTCATGATCCTTCACTCAGGAAACTCTGCAAGGCCTTTTCATGACAGCTTGTCCTCCATTCCTCTGCTGTGCTTCCCAGCTATTTCCATGGCTTTCCTGGAGGGAGGAAAGTCAGCTATTAAAATTCAAATAGCCAAGAAACCAAAATGAAAGCCTTGTGAAAAACATGTCAATCTGCTTTTCTGCTCTTATACCACCACACCACCTTGTGGTTGCTTAGTAGAATATCTAGAAATACAGACAAATTCAAACCCAGGAAAAATACTCAAAGCAAATGGCTGAATTTTTCCTGCAGTGAAAATTGACGAAGCCTCCATAAAGCATCAGGTTGAACCTGTCATGTAGACAGATCTTTAATTTCTTCTCTCCTTCCAGCAGGTGACTTTGCAGATATGACAACCCTCCCTGTAAACAAGCTACTGAGTGTGGGTTGTTTACTAATGATCAGACTTGCTGCATGTTGTTCTTCAGGGGTACTGCATGGCAAAACCCCTCTTGTCTCTTCCTCCTTGCTTCAATCATACCCCCTTTATGTTGCAGTGTGGCTTTTGTTTTTCTGGATCACTGTGCCTCCACCAGTGACAGCCGCTCGAACGATGATCAAGCAGCACTTTGAAATGGCCATTCCTAATTTCTGAGGGTGGAGATGGCACACATGTGTGCAATTTCATTCATACTTATTTTCACAGGTGCTCACCTACAGCTGCTCAAAATGTTAAGCCAGTACGTAATATCCATGGTCAACTGACCAAGCAAGGCTGCATATAGGTTGCTTTACACACACTTGACAACATTCAGTTGGCAAGCTGTCAGTTAAAAGATTAAATGGTGAAGGGGTTCCTCCCACCAAAAAATGGTTGACAAGCATATCTCTTATTTTTGGGTGTGATCCTCTAGCTTTTTAAATATTGCCCTGATTGTTTCAAGTCTCCTCTACCTCAAACTTGGTAGATGAGTTTGTTTTTAAGAACCCTTCCTTTTGACAGCTGCTCACAAAAGGATGTAGGCCTCTCCTTTCTGGAGTACATAGAAGCCTGGGGATATGTAGAAAAGGTGGACTGAAAACAGAACAATAATAAGAAAAATTAGATATATTTGCTACCCCCTTTCAGGGGAAAAAAGCTCTTCACTACTTTTTCCTTCAATTGTCAGCTCACCAATTTCCAGTTGTCCAGTGTGTACAAAGCAACCTATATGCAGCCTTGCTTGGTCAATGTTCATAGTTTCTTCTTACTGAACTTTGAAAACAGATAATTACCAGAAAAGGCTCCACATTTTGGGAAGCCATAGGTATGCACCTGCTCAAGACTAGAATGTGTGTGTGTGTGTGTTTGTGTGTACATATTTGTGCACATTGAACCTACACACAGCCCATAAAAGAGTAATAAGCCATTGATGATTGTTGCAAACTGCCACTTGGGCATCAATGGCAAGGGCAGCAAGGGATTTCAGTAGCTCTAGTTGTGTGGCTGCTCACCACTCCCTGCAAGCCAACCCAGTATAGGTTTAACAAGCCACAGTTTGCCAGGGTGTTTACCACCTCCAAAGAAGCAACCCTTCAGGAAGCTGTCTGTATTTGAATGATATGGCAAACCATTCTGGATATTCACCCATCATTGTTGTTGTGTGGTGCAAGTCTGGTCTTTGTTGTCTCTGATTCACCATTCTCTCTGAATGCCACTGGATGATCTGCTCTGATATATAGTGAGCTGTTGCAAGTTGTTTGACTCTAGGCTTGCAAAGCCCTCTGTGAGATTTGAGGGCCTGCTCACATTTCATTCAGTCATTCTGGCTAGCATGCACACACATACACACACTTCTACTTAAAATATGCTGTTGAGCCACACTAGTGTGACATTTTTTCATGTCAGTTGCCTTCAGGTTTGGCAAACTTTGCAAGGCTTTACCTCAACATGGGTATTCCAGTCAGTCTGAGACTTGTGGGTTTCCTGAAAAGGGAAGGGTGACCTTCAGTGTAGGATAAAATAACAAATCATCTTTGTAATGGCAGCTGAAAGGTTGTATGTGATTGACCTCCAAATTCAGTTGGAGGAGAGAAACATGATCAGTATTTTCTTTTTTTAATTCCAGCTGGAGTGAAACTTACAATCTTCTTGTAAATACACACTGAGAGATCCTTGTTTTCTGGAGAGCAATGGGGTAAAATCTTGAGTCAAATCCAGAATCAAAATTGAGGGAGTCTCCACACTCCTCACACAAAATGCTTACCAGTTACACTGAATGTCAGTTGATTGTAAAGTAATAGAACTCAGTACCCTGCCTGTTTCAAACTGTTGTGACATGCTTACCTATTTATCCAATGATTTATCCTATCTCCTCCTAGATTAAGAGGCATTAAGGGTGTTTTTTTTTTAAAGATTATCTTGGAAATGTTAGAGCAGAGAGGGGAACAATTGGGAGAGGGTAAAATAATGTTCCAAACAAACATTGCAATGACTTATAAACACACACATGGTATCATTTCCACAGGCAAGGAATTGCCAAATGCACCCAGCCTGCATTGAAATTGAAAGCAACACAAAAAATGGGCACATTCTTTATGGGCACCAGTAATATTCTTTATTGGATTACTGCTTTCTGTCAGGGGGTTGGAACCTTATTTCTGTAGGCTAAACTGGTGCTTTAAGGATTTCCCAGTGGTCATGCCTCTTTCCCTTAGCACATTCTAGTTCCCTTGACTGTCAACCATTTTGTATTTTTCCAGCTTTTGCATGATTTTTCTGCCATGCTAAAAGGTTAAAATGTGGTGCAGTGGTTAGAGTGCTAGACTGGGACTCTCAGCCTATCCTACCTCACAGGGTTGCTGTAAAGATAAAATGGAGAGGAGAAGGAACACAATGGAAGCCACCTTGGGTCCTCATGAGGGAACAAGGTGGAAAAATATAATAATATAAATGGAATGATAATAACAGTAACAGTAATAGCTGCTGACAGGACGAATTATTAGTATTTCAACCCCAATCCTTTTGCCCACCTGCCACTGGAGTGTGGCTCTTAAGAACCTCTCCAAATCTGAATGTGTCCCTCAGTCTGCAAGAGGTTCCCTTCCCCTGCTCCAGGTCACAAATCTAAATCTTCTGTACTGTAAGGAGTATTGTCAGATCCCTATCTGTGAGGTATGGGTAAATGCTCATTCCTGTAAATATCAATTCCTCAAGCAGTTAGCCATTGTGCTCTCTCTGTGGACTCCTGCTTGTGCTTCTCTGGCTAGAAATCTTCAGCCACTGGGGCAGTATAGAAATGAAAATAATGCATACATACATACATAAAGATTCTGATACTGTCTCTCCTAGATCACCCCACCTGCACTGCCAGGAAGTTGGGATGAGAAATATGCCTCACCAATCTGCCTTGTTGCTGGTTGTGAGGTAAGCAAGCACTCTAGGACACCATTGCAACTGTGTGGTAGAAAAAGGGCCTGCATTTTTTTCTCTGAGTCATTGACTCCCTGCCCTGCTTCACTGGACTCTGGAACCCATGCTTTGGGGTCACTTTTGTCCAACTTCTGGATATGTTGGAACATGCCCCTTGTCATTCAAAACGGACTGGTGAAGACTTTTCCCCAACACTTTTTCCTGCTGCTTCCTTCAGTGTTTTATCTTTTCTGCCATTGTGTCTTCTCTGACCTGCCTCCTTCTTGGCAGCCTCCTCCATTTACTCTTTAACTTTCTTCTCACTTTTCACTCCTTCTTGCTGAGAATCCTGAGGTCCTTTCAATGGGCCTCCATTCCCCTCTTTTTCCCAACCATCTCAATTTTGACTAGTCACATGTTGGGCCAGCCAGCAAATCACTGGTGCCCACTATGATTCCACCCACTCACCCACCCACTCACTCATCTGTTCTGGCAGCTTGCTACCACACACTTTAGCAGGGGTGGCTAGACATGCCCGATGGAAGAGTCATGTATGGTAAATGTCAGGTGTTTGAGAGCTGCAAGAAATGAACAAATATTTATTTATTTATATGTTTTGACCAAACAGACATTGCTACAATTACTTAGGTGGATAACCAGATGAAAAGTTTTTGTGAATTGTTTCATAGATACCTCATTTGGAAAGCATAGACTCTTAGTATAGCTACAAGTCAATTGAGATCTGCTTGTCATAGCCTCTTGTAATGATATGAACACTACTAGCCTAGGCAATTAACCATTTAATGAATCTTAGTTTGTACTAAGAGTGCAGTTCAATTGAGTCCATTGAGTTTAGTCCAAGGCATTCATGTGCATGTGTATATCTCCTTCATGGTTTTTGAAAAGGGAAACAATCACAAGATCATTCCAACTTTCAAAATGACAAAGTACTTTTGTAAACACACATGCTCAGGAAAAGAGTGGATCTCAGGCTCAGGAAGGGAGAGGGTCCAGCCAGCAACCTCGGAAGAGTTCACCCCACAGCAGTCCAGCACACCCCTCACCCCACACCACTCAGGAGCTGAGTTGTACTATCATGCTATTTTTCAATCCTCAGCTATTTCACATTGAGAGTGTTCACCCCTGAACAGTTTAGTTGTTTGGGTTCTCTGGGTCAGCCTGTAAGAATGTACCCTAAAGCACTTGACATTTTCTCAGCAGTGTACAGTTCCAGCTGCCAGGCTGACATTCTGATATACCTAACAAAAGAAAAGAGAAATGAAAGCTGGGGTGGGCTGGTGATGAGAGTTTTGGACTGGGGACCTGGGAGATCTCTGTTCCACTCCCTGATTGGCACTGGGTAACTTTGAGGCAGTCAGTCACTCTCAGAGTAACCTTCCTCACTGGGCTTATTGTGAGGATAAAATTGAGATATGTAAGCTGATTTGGGTTCATCATAAGATGAAAAACTCTGGATATAAACGTAAAATAATAATAGTAATAATGAGGGAAGAGGAAAGCAAGCATTGGAGCAGCAGTTCATCCTCTGGCTCACGGATGGTGCCAGGTTTATTCAGCCTTGAAATTATATTCTTTTTACAGGCTCTTGGTAGCCCTTGGCTTCCTGACTGATGAATAGGAGACCACTATGTTGTATGGCTTTCCTGCCAGACCTGGTAGAATCTATTCATTCCCTTATGCCAGCAGACCCCCTTTCAGCTGACAGGTGCAAAGGCAACATTGCCCTTTTGTCACATGCAGTGGTGACTGAGCAGCATTGATGAGTGCAGATCAACAGCCTCTTCTCCTGGCTATGCCAGCAAAAAAAGCAAATCTAGAGATTTATCAGAATGAGCTGGTATGTAGAATTCTCAGAATTCCTTCGGGAGTGGTAGTCATATTTTAATGCTTCCTCCACAGCAGTCTACTTGCCTGTAATAAATTAGTATATCAGAGAGAAAGGTTTGGCATAGTCTCCTCTGGCACTTTTATCACTTCATTCTACTTATACAAAGGATGATTCTAGAAATGAGGCCCTGCTGCTAGAGCCCAGATTTTATAAATAAACTTCTGTTCCTTTCGCACGTGTTATAAAGTAGCACTTTATTGGCTGTGTCTTTTCTTAATATAAATTAGCATTTCCCTGGAATGGGATCCAGGGCTTAAAGCTCCTTCCTGTTTTCTCATCCATGCATTAATGCAGCAAAGTCAAAGTGTGTCAGCAAGGCTAAGAATATCTGAACAGATCTTGTGCCAGTTTGGAATAAACTCCAGAACCTTCAAACATAGCAGTTAACTGTTTGCTTTTGAAATTTTCATATGGTAGGTACATTAATTCCCCACCTCCCAACTCCAGAAAACAAGTGTCCTTCAGATTGTTCAAGGCACTTTTGAAAGTGCAGCTATAGACATATTTTTCAAAACTTAGTGCCATTGAGTTCAAACTTATACACAGTAAATTTGACAGCCCATATTCTCAGTGGGTATAAGATTTTTTGCATTTTGAATTTTAAAAGATGTAGGCCATCTGTGGCACAGATGACAAGCCTAACTGAAGCAACCTATTTGGGATGCACTACTTGAGACTGCAGGATGGAGTTCACGTGAAATAAAAATAACTGAATTCTTGCACATATAAACTAAGAGGGACAGCTAAGCTACAAAGTTTTCTTTGCCTAAGGGTTTTTTTTTTTTTTGTATGATGAAACATGAGACCTCATCTAAACATGAAGCTGACTTTGCCAAGAAACTGCAGTGAAGAGGTATGAAACAAGACAAGAAGAAGGGTGGGATGCCCCTAGGAAGGATATCAAGATTTCTAGTGTCTCAGGAGCATCATATCACCCCTCCCAATGGCCTGTAGCTCCTTGAGGCTGACATTTCCACAGTCAGATTGAAATTTGCTCAAGATGTATATGATTTTTCTTTGTATGTTCTAGCAGATGTGTACTTTTAAAAAATCAAAATAGCAAAAAGAATCCACAGATAATGGTATAAAAAGGGCACATTATTAGTAATAAAAAAATAAACCCAGAAAAAGTTAGACGCTTACCTCTCTAAAAAAGGGGGATCAATAAGTAAATTTGCCATTTTCATTTGTCAAAGCATATCTGAATTATCATTCCAGAAGCAATAGTTGCCTTTTTCTCCATTCTTAAAAACGACGACACCCTTGAAGTGCCTTCTACAGAGAGTTCCACCAATTTCTGTGTTCTGTGCTTGAAACTTGTCATCAGCTTTGTCACTTAAAATCCTTCCCTGTCTCAAAAGTTGATTGATTAAGGCCAGCTAGACACAGGGTTTCCATCCAGGAAACTAGTCCCAAACCAGTATGTTTAAAATTTAAAAAAAGAGTAATAGATGACAGGAAGGACTGAGGAGGGATGTTTTTCCACACTGTCTTCCTTTTCCAACTCCATGCAGAGGCAGCATGCTTGTTTTCATTTGGGGACTATAAAGAAAGGTAGGATGGGAAGGACAACTATCCAGAATTCACTGCATGCTCAGTTTTAGCCTTGCTGTTATACTCTAACCATGAAAAGGCAATGGGGGAGAGTAAGGCTGGGGCAGGGAATGGCATTGCAGCTCCAACTTTCTAGAAAGAGTTATTTTAAGCAATGTCTGAAACAAAAAAACATGTGTTCTCATTTCTGTAAAAGCACTGGGCATGGCTCAAACAGAGGGCTGGGTTGCCCAGGGTTGAAAGCCCCGCCAAAGGAAACATTGCTCTCTGAGGTGGGTCTGAGGTAGGCCGGTCACTGGTGAGGGAGCCGTGACGAAGCCAGGTCTGAAGTAGTGCTCTCTGATTGGCAAACAGGGAATGTAGTGTTTACCATCCCTCAGGAATTTTCCTTTGGGTGTTCTGTTCTTTTCAGGATATGCTGATGCCAACAATGAATAGGTTAAAGATGAGGACATGTGAGTGAAAAATGGGATTTCAGTGAAATGGATTACATGCTGCTTTCTTCTTGCTTGCTCTCATTCCCTCATGTGTTCATTTTTAAGAGAAGTGCTCCCAGAATTAACAGGATGATCACTGACATGTTCAGCCCTGTGCATGTCACATGGTAAATTACTTTTTAAACCAGGGGAGTTTTCAAAGCAATTTGTGAAGTGGCATGAAGATCCACTCTTTAATGAAAAAAAACAAAAAGACAAAACTCCTGCTGGGCATGCCGAAGCCTTTGAACATACCTGAAACAGCTCTTCAAATCATAACAAAGATAAATAATTGTGCCTATTAAAATTACTATAAAATTATTTAATTGCATGCATGTGGCATCTTTGTTGCAGCAATTGCTTTATAATCTTTATATTATTTAACATTTAGATCAGGCTTCTAACTTTTGTTGAGCTCGTCTTCCTTTTTCTCCGCTTCCAGCCACATGTAGCCATGATGCCACTTATCTGCAGCGTTGCTGAAAAGCCCTTCCCCATGGTGGCACTCTGTGCTGTGTGAGTAGGTCAGAAGCGTGGAATCATCAGGATGGAGGTCAGCGATCAAATTCGCAGCTGGTACTAAAATGGGGGTGGTGGCTACAGAAGGATCTGTACATTTGGGACCTGTATAATAGCAACATTTTACAGTTGCATTTTCTTTCTTCTTCTTTTCTTCTTTTAATCTGGATTAATTGTTATACTTGAAATGGTTTAAGTTTATTATTGAATATTTTATTATTGAATATCTCCTTCATGGATCACTGCCTTGTCGTGGCGAAGGGGCTTGCGTAGCTCAATGAAGCTATGAGCTATGCCGTGCAGGGTCACCCAAGACGGACAGGTCATAGCAGAGAGCTCTGACAAAACGTGATCCACTGGAGAAGGAAATGGCAACCCACTCCAGTATCTTTGCCATGAAAACCCCATGGACAGTACCAAAAGGCAAAACGATATGACACCGGAAGATGAGCCCCTCAGGTCAGAAGGTGTCCAATATGCTACTGGGGAAGAGCGGAGGGCTAGTACTAGTAGCGCCAGAAAGAATGAAGCGACTGGGTCAAAGCCGAAAGGACACTCAGTTGCCGATGTATCTGGAGGTGAAAGGAAAGTCCGATGCTGCAAAGAACTTTACTCCATAGGAACCTAGAATGTCAGATCCATGAATCAAGGCAAGCTGGATGTGGTCAAACAAGAGATGACAAGACTGAACATCGACATCTTAGGAATCAGTGAACTAAAATGGACAGGAATGGGTGAATTTAATTCAGATGATCATCAGGTATACTACTGCGGGCAAGAATCCCTCAGAAGAAATGGAGTAGCCTTCATAGTCAATAAAAGAGTAGGAAAAGCAGTACTGGGATACAATCTCCAAAATGACAGAATGATCTCAGTTCGAATCCAAGGCAAACCATTCAACATCACAATAGTCCAAGTCTATGCCCCAACCACTGGTGCTGAAGAGGCTGAAGTTGACCAGTTCTGTGAAGGCCTACAACACCTTCTAGAATTAACTCCAAAAAATGATGTCCTTATCATCATAGGGGATTGGAATGCTAAAGTAGGAAGCCAAAAGATAACTGGAATAACAGGCAAGTTTGGCCTTGGAGTACAAAATGAAGCAGGACACAAGCTGGTGGAATTTTGTCAAGAGAACATGCTGGTCATAGCAAACACTCTTTTCCAACAACCCAAGAGACGACTCTACACATGGACATCACCAGATGGTCAACACAGAAATCAGATTGACTATGTGCTCTGCAGCCAAAGATGGAGAAGTTCTATACAGTCAGTAAAAACTAGACCAGGAGCTGACTGTGGCTCAGATCATGATCTTCTGGTGGCAAAATTTAGGCTTAAGTTGAAGAAAGTAGGGAAAAGCACTAGGCCACTCAGGTATGACGTAAATCATATTCCTGATGAATATACAGTAGAGGTGACAAATAGATTTAAGGAATTAGATCTGATAGACAGAGTGCCTGAAGAACTATGGACGGAGGTTCGCAACATTGTACAAGAGGCAGCAACTAAAACCATCCCAAAGAAAAAGAAATGCAAGAAAGCAAAATGGCTGTCTGAGGAAGCTTTACAAATAGCTGAGGAAAGAAGGGAAGCGAAAGGCAAGGGAGAAAGAGAAATATACAAACAATTGAATGCAGAATTCCAGAGAACAGCTAGAAGAGATAAGAATGCCTTCCTAAATGAACAGTGCAAAGAAATAGAAGAAAACAATAGAATAGGGAGGACCAGAGATCTCTTCAAGAAAATTAGAGATATGAAGGGAACATTTCATGCAAAGATGGGCATGATAAAGGACCAAAATGGCAGGGACCTAACAGAGGCAGAAGAGATTAAGAAGAGGTGGCAAGATTACACAGAAGAACTATACAAGAAAGAGCTTAACATCCCTGATAACCACGATGGGGTGGTTGCTGACCTCGAGCCAGACATCCTGGAATGTGAAGTCAAATGGGCCTTAGGAAGTCTGAGCAACAACAAAGCTAGTGGAGGTGACAGCATTCCAGCTGAGCTATTCAAAATCCTGAAAGACGATGCAGTTAAAGTGCTACACTCAATATGCCAGCAAATTTGGAAAACTCAACAGTGGCCACAGGATTGGAAAAGGTCAGTTTACATTCCGATCCCCAAGAAGGGCAATGCCAAAGAATGTTCAAACTACCGCACCATTGCACTCATTTCACATGCTAGCAAAGTGATGCTCAAAATCCTACAAGCTAGGCTCCAGCAGTATGTGGACCGAGAACTACCAGAAGTACAGGCAGGATTTCAAAGAGGGAGAGGAACTAGAGATCAAATTGCCAACATACGCTGGATCATGGAGAAAGCTAGGGAGTTCCAGAAAAACATCTACTTCTGCTTCATTGACTACGCTAAAGCCTTTGATTGTGTGGATCACAACAAATTGTGGCAAGTTCTTACAGAGATGGGAGTACCAGACCATCTTATTTGTCTCTTGAGAAACCTATATGCAGGTCAAGAAGCAACAGTGAGAACTGGACACGGAACCACTGATTGGTTCAAAATTGAGAAAGGAGTTCGGCAAGGCTGTATACTGTCGCCCTGCCTATTTAACTTATACGCAGAGCACATCATGAGAAAGGCAGGGCTAGATGAATCACCAGTTGGAATCAAGATTGCTGGGAGAAATATCAACAACCTCAGATATGCAGATGATACCACTCTCATGGCAGAAAGTGAAGAGGAACTGAAGAGCCTCTTGATGCGGGTGAAGGAGGAGAGCGCAAAAGTTTTCTTGAAACTCAACATTAAGAAAACTAAGATCATGGCATCCGGTCCTCTCACTTCCTGGCAAATAGATGGGGAAGAAATGGAGGTAGTGACAGATTTTATTTTTCTGGGCTCCAAGATCACCGCAGACAGGGACTGCAGCCAAGAAATTAAAAGACGCTTGCTCCTGGGGAGGAAAGCTATGGCAAATCTAGACAGCATACTAAAAAGCAGAGACATCACCCTGCCAACAAAAGTGCGTATAGTCAAGGCTATGGTTTTCCCAGTTGCAATGAATGGCTGTGAAAGCTGGACAATAAGGAAGGCTGAGCACAAAAGGATTGAGGCCTTTGAGTTGTGGTGCTGGAGAAGACTCCTGCGAGTCCCTTGGACCGCAAGGCGATCAAACCAGTCAGTCCTAGAGGAGATCAACCCTGACTGCGCTTTAGAAGGCCAGATAGTGAAGATGAAACTCAAATACTTTGGCCACCTAATGAGAAGGAAGGACTCCCTGGAGAAGAGCCTAATGCTGGGAACAATAGATGGCAAAAGAAGAAGGGGACGGCAGAGGATGAGGTGGCTGGATGGAGTCACTGAGGCGGTTCGTGTGAGCTTGAGTGGACTCCAGGAGAAGGTGGAGGACAGGAGGGCCTGGAGGAATGTTGTCCATGGGGTCGCGATGGGTCAGACACGACTTTGCAACTAACAACAACAACAACAACAAATTGTTATACTTGAAATGGTTTAAGTTTATTATTGAATATTTTAACTGTATTTTATGATTATTTATTGTTGTACACCATCCTGAGGCTATGTAAAGGACGGGTTATAAATGTTTAAATAAATAAATAAATATCTGGGCAGACTATGGAAGTGGGCTGGGGACAACAGGATGGCCTTCAATGCAGGTAAGTGCAAGGTCTTGCACTTGGCGCATAGGAATGGGCGTCATAAGCACAGGTTAGGGGACAAGTGGCTGGAGAGCAGCACTTATGAAAAGTATCTTGGGGTGCTGGTTGACTGCAGGCTAAACATGAGTCAGCAGTGTGACATGACGGTGATCAAGAGGGTAAACGCCACCCTAGGATGCATAGCCAGAAGCATGGCTTCTAGCTTGAGAGAGCTATTACTGACACTCTGACTCTGGTGCACCCACAGCTGGAGTTTTGTGTTCAATTCTGGACCCCTCATTACACGAGGGATACAGCAAGGTTGGAATTGGTGCAGCAAAGGGCCACAAGGATGGTGGCTGGTTTGCAGGGTAAGCCATACAAGGAGAGACTTGAGGGTACTGGGTCTTTTCAGCCTGGAGAAGAGGAGACTTCAAGGGGGCCTGTTAGTGACTTACTGGTATTTGAGGAGTGCCACACAGAGATGGGTTGCGACCTTTTTTCCCCTGTGGTGGAGGGCAGGGCACGTTCCAATGGAGCAAAGCTCAGGGAACCAAGATACAAGGTCAATGCCAGGAAGTACTTTCTGATGGTTGGGACCCTAGGGTATGGAATGGGCTTCCATGGGAGGTGGTCAAAGCCCCATCAGTGAGCATGTTTAAGGATAGGCATGGTAGGGATGTCATGAGTGGAGCCAACTTCTGACTTGCTCTATGTTTCTAGGTTGTATCTTGCACAAGAACGTGCATGTGCATGCATTTACCCCCACGAACTTCACTGGAAATTTGGGACTGAAACAATAGGGCATCCCTTGATGTTTTATCACACACAAGGGTTAGAACATTTGAAACATGATAATGGAGCAGCTAAACAGGTTCACAGTCCTGAATTTATTGGAGCTGAGCAGGACTGTCATGGATAGAACATTTTGGAGGACTTTCATTCATAGGGTCAGCATATGTTGAAGAGGATTTGACAACATATTGCAACAACAACAACGCAAAAGGTTAGGTCTTTCTGGATTGTGAGCAATAAGATGTTGCAGGCTCATTTCCTGGTGTGTGAACACCAAACCCCACACCCCTGCCTAGATAAGGCTGAGGTAGAATGTTTCTTTATGATCTGAAAATTTAATACTCAGGTGAGCAGCTTTGGGAGTCCCAGGGGACTTTTCCATCCCTCACATCCCTCATCCATCAGGGTGCCAAAAGCATCAGTGAGAGATAAAAAAATAAGATGATGATGCATCCAAATTTCCTAGAAAACACCAAAAGGATCAAAATTAGGTGACCTGTTTGGCTCTATAGCTGCTCCAAAGTTTTCCAAAGGGACAAAACCAGCTTTCAAGCAAGCTAATTTTAACATTGCACTCTGGATGCTATTTTGTTTGAAAACAAATTTTACAACATTTGTAGGGGGGTCCACTGAAATTTGAAGAGTGACAAAGGGCTGTATTAGGGAGCCGCAGGGTAACATGGAGTCCATCTGCTACATGGTGCCCCCCTAGTTTATACTGTGCATTCAAAAATACACAGGAGTCTGAATGTACAGGTTGTATTTGTTTAAAATTCCTTTGGCAACTTTGTTCATTTTAGCTTGCTTTGTTCATTTTAGTTTGTTCTGTATTCTTTTTTGTGTACTCGTTTATGTTAAGATTTAAAAAAAAATGCAGGAACATTTGAAACCACTAATCTGAAGCCCTCAGTGTGACGTAGCAGTCACAGAAGATGCATACAACAACACATAATTATTCAGAATGCATGCGGGGCGTAGCAAGCTGCTTCAATTGGGTCAGACACGTTATCCATCTAGCCCAGCACTTTCTCCTTGATTGAGAACAGATTTTTGGGATCATAGGCTGAGGGCTTCCATATCAATTGCTCCCCTGTCCTTACTAAAATATCAGGGATTGAATCTGGGACATGCTACATGCAAAGCACATGTGCACTACTGAGCTACAGTGCAACATGAATGCCTTATACTGAGTCAGAACATCCACTCATCCAGGTCAGTATTTTCTTGCCATGGGAGAGTAACCACTTGTGCATGGGCCTGATCTGCACCTGCACTGGACCCAATCTGGCCATCAGAGCATTGAGCATCCTCTGCAGGTCTCCTCTTCACAAGCACTCCTCCATGCTACCTGCAACTGGACAGAGCTAAGGGATTCCCTTTGTGCTGCTCATCCTCCCATGGAGGGAAAATAGTGCAAAGGGAAGTTCCTTTGTTATCTTTGATCAGAGATTATCCCATGTTGAAGAGTCAGGCTTGCAGCAGAACCAGCTGGGCCACTTTCCTTGTAGAGAGATTCAAGGAGTTCCATACCTGTTTCTACACAGAAAGGAAGTGGGTGATTTGGCACCACTCATGTCACATAAGGGGAGGTGCTTGGGGTAGAATCCTGACCTTTTGATTTCCAGTCCCCTAGGCTTAAACTTGTGACTCCCTTGACTGCAAGATGATCAAACCAGTCAGTCCTAGAGGAGATCAACCCTGACTGCTCTTTAGAAGGCTAGACACTGAAGATGAAACTCAAATACTTTGACCACCTAATGAGAAGGAAGGACTCAGTGGAGAAGAGCCTAATGCTGGGAACAACAAAAGAAGAAGGGGATGGCAGAGGATGAGGTGGCTAGATGGAGTCACTGAAGCAGTCGGCATGAGCTTAAGTGGACTCCTGGGCATGGTGGAGGACAGGAAGGCATGGAGGAATGTTGTCCAAGGGGCTGTGATGGATTGGACACGACCATGACTAACAACAACAACAACAAGGCTTAAGATAAGGGGCAATCTGGCTCCTCATCCTAAAGAGCTCCTCAATCTACAGAGACTGAGAGGAACCTGCCAGGGTTCTGAACAGAAGTCTTTTGCAGTCCTTTCTGGAAATGCCAGGGACTTTGCTGTTTACATGCAAAATACATGCTACACTTCTAGGCTACAGCCTTTCCCAAAGGTGCAGGCTGGTTCTCAAGTAGGGCATTTACAGACAACAGCTCCTATTATCACTGCTAATCAACAAATATTTACATCTATTCTGTCTTTCCCTCCCCAAGAATTTTCTGTGGTAATGAAAAAGAAAGAAGGGATGAGAAAATATGGACAGGTTACAAATATTGTGATTTGTGAACCCCATGAAATTCTGTGAATGAGGCAGGGCAACGGCACAACAAAAGCCTTTTCCGTGGATTCCTGTGGATTCATATTAAGGTTTGCAATTTTAAGGGAATATTTACACTGTAGATTTAAACTGATTGGATATTGATTGATAGATTGATTGATTGATTGATTTCTATACTGCCCAATGGCCAATAGGATTTCTTGCCAATTTCCTCTCCCAGGAAAGTCTCAAACTCTGGTTTTGTAGTGGGTATGTATTTTAACAGGTCATTTTTAGCATCGGCACCAAACTGCACTTTCTAGGGGCAAATTACACTAGGCTCTTTTATCAGTATTGTAACGCCTGACTAAGATGACAGATGAAACCATCCTCTACATGCTATTTCAGACCTTAAACCATGGCTTTTTCCTCTATACTTTCCCCCCACTGCACCTCTCAGTGAATGCAAAAGTTGCGAGATTGTTCTAGGGCTAGGAGGAGTGGCTTCTGTGTGCAGGGGCTGATGGGAATGCAACTGTATCCTTCTGGGGCTTTGGTTAAAGCAATAGCACTCTGGGACATTTCCTCAGTTGCTGCTCTGCCTCCCTCACACCACTTGCAAAAACAGTGCTGATTCAACTTTACTCCCACTCCTGTATCCCTTGAAGAAATAACCTTCCCACCACATATTCCATCTATTTTCTTTCCACAGAAAATCTGTTATGGCACACAAGACAGATAGCTACACAATAACTTTGATCAGTAGTGCTAGAAGTCATTGATCTGGAACAGCTTTCTAGATTTCATTTATTAGGAAAGGGTAGAATTTGTGCCCTTACCAACAAGGAGTCTGCAGATATATAAAGCCATATTTAGAAATTTTCTTTAAAATCTAATACACAAAGGTGTTCTCTTCTTGTTGCTCATCAATCTTGAACAACAGATATGTATGATGGGTATACATTCAGTTTTCTTCACACTTTGTGGTGAGGCACAGCCAGAAGAAAGCAGATTTTTGCCTTTTACTTTGTATGCAGTTGGTTTATGTTCATGAACCAGTGTGAGAACATATATCATGGCAAGTACATTGAAATATGATGACTGCAGTGTTCCCCTTTTACCATAGCCAAATGTTCTAGTGTTTGTATCATTGTGGATTATGCATTTGTAATGCCTAAACATCAAAGAAACTACAGCATGGATGGGAACAACCATGTCATTCCTAGAACATTTAAATCAGGCCTTACAGAATGGGACCATTAAACAGTGTGAAAGCTATAATATTTTTGAATGTTTTAAGTAGCAGCATTATGGATATAAGCCAATTGGTGAGAAATTGATTGGCTCTCATTCAGCAGAGTAATAACATTGTTTTAATGTGTGCTGAAGTAATTCAGTGATCCTCACTATTTCTTATAAACTAAACAATTAACAACTTGTTGCCCTTTAATAAAACCCTATTAAACTGACCCTGTCAAATTGTAGGACTAGAACTCATCCCAGTATTATTTCCTGCCTATACTACAGATTTGAGGCAGATGGGTATTTCTTTTCCCAAATCCAAGAATTCTGACTTGCAAGAGTGCATCATAGTAGAGCCAGAAATGAAATCACTCCCAATCATGTAACAGCCATGCAGCCAATTTCCAGACCTATCCAGAGCAGGTTCTGAGAAGGTTTCTTCGCCATCCCTTCCTCATCCTCTGTACAAATACCCAGTGAACTGAAAACAACCCACTCATACTTATAGGACTGGCCAGAAGCCTGACGGAAAGGAGGTTAATTCTGTCCCCCAGTGGGCATGCTTTGAGTGACACTGCCACAATTGAAGGATGGGGGCTGAACAAAATGAGTTTTTGTGTTACTATGGATAATGAATGGTTTTCTAATGTCTACAGGGCATTACAGGTGAAAACTGAGTGTGTGCGGTGGCAGTGGGCCAAGCCCAACTAAGTTCCTCTCCTTAACATTAGCTGCAGGGTACAATTACATCCTCTGTTCTGTCTCCTGCCTTTATCTCTTAAAAGGGTAATTCCTGACAACTTATATTAACAGTCTGCTTTTTTGGAAGGGTCTCCTTCTGGTGAGTGGTAACTTCAGGTCTCCTGTCAGGAGTAATTTGGATCATATTCACTTGCATGAAGGGAAGTGGGAAGGCAAATTTCCTGCCTTGTAAAGTAATACCTTTTCGTCTTTCAAAGGCGGGCCTTTTTAGACAGAGAGCATCTCCGCCTGATTACCATTTTTTAAACAACTCTCTGTTTAGCAGATTGCTGCCTGCTGGCTTCTTGTGGGCTGAAATCACTGTGCGACTAGAACCACAATTAGAGCCATATGTGACCATATAAAGGTAGAAAGGATAAGTCATTCCTCATGTCACTTTATATCAAGTCAACACAACCTGTAATGAGGGATGGGGGTGAGTTTTGTTTGGTCCACATTTTTAAGCAAATTGACTTAATTTGCACTAATATATGGATCAGGATACAGCTATCCTTTGAACTGCACACTTCTCCAAATTTTGCACATTTTAGTTGGTTGAGCAGTTCATACAAAATATGATTAGGGAAATTAGCACATAGCAAACTTGGGAAAGTTGTGTACAAATACATGTGTATTAGGGGAAATTGCACATGAAAATAAATGTAATTGAAAAAAGATCACAGATCAATGTAGAAATTGAACAGAATGGAATGATCAGTGAAAATTACATCAAATCAGAAATGGGCCGATTTGTCCATTCCTACTTAATCAAGGTGAAGATAGCTTCACCGTACTTAAGGCCTTCTGGCAGAGAAAAATAGAAGTTGTGTTGAGTTACTATATATAGCATTTACTCTGCCTTTAGCTTGGTGCATCTAGTTGTTCAGGTTTCTTCTTGCATCATGGCTGCAATCCACAAAGTGTTCAACCTTACAGTTAGAGATATGTATGTGTGTGGAGGGTGGGGGAACCCTGTACATTTTTTTCCCTATATATCAAAACTCTCTTGGTTTCTGCTCAAATTTCTCCAATATTTTGCCTTACGGGGTAACCCACAGAATCCTTTCATTTCCAATGCAGTGTCATGGTGTAGGAGTGTGTGGATATTCCTGAGAAATATCATGAGGCTCACTGAAAATTTTGACTATCTTCAGTATTCCTTGGGTGTTTCTAAATTCACTTCTGGTTCTGCTCGGGGCAGAATTTCTGTAGCAATTTTACGTGAAATGTCCCATATGATTTCATAGCAAGCTGAGAAAAAATGCCATAGCTTTCATCCCCAGGAGCAAGCGTCTTTTAATTTCTTGGCTGCAGTCCCTGTCTGCGGTGATCTTGGAGCCCAGGAAAATAAAATCTGTCACTACCTCCATTTCTTCCCCATCTATTTGCCATGAAGGGAGAGGACTGGATGCCATGATCTTAGTTTTCTTAATGTTGAGTTTCAGGCCAACTTTTGCACTCTCCTCCTTCACCCGCATCAAGAGGCTCTTTAGTTCCTCTTCACTTTCTGCCATGAGAGTGGTATCATCAGCATATCTGAGGTTGTTGATATTTCTCCCAGCAATCTTAATTCCAACTGGTGATTCATCTAGCCCTGCCTTTCCCATGATGTGCTCTGCATATAAGTTAAATAGGCAGGGCGACAGTATACAGCCTTGCCAAACTCCTTTCTCAATTTTGAACCAATCACTGGTTCCATATCCAGTTCTCACTGTTGCTTCTTGACCCGCATATAGGTTTCTCAAGAGACAAATAAGATGGTCTGGTATCCCATCCCTTTAAGAACTTGCCACAATTTGTTGTGATTGTCCACACAATCAAAGGCTTTAGCGTAGTCAATGAAGCAGAAGTAGATGTTTTTCTGGAACTCCCTAGTTTTCTCCATGATCGAGCGTATGTTGGCAATTTGATCCTCTTCGAAATCCTGCCTGTACTTCTGGTAGTTCTTGGTCCACATACTTCTGGAGCCTAGCTTGTAGGATTTTGAGCATAACTTTCCTAGCGTGTGAAATGAGTGCAATGGTGTGGTAGTTTGAGCATTCTTTGGCATTGCCCTTCTTTGGAATTGGAATGTAAACTGACCTTTTCCAGTCTTGTGGCCCCTGTTGAGTTTTCCAAATTTGCTGGCATATTGAGTGCAGCACTTTTACTGCATCGTCTTGTAGGATTTTGAATAGCTCAGCTAGAATACTGTCACCTCCACTAGCTTTATTGTTACTCAGACTTCCTAAGGCCCATTTGACTTCACATTCCAGGATGTCTGGCTCGAGGTCAGTAACCACTCCATCATGGTTATCAGGGACATTAAGCTCTTTCTTGTATAGTTCTTCTGTGTAATCTTGCCACCTCTTCTTAATCTCTTCTGCCTCTGTTAGGTCCCTGCCATTTTGGTCCTTTATCATGCCCATCTTTGCATGAAATGTTCCCTTCATATCTCCAATTTTCTTGAAGAGATCTCTGGTCCTCCCTATTCTATTGTTTTCTTCTATTTCTTTGCACTGTTCATTTAAGATGGCATTCTTATCTCTTGTAGCTATTCTCTGGAATTCTGCATTCAGTTGGGTGTATCTTTCTCTTTCTCCCTTGCCTTTTGCATCCCTTCTTTCCTCAGCTATTTGTAAAGCTTCCTCAGACAGCCATTTTGCTTTCTTGCATTTCTTTTTCTTTGGGATGGTTTAGTTGTTCCCTCTTGTACAATGTTGCGAGCCTCCATCCATAGTTCTTCAGGAACTCTGTCTATCAGATCTAATTCTTTAAATCTATTTGTCACCTCTACTGTATATTCATCAGGAATATGATTTAGGTCATACCTGAGTGGCCTAGTGCTTCCCCCTACTTTCTTCAATTTAAGCCTAAATTTTGCAACAAGAAGCTCATGATCGGAGCCACAGTCAGCTCCTGGTCTAGTTTTTACTGACTGTATAGATCTTCTCCATCTTTGACTGCTGAGCACATAGTCAATCTGATTTCTGTCTTGACCGTCTTGACAAAATTCTACCAGCCTGTGCCCTGCTTCATTTTGTACTCCAAGGCCAAACTTGCCTGTTATTCCAGTTATCTTTTGGCTTCCTACTTTAGCATTCCAATCCCCCATGATGATACAGACATCATGTTTTGGTGTTATTTCTAGAAGGTGTTGTAGGCCTTCATAGAACTGGTCAACTTCAACCTCTTCAGCCCCGGTGGTTGGGGCATAGACTTGGACTACTGTGATGTTGAGTGGTTTGCCTTGGATTCGAATTGAGATCATTCTGTCATTTTGGAGATTGTATCCCAGTACTGCTTTTCCTACTCTTTTATTGACTGTGAAGGCTACTCCATTTCTTCTGAGGGATTCTTTCTCACAGTAGCATACCTGATGGCCTGCCAGTTTACACCATCCTACTCAGATGAACCAAACTGAACATGAACTCCAGCCTGAAAATGGTTTTTGAGAGATGGTGTTAAAGGACAGTGAAATGGGAGCAGGCTTCCCTGTTCTGTCTGCTAGCTATCACTATGCAGGAACTTGGAAGCAAGGACACTGGGATAAAGGAAAGTTCTGGTTGAACTTCCAGGGATGCACAACAAAGCAAGGAGCAGCTCCTGAGCATTTACTGAATTGCACATTTAGCCATGGGACAAGGTACATTGCAGGGCATGCACTTGGCAATCCACTTAGGCTAAAGAACCTGGGTTTCTTTAATTAAATACAGTGGTACCTCAGCTTATGAACACCTCAGTTCATGACCAAATCGGGTCACGAACAAAAATTTCATAAAAATTTTGAATCAGGTTGCGAACTCTGCATTGGGTGGCAACTGCGATCATGGCCATCTCCCCACCCCCATCCCCAGTGGGGAGATGGCCAGATGGCCACAATTGTGCTGGGGGCAGGTGGGTGAGATGACTGAGTTCATCCCCTTCTTTCCTGCATGAGCGCAACCACAATCTCAGCCATCTCCCTACCCCCAGCATGATCATGCCTGTCTCCCCTCCCCCTCGTGTGCTGGGATGATGGGCGCATGCAGGGATGACAGGCACAATCGCAGTCATGCTGTGGGGGCAAGGAGATGGCCAGGCTCATGCTTGGGGTGGGAGCAGGGAGATGGCTGTGACTCTGTTGTTAAATTTTGTCACTTTGCTTCTTCACATTTTTCTGATTAAAAAAAAAAAAAAGTAACAGAATGGATTAACCTCATTTACATTTACATTGAACCTTAACTTGAAATTTAACTTGGCTCATGACCAATTTGGGTCATGACTAGAGTCCTGGAATGGATTAAATTCATGAGCCAAGGTACCACTGTACTTTTGAGATCCACCAGGGAACTGGAAGATCTATTTACTGCTTAATATTATGTTTGCCTGAAGGTTTAAGAATCTTCTCATTTGTCTGATCATCTCTCCACTATAAGGGTCAATTATGAAATTGCTACTGAGACTGATCTTCCACATGAGGCTACTTTTCATTTATGAATTTGGCATTTGTGTGCTACCATTTATTGAGGTTTGATTTGTCTATCTTTTGGTGGAGAGAGTAATTACTGAGCTGTTGCATAATCTAATCATCACCTTGCTTGTCAGACTATCTCAATCTCAGGTTTGGTTTAGAGATTTCCTACAGAAAGGGATAGAGGCAGATCTGTGCAGAAAGGACATTTCGTTTCAAGAGGCATTTTACCTTCCTGGGATATATTCCAGAAGTGATGGACAGGCAACTGAGATTCACAACATCAGTTGGCTATTGTCCTTTCCTGCTGATCCATGTGAGAACAAATGATACAGCCAGCAGAAATGCAGAATGGATTTTGAAAGCCTATGGGGCTCTGGGTAGGAATGTGAATGAATGTGTTTTTTCAAAAGACCTTCCTCTTAAATGACAGGGCTTTGGAAGGAAAAGCAGGTTGCTGGAAGTGATCCCACACAGGTGATATCATGAAAGAAGTATGGTTTAATGGATTATGGCCTGTGGTACCAATTTGAAGGACAAACTGCAGGGCATGGCATGTATATCACAGGGCATGAGAGGGATGTGTTTGCCAAGAGTCTAGCAAATCTGATCCAGAGAGCTTTTACCTTGCCACTGGATGACAGGGGACAAAGGGTGGCAAAAGCCAGACCTAATTACTGAGGGACATCAAAAGAAGAAACTGCATGGTGCTGGTTGAACACAACCATAGGAAAACTGGGAAGTTGCAACTTCCAGTGTCTATATACTAATGTTTGGAGTATGGGTCACAGGATGAACTTGAAGTCCCAGTACAGAATGGTAAATACAGTCTGATAGGTATCACTGAGACTTGGTAGGATGAGATTCATGATTGGAAGAAAGCAACTGAAGAGTTTACCATGCCATGTTCAAAAGGAAGAGACTCATCAGAAAAGAGAATCAAATTCACACATACACACACTTGCACAGAATTCCTTAAATTTAAGAATAAACATTTTCTTTGAAAATACCTGGGTTAGGTCAGGAGTAAGAGGCAATATTATTGTAGCAATATACTATAGATCTCCCACCCAGTTGAAAGAAAAGGATGATGCTTTCCTGGAACACATAAAAAACTTTCACAGAGGGGAGTATCAGTAGTAATTGGGTATTTCCACTACCTTGACATCTGCCAAAAGTCTGTTAAGAATGGAACATCCAATACATTTTTAAGTTGTCTGGTTGCAAATCAACTTTCAGAAGGTAGAAGAAGGAAAAAGATATATTGTTATGGGCTTAATCCTGGCCAACAGGGAAGAACAGGTTGATGAAATAAAATTGGCTAGATCTTTGGGGGAAAGAATCCCTGGCATCTTGGAAGCTGTGACAGAGAGAACTGTGAAAACTGAGCTTTGTCAAATATATACCTTGGATTTAGGAAAGTAGAATTCCAGAAACTCAGAAAAGGTAGTTAGGTTCCCATGTCCAGCAATATTGGAGAAAAAAAAGTTCAAGATGGGTGGAAAACCTGAACTGAACTACTGAAGGCACACTCACAAATTATTTACATGTTAAGAAAAAATGGGAGACATCTAAAGAATTCAGTGTATCTCCACAGGGAATTCTCTGATAAACCAATGGGAGACAATAGAGCGGCCCAATAGTGTAAGAATAGGAGGCAGTAGGGTGATCCAATAGTGTAAGAATAGGGATGAGACATGTAAGGGGTGCTAAATATGGCAAAAATGCTTTTTTGGCTGTGCTAAAACAAGACAACCAAGGAAGAGGGTAGGTCTGCTGTTTAGGAAGGTGGTGATGTAGTGAAAGATCACAGGGAAGGCAGAACTTTCAGGTCTAATTTTGCCTCCATTTCCTCCTACAAGGGAACTTTTGTTTAAAGATTAAATATAACATATATTATAAGGAAAATCTTGCAGCCCTGTGTAGGCAAGAAGATAGTTAGATGATGCCAAGCTACTTTAAATGAGATCAGTGCTTCATGGCCAGTTACACTTCAGGATGCTGAAAGAGCTTGTGAATATTATTTTAGAGACATTCTCTGTAATCTTTGAAAAATCTTGCAGGTCAGAAGAGGTGCCAAATTATTGGAGATAAGAAATATTGTCCCCATCCTCAAAACTGGTGGGTTGGGGAGAGGTGGATTAAGCAAACAATAGATGAACACCTATGTAAATATTTGACCAAATTCTAAAATAGATGATTCAACAATTGCTCTATGAGCATCTAAAAAATCATGCATTCATTACTAGGAACCAATCTGCATGTGTGTGTTTTTTAAAGAATAACTCATGCCAGCTCAACTGTATCATTTATTTGTTTGTTAAGCATTTTTAAATGTTAAATGTTATTTATAGCATTTTTAATAGAGTCACTAGTTGGATAGATCATAGGAATAGGTGGACATCATGTATCTTGACTTCAGTTAAATATTCTACAAGCTTTCGCATTATTTTAGATAATAAGATGTGAAATGTGAGCTGGATTGCGATTAAATTGATCGACAGCTACTTGAGCAATCATATACAAGGCCTACACTTTGGTGGCTCTGGGCCATACTGGAGGAATGTCTTGTAATGAGTATCTCAAGCCTCTATCCTAGATCCCACTAGATTCAAATTTTTTTATAACTGACCTGGGTTACTGCATGGAAGTGATGTTTACCAAGTTTGCAGATAGTGCAGAACTAGGAAGGATGGCCAGCATCCCAGAAGACACTGTCTTTTAGAATGTATTGATGTGGATATTCAGGCTGTTAGAGAAGAATGGAATGGAGAATTAGAATTTTTAGTTCTAATCAGTGGAAAGTTGCCATAGCTTCCATGTGTACTATTTATGCAAATTTGAAATTGAGACTGGCTCAAGGAAAGTGAATGTTCCTGTATATAGGACACCACAGATGCTTGCAAAGAAGTGGCTAGCTACTGGTGATGTAATTTGACACTAAAACGACACTAAAACTGGAGCAGTGGCCACAACTGAGGAGCAGGTACTCCAGATCCAGAAGGATCTGGACAGACTATGGAAGTGGGCAGGAGACAACAGGATGGCGTTCAATGTGGAGAAGTGCAAGGTCTTGCACTTGGGGCATAGGAATAGCTGTCATAAGTACAGGTTAGATGACAAGTGGCTGGAGAGCAGCACTTGTGAAAGGGACCTCGGGGTACTGGTTGACTGCAGGCTAAACATGAGTCAGCAGTGTGATGCGGTGGTCAAGAGGGCGAATGCCACCCCTGGTTGCATAGCAGAAGTGTGGCTTCTAGATCAAGAGAGGTATTACTACCACTCTACACGACTCTGGTGCGTCTGCAACTGGAGTATTGTGTTCACTTTTGGGCCCCTCATTACAGAAAAGATATAGCCAGGTTGGAGTCAGTGCAGCATAGGGCCACAAGAATAGTGGCTGGTTTACAGGGGATGGGGTATGAGGCAAGACTGAGGGAACTGGGTCTCTTCAGCTTGGAGAAGAGACTCAGAGGGGATATGTTGGCGACATACAGGTATGTGAGGGGGTGTCACATGCAGATGGGTAGAGACCTGTTCTCCCCTGCAGAGGAAGGCAGAACACACTCCAACGGAGCCAAGCTCAGGGAACCCAGGTTCCATTTGGATGCCAGGAAGCACTTCCTGACAGTCAGAACCCCGAGGGCGTTGAATGGGCTTCCACGAGAGGTCGTTGAGGCCCCATCGGTGAGGGTGTTCAAAGACAGGCTGGACATGTACATGGTGGGCATGTCATGAGCAGAGCCGGCTGGAGCCGGGGGTCAGACAAGATGGCCCAGGAGGCCCCTTCTGACTCGCTCTGTTTCTATGTTTCTAATGTGGACAGTTCCTTGTTGAGGCATATGATGTAGGCATGCTCCATGGTGGCTTCTTTCTGCTTGGTAGTCATTGCCTGCATAAATATTCTTGAAAAATCTATGATACCTGCATTTGCGCATGCACTTTTAAATTACATTCTTGGATATATGAATAAAAATGGCTAGCAAAAGTGGACCAAGACAGCCTTTATAATTACAAAGTGATTCATACTCTAAGCCTGGAAGTATAAACATTCACTACCCATTATTCAATGATCTAAGTATCTTATTGCTCTTACTGAATTTGTATGTGATTCTACAATCATCAGCTTTGTAAAGATGCTTATTTAGATATATGGACTGCTTATAATAAGGTATATTTTTGAAATGGAATTGTTGAATCTGTCTTCTTTCTTTCCTTTTTATTATGGTATTATGACCAGGGTGCTATGGTGGTTATTTATTTATTTAAAACTTTTATATTCCATCTTCTACTGAGTTTTGGGACAGTCTTACAAAAAAGCAGAATAGAGCACAGCATACAAATACATTCTTATATAATAAAAGCCCATATTTAAAATCATAGTCAAGCTGGGAAAATGGGAAAATAAAAATGCCTTAGCCTGGCACTGAAAAGAATTAAGTGTCGGTGACAGACAAAGCTCTCTGGGGAGTGCATTCCATAACTGGGACACCATTGCAGAGAATGCCCTTCTCCGGGTAGCCACCCTCCTAGTCTCCCTCAGGGAGGGCTCCCGAAGAAGTATCTCTGCCTGAGATTTTAAGTGGCAGGTAGGCATGTAGGGAAGGAGACACTCCTTCAGATATCCAGGTCCTAAGCCATTTAGGGCTTTATTGGTCATCACCAGCACCTTAAATTGGGCCTGGACTTCAATTGGTGTAGATGGTGGAGGACTGGCGTTATATGTGCCTACCCGCTGGTCCCTGTTAACATCCTGGGAGCCCTGTTCTGAACTAACTGAAGTATCTGGACCATCATCAAGGGCAATCCCAGGTAGAGTGCATTACAATAGTCCAATTGGGAGGTTACCAGAGCATGGATCACCATTGCTAGGCACTGCTCATCCAGGTTAGAATGTTGGATAGGAGACTTGGGAGATCTGGGTTTTGCTCCCACTTGGCCATGAGGTTCACTGGGTGACTTTGGGCCAGTCACTGCTTTACAGCCTAACCTACCTCACAGGGTTGTTGTTGCAAGGATAAATGGAGGGGATGAGGACTATGTTAAGCCACCTTGGGTTCTTTGCACTAGGAAAAGGATGAGATGTAAATGTAATGTAATAAAAATGAATTATTTTGCATTTTGTATAACTATTCTTTCATTACTGTTCCCCCTTCTTTTTGCTTTTTTAAAATTGCAAATAAAATTAATTTAAAAAGAACAAGAAGACAAGAATCTTAAATGGCTAGAACAGTGAGCCTACAGTTCTAAGGCTATATAATTGATTTGTGCCACAATTTGGAATGACCCCACATGAGAAACCACCAGCTACTTACTAGAAGAGCAAGAGAGGAGATATTGAATAGATGGCCACACCCAGTTCCCCACCCACAAGTCCAACCCTGCTGGCAATAGGCATCAGCGACCACTTTCTAATCAAAC
This sequence comes from Varanus salvator macromaculatus, assembly GCA_023646645.1. Taxonomy (NCBI): domain Eukaryota; kingdom Metazoa; phylum Chordata; class Lepidosauria; order Squamata; family Varanidae; genus Varanus; species Varanus salvator. The sequence continues at coordinate 11,970,804 of JAIXND010000754.1, read as the reverse complement.
TTAGCCATTTCTACTTTAAGTACATACATGGAGCACAGTTCTAAAAGAGTCAGAGACCACTGGCACCCAGCTGGAATCTAGCATGGAATTAATGACTTAGAGTGACAGCCAACATTTCCCGAATGGAATCTGTTGGTAGAGTAAGGGCCACTGTTATAAGCAAATTCTGCCAAAGGTAAAAGGAACATCCAGTCTTCCTATAGATAATTGACATAGCAGCATGAATACTGTTCCAAGGTTGCATTCATGAACTCAGTTTGGCTATTAGTCTGGGACTGGTGGGCCAATGAAACATAAAGTTCCCACCAGAAATGTGCTTACCTAAGTGCCACAATCTGAGATTAGGGCATCCAGCCAATTGTGCAATTAGAAGACATGTTGCACAAATAGCTGCCTCACCCTGTGAGGGAGGAGAGTCCACAATAAAGTCCAAGGACAAAACATTCTATGGATGAGGTATGAAAGCACCACTGGCACACATATGTACATAAGCTGTGAAATTGTGGCACATCCATGGCCTTGGAGTTGCAGCATGCAAAGTATTATAATATCCAAAATGCCCCCTTTTCCCTCAAATGCCTAGAAGGCACATATACACATTGCAAATTATACAGACATTCATCTCACACTGAAAAGGGAGACTCAGACTCAGACATCTCTGCCAGGTCAACATGAGGGGAAGGGGCCAAATGTAGTCAATCTGTCCAGGTGAAGAATGCATGTGCTGTAGCTGCTTTTCTGCATCCTGATTGGAACTCGGGTTTGGAAAAGAAGGCATCAACCTGCCTGTCTTGAGAAGCAGGGACCTAAGTGACAGTGAAGTGAAAGTGGAAAAAAAGAGGCCCACCAAATCTGCCATTCATTTAACAGTTTGGCAATTTGGAAATGCTTCAAATTTGTATGATCCATGTGGATTTCAATGAGATGTTCAGCCCCTTCAGGTAAATGTCTGCACACTTCCAAAGCAGTTTTTAGCAAGAACCTCCTTTTCCCAAATTGTTTAGTTTGGCTGGGAAATTGATCCATCTTGAGAATAGCAAATGCAGGGTCATAACTCCATGTCCACACCCCACTCTTTGCAGGAGGATTGCACCAATTGCCAATGACAGAGGCATCCAATTGAAGAACAAATGACTTTCCAGATTTGGATGTAGTAACATAGGCTCCGAATTTGTTTGTTTGTTTTCCAAATGTTGAAATGCCTACTGGGCACAAGAGGGCCACTGAAAGGGAGTTTTCTTGTCTTTGAGCAAATCTGATCGTAATCAAGCACAAATGTTCTGTAGAAGTTAGTAAAGCTTAGAAACTCTTGTAAATTCTTTTTGGAGTGAAGTGCTTTCCAAGAAAGTAAAGATTGTACTCAATTCCTTGAGCTGAAATTTTATATCCTAAAGTCAAACACACAATTGGATGGACCAATTTAGTTCACCCAACCCATCTCAGTCTGTTCATCCAAGTTTCTCATCAAACTTGAAACTGCCTAGTTCTCCCGAGTCACCTGTCTTATTTTATTTATTTATTTATTTATAGTTTTTATATGCCGTCACCTTGCTACATAGCCTTGGGACAGCTCACAAAAGTAACAAATAAAACAATTACAATTACAATTAAAACCTGGAAACACACTGTCTGCACAATTAACATATATAAATATATAAATATTAAACATGATTAAAATACTGTTTGAATAAAAATGTCTTGGCCTGGCACCGAAAAAAAATAAAGATGGCGCCAGGCGGACCTCTCTGGAGAGCGCATTCCACAGATGAGTCACCACCGCAGAGAAAACCCTCCTCCAGGTACTTTGCCTCCTATCATCTCTCACAGAAAGCTCCCAGAGGAGAGCCTCTGCTGCCAATCTCAAGGGGTGGGAGGGCAAATTTGGCCGCAGGCATTCCTTTAGGTATCCGGGTCCCAAGCTGTTAAGGGCTTTATAAGTGATTACCAACACCTTGAATTGAGCCTGGACTTCAATGGAGAGCCAGTGAAGCTGGTAGAGGGCTGACACTTCAGCTAAGCCTTCCAATGCAGCCTCTTCTTCCTTTGAAGGCTCTATTGCATGAGAAGAAAAACCAATCCCTACAGTCACTTTTTCTCCCTACCAGGATTCTACCTGTGGGGAATATTGCTGCTGCCCCAATGCTGCTAAATTTGGTGGTGGTAATAAAAAGCCAACAAAACTTGGTGGTTTGTTTTGAAGTCCAATTTGACTTTTTTCCCCACTCTGGAGCAGTTCACTGCCAAACATCAGGGGAAATCTATGGATTTTTTTTCCTCCACTGGCATGGCTTTTGGTAGCCATACTAGAACAGCAGTGGTCATATTTTGCCCACCCCTGCTTTAACTGAATTATGTAGGAGCTGGTGTAGTAGCACTTTTTCATGCATTTGAGATAAGAGAAGTCCTGAGCCATCTGGGAAGGTACCATGATCAGGTTCCTCCCCGCACCAGGTTGCCTCTCTTGGAAATAAATATTAATTTATTTCAATAAAATAAAATGATGGCATTCCAGGCACAAGGAAGAGCTCAGCATAGTCTCCTTCCACGTGGCTTAGATCTACTTGCACTACCTTAGCAGTGCATAAAGGAGCTATAATGAAGCATTATATAAGAGGGGAACTGCATTAAACCCACCAGCAGGTACTAGCACTTCAGAAGGATATGTTGGGGAAGGAGGAACCCATTCTGTAATGGATTCCTAATTTCTTAACCAGTTGGCTAACCATGTGCTAGAAATACACATCTTGTCCACCTGATATCATAGCCCACCTGAATATACTTGGTGCCCCTTTTTCAGTCCATTCTGGGTCCTTGGAAATGGATACTACAGTTCTGTATCATTACTTGTTCATGAAATTTGGGGTGCTTCATAACTTATCCTTCTTTTGTTTCTTCAGCTTGCTTCAGGGAGCAAAATACCATGTGAACTCAAATCTCCCACTAGGTGAGATGTCTGGCAAAACTGCATTTTTGTGTTTTGACCTCATCGTTTGGATTATGAAGATTTCTTACTTAATACTGGTAGCAGTGTAACAATGGGACCAGTGAATGTCTGAGGTAACTCATAGGTCTGGTGATTTGCTGAGAGCAACAGTTCACATAAACTAAAGATGGAAACCCCATCTTAGCCCATGTCCTCCATCTTTCTGCCAAAACAGGTTCAAATCCAAAATATTACTAGACAGTGTGAAAGCACAGAGATGTGGTGTATGTGCTAGATATTCCTCTGAGGGAGTTGGCTAGCAACTTCAAAGGCAGAAACTGCTGAGGTCACCAGAGGCCTTTTGGCTCAGGCATGCAGATTTGGAGACTGCTGCAGCTGATGAGCTTGGCCTGTCATCAGGTGTTGACCTAGTCAGTAGTAATTACCAATATGTGTTTTGAAGATAACTGGCTAAGCATGAAAAGTAGAGGCCACCAACTAGAAAAAAGTAGTCTAAATAGTATGAAGTCAGAAATCATGGCTAAGGAGCAAGGAAAAATAAGACACAAACAGAACACTTCTTACAGCAAAGCCCAAGTGTGCTTTCCCCCAAATTATATCAAAGAACCTCTTGATTAAGGGTGATTCAAATGTTTGTCTTGTGCTGATTGGAGGAGAGGGCATGTCAGATCTCCTGAGACCTCTGAGACTTTGCACTATTGACAAAGTTTTTAAAAAATTATTTTTATTGATGGTTGATGGATGTAAAGTATATTGAAGGAAACATGATGATGGTTTCCTTCAATATACTTTACATCCAAATATCCATTTGTGGTGTCCAGTTTGGATAATCTGTCAGGGCACTTTCTATTGTCATAGGAAGATAAGTGATGTATCATAAAACACATGTAGTTGTGCAGAAACTGTGATTTTGCAAATTTGTTCCCCTCCTACAAATCAGATAACCATGATAATACATAAATAGATAAATAAATAATTGCTGTAAGTACATCAACAGTCTTTGAATCCTCATCAAGTACTGCCTGTAAGAGCTTTGGCTGTGGTATATTGAAATGATGCTGTTCAACTGTTGAGATGTTACACCAGGGATGGGGAATGTGTACTTCTTCAGATTTTATTGAACTGCAAATCTCATCATACCTCATCACTGACTGCACTGGCCTCAGCAGATGGGAGTTGCAGTGAGCAATACCTAGAGGACCCTACATTTCTACCACTCTGTTGCTAGGGAAAAATTGTGAGAATTGTAACTGATCAGAACAGGTATTTGTAAAAATAACTGTCATGTCAACATGCTTGGTACAATGTGTTGTTGATGAGAAAGTATACAGTACTATCACAATTGTATCAGTCATTACACTAGGTCTTGGTTCAGACATCGAACCAAGCTGGTTTTTCACCATGATTGGTCTGTTGTGTTGTCTGAACCTTTTTATGGTATTTCACCATGGCAAGTCTGGTCTTTAGAAATCATGATAAGAATCAATGGTTTGTCCTAGGGTATCTCTGTACCATCATGGCTTGTTGTGTAGTCTGGTTTCCATGGTCCTGGTATACAGCTACCTTAGAGTCCCCTGGAAAGTATGACATCTGTAAGATCTGTTCCAGCAATTCAGCCTCTAAGTGTAGACTAGTGAAGAAGAAGCAGGTGACTTAGGCTGGAAATCATATATCTTGGGATTGATTGGGATCAATCATGGTTTTAAAAAATTGGGATTATCATGGTTTTAAAAAAATGTCAAGAAGCATGCCAAAATCATGGATGGCAATTAAATATTATGTTGAATTTAAAGTATGGTTATCAAACCCATGAGTACTAATCTTTTCTTTTTAGTAGCCACTACAGAGAGAGAAAGAGTTGCAAATTAAAAAAAATAATTTTAAATTATCTGCTTTTCAGCTTTGAGTAATATAAAGAGGTTGAGATTTTATTTACTTGGTGGAAAAGAAGAGAACAAGCAAAATGTTTCAGATCAAGTGTTTCAAATCAAATGTAGGCTTGTTTATCCATGTAAACTAAGAGCCAAACTGGAGCAAATAGCAGCATTGGGTTGTGTGAATCATTTAGGAAAATTGAGGGGCAGGGGCACAATAGCCTGGAGACAAATGAGAGGATTTTCAGAAAAAAAGTAAGCATTAAGAGATTGAACAAATCTTGCCGATATTGGTCCTACAATCAATATTATCTTTAAAATATGTCAACTCATGTAATTAGTTTAAGGTTTTGATTTTAGGAATATAGTATTTAGATAATGTTGGATAATTACTTAGATAATGTTGGATTTAAAAAACATCAGGTACAAAGGAAACTGTTTCAATTAGCAAATGAAAGCCAGAAAACTTGTGGTGATCAAACCATTTCTAATAAGCAGGTGTGAGTGAGTTCCTTTCTTGAGTGGAAGGACTAGTTGTGGAAGCTTAACCCTGCTGAGAATGAAAATGGCTTTGGTGCAGCATGCTTGTAAGCCACTTTCTACTATACAAACTGTTATGCAAGCTTGCTATATATAACTATTGTTGTAAATAAATAACTGATATATGGCAGTTGACTGCTTTCACAGTGTGTGGTAAACTACCTATATACCTGATAAGCCCAGGTGGCTTAGTGTGTTGCCCATTCCTGGACATGCTTTCCATTCCTTTGCTTGTTGCAGGGTTTATAAGCCTCACCTGGGTTTATAGGGTCATCCAAACCTGGATGCCATAACAAGCCTAGGGCTGGCTGCTGCTTTCTCCAGTGAACTGTGGGTGAGTATGGATGAAAAGTGCCTGAGAGATAGCCACATCAGCGCAGAGTAAACTGCACTGTGTTCTAGAGGACCCATGCCAAGTGAAACTGATTCCACCTTCCAGAGCTGTCACCAAGCTGCTCTGGTGCTGGATGAAACAGTGCAGTGGGCTGCTGCTGCTTTTGATCTCTGCAGAAGCAACAGTGGTCCATAGCACAGCTCAGAAGGTCTATTCGCAAGTTGAGGTAAGGGCTGTCAGCACTCCCTACTTCCTTTGGTGCTGCTGTGGTCTCCCCTAGGGTACTCACAGGAGAACTGAGGAGTGAAGAGGTGCTTCAGAATGCTTGCTGTGCCCAGTCATTCATTGGACACATCTGAACCCACCCATTAAGTATTCTAGGTCCCACTACTGTCTCCAATTCTTGCCAACAGCACACAATTCCTCTGCCTCTAGACTTGGTGAGATTTTCTTTTAACCCAGCTGCCTTTTCCTCTCCAACTTCCCTTCCCTCAAAACACTACTTCCTCCCCTTTGCTTCTCATCTGCACCCTAATTCCTTAATTCCTGTGTTATTTTCCTACCAAGCTTCTCTGGAAAGCTAGTGAAAATAGATGGAATAAAGGTTATCCACCCATTTCCTCACAGTACAGTGATTACCATGGGGAAAGACAATTCCAGCTATTAAAGAATGCACTATATTTGTCTTATCCCACCCCCTTAATTATTCCTAGGATCCTGATACACATCTGCCTTGGAAGGATGGGAGAGGATGTGTTCACCAGAAGTTTAACATGATATTCAGGACAAAAGCTACACAAGGTTCCAGGTTCATTTCCTGGCATGTCCAGGTAGTGCTGGGAAAACTCTTGCCTGGAACTCTGGGAGCCCCTGCTGTCCATCAGTGCTGACAGTACTGGGCTAAATCCACAAGTGCTCTGGCTCAGAGAAGGCAGCTTCCTCATGTTCCCATGACTGCATTCTATGTCATGGGATAGTCACCAGCATGATATGAGGACACTCACTCCCCAACTTCATTAACAGACAAAACATGCTCTTTGTCAAGTGTGTGAACTTTTTGGTCTTATGAGATCTCACAGATAAACAGTTGTACAGAGATAGGAATGTCAAGGCAAGAGCAGAATATATTCTGTAAGCTTCTTAAAGGAAGATGTTTCCTGGACTAGAGTTGACTGCATTCCAAAAGCTTCCTGGTTCACCATGTCCCTGTTTAGCAGAAGGTAGATAGGAATGAAAGAAGGGAAGCCCTTGAGGCATTGAGGGTACTATGGATGATGCTCATTCCTTGATTCATTTTTCTATGCACAGGAAAGAGTGAAGCTCCTCTTTTGGCTGTAGTTGAAAAGCTGCTGCATTTATGAACTGAAATGTTTGGACCTGCTTTTCACAAGTGTTTCAACATCAGTTGTATGCCCCAGCTGGGAGCTTTCACTTTCTATTTTTAAAATCTGTGAAATCAGGAACAGATGGGGTCTTAACTCTCCATGCAGTTTTAAAACTGCAAATCTGTTCAGCAACTTATGGAAGCAGCTGCAGTTTTCTAAAGAGTCTAGGGTTGGTGATCAAAGCTGGACGTCTTGCCTAGTGTTTGTTCTTAGTAAGGTTAGATGGAGACTGCAGATTAGACCAAAATTTCTTGGATTGTGGAGAGATGTTCTTTTTGAGAAGCACAATTCTTTGTTGACCTGGAAAAGGTTTACTTTTAGAGGTTAACAGTAAGAGTTGCTCACCTTCAGAAAGATCATGCATTGACTGAATATTTATTCCAAGTCCAACTCAGCATGTTGGTTTTCACCTATAAAGGCCTACATGGCCTAGAATAAACATTCAGGGTGACTTTTTAATCTTTTGTAAACTGCCCAGAGAGCTTTGGCTATTGAAAAATGTATCATTAATATTAATATTAATGATAAAGGACATGCAGAGGCCCTGCCAGTTTCCTACATATATAATTCCTGAAGAGCCTATACTCATACAAGGTGTATCATGTATGCCTGGTACCTTGCAGCTGCTGATCTTGCCATCAGTATAGTCCCTGATTGCACAGAGCATCTTTCACTACTTACTGAGAGCATACAAAGAGATGAGATGGAATCAGTGGGTGTGATCCTGTTGCTTCCCATGTGTGTTTTGAGAACACAGAATGCAATATCTGAAAAGTCTTAGAGGAGCAGCTTCCTCTGAGGATGGTATGCCTCCTATCTCTGTCTTAGCAACTTCCAGAGGGATTTTTTCTAGCCAACATAGTCTTGTAGCATCAGCTTTCTCAAAGCAGAGTGCACATCATAGACACATGAAGTGTTAGCCTCAGATGGCAAGTGTATGCATGACCCTGAAGGGGTGACATAATGTCTGCACACTTCCAAAACATGTAGAATCTAATGTCCTTTCCCTTAGATCATGGATCCTCAAACTACGGCCTGAGGCCGGATCCGGACCACCATGCCCATTTATCTGGCCTGCCATGCCCATTTGGACCCGCCGCACACCCGCCGCCCACCTCACCCCGCGAGTGGGGAGGCAGCAGTTTGCTTATTCAGTGAAAATGATCTCCAAGGGAGTAAGCCACTGCCTTGTGCGCCCGCCTCGTGGCACATGCCTGCTCCTGCCTACACCTTGCCTCGCCACACCTGCACGTACTGCCCCCCCCCCCAGCCCACAGGCACTGCCAGCACCACCCTTCTGGCCCAATTCCAGCACCAGCAGCTTTCAACTGGCCCCCTGGGGGAAAAGTTTGAGGACCCCTGCCTTAGATGCACATAAACCTCCAAACTTGTGTGAATCCAATGCATGGAGCAAGGCATGGCAGTAGCAATCTCCACCTCTGCTGTAACTCACACCAAATATTTTACCTAGATGGCCAATTTTGACCATCTAGACAAAGTGCTGGGAAGGGGGAGGAATGTTTGTCCTGACACAGCCCTTTTTGTCTTCTCCAGGTCCCAGATAGGACCTTGGGAAGGCAGCCTGCCTCATTTTTTCCACACCAGTTTAGCTCTATGAACTGGAATAGATAACTTTCCTGTAGATATAAATCTAGTCCCGAATATCAAAATAACATTCTAGGAAAGCTTAAAGACTCACAAAATGATTGCTACAAAACATTTGAATCATCATGGTAGCACAATATTATCTTCTATTTAATTTTGGTTGTGCTTAATTAAAACTGCTCTGTTCATAAATATCTTTTTATAAAATAGCCCAGTTTTTATTTTCACTTCATTCTAGATATTGTTGGTGTGTGTGTAATGTTCTCTCCAGTCTATATTCTTCAAAGAAGATTAATCAGAAATAGCATTAATGCACCAGTACAGGTCAGCACAAACTATGAAATGAGTGGTTGCAGTGGGCAACTTTGTTCTTTTTCACAGTTGTTCACTCTTGATCTTGAATGTCTACAGTGTCTCCACCATGAATGGCAAAGAAAGTAAGAAATACTACTTTGTTTAACTATGCTGTTGCTTACCTTCCTTAGAATCTAGGTGGATGAGTTGGACCACCTAACTTGAAAACCTACTTTTAATGAAATTCTTGGACAGTGATATGCAAGAACTGAAGATTCCTGAGACAAGATTGCCCTCTAATGGAAAATGAAAATAAGGAACACTTGCTCATGTTGGGAGATAAATTGCTATGTTTAATCTATGAAAGAAACATAGAACATAGAAACAGAGCGGGTCAGAAGGGGCCTCCCGGGCCATCTAGTCTGACCACTGGCTCCAGCTGGCTCTGCTCACAACATGCCCACCATTTGCATGTATAGCCTATCCTTGAACACCCTCAGTGATGGGGCCTCAACCACCTCCCATGGAAGTCCATTACATACCCTTGGGGTCCTATCTTTCAGGAAGTACTTCCTGGCATCCAGATTGAACCTTGGTTCCCTGAGCTTCACTCCATTGGAAAGAAGGACTCACTTGGAGAGAACACCAGCCAATTCTCTAAGTACTCTCAGGCGTAATCCATCAGGGCCTGGTGCCTTTGTAACATCCAATGCCCTGAAGGAGCCCCTCAACTTCAAGGGGGGATGACTCTAATCTGTGCCCCTAAGTCCCTAGTCTCCTCTGATCTCCCATGTGGATCTCCCCCATCCTGCTTTGGGGAGAACACAGAGGCAAAATAGTCATTTAGCTTCTGTGCCTGTTCCCTCGTATCAGTCTCTGGATCGCCTTCCTCCTTATTTAGTGGTCCCACTATTTGTCTTCCTCTACCTTTTTACATGCTGAAAGAAGCCCTTTTTGTTGCTCTTGATATTCTTGGCAAATCTCAGCTCGTATTCAGCCTTAGCCTTGTGAAGAATCCTTCTGCAACAGGCCTCCTCCTCCCGGTATACCCTTTTGTCTATTTGCCCCAGTACCCATTTCCTACAGAGGTTCCTCTTGCATCTAATCCCTCTAACCACCTCCTTTCGCATCCATGGTGCTGCTGTCCTTCACCTCCCCAACTTACAAACTAGAGGTATCATCAAGGCTTGCACCTCCAAAACTTCTCTTTTGAGTGCCGTACACCTTCTCAACTCCCTTGCCTTCCAGTAACCTATCCCAGGAGACTTTCCCCAGTCTGACCTTCAGTTGGCCAGAGTTGGCCCTCCTGAAGTCCCAGCTTCTAGTGCTCAACCTGCTGCATGCCCCAATTCCCCCAATCTCAAAGCAAAGGATGGAGGGATCACTCGCATCCAGTGCTCTCCTAATCTGTACTTCATCTATCAGCTCCTCCCTGTTGCTCAAGATCAAGTCAAAGATGTCCCCCCCCCCCACTAACTTGTTGCCTCTTGGACCCTCCATGTGAAAAATCCTCCCTCTATAGCTTTTAGGAAGCAATGTGACCTGGCTGTCACCACTGAGTGAGTCTCCCAACTAATATCTGGAAGATTGAAATCTCACATACTGTAATTACTGTGTCTCTCCCCTGAGATATCCTTAAAATCTGCTCTGTCAGGACATCATCCAGGGTCTCAAGTTGACTTGGAGGGCAATAACTACTGTCAGGTCTCTTTCCCTGTCAAAACCCCTAAGTTTCACCCAGACTGCCTCTACTGAATCCCCATCTGTGCTGCATCCTATCCCTATCCCTGACATATAAAGCTACACCCCATCCCTCTTTCTCTTCCTGTCCTTTCTAAACAGGTGATATACCTCTATGTTTACATTCCAGTCTTGCCTTTCATCCCACCAAGTTTCTGTGATCCCCACCAGGTCATATTCTCCTATTCCCAGGAGAGCATCAAGCTCTTCCTGCTTACTACTCATTCTCCTAGCATTAGTGTATATGCACCTAAACTCCTTCCCACCGCTTCCTTTCTTTGCAGTCCCCAGCCTCCTCCTTTCTTCTATCTTCCCTGGTACCTGGCATCTCTATGTAGGAGTCCTGTCAGTCCCTGCAGTACCTCTAAAACCCTGCTCCCAGAGCCCTGATCCTCTCCCCACACTTATCCAGTGCAGGCAAGTTTCTGGGGGGCCTGAACCCACACTCCCTGGCTCAGTTTAAAGTCTTCTGGATGAAGCTCACCAGAGCATCTCCAAAGGACCTTTTCCCCATCCTCATGAGGTGCAACCCGTCCCTTGCCAGAAGTCAATTGGCAAGAAACTGGGTGCCATGGTCAAGGTATCCAACGTGTTCCTTCTGGTACCACACCCTAAGCCAGTCGTTGACCTCTGCAAACCTGTTGTCCCTGCCTGGCCCAAATCCCCGGACCGGTAAGATAAATGAAAAGGCCACTTGGGCCTTTTGCTCCCTGAGTTTCTTCTCCAAGGCCTCAAAGTCCTTGGTGATCCTGACCACACCCTGCATGGCCATGTCGTTTGTGCCCACATGGATCACTAGAAGCAGCTGGTGACCCCTGGAGCAAACAAGACACTCCACTCTATCCTTCACATGTCGAATGCATGTGCCTGACAGGCAACAGACCTCCTTCACCTCAAGGGTGGTGCAGCACACTGCTGCCTCAGTGCCCCTCAGCAGGGAGGCCCCGACAAAGATCACCTGCCGCTGTCTGTTCCCGGTGGTGGTAGCTGGCCATACCCTGGCCCTCGCCTCTCCTGCAGCGGCCCCCTTGCCACTTGTGGTCCCAGGCTGGGGGTTCTGCTGGTCCCCCAAGTCCTCATCAGCCCCAGCCTCCTCAAGCAGAGAGAACCTGTTTCCCAGCTCCAGTTTGGCACCAGGAGAAGGAGGAGGCTGTGCTGGCCTCCTCCTCCTGTGGGTGACATGCCTCCATGTCTCCCCAGCTGCTCCTCCTGTGGCCCCTCCCTCAACCCTTTGTCTGGAGGGGAACTGCTTCCGGGGGGCCTGAAGAGCTCTCTCGGCCCTCAGGCACCTCACCTCCTCCTCTAGCAGGGTCACCAGCTTGCACTGAGGGCAAGGGTATCCCTTACTCTCCTGGGGGAGAAGGGCGAACATGTTGCAGCTGTCACAGTGGACAGCAACACCCGTGACTCCCGTCAAGTCCATCTCCTGGTCTGCCATTGGGAACCCTTCAGAGACCCTACCTTGGTCCCCCACCTTTTCTGTCCTGTACTACCCCTCACTCGCCCAGTTCTCTCAGACAAAAACCCACACACACACAAGGATAAAATAAAATTTTAAATTGGAGGAAAACAAAACAAAACCAAACCAAACCAAGCCAAACCAAAAACCAAAACAAAAAAAAACCTCAGCCCCCAGGGAAGGGAATCTCCGGGCAGCCCAGGCCACAGCTAAGGGAAGCAGACAAGGGATGACGCCCTTGTCACATCACCCTTAATGTGACGGCGTTGGCACTGCCAACAGCTGAGCCGGGCCTTATAAGTCTCTCAGGCTGGTGGCCCCACCCCTCTGCTTCCTCCTGGCCCCTCTAGCCTCTCTGGCTCTGCCTGCCTTCTTCTCTGCTTCCCTTCCTGAAAGGTGTGCATCTTGGTCATTCTCAGAGCCTGCTTTGAGATAAGCACCTCCACTACCCTCATCTCAAAGTCTGGAGTTCCCTTTCCCAGGCCCCCTCTGCAGCCTTTGATGAGTCCTCTCCCTCTTTTCCATCTTGAGTGTAGAATCACAAGTTTCCCTCTCCTAATTCTTTAAGCTAACCAGCTGACAATGAAGCAAGAAATCCTGCACTGAAGGACAAATGTCCTTCATCATGTCACATTGGGATTATTTGGAAGCAAATACACTCTTCTTTTTCTTTTTGTTAAAAAGCATCCTGGTGTGGACTCTAATATGTTCAGGTGCAAGTAAAAGTCTCTTAACTGGATCTGTTGTTTAATGCTTACCTCTGCTGAACCTGCATGTAACCGAATGTACCACAGGTTCTCAACACTTTGACAAAGTGAGTTCTTTAATAATAAAATAAGGCAGAGATGACTTGACAGCAAATACCGACAGCAACAACAATAAAGCAATGTGGCTAGTATTTTGTCATGTCTTTGGCCAGAGTGTGGTGGTGGTACATAGCTCGAATCCCAACCAGCTCTTTCTTCACGCACCTCCTTTAACATCCACTGTGCACTTCTTCCCTGTTCCCTTGCTTCATAGTTATTCTATGACTTTGCAACCTTCCTGAATTCTGCAGAGTAAATGTTCATTTGTGATCACTAAACTATTTCCATAGCCTTCCCTAAGTTTCTGCCTTCTCTGTGTGCTGGAGTATGTCTTGTACCACCTGGGGATGATTTGGGTTACAGTTCTTTGTATCTGGGGAGCATCACTTTGGAGAAGACTGATACAAAGAATGACAGTTGCAACCCTATTCCTCCAGGCTTTCAAAAGTAACTTGTATAAAAGAACCTTAGTTTGGTTCATCCGTTCATTCATACACGCTGAATTCTTCAGGAAAGGGGGTTCTGACAAGAACAATTTGTTTCTAAATTTAAGATTTTCAGGTCCTGCAAAAAGGCCCCTTTTCTCTTCTAGAATGGTAAATTGATGGATTCAGAGAGTACTATTATAAGGAAGAAACAAGAGGTTACAGACATCCCTATGGTCTTTTTCTTTAGCAGGTCTGATGTGTGAGGATCAGCTTTCTGAATTTTTGTACCTGAGCTGAATACTGAGCTGTGTTTCAGTATGTGTATACTGAAACACCTGAAACAATGGTCATGTCTTAGTTCAGCATACAATTTGTTTTGGTCTTGGCTAGATTTTTTTTTTTCTTTCAAGGTGCCATCTCCCTCAGAATGATTTCACCATGTGTGACTTGTCTTAAACACTCAGGGTCAACGTCTCCCAAAAGCTTACTTCTGCCCAGGTTATAATGTGGAATTAATTCTTGTGTAATTAAGCTTTGGATAGGCTGCATATTTGTTCTTTCTGTACAACCTGTACTTTTCAGAAGTACTATGGTTATGTGGCTGTCTGACCATGGTTCCACAGCATTCCCGGCAGTATGTAAACAAATTTCTGTATGCACAGGCAAGTGCAAACCTACCAAAATTATGCTGTGCCAACCAACAGTAAATCTTGAAAACTGCTTACATCATTCAGAAGCAGGGGAATTGGGCAAATGTTATTACAATGTCAACTCAATGAACACATAGTAAACTGTATATAATAAATATACTGCGAAATACACATTTTAAAATATCTATTTTTTACAAAAATGCTTTTTTCACACTGGAGAACAACAGTGGTTATGGTTAGGTGAAGAATTGTGTTCAAAAGTCAGTTCAGCCAAGAGCTTTCCCAAGAGGCCTTGGTCCAGCCATGCTTCCTGGCCTTTTCAGCTCCCCATCTGCATTGGGATGGGATTTAGAGACTCACTGGGTGGAAATGCACACATCATGAAGTTTGCAGCCATTGTTCTTTCACACCATTCTGGATCCTGTCCAGAAAGAAAAGGCATGGCTATGCAGATAGGAGTAGCATTGCAGCACAGTGGTTGCTGGGTGAGAAGGAAATGGCTTAGGGCACAGAAATAGTTTTCATAGGTACTCCAAAGCTGCCCCCAGGTTTTGCCACTTTGCTATTTCCAATATAAGAAATTAATTATTATTGAATCCTATGCAAACAATCAAACAAACACAGCAGGGCAGTTTATCTCCTTTCAATGGAAAGAAAACCTGCCAGGATCAACAGGTATTAGAAATTACAAGGATACACTCCACACTTTAGAACACTTTTTCAACCTGGTGTCTTTCAGATGTTCTGCTTCGAGTAAATTTTATTATTATTTTCTACAAACTAAAAAAAAATCAATCATCAGAACCATCAGACCTGCTGGGTCAGCCCCCCATTTTTTTTTTTAATAGCAATCCATAAATATATTCAAATCTATGCATAGTCCCGTTTCTCTAGCCAATGATAAACAGAGTTCCAAGTTTGATAGAAGTATGTATCCTCTTTCTCCTTCAGAGACAAAGTCAATCTGTCCATTTCAGCACAATCCAGAATCTTATTCAAAATCACTTCATCAGTGGGTGGTTCTTCACTCCTCCAATGTTGGGCAAATGCAATCCTTGCCACAGTAATTACATGTAAAATCAAATACATAGCTTGTTTATTGACATCATCAGGTACAATGCCTAGTAAAAAGACTTCAGGTTTAAATATTAAAGATTTTTGTAACATTTCCTCAAGCCATTTATGAATTTTAGCCCAATATTTTTTTGCCTTATCACAAGTCCACCACATATGATAGAAGCAACCTGGTTTATGTTTGCATTTCTGTTGTACCTTATGGCTCGACAGAGGCGTTGGCACGCGAGAAAGGACCTGAAGCTCACAGTGAGGGTCAGGTGTTAGAACAAGGAGATTTATACTTGGTGCCCAGGGCCTCCGCAATCTTCTCCAGAGTTGGGTGTTCTGTAAATTTCCTGTTATGTCTTCCTGTTCTCCAGGACTCAGCCTAGCAGCTTCAGAGTCTGGAGGTGGGGGGTCAACTTGTTCAAACACCTCGGAGTCTACAGGAAGGGAAGCTGCACCCTGCTCCAACAACTCAGAGCCAGGATGCGGGGAGGCTACTCACAAGGAAGCCTCAGAGTTGGGATGCAGGGGGGCAATTTGGGACCTGGGCACCTTCAGTTGCACGGAGAGACAGCCTGCTCATCCCCACCCGCTGGGGAACTGCTTTTAATCCTTCAGTTGCACGGAGAGACAGCGTGCTCATCCCCACCTGCTTGGGAACTGCTTTTAACCCTTCAGTTGCACGGAGAGACAGCGTGCTCATCCCCACAATCAAATAGACATTGTTTTCTTTCAAAAGCCTTTTGATAAAATCCATCAACAGACTCTTGAGAAAACCTGGCAGTGATGGAATAAGGGCTGTGTGCACACACACACATTGTCCTATGGATCAGTAACTGATTAAAGAATTGAAAGCCAACATTGAGAATGCATGGTAATTTCTCCCAGTGCAGGAGTGTAAGCACAAGATTCTCACAAGATTCTGCATTAGGATCCGTGCTTTTCAACCTGTTCATAAATGTTCTGGAATTAGAAGTGAGCAATAAAGTAGTCAAGTTTGCTGATGATACTAAACTATTTAAAGCATTTAAAAGGAATTGTGAGGAATTCCAGTGGGATCTCTCCGAGCTGGGAAAAAGGGCATCAGAACGGCAAATGCTATTCAGTGTAACAAGTGTAAAGTTAGCATGCTGGGGGAAAAGAATCTTATCTTCAAGTATAAGCTGATGGAATCTGAACTAGTGCTGACAGACCAAGAAAGGGGTCTTAATGTGGTGGACAGCTTGATGAAAATGTCAAATGTTAGAAGGGAATGCCATAATATGCATATAAAATGTGCAAAGAAGGGCAACTAAAATAATCAAGGGATTGAAGCAGCTCCCCTATCAGACTTTGTTACAACAACCAGGATTGCTTCTCTTAGGAAAATGATGACTAATGGAAAGCATGGCAAAGATGTTCAAAATTATGCATGGTGTGAAAAAGTGGAAAGTGGAACATTTTCCTCCTCTCTGAAAAAAAAAAAGGGTTAATCCCCATGAAAACACCCATCACCCCTTTGTTCTGAAAAAAAAAAAAAGATTCAACAGCAGAAGTGTAGTGAGCTTGAAATACCTTTTGGGGATGGAAGGAAAGTTCCCCACAATTTAGCTTTTTCTTTCAAGGGGTTGGACCTTTTAATACCTCATGGATAATTAACTGGAACTTCCAAATGCTTAACAAAAACAATGTGGATATAAAGTTTCATTGCCTGAAGACCTTCCCAGTTGAGGATACAAGAAACACAATTATTATAGTGATCTCTGCAACTGTGCAAATGTTAGATTTTCATGTTCTTGGCCCAGAGGAAGAAATGACACACAAGAGACCAGTGAGTGAGCATTCTTCTCGACTCAAAAGGATGCGTAGATGCAGACCAAGTTTCTTAAGCATCACATTTAAATATGAAAAAGAGAGAGAGAGAGAGAGAGAGAGAGAGAGAGAGAGAGAGAAAAGTTGGAGGATTGAATTTAGGTCTCCTCATTGCTCACCTTCTTTGTCTAAAGGCAAACTAAAACCAGAGAGAACAGGTATCTGGGATGTGCAATCAAAAGAATATTTACAGTTTATTCAGACCTACAGGAAATACATGTGGCATTGAAGGGACTGCAGAGATGGATTCTATACAAGATGTTTTCGTGCCCTAACAGTTACATGCAGTCTGCGGGGGATGGAGGAGTCATGTGCACAGTATGCTAGAGGCACGAGAGTAAAGCAGCTGGGATTAAGAGATCGCAACACATCCCATTCTGTTATAGTTTATTAAATAGTTTAGTAAACCATTTGATTCAGAATATTTTTTTTCTCATTTTCCTCCTCTAAAAACTAGGTGCGTCTTATGGTCAGGTGCGTCTTATAGAGCGAAAAATACGGTAACTGCTACCAGTACATGAGTGGATGTTACCAGTACATGAGTCACTGTGTAACATCCAGTACATGGATGTTACCAGTACATGAGTCACTGTGGTCAGGCTCCATCTGTCCAGGTAGGGACAAAGTTGGTATACTCACTGCAGCTGAAAGAAGGTGCCCCTGACCACTGAGTCCACCTGGGCCTCTAGTGATAGTCCAGGAGCAACCCCAAGCTGCAGACCCTGTCCTTTATGGGGAGTGTGACCCCATCCAGGAGAGGGTAATGTCCCTCCAACCCATCAGGCAAACCAAGTACCAAGAGCACTTCCATCTTGTCTAGATTGAGTTTCAGTTTAGTGATGCTCATCCAGTCTATTATTGAGCTCAAACACAGGTTCAGCAGAGACTGCCTCATCTGGATTGGATGTAAATGAGAGGTAGAGCTGAGGGTAGTCAGCATACTTCTGACACTGCAGCCCAAACCTCCTTTTTTATTTTTTTAAGAATTTTTATTAAGATTTTAAACTAATACTACCAAAAAAAAAAAAAAAATCAATCATCACATACATCGGATGTATTGGGTCAGCCCCCTTCTACATGTCTTTTAATATGATCATATTCAAATCCATTTATAATAACTTGAAAACATCTTTAAATCTAAGCCGAATCCCATTTCTCCAGCTAAAAATGTTTTTAAAAAGTTCCAAATTTGATAGAAATCAACATCTTCTTTCTCCTTCAGTGATAAAATCAGTCTGTCCATTTCTTGCAAAGTCCCGTTTCTCTAGCCAATATTAAAGGAATGAATCTGCAAGTTTGATAAAAGTCAGTATCTTCTTTCTTCTTCAGTGGTAAATTTAATCTAACCATTTCTACACAATTCAAGATCTTTTCATTTTATTTATTTATTTAATTTATTTAATTTATTTATTTAGCACATTTCTATGCCACCCCATCGCCGAAGCCTCAGGGAGGCTCACATACATAAAAAATAATAATAATAATAATTCAAAATTAAGAATAAATAATTCACTATTAATACATATAAAAATAATCTGAGTCACCCTGGCCAAAAATTAAAACTAATAAAAAATATTAACAATTAAAATAGCGTTTGAATAAAAAGGTCTTCGCCTGGTGCCAGAAAACGCTAGTATCTTTACTAGTATTAAGCAAGTAGACTCCTCACGACAATAGTTTTACAAGTAAAAACAGATACATTTCTTATTTACTAATATACCAATCTAATATCTACTAAAAAGGAAATTTCAGGTTTAAGAAACTAAAGATTTTTGTACCATTTCATCTAGTCTATATAATAAAAAAAATCCAATTTATGTTCACATATCCAACATCCATTTAATGTCTTTAGAAACATCTTGGTTAGTCTGTTTGATGACAACTATTACCTGTAATACCTTTTAAACAAGCTTTCTTTAAACTAAGTTACTAATATTTCATCTAACTTAAGTATCACTTAGTCAAATACAATTAACTCATTATAAAAGCCCAATTCTTTACAATCTTTAACATATCTCACTTGCATCTATGCCTTATGTCACCAACAAAAAAAAAAGATCAGCTCCCTGTTCTTATATTTCTTAGTTCAATTTAGATCGTATCTTATACTCTCTTCAGAATTCAATGCATTTAAATACAAAGAAGCTTCCATAGGTAAAAAAGAAGGAAGGATGGAAGGACGGAAGGACGGAAGGACGGAAGAAGAAAAGAAAAAAAATAATCTTAGTACAGCTTTTCCTACACCAACAATAATAATTTTCTAGTATAGTAACTTAAGGACAAAAGAATCATGTAACATAGCCTTTCCATATCACATATAAGCATGCCAACCCATTTAAATCATTCCTTTTTAAAATAAAAGGTTCTCTTATTTCTTCTTTACACCCCTACCCCATCTCTCTTATTTCTTTTCAATAACTGTAGTGTCTGTGGTAAATCAGTATATATTTTCAATATCTGTACTTCTTGTTGCAAATCAATATCCACAATTTCTCCTTCCTCAAAAAAATATGTAGTTAATTCAGGGTTGGTCCCTCTTTCTATTAAAGCACGTATTTCTTCCACTTCAAACTTAGCTCTAAATTTTTCATACAGCTCTTGCGCCTTAAAAATCGGATCCAGTTTGTATCTTGTAACATTCCCAGTAAGCAGTATTCCTTCTGTTGATAGCCACATTTGCATAGTCTCTCTGAAATAGTTAGCTATCTTCTCCCTCTCCATCATAACAAGCAAGTCCCGTGATAGCTTGTTTGTTTATTGGCTTTAAAGGTAAAGGTAAAGGTTTCCCCTTGACGTTACATCCAGTCATGTCTGACTCTAGGGGGCAGTGCTCATCTCCGTTTCCTAGCTGAGGGAACCAGCGTTTGTCCGCAGACAGTCTCCGTGGTCATGTGGCCAGCATGACTAAAAACCGAAGTGCACGGAACGCTGTTACCTGCCCACCGAAGTGGTACCTTTTGATCTACTTGCATTTGCATGCTTTCAAACTGCAAGGTTGGCAGGAACTGGGATGGCGCACGGGAGCTCACCCCATGTGCAGATTCGAACTGGCGACCTTTCGATCAACCAGCCCAGCAGCACAGCGGTTTAAACCACTGCGCCACCTGTAGTCCCATTGGCTTTACTAATTGTGTTTCTTTATCCACTGTTTCAGATTTTCCATCTGCTTGTTACGTTGTTTGTATATTTGAATTGTATGCCCAAAGCCTTCTTAATAGAATTGTCCAGTTTGTCAAAACGTTCTTTTTGTTCAATTAAGATGTCCTCCTGTTGTATTAATATCGCCTCTTGGGATGCTTGCAGAGCTGTTAAGGATGTCCGTATTGCCAGAAACATCTTCTGTAGTTCTTCCATAGTAATAACAATTTTTACTAAAAATTACAAGACAGCAACCAAAAGGAGATAAAGGAGTAAAAATATTTGCTATAAATCCAAATAGCCACAGAGTGGCAGCAGAAGGCTATTTTTCTTTAGCAATACAAATGACGCAGTTCATTATAAAGATTGCTTTGGCAGAAGTCCAATTAATTATGTTGTAAGCTGCCCCGAGGCTTTATTGCGATGGGGCAGCATAGAAATGTTTTAATAAATAAATAAATAAATAAATACTTTGGCAAGAGTCCAAGGAAAATGAAAGAAAAGTGGTCAGGGGTAAACTTTATCTTCTATCACGTTACTCCACAGTAATTATTTATTCTAATTCTTAAAAAATCATCACAGCAGAGAAGAAAACACCACTCGGTATGAAAGTTATTTTAGCAAACGTCCAGTTAGTTTTGGCAAGAGTCCAAACAGAAGAAAAAAAGATATCCAAAATGGTTGCTCCAAGTTTTATCCTTCTATCACTCAATTCCACAATAATTATTTATTTTGAGTCTTCGCCCTTGGAGAGGTTAGAGAAAAGAAGTCTTTCTCTTCAGCTTCAACTTGGACAAAAACCTCAATCCCCTCTCCCCCATATCAGTCGCTGCTTAAAACTCCATGGGGCGGGGGGATTTCCTGCCTCCATCCAAAGGGCTTTTCTTTCTTCTTTATGCCAATTAGCAACAGATGCAGCTTTTCCATGGGTAATATTGCAAAAAAAGATAAGGAATAAAAATGCTTACCCAAATAGGTCCGATGAATTTCTAGCTAATATTATAAACTATTTTTTCCAGATGCAGAGGACTTGTAGGGAACTAAAAACTCTCCCCTGTATTGTCCTGTTGAGAAATGCCCAAATTCCTCCCAGTAGATGTGGTTGCTGCCCCACACAGACCAGAAGAATGCTCAGGCAATCTATCTTCGCCCTGACAGGGCTTAGATGAGCCTCCCACGGCTCACTGCTGAACAGATACTGGCGTGATAACTGGAGCCCCGTTCATCACAGCCGTCTCATCCCGACGCCATACTGGAAGTCACTGCAGCCCAAACCTCCTGATGACTTCTCCTAGCAGTTTCATGTAGATGTTAAACAGCATGGGGGATGGTATAGAGCTCTATGGAACCCCATGGGACAGAGCAACTATCTTCAAGCACCACCTTCTGGACATGGTCAGGCAGAAAGGGTTGAAACCAGTGCAAAGCAGTGCTCCATCCTGGCCAACCTGGTGAATATCTCTGGTCCAAGGTCAGCTTTTTTAAGAGTGGTCTTATCACAGCCACCATTAAGGGGCTTGGGACCACTCCATCTCTTGAAGAGGCAATTACAGCCTCCTGGACCCAAGTACGAACCCCTGGGAGATAGGAGCTTTCAAGAGGGCAAAGCAGAATAGAACAGGAAAGATCTAAAACAAAATATGACAGAGCAGAGGGCTTCACGTTTAGGGTTCTGGCCATTCAGTTCCACCCCCTCTTCTTCCTAGTTTTCAGGTTCCCCTCCCCACAATTGTCAAGCAGCACTGCATACTCAGATCTCACTGGGCAAAAGTTTCCCCAAGTATGCTGTTACCTCCATCTTGTGTGGAATGGTGCTCTATTGACTTCATGTGAACAATTTCTGCTAATGACCACTATAAAAGTGCAACCTGATAATAACATGGCAAGGTTGTTGTTAGCTAAGTCTGCATCTCAAGAAGTTACTGCTCTAATCTGAATCTTGCTTCATGTGTCTTTTCACAATTAAAGTTCAACGAGTTAGTGGAGCAAGGAGCTTCTCTATAGCCATTTTAGCTTGGCCTTTGCTGCTGCCTGAGAAGACTGAAAATCCAAACCAACTATATTACATCTGGCCAGCTATAAGACCAGGAGGCCAAGTTTGTTTGTTTGTTTATTTATGTATTTGGAATTCTTATATGCTGCTCCCTTCATATAAGCCTCAGGGTGGCTTCCAACAAGTAAATAACTATAAATAACTATAGAAACAAAGTTGAGAGCATTTGAGGCAGAAGTTGGAGAATGTGTGCAATTGGGAGGAGGAAGATTCCTGGGGCAACCTTTGGAGCAAAGACCTGAAGCCTAAGGTCAGTTGCTGCTGGTGGTCTGAAGACTAAACAGCTCCTGGAGCCTTCAAGAGAAGTCTGGTGAACAGCTTTAAAGACTTCAGGAGGAAGTCAAGCCCAGCTAGAGAATACACTGGTTGCATAGCCAGAAGTGTGGCTTCTAGATCAAGAGAGGTATTACTACCACTCTACACGACTCTGGTGCGCCCGCAACTGGAGTATTGTGTTCAGTTTTGGGCCCCTCATTACAGAAAGGATACAGCCAGGTTGGAGTCAGTGCAGCGTAGGGCCACAAGGATGGTGACTGGTTTGCAGGGGATGCCGTATGAGGCAAGACTGAGGGAACTGGGTCTCTTCAGCTTGGAGAAGAGGAGACTCAGAGGGGATATGTTGGCAACATACAGGTATGTGAGGGGGTGTCACATGGAGATGGGGAGAGGCCTGTTCTCCCCTGCAGAGGAAGGCAGGACGCGCTCCAATGGAGCAAAGCTCAGGGAGCCAAGGTTCAATTTGGATGCCAGGAAGCACTTCCTGACAGTTAGGACCCCGAGGGCATGGAATGGGCTTCCACGGGAGGTCGTTGAGGCCCCATTGGTGAGGGTGTTCAAAGACAGGCTGGACATGCACATGGTGGGCATGTCATGAGCAGAGCCAGCTGGTGCCGGAGGTCAGACTAGATGGCTCGGGAGACCCCTTCTGACTCGCTCTGTTTCTATGTTTCTATGTTTCTAAACTGCCTTTAGGTACTCATTGTTAGGCCTGTGGGTTAACTGGGGTGGAGCTTGAGAGGAAAATAGGGTTAACTTGTTAGGGGTAGGAACTGGAGCTTCTAACACTGGTCAGTGGTAAAAGTTAATGTAATGTGCAGAAAATATAGAAATAAACACTTTAAACCTGTACAATCATATGCCTGATTTAAAAACAGTATATTTTAATATCAAAGGATTAGCCCTTTCATAAAAAGATATTGCACATTTACGTTGATGAGGAACCTGAAACCAAAAATAATGGTACAGGAAACACATAAGGCAACAAAGAAAGATGATATATTTAAGAGTATGAGATGAGGGGAAAGGTTTATATCTAAAGGATCCAGCAAGGCAAGAGGGGTGGCATCTTAATTATGGGTGAAATCAATTTTTAAAAGACAAGAGAAATGAAGGAAGTGTTGGACAGCAAGAGTCCAGACATGGTGCACTTGGCCCAACTAAGCACAACAAGGATGAGAGTCATAAAAACTGTATTTTATTCTCAAGAATAAAGTTCAACCACAGCAAAGTGGCAATCGACCTAGGGCACATGGCAGAGTCCTCTTTTATACCCCTGCTGACCTGGCAGCAATGACAGTAGCATATTGGGTTGAAACTCCCACTGCAAGCACTGATTGACATGTTTGAATTCAGGTGATCCCTATGGTTATCTGGAAGGCTGGGCTACCTGGAGGTTGGGCTGGGAGTGCATGGCTCAGTCTCTTGCCTTATGTAATGCTCCAATTGATTTGGACAATGCTAGGGACATGACCAGTCTGCTCAGGCTTAATGTTGGCCAGCCAGGTGAGTCCTACAGAAGGAAGATTCATTTTTGTGGAAGGAATTCCATGTTTTTTAAAAATCACATTAATATCAGTAGATGTCCCAAACACAAATCAATTATCCATCCTATAACTTTAAAAAAGTACACAAGTTCACAAGAATTATTGATAGGTAGGGCTATTGATTGGAATTTATAAGGGAAAGCAGTAGCTATAATAGGAATTTAAATTAAACAAGTAAGAGAGGAATTTCAATGCTATAAGCAAGTAGCAAAATGTATGAAAATTTTGGAAAAATATTAATTATATGAAATGTGGGCAGAATTGCATCCTAAATATTATACACACTCATTTTACTCATCACTGCATGGTTCATTTTTGAAGCTTGATATCATGATGGTAAGAAAAGGCCCTATTGCTATGGATAGTTCAAATAGTTCTATACCATGGGTCGGCAACCTGCGGCTCCAGAGCTGAATGTGGCTCTTGAATCCCTCTGCTGTGGCTCCGTCACTTAATATACGCATCACAGCCACTAATCTGCAACCCACGCCAGCAACGCGCCAGCTCAGCTGCCGATCTGCAACCGAGGCTCCAAGTTACAAAATATCAATAGGTGATGATGAGGCATCCACTCAGGAATGCTGCGCTAGCGGGTTAAGTAAATTGTGACATTCCTCTGCTAGTGTGCAGGGAAAGAGTGGAACAAGCTTCCTGCAGGCTCTCATGTTACACAAAACGCTGCTGAAAAGATTATCTTTGTCCAAATGTAATCTCCTTCCTCTGAATGTTAAAAGCTGCACTTGGGACCTGTAACAATTCACATCACTTGACTGTTTATCTGCTAATCAGTCACTAAACACACCTATATCTGCAACTGGCACTGATTTACTGAGCTTTCCCCCACCCCTCCAACCATGGATAAATTCAAAAAAAAGAAAAGTTTCTGAAGAAAACCGAACATTTAATGGTACGTGGGTAGATTCATTTGCTTTTACTGCTGACAAACTTATGGGGTTTGCTGTTTAATGCATGCAGCCCTTTAACACTGATTCAAAATATATGAAAAGAGTCCTACTAGTTTATAATGTAAGATTAAAAATAACAGTTTTTAGTGACTGAACAAGAGCTGCAGCTAAATCATAATGAAGACATAGATCTACTTCCTTGTTTTAAGAAGATTCTCATAAAAATTCCAGCAACATTATTACATTGGGAGAGGGAAGTTTGTTCAATATTTCACCAGAGTATTATTTATATTTGTTGTATTGCAGAAACTCTACTTACTTTATGAAAGTATCAATTAGTCCTTTTTTATTCAGGTTGACAACTGACTGCACCCTCCAGTACACGTGATAAAAGGATGAGGCACACAGAAGCAGACAGCATTTTTGGTTTGCTGCAGGTGGATAATTTAAGTTCAGCTTTTTATTTCAGGGAACACAGAAGCAGACAGCATTTTTGGTTTGCTGCTGCAGGTGGCATTTTTGGTTTGCTGCAGGTGAATAATTTAAGTTCGACTTTTTATTTCATAAATATGAGGAGGACTCAAATAGACATTGAGTATTTTATTTGAAAGTAACCTTCAACCCAGCGGGTTTTTTTTCAGAGTTCAAAATGTTTTTGTTGCATGCAGAAATAAAAATTTGTTTTCTCTGTAGCAGTTCATTGATTTCATAAATGCAACACACTATAGTTTCTTTATACATAGCATAAAGGTAAAAAATGATATATGCAGTGTTATGGAGGTCAGACTAGATGGCCCAGGAGGCCCCTTCTGATTCGCTCTGTTTCTATGTTTCTATGTTATCTTCATTTTAGATGTCAAAAGGGTATTACGGCTCCCAGTGTTTTCTTTTCTGTGAGAAATGGGTCCAAATGGCTCTTTGAGTGTTAAAGGTTGCCAACCCCTGGTCTAGACCAAGTAAATATATCTGATCTTGTGTTAGAAGTGCGTGGCAAAGAAAAGCAACACCAATTTGGTGATTATATCCCACATTACTGGTTCTACAGGAATGTTAAAGTAAAATTCAAGAAAAGATAGCAAACAATTTTTGAGAAAAATATATTAATGACACTTCAGAAGATAAGGTGGGAATGCATGAAAGTAAGTAATAAGCAGTATATTAAAAATTGCCATTATCCAGAATAATAACAACTCCCCCACACTCAAAAGTCAGAATTAGAAAAAATACTAGAAGCTTCAACAGTGCAATATAGGCATCCTGGATCACAGGTAATTTTGCATTTGAAAAAAAAGAACAAAATGGTTAACAAATAGGGTAAAAATATAGAAATAGAATTAGAATTTTAACAACTGAAGTTTAAAACTTATCAGGTAAATGAAATGGAAGTAATACTAACTACTATGTGTGTGTGTGTGTGTGTATATATATGAGAAAAAATAAAGATAGTGGATTTATAAAATGCATCAACAAGAAAACAAGATCAGTGATCTAACAAAGGAACAGTTGAGGTATTTAGAACAATCTATATCATTAAAAGAAATTAAAATGTTATCAAAAAATGAAAGTTAATACACCTCCAGACCCTGACAGATTTACAGCTGAATTTTATGTAGCATATGCTAATTACTGATTCCAAAACTACTAGTTCGTAATGCAATATTGTCAGTAATAAAACTACCAGATATTAGAAAACAATCAAGGGTAATTCCTATATTAAAACTGGGTAAGGCCCCAGAACTTGCTGAGGCCCCAGAACTTGCTGACTTATCTCATTCCATCTCTTTATTAAATATGAATAATAAAAATGCTTGCTACTGTATGAGCAATAGATTAAAAACAATGATGGGGGAAATAATTCATATAGACCAATATGGATGTATTCCATGGAGGTATATAACTGATCCTGTCAGAAGATTACATGGCTTGACCATTTGTTTTAAAAATAAATAAATTAAAAAACCACAAGTAATTTTAGCTTTGAATCCTTATAAGGTTTTTCATAGTATAAATCATGGTTTTTATTGAATGCCTCACAAATATACAAATTTGATCTGATTTTTTTGCATAACATACAAAGTACTTACATTCAAAGTGTGACGAGGCTGAGGGGATGCAGTGCCTTCTGCATAGAGAAAAGCCGGGGGGAAGTGCAGATTTGTAACAGGGCGCTTTAAGGGACTGGCGTGGTCTAACAATGTAATATCGGGCTCACCTGGCGGCTGGGGGCAGGGCCAGTTAGGGCCAATAAAGGCGGCGCAGCCCAGTCAGAAGGGAGGGAGGGGGGGATGTTGGAGTGTGGAGAGAGACAGAGAAAACCAAAGGAGGAGGAACAACCTGCCAGAGCTGGAGGGCCGGTGCAGCCGAAGGCACTCGGTGACATGAGTGGAGAGGCAAACAGGCAGGGAGAGGCGGTATGTGGCTCGTGTACAGAAGAAATAAAGGAGAACTGGCCAACGGAGTCTTCACCTAGCCTCACTATGTGCCCAGGTACTGCAAAGTTTACTTTCCTGGTGACTGATCCTGTAATAGTGGTGGAGAATGCGGGCAGGGGCGGTTAGGAGGTGCCATGGGGGGTGGCCCTTTCCCCATTTCTAATGAAGACTTCTGAGTTTTGTGGGCAGCGCAGCAACGCCAACAGGCTGAGGAGCAAACCAGGCTGTTCCAAGAGATGGCTGGGCAATGGCGTCAGCTGTTAGAACAAGCCCTAAAGGCTCAACTGCAAAACCAGCGGGCAATGTTGCAGCAGGTACTGGAGGCATACGTGGCAGCAGAAGAGCCGGAAGGGGTACGCCAGTCTTTTTCTGTTTGGAGGGAAGATGACCATGGTAAGGGCCAAGAGTGGGAAGCTATGCGGGGTGCTGGGGTGTGTCGGGTGCCGGGTGTTACGCCCGCTGGAAGGGGAGTTCCAGTCAAACGAGGTGTAGCTGCCGGACCAAGGAATCCTGGCCCTTTCCTGGGGTTGCCATCTCAAGCGAAGATTGCGGGATGGGGCCGGCCAAATGGTGTAGCTTGCTTCCGGGGTGGTCAAGCAGGACATGTGAAGAAGGAATGTTCAGTGATGGAAGGTGACTGCACGGAGGCATGGTGGACTTCGGCGGTGAGTAAAGACTCCGACATGGTGTGGCGAGTTAAGGCACGAGTGGATGGGAGAGAGGTGCTGGCCTTAATTGATTCCGGTTGTGGGCGCAGCTTGGTGAAGAGAGCAAGAGGGCGCCCATTGACTGAAATACTCCAGGTGCAATGCATCCACGGAGATATCAAGCCCTATTCCACTCGGTTGGCCAAGCTGGAAGTGCAGGGAAGGGTCCACTTATGCCACGTGGGAGTGGTTCCCAGCCTGGCATATGAGGTCATCATAGGGAGGGACTGGCCCTTCTTTGGAGAGCTTGTGCAGTCAAAAGGGTCGGTGCCAGTGTTGGTGGGGGAAGCCGAGGAGGTGGGGGTATGGCGTTACGTACCTCCCGGAAAAGGCTGGTGTTTTTGCAGCAAAATGATGACTCCCTAGTGCATGCCTTACAACGGGCTCAGGAAAGGGACCCAGCAGGGGTTGAGAATACTCAGAGCCCTTATTTTGAAATGGCAGGGGGCTTGTTGTATAGGGTGGTCCCAGGCCGGGGGGAACAGGCCGGGGTCAGACAGCTGGTGATACCAGAGCCCTTGCGGAGCACTGTGCTTAAACTGGCGCATGATCTACCCACGGCAGGTCATTTGGCCACAGAGAAGACAGTAGATCGTCTAGTACAGCGGTTCTACTGGCCCGGCGTTTATGCCCAGGCCAGGAGGTATTGTCAGTCATGCCCAGAGTGCCAGAAGGCCCAACAAAAGGGAAAGCCAGGGGGACCCTTGATTCCCATGCCAATAATGTCAGAGCCCTTTGAAAGGGTGGGCGTGGATATAGTGGGACCTCTGGAAAAGTCAGCTCATGGACATCAATATATCCTGGTGATTATGGATTACGCCACCTGGTATCTGGAGGCGATACCTTTAAGATCCATCACCGCGTGAAGTGTGGGGCAAGCCTTACTTGAGGTTTACTTGAGGGTAGGTTTTCCTAAAGAGATAGTGACAGACCAAGGTACTAACTTTGTAAGCCAAGCATTGAGGCAGATGTGGGCCTTGCTTAAGATTAAGCCACTGAGGACTTCCGTTTATCATCCCCAAACTAATAGTTTGGTGGAGAGGATGAACAAAACCCTTAAAAATATGTTAAGGAAGTTTGTGACGGACTACCCGCGGCAGTGGCATCTTTTGCTGGGGCCTCTCATGTTTGCTATACGTGAGGTGCCTCAAGCTTCCATGGGATCCTCCCCCTTTGAATTGTTATACGGGAGACATCCGCGGGGCATATTGGACCTAGTAAAGGAACATTGGGAAGCGGAGACACCTGAGCATACTACTACCCTTAAGTATGTACTAGACATGAGAAAACATCTGACGGACTTGGCTAGAAGGGCAGAAGCCCACCTGCAACAGGCACAGGCTGCTCAGCGCTTTTATCATGATCAACAGGTGCAGACACGATCGTTTCAGCCGGGGCAGCAAGTGCTGTTGCTGCTGCCGGCAGGGGGAAATAAATTAGCAGCGCGTTGGCAAGGGCCCTATGAGATAGTACGCCAGGTAGGGCCGGTAGATTATGAAGTTAGGCTGCCGGACAAGCGACGGTCCACCCAGATATATCATGTAAATTTGTTGAAGGCATGGAAGGAACGTGACGAGGGAGAGACGCCAGTGGAAGGGGCCTTAGGTATCCCACAGGCAGGACCACCTAGTGGGGAAAGGATAGCACTGGGAGAACAGTTGACAACGCAGCAGGTAGAACAGGTGAGGGCATTAGAGCCCACCTTTGGGGATGTGTTCTCGGAACAACCGGGATGCACCACCCTGATGAAGCACCAGATACAGACAATTCCAGGGGCAGTCGTATGGGTCCCAACGCGTCCTTATCCCCAGAAGATGAAACAAGCGATAGTGGATGAGGTGCAGCGCATGCTACAGCTGGGGGTGATAGAAGAGTCCCGGAGCGAGTGGCGCAGCCAGCCGGTGCTTGTGACTAAAAAGGATAATGCAGTGCGCTTTTGTATCGATTTCTGCCGGGTGAATGAAGTGTCGAAGTTCAACGCATATCCTATGCCTCGGATCGAGGAGTTGCTAAACTTATTGGGGAAAGCACAATATCTGTCAACCTTGGATTTGACCAAAGGCTACTGGCAGATTCCCTTGTCAGTCGACTCTAAAGAGAAAACAGCGTTCGCTTCGCCCATAGGGCTATATCAGTTTAAGTATATGCCTTTCGGTTTACATGGGGCAGTGGCAACATTTCAGAGGTTAATGGATTGAGTTCTGGGACACCTGAACCATTGTGCCGCTGCTTACATTGATGATATAGTGATATATAGTGACTCATGGGAGGACCATTTGGAACATCTGTCCCAAGTGTTAAGCGCACTGCGTAGCGCTGGTTTGACTGCCAGGCCGAGCAAATGCGTCATTGGCCAGCGGGAGGTGTCGTACCTAGGGCATGTAGTAGGAAGAGGAAAGATACAACCTATGGAAGACAAGGTGGGAAGATTAAGTAGGTGGCCTCAGCCCAGAAATAAGAAAGAGATGCAGCAGTTCCTGGGGTTGGCAAATTATTATAGGAGGTTTATAGCCAATTTCTCGACCAAGGCTGCTCCATTGACTGAGGCACTTAAAAAGTCACGGAGGAAGACCCTAGAGTGGACCACAGCGATGGTAGCTAGCTTTGAGATGTTGAGGAAAGCGTTGCTGAGTCAGCCAGTGTTAAGGGCTCCAGATTTTACTAAACCGTTCATAGTCCAGACAGATGCATCAACTGTTGGGTTGGGGGCTGTGCTATCCCAAGGGGAGGGTTCAGAGGAACACCCCAGCCTGTACTTGAGTAGGAAGTTAGAGCCCCGTGAAAGAAAATATTCGACCATAGAGAGGGAGGCGTTGGCGGTCAAGTGGGCTATCACGGCACTTAAACAATACTTGTGGGGAGCACCTTTTACTCTAGTAACGGATCACGCGCCCCTGCAATGGCTACACCGCATGAAGGACGACAACCCTCGGTTAACACGATGGTACCTGGCGCTTCAGCCCTACACTTTTGCTGTGCAGTATAGACACGGGAAGGGCCATGTTAATGCGGATTTCTTTTCTCGCCAGGATCCTTGGCAACAGCAGAAAGACGCCGATCCCCTCTTGAAGGGGGAGATGTGTGACGAGGCTGAGGGGATGCGGTGCCTTCTGCATAGAGAAAAGCCAGGGGGGAAGCGCGGATTTGTAACAGGGCGCTTTAAGGGACCGGCGTGGTCCAACAATGTAATATTGGGCTCACCTGGCGGCTGGGGGCAGGGCCAGTTAGGGCCAATAAAGGCGGCGCAGCCCAGTCAGAAGGGAGGGAGGGAGGTAGGTAGGTGTGTGTTGGAGTGTGGAGAGAGACAGAGAAAACCAAAGGAGGAGGAACGACCTGCCAGAGCTGGAGGGCCGGTGCAGCCGAAGGCACTCGGTGACATGAGTGGAGGTACGTGGCTCGTGTACAGAAGAAATAAAGGAGAACTGGCCAACGGAGTCTACACCTAGCCTCACTATGCGCCCAGATACT
The DNA here is from genome assembly GCA_023646645.1 of Varanus salvator macromaculatus. NCBI lineage: Eukaryota > Metazoa > Chordata > Lepidosauria > Squamata > Varanidae > Varanus > Varanus salvator. The sequence continues at coordinate 11,939,306 of JAIXND010000754.1, read as the reverse complement.
GCAAAGTTTACTTCCCCAGTGACCGATCCTGTAACACAAAGATAAATGACAATCAGCTTTAACAGCATGGAAACATCCCCTTTAGTAACCAGTCAAGTACCAAACAGGGATGCTCCTTATTCCCATTATTCCTTAATATGGTAATTGAATGTTTAGCAGACAAATGAAGCAATATTATATATTTATTTATTTCCATTTCTTTGCCACCCCCATAACCCAAGGTTTCTCTTGGCGACTTATGCATGCTAAAACAGCATAGAATACATAGAATACAATAAAACAATTAATAAACAGATAAAATAGATAAAAATAAAATAATAGATATACCTCTCATGATAAAATATAACCACATGCAACATAATAAATACAGCTAATAGATTAACCAAAAATTACATTAAATAAGTAATCCATACCTAAATATAAAAGTATAAATTAAATTAAAGTAACCAAAAGCTTGTTTAAATAACAATGTGCTTTTAAGTCTCCACAGGGCATCAAAAGAAACTCACAAAGCTGTTAGGCAGTCTCTTGTTGCATATGAAATCTGGCCTTGCATTCAGGGGGTAGTTTTTTGTTTTTTTGTTTTTTTCTGGTGGTGGAAGGCAAAGGGATCTCTCAGGGTAAATAACGGATTTCTGAACAAAACCATAGAGAGATTCCTGGTCAGGTAGCAGTGAGTTTAGTGCTAAGTTAGAAAAGCATGCTGTGAAAGAGTGGCAAGGAGCCATTATCAAGCCTCTCCCCATTCCAGGCACTACAGCCTTGGAGGAAGACTCAGAGTCAGCCCTGGGGTCTACTCAGGCTGTGGAATGCTGGGAGAGCAGTTCTGCATGGCTCCTCTGAGGAATCCTGGGCTGAAGGAGGCCAGAACACCTTGTCAGGTGTTCAGACCACCCTTGGGAAAGCCACCTGAAATGCAGGAGCCTGAGAAACTTTCTATGGAAAATTGGCAGATCAGAGAATAGATTGGGGAAGGGGAATGCTCACATGGGCAATGAAGGCAGCTAAAGAGGAGAGAGGAGAGACAGCCTCAGGGAAGGCCTGTGTTTCCAGAACCATGTAAAACTGGGATATCTGATTGCAAAGAAGCTGATATGCCTAGTGTTGCACACATGTGAGCTGATATGCTCAGAAGTCCAAGTTCAACCAGTTGTGCCCGCCTGGGTATTTGATGCAACACCTACCTTGCCTTGGGGATCAAAGAGGAGTAGCCATTGTCTGTAGGAATATGCTCCCTCTCTCAAGGCCACTCAGAGATGGGACTTAAGTGTCTGCTGAGCAATCAAGACAGGCTGGGGATTCTGCTGTACATCAGACTTCCTGCCTGAACTGATGGAGGTGCTCTTGAACCTGGCATAGAAGACCTCCAGACTGATAGTTCTGGGGGATCTCAACATCCATTCCAAGGCCACTTTGTCTGAGGAGGTTCAAGACTTCATGGTTGCCATGACAACCATGGGACTGTCTCAGCATGTCATTGCGATCATGCTAAAGTGGTCCTTGATTCAGTAAAGAGCAGATTCAGGTTTTCAAGGAAAGCCCCTATCAAAGAGAGACTGAACGTCAGATCTGGTTTTAAACACTATGCATATAACATTTATTCTATGATATAAAGAATGCAGAAGTATAAGAATACACATTCATCAATCATCAGCAACAATATCAAGAGGCCTCATTCACACTCGCATTCATGCAACACTCATACTCACAGCCAATAGACCCTCTCGGTGATCCATTGGGACTGTGGATGACCAGTTGCAGCACTGTTCTAGCACACACAGAGATCTATGGAGATCTCTATGGAGATCCTTCTCTGGGACCCACCTTTAAAAGAAGTAAGGAAGGTGGCCATGGATGGGCCTTCTTGGTTGTGGTGCACCAGTTAAAACCTTTGCATTTTCCTGGCATGTTAATTGTTAAATAATGTTTTTGGATTTTATATTGGCTTTTATCTCTATGGTCACTGGCATTCTGTGATTTGGTTTTATTCTTATATTATATATTATTATTACTATTTATTGTTATTGTTGGTGAATGTTGCGCTCCAATGAATGTTAATTGCCCTGTTCATATCGCTTTAATTTGTTGTACAACATTCTGAGAATTGTCTGCTAACTGAACAGTTTATAAAAGCCTTAACTAAACAAAGAAATAAATACATGATGAGGATGGGTGATGCCTGACCAAAATGTGGCAATATAAGTGATTTGCTGTACTTATGTAAGTGTGAAAAGTTGTGTCAAAGCAAACCCAAGTTCAAAGATATACATGCTGTTACATATAAAAGTATAAGTCAATTTTGAATTTTTTCCTGATGCCAGTGCTTAGTAAACAAATATTTGCTTCATTTTTATCCCAGTCTTCTTTCAAAGAACTGAAGATAGCATTGATTTTCCCCTCTGCTCTTATTCTCACAATAATCAGTGAGATGAAATAGTAACTGCCTAAATTGCATCTAGTGAGCTTCATAGTCATGCAGTAAATTGTACCAAGGTCTTCTGCTTTCCATTCAGCACAATCTGCAACACAATACATTGGTGGTATTTGTAGCTAGTTTCTAGTCATCTTGCATATCTACAATCCTGGAAGATGGCAGGTACAAAGTTAATACCATAGTCTTGCTGTTTTCAAAATGAAGCTTATGGGTAAGTGATTCATGAAGTGAATATATCCATAGTTTTGTGAATGTATTTGAGGTTCTCAGATGTAGGTATTTGTCAGAAACTGCACATGTCATTGAATCACTGGACTCTTTTCTCAGCAAAGAACCCCTTTGATTTGGATTGCAACTGCCCTATTCTTCTGGACTTTTGGTTGCAACTGAGCATTGCCTGAGCAACAGGCAGCCTGGCTCTGAGACTGCTGAGCAAGGAGCCTCTCTACAGTCTGACTCCATAGCCTATGAGAGAACAGCCTCCCCGCAGACTGACGGGGAGGCATCTGCTAGAGCAGCTTCCCCTGATTCCAGCTCTGAGCTGCCTGAAGAAGTTGCCCCCCCCACCCCCCAGCTCCTGACTCTGAAACTGCTGAGCAGAGTTCAGGAGAACAAGAGGATTCAATGGAAAGTCTGACGAATGCTAAAGTCAGGAGATCTTTAAGACAACAATTACAATTACGACGACAGGACAGAGGTCTGTCCCACCCACGAGCAGAAAGACGAGACAGGAAGGTCTGATACCACATGGTCTCCTGAGGCAGCTCAGAGAAGGAGCAGCAACTGGACTGCAAAAGGACTAGTTATTAGAGCTTATCCGTCACATTGTAAATCTTGTAGTAAATAGCAATAAAAGTCTTTAGTTTCACAGCTGGCTGCTGTGTGAGTTAATTGGAGACGTGAGTTACGACCTCACAACATATAGTGAGGTAGTATATATCAGCTTTGCTTTTGGTACATTTTTCACCCAAAAGCTTTGAGTCTTTTGCACACATTCTTGTTCTGGAAACTAGGGTGGATACTATTTTGGGTCCCACATATACAGAGGAGCCTAATATTCATTAATTTGCACCTTCCATCATCAAGATCCTTCAACAAGAAACATGCATCTTATTTCAAGTTTGGAGCCTGCTGGCATCTTTGTAGTTTGTCAATGCTGTAAATAGCCCAGATTAGAGTCCCTAGTTCTTTTGTTCAGCATTTTCAACAGACAGTAATATGACTTTTTTAAAAAGCCAGGAAAAAGCTTTGTACCTAAAAATGTTGTGTGCGTTCCTTTCCTTTTCAAAATGCTGTTTGGAATGGATGTAGCAATGAGTCATCCTAGGTTTACCTTCTAGGCAGTATGACTCAGAATGGGTTTATCATAACAAAACAGCTGGAAGAGCAAAATGATGTCTTATTTTGAGAGCCTCTACCAAGGCAATAAACACTTTTCTTTTCAAGCATTGGAAGAATGAACCCTAGCCTCAGAAACAGAGTAGATAAGTACATATTTATGTCTATTGCCACCACGATCATTGTCATTAGTGGCAGCAGCATCTCTTCTGTATTCAATCCTCAGCTGAAAGTGTTTGCACTTCTGTAGCCAAAACAATGCTATGCACCAAAGGAAAGTATCAGCCCACTCAGGAATCCTGAGTTTGCAGAAGTACAAGAGAACTTCTAAATCACTAAAATGCCAACCCAACAAGGATAGTGTACTCAGTGGCTATGGAACGGTGACCATTTGTGGAGAGAAAAACAAAACAAAACAAAACACACAAAATAGCAGGCAGGGGAGGGAGGGGATGGAGCAGCTGGAGCCCCTTTGCCCATTTTGTGGCAGAACTCTTCTACCACAGAAGTGTTGCTGTGGTAGGTAAAGTGGGCCCACCTACAAACAAGAGGAAGGCCTCCACAAATTCAGGATAATCCTGGATCATGCAGAAGTGGAAAAGCATAGGAAGACAAACATACCAGACAGATTCAAGCAGAACCAATGGATTAAAGCAGACTTCTGTACATGAGGTGTGGGAGGAGGATGAGGCTGTTGTACGTTGTACGCTATGAACTGCTACACGTCCTGATAAAGAAAGAATGTAAGCCGCGCGTACTGATTGGATGTAAACAGGGGAAGGGGAGAATAAATAAACGGTGGCGTGACGGCGAGATGGGAGAAAAAAGGGGGAGAGAAAAAGAGAGGAAAAAGAGCAGAGCGCACGCACGCACACCTCCCGAGGAAAAGTTGTCTCAAGTGTCTTTCTTCGCCCGAACCCAAGGCCTTCTCCCGCGACTCCGGCCGGCCCGGAGGCGCACCACAGGTGGTGACCCCGACGTGATGCTTATTTGAAGCCGTCGCCACCTCCCGTTCCAGTCCTCACCGACCGCTTTTTGGTCTCCTGGCGCCAGACATTCATTCCGACAACAGAAAATCGTGAGTGACTCCCTTCTCTTCTTTGCAACAATGGGTTCGGGCCTTTCCTCTGAGCAAACCAACTACGCGGCTGAACTGCATCGCCTCCTGACTAAAAACGGACATAGCTGTTCTCGTCAGGATGTCACAGAACTTGTTAGGATACTTGCTAATTACTGCCCTTGGCTGCCAAGGGAAGGCACATATAGTTTAAAGGATTGGATGAGAGTTGGAGCAAATTTACAAGGGCACCCAAAGGTCACTCCAACCCACCTTTTCACCTGGTGCAAAGTGCGGTCCTGCCTGAGTTGCCTCACTCCAGCAAACATCTACTGGGCGGATAAAATTAGAGGCAGCCGCTAATCTTCCGCCTCTTCCGCAAATCCTCCCGCCTTTGCAGAGGGATGCCATCAAGTTAGGAGGCCCAGAAGCGGGGGTAAAAGACCGGCAGGGAGTGGTCTCCATCAAAGAGAGACCGCCCGACCCACAAGAAAAGGGATTGCCTGAATGCGCCCCGTTTCCGCCTACGTGTGCCTCCGCTCCCTCGTTGCCGCAGCCGGCAGACGTATATGTTTCCCCGGTGCGTGTAGCACTTGAGGATCATGTAGCCGCCTTTCCTGTCATCCGAGGAGCCCCAGGGGTGGGGGACCAGCCAGCTCAGCCGGATCGGTACGAAACCATAGGCTACAGAGTGATTAAGGACTTTGCAAAGAGTGTCCGTGAACATGGTCACCATGCTCCCTTCACTAAGGCCTTATTGGCCTCGTTGAGCACTAGTAACATGCTGCCATATGATTGGAAACACCTTGCGCAGGCAGTCCTGCAACCCGCTGACCATTTGGTCTTTCTCCAAGCCTGGAGGCAAGCTACAATTGATCACATCGCTGCACGGGGTGCTGCTGCTGCAGCCATCAACTTGGATCGGTGGCTGGGGAGGGCCAGCAAGCTCTGCCCACAGCGCAATTTGCCCTGACTGATGTGGAGTTGCAAGCTGTTGGGAAATTGGTTGTGAGGGCGTGGGCCAAGATCCCAGCCAAGGGAGACATGGCAGCGGGAGCATTTTCATCTGTTCACCAGGGTCCCAAAGAGCCATACAGTGATTTTGTGAACAGGCTCATTACGGCAGCAGAGAGGCAGGTTGACAATGTAACAGCTAGGAAAATGCTTGTGAAACAGCTCGCATATGAAAACGCTAATGCCGATTGCAAAGCAGCTTTGGCACCTGTCTACCCAGACAACAGTACCGATATAACAAGAATGATTAAGGTGTGTCAAAATGTCGGTACTCAGACTTACAAAGCGCAAATCATGGCTGCTGCTACTGCCTCAGTCAGGATGGCACAGGGTGGGGCAGCACAAAATGGCGGAGCCGAAAAACGTTGTTTTAAATGCAACAAAGTGGGCCATTTCCGCTCTGCTTGTCCCCAGAACGAGCGCCGCCCACAAACGCCACCCACCAAATGCCCTATTTGCAAAACGGGATTTCACTGGGCAAACCAATGCCGGTCCCGTCCAGGGGGCGGAGATGCAACATACCAGACATGCCCGGAGGCGGGAAACTGGGCAACGGGCCAAGCCCAGGCCCCGGAGAAACAATAGGGCAAACTGTGGCAGCATTGGATCCATCTTCCGCCTTCACTGCACAGTCTTCACAGCACAACAGTGGCTCACCTTGGCCAGCGCTGCAATTATGGGCGGAAGAGGCAGTGTCTATGCCGCAACCAGGACTTGTGTACAGTGTTAAGGTCCGCTTCCATGGCTCCATGCCAAAAGGGACTGTGGGTGTTGTAACTCCCAGGGCGGAAGTGACGTTTGCAGGAATGCATGTTGCTCCAGCGGTCGTTACTGACCCTGACACTGATGTCTTTTACTTAGCAGTGTGGTCCAACCAGCCTGACTTGGTCAGAAAAGGAGATCTGATGGCATATGTTGTATTTTTGAACACAGCAGTAGTTTCTCCTCTTGGCACAGCAGCTTTTCCGGTGTACACCATAACCTCGCAGGAACGGCCTTCCTTGGTCCTGGACATGGGTGGCCACCCAGTTGCAGGACTCATTGACACAGGAGCGGATGTCACCATCATAGCGGAAAAGGACTGGCCTCAGGAGTGGTCTACCTTCCCTGCTCCAGCAGTGCAGGGTGTGGGTGGCACTTCGCTTGCGCGGAAGGCTGCCAAACCTGTGTCCTTCAAATCACCCTCTGGTAAGACAGTGTGCTTGCAACCGCATGTTCTTGATGTACCCTGCTCCCTATGGGGGAGGGATTTGCTGGCACAAGGAACTGCAGAGCTTCATACAAATTTTTGATAGGGGCCTTCGCCATCCAACCAGCTGTGGCAGAAAAGATCACTTGGTTACCCGGACCTCCTGTCTGGGTAAATCAGTGGCCGTTGCCAGTGCACAAGCTCCGTGCAGCGGAGGCCCTAGTAAAGGAGCAACTGGAACTGGGACATATCCAGCCTTCTACTTCTCCATGGAACACACCCATTTTTGTCATACAAAAGAAATCAGGCAAGTGGAGGCTGCTGCAGGATCTTAGGCAAGTCAATGCCAGAATGGAACTGATGGGAGCCTTGCAGATGGGTATGCCAAATCCAAACATGATACCACGAGAATGGCAGCTTGTTGTCATTGACCTCAAGGACTGTTTCTTCACCATTCCACTCCATCCAGAGGACAGCAAATATTTTGCCTTCACGGTTCCTGTCATCAACAACAGCGGTCCAACTCGCCGATTCGAGTGGAAGACACTACCTCAAGGGATGGCTAACAGCCCTACCATGTGTCAGATGTTTGTAGCATCAGCCCTGAGGAACTTTCGTGATGCTCACCCTCAGGTTTTGCTGTATCGTTACATGGACGATATTCTTCTAGCAGCTCCTACTGTCCCTGGAGAGATGCTTGTCGCGCTCATCGAAGACCTGACGAAAAGGGGTTTATGTGTTGCACCAGAAAAGGTTCAGAGACATTCACCATATCATTACTTGGGACATTTGCTCTTAGAAACAACGTCTGCACCAGAACTGCCCCAGATCTGCCTTCCACCAACACTCACCTTAGTAAAAATGCAGCAGATCTTGGGAAACATCAACTGGGCTCGACCATTTTTGCAACTCACCACAGCACAGTTATCACCACTGTTTCACAGCCTTAAAGGAACCAAACATCCAGCAGACATCATTACCGTGACTCCTGCCATGCGAACAGCGATTGAGACAGTGAACACAGCCCTGAGACAGAGAGCTGTGGATCGTCTGTCATCCTCTACCCAACAACTGTCTCTCGCAGTGCTTCCCACAAAGCAGCTGCCAACGGCTATTCTCTTCGCACCACTACCACCTTCTGCTATTCAGTCTGTCATCGCCATTGTGGAGTGGCTTCATCTCCCAAGCACGCCGCCACGAAACCTCTACTCTGACGTGGAAGCGACATCAGACTTGGTTCAGAGAGGGAGGCGGCGGAGTTTGCTGCTCAGCGGACAGGATATTAAGGAGATCTACGTGCCTTTCTCAAAGGAACAAGTGGAGCAATTGCTTGCCAATAGTACTGCGTTTCAAATAGCATTGGCCGGCTTTGTAGGCTCTTTTATCTACAACTTACCCAAGGACCCCAGACTTGCTTTGCTAAAGGGGACCCTCTACACCTTGCAGACCATGCAGGCTCAGCAGCCCATTTCCTCTGCACTCACCCTCTTTACTGATGGAAGTAAAACCAGGGGGGTTGTTGCTTGGCAAAATGAGGAGGGTCAGTGGCAAGTAAAATTTACCACTGAACAATTGTCTGCTCAACGGGCAGAGTTGGCTGCTGTGATTTTGGCATTCACCTGTTTTCAGGACTGCAGTTTTAACCTTATAGTGGACACTCAGTATGTTTACCGAGCTCTTCTTTCCCTCACAAATGCATATATCACCCCTGCAATTGATACTACTTGATGTGTCTTTATTTTGTCAGCTTCAGCAGGAACTTTCGTCACGCAGGCATCCATTCTTCGTAGCGCACATACGCTCACACACTATTCTTCCTGGACCTTTGACGGAGGGCAATGCACGTGCGGATGAGGCCCTTCGGAGAGAGGACTCGCCGGAAACACCAATGTGCGCTGCCGTATTGGACACAGCGTTGGAGGCTCATCAGATGCTGCATTTGCCAGCTAACGTATTGCACAAACGGTTTCAGATTCCTATCAAGGAGGCCAGGGAGGTTGTGGCTTCCTGCCCCACATGTGCACTGTCTCCGACAAGCAGTATTCCTTTTGATGCAGTTAACCCACGAGGTGCATCTGCCAACCAGATCTGGCAGATGGATGTTACACATGTTCCTGCATTACATCCATGGTCTAAAGTGCATTTGACTGTGGACACTTCCTCAGGTTACATTTGGGCCACGCCTCTTAAAGGTGAAACGGCTAAGCATGTGATCCAACATACGATGAGGTGCCTGTCAGTCATGGGCAAGCCGGAGGAACTCAAAACAGACAATGGGCCTGCCTATGTCTCATCAGCCTTTCAGACGTTTTGTAACTCATGGGGAATTAGGTTGAAGCATGGAATTCCTTTCAACAGCACAGGCCAGGCGATTGTTGAACGGGCTCACCTTACCTTTAAGACTTTGCTGCATAAACAGACTGGGGGTAAAGGGGTTTTGCCTACTGATGTCCCCACAGTGGTCGCCAAAGTTCTTTTCACACTAAACTTTTTGCTTACTCCTCATAACAGGTCCCATACGCCGGTGAAAGCACATTTCCGGGTTGAAGCAGAACTACCCAGACCTTTGGTCACCTATCGCCAGCCGCCAGATCCAGCCTGGAAAGGACCAGTTCCCCTGGTTACTTGGGGAAGAGGCTACGCGGCTGTGTCACTGGACGATAGGACGCTTTGGATTCCTGCTCGCTGTGTTAGGCCATTTGTGAAGCAAACGAGTGGCGAAGAGAAGTAGATCACCTGGAGACTGCCATGCGTCTGGTGTTGGTCCTTCTGCTGTTACTCTCCTGCCCCCCAGATGGGTGGACGGGATGGGAGCACAATCTCTGGCACCTTGCAGTTCACACCGTCACCAAGGGACTAAACTTGTCCCATTGCTGGTTGTGCTCTCATGGGCCTTCACATAGTCAGCAGGGATGGCCGGTGATACCCACCGCTACCCTGCATATCATGGGATGGAACAACACCAAACTCTTCAAGGCCATTGGCGCCTCTTCAGTGCCAAACCTGAAGAACGAACTCTTGGACAATGACCAGTTTCTGTTGTCTCGCAGGTCCTCCTGGCCGCGAGCGTACTTGTGTGTGCGCTGGCATAATGCCTCCTCCGCCGCTATCATGGTGGTGGGTCAGGATGCGAACAATAAAGCTCGGTCCATGCCCCGAGTGCAGGTTGGAGATTATCCTTCCTGTGATTTCACGGTCCTCGCAGGGCCAAGCGGAAAGGGTATTAACAACTCCCACCTACTGGGGGGTCATACGCCTTTCCAATCGCTCGATTCCACGAGCGCAACAAAGAAATGGCACATTGTCACGCTAGGCGACAAAAGCGGGAGGGGTCTACTTGTTGGGCTCCTCAATGAGGTCTACTCGCTTACAGGGCGCGTCCTTTATGGTCTGCCCCCCGGCCTCTTGTGGATTTGTGGCAGTTGGGCAGGTAGGATCCTCCCCGGCAATTGGAATGGTACCTGCACCGTGGGGACTGTTTCCCTTGGGGGTCTCCAGGTACATCCATTCTCACAGCCACGATCTGCATGGGCTGCTTATGGCGGGAACTGGCGCCGCCGGAGACGGGCTTTTGATGAGCAACTGGGGTATGACCCAGATAACACCTACCTCACTGAAGGGAAACGGCTTGCAGCCTTAGCGTTCCCGTGGGCGGGGGTGGGGTTGAACATTAGACAACTGCGACACCTTAGTGCGCAACTAGAGCGTCTGGCTAACACCTCCGTCCATGGCCTTAGTGCCTTGCAGGGAGAGGTGGAGTCTTTAGCCCAGGAGGTGCTTCAGCACAAACTGGCGCTGGATTACCTTTTGAGCAGAGAAGGAGGTCTCTGCGTGTGGCTAAATACCACCTGCTGTCATTATGTGAATCACTCCGGAGATATTGAAACAGATATTTCCAAACTCCAGGGAATCTCGAGAGCTATACGGGACACATATAGCTCAGGTGGAGATTGGTGGTCTCGCCTGTGGTCCTGGCTCCCTGGCTTTGGTTGGCTGAAAACATTGCTCATGTCTGCTATTATTTTAGTAGCTGTCTTAGTCACGCTTTGCTGCTTTATTCAATGCATTCCCTCATTGATTGCCATGTGCCAAAACTGTTTTGAGTCTAGTGTTCCAAGACGCCCAGGTGGTGTTGCAGCCTTTGCGACAGGCTATGCACCGGTCTGCGCTGATGACTGGTCCCAGTCAGGGCTTGAAGCGCATGCAGAGCTGCAAGAATGGCCAGATGATTGCTACAACTGGGAAAAGATGACGATGTTGAAGGAGTGACCTAGCACAGAGGGGCATCATTACCAGCAAAGACACAGCTTCCAGCATGCTAGACAGCAGCCTGCTTGATATGTAGTTAGCTGATTTACCGCATACGCGTTATGTGATTGCCAGTTGTCTTCAGATTTTATATTTAACAATGTTAACGAAAAATCAGTTTTTATATTTTTTAACTAACATTTTGTAACAAGAAAAGGGGACATGTGGGAGGAGGATGAGGCTGTTGTACGTTGTACGCTATGAACTGCTACACATCCTGATAAAGAAAGAATGTAAGCCGCGCGTACTGATTGGATGTAAACAGGGGAGGGGGAGAATAAATAAACGGTGGCGTGACGGCGAGATGGGAGAAAAAAGGGGGAGAGAAAAAGAGAGGAAAAAGAGCAGAGTGCGTGCACGCACACCTCCCGAGGAAAAGTTGTCTCAAGTGTCTTTCTTCGCCCGAACCCAAGGAGGGGATGGAGCAGCTGGAGCCCCTTTGCCCATTTTGTGGCAGAACTCTTCTACCACAGAAGTGTTGCTGTGGTAGGTAAAGTGGGCCCACCTACAAACAAGAGGAAGGCCTCCACAAATTCAGGATAATCCTGGATCATGCAGAAGTGGAAAAGCATAGGAAGACAAACATACCAGACAGATTCAAGCAGAACCAATGGATTAAAGCAGACTTCTGTACATGAGGCATTTATTCTGCGCTGGTGATCCCTCACTCAAGGAAGTTTGTGGAGCATTTTCACAACACTGTGGTCCTTCAGAGTTTCTCCTGAGTTTTCCAGTATTTTTGAGGGATTCATTAAAGCTGGTATTAAATTTTAAATTGCAACAAACTGGAGCAAAAGCCAGGTGAAAGCCAGGTGAAAGTTTGCTACACCGCAGTTACACCGCAGCTACACCGCAGTTACACCACATGAGGAATCCATTTAGAGGTGGGAATCTCATGGAATCTGGGCTCAGCTCCATGACTCTGACATGGCTGTACCTCCAAGATCCCAGAGACAGTGGCCAGCATTCACACTTTGCTCATGAGGAATGGAGCCCTGTGTGAATAGTGCCCAAGTGGTGTCTCTCTTCCATCTCATGTGCAGCAGCCTCTACTTGCACTGCAAGTGACACAGAAGAAGGTTGCTGGTTTCCATGAGTGTTTAAGACTTCCTCTTGGCTGGGCTCACTTTCTAAGGCAGGGCAGAGCAGGAGAGGAGTCCACAAATACTGGAGGAAAGGGCTCTGAGAAGTTTCAGAGCAACACTAGCCACAGCACCTCCTTATGCTTGGTCAATAAAATGTGTGGAAAGGCTGAGAAATACAAGTCAGACCTCTCATATGCAGAAGCTCAGATTGCCTGCCAGCCAGATGGTCTGACACAGTGGTTGTGCGTTCTGGAAGTGTGGGGGTGTTCTGCTTCGTTTCCTCCAGGTGTGATTGCCCATGTTTCTCATCGAAGCAGTGCCCTGCTGCCCCTTTCCCAAAAGAGGCAGCTCATTCCTGTTCTTCACCTTGTGGCCTTGCTGAAATTCTTTTTTTTTTTAATCAGTTTTATTCTAAATAAACCTAATACAAAGAAAAACTAAAAACAACATCAATCATCACAAACATCAGACCTACTGGGACAGCCCCCACATTTTTACTTTTTATGTTAACTTTTAAACATATTTGAATCTATGCGAAGGACCATTTCTCTTGTTGTTGTTAGTCGCGAAGTCGCATCCGACCCATCGCGACCCCATGGACAACATTCCTCCAGGCCTTCCTGTCCTCCACCATCCCCTGGAGTCCACTCAAGCTCACACCAACTGCCTCTGTGACTCCATCCAGCCACCTCATCCTCTGTCGTCCCCTTCTTCTTTTGCCATCTATTGTTCCCAGCATTAGGCTCTTCTCCAGGGAGTCCTTCCTTCTCATTAGGTGGCCAAAGTATTTGAGTTTCATCTTCACTATCTGGCCTTCTAAAGAGCAGTCAGGGTTGATCTCCTCTAGGACTGACCGGTTTGATCGTCTTGCGGTCCAAGGGACTCGCAGGAGTCTTCTCCAGCACCACAACTCAAAGGCCTCAATCCTTTTGCGCTTGGCCTTCCTTATGGTCCAGCTTTCACAGCCATACATTGCAACTGGGAAAACCATAGCCTTGACTATACGCACTTTTGTTGGCAGGGTGATGTCTCTGCTTTTTAGTATGCTATCTAGATTTGCCATAGCTTTCCTCCCCAGAAGCAAGCGTCTTTTAATTTCTTGGCTGCAGTCCCTGTCTGCGGTGATCTTGGAGCCCAGGAAAATAACCTCCATTTCTTTCCCATCTATTTGCCAGGAAGTGAGAGGACCAGATGCCATGATCTTAGTTTTCTTAATGTTGAGTTTCAAGCCAACTGTTGCGCTCTCCTCCTTCACCTGCATCAAGAGGTTCTTTAGTTCCTCTTCACTTTCTGCCATTAGAGTGGTATCATCTGCATATCTGAGGTTGTTGATATTTCTCCCAGCAATCTTGATTCGAACTGGTGATTCATCTAGCCCTGCCTTTCTCATGATGTGCTCTGCATATAAGTTAAATAGGCAGGGTGACAGTATACAACCTTGCCGAACTCCTTTCTCAATTTTGAACCAATCAGTGGTTCCGTGTCCAGTTCTCACTGTTGCTTCTTGACCTGCATATAGGTTTCTCAAGAGACAAATAAGATGGTCTGGTACTCCCATCTCTTTAAGAACTTGCCACAATTTGTTGTGATCCACACAATCAAAGGCTTTAGCATAGTCAATGAAGCAGAAGTAGATGTTTTTCTGGAACTCCCTAGCTTTCTCCATGATCCAGCGTATGTTGGCAGTTTGATCTCTAGTTCCTCTCCCTCTTCGAAATCCTGCCTGTACTTCTGGTAGTTCTCGGTCCACATACTGCTGGAGCCTAGCTTGTAGGATTCTGAGCATCACTTTGCTAGCATGTGAAATGAGTGCAATGGTGCGGTAGTTTGAACTTTCTTTGGCATTGCCCTTCTTTGGGATCGGAATGTAAACTGACCTTTTCCAATCCTGTGGCCACTGTTGAGTTCTCCAAATTTGCTGGCATATTGAGTGTAACACTTTAATTGCATCGTCTTTCAGGATTTTGAATAGCTCAGCTGGAATGCTGTCACCTCCACTAGCTTTGTTGTTGCTCAGACTTCCTAAGGCCCGTTTGACTTCACATTCCAGGATGTCTGGCTCGAGGTCAGTGACCACCCCATCGTGGTTATCAGGGATGTTAAGCTCTTTCTTGTATAGTTCTTCTGTGTAATCTTGCCACCTCTTCTTAATCTCTTCTGCCTCTGTTTGGTCCCTGCCATTTTGGTCCTTTATTATGCCCATCTTTGCATGAAATGTTCCCTTCATATCTCTAATTTTCTTGAAGAGATCTCTGGTCCTCCCTATTCTATTGTTTTCTTCTATTTCTTTGCACTGTTCATTTAGGAAGGCATTCTTATCTCTTCTAGCTGTTCTCTGGAATTCTGCATTCAATTGTTTGTATCTTTCTCTTTCTCCCTTGCCTTTCGCTTCCCTTCTTTCCTCAGCTATTTGTAAAGCTTCCTCAGACAGCCATTTTGCTTTCTTGCATTTCTTTTTCTTTGGGATGGTTTTAGTTGCTGCCTCTTGTACAATGTTGCGAACCTCCGTCCATGGTTCTTCAGGCACTCTGTCTATCAGGTCTAATTCCTTAAATCTATTTGTCGCTTCTACTGTATATGCATCAGGGATATGATTTAGGTCATACCTGAGTGGCCTAGTGCTTTTCCCTGCTTTCTTCAATTTAAGCCTAAATTTTGCAACAAGAAGCTCATGATCTGAGCCACAGTCAGCTCCTAGTCTAGTTTTTAGTGACTGTATAGAGTCACTTCTCCATCTTTGGCTGCCGAGCACATAGTCAATCTGATTTCTGTGTTGACTGTCTGGTGATGTCCATGTGTACAGTCATCTCTTGGGTTGTTGGAAAAGATTGTTTGCTATGACCATCGTATTATCTTGACAAAATTCTGCCAGCGTTTGTCCTGCTTCATTTTGTACCCCAAGGCCAAGCTTGTCTGTTGTTCTGGTTATCTTTTGGCTTCCTACTTTAGCATTCCATCCTCCATGATGATAAGGACATCATTTTTGGTGTTAATTCTAGAAGGTGTTGTAGTCCTTCAGAGAACTGATCAACTTCAGCCTCTTCAGCACCAGTGGTTGGGGCACAGACTTGGACTACTGTGATGTTGAATGGTTTGCCTTGGATTCGAACTGAGATCATTCTGTCATTTTGGAGATTGTATCCCAGTACTGCTTTTCCTACTCTTTTATTGACTATGAAGGCTACTCCATTTCTTCTGAGGGATTCTTGCCCGCAGTAGTATACCTGATGGTCATCTGAACTAAATCCACCCATGCCTGTCCATTTTAGTTCACTGATTCCTAAGATGTCGATGTTCAGTCTTGTCATCTCTTGTTTGACCACATCCAGCTTGCCTTGATTCATGGATCTGACATTCCAGGTTCCTATGGATTAAAGATCTTTGCAGCATCGGACTTTCCTTTCACCTCCAGATACATCGGCAACTGAGTGTCCTTTCGGCTTTGACCCAGTCGCTTCATTCTTTCTGGCGCTACTAGTACTAGCCCTCCGCTCTTCCCCAGTAGCATATTGGACACCTTCCGACCTGAGGGGCTCATCTTCCGGTGTCATATCTTTTTGCCTTTTGGTACTGTCCATGGGGTTTTCATGGCAAAGATACTGGAGTGGGTTGCCATTTCCTTCTCCAGCGGATCACGTTTTGTCAGAGCTCTCTGCTATGACCTGTCCGTCTTGGGTGACCCTGCATGGCATAGCTCATAGCTTCATTGAGCTACGCAAGCCCCTTCGCCACGACAAGGCAGTGATCCATGAAGGAGACCATTTCTCTAGCCAATAATAAAAAGAGTCCCAGGTTTGATAGAAGTCAGTATCTTCTTTCTCCTTCAGTGACAAAGTATTCCATAGACGGGGTGCCACCGCAGAGAAGGCCCTCCGTCAGGTATTCTGTCTCCTTTGAATAAGTTGTATTCTTAATAAAACTAACAAAAAAGAAACTAAAAACAACATCAATCATCGAGAACATCGGACCTGCTGGGTCAGCTCCCCACATTTTTTCTTTTTATGTTAAACTATAAACTTATGTAAATCTATGCATAGTCCCATTTCTCTAGCCAATGATAAAAAGAATCCCAAGTTTGATAGAAGTATGTGTCTGCTTTCTCCTTCAGAGACAAAGTCAATCTGTCTATTTCTGCACAGTCCAAGATCTTTTTTAGTATCAGTTCATCATTGGGTGGTTCTTCACTTTTCCAGTGTTGGGCAAATGCAATCCTCGCCACAGCAATTACATGTAAAATCAAGTACATTTCTTGTTTATTAATATCATCAGGTATAATGCCTAATAAGAGAATTTCAGGTTTAAAAGCTAAAGAGTTTTATAACATTTCCTCAAGCCATTTATGTATTTTAATCCAATACTTTTTTCACTTTATCGCAAGTCCACCAGATATGATAGAAGGTACCCAATTTATGTTTACATTTCCAACATCCATTTGACATATTTGGAAACGTCTTGGCTAGTCTATTTGGTGACAAATACCATCTATAAAACATTTTATACAAGTTTTCTTTATATGAAGTTGCTAATGTTACCTTAATATTTCTCTCCCACAGCTTTTGCCATTTTTTAATTCAATATTATGTCCAAAGTTTTGTGCCCACGTTATCATAGTTTCCTTAACCTGTTCATCTTCCATTCTCCTATCTAGTAAGAAATTATATAGTCTTTTAATCATTTTCTCATCTGATTTAAGCATCACCTGATCAAATGCTGATAAATCCTTATAAAAACCCCACATTCTATAGTCTTTAGCATATCTCGATTGTATCTGCACCTTATGCCGCCAAGAAATATTAGATCCTTGTTCTTGTATTTCTTGATTCAATTTCAATCCTCCATCATTATCCAAAATGTCATCATATCTTACGATCGCTTCAAAGTTCAATGCATTTGGATATACAAGAGCTTCCATAGGTGAAAGCCATCTTGGTAATTTATTATACAGTTTTGCCTTTAATTTTTCTCACACTGACATTAATGATTTCCTAATATAATGACTTAAAAAAGAACCATGTACTTTACACTTTTCATACCACATATAGGCATACCAACCCATTTGCAAATCATGCCCTTCGAGATACAAGATTCTCTTATTTCTTAAGGTTATCCATTCTTTTAGCCACGTTAAAACAGAAAAACAGAAGCTTGATAATACAGCATCCAATCAGGGAGACCAAAACCCCCATTCTCTTTAGCCTCCTGAAGTATTTTTAGTTTAATCCCTGGTTTCTTCTTTCCCCATATAAATCTCGAGATTTGAGAATTTAAATCATAAAAAAAAATTCTATCAATTTTTATGGGAATCATTTGGAATAGAAACAAAAGCTTTGGTAATATATTCATTTTAGCTAGCGGTATTCTTCCCAGCAAGGATAATTGCAAATTAGCCCATTTTTCCAAATCACTCTTAACTTCCTTAAATAGTTTATCATAATTGTCTTCTTTCAGAGTGGTACACTTAGCTGTAAGATAAACTCCCAAGTATTTAACCTTCTTAACAATCTGAAAGTCTACTTGTTCCACCAGAGTTGTTCTCTGCTCCTGTGTGAGATTTTTTACTAGCAATTTCATCTTTTCTCTGTTTATTTTCATCCCAGTAACCTCGCCATACTCTTCAATCCTTTGTAGGAGTTTAGGCATTGTTACTAAGGATTCCTCAGTTATGAAAACTAGGTCATCTGCAAATGCCCGCAATTTATAGCTTTCATCTCTAATTCTAGTACCTTTAATGTCCATATCATCCCTGATATTTCTGTTTAACACTTCTAAGATCAATATAAACAACAGTGGTGATAGTGGGCA
Organism: Varanus salvator macromaculatus; assembly: GCA_023646645.1. Taxonomy (NCBI): domain Eukaryota; kingdom Metazoa; phylum Chordata; class Lepidosauria; order Squamata; family Varanidae; genus Varanus; species Varanus salvator. Next base: position 11,921,079 of record JAIXND010000754.1, on the reverse strand, counting down.
TCCTTGTCTGGTACCCTTTTGTATATCTAGAATATTTGTAAATTCTCCATTGATTATAATCCTAGCAGACTGTTTTTGATAGATGCTTAATATTGCATTAATGAACTTTTCACCAAACTCCATTTGAACTAGTTGTTGCTTCATAAAATGCCAATTAACATTGTCAAAAGCCTTCTGTACGTCCATGAATAACAGTGCCATTGGTTTTTCCGTATGCATCTCATAATACTCCAAGATGTCCAAGATAGTTCTTATATTATTCCTCATTTGTCTTTTAGGTAAAAAACCATTTTGATCTGAGTGAATAAAGTCTGTTAGATACTACTTCAATCTTTCTGCCTTTATGGGCAAAAGAAGTATGGTGTCAGGATGTGTCAGATGTGATTAACGGGGCTCTGTTAGCACGCTGGTAACTGTCCAGTGGTGGGGCTGTGGGGGCCCAATCTAAGCCCTGCAGGGGTGAAGATAGATTGCTTGGCAAAGTTCCCAGCAGGTGTTTGAATGGCAATTCTGCGCTTACTGGGAGAAAATCAAGCTTTTCTCAGCTGGATAGTACAGGAGAGATTTCAAGCTCTCTGTAAGTCCTCGGCATGCTTTTTTGTTTAGGTTACTTTAGTTATTAGCATCAGATCTACTGGGAACTATTTTTATTTCTTTTTTGCAATAATACCCATGGAAAAAGCTGCATTGTTTGCTAACTGATATAAAAGAAGAAACAGAAAGCCCTCTGGATGGAGGAGGGAAAAGAATTCTCCCCCCACACACACACAAAGAATTGAAAGGCGGAAAATTACATGGGAGAGAGAGACAGAGCTTTTTGTAAGTAATGAAAAGATCTTTTTTTTTCTTTAATCTCCCCAAGGGCAAGAGCTAAAACAATAAATTAATGTTTAATTACACGATAGAAGCAATCTTCTTGTGTGTTGGACTACTTCCAAATAACGGCCATCTTTGCTCCTTTGTTCCTGGGACTCTTGGACCTCTGCCAAGGCTGTGAAATCACTGCCAATATGGAAGAAATTAATATGCAACTTAAAGAAATTCAGAAAACATTTGGGTCTTCTCTAGCAGCCTTGCAACGATCTCAACAGGCATTAATACTGCAACAGAAGACTGTTCTAATGAAGCAACTTGACTGTTTTCTAATTGAATCAAAAGTTGGTTTTGATAAGATAGACCTTTCTATTAATCAAACTTTGACCAAACAATTTGTATCTGAGCAGGATATGCAAAATATCCAGCAAGCAGAAGAAAAATTTGAAACTGAGAAGATAAGTGAATTATTACGGGATGGAACTATAAATAGACAGCAAGCAGATGGATATTTGGAAACATCAGGAATAAATAAACTTTTATGTGATTTGCTTGTCAACCCAGAAAAAGAGAAGATAGCTGGGCTACAGTCCAAGACACATGATCTACTGAAGACACTACGATATTCTAATGTAAACAAAGAAGCAACAGGCGGACACAATTTATTACATGATTTATTACAGGCATGTTTTTTTGTACGAGTGGAAAAGCTGGCACCATCTGTGGAGCTAATCAGCATGAGGTTATTGGATTTGCTTGCTATGTTGGAGAAGGAGAAAACAGTTAACCATTTAAGACGATGTTATAATGTAAAGAAAACAGAAAGATTTGGTAGAGGTGTAAAAAAAAATCAAAGGGAAGATAAGAGAACTCTCTTGTTATTTCAAAAAGGGGTGACGCATTGAGGTTGGCGTGCTCATATGTAACATAGAAAAGCTAAGCTACTGTTCTTGATGAAGCATTAGTAATTTAGTTTAAAGAAACTTTGGCTAAAAGATATTATAGGTATTAGTTATCACCAAAAAGATAAATTAATGGTGCTTTTAAAGATGTTAAGTGGATGTTTTTGATTTTATCTGTATTTGAAAATAAGAGAATTCATTATAGGTATTAATTGTCACCAAATAGAGTTGTTAAGCCATTTTTAGAGATGATAAATGGATGCTTTTGATGTTATTTGTAACTAAGGATTTTTCTCTCTCTTTCTCTCTGTTCCTCTTTTCATCTTAAAAAGGGATGATTTAAATGGACTGGTATGAACACATGAGATTCAGAAAGGCTAATTTAATAGGGTTGGTGTAAATTTAATAACTTAGCTTAATGAAACATTGTTAAATGGATATCTCTGATTATATCTGAAATTGAAAATAGGAGAACATACTATTTAAAAAAATCAATGACTTATATGGGTTGGTAAGTTTATATGTGATACTGTATGGAGTTAACTATATTTGACTAAATGGAGTTTAAGCTAAGATGAAACATTAGTGAGTTTAAAGAAAATTGGCTTAAAGTTTTCACTAAGCAGAGTAGTTAGGATGCCCTTTGAGATGTCAGATAGATCCTTTTGAAGTTATTAGTAATCATGGTAGTGAGGAAGTTATTTTTTATTAGAAAAATGGATAAATGTTGAATTGTTCAGAAATGTTTAGATGAAACCTATTACTGAAGGAGAAAGAAGATGTTGCAATTTCACCCAACCTGGAGAAGCTTCCCTCAAATAATGATCAAGAAAAACAGGACTTTCCAAGAAAAGATGGGATTGATTTTATGGAAGAAGGAAGATTGTGACTTCTATCAAATTTGGAATTACATTATTATTTGGCTGGAGAAATGGGACTTGGTTTTGATCTAAAGATGTTTTCACATTATTATAAAAAGGAGTATAGTAAGATTATAGACTGTTAAAAGACATGTTGTAGGGGGTGACCCAGTAAATCTGATGTGTGTGATGATTATGTGTAGTTTTAGTTTAAAATCTTAATAAAAAAAAATCTTTCTGCCTTTATGGAGGCAAAAATTTTGTAATCCACATTTAATAGTGATATAGGTCTATAGTTCTGAATCTGCATCAAGTCTGTGTCTTCTTTCGGTATTAATGTAATATTTGCCTCTGTCCAAGTATTTGGTATTTTAGCATCTAACAATGCTGCATTACATATATCCTTAAGAAGCGAGAGAAAAATTCCTTCAAAGGATTTATAAAACTCTGCTGGTAGCCCATCCAGGTCTGGAGTTTTGTCATTCGTTTGTCTCTTAATTGCCTCTATTACTTCTGTGATTGTTACTTCTTGATTCAATACTTTTTGGTATTTCTCTGGTAACTTTGGCAGGTCTCCCTTTTGGATATATTCATTTACTTTCTCAGTTGAAATCTCATCATTCTGGTATAACTTTGCAAAGAAATCTTCTGCTATTTTTCTAATATGTATACTTTGTACTTGCAATCGTCCTTCTCCATCCTTCAGTCTACTTATTAGTCTCTTCTCTCTTTCCTTCTTTACTTTATAAGCTAACCATCTCCCTCGTTTGTTAGCATTTTCAAAGAAGTTCTGTTTGGTCAATTTCATTTGCTTAGTGAGTTCGTTTGTATCCAAGAGGTTCAGTTTATGTTTTAGAATATTCATTTGTACCTTAAAGTCTTTTTTGGATGGATCTTCCTGTAGTTCTTGTTCACATTTCATCAATTCCTCTACTATTTTAGCTCATTCCTGCTTTCTCCTTTTATTTATTTTTGCTGAGTATGTTATTATCTGCCCCCTGACATAGGCTTTGGCTGTATCCCAGACATTTTGCAAAGAGGTTTATTCTGTTTTATTTATTTGAAATAATATTTGCATTTCCTTATTATCTCTTCTATGAATTTTTTTATCCTTTAATAAGGCTTTGTTTAACCTCCATCTGAGCATTTTTACTGTCCCTTTCAATGTCATAGTTACAGGGTTATGATCTGCCCAGACATTTGCCTCTATTTCAGCTTCTAGCAGGTCTGGTACTAAGTCTGGGGTTATCCAAATCATATCAATTCTAGACCACGACCTATGTCTATTTGAATAGAAAGTATATTTAGCAGAGGTTGGTTTTTATGTCTCCAGACATCTACCAAACTAAATTATTCAATCATATTAAAACAAGACTTTGGAAGTATCCTCCTGCCTTTTCTGTCCTTAATCTCACTCTTATGATCCATTTTCTTCTCCACAATTGCATTAAAGTCTCCCATTAAACACACGGTCTGGTAGTCCACTTGTGAGAGTAAAGCATGTAGTTTTTGGTAAAATGTTTCCTGATGGTCCTTTGGGGCATAAATTGCCACTAAAAGCACCTTTTTAAGTTTCATTGTGATTTCAACCATCAGAATCCTACCATCATCATCAGCTAATATATATATTTAGGGTCTAATTTTTCCTTAATGTATAATGCTAAACCTCTTTTCTTTTGAGAAGCGGAAGATATAAATAGCTTTCCAAGTTTTAAACATTCCAAAAGCTTACTATGTTGTTTATTAATATGTGTTTCTTGTAGGCAAATTATACCTAATTTCCATTTTTGAAGTTGAAAGAAAATCCTTCTCCTCTTAGAGGGTTCATTTAGTCCATTTACGTTTAAAAAGAGCGGTTCAATTCTTCCTTCCATTTTGAAGGCCATTTTGAAAGATGCCTTCTCCATCCCTAATATACCAAGTGAATCCCATAATGACTTGCTTGTTCGTTTTATTAATTGTGTTTCTTTGTCTACTGTTTCAATTTTTTCATGGGCTTGTTGTATTTTTTGTGTATTCTGTTCAGTTTTGAGTTGATCATCTGCCAGTTGGTATGATACATCCTTAACAGAACTGTCCAATTTGTCAAGACGCTCTCTTTGTTCATTTACAAAGTTCTTCTGCTCAGCTGACATGTTCCTCTGTTCTGCTAATATATTCCTCTTTTCTAAGCTTAATTTTGATACAGAATTTTGCATAGCCTCTTGGGATGCTTGCATAGCTGTTAAAGATGTTTGTATCGCCAAAAGAGTCATTTGTAGATCTTTTTGGTATTTTTTGGCATCTGCAGCTTTAGACTGGTGAGTTGAACTCTGAGCAGCTGATGTAGGTGCTGAAGAGGAGGAAGAGTGTGTTTTTTTCATAGCGATGGTAGTTTTTTTGCTAGTAATTGCAAAGTAACAACAGAAAAAGAGAGGAAAAAAAATCTCCAAGAGAAAAGAGGAAGGAGACTTGTTTATAAATTCAATAGCCACAGGGTGGCAGCAAAGAGTTATTTTGTCTTTATGTGACTTAACAAAGAGGACTGAAAAAGAAAATGTCTGCCCATCAAGATAAGCAAGGTTAGTTTTTCTTTCACTTAATCTACAATATTTTTTATTTTGATTCTTCGCCCTTGGAGAGATTAAAAAAAAGAAACCTTTCTTTCCAGCCTCATATTTTCCAAATCTCAGTTCCTCTCCCCTAGATTAGTCGCCGCTTAAACTCCGTGGGGGGGGGATTCCTCCCTCCATCAAGGGGGCTTTTCTTTCTTCTTTATCCCGATTAGTATCTGCTTCCAGTTCTTCCACGGGTAATATTGAAAAAGGTAGAAATGCTCACACAGCAGGTCCGATGTACTTCAAACTGTTATTCTATGCTATATCCGGACGTCTATGGCTTGCAGGGACTGGATCTCTCCCCTGTGTTGTTAGATTGAGAAAACCCCGAGTTTCTCCCAGTAAATGTGGAGCCACTGCCCCACATCGCCCAGAATTACGCTTGGGCATCTATTCCCTGCCCTAACAGGGCTTGGATGAGCCTCTCACAGCTCACTGTCAAACAAATTACAGGGTTGCACTCCCTCTAAAGGACAGAGTCTGCAGCTTGGGAGTGCTCCTCAACCCAGAGCTGTCCTTGGAAGCTCAAGTGACAGAAGTGACGAGGAACGCTTTACTTCAGCTTCGGCTAATTCATCAGCTGCATCCCAACCTGGAGGAAGATTGCCTAGCAACAGTAACACATGCATTGGTTACTTCCCGGTTGGATTTCTGTAAAGCGCTTTACAAGGGGCTGCCCTTGAAGACAGTCCAGATACTTCAGATGGTGCAAAACAGAACTGCCAGGATGCTGTCAGGGACTGGGCATTATTCTCATATAACCCCAGTTCTCCATCAGCTCCATTGGCTTCCCATCGAAGTCCGGGCTCAATTCAAGGTGCTGTTTATTACCTATAAAGCCCTAAATGGCTTGGGACCAGGATACCTAAAGGAACGCCTTCTTCCCTATTTGCCCTCCTCCCCCCTGAGATCGGCAGCAGAAACCCTCCTCCGGGAACCCTCTGTGAAAGATTGTGAGACAGAGTACCTGTGGCTCCTAAAATGGAAGGAAGAATTGAATTGCTCTCTTTAAATGTAAATGGACTAAATGGACCCTCTAAGAGGAGAAGGACCTTCTCTCAACTCCAAAAACTGAAGCTAGATATAATTTGTCTACAAGAAACACATATCAAGAAACAACACAGTAAACTCTTGGAATGCCCAAAGCTTGGAAAGCTATTTATATCCTCCGCTCCTCAAAAGAAAAGAGGTTTAGCATTATACATCAAGGAAAAATTAGACCCCAAATATATGTTAGCTGACGAAGATGGTACAATTTTGATGATTGAAGTCACAATGAAATCTAAAAAGGTGCTTTTGGTGGCGATCTACGCCCCAAATGATCACCAGGAAATGTTCTCCAAAAACTACATACTTTACTCTTGCAATTCGATTCTCAGACTGTGTGCTTAATGGGAGACTTCAATGCAATTGTGGACAAGAAAATGGACCATAAGAGTAAGACTTAGGAGAGAAAAGGCAGGAGGATACTTCCACAGTCTTGCTTTAATATAATTGAAGAATTTAGACTGACAGATGTTTGGAGACATAAAAACCCAACTTCTGCTAAATACAACTTCTATTTAAAGGAAGGCAGGACATGCTCCAACGGAGCAAAGCTCAGGGAACCAAGGTTCCATTTAGATGCCAGGAAGCACTTCCTGACAGTTAGGACCCCAAGGGTGTGGAATGGGCTTCCATGAGAGGTCGTTGAGGCCCCATTGGTGAGGGTGTTCAAAGACAGGCTGGACATGCACATGGTGGGCATGTTGTGAGTGGAGCCGGCTGGAGCTGGGGGTCAGACTAGATGGCCCAGGAGACCCCTTCTGACTTGCTCTGCTATGTTTATATTCAAATAGACATAGGATGTGGTCCAGAATTGATATGATTTGAATAACCCCAGACTTAGTACCAGACCTGTTAGAAGCTGAAATAGAGACAAATGCCTGGGCAGATCATAATCCTGTAACTATGACATTAAAAGGAACGGTAAAAACACCCAGATGGATATTAAATGAAGCCTTATTAAAGGATAAAAAAAATCAAAGAGGAGATAAATAAGGAAATGGAAATATTTTTTTCAAATCAATAAGTTTAAAGAAACCTCTTTGCAAAATGTTGGGGCACAGCTAAAGCCTATGTCAGAGGGCTGACAATAACATACTCAGCAAAAATAAATAAAAAGAGAAAGCAGGAACGATCTAAGTTAGTAGAGGAATTGATGAAGCTTGAAGAGGAGCTACAGAAAGATCCATCCAAAAAAGACCTTAAGGTACAAATGAAAATTTTAAAACACAAACTGAATCTCTTGGATATAAATGAACTTACCAAGCAAATGAAATTGACTAAACAGAATTTTTTCGAAAATGCTAATAAACCAGGGAGATGGTTAGCTTATAAAGTAAAGAAGGAAAGAGAGAAGAGACTAATATATAAACTGAAGGATGGAGAGGGATGATTACAAGCACAAAGTACACATATTAGAAAAATAGCGGAAAAATTCTTTGCAAAGCTGTACCAGAATAAAGAGACTTCAACTGAGAAAGTTAATGAGTATATCCGAAAGGGAAATCTACCAAAACTACCAGAGAAATACCAAAAAGCACTAAATGAAGAAGTAACAATGACAGAAGTAATTAAGAGACAAAAGAATGACAAAACTCCAGACCTGGATGGGTTACCAGCAGAATTCTATAAAACTTTTGAAGGAATCTTGTCTACGCTTCTTCAGGATATATGTAAAACAGATTGCTAGATGCTAAAATACCAAATACTTGTTGTTGTTAGTTGCAAAGTTGGGTCCAACCCATCGCAACCCCATGGACAACATTCCTCCAGGCCTTCCTGTCCTCCACCATCCCCCGGAGTCCACTCAAGCTCACACCAACTGCCTCAGTGACTCCATCCAGCCACCTCATCCTCTGCCGTCCCCTTCTTCTTTTGCCATCTATTGTTCCCAGCATTAGACTCTTCTCCAGGGAGTCCTTCCTTCTCATTAGGTGGCCAAAGTATTTGAGTTTCATTTGCACTATCTGGCCTTCTAAAGAGCAGTCAGGGTTGATCTCCTCTAGGACTGACCAGTTTGATCGCCTTGCAGTCCAAGGGACTCGCAGAAGTCTTCTCCAGCACCACAATTCAAAGGCCTCAATCCTTTTGCACTCAGCCTTCCTTATGATCCAGCTTTCACAGCCATACATTGCAACTGGGAAAACCATAGCCTTGACTTTACGCACTTTTGTTGGCAGGGTGATGTCTCTGCTTTTTAGTATGCTGTCTAGATTTGCCATAGCTTTCCTCCCCAGGAGCAAGCGTCTTTTAATTTCTTGACTGCAGTCTCCGTCTGTGGTGATCTTGGACCCCAGGAAAATAAAATACCAAATACTTGGACAGAAGCAAATATTACATTAATACCGAAAGGAGACACGGACTTGACACAGATCCAAAACTATAGACCCATATCACTATTAAATGTGGATTACAAAATGTTTGCCTCTGTAATGGCAGAAAGACTAAAGAAGTATTTAACAGACTTTATACATCCAGACCAAAATGGCTTTTTACCTAAAAGACAAATGAGGAATAATATGAGAATTATCTTGGACATTTTAGAGTGTTACGAGGTACATTCTGAAAAACAATGGCATTGTTATTCATGGATGCACAGAAGGCCTTTGATAATGTTAATTGGCAATTTATGAAGCAACAGCTAGTTCAAATGGAGCTTGGTGTAAAATTTATTAATGCGATATTAAGCATCTATCAAAAACAGTCTGCTAGGATTATAATTAATGGAGAATTTACAAACACTATAGACATACAAAAGGGCACAAGACAAGGATGCCCTTTATCACCACTGCTGTTATATTGATCTTAGAAGTGTTAAACAGAAATATGGATATTAAAGGCACTAGAATTAGAGATGAAAGCTATAAACTGCAAAGCATTTGCAGATGACTTAGTTTTTATAATTGAGGAACCTTTGGTAACAATGTCTGAACTTTGTTTGTTTGATTGAAGAATATGGCGATGTTACTGGGATGAAAATAAACAAAGATGAGACGAAATTGATAGTAAAAAATCTTACACTGGAACAGAGAAAAAATCTGGTGGAACAAGTAGATCTTCAAATTGCTAAAAAGGTTAAATATTTGGGAATTTTTCTTACAGCTAAATGCACTACATTGAAAGAAAATGATTATGATAAACTATTTAAGGAAGTTAAGAGTGATTTGGAAAAATGGGCTAATTTGCAATTATCCTTGTTGGGAAGAATAGCGCTAGTTAAAATGAATATATTACCAAAGCTTTTGTTTTTATTCCAAATGATTCCCATAAAAATTGATAAAAAATTATTTGCTGATTTAAATATCCAAATCTCAAGATTTATATAGAAAAAGAAAAAACCAAGGATTAAATTTAAAATGCTACAGGAGGCTAAAGGGAACGGGGTTTTGCTCTTCCCGATTGAATGTTGTATTATCAAGCTTCTGTTTTAGCGTGGCTAAAAGAATGGGTAACTTTAAGAATCAAGAGAATCTTGTATCTTGAAGGGCATGATTTGCAAATGGGTTGGCATGCCTATATGTGGTATGAAAAGTGTAAGGCACATGGTTGTTTTTAAAATCATTATATTAGGAAATCATTAATGTTGGTGTGGGAAAAGTTAAAGATAAAACTGTATACTAAATTACCAAGATGGCTCTCACCTATGGAAGCTTTTCTATATCCAAATGTATTGAATTTTGATACAATTGTGAGATATGATGATATTTTGGATAATGATGGAGGATTGAAATTGAATCAAGAAATACAAGAACAAGGAATTAATATTTCTTGGTGGCACAAGGTTCAGATGCAATCGAGATATGCTAAAGACTATAGATTGTGGGGCTTCTGTAAGGAGTTAACAGCATTTGACCATGTGATTTTCAAATCAGATGAGAAAATGATTAAAAGATTGTATAATTTTCTACTAGATAGGAGAATGGAAGATGAACAGTTTAAGGAAACTATGATAACGTGGGCACAAAATTTTGGAAATAATACTGAGTTAGAGAAGTGGCAAAAGCTGTGGGAGAGAAATATTAAAGTAAAATTAGCAACTTCATACAAAGAAAACCTGTATAAAATGTTTTATAGATGGCATTTGTCGCCAAATAGGTTAGCTAAGATGTTTCCAAATATGTCAAATGGATGTTGGAAATGTAAACACAAACCGGGTACTTTTTATCATATGTGGTGAACCTGTGATAAGGCAAAAAAGTATTGGATTAAAATACATAAATGGCTTGAGGAAATGTTACAAAATTCTCTAACATTTAAACCTGAAGTTTTCTTATTAGGCATTATACCTGATGTTCTTAACAAACAAGCAATGTATTTGACTCTACATGTAACTACGGCGGCGAGGATTGCATTTATCCAACATTGGAAGAATGAAGAGCCACCTACAAATGAACTGATTCTAAAAAAGATCTTGGACTGTGCAGAAATAAACAGATTGACTTTGTCTCTGAAGGAGAAAGCAGACACATACTTCTATCAAACTTGGGATTCTTTTTATCATTGGCTAGAGAAATGGGACTATGCATAGATTTACATAAGTTTATAGTTTAACATAAAAAGAAAAAATGTGGGGAGCTGACCCAGCAGGTCCAATGTTCTCGATGATTGATGTTGTTTTTCGTTTCTTTTTTGTTAGTTTTATTAAGAATACAACTTATTCAAAGGAGACAGAATACCTGACGGAGGGCCTTCTCTGCGGTGGCACCCCGTCTATGGAATACGCTCCCCAGAGAGGTCCGCCTGGCGCCATCAGTATATGTTTTTTGGCGCCAGGTTAAGACCTTTTTATTTAATCAATATTTTAACAAGTTTGAATTCTGAATTTTATTACCATATTTTAATTGTAGCCAGAGTGGGTTGTTAATTTATTTATATTATACTATTGTGTATTGGTATTTTATTTGTGTAAGCCGTCCTGAGTATCTTGCAAAGGACGGCATACAAATATTTTAAATAAATAAATAAATAAAGCAAGCAAGCAAGCTGTGCTAGGCTTCCAACATACAGAATGTACTGGTCTTTATCTTGAACACACGCACTCTTGTCACATTCCATTCTCTCTCTGGATGGTACAGTGTGGGCTTATCTTATCTGTTATGTTCCATTCTCCAACCACTCCCGGCCTCTCCATTTTGCTGCGAAAATACTCAGTCCTGGTCAGTCCCATAAAGCTTTTCAATTCTCCATTTTCTTCTGGGTTTTTAGGCCTTCAGGAACCCATGCACAATGTAACAGTCAATCTTCATAATGCTTATTTGTTTATCTATTTCTTAGATTTTATAACAAATTCAAAGCAGCTTACACCATTCTCCTCTTGCTGCTCTCAATCTTATCCCCACAACAACAATCCTGTGAGGTAGGTTGCGGTAAGACTCTGTGACTGGCCCAGTTGGATCCATGGCTGAGCAGGGACTAAAACCTAGATGACCTGAGTCCCAGTCCTGCACCCTTACCCATTATACCACACTGGCTATATTGCAAACAAGAGAGCCAATTTGGCTAATAGGGTAGGATATAAATAGATAAATAAACATTTAAAAAAAAAAAGACAACAGACCTTGTTGCATTGTTGTTGAAAGGGGTGTGGTGTTGGCAGTGTTGGCATCCTCGTCCTCATCCTTGAGGAAGGTGAAACCTCGAGAAGGACTGGAAGCCTCTAAAATGTCTCAGTTAAGCTTAGATCTCCTCATCAGGCAATGATTTACAATGAATATTCAAGGAAACCAGTGCAAGAAAAACATCTCCCTTCTTTCTTCAAGCTTTTCAGAAAGATAAAAGACAAAGATGATTAAGAGACTAAAAGTCAACCAGAGGAGTCACAGTAGTTTTCATGTTAGTGGGATGCATATATATTAAAGGAAAAATCTCCAGAAAGGTAACTGGACAGGCAATTAAAAGAAATACAGACCTAGATGATAAAAATGCAGGTGACTTAAGGGTTCCTCAAGGAGATATCATGGAATAGTGCCTTCCTCCACAAAAGACCAAATTAAAACGGAATATTAAATTTTGCTCCTTCATGGATCACTGCCTTGTCATGGCGAAGGGGCTTGCATAGTTCAATGAAGCTATGAGCTATGCTGTGCAGGGTCACCCAAGACGGAAAAGTCATAGCAGAGAGCTCTGACAAAACGTGATCTACTGGAGAAGAAAATGGCAACCCACTTCAGTATCTTTGCCATGAAAACCCCATGGACAGTACCAAAAGGCAAAAAGATATGATGCCGGAAGATGAGCCCCTCAGGTCAGAAGTTGTCCAATATGCTACTGGGGAAGAGCAGAGGGCTAGTACTAATAGCACCAGAAAGAATGAAGCGACTCGGTCAAAACCGAAAGGACACTTAGTCGCAGATGTATCTGGTGGTGAAAGGAGAGTCCGATGCTGTAAAGATCAATACTCCATAGGAACCTGGAATGTCAGATCCATGAATCAAGGCAAGCTGGATGTGGTCAAACAAGAGATGACAAGACTGAACATCTACATCTTAGGAATCAGTGAACTAAAATGTACAGGAATGGATGAACTTAATTCAGAGGACCATCAGGTATACTACTGTGGGCAAGAATCCATCCGAAGAAATGGAGTAGCCTTCATAGTCAATAAAAGAGTAGAAAAAGCAGTACTGGGATACAATCTCCACAATGATCTCAGTTCGAATCCAAGGCAAACCATTCAACATCACAGTAGTCCAAGTCTGTGCCCCAACCACTGGTGCTGAAGAGGCTGAAGTTGATCAGTTCTCTGAAGGACTACAACACCTTCTAGAATTAACACCAAAAATGATGTCCTTATCATCATGGAGGATGGAATGCTAAAGTAGGAAGCCAAAAGATAACCAGAACAACAGACAAGCTTGGCCTTGGGGTACAAAATGAAGCAGGACAAACGCTGGCAGAATTTTGTCAAGATAATACGATGGTCATAGCAAACAATCTTTTCCAACAACCCAAGAGATGACTGTACACATGGACATCACCAGACAGTCAACACAGAAATCAGATTGACTATGTGCTCGGCAGCCAAAGATGGAGAAGTGACTCTATACAGTCACTAAAAACTAGACTAGGAGCTGACTGTGGCTCAGATCATGAGCTTCTTGTTGCAAAATTTAGGCTTAAATTGAAGAAAGCAGGGAAAAGCACTAGGCCACTCAGGTATGACCTAAATCATATCCCTGATGCATATACAGTAGAAGCGACAAATAGATTTAAGGAATTAGACCTGATAGACAGAGTGCCTGAAGAACTATGGACGGAGGTTCGCAACATTGTCCAAGAGGTAGCAACTAAAACCACCCCAAAGAAAAATAAATGCAAGAAAGCAAAATGGCTGCCTGAGGAAGCTTTACAAATAGGTGAGGAAAGAAGGGAAGTGAAAGGCAAGGGAGAAAGAGAAAGATACACCCAACTGAATGCAGAATTCCAGAGAATAGCTAGAAGAGATAAGAATGCCATCTTAAATGAACAGTGCAAAGAAATAGAAGAAAACAATAGACTAGGGAGGACCAGAGATCTCTTCAAGAAAATTGAAGATATGAAGGGAACGTTTCATGCAAAGAACCATGGAGCCAGCTGGGTGACTTTGGGCCAGTCGCAGACTCTCAGCCCAACCTACTTCACAGGGTTGTTGTGGGGATAAGTTGGAGGAGGAGATGTAAGCTGCCTTGAGCCCTTTGTACGAAAAGGCAGGATATAAATAAATAAATAAATAAATAATGATGGGCATGATAAAGGACCAAAATGGCAGGGACCAAACAGAGGCAGAAGAGATTAAGAAGAGGTGGCAAGATTACACAGAAGATCTATACAAGAAAGAGCTTAACGTCCCTGACAACCATGATGGGGTGGTCACTGACCTCGAGCCAGATATCCTGGAATGTGAAGCCAAATGGGTCTTAGGAAGTCTGAGCGACACAAATCTAGTGGAGGTGACAGTATTCCAGCTGAGGTATTCAAAATCTTAAAAGACGATGCAGTAAACGTGCTACACTCAATATGCAAGCAAATTTGGAAAACTCAACAATGGCCACAGGATTGGAAAAGGTCAGTTTACCTTCTGATCCCAAAGAAGGACAATGCCAAAGAATATTCAAAAGGGAGGTTTGGCACTCTAAAGGGAGGTTTTGCAGGCGCAAGCCCTGACAATACCTCTAGTCAGTAAGGTGGGGAGGCGGAGGAGAGTGCCGCCATGGATGCGAAAGGAGGTGGTTAGGGGGATTAGACGAAAGAGGAGCCTCCATAGGAAATGGGTACTGGGGGAAATAGACAAAAGGGTATACCGGGAGGAGGGCCGTTGCAGAAGGATTCTTCGCAAGGCTAAGGCTGATTATGAGCTGAGACTTGCCAAGAATATCAAGAGCAACAAAAAGGGCTTCTTCCAGCATGTAAATAGGAAAAGGAAGGGGAGACAAGTGGTGGGACCACTAAATAAGGAGGAAGGAGATCCAGTGACTGACATGAGGGAACAGGCACAGATGCTAAATGACTATTTTGCCTCTGTGTTCTCCCCAAAGCAGGACGGGGGATATCCGTATAGGAGATTGGATGAGGCTGGGGACTTAGGGGCAGAGATTAGAGTCACCCCCCTTGAAGTCGAGGGGCTCCTCAGGGCATTGGACATTACAAAGGCGCCAGGCCCTGACGGGTTACACCCGAGAGTACTTAGAGAGTTGGCAGGGGTTCTCTCACGCCCGCTGGCCTCCATTTTTGAGGCCTCGTGGAGAACAGGTGAAGTTCCAGAGGACTGGAGGGTGGCATCGGTGGTCCCAATTTTCAAAAAGGGAAGTAGGAAGGACACGGGGAATTATAGACGGATTAGCCTTACGTCCATTGTAGGAAAAACAATGGAAAGTCTCATAATAGAGAGAGATCTAGTGATGCTAGATAGGGAAGGGAGGCTGACAGCCACACAACATGGCTTCCGCAGAAACAGGTCCTGCCAGACAAACCTTGTGGAATTCTATGACAAGGTTTCAAGATGGCTAGATGGAGGGGATGCAGTGGATGTGGTATACCTGGATTTCAGCAAGGCCTTTGACAAAGTGCCCCATGATATCCTGGTGGAGAAACTGAGGAGTTTTGGGATACACCAAAGCACTGTCCGGTGGATTAGGGCATGGTTGACTGACCAAAAGCAGAAGGTAACCATTAGCGGGGAATCGTTGGGATGGCAGCCAGTGACAAGGGGGGTCCCCCAGGGCTCTGTCCTGGGGCCGATCCTGTTTAATCTTTTCATTAACGACATGGAAGAAGGGGTGAACAGTCTGCTGATCAAATTCGCAGACGACACTAAAACTGGAGCAGTGGCCACAACTGAGGAGCAGATACACCAGATCCAAAAGGATCTGGACAGACTATGGAAGTGGGCAGGAGACAACAGGATGGCGTTCAATGTGGAGAAGTGCAAGGTCTTGCACTTGGAGCATAGGAATAGCTGTCATAAGTACAGCTTAGGGGACAAGTGGCTGGAGAGCAGCACTTGTGAAAGGGACCTCGGGGTACTGGTTGACCGCAGGCTAAACATGAGTCAGCAGTGTGATGCGGTGGTCAAGAGGGCGAATGCCACCCTTGGTTGCATAGCCAGAAGTGTGGCTTCTAGATCAAGAGAGGTATTACTACCACTCTACATGACTCTGGTGCGCCCGCAACTGGAGTATTGTGTTCAGTTTTGGGCCCCTCATTACAGAAAGGATATAGCCAGGTTGGAGTCAGTGCAGCGTAGGGCCACAAGGATGGTGGCTGGTTTGCAGGGGATGCCGTATGAGGCAAGACTGAGGGAACTGGGTCTCTTCAGCTTGGAGAAGAGGAGACTCAGAGGGGATATGTTGGCAACATACAGGTATGTGAGGGGGTGTCACATGGAGATGGGGAGAGGCCTGTTCTCCCCTGCAGAGGAAAGCAGGACGCGCTCCAATGGAGCAAAGCTCAGGGAGCCAAGGTTCAATTTGGATGCCAGGAAGCACTTCCTGACAGTTAGGACCCCGAGGGCATGGAATGGGCTTCCACGGGAGGTCGTTGAGGCCCCATCGGTGAGGGTGTTCAAAGATAGGCTGGACATGCACATGGTGGGCATGTCATGAGCGGAGCCAGCTGGTGCCGGAGGTCAGACTAGATGGCCCAGGAGGCCCCTTCTGACTCGCTCTGTTTCTATGTTTCTATGTTTACTGCACCATTGCACTCATTTCACATGCAAGCAAAGTTATGCTCAAAATCCTACAAGCTAGGCTCCAGAAGCATGTGGACCGAGAACTACCAGAAGTACAGGCAGTGTTTCGAAGAGGGAGAGGAACTAGAGATCAAATTGCCAACATATGCTGGATCATGGAGAGAGCTAGGGAGTTCCAGAAAAACATCTACTTCTGCTTCATTGACTTAGCTAAAGCCTTTGATTGTGTGAATCACAACAAATTGTGGCAAGTTCTTAAAGAGATGGGAGTACCAGACCATCTTATTTGTCTCTTGAGAAACCTATTTGCGGGTCAAGAAGCAACAGTGAGAACTGGATATGGAACCACTGATTGGTTCAAAATTGAGAAAGGAGTTCAGCAAGGCTGTATACTGTCGCCCTGCCTTTTTAACACATATGCAAAGCACATCATGAGAAACGTGGGGCTAGATGAATCACAAGTTGGAATTAAGATTGCTGGGAGAAATATTAACAACCTCAGATATGCAAATGATACCACTCTCATGGCAGAGAGTGAGGAAGAACTAAAGAGCCTGTGGGTGAAGAAGGGGAGCGCAAAAGTTGGCTTGAAACTCAACATTAAGAAAACTAAGATCATGGCATCTGATCCTATCACTTCCTGGTAAATAGTTGGGGAAGAAATGGAGGTAGTGACAGATTTTATTTTCCTGGCCTCCAAGATCATTGCAGATGGGGACTGCAGCCAAGAAATTAAAAGATGCTTGCTCTTGGGGAGGAAAGCTATGGCAAATCTAGACAGCGTACTAAAAAGCAGAGACATCACGCTTCCAACAAAAGTGCATATAGTGAAGGCTATGGTTTTCCCAGTTGCAACATAGGGCTGTGAAAGTTGGACCATAAGGAAGGCTGAGCACTGAAGAATTGAGGCCTTTGAATTTGGTGCTGGAGGATACTCCTGAGAGTCCCTTGGGCTGCAAGGCGATCAAACCGGTCAGTCCTAGGGGAGATCAACCCTGACTACTCTTTAGAAGGCCAGTTGCTGAAAATGAAACTCAAATACTTTGGCCACCTAATGAGAAGGAAGGACTCCCTGGAGAAGAGCCTAATGGTGGGAATAATAGATGGCAAAAGAAGGGGATGGCATAGAATGAGGTGGCTAGATGGAGTCAATGAAGCACTCAGTGTGAGCTTGAGTGGACTCTGGGGGATGTTGGAGGACAGGAAGGCCTGGAGGAATGTTGTCCATGGGGGCGTGGTGGGTCGGACATGACTTTGTGACTAACAACAACAACACAACAACAATAAATTTTGTTATAATTACTGAAAAGAACTCCAGAGGGATCCAACCAAAGGAGTAGACTAGACCATAGTGCACTGGCAGATCGTACTGCCTGCCTAGAGATGTAAGTAGAGGTGAAATTTACCAAGATAGGTGAACCTGAAATCCACATGAAACAACCTTGCCAAGCCTTAGTGGACAGTAGTACACTGGTAGTTATGCATCACAGATTATTTTAGGAACAGTTAGGACCCCGAGGGCATGGAATGGGCTTCCACGGGAGGTCGTTGAGGCCCCATCGGTGAGGGTGTTCAAAGACAGGCTGGACATGCACATGGTGGGCATGTCATGAGCGGAGCCGGCTGGTGCCGGAGGTCAGACTAGATGGCCCGGGAGGCCCCTTCTGATTCGCTCTGTTTCTATGTTTCTATGAACACTGCTTATCCCACCTACTTCATACTCTGATTATCAAGATAAAAGGAATACTCATTTGATGGTTACAATGAAGTAACTTTTGAATTACCAAAGGATGTACATTCTTTCATGCATTCTATTGATACTCTGGTTCATGTATGTTCTGGACAAGATTACTGTGTTTCCCTGAAAATAAGACCAGGTCTTATATTAATTTTTGTTCCAAAAGATGCATTAGGGCTTATTTTCTGGTGGTGTCTTATTTTTTCTTATGAAAGCCATACAATTCTTGCTCCAAGAGTCCTCCACGATTCCTTTCTTGTACTTGACCGAATAGCTCTTTTTTTTTTTTCACTCATCTTGTCTGGGGGTCAAAATATTATTCCCTGTAAATCTTCCATTAAATCAAGTGATAATTGAAGACTTACGAGAAAGGAGTGGCAACACACAAGTGCATTAAGTACGTTACAACACATGTATTGAATTTGTGTTCATTTGTGTTCAATACACATGTATTGAATTATGAAACACATCCATTTGTTATCAAATGCACACAGTATTCTCTGCCTTGTGCCTGTACTCCAATTGGTCATTCAGCAATGAGTCTCAAGTTCATCTGTTTACATAGGAATTTACCTCTTATGCAAAGGCTCCTGCTTGGGTATTTACAAATACCTAATTATAATGTATATTATCATTTGTTTTAATTATTAATGTCAACAATATATTTATTCATATTTACCGTATTTTTCGCTCTATAAGACGCGCCTGACCATAAGACGCACCTAGTTTTTAGAGGAGGAAAACAAGAAAAAATATATTCTGAATCAAATGGGCACATAATCACAGGGACATTCCCCATCACCTCCCCATGGGCTGCACATCTGACAGACTTACTGCACATACACATTCGCTCTATAAGACGCACAGACATTTCCCCTTACTTTTGAGGGGGGAAAAAGTGAGTCTTATAGAGCAAAAAATACGGTAATTATATATTAACATTATTATTTTATAATTTAATACATCCATCATGTGTTGCAACAGACGTACTACTGTGTTTCCCCATCCTTCTGGCTGACGATCTTAACTGGGGCTTATTTTTCGTGTAGGGCTTATATTATGAGCAGCCTGAAAAATCATGCTGGGGCTTATTTTCCGGTTAGGTCTTATTTTCAGGGAAATATGGTAATAATTGCTGTGCTGAAGCCTATCTATTCCATCAAATTTAAAATTAGCATATCATAAGGATTTCTTCCTGAACAAGGGACCATGAACTAGATAGGGTTAAATCACCACCTGCAATCAAGAGTAGAAAAAGCCATTGACAGATGCATTATGTGCGGTTCATAAACAATAAGCTTGGAAACCAGTGAAAATTCAGTTCCCTTGGTAAATTTGCCACTTCCTATTAGAATATCTATGAGGAACTCCCCATGAAAAATAAAACTATCTTATGAAAGAAAGCATTGCTAAGTATTGTTGCACTGTGTCATTGTTGCTTTCATTGATTTGCTCTCCACCCAGTAGATAAACCTCACATAATGTTAGTTTTAATCCTCAATTCTTACATCACCACTGTTAATAATACAATAATACCTTAATTATTACTTATAGTTCTAGGCCAGAGAGTCTTGGTATGGACAATCATTTGTTTTGAAATACTGTACCATTTCTAAATGTTGAAGAGGTGGATGTGAAGAAATTAGTTTACTGAAGCACTTTCCCACATAGCACCATCACCCAAGCCTCTGCCGGGTTTGTTGGAAACCTTATTTGTATCACCTTCTTTATCTTGAAACAATACTCCTCTGGTTCAAGTTAGTACTGTCAAACAGTCAAGGGAATGTGCTGCACTGAATATAAGGGGACTTCTCTTAATTTTGGATTAAGATTTAACTTCATTGAACTTCATGTTCATTGAATCTTCAGTGACTTGTAGGATCACTACAGCCATACAAGCCATGTGGTTTAACCAATTTGACCCACTGCCCACCCAGATGCAGCTTGACAAGATGTTTATAGCCCACTAACTTGTTGTTGGGTTGTAACTTATTGGAGAGTTGCTTGTACCACAAAAAGCCATGTCATTCAGGTTTGGAGAAAATGGCAAGCAACCCCTGGGCCAGTAATAAGGTAAGCAGTGCCCACCGTGTATCAGCACACAATGTAGTTTGTTTAAGTCATGCTGATCATGCAAACCAGGGCATATGTATGGCAGTAGTTCTCAAACTTTGATTTCTGGAAGAGAGCCGTGAGGCCATGAGATTTGGCTTGCACTCCTGCTGGCTCCCTGGGTGGTCCTGAAGCAGTATTTCTACCTGCTGTTCCTTCCATTGGCATATGTTTGAGCATGGCTGCCAGAGGCAGCACCTGGCATTAAGTGAGCCCATGGCACTGTGCTTTGGGATGCTTGAGGGTTGCAGATATCTTTTTAAAAAATCTTTGTTTGCTGAATTGATTGGTCAGGGTAATTGCATGACAAGGAACCATCAGTGATAGTCACAGAGAAATAAAGCTGCATTTTAGCATTTTCTTTGGGCAAATCATCCTCCCATTTGCAGAACCCCGCCTCTCCCCTGCACCAGAGCCTCATGTGGATGTCCTTGCTGAAGAGAAAAGCTTGTTGGACCCCATAAGCAGCTAATATACAGACTCAAAACTCTCAAAACTCATTCAGGGCTCTAAGATTGGTCAAAATCATGATAATGGGGTCCCCGGGAGGAGGAACCTGGGGAAAATCCAATTCATGTTTAATCAAAGATGGGGAGCAGGATCTGATGAACTGTCATTGTATAGAGCAAATGTCTGCAACAGGTAAAAGAGGTACATTTTAGATCACCATGAACAGTGTTAGGTAATATTTGGGATGCAGAAATGGAAGGCAAACTGTTGAAGCAGGATCAGCACCCCACCATGTACGTGGGAAACCCAAAAGATCTTTAGCCCACAGTTCAAAATGATTCAGGATTCCAATTCACAGGCAGATTTCATTGGTCTAGTATAGAGGAGCAATCAGTTGCACATCAAGGACCCCCATTGTAGTGTTACAGTGTAACCTGGAGATCACCCAGAGACCACTCTAACACCAAATTAGTCAAAAGCAAAGTACTTTATTGAAGCCGGCGACTGCATGAGGCAACAATCCTGCCCAAATCATGCAGCCCCAATGAATGTTACCATCAGTCTTTTATACCTTGTGTCATTGATGTTACAGTGTAAGCTGAGACTTGTCACCTTTTGGTCCCGAAATCAACATTTTTGGATACAGTTGTTTTTGTTGACTGATTTACAGAGACTGCCAGGGACGTTTATTATCTGCCTCCCAGTCATGTCTTTGTGTATTTGCGCGCTTTTCTAGGAGAATGCTGGTAAGCCTTATGCTAGCGTAGGTGGTATCCTAGCCTCCTGTGGCTATCAAAAGGCTGCTCAGAACAAAGGCTGCTTAGGCATTTATTTAACTTTGGGGTATGTCCACCCCAGTCCCTGGAACAGAACTGAATTGTTAAGGTAAGCAAGCATATATATAGAAGCAAAGAGCAAGAAAATTGTTATGCCTACTGATATTAGCTTGATTATAACTACCACTAGAGCCAATACGTTTTTATCACACTGTCACAGTAGGATAGAGATCAGTCATAATGAGAAGCCTGTTCAAATGTGGTTTTACCCAAGATTTACTCAATTCATAGAAATAAGTTTGGGCTGGAGGCAAGTCTTAAGAACCTCATTTGCCTGGATATGATAGAAGTAAGTTAACAAGCCCATAAAGCAGGCTGCATTGCATTGCTCCCACTCTGGGTACCATCCCCAATCTACAGGAGCAAATGAAATTTAGGATTATTTTTCAGAGGAAAAAAAGGTGAAGCAAAGGTGAAGTATTTGGTTTCCTTAGCTCCTCCTAAGGAAAAGGAGCTCCCGTTTAAATGCTGTTGCTTCCAGGAACTACTAGGGCACAGGACAAACAACTTACCTCTTTTACCTCTTTTCAAGCTGCATTTGGATGGAAGATCGGCTGCCTTGGAAAACTAAGCTCCTTTTTAGCATGGCTTAAGCCTTTGCCTCTTGACACAGGTACTCTCCAATGAGGGCTTACTTAGTCTGCAAGACTATCTGTTCACTCTTGTGAGAGAGAAGAGGGTTGTCTTTATTTCACCAATGGTTCTCTCTCACACAGGAGTAACCCCTTCCTTGGATATTTGCCCCATTCTTCTATCTCCTATTTCTTTAAACTGCTAAGTGCTTGATGGATTCAAAAAATATTCCTGGACTTAGAGATACTGACTTGGAATCTTTCTGGATGGCATGGCCAGATAGCAAAGTTCATTGCATATCTACAATTATTTCAGATAATTTTCTTACAAGGAAGTAGGTGGAGGAAGTTTCCTGTCTGCAGTTACAGGGTTACAGGGTGTCCTTTAAAGCTGTTGCAAGATGCCACAAAGGGGCCACTGATGCAGGGGGTTGGCAGTGTTTCTTTCTGTAGAATAGGGAAGTAGTTGCCATACAATAGAACTGCAGTTGCACAACAACATCTTGATGTTACAGGTTACCACTAATAGTGCCTCCTTTTCTACATTAATGTTTCTGTTCCATCAGAGAACTCATTAGTGTTTCCCCCAGATGTGTGGCTGTCTTTGGAATCTGCCTTGGGAAATCATGAGTGGCATCATTCTTGCATTATTTTGGGAGGTGACTGAAATGCTCAGCTAGGACAAACTAATTCACAGCAGCTTATTCATTTGGTCTTTGCCTGGATGATTTATTCTGTCTGAACAAGCATTCTCAAGAAATGAAGATTAATAGCCTTGGTTGTGTCCTTGTTATGTGGGATTGTGTTTCCTATTAATTTTGAATGGGAGTTGGAAGGATGTATCGGTCAAACATCATAAGTTTCTCTCTCCTGGGCTATTTTTCATTTCTCCAAATCTAATTCCAAGATGAAAAGTTTCTCAGTTGAAGATCAGCTAGAGAGTGGCCTTTTTTCTATCAAGCTTTGGCAGTTAAGATAACTCAGAATGAATGTACATGTTGATTTGAAAAGGTGACTGCTGGCTATAAATAGCAGACTGGCTTACTGATTTTACTGGAACTGATAAATCAAATTTTAATGGGCCATTTGGAGAAGTTGGAGGGCTATCAGAAATTGTAAATTACATAAAACCCTTTTCCAGCCCTCCATTCAAGCAGAGAGAGCTGGTATGACAGGGAATGTAGAAACATGAAAAAAGAACATGCACTGATTACCCAGTCTGAAGCACTTTAGATCAAAAAAGTGTTATAACATTTTGATTACAGTGCATTCGTCTTATAAATCTCCAACAAAGATGACTGAGTATATTATGGCAAAAACATCTTAAAATATTTTCCAGGGGCCCACCCTTGTTAAGGTAAATCACTTTTGTGGAGATCATCCTGAATGACTACCAGTCTCAGTCTTGGGGGTCAGGCATTAACTCCACAACCTGGTATCTGGAAATTGCTTTTAACCCAGCACACCAGCCTATCAAGATCACCTGGAATCTTCTTTCTGTCTTCCAAGGTATTACCTATCCTAGTTTTGTGTCATCTGCAGATTTGATCAGCATACCCTGCACTGCTGCTCTTTGCCACAGCAAGCAAGTTGACTCTTAGACTCCTTATGCTCTGGCTCTCTGCACCTCCTATTTATTTATTTATTTATTTATTTATTTATTTATTTAAAACATTTTTATGCTGCCCCCATCACAACAAAGCCTCGGGGCAGCTCACAACAAAAACAAAATACATAAATATAACAATTATACAAATAAAAATATTAAAACCCGGTGCATCTCAGCTTAAAAGATTTAAAATCCTATAAATACAAATAAATTAATAATTAAAATGAGTTTTAAATAAAAAGGTCTTAGCCTGGCGCTGAAAAACAAATAACGACAGCGCCAGGCGGACCTCTCTGGGGAGTGCATTCCATAGATGGGGCCTGGCTCCTAGCCTGGCTCCTGCCTGCTCTGCCCTGCCCACCCACCTGACTGACTGCCCTGACTGCCTTCTACCTTGTTGCAGCCCACCCTGCTTTCCCAGGAACTTGCATCCTTCCTCCTCAACCCTGCCTGCTCCAGAACATGACTGCCTTGCTGGTACTTCACCTTCAGACAGTTTTCTTGGTTTGTGATCTTGGCCTGTGTGTTATTGGACTGTGCTGTCTCACTGGCTTTCACTCTGAACTTTTAAACCAACACATTTCTTGCTTCTGGCCCTGCTGCAAAAATCCAACTTGCACCTTGTGCCCTAACATTCCAGTGTTGACAGCTTGCCATGCACACCCTGGAATTTACACAGTTGTTCTGAGAGTAGTTCTGCCAGTTCCTTTATTACTCTAGGATGCAGTTCATCTGGCCCTGTACATTTGAACTCCTTCAAAGAAATTAGGTATTCCATGACCATCTCAAGTTTTAATCCTGACCTTTTGGTTTGTACTTCATATTTCCCAGGGGTCAGGGGTAGGGGCAGGTCATAGATATGCTTTTAAGAAAAAACTGAATCAAAGTAAAAATTGAGCACTTCAACTTTTTCTTTGTCGTCTTACCAGTTTGCCCTCATCCTTTGGATGGTTGAACCATCATTTCTTTTCTCTGTCATTTACTCTAAACCTACCTGCAAAAAATACTTTTTGCTAGTCTCAGCTCATTCTCAGCTTCAGCCTTCCTGATGTCATTCCTGAACTTCTGTGCTACCTCTCTGTACTCTTCTTTTGTCTCATGCCCTTCCTTCTACTTCCTATACAAGTCCTTTCTTGTTTTTAGCTCAACTTGAAGTTTTTATGGCACCACATTGGTTTCTTCTGTCATCAGCTATCTTTCATTTTTGTTGGAATTGTTTGTAATTGTGCCTTTAAAATTTCCTTTTTTAAAAACTCTCACCCATCTTGGACTCCTTTTTTACTTAGAGTCACTTGCCATGGAAGCTTACTTATCATTGTCCTGAGTTTATCAAAATCAGCTTTCCCAAAATCCAGAGTACATATATGGCTATGCTCCATTTTTGCTTCCTTTAAAAGCAACTATGTTGTAGTCACTTTCCCTTAAAGTTTTTGTAGCTTCCACTTTATCTACTAAGTCATTCCTATTAGTGAGTATTAAGTCAATGATAGCCAATCTCTAGTTCCTTCCTCCACTTTCTGGAAATGCAAGTTAGCTGCCATGCATGAAGGGAATGTCTTGGAGGGGCCACTTTTAGTGGAGTTTGACTCCCAACTGATATTGGAATAATTTAGGTCGCCCATCACGACTACATCGCATTTCCTTGGAATACTGGCAATTTGCTTAAGAAAAGTGTCATCCTCGTCGTCTCTTTTCTTGGATGGTTGGTAGTAGACTCCAGCTATCACATTCCTTTTATTCCTTGGCACATTAATTTGGCCCAGATGCTCTTGATTGGGGTACCAGGCTCATCTTCCTATATTTCTGTGCAAGGATAAGTATTTTTAACATATAAGGCAACTCCATCTCCTTGCCTTGCCTTGCCTTGTTTTGTTGCTCTTTTTGAACAGCTTATACTCTTCAATTGCTATATTCCAATCAAGGGAGTCATCCCTCCAAGTTTCAGTAATACCTCTCAAGTCATATTTGCCTTCATGTATTAAGAGTTCTGAAACTCAAATACTTTGTCCACCTAATGAGAAGGAAGGACTCATGCTGGGAACAATAGAGGGCAAAAGAAGAAGGGAATAGCAGAGAATGAGGTGGCTAGATGGAATCACTGAAGCAGTTTGTGTGAGCTTAGGTGGACTCTGGGGGATGGTGGAGGACAGGAAGGCCTGGAGGTATGTTGTCCATGGGGTCGTGATGGGTCGAATGCAACTTCACGACTAGCAACAACAGCAACATTAAGAGTTGAGGTTCATTCTGCTTATTTCCCATACTTTGGGAATTAGTGTATTGACACTGATGCCCATGTGTTTTATGGTCTGGCTTATTTCCAACATTATTGAGACTGCTTGGGGAGTCCCAATATTCATTCAACTGAAATATTTTTCTTTTCTTTTCTTTTCTTTTCTTTTCTTTTCTTTTCTTTTCTTTTCTTTTCTTTTCTATTCTATTCCTCTCCCAAGAACTGGGGGGATGGATGAGAAGACTATCTGGCCCCAAAGTTCTTGAGTTTCCTTCCCAGGGCTTCAATCAGATGTGATTTCTTTGTAGCTCTGTTTGGTGATATCATTTGTTCCCATTTGGATTACAAGAAAGAGAGAGGTGTCTGTGGGCTTTATGAGCTTTGGCAATCTTTTAGTCACTTCTCTAATTCAATCTCCAGAGAAACAACATACCTGGCATACTCATAGCTCATCATGACACATTTGGGTTTCAATCCCACACAACAAGGAAGTTTTTTTGGTCAATTTTCCTTCTGCATTGTTCTCCCTGTTGAACAGGTTCCCTTGTAATTCTTCCTCTGCAGGCTGTCCACTGGTCTCATCTTCTAATGGCTGACAGTAGTTACTTAGCTGTAGTGGTTCCACTGGAGCAGTGTGTCTCCTGGTTCTTCTGCTCCTGACTGTTACCCTTCTCCAGGAAGTTTCCTTCTTGTTGGCTTTCACTCAGCATTTTTTGTATCTGCTTCACACTGCTGTTGCTATTCCATTTCTGATGGTTCTTGACATTCTTGCGGTTCCACTGTTCTGTCCAAGAACTCTTCATTTTCTCTTAATCCTTAGAGGAGGAATCCTCATTGCTCAAGCTTTTTCATGTTTTTTCTTTTAAAAGTTACCAACTTACATATATTGCAGTTATATATCATGTTAATCTCAGGGAGGAAAGGAAAATTTGCACACCCTTTGCAGGTCACTAAAACTGGAGATCCATTCTGTGCTATACAGTAAGGAGGAGGAAAATGTAGATTTATTGATTTTCATGCACTGTTAGGCACAGGCTGTGCTGGCCTTCTCCTCCTGCGGGTGACATGTCTTCATGTCTCCCTGGCTGTTCCTCCTGTGGCCCCTCCCTCAACCCTCTGTCTGGAGGGGGACTGCTCCTGGAGGCCCTGGAGAGCTCTCTCAGCCCTCAGGCACCTCACCTCCTCCTCTAGGAGGCTCACCAGCTTGCACCGAGGGCAAGTGTATCCCTGCCTCTCCTGGGGGAGAAGGGCGAACTTGTCGCAGCTGTCACAGCGGACAGCAACACCCATGATTCCCACCAAGGCCATCTCCTGGTCTGCCATTGGGAACCCTACAGAGACCCCACCTTGGTCCACTGCCTTGTCTGTCCTACACTACCTCTCACTTGCCCAGTTCTCCCAGACAAAAACCCACATACAGATACACAAGGATAAAATAAAAATTTAAACTGGAGGAAAAAAAAACCCTTGGCTTCCAGGGAAGGGAGTCCCTGGGCAGCCTGGGCTGCAGCTAAGGGACGCAAACAAGGGATAACGCCTTATATGCCTCTCAGGCCAGTGGTCAGTGTGGGCAGCTGTGCCAGGGACAGAGACAGTGTGTCCTGCCAGGAAGTTTCCTGAGGGAGGGAGTGTGGGCATCTGCCTGAGAATTTCTCTTGGATGGCTGCTGGAAAAGTGTCCTGCAGCTGTAGCAGGAGAATAGGGGGCAGCAGGGCTTGTGACCAATCCAGGGAATGTCGGGCTAGACAGGAGCAAAAGAGAGTGCTGGAGACTGAGCAGGAGACATGGGCTTTTCAGAGCATTAGAGTTGCCTGTACACAGCTTTTATGCTCCCCAGCTTTCACAAAAGGCAAATCCTGGCTGTAAGAGTACCCCAGTTTCAAAGCACTGTTCACGTAAAGTGCTGACAGGCTTGCCAAGCATGGCCATCTCCAAGATGTTTGCTGCTGGAGGTGGTACAGTGCAAACCCTCACTGCTATTGAGATTACAAAGCTCCAGATAGGCATCAGGAGGGCAAAACACAGGCAGAAAAGAGGGAGAGGTAGAAGGGCCAGTCACAGTAGGAGTAGGCTGGGAACTCCAAGGATAGGAAGTGGTGGGAAGGAGTTGAGGTACATGTACACCAATGCTAGGAGCATGGGTAATAAGCAAGAAGAGCTTGAAGCTCTCCTGGGAATAGGAGGGTATGACCTGGTGGGAATCACAGAAACTTGGTGGGATGAAAGGCAAATCTGGAATGTGAACATAGAAGGGTATCACCTTTTTAGAAAGGACAGGAAGGGAAAGAGGGGTGGGGGCATGGCTTTATACATCAGGGAAGGGATAGGATGCAGTGAGATAGAATGCAGCACAGATGGGGATTTGGTCGAGGCAGTCTGGGTGAAACTTAGGGGTTTTGACAGGGAAAGAGACCTGACAGTGGAGGTATGTTGTTGCCCTCCAGGTCAACTTGAGACCCTGGATGATATCCTGACAGGCCAGATTCAAAGGATATCTCGGGGAAGAGACACAGTAATTATGGGAGATTTCAATCTCCCGGATATTAGTTGGGAGACTCACTCAGCAGTGACAGCCAGGTCACATCACTTCCTAGAAGCTATAGAGGGAGGGTTTTTCACACAGAAGGTCCGAGAGGCGACTAGGGGGGAAACATCCTTGACTTGGTCTTGACCAATAGGGAGGAGCTGATAGATGAAATACAGATTAGGGGTGCTCTGGATGCAAGTGATCACTCCATCCTTTGTTTTGAGATCAGGGGACTGGGGACATGCAGCAGCGTGAGCACTAGAAGTTGGGACTTCAAGAGGGCCAACTTTGGCCAACTGAAGGCCAGACTGGGGAAAGTCTCTTGGGATAGGTTACTGGAAGGTAAGCAAGTTGAGGAGGGGTGGATAGCACTCAAAAGAGAGGTTTTGGAGGCACAAGCCTTGACGATACCTCTAGTCAGTAAGGTGGGGAAGCAGAGGAGAGTGCCGCCATGGATGCGAAAGGAGGTGGTTAGAGGGATTAGATGAAAGAGGAACCACCGTAGCAAATGGGTACTGGGGCAAATAGACAAAAGGGTATACCAGGAGGAGGAGGCAAGTTGCAGAAGGATTCTTCGCAAGGCTAAGGCTGATTACGAGCTAAGACTTGCCAAGAATATCAAGAGCAACAAAAAGGGCTTGTTTCAGCATGTAAATAGGAAGAGGAAGGGGAGACAAGTGGTGGGACCACTAAATAAGGAGGAAGGAGATCCAGTGACTGACATGAGGGAACAGGCACAGATGCTAAATGACTATTTTGCCTCTGTGTTCTCCCCAAAGCAGGACGGGGGATATCCGTATAGGAGATTGGATGAGGCTGGGGATTTAGGGGCACAGATTAGAGTCACCCCCCTTGAAGTCGAGGGGCTCCTCAGGGCTTTGGACATTACAAAGGCGCCAGGCCCTGACGGGTTACACCCAAGAGTACTTAGAGAGTTGACAGGGGTTCTCTCATGCCCTCTGGCCTCCATTTTTGAGGCCTCATGGAGAATGGGTGAAGTTCCAGAGGACTGGAGGGTGGCATCAGTGGTCCCAATTTTCAAAAAGGTTAGTAGAAGGGACATGGGGAATTATAGACCGGTTAGCCTTACGTCCATTGTAGGAAAAACAATGGAAAGGCTCATTATAGAGAGAGATCTAGTGATGCTAGATAGGGAAGGGAGGCTGACAGCCACACAACATGGCTTCCGCAAAAACAGGTTCTGCCAGACAAACCTTGTGGAATTCTATGACAAGGTTTCGAGATGGCTAAATGGAGGGGATGCAGTGGATGTGGTATACCTGGATTTCAGCAAGGCCTTTGACAAAGTGCCCCATGATATCCTGGTGGAGAAACTAAGGAGTTCTGGAATACACCAAAGCACTGTCCGGTGGATTAGGGCATGGTTGACTGACTGAAAGCAGAAGGTAACCATTAGTAGGGAATCATCGGGATGGCAGCCAGTGACAAGGGGGGTCCCCCAGGGCTCTGTCCTGGGGCTGATCCTGTTTAATCTTTTCGTTAATGACATGGAAGAACCGTCTGCTGATCAAATTCACAGATGACACTAAAACTGGAGCAGTGGCCACAACTGAGAAGGTACTCCAGATCCAAAAGGATCTGGACAGACTATGGAAGTGGGCAGGAGACAACAGGATGGCGTTCAATGTGAATAAGTGCAAGGTCTTTCACTTGGGGCATAGGAATAGCTGTTATCAGTACAGGTTAGGTGACAAGTGGCTGGAGAGCAGCACTTGTGAAAGGGACCTTGGGGTGCTGGTTGACTGCAGGCTAAACATGAGTCAGCAGTGTGATGGGGTGCTTAAGAGGGCGAACGCCACCCTTTGTCGCATAGCCAGAAGCGTGGCTTCTAGATTGAGAGAGGTATTACTACCACTGTATATGATTCTGGTGTGCCTGCAACTGGAGTATTGTGCTCAGTTTTGGGTCCCTTGTTACAGGAAGGATATAGCCAGGTTAGAGTCAG
The DNA here is from genome assembly GCA_023646645.1 of Varanus salvator macromaculatus. Taxonomy (NCBI): domain Eukaryota; kingdom Metazoa; phylum Chordata; class Lepidosauria; order Squamata; family Varanidae; genus Varanus; species Varanus salvator. The sequence goes on along the minus strand of JAIXND010000754.1, from coordinate 11,890,658 downwards.
TGCAGCATAGGGCCACAAGGTTGGTGCCTGGTTTGCAGGGGATGCCATATGAGGTGAGACTGAGGGAACTGGGCATCTTCAGCCTGGAGAAGAGGAGACTCAGAGGGGATCTGTTGGCGACATACAGGTATGTGAGGGGATGTCACACGGAGATGGATAAAGAACTGTTCTCCCCTGCAGAGGAAGGTAGGACGCTCTCCAATGGAGCAAAGCTTAGGGAACCAAGGTTCCATTTAGATGCCAGGAAGTACTTCCTGACAGTTAGGACCCCGAGGGTATGGAATCCTGACTGCTCTTTAGAAGAACAGATGGTAAAGCTGAAGCTTAAATGCTTTGGCCACCTAATGGGAAGGAGGGACTCATTTGAAAATACTCTGATGCTAGGAAAGATTGAAGGCAAAAGGAGAGGGGGATGGCAGAGGTTAAGGTGACTGGATGGGGTCATTGGCAAGGTGGGTGTGGGGCTAGGTGGACTCCTGGGGATGGTGGAGGACAGGAGAACCTGGAGGAATATTTTTCATGGGATCCCGAAGAGTTGGATGCGACTTTGCTACTGAACAACAACAATTGTAGAACTCTAGATTATAGTGTTGTATTTGGACTGCTTACAAATAACACACTTGAGAGAGGGGGGCATAAAGTAACAACTCTTTCTTTTTGTACCTACTTATGCCCCAATAACAACCAAGGCCCTTTCCCAAGTGCTCCCTCAATGTATAGGAAAGCCATGAGGGAAATGTCCTCTTCAGAAGTGCCCCCCCCCCCCCCGTTTGTGGAATGCCCTCCTGAAACAGACATGTCTGGTACCCAGTCATTTCCTTGTGGAGTCAAGTTGAGGCACTCATGACTTTTTAAAACTGTTACATTAGTAATTTCTGGCATTTTTACCTTTTTAAAATGTCCAGATATAACAGTAGTAAACCAAAGGCAACCACAGAAACACAACCATACAAAATACTTATTTACATAATCCATAACAGAAAAAAGGAAGTTTTATCTCAAATATATCCTCTAATAAAAAAAAATCCATATTTGTGTGGCATTATGCTTCCACATGAGATTGATGGCTGAAGAAGAAAATCCCAAATGTAGCAAGAGTAGGATGATCCTCATTCCAGTGCCTGACAGGAGAGGAGGTGGCTGTTCACCTTTCTCAGTTTGCAGTATGGGTCTCTCTGCAACTGTAAGAGCTCTTGATCTCTGCTCTTGCTCTCCACCTGGCATTCCCCACTTCACCAGAATGGTTTACCAGTCCCTTAGTCAGGGCCGTCTTAACAGCATTATGGGCCCCAGACAAAGCAGTGTACTGGGACCCCTACAACAACTACTGTTAATTTTGGAAGTTTTCCAATTTTCCAAGGGTTAACATACACAGATTAATATGGGGCCCACAGGCAAGTGCCCATCAGGCCCATGCGTTAAGACAGCCCTGCCCTTAGTCTCTGTCAATGGTGGTCATTTGCTGGTTGTCATCTTTAATAAGCGGGTCACAGCTCCCTTATTAATGTTTACCACAGTGGCTTATTTCAGATGGATTTTTAATTGTATTTCTGTTTAAAGTTTTATGCTTGATCTTGTGTGTTGCATATAAACCTGTATTTTAGAAAGTAAGTAAATAAATAAGTGAATCCATGCCATTTCTTTGTTCTATGAACCCCAGCAACAGAGTGCCATCTCCTACTGACTCAGTGCTAAGCATTAAGCAAACCCATTTCACCATCAATCATGAACATAACAATGTAATTAAGTTAATAGGAGGATTAATCAAAGTGGGTATGGAGGTGGGAAGGTATATTTCATGACACTATATTAAGTACTAGCTGTTACTACTGCAGCTGCTTGATGGTTCCACTTCCTAGATTCTCACTGGTAAGTTTTTTAAAGCCCTATAATCAAAGTAGCAAGAACATTTCTATGGGTGAGTTCTGTCTCTTATTATGCTAAAGTGCCAAATGCTGCTGTCGAGGCAAATATATTTTTATTCATGACTACTTGTTAAGACAATTATTAACTAATACACTATTCTGTCTATTTAAAAGTAGGGAAACATTTGAAAAATGATTAGTTCTACCTTTTGTAGGTACAAGTAGTCTCTAGTTTCATATATTGCTTGGTATAGATTAAGTTCATTCAGTATTAGATAGTGTTTTTAATTCGTGGTGATGATGGAAAAAACCGGTTGTCTTCTTTCCTATGTTCCATTTGGCATATGGGTTTGAGTTAGAAGATATTGTATCGGTACGAAACATCCCCGCTTTTTCATCCTCTCTTTTTCTTCCAAAAGAAGTAGGGAGGCGCTACTAAGCAAGCGAAGCAAAGAAGTGCGTGCGGTAGCGATTGTCTTTTTCTGGCGGTTTCCCGTCTATCTCTTCTCAGTGCTCCTTAGGAATCTGAAATCTGTTCAGAATCCCAAAACCAGATCCAGCAGACGATCTGTTTATGGTAAGTACCATTTTCATCACATCCGTTTGCTCTGTCTGTGTGCAAAAAGGACTTTGCATGCTTCTCTGGATGTTTCCTGTAAGCTACAGATGGATTCTTTAGGCGCCAAGGAAGCCAGAGCAAATGCGTACCTTTATTACGTTTCCGCCGCAGGAAGACGCATATTCAGGGAGCAAAATAGCTTTCAGTTCTTGAACATCAAATTCCTAATTCGGAACGACCGTAAAATGTGTCAGTTCTATTGCAAAAAGCTAGCGGGAGCTGAGAGCGTAGACACATTCAGGCAGCAGGAAACAAGGCAATGCATCAGCTTCCCTTCGCCGCTCCGTCCATCCTTTTCTTTTTTCGCCAGAACCAAGACTCAACAAACGCGCTCAGTTGCAAGGCAGCGAAATGAAAAGCAAGGATTCTCATCCCTTCCCCCACCACAGATTTTTGGAAGACGAAAACATTGTCTTCCTTTTTAATGCAATTACTTGCTACTTGGAATCAGCCAGTGAGCCTGAAGGAATGGGGGCGGAGGGGGGTAAGAGCGAGTACCAGGAATTGGCTGAATCTCACAGTAAGGTATAGCAGCTGTGAATGGGCAATTCTGTTGTGCATGTGTGAACGGGCGCAGGGAGGGAATCGCTGACACGTGGCGGTTCTACGAGCGGCGAGGCCTGAGAAGGTTAGACACGCTTCTGTCGGTTGCATGCGTCTGACGGTTGGGGCTGGCTTGCATTGGAGGAGCAGCGTGCGTGTGCGCAGTCATCAAGATGTGAGAGTACGGGAACTCTTACACCCCGACGCCCCTTCCGTGGAAATGCCTCATCCTGTTTTGGAGAAACCCTGCTCAGGCGAATGACACTGTAGCTTTTTAAACTGCAGGGAAAGCGAGGCCGGGAAACATGGGGCACGGGTCGATGAACCAGCATGACCTCCAAACAGGACTGGTGGGTATAAAATGGAACGGTCCGTAGGGCAGGGAGCACGCTTTTGACTGAGCGAATCCTTGCTGTAGACCTGACAGCGTTTCTTCCAGCAGATCTGCACTCTGCCTAAGAGAGGAAAGAAAGGAATGTCTAGCCTGATTATTCACGCTCCGTTTCATCCAAATAAAATTCACTCCCAAAGGGGATAGATGTCTCGATTCAAGTCAGTAAGCGCTTGCTGAAGTAAAAACAGAAAGCGTGGTGGCATCTTAAAAGATTTGCAAATACGTTACAAGGGTGACCTGGACAGGGGCAGGCACATGTGCTAGAAATCTAGTGCCTGAGAACTTTAACGTGTGAATGCTGAAGGTCCCTGATGCTGGGATTGTCACTTTACAGATGTACAGTTTCCTAATTTCCAGAGATACACAAGGGAAGTGTGATGACTGTATTTAGGTGACTGTCAAACAACCGCTGGTGTACTGAGGTATTTCCAAGGTTTGACAGAGTTTGGTGTATCCAGACTTATGCAATCTCATCCCCTTATTCTTGGAACTTTACTGGGGAAGCAGACATTTGTTGTCACCTTCCATTATTATCCCTCCCATACCCTTTCTCACCTGACAATATTGGTTAAGGAAGAAAAGGCAGAACGGCTGCGCAATACCTTTTGACTGTTATTACCAGCAGCCCTCTGTCAGGAAGCATACTATGTCAGCTCATGCATTGATGTGAAATTTTGGGAAATTATATATTAAAATTAAAATCCCAAAACCTTGTGAATTGGTTACACTGACAATCTAAGCCATTTTTTCTGAATACTTGAAAATAAATTTCCATTCTCATATTTTGAATATAAACCAGTGAACGCTGATAATCGTATTCAGCTGCTTTCCAAGGAGAATTTTACTGTGTGATCTCCTGTCTCATTCACAGAATTTTACAGTTCTAGATGATACAATGCTCCCATGTTTTCTCACTGCTCTTTCCATCCTTTTTCTCAGCAGAAAAATCATTAAGGGGAACAAAGATGGATGAGTTGCTCAGGGATTTGTTTGTTTGTTTATTTATTTTTCAATTTATATCCTGCCTTTTTCCTCAAAGGGCTCAAGGCAGCTTACATCATTCTCCTCCTCCATCTTATCCCTACAACAACAACCTTGTGAGGTAGGTTGGGCTGAGAGTCTGTGACTGGCCCAAAGTCACCCAGTTGGCTCCATGGCCGAATGGGGATGCAAACCCAGGTCACCTGAGTCCCAGTCCCATGCTCTTAATGACTGCATCACACTGGCTCTCAGTTGTATTAGGATCTTTCATTCACATGACATGAACCAAACTTTATGCATCCAATCAAATATACAGAGTAGGAGAATTAGTTAAGAGTTTTCTTACAACTGTGATTACAATTGAAGTGTTAAACATTTGTTCAGATCTCTCCTTTTGAAATCAATGTGATGATTTTAAAAGTGCTTGTGAGTTTTATAGAGTGTGTTAAACAAAAAAGTAACACTAACAGTCTTGTTAACTGTTAAAAGACTTCTCAGACATACTGTGGCAAAAACTTTCTCAGATGAGCATCTTTACTGTCAGATGCATCAAGCAGGCTCAGCATAAGGTCTTTTGCTGCCTGATGTGGAACTTCTGCTTCTACCAAGAGCCCAGTGCCTTTCCTTTGTTGCTCCATAGGGCCTTTCTGGGCAGGGAGTCACAGGGAGGAAGGGTTGCACAGGAATCTCAGTGGCTTGGAGCTTTCATGACATCTGGGCACATGACCGAAGTATTGCCCATGTGCCAAAATCGCACCAAAGATCCAGAACGTCACAGCCTTGCCTGCTGCTTTCCCGCTATGGCAAGTGCTGTCAGAGGAATGCAGCTGGTCTGGCTCTCTGAAGTACCAGCTACAGGTAGTGGTAGACTGTCCATACTGGAGCTTAGGCTGAGACCAGATTAGAAGTAGGGAGCAAGGCAACTTGCCACTCTTCCAGCTCCACTTCCTCATGTTGGCACCTCACTTTGCTTCATGTGCTAGCCCTGGCATTATGTTATTTTACACTGGCATGTATGTTATCTAACTGCATAGATCCAGAAATGCCAGCAGTAGGGCAAAAGGTCATGAAAAGAGTTAAGTGTTACCATTGCTTTCTGTAGAAGAAAATATGGGGGAAAAACCACAACTATTGCCCTACACAATCCAGTTAGGGCTAAGGTATCAAGAGGCCAGATAAAGGTAGCACATTTATTTATTTATTTATTTTTGGATTTATATCCTGCCTTTTTCCTACAAAGGGCTCAAGGCAGCTTACATCTCCTCCCCCATCTTATCCCCACAACAACAACCCTGTGAGGTAGGCTGGGCTGAGAGTCTGTGACTGGCCCAGAGTCACCCAGTTGGCTCCATGGCCAAGCGGGGACTAGAACCCAGATCCTCTGAATCCCAGTCCCATGCTTTTAACCACTACGCCACACTGGCTCTCATAGATGAATGCAATTATTTCTGAGTTATTCATGTTCCATATTCTCAGAAGGGGCAAGGTGTGAAGCATCTCAAAATAATGAGCATTACGTCTGAATAACTAGAAAACTAATCCATGACTCCTTTGGTCAAGACCTCTTTCTTACCCATCTTCATTCCAAAGTGCAATAGAGTTATGATAACTGCATCTGTTTAGTCAGCCATTGTTACACCTGCATTGCCCTGCCCCTCTGCTCTTTGCCTGTTGAATTCTGCCCTCATTATGCTGGAAGCTGACCAGAAAACACACAGTACTTTTGGGTATGCTAAGTGCACTGTTAGTGCTGTACACATGAATATAGTATTAAAGTCACACATATGCTAGGGAAATGAATTGCCCAGTTAGGACTGAAATAAAAGCATTCCATTTAGGGGCCATTGTTTTTTTTTTAATTTGGAAACTTGGGATGCTGTGTGGGGAGCAGGGCAGGGGAGTTGTTTGTAGTTCAGGGCCTCTCCTCTTTCTATCATAATGGATTTTTGTGCCATTGCTAGACCTGAAAGTGTTCTTGTGCAGTTGCATCCTTCCCATACTTGTGGTTCAGACTTAGTTCAAGGTATGTGAGAGCTGTATCTCTAAGAGAAAGAAAAATGGCAAGTTGTAGATTAGCTGTTGTGGGGCTGACCTTTATTCAAATGCTAATGATGAAAAGGTGTGCTTTCGTTTTCTCCTTTTGCTTTTGACTTTCTCTTGAATTATTTGTCTTCTCCATTGAGTCCTGCCTTCTCATGATGTGCCCAAAATACAACAGCTTCAGTTTTGTTACTTGTGCTTCCAGATAATTTTATGGTTTTATTTGACCAAGGACACATTTGGTGCTTTCTTCTAGTACCATGTTTTCTTCCAGTACCAGTACCATCAATTTTCATCCTGTCAGCTTTCTTCAGTGTCCAGCTTTCACATCTGGTTATAGTAATCAGGAATACAGTAGTGTGGAATATCTTGGCCTTGGTTTCCACTGAAATGACCTTACACTTGATGATTTTTTTCTAGTTCCTTCACTGCTGCCCCTCCAGGTGTCAGGCTTCTAATTTCTTGGCTGCAGTCTCCTTTATGGGTGAGGCAAGGCATGCAAAATCTTTTAGCAATTTACTTCCTGTGAAATAAGAATTGGATCAAAAACTGTAGGTTCAAAAGGAGGAGTTTCTGTTTTGGTATTCAGTCCCTATTCCTGCTTTGTTCCTTAGCCTTTTAGGCAAGTGGATTTCATTTTAGTCTCACAAGTTTGTCTTCAGTGCTTTGTGCCCAGCTATGTCCACCATTTTGTGAAAGTCAATTAACTATTAATTGTGTTTTGATCTGTTACTTATTTTAGTTCTGTTAATTTATTTGTATTTTTTAAAGTTTGTAAACTGCCTTGAAATTACTGTGAACTATGCATATGCTCATGTACAGATAATTTAAATTAGATGGTTTAACTAAGGCTATTTCTGTAAACCTGAAATACTATTGTTACCGAATTCAGCTAGGGACAACCCGGGTGGACCCCAGACCCCAAGCCAAACAGAGCTTGAGACAAGACTTAGAGCCAAAACCAGCTTTATTCTAGTACACTATAGAATAAAGGGAGACAGAGGGCAGAGGCTTCCTAAATCAAAGTCTCCTAAGAGGTACAGAGAACATACATTATATACCCAACGTCAGAAACATGATGGAGTGAAAGGGGACGTTCTTGGTAACAGTTTCCCCCCTTCAAAGGAATCTTCTTATAAAAAGACAGATTCCTTTTGATTAGGGAGATAGGTTACTAAGCCTTCACAGCCTTGCCTTGAAGGTGCAGACTGCTGGTGCAGGTGAGGGCCATTTGAATAGAGAAAAATGGAAGCATAGAAACAGAATGAGTCAGAAATGGCCTCCTGGGTCATCCAGTCTGACCCCCGGCTCTGCTCATGACATGCCTACCATGTGCATGTCTGAGAAATCAGCAACAACAAGCAAAATAAGGAGGAACAAGCACAAAAAATAAAGTTTCAAGTTTTTGTAGCCAGCCTCAGTTGGAGAACCAAGAAAACAATCCTCCCAAGCCACTTTTACCAGAATGGAATTTAAAGCAGGTTGTAAAGCATTGAGCTTTTGAATGTGATGCTCCAAAGCATGGGTCCTCAAATTGTGGGCCAGATGCGGCCCGCCATGCCTATTTATCCGGCCTGCCTCAAAGGTTTTGGACTCCCTGCATCCGCTGCTGCCACCCACCTCACCGTGCGGGTGGCGAGGCGGCAGTTTGCTCACTCGGAGATGGTTTTGGACTCGCTCGGAAATCTCCGAGCAAGCAAGCCGCTGCCCCATGCACCCACCTCCCCCTCACACATGCCCATCGCCGCCGCCTCACTGGCCCATGCCCATGGGCACCCCTGCCTCACTGGCCTGTACCCGTTGCTGCCACCTTTCAATTGGCCCTGTGTTGAAAAAGTTTGAGGACCCCTGCTCTAAAGAAACAGTTTTTTCTTCTACAAGTGTTGCAAACCCTGTCCTGGCTTGCTAACAATGCAGTGTCTAGCAACTTCGTATGGCAAGTTGCTGAAGTTGAGCTAACTTTCATTGTATGTCTGAAATACCATCAGCTGTTTCACTAGAAACACAGAGAATGCAGAGGCTAGCACTCTAATGTCATGGTGATTTGAGAAAACCCCAACTGGTGGAAGAATGGCATAGAGAAATGAATAGCCTACCTTACTTTGGCAATGTCTTCCACCAATGCTTGAACAGTTTGGGCAACTTCTCTGCAGTTTGGGCAAACACCCTTACAGTTCTCTAGTAATTCGGAGGTTGGGGACAATGTATCCAATGCCTGTCCTTCTGTAGGGAAAACCATGAAAAACTTCTGGGTACTAACCCAATAGGTCCTGGGTATGGTTTCCATGTTTGGAAGGCAAACCTGTGTTGTGAAGCTGAGTTCAGAGATCTCCTGTAGAGGATTTCTCCTGTGGAGTTTTATATTTGCCAATTACATACTCTCATTCTCACATGACACATACACAACATTCAGCAAAATTTCCCTTTTGCCTTTCACTCTAACCCCACATTCCAAATACTTGCATGTTCAACAGGGAGAGAAACCAAACCAGCCCAGATTAAAACCAAGAATATATTTATTACCTGCCTGACAAGGTGGACTTCTAACAGCAGTCCTTGTGTGTGAGGGAAAATGCAAGGTCTGCACCCAGAGCTACTACTGTCCACAGTGCCTGCCACCCCGCTTTCCCTCTCTCACTGCCTCCAGATGCAATATTCACTCTGTTGAACTCCAGCCTGCCACTGTTCAGGCTGATTGCTAAACACAACCATTGAAATTTCCAAGAGGTTTTTTTTTTTTAACCTGAACAAATTCAAAACACTTTAGCTTAGACCAGGTTACCTCTCCTCTGTTCTTCTTCCTAGCATGCACTTTCTGAACCTTCCCCAACATTCTCAAGAAATTGTACACAATGCTTAGTGCACAGGCACCCAAGTGCTGGGGGAACAAAACTTGATAGAGCAAAACAAAAACAGAAAGAAGTGGAGGGATCTTAAAAGAGCACATGCACAGACAAGCACACATACAAAGAGGAAGAGGAAAGTGGGTAGCAGCACTGATTACAGACTGAGAGTTTAAACACTGAATCCCAAGCTTTTTTACTACCCCAGACCTCAAGCAATGAGACTGGCTGGTCTATGGCTTTCTCAAGAGTAGCTAATTGAAGCACAGATGGACAGAGTCCTCATGGCAAGCTGAGCTGTCTCCCTCAGAGTGAGGGAGCAACTTGCTAGCTTGAGAAACCCCTTCTATCTTTTCTCCCTGGGTCCTAAAGGTAGCCATTTTGAAGATGATTTCTAACTGCAGCCATTGGGCTAGGATTCAACTGCCCATTCATGCCCTCCTGGCCATGAAAGCCACCACTGCACCCAGGCATGGTGGCAGAATCCCCAGAGCTCCCCACCTCCACCAAGCCCATACCCATGCTGTGCTGCCAGCTTTTGGAGGGGAGAGAGTGGGTTCTACTCTCCTCCTTCTCTTTTCCATCCTCCCCATCCTCTTCTCCATCCTCCTTGCACTTTTTCAGCAAGTTCAGACTGTCAATGTAATAAACGCTTGCGCAGCAACTCGAGCTATTTACCAGTATGTTGAAAGTAAAGTTGCAACTGTTGGAGAGTCTGAAAATTGATAGACCCTCCAGGTGGCCATTTTGCCCCACTATCCAATTGATGCTGGGACCAAATAGAATTACAGTAGACATTTAGTTTTTTGAGATGGAATCTCCTTTGAAACTTTCCCAATTTCCCAAAGGACAACCCAGAGGGGTATGCATTGGTTTTGACTTATCCTGACCCATGATGCACTGATCATTCCCCAGAAGACCTTTAGAAGGATTTCAGCAGACCTCTCTGATTTTCCTTCTGTCAATTCTGCCAGGTGTACCTGGTCAAAAATGCTCATGCACTTAAGTGGGATCTGCTTAAGTGCAGGGAGCCAAGGTTCCATTTGGAGGCCAGGAAGCACTTCCTGACAGTCAGGACCCCGAGGGCATGGAATGGGCTTCCACGAGAGGTTGTTGAGGCCCCATCGGTGAGGGTGTTCAAAGACAGGCTGGACATGCACATGGTGGGCATGTCGTGAGCAGAGCCAGATGGTGCCGGAGGTCAGACTAGATGGCCCAGGAGGCCTCTTCTGACTCGCTCTGTTTCTATGTTTCTATGCTTCTCCGGACTCAAACTAGGACTGGATTCTGACAAGATTTTGTTTTACCTGTACCAACAAGGGTTTCCAAAAAACCCCCTCCATCCAAGGAGTTCACCTCCACTAGCCTCTTCCCATAGAGTTCAACTCTACTCAAGAGTCACTTGCTGTCAGGCAGGGAAGGGCAGCTTGCCAGACTCTAACCAGCACTGGACTCTAACTGTGGAGGCCCTCCCTTTCTTTTTAGGAACTGGGTCTTCCCCCAGGCAGCTGAACTTTCCAACAGAGGCTTTCTCCTTACCAGGGAACTCCTTGTTTTGTCGGGGTTAGCGCTCTCATTTTTCTCTCAGTCACCTTTCCTCAAGCCCTGCTCATGGTTAGTGGAGGTTTCCAGCCAAATTTGCCTCAGCCCAAAGGCTGGGGGAGAGCATTCTAAGCCAGCCGTCCACCCATTTGAAAAGAGGTTCTTTAAGGGAGCCGGTTTAAGAATTTTGAGGCAATATTCACCTTTAGTCCAGTCGGTTGCCTCACACTGGGCACCAGAAACTGTTACTGAACTCAGCTGGTCAACAGCTAGGGACAACCCAGGTGGGCACCAGACACCAAGCCAAACAGCCTGAGACAAGACTTAGAGCCAAAACCAGTTTTATTCTAGTGTACTATAGAATAAAGGGAGACAGAGGGGAGATGCTTCCCAAATCAAAGTCTTCTAAGAGGTACAGAGAACATATATACCCAACATCACAAACATGATGCCTGGATACAAAGTTAATACATTCACCTATTATTCGTTGTTCTGTTTGTTGGCTAACAGAAAAGCTCTTTATTCTTCCAAGGACTCCCTTTCACAAACATGATGTCCAGAGACAAAGTTAATCCAGTCACCTATTGTTCTTTGTTCTGTTAATTATCTCCAAACAATTCACACCCGCTTAATGCATTTTGCTACTTTTATTGAGATCCCAACCTGTCCCAGGCACCAGGGGTTCTCCCCACTTGCCCTCTTGGACATCCAGTTGGCCTGTCACAGGAGTTCACACAGGGTTCACTACTCTCCGTTCCCCCCTCCTCCCTCCTGGACAGGATATACAACATGGCTGCAGCTCTCTGGCTAAGTGGTGTTCCTCGGTTTAGCCTAAGTGGAGTGAAAGGGGGTATTCTTGGTAACGCTATCATATGAATGTGCCCACAAACATGTCTATTGCATTGTATGGATATGTGTAGGATAGGCCATAGCTTCCTATAGGATTGCAAGGGAAGCAGTGTGTGAAATGGCCTCAGGAATAGAAGATATGTATGATTAAACTAAGGGTACTTCCTGTAGCACCCTGATGTTCTGAACTTCAGAACCAGCCTGAGCCAGCATTGCCAGTGGCTGGGAATGCTGGGAGTTGTCCTCAGGATGCACCAGCATGAGAAAAGCTGCCATGTGGTGGTGGCTATGCAAATAAATCAATAAACATGATTTCCACTTAGGAAAAAAATGGATATGAACAGTCAAATGGAATGGGTGGAACTCCATTTGTAGGTTCATAGACTGGAAAATCCAGCCTAGTTTTCCAGTGTCAGGAATTATTCCTTTCTTGGCAAACAACCCATCAATCTTCCTGACCACTTCACAGGATTATGCAAACAGCCACACAATATGAGGGCAAGAGAATTCACTCCAGGGGAGCCTGTTTGCATAGGCTCAAAAATACAGAATGTTTGGAATTTGCTATTATAGTTTAGTTCCCAATTGAAGAGAATAATCAACGCACAAATTAATCTTGGTTGGATTTTTCATGCACTTCTTGATTTACTGTTTTTAAAATTCCTTTTTTATATCAGTTTTATTTTGGAAGCAAGTTCATGTGCAAACTAGTTCCTCCAAGAGGCAACAGGATAATCATGCTGTATATGTGTATATAGAGTCTAAGTGTTTTAAGAAATGAAAACCAACCAAACAAAAATGTACTCTGTGTTCTGTTTAATAGTCAGTGCTTCAAGAGCACATCACTTCATGTAGGCATAATAATGCATTAAGAGGGACTAATTAATGATCAACTCTATACTGTAAAATGTGTCAGCCATTTTATACAAATTTAACATGGATTCCTCATGAATCTTGGATGTTATTGTTTGGTGGAGTTGCTGAGGATTTTTCATTTGAAATCTCTTGTCCTCTTGACTGAATAACAGCTTTATACAGCTTCAAACCCAGTTTATGTTTATAGAATAAATCTACAAGACCTATCCTTGATAGATTTATTTCCTGTTTAGAAAAAGCATACATGTGGAAAGGGATTTATCTTATCTCCTTAATGGCATAGAAATGTCAATTTTCAAAGAATTGGCATGTTGGCCAGTTAATCAACAAATCTTGTCAACCTGACTGGTCAATGTAGTATAACCAAGCATTGTCAGACAGTCCAAAAATGAAACTGCATATGGCACTTATCTATCATTGTAATTACATGTGTGTGGGAAATGTAAAGTCTGTATCTTTTAAAATATGAGTGAAGGATTGTTCTTTCTTAAGTGTAGAATCTGTATCTTTTAGAATGAATAAAGGCCTGTTCTCATTGTCTCATCCTCCCCACAAGATTGAAGAAACATTTTGGCATCAAGTAAGAATTTTCAAGGCCACTTTGGCCTGTTGACCTCTTAGATGGTACTGTGCATGTATAATAAGTTTATGAATAGTAAATGACATACCTCTCATAGATAATAGGCTCATTAGCATGAACATGGGATGTATGAGTGGGAGGGGGGAACATATTAAGGAGTAGTATGATATAGGCGGATGGGGAAGATTGTGACTTCTTAGTAACCAGCCAATGGCGAAGCGGGGATAGTGTTGAGCATCGGGGAAAAGGAATGTATAAAATCTCTTGTAAACAGTAAAAGATTGCTCTTTGTTTCTCAGACTACTGAGGCATTGAGCCAGCCTTTGCAAACACTTTTTGTATGGAACAAACTGCTTGTACCCACTTGAATCCTGTCTCAAGGAGTTTTAAATCTCACATGTGTGAGCAAGAAGAAAAGAGATGGCAGCTTGGCCCTAGCCCTGTATCAGGCAGGTGCAAACCAAGAGGCACTTCAAAGCTTCACTCTGTACCTGCTATAACTTCAGGCATATCCATATAATAGTACAACCAGTCACTAGTAGCAAAGACCCATGTTAGGAACAGGTTTAGATCAGTACTCAGGTATGAAGGTGACATTAGGCTAGTGACATACTTTCAGTCTAAACTAACTTGAGGTGTTGTGAGGATAAAATACAGAGAACCATGTATGCTAGTTTGAACCCCTGGTGTGGGCAGAGAAGAAACATGCAACAATATAATTCATTACAAATCTTTTTTAAAAATTGCCATTTTCTACTTTAACAGCTATTACATTTTTCTGTAATTTTGTGTAATTAGGTCAAGTATTGTACACTTTGAAGATTACCTTCGTTGCTCTCATAAGGCTTTAGAAATATCGACCAGTATTTAGCACTATTTAATGATGACTTGTCTGTTTGGTTGGCCAAAGTTTTGCCTAACCTATTTTCTATAGGACAGCTCTCCTGTTAATGTGGAACAGAAGAGTACAGAAAGGCCCAAGGATTCCTCTAGGCCTCTGGGTTCACATAGTACCCAGTCAGCTGCTTTTGCAAACCCCTGAGTAGTGCCTAAGTGCAATAGCATTCTCCCACTTGAGATGTATTAAGGTGTTCTTTCTTTTACTTGTCCTGAATTTCCCACTAGCCAGCTTCATGTAATGACCTTGTATTCTAATACTATGGGAGATGGAGAAAAAGGCATCCCTATTAGAAATTCTATAATTCGGCACATCCCCATTATGTTTCCCTTACAGTGTTTTTCAGCTAAACCACCTCAGCCATTGTAATCATTCTTCATAAAAGATTTGATCATTTTACTTGCACCCCTGATTAGCATTTTCTCCACCTCTACAGTACCACCTTTTAAGTGTTGTGACTAGAACTGTCTACAATATTCCATCTGTAGTTGCACAATATATTTGTACAGGATGATATTGACAATTTTATTTTAAATTCCTTGTCAATTATGCAGAACATGGAATTTGCCTTTTTTACAGCAGCTATTCACTGCAGTTGACATTTTCATCATCACAATCTCAAGATCTTTTGGTCAGTTACCACGAGCTTGGATCCCATTAATGTATACAAAAATTTGAGACTTTGTATCATGCAGACTTTGTAGCCAACTATGGAGCCTCCTGAGAGTTTTTTCATCTAACCCACTTTTAGCCAGATTGATGAGCAGAAGGCCATGGGTTACTTTATCAAAAGCTTTGCTAAAATCCAGATGTATTATGTCTACAGCATTCCCACAGTAAGGGAGAATAAGGGAGGTTACTAAATCAAAAAATGTAATCAAATTAGTCTGGCAAGACTAGTTCTTAATAAATTCATTCTGGGTTCTAGTAATTACTCCATTGTTTTCAAGGTAGCTACAGCCTGAGTTCTGCATTATCTGCTCCAGAATTTTCCCCAGGATTGATGTCAGACTACCTGGTGTAGTCTCAGGTTCCTCCTTTTTGCCATGTTTGAAGATACAGACAACATTGCTGTTTTCCAGTCATCTGGAAATTGTCCCACCATCCATAATTTTTCAAAGGTTCTCAGACAGTGGTTCTGTGAGTTCTTCTGCCAGATCAGGCCCTGAAGATTTGAACTGCTTCAAAGAATTTAGGTGTTCCTTGATCATGTGTTTATTAATCTCAAGCTTCTGACCCTTTGGTTTTTACTTCATATCTTCCAGGGGGCTCACGGATACACTTTTGGGGAAAGGCTGAGCTAAAGTAGAAAATGAGCACTTGGGTTTTTCTTTGTCATCTGTTACCAATTTGTCCTCTCAGAGATTGCCTTACCTTTGTGGCTGCAGGCAAGAAGGGGCACAATTTGTTATATCTCCCCAGGAGGAGACCAAGCCAAACATGCTGGCCCTGCCTGAAGTTTCCTACCCTCGGATGAGCAAGTGGTGAGCTGGTGACTGGTGGTCACTGTCTGGGTTCATGCAACATGATAAGTCATGGTGATGTATGATTAAAGACCATAATTAAAGACATAAAACAATTTTAAAACATAATAATATAACGTGAGTAATAAGACTTATTAAAACATAAGGCAACTCCTGGTAAAATTTAATAGTTAATTTTTGGCATAAAAGTAGTTCAATAAAACAGAATTTAAACCAATCTAACTATTAAAACATCAAGTAAATAAAGTTTTACCTGGCACCAAAAAGAAAATAAAGATGGCACCTTAATTCTTTAGGGAATGGCTCTCAGATAATATATTTTATGGTCATTTACCATGAAAACAAGATTTAGATTTAGACCACATGGTGAGCCATGCTGGTAAGGGTAATTATGCTGATTCCCTCAGCCTGTGACCACTTTATATGGGGTGTGGGGGCAGGAAATAAGTTACAACTGCTTCTGAACATCTTCCATGATTGTGCAAACAAGCCCACACACATGAGAGAAGGGTGTAATCACTATCTAACAGACATGCTTTAGATCTTTTTACTGGTCAGAAGTAAAAAAAAAAAAAGGCTAATGTTCAAACTAACAAATAAGGCCAAGTGAGACCTGCTGCTTAGTGGAGGCAATCCATGCTGCTACACACTGAAATGTGTATTGAGTGAAAGAACTGTTTCATCTGCTGAACTGTGTAAATGAACATTTTAAGCAGCAACAGCTGCTGATTGGCACAGGAGTGCTTATGGGTATCTGGTTCTCTGTGTACTCAATTGGTCTGCTGATTAGCTCAGGGAAATAGCCCTGCCTACCAGGATGCTCTTCCTGGTAGGCCTGCACTGTTGTTGCTACACTTGGACCTGAACAAAAGGAGGGAGAGAAGAAAGGAGCATGTCAATGAGGTCAGTGTTCCTATTTGTGCAGTCCAGTGTGGAGATGGAAGGAGGACAGATAAGCTCTGTTTTGCACTTGTGCAAATGAAGTCTCTGGCAAAGGAATGCACAAGTTGCATGGATTGCAGGACAGCACATGTTACCTTCCATGTTGCATGTACAGGCTGGCAGCATGTGACACATGGATGAGGCTCCATCTGCCTAAGCAATGGGGGGGGGGGTTCAGACCCCTGAAGCATGAGTTTCATGGGAGACAGACAGAGCTTAACTGATTTTATTCACATGGTAGTAAGGGAGATGCACATCAAACTAGATAGCAACCACAGTATCATTTGTTTACAGACAACTTTTCTATGGAAACCTGTAGCACAGAATAGCCTATCCACAAACTTATTCCTAATCTGCCAGTCACATCACACTACCTCTTATTTCAGACAACACTTCCATGGTCTCTGACAGTTGACACTGCCTGTTCCTCCTTCCTAAAGATGCACTCTCCAAAATAGTCCTTCAATTTTCATTCTCCTCTTCCTTGCTTGAACATATCTTGCAACAATTCTGCACTCCCATCAATTAATGCACAGTTTATTAGAGCTATTAAAAATTAGTGACTGCAGAATGCATCTCATTGCTATTCCAATCTGCAAAGAGGTTTGTACAAATATAATTGGTCAGAAATTATTCATATCAGCATCAGAAAGCCCTTCCATGGTGAGGTTCCTCCTACCCTTTGAAGTAAGTTCCCTGGGAAGCTGGCAGGAGTGGCAGGAAAAGGCTGTCTGGCTGGGCTTTGCCTCAAAACATGGCATGGAATTCTAAATAGGTTATTTGTATCCCCCATTTCACATATTCTCCATCACATTTTCTCTTCTCCTTGAGGTGCCAGTATTCCAAAATGGCTTTCCCACTGAATGGCAAAGCATTCCATCATAGGGATTGCATTCTGAAATGGCATGGTGAGCCGTTGGCCATACTATGTATTATAATCATTACATGTAGCTGGGCCATACCACCCATCTTCAAACCTTGGAGTCTTTTTCTTACTATGTAATAAGTATCAACTATTCATGAAATGTATGTGTTGGGGGTGTTGGATGTGTTCTGAAATTTTGGCCAGTGTGACAATGTCTTAAAGCTATCATACTGAACCAGGTGATTCCAGTAGATCAGGGGTCCTCACACTTTTTGAACAGGGGGCCAGTTGAAAAGTGCCAGCAATGGGCACGGGCTGCCAAGGCAGTGCAGGTGAGAAGTGTGGGGCGGGGCGGGGCGGGGGGCATGCTCAGCAAGGCATTGGCTTGCTTGCAAAGAGATCCTTTTCTCCGAGAGAGTCCAAAACGATCTCCTTGCGAGCAAGTTGGTGCCTTGCCACGTGCGTGTGCACACGGCGAGTCCAAAACCTCTATGGTGGGCCAGATAAATGGGCATGGCAGGCCAGATCCAGCCTGTGGGCCATAGTTTGAGGACCCATGCAATAGATTATCCATTGTAATGTTGCATTATTTAATAAAATCCATTCAGCAGCAGTGAGAGATGTTCAGAGGAACATCCTAGAGTACAGAATATGGAATAACAGAATCAAGGTGCAGGAAGCCAGGTTCCAGACAGATATCAGGAAACACTTCCTGACTGTTAGAGCAGTACTCAGTGGAACCAATTCCTTAGGAATGCTGCAGACTCTCTCACAGTAGAGGCATCCCAGATGCAATTGGATGGCCATCTGAAGGGGATGGTTTAACTTGGTGTCCTGCACAGAGTGGGGGTTGGATCTGATGGCCCTATGGTCCCTTCACATGTTCCTATTCTATAATTCTATGAAAACAAAGGTGTGATTATAACTAAATCTGTGACTGATTAGTTGCCAGATTTTTACAGTGCCCTACTGATAAGATCAAGAACTTAACTCAGAGGAAGCAAAGGATTTTCTTAACCTGCTACCACAGTTACCAACTTGGCATAGGTTGTGTGCAATCTTTCATGGTGTCAGAGCTGTACCTGTCACAACAGACTCCCATTAAGGTAACCTTTGCTAAACTGGTGCCTTCCAGAGTTGTGGACTATAGTTCCATTAGTTATCACAGACTGGGGTCAGTGCAACAGAGTGCAGTGCTGATGAGATATTTGGACGTTAAAGTCCAAAACACCTGGAGAGAGCTGAGCAGTGCTGTCAAGGCCAGGACATTTTGGAAGGCACTCATTCATTGGGTCACCACAAGTTAGAAACAACTTCATGGCACATAACAACAACAAATATAAAGGCTGCAGGTGAGGAAGCATATATAGTCCAGATGGTTTGGTGTTTCTTTGGATATAAAAATGGCTGAACAATGCTACTAAAAGCCATTATAAATGGCTGTTTCCTTTCATCTCACAATAAATATGATAATTTATTATCAGTGCTGGATATGGATATATGGGACTTCTTTAAGAAATTTCACTACCTTTAATACAATTATTTTTGTTTCCTTTGTAGATTCTTTGATGTTTGTCCAGAGACAAATTTAGATGAATTTGGTTTTTGGTTTTGAATTTCATTTTAGATTATTATTTTTTCTTTTTTCAGTTATTTTTTCCTCACTGTGTTTGCCTCTTTCTCCAAATAGCTATAATGGACTCTCTCATTATTTTGAAATACGCACTCAATTCCACATGCATAAATCTAAGCCTCATTGATAAAGTGCAGGCAGTATGGTGGATAATCTTCCATTGATATATTTTCCTATGTTGTCAGCTTTGCTCAAGATTTGGTTCATCATTTTTAGATTTCAACTCCCTCAAAGGGTTTACCAGTCGAAACCCGTATTACAAGACCTACACAGTAAAGACAACAGAGTAATGTGTCTGTCTTGTTGTGATGGCACACATTGACCAAAGTATCTTAATCTGATCATAGCCAAAAAAAAAAAAAACCCCCAAAGAGCTAAAGATGCAATTCTATATTCACTTGCCTGGGAGTACATTGTCTTGAATACACTAGGGATTATTTCTGAGGAAACCAATAGGATTACATTGTTAGGGCTGGCTTTGGAGCAACAATTATCCATATTCTTTTTTCTTCTTTCCACTTAGGAATGTGAACAATTTTGTTTGTTCAAACATAGAACACTTAAGTAGCAACTCTTATTAATTTTTGTTGGATTTTTCCTTTGCATTTAGATTCACAGAAGCCCTTTATCGGATATAGCAGTCAGAGTTACATTTCTGTCAGTGGGAAAGAATTCAGTTGTATTGCCAGTTACTCTAAGTAGTGGTGTTACACTTGTACATATTCACAAGTATTTCATACAGGATTCAACTTTGCCTACTTTGTAAAGCTCTGATATACGTGAATAAATTTTGATTTCCTTCCCAAATTTTTCTGTAGCTGAAAATAGAGAAGATTCTGTGTTTTAAACAAAGAATGTTTTTTAACTTATTGTTTTGTTGTTCAGATCTCAGACACAAAAGGCTGCTTACGCTAAATTAAGTAAACAGCTTTGGAGTTTTATAGCTCTGAAGACCAGAGGGCAAGCTTCTGAACTTTGGTGAGGAAGAACTTGGGAAACTACTGAGCTTGCATTTGCAAACAGTTTCAGAAGCTTTTACCAGCTGCCACGGTGGATTGACAGGGCAATTTGAATCATTAATTTAAATCATGCGTTCACCAATGGTTTACCCTCTGAATTCAGAGGATAATGAGCATGCTGTGGAGGGTGGAAGGAATGCAGAAGCTAAGTGCTTTGCTACAAAGCCTGGGAGGAAAGGCTGAGGCTTCCCCAGGATACTTTGTATGTTGGCAGCACCTTTCTCCACTCGTCCTACTCACAAAACTCCATCTCCAAGGTGTCTCTTGCAGTCTCATAGTCACGCTTGGGCTGGTTCATTCTCCACTGGTTTCAAGAGCAGAGGGAGGGTGCTCTGAGTTCCAACTTCAGAGTCACAGTTCCAATCTTGCTGTAAGTTTCTGAGGTTTGAGCTGGGACTCTGGTACAACATCTGGCAGCCATTGCCAAGAGAAACCCTGAGTTAAAGCAATCTTGCCACTGATAGTTCTTCACTTCTGTTTTAAACAGAGGGGTAAATATGATGACTAACAATGCAGTCCACTGCAATGGTTCCACAGAAATAAAACCTCTTGAATTCAGTGGGCCTTACTCCCAGCTCAAGGTATGTAGAACAGTAGTTTTAAATGTGTTAATTTACAATTCAGTGAAGCTTTTTCTAACATTAGTGAGGAAATAATCGTATGTTGATAACATGATTTTTATTAATTTAGAAAATTAATGCTACTTATTCACTGATTCAGTCTGCACAGGTGGTAGCTGCACATTAGGAATGGTAGGCACAAATCACACAGGCAAACAAAACACCTTTTCTTTCCACTCTGCTCCACTCCACTGTTTATTCTGCTTACAGCTGTTCTTTCCTATATTGTGTCTTTAAGTTAACCTACTCCTCTGCCTTGTTTGGCCCAGCTGCATCATCACAAAAACACAGGGCAACATCCATCTTACCCAGCCACTCTGTGCACACATGTCTTCAGTTAGAGAAACAGAAACCAGAAGTAGAGCACTTTCAAGAAGCAAGAACTGGTAGCTAACCTGAGCAAAATTATTTTCATGTAATGAAAAACTGAAAGAAATTCCCATATTCAATTGACAGGTAGCTGCATTTTTAAGATATTCTAAACATAGCTTTAACATGTTTGTGGTGAGATTTGATTTTGCTTTAAACAAAAGAAAAACATAATATCTTAGTTTTTAATCACCTTTTACCTTTGTTTAGTTTAAATCATCATTTACATTAAAAAAAAAATCCTTGATTTAATCTATTCTGCCAGCCACACCCATTCATAGAGTATCCTGATCTGACCTAAATAGTTCATTCAAGTTAGATTACTGTGATGTATTTTATGTTAGTATGGTCACCTAATGAGAAGGAAGGACTCACTAGAGAAGACCCTAATGCTGGGAACAATTGACAGCAAAAGAAGGGGACAGCAGAGGATGAGGTGGCTAGATGGAGTCACTGAAGCAGTTTGTGTGAGCTTAGATGGACTTTGGGGGATGGTGGAGGATAGGAGAGCCTGGAAGAATGTTGTCCATGGGTCGCAATGGGTGGGGCACGACTTCGCGAATAACATAACATAACATAAGCCTTCAGAAGCCATAATAAGTCCATAATTCAGGATGTTAACTGGAGCACACAGATAAAAGAAGGCTATTCCATGTACTAGGAAGTTGTATCTGGCCTGGGCCAATCTCAACAAACAGAAGGCATATAAAAGAAGTTTCCTAAAACATACTGAGATCAGTATGAGAAACTTAAGGTTTTAAAAAAGCACCAGGAATGAATCAATGTGGTATAATAAATCATTAGAATTGGACTAAAAACACCTAGTCTCACAGAAGGACCAGTGCAGACAGCATGGCATGCCCTTCTTTACATTGTTTAAATAAAAAAAAAGTAAAGCCACTGGACTATTGAGATGGTTGAAGGAAACAATCCTACAACCCTTAGATGGTGTTTGGAATCGGTAGGATAGTGAGGATTCCCAGCTCCAAGTCTGGAAACAACATTCTGACTTGGCCACTGGGAATCAGTGCCCAAATCTACCTCCCCACTCAGCCAGCATGGAAAGAACCACAGAGCAGAGCACGGCAGTGGATTCTAAAGCATGTTCCAGGCATACACAGATGACAAAGGGGCTACATGCGTGTCATCACCAGTCTCTTCATGTGCCCTTGGTCATTGTATCATGCTGGTAGGGCCAAATTCCAAATGTGACCATGGGCCCAAACAGCAATATTAAAAGCTCTGTATACACTTGATCTCTGCATCATTAGTTCTCCATGAACCAAGTAATACGCATGTGTGAAATAAGTTTTGTGATGCAGTAAGTTCTTGGAAATATTCTTGGAACTTTGGAAATAGAAACATAGAAACAGCGCGAGTCAGAAGGGGCCTCCCGGGCCGTCTAGTTTGACCTCCCACTGAAATATTCCCACTGAATTTCAGTGGGAATATTTCAGTGAATATTTCAGTGGGAAGCTAGTTTGGCTTCATTTTCAAACTAAGTATTCTGAAAACATGTAGAATTTGCAAGACATTTAAACATTGCCCAGCAAAAGCAATGGAATTTGAAAGACATGAACTTGCTGGAACATATCCTTTGCCTACAGTTGTTCTATTCTTTGTTGTGAGGCAGGGATCCTGGAATTCACCATAGTTCAGTGGCTTATCAGATTAGGTATTACACTCTTATGATATATTTCTCAGTCCTTAATGACAAAATTATGGTTCTTGGCCATCAATAAAAATTGAACTAGTGCATTACTGGATTTGTTGGCTTGTGTCTGTTGATTCATCTCTACTGTTATCCCTAAACTGCCTCCACCCAAATGTCACAATAAAGTTCCTAATGTCACAAGTTTTTCATTACCTTTGTAATTTCAGTGACTTTGTAATCAAGCAACACAGGAGTGGTCTACTTTGTCTTGCTCTTATGGTAGTTTATCACTTGTGTACATTTCTTTATACAATGTAGCATAACGGAGAAAAGTGTTGAATTTGAACTCTAGAGAGCAAGGTTCAAATAGTTATGCATCACTACCCCTTTTCCTTCTCTATGATTTTGGGGTCAGGAGGGAGTTGTCCATTTTCTTCCCTTGTTTTAAATATTTCCATTTTTTAAAACTTCTGCATAGCTAATTGAGCTTTAAAAACCCACTCAAACACAAAAAGCAACATCAAAGGACCATTTCTCTGCATGCATCTTTTTCCAACTATGCTTAGCATGTGCCCCAACTGTGATAAATGCATTTTGCATAAATACCCACTCTGTGTTCTCTCATAAGCATAAGGATTCTAGTATCTATCCTTCTGAAGTGAGCAGACTGGAATTTTTTAAAATGGGATGAGAATGAATTTCTATCCTGCCCCACCTCCCTTCATTTACACTTTGGCAGTTGTAGTCTAGTAATGATTTCTGTTGACTAGTAACTTTTGTGGACTCATTTGCAGGCCTGAGATAGAATCCAAAGGGATGGTTACATACCTGTCAATTCCATTGCACAAGTAATTCCACTGCTTGCACAATCAAGTTCCAAGGCAATTCAAAATGAGCAGAAACACTTGCCTCTAGGAGGAGGTAAGTCACCAGACTTGCATAAGGAGCTCCACCAACCTGTCTCCTTGTCATGTTTCTTGCCATTCTGAGGCTTCCCCTACATGGCCCATATAAGTGGTTCAACTCATTTGTGCTATGTAATTGGCTGTTTGCAGAAAGAAATCTGCACACAGAGCCTTAAGGAGTTGATGGTGGTTGGGGTGTGCATCCAGTTCACTTCTGCTCCTGGACTCCTACTATTGAGAGGTGGTGTGGTGTAGCAGGTAAGATTATACTGATCTGCCTTACAGATTGTCTGTTGTTAGGAAATTATTTTCCTTGTAGCTTTGCGAAGGTATTAGCAAACATGATGTAGGACAATTTCGTTGGAGCATTTATGATATTGAACAATTTGGAAGCAATGTAACCAGAGTTACAAGCAATTGGAAGCAAGATAGTGGCTGCAGTTAGGCACTCACATTGGGGATTGGATCATAGAAGAAGGGTGGATGCTTTTAAATTGTGGTGCTGGAGATGACTATTGCACATCTCATGGTCTGCAAAAATCATAAAGAAGTCCTAGACCAAGCCTCACCAAAGCCTTCATATTACTTGAAGCCAAGATTACCAAACAAAGACTGTCATACTTTGGTCATGTCATGAGAGCTGACTCACTCGAAAAGTCAGTCATGCTGGGAGTGATCAGTGGAAAAAGGAGAAGGGCTCACCCCAGCACCTTTTGGCTGAATACCATAAAGAAAGACAATGGAATGGACATGATGGTCTTGAAGGAAGCAGTGTGAGACAGAGAGGCATGGAAAACAATGATCCATAGAGTGGCCAAGGGCTGGACATGACTGAATGGTTGATGACAATGATGATGAAGGTCTATCCTACAGTTATAACACTAGGAGAGTAGCATAGCCTGGACTTCAGAACAGACAAATATAGAAAAGATTCATTTTCAGCTTTTTAGAAAATACTGTTTTTGTCAAATATGTGGCAAAGGGAGCTGCACACACCCAGTTTAAAATATGAAGGAATTACCTTTTATCTCAGTTCTACCTATTTTATTTTGGAAGATTTTAGTGAATTGCTTCAAATAATTTTCTGGATTGTGGTCTGCCATCAATGAATCAGGTACACATTTGAGAATGACAAAGGCTAAGACGTGTGTATGAAGAGTCTTCCTGTCTTTCTGGCTGCAACTGTGACTTCAAAATATAAATTAAACATGGATCTTAAGGCTGGTTTTTTGTAAACCAGTTCTAAAGAAAGAATAAAATGAAATCCACAAGCAAAACAAACTCTTTGGAAATCACTTGTGAGTTGAAAGGAATTTTTACTGCGCAGCCCATTCTGAATGAAGTCATGGAGAGCACATCCTTCAGTATTTACTCTGATCATAGAGAATGAGTGCAATTAAAAATAAGACCACATAAATATATGTGGCTTGCCAAAAACAAGAATAGATTTAACCCTAAAATAAGTAATTATAGCAGGAAACTTTCAGAGGTAGTGGGCTACAGTCTTTGAAACTTTGGTGGCTGCTAACTGCAAGACATCTGACTTCAGTATACTCAAGGGAAAGACCTTACCCTTGGTTTGGTTGCTCAGAAAATTAAAGAAAAACTTGTCAGAGGCACATGGGCTTCCGTTTGCACTATTGCAGTGATGGTCAACATTGTTAAACATCTTTTGAAAACATTGTGTATATATCAGAGTATTATATGACCGCCATGCACCAGTACTCTGTTCATAAGTTCTGTGTATAAGCATGGTATGTGAACAGTGTGTGCACTCCTCCTTTTCTCAGAACAGTAGAAATTAAGTGGATTCTGCCTGGAACTTTTCCTTTGGAAAGAATAGAGTTTTATTTTATTTTATTTATTTATTTTTTGATTTATATCCTGCCTTTTTCCTACAAAGGGCTCAAGGCATCTTACATCATTCTCCTCCTCCATCTTATCCCCACAACAACAACCCTGTGAGGTAGGTTGGCCTGAGAGTCTGTGACTGGCCCAAAGTCACCCAGTTGGCTCCATGGCCGAGCGGGGACTAGAATCCAGGTCGTCTGAGTCCCTGTCCCATGCTCTTAACCACTACACCACACTGGTTTGCAGGAAATAAAGAAAATTCAAAGAATCTGGAGAGACTAGAAGAAAGTTGTGATTTAGGGAGTACCTGTTGTAATATGTGGCAGTACCCCTGCTTTTTCAAGCTGTAGTTTGGTTGCAGCTGCAAGTGGTAGTAGCAGACCAGAGGCTACAGTCCTGAGGCATTGCTGGAAGGGAACTGGTAGCTTCTGCTGATGGTCAACAGTGACCACCATTCTTCCCTCTAACAGTGCTCTTGGAAGAAAGTTACCGCATTTTTCGCTCTATAAGACGCACCTGACCATAAGACGCACCTAGTTTTTAGAGGAGGAAAACAAGAAAAAAAATATTCTGAATCAAATGGGCACATAATCACAGGCACATTCCCCATCACTTCCCCATGGGCTACACATCTGACAGACTTACTGCACACACATATTCACTCTATAAGATGCACAGACATTTCCCCTTACTTTTGAGGGGGAAAAAAGTGAGTCTTATAGAGCAAAAAATATGGTACATCATAGCATAGCAATGTTCCAAGTGTGCTGTTGCTGGAAAACATGGTAGTCATTTGATGCAAAACCAAACTCTTGTTGCCCCTTTTCAGCGTACACCTGCAGTTTGATCCTCCCCCAAACTGAAGATACTTTATGCCAAGTGTAAGCAAGCACTATTTGTGACATGGCACATCATCATCACTGATCAAGGAGGATGTCAATTAAGGCACCTGCTTTCATTTCCCATTTCCTGGCTTTGTGGAACTTGAGCCAGCATGACATAGCCTAATCTCTGCCCTTGAACCAGCAGGTTGTTAATGACTGGATATCTTATGAATGTTAAACTTCTGTGTAGCTCTGTTTGGATGGTCACTCCTCATATGATTGAAGTCAGGAAAGAAGAGGTGAACAGGACCATGCTTGCTGCCCCCACCATTGTGTTTCCATCTGCTGCCCTCCCCACATCCCTGTGTTGTGCACTGGTTGGAAGAGGCAAGCTGTTGCTGTGTGCAGCAGTTCCTCACATGATGTGTATTCCTGATCTAAATCATACTCGTGTAGAACTGGCAACCTCCTCAGCCTTTTGTGCTAACCTGTAGAAAGCAGTGGAGGAAGGTGGCAGCAAGGCACTTCAGGTTAGTATCAGGCTTGTGTTTCTTGAATCAGTATATTGTGCCCACTGTACATCCATAATTCCTCTATTTGCCAGCATGCCTAACTTTTGTGGCTTGCTCCTGCTACAGCTATAATCATAGGTATTTAGAAGCATGTGCCCCTGTTACATACAGCTCATTTATGTCTTACAAATGGGTGTTTGCCATTTACAACTGTGTTTGTGCTAGCAAAGACCATAAAATATGACACTGTTGCTCACATGTGTAGATATGCTAGGTCCTGGCCACTGTCAGCTCTATACTTCTATGCAGGCACAGATGTGCATCAGCAGGGGGTTGGACGTGATGGCCTTCATGGCCCCTTCCAACTCTACTATTCTATTCTATGCAAATGTGGCAGATACTGTTGACCCATGTATATGCTTTGGCATGTCAACATTGGGTAAAGTACAGACAACTGCATATGTGATATTAGCCCTGCACAGAACCAACAGGGTCCAATGATAAGGTTTTTTCTGGACTCCGCTATTTCAGACTAAAGGGGTATTTGTAGTTGGAAGGATAAGATTTTTTGATCTTAAGGGTAATGTTATTCTTAGTGTGCAAGGGAAGTTCATACATGTCAGCCCCCTCCACACAGGTGGTATACTCCAGAAAAAGTCTTAGCTCTACGTTTCCATGATTATCTATTTATGTGATTAGAAAGCAGATAATTTGTGCAGATTTGGTTCACATACATTTTCTGTTTGTGAACCACACAGAATTATAGAATTATATATAGTTGGGAGTGGAGGCTCTTCTTTGTAATACCCTTCTTCGTAAAAGGAGGGACAGGGCACCCATTGCTCCATTAGGAAAGAAGTTATCCAAGTGAGAGTAAGAATGCAAAGTGAGAATCTGGAGCAATCTTGTTCTGAGCCTTTAAATGTTATTTTGTAATAGTGATTTTTAAAGCACTTATGTTAGACTTACCTTCATTTTCCATTGCAAAGCCATATAATACTGTGATATATATTTTTAAAGGTGAATGTATTTATATAATTAAGCAACAGTGAAATGCAAGCTTGGAGATGTTAAGTGGTTTGTCCTTCTCCAAATACTGTTGGACTGCAGTACTGATCTTCTCCAGCCAGCATGGCTAGCAGGCAACAATGAGGGGAACCCAGCATTGGAAAATACGGAAGTGTAACACCCTAATCCTTTACTGTAGCCTTATAGCAAGGCAGACATGTGAAACAGGGATCCTCATCCCTGAGAGACACAAGCAAGAAATGACAAAGCCAGTTGTGAGATCAGAGTATTGACTGGAGCATGGAAGAGCATATGCATATAATCTTTAATAATTTACTCAAGAAGATAGAAGTATTTGGCTTGGCAATATTATTCAATGTATATTTGCAATGAATGGTGTTGTGCTGAACTTTCACTGGGTTTGATTTTCTGTGCAAAAAGGGGAGATCAGGTGAAATTAATCCCCCTTTCTGCCCTGGTTTGTGGTAGTTTTCAAGTCTGTTTGGCTGACTTAGCACCATTAAAAAAAAGCAGACATTCTCCTAAAAACAGTGAGGTTGTCATATTGCCAATTACATTCGGCAGGCTGATGCTATTACTGAGGTTAAATTGGTCTATTCAGAGTGAGTGCATTGTGATGAACTTTATTTGCCCTCCATAGATTGAACTATGTGACAACCTCATTATTTTCTGGAAGAATGTGGATTTTAAAAATTAGGACTGAAAATGGCCCATAAGCAAGGTTAAATGATTTTCTTCTGTTCTCACTGCATTGCCATGTCATTATGACTGCAGTTGCAATTCATTTATTAGATTTATATCCTGCCTTTTTTTACAAAGAATTCAAAGCAGTTTAGATCAATATCCTCATGTTCTCAAACTTATCCCCACAACAACAACCCTGTGAGGTAGTTTGGGCTGAGAGTCTGTGACTGGCCCAAAGACATCCAGTGATCTGTATGATTTTTAAGTATCTCTCCTTTTTTAACATTAAGAGCAAGGATGATCAACTCATTGACTATGGGATGGATTCATCCTTTCAGAAACTACCTGTGTAGTCCACCATTGGTTCCCTGGTCCTCCAACACCCCCCCCCCCCACATTTTTGTCCCTGTCACCACCCATGGCATGAAAAAAGATCCCGTTGTGTACCTGTTTCCCAGCAGAATCAGTAATAAGAAGGAAGAACATATTTTAAGAGACAGAAGTGCATGTTTGATAAATACATTCTATCTGAATTGAAATAGAGATTTAATTCCAGAATCTAAGAATTTATATAATGTGGGGAAAGTGCTCCACAGCGTCAAGAGACTCAGGTGGAAAATGAATGACTGGAAAACAGAGAAACACCTTTCCTTGATTCAAAGGGAAATGCCTTAACATTGGGAAATTATAAACAGGGTAGTGATTTTGTGGAGCCATCTTACCAAAGTAGACTATACCAGTGCCTTGTAAGCAGGGTCCAGAGAAGACAGCACTACACTGATGGGAAAGAGTTGAATTGTGGCAAAGGTCATATTTGCAGCACTGAGGAGCAGCAAGATTTGCAGGAGCGCAGCTTTCATTCTGAAATGGGGGCGAAACTCATTATCTCCAAACACCTGTGTCCATGATCATATGGGAGAATTTAGCAATATGATTCTCTCTAGAATTTAGATTAATATTTATGTCAGTTTGCATACTAGCTATTGCAGGCTTACTTGCTGACAGGAGGCTAAACTTGAGCCAGCAGTGTGATGTGGCAGTTAAGAGGGTGAATGCCACCCTTGGATGCATGGCCAGAAGTGTGGCTTCAGACCTAGAGAGGTGTTAGGATCGGTCTGTAAGACTCTGGTGCGCCCACAACTGGTGTACTGTGTCCAGTTCTGGACTCCACATTATAAGAGAGACATAGCTAGGTTAGAATCAGTTCAGCACAGGGTCACAAGAATAGTAGCCAGATTAGAAGGGGGCAGGGATGACATATGAGATGAGGTTGAGGGAGCTGGGTCTTTTCAGCTTGGAGAAGAGGAGACTTTGGGGGGATCTTATAGTGACATACAGGTATATGAAGGGGTGTCACATGGTAGAGGGTCATGACCTGTTCTCCCCTGCAGAGGAGGGAAGGACATGGTTCAATGGGGCAAAGCTCAAGGAATTGGGTTTCAGGTTGGATGCCAAGAAGTATTTCCTGTTGGTTAGGACCCCTAGGATATGGAATTGACTTACACAGAAGGTGGGGGAAGCATCAGTGAGGGTGTTCAAGGAAAAACTGGACAACCACATGCTGGGTATTACATGAGCAGAGATGGCTGGAGCCAGGGGTCAGATTAGATGTCCTAGATACCCCTTCTGACTTGCTATGTTTCTATGTGTCTGCATACACACACCTAAGTGATTATACCTTTAGACATTCTTTATAAACCAAATGTCAAGTTTTATTTGTAAAAATCTCATTGTGAGTGCAATAAATCCTTATGTCCCAGCACCCGTATAGTAATCCCAGACATTCAGAGATTACAGCTCAAACAGATTAATGAAGATAATAAAAGATTATTTAGTGAAAATAATAAAAGATAATAAAAAGATTATCTGATGACATGTTGTGATATAAACAAACTCAACAGAAGGAAAATTCATACCAAGTAAAGAAAAAAACCCCAGACTATTTATTTATTTATTTATTTACTTATTTATTGAGACAGTTTATATGCCGCCCCCATCACATAAACCTTGAGGCGGCTTACAATCATCAGACTACAAAATCAGACTACAAAAGGTTTGCTGCATATTGAAAATTGAAAGGTATTTTCTAATGCTTTCATCTTGCAATTCATGTTCTTTGATTGCAGAGAATATTTAATAGAATGTAAGCGATGCCATCTCCAATTTATACTAAGAAATAAAGTTAAATAGACCCAAGTTGTGTTAGAATACTTCAATATGACAAAACTCAGCAAGTTAGGATACAGAAAAATGTATAGTAAAATTCAGACAGCTGAATTTTAAAAAGCTCTATAAACTATTTTCTCTGTTTTTATTTTTTGTAATTTGTAATCTCAAGAGATAACAATTACTCATGGTGATATACAGCAAGAAACAAGACATAAAATGCATAAATAAAAGTAACCATTACACTCACAGACCTTACTTTCCATGCATAAACTACATGTAGATCTTTTCTTTGACCAGAACTTTCACAATTTAATTACTCTTAACAGGTCATCTGTATAATAATGTTATCAGATTGTGGCCCTCCTCTGGCCCTCATTTCTGCTTCTGTATTTTTTCAGGCTGCAGAAGATTCAATATGTGTATTTTTTTTTTAAAAAAGAAACAGTGATACAATCCTATCAGCTATAAATTGCTATAGGTATCCTGGCACCCTCCAGATTTTTCATAGTAAAACTCCCATTACCTCTGACCAGCGTGGCTAATAATAAGGGATTATGGGATTTATCCAAACCATCTGGAGAGCATCAGCTTGCCTTCCACTTTCCTGCCTTTTTGCAGAGGTCACTACATCATGTGCAGGCTTTCTTGAATGAGACTGATTATCTAGATTCATTTCAGTCAGAGTTCAGGCTGGGTTTTGGCACAAAAATAACTTTGGTTGCCCTGTTTAATGTCCTAAGCCAAATGGGGGGCATAGTTGTATGTGACGACACTGTTGATTTTCCTGGATCTCTCAATGGCTTTCAGTACCATTAACCATGGTATCCTTCTGAAGCTGCTGTCTCAGTTGGGATTAGGGGCTACTGTACTCCTGCTTGAATGATTGGCTCCTGCAGATGGTATTTAGGGGATATTGCTCAACCCCTCACATTCTCCAGTGTGGGGTTCTTCAGGGATTAGCCTTGTCCCCTATGTTCAAAAAACAAAACAAAATAACAACAACAAAATGTTGAGCTTCCTAGCTAATTAAGGGACTGCAGGTGGCGCAGTGGTTTAAACCGCTGTACTGCTGGGCTGGTAGATCAAAAGGTCGTCAGTTCAAATCTACACAACAGGGTGAGTTCCCTGCTTGGTTAAACTTGGTGAAGTCTTGGTTAAACTTGATGAAGTCTTGGCACAAATTAGGTTATGAAAGTGGAGAGGCAAGCAAAGCTGAGACTTGCCAAGAATATCAAGAGCAACAAAAAGGGCTTCTTTCAGCATGTAAATAGGAAAAGGAAGAGGAGACAAGCGGTGGGA
The DNA here is from genome assembly GCA_023646645.1 of Varanus salvator macromaculatus. Classification (NCBI taxonomy): domain Eukaryota; kingdom Metazoa; phylum Chordata; class Lepidosauria; order Squamata; family Varanidae; genus Varanus; species Varanus salvator. The sequence goes on along the minus strand of JAIXND010000754.1, from coordinate 11,858,769 downwards.
CCACTAAATAAGGAGGAAGGAGATCCAGTGACTGATATGAGGGAACAGGCACAGAAGCTAAATGATTATTTTTTGAGATCAGGGGACTGGGGCCATGCAGCACGGAGAGCGCTAGAAGCTGGGACTTCAAGAGGGCCAACTTTGGCCAACTGAAGGCCAGACTGGGGAAAGTCTCCTGGGATAGGTTACTGGAAGGTAAGCGAGTTGAGGAGGGGTGGATGGCACTCAAAAGGGAGGTTTTGCAGGCGCAAGCCTTGACGATACCTCTAGTCAGTAAGGTGGGGAGGCGGGGGAGAGTGCCGCCATGGATGTGAAAGGAGGTGGTTAGGGGGATTAGACGAAAGAGGAGCCTCCATAGGAAATGGGTATTGGGGGAAATAGACAAAAGGGTATACCGGGAGGAGGAGGCCCGTTGCAGAAGGATTCTTCGCAAGGCTAAGGCTGATTATGAGCTGAAACTTGCCAAGAATATCAAGAGCAACAAAAAGGGCTTCTTTCAGCATGTAAATAGGAAAAGGAAGAGGAGACAAGTGGTGGGACCACTAAATAAGGAGGAAGGTGATCCAGTGACTGACATGAGGGAACAGGCACAGATGCTAAATGACTATTTTGCCTCTGTGTTCTCCCCAAAGCAGGACGGGGGATATCCGTATAGGAGATTAGATGAGGCTGGGGGCCTAGGGGCAGAGATTAGAGTCACCCCCCCTTGAAGTCGAGGGGCTCCTCAGGGCATTGGACATTACAAAGGCGCCAGGCCCTGACGGGTTACACCCGAGAGTACTTAGAGAGTTGGCAGGGGTTCTCTCACGCCTGCTGGCCTCCATTTTTGAGGCCTCGTGGAGAACGGGTGAAGTTCCAGAGGACTGGAGGGTGGTATTGGTGGTCCCAATTTTCAAAAAGGGTAGTAGGAAGCACGTGGGGAATTATAGACCGGTTAGCCTTACGTCCATTGTAGGAAAAACAATGGAAAGGCTCATAATAGAGAGAGATCTAGTGATGCTAGATAGGGAAGGGAGGCTGACAGCCACACAACACGGCTTCCGCAAAAACAGGTCCTGCCAGACAAACCTTGTGGAATTCTATGACAAGGTTTCAAGATGGCTAGATGGAGGGGATGCAGTGGATGTGGTATACCTGGATTTCAGCAAGACCTTTGACAAAGTGCCCCATGATATCCTGGTGGAGAAACTGAGGAGTTTTGGGATACACCAAAGCACTGTCCGGTGGATTAGGACATGGTTGACTGACCAAAAGCAGAAGGTAACCATTAGCGGGGAATCGTCGGGATGGCAGCCAGTGACAAGCGGGGTCCCCCAGGGCTCTGTCCTGGGGCCGATCCTGTTTAATCTTTTCATTAACGACATGGAAGAAGGGGTGAACAATCTGCTGATCAAATTCACAGACGACACTAAAACTGGAGCAGTGGCCACAACTGAGGAGCAGATACACCAGATCCAAAAGGATCTGGACAGACTATGGAAGTGGGCAGGAGACAACAGGATGGCATTCAATGTGGATAAGTGCAAGGTCTTGCACTTGGAGCATAGGAATAGCTGTCATAAGTACAGGTTAGGTGACAAGTGGCTGGAGATCAGCACTTGTGAAAGGGACCTCGAGGTACTGGTTGACTGCAGGCTAAACATGAATCAGCAGTGTGATGCGGTGGTCAAGAGGGCGAATGCCACCCCTGGTTGCATAGCCAGAAGTGTGGCTTCTAGATCAAGAGAGGTATTACTACCACTCTACATGACTCTGATGCACCCGCAACTGGAGTATTGTGTTCAGTTTTGGGCCCCTCATTACAGAAAGGATATAGCCAAGTTGGAGTCAGTGCAGCGTAGGGCCACAAGGATGGTGGCTGGTTTGCAGGGGATGCCGTATGAGGCAAGACTGAGGGAACTGGGTCTCTTCAGCTTGGAGAAGAGGAGACTCAGAGGGGATATGTTGGCAACATACAGGTATGTGAGGGGGTGTCACATGGAGATGGGGAGAGGCCTGTTCTCCCCTGCAGAGGAAGGCAGGACGCGCTCCAATGGAGCAAAGCTCAGGGAGCCAAGGTTCAATTTGGATGCCAGGAAGCACTTCCTGACAGTTAGGACCCCGAGGGCATGGAATGGGCTTCCACGGGAGGTCGTTGAGGCCCCATCGGTGAGGGTGTTCAAAGACAGGCTGGACATGCACATGGTGGGCATGTCATGAGCGGAGCCGGCTGGTGCCGGAGGTCAGACTAGATGGCCTGGGAGGCCCCTTCTATGTTTCTATGTTTCTAGTTCATAATGTAAACAGGGTGGCATATCCAATTCTTATTTATTTATTTATTTATTTATTCGTTCATTCATTCATTCAAGTTATATTCCACAATTAAATTAGTCCCTAGGACTCTCTCTCTCTCTTTTTAAACAAATGTTGTTGGAGTTTTTAAACTACGAACTACACATATCCAACATCACAAACACACATCAGATCTACTGGACCAGCCCCTACAACATATCTTTGAACATACTATAGTCTTATTATACTCCTTTTTATAACAATATGAAAACTTCTTTAGAAACAAGTCCTGTCTTTTCAGCCAATTCATGGTATATTTTCAAATTTGATAGAAGTCACAATCTTCCTTCTTCCATAGCATCAATCCCATCTTTCTCTCTTGAAAAGTCCTGCTTCTCTTGTCCATTATTCAAGGGCAGCTTCTCCAACTTGGGTGAAATTACATCTTTTTTTTTTCTCCTTCAATAAGAAGTTTCCTCTAGACATTTCTAAACACTTCAAAAGCTTATTTATTATTTTTTTATTATACAAAATACCTTCCTCGCTATCAAAATTAATAGTAACCTCAAAAAAATCTACTTAACATCTCAATAAGCATCCTAACTACACTGCTTAATAATATCTTTAAACCAATCCTCTTTAGACTCACAAATATTTCATCATAGCTTAAACTCCACTTAAACAAATATAGTTAACTCCATATAGTTTTTAGTTATAAAATAGGTTCTCCTATTTCCCATTTCAGATACAGTCAGATACCCATGTAACACTGTTTCATTAAGCTCAGTCGTCAAATCCGTCTTTCTTTATCTCGTATCTACATATCAATCTATTTAAATCATCCCTTTTTGAAGTAGAAAGGAAGAACCAAAAAGAGAAAAATAACTCCTTACGATTACAAATAACATCCAAAAACATCCATTTATCCTCTCTAATAACAGCTTAACAACTCTATACCCTGCTTGATAGTAGCTTTATATTTCATCTTAGCTTACACATTAATACCTATAATAAATTCCCTTATTTTCAAATACAGATGCAAACAAAAGTATAATCTTCACCAAAAACAATAGCACGTTTTTTTCTGTTACATATTAACACGCCAATCTCCATGCATCACCCCTTTCTGAAGCAACAAGAACAGAGTTCTCCTATCTCCCCTTTAAATTTAAATTTCTTCTTTACTCTACCAAATATATCTGACTTCAAGTTATAAAATCGCCTTAAATGGTTAACTGTTTTCTTTTTCCACTCCTGTACTTGCGTCAGCTTCTCCATTCGCACAAAAAGATATGCCTGTAATAAATCTTGTATTAGATCGTGTCCGCTCATTATTTCTTGTACTCCAATTATTTTTTTTGATGCATTCAAATGGCCAGCTGCTTGTTGTTGATTTATAATCCCATCCTATGATAGTTCACTTTTTATCTTCTCAGCTTCAAGTTTCCCTTCTGTTTGCTGAATATTTTGCTGGATACTTTGCTTATTCTTAACTTTCAATTCCATTAGTAAACCGTCAAGTTGCTTAATTAAGACATTTTCTTGAAAACTTAGTATGGCTTTTAAAGAATTATGTATTTCCAAAATTATCTTTGAAAAGTCTTTGGTTTCTAAATTAAACGCTTCCATCTTAGCAGTAATTTTACAACCTTGGCAGAGGTCAAAACACTTCAAGAGATGAAGGAAGATGGCCAGTATCTGGCATCCATCCAATAAGCTAGAAGATTGCGTCCATCATATAATTAAGCATTAATTTATTAGTTCAAATCTTGCCCTTGGAGAGATTAAAGAAAAAAAAACTTTTGATTACTTACACAACAGTCTTATCTCTCTTCATGTAAGATGCCGTGTTTAAGTTCCATGGAGTGGGGGGAAATTCTTTCCCGTCCTTCACCCAAAGGGCTTTTAATTTCTTCTTTTTAAATCAGTTGATAAACAATGTGGCTTTTTCCACGGGCATTATTGCAAAAAAAAAAAAGAAAAAGAAAAAGAAATAAAAATAGTTTCCAGTAGATCTGATGGTAATAACTAAGATAATCTATTTCAACATGTCAAGGACTTGTAGAGGGCAAACTCCCTCCTGTATTCTTCCGGCTGAGAAAAGCTTGAATTTTCCCCAGTTAGTGCAGAATTGCTGTTCAGACACCCACTGGGAATTTGCCAAGCAATCTATCTTCACCCCTACAGGGCTTGGACCGGGCCAGTAGGATAACCCCTGCCCGCTGCCAGTAAGATAACCAGAGTGCTAACGGAGCCCTGTTAGACACGTCTGTCTTGTCCCGACGCCATGTTTCTTCCTCTAGTCCCTAGGACTCTCTAAGTGGATTACAGGCTCGTCACAGAAACTCTGCAGCAGTGTCAGAGTCCCAGTGCTCAGAACCTGATTAATCAAGATGTCAAAATGCATGGATAGGACTGTTGTACTTATGTGATCTGGGTTTTTGACCTCATAAATATGTTAGTCTTTAAGCTGCCATAAGACTTTTCTAGTTTACAAAAAAAGTAAACAAAATCCAAGGACTGGTCCTCTGGAAAATGTACCAAAACTGATATCACATGTTTTGCTTGCTGCCACTTCCTGTTGAGAAGAAACCAAGTATCCAAATATAATTCTAAGTATTTCATTAGAATGAAGAGCACTAGAAAATTATTTATCACATTATGATAAAGTTGTTCAATAAACCAGTGTTCCAGATAATAATCAAGAAACTTCTTACATCTAATGCCTTGATTTCTTTTTTATTCTTTCTGCTAGATACCTCCACAAAGAACTTAGAAGCTGAAAACACCATGTCTGCAGTTGCAGATTACTACAATGGGAAGTCTGTACTTGTTACAGGAGCCACTGGATTTATGGGCAAAGTACTACTGGAAAAGTTGCTGCGTTCCAGCCATGATGTAAAGGCTATTTATATTCTTGTACGGCACAAAGCTGGGCAATCAATACAAAGCAGAGTGGTGAATCTGGTGAAATGCAAGGTAGGGAATTTAACTTTATGTGGGACTGCAGTTGCCAGTGTCTTGTCCAATAGATAGCAGAAGACCAGATTACCATGCATCCAATGCCCTTTGACTGTAAATGCCAGATATTTCTCACAAAACACAAATAAGATTCTTGTGTTAATAATCTCCACAGGTTCATTCTAGATCTATTCACAGGTTTAGGAAAAGTCTGTAGAATGTGGTAAAGCAGCTAGATTGAGAATGGCTCAGTAATCCATTAGATGCAACATCTAACTGGGAGGGGAGATGGGGGTCGGGCTCTGAGCCCTCTGCAAGTGGCAAAATAAACTCAAAGACCCACATGCAGCTCCTGAACCTTGGTTTGGCCACCCCTGGTATATATCAAATATATATGCTGGGCTGAGCATCTGCTCTGGGAAAACTCTTGCTTCATAGTGAATGCATGCCCATCTGAACCTGTCTCCAAATGGGGAATCTCAGATTTCAAATTGAAAAAACAAAATAGATTGCATAAGCCTAAATTTTGCCCACCACTCCTAGCAAGGAACCTGACAGTTTCATCTCTGGATGCAGCTTAGCAAATTTTCTTGTAAGATGCAATTTTGCTGAGTTATCTCTATGGAACATTTCAGTTATGCCAGTCTTGGCATTGCATATAATATGGTAGTGATATTAACCCAGGCTACAGTTCACATTTTCTCTTAAGTTTTGCTCTTGGAAACTTTTGCTCTAGCCACAGAACACACATGTAGGCAGGTTAGATATACAGTGAATAGCAGTTTTAATACTGGCTGGTTTGGAGGGAATTTTTTCCCCAATTGTGTACCTTAAAATAGTGTGTATGGATACAAAAAACTCACATTAGGCAGAGACAAAGCCAACATTGCCACAGTGTGTGAATTTGATGAAGAATATCAGATATCTCTGTATGATATACTTTTAATTCTTGCTTGTTGCAATCAAACTTTATTTTATCTTTACATTGCAAGTATGACCTATGAAGCAATTCACAGTATGAACGTTGATGCATTTGATTAGGCAAGAAACTTCTCATAAGGTTGTAAGATTTGTTGTGTTTTTGTTTTGTTTTGTTTTTTTCTCCTTTGAATTTTGAAACATGGGCTATGACTGCAAACAAAAGACTACTCAAGGTTAACAATACATGTTAGTGGCTAAGCCTAGGTTTTTGCCCGGTTTTGAATTTCATATAATATGCCAACAGCATGATGTCCTTCAAACCTAGAGCCTGGTTTAAAGATTAAAATTTTAGGGATCAGCACTGGTTTTTCCATTTAGTATTAGCATATTCATGTAACTTAAAACAAATGGAGTGATTGAATTTGAGAGTGATTTTGCTCAGTCTTTTTCTTTCATAAGGGTGAGAGATTGAAAATTCCGTGAGACAAGATCTGGGCAGGTACAGGCAGCTTTATAGAAGCATTTGCAAAGGCTGGCTCAGAGTCTCACTCGCCTGAGAAACAAAGAGCAATTATTTCAAACATCAATGAGATTATATACATTTCTTTCCCCGATGCTCAGCACTACCCCCGCTTCTCCATTGGCTGGTTACTAAGAAGTCACAATCTTCTCCATCTGCCTACATCATACTACTCCTTAATATGTTCCCTCACTCCCGCTCATACATCCCATGTTCATGCTAATGAGCCTATTACCTAGGAGAGGTGTGTCAGTTAGTATTCATAAGCCTATTAAGCGTGCGCATTATTTCCTAAGAGTTCCATAGCCCGGTTTGGCCTTGCAGCCGTCTCGCTTGATGACCACTTATCTCCCAAAACTTGTGGGAGGATGAGATAGGAAGAACAACCCTTCTTCCAAGCTCATTCCAGTTTCTGTTCCTTCCTTCAGTTGGATACGTGCCTGTATACTTAGTAGCAAATGGCATCTTACTATGAAATAGCTATGCATTTGCTAGGGGTTTTTTTTCTCTTTTTAAAAAGATACTATTCTTGCTCTGTTTCTCACAATCCCCCCTTGTTCTTTTCAACATCTTTTATCTTTTTAACATTCTATCCTACTATTCAATTGGCAAGTGCTATATTCCATGTCCTTATACTTACACCGTCCCTTCATTCCCTTACAGTCATTTTGTGTGTGGTATGCAAGAGTTTGTGTTATGTTGGTACCCTGTCAAGTGGTGGTTATACATTCACTACATTGATTATTAACCTCTCTCCTAAGCTTCCTCTTTTGTGATCGTTGGCAGGTTCCCCTCCATTCTGCTCTTAATTCTTCTACCCCTGAAACTTTTTCTTGGATTTCCTCTCCACATCTCACTTGAACATCAACTCCTGGATCCCTTATATGGGCATATCCGCACATGCCTCTCCTAAGTATTTGTCTGATTAATTGGCACATTCTTATGGAGTGCCCCACTGGTATGTATCCCACACACTTGTGATAGATGGCTCTATCAAACTCCTCCAAATGGACCCGGGTGAGGTCCCACAGGTTCAGACAACCATGTCCAAGAATCAACCTCTATGGTGAAATTACACTTCAAACCTGCTCCTCCTCCCACATTCCAGGCCTGTATCAAGGGTTTGTTGGAGGCCCCAGGATACTCTGGATTCCATTCTCCTGAGTTTTGGATACATATCTTCAGGCTCTCACTTATTTGTATCACAAGGAGCACTATTACTCCCTTAAGCAGGAACATAATGTGCCTTTAATTAATTCCTGGGTATCTTAAGAGTTGATGTTGATGTGAGATTAGGTTTCTGTTCTAACTCCCTTTTCTCCTCAAAGTACTCAGGATGCACGTCTTCTATTACTATATCACATTCCTCCAAACACCCCCTATGATAAGGGGTACACAATTCGGGCAATGACTGCAGCAACAACATTCGGCAATGCATGTACAATCACAAAACCAACAAATCAGGTAATACGTTTAAGGATATCTCTTCAGCCCTTCTTTTCTCCTCTTGAGGGCACAGTATTTGTAACCATTCGCTTCTGAATATATACAGTATGGAAAAACGTATTACCATACACAGAACCCACACTGTCCACCCCCCACCATTCAAACATTCAGGTTCCTTTTTACTGTCAGTTTCAATGAATCTGGATGAGTGTGGGCCATCCACTGAACAGGTTCAGGTACCGGTCCTTTAACTTGGGTGTGGTGAGTCCAGCCTTTCTCCCTTGTTCGAATGGCCACCTAAGTTGTTAAGATGACTTGGTAAGAACCTTCCCACATGGGTTGTAACTTCTTCTCCTTCCACCCTTTCACCAGGACCCAATCTCCCTATTTGAACGGATGCACTTGAATGTCCAGGGGAGGCGTTTGGGCTAGGAGTCCTTTTGACCTTAAATACAGAAAAGACTTGGACAGTTCTTGCACATATTTTCTCACCACCTTATCTCTTAATTCAATCCTGGGCAGCCCCAATTTCCCTTGGTATTCCAAATAGCATCTCATAGGGAGAGATCCCAATGTCCCTCCTAGGTTTAGTTCTTATTCTTAATAAGGCTAGAGGCAGGCACTTGGTCCATGGCAATTTTAGTTCCAACATTAGTTTCTTCAATTGCTGCTTTAGGGTCTGACTCATTCCAGTTCCTTCATCCTTGCTACTTCAGCTTCATCATACTTAAGGCTTCTAAAAAGGAACTTCAACCAAGGGGATCAAGTTCAGTATTGATAGTGGAGCCACAGCTTCTTCAATAGAAGCCCTCTTTGCTTCCAAGCCTGCCAGTCTATTTCATCTCGTTTCTTCACCATTCCCAGACTGATCTCCCTTCACATGAATAATTGCCAATTGTTTAGGCAGAGCCAATTTTTTCAGCACTTGCACCAACATCTCATGCACCAAAACTTTTCCTCTACTCATGATCAAACTCCTTTCCTGCCAAATTTTCCCAACTAATACTAAAAACATCAATCATCACATACATCAGACTTACTGGGTCAGCCCCTTACAACATATCTTTTAACATTCTATAATCATATTCAGATCCATTTATAATCACTTAAAAACATTTTTAGATCTAAACCAAGTCCCGTTTCTCCAGCCAGTAAAAAAAAAAGAAGTTCCAAATTTGATAGAAGTCACTATCTTCTTTCTCCTCCAGTGATAAGGTCAGTCCATCCATTTCTTACAAAGTCCTGTTTTTCTTGACCAATATTAAAGGAAAGAATCTCCAAATTTGATGAAAGTCAATATCTTCTTTCTTCTGCAGTGGTAAATTCAATCTAACCATTTCTACACAATTCAAGGTCTTTTCATTTTTCTAGTATTAGACAAATAAACTCACTACAATAGTTACAAATAAAATCAGATACATTTCTTGTTTACTAGTACTCAGATGGAGTATCATCTTTCTTTTATTCCAAAGACAAAGTTTTACATACATTAAGAGACTGAGGTGTACTACTTCTTTGATTCCCTGGATCATTAACAATTCCCAACTCTCCCTTCTAGAAAACAGCACAGAGCATCTCCTGCTCTCTTGAGATTTTCTCTATGTAATTCTTTAATTGATCTATCCAAAACGTATCTGACTCTCCATATTTATTCCACTGATAATTGGGTGGTAATAGTACTTAGGTTGGCCAAACCTTTGTAAAGTAATTAATCATCTCAATTTTACTTAGCTCTCGTGTCCATGTTTTTAGATTTGGTTCCTCCCATTCATTCAATAGGAAGCCCAACGGGGAATAAGTTGGGACGGGTGGACTTCCATTTCCTATCTGGGGTCTAGTTATTTTACTTTTTCAAGCACCCATTACCACACAGAGTTTTCCTCAATTCTCGAGATTCCACCGTTTCTCCATAACCACTCACACATCTTCCCCTGGCCAATCCGGGACATACTCAGCCTCTGGGTATGGAACCGCAGGTTTGGACTCACTTTAGCATTTCTGAAGAGGTCTCTACTCTCTTCTAACGCCTCTCATCCCGACACATTCACTCGAGAATTGTGGACCAGTGAGACTATTACAGTGTTGTATCACACAGCAAAACTCTTTGCTCACCTGGGTCTGTGCACAGAGTTGCCTGGTTTCCAGGTTTTCACACTGGATCCCTGACGTTCTCTCCTGGATTATACCTCCCGGATTCTTTGTCTCTTTTTAGTTCGGCTCAGGCAGTCGAGGGAGAAGCCAACAAAGACTCACCACCGGCCACCAAAATCAGCGGGGCACCCCTGGATCATTCTTCCTCGTTTCCTCCAATTGATGCCTCGAGCCCCACGTTGGGCGCCAATTGCAAGATTCAAACTCCGTGAGTCAAGATCTGGGCCAGGTACAAGCAGCTTTATAGAAGCATTTGCAAAGGCTGGCTCAGAGTCTCACTCACCTGAGAAACAAAGAGCAATTATTTCAAACATCAATGAGATTATATACATTTCTTTCCCCGATGCTCAGCACTATCCCCGCTTCGCCATTGGCTGGTTACTAAGAAGTCACAATCTTCTCCATCCGTCTACATCTTACTACTCCTTAATATGTTCCCCCCTCTCACTCATACATCCCATGTTCATGCTAATGAGCCTATTACCTATGTTCTGTTCCTTCTTTCAGTTGGATACGTGCCTGTATACTTAGTAGCAAATGGCATCTTACTATGAAATAGCTATGCATTTGCTAGGGGTTTTTTCCCCCTCTTTTTAAAAAGATGCTATTCTTGCTCTGTTTCTCACAAGGAAATTTTGTTTCTTTTATATTAAAATAAATTTTTGTTGCTAGGTATGTTATGTCCTCTGGAATGATCTTATCCAGAAGATGAGCACTCAGAAGTTACAAGAGTCAATTTTTCTCATTTATGGAATAGAAGCTTCCCCTCCCCTGCTGTTAAAGGAAAATCACCCCTCAAGACCTTTTCCCATACATGCTGGTTCACTGGTGTCTTTCATTGTTTGCTTATGCAAACTTTGGTAAATCTAAATTAAATCACTTCTGTTATAAATGTGTTGTGTTAGTATAAAACTGTGACGTGTTAGTTCTGTTTCTAATGATTGAAGCCAAGAGGACAATTTCATATACATAAGTGATCACTGGGAAGAAATTATGAGTATGTGTGGCTGAACTAGCTCCTAATTGGCATAGCAAGGATGTGGAAGCCAAAGAGTAGTCTAAACAAACATAAATCATGGTGGACAAAAATGTACAATCTCTCTCCTCTGGATGCATAATTCTTCAAGGTTCAACCAGACTAAATTCAGCCAAATAAGCCTGAATTGCAAGTCACATCATTGCTGGTTTCTTAGGGGTCAGGTTATTCCTAGACAAGGTAAGATCTAAGTGGAGATGTGTGAGGAATCCATTTGCAGGTGGGAATCCATTGGATTCCTTGGGACATGACTGCCTGGACTCAGTTGACTTAGCAGCACTACCCCTTTAAACCTAGTCAAAGTATCTGTTGCATAAGCCACATCCACCTGGCCTTTTGTCAGCTGATGTGCATATGTTGCCAGCTGATACATGTCAGTTGTGCCTGAGCCACAGGGTTGTGAAAAGAGAGGAGTGATGCTCCACCATGATGTAGTCCATCTTGGCATTGCCTAAGCCTTTTCTCCCTGTGTGTCAGGGAAGGGGCTTAGATGACCAAACTCAGCTGCCCAGATTATGTGTAGGGTTCAGAGCCAGCCTTTGCCTCCAGCTCCCTACACCTCCCAGTGGATGCCTGTAACACTCTGAGTGCAGAAGTTACAGACAGTCATATTGGTTGGGACTGTTAAGAACAGTTGTGGTATGTGGAAGGATTAGTCTGTGGTGCTTTCACTGAGGAAAGGAATTTAACCGTTTCACCCTGTACCGTTCCCATAGTCACCTCACCAGTATCACATTATGTTAGCTCTGTTGAAGAAAAGGACATAAGGAGCTTAATAACAGCTTCAGGTGCAGGTGATTTAGATGTGGGATGAATTAACCCTGTCCCCTTTGCTGTTTTCCCCCATAATGCTGCTTTCCAATCAAATTTGAGGATTCCCACATCTGTTCTTTAGAGTAGAATATATTACAAGATACATATAGCCTGTTACACATTTCAGCTGATGTATCTGGATTTCCTTTCCTTAATATATCCCAGTGTTTTATTTTATTTATTTATTTATTTTTCAATTTATATCCTGTCTTTTTCCTACAAAGGGCTCAAGGCAGCTTACATTTCCTCCTCCATCTTATCCCCACAACAACAACCCTGTGAGGTAGATTGGGCTGAGAGTCTGTGACTGGCCCAAAGTCACCCAGTTGGCTCCATGGCTGAGTGGGGACTAGAACCCAGATTATCTGAGTCCCAGTCCCATGCTCTTAACCACTACACTGGCTGTCAAGGTTTTCTTGCCATCAGAATATTCTTTCTCCCTTTATCAACTGTTTCATTCTTTTGGTAATACAGAGACGTTCACAGTAGATAAAGGAAAATATTTCATCTTCCATTGATTCATAAATACAAATACCAACAAAGAAAAGTTTTAAATATAATCAGACCAATACTGATTATAAATTGCCTTAAAAATAAATAACATACTTAATCCTGAAATTTAACAATGAAGAGACTCAGTTTTTCTGTGAAGAAAATACTTTTTGATAAAGTATTCTTTATCTGGCTCTAATGCTCTTAATATCATTACTGAGACCATATTGCAAACCCTCTTACACCAATCACACATTAATTCTTCCACCAAGAGCTTATTGCTATATGGGCAGTCATCAGTAAGTGAAGAGTCATTTCCACATCCATCATTGGACATATATCTTTAAATAAAAATATTAATGGGCACAAACAGCATTTATCACATAACATTTTCATAATTTCTTCCTTTGCCATCCTCCAAATGATCCTTTTTGAGTGTGTGCGGGGGGGGGGGGGGACAAAAGCATAGTATATTATTTGTTCCACTAGAACAAAAATTAGCACTTATCCTCTACTTACCTATAGATTTTACTGAGTGGTGTTAAATACCACCTAAAGAGTATTTTGCAAAAGTTCTCTTTGAACTTCAAGCAAAGTATGTTGCAGTTGTTATGTGCTTCCATTATGGATCCAATCCATCTCCTATTTCACAGAATTACTCTTTGGGCTATTTATTTTACTTAATCCCATACATAAACATTTATATTATATTAACTATAATTTTATATAATTGTCTTAGAGTTCCCTTAGGTACCTCATTTGATATTGTTTCAAAGGTGGAATATTCTGTTAGTAAGCCCTATTTAAATATTAAATTGGATGTTCTACATCTGCTCTACAATATTGAAAAAATGAGATTTAGAAACTAAGAAACACAGTGAGTCAGAAGGGGCTTCTGAGGTTATCTAGTCTGACCCCTGGTCCCAGCCAGATCCACTCATGTAATATCCAACATGTGGTTTTCCCATCTTTCCTTGAACACCCTCCCTGATGCCCTCCCTACCTCCCATGGAAGCCCATTCTATATTCTAGGGTCCTATTTGTCAGGAAGTACTTCCTGACATCCATCCTGAAACCTAGTTTCTTGAGCTTTGCTCCACTGGAACGTGTCCTGTCCTCCACTGCAGAAAAGAATAGGTCATGACCCTCCACTGTGTGACACCCCTTCACATAGCTTCACATACCTACATGTCGCTATAAGATCTCCTCTGAGTCTCCTCTTCTCCATGCTGAAAAGATACATCTCCCTCAATTTCATCTTATATGTCATCTCCCCCAATCCAGCTTCCATCCATGTGACCCTGTGCTGAACTGATTCCAACCTAGCTATGTCCTTTTGTCCCACCCCTGCTACCACAGGTACCTTCCTCTGGATCTGGAATACCTGCTTCCCAGTTGTGGCCACCCCCACCCCCACCCCCCAGTTTGGTATCATCTGTGGATTTAATCAGTAGACTGGCCACCCTCTCCTGCAGGTCACTGGTAAAGAAATGAGACCTGGGGACTCTGCTCATCACCCGCTGCTATTCTGATGATTCCCCACTGATAGTCACCCTCTGCTTGCGGTCTGTCAGCCATGCCCTAATCCATCAGACAGTGCATTGATCTGTCTGAAAACTCATCAAATTCTCAACCAGGATATCATGGGGCACTTTGTCAAAGGCCTGCTGAAATCTGGGTAAACCACATTCCTTCCATCCCTTCCATCTAGCCACCTCAAAACCTTGCCATTGAATTCTACAAGGTTTGTCTGGCAGGACCTGTTTTTGCAGAAGGAGTGTCGTGTGGCCACCAATCTCCCTTCCTTCTCTAGGGTTTCTAGATCTCTCCCTATTATGAGCCTCTCCAATGTCTTTCCCAGAAATTTTGATTACATTGTATTAAGGTGATAACTTTCAATATTGCCATTTTTAAAAATCAGAACTCTGTGAGATTATTTGTTGTAAGTGTCGTGAGGTCATAACTCATGTCTCCAATTAACTCACACAGCAGCCAGCAGTGAAACTAAAGACTTTTATTGCTATTCACTACAAGGTTTACGATGTGACTGATAAGCTCTAATAACTAGCCCCTTGCAGTTCAGTTGCTGCTTCCTTTCTGAGCTACCTCAGGAGACCACATGGTATCAGACCTTCCTGTCTCGTCTTTCCGCTCGTGGGTGGGACAGACCTCTGTCCTGTCATCATAATTGTATTTGTCATCTTAAAGATCTCCTAACTTTAGCGTTCGCCAAACTTCCCATTAAATCCCCTTGTTCTCCTGAACTCTGCTCAGCAGTTTCAGAGTCAGGAACCGGGGGTGGGGGGGGGGCACTTGTTCAGGCAGCTCAGAGCTGGAATCAGAGGAAGCTGCTCTTTCAGACGCCTCTCCATCAGCCTGTGGGGTGATGCTGTAGAGAGGTTCCTAGCTCAGCAGTCTCAGAGCCAGGCTGCAGAAAGGCCATCTGGGCACTGGGCCTCAAATATAAGTCCCCTTGTTCCAATGCCTGACTCTGCTAGCTCCTGCCTCCTCCTCACGAGTAGACGTCTCTGTCAAGACGTCAGGCACGACAGTTAGTTACAAAGTCGTGTCTGACCTATCACAACCCCATGGACAACATTCCTCCAGGCTCTTCTGTCCTCCACCATCCCTTGAAGTCCACCCAAGCTCATACCCACTGCCCAAGTGACTCCATCTAGCCACCTCGTCCTCTGCTGTCCCCTTCTCCTTTTGCCATCCTGTGAGATTATATTTCTCCTCAAAAATTGTTTTACCTAATACTGTTTGATCCTTATTCTATTAATTATAATTACTAGTAGTAAGAAGTCAGGTTGTAAGAGGTCAGCCTAACCTTTTCAAACTGGTAAAACTGAACTCAGTTTAATCTTATATAATTTCCAGAGTTTATATAAATTGCTAAGACTGAAGTTTGTCATTTCTGTATCTTATGTATTTCTTACTATCATTTCCTATTTTATCGTTTCTTTGTAAAACCAGTGTGTCCTTAATACCAGCTGGTCTATCCATATTGCTTCATATGATGTGAACCCTGGTTAATATAGGTAGCACAGAATCGATACATGGAGCTGCAGAGAGGAAACTACTGAACAGAAGGGGACTGACAAAAGGCACCTGGTGCTCTGTCTCCTCTGCTGCTACTGCCTGCTAGCAGGAGCACCTTCTTGTTGTTTCATCTTCTTTTCTGAACTCTGCTTGCTTTGCTCTTTGGATTGCTTTACTCTCACAGCTTGCTACTCAGTGCTTGGCTGCTGGCAACTGTGCAGTGGATGGATGGGGCTACAGCTCTGTGCTTAGACCTGCTCTGAGGAGATGCTTATAAAGAGCCATCCCTGCTGTGGGCTCCCCCCTAAGAACAATACAGAAGAAACAGGAAAGTCTAGTGGGACCAGCTGGCTGTCAGAAAACATCTCATGGCTGCTTGCCTTCTCATCTTTTCTGTTTTCCTGAATTTTGTAATTTTCCTGCCTTGTTAATGAAATTAATTGTGCTGATCCATTTTACTACTCATTGTATTGCTCTGTATCACTGTAATTGGGATTGTTTTTAATACAATACTTTAGCTGTAACTTTAATATATAAACTGCTAAGGGATTTTTTGTATTTAGTAGTGCATCAATACCATAAATGCAATAATAAATGTATAATATTCAATGCAGGAGAGTGCTACATGGCTTGAATTTCTGGGGTGATATAACCATGAGGACTAACTTGAGGATTTTTTTCTGCCAAATAAAATGTGACATTAATGTTTTCCATTTATTAAGTAGTGTGGCGTTCATCTACAAAGCAATATGCCAATATTTAAAAGTTATGCTTAGCAGGACATTCATTTTAAATGTTGCTATGTTGATTTTGTTTCACCCACTTGGCTGTGGGAACTGGGTGCCGGGTGGATCTGTGTCCATTTCTAGCCACCCCAGTCCTTAGCTGCTCCAGAGCTTTCCACAGTGGCTGGAAAGGATGAGAAATCTGAGTGCTCCTCTCACCATTACTTCTCAGCATTCTGATTATGGCCTCAAGGAGTAACTCTTCTGCATCCTAAGGTCAAGCAAGCCATGTCTCTGGACCATAGGATTGATCTCTTATTCTGTGAATCTGTCAGAGTAAATGTAAATGCTCTGTTTAAAAACCTAATTGGAATATGTTTTGCTGCAATAATTACATATAGTTTAGAAATCTCAACAAAGATGTAAATGGTGGCATTTATATTATTTATATTCAACTTTAAAGTTATCAAATCAGGGAATATCCATTGCTAATACCATTTTGTCTGAAGGCCTCTAAAAATATCTTGGATTTTCTATCAGTCACAAGGTTGGAAGATGAGGTTAAGCAAGGTGCTTAGGCTTTTTTTGGCAGTTTTATAGTTGGAATTGTACTGTGAGACAGAGACCAAATCATATATTGCAAAATTTTGTAATGTTAGGGCATTAAGATCATGTTTCCTTGTCTTGTGGTATCCTTACTTTCTCTTATTGCTAATGGGGAAAACTGATTCGGACTTCGAATGATTCAGAGTCCAAACAGTTCAAACAAATTAAGTTTGAAGAATAAGACACTACTGTGCTCTCTAAACACTTTGAAGGGATTTAAACTTGTAAGCCACCTAGGAAGACCTTGGCATCCTATAAATACATGTACAAATGAATAAATAAACAAACCTTTTGATCCCCCTCTTCAGCTTCTTCTTTACCAATTCCCTCATTTTTTAAAAGAAGTTTTCTCTTTGAAATCAAATGAAACAGTGTTCACCCTCTTAAGCAGTCTTCCACCTAACTTTATATTAAATCTGATGCAAGTATGGTCACCGTTACCTAATGGCTCAACAGCCTCACATCCTGCCTGGGCAGTTTCACCTAGAACTAAATCCAGGATTGCCCCTCTCCTCCCACCCCCAGTTGATTCAATGACCAACTGCTCTATGACACAATCATTTAGGACATGGAGGAATCTAACCTCTGTCAGAAATAGAACATGCATTATCTAGTCAAAGTCTGGGTAGCTGAAGCATTATTACAGCACTGCCTTTGTTGGTAGCCCTTCCTGATTATATTCCCCATCTCAAGATCACCCTGAGCATTCTTATCTGGAGGACCATACCATGCTCTTGTGACTAAGTTAGTTTTGGAGTGAGGAATTTTCACCCACAGTGCTTCAGTGGAGGAGCCTTCACATGTTAGATTATCAAGTCTGCTGGATGCTATTGCCTCTTTTAACATAGAGGGCAACACCTCCTCCATTTTCCCCTACCCTGCCTTTCCTATATAGATTATATCCAGAAAGGACTGTATCCCAACTGAGTTTCTGAAACGCCCACTATATTTAGCTTCTCCTTTAAAGGCAGGTACTCCAGCTCTCCCATTTTGATTTGATCCAAACTGGATGCTTCCCAGCTCTGGTTAGCTTTTCCCCAGGGTTCAGTATAAAAACTGCTCTACCACATTTTTTGTGTCATTGCATACAGGACCCATCTCCTTCCTGCCCAAGCCAGCATCAAAGTGGCCGTCAAGGCAGAAAAGGTTGTGCAAGCCTGAGATATATAGAGAGGCTGTTATTGAGGCTGTTATTGGCAGAATGGCAGTATGTTTGATGCCTAAATACTGCCATTATTGTGAGCCGCCCCGAGGCTTGGTCACAAGGGGGCGGCATACAAATTCGCAAATTAAATAAATAAATAAATAAATAAATGATAGATGAGAGCTATGCCAGTTTGTGGGAATGCTCCCCTGGAGGTTTCAGTGTACAGTTTGGGCTGGCCCAAAACTTATTGGGTACTACTGGAACAACTCCAGGTCTGTATGAATTTCTATTTAATGGCGTGTTATTGTTAGGGAGGTGCCATGTTTGACAGTATCTTCTGGGGCCTCAATGCAGGACTGATTTGTGCAATTCTTTGCTGTCTCCTAAAAGTTACTCTTCCTAAGATTTTTTATATTATTTGGAATGGCTGAGAGCTTAGTTTGGCAGTGTATACACCCCAACTCCTCATCAGTTTTGTCATGGATTGAGTATTATTGGCATTGCTGATGTTGTTGTTAGTTGTGAAGTTGTGTCCGACCAATCGCGACCGCATGGAAAACATTCCTCCATGCCTTCCGGTCCTCCACCATCGCCCAGAGTCCACCTAAGTTCACGCCGACTTCTTCAGTGCCTTCATCTAGCCATCTTATCCTCTGCCGTCCCCTTCTTATTTTGCCATCTTTTGTTCCCAGCATTAGGCTATTCTCCAGTGAGTCCTTCTTTCTCATTAGGTGGCCAAAGTATTTGAGTTTCATCTTCAGTATCTGGCCTTCTAAAGAGCAATCAGGGTTGATCTCCTCTAGGACTGACTGGTTTGATCTCCTTGCAGTCCAAGGGACTCGCAGGAGTCTCCTCCAGCACCTGAATGCTTCGGCGCCAAGCCTTCCTTATGGTCCAACTTCCACAGCCATATATTGCAATTGGGAAACCATAGCCTTGACGATACGCACTTTTGTTGGCAGGGTACTGTCTCTGCTTTTTAGTATGCTGTCTAGATTTGCCATAGCTCTCCTCCCCAGGAGCAAGCGTCTTTTAATTTCTTGGCTGCAGTCCCCAACTGCGGTGATCTTGGAGCCCAGGAAAATAAAATCTGTCACTACCTCCATTTCTTCCCCATCTATTTTCCAGGAAGTGAGAGGACTGGATGCCATGATCTCAGTTTTCTTAATGTTGAGTTTCAGGCCAACTTTTGCACTCTCCTCCTTCACCTGCATCAAGAGGCTCTTCAGTTCCTCTTCACTTTCTGCCATGAGAGTGGTATCATCTGCATATCTGAGGTTGTTGATATTTCTCCCAGCAATCTTAATTCCAACTGGTGATTCATCTAGCCCCGCCTTTCTCATGATGTGCTCTACATATAAATTAAATAGGCAGGGTGACAGTACTCATATACAGACTTGCCGAACTCCTTTCTCAATTTTGAACCAATCAGTGGTTCCGTGTCCAGTTCTCACTGTTGCTACTTGTCCTGCATATAGGTTTCTCAAGAGACAAATAAGATGGTCTGATACTCCCATCTCTTTAAGAACTTGCCACAATTTGTTGTGATCCACACAATCAAAGGCTTTAGCATAGTCAATGAGGCAAAAGTAGATGTTTTTCTGGAACTCCCTAGCTTTCTCCATGATCCAGCATATGTTGGCAATTTGATCTGTAGTTCCTCTCCCTCTTCAAAATCCTGCCTGTATTTCTGGTAGTTCTTGATCCACATACTGCTGGAACCTAGCTTGTAGGATTTTGAGCCTAACTTTGCTAGCATGTGAAATGAGTGCAATGATGCAGTAGTTTGAACATTCTTTGGCATTGCCCTTCTTTGGGATTGGAATGTAAACTGACCTTTTCCAATCCTGTGGCCACTGCTGAGTTTTCCAAATTTGCTGGCATATTGAGTATAGGACTTTTACTGTATTGTCTTTTAGGATTTTGAATAGCTCAGCTGGAATGCTGTCACCTCCACTAGCTTTGTTGTTGCTCAGACTTCCTAAGGCCCATTCCTAAGGACTTCACATTCCAGGGTGTCTGGTTTGAGTTCAGTAACCACCCCATCGTGGTTATCAGGGACATTAAGCTCTTTCTTGTATAGTTCTTCTGTGTAATCTTGCCACCTCTTCTTAATCTCTTCTGCCTCTGTTAGGTCCCTGCCATTTTGGTCCTTTACCATGCCCATCTTTGCATGAAATATTCCCTTCATATCTCCAATTTTCTTGAAGAGATCTCTGGTCCTCCCTATTCTATTGTTTTCTTCTATTTCTTTGCACTGTTCATTTAAGAAGGTATTCTTATCTCTTCTAGCTGTTCTCTGGAATTCTGCATTCAATTGGATGTATCTTTCTCTTTCTCTCTTGCCCTTTTGCTTCCCTTCTTTCCTCAGCTATTTGTAAAGCCTCCTCGGTCAGCCATTTTGCTTTCTTGCATTTCTTTTTCTTTGGGATGGTTCTAGTTGCTACCTCTTGTACAATGTTGCAAACCTCCGTCCATAGTTCTTCAGGCACTCTGTCTATCAGATCTAATTCCTTAAATCTATTTGTCACCTCTACTGTATATTCATCAGGGATATGATTTATGTCATACCTGAGTGGCCTAGTGCTTTTGCCTACTTTCTTCAACTTAAGCCTAAATTTTGCAACCAGAAGCTCATGATCTGAGCCACAGTCAGCTCCTGGTCTTGTTTTTACTGACTGTATAGAACTTCTCCATCTTTGGCTGCAGAGCACATAGTCAATCTGATTTCTGTGTTGACCGTCTGGTGATGTCCATGTGTAGAGTCGTCTCTTGGGCTGTTGGAAGAGTGTTTGGTATGACCATCGTATTCTCTTGACAAAATTCTACCAGCCTGTGCCCTGCTTCATTTTGTACTCCAAGGCTAAACTTGCCTGTTACTCCAGTTATCTTTTGGCTTCCTACTTTAGCATTCCAATCCCCCATGATGATAAGGACATCATTTTTTGGTGTTAATTCTATTTTTTTTTAATAAAATTTTATTAAAATTTTGAACTACAAATTTTAAAAAAACAACAATCATCAAGTACATCGGACAAGCTGGATCAGCCCCCTATAACATATCTTTTAACATTCTGTAATCATAGTCAAATCAATTTATAAAAGCTTAAAGACATCTTTAAGTCAATGCCAAATCCCGTTTCTCTAGCCAGTCATAAAAAAAGTTCCAGGTTTGATAATAGTCTGTATCATCCTTTTCCTTCAAGTAGTAGAGTCAGTCTATCCATTTCTGCACAATCCAGAATCTTTTTCAAAATCAGCTCCTCAGTGGGTAGTTCCTCACTCTTCCAGTATTGAGCAAGCGCGATCCTCGCCGCTGTGATTAAATGTAATATCAAGTACATTTCTTGTTAGAAACATAGAAACAGAGCGAGTCAGAAGGGGCCTCCCGGGCCATCTAGTCTGACCTCTGGCACCAGCCGGCTCCGCTCACGACATGCCCACCATGTGTATGTCCAGCCTATCTTTGAACACCCTCACCGATGGGGCCTCAACGACCTCCCGTGGAAGCCCATTCCACGCCCTCGGGGTCCTAACTGTCAGGAAGTGCTTCCTGGCATCCAAATCCAACATTTTCCGGTATAATGCCTAACAAAAAAACTTCAGGTTTAAAGGTTAAAGATTTTTTTAGCATTTCCTCAAGCCATTTGTCTATTTTAATCCAATACTTTTTCACATGATCACAGGTCCACCACATATGATAAAATGTACCTACTCCATGTTTACACTTCCAGCATCTGTTGGACATATTTGAAAACATCTTAGCTAATCGATTTGGTGACAAATACCATCTATAAAACATCTTATACAAGTTTTCTTTATACGAGGTTGCTAAAGTTACCTTAATTTTTCTCTCCCACAGCTTTTGCCACTTTTCAAATTCAATATTATATCCAAAGTTTTGTGCCCAAGTTATCATAGTATCCTTGACCTGTTCTCCTTCCATCTTTCTGTTAAGCAAAAACTCATAGATTCTCTTGATCATTTTCTCATCTGCTTTTAACATCACTTGATCAAAGTCTGTTAGATCTTTATAAAACCCCCATATTTTGCAGTGTTTGGCATATCTTGATTGCATCTGCACCTTATACCACCACAATATATTAAGTCCCTGTTCTTGTATTTCTTGTTCCAGTTTTAAGCCTCCATCCTTATCCAAAATATCATCATATCTTATAATCCTTTCAAAATTTAACACGTTTGGATAGACAAAGGCTTCCACAGGTGAAAGCCATCTTGGTAACTTATTATACAGTTTTGGCTTTAACTTTTCCCATATTGACAATAGTGAACTTCTAATAAAATGACTTTAAAAAGTCCCCTGTGACTTAACCTTCTCATACCACATGTAAGCACGCCAACCCATTTGTAAATCATGACCCTCAAGGTACTAAATTCTCTTATTTTGCAAGGTTATCCATTCTTTTAGCCAAGTACAAATAGACGCTTGATAGTACAACATCCAGTCTGGTAGTCCAAATCCCCCATTCTTCTTGGTTACTTGAAGCATTTTTAGTTTAATCCTTGCTTTCTTTTTTTTCCAAATAAATCTCGAAACTTGATGATTTAAATCCTCAAAAAACTTTTTATCAATTTTTACAGGAATCATTTGGAATAAAAACAAGAATTTTGGTAAGATGTTCATTTTAATTAGTGCTATTCTTCCCATCAAAGACATAGAAACATAGAAACAGAGCGAGTCAGAAGGGGCCTCCTGGGCCATCTAGTCTGACCTCCGGCACCAGCCGGCTCCGCTCACGACATGCCCACCATGTGTATGTCCAGCCTGTCTTTGAACACCCTCACTGATGGGGCCTCAACGACCTCCCGTGGAAGCCCATTCCACGCCCTCGGGGCCCTCGGGGTCCTGTCTGTCAGGAAGTGCTTCCTGGCATCCAAATTGAACCTTGGTTCCCTGAGCTTTGCTCCATTGGAGCGCGTCCTGCCTTCCTCTGCAGGGGAGAACAGGCCTCTCCCCATCTCCATGTGACAGCCCCTCACATACCTGTATGTCGCCAACATATCCCCTCTGAGTCTCCTCTTCTCCAAGCTGAAGCGACCCAGTTCCCTCAGTCTTGCCTCATACCCCATCCCCTGCAAACTGGCCACCATCCTTGTGGCCCTACGCTGCACTGACTCCAACCTGGCTATATCCTTTCTGTAATGAGGGGCCCAAAACGGAACACAATACTCCAGTTGCAGGCGCACCAGAGTCATGTAGAGTGGTAGTAATACCTCTCTTGATCTAGAAGCCACACTTCTGGCTATGCAGCCAAGGGTGGCATTCGCCCTCTCGACCACCGCATCACACTGCTGACTCATGTTTAGCCTGCGGTCAACCAGTACCCCGAGGTCCCTTTCACAAGTGCTGCTCTCCAGCCACTTGTCACCTAACCTGTACTTATGACAGCTATACCTGTGCCCCAAGTGCAAGACCTTGCACTTGTCCACATTGAACGCCATCCTGTTGTCTCCTGCCCACTTCCATAGTCTGTCCAGATCCTTTTGGATCTGGTGTATCTGCTCCTCAGTTGTGGCCACTGCTCCAGTTTTAGTGTCGTCTGCAAATTTGATCAGCGGACTGTTCACCCCTTCATCCATGTCATTAATGAAAAGATTAAACAGGATCAGCCCCAGGACAGAGCCCTGGGGGACCCCGCTTGTCACTGGCTGCCATCCCGACGATTCCCCACTAATGATTACCTTCTGCTTTCGGTCAGTCAACCATGCCCTAATTCACTGGACAGTGCTTTGGTCTATCCCAAAACTCCTCAGTTTCTCCACCAGGATATCATGGGGCACTTTGTCAAAGGCCTTGCTGAAATCTGGGTATACCACATCCACTGCATCCCCTCCATCTAGCCATCTTGAAACCTTGTCATAGAATTCCACAAGGTTTGTCTGGCAGGACCTGTTTTTGCAGAAGCCGTGTTGTGTGGCTGTCAGCCTCCCTTCCCTATCTAGCATCACTAGATCTCTCTCTATTATGAGCCTTTCCATTGTTTTTCCTACAATGGACGTAAGGCTAACCGGTCTATAATTCCCCATGTCCTTCCTACTACCCTTTTTGAAAATTGGGACCACCGATGCCACCCTCCAGTCCTCTGGAACTTCACCCGTTCTCCACGAGGCCTCAAAAATGGAGGCCAGTGGGCGTGAGAGAATCCCTGCCAACTCTCTAAGTACTCTCGGGTGTAACCCATCAGGGCCTGGCGCCTTTGTAATGTCCAATGCCCTGAGGAGCCCCTCGACTTCAAGGGGGGTGTCTCTACTCTCTGCCCCTAGGTCCCCAGCCTCATCTAATCTCCTATACGGATATCCCCCGCCCTGCGTTGGGGAGAACACAGAGGCAAAATAGTCATTTAGCATCTGTGCCTGTTCCCTCATGTCAGTCACTGGATCACCTTCCTCCTTATTTAGTGGTCCCACCACTTGTCTCCCCTTCCTTTTCCTATTTACATGCTGAAAGAAGCCCTTTTTGTTGCTCTTGATATTCTTGGCAAGTCTCAGCTCATAATCAGCCTTAGCCTTGCGAAGAATCCTTCTGCAACGGGCCTCCTCCTCCCGGTATACCCTCTTGTCTATTTCCCCCAGTACCCATTTCCTATGGAGGCTCCTCTTTCGTCTAATCCCCCTAACCACCTCCTTTCGCATCCATGGCGGCACTCTCCTCCACCTCCCCACCTTACTGACTAGAGGTATTGTCAGGGCTTGCGCCTGCAAAACCTCCCTTTCATCCACCCCTCCCTTTCATCCACCCCTCCTCAACTCGCTTACCTTCCAGTAACCTATCCCAGGAGACTTTCCCCAGCCTGGCCTTCAGTTGGCCAAAGTTGGCCCTCTTGAAGTCCCAGCTTCTAGTGCTCGCCCTGCTGCATGGCCCCAGTCCCCTGATCTCAAAGCAAAGGATGGAGTGATCACTCGCATCCAGAGCTCCCCTAATCTGTACTTCATCTATCAGCTCCTCCCTATTGGTCAAGACCAAGTCCAGGATGTTTCCCCCCCTCGTCGCCTCTCGGACCCTCTGTGTGAAAAACCCACCCTCTAGAGCTTCTAGGAAGCGACGTGACCTGGCTGTCACCGCCGAGTGAATCTCCCAAGTAATATCCGGGAGATTGCAATCCCCCATAATTACTGTGTCTCTCCCCCGAGATATCCTTAGAATCTGGCCTGTCAGGACATCATCCAGGGTCTCAAGGTGACCTGGAGGGCGATAACATACCCCCACTGTCAGGTCTCTTTCCCTGTCAAAACCCCCAAGTTTCACCCAGACTGCCTCTACCGAATCCCCATCTGTGCTGCATTCTATCTCACTGCATCCTATCCCTTCCCTGACGTATAAAGCCACACCCCCGCCTCTCTTTCCCTTCCTGTCCTTTCTAAAAAGGTGATACCCTTCTATGTTTACATTCCAGACTTGCCTTTCATCCCACCAAGTTTCTGTGATTCCCACCAGATCATATCCTCCTATTCCCAGGAGAGCTTCAAGCTCTTCCTGCTTATTACCCATGCTCCTAGCATTGGTGTACATGCACCTCAACTCCTTCCCACCGCTTCCTTTCTTTGGAGTGCCCAGCATCCTCCTTCCTCCCATCCTCCCTGGTACCTGGCCCCTCTCTGTAGAAGTCCTGTCAGTCCCTGCAGTATCTCTAAAGCCCTGCTCCCAGAGCCCCGATCCTCCCCGCACACTTGTCCAGTGCAGACACGTTGCTGGGGGGCCTGAACCCACCCCCCACTGGCTCAGTTTAAAGTCTTCAGGATGAAGCTCGCTAGAGCATCTCCAAAGGACCTTTTCCCCATCCTCGTGAGGTGTAACCCATCCCTTGCCAGAAGTCCATTGGCAAGAAAACGAGTGCCGTGGTCGAGGAACCCGAAGCGTTCCTTCTGGCACCACACCCTAAGCCAGTCGTTCACCTCAGAGGCCCTCCTGTCCCTTCCTGGCCCAAATCCCCGGACAGGTAAGATTCCTGGCCCAAATCCCCGGACAGGTAAGATTGACGAGGCCCACTTGGGCCTTCAGCTCCCTGAGTTTCTTCCCCAAGGCCAAAAAGTCCCTGGTGATCCCGACCACACCCTGCCTGGCCACGTCGTTTGTGCCCACATGGATCACCAGGAGTGGCTGGTGACCCCCGGAGCGAACAAGACGCTCCACTCTGTCCTTCACGTGCTGGATGTGTGCGCCTGGCAGGCAGCAAACCTCCCTTGTCTCCAGGCTGGGGTGGCACACCGCCGCCTCAGTGCCCCTCAGCAGGGAGTCCCCAACAACAATCACCCACCGCCGTACCTTCTCGGTGCTGGTGAGCAGCCGTGCCCTGGTCCTCGCCTCTCCTGCAGTGGCTCCCTTGCCTCCTGATGTCCCAGGCTGGGGGTCTTGCTGGTCACCCGAGGCCTCGTCAGCCCCAGCCTCCCCAAGTGAAGAGAACCTGTTTCCCAGCTCCAGATCGGTGCCAGGAGAAGGAGGAGGCTGTGCTGGCCTCCTCCTCCTGTGGATGACATACCTCCATGTCTCCGCAGCTGCTCCTCCCGTGGTCTCTCCCTCAGCCCTCTGTCGAGAGGGGGGCTGCTCCGGGGGGGCCTGGAGAGCTCTTTCGGCCCTCAGGCACCTCACCTCCTCCTCTAGCAGGGTCAACATCTTGCACCGAGGGCAAGTGTATCCCTGCCTCTCCTGGGGGAGAAGGGCGAACATGTCGCAGCTCTCGCAGCGGACAGCAACACCCGTGACTCCCACCAAGGCCATCTCCTGGTCTGCCATCTGTAACCCTTCCGAGACCTTACCTTGGTCCCCTGCCTTGTTAGTCCTGCAGTTCCTCTCACTCACCCAGTTCTCCCAGGCAAAAACTCCACTTGCACACACACACAAGGAGAAAATAAACTTAAATTTAAATTGGAAGAAAAAACAAAGCACAACAAAGCAAAGCTCAAACAAAACAAAACAAAACAAAACCACACAAACAAAACAAAAACAAACAAACAAACAACCCTCTGTGTCTCAGGGAAGGGAGTCTCTGGACCGTCCGGACCTCAGCTCAGGGACGCAGACAAGGGACGACGCCCTTGACGCGACGCAGACGAGCTGGGCCTCCTCAGTCCCTCAGGCCAGTGGCCCCGCCCCCTGCTTCCCCCTGGCTGCTCTAGCTCTCTGGCCCACCCCCTCCCTCTCTGCTGCTCCTGGACCTCTGCTGCCACCTGCCCAGCTCCTACCTTGCCTTCGCCAGTCCCCTGGCCACTCAGCGCTCTCCCCCAGCCTGTGCCTCTGCTGCTCTGCCTTGTTCAGTCTTGTCATCTCTTGTTTAATCACGTCCAACTTGTCTTGATTCACTGATCTTACATTCCAGTTTCCTATGGAGTATAGATCTTTACAGCATCGGACTCTCCTTGCACCACCAGATACATCTGCAACTGAGTGTCCTTTTGGCTTTGACCCAGTTGCTTCATTCTTTCTGGTGCTACTAGTAGTAGCCCTCTGCTCTTCCGCAGTAGCATATTGGACACCTTCCAACCTGAGGGGCTCATCTTCCGATGTCTTATCTTTTTGCCTTTTGATACTGTCCGTGGGGTTTTCATGGCAAAGATACTGGAGCAGGTTGCCATTTCCTTCTCCAGTGGATCACGTTTTGTCAGAGCTCTCTGCTATGACCTGTCCGTCCAATGCTGTAAAGACCTATACTCCATAGGAACCTGAAATGTCAGGAACCTAAAGAGTACTGACTTAGTCTCAGGACCATATGTTTTGAAAACATTTGCTAAGAAGTAAAAATCCTGCTGCAGCCATCACACTGCATTTTTGTCGAATCAGTCAAGATAGCTGAGTTGTTTGGACCCTATCTACAAGGTTTTGCAAGCTGTGTCTTTCCATAATGAAATTTAATGCTACTTCAAATGCTACTTCCGCTACTTCAATTTAATGCTACTTCAAATGCTACTTCCGCAAAAACAGGTCCTGCCTTCCACAAAAACAGGTCCTGCCAGACAAACCTTGTGGAATTCTATGACAAGGTTTCGAGATGGCTAGATGGAGGGGATGCAGTGGATGTGGTATACCTGGATTTCAGCAAGGCCTTTGACAAAGTGGCCCATGATATCCTGGTGGAGAAACTGAGGAGTTTTGGGATACACCAAAGCACTGTCCGGTGGATTAGGGCATGGTTGACTGACCGAAAGCAGAAGGTAACCATTAGCGGGGAATGGTCGGGATGGCAGCCAGTGACAAGCGGGGTCCCCCAGGGCTCAGTCCTGGGGCCGATCCTGTTTAATCTTTTCATTAACGACATGGAAGAAGGGGTGAACAGTCTGCTGATCAAATTCGCAGATGACACTAAAACTGGAGCAATGGCCACAACTGAGGAGCAGGTACTCCAGATCCAAAAGGATCTGGACAGACTATGGAAGTGGGCAGGTGACAACAGGATGGCGTTCAATGTGGATAAGTGCAAGGTCTTGCACTTTGGGCATAGGGATAGCTGTCATAAGTACAGTTTAGGTGACAAGTGACTGGAGAACAGCACTTGTGAAAGGGATGTTGGGTTACTGGTTGACCACAGGCTAAACATGAGTCAGCAGTGTGATGCGGTGGTCAAGAGGGCAAACACCACCCTTAGTTGCATAGCCAGAAGTGTGGCTTCTAGATCAAGAGAGTTATTACTACCACTCTACATGACTCTGGTGCACCCGCAACTGAAGTACTGTGTTCAGTTTTGGGCCCCTCATTACAGAAAGGATATAGCCAGGTTGGAGTCAGTGCAGCATAGGGCCACAAGGATGGTGGCTGGTTTGCAGGGGGTGCCGTATGAGGCAAGACTGAGGGAACTGGGTCTCTTCAGCTTGGAGAAGAGGAGACTCAGAGGGGATATGTTGGCGACATACAGGTATGTGAGGGGGGTGTCACATGCAGATGGGTAGGGACCTGTTCTCCCTTGCAGAGGAGGCCAGGACGCGCTCCAATGGAGCAAAGCTCAGGGAGCCAAGGTTCCATTTGGATGCCAGGAAGCACTTCCTGACAGTTAGGACCCCGAGGGCATGGAATGGGCTTCCACAAGAGGTTGTTGAGGCCCCATCGGTGAGGGTGTTCAAAGACAGGCTGGACATGCACATGGTGGGCATGTCGTGAACGGAGCCAGCTGGTGCCGGAGGTCAGACTAGATGGCCCAGGAGGCCCCTTCTGACTCACTCTGTTTCTATGTTTCAAATTGAGTTTAAAGGACTGGCTTGTACATGATGACAAACCATAATTTAGCTTTATATGCAGGAATAAGAATTAGAGAATGCAAAGTGCTGAACTCTCATGCATCTTCTCCTATGTTCCTCACAGCAGGAGGTCTATACTGGCATTGTTTAAAATAAAGTGCAGTTTGCTTTAAGTCAGAAATGCATACCCAAATATAAAAACGGAAGAATCTTCATGTGTTCTCATAGAAGTGTGAACGTGTCAGTTTAAAATGAATACAGGGAGGGATCTAATCACTAGCATATTTTAAAGTGGTACATGACAAAGAAAAAATGCTCATTCACTATCTGATATGCATCTGTATTTTGAATTCACATAGTACTATTGGTATTGGTATTATTGGTATTCATCTGTACGCCATAAATCAGTAGCTGTGCAATAGTACTTGTAACAGCCATAGAAAAGTGGGACCCATAAATTTCAGCAGCAAAGTCACCATATTTTTCAATCACTGACACATCTGCTTTCCATTTCCTTTTCTACTGGGCTAGATATATTGTATTTTGGATTTCAGCGACAAGAACATCTAATTTTCTATATCCTCCTTTACTCATGCAAAGTAAGATTCCTCATCCCTGAAAGCAAGGAAGCAAGTATTGCTTTCCATACTTGCTTCAAAATCATACAAATTGATCACAGACTATAACACAAATTGACCACAAAGAATCTTCCTTATGGAAGCATGAGGATACTTCTAAATAAAGCAATGTTTGTTCAACCCCTTGCATAAAAAAACATGCTCTTACTTGAACTGTGTGTTCCACAGCATGTGTTCCATACCTCTCATTATCAAATGCCTGACCCAGCTCTCATTTTATCTCATATTGAATCTGGTTCTCCCTGTTATATTTAAGAAGAGGCATGTCGGATTAGACCAAGGGTCCATCTAGTCCTGCATTCTGTTCATACAGTGGCAAACCATCTCCTCATGGGATCCCACAAGCAGGATATCAGTGTACTAACACTTTCCTGCCCAAGTTCCCCAACAACTTGTATACATAGGCACATTCGTGGTAGCATATAACTTTTCAGGATTAGTAGCTACTGCTAGTCTTCTCTGTGAATTTTTTTCTGTTCCCTTTTAAGGCCAAATTAGTCACCATCACTGCATCTTAAGGAAGTGAATTCCATAGTTGAACTGTGAGCTATGTAAAGAAGTACTGCCTTTTATCTATTATGTTTCTCTCACCAATCAACTTCATGTGTACTTCTGCATGATTAAGCCAGGTTGGGGTTCCTGATCAGTCTACTGGTGGGTCTGTCACCAAATGGGCAACTCTGTATCTGTAATAGTCATTCAGCTCCAATGAAACTTTCATACTAATCCCTAACCCACATGCAAGAGGGCTTTTCTTTTGTTAGCACCTCTTCTGCTGAAGAGCATTCACAGCTAGGAGAAGTCTGGGTGAAGTTGACTCCTGAAGAAAGAAATAATAAAAAAACAAGGGGATCTCTGATTCTACTGCAGCCTCACTGGGAATTTTTCAGGCACCTGATTTGCCAAACCTTCTTAACATGTAATACTAAGAAATGGGGTGCCTCCATAGCTTACAAGATAGTAAGGCAAGGGTCAGCTGTCATAACTGTGCTCCCTGTATGGGCTCCTTACAACCATTTATGGTGATTTGATTCATCAGAGTCCAGAAATGATGCATAGTTTTGCCATGGTGCAGTCAGACACCCCTAATAATTTCATGGAGACTACTTTTGTCACTGCTCAGTAGATTCCTCCCCTTCCTATGAACTGCCCACTGGCAGTAGAAACAGTTAAAAGCATTTTACTTCATAAGATAGTTCCCCTTGCTTTGGAGAGCCAAAGACATAAAAGAACTCTTACATAATCTGGAAGTTGTGCTGGCACTAGGGATGACATGGCTGTTCCGGCGTGACCCAGACTTTCATCTGCAGTGACCTGGCCTCCTGCTGAGAAAACTGTGAGAACTGAGAGAACTGTGAGAACCCATGTCTTTGAAGAGGTCTTGTGCCAAGTACTGACAGTTTGGTGTCGTGTTAGGGAGAAGAGAAATGGAGCACCAGACCTCATGCTTAGGGCTTAGATTCCTCTTGCCTGGATTCTCTCCATATCAAAACCAAAGCTTGCCCCTTATGGGAATTTTTTTTAACCAAACATTAAGGCCAGTGACTTCTCCTGTGGCTACTCCAGTGCTCCTTGTGAAGCAGAAGATGTGAAGAACCCATGCAGTAATTGCAAGGTATTAAATAGCATTGCCACCCATAACAAGTACCTGTTTCTCCTGATATCAAAACTTTTGCCATGCTTCCATCAATCAGTTGTCTACACCAGGTTGGATCTATAACCTGGTCTGGACATCAGAAAAGGCAGAAGCCTTAAAAAGGGCACAGCCCTGCACAAATCTTTGGGGGTGATAATACTCAACCCTGAAAGTAATTTGGAACTGGGCCATTCTGTTGCCTCACTGGCCAAAATGCTCAGAGTGATATTAATTTGGAGAATGAAATCCGAGAAGCACTCCACAGAGAAAGTGTTCTCTGGCACCCTTGTCTTGCCAGGACTAAGCTTCTATTTGTTATCCCATTCCAGTTCATAACTGACTTCACTCACCTGTTCAGAATTTTAGCAGTCTCCTGGAATATGCTGGGAATGAGAAATAGAGATGGTGACATTCCTATATATTCTTAAATTCTGATAGTGTCAATAGTTTATAATTCCATTATCTAGGCAGCTTTAGTTATATTAACCTCCTGATTAATAGACTTTAAATAAGGGATGCACCAAGAGCAGTTTGGTGGGTTAAATTATAATTTTGTACCAAGAAGAGTAAGTTGGGGAAATCTTTGAATTAATTTTTTCATTTCTGCTATTAACTTATTCAGTCATACATACATATAAATATTAAATAACCTAAGGCTGTAAAATAACCTTTTTAAATATTTATTTTTAAAAGAACAGTTTTTGTCTAAGTACCAAAAATCACTCTTACCACTCACACAGAGCCCGCCTCATCTTCTGATGGCCACAGGGCATCAGAATGGACATTCCTTTTGTTTATTATCCTTGTTAAGTGAGACTGCTACGTGTGTGTTCTAGGTGTTTGACAGAGTCCGAGAAGAGTGGCCCAACTTCCATGAAAAGATTAAACCAATCAGTGCTGAATTCATCCAGCCAAACTTGGCCATCACTGCTGAAGACACTGATGAACTTCTCTCTGAAGTCAACATTATCTTCCACTGTGCTGCAACCATTCGATTTAATGAGCCACTCAAGTACGTTCTTCTTGTCTTGTCCTTCATGTTGGTTGTCCAATTATGCCAAGTCCTAGTCAGATTTAACTGAAAGTAAGTCTGCTGGGTTCATGAGACTCAGTGTAAGTATAACTAAGTCCTAGGAAGAACATCACTTTAAAAGGAACACCTGAGAAAGCATTGAGTATTTTTCCTCTGGGGAGAACACATGGGGTTCTGTAAATTCATTTACTTGCTTTCCAGGAGCAAATGTCCCTGCCTTTCACACAAAAGGTGTGGTCATGATGGAGAAGCCATAGGGATAACTGATGGGAAAGAAAATTCTGTTATATTAGATGAAAAAGCTTTTGTCCATTTCTTCAAATAGTACTATGTTATATGCATTAATATTGTAAATTCAAACTTCTGACCAACAATTGTTCTGATATAAACCTAAATTTCTGCTTAATAGCTACAGATTAATCTTGGGCTCAGCCCCATTGGTTTTCCTCATGCAGCTAAAGACTGCAGAACAGGATTTATCTTCCCTGTCCTCTGATCATGGGGTTTTCCACTAGACTCCTGCTGACTAGGTTAGATGGAGGGATGTGTTCACCTATCTTCACACATCTGTTGTTCTTAAAGATTTCCCTTCCCATTGGTTCAGGTAGCAAACCTAGGCAAGGGGTCTAATTCTGGGGCCCAGAAGTGCCACAGCTGCTGCTGTCCCTGGAACACTACCCATTTTCAGGGTGGTGCCACTTTAGGTCAGTTTATGTCGGTAGATCTTACAATGAGAGCAACTGGAGCTTCTGGGGTGGATCTGTCTTCCTCACATGGAGCTCCTTTGTGCTGGGTCATAACACAGCAGGGCCTATGGAATGGACATTCATTTCATTTGAGGTGCTCAGGTTTTGAATCCTACCATGGGGATGGGGTTTTAATAACGAGTTTTCAATAGACAATGCAGATGTCTAATGCAGGTATCTAGGTGAGGGATGAATTAAAGCTGCCCTACTATCCGGGCTAGGAACCTGAACCAGATACAGTCACCTGCAGCTACACCAGAATAAAAATGATGTTGGCTTATTATTTATGTTTGTGAAATAAACCTAGCCAAGCTTCCCCTCAGCAGTGCTAGCAGAGATCCTTTGAAAGGATTTGTACTAGGCATCCTAGTAGAAAATGTGGAGTAGTGGTTACAGTGCTTGGCTGGAGCTCAGGAGATCTGGGTCCTAGTCCCCACTCAGCCACAAAGCTCACTGGGTAACTGGGCCAGTCGCAGGTTCTCAGCCAAACTTACCTTGCAGGGTTGTTGTGAGGATAAAATGGAGAGGCAGAGAGCCTTGTAAGCTGTCTTGGATTCCTTACAAGAGGAGGAAAAGTGAGGCATAAATGTGATGACAATGACAACAGCAACCTGAATTGAGCCTGGGCTGCCTGCAAGGTTGTGCTATTTCACAGAGCTGTATTCATATCCAGCTGATGGAAGGGGGAGCACATTTCTGCCAAAGGAAGATGCCTATTCACCCATTTCAGGGGCATGAGTCAGATCCACAAGAAGCTTCTTAGGTTTCTTTTCTCCTCTGAATGTCTGAAGTAGCTCAGTTAATTCTTATTGGAGCAAGGATACCTGTGTACAGCCATCATGGGACCGGGGATGCTGCTTGCCTGCAGCTCCTCCATCTGTGCTGGCAAGTTCTCCGTGGGCCCTGCACTTGCTCCTCCTCCCCTGCCCCCAGCATGGGTGGCAGCTGCGCCGAATTGGGGGCAGTGTGCAGGGAAGGGGCACAGGTTTAACTCGCCAGGCGTGGCCAGCGGCCGGTGGCCTAAGGGTGTTGCCATTTGGGGCCATACAGGGCTGGGCTGGCTCAGAAACTCTGTGTTTTTGTAGTGGGGTGGGTTGGGGGGTTTAAAATTGTATTTTTTAATGTTTTATTTATTCCATGACTGAGCTTTATTGTTGTTTATGGGGTTGCCTGGGAAGCATGTGGGCACCTCCATTGGAGTGGTGTTGAGCAGGGGAAGATATGGCATTAGGGGATTAACATGTCATCATAGAAGAAGGAGGGACAGATGGTTGGTATCTGTCCCCTCTTCTGGTTATTCCCCCAACCGGAAGGTTCTGGGTAAATTTATCAATCGCCCCTCAGGCCTGACTGTGCTGCTGCTAAATGCTAGGTCGGTCCATAATAAAACATCCCTCATCCATGATCTAATTGCGGATGAGGGGGCTGACCTGGCTTGCATTACAGAGACCTGGGCGGGAGAGGGCAGGGCTGTAGCCCTCTCTCAGCTGTGCCCATCTAGGTATCTAATCCAGCACCAGTCACGCCCTGATGGGAGGGGAGGGGGGGTCATTGGTTCATCAAGCTGCAATTTCCCTTGCAGGGCTTCCTGTCCCCTTAAGACCTGGCCTACAGTGCTTATACCTGACGGTGGGCGTCCAAGACAAATTAGGGATTCTGCTGGTGTACTGTGCACCCTTCTGCCCATCAGACTTCCTGCCTGAGCTGATGGAGATCCTCTCGGACCTGGTATTGAAGACTCCCAGGATGTTGGTCCTGCGAGACTTCAATCTCCATGCCGATACTGTTCTGACCGGGGCGGCTCAGGACTTCATGGCTTCCATGATGACCATGGGGCTGTCTCAACATGTCATTGGCCCAACCCATGAATGAGGTCACACTCTGGACCTGGTTTTCTCAATGGGACAAGAAGAGGGTGATTTGGAGGTGAGGAATTTGCGTCTGACTCCTTTGTCATGGTCAGATCACTTCTTCATGTGGTTTGAGCTCGGAGCTGGCCTATCCCCTTGTAAGGGTGTGGACCCTATTATGATGGTCTGCCCTTGGAGCCGGATGGATCTGGATGGAAACCTGAGGGCTCTGGGGGATTTTCTGGTTGATAAAGCTGGCGCTCCTGTTGATGCTCTGGTTGAGCTGTGGAATGGGGAAATGGCCAGAGCTATTGACACGATCACCCCTAAGCGTCTTCTCCTGCCAGGCAGAGCCCGTTCATCTCCATGGTATATATCTGAATTACGGGTGATGAAGTGGGTTGGGAGACCACTAGAGCGCAGGTGGAGGAAATCACGGGATGAATCTGACCGAACACACTTACGTGCTCACTATTGAGCCTACACTGTGGCAGTGAGGGCAGTGAAGAAACTCTTTTCCACTTCCATTGCCTCCTCTCAGTGCCATCCAGCGGAGCTTTTTCGAGTGGTACATGGGCTAATACATCCAGGCCCCAAAAAAGATCCTGTGCCACCATCGACTGCCCGCTATGATGACTTTGCCCAGCACTTCAAGGAGAAAATCGCTCAGATTCATCATGAGCTGGACTCAACAGTTAATACAGTTCCTTTAGGGGAGGCACCAAGAACTCTGTCTGATCTAGCATTATTGGATGAATTTCATTTAATGAGGCCTGATGATGTGGACAAGGTACTTGGACAAGTACGTCCTACCACCTGCTTACTTGACCCTTGCCCTTCATGGCTACTTACCAAAGCCAAACACGGGATTGGTTCCTGGGTCCAAGAGGTTATTAACACCTCACTGAGGGAGGGCCGGGTGCCCACTTCTTTAAAGGAGGCAGTATTCAGGCCTGTCCTAAAGAAGGCATCTCTGGATTCAGAGATGGCTGCCAATTACAGACTGGTGGCCAACATCCCATTTGTGGGCAAGGTGTTGGAACAGGTGATGACAGGACTACTCCAAGTACTTTTCGATGAAACTGATTATCTGGACCCATTTCAGTCCGGTTTCAGACCTGGTTACGGTGCTGAATCTGCCTTGGTCGCCCTGTATGATGACCTGTGCAGGGAGAGGAACAGGGGGAGTGTATTCCTGTTGGTTCTCCTGGACCTCTCAGTGACTTTCGATACCATTGACCATGGTATCCTTCTGGATAGGCTGGTGGGATTGGGAGTAGGAGGCACTGCTTGGCAGTGGTTCCATTTCTACCTTGCCAGCTGATTCCAGAAGGTGGTGCTGGGGGACTTTGGCTCTGTGCCATGGCAACTCTGCCATGGAGTACCACAGGGTTCCATTTTGTCCCCCTTGCTATTCAACATCTACATGAAACCACTAAGAGAGGTCATCAGGAGGTTTAGACTGTGGAGTCATTAGTATGCTGATGACACCCAGCTCTACCTCTCTTTTTCAACTAACCCAGGTGAGGCAGTGGCTGTCCTGAACTGGTGCCTGGCCGAGGTAATGGGTGGATGAGCACCAATAAACTGAAGCTTAATTCAGATAAGACGGAGATCCTGTTGGTTGGTGATTTGAGCTTCCGAGTAAGTGACTTGGGCTCTGCCCTGGACGGGGTTGCACTCCCTCTAAAGGACAGGGTCCTCAGCTTAGGAGTGTTCCTCGACCCGGAGCTGTCTTTGGAAGCCCAGGTGATGGCGGTGGTGAGGAGCGCTTTCCTTCAGCTTCGGCTGATCCATCAGCTGCATCCTTATCTGGAAGAGAACTGCCTAGCAACAGTGACACACGCACTGGTTACTTCCCGTTTGGATTACTGCAACGTGCTCTACGTGGGGCTGCCCTTGAAGACAGTCCAGATACTTCAGATGGTGCAAAATAGAGCTGCCAGGATGCTGTCGGGGACTGGTCGTTATTCTCATATAACTCCAGTCCTCTATCAGCTCCAGTGGCTTCCCATCGAAGTCCGGGCTCAATTCAAGGTGCTGTTTATTACCTATAAAGCCCTAAATGGCTTGGGACCAGGATACCTAAAGAAACACCTTTTTCCCTACATGCCCTCCTGCCCCCTAAGATTGGCAGCAGAGGCCCTCCTCCAGGAACCCTCTTTGAAAGAGATCAGGAGACAGAAACCTTCTCTGTGGTGGCACTCCGACTATGGAATGTGCTCCCTAGAGAGGTCGGCCTGATGCCATCATTATATGTTTTTCACCAGGTCAAGACCTTTTTATTTGGCCAATATTTTAACATACAGTATTTTTAATTGTGTAAGACTTATTTAATTTATTTTAAATAATGCTCAGTGTGGAATAGTTAACTTATTTTATTGAAGATTGAAACATAGAAACATAGAAACATAGAAACAGAGCGAGTCAGAAGGGGCCTCCTGGGCCATCTAGTCTGACCTCCGGCACCAGCCGGCTCCGCTCATGACATGCCCACCATGTACATGTCCAGCCTATCTTTGAACACCCTCACCGATGGGGCCTCAACGACCTCCCGTGGAAGCCCATTCCACGCCCTCGGGGTCCTAACTGTCAGGAAGTGCTTCCTGGCATTCAAATTGAACCTTGGCTCCCTGAAATAATGTTGTAAGCTGTCCAGAGATGACAGTAATGGACAGCCTACAAATTTTTTAAATAAATACATACATAAAATGAAATTCATATTTGCGGAACACACTTCATAAGTTTTTCATGTCTTCTTGCCTAGGCATGCCCTTTTGCTAAATGTCAAAGGCACCCAGCAGCTTCTGCTGCTAGCCCACCGGATGCAGAAGCTTGAAGCCTTCGTTCACATTTCAACAGCCTATGCAAACTGTAATCGGAAATACATAGAAGAAGTAATCTATCCTCCTCCTGTGGCGCCCAATAAACTTTTTGACCTTGTAGAGTAAGTGATGGAAATAGTCTTTCATTCTGTTGCTGTTATAAGCATGACTTTAGGTAAAAGTGTCGGTCAGTGTTTCTTCATACATTTCCTGCCAAATGGAAGCTGCTTTGATGGTATAGTCCTGTGTACCTGGAATATATAACCTGAACAACCTGGACAGGGTCAATGATGCTGATCTTTGCATTCCTACTCTCTTTCCCTTGCCTGATAAAATGGTGATAAGAGGGTGGGGTGGGGGGAAGCCTTCACATGCAATTTCCATTATTGTTGGTACACAAATGAATTTCCAATTGACTTAAAATGAAGGGATATTTAAAAACTTTGTGTGAAGGATTCCTTCTGATGTCAATATACAGATTTTTGCCAAGCCCCCGAGCTCGGCAATGTCATATATAAGGCAGCTTCTGAAATGCACAAAATGAGCTACCACTCAATAGCCTGGGGACCACAGCATGAATTGCTTTTGAATTCCCGAGCAAGAGACAGATAATTTTTCTACAGCTAATGATGTTTGCCATACATAGAAACCATACTGCCTGATAGCTGTTATCTCTAGATGAGCTTTTTTTTTATTTGGGGGGCAGATGTTGATTAAACTGTATTGCATGGTTATAAATAAATGAACATATTACTGTTAATCAAATCAGATAGAATATCATAATTGTATTTTAATTTCATTCAAACTAAATCAAACCATATGTTAATGGGGCTTACAACATGAGATAGCAAACTCTTTATAAATGGATGTATAAAATGATAATAGCCTGAGCAAACTGAGACCATGGATCTCCTGGAGGACCACCCTGCTCAAGAAGCCCAGCCCAGGATCAGGCATGGCCAGAGGGCCACTGCAAGAGAGGCAACTGCTGAGACATGGCCCCTATCTCCACTGGGTGAGGAAGAAGGCAGATAATCATCATCGGGGACTCCTTACTAAGGAGCAGTGTGCCAGCTGGATCTTGAGGTGAGGGAAGTCTGCTGGGCACATGCATCTGAAGTGTGGCAGACATGCTGGTATGTTACTTCCTAGAAGCTATAGAGGGAGGGTTTTTCACACAAAGGGTCCGAGAGGTGATGAGGGGGGGGAAACAACCTTGACTTGGTCTTGACCAATAGGGAGGAGCTGATAGATGAAGTACAGATTAGGGGAGCTCTGGATGTGAGTGATCACTCCATCCTTTGCTTTGAGATCAGGGGACTGGGGACGTGCAGCAGCGCGAGCACTAGAAGTTTGTTTGTTTGTTTGTTTTATTTAACAAATTTATATGCCACCCCCTTGCAAACAAGCCTCGGGGCAGCTGACAACAAATCAAAAACAATATAAAACAATACAACCATATAAAACAAATACACAATTTAAAACACAAGTTAAAAAGTTAAAGTTGAAGTTGGAACTTCAAGAGGGCCAACTTTGGCCAACTGAAGGCCAGACTGGGGAAAGTCTCTTGGGATAGGTTACTGGAAGGTAAGCGAGTTGAGGAGGGGTGGATAGCACTCAAAAGAGAGATTTTGGAGGTACAAGCCTTGAAGATACCTCTAGTCAGTAAGGTGGGGAGGCAGAGCAGAGTGCCGCCATGGATGCAAAAGGAGGTGGTTAGAGGGATTAGACGAAAGAGGAACCTCTGTAGGAAATGGGTATTGGGGGAAATAGACAAAAGGGTATACCAGGAGGAGGAGGCCTGTTGCAGAAGGATTCTTCGCAAGGCTATGGCTGATTACGAGCTGAGACTTGCCAAGAATATCAAGAGCAACAAAAAGGGCTTCTTTCAGCATGTAAATAGGAAAAGGAAGGGGAGACAAGTGGTGGGACCACTAAATAAGGAGGAAGGAGATCCAGTGACTGATATGAGGGAACAGGCACAGATGCTAAATGACTATTTTGCCTCTGTGTTCTTCCCAAAGCAGGATGGGGGATAACCGCATAGGAGATTAGATGAGGCTGGGGATTTAGGGGCACAGATTAGAGTCACCCCCCTTGAAGCCGAGGGGCTCCTCAGGGCATTGGACATTAAAAAGGCACCAGGCCCTGACGGGTTACACCTGAGAGTACTTAGAGAGTTGGAAGGGGTTCTCTCATGCCCACTGGCCTCCATTTTTGAGACCTTGTGGAGAATGGGTGAAGTTCCAGAGGACTGGAGGGTGGCATCAGTGGTCCCAATTTTCAAAAAGGGTAATAGAAAGGACATGGGGAATTATAGACTGGTTAGCCTTACGTCCATTGTAGGAAAAACAATGGAAAGGCTCATAATAGAGATCTAGAGATGCTAGATAGGGAAGGGAGGCTGACAGCCACACAACACGACTTCCGCAAAAACAGGTCCTGCCAGACAAACCTTGTGGAATTCCATGACAAGGTTTCGAGATGGCTAGATGGAGGGGATGCAGTGGATGTGGTATACTTGGATTTCAGCAAGGGCCTTGACAAAGTGCCCCATGATATCGGAGGTTGAGAAACAGGAGTTTTGGGATACACCAAAGCACTGTCCGGTGGATTAGGGCATGGTTGACTGACTGAAAGCAGAAGGTAACCATTAGCGGGGAATCATCGGGATGGCAGCCAGTGACAAGCGGGGTTCCCCAGGGCTCTGTCCTGGGGCCGATCCTGTTTAATCTTTTTATTCACGACATGGAAGAAGGGGTGAACAGTCTGCTGATCAAATTCGCAGATGACACTAAAACTGGAGCAGTGGCCACAACTGAGGAGAAGGTACTCCAGATCCAGAAGGATCTGGACAGACTATGGAAGTGGGCGGGTGACAACAGGATGACGTTCAATGTGGATAAGTGCAAGGTCTTGCACTTGGGGCATAGGAATAGCTGTCATAAGTACAGGTTAGGTGACAAGTGGCTGGAGAGTAGCACTTGTGAAAGGGACCTCGGGTACTGGTTGACTGCAGGCTAAACATGAGTCAGTAGTGTGATGCGGTGGTCAAGAGGGCGAACGCCACCCTTGGTTGCATAGCCAGAAGTGTGGCTTCTAGATCAAGAGAGGTATTACTACCACTCTACACGACTCTGGTGCACCTGCAACTGGAGTACTGTGTTCAGTTTTGGGCCCCTCATTACAGAAAGGATTTAGCCAGGTTGGAGTCAGTGCAGCGTAGGGCCACAAGGTTGGTGGCCACTTTGCAGGGGATGCCGTATGAGGCGAGACTGAGGGAACTGGGTCTCTTCAGCCTGGAGAAGAGGAGACTCAGAGGGGATATGTTGGCAACATACAGGTATGTGAGGGGATGTCACATGGAGATGGGTAGAAACCTGTTCTCCCCTGCAGAGGAAGGCAGGACGCACTCCAACAGAGCAAAGCTCAGAGAGCCAAGGTTCCATTTGAATGCCAGGAAGCACTTCCTGACAATCAGTACCCCGAGGGTGTGGAATGGGCTTCCACGAGAGGTCGTTGAGGCCCCATCGGTGCAGGTTTTCAAGGATAGGCTGGACGTGCACATGATGGGCATGTCGTGAGTGGAGCCAGCTGGTGCCGGAGGTCAGACTAGATGGCCCGGGAGGCCCCTTCTGACTCGCTCTGTTTCTATGTTTCTATGTCTTCTTCCCCTGGGGGGTGTCATCAGCCACTTCTGGTGATCCATATGGGGATAAATGACACAGCCAGGCAGGGTCTAGGTGGGATCACTCAGGACTTCAAGGCTTTGAGCAAGAGACTCAAGCACTGAAGGTTCAGGTAGTCTTTCCTCACTGTTACCAGTCCCCAGATATAGACCAACCAGGGAGATGAGGGTTGTGGAGACAAATAACTGGCTGAGGGCATGGTGTCAGCTCCCTCTTTTCTTGATTTTTGCTTTGAAATATATATTTGTGCTTATTAAATATAAATCATAGGGAGGCAGGCAGGCATGCTGCAAAGTGAACTGTCCATTTTTCCACACCATTCAGCACCTGTATTTCCAAGAATGTTTCTGGCTCCACATTTTTGACAATAAGTATTGGAACAGAGACTGCTGGTTCAGAAGAATGCATTAATATCATAGAGCTCAGTTCCCACCTCTACCTTTTGCATTAGTTTTTAAGGCAAGATGCTTTTCTTTAATTATTTTCTAGCTTGCCTCCCTTAAATATCAAAAATATTGTCACCAGTCATGACCACATGCCAGCAATTTGTGAATGAGCAAGTCCCCACAAGACAGGCATTTTATGAGAGGGCCCATGAGACTTCCTAAACATTCCAGATCTGCCTCCTGATCTAAAGGACTGGAGACCCTTGCCTTAAGATCATGAGATTGCCTGAAGGAGAGGAGCACTCTGGAAATGTAGGATCATGAAGGTAAAAAGGTTTTGAGAAGAAACTAAAGTTGAATCAAGAACTGAATGCACTTTGGTGCCATAAATATCAATGTGTAAAATTATTAGTGACTAATGCCTACCCCATTGACTTCAGTGGGGCCCAGGCGTTACTTGTTCCAGATACAAACCAGGGTCTTTTTAGTACTGACACTGTCTTGAAGCCACCCTAATATACAAACCTGGAAAATTCCTTCCTTTTGCAGAAATCTTTGGGGAAGTGCCTGAAACTAGCTCATCTCCTCCAGGGAGTCTTTTATACATGTACTCAGAAGTAGTGGGGCTTATTTCCAGCTTCAGTGCCTTTCATCGTTCCTCCAGTGTTAGATAATTGAAGCACGGGATGGCAGAAGCAGGGGCTGGTTTTGGATCCAGTGCTGTTCCATAGGTATCTGCCACCAAAATGGCCAGCTCTGTACGTCTTTTTTCTTGGAACAGGCAAGATAAACCCGAGCATTGCACAGATCTGTCCATTGCACAGTGCTGCTGAAGGGACAATGCTTGCCTTCTCCACTCAAGCTACAGCTGAAAACTGGGGTTCTTTTCCCATCTTCCACATAGGTAAATGGTATATATGTTGCTATATCAGGAGGAAATGTGGTCCCTTGCTGAAAGATTTATTCCATAAGCAGTGGCTCTCTTTCTTGCTCTAAAAATGCAGGGTAATTTAATTCAGTTGGATGGAGAGTTTGTTACCAATTAAAAGATGTTTGCTATTATTTCATCTTTCTCTCCTTATTGATTTCCTGTAGCAAGAAAAAGGGAGAAAGGGCTACATGAGAGGGCTACTGATGGAAAATGATGACAGGTGGAATATGGATGGGAGGAGAAATTTGTTCATTTTCATTTTAATGCACACTTACTTGATTTTGCTCTTTTGAACCACTCTATGAACCAAAATTCAGTTATTCCATGAAATTCACAATTCTTCATTTTTTTTCATGCTGTTTGCCAATCAGAAATGCATACAAATATACAAATGTATACCTGGACAAATGATCTTTAAAATGCATTTTTTAGGGAAAATACTTACAAAATTTTGTGTATTAGACAAAAGCATACAAAATGCATTTTTCATTTGACCAATTCCCAAAGTTTGGAGTGAACTGAAGTTAAGACTGGAGAAATGCTCAGAGTTCAAGACAATTCAAATATAAGTTTAGGGGGAAAAATAAAAAACAGAGATGCCAAAATTAACTGATTTGTCCATTACTAATTGGAACAAAAACACCTGAAAATCCAACAAATGAGACTAGTGTATTATATAATATAATATATAATATAGTATATATATATAATATAGCCTCACCCAGAAGTATCCTCAGAAAAAGCTTCCTAAATACTATTTTACACTTAACACACTGAATGAGCCCTGGAGTCACTTTGATCTGCCATCCTTCTACATTGCCTACTCTATGCTGTTCAAGGATATCCTATACCTTCTGCCAAGCCATGTTGGGCCATGCCGACTTTGTCCTGCATTAGTCTTTCTTACCTCAATGTGCCTGCCAAAGCCAATTAGGCCTCAGCTTTGGATTAAGAAAAGTCTTTTCGGATATGGCAGATTACCGTATTTTTCACTCTATAAGACGCGCCTGACCATAAGACGCACCTAGTTTTTAGAGGAGGAAAACAAGAAAAAAAATATTCTGAATCAAATGGGCCCCATCGGTGAGGGTGTTCAAAGACAGGCTGGACATGCACATGGTGGGCATGTCATGAGCAGAGCCGGCTGGTGCTGGAGGTCAGACTAGATGGCCCGGGAGGCCCCTTCTGACTCGCTCTGTTTCTATGTTTCTATAATCACAGGCACATTCCACATCACTTCCCCATGGGCTGCACATCTGACAGACTTACTGCACACACATATTCGCTCTATAAGACACACAGACATTTCCCCTTTTGAGGGGGAAAAAAGTGAGTCTTATAGAGCATAAAATACGGTACCTGTTTCCTTGACTGTTCTGAAAGACCTTAGATGTGCAACTTCTAACTTGAAGATATTGCAGATGATGTTTCAATAACAAAGGGAAATAACAGCAAGGGCAGGGGGAATGATTTTTTAAAAAAATCTATGAACATCATGAACTATGAATGCAAAACAGCCACAATAAATAAAGCTAAAAAATAGCTTCATTTTATTTATTTATTTATTTATTATTTATTTAGGAATCTTCTATGCCGCCCCATTCGCTGAAGCCTCAGGGCGGCTCACAATAATAAATAAATAATCACAATATAAAAACAATATGAGATGACCTGGCCAGAGATATAAAATAAATAAATAATATTAACAATTAAAATGACATTTAAATAAAAAGGTCTTTGCCTGGTGCCAAAAAAACAAATATTGAGCTTTCTTGTAGAAAAGAAAATTTCAAGTCACAAT
Source organism: Varanus salvator macromaculatus (assembly GCA_023646645.1). NCBI lineage: Eukaryota > Metazoa > Chordata > Lepidosauria > Squamata > Varanidae > Varanus > Varanus salvator. Next base: position 11,813,919 of record JAIXND010000754.1, on the reverse strand, counting down.
TTGTGTTTTCCATAATTTCTATCATTTTCTTCCTGCAGAAGATTGGTAAAGAGTGGAAAGAGCACTAAGCCAGTGCCAAGTCTTTGTAGCTGTAAACAGAAAAAGGAGGCAAATGAGACACAACCAGACTTGTCCCTAAGGAAGGTTGATAATGTGTTGAGCTGTTTCTCCTTTCCTGATTGCTAAAGTTGCATTTCCAAATTGCAGAGATATTTCATGTCCTGAGGGGTTAATATTCCAAAGAGTTTTTGCCTCCTCTTGCTTTTTTCTTCTAACTTTTCTCTTTACAAAACATGTCAACACAAGCAATGTGTCACTTAAAGCAGATTTCACTTCTGCCTCTCTCTACACAGCTCTCAACAACCCCATCATTTTGCCTCCTCAACCTTTGCTCTCTCTTGGAATATAAGAGTTGGCCTAACTACTACTAACCACTGCAATTATCTACTTAATTAGGGGATTCTACAATGTCATTTCCTTTTCCTTTTTTTTTAAAGTGCTGCTGTTTTGTGCTAATCAGAGGAGATGGATGCTGAGGCATTCTGCTAAAACTGCAAAGTGCAAATGAGTACTGTTTCCAGCCACAGAAAAATTTCCCAAACCATCCAGTGTTCCCTGGAATGGTAGCCTGGCAACAGAATTGCTCCCTGCAAAAGTCAACCAAATTACTTACCTCTGCAGCATACATGCATGTTCTGTCTGCAAGCAATCCTCTGGTTGCAAGGTTTCTCTGTCTGTCTGTCTGTCTTTCTTGGTTTGTTTTTGAGAGTGTGAGACTAAAAGAGAGTGGAGAAATGCTGTACTGCAGGGGGCTTCAGAGCTTTGCTGCTGGAAGGTGATTGTAGCATTTGATATGGGTGGCAGAATTCTCCCAATTTACAGGGAAAAGAGATTGGATGATTAGCCCTTCAGAGACACAATTATTCTGAATTTTGCTGCAAAGTGTTTCAGGAGGGAGATTATGGGGTGGGTAAGGGGAGAAAGCAACACTGCTTACTTGGCTGTGTCCTATACACTGACAGAATGTATCAAGATGCAAACTTCAAAAAGGTGCTAGGATCCCTGATGAATAACTGATCAATTGCAATTCCACTTGCAACTGACCAGCAAACAAAGATTATTTTGTAACACAAGAAGACTAACGCCTGGAAGCACCTATGGTTACAGGGTAAGTTTTAATTTCTGTTTGTGAAGCAGACCTTGTCATGGTGAGGTTTTCCAGGTGCAAAAGGAAAAGGACCCCTTCTTCCACTGAAGAAGGAATTTCAGTAGCTGGAGCTTGTCATGCCAGGGTGAGCAAATCTGCACCTGTTAAATCCCCCTCTTCTACACTAATTATTGAAAGGACAGGAGCATCGATCTTTTTCTGTTCCCCCAGACAGTTTGCTAATATAAATCTATGCCAAGTTGTATAGAAATTTAGTTTTCTTCAAAGGAACCCAGAAATTTCCATAGGGATAAAAACATGTGTGACTTAATTTGCAATGGAAAGTGTTGAAGTATTATCCATGTGTTTTGCCAAAACATCCATGTGTTTTTATTGCTTCTCTTTCTTTCTTTCCTTCTTCTGTTATTATGTATACATTCCAATGGATTTTTTTTTTTAAATCCTTTTTAGGTGGATGGATGATTCCCTCCTTGATCAGATCACACCAAAACTGATTCAGGACTGGCCCAATACATATACATTCACCAAAGCCTTGACAGAGTTCCTGATTCAGCAAGAGAGAGGTAACTTAAATGTTGCCATCATTCGACCATCCATCGTGGGAGCCAGCTGGCAAGACCCTTTCCCTGTAAGCATGATTGCTCTTCACTTCTGCTGAGCACTCTGAAAGATCCTTTTGCACCTGTTGTTTTGCTTCTGCATTTGTCTGGCGTGAAATATTTGCTAGAAATACTAATGGCAGTGCATGTCCTAGACTATCATGATCCTAACAACAAGGAAACAAAGGAACACAATGGAAAATGTCTTTTATCTATCTTACATTGGCATTAAGGACTGCTAGGGAGAACAGTATCTCCTGGGATTTCTCACACCTTTTATTACTGTTTGCATTCATTATAAAATTGCTAGCTTACTATACTTTTTAAAGGTTCTATTGACAGTCCTACAATCAGTATACATCCCTTAAAGAGGATTTAAGGCTGAAGGCATGAGGTGTTCTCTTAGAACACTGGAAGCAGTTTGAAGGTCATTTCACTTTTATGCTTTGCAAAACCTATTTTGCCAGCAATAACAGTGGGATGCCATGCCATGTGCATGCTGTGATGAGGCAAAGTGTCTTCCAAGCCTTTTCAATACTCTTTAAAACAATTGTCTGTCTCCAGGATCATGTCAGTGTACACTTAATATGTGAAAGTGCATACAAGTGTATCTATCAGAGAAACATACCTGCTGAAGCATGAAGTGGCCCATGAGCACCTAGTTAAACAGAGTTCTAAGCTTCATTAACATTTTCTGAAAACATTTTCTGAAATCTGAATTGCACTGTTACACCACAGAGGTTAATTCCAGTGAAACAGGAAATGATAAAAGTTCTCATTATAATCACATAAGAAAATCTTCTAAAAGAAGTATAAAAACATGAATTACTGATATATATCAGATATCATTCCGAGATAATTTAATGGGTTCATCCATGATTGTGACTCTTGTAGTACATTCTTCTCAAAGTATTTTTTTCTACTAAGGCTAATTCATAGCTAGAAATGTTTTCTCCAAACTACAAGATCCAGTGTAGAAAGGGCACAGCTTTATTTGTATCCCAAGCTTTCAAAATATCTGGTTCAGCAGTTATCTTCGCTATCCTACTTCTGTGTCTTACCCACAGAGAAAAAATGGATCGGAGAGAAGTCCTGACTTTGCTACTTTGGCATTACCAGGTGATACTTTACTTTTAAAATAGAAATGGTAGGGGACCCTATAAAAGCCATGGCATTCTGAGGGGGAGGCAGTGTTTCCCTCCCAAGTTGTGATTTGGCACAAACAAGAAGCTGTCTTTGGCTCTAGTAGCTGCTTGCAGCTCTATGAGGCAGGTTTAGTTGGAGGAACTTTTGTGAAGCTCATGGTGCTGTTGAGGAAGGGCTCTTCCTCTTGCCTGCATGTCATGGTCCTGATTCTGATATCTGCTACAACTGACTGCCATTTTAAAAGTAAAAATCAATTGCTCAGTGTCAATGTCTGGTTTCAGATTTCAGTGAAGACTATGCTTCACACTTCTGGGAAGCAGCAGCAAACTAACAGAAAATTACAAAATTCACAGATTAAATCAAAAGGAGCATGCTTCACCAACCTGTTCAGAATCAATGACCATTATTTTACCATCTCAGGCCTTCATGTATAAGCCTGTACTGTGTTTCTATGCAAATATAGACAAGCTGGAAATTTTGGTATTGGCTGCACAATCCAACATTTTCAGCTTTCTTTTAAAAATCAAGCAAAACACATGGTAGCAAACACTTACTTTAAAATGCATGGACAATGCTGAAGGAAATCTCCAAAGCCAGATTTTGTAGTGTCAGAGAAGAGGGCTTTAGTACCTAGCATAGTACAACTAAGGAGACCCAGGTTCTATCCCCCAGTCGGCTATAAGGCCCGATGAGTGATTTTGGACCAATCATTCTCAGTTTAATCACCTCTCAGGATAGTTGTGAGGAGTTTACAATTTCCAAAGGAAACATAGAATCATAGAATAGTAGAGTTGGAAGGGGCCATCAAGCCATCAAGTCCAACCCCCTACTCAGTGCAGGACAAACCATTCCTCTCAGGTGGCTGTCCAGTTGTATCCTGAATGTCTCCAGTTTGGGAGATCCCACAATCTCCCTTGATAATTGGTTCCCCTGGCTTTCTCTAACTTGACCCTGTTATTCCATGTCCTGCACTCTGGGATGATGGAGGAGAACCTGTCCTCTTCCTTTGTGACAGTCTTTCAAGTACTTGTAGAGTGCTGTCATTTCTCCCCCCAGGCTTCTCTTCTCAAGGCTAAGCATGCCCAATTCTTTCAATCTGTCCTCATCGGGCTTTGTTACCAGTCCCTGGATCATCCTTGTTGCCCTCCTCTAAACCCTTTCCAGCTTGTCTGCAACTTTCTTAAACTGAACTAGACTCAGTACTCCAGAGGCTGAATAAAGGGGGATTAGTACTTCACAAGATTTGGAAGTGATACTTCTATTAATGCAGCCTAAAATAGCATCTGCCCTTTTTGCAGTCATAGCACATTATTGACTCATATGCAGCAGTAAGTATTCAGCACTGATCTACAATTCCAAGATCTTTCTCTCTTGCAGGATTCTTGAGCCAAGTATTCTCCATCTTCTAGTGATGCATTTGGTTTCTTTTTCCTAGGTACAGAACTTGACATTTGTCCCTGTTAAATTTCATTCTGTTGTTTTCAGTCCAGGGCTCCAACCTATCAAGATCATGTTGAAACTTCTATCTTCCTTGATATTAGCTACATCACCCAATTCTGTGCCATCTGCAAATTTGATAAGTGTTTCCTGCATCTCCTAATCCAAATGATTAATAAAAATGTTGAAGAGCACTGGCCCCAGGACTGAACCCTGTGGTGCCCCACTTGTTGCCTTTTTCCAGTTTGAGAAGGTGCCATTGATAAGCACTCTTAGAGTCCAGTTCTGAAGCCAACTGTGGCTTCACCTGATAGTTGTGCCATCTAGCCCATGTATAGCTTGTTTGCTAATCAGGATATCATGGGGCACTTTGTCAAAAGCTTTGCTGAAGTCATGGTAGAGTATGTCCCCAGCATTCCCACAGTCCATCAGGGAGGTTATCCAATAAAAAAAGAAATCAGATTAGTCTGGCAGTATTTGTTCTTTAAGAATCTATTTTGGCTTTTAGTAATCATTGCATTGCTTTCAAGGAGTTTGTAGCCTGATTGCTGTATAATCTGCTCCAGAATTTTCCCTAGAATTTTCCCAGAATCCAAATATCTCTGTTGGCACGATCTTTATAAGCAGGCATTCATTTGAGTATTTTTCTTTCCCTGTCTATTCCTTTTCCAAGAACCAGAAGGACTGAAGAGAAAAATATCTGGGCCCCAAGTCCTTGACTTTCCTCCCTAAAGTTTCAAAGCCTGATGTGATTTCTTCAAAGCTCTGCATAGCAGTGTCTTCCCCACTACCCCCCACCCCATATATAAGAAGGATACGTCTAGTGGGCTGTCTGAGCTTTGGCAGTCTTTCAGTTGTATCACTGTCATCCAGGGAGACAGGATACCTGATGAGCCCATAGGTTTTCCTCACATACATGTATTTACATCCCTCACAACAAGGAGTCTCCTACAACTAACACTCTTCTCTTCTCGGTGTTCCAAGCCTTGGTATGATTGCCACTACTTAGTTGACCTTAAGCCACTTGTTCAGTGTTGCATGGGATGACTTGCAGTTTTTCCAGTGCAGACTGCCCTCCAGTCCCATCCTTGAATAACTGAAAACAGTTCGTGGTACCACTGCTTCCACTGGTGCAGAGTGTCTTCTAATTTTTCCTGTCACTCTTTTCCTGGAAGTTTCCTCCTCATTTCCCCTTCCATCAGGATGTTTCTCTTCTGCCTCAGCTTGCTGTTGCCCTTCTAGCTTCTGTACTACTCTTAGCTACTCTTAGTTCTACCACTCTGTCTAAAAATCCTTCATCATCTTTATCGCTTTGAGGATGAACACTCACTGCTCTAGTGCTCTCATCTTTTCTTCTAACAGGGCTTGTATTTGTTGCACATGCAGGTCATGTTGCCTCAAGCAAGAAAACAAACATTGCACAGACATTGCATGTCACCACCACTGGGAATTCTTCTCAGTCCATTCTTCCTGTCACCTTTTTGATTCTAGTTTGCTGGGTGTGTTCTAACAACCAGTGCTTTCTCCTGTCTTTCCCTGAAGGTTAGCAACACAGTCCTACCAGTAAATGAGAGTGTGTTACAAAAGAGGAGAGGGCTTGAAGGAATGCTTTCCAGGGATCTTGTTAGACCAGGGATCAGTAACACCTTGCTGCAGGCATGCCTGCACCATGCAAGAGTGTCTGATGAACCTGCCAGGGCCCTTGTATCCATCTGTACTCCATGCTGTCCACTCACTTGCAAAGTGCACCAACATCTTGCTTTTGTATAATGAGCAGGAGAATGGGACACATGAGCGATGGCTCTGCCCAGTCATGACCAGTTGTGCACTGGGGTCAGGAGGGAAAGTGTCTGCCTGCAAGGTGTGATCACTTGCTACTTGCTCTGAAGAAAGGGCAAGAGAGAGTGATGGTCACATAGGGGAAAGCAGCAGTGAGAAAGTTGTGAGAGCTGGTGACCTGTGGAGCAGAGCTTTGGTTAGGAAGGGCTGGGCAAAGCCTGTCAGGGAATTTCATTGAGTCAGAATTTCAGCAGCTGCTGCCTGATGATACAGTTTTCCTAGTGTTGCAATTTCTGTCTTGGTCTTTAGTCCCCTCAGGATCTGTGATGTCTCGAGTATCACACATTGGGAGAGCTTTGACACTTCTGGGAGGAAAGCGGAATTACCACTGCCTTGGCTGGGCTTGTCTCCTGTCCCACATCCCCTCCCCTCCCTTAGTGCCATAGGGCTTGAAAAAGAGAAATGGAAGAAGTGAAAAGGAGTGGGGAGAAAAGAAATAAGGAAAAGCGTGTGGAGAGATAGGAGGAGAAAAGCCAGAAACTATCCATTCCAACAGTGTTTAGCCAAATGCACAAGAGAGATGCACAAGCAGGCCTATCCTTGCTGTCTGTCTGAGAAATTACTGATATTTGAAAGTTTAAATCCCAAGATTGAAATAAAAATCTGAAGCTTTCACATGTATTCTTACACTTGGCTTTGGACAACATTCAACACAGCAATCATACATAGAAGTCCAACAGCACATTATTTTTGTTTATGCATGTATTTATCTCAATATTTATATACTAGCCCAATTCCATAGGCTCCAGGTGGTTTACAAGAAATTAAAACCAACAGTAATATTGACTAAAACAACATATTGATATGAGAACTAATTGGAGAAGGCTAATTGGGGAAGAGATGTTTTTAGCTCCCTCTTAAAGGTGGGAATTTGGGAAATCAGATGCATCTTTCCTGACAGACTGTTCTACAGCTTGGGGCAACCACTGAAAATGTCCTCTGGGTAGCTGACATTAATCTTACAGAAGTAGACTCCAGAAGATTATCCTCAGAGGAGCTGGTGAGACAGAATGTAGGGCCAAAGGTGCTTCTGAAGGTAATTTGGAACTGAGCCATGGAGGGCTTTAAAGGTAATTACCAACACCTTGTACTGGATCCAGAAACATTGGAAACCAGTGCAATGACATTAAAATAGGTGATAGGTGGACTCTCCATGATCTCCCAGAAACTAGCCTGACTGCCATATTTTGCACTAGTTGCAGTTTCTAGTGTAGGCACAAGGAGTGTCCTATGTAGGGTGCATTGCATAAATCAAGCCTAGAAGTTACCAGTGTGTGCACTACTATTTTCAAGCCATTCTGCTCCATGAAGAAACACAGTTGGTAAATCAGATGAAGCTGACAGCAGACACTCTTATTTACTTATTTGATTTCTAGCCCAACCTATTAGCCACAGGGCTCCCTGGGCTTGTTACAACAAAACCATAGATACAATATAAAAACAAGAACTACAAATTACAATGAAACATTTAAACCAATATAAAACATGTCACTGACAGAACGCTCTTGACCAGCTTCTATCTAAGCTGACATCTGAAGGGCCGGGTCAAGTAGCAGCCCCTAACTGCAAACACGCTCTTTCAGGGAGAGTGTGGCCCCATCTAGATCTTTACTCTGTTTTCTGCTCTGAAGCCAGTATGAAATGGTTCCAAAAAATCAGTATCACTCAGGACTGTCTGAAGCTGGAGACATACTGGCCTCTTGATCACCTTACAAAGGAATGATATGCATGAGACTAAAGTTGTTAAGTTCAGGGGGTTCAAGTTAGATTTCTTGAGGAGGGGCTATACAAAAGTCTGCTTCAGGCAGACAAGAACCCTACCCTCTCTCAAGGAGGCATTGATGATAAAACATAACAGTTCCCTCAGTGTTTCTACCCCCTGGACTACCAGCCAAGATGAACACAGATTGAGAGAACAGATGGTTTTTCTCACTAGTCCAAGCAACCTGTCAGCATCAACAAGACTAACAAATGAAAATTGATCCAGGATAACCCCATTCACAAAGTTGTTGGACATGTCTGTGCTATCTCCACCTCCACAATCACATCAAGTTCAGCTGTTATCTGAGGAAAGTTATCTGCAAAATGGTTGTTAAAAGCATCAAGAGTAAGCAACTTATGGACTAAAGACAGGGAAAGAGGCATTGGGGCTTGAGACAAATCCCTTACCCCCCTAAACAGCTCTGCTGGATATGAATTTGCAGATTCAAGCAGAGAAGAAACCCCTTTTTGCTGCTCATATTGCCACCCCATAGGAGCAAGGTTTCTTTCTATAAAGCATTTTGTCAGAGATGAGTCTAGAGTCCCACTGGCACTTCAGTTGTCATGCATTCTGCTTCATAAGTTGGAGTTGCTCTGTATACCAGGGAGCTCTTTTGGAAGCAGAAGACAGGATCCTCAGGAGCAACCTGTTTAAAGCCCCAGTCAACTCCTGATTCCATTTTGTGACTAGGGACATGACAGGACTAATGGTAGAACTGGCCAAAGAACTCCATAGGGCTGACTGGATGTTTTAAAACAATCTCAGAATCTTTCTGGTTCATCAGCAATTATGGCACATTAAAGGTACTTTTCAAACTTTGCCTCTAATCTTGAGTTTCTGAGGCAACAAGTCATTTGCAGACTGAAATAAGCACTGCATAATCAACCCCCCCCCCCACTCACAATTGTTTTCCTTTTTTTCTTCAGGGTTGGATTGATACCTTCAATGGAACAAGCGGTTTCTTTATTGCGGTATGTGTTGTTAGGCATGCCAGGTCTCTTGATGCTCTGAAGCTAGGTGCAAAATGAGGGGCATAAGAACAGAACACAGCTGATGGGACAACTAGGTCAGAGCTAGGGTCAGGGAAGGGTGTGGCCTACTTCAGGGGCAGAGCCATCAATTTCATGTGATTACAAGGCTTCTCATAAGGTAAAGTGTTTGTAATGTGTTTTGTGATGTGTTTTGGTTTTGCTCTTTTTGAAAGCTGTCTACAATGAGATTATTCAACTAGAAGTGAATAGTTATCTGGAACACATCTCAGATGAACTCAGAAAATATCCAAGATCTTTCACAAAAAATCAGAAAGCCTTGCATAGTTTTTCTCCAGAGTAGCCCAAGGGCTCTGTAAAAAGTAGCTTCTCCCATATCTGGTTCCACCCTGAAGACCAGCTCCATATTGCAAGAAACTCTTCTCTTTCCTTACCTTTAAGCTTTATTTCACTTTATGAGGGGGAGGGGGGACTGATTTATTGAAATTTGTAACAAAAATAATTATAAGAACAATGAAAGCTGGACCAGCAGGAGCAACAGCAGATCCAAAGGCCCTTTTAACCAAAATAGGAGGACTCTCTTCTCCCTGCTGACCTCTATTCTGCAGCAGCCTGGCAGCTCAATTTTGTACCAGTTGAAGTATCCAGACTATTTTCAAGGACAACCCCACATAGAGCGCAGTGCTCAGAGCTTTCCTTGTAAGCAAAACATAACAAAACTGAGGCTGTCATACTTCAGGCAAATCATGATTCACTGGGGCAGATAATCATGCTAAGGAAAGTCAAAGGCAGAAGAGGAACAGGAAGACCAAATATGAGATGGATTGGCTCCATAAAGGAAGCCACACCCTTGAATTTACAAGATCTGAGCAGGGCTGCCAGGGCAGGTATTTTGGAGGACATTCATTCATTCCATCACCCTAAGCTGGAGACAACCTGGTGGCAAATAACACAACAACATTCATTGGCACATTCTTGCTAGGATTTAGATGGATTCAGTCTCTTCTCCTTGGAATAGTTCTATTAGTACTCCTTCTCCCCTGGTTAGATAGGTAGGCTACTCCTTCCAATTGCTTTCAGAGCAGCTTTTACTTCACTTTCTCATATTGCAGGTTTTTTCTCATGGGATCCCCCTTCAAAGGAGTCTGTCATCCTTTTGTCTCTTCTGTATAGTTCTTCCATGTATTGTTTCCACCTTCTCTTTCTTTTAACTTGGTCAGATACTATGTTCCCCTGTCAGTCTTTCCACATTCCTAAATTTGCTTTGAATTTCCCTGTGATCTCTTGGGTCTTCTGGAACAGGTCTCTTCAGTTGTTCTCATAGAAACATAGAAACAGAGCGAGTCAGAAGGGGCCTCCCGGGCCATCTAGTCTGACCTCCGGCACCAGCCGGCTCCACTCACGACATGCCCACCATGTGTATGTCCAGCCTGTCTTTGAACACCCTCACCGATGGGGCCTCAACGACCTTCCATGGAAGCCCATTCCATGCCCTCGGGGTCCTAACTGTCAGGAAGTGCTTCCTGGCATCCAAATTGAACCTTGGTTCTGCTTCTCATCTATTTCTTTGCTCCGGCCACTGTAATATTCCTTTTGTCTCTATGTGGAAGTTGAGGAAAAGTTGCACTCAGGATTCTGACCTTATTTCTGTCACCTTTTGCTTCTTGCTGTCCTGAAGATACTGGTGCCCATTTGGCAGCCATTATTGCTTGGCACTATACATCAGTAAACAGAGTTACTGCAGATTAATTTTGTAAGAAATATACTTTAAAACAAGCAGGAAAGTAATAATGGGGGAAATAAAGTCACTGCTGGGATGGTTTGAAACCTGAACTTTACAATATATATTATAAATAATATAATAGGAAACTTCATCCCCACTCTCAATTTTTGTATTATTTCCAGAGAGTCTCAAATTTGGATCTGGCTCAGCCCTACCCCTGCAAATGCTTCCTTCCCTTCCTGAGCAGAAAAAAATGTTCTTATCATTCAGAAAGGATAACTGAAGCTAAAGAGAAGGCTGATCCTTCTGCCTTCACAAGTTAAAGAGGAGCCAGAATGTCCCTGGTCTTGAGCATGATGGCATGCTGCTATCTTGAAGGTTTTTGCTGCAGGGGCAGAATACAATTCACCTATTTGTATAGCGTGCATGCATGCGTGAAGTTTTCCTTAGGGATATTCAGGACATGGGCTCTGTTCTTTCAAAAGTTTTCACAGTATCCTTGCATGCAGGGGTGGGGGAGGAAATGGTTTTCAAGGCAAGCCAGAATAACCATCTGATTTCAAACAGGTTGTGAAACCCAATTCTAATTCTTGCGGAAGCTGTAACTTACTTCAATTGCACTGTTATTGGACAATGCACAGACTATGGTAACTGGCTTTTCTTCATTCCACAGGCTGGAAAGGGGCTCATACGGACTGTAAAATGCAACAGCACAGCAGTAGCAGATATTGTTCCAGTGGATGTTGTTATCAATATAACCCTTGCAGCTGGCTGGTACACTGCAGTCCACAGGTAGGACTTGACTCTTGCTTCAGCTCTGGCTTAACAGGCTAGAGGTGAGTGTTCAAGGTTTTGCTGCTCTTCCTGAAAGACATTGGCTGAGAACGTTGCAAATCCATATCATGGAAGGAAGTTTCTTATATCAGTCTGAGGCAATGTTTCCCATCCTTCTGATAGCTGATAGGTATTTTTTTCTGAAATAAAATGGGAAGCACAATTCACTGTTATGCTGAAAGCAAGCAAAATGCTATATAAGAATTTCCAACCCTCAGTAGCGCATCATGTTTCTGTATGTTTCTCAGGTTTTTCTGTAGCCTTTTACTCTGTGCTCACTATGGCCCTGATGGGAAAAACAAGACCACTGTTACAGGACAAAAACATCAGCCAGCCTGTGCATATACATGGAAAGAAATACATACAACACTGTATTGGAGTCAGGCCAGTGTGGGACTCCATCTGAGCCATTCACAACTGCCACTTTCAGTGTGCCTCATACTGCTGAATTAGGAACTCTGTCAGAGAGGTCTGCCAACAAGCTGGTTCCTGTTTCTCTAAGGCCAAATGAGCCCATTCCACAGCCCATTCAGATCAGAGCCTGCTGCCACTGAGGGATTCTAGCTTCCAAGTGTGCCTGGAAGACACCTAAATAGCAAGCCCTTCTCTAGATGTGCCAAGGAGACAGGAGCTATCTGGAGAAGCAGCATACTTCCAGTTCTGACTACCAAATGATAGCATTTACCAGGGAATGTCAAGCGAACTCTTTTTTTCCCGGGCTTGGCTCAGCTTTGTCCAGCCTCAACTTTGCCTGAGCCCCAACAAATTTCAAGGAAACACCCACAGGCTTTATTCCTCTACTGAGGTTGCATGCTCAAAAACTCAAACAGGCTATTATCAGTGACCTTACTGCTACTGCTGAATGAACAGAGAAACTTGCAAACAACCACCTGTTGGGGATTACACAAGTGGAGCCAGCTAGAGGTCAGATCAGATGTCCTGGGAGGCCCCTTCTGACTTGCTTTGTTTCTGTGTTTCTATGCAAAGATGGAGTAAGCTGGTGACACTTCCCATCCTACCTGAAAGCCAAAAACACCTGACTTCCAAAGGCTGGGCAGAGCAACCCAGAGAAGCTTTTAAGGAGTCCTTGAAGGAGGCTCCAATTCAGAACCCTTTCAGGAAGCTGCTCTAGGAAAACTGTGCTTAGAGGATAGAAGCTGGTAGCTTCATTTAATGGATTCCACAGGAGTTCTCTGTTAGCAATCAAGGAACAGCACGTGCTTAATCAGTTGGATCAGGAACATGGCAAATGGTCAGAATTTAGTTTAATTGAGAAAAAGGAGGCTATTTAATACCAACATTAGTAAGGCAATTTTCTCTTGGGCAACCAGTTCCATAGGTACTTCCCAAATGCCTTCAGGTTTCTGCCTCTTTGTTCCTAAGGGTGGAGAACTTAATTCAGAAAAGGATGTGCACAGCAATACTTTGCATAGAATCCTCCACAAGTTGTTGTTGTGTTCTGTCAAGTCATCTTCAGCCTATGAATGAAAGCCCTCCAAAATGTCCTGTCTCTGATAGCTCCATTCAGCTGGGGCTTCCTTTATGGATTCAATCCATCTAATATTTTGTCTTCCCTTTTGTCTTCTCCCTTCAATGTGATTTTCTTCTCCACTGAGTCTTGCCTTTTCATGATAAGCCCAAAGCATGACAGCCTCAGTTTTGTCACTTTTGCTTTTAGGGAGAGCTCTGGCTTGATTTTTATCTAGAACTCACTTGTCTTTCTATCAGACCAGGGTATTTGCAAAGCTCTCCTCCAGCACCATGTTTCAAATGCATCAAGTGCTAAGGCACACCCATTTCTTTCAGAACCACCCAGACCTTCTCGTTGGTCCACACAGTCCAATGATTTACTGTAGTCCATAAAGCATAGACTGATCTTTTTCTCAGATGTGTTGGCGCTACAGTAGCCAGTGTATATTTGCAACATATTGAGTGCCTCTTCCTTTTCAGAATCCAGGTTCAACATCTGGCATTTCTCACTCCTCAAGTAACACAAGACTTAATCCCTGAGGCTAAAGTCAAACAGGATTCCATACAATTCTCTGCTGGTCCATCACAGCCACTGTTATTGCCAGATGATCAATGTAGCAAAAGCATTTGAACATGGCTGTCTTCTCCTAGTTTAATCTGTTCTTCAGGGATGTCCACTTTTGAGGAAGATGTATTTAAGGATATCACATGGAAACACAGTGCCATATCCTTTTCCCAGATGAAGGAAGATAAAAAGAAAATCTAAGGGCTACCTTGCCTTTCTTTTGTACCAGCAGAAGTTTCTTCTGCCTGATGTTCCTGGTCTAGATCTAAATTCCTAAAATCCCAGGTCTTAGCCTTTCCCATATCTGCTGCCACCCCACAATTCTGCCACTACCAACTCCCTAATAGGACATGATGCTAAGTCTTCCTCCATGCCTGAGAGAGCTCATTTAGTTTTAAAGACCATCCAACAGAAATATCACACAGATTTCCTTTGAAGTCCAGGAGACAAATCCTGTTAAGACTGAAGAAGCACAAAGAATTCCTTTCAAGGCTGACAGGCAAAACAGGTCTCATCAGGCTTCCTCAAGATGGGAATCAGTGCCTTCTTGTTATTCATCAGAAAGTGATATCCAAAGGCAAATTGTCTCTGAACCTGGAAGAAGCACATTATGAATTTTGACAGACTTTTTCTCTCATTCCATTAGGAGGCCAGCTGAGCTCCTACCAGTCAGAACCATCATGTAGAACATGTGTTGGAGGCTTTGACCATGAGCAGCTGAGTTCCATTGTGTGTGCATCCATGCTGCTGAGCCACTCTGCTCCCCTCTTGCATTCTAGCAGCTGGCAGTCTTGACAGGAGAAGCCTTCCATGGAATCTGCCTCTAGACTAACTGTCCAGCCTCTTCCTGCCTCCATCCTAGTCTCCAGTCTGATCCTGATTCCCAGGAACCCATACCCATCCTCCCTAACCTCAACTTGCTCTTGAATTTGGCTGTCTTTCTGGAACTTGACCATTTAACTGTGCTCTTGGACTGTGACATCTCGGACTGTGCTTTCTTGGACCTGTTGTCTCTCTGACTTTGACTCTGGATGGTTACACAAACATGCTTCTTGCTACTGGCCCTCTGAACCTGCTGCAGGACTCTTCCTTCCACCTGGGCCTGGAGTTCCAACCATAGTTGCCTGCCATCCACACTCCGGACCTTACACCTCTGCTTCCCAAATGTGGACTCTGCTAGAGCACAGTAGCACAACTGTACATTCACAGGAAGTGCCATGCTGGGCCTGGGACAGGACCAAAACCTTTTCTTCATCCTCTCCTCCCCAGAGCCAAGGAGCTCACCACAAGGAACATCAGCACACAGGTTGGAAGGCACCCCGTTTGTCCTCAGTCATGCAACCCAGCAGATGGATCTGCATGTAGTGAGTTCTGAGGTTATTCCAGCCAGAGTCAAAACTATCCACTATGTTCAGGCATTTCTCACTAGTGACCATGTTGCCATTATAAAAGAAAGGCTATACTTCAGCAAAACCTTGTGATGGAAATTCCACATGAATCTCTCAAAACATCCAGTGCCTGTACAGCCTTGGTAAACAAAGTCCCTCTTGATCATCCACAAAGTTGCATAATATAACTTTGTTGTACTCACTGTGTAGCATACAGCTGGCACTCCTGATTGTTTAATTATATCTAGCAGTTCCTAAATAGAATGTTGCAAGAAATGTACTAAGAATTAAAGCATCTGTTGAGTCCAAACTGTCCACCTGCAGAATGTGCAGCTCACAGCGTAATTCATCACTTTAGCTAATCCATCTCCACAGGGTAGGCAATTCTGCCAGATTTCTGCATTGGGTGTGATTCAATCAGTCCTAACACAGATATACAACAGAGTGGCTTTGTCTGTGATGAGGCTTCTCACCTCATGTCTGCATCAGTCAGTGCTCTGGCTTGCCTCCTTTAAACGGGGCATATACTCAGATCAGATCAGTGATTCAGTGCAGAAGCAAAGTGGGTGGCTTCCTTTGAGCATGGATGCTGCTTTCCTAGAAACATAGAAACATAGAAACAGAGTGAGTCAGAAGGGGCCTCCCAGGCCATCTAGTCTGATCTCTGGCTCCAGCCAGCTCTGCTCATGACATGCCCACCATGTGCATGTCCAGCCTATCTTTGAACACCCTCACCGATAGTACTTCTTAAACTCATGCCTTTGAGTGCAAGAATGACATGGTCCTCCGATTTCAATTCAGAAAGGAAGCATTCCTCAGTTTGGAAAACAGTAGAACATAAACTAATAATACTGCATTCAGTTTTCTTTCAGCATTTCAACCTGTCTTTTCACCTCCTTGCTTATTTTTCAGACCAAAATCAATGTTGATATACAATTGTACAACAGGTGGCTTGAACCCATTTTCCTGGGGAGAGATGGGTAAGTTTTTACTGCAGGGTACACCACTAGGAAATCCCCCCAGAATCCAGATATGGTATATTCCACCATTCTGATAATCCTAAAGGCTTGTCTAGTTCTCCCACAGCCCAGGATTCCCCTGCTTCTGTTTTGGGTATTGCAGCCTCAGGAGTATTAGGTACAAGATATATTTAATCATTCATAAGGAATGATGTGGCATGTGAGCAATTCATACTGCTAATATTTCTAACTGTTTTGCAGCCTCTGTCTGTCCTTTGTGCTAGGATTGCAGTTGCTCCAGTACAGAAAGCCTAGTGACTAGTATGTCGTATGCAATAGGCCTGCTTTGCATGTTAAACTTGCAGTGTTTTGGTGCATTGGGGTCCACATCAGTGTCTAAAGATGCCAGGGAAGCCATGCCATTTTTATCCAGCCTCATCTAAAAACTATGAATGATTTGCAAAGCAATTGCTCACTGAATGAAGGAGGTAAAAGCTCCCTTGCTGTTGCTTCCCTATCCAGGAATGGGGGCTGGTGTTTGTCCTTTGCCTCTGTGTCCATTGATCAACTATGATGGCAGAGTTCTTTTGGAAGAGAAAAGCAAACAAGCTCTAGCAGCTGTGGCTCCTCTGGGCAATGCTGACACCGGGCTGACATTATGAACTACATGGGTACCAGACTGGTCAAGTAGCCACTCCCACCAATAGCCATCCCACCCCCGTTGCTCAGGTCGAACACTACTAGTCGTATTCCCTGTGGATTCAATCCTTGGAAAATAGATAGAACAACTAGTAGTTGCCAAGGGTGGTGTCAATGAGGAAAGTGATTGTGCTAAGTTCAGTTTTCTTGGACTGCTGTTTTTACCAGTACTTTCCATAGGTAAAATATGGATATAATGGTATAACTACTAATGAGGAAAAAGTAACAGCTGGTTGTTTTGAGTTATTGTAATACTTTCTCTGAGTAGAACAACTGTTTCTCTGTGATACAGCTAAAAGTAACAACCTTTCTTTTTCTTTCTTTCACTCTTTTTTGTTTATTCTTTTGATAAAAATTTTGACTAAAACACTGAAGTTTGTACAGCTTGAAAACTGTCTTTTTTAGATAAATGTTTAATTCCCAACTGGGCAAAGCAAACAAAACTTCAACATTTCAAACTCAGAAACATTGCAATTTTCACCAGCTATAGTATATAATGTCACAATTCACTGAATTCAGCTGAAAAGGGTAATTGTGTAATCAGGTTTGCTTGCAAAAGGAAGGTCTCAGTTCAGAAAGGAGAGCACATTTTTTAAAATCATACCTTAACTATTAAATTAAATTAACATAAAGTTGCTATTTCTAATTTGCATGTTGCTGTCAAAACCTTTCATTATCCCCACAATAAATGACAGAGCTTGGGGACAATGGTGGTTTGTTCCTTCTAGCCCTTGGTAGAAAAAAAAGATGCCCCATCACAGAAACACTGGAAGATGGGTTTTCTCCACAAAGGAATGGCTTTGGGAGAAGCCTGAAAGGCCCCCTCAAGTGGCCCAACCCAGCATTGACACCTGTCCCCATCCCAGAAAGGCCTCAGCTCATGTTCAGGGCAAGTTGCCATCGCTAATTGTAGCACACAGGTCTTCCACCACCAAGACCAGTTATGCCCATAGTCTGCAGCTGGGATACAACATTGGCAAACATCTGTCATACAAGGTCTATTAACTAGGCAGCCAGAGGTAGAGAAGTTGTGCAACCACCAAAATTGATCTGAAATGTGATAGATATTGCACAAACTTGGAAATACAAAGGAAAACATTCATTCAGAAAAGTTTGTAATGAAAAACAAAAATGTTACAAAGAAGATTTTGATAATAGTACTTCTGAAAAGCAGATTTGTAGAAAGAATATTACTGTTGATCTGTAGCACAAGGCAAAGGCTGTATTTTATTGTGTTTGTTTATTTAATACATTTCTATCCCACCACATTAGCCCATAGGGCTCTCTGAGCAGTTTACAATTATAATACATAGAACAATTTAAAAGAACAAAACATAGGAACCAAATACTTTCCAGCAACAAAACCGAAAGTTAGTTGTACCAGTTGACATCAAAGCCTCTTCTAGGGTGTTGATTTCACTTTCCTGATACTCAACCAGCCATAATGCAATAAAATAAAACAATGTTAAAAATGCAGCACTCCTAAGTTGAAATGTTATTTTCAACACGGAATTACCACAGGCCAGACCAGGCTGCCCACAAATTCTGCCTCCCTGCACATTCCACTATTTTGGAATTTGTCACAAAAATCATACATTCATATGAAACTATACTGAGGTGAATTCAAGGAGGCTTAAATGTTCCCACATGCATTTCTTTGGTTCCTCTACCACCTCTAAACAAGCAGGTTTTCAGTCTTTCTTCAGCAATACAAAAATCTCCCCAAACTCTTTCTTTAAAATAGAATGTATATACTCGCAAGCAGGTGTTTCTGTTTCTTCACTTATTTGCATTAGTTAGATGTACTGCTACTACTATCATCCTGAAACGGTTACACACACACACACACACACACACACACACACACACACACACACACATCATAATACAATATGATATATAACTAAAGCCTTTGATTGTGTGGATCACAACAAATTGTGGCAAGTTCTTAAAGAGATGGGATACCAGACCATCTTATTCATCTCTTGAGAAACCTATATGCGGGTCAAGAAGCAACAGTGAGAATGGACACAGAACCACTGATTGATTCAAAATTGAGAAAGGAGTTTGGCAAGGCTGTATACTGTCACCCTGCCTATTTAACTTATATTCAGAGCACATCATGAGAAAGGGGGGTGGGGTAGATGAATCACCAGTTGGAATTAAGATTGCTGGGAGAAAGATCAACAACCTCAGATATGCAGATGATAACACTCTCCTGGCAGAAAGTGAAGAGGAACTAAATGCGGGTCAAGGAGGAGAGTGCAGGAGTTGGCTTGAAACTCAACATTAAGAAAACTAAGATCATGGCATCCGGTCCTCTCACTTCCTGGCAAATAGATGGGGAAGAAATGGAGGTAGTGACAGATTTTATTTTGCTGGACTCCAAGATCACCACAGATGGGGACTGCATCCAAGAAATTAAAAGACGCTTGCTCCTGGGGAGGAAAGCTATGTCAAATCTAGATAGCATACTAAAAAGCAGAGACATCATGCTGCCAACAAAAGTGCATATACTCAAGGCTATGGTTTTCCCAGTTGCAATGTATGGCTGTGAAAGCTGGACCATAAGGAAGGCTAAGCACAGAAGGATTGAGGCCTTTGAATTGTGGTGCTGGATGAGACTCCTGCGAGACCCTTGGACAGCAAAGCGATCAAACAGATGAGTCCTAGAAGAGATCAACCCTGACTGCTCTTTAGAAGAACAGATCCTGAAGATGAAACTCAAATACTTTGGCCACCTATTGAGAAGGAAGGACTCCCTGGAGAAGAGCCTAATGCTGGGAACAATAGATGGCAAAAGAAGAAGGGGACAGCAGAGAATGAGGTAGCTAGATGGATTCACTGAAGCAGTTGGTGTGAGCTTAAGTGGACCCTGGGGGATGGTGGAAGACAGGAAGGCCTGGAGGAATGTTGTCCATGGGGTCGTAATGGGTCGGACACGACTTCGCGACTAACAACAACAAATACAATATGTATTACACTCAGTAGCAGATTGAAATGTTCCTTTTCTATATCACCTAAATACAACATATTTTTTTTTTTTTGATTTATATCCTGCCTTTTTCCTACAAAGGGCTCGAGGCAGCTTACATCATTCTCCTCCTCCATCTTATCCCCACAACAACAACCCTGTGAGGTAGGTTGGGCTGAGAGTCTGTGACTGGCCCAAAATCACCGAGTTGGCTCCATGGCTGAGCGGGGACTAGAACCCAGATTGTCTGAGTCTCAGTCCCATGCTCTTAACCACTACACCATATATATAATCCTTTTTTCTTTATTTATCCATACATTTTGTATATAAGTAAGGACAGGGTCCTATGGCCACTCAACACTAGCCTAGGTGACCATAGAAAAAGAGTCACAACTCCACTCTGAGAAAGAAGCTTCAAGGTGCCAAAGCCCTCCTCTCCATGCTCACAGTTGCCATGGGTCTATCCACTTGGACTATGGCCCCAAGATCAGAAGACCTGGCCCTGTTAATTACTTTAAAATAAGCGCACCCTATCTAGTTAGTTCCCTTAGAGTGTCACATTTTGGAAACATGTATTAAGAAAATGTAATTTCATTAGCATACTCTAGTTGTAAACTAAGCATACCCTGTCCTAGAACATGGGCTAAAACATAGAAACAGAGCAAGTCAGAAGGGGCCTCCTGGGCCATCTAGTCTGACCTCCAGCACCAGCCGGCTCCGCTCACGACATGCCCACCATGTGCACGTCCAGCCTATCCTTGAACACCCGTACCGATGGGGCCTCAAAGACCTCCCGTGGAAGCCCATTCCACACCCTTGGGGTCCTAACTGTCAGGAAATGCTTCCTGGCATCCAAATGGAACCTTGGCTCCCTGAGATTTTCTCTGTTGAAGCGCGTCCTGCCTTCCTCTGCAGGGGAGAACAGGTCTAACCATCTCCATGTGACATCCCCTCACACACCTGTATGTTGCCAACATATCCTCTGAGTCTCCTCTTCTCCAGGCTGAAGAGACCCAGTTCCCCCAGTCTTGCCTCATACCCCATCCCCTGCAAACCAGCCACCATCCTTGTGGCCCTACGCTGCACTGACTCCAACCTGGCTATATCCCTTCTGGAACGAGGTACCCAAAACTGAGCACAATACTCCTGTTGCGGGTGCACCAGAGTCATATAGAGTGGCAGTAATACCTCTCTTGATCTAGAAGCCACACTTCTGGCTATGCAACCAAGGATGGCGTTCGCCCTCTTGACCACCGCATCACACTGCTGACTCATGTTTAGCCTGCAGACAACCAGTACCCCGAGGTCCCTTTCACAAGTGCTGCTCTCCAGCCACTTGTCACCTAACCTGTACTTATGACAGCTATTCCTCTGCCTCAAGTGCAAGACCTTGCACTTATCCACATTGAACGCCATCCTGTTGTCTCCTGCCCACTTCCATAGTCTGTCCAGATCCTTCTGGATCTGGAGTACCTGCTCCTCAGTTGTGGCCACTGCTCCAGTTTTAGTGTCATCTGTGAATGTGATCAGCAGACTGTTCACCCCTTCATCCATGTCATTAATGAAAAGATTAAACAGGATCAGCCCCAGGACAGAGCCCTGGGGGACCGCGCTTGTCTCTGGCCGCCATCCTGATGATTCCCCGCTAATGGTTACCTTCTGCTTTCGGTCAGTCAACCATGCCCTAATCCACTGGACAGTGCTTTGGTGTATCCCAAAACTCCTCAGTTTCTCAACCAGGATATCATGGGGGACTTTGTCAAAGGACTTGCTGAAATCCAGGTATACCACATCCACTGCATCCTCTCCATCTAGCCACCTTGAAACCTTGTAATACAATTCCACAAGGTTAGTCTAGCAGTAGTTGTGCTGAATGATTTTTTCCCCTTTATTTCTTCTTTGCTTCTAGCGCTAACTTTCTGCTCTTTCAGGAATATGCCCTTCCATCCAAAATTACAGCCATGGTCCTGGTGAAGGGGTGCACTAAGTGGTGTTGGTTTTTTTAAATAGGTGTGCAGGGGGTTTTGTGTATCTTGTGTTGTTTCTTTTTCCTTTTGTATTATGTATTTTGTAATTGCATTCTTTAAAAAATCCATAAAGAAAAGGAAGTGCTGGATGGGGCTCAGGAGATTCATGGTTATTTCATTATTGATTATGCTTATATCCTGCCATTTTTTCCCCCCAAGGAACTCAATATGGCTTAGATAATTCTCTTGTTCCTCTCAATCTTATCCTGACAACAGTAACCCTGTGAGGTAGGCTGGCTGAGGATCCGTGACTGGCCCAAAGTCATTCAGTTCACTTTATGGCTGAGTGGGAACTAGAACCCAGATCTCCTGAGTCCCAGTCCCATGCTTTTAGCCACTATACTACACTGGCTCTTTAGCCCCCACTCAGTCATGAAGCTCATCATGTGACTTTAAGCCAGTCACTTACTCCCAGACTAGCCGCCAACTTCACAGAGTGGTTGTTGTGAGGATAAGAGGAAGAGAACCTTGTAAGCTACATTAGGTTCCTTGAAAGAATCAAAAAGCAGGATATCAATGTAGTGTAAGAATAAGAATACACTTGAAAACATTTTTATTTTCCTTTTGGTGAACAAATGTTTGGCTTTATCTGGGCCAAATAGAATGTTTTTCTTTATATGCTGTTTGACTTGTGAACCTCTAGCTAGTTTCCCTTGCACTAGAGAGACATTTCCTATTCTGCCTTTTTTCATGTAACCATCTCCACTGACAGAATGGCTGCATTCATACATCACAACAAGCAACCAGGCGTGGATTCCATGCTGCGCACCTTTTTGACTGGATAAGCCTGACAGACAATGAGCCGGTTTCTGTGCTAGCTTGGTTCCCTCCCTCCTTGCTCATTCCTCAAGCTGTTGGCACACATGCCAGCAACCACAACTGAAATTCAACTTCATGCTGTAGCAGCTGCCACTCTTTCCAGGGGACTGTGGTAGCTGCATACCAGGACTATGGAAACCATAGAACAGACCATTGTTTCTTATCATGATTTCTGAAAACCAAAGGCACAAAATACAACAAGGTTCAGATCAGTGCCTTCTTTACCTGCAAGTGCCTGCAGAACCAGGAACACCCTTGCATGGCTTGCAGTGAGCTGCTGTGTAGCACTTATGCCATGAAGCTGGAGGCCCTGCAGAGCAGCGTGAAAGGCTGCCCTGCACTGCTGCTTGTTGCCACAGCAACACAAGCTGTTCTGGTGGCTACTTTGTGCTTACTCCCGAACATGACTGTGCTCTTGGACTGGGCATTTTGCCTGAACCTTGTTTCATGCTGGCTCTTACCTCAGACTGTTCCAGGATGCGCCTCTTGCCTCTGGACATCTAAACTGGGTGCAAGCCTCCACCCTGCCTCTGCATCCTGGTCCCAGCATCTTGCCACAGCTGCTTACTGCCAACACCATGGACCTTAACCCATTCTGCACAACAAACCATTGTGGTTGTTGTGTCATGTGAACCCACTCAGCAACAACAGGCAGCAATGCCAAGGCCACTTGACATTGCCCTGCTTTTCAAGTTAAATTGAAAGATAGAAGAAAACTGTACAATAGCTGTACAAATAGGGTAGTGGTCTCTGTCTAGAATCCCTAACAATACTTCCTCTCTACATATACATCCTAAGACTAAATGAGATCCTTCTTTTTTTCCCCCATTGATTTCTGACAGAATGCAACTATTTAATTGCAACTGTTTCTGCATACTTTGTGTAGTCTGTTAATATTGAATTAATTCAGACATAATTAATACTGCTATAAGTGCACCTTCTATACAATTATTATTTATTAAAATCTGTTGTCCCATTATTTTGATGCAGAAAGTTATGTCACAGCTTCATTCACAAAGAGTCCCCTGGAAAAACCCTTCAGAATACCTTATGCCAGCATGACTTCAAACCACCTGAAACACCAGTACTGGACAGCTGTTGGCCACAAGGCCCCAGCCTTTGCCTATGATTTGTATTTGAGGCTAACTGGAAGGAAGCCAAGGTGAGGGAAGGCTTTGCCGCTCTGTTAGCATACTGGCAAACACTACAGGGGACGTTTCTGCCAGCTGAGAAAAACAGCCACACTGTGTGTCCTGCCTTTCCTTCTGTCTTGCTCTTAGATTGCTACTGTAGCAGTAGTGTAGAACTACTGGGAGAGGGAACACATCTTGCAAAAAGAAAAGTTAAACCAGGTTATAAAAATCATAACTGGATATGATCTTGGAAAACTTAATGGGCTGCAGCCATTTTTACCAATAAAAACTGATGGTAATTTATTGAAGTGAGGATTGTGGTGAGGAATTAGCAGCTCAGCTAATCACTGTAAGAGATTTCATCATCATCACATTAGGCATAACTTCCAGCATTACAATACAGATGAACACAAATAAGTCACAGGGACCATAGGATTAGCCAATGAGGAAAACTGAAGAAAAAAAATAAGAATGGGTGGGCTGCCTGACCAGTAGCTCATCTGTCTTCTATACTGATCACTATTAGATGCTTTATATTATTCTCAAGAGGCTACAGATTGACTGAGTACTCAGTTCCCTGAACATCCAAGGAGCTGAATGATAGGAGATCCAGGGCAAATAAAAGCATATAGATATACCATGCTCAGTATAGGGTTAAACCATTGAATTCTTTACTTCAGGGTGGCAAACAACCTGGACAGCTGTACAGAAAAATTAGACAAATTCATGGAAGATATGGCTATCAGTGGCAACTAGCAATGATGGTCTAGCACTGGTTGCTAGGGAACATGAGCAGGAGGGTGCTGTTGCTCTTATGCCCTGTTTTGCTGTTTGCCATAGGCATCTGCTTGGCCACTGAGGAAACAGAATGCAGGACTAGATAGGCCTTTAGATTAAGCTAGTTTAGCTCTTATGCTATTTAGCTCTGATAATGATTTTTGAAATGCATTCCAAGCGCAAGCTTAAACCAGAGTAGCCAGTCCATTCAGAGAGCTGCAAAGTTTTGTGATTATGATGTAAATTCTTATATGCTTATGAATCACCCATGCTAATCCTGACCATTTCAGTTGTTTCTATTATTTGTTTCAGGATGATGAAGATCCTAAATCGGCTGGACAAATCCATGTCTTTATTTGACTATTTTACCAGCCGTTCTTGGGAATGGACTTCAGACAATATGAATATGTTAATGAACCAGCTCAGTCCAAAAGATAAGAAAGTAAGCATATTATATCACCAGAGTACAGATCCCATTTGTATAACATCATCTGTGCTTTGAATTGTTACTTTCAGCACTGGAGCAGAGAGTAAGTAAAACAAATCAAGTTTCTAATAGGGATGGCACCAAATTACACAATTGAAACTTGGTCTTGGTCTTGGAAAGAGTGAATTCTGGAAAACTGATCAGGCTATAACATATGCAACCCAGTACATTCTGGGAACACTTCAAACCATGTTGACCTCTCTATCTATGCTTGCAAGCTTCAAGAAGTCACTAGAAAGGAGGTAGGCTTGTGATAGAGTTGTCCAGAAATGTGAACAGTGAGGATAAATTTGAACTTGGTATCAGCAAAATCTGATGATGGAATCTGATGCTTGATACTGACAATAAGAAATTGTGCTTGCCAGCTTTTGTTTACTTAACTTCCACACCACAATAAAAAAACATTTTCCACAGTATTAAGTATTTTGTGCCCATCAAGTGGTAACAATACCAATTACATCAATTTCAATTCCAGGTTGTAATGTATCAACATGTGAAAAAGTCAAAAGGATGGATACTTCTGCAGGGCACTGTAAATGGCTTTGCTTGATATAAAGTTCAATATAGTTTCAGGAACTGAAAGAGTTGCTCCACCTTTCTGTGGTATGACAGTGATATTGTTCCTTACTTCTTTTCAGTTATACTTTTTTGATGTCCGTCAGCTACATTGGTCAGAATACATAGATAACTACTGTGTTGGAGCAAAAAAATACCTGCTGAATGAAGACATGTCTGGAATTCCTGCAACAAAGCAGTACCTAAGAAAGTAAGGCATACATAATCTTTAGCAGTTTTAGGACAGAATACTTTCAGTGAGTGAAAACTTTATTTGAAAGAATCCTTGCATTATGGCAAACTACCCCCAATATGTTACTCAGGAGATGTTTAGATCAGAACATAGAATAAAATAATAGTAGAGTTGGAAGGAGCCAATAAGCCCATCAGAACCGCCCCCCTGCTTGTTGCAGGATGCCAAGTTAAGAAATTCCTAACATATGGCTGTCCAGCTGTATCCTGAAGGCCTCTAATGTGGGAGAGCCAACAACCTGCCTAAGCAATTTGTTCCATTGTTCCATTGCTCTAACAGCTAGGCAGTTCTTCTTGATGTTCACCAGAAATCTGGCTTCCTGTAACTTGAGCCCAGTATTCTGAAACCTGCACTCTGAGGTGTTTGAGAAGGGATCTTGACCCTCCTCTGTAAGACAGCTTGTAAGATACTTTAAGATATCTAGGATGTGTGAGAAATCCATTTTGGGGGTGAAAATCTAGTGGTTTCCCTGGGCTTGGCTCCCCAGACCCCAATCTGCTTTCTTGGGTGATGAGCCCAGCTTCCTGAAAAACACACCAAACATTTGCACAGCACTTGCTAGGAATCAAGCCCCACATGAATACTGTACAAGTGGCATCCTCCTTCTATGCATATGCTTGCAGACTTTGTTTGTGCCGCTGCTTGTAACACAGAAGAGTTATCCCAGAAGAGTTAACCAGGGTTCCGCAAGTGTTTGCTCAGCTTGCTTTCTAAGACAGTGTCAAGCACAAGGAGTCATCCTTGAACTGAAGGAAAATGGATTCTGCAGAGCTTCATCACAACAATGATCTTATCTTCCCCCAGTCTTGTCTTCTCCAGGCTAAACCTATTGAGTCATTTCAGTCTTTCCTCAGGGGTTTGTTTCCAGTCCCTTGATCATCTTTGTTGGTCTTCTCTGAACTTCTCCCAGTTTATTGGCATCTTTCTTAAACTGTTACACCCAAAACTGGATGCAATACTCAAGATGAGGTATAAGTGCTGAATAGAGGGGAACTAGTACTTCACATGATTTGGAAGTGACATTTCTATCAATGCAGTTCACAATAATATTTGCCTTGTTTTGCAGTCACATGTATACAGATATTTAGCTTGTGATGTATAACAATTCCAAGATCCTTCTCACTTGTAGAATGATTGAGTCAGATGATGCATTAGGTTTCTTTTTCCAGGTGCAGCATTTGGCATTGGTCCCTATTAAATTTCACTGTCTTCTTTCCTAGCCAGTACTCCAATGTATCAATATACATTGATCTCTCATGCCTGCTGGCCTCCATTTTTGAGACCTCATGGAGAACAGGACCTGTTTACTGTTTACTGGACCCATGCCCATCTTGGCTATTAAAGAGCGCCAAGGACGGGATTGTGCCCTGGATCTTGGAGGTGGTCAACGCCTCTTTAAGAGACGGCCGGGTGCCGGCCCCTTTAAAGGAGGCGGTAGTCCGGCCAGTCCTAAAGAAGGCTTCCCTGGATCCAGAGCTGGTCACCAACTATAGACCGGTGGCCAACATTCCCTTTTTGGGCAAGGTGCTGGAGCGGGTGGTGGCGGGACAACTCCAAGCACTCTTGGATGAAACTGATTATCTGGACCCATTTCAGTCCGGTTTCAGACCCGGTTTTGGTACTGAATCTGCCTTGGTCGCCCTGTATGATGACCTGTGCAGGGAGAGAGACAGGGGGAATGCATCCCTGTTGGTTCTCCTGGACCTCTCGGCGGCTTTCGATACCATCGACCATGGTATCCTTCTGGATAGACTGATGGGGTTGGGGGTTGGAGGCACTGTTTTACAGTGGTTCCGCTCCTACCTCACAGGTCGATTCCAGAAGGTGGTCTTGGGGGACTATGGCTCTGTGCCATGGCAGCTATGCCATGGAGTTCCGCAGGGTTCCATTTTGTCGCCCTTGCTTTTCAATATCTACATGAAACTGCTGGGAGAGGTCATCAGGAGGTGTGGGCTGCGGAATCATCAGTACGCTGATGATACCCAGCTCTACCTCTCGTTCTCCACCGATCCAGGTGAGGCGGTGGCTGTGCTGAACCAGTGCCTGGCCGAGGTAATGGGCTGGATGAAGGCCAATAAACTGAGGCTCAATCCTGATAAAATGGAGGTCCTGTTAGTGGGTGGCATGGGCTACGGAGTGGGGGACCTGACCCTTGTCTTGAATGGGGTAGCACTCCCTCTGAAAGACAGGGTCTGCAGCTTGGGAGTGCTCCTCGACCCAGAGCTGACCTTGGTAGCCCAAGTGTCAGCAGTGGTGAGGAGCACTTTCCATCAGCTTCGGCTGATCCATCAGCTGCATCCCTTCCTGGAGTTTGACTGCCTAACAACAGTGACACACGCATTGGTGACTTCCCGGTTAGACTTCTGTAACACGCTCTACGTGGGGCTACCCTTGAAGACGGTCCGGATACTTCAATTGGTGCAGAATAGAGCTGCCAGGATGCTGACAGGGACTGGGCGTGGTTCTCATATCACCCCAGTTCTCCGTCAGCTCCACTGGCTTCCAATTGAAGTCCGGGCCCAATTCAAGGTGTTGGTTCTTACCTATAAAGCCCTTAACGGCTTGGGTCCTGGTTACCTAAAGGAGCACCTGCGACCATATATGCCCTCCCGCCCCTTACGATCGGCAGCAGATGGTCTCCTCCGGGAGTCCTCTGTGAAGGAAGTGAAGAGGGTGAGCACCCGGAGGAGGGCTTTCTCTGCGGTAGCACCCCACTTATGGAATCTGCTCCCCAGAGAGGCTTGTCTGGCGCCATCATTATTTGCTTTTTGGCGCCAGGCGAAGACCTTTTTATTTAAGAAATATTTTAATTGTTAATTTATTTATTAATTTATTAATTTATTAATTTATTAGTTGTTATAATTTTAGTTTTTGTTAGTTTTAATTGGAGACTATGAGATGGGCCAATTTTAGTCTTTAACTGGTAATCGGTAGGTCGATTTGTGTTTTAATTTTATGCTGTATTTCGTTTTGTATGGACCTGCTGTGATCCGCCCCGAGGCTAGTTGGCAAGGGGCGGCATAGAAATTTTTCTAATAAATACATAAATAATAAGCGGGTGAAGTTCCAGAGGACTGGAGGGTGGCATCGGTGGTCTCAATTTTCAAAAAGGGTAGTAGGAAGGACATGGGGAATTATAGACCAGTTAGCCTTACGTCCATTGTAGGAAAAACAATGGAAAGGCTCATAATAGAGAGAGATCTAGTGATGCTAGATAGGGAAGGGAGGCTGACAGCCACACAACACGGCTTCCGCAAAAACAGGTCCTGCCAGACAAACCTTGTGGAATTCTATGACAAGGTTTCAAGATGGCTAGATGGAGGGGATGCAGATGATGTGGTATACCTGGATTTCAGCAAGGCCTTTGACAAAGTGCCCCATGATATCCTGGTGGAGAAACTGAGGAGTTTTGGGATACACCAGAGCACTGTCCGGTGGATTAGGGCATGGTTGACTGACCGAAAGCAGAAGGTAACCATTAGCAGGGAATCATTGGGATGGCAGCCAGTGACAAGCAGGGTCTCCCAGGGCTCTGTCCTGGGGACAATCCTGTTTAATCTTTTCATTAACGACATGGGAAGAAGGGGTGAACAGTCTGCTGATCAAATTCTCAGATGATACTAAAACTGGAGCAGTGGCCACAACTGAGGAGCAGGTACTTCAGATCCAGAAGGATCTGGACAGACTATGGAAGTGGGCAGGAGACAACAGGATGGCATTCAATGTGGATAAGTGCAAGGTCTTGCACTTGGGGCACAGGTATAGCTGTCATAAGTACAGGTTAGGTGACAAGTGGCTGGAGAGCAGCACTTGTGAAAGGGACCTCGAGGTGCTGGTTGACTGCAGGCTGAACATGAATCAGCAGTATGATGCGGTGGTCAAGAGGGCGAATGCCACCCTTGGTTGCATAGCCAGAAGTGTGGTTTCTAGATCAAGAGAGGTATTACTACCACTCTACATGACTCTGGTGCGCCCACAACTGGAGTATTGTGTTCAGTTTTGGGTCCCTCATTACAGAAAGGATATAGCCAGGTTGGAGTCAGTGCAGCGTAGGGTCACAAGGATGGTGGCTGGTTTGCAGGGGATGGGGTATGAGGCGAGACTGAGGGAACTGGGTCTCTTCAGCTTGGAGAAGAGGAGACTCAAGGGGGATATGTTGGCGACATACAGGTATGTGAGGGGGTGTCACATGCAGCTGGGTAGAGACCTGTTCTCCCCTGCAGAGGAAGGCAGGACACGCTCCAATGGAGCCAAGCTCAGGGAACCCAGGTTCCATTTAGATGCCAGGAAGCACTTCCTGACAGTCAGGACCCCGAGGGCGTGGAATGGGCTTCCACGAGAGGTTGTTGAGGCCCCATCGGTGAGGGTGTTCAAAGACAGGCTGGACATGCCCATGGTGGGCATGTTGTGTGCGGAGCCGGCTGGTGCTGGAGGTCAGACTAGATGGCCCAGGAGTCCCCTTCTGACTCGCTCTGTTTCTGTGTTTCTATGTTTCTATATTACTTTGACTTTTCTTTCTGACTTCCAGGATATTAGCTCTCCTACTCAAGTTTGTGTCATTTACAACTCGGACAAGCATTCTTTGCCTCTGTTTCAGTTTGTAGTGATCACTGCATACTTTTCAAAGTGAGTACAGGTTGACTACTTTATAATCTGATCCAGAATTTTAATCTCAGGGATTGATGTCAAACTGACTGGTCTGTAGTTTCCAGGCTCACTCTTTTGTCTTTTTTGAAGCTAGGTACAGCATTAGTCCCCCTCTACTCATTCATCCTCCATGATTTCTCAAAAATAATAATGATTTTTAGAGTTCTTGTGCCAGTTCCTTTATTACTCTAGGATGCAGTTCATCAGGACCAGGAAATTTGTACTTGTTCAAAGTAATGAGGTGTTCCTTGACCATTTGCTTGTCAATCTTAATCAGCACTCCCATCCCCTCAACTGGTACATCATCTTTGCAAAGCACATCATAAGCCTTTTGGGGAAAAGACTGAGCCAAACTGAGCATTTCTGCCTTTTATTTATCATCTGTTATCATTTTGCCATCTTCATTGTGTAGTTGAATCACTATTTCTTTCCCTTACTCTTTACTAAACATGTATTTAAGAAAAGCTTTCTGTTTCTCTAAATGTCTCTCATTAACTGCAGCTCATTCTCCCCTTTAGCCTTCCTGATGCTAGCCCTGCAATTCCATTCTACCTACCTACCGTATTTTTCGCTCTATAAGACGCACTTTTTTCCCCCTCAAAAGTAAGGGGAAATGTCTGTGCGTCTTATAGCGCAAATGTGTGTGTGCCCGACGCCTGGGATGCTGCTGGCCTGCCTGCACCACCAGGCTGGCATGTGCTCGGTGCGCCCTGCTCCACCCCGCACTCCGGGAACTGATCACCCCCACCGGGAAGCTCCGCGCCACCGCGCTCTGCCGCGCACCACCGCCCTGTTCCGCCACGCGCAGCCGCCACGTGCCACTGCCACCACGCACCGCGCGGCCACCCCACACCGCCGCTGCGCACCGCTGCCCCACGCCACCGCAGATGCAGGCACAGATGACACTTTAGAAGCACAATCCTTCTAAAGCTGCCGCTGCCACACTGCCATCCCGCACCACACCGATGCAGCCCTGCACCGCCACCTCGCCCCCACGCCACTGCCCCCGCAGGCACAGATGACACTTTAGAAGCACAATCCTTTTATTAAAGTATAACAGGTTAAGAAACAGTATACATTGAAGCAGTGTTCTCTTTGAGATGTGAGAGAAGCAATTGACAATGTAAAGAGCTGGATCCAAACTTAAACTTCCCCTCCTTCCATTCCTTTCAGAAAGAATTCAGCCCTGAAGGTGGCCCCAGCTGCATGAGGGCTAGACAACAGGAATGCTGGACACTTCTGAATTGGTCCACTTGTTAGCCTGTCATATCCTGTTGGTGCCAAGGACACCCCTTGCATCTCCTCCCCACCACTCTGAAATGTCTCCCTCCTTTTCCAAAGAGGGCTGGTTCTCTCTCTTTGACCTGAGCATCTTCAGTAAATAACCTATAAATCGCCAACTCATCTACTCAGCTCTGCCTCTTCCTCCTCAGAATCAATTGATGACTTTCTTATACAATATGTACATCATGTCCCTAAGATCACTCTCTAGCCATGTACCAGCACTCTAGGACAATTTTTAAAAAGGGATCTGGAAAATTATATGCTGCTTTGCTTTCTGTTGGTTCTGCGTAAATTGGTTGAAAGTGTTATTCAGGATAGATTCAGTTAACATATAGAAGAACTAGCCCTGCTTTAAAAGAAGCAATATGGCTTCTGCAGGGGTAAGCCCTGTCTTGCTAATCCAGTAGAATTCTTTGAGAGTTTCACTACTACACATGGACAGAGCAATCAAATAGACATTGTTTTCTTCCAAAAGCCTTTTGATAAAATTCATCAACAGACTCTTGAGAAAACCTGGCAGTGATGAAATAAGGGCTGTGTGTGCACACACATGTTGTCCTATGGATCAGTAACTGATTAAAGAATTGAAAGCCAACATTGAGAATGTATGGTATTCTCACAAGATTCTGCATTAGGATCAGTGCTTTTCAACCTGTTCATAAATGATCTGGAATTAGAAGTGAGCAATAAAGTAGCCAAGTTTGCTGATGATACTAAAATAAAACATTTAAAAGGGATTGTGAGGAATTCCAGTGGGATCCCTCCTAGCTGGGAAAAAGGGCATCAGAACGGCAAATGCTGTTCAGTGTAAGCAAGTGTAAAGTTAGCATGCTGGGGGAAAAGAATCTCATCTTCAAGTATAAGCTGATGGAATCTGAACTAGTGCTGACAGACCAAGAAAGGGTCTTGAGAATGTGGGGGACAGCTTGATGAAAATGTCAAATGTTAGGAGGAAATGCCATAATTAGGAAAGGAATTGAAAATCCAATTTCCAAGATCATATTCCTCTTACACAAATCTTTAATATGACCATACTTAAAGTATTGTGTACAGTGCTGGCCACCACACCTGAAAAATGACATTGTTGGAAAAAGTGCAAAGAAGGGCAACTAAAACAATCAAGGGATTGGAGCAGCTCCCCTATCAGACTTTGTTACAACAACCAGGATTGCTTCTCTTAGGAAAATGATGAGTAAGCATGGCAAAGATGTTCAAAATTATGCATGGTGTGAAAAAGTGGAAAGTGGGACATTTTCCTCCTCTCTGGAAAAAAAAGGGTTAATCCCCATGAAAACACCCATCACTTCTTTGTTCTGGGAAAAAAAAAAAGATTCAACAGCAGAAGTGTATTGAGCTTGAAATACCTTTTGGGAATGGAAGGGAAGTTCCCCACAATTCAGCTTTGTCTTTCAAGGGTTGAGCCTTTTAATACCTCATGGATAATTAACTGGGACTTCTAAATGCTTAACAAAAACAATGTGGATATAAAGTTCCCTTCCCAATTGAGGATACAAGAAACACAATTATTATAGTGATCTCTGCAACTGTGCAAATGTTAGATTTTCATGCCCTTGGCCCAGAGGAAGAAATGACACACAAGAGACCACTGGGTGAGCATTTCTCTCAACTCAAAAGGATGCGTAGATGCAGCCCGAGTTTCTTAAGCATCACTTTTAAATATGAAAAAAAGAGAGAGAGAGAAAAGTTGGAGGATTGAATTTAGGTCTCTCCTCATTGCTCACCTTCTCTGTCTAAGATAGAGGCAAGAAAAACCAGAGAGAGCAGGTATGCTGGGGGTGTGCAATCAAAAGAATATTTACAGTTTATTCAGACCTACAGGAAATACATGTGGCATTGAAGGGACTGCAGAGATGGATTCTATACAAGATGTTTTCATCCTGTAACAGTTACATGCACAGTCTGTGGGGGATGGGGGGGTGTCATGCATACAGTATGCTAGGATTGCTAGGATGCTATGATTAAGACATCCCAACACATCCCATTCTGTTATAGTTTATTAAATAGTTTAGTAAACCATTTGATTCAGAATATTTTTTTTCTTGTTTTCCTCCTCTAAAAACTAGGTGCGTCTTATGGTCAGGTGCGTCTTATAGAGCAAAAAATACGGTATATGCTTCCTTTGTACCTGGCTTTCCTTTCATTTCCTTTGTGTGTCCTTTTTGTTTTCAAGTCTTCTCTAAGCCTTTGTGTAACCATATTGTCTTTTTCTATTGTATTCTACTTTTTTCTTGTTCAAATTGCTTATATCTGTACTTGTAGAATTCCACCCATCTTGGACTCCTTTTCTCATCAGAGCAACTTGCCATGGGACTTTACTTATCATTGTTATGAGTTTATTAAAATCGGCTTTCCTAAAATTAAGTATTGGCTTCTGAGAGAATCAAGAATTCAAGTATGGTCACTTTCCCCCAGAATTCCCATAACCAGCACTTTATCTACTGGGTCATCCTGTGGGTTAGAATAAAGTAAGGATAGCTGATCCTCTATTTCCTTCCTCCACTTTCTATCAGTTATGTTGCTGATAACTGAGGAAGTTATCAGCCACATGTCAGGAGTTTCTTGGAGAGGCCATGTTTGGCAGAATTTGTCTTCCAACATTTATTGGAGGAATTGAAGTCTCCTATTACTATTACATCGTGCCTCTGTGATGCACTGGCAATTTGCCTTTGAAAACTTTCATTATTGTCTTCTCTGTGACCAGATGGTTGTTAGTTAGACACCATACATCATGTTTCTTCTATTCTTTGCTCTATTTATTTTAATCCAATTTTCTTAATAGGGCTACTGTACTCATTCTTCTGTATTTCTGTGCAGAGATACATACCATTAACATAAAGTTTAACTCCACCTCCCTTTCTCCTTCTGTTCTTCTTGAATATGCTTCAATTGGTGAATTTCAGTCATGTGAGTCATCCCACTAAATTTCAGTTACACTTATCAAGTTGAATTGCCCTCTTGTATTAAGAGTTTAGGTTTGTGCTCTTTGTGTCCCATACCCCAGGTATTAGTATATAAACACTGAAGACCATGTGCTTTATAGTCTAGCTTTCTTCATACATATTTTGAGAGACTATCACTGGGCACTATTAGAACTTTTGCCTGTTGTTACTCCCAAGTTTCCTTCTCCCTCTTCTGTAAGCTTTAAAGTCCAAAATGGAAGTCTGTGTGTGCTGTGTACATGGAAGAAAAGAAAGTAAGCTAAAATGCATGTTTTCTAATGTACACTTCTTACCTTCAGTAAACCTTTCTATATCTGCTTATCTTCCAAGGATCCCCTGTGTACATGCTACTCTCCTGCACCTGCACTAGGAAGTGATTAGTGCTAGAAAAGCTATCTTTCAGGAGAGAGCTGGTCTGCTGTTACTGATCTTCTAATACTAAATCAATGATAAGGTTTGGAGGAACCACAGGCTTCCTCAAAACACAATTTAAAAACTGTTCATTTAACACAGAGGTTTTTAAGCTGAGGTCCAGAGTCATCAGTGGTTCCTGGTGCACTGTTATGTGCTCCTTGGATCTACAACAAAAGAATATTTCTGAAAAGGTGAAGTTTTCTGCCAGGTGGTGAAGAATTTAAAAGAAGTTTAAAAGGCAGCTTGCCTCCTCAGCAGTCCAAGTACCTGCAATGGAAACTTGAAGAATTCTCCAGCTCTTCATATGTGCACATGTAGCTTTGTTGGACTGTAGTCACAGAAAGCAAAAGCAAACTTGAGTTTCCATTCCAAAAACCTTCAGGCAACCTCCCTCTTGATCACCACATGGAAAGAAAGTAGGATGGCTAGGAAGAAGCAGCAGAGAAGAGTGATCCTTGGTATAACAAATGGTCTCATCCATCCTATGCAGAATGATCGTTTGATAGCATGTTAAGCCAATAGCAATATCTGACTGATTGATTCTTGCACAGCAGGTGTGGCTGCAGGTCCCTTGTTCTTTCACCTGGTTCCACTCTTGAATTCAGTGACATGCATGGAAGGTGAAGGCAGATACTGACATATCTCTTTTCCAGGGTATCCCAGCCCTCCCAACATAGCTTCACAATTTTACTGGAGTGCTGTTGGGTGGAACCACAGGGGAGCAGCAGTCACACAAGTTCCATGACAGAAGAATCAGGCCTAGAGGCATGAAACAAGATGGAGAGCAGCCTGCCTCCTGTCACTGGAGAGAATACTGTGAATCTATTTTATATGGTACCTGTAATAACTGTTCACCACAAGCCAATGCTTTCAGCAGCTCACCTATCTCTTTTCTTTCCAGACTACGAAATATTCAGTATGTAATCAAAACCACCCTTCTTGTGATCATCTGGCGCATATTTATTGCAAGATCACAAGTGGCTCGGAATGTATGGTACTTTGTGGTGAACCTCTGCTACAAGTTCCTTAATTTCTTCAGAGCTTCCAGCACCCTCAGTCGTTGAAGATACCTGTCTGGTTATTGACCTCATGAAAGGATCTCCATCTTCTTGAAACAACAGCTGTATATTTTCTGGGTTGAAAATAGCAGGGTGTCTCTTTATTGCTGCAGAATTAAACATACAGTGGCACCTCGGCTCACATATGCCTCAGTTCATGACCAAATTGGGTCACAAACAAAAATTTCATAAAAATTTTTACTCAAGTCGTGAACTCTGCATTGGGTGGTGACTGCAATTGTGGCCATCTCCCACCCCCCCCCCCCAAGTGGGGAGATGGCCACAATCATGCTTGGGGTGGGGGAGATGGCTGAGATTGCACCCATCTTTCCTGCATGAGTGCCCGTGATTGCACCCGTCGTTCTTGCATGAGTGCAACCGTGATCTCAGCCATCTCCGCCCTCCCAGCATGATCGCACCTGTCTCCCCTCCCCCAAGTGTACCCGTGTTCCCACCCATCTTTCCTTCCACAGCGTGCCAGGATAACGGGTGTGTGCAGGGATGACAGGCGTGATCCTGGTTGTGCTGGGGGGGGGGGGGAGATGGCTGTGCTCCTGCTCGGGGGTGGGGGGAAGATGGCTGCAATCTTTGTTGTCCTTTGTCACTTTGCTTCGCATTTTTCTGATTAAAAAAAATAGTTACAGAGTGGATTAACCTTATTTACATTGAACCTTATGGAGAAATTTAACTTGGTCCATGACTAATTTGGGTCATGACCAGAGTCCTGGAACGGATTAAGTTCGTGAGCCAAGGTAGCACTGTACATCATTGTAGACATGTAGTTTTTTCTGGTGGGGGTAATTGCTAACTCTTTCTCTTCCCTCTCTATGCCCACAGTTTAAATACTAAAAGCATGGCTGAAAACCTGGACACAAGTCACTTTGGAACTTTTCCACTTGATGAAGGGCTGTGGTAAACTAACACTACCATCTTTCACCGTCAGTGTAAATTAGTAATAGTCATCCAATTTTGTTTCTTCCTATGTCCTAAATGAAACATGAAAATTAGCACAGGAAATTGTACAAGTAACTGAGAGATAGTATCTAAGAGCTGTATTTTTCAAGAGCCTTTATGGCTGAATAGAGACCAGGGGTGGAGGATAAATATTTTGTATTTTAAATGTGATTCAGGATTCTGCCTCTATTCAGTCATCCATTTGCCACCCAGTGGAATTTCCAGGGTTATCTGGGACCTATTACATCTGGAACCCACTGTAATTTTCTTGCTACAGTTGCAGGAAAAATTATCTACTGGGACTTTGAAGTCTATTAACTTTTATCTACTGGGACTATTAACTTTGAAGTCTAATAGTTGAATCCATTGAATTAGAAACAGCCTAGTCTGCTTTTATTGGATGAGTTTCAGTTAGTAGAGCTTGAGGATGTTGACAAGGTGCTTGGCCAAGTTCAGGCAACCATCTCTGTACTGGATCCTTGCACCTCCTGGCTTATAATGGCCATCAAAAAAAGAAAAAGGAGATGATTAATGCCTCTTTGCATCAGAGAATGGTTCCTTGCCTCCTGAAAAAGGCTTAGGAAATGCATCTGAAAGAAATTCTCCCATGGAAGACCTTACTCACTTTAGGCCTTTAGCAAATGTTCCTTTCCTGGGCAAAGTTCTTGAGATGAGACTGATTATCTGGATCCATTTCAGTCAGGGTTTAGACTGGGTTTTGGCACAGAAACAGCTTTTGGTGCCCTGTATAATGACCTATGGTGGGAGCAAGACAGGGGAAGTGTGACCCTATTGATATTCCTGGACCTCTCAGCAGTTTTCTCTACCATCAACCATAATTTCCTTCTGGGGCAACTCTGAGTTGGGAGCAGGGGCACAGCATTGCAAATGGTCCACTCCTGCTTGGAGGACTACCTTCAGAAAGTGGTGCTTGGGGAATGTTGTTCAATCCCATTGATATTCCAGCATGGAATTCCTTAGGGGTCTGCTCTGTCCCGCATGCTATTTAACTTCTACATGAAATGGCTGAGTGGGGTCATCCAGCGTTTGGAGTATGTTTCCATCAGTATGCTCATAATGCATACAGCTCTATTTCTCCTTTTCTTTGTCAGCAGGTGAGGTTGTATATGTGCTAAACTAGTGTCTGTCTGTGATAATGGACTGGGTGAAACAAATGGAAGCTCAGTCCAAACAAGGCTGTGATGCTGTTGTTAGGTGACTCTTCTGACCAAATGGAGGGTGTTCAAACTGGTCTAGAAGGGGTTGCAGTTCCCCTGATGGAGCAGGTTCATAGCTTGGGGGTTCTTCTTGATCCTTCTTTGTCACTTGAGGCTCAGGTGGCCTCAGTGGTTCAGAGTGCCTTCTATCAACTCTGGCTGTGTTTGAAGCCACACCTCTATTTGGACATGGATATCCTGGTTTCACTAGTCAGTGCTCTGGTAATTTCTAAATTAGATTACTGCAATGCAGTCTACATGGGGCTGCCCTTGAAGATGCAGCTAATGCAGAATACAGCAGCCAAATTGATAAGTGAGACCCATAAGAGCAAACACACAAGACCAGCTTGCATTGGCTGCCTGTATGCTTCTAAGACCAATTCAGGGTGCTGGTTTAATCATATAAAGGCTTGCATCACATTTCACTTAATATTTTAAACCTATTTTTAACAACTTAAACAGCTAAGACAGGATTGTACTCCTAAGATAGCTGGCAATGCCCCTCTCCCTATGTCATTTAGAGTTGTTAAATGCCTTGGCATAGAAAGCAGTATTAGCGTACTGCTGAAAGGACAGTAAAAGTTGGCACTAAGCAAGCCTCAGTAGAGAAATCATTCCATAATTTTGGGACTACCACAGAGAAGGCCCTCTTACTTGTTGCTCCCAACAAGCATCCCTCAGAGATGGCAATCAGAGGAAAGCCGTGGATGTTGACTCTACAGTCTAATAAATTGTGGCTGGGAGAGATGTTCTGTCATGCATTGCAGCCCTAAGCTACGTAGGCTTTTATAGGTTAAAACAAGTACCTTGAATCCAGCACAGAAACACATGTTTCTATATGTAATGGCAGTGCTGTTTTTGTAAAAAAAAAAAAGATGCCGGAACTCATGTCTTGTTAAACTTTTATTTTATATTATATATATATATATATATAATATTATATTATATTATTATACTATATATATATATTCAGTACAATACAATACAATATTTACAAATTTAATTTATTGTATTTAAGGCAAATGTTCATAGTAAATTCCAAAGTTTTGTCCAATTCTCGTCCAACAAATCTTCTCAAGTCCTTTCCCCGCCATTAGTATCTATAGCCAAATGTCATCCTCTGAGTAACTACAGATCTATGTACTTTGAAGGATCGAAAAGTCTCAGAGGTGGTCCGACAAGTTTGATGAACAAAAGTGCTGAAATTGTCTTAGTGTTCAACAAAGCTCTTGTTGGGGTGGCAATTAGATTCATCTGTGAAAACCCACATTCACATTCACTTGAAGAAATGGGAATGGTATTCAGAGTCTGTATCAAATGCAACAGTTTTTCTGGATATGTCTTTTAGAGAATGTATTCACTAAAAGGTCCAATTAAAATTCTGTAGATGTGATGTTTCTTTTCAAGCCATCATAAGTGCATTTATCATTTTTATCTCTTGTAGGATCATGCATTGCTTCTTCAAAATGATACACAAGGGATTCAAAATTATTCCACACAGCCAAAACTGTACGGAAACTAGATGACACCCATCGGATACTTAAAATTCTTCCAATTTTCAGCAGCTCAGCCCCAGTAATTCTGCACATAAATGCAACTCTCTACTATTCTTTGCTGAAGCATGGTATATGATGTAAAGTTTATCAATAAATGATTTGAATCTATTTATTCCTGAAGTTTCCTTGACAGCATCACCTACTGATAATTCTAGTCTGTGATTAGCACAATGCCAAACTATAATAGAAGGAAAATGTTCTGACAGCAATTTTTTCACTCCACTTTTACACCCTAACATCACAGCAGTGCTGTCGCACGCCAGAGAAACCAAATATTTTTTAAAATAATCTTCTGTCATCCCGTAAGAGTGAAGACATTGGAATAAGGAATCAAATACTCCTTCTGCTGTTACTTTTTCAATTTCTACCAAGTCCAAAAACAAATTTATTGGTGAATTCATTCCAACACCTTCAATACAGCATCGAACATATACTATGAGGGTAGTTTTTTTGCTTATTGTGGTTGATTCATCAATTATCAATGAAATTTTATTATTTGATCGAACAATTTCTTTAACCACAGTTTTCCTCATTTCTTCACTTATATGATTAACAATGTTAATACATGCATTTGTAGAATGAAGAATGCGACCAATTTCAACTCCGTTCAGTTCTTGCAGATCAATTTCCATTTCAAAATGATGGAATGATTGATTTTCCTTTGCTACTTTATATGCAGTTCAAAAAATTTTTGCAGTTACTGTTTTTTCATAAGATAATGATGTTAAAAAAACATTCTCAAGAGTCGTTTTTTCGCTTTCAGCAACTATTTTTAATGCTAATTTATGTGCAGCAGATTCTCTGTGCTCAAAATTTTTTTTCCGAAGTGAGCTCAGCTGTTGCTTTCTATCTTTGCCAGAATAGGTTATCTCATTGTTGGTCCGTTCTTTGGAAAGTTTCATTCCCATTTTCATTTGAACTCCAAGAGTTTCAACTTTTCTGCAAGGCATACAGCCAAGTTTCATGTTGCAAACACAGAACCATTCATTTTTCAAGCAAAAATCATTTTTTTGATCATAGGTCCAGCAGTCCAGCCAGTCATTTGTAGTTTGGCTTTGCTTCTCAAGATCAGATTCAGAAATATCAACAGGTGTCGTTATTTTTGTGTGTTCTGTCGTTGTGTCTGTTAATATTCTGGCCATTTTATTAGCAGCACTGGTGGATGAGAAGTAATTAGCAATTTTTTTCATTTTTAAATTTGGGGTCACACTTTTACGCTAAAAAAGATTTTTAATTCACCAACTTTTTTTTTGAAATAAATAACTTATTTACCTTTTGCACATAGCCAGTGCCTCTACACACACAAAAACATAATGGTCACCGCCAGCAGTAAGCCCTCAGTGCGCGACCACACACACCAATCCCAAGCCAAGCAGCGTCCCAAGCCGAGCAGCGCCCTCACAATCAGCGTGGACACACAAGCATTTAATGATTTTTGCCGCTGACCTGCTATGCCCAACAGGCAATTCAAAATCACTTCGAAAAATCCATTGGAAAGATCTGTGAAAAAAAGGTGCCGGAATGCCTTTCTGGTGCGTTCTGTGACAAAAAAAGCCCTGTGTAATGGGCTTCCAAGGGAGGTGATAGAGGTA
Source organism: Varanus salvator macromaculatus (assembly GCA_023646645.1). Classification (NCBI taxonomy): domain Eukaryota; kingdom Metazoa; phylum Chordata; class Lepidosauria; order Squamata; family Varanidae; genus Varanus; species Varanus salvator. The sequence goes on along the minus strand of JAIXND010000754.1, from coordinate 11,772,634 downwards.
CCATCAGTGAGGGTGTTCGAGGAAAGACTGGATAACCACATGTTGAGGATTGCATGAATGGAGCCAGCTGGAGCCAGGGGTCAGACTAGATGCCCCCTCTTCTGATTTGCTTTGTTTCTATGTTTGTAGGTCCAGACAACCATGGATATCCTGGTTTCACTAGTCCACCCACCCACCCCTTGAAGGTGGCATTAATGTAGTTAGCCCTTCTGGTTCCCAGATAGGGCCAACTACATTTACAGATAGAAAATCTGCACTTTGCACAAGTTGCAGCTTCTGAACCCTCTTCAAGGGCAGCCTTACATAACGGTGTTTTGCAGCACTGTAGCTTAATAGAACATAGATTACAGAAACTAGGCTGTCTCATTCCAGATAGTGCTATAGTTGGGCTACCAGCCAAAGGTTATTTTACTATGATACAAAAAAGGCTTTAAACTGATTAAGACAACAATCTGCAGCCATTGTTCAGGTGCAGAAATATTTCATTTTCCAGAACAGAGACTGCAGTATATTGCTGCTAATAATTTCCCCCCTCCCCAAAACCTACAGGGCCATTGTTCATGTTGAACTATTACAGCTATTCATGTAATTACATAAATATTATAGGCAGTGCTATCACTCATTTTTTCAAATGTGGGGGGATGGCCTCCTTTTTATTTCTGTATGATGTTACACCTGCACTCAGGTGACAAGGAGGAGCTGTAGAAGCTGTAATAGCTAGCCTCAAGTTTGAATTGGAATAAGCCCCTTGTTGGGACTAGAACAGATGCAGTGGAACCCTTCATCTTAATACCTAGTAGTTAAAGCAAAATGAGGAGCCAAAAGAAGAGTCTTGAGAGGAGGCATTTTAGAATATTTTATTTCTCTGTCCTTCCAGAGGCATTTCTCTGTCCTTCCTGTGGTCCTTCAGTCAAAATACATCAAATGGAATGGAAATGGGGTTGGTTATTGGGAGTCTAGAAGCAGTTATAAAGTATGCAGCAGCTGGAGGCCAGGGAGCAGGGAGAACTGTTGCTGGTGGGCTTCACAACTGAAGTAGCATATATAACCTGCCATAGGCCACCCCATCCTCACCTTGCCACCCATAAGACCATAACCAGCATGATCCAAAGTGACTCAACTTTACACAGCTGAGGGGAGGTCTGTGGTGGCATGTTCTTACAGGAAGGGCTAAAAAATGTGTTAAAAGGAGATTCTGTTCCTATCAAAATACTTTTAAATACAGGCAGTCCCTTAGTTGCAAACAAGTTCCTTTCCTGAGAAAGTGGAAATTTGTCTTTAAGTTGAATTTGTATAAAAGTCAGATCACCCCTCTGCATTTGTGGTGGTCAACCCTCTGCATTTGTGGTGGTTAGGGCCACAGGATCCCCATGAAGTGGAAGATGTGCAAATACATCATCTCCCTCCAACTCACCAGCACCACCTAGTTGCAGCAAGGAAATGCCAGAGATCAGTCCTTCTCTGGATGGGTGGGGCTGGAAGGCACACTTTGGAAGCCTCCCTCTCTCTTCTTCGCTTCCTCTCTCTATGATGATGATTATTTTTCACAGTAATTTTTAAGAGGATTATGGATGTCTGTTCATAAGTACAGGTTATTCATAACTTGAATGTTCATAACTCAGGTACTGCCTGTACATAATGTAATTGTGGGAACAGTTTAAACATTATGATTTAAACAGTAGCAGTAACTAAACAATGTAACAGTAACTCAAGACTTACGGAGAGAGTTCAGCAATGCCAGAGATTTCAGTCAGGAGAACAGAGGGTTCTTTGCATTAGAACACAACATCAAAGGGCTGCACCTTGTCAGCCACCCACACATCATCTCAGAGAAGTCATCAGCCAGGAGATTTCCCCATATAGTCATGGCCCAAGCCTCATAAGCTTTAACAGTCAGTGTCAGAATCTTATGCATCTGACAGCTACATGATGGAATAAGAACATAAGAAAAGTCATACAGGATCAAACCAATGTTACATCCAGTCCAGCACTCTGTTCACATGGTGGTAAACCAGCTGTCCACAGGATTCCTTAAACAGGATGGGTGCAAAACCTCCAGCTGCCCATGCTCTTGAGCAGTAGGTGTATGCAGTCATGTCACCTCTCGTAAAGGAGGGAGCAATTAGCCAGCAAGGCTAGCAGCCACTGATAGCCTCCTCCCTTATGTCCAATCCCTTTTTAAAGCTTCCAATGCCATTGGAACTGCTTCAGCTAAAACTGCATTACATTAAAACAGATGGCTGCTGCTGAACAAAAAAGCATAGGTAGATTTAATTCCTCCTTCCACCCACCCACCCTCGCCTTCCCTCCATAAGCTTAAAGGCTAGTTCTTCATATTCCAAAAGAATGGCCATGTATGATTTGACACTCTCCTGATGGGTTTGCCATCAGGAGGTGAAGGTGACAATGTAAACATGGTAAGTAACTTAGGCTATAGGAGGAAGGGAGAACTCAGTAAGGATATTCTATTTATGGATCTAGTCACGTGCTGACTTTAAGATAACATCTGGGCCTAAAAGCCTTCTTAGGAAAAGTGCACCTCTATTTTTCTTCTCATCATCAATTTTGTAATGTGAACACTGGCAGAATTGTGTAATACAGGCAGTGCTTTTTTTGTCATAGAACGCACAGGAACGGAGTTCTGGCACCTTTTTTCGACAGATTTTCCAAATTTTAAAAGTAACTTTTGAAAATTTGATGTTTGGGCCACATGAATTTGAATTGCCCTGTCGAGTGTAGCAGGTCGGCAGCACAGTCATTAAAACGGTGCATGCAGGCTGCTTGTGTGTCGAATCCGATGCATACATACTTCGTCCGCGCTGGTTGTGATGGCGCTGTTCAGCTTGTGGCGCTGCTCGGCTTGTGATTGGTCATGTGGTTGCATGCTGAGCGCTTACTGCATGCGGCAACTGTTATGTTTTGTTACACAACTGACATGTGTGGGTGTGTGTACAGTGATTGACTACGTGCGAAAGGTAAATAAGTTCCGGCACCTTTTTTCTTACAAAAAAAGCACTGAATATAGGTAAACTAGCAAATGACCATTTTATAACATTGAGTGCTATGTGGAACAAAAAGGATTGTATCATGCAAGAACGATAGGAGCTACAGTGCATTCCTCTCTGTTTTGCACATTCTCAGTGATAGAAGATGAACAGCAAGCACAGACTGTGGGTTATGGTAAGAGAATGAATGGGTACAAGAAACAGTTGATTTCTACACTTCCCAGGTTGTTTGTTTATTTGGGATATTATGTGTCACTATTCATCTCTAGACTGCTTTCAAACAAAATTCAATAAATACAACATAAAAGATCAAATAATACACCAAACAATAAGACAAATAACCCATGACTGAAGTAAAACATAATTAAAATCTTTTAAACATTAAAATACAGGGTGAATAAAAAGGTCTTGACCTGGCACCAGAAAGCATAGAATGTCAGCGCCAGGCGGAACTCTCTAGGGAGCACATTTCATAGCCAGGGCGCCACCACAGAGAAAGCCCTTCTCCAGGTATTCTGTCGTCTCCTTCAAGGAGGGTTCCCGGAGCAGGGCCTCTGCTGCAGATCTTAAGGGGCGGGAGGGCATGTTGGGAAAAAGATGTTCCTTTAGGTATCCCGGTCCCAAGCCATTTAGGGCTTTATAAATGGCCAGCATCTTAAATTGGGTCCAGACTTCAGTGGGAAGCCAGTGAAGCTGATAGAGGACTGGAGTCATATGAGAGTAATGACCAGTCCCCGACAGCAACCTGGCAGCTCTATTTTGCACCATTTTAAGTATCTGGACCATCTTCAAGGGCAGCCCCACATAGAGCATGTTACAATAGTCCAATCAGGAGGTTACCAGAGCGTGTGTCACAGTTGCTAGGCAGTGCTCATCCAGGTAAGGATGCAGCTGATGGATCAGCCAAAGCTGAATGAAAGCGCTCCTCACCACCACTGTCACCTGGACTTCCAGGGACAGTTCTGGGTTGAGAAGCACTCCTAAGCTGTGTCAGAATCCCAGAATTTCAATTCGTGAGGAGGAAATAAAACTCAGGTTTGTAGGAAAGATCAAGCGTTATGACCATCTGTGGCTTTATTGTTTGGCCCAGGTTCCTGCGGTAAGACTCATGATAATGCATTACTGGGCAGGCAGAGGTAAACTCGCTGCAAGGTTTCAATACAACTACAGGGTATTTTATACCCTCCCGGTCAAGTACACAGGTACAGAGCAACTGATGACAGAATGCAGACATTACAATAAGATTCTGAGGTCATCACTGTGATATTGTGAAAAAGTATTGGATTAAAATACATAAATGGCTGAAGGAAATACTACAAAAACCCTTAGCTTTTAAACCTGAAGTTTTCTTGTTAGGCATCATACTGGAAGATATTAATTCACAGGAAATGTATTTGATGTTATACTTAATCACAGCAGCGAGGATTGCATTTGCTCAATACTGGAAAAGTGAGGAACTACCCACCAATGAACTGATTTTAAGAAAGATTTTGGACTGCACAGAAATGGATAGATTGACTTTATCACTGAAGGAGAAAGAAGACACTGACTTCTATCAAACTTGGAATTTTTTCTATAATTGGCTGGAGAAATGGGACCTGGCGTAAACTTAGAGATGTTTTCAAGTTATTATAAACTGATTTGAATATGATTATAGAATGTTAAAAAATATGTAGCAGGGGGTCAACCCAGTAAATCCGATGTACGTGAGAATTGATGTTTTTAGTATTAGTTTAAAATTTTAATTAAAAAAAAAGATTCTGAGGTTATCACATACAGAACAGATAAAGGAAGATCAGCCAATCATAGTGACAATGAGATTACAATATTTCTAATTGCAGTGTATTGACATTTCAATTGAGTAACTACCAGACACTTGAACCCCTCTCCTGGTCTGCATAGACATGTAAATTCAGGCTACTGAGAAACTATTCATGAATTCATAAGCTCATCTAGACTCAGACCCTAAGTAATGCATCCGCACCATTCTGATTGGCCAAGGCGCATGGAGCGCTCTGAGCTAGCAAAATAGATACTTCCCAGTAAATTGTGAATTCCTACAAGGATTATAGTGAAGGTATATAATATATATTTGACTAAATGGCCTGTCTACTCAGGCTTACAGCTAAAAGTGAGAGAAAGGAGCGGGGAGGAATGCCATTTTACACAGTGACTTAGCTTGGAAAGCTGGTGCTTTTGAGAAGGAGTGCAGGATTGATTTTATAACACAAAAGCACCCAGAAGCAACATTTTTTCTGCCAGGATTGATCCAAATATTCCCAACAGCTGTGGATCCTGTCCTTTCAAATATAATTATTTTTCCTCATGGTAAAACATGTAAATTAAGAAATGTTCCACGCTCTAGGGAAAAAACCCCTTTTAAAACCCATAAATTTTGTACATGCTGGATCCTATAACAGACCCTGACTATATCACATCAAATTCAGCACTTTTCAACTGCAAAACATATTTCACCTAATTCTAATCTGAATTTGTTTTTCAGTAGACATTTGCTGAATATCTTGCATTTCATTTCTAGTTCAAAATCAATACATTTAATATAGTTACTGAAAATGAAAATATCTTTCTTGAAAATCTATGTTGTTTCAATACTATCTGGCACCTTCTATTCCCCAGATCCTTCCACATTCCATTTTACATAGTGTGGACTGTTTGTGGAACACTCCACAGAGCATCTGACAGCTGATTAGGCTCGCTGTGGCTTGTTGTCACCCCCTTCCCTCTTTGCAGGTAAACTTTCTGGGGGCTATATAACAGCTAGGAACAAAAACACTTTCCCTCATAGAAAGAGAGTGTAAATAGGCTTAGAAAATCTTCCTGTTGCCTCAGATAGAATTAGTGCATGGGGTACTGGGAAGGGAAGGGAAGCACCGCATGATGGTCATAGTATGACTATTTTGAGTATATTCCCTTTTTTCCCTAATCCCAGGGCTTTTTTTGTCATAGAACACACCAGAACGGCGTTCCGGTACCTTTTTTTCCCAATGGATTTTATCAGTGCTTTTCTTGTAAGAAAAAAGGTGCCAGAACTCATGAAATTATTTACCTTTCGCACGTAGTCAGTTACTGTACACACACCCACACACATCAGTTGTGTAATGAACATAATGGTCACTGCCCGCAGTAAGCACTCAACGCGAGACCACACGACCAATCACAAGCCAAGCAGTGCCACAAGCCGAGCAGCGCCATCACAACCAGTGTGGACAAAGTACGCATGCATCGGATTCGACACACACGCAGCCCACATGCACCATTTTAATGATTTTGCCGCCGACCTGCTATGCTCAACAGGGCGATTAAAATCCACGTGGACCAAACATCAAATTTTCAAAAGTTACTTTTAAAACTTGGAAAATCTGTCAAAAAAAGGTGCCGGAACTCCGTTCTGGTGCATTCTATGACAAAAAAAGCACTGGATTTTGATTTTGAACTGTGTAGTGGATCAGCAGCAAACATCATTAACATACTGCCTGCTGGCTGCTTTTGTGTCTGCTATCTGATAGTGAGATAGTGAGGGCACTGCTCGGCTTGGGACACTGCTCTGGTGCTCGGCTTGGGATTGAGGCGGCAACGTGAGTTCCGGCACTTTTTTTTTTTTTTTTTACAAAAAAAACATTGCCTAATCCAATACAGATTTTAAATTCTGAAATATGTTAAAGTTCTTCCTGTCCGAATTTTTGAGTAAAATCATACGCTGACATTACCCAAGACACTAAAAAAATGAATACTCCTCTAAGTGCTGGCTCAGGGAAGAAATAAATTAAACTAATACAAAAATATTGCAAAATAGCACATAACCCCAACCCAGGAAGAAAGTGTTACACAAGGAAGCAGTTTTTCCAGTGCAAATGCACATCTGAACAAAGATCGCACTCTACAGCATGATGCTCATCTGTATCTCCGATCAGGCATTACAATGGCTAAAGGCCTAATTGTTGGGTACCTGTTGTGTATTTAGTTATATGCAGGTTAAGCACAGGTAAGCATTAAGCAGCAGATGTAAGAGACTCTTACTTGCACCTGGATCTATTAGAAGCTTTTCAACAAAAGTAAAAAAGGTTTGTTTACTTGCAAACAATCTACATGTTACATACATGAAGAAGAGACTGGTATTTTCATGCAGGATATCTTGCTTCATGTTTTCAGCTGGTTAGCTTAAAGAAGAGGAGAGAGAAACACATGCTTCTACACTCATGGTGGGGAGAGGAGGGATGGGGAAAGGGGGCAACAGTCATGTGACCTTTTGTCTTTCCAGGTGAGGTGGAAAGAGCTAAGGGACAGAAAGGGCATAGTTCAAGCAGAGAAGTCTCATTTTCTCTATGGCATTAACCCCTTTCTTCCCACACTGGTTGGTGGACATACAATGTTAATACAGGCAATGTTACACATACCTGACACTAATTAATGGCCATCCTTCAAATATGAGGTGTTGGGAAAATTTGGGTAAATTGTGTCTGAAAAGCATTACTTTCTGTGTGCTTTTCAATTGTGGGATCAAATCCTGTCTTCCTTCTCAAAACCAACATGTCACTGTTTAAAATGGCATTCCCCACTTCTTTCTCTCACCTTTAGCTGTGGGCTACAGCAGACAAGCCATTTAGTCCAAATATACATTGTAAATAATCACTGTTGGAATTCACACAGTTTACATGGAAGTATCTTCCTAGCACGGACTGCAGGTGGCACAGTGGTTTAAACTGCTGTGCTGCTGTGCTGGTTGATTGAAAGGTTGCCGGTTCGAATCTGCACAACGGAGTGAGTTCATACAAACATAGAAACAGAGCGAGTCAGAAGGGGCCTCCCGGGCCATCTAGTCTGACCTCCGCCACCAGCCGGCTCCGCTCATGACATGCCCACCATGTGCATGTCCAGCCTATCTTTGAACACCCTCACCGATGGGGCCTCAACGACCTCCCGTGGAAGCCCATTCCACGCCCTCGGGGTCCTAACTGTCAGGAAGTGCTTCCTGGCATCCAAATTGAACCTTGGCTCCCTGAGCTTTGCTCCATTGGAGCGCGTCCTGCCTTCCTCTGCAGGGGAGAACAGGCCTCTCCCCATCTCCATGTGACACCCCCTCACATACCTGTATGTTGGCAACATATCCCCTCTGAGTCTCCTCTTCTCCAAGCTGAAGAGACCCAGTTCCCTCAGTCTTGCCTCATACGGCATCCCCTGCAAACCAGCCACCATCCTTGTGGCCCTACGCTGCACTGACTCCAACCTGGCTATATCCTTTCTGTAATGAGGGGCCCAAAACTGAACACAATACTCCAGTTGCGGGCGCACCAGAGTCGTGTAGAGTGGTAGTAATACCTCTCTTGATCTAGAAGCCACACTTCTGGCTATGCAACCAAGGGTGGCATTCGCCCTCTTGACCACCGCATCACACTGCTGACTCATGTTTAGCCTGCGGTCAACCAGTACCCCGAGGTCCCTTTCACAAGTGCTGCTCTCCAGCTACTTGTCGCCTAACCTGTACTTATGACAGCTATTCCTATGCCCCAAGTGCAAGACCTTGCACTTATCCACATTGAACGCCATCCTGTTGTCTCCTGCCCACTTCCATAGTCTGTCCAGATCCTTTTGGATCTGGTGTATCTGCTCCTCAGTTGTGGCCACTGCTCCAGTTTTAGTGTTGTCTGCGAATTTGATCAGCAGACTGTTCACCCCTTCTTCCATGTCGTTAATGAAAAGATTAAACAGGATCGGCCCCAGGACAGAGCCCTGGGGGACCCCGCTTGTCACTGGCTGCCATCCCGACGATTCCCTGCTAATGGTTACCTTCTGCTTTCGGTCAGTCAACCATGCCCTAATCCACCGGACAGTGCTTTGGTGTATCCCAAAACTCCTCAGTTTCTCCACCAGGATATCATGGGGCACTTTGTCAAAGGCCTTGCTGAAATCCAGGTATACCACATCCACTGCATCCCCTCCATCTACCCATCTTGAAACCTTGTCATAGAATTCTACAAGGTTTGTCTGGCAGGACCTGTTTATAGAAACATAGAACATAGTTCCCGTTGCTCCGTCCCAGCTCCTGCCAACCTTGCAGTTCGAAAGCATGCAAATGCAAGTAGATGAAAAGGTACCACTTTGGTTGGCAGGTAACAGCGTTCTGTGCACAACAGCATTCAGTCATGCCAGCCACATGACCATGGATACTGTCTGAGGACAAAGGCTGGCTCCCTCAGCTAGGAAATGGAGATGAGCACCTCCCCCTAGAGTCAGGCATGACTGGACATAACGTCAAGGGGAAACCTTTACCTTTAACTTATCTTCCTAGCCCAGAGGCTCCATGTGCCCTGGCCAATTGAGTTCATGCATAGTCTTAGTAGCTTGAATTTACATATCTAAGTAGACCTGGAGATGGATCCAATAGATCCACACTTCTGCAAATTACTCAACTGATAACATCAAAAATTGCCTTGGGAAACAGTGTAATCTTATTGTTTGTATGATTTGACTGACAATCTTGTATCTTTTCTGCATATGTTGACCACAGAACTTTATTGTAATACTTGTATTCTGTCCATAATACCAGTGTACGTGACTGAGAGAGTATAAAAATGCCCTTCAGTTGGATTAAAATTTCACAGCAGAGTTCACCTCTTGCTTGCCCAGTAAGGCCTTATCGTGAGTCAACCGCGGGAACCTGGGATAGACAGTAAAGACATTGGAGGTTCATAACGACTGATCTTTCCTACGACCCTGAGTTTTATTTCCCTTCTCAAATTGAGATTCCGGGATTCTGATAGAGGTTTGCAGTGACAGAAGGTTTTTGGTTTTTTTAATGTTAACCCTAGGAGTGAGAGGAGGGAAATTTTTCTAGGAGAGATTTAAGCCCTCCCACCCCAGAGGTGGCCCTGACAAAAATTACACCCCCCCCCCCACACACACACAACAGTTAGAATTAGAAAAGAAACTCCCATTGGTAGCTCCTGTCCCACTTCCTCCTCCTTTTCCAGTTTTGGAGTATTAAAGAAATGTTAAAACCTCACATAGTTCCAAGGAACACAGCAACATAACATGTAGTTAGCCTCACACTTCTGTGTACCAAGTTCCTAGTTTGAATGTGACCTCAGCTATTATGTGGTTCTAAGCACGCCAGTAGCTGGGTCAGTGCACCCTCTGTAATGTGTGAATAATAACACCAGTTGATTCATAATTACAGAATTCCAGTTTCATAAATATGCTGGCTTATTAGTTGATTTTATTAACAGGGCTTCTGCTTAGCTACGTCCGCAACAAGGTTGTTTTTATTTAAAGAGTGGGAGAAAGGAGGCTAGTTGTACTTAATGCGCACAATTCACTATCCTTGTATAGAACATACTGGGCCTATTTGTATGATTTGGAGAAGGTTAGTAAGTCACACTGGGCATGCCAGTCATGTCCTGGGGGAATTAGCATAATTACTCTCACTGCATGAAAATCCATGGGTAAAGAACCACCCCAGGACCCTAAAATAGCCCGTGGGCTTTTCAGTCATGTCATGAAACTACCCTTACCAGGTTTGCATTAAAAGTAATTAATGGTATAATTACTATGCCATTCTCCCAGCTCATGACTAGCACATATGGCAGGAAAAATAAGGTGCCGTGATTTATTTCATGCTCTGTGATCATGGAAATCTAGTCACTAATTCAGAGAACTTTGTAGTATAAGCCAATGGTGCTAAGCTGCACAGCTGGTATTTCTTTATTTCGTTATTACATGTTGATATTATCCAATACTGAATTTCTCTTAGAAGTTCAGAACAATTAAAACCATAAAACAGAAGAAGATAAATTGCAATGAAAGAGTTTAAAACTCCAGTATAACATAAAATCCAAAGTAAAACCTAGCAGCAATGCAAAAATTTGAAATAAAGTAACAGATTTAAAAACAAAACTATCTGAAATGCCTGAGAAAATGAACAGGCCTTCAATGGGCATAAGAAAGAGCAGATTGTATGTGCCAGGCTAGCTTTCTGAGAAAGCTCACTCTACAACCACGGTGCACAACAAAAGAAGCCCACTTCTTAGTAGGTGCCTATCTCATTTCCTTTGGCAAGGCTCCCAGAGAAGGACTACTGACCTAAGAAACCCAGCAGTGATACATGGGAGGAGTCCCCCGAGAAGGACTACTGAAGATGACCTTAGAAACCCAGCAGTGATACATGAGAGGAGTCCCCCCTCCAAGACTCCCTGCCTGAGCTTGGACCTGGTGTTGAGGACTCCCCCCCACCCCAATGATGGTTCTGGGGGATCTTAAATTCCATGCTGAAGCTAACTTGTCTGGGGTAGCTCATGACTTCATGGCTACCATGACAACCATGGGACTGTCTCAACATGCCGTTGGACCAACATGGAAAAGGACACACCTTGGGCCTGATTTTCTTGACTGGGCAGGTGGTTGATGATCTGGTAATACAGGGGTTGGCATCAACTCTCTTATCTTGGTCAGATCAGTTCCTTCTGAGGTTTAGGCTTTTGGCCCCCTTTCAAATCTGCAAAGGTGTGGGGAAAGGGGGCCAAATTAAGATGGTCTGCCTAGAGACTGATGGATCCTGAAGGTTTCAAGAGGGCTCAGAGGTATTTTCTGGGTGGTATGGTTGGCATTCTTACCGAAGCCCGGCTCTCTCTGTGAGATCAGGCGAGATTGAGCACTTCCAGGGTAGTATGGCCTTAGATAAGGCCACACTGTGTAATTCAGAGATAGCCCAGCTGGTTGACATTATTGCATCCAGGCATCTTCTCCCCCTGAACAGAGCCCATTCAGCTTCTTGGTATACACCAGAGCCAAGAGCAATGAAGCAAGAGGGAAGAGTTCAGGTGGAGGAGAACTTGGAACAATTCTGACCGAACATGGCTTAGTGCCCATTACTGAACCTATTCCATGGTGGTGAGGATGGCAAAGAGACACTTCATTGTCACCAGCATTGCATCCTCACAGTGTTGTCTGATAGAACTTTTCTGAGTGGTTCATGGCCACTTGGTAATAGACTGAATGAGGGCCAATAAGGAGATGCTGTTGGTGGATAGACCATCTGTCCAGTTGGAAAATCTTCAACCTGTACTAGATAGGGTCACACTCCCCCTTAAGGACAAGGTTCACAGTTGTGCCTGGACTCATAATTATTCCTCAAATCACAGATAGAATCAGTGGCCAGGAGTGCCTTTTATCAGGTAAGGTTGATTTTCCAACTGCATCCTCATCTGGACAGATGGAGACTTGCTGTGGTAACATCGCACCTGGATGCACTCTGTGTGGGGCTGCCTTTGAAAACAGTTCAGAACAGAGCAGTGTGGCTCTGGCCCAATGAGGACTGGCCCAAGAAATCACATCACACTAGTCCTCTTCCAGCTGCACTTGCTGCCTGTTGAATTCCAGACCAAAGTCAAAGTTCTGATATTAACATTTAAAGCCCTAAAAAGCTTGGGACCAGGGAATCTCAAGGAATATCTTTCTTCCTATGTTCCTACCCAGCCCTTAAGATCATCTACGGAGGTCCTTAGGATGCAGGCCCTCTCTGTGGATGCACCGCCTCTGAAACATGCTCCTCAAAGAGCCTGGCACCACTGTCCTTTTCTTTCCAGCACTAGGTGAAAAACCTTTTATTACCAGATCTTTCGAACAATAGATTGGAATAAACAATAGATTGTTTTTATCTAAATTGTTATGCCATGTATTTTTTTTAATCCAACCACCATGAGTTGACAAATTTTGAGGTTTTGGCTTTGATTGATTTTTCAACGTTTTGTACGTAGTTGTCTTATCATTGTTATATGTTGTAAACTGCCCAGAGAGCCTTGTTGGCTATGGGGGTGGTATAAGAATGCAATGGATAGATAATTAAAATTAAAAAAGGCTAATGGTTACTCTGACTTCCTCTGTTTCTTGGCCTCCGAACAGGTGACCAGTAGAGGGTCAACACTAACACTGCACCTCTAAAGCCACAGCATATGCCAGCAAAACAAAAATTTCCTTTTATTTTAAAGAAAACCCAGATATATCTGTGCCACAAGTGAGTTGCTACAACAGGGGATGGGTGTATGTACTCTGGTCAGCATTGCAGTGTTGGCACACAACCTGATAATTTACTGAGATTGAGCTGAGATTACTGCCCCCCTCACCCCACCTCTTCAGATTCCTCAACTCCTTCAAGTTGGGAGAAAAAAATGCAACATCTTCCATACATTTATTTTTTTTAGGGAAGCTACTTAGAAGAGGTACCTGAGGCTTTCCCCATTGCATTTTTACAATATGTTTTTAATGGAGGAGGGAGTGGGCAGGGCCAAAAATGTGTCAGGGTTATTTTAGAGAGTTGAGCCCCTGCTTTTTCCCCATTAAAAAGAGTATACTGAAGGGGAAAACCAGAGAACCAGGGTGATGTACTAGCTAAAGTGCTGGACTGGGGTTCTGGGAGATATAGATTCTAGTTCTTACTTAGCCATGAAGCTCCCAGTCACTGACTCTCAGTCCAGTCTACCTTACAGGGTTCTTGTTGTGAGGATAAAATGGAGAGGAAGGCTATGGAAGTTGCTGTGGTTCCTTAAAAGGGGGAAACAGCAGGATATAAATGTAATAATTTTAAAATCCTTGATCTCTCTATCCAAATTAGATACCCCTTCCAAAAGTAAGCTCCAAAACTTCCAAATAAATCTTCAGGTAGGACATCTCTCCCCATGCCATGGAATGGGGGAAGGGCTTTGCTGAACATTTTGGTATTTATAATTAGCTCAAGATAATTAGGCAGTTTCATGATCTTATTAAAACCTACAGTCATTTCACAAGATGAATCCTGTTCTCATATATTATGATTCACTTCAACAACAGATGCAACTACAAAAATAGATGACTTTTAGTGTTATCATCTCCAAGGTTTGCAGAATTAATTAGGTAGTATGCAAGTGTGGCACAGGGCTTATAACAATGTGCTAGCCTTGGTATTAGAGTTAGCACCACCCTAAGTAAGCACAAAACCAGCATGCTGCTCAGGACCAAAGGGCCCCTCATATTGTGCTTGCCATGGTAAGTGAAAAAACTGGCACGAAACAAAATAACCACAACATGGAAAAAGATCAGGAGGATTTTTTTTTCTGACAGTTTCAACACATTTAGAAGGGCTGTATCTGATGTGTGGATTGCAAAGTAGGAATTAATCCCAACACCACAACAAACTGGCTGAATATTTTTTATAGTTTTGAGAATTTTCAGTGCCCTCAGTTCTTAAGATTCCATGGATGATAAGGCACATCTACATCCTAGGTAGAAGGAACTGTGAAGGACATTACTTGCATGCAGAAGGCAAAATTAAATCTCTGACATCTTTAGTAAGAAGAATCTCAGGTAAGCGAGTGGGGAAAGATCTCCATGTAAGACCCAAAAGAATGACTGCAGTGTAGACCAGCAGAAGGTAAGCTTTTGGGTGCACAGGTACATTTGGAAATATAAAAACCTGCCCTAGGTGCCATTACATAATAGCAAGCAAGGCTAGTCACAACAGATAAGTAATCTGTGCAAGGGTCACTTGCACAACTTCCACTGAGTACAAGGCAGAAGTTGGTCTAAGCCCCAGGACACTCTATAGCTTCTTTGAACCCAGTTTTTAATGGAAACTTGTTTAGCAGAAGGAAAACTCTTTTTCTACCCCACCCCTATGCCAGCCAGTCATTTCCACATTTATTTCTCTGGATTGCTACTCACACATCCCCCTCTCACCCAGTTCCCCACCAGTTTGCATACATTTGCACTCTCTCATATTTTCACACACTCACACACACTTCTCTCTTCCTCCTCACTAGCAAGCACACAAAAGCCTGCATTTATCCTAAGAGTCCTTCAAAAATCCCATTAAACTCTTTGCCTCTCTTCTTCCTAAGCATACAGCCCCCATCTGCACAACCTTTCCCAACCTACCAGATTGGGAAGTGCACAACCTCCCACATCTTCCCTAGTCTTCCTACAGCTCTCCCTCCTCACTTCCCCACAGGGTGGCCTTGTACAAGTTGCCAAAGAGAATGAACTGCATCATCAGAAAAAGATGACTAAAGAGAATACAAATGTATATGTTCTATCTTATATTTATAGACAAATTTAGAATAGCTATCTCAATGTAAATTAGAATACATTATATCTTGCTATAGCATAGAAAATGATAGCCAGTGGTTTGTGTACCAGTCCTCCACAGAGAATAGTCTTCCTTACTCTTTCCCTAATGCACACATCCAGCCGGCTTCTTGATGCCTTTCCTTATGCCTTGCTCCTTGCTTCACCCGCTCTACCAATGCCAATGATGTGAGTCCTTCCCCACATTTTTTGCTTGTTGTTTTAGCATGCTGCAGAAGAAAGCATCAGCTTGTAATGGCCCAAATATTCATTTCCTAAGAATAGTTCCAAGCCCAAATGTGTCCCAGAACAGATTTTCCCATTCTCACAGGTCAATATGCAAAACATCAATAATTGCTGCCAAAGAGATAACTTATTGATGCCTTATTGTCTCTTATAATTCTTTCTTCTCCAAACAACACAAATTGTTTTAAAACAATAAAGATTTTTTATAGTATAGAATTTTTTAAAATAAATAAACTGTCTAGCATCACTGTTGTGTAAATTTTCTGAAATTTTTGTAGCACAAACAGTTTCTCTTTTCTGTGCTTTTTAACCACTTCAGGTACTTTAGAAAACCATTGATGTGCTTGTTATTAGTTTTCTTCAGTGTGTGGGTTTTTCTGTGGACTAGAAAGTTTGAACTTTGACCAAAAGTTTCCCCATACTGGTTGCATGGAAAAGGGTTTGCTTCATTGTGAGTTTGCTGCTGTATCACAAAACTTTTTTAAACTTTTTTTTTTTAGTTCTTCCAAATCAGACAATTATAACCTCTCTCTGCTTCATGGATTTTAAGGTGTTTCACAAGAGCAGTCTTTGCATTAAGAATTTTCATTACAAACATCTACACATAAAGGACCATTTTCATTGGCATTTTTGGATTACAACTTTCAGTGTTTCTGGACTTTTCATTTCATGGTCAGTTTTATTGTCTTGTTGCTTCTTATCATCCTGAGGTTTCCCAGACGCTTTACTCCACCCAACACTCTGTTTTATCATCAGTTCTGGAGTTCCCACATTAAGCTTCTCTCATTAATCGTGATTCTTCCTTGGTATCACTCTGCTTCAAATGGAATTAAAGGTAGGGAGACTGCTATTACTTTTGTATACATAAGAAAAAGGGGTAATTTGATATCCCAGTGGATGCTTGATTGGACATCTGCATAGGAATAGTTCAGGCAATAGTGACATGCAACGGAGATAAAGGAAATAGTCATATTTAAACTGAATCCTACAGGAGAGGGAGATGTACATCTGGGCATAACAACAGACAAAGGTTTTATGCAGCACAACAGAGAGAGCAGCTCTAATAGTGCCCAATAATAGTCTTCCAAAAATATAGGAAAAAAGCTAGACTTCAACAAAGCAAACATCTATATACTAATGCCTGGAGTATGGGGAAAAAACAGCATGAACTTGAACTCTTATTGCAAGAGAGTGAATATGACCTGAAAAGTGTAACTTAAACTTGGGGGAATGACTCCCATGACTGGAATTCAACAACTGAAGGATATAACTAGTTCAAAAAGGACAGAAGAAACAAAAAGGAAGGTGGAGTCACACTATATGTTAAAGATACTTTGTTGTTGTTAGTCCTGAAGTTGTGTCTGACCTATTGCAATTTCTGCACAAAAATACAGGAGGGTGAGCTTCGTAGTCTTGCCAAGATCATCTGGATTAATAAAAATGGAGTAAGGAATAAAAGGAACACAGTGGTTGGAGTCTATTACTGACCACCCAGTCAAGGAAAAGACAAGGATGAAAGTTTTGAAAAACAAATTGCCAGTGTATTGAGAAGGCATGATCTCATTGTTATGGGGGATTTCAATTTCCACATCATCTGTTGAGAGACAAATTCTGCCAAACACAGCCCCTCCAAGAGATTCCCAACATTTGTTGCTAATAAATCCCTCCAACAGTAAAGAAAGGAAAAAGATTTGAGCTGTCAAAAGAATCATTACAGCTTTGGAAGGGGGAAATGTCGTGAAATATTTGAAGGGTTTTTTCCTTTTATTTGTGATGCTTTAGCTGCAAATATACAACTGTTAAAATCATGGTTGAGGAGACCATCACCTCTGTTGTAAAGCAGAGGCCTACCATCAGTCTCCCAGCATTTCAATAAAAGCATTCTTTCTCTTAAAACTAAGCTAAGGCACCTCCCTAAGAGGATGCATGCAATTCCTAATGCAGGCATAAGCCCTATTGGAACTGCCAACAAATTACTTTTTATATAATCCACTTATTAATTCTATTGCCAGCTTGAAATGGTCTCCTATTTTACAGAGTCACTCAACCATGATTTTAACAGTTGTATATTCAGCAGCTAAAGCATACAGATTCAACTAAAAGGCACTGATGCTCTGGCAAAAAAGTTACGCTAGAAATCCAACATGGTAAGCTCCCTTGGGCATTCTGATTTACATTGCCCCACAGGAATTTCTCTTTATGCTGTCACACATTTTCAGCAGGAACACTCAGAAGTTATATATAGTAAAAGCCAGAGGTGGGAAACTTATTGCCCACCAAATGTTTGTCTTCAAATCCCTTTAACCTTTACCTCCTTAGCCAATGGTGCAGGATCCATCTGGTAGGGCCCAAATTACCATCCTTGATGTAAACATATGGTAAACCAGCTCACAAAGAAGAGAGCTCACTACATAGATATGCTAGTTGTTGTTAGTTGTGAAGTCCTGTCCGACCCATCCCGACCCCAAGGACAACATTCCTCCAGGCCTTCCTGTCCTCCACCATCCCCCGGAGTCCACTCACACTCACACCAACCACCTCAGTGACTCCATCTAGCCACCTCATCCTCTGCTGTCCCCTTCTTCTTTTGCCATCTATTGTTCCCAGCATTAGACTCTTCTACAGGGAGTCCTTCCTTCTCATTAGGTGGCCAAAGTATTTGAGTTTCATCTTCAGGATTTGGCCTTCTAAAGAGCAGTCAGGGTTGATCTCCTCTAGGACTGACCGGTTTGATCGCCTTGCGGTCCAAGGGACTCACAGGAGTCTCCTCCAACACCACAACTCAAAGGCCTCAATCCTTCGGTGCTCAGTCTTCCTTATGGTCCAGCTTTCACAGCCATACATTGCAACTGGGAAAACCATAGCCTTGACTATATGCACTTTTGTTGGCAGCGTGATGTCTCTACTTTTTAGTATGCTGTCTAGATTTGCCATAGCTCTCCTCCCCAGGAGCAAGCATCTTTTAATTTCTTGGCTGCAGTCCCCAACTGCGGTGATCTTGGAGCCCAGGAAAATAAAATCTGTCACTACCTCCATTTCTTCCCCATCTATTTTCCAGGAAGTGAGAGGACTGGATGCCACGATCTCAGTTTTCTTAATGTTGAGTTTCAGGCCAACTTTTGCACTCTCCTCCTTCACCTGCATCAAGAGGTTCTTTAGTTCCTCTTCACTTTCTGCCATGGGAGTGGTATCATCTGCATATCTGAGGTTGTTGATATTTCTCCCAGCAATCTTAATTCCAACTGGTGATTCATCTAGCCCCGCCTTTCCCATGATGTGCTCTGCATGTAAGTTAAATAGGCAGGGCGACAGCATACAGCCTTGCTGAATTCCTTTCTTAATTTTGAACCAATCAGTGGTTCCGTGTCCAGTTCTCACTGTTGCTTCTTGACTCGCATATAGGTTTCTCAAGAGACAAATAAGATGGTCAGGTATTCCCATCTCTTTAAGAACTTGCCACAATTTGTTGTGATCCACACAATCAAAGGCTTTAGCGTAGTCAATGAAGCAGAAGTAGATGTTTTTCTGGAACTCTCTAGCTTTCTCCATGATCCAGCGTATGTTGGCAGTTCGATCTCTAGTTCCTCTCCCTCTTCGAAATCCTGCCTGTACTTCCAGTAGTTCTCGGTCCACATACTGCTGGAGCCTAGCTTGCAGAATTTTGAGCCTAACTTTGCTAGCATGTGAAATGAGTGCAATGGTGCGGTAGTTTGAACATTCTTTGGCATTGCCCTTCTTGGGGATCGGAATGTAAACTGACCTTTTCCAATCCTGTGCCCACTGTTGAGTTTTCCAAATTTGCTGGCATATTGAGTGTAGCACTTTTACTGCATCATCTTTTAAGATTTTGAATAGCTCAGCTGGAATGCTGTCACCTCCACTAGCTTTGTTGTTGCTCAGACTTCCTAAGGCCCATTTGATTTCACATTCCAGGATGTCTGGCTCGAGGTGAGTGACCACCCCATCGTGGTTATCAGGGACATTAAGCTCTTTCTTGTATAGTTCTTCTGTGTAATCTTGCCACCTCTTCTTAATCTCTTCTGCCTCTGTTAGGTCCCTGCCATTTTGGTCCTTTATCATGCCCATCTTTGCATGAAATGTCCCCTTCATATCTCCAATTTTCTTGAAGAGATCTCTGGTCCTCCCTATTCTATTGTTTTCTTCTATTTCTTTGCACTGTTCATTTAAGAAGGCATTCTTATCTCTTCTAGCTATTCTCTGGAATTCTGCATTCAATTGGGTGTATCTTTCTCTTTCTCCCTTGCCTTTCACTTCCCTTCTTTCCTCAGCTATTTGTAAAGCTTCCTCAGACAGCCATTTTGCTTTCTTGCATTTCTTTTTCTTTGGGATGGTTTTAGTTGCTACCTCTTGGACAATGTTGCAAACTGCCGTCCATCGTTCTTCAGGCACTCTGTCTATCAGATGTAATTCCTTAAATCTATTTGTCACCTCTACTGTATATTCATCAGGGATATGATTAGGTCATACCTGAGTGGCCTAGTGCTTTTCCCTACTTTCTTCAATTTAAGCCTAAATTTTGCAATGAGAAGCTCATGATCGGATCCACAGTCAGCTCCTGGTCTAGTTTTTACTGACTGTATAGAGCTTTAGAGCATATATAGATATGCTAGAGTAGTCACTAAATTCAACTAAAGCATCATTTGAGATAAACTTGTAGGTTTCTGCTTGAAGGGTGTCTGACAAATTGAGAGACACTTTTAGGTCAGATCTTGTAGCTATGCCTTACTGCAGGGTATAGAGGCATTTGACAAACAATAATATTTCTCTCCCTACTATGAAAGGTTACATTTGTCAGCTTTGGCATATGAAACCATCATTAAGGACACAACAGGCCAAAACAATTTTACATATACAGTCAAATCTTGACTTTCACAGGTTTAACTTTCACAGATTTGATTATCTGAAAGTTTGCCATCAATAATATATATATACACAGTGGTACCTTGGCTCATGAACTTAATCTGTTCCAGGACTCCGGTCATGACCCAAACTGGTTGTGAGCCAAGTTAAATTTCCTCATAAGATTCAATGTAAATAAGGTTAATCCGTTCTGTAACCATTTTTTAAATCAGAAAAATGTGAAGCAAAGTGACAACAACAAAGATCGTGGCCATCTCCCCCCCCCCCACCACACCCCAAGCACAAGCGCGGCCATCTCCCCGCTCCTCCCCCAGCATGACCAAGATCGCACCTGTCATCCCTGCACATGCCTGTCATCCCTGCAGGCGTCTGCCATTCCTACAGGCGCCTGTCATCCCAGCATGCTGTGGGGTGGGGGGAGAGACAGGCGTGATCATGGGCGCACTGGGGGAGGGAGAGATGGGTGCAAACGGTGCGCTGGGGGTGGGGAGATGGCCTCGATCACAGTTCCATTCATGCAAGGAAGGTGTGCCTGATCAGAGGCGTGCTGCTGCAGGAAAGACAGACAGAATCTCAGCCACCTCCCCCGCTGGAAAACTAACACACACACACACACAGTGGTACCTCAGCTCACGAACGCCTTGGCTCATGAACTAATCAGGTCACGCAAACATTACTGAAAAATTTTTACTTGGGTCACAAACACCACTTTGGGTGGCGACCAAGATCGCAGTCATCTTCCCCCTCCCCTGGTGGGGAGATGGCCACGATCGCAGTTGCTTTCGTGCAGGGAAAGCATCCGTGATCAGAGGCATGCGGCTACACGAATGACGTGGATTCTCGGCAATCTGCCCCACAGTTCTGCTTTGCTGCACCCATCTTTAGTGCAGCCACGCTCATCTGATCTCTTTCTGATGTGTCTTTTAAGGCCTACACTATAGTAGAGAAAGTGTGAGCTGGAAGTTGTCTAAGCTATATCAGATTTTATTTATATTTAATTTCCATACCCTCACACAGCTGATGCTTCCTGGGGAGTTTACATAGTCTATAAAAGCAGATGATAGAAATAAAATAAAATATCATAAAATCAGAAAAAATAAAATATTTTAAACAGCTAAAAACAGACAATACAAAAAACAATTACAAGTATAACAAAAAACAGTGACTCTGCAAAATATGCAGTGATCCTCCTCAAGCCCCTGGGTGGATGAGTAACTCTTTAAAAGCCTCAAAAAAGAAGGGTGTCTTAACCTATATAATGGACTCCTTGGACATGACAGCTAGTATTCAGTGCTGCTGTAAGAAGACAGTTTCAAGGATTGAAAATGAGGATCTTAGAAATAACAAAAATCTGACCTACAGTATTAATGTAAACTTTAAGTTTAAGACAAAGCACATGAGAGGCCTGAAATTCACAATAAAAAATAAAAAAATCAGCCCACCAACCTTACAAAGTTTTCAGGCAACAGGTAGTCTAAACTTGATTGGATAGGGAAGTATCCAAGCCAACACTGTCTTACTGACTCTTCCACCCACAGATCAGCTTCCTCCAGTCCATTATGGAAAACCAAAAATCTAATTAATGCCCTGCCCTATGCACTTACCCAGGCACAATTTGGAATAGGCTCAAGGTTGACATGGCAACTATGAAATCCTGAATTGTTCCAGACAAAGTGGTGTTGCTGTAAAGTTTGAAGTCTTGGGGTCATCAGCACTACCTCTAAGGCCATCTTTGCCACTCAGGCAGGAAGGCCTTTGGAGTGCTGGGTACTCCAGCAGTATCCCATTCCTATTTGAGCTCCCAGTACCTAATAGCAAACATAGACTGGCTATCAAGTAGGGTATCCAGCCGGAGAGAGGGAATTTCAGTTGAATACACTTACTACTTCTTTTGCCTTCAAGTCATGATTGGTGCTGCACCTACTATTCTGATGGGAACTAAGTGAACTTGGACAGTTTGAACATCCTTTAGTTTATGTAACAGGGTTCATACAAGCATTAAGAACGTGTTTGCTGCCTTTAGCATACACAGGATATTAAAACTGTTTTTAAGGTTCCACGTAACACTGGGGTTTGCTGCAACAGGCTGGTAGTGCAATCTTATCTACTCAGAAGTTAGCCTTACTATAGTCACAGTGAGGCATATTCCCAGGTGCATGTGCACAGGATTGCAACCCAGCACAGCTACCTGTCTTGAATCTAAAGATGTATTGTACACTCCTGTTTTTCATTTAAAGCTACACTTCATTTTTATATAAAATAACGACACTTGCTTTGGTAATCTACGGCTAGAGTTAGAACTCTGTTTTAAATATTTCCCCTCAGTCAGGATTTCACCTCATAGTCTTTGCTTTAGTCTTGCAAAGTAAATCGTTACAGCTCAATCCAAAACAAATGCATTTGGAAGCACGGAAGCAAACCTCGTTCATTTTCGTATGGATTGACTTGTTTCTACGTCTTGTTTAGATCATGCCTTTAGCAACTTTTAAATATTGCGTCCTTTGCCTTCCCTTCTTTGCTCCAGTCATCCCTCTCGCAATCCCCTTTTAGGTTCTGCAGGTCGAAAGGGTTACAACCATAGAGCAACATTAGGTTGAGAAGCAGGAAGTATTGGCCCACAGACAGAGGAGAAGCAAATGGTTGGCGGACTGCAGGAATAAGGGAACTTCCTGTCCCCATCATCCCTGTTCGTATCCTCTAGCTTGGTCGCGCTCCTATTGATTTTCTAGTGCAGGCAGGTACCTCGCTGGCATCCAGGGATACCGTTCCACTTTTCTTCACCTTAGCTTTTACAAGCTGGCATATGGGGTTAAGACAGCCTCCTGGCCGGCCGGGAAGAGAGGTGAGTCAGGGATGGGGGAATCTCAAATTAGTGAGAAAGCGGCGGGGGGCGGGAATTGACAGCAGCAGCAGTGTCAGTAAATCAATGGCTTGCACTAGGAGGAAGAAACAGGTGACCAGGTGGGACTGTTACATGCCACACACGGCGGCAGTTTGAACGGACACTTCAAATGAGGTAGAAATGTGCAGAGGACTAGAAAGTCGGAAATCCAAGGTGATCAGGAGACACGGGTTAGGGAGGAGAGTCAGGGAGAAGCTGGTCTAAAAGGGGCGGGGACACACAGGGAAACTCATTTATTTTAGTGAAATACTTAAGAAAGAGGTCAGTCCTGAAAACGTGGGCTCTAACCGCTGTTTAGGAAATCTTCCTGTACTCTGCTGGTATGCTTAGCTATTTCATTTTGTCATTTTGATAAAGTATTTACATTTTAAGTGTTTGTACTCTGATTTTACGCCTCCCCTTGTCTTGTACCATTACTTCATCATATATGCATGTAATATTTCAGTTTAGTTTAGGTTTTTA
Source organism: Varanus salvator macromaculatus (assembly GCA_023646645.1). Taxonomy (NCBI): domain Eukaryota; kingdom Metazoa; phylum Chordata; class Lepidosauria; order Squamata; family Varanidae; genus Varanus; species Varanus salvator. The sequence goes on along the minus strand of JAIXND010000754.1, from coordinate 11,749,027 downwards.
TATTACAGCTTTCCATTCTCCCCTCTTTAATGCTGCGGGTATTGGCAAACCTGGACTAACTGGACACTGCTTCTTCTCCATTTGGGTGACTGGAGAGGCTGTTGCAATAAGATGGACCCACTGTAATGTGCCTCATTCATTCATTCATTCTATATTCTACATTAAATGAGTCTGAGGACTCTCCAAGTCTTTATTCAGCAGTACTATACTTGCTTCTGACAAAAGAAGCATTGCATTGCAGCCATCTCTGCTGTTTAGATATGTAGCCAGAAAATGCTGGTACTGCAAGTATTTACCAGCTTCTAAACCAGCTTGTGTAGCTGTATGATGTTTCCAGATGGACAGTTTGAAAATTACCAGTTGAAAGATATTCCAACTTTTCCTCCTTAATGAATTTTATGTGGAAGAAGCAGAAGAAACAGTGGGCAAACATGGGAAGCTTATAAGTGGCAGACTTCATTGTCTGAATAGCCTGTAAAATTATATGAATTTTCTGGAAGGGCAGCTTGATATTCAGGAATTAGCTGTTTGTTTTAACAGTATGGCCAGAAATGTTCACCATCTGCTAATTGCTACAGATGAAGCTGCTAGTTAAAGGTATGGTTAGAGAAGCCAAACTAAAAGTTGTTAAGTTCATGTATTGCCATTAATATATGCATTCTGTCATTCCTCCAAAGAGCAATTTGTGGTTGAACAGAGATCTGAACCTAGATTTTCTTCATTTAAGCCCAGCTGGCCACTGCACCTCTCTGGGGAAGTGGGTCCAGCAGCTGAATTTTTGGAGCAGGAATAAGGATGCCTTGAGATAGTTAAAATCGTTTAAGTTATTGTTGTTTTTTAACATGGCAGGATGGACCTTTTCACACTTCATGACAGCCCACCATGGCTTAACTATGGGACTGTTTGAAGATTATCTAACTCTCAGAAAAGCCTCCCAGCACAACACCACACTTGAATAATTTAAGCCCAGCTTATTCTTATGCCATGTGAATCAATAAGAATGAACATTTATTTTATTTATTTATTAAAACATTTATAGGCCGCCCCATTGCACTGAAGCCTCGGGGCAGCTTACAACAGAATTAAAAAACAATTCAATAACAATACTTGAAAACAATATTACATATAATTTTATCCCTCCCCCCATCATGAGGCAAACTTTGATTATGAACATCATGAGGCAAACTTTGATTATGACACAATACTGAACATTTATCATAAACTGTAACTCAGTAGTCATTGTGATACTGCTATAATGTTACAAGCAGACACTAGGGTTTTTTTCCTCTTTCTTTCAGAGAATTGGAAACAGTTTAAAGTTGGTATCACTGCTTGTGGTGTGTATACTCATTTCATTATCACCTCTGGTAAACTAGTGTTGAGGATTTCTGAATTTTTTCCCTGTTTCGGGATAATGTTGATGGTAATGAGGGGAATTAGTTTGAAGTTCCGATATTAAAAATTTCATTTAGGGCACAATATTATGGTCTCTCGAGATCACCCAGGAAGCCATAGGATTCTTTGGAGTACCAGCTTTTAGATCCTGTGATCACAGCAGCTGCCCCCCTTGAGGTCACACCTGGCCCTAGGAGAGGGCATAAAGGGTATGCCAGGGGGCAGGAAGGGGAGGAGACTGAGGGTGAGGACTCATTCCATTTCCGAGTGGCACCCTAGCCTCTTTCCCTCATGCTTCCTGTGTATCTAGGTGGGACAAAACAGCTGTCTAGATAAAATGTAGGCTGCCAGGTGCAGTGCAAGAGATTGCTACCAGCACCTTGCTCCTGACACTGGAGATTCATAAGCCTCTGAGTTCAGAGGTTTATGTACATCTGCTGTAGGAGTGATTGGATCACATCCTTAGTTTATTTTAGTACTAATGGTTTCTATTTATGACTTTTCCCCCTTATTTTCTAATTGGCAAAAGGTATGCTTAAGTACCTCTAGATGCAGGAATTTTGGGCCTAACTGCAGCATTGGATATCTGTAATTATTGACTGAATAAATGTAAGGTTATACATTTAAACAGTGCAATGTCACATTCTGATTGAATTATATATAATGCATTCTTTGTTCTTAAAAAAATAAGTTAAGATCTGCTAATGAAATATGCATAACATATATTTCACCTTTTTCCAATATTTGTGTCCTGTTCCCCTATTGTGTCCCCATTCTGCCTTTGCCCATGGCTTCAGTATTTCCTGAAATAGAACAGCTCTAACATAACCAATGAACAGTATAAAACTACAGATTTTTTTTTAGTTGATTATGTTGAGCAAAGTTTCAGCTATGGTGAAATGAGAAATCAGAAAATGGATTGCTGGGAGCCTAAATGTGAATGGAGAAAAACTCCTGGTGAATGCAGTCAACTTTGGTATTGCTGAGAGCTAGGTTTCCCCTTCTCTCTTTCAAGCAACAGACAGTTCATTGGCAAAAGCTTTTTATGTCTAGTGTATATCCTGAAAGCTATAACCAGCAAAGAAAGCCTCTGAGCATGCACGGAGCAGTTTGTTGAACCTCAAATGAGAAAGTATTTCAAAGAACCCTGCTTTTGAGTCACCCTGGACTCCCCAACCCTCTGGGAGTACCCCTCTGGAGACAGGGAAGCCTTCTAACTGTACACAGGCCCTCTAATTGGCTAGCTCTTCTCTTCTGATGCCACATCATGGGGTCAAGGATTGGACTGGGCTCCTCTGGCTTTCCTCTCATGTCCCCTCCCAGCACTTCCAGACCCTGTTGGTTTTCAGAGTCTGCCTGTATACCTGGAGACAGTAACCTTGAGATAAGCTCTCTCTCCTCTGCCATCTCTGTGTCTGCAGGCCTCCCTTCCCATCTGAAGAATTGGTATCACCCTGCCCCTGAAACACATGTTAAGAACAACTGCCTCTTTCATTTCCAACAGGTATGTGCCTATAATCAGGTACACTTTGGGGCAGTGAAGGTGAGAGAAAAACAACATTATGCTCCTCCATCTACCACACAGGGCTGCTTCTCGGGGTCATCCAGGGCCTACTGCATCCTGGCCTTAACCCTGTAGATCCATCTGAGGCCTGCTGTAACATATTTGATAAACATTTCCAGGATAAAATCTCTTGTCACTTCTAGGACTTAGATTCCAGTGTTAACAGCAGTTCATTTAGGTAAACTTCAGAACACAGCCTGATCCAGTTGTCTTGGATTAGCTTCAGTTGGTACAGCTCAAGGACATTGATAAGGTGCTTGGAAGGGTTCACCCAACCATTTCTGTCCTAGATTCTTGCCCCCTTGACTAATAAATACTAACAAGGAGGGAATAGCCAACTGAGCCAGGAAGGTGATTAACACCTCCTTGCAAGAGAGAGTGGTCCTGTGCTCTTTGAAAAAAGCAAGAGTGAGAATACTTCTGAAGAAATCCTTTCCGGATCTGGAAGCTCCAGGTGCTTTTGGATAAGATTTATCTGGATCCAGTCAGTTGGGGTTTGGAACATAAACAGTTTTGGTCACCATGTAAGATGAAATATGTCAGAAGAGAGACTGGGGAGTGTGACCCTTTTGATACTCCTGGACTTCTCAATGGCTTTTGATATCATTAACCATGGCAGCCTTCTGAAGTGACTGTCAGAGCTAGGAGTGGAGGGTACTGTATTGCACTGCACTGCATTGCACTGCACTGCTTCTGCACTTACTTGGATGGCTAGTTCTAGAAGGCAGCACTTGGAAAACATAGCTCATCCCCATGGTTCCCCTGGAGTCACTTTTGTTCACCATGCTGACAAGGTCATCTGCAATTCTGGACTGCATTGCCCTCAGTATGCTGAGGACATGCAGCTCTACTTCTCCTTTTCATTTCTATTCAGTGACACCATGGATTTTCTAAGCTGGTGCCTGGGTGTACCAGTGCACTGAACAAAGGCTAACATGCTGCAATGCAGGGGGGCAGACTAAGATATTGTTAGTGGACAGTTCCTATGACTGGATGGAGGCTGCTCAGCTGGTTCTGGATAGGGATGCACTCCCCTTGAAGGAACAGGTTCATAGCTTGGGGGTTCTTCCTGAGCAATCTTTTTCACTTAAGTCTTAAATGGCTTCACATGCATGAACACATTCAGCAGCTTCAGCTGGTGGCCCCATCTGAACAGGGATAGCCTGGTTTCAATCATCTGTGCATTGGTAACTTTTACATTAGATTAAGATACTGTACTGTAAGGTACTGCACCTGGGGTTGACTTGAAGTCTCTTTAGAAACAGTAGATCGTACAAAGCAGCAGCCAGATTAATCTCTAGGACCAGAAGCTCTGAGCATAGAATACTAATTTTGGCCTGCTTGCAATGGCTGGATGTATACTTTTGAGCCCAATTCAAGGTGCTAGCTTTAACCTATAAAGCCTTACACAGCCAGCAATTGCAATACTTGATAGAGTGCCTCTTCCAATCTGTATGTACCTGGATGCTATGATCAGTATGTGAGGCCATCTTCTGTATGCCCATTCTGAGGGAGGCTTGGAGGGTCACACCAAGGGAAAGGGCCATCTCAGTGGCAACACCCCCCCCCCCCATACACATTATGGAATGATCTCAGGAAAGCTTACTGTGAAAAGGTAGAGGCATTCATCCATCTTCCCTTGACATCTAGCAAAGAAGGGTCAATGGTAACAGTGCAAAATCAGGAATGTTCTTGGGCAGAACAAGGCATGGGACTCCGATTGCTGAGATGTGTGGGTATGTGCATGCAGTTGCACAGGATTATCAGCTGAGGCAGGAACAGCTGGGGTGGATGGAGTGGCAGTTAAGATGGGATATAAAGGAGGAGGCTGTGCTAGAAAGGGGTGTATGGAAGAGGAGGCGAACATGAGAGACATGGAGAAGAGGGAAGGACAGAAAAAGACCCTAAAGGGAGCTTTGGGTGCAAAAGCCTGGAACCAGCCAGCTTTGCTTGTTAGAGAGTCCCAAGGCACTGATAACCCAACAGAAGCAGCAAGGGGAAAATGCACACAAGGAAGGTGCAGTTCCCTTGTGCACCAAGATGCCACTTACCCTAGGTCTGGGAAGGAGGAAGGGTTCAAGCATTTCAGGAAGCACAGCCACAACAGGAAACTGTGAGCTGCAATAAAGGAACCTGGTGAACAAGCTTACTTTCTTTGTGGATCTTGCATGGCAGTTAGGGAACAGGGAGCTTTCATTGTGCTCCTCCTCCTGATCCCATTACACTCAGCTAGCATTTTTGGTTCCAGGTTAAGCCTGTCTTTTTCTCCAAGGCAAATAAGAATATCTGATAGCAAGATGGTGCATTTAGGTCAGCTATTTTTAGGTATGGTCTAGTTTGTACTCACATTGTTTCAGCTGTTCTGAATGTTGTATATTGGAAAAATGTTATGCTTTGTTCTTGTAGTGTTATGAACCATCCAGAGAGCTTTGGCCATCGGGCAGTATAGAAATGAAATGAAAATTAAGATAGTGGGCAGAAAACAAGGGACTTTGCTGACACAGAACTTACTAATACAGATGTGTGTTTAAATAACTGTTTTATTCCAGCAAGTGATGGAAACATGACTGACAGTGGGGATGAAACAATATTCCTGGCGCAAAGTTCTGAGAATTCCAAAGGTCTTGAATTGTTCTGTGACTTATTTGTCATGAATGCAAGTCCTGGCTCAGAAATAGTGTGTGAGGCCCAGGATGTTGATTCTACTGAGGAGGGGCAAGAAAAGAACCATCATTGTAAAAGAGGCTTCAGGAAACAGAAAGGCATTATTGTTCGACAAAACATTCTTCCAGGAGAGAAGCCATGTATCTGTGTTGAATGTGGACAAAGCTTCAGCCAGAGCTAAGACCTGGTCAGACATCAAAGGATCCACACAGGAGAGAAACCATATATGTGTGTGGACTGTGGAAAGAGCTTCAGTAGGCATTGACACCTCATTCAGCATGGGCAAATTCATACAGGAGGAAGACCATACAAGTGTCAAGATTGCGGGAAGACCTTTACCCAGAGCACACACCTCATCCAGCATCAGCACAATCACACTGGAGAAAGTCCATATGTGTGTGGCAAATGTGGAAGACACTTCTACCAGAACTCAGGTCTTCTTCAACATGCCAGCTGACACATAGGGCAGAAACCAGATTATGGGAAATGTTTCAATGACAGCTCTAACCTTGTGACTCATCAGAGACTGCATACAGGTGAGAAACCCTACAAATGCCCTGACTGTGGTAAATGTTTTAGTGAGAGCTCTAAGCTCTCTATCCACCAATGTACCCACACAGGAGAGAAGCCATACAGGTGTTCAGAATGTGGGAAAAACTTCAGCCAGGGCTCATATCTCATACAGCATCACCAAACACACAGGTGAGAAGCCATGTGAATGCTCTGAATGCAGAACCGGCTTCAGTGACAAGTCTACTCTGATCAGACACCGGAGGACCCACATAAGTGAAAAGCCCTTTAAATGCAAGCAGTGTGGGAAAAGTTTCAGTCGCAATGCCTACCTTGTTGCTCACTGGAGAGTGCATAAGTGGTAGGTATAAACCACCCCAGCATCTTCTGGGCAGGTGTCTGCTGACTCTTGCACATACAGCATCTACAGATTAAATAAGAATATCTGAAATTTTAAGAATGTTGTATGATTAATTTATGTCTCTGGAATCAAACTTTTTAAAAAAGTTTTGTTCTATTTTTTAGAGCAAAAAGAAAAGAAAAAGAAAAAGCTGACAGTTGACAAACTGAAAGAAGAAAAGAAAAATCTTTTCCACAGAAGATTATGTTAGGCTGTTGCGCTCAGCATTGCAGATGTGGCTAAACCCAGGAAATCAGTTCATACTTTTGTTGTAAGAGCTGTCTCTGGTAGGTGACACAACCAGTTATTACAAGACCTCCTGATGCCTTGGATGCTCTCCACCACTGTTGAATGGATACTATGGGCAGCCTGGAACTATACTATATGCTGCTTGTTTTGCTCACTCCACAGTCACAGCATGAAAACCATAAATGGTCACAGTGGAGTAAAAAAAACAAACCATGTGTTAGCATGTTTCAAAGTGGGTGTAGTAGACTGAAATATCTGGAAGCAGCAAACTGTTAAAGCTAGATTTTTTGAATGAAACGGTGAAACGAATATGTCAGGACTTTAGACTGAAAATTAGAGTAATCTGGACTATCAAACCTTTTCCTCTACCAACATGAGTATTCAGGATATATCACTGTTAGAAACAGAATGTTTCCTTCTGTTCCTTCACCTTGGCTTGCTTCCAGTTAGCCTCAAATACAAATCATAGGCAAAGGCTGGGGCCTTGTGGCCAACAGCTGTCCAGTACTGGTGTTTCAGGTGGTTTGAGGTCATGCTGGCATAAGGTATTCTGAAGGGTTTTTCCAGGGGACTCTTTGTGAATGAAGCTGTGACATAACTTTCTGCATCAAAATAATGGGACAACAGATTTTAATAAATAATAATTGTATAGAAGGTGCACTTATAGCAGTATTAATTATGTCTGAATTAATTCAATATTAACAGACTACACAAAGTATGCAGAAACAGTTGCAATTAAATAGTTGCATTCTGTCAGAAATCAATGGGGGAAAAAAAGAAGGATCTCATTTAGTCTTAGGATGTATATGTAGAGAGGAAGTATTGTTAGGGATTCTAGACAGAGACCACTACCCTATTTGTACAGCTATTGTACAGTTTTCTTCTATCTTTCAATTTAACTTGAAAAGCAGGGCAATGTCAAGTGGCCTTGGCATTGCTGCCTGTTGTTGCTGAGTGGGTTCACATGACACAACAACCACAATGGTTTGTTGTGCAGAATGGGTTAAGGTCCATGGTGTTGGCAGTAAGCAGCTGTGGCAAGATGCTGGGACCAGGATGCAGAGGCAGGGTGGAGGCTTGCACCCAGTTTAGATGTCCAGAGGCAAGAGGCGCATCCTGGAACAGTCTGAGGTAAGAGCCAGCATGAAACAAGGTTCAGGCAAAATGCCCAGTCCAAGAGCACAGTCATGTTCGGGAGTAAGCACAAAGTAGCCACCAGAACAGCTTGTGTTGCTGTGGCAACAAGCAGCAGTGCAGGGCAGCCTTTCACGCTGCTCTGCAGGGCCTCCAGCTTCATGGCATAAGTGCTACACAGCAGCTCACTGCAAGCCATGCAAGGGTGTTCCTGGTTCTGCAGGCACTTGCAGGTAAAGAAGGCACTGATCTGAACCTTGTTGTATTTTGTGCCTTTGGTTTTCAGAAATCATGATAAGAAACAATGGTCTGTTCTATGGTTTCCATAGTCCTGGTATGCAGCTACCACAGTCCCCTGGAAAGAGTGGCAGCTGCTACAGCATGAAGTTGAATTTCAGTTGTGGTTGCTGGCATGTGTGCCAACAGCTTGAGGAATGAGCAAGGAGGGAGGGAACCAAGCTAGCACAGAAACCGGCTCATTGTCTGTCAGGCTTATCCAGTCAAAAAGGTGCGCAGCATGGAATCCACGCCTGGTTGCTTGTTGTGATGTATGAATGCAGCCATTCTGTCAGTGGAGATGGTTACATGAAAAAAGGCAGAATAGGAAATGTCTCTCTAGTGCAAGGGAAACTAGCTAGAGGTTCACAAGTCAAACAGCATATAAAGAAAAACATTCTATTTGGCCCAGATAAAGCCAAACATTTGTTCACCAAAAGGAAAATAAAAATGTTTTCAAGTGTATTCTTATTCTTACACTACATTGATATCCTGCTTTTTGATTCTTTCAAGGAACCTAATGTAGCTTACAAGGTTCTCTTCCTCTTATCCTCACAACAACCACTCTGTGAAGTTGGCGGCTAGTCTGGGAGTAAGTGACTGGCTTAAAGTCACATGATGAGCTTCATGACTGAGTGGGGGCTAAAGAGCCAGTGTAGTATAGTGGCTAAAAGCATGGGACTGGGACTCAGGAGATCTGGGTTCTAGTTCCCACTCAGCCATAAAGTGAACTGAATGACTTTGGGCCAGTCACGGATCCTCAGCCAGCCTACCTCACAGGGTTACTGTTGTCAGGATAAGATTGAGAGGAACAAGAGAATTATCTAAGCCATATTGAGTTCCTTGGGGGGAAAAAATGGCAGGATATAAGCATAATCAATAATGAAATAACCATGAATCTCCTGAGCCCCATCCAGCACTTCCTTTTCTTTATGGATTTTTTAAAGAATGCAATTACAAAATACATAATACAAAAGGAAAAAGAAACAACACAAGATACACAAAACCCCCTGCACACCTATTTAAAAAAACCAACACCACTTAGTGCACCCCTTCACCAGGACCATGGCTGTAATTTTGGATGGAAGGGCATATTCCTGAAAGAGCAGAAAGTTAGCGCTAGAAGCAAAGAAGAAATAAAGGGGAAAAAATCATTCAGCACAACTACTGCTAGACTAACCTTGTGGAATTGTATTACAAGGTTTCAAGGTGGCTAGATGGAGAGGATGCAGTGGATGTGGTATACCTGGATTTCAGCAAGTCCTTTGACAAAGTCCCCCATGATATCCTGGTTGAGAAACTGAGGAGTTTTGGGATACACCAAAGCACTGTCCAGTGGATTAGGGCATGGTTGACTGACCGAAAGCAGAAGGTAACCATTAGCGGGGAATCATCAGGATGGCGGCCAGAGACAAGCGCGGTCCCCCAGGGCTCTGTCCTGGGGCTGATCCTGTTTAATCTTTTCATTAATGACATGGATGAAGGGGTGAACAGTCTGCTGATCACATTCACAGATGACACTAAAACTGGAGCAGTGGCCACAACTGAGGAGCAGGTACTCCAGATCCAGAAGGATCTGGACAGACTATGGAAGTGGGCAGGAGACAACAGGATGGCGTTCAATGTGGATAAGTGCAAGGTCTTGCACTTGAGGCAGAGGAATAGCTGTCATAAGTACAGGTTAGGTGACAAGTGGCTGGAGAGCAGCACTTGTGAAAGGGACCTCGGGGTACTGGTTGTCTGCAGGCTAAACATGAATCAGCAGTGTGATGCGGTGGTCAAGAGGGCGAACGCCATCCTTGGTTGCATAGCCAGAAGTGTGGCTTCTAGATCAAGAGAGGTATTACTGCCACTCTATATGACTCTGGTGCACCCGCAACAGGAGTATTGTGCTCAGTTTTGGACCCTTGTTACAGGAAGGATATAGCCAGGTTAGAGTGCAGTGTAGGGCCACAAGGTTGATGCCTGTTTTGCAGGGGATGCCCTACGAGGCAAGACTGAGGGAACTTCTATTTCTAAGTGGAAATTCCCCAAATTCTCCACTACACATATTATTCTGAAACTTGAAGCCATTTGATGATACCATCAATACCTAGCCATAGTGAGTGTTCACTTACTAGTGGAACAATTGTCTATCCCTAGAGTTTGCACAATCTGAAGAAAAAAATCAGATTATTCCTCTTGAGACCCCTTCCAAAACTACTATTCTATGATTCTATTCTATAATTGGAATGGTGGAACTTAAGTGTCCTGCAATAGTGCGGGATTGGACCCAGTGACCTTCTGGGCACTTCCAACTCTACTATTCTACTACAGTTTCTACTCGAATTAGAAACTGAACCTTCAAAACACACCCTATGAAACACCAATACAAAAAGAACTTCTGTAAAACAGCAATTATAAGTCTTTTTACAGAAATCCCTCCTCTGAAGCTGGAAATGGAGAAAATTCCTCACAGTACAAATTCTGGTTTGGTATTATTTGCATTTTTAAAAACTCACTTGTTAAATGCAAAAGTACACTTACTGTCTCATCTTGGTAGTTCCTTGATGGCTTTAAGAAAGAGGTTCAACAAATTCTAAGGTCCATCTATTAGCCATGGTAACTTACCTCCATGATCAGAAGCAGCAGGTGTCAATACCAGCTGCAAAGAGGACCACTGACTTTTTGCCTTGCTTGTGGGATTCTGGCATCATCTATCTGGCAGCTAGCTGATGGTAAGAAGAGGCTGAATTAGATGACCCCCTGGGAATATCTTTATATGCTCAAGAACCTTGTTAAGCATGAAGCAGTCTGGAATTCACTTTGTTTTGGATGGAGAACATCTGGGCCACTGGCTGTCACCTGTGCCTAGGCGTGTCAGAGGACTGAGACTGAGAAGAGCAGTTAAGTTTAGCAGTGTGATATTGTTAGTTGTCCTGCAAATCCTCTGGCATGCGCCACCCAAACCTGCCTGCCTTGCAGGGGTAAAGCAGCCCTCCCTGTGCCGGAACAGTGGAGGAAGAGCACTTTGAAAGGAGAGACACCCTCCCCCCACCCCCTGGTGGTAATCTGATAGAAGGCAAACAGTTGAGCAGTGGAGGAAAGGGAGCTGGGTTGACACATCACCACTGTTTTTCTCCATTGCACAGCTGTGACCTGCAGAGCAGCTGTGTATGGGGCTGGGATGGGACAGTGGGGGACATGGATCAAGGGTAAGTTTAACCTTTCATTTCCTCCACAATCCTGATGAAGATTGTCCCCATACTTTCCTCCCCCATGCATGCTGTCATTAAACATCATCTTTATTCAGAGGATGGGAATACCTGGAAAATGAAGGCCCTTTGGAGTCATGGCCACTTCAGACATGCCTAATTCTGGAACCCTGTGCTGGAATATGACAAGCAGAACAGTGATGATGGCAAAGCTTTCCAGGGCCAGGACAGGGACGTCTCCAGCAATGGACCTTCCCCAGCTATGGACCCACAAGGAGGTCCACTGCATTGAACAGCTCCTCAGCTGCTCTCTTCAGAAACTTAGGAGTGCTCCCTCAAGCACTTGAAACCTACATATTCACCATGTTATGAGGTACACAGAAACATGAACATGAAATAATTATGGATTATTGGACTATTGGATTATTGGAGTAACTTTTTATAATTATTTGATCAGTGAATTAGTCATTTTGTGAGGACCAAATGTTTGAAATTTGTGTAGTTTATTTTTTGGGGTGATAAAGTAAGTTCTCATTAATAGCTTGCAGCTTGTGAACCAAGTGTGAGCCAGAACCATCTTGTCCTAGAGCAGCAGTTCTGCTTCTATTCCTGCTGTGAGTGGGGAGTGCCTTGCAGATTGAGGCTGTTCCCATGCCAAGAAAGCTGAGCTGTCAGGCCAAACCAAGTGTCTCTTGCTGCTGCTTGCTGCTTGCTTGTTCACTCCTGTCTTGTGCCTCAGCTGTGGGGGTCCTGCAAGAGGTCAGCTATAAGCCCTCACTGTGTAGTAAGATGCAGCAGTGATGCAGCTAGCAGTTTGTACTAGGGGTTCCTATTTTATTTAAAAGTTATTTTAATTGTTAAATTAAATTTTTTTATTGTATTTAATGTATTTTAAATTTATATCTTGAGATGGGCCAGTTTTAATAGTTTTCATAGTTTGAAATAATATATTGTTTATGTTGTAAGCCGCCCCGAGGCTGGTTGCAATTGGGGGCGGCATATAAATGTGTAAAATAAATAAAAAAATAAAAAAAATCCTGCCAGCAGCCCTCTTCCTGCAGCAGTTTGCTGCTCTTCCTGTTCTACCACCTGATGGAAGTGCATGATGCTTGCATAATAAGAGGTCCAGCCCTGGACAAGGCTTCCAAGTGGACAGCTCATAGCCCTACCAGTCAAAAGATATTGTGCAGCAGTTCTGTCTTTTCTACCTTAGTGGAGCTCTTTGGAAACACTAAAACAACAAAATGGAAGTAGCAGTGGAAAAATATGGGGAAGATGATGTTGCTGGATCGCCAGTAAGGCTGAGACAGGCAACTGCATAACCTGTGCCATGCCTGGAAGCACCCGCTGTCCACAGTCCCAAAGTGCTTTCAAGTACATTATTGATGGGAAACTTCCCTATGAGAGGCCTTGGTTTGCTATTTCTGAAGACACTGGGGAAAGGTTTGCTTGGATTCTAGCATGAGGTGAATCAAGCAGCTTGTTGGCAACATTCTTAAAGAATAATGCCAACAACTCTGAAGGAAAATTGGAATATAGATCTATAACAGAAGTTGCTGTAAGAAACAGAAAAAGTTATTGGAATAACTGAAAATGAATTCTGCTTTTGATTATCTTCAAAACAACACTCAACTATCGCTTTACTACTTTCCACTTATATTTATTACTCCAACTTGTTAAGTTCACATAACTGCACCTGTGTGCGGCAGTCTGCTCAACTCAGCATACTAGTGTGAAAGCAAAGGGCACTGGACATCACAATGTTCAGATACTGTTTATGTGAGTTTAAAAACAATGTGACCCACAATGATAAGGTGGGATATAAAAAGACTTAATAAATATATAGTGTATGATATTTTGGTATCATATTAATAAAATATTTTGGAGAAAAATGGCTTGGTTCTGTTTCATAAGCATTTTAAGGCTACAACACTAGGTATACGTAACTTGGAAAAAGTCACAATAATGTCAGTGGGGCTTATGTCTAAGTAGACATGCATAGGATTTGCTGCAGTCCCCTAACTGGGATGGACAGCCTGGAGAGATTTACAAGACACTTAAAGGTGTAACCCTATATAAACTTATATTTGAGCGAACTATTTCTTAAACTTACATAGGATAGGCTTGCACATCTCTGCTATGCTGTTTACTTTAGCCAGACTTGGGTGCTGAATTTTGGCTGAACTGTGCCTAAAATCTGTTACTTGTTTTGTAAGCTGTCCTGAGCACTTGGTGGAAGATGGAATATAAATGCTTGTAATAAACAAACAAACAAACAAACAAACATCTCAGTAGAAAAGATAAAACACTATAAATAGGAGAAATAGGACCTCTCCAAAAGCAAAGCGAAGTCCTTGTTCTCTGCTTCCTATCGTCCATAACATGCATCAGAAAGTGTCAGTCCAGCCTATGTGCAAAGTGCTTACTGGTAGCACAGCACTAAAAGGCCTGGTCTAGAGTGAAGAGAACTATATGTCCAAACTCATGAACGGTAAGCACACACATAGAACGTCCGTCAGTCAGCTTTAGCTCCAAGCACTTTGGATTAAGAAAGAATCAGATCAGGCTAGCAAATTCCTCTTACCTTGAGTCAGCAGAGTCACAACAGAGCTCATTAAATGCAGAAAATCTTTGATTCCTGCCTACCCAGCAGTCCAGAACTGCTATACACATTTAAGAGCTGATGCAAGAGTAGGATTACCAGTTACAAAATGGAAGTGCAGCTGTCCCGCAAAATTCCCCCATATATACCTATTTCATCTAACTCTGCTCCACAATTTAAGCATACAGTAGTATCTCGGCTCACGAATGCCTCAGTTCACGACCAAATCGGGTCGTGAACAAAAATTTCTTAAAAATTTTGACTCAGGTCGCAAACTCCACATTGGGTGGCAACCACGATTGCGGCCATCTCCCCATCCCCCCGAGTGGGGAGATGGCCACGATCACAGTCGTGCTACTGCAGGGAAGACAGGCACAATCGTGGTTGCATTCGGGGGTGGGGGGAGATGGCTGCAATCCTGCTGGGGGGGGGAAGATGACCAAGATCGCGCCCATCTTTCCTGTACAAGCACGCCCATGATTGCACCCGTCTTTCCTGCACGAGTGCAACTGCGATCTCGGCCATCTCCCCCCCGCGAGCGTGCCCGCAATTGCACCTATCTCTCCCCCCAACGCACTTATGAGTGCACCTGTCTCCCTCACGAGTGTGCCTGTCTACCCCCCGAGCACACCCATGAGAACGCCAGTCTATGGCCGCGAGCACACTCGTGCTGTGGGGTGGGGAGGGGGGAAGATGGCCGTGATCTTTGTTGTTCGTTGTCATTTTGCTTCAAATTTTTCTGATTAAAAAAAATAGTTACAGAACGGATTTATATTGAACCTTATGGGGAAATTTGACTTGGCTCACAACCAATTTGGGTCATGACCAGAGTCCTGGAATGGATTAAGTTCATGAGCCAAGGTACCACTGTATTGGGAAACAATAGTTGCCACCAAAATTTTACTTAAGAGTGTGCACACAAGAGCAAATGCTCCCAGAGTGAGGCAGTGTGTCGATCCCTGTTGCCTACAGGGCACAAATGCAGAACGTGCCCAGCAGCACAGTTAACATTCCAGAAATGTATGTCTTCCATCTGGTCCTGCAATTCTAGGTATCTTACATGGAATTATTATTTTATCTACCCAACTAGTAATGTTCTGGAACTGATTTGGAAACCATGGGTTGGTAAATGTGGTATTCCCTTATGGTCAGAAATTCATTCTCTATTTGTATTCTTTAAAATGATGTTTGATCATCTGCAGAGGAAAAGGGAATTGCCTGGTGCCAAGAAGTATGGTGCTAGGGCTGATCCTACACGCAGTGCAGCCCAGGCACTAAATTTGCAACTGAATGAGAAGTAGCAGTAGCTCATTTGTCTGCTGTTCCTTTCTTCCATCTGCTGCCTTTGGGCAAAGCATCTGGACCCTGACGTGAAGCCAGGCAAGAAAAATGATGGCTGTTTCAGCTCCTAATATGGCCATGTCAGGAACAACTGCTCATTACAACCAGACAATCCTGTGGTTGTAAAACTGCAGTCAGGCCATCAGTAAAGTGTGTGAGCAGCACCTTCTCATTTAAATCAGCATAACCATTTATAAAAAATATTAGGCTGCCATTCACAATCAGGCCTTTAACATGTTTTTGTTTTTTTTTTACAGTTGTCTATACTTTTCTTTTATTGTCCCTCTTTTTTAACTCTCCCCTCAAAAAAAAAAAAAAAAAAAAGCCAGCACCTCCTTGAGTTTCCTCTTCAACACCTGAACAGAACACTCTACCTATCTGGTGAGATAGAAAAGGTCTGTGTCTTCTCCTTTTAAACATTCATAAAGTGGTTTTACCCAAAGTCCATAGTCCAGAAGTCAAATTTGACAAAACCCTACCATTCCCAAATAGGCTTGCAACTGGCAGAGGCTGCTTGGAATGGGGGTTTAGCAGACCACCTCTTTTTTTTCTTTGTACAGATGTCTCTTCCCTGGCAGAGATAGAAACCCAGATACTCCACCAGTTCCTGGAGCTCTGTGCTTTCTCCTTCAAGACCCAATATCCCCTGGTGCCAATGAAGTTCAGTAGACTGATGGTCTCCTCTATACACTTTTCCTTAGTCTCAGCTACCAACAGCAAATCATTGACATATTGAAGTAAAACAACATTAATGTCTTAAGTCCATTCAGACAAATCCTTGGCTAGGGCTTGTGAGAACAAGGTGGGAGAATTTTTAAAACACTGAGGCCAAGCTTGCCAGCAAAGCTGGGTTTTAGTCCTATCTGGCCACTCCCACTTGAAGGCAAAAATAGGGACTCGGGAGGCAATTGGATGACATAAAAGGCATCTTTTAATCCAAGACAGTATACCAGGAGTAAGAGGGGGCCAAAGCTGTTAGCGAAGTGTAGGAGTTGGGGACAATGGGATGCACAGTGACTCTGTGGGTGTTGACTTCTCTTAAATCCTGTACCATTCTATAGTAATTATTCCATTTCCTGGCAAGCAAAATTGGGGTGTTCCAGGGGCTCTTTCATGTTCAAAGGAGGCCATAAGTGATAACCAAGGGTTGGAGCCCTGAACCAAGGGTTGGAGCCCTGCTTGCTCTTCAGGTTTTAAGGGATACTGTCTAATTCTAATGGACTGCTGTCCCGAGACTACTTCCACCAGTACTGAAGCTCCTTGGGTGGCCCTTCTGAGGATCCCATGTGGTAAAGGCAAAACCATATTTTCTGTCTTTGAATCAAACTGCAAAAGAGAAGATGTTTCTTGAGCCACAATTAAGTGCCACTCTTCCTAAATTTATAGCACTGAGGGAGAAACTGAGAGTAGCCCCCAATTTACACAACAGAACACAACCCAGGAGAGGCATGAGACACTTGGGAATATACACAAAACTGTGGAAAAATGATTGGTCCTCCATGGAACATTCTAGGGGTCCAATAATTGGGTGGGTAGCCCCTGCCAAAACCAGGGAGCCTTCCTGTGGTCCAGAAATAGGAATTGTGAGAGCAGATCAGGCAGCCCCAGAAAATCTACATCTTTATTTCCCACACTTACAGTCCTCCAGGGACTGGACCAGCCCCGTGACTCCCCTAATCCTCTTCCACCATTGCCATCAAGGATCTAACCCCTTCTCAGGGGACTCATTCTTCCAATGTCCTTCCTGCTTGCATATAACACACTGCTTCCTTCCCAGCCTCCACTGTTCGTGCCCCAGCCTGCTCGCTCGCTCGCTCGCTCGCTCTCTCTCTCTCTCTCTCTCTCTCTCTCTCTCTCTCTCTCATCACTCTGTACACTTTCTGAACTTTTTACAAGAGTTGGGCAATCGGGATGCCTACCATACCCTCTTGTTTCTGTAACTTCCATCTTATGTCAGGTGCCATCTTGCTTGTGAAAATTCCTTTTATCAAAGCCTCCATCTGTGGGTCGTCAGGACTAGTAGAAGCGTATTTTCTACTGAATCTCAGTTTTGTTGAGGGAAGAGTTAGACTCCTAAAAGTATACTTTTCATGTTTGTATTTATTCAAGGCAAATACTGAAACTTTGCAGCTGCTGCTGTGCTAAAAATTCTGTAAGAAGATGTCTGCAAAAGAAAGTGCTGTTTCAAAGAAATGAAAAATTGCGGATGAGCAGCATGTCTTTAACAAATGGACTACTGAGTTGTCACCCCAAAAGCGGGGGCAGGGGGGATTGATTTGCAGAGGCAGGAAGTTTCTTGAGAAACAAGGTAAGATTTATTCCAAAATGCAGAAAACAGAATGCGAGCTCATGAGTGCCAAAAGAGGACAGGGAAAAAATGGGAAGAGCCATAGCTTTTATACAACCAGCAATTACTAGATAACTCATTGTTCCCTGATTGGTCAGAAGATGCTGTGATTTGCACATGCTCAGTTAGCAGTATTCCATGATTGGTCAGAAAATGCTGCAGCTTGCACATGCTCAGTTAGCAGCACTCAGTATAAGACATGAAGGGGCAACAGTCTCAGTGATTGATTCTTTTTGCTACAGAGGTGGTCTGGAGGGATGGGCAATTCTCAAGAATCTTGGCTCACAGAGTAGTTCTTTGTTTTAAACAAGGATAAAGCAGTTTGCCTGGTATGTCTTGAAACTCTCAATAGTAAAGGAATACAATGTTAAAAGGCAGTTTAAATACTGTCACATGAGCTACTCGATGTATCAAGGAGAGGTGCAAGTGAACAAGATAGATTCTCTTTAAAAAATCAGTGTTTTTGCAGCAAAATAGTTTTAGAAAGCATGTTGAGGTGAATCTGTCAACTGTGAGGGCCAGCTATCATGTTGCTAAATGTATTGCTGACAGTGGTAGGCCATTCACTGATGGTGAATTTGTTAACAGCCTGTTGGATGAATTTCAGTTGATACAGCTTGAGGATGCTGAGTTATCGTGTTTGTTGTGTCAATTTATCTGCCTGTACAACCATCAGGCATGTTGAAGAAATATA
The DNA here is from genome assembly GCA_023646645.1 of Varanus salvator macromaculatus. Lineage (NCBI taxonomy): Eukaryota > Metazoa > Chordata > Lepidosauria > Squamata > Varanidae > Varanus > Varanus salvator. The sequence continues at coordinate 11,730,657 of JAIXND010000754.1, read as the reverse complement.
AGAAGAGCTGCATATGTCACTGATTGTCAAGGAAAAAAGTTTTTATTTATTTTTTTGGCATTAGATGAGAGCAACGACATTATAGAGACTGCTCAACTACTACTATTTATTAAGGGGAAAGAGTCCAGCTTCAAAATGACAGGAGAATTGTGTGCACTGCAGAATTTGAAAGGCACTACAGCCACAGAAAACATATGCTTGAAGGTGTGTGAATTGGTAGAAAATCTCTGTGTGAGTTGGGATAAACAGAAAAGCGTTACAACAAATGGTGAAAGAAATATGGTGGGAAGTAAAACTGGTACAGTTGTAAGGATCAATGAAGAGATATTGAAATTAAATCAAACATTTCCCACACAATTCCACTGCATCATCCATCAACAAGCCCTGTGTAGTAAGATTCTTCAGTGGGAAAGTGTGATGCATATTGTTGTGCCTAGCATTAATTACATCAGGCATCATGGTCTTAAACATCATCAGTTTCCTTATTTGTTTGTTTGTTTGTTTTCTATCTCATCCCCTACAGAACATCTTGGGGGAGCTTACAATAAATAAGTAGAATAAAACAAACCCCACAGCATCTGATCATTAATATACTAATTTTCTCTCAGAGATAGATGCAGAACATGGAAATTATAGTACAATGCAGAAGTTAGGTAGCTTAGCAGAGGCAAAGTCCTCAAGTGTTTTTTTTTTCCAGTCTTTATAATGAAGTTGATGTCTTTCTCAAGGAGAAAGGAAAAGGTCAAGATGTACTTTCTGACCCTGGGTGGGTTTTTTATTTGGCTTTCTTAAATGATACCATCTGAATGATACCATCAGAGAGCATCTGAACACATTGAATCTAAGGTTACAGAAAAAAGGAAAGCTTGTGTGTGACATGTATTCTGAATTGAAAGACTTAAAGCAAAACCAAACATTTTTGTGAAAGAAGTTACTGAAAGTAACTTTCCAAACTTCTCATGCTGCAATGAACTAAAATTTGAGAGGAATAGGAATTTACAATTCAGTGCTGAAAGACACATCAAAGCACTGAACCTATTGCAGATAGAATTCCAGAACAGATTCAATGATTGCTATATGCATAGAAAGGAAATTAGAATGTTTCAGATTCCATTTGAAGTAGTACCAGAAGATGCAAGTAACTTTTTTCAGATGGAACTGAAAATTTGATTTGCAAACCAGGGATCTCAGAGACATGTAAAAAGAAAATAGTCTGTTAGATTTTTATTGTGGTCTACCTGATATATTTATTAAGACATTCATTTTCTGGTCTACATGATATATTTATAAAGTCATTTGCTGCAGGCACATTCACCATTTTTGGCACTGCATATTTATCGGAACAAACTTTTTCCGAGATGAAAATTGTGACATCCAAGTGTAAGTTAAGACTCAGATGAATTTTTACATGACATTTTAAGGGTGTTTGTCACAAACTCTGACATGGACATTAATGCTTTGGTTAACAGAAAACAGCCACAAAAATCACGCTGACTAGATAAGCATGTGTAACTAGATAAAAGGATTTCACAGGAAAATATTGTTTCAGATGGATTGCATTCTAGGTAACATTTTTTCATTGATCTCTGAATGTCTTCTTTTGATCTCAATTGGTAGGTTAATAAGTTTGCTGCATTTTGATTTAAGATGTGGCCCTTTTTAGGCATTGGGAACTCTAATGTGGTCCCCATGTCCCAGAAGTTGGAGACCACTCTTCAACACCCATTCAAGGCTCACTACTATATATTTGCTAGGCACTTCCAGGAAAAAAAAAATACCTTGCATCTGCCAGGACTCAGGCTCCAATGTTATAGCAGCTGAATCTGGTGATGTACCCAGAGCACAGCCTGATAGTTTTGTTGGATGAATTTCAGTTGGTACAGCTTGAGGATGTTGACAAGCTGCTTTTTTTTCTTTTTCTTTTAAGCTATATTAAGTTGTCTAAATTCAACAACTTAAATTTAGGGGGTTTTTTTTACTTTCTGTAGCGAAATCTTATGCTTTTATTGTCATTTGTATTTTATACTATATTTCATTGTATTTTATTGTTGTAAACAAACAAGAGAGCTTTGGATTTTGAGCAGTATGGAAATAAATGAGGAATAGTAGTGATAATGGTTGTGTAACCACAAATCTGGGATTCTTACCAAAAAACTAAAGCAGCCTGCTGCAAAACATTTTAACTCCACTGCACAAGGTTTTTCAGATTCACGGATGCTTCCAGCTGAACAAACAAGGACACAGAAAGGAAGCCTTCTGGATGCACCTATGCACAGTTCTTAGTCCCTGTGGCCTTAATCTGGAAGGCAAGCCATAGTCAGGGACACATGCAAGCTTTGCCACAGTGTTCCCATGCAGGCTGGCTCTTCAGGCTTTCAGACTTTCAGACTAACTGCAGAGCAGAGCAAGCTGCTCCAGCTTGTCTAGGGCCTCTGGGATATAAGCAGTCAAGCTCCCAGGGAGAGCAAACAGGAGTTTAGTGGAGGAGGAGTTATAGTGGAAGAGGAGGCAGAGGCAAAGCAAAGCAGAGACAAGACAGGTTGGTATTAGCCCAGCTTAAAGTCTTTTGTTTTCTAAGAGACAGTTGAAGGGAAGTTCCAGATTAGCTGATTACTGATTAGTCAGACCTCACCTGGAATACTGTGTTCAGTTCTGGGCACCAAGATTTGGGAAAGATGCAAAAAAATTGGAGAGGATCCAGAGGAGGGCAACAAAAATGATCCAGGGTTTGGAAACACTGCCCTATGAGGAGAGACTGAAGGAACTGGGCATGTTCAGCCTTGAGAAGAGGAGACTGAGGGGTGACATGACATCCCTCTATAAGTACCTCAAAGGCTGTCACAAAGAGGAATGTCAAGATCTCTTCTTGCTGATGCCAGAGTGTAGGACACAGAATCATCAATTCAAGTTGCAACACCCAGATTCAGGCTGGACATGAGGAAAAGCTTCCTCACTGTCAGAGCAATATGACAGTGGAACCAGCTGCCTAGAGAGGTGGTGGGCTCTCCCACACTAGAGACATTAAAAAAGAAACTGGACAGCCATCTGAGTGGGATGGTGTAAACTGGTGTCCTGCAACAGCAGGGAGTTGGACCTGATGGCCTTCATGGCCCCTTCCAACTCTACTATGATTCTAAAATCCAGTGTGAACCAGGGAGGTGGGGTGAAGCTTGTGCACATGTCCCCTTCTCCCTCACTTGTTCCTCAAATGCCTGAACAGGGCTTCTGTGGTTCCCTTCTGGACTGTCCTATACTGAATCTGTTCAGGAACAAGCATCATGGTCATGATAGGCCACAGCAGCCTTCATGATCTTACTTGGCAGGCATGCTTGCTCTAAGATCTTGCACTGCCAGGCAGAAGGAGCCAGTGAAATGGCCACAAAGAACCAGACCAGTTTACCACTTATCAAGACCAAGGTCAAGCAGTGAAAGGAGCATCATAAAGCCCATCTGTGCCTGAAGGACCATCCTGATCAGTACCCTTGTCTTGGAAGCTGTTGCTGGCAAAACTTTTAATGAATCCAGTTTTAGTCTTTGTGTGGGGAAAAAAAGAATTGTAATGAGGCTGTACTCTTGAATATAGCTTGCTCTCTTGTGAAGATATCACATGGATAGTGGAAAGAAACCTCACTTTTTGCAGGCCATGATGTGCCATTAAGCCTACAAGAACTTTCACAGAAAATCTGCTTTCAACCCTTCTCATGCAACTGTTGAACCACACCAGAATCAATCAATCGATCAAGCAATCAATATTTCCATTCATTGACCCTTGGGGCTGAAGACATTTCACAGAACCATTTCTCCTCAAATTACTATTTGATATTTTTAAAATCAAATACTAATGCTAGCTCACCAATGCTAGCTCCAACAGAAGCCCCACCCTATTGGATTACAACATTCATCATCCTTCACTAACGTTGAAAAATTGCTATTAACTTCTCATTCAATTTGTGATTTGTTTTTTGTTGTTTTTTGCATTTTTTCCTGTAGTTTATACTACTACATTATTTCTTTGCTAGAGGGGGTAACATAGCTTTTTAGGATGAGGAAAAGAAAGAATACAGTTAAGATGCTATTTGGGGGAGGGGGACTCCATGGAATCCTTAAAATATAGAGAGAGTTCTAAGCACTTGTCAGTTTAAGCATGACTACCCATTATGTTTCATGAAGTGTTCTTTTCTGTTTTGTTTTTAAAACATTTAACTATTGCCTTGGTTCAAAACTGGTAGTGACCAGAAAATGATCTCTTTCTTTCTCTCAATCTGTTTTAAATAGTGTTATGGTAATTTGGTTCAGATGACATAGCAAGCCACCATGGTTTCTTATTATAAGTGTATTGCTGTATTGTGCAACCACAGCCTGGGTCAGAAGGCTGGCTTTTTTTTTTTTAAACAACCTACCTTGAAAACCCATGTGATGTTCCAGGACTCTTGTTACCCACAGTGTATTGTTGTGTCATCCAGGCTGGATCACACAATGTACCATAGGTGAGCCCCAACAGCCAGCAAATTGTTTGGTGAAATGACAAATATCCTTTACCACTTCTGACAAACAGGTGCCAGGTGAACCTTGCTGATAGCAGCCTCCAGGGTGCCCAAGCAGCACCCAGGGGCTGTTGTCAGAAGCTTTCCTCAATTTATGATGGTGTGGTGCAACCACCCTTGCTGGTGGCTCAAAAGTACACCTCAAGAACAGCTGGGATCCACCTCTTGCCAAACAGCAGGTGTCTCTTTGGCAAGGCAAAGTGGACATCCTTGCTGATGGCTTGAGAAGTCTACTCTTGAGCTGTTAGCAAAGATGGCTGGGATCTACTTCTTCTTGCTGAGGAAGTGTGTGCCCCCTTTGCAAGGAGGAGTAGATCCCATCTATCCTAGGCAGTGGCTTGAAAGTAGAGCTTTCCAAGCACTGGTAGGGATCCCAGCAGGCTGCTTCATGGTGTTACCTTGAAGTAGATCGGGTATCTCTTCCTCCAGCCTGCCAACAATCATGGCTGTTGGAGAGAGGAGCCTTGTTGCGCCTTGTGAGATGCACTGCGATACCACCTGGAGGAATGAGGAGGAGGGAAGGCATGACCAAGGTACTCATGATGAACCCAATAATCTGTTGGGGTCACCATGGGTACTTTGAAAAATCACCAACCCGCCATGGCTTGTTATGAGAATAGGTTGTCATTAAATCCCTTGGAAATTTCTATAATGCTCTGTAGTTAAAAATGCTCTGTGCTTGACAGATGATCAGGCATAGTGGGCATTGTGTGCTGCCTCCATACTCCTCCATCCCTCAATTCTTCTGCAGTATCCCAGGGCACATTACAAATGCACCAAGATATCCCCTGAGCCACTGCCTGACCATTTTTTAAAAACATACTCAGGAACACATGTACCTCATACCCAAAGATTCTGTTGCAAAGGGTGTTTTCCACTTACCCCACCTTAGCCCCTGCCTGAAAGAAGAGTTTGTAGTGGGCTACAAAGTTGCAATCTAGCATGGATACTTGCCCCTTGCTATTTTTAACTTTTAAAAACAATTGCAGAGTGGAAAGCACCCTCTGCAGCCAAAGCATCAGGGCTGGGGGTACAATTTTTAAGTGCTTCTCCCACTCCTAGCAGGGAGGAGGAGTCTTTCCCTACTGTTTGCAAGTGCTGCTTGGCACTTTGCAGTGCCCAAGAAAGACAGTGGCTTGCTATAGTGACAAGCTTTTCTGCTACCTTTGCCGTGGAACTCCCTGATTCTTTGACATGACCAGTGCTTTTTTTGTAAGGTGAAATTATTTACCTTTCACACATAGTCAATCACTGTACACACACCCACACATGTCAGTTGTGTAACAAAACATAACGGTCGCCGCCCGCAGTAAGCACTCAGCACGCAACCACACGACCAATCACAAGCCGAGCAGTGCCACAAGCTGAGCAGTGCCATCACAACCAGCACGGATGAAGTACGCATGCATCAGATTTGACACACAAGCAGCCAGCATGCACTATTTTAATGATTTTCCCGCCAACCTGCTACGCCAACCTGCTACAGGGCGATTTGAATCCACGTGGACCAAACATCAAATTTTCAAAAGTTTTAAAAGTTTAATAGTTTAATTGTTTTAATTGTTTATGTTGTGAGCTGCCCCGAGGCTAGGTTGCAATGGGGGCGGCATACAAATATGTTAAATAAATAAATAAATACTTTTAAAACTTGAAAAATCTGTCGAAAAAAGGTGCCAGAACTCCGTTCTAGTGCATTCTATGACAAAAAAAAGCACTGGACATGACCATGGCTTATTTTGCTTTCTGGGTTTGGACAACACAGCCACTGTGGGTTTATTAAATCTGGCTACAAGCAGTGCCTAGTTTGGTGGTCTGTGAATCACTCTGCAGTAAGAATGCTGAGTTCAGGTAACACACTGGCAGGTACCCTCCATGGCTTAACATGTTGTATAAACCCATGTAGTATGTTAGCACTATCTTGGTATTTCATTTAAGTAGTATTTCACTATTTCTTTTTTAAAAGGCAGGAAAGCCTTTTAGCAATTTAAATATTGGTTAAAATTAATGGAGTTCTAAAATGGTGGCCACCATAAACATTATAGTGAATATCTGCTGCTGAACTGTAAAAGATTCACCAGTCCCATACAGCTCAAAACTATGCCTCTTAAAATGAAAAAAAGAAGAGCGGAACAGAACACAATAAGAATCTACACCTCTTTCATCCATGTCAAACATGTTGGACTGTCTGTAAGAAAAAGGGTGGAAGGAGCACTAGGAGAATTAGTAATGGAGGACAGTATAAAACTCACTGGAAAATGTGGATAAATGATGCCTGGTGGTTCCACACCAAATGTCTGGTGTGGAAATGCTTTTTCTTGCTGAAAAATCCACTTGGGGAGGGGATCAGAACATTAGGGGGTTTTTTAAATATCAAAGCAAACTGACACTCTGGACATCCTTTATTCGCTTTTTGTTTGCTTGTACTTTCTGTTAAGTGATGACACTAAACCAATAAATTATAATAATCCAGGGATTTCACGCTGGAGGTAATCTACTCTAAGTATACTCCAGTCTCATTTTTCAGCCAGCTATGTGCTTCAGCTCTAAATTATTCCGTTTGTCTTTGCACACTCCCTTTCCCCTCCTCTTCCCACCTGGTGTAGGACTCTCTTTATTTCCTTACTAGACTCTGTGATGTGGAGGAGACCAATCAGCTAGTAGCTTTCCTGGCTTCCTGTCTTTCCCAGTTTGTAGGCGTCTCCACTTGTACTCACCTGAAAAAGTTAGAGACAGATGAAATACTTTAAGCCTCAGGGAAGGCAGAAAAACTTCAGTTTGATTCCAGCAGAATTAGTAGCCTGGGCCACCGTCAGAACCCTGTTTACTGGAAAATACCAACTCGGCGATCAAAGATGTAACACCAATGAAGTAAGAAAACTAAAGCTTACCTCTCCGATGCAATACCAGGTGGTAAACTTTGCCCCTTGCCACATTCCAGGGTGGAGTGAGAGATGCAGTCGGCCTTGTATAGAAATTCTGGGTGAGTCATGCCAGATTTAATCAAGAATGTAATGGAGTCTGACAGCCAAGTTCTGGGGATGATGGGAGAGAAAGGGACCCACTGTTTTAGATTGCAAGTAACATCCATCGCTTTTTTCTGGACCTCCCACACAGGGAGTACTATATTGAGGCCTAGTTTGAATGATATACTTTTTCTCCTGTCAAGACTATTACAGGGGTGATAGATTAATATTGAAACTTTCCCTCCAGCACGCAGCAACAGGAGGACCTGAGTCCCACCTCCATTTTAGGAAGAAAATGGGGAGTGGGTGGATAGAGTTTTCCATGTAGTCTAGGCTAAAAATCCAGTTCATAAGAAATTTGTAGATGAAAGCAGCTCTGTGTGAGGCTGCAACTATCAACCCTGCTGAGATGAAAATAATATTTTTCAAGTTTGTGTCTGTGGCTGCTAAGCAAGGCTCTTGTCAGCCTCTGACTAATTACTAAGGCCTGAAGTTGAGGCCTTACTGTGTCCCTCATCAAAGTGAGTTTCTTCCCACCAAAGCACTCCATCCTTGGCTTCTGACCTTGGAGCTGGCTAATCAAGAGGGGCTGTTGAAGACAGCAGGCAAATGGAATGGACTGCACTTGAATTCTGCACACCTTTGCATTTTCCTTCCTTGTTTTATTTGCTGATTTCCTGTGACTTTTATGGTATGCCAAGATGATAAAGAGACAGGAACTAACCCTCACATGACATCAAATCCCTTGATTCTACATGGAAGGCTTTAAAGTGTCTGTTTCTTCTGTGTAGATTTGTTGCAGCTTCTAAATCAGAGGTTTCATAACAGTTAGCTTAAGACTACTTCTGATGTTAAAGCAGTTCCCCTTATTCCAGATTCTCTGTTCCATAGCATATCATATACACATAACTTCATTGGTTGATTTTAGAATACTCTGGCTCCAAAGGATGAACCCAAGAAAATAACTTGGCTTTTAAAATCAGAGAGTGAAAAATCTAAATGCTGGACTTGCATTGTCTCTTGATGAAGGGAACAGGGGTAAAAAATAGGTGTGGACATGTCCCAGGATGTTCTGGAGCTGAATTGCATGCATAAGAAAGATTTCTAAGGGCTTGTACAGGCAATTGCCCCAATCCACCAAAAGCAACCTGTGTGCACAGCTGAAGAGCATTGTATATCTCCATTATGGTCATCCAGGAACCACTGAAATTTATGGAATATATCAGTTGATATCAGATGTATATGTGCATTTCCCATTTATGGTCAGTAGTGCAGCAACAAGCATAAGTCATAATGGATTAGAGCCAATTTACATTATAAACAACTATTTGTTGTTGTTAGTCGTGAAGTCGTGTCCGACCCATCGCGACCCCATGGACAACATTCCTCCAGGCCTTCCTGTCCTCCACCATCCCCCGGAGTCCACTCAAGCTCACACCAACTGCCTCAGTGACTCCATCCAGCCACCTCATCCTCTGCCGTCCCCTTCTTCTTTTGCCATCTATTGTTAAACAACTATTATACAGCTGTTATTCATGACTTCTGTAAGATCCAGGTGTCGTTCCCCAGTATAGCACATTTGTTGTAGAAAACTATTTTCCCAGTACTCAAACTAATATTTTGCCACTGAGAAAGCACATTCTTTTAGCCAGCTAACTTGTCAGTTGCAACAGTTAATGTGCAGGATGTGGCTGCACACCTAGCAGACACTATCAATGACATTTTTTTGATGATATGCAAAGCAAGTTCTCAACTTGCCATTGTCACTTTAGAATTGTAAACATTTTATAGTTTTATTGGGCCCTAAACTGAATTCTCTTTCTGTGTGTGTATGTATGCAATAGTGAGTGGCTGTATGTAATGTTTCATATTGATAGGCCAGTGAAACAGCCAAGGTTGTACATATGTGATCCTTGTCAGGTCATGGGCAATATTTTCATCTACAGTAAAAATTGTCCTACTCCAAAGAAAAGGAATGGCAAGTTGCACAAACTGGCTTTCATCCATTATATATAGATAGGTGGTGGATCAGGATTATCACGAGAACCAAACAAAATGTTTCACATCAGAGGCATGTCACTTTCCTCTAATTCTTTTTTGTTTGTTTTCTACCTGTGAGAAAACAGTTGCTCAGGGGAGTGTCTATCAAAAGGATGTGTGACAAATCTCTCATAGGCTGTAATTTTATTTTATCAATAAAATTACAAAATGATGTCCAGTTCTACAGGGGAAGTTGTCCTATCCTGTTGTAACAAAAGTATCAGCATTTCCTGCCAATATACTGTCTGACAATGTTATGGCACAAATGTCTGTGGGCATTAGCCATCAAAACAGAAAACAAAGTAATTGCAACTTAAGTAGGGCAGAAAGGAGCAGAGAGAAATATCATTCTGTCATATTTGACTTCTGGCACTGACCAAAGAGATTAGCTACTGGAGGTCTAGAATGTCACCTATACAGTGGTACCCCAGCTCACAAACACCTTCGTTCACAACCAAATCAGGTCGCGAACAAAAATTTCATGAAAATTTTGACTTGGGTTGCAAACTCCGCATTGGGTGGCGACCAAGATTGCAGCCATCTCTCCACCCCTTCAAGTGGGGAGATGGCCACGATCGCAGTTGCGTTCGTGCAGGGAAGACGTGCATGATCACAGGTATGCTCCTGTAGGAAAGACATGTGCAATCTCTGCCATCCCCCCCTCACCAACCAGCATGATTGTGGCCATCTCCCCCCCCCTCCTGAGTGGGGAGATGGCCGCAATCATGCTGGGGGAGGGGGAGGGAGATGGCCAAGATTGTGCCTGTCTCTCCCTCCCCCAGCATGCCCCATTCATGCCCATCTCTCCGTCCCCCAGCACACCCCGTTTGCGCCCGTGTCTCTCTCCCCCAGTGCACCGGGATGACAGGCATGTACAGGGATGACAGGGGCAATCTCGGTCATGCTGAGGGGGGGGGCGAGGAGATGGCTGCACTTGTGCTTGGGGTGAGGAGGGGGAGATGGCTGCGATCTTTGTTGTTCTTTGTCACTTTGCTCCACATTTTTCTGATTAAAAAAATGGTTACAGAACAGATTACCCTTATTTACATTGAACCTTATTGGGAAATTTAACTTGGCTCACGACCAATTTGGGTCAGGACCAGAGACCTGGAACAGAGTAAGTTTGTGAGTCAAGGTACCACTGTATATCTGTGGAACTATATCGACTAGGCATAATTCGTTCACTGGCACTTTATATACAGATAACAAAGCTAAATGGGGTCTAGATAGTATGTTATAGTATGATAGTACTATCATGTTATAGTATGATAGTATGTTCTATCATTCTGTGGTGAGCAAAATTATGAACTAAAACATCTAGAGAATAAAAAATATTGCTAATATTTGTAGTGGTTTTGGCTCAGATTTGAGTGTTCAGTTTATTATTGTATTTATTTTTGTGAACTATTTTTGGGGTAAAGTAGCAATTCTATCATTTTATCTTATGTAGCAAGTTGTATCAGTCTATTAGTTGTTTTAGTTGGTTGAGTACATATGTGCCACTTATAGTGAAATATGATTATCTTAATTACCATGGTTTGTGACCTGTATAAATATCTGAGCTAGTACATGCATATTCTGAAATTAAATCCCACTGAATTCAGTGGGGTCTCCTGCCAAGTGAATGTAGATAGCACCACAGTCTTTCTTAGGGTGGAAACAGGGAAGATGGGTAGCCACTGATAATGGCATTCCTGTGTCAAGTTCTACTGTAAAATGTAGTGGCAGTTACCCTATGTTTACATATTCATTTCTCCATCTTTGCCTCACATCATCAGCTGCAGTAGACAGCACCTCCCCCCATTACAAAATTAAGGTATTTCTATGGTTGAAGTAGTTTGGGGAAAGCAAGTTACCATTGTGTCACGTTGCTGTTTACAGGAAACATGAATGGACACTGAAATGTGTAGCTCCCTCCAAAGTAAGTTCATTTCTGCTGGCCACAGGCCATGATAATAAATCATGCCTTTTCATTCTGCTCTGCATCTCCCACAACATGTATTTTTACCCTTCTTCACCTATTGTAATTATTTGATTGGTGAAGTATAGGTATGACTCAATCAATTGTTAGGGCAACTGTATTGGAACATTTATTTATTATTTATTTATTTAAAACTTTTTAATGCTGTCCTTTATGCATGGCATCTCAGGATGGCTTACAATCCTTAAAATCAAAATACAATAAAACCACCATATCTATAAATAAATAACATTGTACCAATAAAAATCAAAGTGACTGTTAAAACATTACTATTTTTTTTTAATGATTACCGTATTTTTCGCTCTATAAGACGCACCTGACCATAAGACGCACCTAGTTTTTAGAGGAGGAAAACAAGAAAAAAAATATTCTGAATCAATGGTTTACTGAACTATTTAATAAACTATGGGATGTGTTGGGATCTCTTAATCCCAGTTGCTTTACTCTCATGTGCCTCTAGCATACTGTGTGCATGACCCCCCCATCCCCCACAGACTGTGCATGTAACTGTTAGGGGATGAAAACATCTTGTATAGAATCCATCTCTGCAGTCCCTTCAATGCCACATGTATTTCCTGTAGGTCTGAATAAACTGTAAATATTCTTTTGATTGCACACCCCCAGCATACCTGCTCTCTCTGGTTTTTCTTGCCTCTATCTTAGACAGAGAAGGTGAGCAATGAGGAGAGACCTAAATTCAATCCTCCAACTTTTCTCTCTCTCTTTTTTTCATATTTAAAAGTGATGCTTAAGAAACTCGGGCTGCATCTACGCATCCTTTTGAGTTGAGAGAAATGCTCACTCAGTGGTCTCTTGTGTGTCATTTCTTCCTCTGGACCAAGGGCATGAAAATCTAACATTTGCACAGTTGCAGAGATCACTATAATAATTGTGTTTTCTTGTATCCTCAATTGGGAAGGGAACTTTATATCCACATTGTTTTTGTTAAGCATTTAGAAGTCCCAGTTAATTATCCATGAGGTATTAAAAGGCCCAACCCTTGAAAGACAAAGCTGAATTGTGTGGGAACTTCCCTTCCATTCCCAAAAGTATTTCAAGCTCAATACACTTCTGCTGTTGAATCTTTTTTTTTTTTTTCAGAACAAAGGAGTGATGGGTGTTTTCATGGGGATTAACCCTTTTTTTTTTCAGAGAGGAGGAAAATGCCCCACTTTCCACTTTTTCACACCATGCATAATTTTGAACATCTTTGCCATGCTTCCCATTACTCATCATTTTCCTAAGAGAAGCAATCCTGGTTGTTGTAACAAAGTCTGATAGGGGAGCTGCTCCAATCTCTTGATTGTTTTAGTTGCCCTTCTTTGCACTTTTTCCAACAATGTCATTTTTCAGGTGTGGTGGCCAGCACTGTACACAATACTTTAAGTATGGTCATATTAAAGATTTGTGTAAGAGGAATATGATCTTGGAAATTTGATTTTCAATTCCTTTCCTAATCATGGCATTTCCTCCTAACATTTGACATTTTCATCAAGCTGTCCCCCACATTCTCAAGACCCTTTCTTGGTCTGTCAGCACTAGTTCAGATTCCATCAGCTTATACTTGAAGATGAGATTCTTTCCCCCCAGCATGCTAACTTTACACTTGCTTACACTGAAAGCATTTGCCGTTCTGATGCCCTTTTTCCCAGCTCAGAGAGATCCCACTGGAATTCCTCACAATCCCTTTTAAATGTTTTATTTTAGTATCATCAGCAAACTTGGCTACTTTATTGCTCACTTCTAATTCCAGATCAGGGACTGCAGATGGCGCAGTGGTTTAAACTGCTGTGCTGCTGGGCTGGTTGATCGAAAGGTCGCCGGTTCGAATCTGCACACGGTGTGCAAAGCAGCATATAATTTTCCAGATCCCTTTTTAAAAATTGTCCTAGAGTGCTGGTACATGGCTAGAGAGAACCAGCCCTCTTTGGAAAAGGAGGGAGACATTTCAGAGTGGTGGGGAGGAGATGGAAGGGGTGTCCTTGGCACCAACAGGATATGACAGGCTAAACAAGTGGACCAATTCAGAAGTGTCCAGCATTCCTGCTGTCTAGCCCTCACGCAGCAGGGGCCACCTTCAGGGCTGAATTCTTTCTGAAAGGAATGGAAGGAGGGGAAGCTTAAGTTTGGATCCAGCTCTTTACATTGTCAATTGCTTCTCTCACATCTCAAAGAGAACGCTGCTTCAATGTATACTGTTTCTTAACCTGTTAAACTTTAATAAAAGGATTGTGCATCTGTGCTTGCTGCGGCAGTGGCGTGGGGAGGGGGGGGTGGCGGATCGGCGCGGGATGACAGTGCGGGCGGCAGAGGCTTTAGAAGGATTGTGCTTCTAAAGCTGTGCCTGCCGCGGCAGTGGATGGCAGTGCTGGAGCGGCGGTGGCGCAGAGCAACGGTGCGCGGCGGCGTGGGGCGGCACAGTGGTGCGCGGCCGCGGCATGGGGCGGCCACGCGCGGTGGTGCGTGGCGGCAGTGGCACGGGACAGCACGGTGCGTGGCGGCGCAGAGTAATGGCGCGGGGCGATGGGGCGACGGCGGCACGGAGCTTCCCGGTGGGGGTGATGAGTTCCTGGAGTGCGAGGTGGAGCAGGGCACGCCAAGCACATGCCGGCCTGGTGGTGCCGGCGGGCGGGCAGCGTCCCGGGTGTCAGGCACATTCACTCTATAAGACGCACTGACATTTCCCCTTACTTTTGAGGGGGGAAAAAGTGCGTCTTATAGAGCGAAAAATACGGTAAATAAAAAGGTTTTGACCTGGTGCCAAAAAGAATATAAACTCCATGCTAGGTGCACTTTTCCGGGGAGTGCATTCCACAATCTGGGCACCACCACACATATTTTCACAACATAATGAAAATATATCTGTTATTCATAACCTGGAATTAGAAAAGCACTAAATGAAAAACAGTTAAGAAACTCTTTAAAAGGGCAACTTGTTAAGCCTAAAGAGGCATGTGTTCACATTATATTTTCTGTAGAAAATATATTAAATGAATAATGCCTTTAAAGGAAGCTGTGTATTTATCTCTCCCCTTAGCTCCCTAAGGTGAAATAGACATGTCTTATATTCCATGTGTTCCCACCTCTGCTCCTCCTTGATGACTATTGCTGGTGCGGAATACTGTGACATCAGGACAGAACTGAGTTCTTGTTGTTGTGAATGTGGTGAGAAATTTGAATTGGTGATTGCCATTTTTAGTGGAAGCCATGTGGTTAGTGCAGATCTTCATAACTTATGACAGACCTAAATATGATCCACCAGCTGTGTACTCTGCTTGCCAGATGCTGCTCATTCAGCCCCTTTTTTATAGTCAGGTAGCAAAACTAGGAAGCTTACTCAACTCATGATGTGCTGCTGTTGATAGCTAATGACCTAACTGGGTTTGGTGAGTACAAGTTGCCCAGGACTAGAATAACATAATTGGCTCATTGTCAGGCACTTAAGATCGGTGAACATAACCTGTGTTCTTTCTACATGTCCATGTTGTAAACAATATGCAATGCCTGGCATCCAACATATTTTTTATGACAAATTCCAGGAACCAGAAGGAAGAAATGGAAGCTGCACAGAATGGTCTCCACTTGAGACCTCCCTGTCACTACCACCAGATAACTGGCAAGGTAGGGAGATCACTAGGAGGAAAAAGATGTTTTGATGACCTCATTATGCTTTTGGTAGTTATTATCAGGAGTGTGACAGAATCCATATTTCAAAACTGCAGTTGGGAAAAAGTTATTTTCCTTTTTATTTATTTATATTTATACAGCTTGGTTTGTCAAGCCCAATTGAGAATCAGGCAGAGGAGAGTTTACCCATCAGCCTTCTTGCTCCCAGGATGGAACCATGGCATTGAGATCCAATCAAAGTTTTCTTATTCAGGTGCAGAGTACCTTTCACTTACCCTCTTTCACTGCACAGGCTCTAATACATCGCCAGGGGCTGATAGATCTATTGAAACCCCTTTCTTGTTGAATTATCTACCTAGGTACTGCTTCATATTGCAAAGCATTCTGGGGAGTATTCCTTACTTGGCCACAGTGCTGTAACTAGGGTGTGGCAATGAGGGCACTTGGTTATATTCTAGAGGAAGTTAAAATGTGCCTTGGTTATGCCACTTCACATTGCAGCTTGGATCTCACATGACTGAGATCTCTTCCATACAAAGAAATTCCCTACTTCAAATAAACTAGAAGTTCAGGGAAAAGGTTGAGCTGTTATGCTCAATTTTTGCATTTGTAGCTGGAAACATAGAGTGAGTCAAAAGGGGTCTCTTGGGCCATCTAGTCTGACCCCTGGCTCCAGCTGGTTCCACTCATGATATGCCTGCCATGTCCATGTCCAGCCTATCCTTGAGCACCCTCACCATTGGGGCTTCAACCACCTCCCATGGAAGCCTATTCCATACTCTAGGTGTCCTAACTGTCAGGAAGTACTTCCTCGCATCCACTCTAAATCTTGGACAAACCAGTCACCATCCTATTGGCCCTTCACTGCACTGATTCCAACCTTGCTATCTCCCTCTTGTAATGAGGGGCCCAGAACTGAGCACAGTATTCCAGCTGTGGGCACACCAGAGTCATATAGAGTGGCAGTAATACCTCTCTTGATCTAGAAGCCATACTTCTGGCTATGCATTAAAGGGTGGCATTCTCCCTCTTGGTTGCTGCACCACACTGCTGGCTCATGTTTAGCCTGTAAGGTGAAAGGAGCACACAGAAAACCTGTGGGGCTGAAGTAGCTCTTAACATTTCCCAGGACATTTTCAAGTTGCTGACATTTTTGTCAGCCCGTTAACAAATTGGTAGCAACCTTTCCTTGATCTATCCCAGGCCATTCTTGCCCTGAAATTACATTTGAGGAAGAATGTTACATCCCAGTACTGCATCCTTTCAAGAGTCTTGTGTGTGTGTGGTAGAGGAGAGGGAATATGTGCATATTCCATAATTTATAGGGGGAAATTGCTGCTACCCTTTTCCATGGTGGTAAACCCTTTTTTAATGAGTAGAGATGCTTAAAATGCTCCGCCTAAACTTTACTTCTATGTCAAAACAAAACAAATCAGGGGGTGCACTTGGGGTGTAGAGGCATGCCCATTGATATCATCCATGGATTGTTGTACCCCTGTCTTAAAAATTTCCTCAACCTTTGCAATCTGAGAAAAAGGTTGCAGAGGCATTTGCCAGTTAGTGCTGGCCAAGCTATTTCCCATGACATGCAGTTTGCAGTGTGCGGGATTTCCCTGCTTCATATTACACTGGCAGTGCGATAGCCTTTCTGCTGCAGCATTTCTATTTCCTGTGCAGCTGGAGTATTATCAGGAGTGCTGATCCATTTTAGAAGAGCCAGTGATCAGCATGTGTAATAATGCTGCTGGGAGCACAGATGTATAAGGATTCTTATATTAAAATGGTGCTCGAGGAAGCTAACAACAGTAAGACAGAAGTTAACATCTTAAACCTAAGTCAAAGCTCAACAGTAAAAGAAACAGGAATGCCTGAGTTAAAATATCTGTTGACTTCTGTTGACAGAAAGACAACAGAGAGGGAGCCAACCTGGCCTCTCTTACCTGGGAGTTCCACAATTAAGGAACAGCCCCTAAGAAGGTCCTTTCCTTGCATCCCCATCAGGCATACTTCTGGAAATAAAGCATGGGAATGGTAGGAAAGGCCTTTTCTGAAGATCTTAAAATCCAGAAAGCTTCATATGAATGAAGGGGGTCTTTCAGATAGCATGGTTATATAGGGCTTTATAGGTCATTAAAAATTAAATTAAATTAGAAACAAACCAGTAGCCAGTGGTGCTGTTTTAACAGGAAAGCCATGTGCTTCTTGTAACAAGCCCCAGACAACAGTCTGGCTACAGCAGCCTGGACTAGCTGAGATTTCTGAACAGATTTCAAAGGCAGTACAATATAAGAATGGATTACAGAAGTCCAAATAACAAGTAACAAATGCTTGTGAAAGTATGAACAGATCAGGCATTTCAAGGAATGGGTACAGTTGAGGCTAATGCCTCAACTGTGCAGACATACTCATGATCATTAACAAAACCGAGGTATGTGATTAAGGCTGAATTTAGGAATAAACCCAAACTGAAATCTTAGGTCTTGAGGGGGATTGTGATCCTATTTATTCAGCACAGGTTGAATTCCTATTTCCTGATTTGCCTTTTGTTTAACAAAACCGGATTAAATGTTAACTTCTTCACTGTCATCCAACTTCCTTGCATTTTGATAGTAAGGTGACACAGAGTTGGGTGTCATCAGCATACCAATGGCACCCAGCCTCCAAATGTTAGATGATTCCTCCAAGCAGTTAAATATATCCTTCAAGAAGGATCCATATATTTTTTGACACAGCAAAAAAGTGCCTCTAGTTCCATCCCAAAAGTTTGCCTCAGAAAGATACAGCAGTCACATTATCTGTTCCTGCTATCCAGTTCTTGGCATAATCCTGCAAGGCAACCAAATTCCCATAACCAGGCCTGAAGCCAGACTGAAATGAATCTGGATAATCCAGAAAACCCTGGAGTTGAGAAATCACCACATGCTCCTTGCCCAAGAATGGAATACTGGAGAGCAAGTGAAAATTATCCAGCATTATGCCTTTGATTTGCATAATAGTCCCAGTTTGATTTTGCAGAAATTTCCATGAACACTGAATCAGCTCCACTGTAGTCTATACGAAAAAAAACCTGAGCAAACTTTGTTTAATAGCTGTTCAATTTGCACTCAACAGCTACTGCAAATGCAAAGTGGAATCTGGCATGAGATGGGTAGTGAGGTGATGTTCAGAGAATCCTAGAAACTCAAACATGAGTTGTTTGTCCCCACAGGTAGAACAGCTGGATTGGCCTGGTTCTTGGAGTTGTGGTAAAAATGCCCATGTCAAGCAGACTTTAGTAAAGGCATCCTGCCAACTGTCAGTGAAGTCAGACCATCACTGAAGAGCTGTTAAGTTGTTGCTAATATGTTGCAGGTCTTGTTAATGAAATTTTTGCACATTTATTTTACTTAAGGGCTCATATCCACTCCTAGCCAGGGTGTGATATGATTGTAAGAATCTTCTGTACACTATAGAACAGTAAACCCAGCTTTGCTCCCAAGTGTTCACTGAACAAGAAGTAGGCCCCATTCACGTACTCATCCTCACCCTCCATGTATTAATTTTGTGATCATAATAGAGCTCCCATATGTACAATATTTCTGGAGAGTTCGGAGTTGGACAGAGATCTATAGGCAAGCATAGAGATAGGAGGACTCCACTCCAACTTAAAATGAATACATGACAGCTGAGAACCCATAGCAGCTGGGTCTTGCTCCTGGAATCTTTCTTCCTACCACATTAGTTATCGGGAAGGACTGGAACTACAGCCAATCACATGCTTAGAAATGTGTTGGATTTCTCTTCTTCTCAAATTAATGTTTAGGTGTGTGCTTACAAATGTTCAGTGTAATGCATGACTTTGTCGTGAGTAACATAGAAACATAGAAACAGAGTGACTCAGAAGGGGTCTCCTAGGCCATCTAGTCTGACCCTTGGCTCCAGCTGGCTCCACTCACGACATGCCCACAAGATCAAGTAACTCTTGATCTCAGCAACTGAAGAGGCAAACTTTACTAGAGAAGTATATGAAAGGTATCAATCCTTTTGCTTAAAAAAGGCTATCTTTGTGTTTGTGTTATTTCTATAGGTATTATAAGGAAAATATAAAAAGATCACTCTTAAAATAAGCAGCCATTTGGCAACCTAACTTTGCAGATAAGATTGCATAATAACTTTTGAAAGCCAGTTAATCTTGTTTTGTTCATAACCCTCAGTGAACTCAGATATGTCATCTCTGATTTTGCAAGCTAAACAGAGAACTGTATTACTGTACGGAACAATCTGGTTTGTCTTCTCAGTCCCTGGGTTATTTCCTGCCTCATTTACCTGATCCTTCCTTTTATTCCAAATGTCTTTTGCTAAACTATAATACTGTCATGTAGTTTTGGCTTTTTTACTGCTTTTACTGACCATCTCTAGCTTTGTGAAATTATGAATAATTCACAGTTCTATGTTTTCATGTAATGACAGCCTAGAGTTTACAACCCAAACCATGTTTTTTCCCCTTTCTGAATTGTCTGTGGTAAGCAAACCATGGTTTCTTAGCATAGAGATCATCATAACAACTATTCAACTAACTGTGAATTAAATAGAAACATAGAAACAGAGTAAGTCAGAAGGGGCCTCCCAGGCCATCTAGCCTGACCCCCCAGCTCTAGCCGGCTCTGCTCACAACATGCCTACCATATGTCAAATAAACCATTTGTCAGTGTTATCTGTGAACCATTATTATATAAAGTTATCAGTAATAAACATATAGACTGCAACATAAAGACACATTGTATTTAGTAAAGATAGTTAAAAACCAATTCAAAATCCGATTTAAATCTAAAACTTTCAATTTCAATTTAATTTAATAAAACATTTTTATCCCGTCTTTCACTAAACCTCTCAAGATGGCTTGCAAAGCATAAAATCAATAACAATAAAAGTACAGTCCATAATACAATAGATACTAATAAATTATGATAAATGCAATTGGTAATAATAGAATATTATCAAGTTAAACCAATAAATAACCAAAAATGAATAAATCACATTCATAAGAAAAATAAGTAAAAAATAAAAAATAAAAATGAAATAAAAATGTGACTGTTAACTTAAGCATCTAAAATTCTTAAATAATTCTTAAATAAAAAGATTTTTACCTGGTGCCAAAACGAATATAAGCTTGGCGCTCGGGGAACCTCTCTGGGGAATGCATTCCACAGTCTGGGCGCCACCACAGAAAAGGCCCTCCTCTGAGTAGATAACCTCTTTACCTCCTTCATGGAGGGTTCCCGGAGTAGGGCCTCTCCTGCAGATCTTAAGGGGCGTATGGGCATACACGGAAGAAGACGTTCCTTCAGGTATCCTGGTCCCAAGCCATTTAAGGCTTTATAGGCACCTCTATAGGCACCTTTCACCAGCACCTTGAATTGGGCCCGAATTTCAATCGGGAGCCACTGTAGGCAGTAGAGGACTGGCGTTATGTGAGAATAACCACCGGTCCCCATCAGCAACCTGACAGCTCTATTTTGTACCAATTGAAGTATCCAGACCATTTTCAAGGGCAGCCCCCCATAGAGCATGTTACAAAAATTCAACCAGGAAGTTACCAGGGTATGTGTCACCATTGCTAGGCGGGTGCATCCTTACCTGCCATTGTCCAGGTAAGGATGCAGTTGATGGACCAGCCGAAGCTGGAGGAAAGTGCTCCTCACCACCACCATCACCTGGGCCTCCAGGGACAGCTCTGGGTCAAGGAGCACTCCTAGGCTGCGAACCCTGCCCTTTGGAGGGAGTGCAACCCCATCCAGGACTGGACCAAAATCACTTACCTGAAAGCCTGAACCACCGACCAAAAGGACCTCTGTCTTATCTGGATTGAGCTTCAGTTTATTGGCTCATTACCTCAGCCAGGCACCAGTTCAGGACAGCCACTGCCTCACTTGGACTAGATGTAAAGAGAGGTAGAGCTGGGTGTCATCAGCATACTGATGACTCCGCAGCCCAAACCTCCTGATGACCTCTCCCAGCGGTTTCATGTAGATGTTAAAAAGCATGGGGGACAAAATAGAGCCCTGAGGTACTCCATGGCATAACTGCCATGGCACAGAGCTATAGTCCCCCAGCACCACCTTCTGGAATTGACTGGCCAGATAGGAGCGGAACCACTGCCAATCAGAGCCCCCAGCTCCTATCCCGGCCAGTAGGATACCATGGTTGATGGTATCAAAACCGCTGAGAGGTCCAGGAGAACCCACAGGGACGCACTACCCCTGTCCCTCTCCCTGTACAGGTCAGGCAGATTCAGTACCATAGCCAGGTCTGAAGCCAGACTGAAATGGGTCCAGATAATCAGTTTCATCCAAGAGTACCTGGAGTTGTCCCACCACCACCCACTCCAACACATTGCCCAAAAACGGGATGTTGGCCACCGGGCTATAATTGGCGGCCACCTCTGGGTCTAGGAATGCCTTTTTCAGGACAGGGTGGATCACCGCCTCCTTTAAAGGGGCAGGGACCCAGCCCTTCCTCAATGAAGTGTTGATGACCTCCTGGACCCAGGTGCCAATCCTGTGACTGGCTTTCATAAGTAGCCAAGAAGGGCAAGGGTCAAGCAAATAGGTGGTAGGACGTACCATCCCAAACACATTGTCCACTTCCTCAGGCCGTA
The DNA here is from genome assembly GCA_023646645.1 of Varanus salvator macromaculatus. Taxonomy (NCBI): domain Eukaryota; kingdom Metazoa; phylum Chordata; class Lepidosauria; order Squamata; family Varanidae; genus Varanus; species Varanus salvator. The sequence goes on along the minus strand of JAIXND010000754.1, from coordinate 11,708,865 downwards.
AAAATTGAAACTCATCCAACAATGATGGACCAGATGGTGCTCTGGACACCTCCCATTTTGGAATCACATCAACTGTGGAGTCCAGTTCATGGCGAAGCTGAGCGATTTTCTCCTTGAAGTGCTGGGCAAAGTTTTTACAGCAGGCTGCCGATGGTGTCACCACTTCTTTTTCCTGGCCAGATTGTGTCAGGCCACGTATCACTCGGAAAAGCTACACTGGACGGCACAGTGAGGAAGCAATGGAAGTGGAGAAGAATTCTCTCCTTGCTGCCCTCACCGCCATAGCATAGGCTCAATAATGAGCACATAAGTGTGTTTGGTCAGATTTGTTTTGAAATTTCCTCCACCTGCACTCTAATCGTCTCCCAGCCTGCTTCATTGCCCACAACTCAGGTGTATACCATGGTGCTGAGTGGGATCTCCTAGGAGGGAGAGGATGCTTAGGAGCGATTGTATCAATTGCCCTGGCCATTCCTCATTCCACAAATTGACCAGGGCATCAACAGGAGCACCAGCTTTATCCACTGGAAAATCCTCCAGAGCCCTCAGGAATCCATCAGGATCCATCCGGCTTTGGGGGCAGACCATTTTAATGGGGTCTACACTCTTCCAGAGAGAGAGATCAGCCCTGAGCTCAAACCTCATGAGGAAATGGTCTGACCATGACAAAGGAGTTAAGATCAGATTCCTCACTTCCAGACCACTCTCTTTCTGCCCCATCAAGAAAACTAGGTTCAGAGTGTGACCTCTTTCATGGGTTCGGCCAGTGACATGTTGAGACAGCCTCATGGCTGCCATGGAAGCCATGAAGTCCTGAGCCGCCCCAGGCAGAACCACTTTGGCATGGAAGTTGAAGTAACCCCGGACCAACTTCCTAGCGATCCTCAATACCAGGTATGAGACAACCTCTGTCAGCTCAGGCAGGGAGTCCGCTGCACAGGAGGGTACATGGTATACCAGCAGAATCCCTAATCTGTCTTGATTGCTCAACATCAGGTACAGACATGCTAGGCCTGGTCCTGAAGGAACAAGAAGCCCCGTGAGGGAGATTGAGTCTCGCTAAACCAGGAAGAACCCCTTTCCCCTGGGCGTGGCCAGTGTTGCATCAGATACCTGGGATGACATGGTTGAGTGAAGGAGACATCTCCCCCTTCTCCCACTCAGGTCAGCCCCCTCATCCACAATCAAATTGTGTATGAGGGCTGTTTTGTTATGAACTGACCTGGCATTCAATAGTAGCACTGTCAGGTCCAGGGGACGGTTGATATTACTGCCAGGAACTTTCTGGTTGGGGGAATAACCAGAAGACGGGACAGATATCAGACATCGGTCCCTCCTCCTATGCTGGCTTGTTGAACCCCCAATGCCATCTCTTCCCCTGCCCATCACCACCCCAATGGTGGTGCCTGCATGCTCCCCAGATACATCCATTCCAAATTAAAATCTAAATAATAAACAACAGTTACAAAGAAAAGGAAAAAAATAAAATAAAAATAAAATTTTGACCAGAGCCCCTGGCCAAGCCCAGCCCTTACAGCCCTGAACGGACCCAAACAGCTCTGCCCTTTGGCTGTCGCCCTTCGGCCACTGGCCTGGCTGCAGCCAGCAATAAGAGGGCTCCACTGCGGTTCCTCCCCCGCAATTGCCACAATCGGTGTCCGCTTGCCTGTCCAGCACAGCTCTCACCTGTGCGGAGGGCAAAGGCAGTGAGGGCGAGGCCCAGGGAGGCCTTGCCGGTCTCCACACTTTTATATATATAAGCCCTAAGACTCTTTGGAACAGACAGCCATGTCTTCATTGCCCACCTAAGTGTACATAATATCACACACTTTAGTCTTCACTCTAATTTGCTATTCTAATAATGTGATAATATGGTTGCCATCCACCTCAGAAAACCTGTGTGGGACTAAATTGCAAAACTGAATATATTTAAATATATGCAGTTGTGAATAGGCATTGCCCAATACTAAGGTGATACTAAAAATAGCAAATAAAGGGGTGATTCAAACAAGTGAAGCCAGTTTAAAACTACATTGGCAGTCCTGGGAGGTGCATGGAACAAAATACATCAACCTGAACCTTCTTTGGACAGGAAAAATTAATCCCTGTTCAACAATGTAACTTCTCAGTAAGCACAATGGCATAGTATGTTATGTAGATAGTACATAGTCCTGACAGTTAGGACCCCAAGGGCGTGGAATGGGCTTCCACGAGAGGTCGTTGAGGCCCCATCGGTGAGGGTGTTCAAAGACAGGCTGGACATGCACATGGTGGGCATGTCATGAGCGGAGTGGGCTGGTGCTGGAGGTCAGACTAGATGGCCCAGGAGGCCCCTTTTGACTCGCTCTGTTTCTATGTTTCTATGTACGTGGATTTTAGGGTTTGTTCTGGTGGATTTATTGGAGACTCCACTCTATGGATGGCATTCACAAAATGTTTGGATATATATGACATATAGAATATCGTGCAAAAGGGAACATATCATGGGAATTTTGAAAGTGGGCTCTATGAATTAATTTGTGATGGCATTTGTGGACAATCACTGCTGTAATTTTTAGAGGAAGGTTGGGGGTTTCTGCTTGCTACAGTTGAAAGGCATCTGTTATCAACATTCCGCTTTACAGATTCCAATGTAAATGTATACTGGATCATCTCAAAGCATTTGTTAAGTATTCACAAGTAACAATATTTTTGTTTATATTCATTTTATTTAATATTTGATTTCAGCACTTTATAATTAAGAGTGGCCATGTTTCCCTGGAATCATAGGGCAGGACACTGGAGAATGCTGGCGTCTTGTGAATGAGTCGCATGCACCCATTGGCTCCTTTTCAGTTTTTCCTGCCGCTGAGTGCTGCTAAACAAGCTAGAAATTATTTGCTTAGCATATCACCCAAACACAATCCTGGCTTCTTTAAACCAGGATTTGTCCTTGACTGGTGAAACCCAGCTTTTTGTGAAATAACTAAGGAATACTAGGTGAAGACAAATGGTAAAAGAAAAGAATCACTCTGCTGCTTTTGCCTATACAGTGGTACCTCGGCTCACAAATGCCTCAGTTCACGACCAAATTGGGTTGCAAACAAAAATTTCATAAAAATTTTAACTCAGGTCACGAACTCCGCATTGGGTGGTGACCATGATCGAGGCCGTCTCCTCATCCCCCCTGCCCATGAGTGGGGAGATGGCCGCGATTATGCAGGGGGAAGATGGCCGAGTTCATGCCTGACTTTCCTCCAGGAGGGCGCCCGTACTCACACCCGTTTTTCCTGTAGGAGCACAACTGCGATCTTGGCCATCTTCCCCTCAGCACGATCGTGCCCGTCTCTCTCCCCCCCTCAGCGCATCTGCGTTCGTGCCCGTCTCTCTCCCCCCCAGCGTGCCCACATTTGCGCCCATCTTTCCCTCCCCCAGCGCATGGAATGATGGGCATGTGCAGGGATGCGGGGTGCGATCGCAGTTGTGCTAGGAGGGTGGGGAAATGGCCGCGCTCATGCTCAGGGGGTGGGGGAGATGGCCATGATCTTTGTTGTTCTCTGTCACTTTGCTTTACATTAAAAAAACAGTTACAGAATGGATTAACCTTATTTACGTTGAACCTTATGGGGAAATTTAACTTGGCTCACAACCAATTTGGGTCATGACCAGAGTCCTGGAATTGATTAAGTTCGTGAACCAAGCTACCACTGTACCTAAATAATTGTATTGCAATTTCAATAATTGTAATTATTTAAAGTTGCCACAAGATGGCTGAGTAAATAAGGAGCAAGTTGTCACTTTTTCCCTAGTAAACTCGATAAATTGTTGATATGTAAAAGAGTAAGCAGATTGTATCTATGTATCAAAGAATGTGAATAATATTTCTGCTTAGAAAAAAATTAAAGAGTTGGATTGATCCTTATGTCATCCGACTGATCCTCTTCGGAGACAGCTCAGCAGGTCAGTTCATCACTGAAAAGGAACAGCATCAGTGCCCATGTGGTTCAGAGGCTTGGGACTTCTGGAAATACTGCTAATGGCTGATTCCTATGCATTTTTAGACAGAAAAAAGCCTACTGTTCCCAACATGCAACAATCACCTAAGCTGTTTCCATGCATTGTGGCCTAAACTCAAAAGGTGCAGAGCTTAATTCTACAGTGACTTGCTAATGAACAGCCACAGGTGGGCCACAGTTCTTTTCAGAATTCAACTTTCTGCTGTCAGTCAAATATAGGTGGTGGGATGAAATTTAACCCAGAACATACTGAAATCCTGACCTGGAGCAAGGAATGGATCTGCCGTGAGTGTTACACCACCATAAATAATTTTTAGCTTTTACCCATGGCGAGGAAATTAGAATCATACAATAGTAGAGTTGGAAGGGGGCATGAAGGCCATTGGGTCCAACCCCCTGCTGTTGCAGGACACCAGCTTACACCATCCCACTCAGATGGCTGTCCAGTTTCTTTTTTAGTGTCTCTAGTGTGGGAGAGCGCACCCCCTCTGTAGGCAGCTGGTTCCACTGACTTATTGCTGACAGTGAAGAAGCTTTTCCTGATGTCCAGTCTGAATCTGGGTTGCCACAGCTTGAATTTATTATTCTGTGTCCTATACTCTGTCATTAGTAAGAAGAGATCTTGACCTTCCTCTTTGTGACAACCTTTGAGGTACTTACAGAGGGATATCATGTCCCCGCTCAGCCTTCTCTTCTCAGAGCTGAACATTCCCAGTTCTCTTCATAGGGCAGTGTTTCTAAACCCTGGATTATATTTGTTGCCTTCCCCTGGACCCTTTCTCATTTTTCCGCATCTTTCTTAAATCTTGATGTGCAGACCTTTTGCTTATTCAGCTCCCTTTCTGTATTCATGCATACAGTTGAACTTTTTGAAGAGATTGTGTTGTTGTGCATTCTTGCCATAACAAAACAGTTGTACTTATACATAATGTACTTTGGGGTGCTTGTATCACCTCTCTGCTCCCATTGGAGATTGCTGTTTACACCTGCACTGTACTCCACAACTACTGCAGACTGCTGAAGAGTCTTCTCTCCTTCTGTGAATTTACTCAGCACCAGTTCTCATCCAGACAGGCAATTATGAGTGGTTTGGAAAGGAAGGAGGAGCATGGCCATTTTCTGCTTATGCAACAGCAAAAAGAGCCAGCTTAGTCACAACCTGGATCCAATCACGTGATGAAAGCAAGGAGAGCTGTTTGCAGGCTTAAAGATGCACTAGAAGAAACATAAAACCTTCTCCTATTTTTCTGTTCAAAATTAATCTCAGTGCTGGTAAATAAAGCTTCCAAGCCTGTGTCAGGCTGCTTGTGCAAGGCTTCAGCAGGGAAATTCTTCTATTCACTAACTGTTGTTTCTTGTCTCCTCCCCTACTGTCTACTGCAGCTGCTAATGTTAGGCTGTAGATTACAGCTAACTGTGTTGAAATTTCCTGATACTGATAATGATGTCATAAAGGGGTGGGGGGGAGGGAGGGAGAGAGAAGTAACCTCAAATAATAAAGTGTATGCGTTTAGTTTAACTTAGTCATGGATGGGGTGTTTAGACTAGATCTTCAGAGTTGCCCAATACTCTGGCTTCCGCTTAAGCACAATGAAGGAGTGGCTCGCCAAGGAACTTTAAGCGAACAGAATCGAAATCCTTTATTTCCCTGTCCTCCTGTTCTGGTTCAGGAAGTTGGGGGAGAACCAGCAGCAACAGTGGCTTTTGAACATCCTGCTGCCTATGAACATTTTCTCAGGCTAGCTCTTGATACATATTACCCAATCCTCAAGACAGCTCTTCTGAATGCAAAGCCCTGCATGCTTTCTTCAGCTCTATTCTTCTCTTCAAAGCAGCAGGGGTATGATAGACAGTGATGTAAGGCTGTCTCGTTCATGCAGGCCTCTCCACTAAACCCTGGCTTGGGGGCAAAGGACTGTCCTCTGGAATTATCATAGTCCTTATTTGTATGTGTTTGTGTATGTGGTTTATGCACATTACTGGATTAACAAATGGGATACGAAGGAACAAAGAACAGGATGTACTGCTTTTGGAGACAGTCAGAAAAGGTAATATGCATTTTTAACTTGTTCCACTAAGATCTCAGGTTCTGAGTTTGCCTGTCTGATGGTTTTGTACAATGAGAATTAATGGTAATGGGAAGCTTGCATTAAAAAACTCTGTGTTTTCTACCGGTGTGGTGGGGTCTCTCATGTTCAGGACCTCTGAGTACAACCCAGTGGTAGAAATGAATGGCAAGGGAAGGCACCTTCATGCTTTGCCTGAGAGTTCAACTGGCACGTGTTGGAGACAAAATGCTGGGCTGGTGGAGCTGGGGCCTGAAGCAGTGTGACATGTCTTGTATTAATATAACTAGCTCACTGAGTACCTAAACCTGCCTTCCTCAACATGCTGCCCTCCAGATATTTTGGATTTCAATTTCCATCAGCCTGAGCCACCATGTCCAATCACCTGTAATGATGGGAGACATAATCTGACACATTTGAATGGCAGCAAGCATGTGAAAATTGAAATCTGTAGGTCAAAACTTCCATGGTGCAAATCTTGCCTCTAGTGTGAATGTTGCCAGGTAGCCTTAGGCAAGCCTTCATCTCTCAGTTTAGACTAATAATGACCGCAGCATGTAGCACATGAAGTATTATTTAGGTTGATGTGGTTCCTTCTCCAAAAGGAGTTTTATCATTCTTTGGTGTAGTCAGTCCCAGTCTTGTGCCTGGTTACCAGACACCCTATATAAAGCAGGGCATGGAAATATTTTGCTTGTGAGTGGGCTAGATGTTAGGAAACACCTGGCATTTCTCAGATTTTTCCCTCTGAAAGATTCTTCCCACGAAAAAGAGGATTTGAACACTCATTGATTAGCTAAATGAGCAACTACCAGTGACCCTCCCCATCAGCAGAATGGTTTCAGGGGAATTGTTCAGGTCACTAGCATCTGATGCAGGATCTGAGGACATTTTCTAGCAAAGTTGCATGACATAGCTAGTGCAACCTGCATGGCTCAATGTACCTTCAAGTGGTAGGGAAGATATGTACATATAGTCCTTTATGCATAGGTATTGAGTGTGCTTATGAATTAACTGACTTATCATACATGTATTGTGTATTTATTAGAACGAAGCTCTGTAATCACAGATCAAATTCCCTTCCTTTTCTTGCTGAAGGACTGCTCCTGTTTGTTACTTTAAATGCTTTAGACATGCTTTGTGACACAGCATAGAATGAGATTATTTGTGGCTATTAGCCATGACAACCAAGGCTTGTCAATACCAGGTGGTGGGCAACATAAACAAGAGGTTATGCTTAAGAAAGGTCCAGTATGAGCAAGTTGCATCTTCTTTTCAAGTATCTCCAGGGACTATGGCTAGGAAAGACCCTGCTTCAGTTCTTGGAGAGTTGCTGGCAAATCCACACATACCTTCTTCTAAACTGCTGTTTTTACACTTGCATGGTTTCTGATTGCTTGATGGTTAATAACTACTGGTGTATAAATGGACTTGATTGGAACACATTGCATTGGAATGGCAATGATGGCTCATGCACTTGTGGTGCCTCATGGAAAGTGGCACTTAAGGCTGCAGGCAACCATCAGGGGCTGAATACATGGAGGTGAACTACCCCATATGAAAGAAGCAATGAACATCCAGTTAGAGAACTGGGAAATGGTAATTTTGACAGGGCATGGAGATGCAGTTAGTTGTACCTTAGATACCATTTTGTATGCTAGTTATCTCTTTGCCTAATATCATTGTTCCTGTGGCTCTGAGCAAGTAAAACGGCTTCTGTATACATTTCCTTGGAATCGGCCAACATTTATTAATAATAGTTATGTTTTGGTGTCTTTATTTATTAAATTTATATTCTGTTTTTCTACTACTACTACAAATAGCACTCAGTACGGTAAAATACCATGTACTGTAAAATTCATTAAACATAAAAGGAAAAAGCACATAATAAAGAAAGAGATAAATAGGGCCCACCAGATAAAAATCTACTTGAGCAACCAATCAGCTTAAATATTTTATTCAGACAGAATTTTACCATCTCTTCCTAGCATATATATATAGAGAGAAGGAAGTAGCCTGGCTTTCCTTAGTAGGGTTTTCAGCAGTCAGGATCAGCACTGAGGGGTCCTTCTCAAATTTCCAGTAATGAAGCTTCTCACACTGGCAGAACAGAGAGAAGGAATCTCACAACATCGTACTGTCACTGCACTAACTTTGTATTCTCCATTACCTCAATTGGAGGCAGTGCCTTCTCCTTTATCATGGTAAATTCATCAGATGAGCCACTTCTGGTGATTCATCATGGCCCTGCAATCCATTTGCAGTCTTCTTGGAGTCCAGGCCTGCAGTGAAGCAGCCCCATCACTATGGAACTCTCTGCCTTGAAATGTCTGCCAGGCACTAACGTTCTTTTGCTTTTGACCTCTACTAAAAACATTTGTATTTAAATAAGCTTTCCCAGAAAAAGAAGCCAATTAGATTGGCACAATCTGATTTTAAAGTTTTTAATGTTATATTTTTTATTATTATTGGTAGTAGTATTGTCATTGTTTACTGCTTGAATTCTTTTTTAGATGCAGTGCAGCATATAGACCTTGTAAATAAACAAACATACTTGCTAGGGATTGATGAAACTGTCAGTTTTGGTTTTTTCAGGTTTTTTTTTTTTTAACTTTTCCATCTTAAATATTGTTCAACTTGATTTTTATGAAGGTTTCAGAGTTTTCATGAAAATTCATAGACATTTCTGTGCGCATTTCTCCTGATCCACATTTTTGCATAGGCTTTTGTATATTCACATGTTTGCATGTAGTTTTCCTGATATAATGCCTTTTTCATGTTTTCACTAACATACACATTTTGTTCACATCTTCTCTTAAGATGCACATTTTGTATGCATTCTGTGATTGGAGAATTTTATTGTAATATTTGGAAAAGTGCAAGTTTGCATTAAAACACATATTCTTTCCCCCATTCAATAGTTTCCTCATCTTAAACATCGGTTCAACAACTCTGTAAGAAAATATGCTTCTTCTTTCTAAAGATATTTTTCTTCATTAAGATGGAAGAATGAATTTTGCACAGTACATCATTATTATATCTTTCCAAACAGTGAAATGTCAGGCATCCCAGTACTTATTCTGGAGTTTGGTTTCCTTTAAATAGGAGTTTTCTAATAATTGCATTTATTTGCAAATACACTGGCATTCATCTATGGAGAATGAACATGTCTGGGTGATGGGACCATGGCTGCAGGCTATGTACTTAGCATCTATGTGTTTAGCCTACTTCTGATGGGTACAGTTTGGATTGTCCCTTCTGTATTCCCTTTTTCTAGCCAGCAGTTGCATATAACAGCTATCTTGGTGCTGATATGGATAGAGAAAATCAAATGCACATACATTATCAAGTGCTGCTGCTGACACTTTAAAAATATGACAGTGCTATAAGACTTAAGGATGTTTCCAGATGTTTTTGTCATGCCACCATCCTACTTTATTCACAGTATGTTCAGCGAGACTAGACAATGTCTTTTACTCATAACCCTCTGTTTTCTTACCTGTTTCTTCCTTCTTTTTTATCGCAGAAACTCTATCAAGAACAAAAAGAAAAGCTGCCCAATGTGTTCTAAGTGGTAACATTAGGAGAGCTCCATTTGGAAACACCTTAAGAAATGTTTCATTGTCCTAAGCTGTTTTAGGACTATGAAACCAGAGGTTCTTCAATGTAATGCAAGAAGCACAATCCCAAAGGTTACTTGATAGGGAAGCACTGTACATTGCAGCTGTCTGTTGTATATGCATAGCATGTTTAGGGGTGCATATGCTTCTTTCATTCTTTTTCTAAAGGGAAGGGGGTCATCCCAGATCAGTATATTTTATATGTGTTATTCTTTATACTGAGGGAAAGTCAGCTGACCAACAGTGTCTCTGTCAGACATTGATTTACAAATATATATGCAGAGCATAGAGGTGACAAACTGACTCCCAAAGCAAGCAGCACAATCATTAACCCTTCCTGTGGCAGGTCCTTAAAGGGCAACTGTTGTAGTACTTGTTGCACAAGGCCACATCCTGATTTTTGCTCACTTTAGCTAAAATTCTAGCATTTAGCCTTTCTGCCCAAATTCAGGAAAATTCTCTTTTTGCCCACCCACACCTGAATTTTCAGGTAGAAATATTCTCAGTGATTCCTATGGAGGATGTATCAGCTGATCTGCCCTGACAAATGGGAAATAATCTAGCAAAGGAAACATGGTCACTTGATGCTCTTTATAATATGTTATGGAAAACTGATGGAATATCCATGTACCTGAATTTCTGTGCAAGCAACTCAATGCCAGCTATTGCCCTGAGTCCAGTGACACCCCTTGCCCCTGCTATCTGCTGTATGATCACCAAGATAACATATACGCTATGTAAATGTTAGTAGCATTATTTATTCATTCAGTATTAAACCCTTCATCTTCAGAGGCAGCAAGGTGTTTCTAGAATAAAGACCATTACCTCCTCAGTTTGGTTTTATTGGCCCATGGGGGTTTCTAGCTGGACATAAGCCATCTATATGTCAGTTTCATTTAATATATGGCATATGTCCCACTTCTGTAGTGCAGATTTGAGACTTTAAGGCAAGAGAAAATACCATCAGTTCATGAGAAGTGGTTAGGCTGTCCTTAGCCTACTTTGAGAATATTTGCCCACAAATTACCTTTTCTGAAAACACCAAAAAAAATAGGGATGGGTAGGGTAAGGAAGCATCAGTGCTCTAACAGCAGAGGCTAGAATATGAAGTAATAAATGCAAAATGTAAAACCACACCCTTGCATTAATAAACTCCAGGAAAAGGGTTGGACTTAAACTGAGAAGGGAGAGTGGGGGAGGAGAGAACCAAGGCTCAACAGCTCCTGTGCTGTGTGCTGCTGTGACTGATGCTTCCATTTTCTTCCTCTTCAGAAGAGAAAGCAGGAGCCATCCAAGTTCTTAAGACTGTACCTGGTTCTGGTGCTGTTCAGATACAATCAAGTAGGGCTTTCCTAGTTAGAATAGGAACATGAGGCACTTGAACTTAATGCCTATTCAAGCCAGCTTCATACAAGGACAGAGGACATGGCTGGCAAAATCATTCCTAGATGGTATTACTTCAGATTGTGAGGAGCAAGTGCTTCCTCATTGATGGGAGAGAGGGAACCATTTTCAGCTTTGGGGGGGGGGGGTGGTCCTGTCTCAAGGGGATGGCTAAATCAGAATGCTTTGCCTTGACATTCTCTTTCTGTATAAAGCTATTTATGCAAAGAGTTAGAAAGCAGGAGATGAAGAAGAATTCAGTCATGATTTTCCCTACTTGGAATGTATCAACAGTCCAGTCCAGTCTTACTACAGCTGGAATTCTGTGTAACCCACTGTTTTTTCTGGCCTCCAGTAATCACAGCAAGAGTTGCCATAAAGCAGTTTTATTGCAGTAATTTCCTTAATGAGCTCACAGTTACCTCAATTCTGGGTGCCCATGACCTGAGAGCTCAGTCTCTGCAAATATGGTATCTACTAACAGCCCCACATCCTGTTCACACAGAAGGCTTTCTCTGGTTTTGATCCACTCTCTACAAGGGCTGTGAGGACTTCCCCAAATAAATGTACAGGGAGTAGTTTCTATGCATTGCTATCCAACTCTTGGGCCTACCAGCAAAAGCTTCCCCTCAGTCTGTGGCTATGCCTGACTGGCCATTTCTGCCCTGCCCCTTTTTGCTGATGGCAGATCCAAGGAGAAATCTCTGAAGCCCACAGAGCTCTCCATGTGCTGCCCAGTTTCAGTGTTCCTGACTGCTCAGCAAGCACCTCGGTCAAGGTTGAGTCTCCCAGTTGAGGAGGATCAGCCATCTCCAATGCTTTTCCCCCAGCCTTGTTTGTTTATTAAAAACCTTTGTTCACCATTCAATTAGCCAGAGACTCTCAGAACAATTTACAAAAGAAGGAAGGCCAATATTTCACAATAATGCCATCAAACACAACAATAATCAACTTAATATAACAGTGATCAATCCCAGGCAATAGAACAGTAATAAAAATACAATATAAAATAAAGTGTAGTTAGAAACATAGAAACAAAGTGAGTCAGGAGCGGCCTACTGAGCCATCTAGTCTGACCCCCAGCTCCAACCAGCTCTGCTCATGTAATCCCCAACATGTGGTTGTCCAATCTTTCCTTGAACATCTTCACTGATGGGGCCTCCACTACATCCATTAGAAGCCCATTCCATATCCCAGGGGTCCTAACCATCAGGAAGTACTTCCTGACATCCAACCTGAAGCCTGGTTCCTTGAGCTTTGCCACATTGCAACATGTCCTGCCCTCCACTGCAGGGAAGAACAGGTCATAACCCATGTGCACTTGATATCCCCTCACATACCTATAAGTCACTAAAAGATCCCCTCTAAGTCTCCTCTTCTCCAGGCTGAAAAAGACCCAGTTCCCTCAATCTCTTCTCATATATCATCCCTCCCAACCCAGCTACCATTCTTGTGATTCTGAGCTGAACCAATTCTAATCTAGCAATGTCTCTTGTATAGTGTGGACCCCAGAACTGGATGCAGTACTTCAGTTGTAAGCACACCAGAGTCATGTACAGCCAAGGGTACATCCAAGGGTAGCATTTGCCTTCTTAACTGGCACATCACACTGCTGGCTTGTGTTCAGCCTGCTGCCAACAAGTACCCTGAGATCCTTGTGCTGCTCAGCAGCCACTTGTCCTCCATCCTGTACTTGTTTCACCTATACCTGTGTCCCAAGTGCAATGCCTTGCAATTATCCACATTGAATACCATCCAGTTGTCCACTGCCCACTTCCATAGTCTGTCCAGAACCATCTGGATCACCTGCTCATCAGTTGTGGCCACTGCCCCCACTTGGTATTGTCCACAAATTTAGTTGTCAGACTGGTTACCTCATCCTCCAGGTCACTGATAAAAAGGTTGAACTAGTTTTTCCTATTCTTTTAAAATACAGGAAAAAGAAAAATGTTTTAGCTGGGCACCAAAAAGCATATAAACTCCCCAGGTGCACTTCTTTGGAGAGCTGGTTCCATAGTGGGGACACCACAGCTGAAAAGACGCTTTCCCTTGTAGCTACCTTCCTTACAACTTCTGTTTGCAAGTCAGTGGAAGGAGAGGTCAAATTGAATCTTTGTGACTGACTAATGTAATCCTATTATGCTAGCAATTCTGTACCTGCCCTGGCAAAGGGACCAACTCAGAGAGCTAGTCTTAACATTGAAAGCCCCAAACTGCTGTGGGCAGGTTCCTTTAAGGTAATCTCCCCCACTTACTTTCCCAGAGGTCATCATCAGGACTCTTCCTTTGAGTGTTCCCTGCTGAATTAGGGGGCAGTGGTGGGCTTCAAGAGAGAGGTCCTTGTCAAGACTGTTACTCCATTTGTGAAATGCCCTTCCCAGAAAGACTCACCAGGCAATATCCTCAACCCATTCTGGTCTTGCTAAGTATCAGATTATCAAGACTCTAAAAGTTCAGAGTTGCAGAACCAACTTTTTTGCACAATTTTGTGCAAGAAAAGATTATTTAAAAGGCTGTGCAGGCATGGGCAGCAGCCCTTCCAATGTGCTACTGTGGCACTGTGTGTGCCAGCTTTCATGATCTCCCTTCCCACCACCCAAAAAGTCATGACAAGCTCATGTTTGTGGTGGTGAATGTGGGAGAGGAATGACCCATTCTTCCCCTGATGTCTTCTGGGATACCTATGGAGGAATGGGGAGGAAGAGGGAACGAACAACCCACAGTGAGCCAAATCATCTGTTTGGCTCCCAGTGGGTTGTTTTGCAGGATAACCAACTCACTGTGACATATTGACAGGGTGGTTTACATGACCTGTGGATACAGTATTTGAGATTTTTTCATAGTTGTTTTTAGTGCTTTATACTTCCTGCAGGACCAATTCAACCTTTGGAATCCCAACTGCCAACTCATGCAGCATAATCATATTCCTCTACAAATCACCCAGTGGTTGGATAGAGCTGGCCGACACCTTGTGCTGCATTGTGCGGGAACCTGGCACTATGCTCAGTGGGGCACTCTTCAGGAGCTTTTCTGTGCTTTGTCCCTGGCAACCAGGGCAAGAAAACAGGGTCTGGTCCTGCAGAATCTGGCTAAGAAGCAGTCATGAGGAATGATATTAAAGCCAGCCAGACTTCCGGTCATTCACCAAGCTGAGATCCACCAGCACGATGGATCACTAAGCAAACAGAAGGAACATCAACTGCCCAGGCTCTGAAGCAATTAAGGTGCTCAGATCAGAGGGAGCAAAGGGCATGATGGCTCAGAATGGGTTGATACAAGAGGAATTGCAGTTTGGTTCTGGCAACCAAACAGATGGCTTGGGAAGCTTCTCTTTCCCTGTGATAAATTGTACTCTGGTGGACTAGCCAAGGTAGAGTAGCAGAAGGTGTTGCCAAGGATGCTCCATGAGTGCTTGACCAGGCTGAGAGGTGAATCTTCAGGAGTGGACCACTTTTGGTCCAGCAGAGCTCTGGTCTGCCAATGCTTTGGATTGCTCAGTTTCAATGTGGGTCTGGCTGGTGGTTTAATGGAACTCAGGCAGCCACTGGTTTCCCCCAGTGTCAGAAAATAACCCCCTTTAATCTAATCAAGCAGGAGGCAATTGTACTCCTTGATGATGGTTCCAGTGGCCTTAATCACATTCCTAGAAGCTTCCCAAACTGTGCCTCCCAAAACTTAGGTGGACTCTTGAGCCAAGAAGATCGTGTAATGCCAATTAAGTCTACAATCTGAAAGAGCTTTCATGTTAAAAAACTTAGGGGTAACAGCCTTATAACTAAAACATGAACACTATGAACAAGATCCATCCTTTCCCCATTCCAAGATATAACTTTTAGAGACCTAAAATACTTCCAGATGCTGTCAGACAGAAAACATTGGGCACCTATTCCGTTTTCCCCTCTTTAATCTTTTTATTATAATAAAAAACATAGAAACAGCAGCAAGAAGAGTTGCAGTGGAAGATGTTAGAGACCGTCCCCCAACTCCCTAATACAGTTCCATAGATGAGGAAGGAGGAAGCCTGATAAGGAAGCTCCATAATTTACTAAACTTAATGCAAACTTTTCCCTAGCCCCTTTAGAACTTAAGATGCTTGCTCTTCCTAGTACTTTGAGTTTGGAGATTAGCATCATGGTAGAAGTGGAATCTCAGGCTAAGAGGGAGGATAAACTCTGGACTTGATACTCAAAGGGACATGAAAGACTGGATTCACTTGGAATCTCACAGGAGAATTTGAGATATTCCACCCCATCAACCACTCATTGAAAATACTTATTGTTAGGATCAATTAAAGTTTAAATCTATATACACAAAATCTAAACAAAGAACTGGATGGAGGATCTGATTACTGTCTCCACTTTCACAGGATACTGTCTTATACTGAGTCTGTGCAAACCATCAGGATAGTATATCCCAACAAACTTACACTGGATGATTTTAAATGCTGCTCAAGACCCACAGAGGTGCACCCTTGTGGGTTGCACACTGTATGTGAAAGCTTGAGAGCATGTGCGCTTTAAACTGTGAGTGCAGGTGCAGACTGAGTCTTATGGGCTGCATCCCCACAGTGCTGGGGACTGAAGCTGAGACCTTTTGCATGTAAAACAGGTGCTCTATCATCACATTCCTGACTATTTAGAAACCACCACGAAATAGCAGAAAATCCTGGAAATCTGACAGCACTAATGCTGTTCAACTTTTACACAATAGGAATCATGAACACGACTGGTGCAAGGCTCCTGCCACCCTAGTTGTGGTTGTTACTTGCTATAAAGTCATCGTCAACTTATGGCATTGCTGTGAATGAGTACCCTCTAAAATGTCCTGTTGCTGACAGCTCTTAAAAACTCAAGGCTGTGGCTTACAGCTTTGATTTACAGAATCAATATGCCTCATAGTTGGTGTTCTTCTTTTCCTTCTGCCTTCAACTTTCTCTAATGTTACTGTTTTCTTCAGCGAGTCTTGCCTTCTCATAATATGTGCAAAGTCTGACAGCCTTAGTCTTTCATGTTTGCTTTTAGAACCCCCTGAGTTAGGAGAGCACAAATGTGCCACCATATGGTGTCACTCCCTATTGCGACCAATGCCACATTGCTGGCTAGCTCCATCTGCTGTCATTCCCTCTTTTTCTGCCTATCTTCTGGCTCACTCTTAGCATGATCCAGAGCATGGGTGAGCTTTCTGAAGAGCCATACCATTGGAAAAAGTGTCCAGCAAGTAGTTGCCAAGCCCAAAGACTTGTGCACCCGCAACTGGAGTATTGTGTTCAGTTTTGGGCCCCTCATTACAGAAAAGATATAGCCAGGTTGGAGTCAGTGCAGCGTAGGGCCACAAGGATGGTGGCTGGTTTGCAGGGGATGCCGTATGAGGCAAGACTGAGGGAACTGGGTCTCTTCAGCTTGGAGAAGAGGAGACTCAGAGGGGATATATTGGCAACATACAGGTATGTGAGGGGGGTGTCACATGGAGATGGGGAGAGGCCTGTTCTCCCCTGCAGAGGAAGGCAGGACGCGCTCCAATGGAGCAAAGCTCAGGGAGCCAAGGTTCAATTTGGATGCCAGGAAGCACTTCCTGACAGTTAGGACCCCGAGGGCGTGGAATGGGCTTCCACGGGAGGTCGTTGAGGCCCCATCGGTGAGGGTGTTCAAAGATAGGCTGGACATGCACATGGTGGGCATGTCATGAGCGGAGCCGGCTGGTGCCGGAGGTCAGACTGGATGGCCTGGGAGGCCCCTTCTGACTCACTCAGTTTCTATGTTTCTATGTATATGAGGGAGCCCTTCTTCAGAGCCAGGTACTGTGAGATGGGTAACCCATGAGGTTGCTGCTGGATGGAAGATCTTTCTGGAGATGCCACTAGCCCTACTCCCCTGTTGTGGCAAAAACGGCAGTGAGAGAGCACCCAACTCAGCTTTCTAGAGCACCTGATACAGTGCTGCTTTGCTGAGAGGCTGGGGTTAGGGTTAGGTTCATCACTCCTCCTCCTGAGGCAGGGGATGCAGGAACAGGGATGTCCTCTGAAGCTTCATTGGGAAAGATAAAGATATATCCTTAAAAACAAGAGAGAAAAAGAAGATTCACAAAGACAATATAGCAGTCTTAGGAATGTGGCTGATATTTTAGACAGTTTACCTTAACTATTCAGGTAGAGAGTCCATGTTCTAGAATCCTCTCATTCATCTTGAAAACATTTGTAAATAATTTGGTTGAGAGCACCAGTGGAGTTCACAGGGAGGCCTTTTTGCCTCAGTTGCTTATAAGGTCTGAAAAGGCCATGTTCTAGACCCCTTCTAATATCATGTACAGGGACTCCTACAAGATTATTAAAGCAGAATACAGGTTGAATGAATGAATGAATGAATGAAAACATTTATTACAACAAAGGAACAACTAATCATGTTAACCTGTATTTCTACAGCAGAATAGGATGGGGGAGGTAGTGCAAATCTTTCATGCAAATCTTGTGTGGACCAGTGAGAACCCTCTGCTGTAAGAGTCATTGGAAGGGTCCACATATAATGAAACCACCATGGTATGGCTTGTCATCACATGTGAACTCAGCAAGAGTGGTGAAGTCCAGTAAGAATGGTCTCTTAGAAACACTGAAAGAAACAATGTTTTGTTGTATGGTTTATATGCTTCACCATGGTTTATTTGCTCAATTGAACCCTGTTTCCATAGTTCTGCATGGTTCCCACATTTCTTCCAACAAGTTTCCCATGCCTGCAGCAGTCACTCCAGCTTGCATCCTCTCCTATCCAAGTCTGCCTAGCAACTGCAGCTGTGGTGTGATTTGCCACTTTATCCTCACTTCCTTCTCTGCCCATGCAGTGTTCCCGATGCCCACCTACAGTTTGGAATCTTGGTGGCAGCGGGACATTGTGTGGCACTGCCTCCAGGAGCAGTGAAGATGGTCATGCTTAGTGCTTCTGCACAGTCACTGCTGTTTACTCAAGTAGTGCTTTGAAATTGCTGTGCCCTTATTCTGCACTTAGAACCAGCATTCTCTTCTTATGAAAATTGCCCTACACAAGAGGAGAACATAGGCTAAGCATAGGCATCACCAACAGGGCACTTGCTCTGAAAAGCCCAGGTTTCCCACACTCTGTTCTGTTCCTATTTTGTCCCTGACATTCCTTGGGGCTGTCAACAGGTCCCACTCTCCCCTCCTGCTCCCCACCATAGCTTCAAGACAAACCTATTTCCAATGGCCATCTGAGAAACCTTCCCAGGCAGATGTCCATATGCACTCCCTTGGAAAACTCTTCCCAGCATGACATGCTGCCTCTGACCCTGACATAGGGTCCTCTGCTGATTCCCTCCATGTGACTGGCTGCAGGGGGGATGCGGTCCTTTCCAGCATATGTGAGTCCTGTGCACAAAAGGGCATGGACACATCTGCAGCAAGGGAGGGGAAGGAGGTGTGGGTGGGAATGCTTACACACTGGCATGGCAAATGCCAGCCACTGTAGTTCTACTCTAGAGCAATAGTGCTTGAAAAGAACAAGGCATAAAATATTGCTGTGATATGTGACACAACAAGGGGAAAACTGGTAAAATCCTCAAATACCTGAGGGGCAGATTTAGGCTGTGTTCTTTTCCACCACAGTTGCCAGCTGAGTAACAGGCTTCCTCCGATGTAAAGGAGCCAAAGCTCCATCATTCTTGTTATCTTGCATCTTGAGCCATGTTGTAGCATTGTGGTTGTCCCTTTTATAAGAGACAGCAGGAGTAATGGCTTCAGGGACATAGTCACATGCCTTTTTCTCTTCCGCTACTCTCTTCAACTCAGCATGTTCAGAATGACAAATGATAGGGAAGGGAGAGACAGAAGCGCATGAAAGACAAAACAGCAGTTCAGCATTATTTCTTACACGGAATACTCTGAGGCTTCCAAAAATTGCCTTTCTCCATTCCAGAGAGATCTTAAACATGCAAAATGTACACATTGTCAGTTTGGCACACTTCACTGCACCAGTGCCTTGTAGACTGTATTGACATGCTTCTATACAGCTCTGATCTAAGCTTGCCTCTGATCCAGTAATGCAGCATTGTACTGTCTTAAATCAAAGGCTTAAACTTCCTTTCTATAAAATATAAAAATTACACTCAAAATATTACAGAAACAGTAAAACAGAGTGGAGCAATTGTATGCCAGGGAAAGCCTGAATAAAAGGGCACACCTTCAAGGGGCATCCAAAGAACACCAGTTTCTACCTAGTGGATCACATGTAGGAGAATAATCCAGAGGGCTGGCACCACTACCAGAAAGGCCTATTTATTTTTTAAAACTTTTTTCCTGTCAAATGCAGCATTCCTTCATGGGTAATCTGTTGGGGACTGCAGGTTGGGCAGAACCAAAGCCCAAAGTGTGCAATCACCTCTTTTTCTTTCTACCACAACCCTTTTCTTTCCTTCCCTCTTTCTTCCTGAGCTTTAGAGTACTGCAAAGGGGACACATTACATTTGGTGGAGACCTGAACTGATCACATGCAGGGGACTTTTGTAGTTAGGCTGCAAGCCACATGAAATTAGCCAGGGGTGTGTGTGGGTGGGTGGGGGCTTCCATTGGCCTTAGGGCCAGAGGCTGCACACCCCTGCCTTAAGACTTTGCTGAACTGAATTTAAATTCTTATACATCCTTATCTAGGTATTCCTGTGTGAAAAGAGGTGATTAAAAACTGCAGTTTGGAACAGAGGATATTTCTGGATGGACAGCTTCTAGCACTATCAGCCCAAAGGCATTGGGAACTATTCTACCTCTCCTTCCTTAATGAATTCTCTGTGGTAAGCAAAAGAGATAGAAGAAACAGTGGGGAGTCATGGGAGCATTAGTAATGGAAAATGATGAAATATGGTCCTTCTGTAAAAACCTGTGAATGAAACAACGAATTAGCTTAAGAAAGTCTCAGCTGGAAGCATACAGAGGTTGAGAAAGAGATTGATACTGTTTGCATATTACAATAAGCCATATTAATTAACCTTCAGGGCTCTGAGACTTAGGTTGGCCACCAGTTTGAATATGCAGGTCATAATGAGATCATGCTGCAGCCTGTTGTGTCATACAGCCCCACGCACCCTGAGTTATTTGACTGTTTAAACTTTAAACTTCAGTTAGCACAAGATGACAAACCACAGTGTATTTGCATATTTAAAATGGCTGCTTCATGTCATGGGGCCTCATGGGTTAAGTAACCCACAATGTCTTATTGCGACTTGTGAACCAAGCTACAGAGACAGAAAGATGAGCTTAGATTGTGCAAGCTTAACAGCAGTTTTGTGGTGTTGGCTAGCTATTGCTAGAAATCTGATGAAGAAAGTTGGGAAGCTTTGCAAAAATCTCCTGCTCAATCAACTGTTTATACAAAGCTGACAGCATTCATAAATAGGAATCAGGCATGAGATGAACAGCAAGACAATCTTCAGAGAATCCTACCAATTTCAAGCATTACTTGTTTCTCTGGTGAACTATAAGGGCTCAGCAATGGGGGCCCCTTGACCTCCCATTACTTTTCCCTGGTGGATGAATGATTATCTTTCCTTTGTGGGGGTTGATTTTGAAATGAGACATTACTATAGAAAAAGGGGTTAGCTGTTCTCTGTCCATTTTTATTCTGTTCAGATTTTCAGCTTTTTCAGGCTGAGGGAAAACTCACTAAAGATAAGTATCATGGAATTGTTTAATGCATACATAGCTTGAACCTCAGTAGTTGAATCTTACTTCCATTTGTTGTTGTTGTTGTTAGTCGTGAAGTCGTGTCCGACCCATCACAACCCCATGGACAACATTCCTTCAGGCCTTCCTGTCCTCCGCCATCCCCCAGAGTCCGCTTAAGCTCACACCAACTGCTTCAGTGACTCCATCTAGCCACCTCATCCTCTGCCGTCCCCTTCTTTTGCCATCTATTGTTCCCAGCATTAGGCTTTTCTCCAGGGAGTCCTTCCTTCTCATTAGGTGGCCAAAATATTTGAGTTTCATCTTCAGTATCTGGCCTTCTAAAGAGCAGTCAGGGTTGATCTCCTCTAGGACTGACCGGTTTGATTGCCTTGCAGTTCAAGGGACTTGCAGGAGTCTCCACCAGCACCACAATTCAGAGACCTCAATCCTTTGGCGCTCAGCCTTCCTTAAGGTCCAGCTTTCACAGCCATACATTGCAACTGGGAAAACCATAGCCTTGACTATATGCACTTTTGTTGGCAGGGTGATGTCTCTGCTTTTTAGTATGCTGTCTAGATTTGCCATAGCTTTCCTCCCCAGGAGCAAGCATCTTTTAATTTCTTGGCTGTAGTCCCCATCTGCGGTGATCTTGGAGCCCAGGAAAATAAAATCTGTCACTACCTCCATTTCTTCCCCATCTATTTGCCAGGAAGTGAGAGGACCGGATGCCATGATCATAGTTTTCTTAATGTTGAGTTTCAAGCCAACTTTTGCGCTCTCCTCCTTCACCCGCATCAAGAGGCTCTTTAGTTCCTCTTCATTTTCTGCCATGAGAGTGGTATCATCTGCATATCTGAGGTTGTTGATATTTCTCCCAGCAATCTTAATTCCAACTGGTGATTCATCTAGCCCTGCCTTTCTCATGATGTGCTCTGCATATAAGTTAAATAGGCAGGGTGACAGTATACAGCCTTGCTGAACTCCTTTCTCAATTTTGAACCAATCAGTGGTTCCATATCCAGTTCTCACTGTTGCTTCTTGACCCGCATATAGGTTTCTCAAGAGACAAATAAGATGGTCTGGTACTCCCATCTCTTTAAGAACTTGCCACAATTTTATTTATTATTTATTTATTAAAACATTTATATACCGCCCCATCGCAACAAAGCCTCGGGGCGGCTTACAACATATATAAAATACAAAGACATTTAAACATATAACTAACTCCCCGTGCCCCCCTGTGCATCTCGGCAAGCCCAAATTAAATATACCACATAACAAATTAAATATACCAACTTAAATATACCAAATAACAATAAACCATACCAAAGAATAAATAACCAATTAACTAAACAATACTCAACTACATAAATACATAACAATTAACCAAACAAATTAACAATTAACAATTAAAATACAATTTGAATAAAAAGGTCTTCGCCTGGCGCCGAAAAACAAATAACGACGGCGCCAGGCGGACCTCTTTGGGGAGCGCATTCCATAATTGGGGCACCACCGCCGAGAAAGCCCTCCTTCGGGTACTCACCCTCTTAATCTCCTTCACTGAGGGTTCCCGGAGGAGGGCCTCCATTTCAGATCTCAGAGGGCGTGAGAGCATGTAATTTCTTGTGATCCACACAATCAAAGGCTTTAGCGTAGTCAATGAAGCAGAAGTAGATGTTTTTCTGGAACTCCCTAGCTTTCTCCATGATCCAGCGTATGTTGGCAATTTGATCTCTAGTTCCTCTCCCTCTTCGAAATCCTGCCTGTACTTCTGGTTGTTCTCAATCCACATATTGCTGGAGCCTAGCTTGTAGGATTTTGAGCCTAACTTTGCTAGCATGTGAAATGAGTGTAATGGTGCGGTAGTTTGAACATTCTTTGTCATTGCCCTTCTTTGGGATCAGAATGTAAACTGACCTTTTCTGAGCCTGTGGCCACTGTTGAGTTTTCCAAATTGGTTGGCATATTGAGTGTAGCGCTTTTACTGCATCGTCTTTTAGGATTTTGAATAGCTCAGCTGCAATACTGTCACGTCCACTAACTTGGTTGTTGGTCAGACTTCCTAAGGCCCATTTGACTTCACATTCCAGGATGTCTGGCTCCAGGTCAGTGACCACCCCATTGTGGTAATCAGGGATGTTAAGCTCTTTCTTGTATAGTTCTTCTATGTAATCTTGCCACCTCTTCTTAATCTCTTCTGCCTCTGTTAGGTCCCTGCCATTTTGGTCGTTTATCATGGCCATCTTTGCATGAAATGTTCCCTTCATATCTCCAATTTTCTTGAAGAGATCTCTGGTCCTCCCTATTCTATTGTTTTCTTCTATTTCTTTGCACTGTTCATTTAAGAAGGCATTCTTATCTCTTCTAGCTATTCTCTGGAATTCTGCATTCAATTGGGTGTATCTTTCTCTTTCTCCCTTGCCTTTCACTTCCCTTCTTTCCTCAGCTATTTGTAAAGCTTCCTCAGACAGCCATTCTGCTTTCTTGCATTTCTTTTTCTTTGGGATGGTTTTAGTTGCTACCTCTTGGACAATGTTGCAAACCGCCGTCCATCGTTCTTCAGGCACTCTGTCTATCAGATGTAATTCCTTAAATCTATTTGTCACCTCTACTGTATATTCATCAGGGATATGATTTAGGTCATACCTGAGTGGCCTAGTGCTTTTCCCTACTTTCTTCAATTTAAGCCTAAATTTTGCAATGAGAAGCTCATGATCGGATCCACAGTCAGCTCCTGGTCTAGTTTTTACTGACTGTATAGAGCTTTAGAGCATATATAGATATGCTAGAGTAGTCACTAAATTCAACTAAAGCATCATTTGAGATAAACTTGTAGGTTTCTGCTTGAAGGGTGTCTGACAAATTGAGAGACACTTTTAGGTCAGATCTTGTAGCTATGCCTTACTGCAGGGTATAGAGGCATTTGACAAACAATAATATTTCTCTCCCTACTATGAAAGGTTACATTTGTCAGCTTTGGCATATGAAACCATCATTAAGGACACAACAGGCCAAAACAATTTTACATATACAGTCAAATCTTGACTTTCACAGGTTTAACTTTCACAGATTTGATTATCTGAAAGTTTGCCATCAATAATATATATATACACAGTGGTACCTTGGCTCATGAACTTAATCTGTTCCAGGACTCCGGTCATGACCCAAACTGGTTGTGAGCCAAGTTAAATTTCCTCATAAGATTCAATGTAAATAAGGTTAATCCGTTCTGTAACCATTTTTTAAATCAGAAAAATGTGAAGCAAAGTGACAACAACAAAGATCGCGGCCATCTTCCCCCCCCCCCCCCACCACACCCAAGCACAAGCGCGGCCATCTCCCCGCTCCTCCCCCAGCATGACCAAGATCGCACCTGTCATCCCTGCACATGCCTGTCATCCCTGCAGGCGTCTGCCATTCCTACAGGCGCCTGTCATCCCAGCATGCTGTGGGGTGGGGGGAGAGACAGGCGTGATCATGGGCGCACTGGGGGAGGGAGAGATGGGTGCAAACACTCTGATTTAGCAAACACTCTGATTAGCAAACACTCTGATTTCTGTGTTGACCGTCTGGTGATGTCCATGTGTAGAGTCATCCCTTGGGTTGTTGGAAAAGAGTGTTTGCTATGACCATTGTATTCTCTTGACAAAATTCTACCAGCCTGTGCCCTGCTTCATTTTGTACTGCAAGGCCAAGCTTGCCTGTTGTTCTGGTTATCTTTTGGCTTTCTGCTTTAGCATTCCAATCCCCCATGATGATAAGGACTTCATTTTTTGGTGTTAATTCTAGAAGGTGTTGTAGGCCTTCATGTAACTGGTCAGCTTCAGCCTCTTCAGCACCAGTGGTTGGGGCATAGACTTGGACTATTGTGATGTTGAATGGTTTTTCTTGGATTCGAACTGAGACCATTCTGTCATTTTGGGGATTGTATCCCAGTACCGCTTTTCCTACTCTTTAATTGACTATGAAGGCTACTCCATTTCTTATGAGGGATTCTTGCCTGCAGTAGTATACCTGATGGTCCTCTGAATTAAATTCACCCATGCCTGTCCATTTTAGTTCACTGATTCCTAAGATGTTACTTCCATACTTTAGCTGAACTTTTTTCCCTGCTGTTCTTCCTCCAATATTCTGAATACTTGCTAGGATACAATTTCCAACTAAGTAGTTCTAATACTAACAATTCACAATTTGCTTCATTTTCAGGATTTATCTCTGATGGAGTCTAAAGAAATCAAGAGGGGAGACCCTTTCCTCTCAGCTACCCACATATTCAGTGAAGCCTCTAATACCACACCAGCCAGAAGGTACCATGATGCCACAGAGCTTAGCACCATGAGTAAGGCTCCTGAAGAGGGGATGGTGGAGGAAAAGGAAGGGATGTCTTGTTCTCAGGATCTAACACTTCTTTTTATTATGGAAGAACAGATACAGGGCAGACTATCTAATCCTATGGAAAGACAGACTGGTGTGGGACCACAAAGAGGCAGGAGTGATCCAGAGAACTATGCAGAACTTTCAGAGGGAGAAATTGCTTTCGATATACAAGAAGTGAATTTGGAGGATAGGAAGGTTCTCTCCTTGAATTGCCATCATGCAGAACTTGCAGATGCTTATCCCTTAAATTGTAACCAGTCTTCCTTTTTCAATACTTCCACCCTGGCACAGGTACCAAGCCCCCAAGGGGAGGTGGAGGCCCTTGCTGGATTTTCCCAAGCCTTGAACCCCTGTGACTCATACCCTCAGACACACTGTATAGAAACAGTGAGAACAGACACTTTTCCTGTCTATGATTGTCCCTCCATGACTCATGGTATTACAGGGTGTCACAAAACTGCTGAGTCTCCAGCCAGATCAGATGAAGATCACTCATGGGAACTACAGGTACAACATTTAATAGACAAGGGACTTTTAAAAGGTATGGAAGTTACAAAGGAGACTGATGAGGAGATGGCCTCCAAGATGGAGAGAGCTGGCTTGATACAGTTTAGTTCCTCCACAAAAGATGAGGAGGAAGTAAGAGAGATAAAGGGACAAAGAGAGGATGTGAACTCTTCTGTTCCTTATCAACCAACATCTGAATGTTCTGAAAACAAAATAGTAAATTTAGGTGTGACACAAACAAAACCTAATGGAATTTTGTCTCTGCTATCCTCTAAGAAAGCAAAGCACCATTCAGGCACACAAAAAGAAGTACAAGAAATTGAACAAAATGCATTTCTTGACACTATACTGCATCTCAAGGAGAAGGAGGAGGATGGCACAAGTGAAAGCACAACTCATTCACAAAAGGAGAAAAACCAGTTAAACTATGCTAAAACTAACACAGATTGCGGTGAAGCAGAAGCAGATCAGAAAGAGACATCAGAGATGGAGTTGCTAGAGTTGAAAGATACACAACAGAATGAAAACAAGGAGGTTTGGAACAGAATGGAGACCAACATGAAAACAAAGCATGAGAAGCTGAAATTGGAGTACAATGTCCAGGAAGAACAAGAATTAGACATGCAAGTAGCAGGAGCAGGAAAGAGAAAGCTGACCAGCCTACCTGTCCCACTCTGTCTGGATACACTTTCTAATATGGAAAATAATTGGGCCCTTCCTAGTTTAAACAAGGCCAGTTCTTTGGCTGAGGCTGAAGGATTTGCCTTCTCTTCCAAGGAACTCCTCTCACCAGGTCACTATCCACTGTCAGTTTGTGAATTACCAAAGCCCTGTGGCCAAACTGCAGCTATGGTATTTACTACACCACCTGAAGACATGCACCCAATGAATGAAATCCCAAGGACAGAGTGTTCCATGTCTCTTAACTCTTCCCAGTTAGAATACACTGACATCTGTCACCCAGCAGGCTGTATCTCTGATATTGGCCAAGAGAGTGAGCAAACTACTGAAGAAGACAGAATTCATTCTATTGAAGAGGAAGACAATGAAAATTCTGGAGATGAGAAATATGTGAGGAGTGATAATAGTGAAGGAATAGCACCATCCTGTAAGGAATTAGTAGTAAGTCCAGATCACCATGACTTACATGATTCCCAACTTTCAGATCACCCTATTAAAGTTGCAATTCATAGTCCTACCTCACCACTGGGAAACACAATAGCCGTAGGTCCACTGCACGCCAGTGCTGGCAAGGGAACCAGTTGTGATATCATGCTATATGAATTAGCAGATTCCATACAAAAGTCACCAAACCAGAATCCACCTACTTCCTGTCAACCACCTTGTGAAGAAGCCTCGGTATTGGACAGTGTTGGACATGTCCAGACTTCCAGAAAAAGCAAGGTCTTCCATGAAGATACTCAAAGTTCTGCTTCCAAGATCCTCCAAAGTATATCTTCAGGGGAGTACCAGTCCAGTTCAGCTAAAGACAATGTAGAATTGAGTCATGTTTCATTTTTGACTACATGCAATCCAGCATCACTACAGGCACAAGACATCACCATACATTATTTGGATAAATCCCAACAGTATCTAAGCCCCCCAGTGCAGAGTTTTGTGTTTCCAGGAAAGGAAATAGGAACAGAAACACTTTGCATGGAGCAAGAAATCTCTGTCAGTGAGTCACCATATTTTTCCATTCTTGAGGAGGACAAAGCAGAATGTGACTACAACATTGAGAATCTTGCCCCTCCTGACATTTGTTCTGTGATAGTCACTGATGTGGCTCAGCTCACAAAGCCTTTAACCCCAATGCCTTTCTCTAATCAAACTCCAGCCTCTGAACCTGCTTCCAGCCACTTCAGTCAGCTCTTGTCACTTGCAGCAGATTCCAAACCTTCTCAGTCTCTAACTTCTCCACCTAAAGCACATGCCTCTACCCAGCCAACAGCCCAGACTCTTGATCCCAGACATCTTCTAGAACAACCACCATCTTCCAGCCAGATTTTAACCTTAAAGTCCACTTATGTTAAGTCTCCACCACCTTTGGCCCCTACACTTGTCACTGAACTACTTGATCAATCTCCATTTTCAGAATGTGATTTGAACCAACATGACCAGCTGCCAGTCTCAGTGCTCAGTTCTGATCAATCTGTAACCCTGGAGTATGAAGCCAACCAACCCATGCTCATGCCAATTATTTTTGGTCATTCTATGCTTCCTGAACATACCAGTCAGTCCAACGAACTAATTAACAAAAGCCAAATCGGAGAACCTGCAGCACCTGATCTTAACAATAGCCTTCTCACTGAACTTCTGGTCTTTGCAAGTAACAGAGATAATCATAATCCAGCTTCAGCTTCCATCTCCAGTCAGCCTTCATCTCCTGATGTTAACTTTTCTGCTTTTCAATCAGCTGAAATACCAGCATCTAGTCTGCCTGTCTTCTGCACAGGTGGAAATGATTGGATAGATGGTAGTGTGCCTATTGCTGACTTTATATCTGATATCACACCCCCTGTCTTGCAATATAAAAACCTTGTCCCAAATGTGGACAATAGAATGGAAGAATTCTCTGTTGCAAAATTGGCCAAGTCAGAGGGGGCAGGTGTTCCACAAGACCAGAAAGACTGGAATATACAAGAAGTGTCAAATAATTTGGAGGTCAGTCTGTTGGGTAGACACTCAGATTTAATCAGTTTAGGGAATGAAGCATCAGTGGCAAACCCCATGTATAGCCTTCCTGAAACAATGCCCAATGTTATGGGTATGCACGATGAGAAATCTTCTGATCACATCTCTTTTCCTTCAGTTAAGAGTCAGAAAATGTGTGAATCTACAGAGTCCACAAATTCAAGCCAGTCTCTTCCATTTCTAGCTTTCACCAACCCAATCCACTTTCTGCAGCTAGGTCCTCCTTCACCGCCAACTACCATGCAAGAGTCAGGAAATGCAAAAGAAACAGAACCATCTGTGTTAATGTGGCAAGTAGCAGAAACTACTGACAAGTTTGAGAAAGGCTTGGAAAAATCAGTGATGGAACACAGTCCAGCTTTGGCTCAGAGGAAGGACAGAGTAACCAAACATCCACCTTTAGAGAAATCCTCTAGTTGCCCAGATAAAAATGTCATTGGGCTGGACACAAAAGAATTAGCATACAATTCAAAGAAACAAGAGATGTTAATCAAGCATCGAGCAAAAAGCAAGGATTGGCATCGGCATGGCATGAGAAAGATCTCAATACCAACAGACAATGCATTAGGTGAGTACCTTTTAATCACTGTCCTCAGTCAAAACTATAGGAAAATCAAATAGAGGGGAACAATGGAATTGATGAGGCAGGCCACAATTGTATAACTCCTTTTCCCTCATCCTCCAGAAAAAGTACTGAAAACTTTCCACCAGGAAGTTTATACCCTAGCTCAGTAATAGAAATTAAATTTTACTAATTCTCTATAAGTTTAGACAAATAGTGAACTAAGGGCTAGTTATAGACAAGTGGTTACATCCCTATCTGTTCTCTACAGTAACAATGTAAGAAGAACCCTGCTGAAATTGGTGAAGTGTCTATCTAATCCAGCATCCTGTTTCCACCCAGAATCCTACAAGCAGAGCAAATATTCCCTATTTGTACTGAGAGGTATACTGTCTCTAAACATGGAGGGTCTATTTAACTATCATGACAATAATTGGAAGACCTATTTTTCATTACTTTCTTTAACACCTTTTGAAGTGATCTAAATGAGTGGCAATCACTACAGCCACACCTTGTGCTAATAGCCATTGGCTTAGAAGGCTAGAAAAAGCAATTTCATTGGGGATAGATATTTTGATGGCTAATTCAATGATGGTTAAATCAAACTTCCATGTTCAAAGAAAATACACCCCTGAATATCAGATACTTTGAACAAACTGTGAAAAGCTATCCTCTACATACTTCTTTATAGGCTTCCTGGAAGAATTGGGCTGGCCATTGCTAGAAGCAGGGTGCTGGATTAATTGGAGCTCTGATATGACCCAGCAGGCTCTTCTTGTGTGCCTAATGTTGGGAACTAATTTTCACATAGCTCAGGAAGGGCCTGGAAAGCTTTAGCCTAACCTACCTTTTTATTTAATATGTTTTCTGGCTGCCTTTCAGGCCTTGAGCAAGGAACAGTAACCATAATGGGGCTACACAGATAGGAGCAGGTTTGGTTCTCAGTGGTTGAGAACAGGTTTAGTCCTGCACACAAATGGTGTTTCCTGTGTACCCTGCTTCTATATGAGTGAACATTGTCACTTTGTCCTATGAAGATAAGTGTTGTGCTTGATATAGTTGAGATTAAGATAAAACACATTTTACACTCCTGACCTGTATAGCCCCACTGTCAGAAATGTAACAAAATATGCAGAGGTGAGCTGCATGTGGGTGCGTGCACACTGCATACAGAATAACCAGAGGTATCAATATTTTTCTAATATTCCTGTATAAAAATTAGTTTCTAGGCTTGGTCACTTTCCAATGTTAACAAGAAAGACTTTGTAAAAGACTATGCAGATGAGTGCAGACTTCATTCTTGTATGTTTCTATGATATAGTAAGGATTAATTCTAATTTGGATGCCACCTTGGTGCAGGTTGTTCTTGCAGCTGCAGTCACACAATATTTCTGTGCCCTTGTGGTTTAGAAACCATGGGTGATTTTGGCTACAGTTGTGATACTGAACCTGGAAATCACTGTGGATCTGGTTTGGATCCATGAAGGCCACCTGAAAAGCATGACCAGGGATTGTATATACTACCTTAGTGATTTGGAAACACCCATAAGCTCCCAAATTAGGTAGCATAGAAATTGGGAGGAAATGGGTTATAGTTGGCAGGATTCTCAGCAAAATCTGTTCCTCCTAAGGAAGTACAGTGAGAGGAAACACCCAAACTGATGGTGTCTTTGGGTCTATTTTCTTCCTGACTTGTGAATGACTATTGTTCAGTCTGGGTGGTGGTGTGAAGCAAAGCACTGCATTTGGCCACACTGTTGTAAGTCAGTGTGAAAATCTGCCTTTACTGAAAGGGAAGCCATGAGAGCACACTGGAACAAGCCTGCCTGCTTCTTGGCTTCTTCATGTAGCATGTTCTCCTCTTTCTGCCTCAAATTTCAGTAAAGTAATAAGCTACTTTACTGAGTTACATTACTGAAGTCTTTACTGAGTTACATTAATTCAGTTATGTACACTTGTTTGCAAAAAATTAATTTGTTATGTTTCATTTTCAGAAGTGTTAGCATCCCTTGTCCCCTCAAAGGAGACAACCTCTGTACACAAAGACAAATCAGACCATTTGGATCTAGTTAAATATGAGTGAGTCTTTTGCCTTGAATTTATTTGTATTCAGCTCCCTTAAATCCCCCTTAGGATAGTGGACTTCAATTTTTTTCTAGTGCTTTCTGTATTTTTCGTGTAAACATCAAAATATTTTCATGACTCCTGCCTACACTTTATACCATGCCATAGGAACTGAGAATCATACACTGTAGCAATGAGAAATGAGTTTCAGTGAGGAAGATCAAGGTTCAAATCTTTGCTTGGTGGTGAAGATCACTGGGTGACCTTAGGCAAATCTCTAAGATTCACTGTATTGCACATAGTTGCCCCCAGACTAATCCAGATGTGGCTTTTGCCCATAACAGTTAAGGCTTAGCTCATCCTTACATGCCAGGCAAGTGGTGCTAAACTCCTCAGAATGTATACAGATAACAGCCTTAAAGCTACTGGATCTAGATGTGGATTTGTGGTGGAGGGGTGGGAGGCTTATCATGCTCACTTTAAGATGAAAACATTACTGAGCCAAGAATTTTCCAGCTCAGATTAGCATCCATCCCCCAAAAGACCGCTTGGCTCAGCTAGGAGAGACTCTACTGGGGCTTCAGCCTATTGACATATTTGGAATGAAGCCAGGAGAAGCCCTCTCCACTGAGGGGAGGTAATCAGGGTGCCCCAAAAACTCTTGCATGGGAAGAAATCTCCCCACAGAGGACTCTTCTGCCTGAAAGGTACTTGGCATAGAAAGGAATTGCCCCCCCACAGATGTTTTCAGGAACACTCTTTATTTTCTTGGGCCACATGTGGTAGCCTTGCAGCTGAAGGACTGTCCTTTGCAGCAGGAATGGTGCAGCCTTGCCAGCCTCCATGATCCCTGGCTGCAAATGATGGCTTTGCAAATGACTGCACATGAGGTGAATGGATTCACAGAACTAGTTGATCACATACCTCTCAGCCAATCTGATGGAGATGCCGTTTACCTTCTGTTTAGCCAATTTGATGAGGGAGGGAGGATAATCCCTGTTAGTAGTAGTAGTTGTTGTTATTTTATCATCATCAAAACATTTTTACCCCGTCCAATACAGAAAAACATCTCAGGACAGCTTACAACAATTAAAACAATAATAATTTAAATAAAACAATATTACAATGATTTAGGCAATAAATAACAAAACAATAAATAGCATTCATAACCCCAACAAAACAAAAACTAAAACTAAATGCAACTGTTGATGTTAAAACCATTTAAAACCCCTTAATGCTTAAAATGATGGGTGAATAAAAAGCTTTTTACCTGGCGCCGAAAAGACAGACAGACCCAGGCTTTTAGGCAGTTCCAGATCAGCATGGGAACAGCCATGAAAGAGCCAACATCCATGTTGATGAAGCAGATGTAAAGGGGGATGTTGGGAGTATTTCTTTCCTCACATGATATTATTATTCTGAAGTCTATTGCTCTGAGGTGCTTCAGGCCAGATAGCTGCCAGCACTACCACTCAAAAGGCATTGTGCAGCTATTCTGTCATTCCCTCCTGAAAATATTTTTTAGCAAGAATGAAAGACAAAGGAAGCTCTGGGAAATCTTGGGGAGGATTACAGGTGGAAGACAACATTATCTGGACTACCCGTAAAATTCAATAAATGTGCTTGAGTGATCGCGCAGTAAAAGTGATCATCCTGTGTGCCAGTGAGACGACTTATTTGGACTTAGTTTTGATTTCCAGGTTGTCATGTTCTGCAGCAAGAGCAGACAATACAGACCCTGACAGGTATAACTGATGAAATTCTACTCTTAGGATGTATCACTTCCTTTGGAGAGCTTATTGAGATTTTTCTTATTTTCATACTGAAAGAGAGAAGAAACCAGCAGAAGAAGTGGAAAACATCAAGCGGCGGCACTCAAAACTGATCAACTCATGTTAGTATCTCCTGCCTAAGTAACTTTGTGGTATTCTGTCCTTAAGGAAGAGCATAGTTATTCCTTTAAATAAAGAAGAAGAAAAGAAATGTTTTTAACCTGTGAAGAGGAAAGAAGTCATGGGTCCTGACCCAGAATATTCTCCCAATTGATACTAGGTTCACTTTCCTGTTAAAACACCAGGTTCTCCCTGGCTACTTGTTGCCCCTGGAGATATATAGAAGTGGCATAGTCAAGAAAGAACATTGGGCAGATTAAAATATAATAAATTAAATAAATTAAAAATAAAGACTGGAGGAACTCAGACAGCAGCACAGCTGAGAAGAATATTTAATATTCTGCAGGGGAAGGTGGCAGAATATATGCTTTGCATGCCTTCAGTCCCAAGGACCTCCAGGCTTGAAAACTCTTGGAAACCACTGCCAGTCAGTGTTGGGACAGATGGATCCATGGTCTGGTTCAGTATAAGGCAGTTTTCTAGATTCCTTTATCCAGGTGTCCATACCATTCATGTATAAATTGCAGGCTGGGGACTCCATTTTAGCATCAAAAGAGCTAAACAGATGAGAAGAGCTGAATTCTCCCACTGCTGTATCTCTCTCTGCTCCATAATTTTAATTTGTCATTTTTCTTCTTAGTCTGGTTTACTTTCCATCATCAGGGCTAAGGGAAAAGTGCTTGCAGCAACAGAAAGCAGGGAGATATGATGGGAGAAGATGGAGGTCTCCTATTTCATCTTCCCCTTCTGATGTTACCATTAGGTTCCAAACTCCCAGTTTCTATTGTATACATGAATGGGGGAGACATGTGAATGATACATGTGTCTGACCCCATTATGTCTAGTTTGGTCCTTCCATCATCCTCTGAAGTGCTGAGACCACCCCCCATGCCAATGATAGGAAACATGTGTGCCCCTCAGGTGTTGGTGGATGGGAGCTCCCATCAGCCTGAGGCAGCACAGCTGAGAGTGAGGGAAGATGGGAACTGTAGTCCAAGGACACTTGAAAGAAAGCACATTCCCCATCCTTGGCCTGTGCCCCAGTTCTAGAAATAATCTAGTTGGACAGCCAGTATGGATGGAATGCTGGGAAAATGTCCACTGTGGGAATATTCCAGTCCCCATCCCTGAATGTTTGGCTTTCATTTTTTAAATTAACTGAGAAGCTAATTTACATAACTACATGGAAAAACATAAAGAGTAGACTTCTCACTTGCTCATTAAAAAAGTAAAGCTCCTATCATTCAATGCCCTGGCTGGTCAGTATGAAAGCTCTTGCAAGATTATTTATTTTTATTTATTTATTTAGCACATTCCTATGCCGCCCCATCGCTGAAGCCTCGGGGCAGCTCACATACATAAAAAAAAATAATTCAAAATTAACAATACAATATTAAATAATCCAATATTAATAAATATAACAATCTGAGTCGCTCTGGCCAAAAATTAAAACTAATAAAAATATTAACAATTAAAATAGCGTTTGAATAAAAAGGTCTTCACCTGGTGCCGGAAAACAAATAGCGACGGCACCAGGCGGACCTCTCTGGGGAGCGCGTTCCATAGGTTGGGTGCCACCGCAGAGAAAGCCCTCCTCTGAGTAGTCGCCCTCCTAATTTCCTTCACGGAGGGTTCTCGGAGAAGGGCCTCTCCCGCTGATCTCGAGGGGCGGGTGGGCAAGTATGGATGTAAGCACTCCTTTAGGTAAACAGGGCCCAAGCCGTTTAGGGCTTTATAGGTCATAACCAATACCTTGAATTGGGCCCGGACTTCAATGGGGAGCCAGTGTAGCTGACGGAGAACTGGAGTCATATGAGCATAACTCCCAGTCCCCATCAGCAACTTGGCAGCTCTATTTTGAACCAATTGAAGTATCCGGACCGTTTTCAAGGGCAGCCCCATGTAGAGAGCGTTGCAGAAGTCAAGTCGAGAAGTCACCAACGCATGTATCACTGTCGCTAGGCAGTCATTCTCCAGGTAAGGGGGCAGCTGATAAATCAGCCAAAGCTGAAAGAACGTTCCTCACCACTGCTGTCACCTGAGCTTCCAAAGAAAGCTCTGGGTCGAGGAGCACTCCCAAGTTGTGGACTTTGTCCCTAGGGGGGAGTGCAACCCCATTCAGGACTAAGTTCAATTCACCTTCCCCGAAGCCTGATCCACCAACCAACAGGACCTCCGTCTTGTCTGGATTGAGCTTCAGTTTATTGGCCCTCATCCAGCCCATTACCTTGGCCAGGCACCAGTTCAGTACAACCACTGCCTCACCTGGATTGGTAGAAAACGAGAGGTAGAGCTGGGTATCATCAACGTACTGATGACTCCACAGCCCACACCTCCTGATGACCTCTCCCAGTGGTTTCATGTAGATATTAAACAGCAAAGGGGACAAAATGGAACCTTGCGGTACTCCATGGCATAGCTGCCATGGTGCAGAGCCATAGTCCCCCAGCACCACCTTCTGGAATCGGCCATTGAGATAGGAGCGGAACCACTGCAAAGCAGTGCTCCCGACCCCCAATCCCGCTAGCCTATCCAGAAGGATACCATGGTCAATGGTATTGAAAGCCTCTGAGAGGTCCAAGAGAACCAACAGGGACGCACTCCCCCTGTCTCTCTCCCTGCACAGGTCATCATACAGGGCGACCAAGGCAGATTCAGTACTGTACCCTGGTCTGAAGCCAGACTGAAATGGGTCCAGATAATCAGTTTCATCCAAGGGTGCTTGGAGTTGTCCCGCCACCACCCGCTCCAACACCTTGCCCAGAAACGGAATATTGGCCACCGGTCTATAATTAGAGGCCATCCCTGGATCCAGTGATGCCTTCTTCAGGACCAGTCGGACTACCGCCTCTTTCAAGAGACTAGGTACCCGACCCTCCCTCAGAGAAGTGTTAACCACTTCCAAGATCCAGGTCCCAATCCCGTGCTTGGTGTAGTTAATTAGCCAAGATGGGCAAGGGTCCAGTAAGCAAGTGGTGGGACGTACTCGTCGAAGCACCTTGTCCACATCATCAGGCCGCAATAACTGAAATTCATCCATTAACTGCCTGGTCAACTGCCCCCCGGGCCTGACGGTGCTGTTGCTTAATGCCAGGTCGGTCCACAATAAAGCCACCCTCATCCACGACTTGATCGTGGATGAGAGGGCTGACCTGACCTGTATCACCGAGACCTGGGTGGGGGAGGGGGGAGATGTTGCCCTCTCAGAACTGTGCCCGCCCGGGTACCTTGTCCAGCACCGTGCATGCCCGGAGGGGAGGGGAGGGGGTTGCTTTAGTTTATCGAGCTTCCTTTTCCCTCACGGGGCTTCCTGTCCCCTCGAGACCGGGGCTGGAGTGTCTCCACTTGGTGTTGGGCGACCGAGACAGATTGGGGATTCTATTGGTGTACTGAGCACCCTTCTGCCCAACAGACTCCCTGCCTGAGCTGATGGAAGTCGTCTCGGACCTGGTGTTGAAGACCCCCAGGATGTTGGTCCTGGGGGACTTCAATCTCCATGCCGAGACTGATCTTTTCGGGGCGGCTCAGGACTTCATGGCTGCCATGACGGCCATGGGGCTGTCTCAACGTGTCTGTGGCCTGACCCATGAACGTGGACACACTCTGGACTTGGTTTTCTCGATGGGTTGGGAAGAGGGTGATCTGAGGGTGAAGAATCTACATTTGATACCCTTGTCATGCTCAGATCACTCCCTCGTGAGGTTTGAGCTCAAAAGTGGCCTCTCCCTCTGTAAGGGTGCAGATCAGATTGTGATGGTCCGCCCCCGGAGTCAGATGGATCCGGATGGATTCCTGAGGGCTCTGGGGGATTTTCCAGTTGACAAGGCTGGTGCTCCTGTTGATGCCCTGGTCGATATATGGAATGGGGAGATGACCAGGGCTATTGACACGATTGCTCCTAAGCGCCCTCTCCAACCATGCAGAGCCCGTTCATCTCCCTGGTATACACCGGAATTACAGGCAATGAAGCGGGTTGGGAGACGGCTAGAGCGTAGGTGGAGGAAATCACGGGACGAATCTGATCGAGCACATCTTAGAGCCCACTATCGGGCCTATGTTGTGGCGGTGAGGGCGGTGAAGAAGAGATTCTTCTCCGCGTCCATTGCCTCCTCACAATGCCGTCCAGTGGAGATTTTTCAGGTGGTTCAGGGGCTGATTAAACCTGGCCCTGACAAAGATCTGGTGCCGCCCTCGAAAAACCGCTGTGACAACTTTGCCACGCATTTCAGGGAGAAAGTTGCTCAGATTCGTCACGAGCTGGACTCCACTCTTGACACAGATTCTTTTGGGGAGGGACCAACCGTGCTGGCTTGTCCCTCATTGATGGATGAATTTCAGTTTTTGCAGCCTGATGATGTGGACAAGGTGCTTGGATCGGTATGCTCAACCACCTGTTTACTGGACCCGTGCCCACCTTGGCTATTAAAGAGCACCAACGACGGGATTGTACCCTGGATCTTGGAGGTGGTCAATGCCTCTTTAAGAGACGGCCGGGTGCCTGCCCATTTAAAGGAGGCGGTAGTCCGTCCAGTCCTAAAGAAGGCTTCCCTGGATCCAGAGGTGGTCGCCAATTATAGACCGGTGGCCAACATCCCGTTTCTGGGCAAGGTGCTGGAGCGGGTGGTGGCGGGACAACTCCAGGCACTCTTGGATGAAACTGATTATCTAGACCCATTTCAGTCCGATTTCAGACCCGGCTTTGGCACTGAATCTGCCTTGGTCACCCTGTATGATGACCTGTGCAGGGAGAGGGACAGGGGGAGTGCGTCCCTGTTGGTTCTCCTGGACCTCTCGGCAGCTTTCGATACCATCGACCATGGTATCCTTCTGGATAGGCTGGTGGGATTGGGGGTTGGAGGCACTGTTCTGCAGTGGTTCCACTCCTATCTCGATGGCCAATTCCAGAAGGTGGTGCTG
The DNA here is from genome assembly GCA_023646645.1 of Varanus salvator macromaculatus. Classification (NCBI taxonomy): domain Eukaryota; kingdom Metazoa; phylum Chordata; class Lepidosauria; order Squamata; family Varanidae; genus Varanus; species Varanus salvator. Next base: position 11,671,127 of record JAIXND010000754.1, on the reverse strand, counting down.
GGGGACTGTCTCTGCGCCATGGCAGCTATGCCATGGAGTTCCGCAGGGTTCCATTTTGTCCCCCTTGCTCTTTAATATCTACATGAAACCACTGGGAGAGGTCATCAGGAGGTGTGGGCTATGGAATCATCAGTACGCTGATGATACCCAGTTCTACCTCTCGTTCTCCACCGATCCAGGTGAGGCAGTGGCTGTGCTGAACTGGTGCCTGGCCGAGGTAATGGGCTGGATGAGGGCCAATAAACTGAGGCTCAATCCTGACAAGACGGACGTCCTGTTGGTGGGTGGGTCGGGCTTCGGAGTGGGGGACCTGACCCTAGTCTTAAATGGGGTTGCACTCCCTCTGAAAGACAGGATCTGCAGCCTGGGAGTGCTCCTCGACTCGGAGCTGACCTTGGTAGCCCAAGTGTCAGCAGTGGCGAGGAGCGCTTTCCATCAGCTTCGGCTGATCCATCAGCTGCGTCACTTCCTGGAGTTCGACTGCCTGGCGACAGTGACATATGCGTTGGTGACTTCCCGGTTAGACTACTGTAACGCGCTCTACATGGGGCTACCCTTGAAAATGGTCCAGATACTTCAACTGGTGCAAAATAGAGCTGCCAGGGTGTTGACAGGGACTGGGCGTGGTTCTCATATCACTCCAGTTCTCCATCAGCTTCACTGGCTTCCCATTGAAGTCCGGGCCCAATTCAAGGTGTTGGTTCTTACCTATAAAGCCATTAACGGCTTGGGTCCTGGTTATCTAAAGGAGCACCTGTGACCATATAGGCCCTCCCGCCCCCTACGATCAGCAGCTGATGCTCTCCTCCCGGAACCTTCCATGAGGGAAATAAGGAGGGTGAGCACCCGGAGGAGGGCTTTCTCTGCGGTGGCACCCCACCTATAGAATGTGTTCCCCAAAGAGGCTCACCTGGCGCTGTCATTTTTTGCTTTTCGGCACCAGGCAAAGACCTTTGTATTTAAGAAATATTTTAATTGTTGAATTATTAATTTTGTTATTTATTATTATATTTATATGTTTTTAAATTTTGACCTTGAAGTGGGCCAGTTTTAATATTATGTATTGGTTTTAGAATGTTTTTGTTATGCTGTGAGCCTCCCCGAGGCTTGTTTGCAAGGGGGTGGCATACAAATATGTTAGTTAGTTAGTTAGTTAGTTAGTTAGTTAGTTAATTGTGGACCAGACAGCAGCGTTGGCGTCTCCCCAGAAGCCTCTGAATCATTAGTGGAGTCGAGCTCAAGACGAATCTGAGCGATTTTGTCCCTGAAATGCTAGGCAAACTCGTCACAGCAGGCCTTCGAGGGTGGAATCAGATCTTTCTTTGGGCCAGCATAAACCAGGCCTTGTACCACCCAAATCAGCTCCACCGGATGGCATTTTGAGGAGGCAATGGAAGTGGAAAAGAATCTCTTTTTCGCCTCCTTCACTGCCACAGCATAGGCCCGATAATGGGCACTTAAGTGTGTTCGGTCAGATTCATCCCGTGATCTCCTCCACCTACTCTCTAGACGTCAAATTGTTAGTAATCAATATTACTAAAATGTAGCATAATTGACTTTACATTATTGATAATTTCCTTTCAACCCCCCCTCCCCCCAACCTACACCTCTCAGTGCACTATTGTGAGCAGTACAAATCTGGCTACAGGCTTGAAGTGTCAATTCAGAACATGTATGATGTTATGCTTTTTCTCTACAGCACAATTACTCTACCAGGAATACAGTGATGTTGCACTGAACAAAGCCATTCAAAGCCAAAAAAGAGCAGATTCCTTATCTGAAGAAGTGGAGCTGGGGTCCCCAAGCTCCCCAAGGCTGCGAAGAAAAGTGCTGTCCCCACAAGACTCTTACCTACAACGTCTGTCAGTTTCATCCAGTACATCTCTCTGGCAGGATATCCCTATGGTCCGAGGGAGCACCATGCTGCTTAGCATGACCCGGGAGGAACAGAAGCTGCAAGAGGTACTGGATAAGGGACACAGTCAGACATATTTGCTAAAATAGCACAGATAAAGAACAGAGAACAGGTGGGAAAATGATACAATAGCAGAAAGAAAAGACATTTAGGAATATACCAAAGGTTTTGTGCTGGATATGGTGATGAAACAGCTGCTAGCATTTGCTTAACATGTTCTAAAGACAGAAATAGAAAACATGAAGAACTGAAATGCATTGTGTCATCCCAACTGGCCATAGGAAATCATTGGAAGATGTTAGGGATCATGTTTAAATCAAATTACTTGCAAAAATGCACCTTTATATTTCAGACATACCTTCACAAAATCAAAATGCCTACACACGAAATGGCTTTAGGAAACACCACTTATGTCCCCAAACATGGCAGTTTCTTGGGATCATCTCTTGATAGAAAAAGGAATCAAAATATAATGAAAGAAAAAAAATGACAGTAGCCCAACAGAGTGATATCATAGCAACACTAAGAAAAACGGGGGGGGGGGGAACTACCTAAGGTCATTTTGATCCCTACCCCCACCCCACCACACAAATTCCCTTTACAATCACCTATGCTTCTGAATGACTGTAGGAAAAATTGTAATAAGACCAGCACCCTCAGGAAAAGGACTCCCCACAATGCTTGTGCACCCTCCTTTAGTGCCAAATATCCTAAGAGGCAGTGTTTGGCCCCAGCCTGCTGCATGGCCATGATCTTTACAGCATCCTTCTGAATTCTCATAGGAATGCCTTGGAAAGAGGCCAGGAGCCTCACAGAAAGGATCAGGAGCCCCCAACCTGCTTCTGCACCTTTAGTTAGTACCCCAAAGCTTCCAAGAGGCACTATAGCCCCTGCTAAAACACACAGCCATGATGCTTAAACTGACCTTCCAAATGGCAATTGGAATAGGAACATAGAAACAGAGCAAGTCAGAAGGGGCCTCCTGGGCCATCTAGCCTAAACTCTGGCTCTAGCCGGCTCCAATCACGACATGGCCACCATGTGCATGTCTAGCCTATCCTTCACTGATAACACCCTCACCGATGGGGCCTCAACCACCTACTGTGGAAGCCCATTCCATTACCATTGGGGTCCTAGCTGTCAGGAAGTGTTTCCTGGCATCTAAATGGAACCTTGGTTCCCTGAGCTTTACTCCGTTGGAGCACGTCCTACCTTCCTCTGCAGGGGAGAACAGGTCTCTACCCACCTTCGTGTGACATCCCCTCACATACCTGTATGTCACCAACAGATCCCCTCTGAGTTTCCTCTTCTCCAAGCTGAAGAGACCCAGTTCCCTCAGTCTCACCTCATACGGCATCCCCTGCAAACCGGCCACCAGCCTTGTGGCCCTACACTGCACTGACTCCAACCTGGCTATATCGTTTCTGTAATGAGTGGCCCAAAACTGAACACAATACTCCAATTGCATGTGCACCAGAGTCATATAGGGTGGTAGCAATACCTCTCTCGATCCTAGAAGCCACATTTCTGGCTATGCAACCAAGGGTAGCATTTGTCCTCTTGGCCACCGCATCACACTGCTGACTCATGTTTAGCCTGCAGTCAACCAGCACCCAGAGGTCCCTTTCACAAGTGCTCTCCAGCTACTTATCCCTTAACCTGTACTTATGACACCCATTCCTGTGCCCCAAGTGCAAGACCTTGCACTTATCTACACTGAATGCCATCCTGTTGTCTCCTGCCCTCTTTCATAGTCTGTCCAGATCCTTTTGGATCTGGAGTACCTGCTCCTCAGTCATGGCCACTGCCCCAGTTTTAGTATCATCTGCCAATTTGATCAGCAGACTGTTTAATCTTTTCATCATTGACATGAAGAAGGAGTAAACAGGATCAGCCCCAGGACAGAGCCTTAAGATTAAACAGGACATTTAATTTAATTTAATTTAATTTTTAATTTAATTAAGATTAAACAGGACAAAACCCCAGGGAAGAGCCAGGACAGGACAGAATACATTGGAATGAAGCTAGTAGCCTCACAGAAGAGGAAAGAATATCTGCTTATTGCCATTGCGGGCTGCAGCTCAAGCTTGGGGTCCATAGCTACACACTGGAAAAGATTTTTATCAAGTGACTGCTCCTGTAGAGCAGGGGAGTACTACTAGTGGCCTTCTAAATATTTCAGCTCACAATTTCAAGCCATTCAGAAAGACATATTTAAATATCCTGACTGTGTGTCAGTTGGGGCCATTCCCATGGAGCATGCAACAAACAGTAGTTCTTGGGATGCTTGTGGGTACTAGGTTATGGCAATGGAGCAGTTTGAGGACTCATGTTCCCTGTGTCATCAAGGGCCATTCCCATGGTGCATGTATCAAATTGTGCACTTTGTACAAAACCATTTTCTATGTAGCAAATATAATTTACTACTTGTGGCTTTCCATTTCTATTTACCTTGGTCCCAAATAATTTATTGCTTTTAAGAGTGAGTGCCCAGAGTTCTAGATGTATCTTCTTATAATTACTGACAGGCCAAGTTTGAACTGATTGCATCAGAAGCCTCATACCTGCGGAGCTTAAATGTGGCAGTGGATCACTTTCAGCACTCCCAGGAACTACAGGCTGTCCTGACTAATCAAGATAAACAGTGGCTTTTCTCTCGTCTTCAAGATGTGCATGATGTTAGTGCCAAGTGAGTTCTGGTCCTTCTGTTTTTCAACAGCCAAAGGTTTCTACCAAGAATAGGGTATCTCTAGTTATACTTCCCTCTACCCCATAACCAACTCCTACTTTGTATGGGATTATCCATTCACACTGACATTCCTATATTCATATATGATCATATGTATCATACTCAATCTAGAAAGTGCTTTCTGCCATTTTGGAATGAAATCTGGATTCCAGTAACCATACATATGTAGTCCAAGAGGGAAAAAAACCAAATTTATCTATTAAAAGAAGTGTTTCCTAGTATTTTAATGTGTGATTTTTAAATATATGTTTTTCTGGTTGTACACTTGCCTAAACTAGAGTATTTCCTAGCAGACATCTACAATATAAGTGACTGTAATGACTAAATGCATTTTCCCAAATAAAGCTACCAAAAATTATTCCAGACATGACCTGTACTCCAAACATCATGACCTGAACTGGCAGGCACATGTTGATATAGATACACAGTGAGAGTTGCTTGATAAACTAAGTATCAGGTAAAGATGCTTTGAACCGAGTTATACATAAACAGACAAGTTATTAACACATTGCCTGTGCTTCCTTGTCCTTCATAACAGTATCACCTCCAAATATAGCCTTTGTGCCTCCCCTGCTTGGGAGATCAGCAACCTTCTTGCAGAACCAACTTGGGCCATCTCCTGGGTGAGGAATATATGGAGGCTTTAGTCTGGCTGTAGTATTAATGTCACTACAGAGAGAGGAAGTGTGAGGAACCTGTGTATCCCCTGTCAATCAGCTGCAAGGTAACAGCCAAAGTGGCTCAGAGAACTAGCATTAGCACACTATTCTGCATCCATGCAATTTTGTTTTATTAGCACAATTTTTGGGACCTTGCAGACTTGCAACTTCAGGTTCAATCCTGTTTCTACTTAGCTGTAGGCTTTGTTGAACTCAGTGAAGCTTGCTTCTGAGTAGGCATGCATAGAATTGTACCGTTAATTTCATAACCTTTTTTGTCTCCTCTCACCACCTTTTTAAAATCCCTAAAAAGCTAATGGTGAATATCCATAATTTAGAATGTTAATTTTCATGTTGAAATTGTGCTCCCTCTCTTGCTGTCACCTGGCTTAACTGTAATATTTCAAAGTATATCCTTGTTGAAATAATGTGGCATCATAATGCAGGAGGCTCTGAGACAAATTTAGATGTTTAGATCCTTCCTAAAAGGAGATGAGGGACTGCAGATGGTGCAGTGGTTTAAACTATTCAGCTGCTGGGGTGGTTGATCAAAAGGTCGACAGTTTGAATCCTCAGGCAGAGTTAGCTCCTGTGCTTTGTCCCAGCTCCTGCCAACCTTGCAGTTAGAAAGCATATAAATGCAAGTAGATAGAGTAGGTACCACTTTGGTGGGAAGGTAACAGCATTCCATAGACTTTGGTGTTTAGTCATGCTGGCCAAATGACCACGGGGACTGTCTGCTGACAAGCAGTGGCTTCAGAGATGAGCACTGCCCCAAGAGTCAGACATGACTGGACTTTAATGTCATGGGGAAACCTTTACTTATAAAAAGAGATGATGAGGAAGCCCTGCCCTCTGGTAAAATTACATATTTCACTTAAAATATGCTGGCCCCAAGCACTTAAGGAACTGTCATTATGAGCTGTTCCACCTGTATAGAGTAAGGATCTTTAAAATGCTTTTGCTGCCCTCATACAGAGACATTATGAATCAAGGCTCCCCAACAGCTTGCAGATAGACACAGTAATGTTCAGAACGGCACACATAATTCTAAGAGGAAGATAAATGTTGAAAGGGAGAAGGAAATAATTCTGGTAACCATGTTCCTTTCCCTCATGATGCCCCATGCATTCCTGCAGTTTCCTCTTTGACCTAGAAGAGAAGCTTGAAGAGAACATGTTCACATTCAACGTGTGTGATGTGACTCTGAGGCATGCTCCAGAATTCCGCAGGGTTTATTTGCCATATGTGACAAATCAGACCTACCAGGAACAAACCTTTCAGAGGCTACTGTAAGTAATCTAAAGTTGTCCCTTTCCCTGCCTCTTCTTATTTTCATAGTAATCCACAAATAATTTTTGAAAATCTTGTTTGACTTTTTACAGGCACAAGCCCTCTCTTCTCTCCAGGGAACTATAGCTCTGTAAGCAGAGTTGGCAGCAGTAGGGCTAAGAGAATGCTCAGCTCCCTCATACACCAGAATACTTTTGGGAGAGTTCTGGCAGTTGGTATAAAATTTTGCTTTAGTGACACCTGGTTTGGGATGAGAAATGTAGACAATAAAAAAGTCAAAGTTCTTTAGCAAGGGAACAGTACTTTATATTCTAGTATTACTCTTTTGGGAGGCATACAATTACTCCCTGCATACATTTCAGGAGTCTCTTCTTTCACAGACTAAGCACTACCTTATAAACCAATCAATAACTTACAGATACGTTCTTATTTCAGTGAGCAATGTAAGTTCATAAGTGAACAGTACAGTACACATACACTTACGGAGTGTTCAAAATATGATTGAATTCAGGATCCCACTTAGGGAAGCAAATGATTTCAAGATTTTTCACAGGAATAACAAGCAACTAGAGATGGGCCAGTTTTTAAATAGTGTATCATTTTTAATTGTAATTGTATTTATTTATTGTTGTTAGCCGCCCCGAGGCTTTTTTGCGAGGGGGCGGCATACAAATGTGTAAAATAAAATAAATAAATAAACTACATTGCATCTCCTAGAATGCAAGCCTTAGATATGAATTATAGGAAAATTTAGAGGGCATTAAGGCTCCAAACCTATATCTATTTACTTGAGAATAAGCATCAATGAAATCAAATGGGTTTAGGGTCACGCTATAAGATTGCAGTTCATCGTGGCCTCTGTGCATCACACATTATGGGTGCTGCACCTGCGCAATGCCTGTTGCTGGGATGATTAAACAGCTTTAACAGTTTTTGGTGGGAATTCTGTGCCCTTCCCCCGCCCCCATAGTATAAATGGGCGGAGTGCCCGCCATTTCCCCAATGTACTGAAGACCGCTGTTCGCTGTGCCTCGAGCCTTTTGCTTGTCTCTCATAGCTATATTCTGATAGTTTTTACTGTTTTCTCTTGACTTTACAGCTTTTCTATTCCTTGATCCAAGTTATAACCCATCCAATCCCCTGCCCCATTTACATCATTTTTTCCTCCCTTCCCCCCAATAAAAAATCACCTTTCATTGTTCTTCTTGTTGTTAATTCTTCTTTTGTTCACTGTTTTTCCTCTCTCTTTCTTCAATGGCGCAGCAGGCAGCTTTCCACAAGTGTTTGCAGTGCAGGGCTAAAATGTCCCCCACTGACCCACACGACTTGTGCCTTCTATGTTTGGGAGAAGGTCACAGGATGCTAAGTGCAGCCATTGCCAGTCCTTTACCAGACAGGCCCACAAGAACCGAGAAAACTGTCTGTGGAAGATGCTCTGGGACCAGGCTTTAGTTGCCATGAAAAAGGGTTTGATGGAGACCACCATGGCAGGTCCATCTAAGGCTGCTTCTCCTCATCCATCTGAGGGAGGTGCGACATCTAAGGAGGGAAAGTGCTCCTCTCCCCACTGCAAGCAGAAGGAGAAGAGGAAGCATGCCAGGTCTGACAAGTCCTCTGCATCCAAAAGACTTAAGAAGGATAAGCCCGACAAGGCAGAGCACTGGCACAAAAAGCATCCCAAGGTGCCCCGCTTGGAATCGGTGTCCACTCCACCTTTGGTCCTGATCAGTGTCTCGATCCCGGCCCTGATTGAACCCCCCATTCAGTCGGTCATGCAAGTGACTTCACTGGGGTCTCCACCTCGGATCATCATTTCAGCTTCATCTAGTCCTAATCATTCTGACCCTGTGGCTAGAGGGTCTTTGTCGGATGGCGAAATCGGAGAAACTCCACCTCGGTCGTGCACTGACCTGCAACCTGTCCATTCCCTGACACCGATGCCAGCATCTCCGGAGGGATCTCCAAGGGCTCCTCAATGCCCAGCCTCCCTCCTGCAGCAACAGGTCCCAGTTCAGCATTCCAAATACTGGGTCCCTTTATCATATGGGGAGTTCAATCCATCTCGGTCCTATCCATGGGACTATTATCCTCCCTATGGCTATTACCTGAGGCCTCCAATCCATCCTCATCATTCCACTCCTCATTCGGTGTTAAGGGACGCTCCATCGACCTCTGCGGCTGCTCTTTCTCGATCTCCACCTTCACCTGTTGGGTCTTCCTCGAGTCCTCCAAAACACTTGGATTCTAATTCAGATGACTCTCAACAGGCGTTGATGTTGCCAGATGCTGTGATCTCAACCCAGAGTCTGGGCTCCCCTGGAGACTCTCACAGCAACTTCGCGAAGCTGCTCTCTAGGATGACAAAGTCGTTGGAGAGCAATATCCAACACTGCATTGACTCAAATCAAGATAACATCTATGACATCGTCAGAAAAGAGGACTCATCCTCCATCACTCTGCCCTTCATTACAACTCTGAGGCAAGCAATGATGAATACATGGCAGCTCCCCAATCAGCCGCACCTGACGTCCAGGCAACTTGAGTTGATGTACAAGATTCGAGAACAAGACATCCCGTTCCTTCTTAAACATCCCAAGCCAAACTCAATTGTCATCAAGTCCTCCCAGGGTTGACAGAACAAAGAGCACTCGACTCTGACAGACAAGGAAGGCAGAAAGATCAACGTGATGTCTCGTATCTATGCTTCTATGGGACTCGGTCTTCATATCTCCAATTACAAAGCCACCATGGTGAGGTACCAATACTTCCTCATGCAGAAGCTTAAGTCCCTCACCTCTAATCTCCCAGACCAACATAGGGAGCTTATCTGCATGTTCACCCACAAGGCTATGCAGCTTTCTATACAGCAACTTAATATGGCGAGACATCATGTCGATTGTGACTCTAGGGCTCTCGTCGGTGCCATTGCCCTTTGTCACCATGCCTGGTTACAGTCAGGTAGCTTACCAGAAGAGACTAAGAGACAGGTAGAGAACATGCCCTTCAATGGCTCCAGGCTATTCCATGCCAAGACTGACGACAAGCTCAAAAATATTCATAAGGTTCACCTTATGGTTCGTCGTACGGAGACGCCTTCACAGCACCAATGTAAGTGGCGATGGCCTCGTTCTCGGTACCGCTACCAACCTTACTAAACGTATGCAGGACACCAACAGTTCCAACAGTGTCAACAAAGGAATTGAAGGCAGAACGCGCCACGGTACCAACAAGCTTGTTGCCGTCCCGACACTGACAAATGCCAGAGTTGATGGGACACACAAACCTCTCCTCGATCCTCCAACCTACCTTCCCCTCTTCCTTTTGAGGATTGGTTGCAAAGCTGACTCCCCATCTGGGAGTCCATCACATCTGATAGATGGGTACTTACCATCATAGACCACGAATACAAAATTGATTTTTGACACCGTGCAGCCCCCTGGACTGATCGGATATACGGCTGCCTCTCCGGTCCTTCTAGTTGAAGTTTCCCAGCTGCTTCATAAAGGAGTGATTCAAAAACTCCACCGCTCCAAAGGCCTGCATGGTTTCTACTCCATGGTTTCGCTCCACAATATCCTTCCGTTGCTTAGGAAACAGGATTGGTTCACATCCTTAGACTTGAAAGATGCTTATTTCCACATAAGCATACATCCCACTCACAGGCATCTCTTCCAGTTCACAATGTACTCCCCTTTGATCTTGCCACTGCTCTGAGAGTTTTCACCGAGTGTATGGCTCCCGTATGCACCCATCTTTGGCTTCAGGGTATTCTTCCCAGCAACAGGCACTGCGCAGGCACAGCACCCATAATATATGATGCACAGATGGCCACTCAAAGTACGACAGTTACAGGTAAGCAACCTACCTTTCTGTATTCACATACCTGTAAGCCCTATTTGCTTCAGCATAGTTTACTTCTGAGAAGACATGGATAGCATAGTAATTTGGGTTTTTATATTTTGTGACATTCTGCCAAGTCTATGATAGATCAAAAGGTAAGGAATTTGATGTAAGCTTTTGCTGTTTGGGGACTGGATCTTGAGCACCTTATCTGGAGCTTCCAGAGTAGTCAGGGTTTTTATTTTATTATTCTGAAGTCATTAAGGCATTCTTACTCTGCTGTTCATAGGCTCCCAGAGTGGCTTGATATAAGACAAATGAAAACAGCAGCAAGCAGCAGAGCCATAACATTAGAGCAAATAATCAATAATAAAATCAAGATCTAAAAAATGACTCCAGAAAATACAAGGTATTCATTCACTAGTGCCAAAAGGAAAATTGGCTCAGTCCTAGGACATCTCCTGGAGATAGTTTCAGAACTGGGACACCCTAACTAAAAAGGCCTATTTCTGGTTACCAACCAGCTCACTGCCAGTGATGAGGAAATGTGAAGAAAGACCTCTGAGAAATATCAGAATACTTGAGTGGATTCACTGGGGAAATGCAGTCCCTTAAGGAAAGAATTCCAGAGAACAGCTAGAAGAGATAAGAATGCCTTCTTAAATGAACAGTGAAAGAAATAGAAGAAAACAATAGACTAGGGAGGACCAGAGATCTCTTCAAGAAAATTGGAGATATGAAGGGAACATTTCATGCAAAGATCGGCATGATAAAGGACCAAAATGGCAGGGACCTAACAGAGGCAGAAGAGATTAAGAAGAGGTGGCAAGATTACACAGAAGAACTATACAAGAAAGAGCTTAACATCCCTGATAACCACGATGGGGTGGTCACTGACCTCGAGCCAGACATCCTGGAATGTGAAGTCAAATGGGACTTAGGAAGTCTGATCAACAACCAAGTTAGTGGACGTGACAGTATTCCGGCTGAGCTATTCAAAATCCTAAAAGACGATGCAGTAAAAGCACTACACTCAATACGCCAGCAAATTTGGAAAACTCAACAGTAGCCACAGGCTCAGAAAAGGTCAGTTTACATTCCGATCCCAAAGAAGGGCAATGCCAAAGAATGTTCAAACTACCGCACCATTGCACTCATTTCACATGCTAGCAAAGTTAGGCTCAAAATCCTACAAGCTAGGCTCCAGCAATATGTGGACTGAGAACTACCAGAAGTACAGGCAGGATTTCGAAGAGGGAGGGGAACTAGAGATCAAATTGCCAACATACGCTGGATCATGGAGAAAGCTAGGGAGTTCCAGAAAAACATCTACTTCTGCTTCATTGACTACGCTAAAGCCTTTGATTGTGTGGATCACAACAAATTGTGGCAAGTTCTTAAAGAGATGGGAGTACCAGACCATCTTATTTGTCTCTTGAGAAACCTATATGCTGGTCAAGAAGCAACAGTGAGAACTGGATATGGAACCACTGATTGGTTCAAAATTAAGAAAGGAGTTCGGCAAGGCTGTATACTGTCACCCTGCCTATTTAACTTACATGCAGAGCACATCATGAGAAAGGCGGGCCTAGATGAATCACCAGTCGGAATTAAGATTGCTGGGAGAAATATCAACAACCTCAGATATGCAGATGATACCACTCTCATGGCAGAAAGTGAAGAGGAACTAAAGAGCCTCTTGATGCAGGTGAAGGAGGAGAGCGCAAAAGTTGGCTTGAAACTCAACATTAAGAAAACTATGATCATGGCATCTGGTCCTCCTCACATCCTGGCAAATAGATGGGGAAGAAATGGAGGTAGTGACAGATTTTATTTTCCTGGGCTCCAAGATCACCGCAGATGGGGACTGCAGCCAAGAAATTGAAAGACGCTTGCTCCTGGGGAGGAAAGCTATGGCAAATCTAGACAGCATACTAAAAAGCAGAGACATCACCCTGCCAACAAAAGTGCGTAAAGTCAAGGCTATGGTTTTCCCAGTTGCAATGTATGGCTGTGAAAGCTGGACCCTAAGAAAGGCTGAGTGCAAAAGGATTGAGGCCTTTGAATTGTGGTGCTGGAGAAGACTCCTGCAAGTCTCTTGGACCGCAAGGCGATCCAACCGGTCAGTCCTAGAGGAGATCAACACTGACTGCTCTTTAGAAGGCCAGATACTGAAGATGAAACTCAAATACTTTGGCCACCTAATGAGAAGGAAGGACTCCCTGGAGAAGAGTCTAATGCTGGGAACAATAGATGGCAAAAGAAGGGGATGGCAGAGGATGAGGTGGCTAGATGGAGTCACTGAAGCAGTTGGTGTGAGCTTGAGTGGACTCCGGGAGATGGTGGAGGACAGGAAGGCCTGGAGGAATGTTGTCCATGGGGTCACGATGGGTCAGACATGACTTCGCGACTAACAGCAGCAACAAAGGAAATGATCCTGAATGAGGAGGAGGGCTGCTCTTACTGAATGAGGTTACCAGTTACGCTTTGCCAAAAAACCATTTCTATACTGCAGAGTTGGTAGCCATTCTGTAAGGGAAGTAAATGTGCCACTGAAATGCATCCATGCCCTTTGTCTTGGAGCTTACTGAATGACTTTGAGTCACTCACTGATGTTCAGTCTAACATACCTCACAGCAGTTAAGATGGAGGTGAAACTCATGGGCTTGTTGGGTGTAAAATGGAGAGAAAAATAAGACCATGTAAGCTGCCTTAGATTCCTTGCAAGAAAATAAAGGTGTGATATAAATGTAGGAAAACTAAATTTGCAGCCACACACATACTTGTCTGGTGTTTCTGCCTTTGAGCAAGGGGCAGGTAGCAGTACAGTAGTGGCAGGCCTGGCAGGAATGCAGGCTTCACTTGTGCCATGATAACCTGGGTCTTGCAACTCCAGTTCTTGTGCAAACTCCATGCTGCCCTTGGCATCCATGCTGCTGGTTGAAGAGGTGGAATGCTAAAACTATCTGCATGTAATTAGACATGTGTCATTTCTTCTCTGTTAGGAACGGTGTTCCTGCCTTCCAACAGGTCTTGGAGAGACTGGAAAGTGATCCTGTTTGCCAGCGGCTTTCCCTTAAATCCTTCCTCATCCTTCCATTCCAGCGCATCACACGTCTTAAACTCCTCCTCCAGGTACAGGTGCTGGAGGCACCAAGCTCACAGTTCCCTAGGAAACTACTCTCCCTGATCTCATGTGAGACAGCTATAGCACAGGCATTGTTGCATTACCCTTTTTCCTGACAATAAATGTAATAAAGATAAAAATAGGGAAAGAACCAGGTCTCCACTTGTTTATTCCAGGGAGATCTACATGTATGTCATTGACAACTGATATAACTAAGCATGTAATTTGCCTTTTAAAACCAATTAATGGTTTCCAGCCCTTTAATTTGAAATAGGTGGAGAGATTAAAGGCTGAACCCCAGACTGCCCATATGCAGACCCTGTCACATACAGAGCTCTAATCTCTCCACAGGAGCATGGGCTAATTCCACATCTATGCACTCATAATTTTGTACTTTAGAGACCTTTAGAAGCAGCATTGAAATTTCCCTCATAAAATGAATTTTCCTTGTGTTCACCTAAGCTTTTCAATAACAATTAGAGATTGTACCCCTGGCAAATCTGCTTCCCTGCAAGGTGCCATCTCCCCTCGCTCCCATCTTCTAGTTGCTAACCAGAGGGCAAAAGACGTGTCGAGAAAGTAGTATCTCTGCTAACACAACTTTCTGTCAAGCCTCTCTAGAGACTGGAAGCTGAGTGTTCCATGAAATTGTCCTCTGTGAATCCAGCAGAGACATAGATGCTGGGGAATTAACTGTTTGTTAAAACAACTTTAATCCACCTGCAATGCAAGTTAGCAACAATCAGAACAAACCCAAGCATTTCACCTCTTAGAAATCCATATACACTTTCATTCTGCAGAACATATTGAAGAAAACTCAACCTGGAACTGATGAAGAAGTGCAAGCCACACAGGCATATGATGCTCTTGAGAAGGTAATGGACATCTAAATCTGTTTCTCAACACTGCCACATCTGCCTATAGCACACAACAAATATTGTTCAGAAGTTTCCACTGGACAGAAGCTTAAGTACTCACTCTCTTGTTTTTTGAGATACAGATCAGCTGAATTCTATAGAGGCTTGAGCTGCCTATCTTCTGTGAATCTTCCTTATATTAAGATCTGTAGAATATAATAAGTTTGGAAGTAGTCCCAATCCAGATACAATTATGTGCAACAACACTTGTATGTATCCCAAAAAAGTGGCTTGGATAAATGTTGGAGTATAGTTGGAATTTACTTCCCTATCCACACTTATGTGTAGGGCCACATAAGATGCCGAATGCACATGTCAATATAGAAATATAGAAACAGAGCGAATCAGAAGGGGTCTCCTGGGCCATCTAGTCTGACCCCCGGCTCCAGCCGGCTCCGCTCACGACATGCCCACCATGTGCATATCCAGCCTATCTTTGAACACCCTCACTGATGGGGCCTCAATGACCACTTGTGGAAGCCGATTCCAAATGCTTGGGGTCCTAAATGTCAGGAAGTGCTTCCTGGCATCTAAATGGAACCTTGGCTCCCTGAGCTTTGCTCCATTGGAGCGCGTCCTGCCTTCCTCTGCAGGGAAGAATAGATCTCTACCCATCTCCATGTGACATCCCCTCACATACCTGTATGTCGCCAACATATCCCCTCTGAATCTCCTCTTCTCCAGGCTGAAGAGATCCAGTTCCCTCAGTCTCCCCTCATACCCCATCCCCTGCAAACCGGCCACCAACCTTGTGGCCCTACGCTGCACTGACTCTAACCTGGCTATATCCTTTCTGTAATGAGGGGCCCAAAACTGAGCACAATACTCCACTTGTGGGCGCACCAGAGTTGTATAGAACGGCATTAACATCTCTCTCGATTTAGAAGCCAGACTTCTGGCTATGCAACCAAGGGTGGTGTTCACCCTCTTGACCACCACATCACACTGCTGACTCATGTTTAGCCTGCAGTCAACCAGTACCTCTAGGTCCCTTTCACAAGTGCTGCTCTCCAGCAATTTGTCATCTAACCTGTACTTATGACACCTATTCCTATGCCCCAAGTGCAAGAACTTGCACTTATCCACATTGAACGCCATGCTGTTGTCTCCTGCCCACTTCCATAGTCTGTCCAAACCCTTCTGGATCTAAAGTACCCACTCCTCAGTTATGGCCACTGCTCCAGTTTTAGTATCATCTGCGAATTTGATCAGCAGACTGTTCACCCCTTCTTCCATGTAATTTATGAAAAGATTAAACAGGATCGGCCCCAGGACAGAGCCAAGGGGGACCCTGCTTGTCACTGGCCGCCATCCCGACAATTCCCCACTAATGGTTACCTTCTGCTTTCGGTCAGTCAACCATGCCCTAATCCACCGGACAGTGCTTTGGTGCATCCCAAAACTCCTCACTTTCTCAACCAGGATATCATGGGGCACTTTGTCAAAGGCCTTACTGAAATCCAGGTAAACCACATCCATTGCATCCCCTCCATCTAGCCATCTTGAAACCTTGTCATAGATTTCACAAGGTTTGTCTGGCAGGACCTGTTTTTGCAGAAGCCATGTTGTGTGGCTGCCAGCCTCCCTTCCCTATCTAGCATCACTAGATCTCTCTCTATTATGAGCCTTTCCATTGTTTTTCCTACAATGGACGTAAGGCTAACCGGTCTGTAATTCCCGATGTCCCTTCTACTACCCTTTTTGAAAATTGGGACCACTGATGCCACTTTGCAGTCCTCTGGAACCTGTTCTCCATGAGACCTCAAAAATGGAGGCCAGTGGGCGTGAGAGAACCCCTGTCAACTCTCTAAGTACTCTCGGGTGTAACCTGTCAGGGCCTGGTGCCTTTGTAATGTCCAATACCCTGAGGAGCCCCTTGACTTCTTGTGGGGTGACTCTAATCTGTGCCCCTAAGTCCCCAGCCTCATCTAATCTGCTATGCAGATCTCCCCCGTCCAGCTTTGGGGAGAACACAGAGGCAAAATAGTCATTTAGCATCTGTGCCTGTTCTCTCATATCAGTCACTGGACTTCCTTCCTCCTTATTTAGTGGTCCCACCACTTGTCTCCCCTTCCTCTTCCTATTTACATGCTGAAGGAAGCCCTTTTTGTTGCTCTTGATATACTTGGCAGGTCTCAGCTCGTAATCAGCCTTAGCCTTGTGAAGAATCCTTCTGCAACAGGCCTTCTCCTCCCAGTATACCCTTTTATCTATTTGCTCCAGTACCCATTTCCTGCGGAGGTTCCTCTTTCATCTAATCCCTCTAACCACCTCCTTTTGCATCCATGGCGGCAGTCTCTTCTGCCTCCCCACCTTACTAACTTGAGGCCTTGTCAAGGCTTGCATCTCCAAAACCTCCCTTTTGAGTGCCCTCCACCCCTCCTCAACTTGCTTACCTTCTAGTAACCTATCCCACGAGACTTCCCCCAGTCTGGCCTTCAGTTGGCCCTCTTGAAGTCCCAGCTTCTAGTGCTGGACCTGCTGCACGTCCCCAGTCCCCTGATCTCAAAGCAAACTCATCACTCCATCCAGAGCTCCCCTAATCTGTACTTCATCTATCAGATCCTCTCCATTGGTCAAGACCAAGTCAAGGATGTTTCCCTCTCTCATCACTTCTCAGACCTTCTGTGTGAAAAACCCTTCCTCTATAGCCTCTAGGAAGCGATGTGACCTGGCTGTCACCACCAAGTGAGTCCCCCAACTAATATCCAGGAGATTGAAATCTCCCTTCTCTCTCCTGTGTCTCTCTCCCAAGACATCCTTAGAATCTGGCCTGTCAGGACATCATCCAGGGTCTCAAGTTGACCTGGAGGGCGATAACATACCCCCACTGTCAGGTCCCTTTCCCTGTCAAAACCCCTAAGTTTCACCCAGAATGCCTCTGCCAAATCCCCTTCTGTGCTGCATTCTATCTCATTGCATCCTATCCCTTCTCTGATGTATAAAGCCACGCCCCACCCCCTTTTCCTTCCTGTCCTTTCTAAAAAGGTGATACCCTTCTATGTTCACATTCCAGACTTGCCTTTCATCCCACCAAGTTTCTGTGATTCCCACCAGGTCATACCCTCCTATTCTCAGGAGAGCTTCAAGCTTTTCCTGCTTATTACCCATGCTTCTAGCATTGGTGTACATGCACCTCAACTCCTTCCCACCACTTCCTTTCCTTAGAGTTCCCAGCCTCCTCCTCCCTCCCATCCTCCCTGATACCTGTCCCCTCTCTGTAGGAGTCCTGTCAGTCCCTGCAGTACCTCTAAAACCCTGCTCCCAGAGCCCTGATCCTCTCCCCACACTTGTCCAGTGCAGACAAATTTCTGGGGGGCCTGAACACCCCCCCCCCACTGGCTCAGTTTAAACTCTTCTGGACGAAGCTCACTAGAGCATCTCCAAAGGACCTTTTCCCCATCCTCGTGAGGTACAACTCGTCCCTTGCCAGAAGTCCATTGGCAAGAAATCGGGTGCTGTGTTCGAGGAACCCGAAGCGTTCCTTCTGGCACCACACCCTAAGCCAGTTGTTTACCTTGGAGACCCTCCTGTCCCTTCCTGGCCCAAATCCCCGGACCGGTAAGATCGACGAGAAGGCCACTTGGGCCTTTAGCTCCCTGAGTTTCTTCCCCATGGCCTTGAAGTCCCTGGTAATCCCGACCACACCCTGCATGGCCATGTCGTTTGTGCCCACATGGATCACCAGGAGTGGCTGGTGACCTCCAGAGCGAACAAGACGCTCCACTCTGTCCTTCACATGCCAGATGTGTGTGCCCAGCAGGCAGCAGACCTCCCTTGTCTCCAGGTTGGGTCAGCACACCGCCGCCTCAGTGCCCCTCAACAGGGAGTCCCCATCGACAATCACCCTCCACCCTGTCTTCCCGGTTGTGGTGGGCAGAAGAGTAGAAGAATATTAGAGGCATACTTGCATCTACAGTGGTACCTCAGCTTACGAACTCCTTGGTTCATGAGCAAATCGGGTCGCGAACAAAAATTTCATGAAAATTTGGACTTGGGTTGCGAACTCCTCATTGGGTGGCAACCAAGATTGCGACCATGTCCCCCCCGGCCCAAGTGGGAAGATGGCCACACTCGCAGTTGCGTTCATGCAAGGAAGATGTGCATGATCACAGGTGCGCTCCTGCAGGAAAGATGGGCACAATCTCGGCCATCTCCCCCCCCCCCTTACCAGCATGATCACGGCCATCTCTCCCCCACCCCCAAGTGACTATACAAAAAACAAGTGACTATAGACATATTTTTCACCAATATTGACCCTGCAGCCAAGAGACAAAGAAGAGAGGGAACCCCTGAAAGAGATGTCCCAATGTCCTTATGGAGGGGGACTCTCCCTCAGAACAATAACCTCCCCCTCCACCGAGTTTAGTGTTCTCCACTGTACTGTACTTTGTTACTTTCTTGTTCTTTGTGACTTTGTTTTAAATTTTTCTGATAAAAAAATAATTACAGAACACATTAACCCCATTTACATTGAATCTTATGGGATAGTTTTACTTGGGTCACAACCAGAGTTGTGGAATGGATTAATTTTGTGGGCCAATGTACCACTGTATTTTCTGCAAGTGATCTTCAGTATCACAGGGGATCCATGAATTTCTCTTAGCTGGACCATCGCACGTGATGCACTTTTTAAAATATCACACCATATCCTAATTATAATATAAATATCCTCTAACACTTCCAACAGAGCAGACAGTGTTGACAGGAAGCTGTTCAAACACACTGAATGCTAGGAGTTTGTCAGTGGGCGTGGGCAACTGGGAATCAGGTCAGGCCACCCTAACCCTAACCCCAGACAACCAGTACAATATACAGGCCCATTCCAAATCACTGGAAGGCAAGTGAGTTGAGGAGGGGTGGATGGCACTCAAAAGGGAGGTTTTGGAGGTGCAAGCCTTGATGATTCCTCTAGTTAGTAAGGTGGGGAGGCAAAGGAGAGCACTGCCATGAATGCGAAAGGAGGTGGTTAGAGGGATTGGATGAAAGAGGAACCCCCATAGGAAATGGGTACTGGGGCAAATAGACAAAAGGGTATACCGGGAGGAGGAGGCCCATTGCAGAAGGATTCTTCGCAAGGCTAAGGCTGATTATGAGCTGAGACTTGCCAAGAATATCAAGAGCAACAAAAAGGGCTTCTTTCAGCATGTAAATAGAAACAAGGGGAGACAAGTGGTGGGACCACTAAATAAGGAGGAAGGAGATCCAGTGACTGACATGAGGGAACAGGCACAGATGCTAAATGACTATTTTGCCTCTGTGTTCTCCCCAAAGCAGGACGGGGGGGATCCGCATAGCAGATTAGATGAGGCCGGGAATTTAGGGGCACAGATTAGAGTCATCCCCCTTGAAGTCGAGGGGCTCCTCAGGACATTGGACATTGCAAAGGCACCAGTCCCTGGCAGGTTACACCCGAGAGTACTTAGAGAGTTGGCAGGGGTTCTCTCATGCCCACTGGCCTCCATTTTTGAGAACTCGTGGAGAACGGGTGAAGTTCCAGAGGACTGGAGGGTGGCATCAGTGGTCCCAATTTTCAAAAAGGGTAGTAGAAGGGACATGGGGAATTACAGACCTGTTAGCCTTACGTCCATTGTAGGAAAAACAATGGAAAAGCTCATAATAGAGAGAGATCTAGTGATGCTAGATAGGGAAGGGAGGCTGACAGCCACACAACACGGCTTCCGCAGAAACAGGTCCTGCCAGACAAACCTTGTGGAATTCTATGACAAGGTTTCAAGATGGCTAGATGGAGGGGATGCAGTGGATGTGGTTTACCTGGATTTCAGCAAGGTCCTTGACAAAGTGCCCCATGATATCCTGGTTGAGAAACTGAGGAGTTTTGGGATACACCAAAGCACTGTCCGGTGGATTAGGGCATGGTTGACTGACCGAAAGCAGAGGGTAATCATAAGTGGGGAATTGTCGGGATGGTGGCCAGAGACAAGCAGGGTCCCCCTGGGCTCTGTCCTGTGGCCGATCCTGTTTAATCTTTTCATAAATTACATGGAAGAAGGGGTGAACAGTCTGCTGATCAAATTCGCAGATGATACTAAAACTGGAGCAGTGGCCACAACTGAGGAGCAGGTACTCCCGATCCAAAAGGATCTGGACAGACTATGGAAGTGGGCAGGAGACAACAGCATGGCGTTCAATGTGGATAAGTGCAAGTTCTTGCACTTGGGGCATAGGAATAGGTGTCATAAGTACAGGTTAGGTGACAAGTGGCTGGAGAGCAGCACTTGTGAAAGGGACCTAGGGGTACTGGTTGACTGCAGGCTAAACATGAGTCAGCAGTGTGATGCGGTGGTCAAGAGGGTGAACGCCACCCTTGGTTGCATAGCCAGAAGTCTGGCTTCTAGATCAGGAGAGATGTTAATGCCGTTCTATACAACTCTGGTGCGCCCACAACTGAAGTGTTGTGCTCAGTTTTGGGCCCCTCATTACAGAAAGGATATAGCCAGGTTAGAGTTAGTGAAGCATAGGGCCACAAGGTTGGTGGCCGTTTTGCATAGAAAGTCATATAAGGCGAAACTGAGGGAACTGAGTCTCTTCAGCCTAGAGTAGAGGAGACTCAGAGGGGATATGTTGGCAACATACAGGTATGTGAGGGGATGTCACACGGAGATGGGTAGAGACCTGTTCTCCCCTGCAGAGGAAGGCAGGACACGCTTCAGCAGAGCAAAGCTCTGGGAACCAAGGTTCCATTTAGATGCCAGGAAGGACTTCCTGACAGTTAGGACCCAGAGGATATTGAATGGGCTTCCATGGGAGGTGGTTGAGGCCCCATCGGTGAGGGTGTTCAAAGATAGGCTGGACGTGCACATGGTAGACATGTCGTGAGTGGAGCCAGGCGTCAGACTAGATGGCCCGGGAGGCCCCTTCTGACTCTCTGTTTCTATGTTGTCAGGCAGTCCAGAGATCAAGGTGGATAATATAAGTACAAGGTAGGCCAAACTGATTAGACTAGAGCAGTCAGTGTCAGTCAGGAGTTGAACGCCAGAGAGACAAGCTGAGGAGAAGTGGATACCTGGGATTGGAGCAAAAACTGGAGCAGGTGAAGCTGGGCATGGTCCAGAAGCAGAGGCAGGAGTAAGGCGATGGGCAGAGTTTCCAGAAGGCATAGGGAGCTCCAACAACCTCAAGACCCTTTATTGCTGATACAACATCTAAAGGGAAGAGCCAGTTCTTATATAGCAGTTCCCTCAGGATTCTCAGGTGGTGCTCGTAACATCCCAGGTGGCTGCGATTGAATGTGGACCCTGTCCTGCAACCACCAGTGCTGCTCTCTGGCCAGAAGAGGGAGGCCTGGTACTGCCTCAGAACCTCACACAGTTCTTTCAGGAATATATGTATTGGTTGTGTATACATATGTATACACAAGATATGTATTGGTTGATGAATAAATCCACTTATGAACAATATTGTTATGAATCAGTATCTCTCCCCTACCACCATCTTATGCATCCATCCTTTTTCAAGGCATCATAAAGTACAAAGGACACAACTAGGGAAGGCAGTAACATAGTTTTAGAATTTTTACTGCTTCTTATAACATGATATTCTCATGTAGACATTGTACACAGGAGTTGCCTGCTTGGGAGGGGATGTCACTAACTAGAAGTTAACTGCTAGATTGTCATTGCCAAATGACAATTGGTACATTCTGGATGTACCAATTCAAACTGGTTTCATTCCTCAGATTTCAAAAACAAGCAAAATTCTATCAGTTCCTTCAGAAACAAATGTTTGTAACACTTTCCTAAACTGTCAGATTGTTTCTTTCACCACTGTCTTCCTAATTACTCCCATTCTTCAGTCATTCATATCCTTATAGTACTTTCCTTTCTGCAGCTCATCAAAGATTGCAATGAAAATGTCCAACGCATGAAGAGCACCGAAGAGCTAATCCACTTAAGTCAAAATATGGAATTTGAATGCAAGGTAAAAAAAACTGATTCAGGGCTCCTAATAAGTGCTCCAACTACCTGTTTTCTTAACACATCCATCCTTGTCAACCCCACATTTGAAGCCAGTTCACTACTGACTGGTCTTTATGTGCATTTTCACATTTGCTTCTACTTGTAGGAAGTATACAGGTACAGTTCCTATCACTATGTTGGCATGTGGGGCTAGGCTAGCGCCACAAAAGGCATGATACAGGAGTGAGGATATTAGGCAGCCACTGTTTGAGGAATTGCACTGTCTACCTGATCTTTTTGTCACACTGGACTTGCAGTATTCTGACTACAGTAGTGATTTATAGAATTTCAAACTTCAGATGAACACTCCATATTTATTTGTCCATCATGGAGCATGTGCTCATCTGCCACAAAACCCTTCTGTGTTACAGAGGATTCTGGAACATATTCTTGGCCACACTAAAGATGCAAGAGGCTCACCAGGACGTTGAGGCTAGCTGTGCCTTAGTGCTGGTCCATGTTAACAGAATGCTTCATAGAGCAATATATAATGCACTTATGAAGTACAATGAAAAAGCAGTAATGGGTTGTCATGCTGTTCTTCAGCAAAGTTCATCAGTCATTATTGAATATCTGTAATAAACTTCCAAGGAATTCAGGGTCCCCAGCATTTTATTTAAAACATGTGTATGGTGCAGTGGTTTAAACTGCTGTGCTGCTGGGCTGGTTGATTGAAGGTTGCCGGTTTGAATCTGCACAACGGGGTGAGTTCTCTTTGCTCTGAACCAGCTCCTGCCAACCTTGCAGTTCGAAAGCATGCAAATGCAAGTAGATAAAAAGGTACCACTTCGGTGAGAAGGTAAACAGCATTCCATGCACTTTGGTGTTTAGTCATGCGGCCACATGACCACAGAGACTGTCTACGGACAAACGCTGGCTCCCTCAGCTAGGAAACGGAGATGAGCACTTCCCCCTAGAGTCAGACATGACTGGACTTTAATGTCAAGGGGAAACCTTTACGTTTATGCCACTTTTCTTCTGTTCAGAATACCATGATGGTAGAAATCCATTAAATTGTAACATAAAACAAACATTAAACAGCTAAAACCTTATACTCAAGAATATGCATAAATTAAAATTCCTAGGTGGACAGAAATGTTTTAACTTAAGTATCTAGAGGGAAGTTCTACTATAGATCAGTCCCATTGCTAGAGCCATCAATTGTGGAGAAACATCTCAATTTAGTGTGGCCATGAGTCCAAGTTCCTAGTCCACACACCCATATCATGCCAATTTTATACCACCTTCACTGGCTATCAGTTGAAAGCTGGGCCTAATTCAAAGTGCTTGTTTTGACTGATTCTTTTGTATTGTCTGATTGTTTTATGGTTTTGCTTTTAATTATGTAAGCTGTCCTGAGACGCGATAGTGAAGGACAGCATATAAAAGTTTTGAATGAATGAATGAATGAATGAATGGGATCAGGATACCTGAAGGACCACCTTCTCCATTATATACCTACCCATTCCTTTAGGGCAGGCTCAGAAGCCCTTCTGAAAAATACATCCTCTAAGGAGGAGAGGAGGACGGTGAACAGAAGAGGGGCTTTTTCAGTAATATTGCCTCATCTGTAATATTGCCCCATCTATTCTATACTTTGAATAGCAATCCTAAAGTAGTTTGCCTGGAGCCTTCATTATAATCTTTTTGGTGCCAAGTAAAAACAGTTTTATTCTCCATACATTTTAATAATTGACTTTTATGGTAATTGATTTTATTTATTTATTTATTTATTAAAAGCTTTTGTATGCCGTCCTATTATACAAGATATCAGGATGGCATACAAAGAAATTGTTTTATGTTCTTAATTCACCAGATTTTTTATACTCTCAGCTGTTCTATATAACTGTTATATTTATAATATTGTTATATGCTTATTGTTTTAACTGTTTTATTGTTTTATATTGTGATGTGAACTGCTTAGAGGGTCTGGTAGGACTATTAAAGTGGTCTGTAAGATTAAGAAATAAATAAATGAAAAAATGAATAGAAGAGGACAGCAAATATGAAGCACAAACTTTCTCAGAAAAAAATTTAAATGGATAACTGTGTTTCCTTACCTGCTGGATGGAAGCCACAGATAGGAGCTCATACACGACCACTGAACTGGTTACTTTGAAAATCTTTTTGGTATGAAACCCTCAATTCATTTAAGAGAAAAGATGATCCACAGGCCTACATGGGCCAGAAACCCTCTTTACTCCTTGAAAGAAAATCTAACAACTAAACATATCTCTCTCACAAAATATTATTTTATTTGCAGACTCTAGCACCAGAAAGATTGCAGCATTGGCATAAGGCAAACTGTTATAAGAAAGGCATTCCATGGTGGGGGTGTCACTGTCCACTTCCATTTGCTAATAATACTTTCTAAATATCCACCTCTGATTAAGAAGCATCTTAACACAGGAAATTTGGTAAAGGCAGAGTTGCATCATCACTTTTCGGTCCTGAGCAATTCGGGGTTTCAAAATTATGAACTTGGACCAGATGCATGTATGTAGACAGTGAAGCTATTTGAAAATGAGTATAACGTGCTTCAGCTACAAGTGGTATAGGAATGAAGGAAGGAAAATGTGTACAAGCCTAGCTGTACCAGGTAGAACTCCAGCTGAAGTTTTGAAGTGGTCTTCAGGGGCACATATAACATGCTGCACTAGTCCTGCTGGGAAGTTATCAAAACATGGATCACCATGGCTAGGCTCTCTCCAGAAATGGTCATGGCTGGTAAATCAATAAAACCTGGTAAAGCCATCAAGGTCATAGAAACATAGAAACAGAGTGAGTCAGAAGGGGCCTCCCGGGCCATCTAGTCTGATCCCCAGCTCCAGCCGGCTCCGTTCACAACATGCCCACCATGTGCTTGTCTAACCTATCCTTGAACACCCTCACTGATGAGGCCTCAACCACATCCCGTGGAAGCTGATTCCATACCCTCAGGGTCCTAACTGTCAGGAAGTCATTAACGACATGGAAGAAGGGGTGAACAGTCTGCTGATCAAATTCGCAGACGACACTAAAACTGGAGCAGTGGCCACAACTGAGAAGCAGGTACTCCAGATCCAAAAGGATCTGGACAGACTATGGAAATGGGCAGGAGACAACAGGATGGCGTTCAATGTGGAGAAGTGCAAGGTCTTGCACTTGGGGCATAGGAATAGCTGTCATAAGTACAGGTTAGGGGACAAGTGGCTGGAGAGCAGCACTTGTGAAAGGGACCTCGGGGTACTGGTTGACCGCAGGCTAAACATGAGTCAGCAGTGTGATGCGGTGGTCAAGAGGGCGAATGCCACCCTTGGTTGCATAGCCAGAAGTGTGGCTTCTAGAGCAAGAGAGGTATTACTTCCACTCTACATGACTCTGGTGCGCCCGCAACTGGAGTATTGTGTTCAGTTTTGGGCCCCTCATTACAGAAAGGATATAGCCAGGTTGGAGTCAGTGCAGCGTAGGGCCACAAGGATGGTGGCTGGTTTGCAGGGGATGGGGTATGAGGCGAGACTGAGGGAACTGGGTCTCTTCAGCCTGGAGAAGAGGAGTCTCAGAGGGGATATGTTGGCAACATACACGTATGTGAGGGGGTGTCACATGGAGATGGGGAGAGGCCTGTTCTCCCCTGCAGAGGAAGGCAGGACGCGCTCCAATGGAGCAAAGCTCAGGGAGCCAAGGTTCAATTTGGATGCCAGGAAGCACTTCCTGACAGTTAGGACCCCGAGGGCGTGGAATGGGCTTCCACGGGAGGTCGTTGAGGCCCCATCGGTGAGGGTGTTCAAAGATAGGCTGGACATGCACATGGTGGGCATGTCATGAGCGGAGCCGGCTGGTGCCGGAGGTCAGACTAGATGGCCCAGGAGGCCCCTTCTGACTCGCTCTGTTTCTATGTTTCTATGTTTCTAAGTCCTTCCTGGCATATAAATTGAACCTGGGTTCCCTGAGCTTTGCTCCATTGGAGTGCACCCTGCCTTCCTCTGCAGGGCGGAACAGGTCCCTACCCACCTCCATGTGACACCCCCTCACATACCTGTATGTCACCAACAGATCCCCTCAAAGTCTCCTCTTCTCTAGGCTGAAAAAACCCAGTTTTATTTATTATTTTATTTATTTACATATTTATATGCTGCCCCCTTGCAAAGAAGCCCCAGTTCCTTCGCAGTCTCGCCTCATATGGCTTCCCCTGCAAACCTGCTACCAACCCTGTGGCCCTATGCTGCACTGACTCTAACCTGGCTATATCCTTCCTGTAACAAGGGGCCCAAAACTGAACACAATACTCCAGTTGTGGGTGCACCAAAGTCATACAGAATGGTAGTAATACCTCTATCGATCTAGAAGCCACACTGCTGGCTATGCAACCATCTATGAAGCTGTCCAACATGTCATTGACCCAACGCATGCAGCAGAGCATACTCTAGACTTTTTCTTCTCAGCCTGATATGAGAATGGTGCTCTGAATGTAGGGGCTTTGACTCAGTCCCTTTGTCATGGTCAGATCATCACCTGCTGAGATTTAAACTGACAGTGGTTTTTAGAATAATAGAATAGTAGAGTTGGAAGGGGGCAGAAAGTCAATCTCCTGCTCAGTGCAGGACTCCATGTTAAACCTTTTCTATTAGATGGCTGTCCAGTTGCATCTTTAATGCTTCTAGTGTGGGAGAGCCCATTACCTCTCTAATTGGTTCCACTGTTGTACTGCTCTAGCAGTCAGGAAATGTTCCTGACAGCTAGCTTCCTGTCATTTGATCCTGTTAGTCCATGTTCTGCCCTGTTGGTGATACTGTCCTTCCACTTTGTGACAGCCTTTCAAAGAGTTGTAGAGTGCTATCATCTTCCTCCTCAGTCTTTAAACATACCCAGTTCTTCTTCGTGGCCTCTGTGCATCACACATATGGAGTGCTGCGCCTGCGCAGTGCCTCTGGCCGGAATGATTGAAAGCTAACAGATTTTGGCGGGAGCGCTCCGCTCCCCCCCACCATCGCCTATATAGAGCGGAGCGTCCGCCATTTTGTTCAGTCTTTCCAACCGCCGTTTGCTGTGCCTAGTGCCATCTACGCTCTCGGTTGACTTACCTTCTTGTTGCTGTTCCCTTGCTTAGTATTGTTCACTTCTTCTTCGTGGCCTCTGTGCATCACACATATGGGAACTGCGCCTGCGCAGTGCCTGTGGCCGGAATGATTGAAAGCTAACGGATTTTGGTGGGAAAAATCTCCGCTCCGCTCCCCCTCCCCTATCACCTATAAATAGCGGAGCGTGCACCATTTTAGTCAGTCTCTCCGACTGCCGTTCGCTGTGCCTAGTGCCATCTAATGCTCTCGGTTGACTTACCTTCTTGCCGTTTTTTGCTCTTTCTCCTATTATCACTCCATATTCACTCTATCACTTGTTATTACACTCGTTGTCACTTTTCACTTGCTCGTTCGTTATCACTCCTCACTCCCTTTCCTAAAAAAAAAAAAAACCACCAAAAATATATACTTACCCTCTTTCTATACTCTCTTCTCCTCCTCTTGGCACTATGGTGCAGCGTGCGGCCTTTAGGAAGTGCGTGGACTGTGGGTTGAAGATGTCGCCCGCAGATCCTCATGATTTGTGCCTACTTTGCTTGGGCGAGGGCCATCGAGTGGATAAATGCTCCCACTGCCTTGCTTTTTCGAAGCAAGCGCGTAAGAACAGGGAGAACCGGCTCCGCCCTCAACAACCGTCCATATCCCTCAGTACCAATGCCTCTCTGCTCGGCTGGGGTGCGACTTGCGGCTCTCTTACAGCGCAAGGTAGATGGAATTCCCAAGAAGTACTCCATCACATCAACTTCCTGGAGCTTCTGGCTGTCTACAAAGCCCTTCAGACGTTCGAGGACCTTCTACTTTATCAGACTGTTCAGATTACGTCGGACAATGTGGCTACTGTGTTCTACCTGAACAAGCAAGGGGGAACAAAGTCACGCAAGTTAGCCAATCTGTCCATGACAATTTGGGACTGGTGCATTCCCAGAGGGATCACGTTGATGGCAATTCACCTTGCCGGTTCCGAGAACGTCCAAGCCGATCTGCTGAGCAGACACATGTCGGTATCTCACGAATGGCAACTGAACCCTCGCATCCTTGCAGAGCTCTTCTCTCGCTGGGGCCCCCTAGAAGTGGACCTCTTCGTGACAGCTGACAACATAGTCTGTCCCCGTTACTGCTCCAGAGCGGGGATGGGGGAACGTTCTCTGAGCGATGCCTTCATGATGGATTGGACCAACACCAGGTTTTATGCTTTCCCTCCGATCCCTCTAATTATGAGGACGGTATCGAAGATACTCCAGGAACCAGCGATGGGAGTTTTAATTACTCCATGGTGGCCCCGCCAGCCATGGTTCCCGACCCTGTTGCAACTGTCACAAGGGGATCATTACCCACTTCTGCCTATCCCAGATCTCCTGACTCAACAGAATGGCACAATGCGCCACCCAGACCTGGACTCCTTGAAGATGACGGCATGGTGCATCCACTAACCCTCACTTCTAGTTCGGCGCCAGATGTTCAACAAGGGCTGTCTTTTCCATCCGCGTCGGTATCGACGACCGCGGCCTGTGCTACTTCGGTACCAGAGGCTACTATGTCTTCTATGGGTTCCCGGGATCCGACTCACACAGATCCGACTTATATGGTTCCAACACGCTCGCTACCGACACTGGATAATTCCACACCTGCTCTGTCCTCGTTCCCTATGGACATTCAAATGATAATCGATGCAGCCTTGAAGCCATCTACTCGCCTCTCCTACGAATCCAAATGGAAACGTTTTTCCATTTTTGCTGCTGCACATTCATTCCTTCCACGATCCTCCTCTGCATTGGACATTTTGCAATTTCTTATGGAACTGCATCGCACAGGACTCAAGCCATCCTCCATTAAAGTTTATATGGCGGCGATTGCCCACTACCGAGGTACCCTTGAAGGACTCTCGCTTTTTACTCATCCTATCCTAAAGCGTTTTCTGAAGGGATTATTCAACTTGAATCCGTCCATCAAGCCTCCTGTGCCAACTTGGAGCCTGTCGGTTGTATTGCACGCGCTTACACATGCTCCCTTTGAGCCGATGGCCACGGTGGTCCTCCAATTGGTGTCGTGGAAAACAGCCTTCCTTGTTGCGATTACTTCAGCACGGAGGGCCAGTGAACTTTGTACGCTCCGAGTGGATCCGCCTTATCTAAACTTCCATAAGGATAAAGTGGTACTCTGTATGGACCCGACCTTTCTTTCAAAGGTCTCCACCATATTTCATCTTCAACAACCAATTGTTCTACCGGCATTCTTCCCTTCACCAACGAACCAGCTGGAACGCTGTCTACATAGCTTGGATGTTAGGAGATGCCTTGCATTCTACAGATCATGGACTGAATCACTCCGCCGATCCCAGAAACTCTTCGTTAAGTATTCGGAGCAAGACCAAGTTTTCCCTATTACTCCGCAGAGGATGTCTAAATGGATTGTTCA
The DNA here is from genome assembly GCA_023646645.1 of Varanus salvator macromaculatus. Taxonomy (NCBI): domain Eukaryota; kingdom Metazoa; phylum Chordata; class Lepidosauria; order Squamata; family Varanidae; genus Varanus; species Varanus salvator. Next base: position 11,641,173 of record JAIXND010000754.1, on the reverse strand, counting down.
CACAATAACTTTAGCCTATCAACTGGCTAAAATCAATCTGCCAGAAACTCCAACCGCTCACTCTACCAGAGCAGTTTCCACTTCATCTGCCTTTGCTGCGGGAGTACCAATGGACGATATTTGTAAAGCTGCAACCTGGTCGACACCTTGCACATTTGCAACGCATTATCGCCTCGATGTTCGTGCGCGACAAGATGCCTCATTCGGTAGAGCAGTGCTCTCTTCGATTCTACATTGACGACTGCTGACACCTCCCACCATCCTACACTGGTCAGCTTGCTAGTCTACCCATATGTGTGATGCACAGAGGCCACGAAGAAGAAAAGCAGGTTGCTCACCTGTAACTGATGTTCTTCGAGTGGCCATCTGTGCAGTCACACAACCCACCCACCGGCCCCGCTCGGTGTCGAAGGGTGGCTCGGTGTTCGGTTCCGTCTATCAGTACCGATACGCCGAATATCTAGCTCCAATTTCGATCTTTCCGTGACACCCGGACTATGCAATTCTTGCTTACAGTACTGAATTTATTTCGGTCCGGTACCGGTAATTTGAAAAAAAAAAAAAAAAACCATCAGAGAGCAAATGTCGGTCTACAAGACTGACTAAAATGGCAGACGCTCCGCTATTTATAGGCGATAGGGGAGGGGGAGCGGAGCGGAGATTTTTCCCACCAAAATCCGTTAGCTTTCAATCATTCCGGCCACAGGCACTGCGCAGGTGCAGTACCCATATGTGTGACTGCACAGATGGCCACTCGAAGAACATCAGTTACAGGTGAGCAACCTGCTTTTTTCACTTGTTCACTCTTGTTATTACTGTTCTTATCACGTTTTCACTTGTTCACCCATTCGTTACTCCTCACTCCCTTCCCTAAAAAAACAAAACAAAACAAAACAAAAATATATACTTACCCTCTTTCTATCCTCTCCTTTTCCTCTCTTGGCACTATGGCGCAGCGTGCGGCCTTTAGGAAGTGCGTGGACTGCGGGTCGAAGATGTTGCCCACAGATCCCCATGATCTGTGCCTGCTTTGTCTGGGTGAAGGCCATCACGTGGATAAATGCTCCCATTGCCTTGCTTTTTCTAAGCAAGCGCATAAGAATAGGGAGAACTGGCTCAAGCGTCTCTTATGGGACCGCGCCCTTCTGCAGACTGAGCCCTTACCTTCGGGCTCCCGTCCGTCTGCCTCTGCCTCGGCGTCTGTGGCTTCTTCCTCGAGGCCTACTGCTCCACCGGCTTTGGCCGACACTGTGCCTCCTGCCTCTGCAAAGAAGAGTGACAAACGCAAACATGCAGAGCCAAGCAAGTCATCGGGGCATAAGAAATCCAAACCAGATAAGCCCGATAAGCCAAAGAAGTTTAAGCATGACCGCCCCAGACACTGGGATTCAGCTTCGTCATCTGTTCCATCGGTTCTGATGGCGCTGTTGGTCTCGACTCCTCCGGGACCGGTGCTTCAGGAGGCGATGCGAGTCACTCCGCTGGGCTCCCCCAGACGCACGCAGGCCTCGTCACTGGCCCGGCTACCACCCCAGGAACCCAGCTCCGACGGGGAGATATGTGATTCTCCCCCGCCTGCGAGGTCCCCTACTCCAATGCCTGTGGGGCGTGATGCGGGCACACAGATATTGCCACGCATACCCAGTTCTTTCAAGCTCTTCTCACAGGGCTTTGTCTCCAGTCCTGGATCATCCTTGTTGCCTTCCTCTGACTCCTTTCCAGCTTGTCTGCATCTTTCTTAAACTGAACTGGACGCAACATTCCGGATGAGGCCTAACCAGAGTCATTGAATAGGAGAGTTGGAAGGGTCCAAGAAGGCCATTGGGTCCAACCCCCTGCTGTTGCAGGTCACCAGTTTATACCATCCCACTCAGATGACTGTCCAGTTTCTTTCTGAATGTCTCTAGAGTGGAGAGCCCACAACCTCTCTAGGCAACTGGTTCCACACCTGTATTGCTCTGACAGTGAGGAAACTTTTCCTGAACTAGTACTTAATGGGATTTGGAAAGGATACTTGCATTAATGCAGCCTAAAATAGCATTTGCACTTTTTCACAGCTACAACAAATTATTGACTCATATGCAGCAGTAAGTATTCAGCAATGATCCACAACAATTCCAGGTCCTCCCTAGCAGGATTCTTGAGTCAAGTATTCTCCATCTTCTAGCAATGCATTTGGTTTCTTTTTCCTAGGTGCAGAATTTGGCATTTGTCCCTATTGAATTTCAATCTGTTGTTTTTAGACCAGCATCCCAAGCCTATCAAGATCACCTAGAATCTTGTTTCTGTCTTCCAGAGTATTAGCTATCCCACCCAGTTTTGTGTCATCTGCGAATTCGTTAATTATTCCCTGCACTTCCTAATCCAAGTCAATAATTAAAAAAAAAAAAAGCTCACTGGGCACTGGGACCCATTAAGATGCTCTGCCCCCAGGGGCTAATGGATCTGAGTGGTTTCCAGAGGGTTTTGGAGAATTTTCTGACTGATACAGCTGGCACTGCTGTTGAAGTCCTGGTCACTCTGTGGAATGCAGAAATGACCCAGGCTGTTGCTATGATTGCATCTTATCAATCTTAGGCATCTGCCAGGACTTGCACTGTAGGGTTATAGCTGTAGAATCTGTGGAAATATCCAGAGCACAGTTTAGTCCAGTTTTATTGAATGAGTTTCAATTGATACAGCTTGAGGACATGGGCAAGGTGCTTGTACAGGTTCATGTGATCACCTCTTTACTGGATCCTTGCTCCTACTGGCTTATAACAGCAAGCTAGGAAGGAATAACTGGCTGGGCAAGGGAGGTCATCAATGCCTCTTTGCAAAAGGGAGTGGTCCCATGCTGCCTTAAAGAGGTGGTAGAGAGACCACTTCTCAGGAAACCCTCCCTTGACCTGGAAAAATTTAATAACTACAGGCCAGTAGCAAATATTCCTTTCCTGGGCAAGTTTCTAGTGAGGGTGGTTGCTAATGAACTCCAGATGTTCTTGGATGAGACTGATTATCTGAATCCATTTCAGCCAGAGTTCAGGCCTGGTTTTGATACAGAAACAGCCTTGGGTGCCCTGTATGATGATCTATGCTGGAAGAAGGACAGAGTAGTGCAATCCCGTTGATATTGCTGGACTTCTCAGTGGCTTTTGATACCATCAGCAATGGTATCCTTCTGGAGTGACTGGCTGAAATGGGAGTCAGGGGCACTGGTTCCTCTCCTACTTAAAGGGTTGTCTCCAGAAGGTAGTGCTTGGGGAGTATTGTTTAGCCCTGTGGATTCTGCAGCATGGAATCCCTCCCTTGCCATTGAACGTCTACATGAAACCACTGAGTGGGGGGTCATCTGGCGTTTTGGAGTGTACTGTCATCAATATGCTGACAACACACTGCTCTGTTTGCCCTTTCATCATCAGGTGAGGCTGTGGATGTGCTAAGCCCGTGCTTGGCTGCAAAAATTGACTGGATGAGGGCTAAACAAACAAACTCAATTCAGACAAGGCAGAGATGGTGGGTGGTTCCTTTACCTGTATGGAGGATGTTCAACCTGTTCTGGATGGGGTTGCGCTCCGCCCCTTTTTTTTAAAAAAATAAGATAACCCTAAAACAAAAGGAAACTAAAAACAACATCAATCATTAGAAACATCGGACCTGCTGGGTCAGCCCCCACATTCTTTTCTATTCACGGGAGGTCGTTGAGGCCCCATCGGTGAGGGTGTTCAAAGACAGGCTGGACATGCACATGGTGGGCATGTCATGAGCGGAGCCGGCTGGTGCCAGAGGTCAGACTAGATGGCCCGGGAGGCCCCTTCTGACTCGCTCTTTTTCTATGTTTCTATGTTTCTATTTATGATAACTTAAAAAAGGGGTTGCACTCCCCCTGAAGGAACAGGTATGTAGCTTGGGGGTGCTCCTTGAACCAGGTATGTAGCTTGGGGGTGCTCCTTGAACCATCTTGGTCACTTGAGGTTCAGATTGCCTCAGTGGTTCAGAGCACCTTCAGCTGGTGGCCCATCTGTTCAGTGCCTTTAAAGATCTCTGGTTATTCTGATAATTCTTCTTGCTGGGTCTTTTTATTGCATTTTAAGCTATTTTACATTAAAGTTTATTTATTTATTTAGCACATTTCTATGCCGCCCCATCACCGAATGGTGCCTTGCAACAACTGCAACTGCTGCACACTAGTACCCCTATTACAGGAAAAAAATGAGAGCACTGGAGCAGTGAGTGTCCACCCTCCTGACAGTAAAAGAAAATGAAGAGTTTCTAGACAGAGCAGAGAAGCTGCAACATGTAAAGAGAACCCTGAGAGAAGAGAAAATGAGAAAACTTGCTGGAACAGGGTGACGGTTAGATGCAGAAGACCTAGAAAACACTCTGCACCCATGGAAGCAGTGGAACTCTCAAACCACTTTGAGTTGCTTGAGGAAGAGAATTGTGAGAAACCCACTGTAAAAGAACTACATGACACACTGAATAACTCTTTTTTGGAGACAAAAGGCCAATCAAACAAGGAAAAGGATAGTAAAATTTGCAACAAAAGAAGAGTGCTAGTTGTGGGAGATTCCCCCTTGTGCAGAATGGAAAAATATGTATGTTGTGATGATATGAGAATCACCAAGTATGCTGTCTCACTGGCGCCAAAATTAAAGATATAACCAGCAAGTTCACACAACTCATACGACCCACTGACACATACCCCTTCCTTCTCTTCCACGTGGGAACTAATGACACTGTCATGAGAAGTTTTGCTGATATAACTTCCAAATTCGAAGCTCTAGGGAGAAAAATAAAAACTACTGGGGCCCAGATAGTCCTCTCCTCAATCCTACCAGTATGTGGAAGAGGAACTGTTAGAGAAAAAAAGTGAATGACTGGCTACGATGGCAGTGCCGTAAAGAGAGATTTGGATTCTGGGACCACAAGCTAAGCTTCCTGGAAGATGGACTACTGGCAAATGATGTGTTGCACCTCACAAAGAATGGGAAGCAGGTGTTTGGCCACCACATGAAAAACTTCATCAGAAGAGCATTAAACTAAAACCTATAGGGGAGGGAGATGTGCAGCATGACATATCATCACCTGGCAAAGACTTATAAATTTCAACAGAGAAATCTTGAAAAACAGGAGAAGTGCCAGATGACTGGAGAAAGGCTAATGTCCCTGTCTTCAAAAAGGGAGGAAAAGATGAACCTGGGAACTATTGACCAGTTAGTCTGACATCAATCCCTGGAAAAATTCTGAATTATTAAAAAATTCATCTGCAAGCATCTTGAAGAAAATGCAGCGCTCAATAGAAGCCAGCATGGATTTATCAAAAATAAACCCTGTCAAACTAATTTAATCTCATTTTTTTGACTGGGTAACCTCCCAGATGGAGAAAGAGAACACTGCGGACATAATCTACCTAGACTTTAGCAAAGCTTTCAACATAGTGCCACACGACATTCTGATAAGCAAATTAGCAAAAACTGGACTAGATGGAAAAACTATTAAGTGGATCCAAAATTGGCTGCTACTTGGTCACAAAGAGTGCTCATCAATGGCACCTTCTCAGATTGGATGGATATAATTAGTGGGGTGCCACAGGGTTCAGTCCTGGGCCCAGTGCTCTTCAACATCTTTATTACTGATTTAGATGAGGAAGTACAAGGAAAGATAATCAAACTGCAGATGATACAAAACTGAACAGAATAGCAAACACCCTGGAAGACAGAATGAAGATCCAGGGCAATCTTGATAAACTTGAACACTGCACTGAAACCAATAGAATGAAATTCAATAGGAGCAAGTGCCAAGTCCTCCATCTAGGAAAAAGAAACCAAAGGCATCGATACAAGATGGGGAATACGTGGCTCAACAGAACTGAACAAGAAAAAGATCTTGGAGTAATTGTGGACAATAGGCTAAACGTAAGCCAACAATGTGATGCAGCTGCCAAAAGGGCAAATGCTTTTTTGGGATGCATTAATAGAAGTATTACTTCCAAATCACAAGTAGTAGTAGTTTCTCTATACTCCTCACTAGTCAGACCTCACCTGGAATACTGTGTCCAGTTCTGGGCACCAAGATTAAAGAAATATGCAGGTAAATTAGAAAGGGTCCAGCGGAGGACAACAAAAATGATCTAGAGTTTGGAAACACTGCTGTATGAGGAGAGACTGAGGGAACTGGGCATGTTCAGCCTTGAGAAGTGTAGACTGAGAGGGGACATGATATCCCTCTATAAGTACCTCAAAGACTGTCACAAAGAGGAAGGTCAAGATCTTTTCTTGCTAATGCCAGAGTGTAGGACACGGAATAATCAATTCAAGTTGCAACACCCAGATTCAGGCTGGACATGAGGAAAAGCTTCCTCACTCTCAGAGCAATACAACAGTGGAACCAGCTGCCTACAGAGATGGTGGGCTCTCCCACACTAGAGCCATTCAGAAAGAAACTGGACAGCCATTTGAGTGGGATGGTGTAACATGGTGTCCTGCAACAGCAAGGAGTTGGACTCGATGGCCTTCATGGCCCCATCCATCTCTTCCAATCTATGATTCTATGAACACCAAGTACGAATGCTCAAGATTAGTATCCATCCAGACAGGTATTTTTAGGAGAGAATACCAGACTGAAGCAACTTCTCTTTTCAGCCTTCTGGTTTATGTTTGGGCTCCACAATCTCATAACATGGATCAAAAGCCACTGTTCAAAGAAAGGCGCATGCACCTTGGTAGAGAGCTCAACATAGAAAAAACATAGAAACAAAACAGAGCAAGTCGAAAGGGCCTTCCTGGGCCACCTAGTCTGACCCATGGCTGTATTAGGCTCTGCTCATGGCATGCCAACTATTTGCATGTCCAGCCTATCCTTAAACACTGATGGAGCTTCAACCACCTCCCGTGGAAGCCCATTCCATACCCATTTAAAAAATATATATTTTAAAATATTAAATTACAGCACTTGGCTCTCTTTGTTCCTTCAGTTGCTTTGCTTCCTGCTCTCCGAGCAGCAGAAGCAATGATCAAGCCTGCGTTCTGTATGTATGAGACATACCATTCTCAGGAGTGGCATTCTTTATTTGCTGGTCCAATACTTAATATTTACCCATGTTACTCATTTTCTGTGAAATCTTTTGTGGAAATTAATTGGAACACTGCATTTCTTCCACTGCTAATCCCTCCCACTTCTTTCTAGAACCGGCCTTGTACTAAAATAAGAATTATGCTTGCTTTTGCAGATTTTTCCACTTATCTCACAGTCACGACGGCTAGTGAAGAGTGGTGAGCTTACAGCACTGGAGTACAACATGAGCTTAAAGTGGAAACTTACCACTCGTCCCATCTATCTGCATCTCTTTAATGACTACTTGCTACTGTCTCGGCCCAGGGAGTAAGTGCTGGGAGATGAATTACACATCTCTCTAAGATTTATTCAAGGGGTTAAACTGTTGATGGACTCTGGGGCTACCATTGGTTCTGCAAACTTTTTCTCAAAGATTGTCTAAAGCATGGTGATTGCAGAGCCCATTATACCAAAGTCATTGTTGAGATTTGACAATAAATCTGTGATAAATCAAGCTCTATGTTTAACATAGCTAGAGCCAAAGTGGAAACTAGAACATGTAAAACTGTTGTGGGTCATCATGGTTCCTCAACTTTTCCCACTGGTATTGTCAAGTACATTTCAGAGTAAAATTTTCACAGAATTGACACTGCTAATCCCTAGAGCAGCCTGTCCCTCCCAGCTCAGGTTCCTCCCTCCTCCCCTCCAAATCAAGCCTTTTGCCCAAAGTTTTCCTCAAGTTTACAGCCAACACTGACTGCTGCAATCAGAACTAATCAAAAAGTAGGCCCAATCTTCATTGTCAGGACACTGTCCAATGGCATTGTGCCAAGGCTGACCATTTTTTAAAAAAGTAAACTGTGTGGTATAATGGTTTGATTATTGGATTATGTTGGGAAACATCTGTATCAAAATTTTCACTAAGCTGTAAAGCTCTTTGAATGACCTTGGGCACTCAGCCAAAGCAGCTCTGGCCTGACCATGGAGATCCAAAAACAACTATTTTCATGTTTCTACAATATTCCAGGGAGCATTCCAACAAAAATTGAGATACTTTAATAATTGGCTCTAAGTTTGTAAGGAGGAATGAATAGTATTTTTTTCTATTTTTTCTGAATTTAAACAATCAGAAGCAAGCAGCTGTCTTTATTAGTCTCAAAAACAATACTCTTCTCCCTAATACTCCTACTTTTCTGCATCTTTTTCCACTGTAGGAATGGGCGCTTTATTGTATTTGATTATGCTGCCTCCTCAGATGTGCGTGGAGAGAAGTGTGAAATGAAATTGCATGGAGCAAACAAAAATGTTTTCCGCCTATTCCTGCTGCAGAACAATCAAGGGAAAAAAGTAGAGTTCCTCTTCCGTACAGAAACACAGTAAGAAAAGCTAAAGATTGATGCCTTAGAATCCCCAACACCACAGTATTCTTCAGGTTAACTTTCAGAATGGTGACCATAAGAAGACACTTTTGCATTAGGCTAGGATGGGGCTAGGAATCATACACTTCACTTTCTGTAAACTGAATGATCACTGGATCCCTGATCAAAATGTCAGCTGGACCTTTTCCAGCAGTGCTTAAGCTGGGGATTTGGTTTTGCTTGTCCTTTGACTTTTCAATGAGAATGTAAATAATGAGCAAAGCATGCTCAGCTGGCCCTTGCAGGAGTATGCAGCACTTGGCATTGAGGACATTAAGTTAGGGAAATCCCTTAATATTTCCAAAGGGAGCTTTCTCCATGCCATATTAGACTTCATTCTTAAGGTTGTTTTTAATAGGCTTTTACTTTTAGATTATTTGGATTATCCTCCCCTTTGGATCTTAAACAAGGGGTATAAATTTAAAACAAAACACTTCATAAGGGATGAAGAAACATCATACACATGGACATATAAATCAGTTTCTGGATTCAGTTTCTCATACATGTTTGTGCATATATGTTCTTTTTTTTTTTTTTTTTAGTGGGTAGATTTCACACTACCACTTTATTGGTTTTCACAACAATAATAAAACATCCATCATTACAAACATCAAAACTACTGAGTCAGCCCCTTATTACATTTTAACATTCTGTGATCATTTCAAATCCATTTGAAAAGTCTTTAAAATTCTTTTTTAGATCTAATCCCAGTCCCGTTTTCCCAGTCAATAACAAACAGAATTCCCAAACTTGATGGAAGTCATTTTCTTCTTCCTCTTTCTATAGTAGAATAAGTTCGTCTATTTCCTGTTCTTCATATTAGAAAAAGGACTCTCCACGTTTTGTAAAAGTTAATATCTTCCTTCTTTTCAGATAAGAGGTTTCCACCTAACCAACACTACGCAATTCCAAATCTTTTCTTTTAACTGTTATTAAACAAATAGACTCCTCCTAAAAACAATTACAATCAGATACATTTTTTGCTTACAGGTATTCCAGTCTAATATCTACTAAAAAGAGAATGCAATAGTAAAGAAAATTCATGTTCATATATCTCTTCATCATCTTTAAGAATGTCTTATCTAGCCTATTTAACAACAATTCAAAAACTGGAGAGTCATACAGTTAAGCTCTTAAAACTTTAAAACAATCTACGAAAACGAAAGATAAAAAGGAAGAATAAAAGGAAAGGATCCTTCTTACCATCAAAACTACTACGTCAGCCCCTTATTACACATCCTTTAACATTCTATAATCATTTCAAAGCCATTTAAAAAGTCTTTTAAAAAGTCTTAAAAATTCTTTTTTGGATCTCAGCCCAGTCTCATTTTTCAGATAAGAGGTTTCAGCCTAACCAGCACTACACAATTCCAAATCTTTCCTTTTTACTGATATTAAACAAATAGACTCCTCCTAATAGCAATTACACATACATTCAGATATCTTTTTTCTTTTGCTTACAGATATTCCAGTCTGGTATCTACCAAAAAAAGAGGATACAATAGCCAAAAAATACATCTTATCTAGCTTATTTAACAACAGTTCAAAAACTGGAGAGTCATACAATTTAGCTCTTAGTCAATCATCTTTAAACTTTAAAACAGTCCAAGAAAGCGAAAGAGAGGAAGGAAGAGAGAGAGAAAAAAGATCTTTCTTCCCTTAACACCTTCAGAATCACGTATCTACTAAGATGGATATTTTTTCTTTTTAACGTCTCTGCCATGCCATTTGTCCAGGGTTCGTATCCTCTGTTGTGAAGTATTAATCATTCGCAATGACTTCATTTCTTGCCGTAAAATCTTCACTCCCTTCTCTGAGCCAATTGTAATTACTACAAAATTCATCCATCCATCAAAGAAAATAACCACACCTTCCTGCCGAAGTTGCCGTTCATCAGACAAGCTTGATAACAAGTAATTTATTGGCTTTACTGATTTTGTTTGTTTATCTACCATTTCAGCCTTTTCACATAGCTGTTGCTGGATACTCTGTTCTGTTTCAGTTTGAACAATAGTTTTTCCGTCCCACCTGAGCAAAGCTTCTAACTTATCAAATCTTTTTTCCTGTTCTATCAGAAAGATTTGTTCTTTAATCAAAAACACTTCTTGAGAAAATTTCAAATTTAACATTAACTGGTTAATTCTTAGGGGAAATTCCTGGAGCGAAGCCATGATCTCAATATCATAAGCAGACAAAGGGTTGGCAGGTTACGAAATGCTTTGGCAGTGGTCCCAGAAGTGCAGGAGAGAAAATAAAGATTCCTTACTTCACCTCTTCCTTCCCTTCTTCTTCTCAAATCAAGTCTTCGTACTTCTGTCTGATAACAGTTGATTAATTGTTAAAAGAGAGTCTTATAAAGAGATCATAATTCCAATAGCACGAACAGACAAAGGGTTGGCAGGCTGCCAAATATTTTAGCAATGGTCCCAGAAATGCAGACGAGAAAATGGAGATTCCTTCCTCCACCTCTTCCTTCCCCCTTTTCCTCTTTTCAGTCAAATCTTTATACTTCTGTCAAGTTGCACCATATATTTTTAATAAAGTTAAACCCTAGAGACACACAAAAAGGCTTGAGTTTAACTTACACAGAAGTTCCAAAGTCTCTGTATTTTCATTCGCCGCTTTGATAATTAAGAGGGTTCTTCGTGCCAAATACTGCTTTCCCATGGGTGATTGTTGCAGAGAAAAGATAACCTAATAAAAATATTTACTCAGCAGTTCCGATGTTTATCCAGCTTATAAAAATTTCTACGCTAATCTAATAAGATGCCGTGAACTTGCAGAGGCTAAAAAGATCTCCTGTATTATCCAGCTGAGACACCTGGATTGTTCTTGACTGACATGGGATCGCCACCCCACGTCCAGCCAAAACATGCCCAGGTAATCTATCTTCACCCCTACAGGGTTTGATTGGATCTGCCGACCCTACTGCCAGGATAATACCGGAGTAATTAGCAGAGATAGCTAATCACATCCGTCTCATTCTGACGCCATCTTGGAATCCCGTTTGTGCATATATGTTCACATGTCCACTTGCCAAACATTTTCAGAAAATTTAAAAATGATTACAAATTTGGAGTGATTCTGGAGGCAGAATTATGGGGAAGAGCTGGTACCAATCACCCATAATAATTACTTTCCCCACCGTTGGCAAATCTTGAATACTTTTTTTTAACCTCAGAGTAAATCAGCTGCATTTAAAAATAACTTTTCAGTGCAGAGCCACTCAAAAATCACCTCTGCCACACTTAGGCTGAGTTCACACATAACACTAAAGAATACTTCACAGTTACTGCATGGCATGATATCTCATCTTCTGTTCTGTGTCCACACATTTGTATGCTATCTACTCATGAGTAATTTCTACACCTCTCCATCTCTCAGACCAATGTACCTCACATGTTAGTTGTGAGCATGAGACTGAGAGGAAGAAGAGAATGGTATGAGCTGCCTTGAATTTCTTGAAAGGAAAAATACAGTGTATAAATATAACTCATCCCTCCACTTCTGCCTGCCTCTCCCCCATTAGCCCACATGTTCCCCTGAGCATGTTCTCAGCCAGCAGCAGCATTTTTCCCCTGCTGCTCCACAGAACCACTGTCTACTCATTACTGTCTACTCACCTGCCCTGCTGTCACACTCTGTGCCCATACAGAAGCACCCACCAGCATGCCCACACACACCTCTCTCCAATTCCTTGCTTCACATGTGTTCAGTGCTATGCTTTATGTTTAGGATTTACACATGCTGTCTGAAGGGCATCAGTATAGGCACCAGTGCTGGGCATGGAAGGAGTATGCCCTGCCAGCCAGACTTCCCTGATGATTCCCATATGAGCATCTGGCTGGGAAGTGTCATTGGCAGGCAGTTAGGAGGGGAGGACAGTGCAGACTGTGGGGTGTCCCCTGGATTGTTGGATCCAGGGTGGGAGTAGGGCAGAGCGGGAGGCATGGGCTCCCCAGGACACTCGTCCTGGTAGCAGTGCCCTGCATGCTGCCCATGGGCTCCTCGTAAGCAGGGTAGCTTTCCCGGAAGGCAATGGGTTTCCCTGTGCAACATGAGGGCAGCCCACTTACCAGGCGCTGCTACAGCACAGGGCAGCAACCAGGCAAAGCACCATGTACAGCTACCCCATTGTCTCTGCTGCTGGAGGCACTTCCTGCCTTCCCTGCTGGCACTTGCTGTCTGATGCCCAGCTGCCCTGCCACCATGATGCCCTGCTGCTGGCAAGATCCTGTTGCTGCAATGGGGCATTGTGGCAGCTAGGCGTCGGAGAACATGTGCTGGCAGGAAAGACAGCCAGTGAGCACCCTGCCGCCAGTAACTTAGCAGTTACTAGGCAGAACATACCAGCAGAAAATGGCGGCCAAAGTTTCTGCTGCAGTTTCTGACATCTACTCCTGCCACCAAACGTGCTAGTGTAAATGAGAAAACAATGCAAAAACATTGTAGCTGGGGTCACACATAACTATAAGCAACCTTAGAAGAGACCATTGGTCCTCCTTGGGGATTCACGGCAACCAGAGTGCACTTCACCATGCTTGCTGGGTTCATGCATAATTGGACAAACAATTTCCAGCAGGGGTTGTGGTTAAATGTGTGAATGAAGCCTTAAAGTATTATGTGTTTATTTACCTTTAGGATCACCTGAAAGTAGCAGCATAAATCCTGATGAGATGCAGGTTAAAGTATAAATGTGGCCCTTGTGACCAAGAAGAACTTATCCTGAAGAGCACATTGAGTTCACTGCTGCTTGTTTAGCAAGAGGTGGAGAGTGTATCTCCCACTCCCAGGCTTAACCAGCATTGCATCCACTTCTCAAACAGACCTCAGAACAAGGGTTGGGAGGTTACACATATCCACAAAGAATTCTTTTCCTGGATGAAATAGATCTGTTTCTCTTCCCATTCGCTTCAGACTGATAGTAGGAACTGCAAGGTCTGAACATAGAACACTAATTCTGACTTGCTTGTACTGGCTGCGTGTATGGTTATAAGCCCAACTCAAGCTGCTGATTATTCCCTGTGAAGCCTTACAGGGCTAGGGGCTGTTTTACCTAATGGAGCACTTCTGGTATTTATTAATTAGATTTATATCCTACTCCTTTCCTTTGAAGGAACTTCTGGTAATTTACATAATTCCCCTCCTCATCTCAGTTTTATTTTCACATTAGCAACCCTGTAAGGTAGGTTGGGCTGAATGGGGACTAGAATGCCTATCACCTGAGTCCCAGTCCTGCACTCTTGACCATTACACTGCACTGCTACAGAAATGAATAGCATGTGTATGCACATATGTGCATAACAGAATGATTGCATTCCTCAGCCTGGTGATCTCACCCAGGTGCTACCTGTTATGCCAGCTACAACTCACATTATCCACAGCCAGCATGTTTATTGTGGAGGGCACCAAGCTGGGGAACTCTATCTCACCTGAGGTAAGACAGTATCTTTCAGACTGGAACATGATTTGTTGCTTGAAAGAATATACTTTTAAATATTAGCAGAACAGCATGGAAAGGATTCCTGAGCTTGGATTTATGAGTTTGTTGGTACTGCTATTCTCTCATTAACATTTCGGGTATGTCTGGGCAGAGGCCATGAGAATAATGGCTCTGTTAAAGTTGTATGCTATAAGTAAATGAAACAAAGCATACCACATCTCGCTCTTTTAGCAGCAAATATTAAGTATATCTTTAAGAATTATTTTCAGCACTTCTTTTTAATTTTCTAGGAGTGAGAAGCTGCGATGGATTTCTGCTCTTATGCCACCTCAAACAGAACCTGACCTTCTGGGTGATCCTGGTAAGAATACTCAGGGCATGAAAGAGAACTAACTCCCATTGTAGGGATTTTGCATTCATATTCAGCATATACAATTCCTTTTTTGCAGCTTTATCAAGAAGTAGATTTCCCTTCTCAGCTCCCAATGTTCTAAAGCAGTTTTCAGTTCTAGGGTAAAATGTCCCACAAAAGCCCAGTGATAGTGGCACATCAGCTTTAGCTGGGACTTCTCCCAGCTGCCTTACTCTTCAGAAACAGAACCCTAACCATGTATAAGAGCCATGTCACATTGTAACTCCCATTTTTTCTTGCCCACATGCATCTAGTGTCCCATCCCTATTGTTTTTCCTTTCCCTTTTGACTTAGAATTTTACCTGACTGCTGTGGAGGGGTTGCTTCCTGTCTTCAGCTGCACAGTCCCTTGAGCTTATGCTAGCATCTTTCAAACATTTCCAGCCCAGCCCTTTTTCATTGCACGCCACTTTGCAAGTGCTCCTGTTTCTTCAGCAGGCACATGCACAGGGAAATGCTCACCCACCTGACCACTACAACTATACATAAGGCTATTTTTTATTTTAATACTATTTTCATGTAATCACACTTACTGATCTTATGATTACTATTAATTACCTTGGGAAAATAACATACTTGGAAACATCCATTAAATAAATAAATAAAACAGAATTTGTACTGGGTACATAATTAATCATTCTTTAATCATTTCAAATCATTAATCATTTCCAAGAAAGTTCATTCCAGCTTTCTTTGAATATGGCAAGACCACAGACAAATTTCTATTTCTTAATGCAAAAACATTGTGATCAGTGCCTGGTGGAATATCAGATTTGAAAAGCAGAGAATAGAATTGCATTTTAAAAATGTATTTACTTCTGCCTATGCTAATCTATGATTTATGGAAATCATGAATACAGATTTCCTTGGAACTCATCTTTTATTTTTACTTTTTTTTAGTTGCAAAGGATACACATTTGTGACTATACAATGGTACCTTGGCTCACAAACTTAATCCGTTCCAGGATTCTTGTTGTGACCCAAATTGGCCATGAGCCAAGTCAAATTTCCCCATAAGGGTCAATGTAAATAAGGTTAATCTGTTCTGTAACTATTTTTTTTTAATCAGAAAAATTTGAAGCAAAGTGACAAAGAACAACAAAGATCATGGCCATCTCCCCCCCCCCCCCAGCAATCATGTGCGGGGAAGGGGGAAAATGGCCACGATTGCGGGCGTGCTGGGGGGGAGGCAGGTGTGGGCGAGCATGGGGGGCAGGTGCACATGGGGGGTGGGCACGCACGAGGGGAAGCGGGTGTAGGTGAGCATGGGGGAGGCGGGCACAGGCGCACACGGGGGGGAGGTGCATGTGGGCACGCGAGGGGACAGGTGGGGTAGACGTGGGTGGACTCTGGCAGGGAACATGAACGCAATCGCAACCATCTCCCCCACCCAGCACTACCACGATTGTGCCCATGCAGGGAAGGTGGGCATGCTCACAATTGTCATCCGATGCAGAGTTCGCAACCTGCAGCAAAATTTTTATGAAATTTCTGTTCATGACCCGATTTGGTCTTGAACTGAGGCATTCATGAGCTGAAGTACCACTGTATTTTCACTTTTAAAAGCACACAATGCAATTGACTGATTTTAACAAAGCATCTACCAGCTAACAAACCATCTGTTCCAATCAAATTTTCAGATGCACCTCAAGTTCAGTGTGTGAGATCATACAAAGCCCGAGAGAATGATGAGCTGGCACTGGAGAAAGCGGATATAATTATGGTTCTGCGGCAAACTAGTGATGGTGAGTGGATTTAGCAATGTTGTGGTATTGGAATGAAATTGTGTTCTTGGCTGTGGAAAATGCTATACGATGTGGCATTTTCTGTGGAAGAGGGCTTCTTTGTGAACTACAGCTCATAAACATTTGTGCGTCTGAAAAGCATAGAATGGAAAAGATGGCTTTAATTGAGTCCAAACTTCATCTTAAGTGTGTTGGTTCTTTGATGCAGCCGCAGTTTTAAGATGGAATGTTGAAGGGATGCTTACTCCCCTTCCCGGGAGTCATGATTACCACTCTCAAGATGCTTTTCTTCTAAGAAGAAACACATAGCACCGTGGTCATTTCCCCCTCAGTATTGGCAGTAGTGGTAGAATTTTGGATCAGGAAAATGCTCTGAGGATAAGATTAAGCATCCTTCCAATCACAGCTTCAGACAAGACAGAGCCCTTCATGATTGCATTAGAGTTGTACAAAATCTCCATGTGGGCATTATTTGCTCATTTTAAAGATGATTGCAAAAAGTAGGTTGAAAGATAGAAAATTCAAGTTTATCTGCCAAATTGCTCTGGATTAGGAATTTACATACACTGCATGAATACAGAGTGACACTTAAGTGATAACTTAACACAGTTTGCACATAATCACATGGTAAGCTAGCCATCTGTGTGGGTCTGCTATGCACTTGGCAACACTTCCAGTCTGGTCATCAAATTGAGAATCAAGGACAGAGTCAACTCCCCTCACAATACAGCAGGATGAAAGAGATGATCAGCTTACCAAATGCACACTCAAGCAGTTTTCTGCTTAGTAAATGGTTGTACCATACAACTTAAGATACCTTTTTTAAAAAATTAAAAGCATATTATTTAACAGTTCTGTCAATGTACATGGTTCTTTACAAAGTTTAATACGTGTACCTTAGGAATTATGGTGAAGAAAAAGGAGAAAGACATGGGTAGCAAGTGATGTAGTATAAACAATCATGCAAAAAATGCAACCTTTATATTTTTTTGGAAGTAATTTCCACTCATTTCAATGGAACCATTTTCTAGGTATGCTTGGTTACAGTTCAGGATGCAAATTAAGAGGTCTCCTCACCCCAAAAATCTAGGTAATACAAGAGAGCAGTGAAACTTTCACACACTATCACTTGGGAAAATGATACCATACTGACAATCAAACCACTCCAATATGAGCTATCTCCTTCTGGGAATAGGCTGAGCTATCCTCTGATCAAATGGTAAGGAGTTTATACTGCACATCTGCTGCAAATGTCTTATAGAATGGTTGTATTGCCTGGATGGCTGGCTTACCAAGACTTACTAAATTACATGTAGTTTGTGGTAATTTGCCAATCAATACATGGTTGCCTATTTACCATTAATGCATGTTCCCTCTGCAGGCTGGATTGAAGGAGTAAAACTCTCAGATGGAGAGAGGGGATGGTTCCCTTCTGAACAAGTAGAATTCATCTCCAGCAAGCATGTACGACAAATGAATTTGAAGGAGGAACAGCGTGTTAAGAATGCCAAACAACATGTGTTTCGCAGGAAGTAGAGCCTCCTGTCTCCTGTAATGCAATTTTTTATCCTCAGTTGCATCTCCCTGACCATACTGGACTTGCTGCATTTGGTTTTCTGGAAGCCAGATCTTTCTGGAGGCTAACAAGCAATGGTTTCTCCCTCCAAAAAGAGACATAATACTTACCAAAGAAAATAACTGACCTCGTGGAAAGATTATCTTCTTGTGCATCATCAGAAATAGAAATATAGTAGAAGAGAAAAGCTGCATCTTTTCTGTGATGGTTGTAAAGAAAAAAACAAACAAACAAGAGAGCTGTGAACTGGATGTTAAGCCTTCTGGGAACTTACTGACTTTTCAACTGTGTCAATGCATGAACTCACTTGGAAATTTTGCTTCAGCTTCTACTCCACAAAATGAGAATGGTTACCTCACAGAAAAACATAAGGATAATGTGTCAATATTTTAAAGTGCTTTGATTTCCCATGAAAGAAAATGTTAGAAATATACTTTGTCATTATATCATGGAGACTGATTTTTTTTCATTTTGACACTTTGTTTTCATTGCCAAATATTGCCTATCAAAGAAGAAATATAGGCGAACAAAAGTAAGTAAAATTCCTCTGAACTACCTTCTAACAGCAAATTTAACTCGAGTCTCTAATAGAGTTGATACCTTTTACTGGTCTGCACCTGCACTATTAACAGTAACTTAACACAGACTTATTTCCCAACTAGGGAAGCTTTGCCTACCACTATTTATCAATGCATGTCAAGCCATTATTAAAAGAACATGTATAAGGTAAGGTGGATGCAGGGGACAAAATCACTTTGCTTTTCATACAGGAAAATCAGTGATCTTGCGTTGTAAAATACATTTTACAATCTTTCTCTCCTCTTCTGAAAACACTTAAAGTCAACACTTCATTTTTCTTAGCTTGAAAGGGCTTGGGGCTTAGAAAGCACAGGTGGCCCCTCCAAGACAGACCATTCTAAAATGCATGAGCTTACTACAAAAAAGAAAGGATGGGAGAGACTACAGGGCCTCCTATAACAACCAATAACCAAACACTTGGTTGAGCATCAGGGAAGACTTTGAAATCATAAATCTGGATTCTGCTCCTCTACAGAACATACAACTTGTGTATAGAAGATCCCTGTGCTGCCCCCTGGCATCTCTAATTGAAAGAATCAGGTAACTTGCTTACCCTGGGGAAACACAGCCTTTCACAGAAGATTATACTGGGCAATCTCAGTTTTAGAGACTGTGCAAGCCCATAACTCAATGTGAGACAATACCACATTCATCAGCAGCAGCCCATGAAAAGACCGCAAAACCTAGGATAGTTGTGTTCTGTTTCTGTAATGGCCTGCTCCTTTACAAGGATAGTTAAGATTACTGAAATTAATGAGCCCAGGTTGTCTTACTCTAATTAGAATATTGTGTTGCCTTTGAGAAATAGGCTTTTTTCAAGTGTATCTAGTTGGCACTCCAATGCATGCTGGTGTGACCACTTAAAATGACCAGCAACACAATCCAGTCTTTAAACTATGGGTTCTCAAATTACAGTCTGTGGGCCAGATCCAGCCCGCCATGCCCATTTTTCTGGCCCACCATTGAAGTTTTGGACTTGCCATGCATGCGCTGACTTGCTCACAAGGAGATTGTTTTGGACTTGCTTGGAGAAAACAATCTCTGCACATGCCCACCCCAGCACCTGCTCCCCGCCCACACCACCTTGGCAGCTTGCACCCATCGCTGGCACCTTTCAACTGGCCCCCTGTTGCAAAAGTTTGAGGACCCCTGCTTTAAACTGATCATATCTGGATTACAACAATTCCAAGAGCCTAATGGCTTTGCCTGGGAGTGTAAAATAAAGTGATGGCACCAAGAAATAGAATCTCTCTTTACTCTGCAGAATTGGTCCCTTGGAAGTTTATTTTTAATCTCTCCATTATACAAAATAAAGTCAAACCAAGGCTCAAACTATGTATGCCAGAGTTTTATTATACTTCCCACTATGTTAGTTTCTTCTAATCCAAAGCAGCCTAGACAGGCTGGGAATCTAAACAGAGGAAGGGCACTTGGTGAGGGTTGCTTTAATCTTTTCTTTCTCATTTTTTACAATTTCCCTTCCCAAGCTACTTTTTCATCCCACAGGTAAATGTACATTTTTCTACATTTATGGTACACTGTTAATGCCTCAGTCACATAAGTTTGCAGGGCCTTTTCACAAAGTCATAATCCTGCAGAGCCTTTCCCAGGATTTCCAGCCATTTTGGTGTGTTTTTAGAGTGACAGTCTGATATTTTCCTAGATGGTATCATTATTTGAGAAAGAGCTCTAATGTAATTTCGCAGTTTTGTTCTATAACAGAGCACCACTGGCCTCATATGGAGAAGTCCCAGGGTCTCCACAGTTTTTCTCTGGTGCAGACATCATGAATGGCTGAGGGATGATGCCCTCCAGTTATGTTGGACTATGGGTTGGGGAAAGCTGCCCCAGAGGCAAAAAAGCAGCTTCAAGAGAGTTATTTTAAACTGAAAACACACCAGATGGTATAGGGAAACTTCTACGTGCCCATTTTTCAATGTAGTATGCTTTCATGTAAAGCAACAACTGCAACAATCAGAGAAAGACTCAACTCCACATGACATATAGGCAACATTTTACTTCAGAGTAAGTAAAATGGTCAGAGTAAGCTCCGGACTGACTGATTACTGAGTAATGAGAACAGAACTATGTAAATGCCTTGGCAGTGGTGAACAACTGCATCAACCCCATTGCTAAATTCACATAATAGATGGGAAAGAAAACTTGGTGTCCTGAATCTGACCATGGTCATTAATAGTACCATCCTATGCATGTCTACTCAAAATGAAGTCCCACTGAATTCACTGCAATTTAGTCCATGTATAAAATTGCAGCCTCAGACTTTATTTGACTTAAGTCAGTCCTTCCCTGCTCAGAGAATCCTGGGAAATGTACTCCTGAGTTGAGGGTGGGGGCAGCAGCTAAGGAGTGATGTATTCTCAGTGCCTTCTCCTGGTATTCAATTACAGTTGAACAATCAGTAGGACTGAGCACTTAAGTTACTCTTTTGCCTAGAATCTAAGAACAACTTTCAGCTCAAGAAGTGTATTGTTGGTCTGGGTTTCCCACAATTCTTGCCATGGGATCTTCAGGTTGGGCATAAAAGACAGAGGTTAAAATCACTGGATGGTATTTTTGCATGTTTTAAGGCAAGGTGGATTGCCATCCTTGCAAGAAATTTCTTAAGAAGCAACAAGCAGGTCTCAGCATAGCTCCACTAATTTTCAGATGATTGAGCTGTATCTATGTAGTAGTGCTAATATATAATTTGAGCAAAGGCAGCTCTTCAGTTACAGTACATTCCATCTTTCTCTTCCTTTTATCTCACACACATACATACCTGGATTCTGCTCACTTCAGACTCAGACTTTCCTGCAAGATGGATAGCAAGGTGTACATGCTCTTTCCCCTCCAATCCTTCCTAAACTCTTCATAGATGGAACAAATTTTTAATAAATTATACTGGAGGTGTACTTCACTCTTAAATGCAAAAGGATGTGTTCATTTTAGCCCTGTGATGCTTGACTGCACTTGAGTAGACCTAAAGTAGGAAAGGGAGTGTGGGCATGCATGCCAAAATCCTGCCTTCTAGATTGTTGGAGGTTCAACATAAAGAGTCCTGTAACTTCATAATGACAGAACCCTTTGCAGATTTCACACTCATCTTGTAAAGATCTAAAAGACAGCCACCTGAGCAGAACTCTGTGTGTGTCCTCTATCTTCACAATTTAGTTCTATTCCTATGCAAGCAAATGCTGCCTAGGGTCATTCACTGGAAAAGTGGCCAGCCATCATCCTTTTAGTTAATATTACCTCTCAGCATCTTGCCTCCCAATGAAGCTATGCCTTCTGGCAACACAGGTACCCCTAAGGCCTCCCCTACTCCTGCAAGCTGTAGCAGGGGCAAGAAAAAAAAATTCTGGTGTATCATTGACTACTTCCTTTTTGGTATGAGGTAGTTGTCAATGTATTGCCAGAGATGGGGGAAATCAGGGTTGCATACAAACCCCTCTCATAAGTATTGATGCAACATGGTGGTTTGCATCAATTCCATACAGCTCTATTGCATTTCAGGAGGCCTGTGCCCAGATTTTGCTAAGAAACTACAGCTCCTTTTGCAGTACAGTTTGGAAAGTACTGACTTACAGATTGTTACTGAGAAGCATAGGGACATTTTGTATATGAATATTTTATAAGATTGGAGAGAGAGTTTGTTCCTTAAGATAGAATTTTTAAACTTATGAAATTGCAAACCTGTTGATTTGTGTATTTCTATATCCAATCATATGATGTTTACCTGAAAATATGTATTGCATAACACATAAGCATCAGATGGAGTTAAAGGGCAGACACACAAGTCCAATCCTGTGCATGCTTACTTTTCAGGCCCACAGAATCCAGTAAGCATGAAGAGCTAATGCTTTATACTAGCAAGGTCGGCAACTGTGCTTAATAGTTGACCTGTCCGTGTTTTGTTTACATTTTAAAACGACCTTTGCTCCAATAAACTTAATCAAATTTTAAATGAAAAATTCCCAACATCAACTATATATCCTTTCTGGATAAGCAAATGCTACCCTCCCATGCATGGCACGCACCTACCCTGCAAGCAAACATCATAGCAGGACATCCGATTTAACCTGCGCAGGATTAGGCTACAAAAGAACCACCACCTCCCGCCTCAGAAGAAAGCGGCCGGAGGTTGGAAAAACTCCGCAAGGGCTCGGCAAAAGCGTTTCTTCTCCGCCCAACGCACAGGGTTTTGCCAGCTTGACCTCTTGCTCACGTCCTCAGCTCAGGTGGCTCTGATGAGGCTCCCCAAAGGTTCCTGACGTTCGTGGCGCCGCCTAACCTAGGCGCTACAAGCCGCGGATTTCCGAGTAGCCTCCGCGCACGGGCCGTTACCGAAATCCTCTCGCTGTGCAGCGCCGAAAAGAGGATGGAACTTACCCCCAAGCAGGAGCAGGTGCCCCCCTACGAGAATGCGGGTAAAGCGGAGAACTGAGGAGACCCACTCGTGCTGGCGGGAAAAGTCGGGAGGGGGAACCCCTTCGAGGCGGGGCGGGAGCAAGCAGCCGAATTCGGTGGCCCTCCTGGACAAGGGCACAGTGGCCCAGCCAGAAGCAGCAGTCTAGGAAGAAAGTTGTTAACGAGACTTCTTTGCTCTCTTTAATTGTCAGTATAACCTCATGGGCCAATTATGCCTACATGATGTTAAAGCTGGTGGAGAAGCTCCTCCGCGCCCCGTGATAGCATGGCATTCCCCGCCTCAGCGTTGGTACTGCGGACATTAACTGCCCAGTAGGAGAAGCAAAGCGAGGGAGAGTCCCTGCGTAAGATTATCCGTGCCCCCCCCCCTCCCAACTATGCCTTTTTATTAAGGGCACTGAGTTAACTAGCTGCTGGTGACTGGTGCTGGCGAGTTAACTAGCTGCTGGTGACTCACCAGAGGTTCATGGCTGTAAAAGTGGGGTGGTGAAAAGAACCAGCATTTGACTCTGAGGTTGGTAAGCTGCCCAGAGAGTTTCAGTTATTGGTAATATAAGAATGTAATAAATGGGAGGGGGGGAATGAAATGGCACTGTTACCCCTACTGCAGTAAGAGCAACAGTTCTGTCCTCCTTCAAATGTAAGGTACAGATAAGAAAGCCTACTTATGAAACAGTGGCTTGCACCTTGTAGCCCATGTAAGTTAAGAATCTTACAATATAATCTTACAATATATTGTAAGAATCTTATAAATATACAATACTGTGTATATTTGGAAGTAATTTCAGTTTCGGTTTATTTTGAAATCAGTAATTAAATCCAAATCTTGCATAGGTGCAAAGACAGCCCTTTGTGCTTGTTCTAGAGGAGCACTTCACAGTGTACAGACACCTTTGCAGTACTCAATTTTGTTTCAGTAAGGTTGTGATCCGGTGCACACTTGCATGTAAGCCCCAGTGAAAACAGTGGCTCTTGATTCTGAGTAAACACTCATTTTATCTAGCACCTGTAACTCCCAAGTGGCCTGGAAGGTTATCAGCTGTAATACCTGGGTGGAACTTACGGTAGGAAACATAGTCTAAGGAAAAAGTGTGTGTTCCTCTAAATTAGCTTTCCAAAACATGGGGCTGCTAACAGTATAAAATAACTGCAGGATCTGGCCTGGATCAGTTCTGTTCCCTAGGTGGACTGAGAAAGTAGTTGAAGGTACTAGCCATGGCTTCCGGCCTGAGGGAGGAATGATCTTTAGGGGCTTCAGTTTAAAATAAAACATGAAAGTTTGTTTACAAAGCAGAGTCTGTCTGCTAATGTGGGGTGTAATATCACCTTTGAAACATGGTGACAGTAGATACTGAATTCTAGTCTGAAGAGCACTAATAAACTGTGTTTGGGGGCAGGGCAGGGGGGAGGGACAGAGGACCTAAAACTACCAAGCACATTAACTCTGCAAACTCATAACTTAACCTAGGCATGGAAGACTTGAAATGAGAACTTTAATCTCTCTGGGGATATTGCAATGACAGATAAAAAGGACCGTCTGAAAATGAAACCTTTTCTAATAATTGATTGGAACAAGGGAATAGAAACAAGACAA
This sequence comes from Varanus salvator macromaculatus, assembly GCA_023646645.1. NCBI lineage: Eukaryota > Metazoa > Chordata > Lepidosauria > Squamata > Varanidae > Varanus > Varanus salvator. Next base: position 11,616,943 of record JAIXND010000754.1, on the reverse strand, counting down.
CCACTGTGCACAGATTGTGTCTGGGAATGACCTATAATAGGTTGTTTTGATATCTACTGCAATCCTAGAAATTTGAAACAGTGGAAAGATGGAGCTTTTTCATGAGGTACCAAGGAATACAGAAAGATCATGAGGCATATTGGACAAATTTAAAGATGTTAACAGCCAGTTAACTTTTGGAGAACTCAAAGACTTCTTAATAAGGGATCAGATAGTGTGTGGAATATAGAGCACACAAGTAGAAGAGAGATTGCTGAGGGAAGCAGACTTAACTAGAGAAAAGCTTGGAGATTTGTAGAGCAGCTGAATTGTCCAAAGAAAGGATCAGAGCCCTGGAATACACACACACACACACACACGCGCGAAACCAGATGTAAGTGAACAGCATACAACAATACGTCTATGAGGAGGGGGGAACTGCATATTGAAAAGCTTGTGGGAAGGAATACCAATGCTGTGGCAAACATAATCACTATGCATCCAAATCAAAACAGGAAAAAGCCCTGTAAATATGGAGAATTATGGTAAACGTGAGGATTTTTACAAGTAATAATCAAGTATGAAAGACAATGCAGGAAAAGTGAACAGGACAATGTAAACTAAGAAGTCATTTTCCATGGCTCACTATTGAAAATCTATTGCCGGGTTATTCAAAAGCAAGACTATTCTTTGTCTATGATGTCAAAAATGTATTCTGGTATTATAAGCTAATGAAGAATGCAGTAATTCACCACACCCAATTAGAGATATAATTGGAGGTATTTCAAAACTGGTTGACACAGACTTTGGTGTATCTGAAAGGAACCTAACAGCTGAGCATGAATTTATACTGGGAGAATGAGATGTCTTAAATTAAGCACAGCAGGACAATGATCATAAACTAATAGTGTTTCTGAAAAGTTGCAGTGAAAGGAATATCATACTAAATAGGTAGTCACTCAGGGATACATGCTGTTAAGACCACTCAGAGAACTGTTGACACACCAAGAAACAAGGAAGTATATGGAGCAACGTGAAGTGCCTTTGCCATCGTGAAATATTACACTCCAAAGATCTATTAATGCATCTCGATGATGCATCAGGAACAGATCTAGGGATGACCACATGTTGCAAGAAGGATAGCCAGGTAGATTTCCACCAGAGCATTACCAGAAAAAAACACACCCAATGCTATACCTAGTTTGGTGGGGGCAGGGGGGGGGCTACTTAAACTACTTTTTGGAATGGAGAAAGTTTGTTAGTACATAGTTGGATACACTGTAAATGTCCAGGCTGTTCTAAGACTTCTGAAAATTATATGGGAAACATTCTTACTCAATGAAGTAAAGGGCATGTTTGCAAAAGTATGATAATAAAAATCAATTACTGCCCTGACAGAGACCTACTGTTAGCAGATACATGCTTCCTACCATAAGCTTAGCACATCTACCAAAAGCTGCCATGGAGGGATCAGTAGAAGCTGAAATAGAAACCATCTGTAAGGCACAGTATTTATCCATATTTGTGGAGAGTTTATTGGTAAACCAAGGGAGACAGCATCTTCCAGAATCTAAAGTCCTTTGGATAGAAATCACACACATTGAAAAAGATGTCTATGAAGGGTCAGGGAAGCAATCTACTGGCCAGAAAAGAAAGACAGACAGACAGACAGACAGACAGACAGAAAACCATTCACAGGGAAATGTGAAGTATACAGATCCTGGGAAGACCACCAACCCAAAGAAACAACATTTTAGCTTAATATTCTAGAGAGTAAATATAGGTTTAGATTTGTTTAGCTGGACAAACATGGTATATATTATACTTGTAGTTGCTTTAACAATTTGAGGAGATAGATTGCTTGTATCTCTCCTAGAATAGCTATAAGTAAGATAAAGCAAACTTTTTGTTGTTGTTGCTAGTTGGAAAGTCATGTCCAACCCATCGCAACCCCATGGACAACATTCCTCCATGCATTCCTGTCCTCCACCATCCCCCAGAGTCCACTTAAGCTCATGCCAATTGCTTCAGTGACTCGGCCTAGCTACCTCATTCTCTTCCATCCTCTTCTTCTTTTGCTGTCAATTTGGGTCAATTGTTCCCAGCATTAGGCTCTTCTCCATTGAGTCCTTCCTTCTTATTAGGTGGCCAAAGTATTTGAGTTTCATCTTTAATATCTGGCCTTCTAAAGAGCAGTCAGGGTTGATCTCCTCTAGGACTGACTGGTTTGATCACCTTGCAGTCCAAGGGACTTGCAGGAGTCTCCTCCAGCACCACAATTCAAAGGCCTCAATTCTTTGGCACTCAGCCCTCCTTATGGTCCAGCTTTCATAGCCATACATTGCAACTGAGAAAACCATAGCTTTGACTATACATACTTTTGTTGGCAGGGTGATGTCTCTGCTTTTTAGTATGCTGTCTAGATTTACCATAGCTTTCCTCCCCAGGAGCAAGTGTCTTTTAATTTCTTGGCTGCAGTCCCCATCTGCGGTGACCTTGGAGCCCAGGAAAATAAAATCTGTCATTTTATTTACCTCCAATTTCTTCCACATCTATCTGCCAGGAAGTGATAGGACTGGTTGCCATGATCTTAATTTTCTTAGTGTTGAGTTTCAAGCCAACTTTTGTACTCTCCTCCTTCACCCACATCAAGAGGCTCTTTAGTTCCGCTTCACTTTCTGCCATGAGAGTGGTATCATCTGCATATCTGAGGTTATTGATATTTCTTCCAGCAATCTTAATTCCAACTGATGCTTCATCTAGCCCTGCTTTTCTCATGATGTGCTCTGCATATAAGTTAAATAGGCAGGGCGACAGTATACAGCCTTGCTGAACTCCTTTCTCAATTTTGAATCGATCAGTGGTTCCATGTCCAGATCTCACTGTCGCTTCTTGACCCACGTACAGGTTTCTCAAGAGACAAATAAGAAGGTCTGGTACTCCCATCTCTTTAAGAACTTGCCACAATTTGTTGTGATCCACACAATCAAATGCTTTAGCATAGTCAAGGAAGCAGAAGTAGATGTTTTTCTGGAACTCCTTAGCTTTCTCCATGATCCAGTGTATGTTGGCAATTTGATCTCTAGTTCCTCTCCCTCTTTTCCAAATTTGCTGGCATATTGAGTGTAGCACTTTAACTGCATCATCTTTTAAGATTTTAAATAGCTCAGCTGGAATACTGGCTCCTCCACTAGCTCTGTTGTTGCTCAGACTTCCTAAGGCCCATTTGACTTCACAGTCCACGATGTGTGGCTCGAGGTCAGTGACGACCCCAATGTGATTATCAGGAACATTAAGCTTTTTCTTGTATAGATCTTCTGTGTAATCTTGCCACCTCTCCTTAATCTCTTCTGCCTCTGTTAAGTCACTGCCAATTTGGTCCATTATCATGCCCATTTTTGCATGAAATATTCCCTTCATATCTCCAATTTTCTTGAAGAGATCTCTGGTCCTCCCTGTTCTATTGTTCACTTCTATTTCTTTGCACTGTTCATTGAAGAAGGCATTCTTCTAGCTATTCTCTGGAATTCTGTATTCAATTGGGTGCATATTTCTTTTTCTCCCTTGCCTTTCACTTCCCTTCTTTCCTCAGTTATTTGTAAGACTTCCTCAGACAGCCATTTTGTTTCCTTGCATTTCTTTTTCTTTGGGATGGTTTTAGTTGCTACCTCTTGGACAGTGTTGCGAACCTCCTTCCATAGCTCTTCAGGCACTCTGTCTATCAGATCTAACTCCTTAAATCTATTTGTCTCCTCTACTGCATATTCATCAGGAATATGATGTAGGTCATACCTGAGTGGCCTAGTGCTTTTCCCTGCCTTTTTCAATTTAAGCCTGAATTTTGCAACAAGAAGCTCATGATCTGAGCCACAGTCAGCTCCTGGTCTTGTTTTTACTGACTGTATAGAGCTTCTCCATCTTGGGCTGCAGAGCACAGTCAATCTGACTTCTGTGTTGACCATCTGGTGATGTCTGTGTGTAGAGTCATCTCTTGGGTTGTTGGAAAAGAGTGTTTGCTATGACCATCGTATTCTCTTGACAAAATTATACCAGTCTGTGCTCTGCTTCATTTTTTACTCCAAGGCCAAACTTGCCTGTTATTCCGGTTATCTTTTGGCTTCCTGCTTTAGCATTCCAATCCCCCATGAAATATAAAATACTGTATGCTCAGCTAATGGACCCCCTGGCCCCAGTTTGTTGCAGCAAATTCCAGAAATTCAGCCAGGACTGGGATTTCAAGCATTGCAGTTCATCATCTGGATATTCCTAAAGAATGGTGGACTTACATCTAACACTTCTAAATTATCAGAATATTCCATCCAATAGTCTAAGCGCAAGTCCAACACAAAAATTAATGTGTACAGTTTGGAGCCAACAAAACAGATCAGAGTCTGATACAATGCATTTCAAAATGACATCCCCCAATCATGTAAGGTATAGATGATCGACAAACAAATACTGAGATATGATAGAATATACCCAAGTACAGCAGTGGAAGAATCAGGTGATGCATGAATTTGAAAAAGGGACAAAAATGTAACTAGCCAATAATTGTTCAGGATGAGACACAAAGGGAATGCTTGCCAAGTACTGAAGAGGGCAGAGAAAAACATAGTTCAGGGGAGCTGGGAAGTAGTGTAGGACAACATCCACTGCTTTTGATTTGAGGGGAAGTGAGAATTTGTGGAGCCTCAGAGTGTTATATAAAGCTTTTGTTTGAAATAAATCAAACAAATTGTGTTGATAAAGAATCATCAGCTGATTCTCTGGGGTGCACTCCATCAACTTTGAAACAGTGCCTCCTAGATGTTGTAGGCTACAGTTCCCTTCATCTCTGCCCATCAGCCATACTTCCTGGGGCTGAACATTATAATACAAAATACCTGAAAGATACCAGGTTGGGGAAGACTGACCAAAGGTATACATTGTAAAGGAAGGGTGAGGTGAAACAAGTCTTGGCCCTTGTTATAGAATCATAGACTCAGGGAATAGTAGAGATAGAAGGGGCATATAAGGCCACTGAATCCAGCCTCTCCTCAGTGCAGGGCTCCAAGTTAAATCATCCCTGACAGATGGCTGTCTTGAATGCCTCCAGTATGAGAAAGTCCAAGTTAATTGGTTCCATTGTCATACTGCTCTAACAGGAAATTCTTCCTGATGTTTTCTTATCCTGTTTTTTACATTGTTGAATTTTAGTGTAGAAGAATTAATTTTAAGAACTCTGATTGCCCAGCAGCAAAGTACATATTGCCTAGATTTAGATCAACCATGAGAAAGGTTGCTTCAAATCAGTAGTGTAAATCATGTTTCCAATTAGTACTGTTCTATATGTTTCCTAAACACTGGCCCAAATATGACTTCTAAATTGGGTTAAGTTACAATTAAATAATGTATTATTTTATGTTGTTTCATTCTTATATCTTCTATCTCTTGTAAAAGGTATTCATTTTATAGTGATTACCTTTTTATCTGTAGAGGAATGTCTTTAAAATACTCATGTATAAAATTTCTCCCTCTTATAATCAGTAGCCATGATAGCTGTTGAGGTTAAGTATGAGAACACAGGAACTTGAGCAAAGGACAATTTAATTTGTTCTTCTTTTCAGTAATACTTCCTTTTGCTCCATGCCAATGTGGCCCATTCCACCCTTCCACTTCAATAAAGAAGCAAATAGAAGATAAATGTCTAGAAGGTAGAAGTAAAATATGATAGTTACTAAATAGACTACAACAATTCATATTCATCAAGTGAAAATGAAATGTTTAGGTATAAGATATAATAATATCTAAGAAATCATCTAATTGGCTATTAATTTATATGGAGAAGCTTCCTTTAAGTCAGTGTATCTGGTAGAGGTATTGATTCCATGTAGGAACTTAACTGTAGTGTTAAGATTAACATAGCTATTATTATCATAGAATCATTAAACAATAGAGTTGGAAGGGGCCAAGAAGGCTATTAGATCCAGTAAAGCATCCCTCCCAAATCGCTTATCAGGCAGAGATTCATCTGGTTCTTTTATTCAGCTGAGAAAACCAACCAGGAGTCAGCTTCCCAGTACACAGGCAGGAAGCAACACACACACATTCCATCAACTCATCCTTCTTATAGCTTCTTTCTTTCTTACTTTTTCTCACACAATCTCACCTCCATTGTTCCCTCATCCAATCACCTCCCAGGGTCTGCCTGACCCTTTGCTCAATCCCCTTACGGGGTCTGCATGTCCACTGCATGCCTGTCCTTGTGGAAGAGGCTATCTCCATCCAATCCCTTCACAGATGGAGCATGATCACAGCATGCCAGACTTGCATAGAGAGTTGTCTTCTTCACACTACCCCTTTGTCTCGGGGACCCTCTTCTTTACACTACCCCTTTTGTCTTACCCTATCAACATTCCTGCTTTCCCTTTTTCCTTTCCAAAGCAAGCAGTTATACAGTAAGCAAATAGCGTTAGTTAAGCTAAAACCAAATAACATTAGTTAAGCTAATCAGGCTCCTTCATTTCCTCCCTTTTCATATATGCAACCTTGGAGGTGGCCTCCATGCGTTGTCACTGAAGCAAGGAAGAACATTCCCTTGGGACAGATCTGAGTACCGGGGTTTTTGCCAGGGCATCAGGTTTCTTTGGGTTGGTTGTGACCACCATCATACCTTCAATATGGAGCATAAGTCCACCAAAGGCACAAATTAGCATAAATAGAAATCGTTTCCAATCTTGGAACAGCCCTCCAAAGATTCCAGGCTGTACCAAGTAGCACTTACTAGCCTCATTTGTGTGAATAATGCATAGCAGTCAGCATCCATATGTGGCTGCCCATCCAACTGCAGGCTACAGCCTTTCCAGTTTAGCAGAAACAAAACCACATGCTAGCTACTGCACCAAACTCTTTCTCTCTCACACACACAGGGAACCTATTCCAGCATGTGCCAATTGGCTGTAAGGATGTTGCTAGTCCACCATCATCACCCCAACTGGTAGAGTGCTTTCAGTGGTCCTTACCTGTAGTGGCTTCACATGGAAATTGTTTTCCCTAGGGACCTGTGGAACACATATGATTTCTTTCCTTTTCCTTTAGCTGATCTGGGACAGCATGTGCCTGCCCTCCTGTAACCTGCATGTCTGTTTTACCTGGTCCTTGGTGTGAATCCAGACATATGACATGTTCCAGGTGTAAGAAATCCATGCTGGGTTTTCACCAGTGCTACTAAAGCATAAACATTCTAATACACAACAAGGCAATATTCTAAAAGGGAAAACAGAGAAATTAGGAAATCCACTGTTTCCTTCCTACAAGGACAAATGGTATAGAAGGGAATAACAAAATTAACAGTAGTACACAGAGACAGCCAGAATAATAACTTCAAGAAACTCCCCCTTTTTCCTTCAGCATTATCATCTAGGCTACTTAGCATTAGGCAAATGCTAGTCTCTTTGGTCTAAGTCTTCAAGCCGGAACCCGATCCTAGTCCCCGATAGGCTGCATTTCTTCGGGACTCTTCTTCCTTGCCCCCTCCAGTTGTGGGCCCTTGGCTGATCCTGATGTCAGCTTCTTCTCATTCTGGTCTGTTATGCCACTGGTCCTCCCTTACAGGGTTGGTGTTTGAATAAGAACATCAGGTTCTCCACAGGCTCCCTGGTCCTTTGGTCTCCTTGTGGTTTTGGAACTTTCCTCAGCCTGGTGCAATGTTCCCATGTAGGCAGTCCCGCTGATCTCACTGCTGTGTAGTGAGGGGCACCTAGGCGTGGTCCTCTCAAGGCATCAATGGTCTTCAGGCAGTCCAGTCTCAGGCGAGTCAGCTGATGTAAGCAAGCAGTCCCCCTTCCCTTGTGTCATGGCAAGCCATAGGCAGCAACCAGCCAGTTGCCACAGCTTCACACACTGCAGTCAGTCAGTCAGTCAAATAGGCATGACTGCTTTGGCCTTGCTGGACAGCCAGCATGGCCACTCTGGGCTCGGAGGAGGAGGAGTACTGGCCAGCTAGTCGTTTTTGTGTGGTTTGCATCTTATGTGTGGTGACCCAATGAAATCCAGCAGATGTGAAGTCTGTGACTTCAGTGGCAATTAAAAGGTTGTTCATATACTGTAGTAAGAACAGCATTAAAGTCTCTGGTCCATCTAGGCAAGTCCCTAACCAATGTTTGAGAGAAAGGTGGGTGAATTCCCTTCTTCCCTGAGCAAGGGTGGTTAGACACAGCTGGCTTGTCCTTCCAGGGCTATAGAGAAGTTGTAGGCAGTGGCAGAGAGATCCACATCAGTTTGGAGAAAAACCTCAAGATGTAAAGTCTATGTCTTTTTTTTTAAGTCTCTTTAGCACAGTCTCAAGAAGAAAATGTTTTTGGTTGTTGACACCAATCCAGTCAATGCCAAAATACACACAAAGAAACCCTTTGCTGAACTTGTGTTGCACAAACTTATTGCTTACCTAACCTGAAGAAAAATGTGCTTTCGGATGGACTTGTCAATGAGAACACAGTTTTTCACAATTTCTTACTACAGAGATGGTCCTCTCCCACATAGAAACATAGAAACAAAGTGAGTCAGAAAGGGGTCCTCCCCTGGTCATCTAGTCTGACCCCCTGTCTCAGCCAACTCTGTTCCTATAATCCACAACAAGTGGTTGTCCAAACTATTTCTCTGATGGGCCTCAACCACCTCCCATGGAAGACCCATCCCATTTTCTGTGGATTCCTGACCCTCAGAAATTATCTTCTAACACTTAACCTGAAACCTTGTTCCTGGAGTTTTGTTTTATTCGAATACATTCTGCCCTTCTGGTATTAGTCCAATTAGTGCCTTGAAACAAACTTATCACCTTTTCAGAATCCTCTGGAAAAACTAGGATTCTGATTCTTTTAATTATACAACTCAGAGGTAGCAAATGGTTGTTAAACACACACAAAAAGATAAACACAACCCCGGGCAGAACCTGTCACAGTGGCATCTGCCCTTTTTTTTCCTGTTAAGTTATGGCCTGCTCACTTTCGAGTCCAATGCAATAAATTCTTGCAGGGAGAGGCATCATGCCTCCCCCCTCCCATTTTTTTCACAACTTGTTCAATTTTCCTTCCAGGCCTCATAAGCACCAGCTGCCTGTGGTTTTAGAGATAAATCAGAATCAGTTCTCCTCATTAGCTTTGTCTCTACCTCCCCCTCAACACCTTTTACCAAAAATCCCAGTCTGGCTAGGAGATCTCTCCCTGCCAAGTGACAAATTTCCTCCCTCAGTACAAAATCACACAACGGTTTCACCATGTTCATGTTTTACCTGAGCTGGTTCAAATATTTTCACTTTTACCAGATTACCTCCCACTCCTTGAGCCATTAATTCCCCTTTTTCCCAATTGCAATCCCTCTGGAATCATATTAATTGTGGAGCAGGTAGCTCCAGAGCCTACTATAAATACCATGTCTTTCCCAAATGGTTCCACTTTCAAATTTATCAAAGGTTCCCAGTGTATCCTCCTATGAGGAGACCCCTGACCTTCCTAATCTTTGTCCATCTTCATGAGAGAAATCAACCTCTCCTCTCCCCTCAGCTCACTCAGGGCACTCTTGTTTAAAGATCCCAACCTTTCCACATTAATAGCATCCTGCACTTAATCCTTCACTCATTTGCCCCTCTTTAGGTGCGGGCTGAAATCCTTGACCTCATCTTCTACCTTTCCTCTAATGGCATTGCATTCCTCTGAGCCATAGACTCAATTTCTCCTCATCCTCTCTCATCGCGTACACTTTCTGTTCCTCTCTCAACAAATCTTCCAACGTCCTTGCCTCTCTTCCATTTAACTTCTGCAACTTCTGTTCTGCCTCATATCCTCCCCTGCCTTCCCTGCAAACTAACACTTCAGCAATATCTATCTGATGGGCTGGATTCCTGGATCCAGTTGCCCAATTTTTTTTTTTTTTTTTGCATCTGTTGCTTCAGTCTCTCCAGCCACTCAGATGGAGTATCATATTTCTTTTATTCCAAAGACAAAGTCTTATGTACATTAAGGGACTGAGGTACTGCCTCTTTGATTCCCTGGATCATATAACTCTAATAACTCCCAGCTCTCCCTTCTAGAAGCCAGCACAGAGCATCTCTTGCTCTGTTGAGATTTTCTCTGTTCCAAACATCTCTAACTGCCTGTTAGATCAAACAGAATTGTTAGATCAATTCTTCACCAGAAAACAAAATACAAGCAAACAAGCAAGCAAGCAAGCAAACAGACAAACAAACAAAAATAGCTTGTAGTTCCTGCCTAAAAGGTTTCACTTCTGCTGCAGTCAGAGGGGACTCCACAGACCCAAATTCTCCCATTGCTAAAGTACCTGCCCAAAAGGGGCCATAATCCACCTTGAATGTCATCATGTTGTTTCCTGCCCACTTCCTGTTTCCTGCCCACTTCCATAGTCTGTCAAAATCCTTTTGGATCTGGAGTACCTGGTCCTCAGTTTCTCAACCTCTGTGTTGTGAGCCGCCCCGAGGCTAGTTGGCAAGGGGGCGGCATAGAAATCTGTTAAACAAACAAACCAGGCTATCATGGGGCACTTTGTCAAAGTCCTTGCTGAAATCCAGGTATACCACATCCACTGCATCCCCTCCATCTAGTGATCCTCGAAACCTTGTTGTAGAATTCCACAAGGTTTATCTGGCAGGACCTGTTTTTGTGGAAACCGTGTTGTGTGGTTTCCAGCCTCCCTTCCCTATCTAGCATCACTAGATCTCTCCGTATTGTGAGCCTTTCCATTGTTTTTCCTACAGTGGACGTAAGGCTAACAGGTCTGTAATTCCCCATGTCCATTTTGCTACCCTTTTGTCTATTTGCCCCAGTACTCATTTCCTATGAAGGTTCCTCTTTCATCTAATCCCTCTAACCACCTCCTTTCGCATCCATGGCGGCACTCTCCTCCACCACCTCACCTTACTCTCTAGAGGTATTGTCAAGGCTTGCACCTCCAAAACCTCCCTTTTGAGTGCCATCCACCCCTCCTCAACTCGCTTGCCTTCCAATATCCTATCCCAGGAGACTTTCCCCAGTCTGGCCTTCAGTTGGCCAAAGTTGGCCCTCTTGAAGTCCCAGCTTCTAGTGCTCAACCAGCTGCACATCCCCAGTCCCCTGATTGCAAAGCAAAGGATGGAGTGATGACTCGCATCCAGAGCTCCCTAATTTGTACTCCATCTATCAGCTCCTCTCTATTAGTCTTTCCCTTCCTGTCCTTTCTAAAAAGATGATATCCCTCTATGTTCACATTCCAGTCTTGCCTTTCATCCCACCAAGTTTCTGTGAATCCCACCAGGTCATACCTTTCTATTCCTAGGAGAGCTTCAAGCTCTTCCTGCTTATTGCTCCTAGCATTGGTGTACATGCACCTCAACTCCTTCCCACTGCTTCCTTTCTTTGGAGTCCCCAGCCTCCTCCTTTCTCCCATCTTCCCTGATACCTGGTCCCTTTCTGTAGGAGTCCTGTCAGTCCGTGCAGTTCCTCTAAAACTCTGCTCCCAGAGCCCTGATCCTCTCCCCACACTTGTCCAATGCAGACACATACATAGATACAAAATGCACCAACCCATAGTGAGTACAAACAAACCTGTAACTCCCATACATTTCAACAAATAATCAATGCTTGAGCACTTAGATGAACAGGAGTGCTTATGTTCATAAAAAATTTTTTTTTCTTCCTTAAAAGAACTTCCCCTAGCTCCTCCTCATTGTGGATGCTTAAGTGTCTTTGTTTTAACCCACGCGTTCCCAGGCAGAATTTTTTATCTGAGGCAATACAAGCTTTGAACACTCAAAGAACCTCAAATGCCTTGCCTCAGTTATAGAACCTCTTTTATGTATATATTTAGACATCAAGATTTCTTTTGAGAACTAATGAAAGCCCACCCTCAATCTGTGGCTGAAAACAGGGCTGCTCCAAACTCCCAAAGTGCTTTGAACTCTGCATGTGCTCAGAGGCTTTGTGTGTGCTGCCTCTGCAGTACTCACAAAGTGGTGGTATTTTCTTGCCTGAGCATCCCCCCTTTTCTTGGCTCTGTGGAATAGCCAAGCCCACAGAGTCAAGAAATCCAAATTTTCCAGCACAAATTCCCCTGAATTCAGTTGGCCAGACCAAACCCAGAAAAGAGGCTGCAGTTACTGTCTCTTTAAATAATGGGAGTGCTCTTTGCAAGACCATCCCTCTCTTTTTCCATTTGTTTTTTTTTCTTTTCTTTACCCCAAAAGTTACACTTTTCTTCCCTCCCTTTTTTTTTTTGAAAAAGTACCCAATCGCCATTTACTAAAACTCTTAAAATTCTTACTCACACCAAGCACCCCTTGAATCAAGGAATTCCTGTCAAATGCACACTCTCATTCTCACATGGCACACACACACACACACCAGAAAAAAATCTTTACTGCTCAGACTAATTGCTAAACACAACCATTCAAATTTTCAAGACTTTACCAGCAAATTTTCAACCATATGCACACATATATATATCTCCATCTTTCATCTGCCCATCAGCATCCCCCCCCCTCTCCAGGATTTCAAATGCAATTATTTAATCTAACAAGAAGGAAATTTTTCCTACCTAGGAGGGCTGTAAGGCAGATGGAAGAGGCTGGAAAACTTGCAAGACATTAAAACAGTGTTCCCAGTTTCTGACAAGGAAAAGACATGAAGAAGGGGAGAGCACAAAAGTTGGCTTGAAACTTCCAGAGCACATGGGGGGAGGGGGTATATGGGGGATTTTTTTTCCCAACAAACTGTTCTGGTTACCCATTTCAGTGACAGCTTGATGGGTTTCTTGCCTCTAAAAGTAAATCTAGAGTCAGGGCTGGCCAAAACCCCCCCATTCAAACAGCTGTCCCGAACCTGAGCCTAATATTCCCCAGATTGAGCATACCATGAGACATGCACACAACCCTCCCCCCTTTTCTTTCCCTAGAACCAGATTTCCAGAACCAGATTTCCCAGAGCAGATCTACTCACGCCAGGGTGTTCAGAAGATTGAATCCCTCATTGAATCTCCAAAGGCATTGGGCTCGAACTGACCGGTGTCTGCCGCAGCCCCACCTCCCCAGGCCTCCCAACCAAAGGAATGTTGGAGCACGCTTTGAGGCCTTGGAGGGGCGTCCACGATTTCCAGCCCTAGTTCATCAGAAGGCCAAGTCCCCGAAAGAGGGGCTCTTTCTCTGGCGGGGCAACACAGCCCTCGAGCCCCACATTGGGCGCCAGAAAATGTTGATGCCCCTGCTAGCCAGGTGACTTACAGACCCCTAAACCAAATGCCAATAAGGTTCAGCAAGGCGGAGATTCATCTGGTTCTTTTATTCAGCTGAGAAAAGCAACCAGGTGTCAGCTTCCCAGTACACAGGCAGGAAGCAACACACACACATTCCATCAACTCATCCTTCTTAACAGCTTCTTTCTTTCTTACTTTTTCTCACACAATCTCACCCCCATTGTTCCCTCATCCAATCACCTCCCAGGGTCGGCCTGACCCTTTGCCCAATCCCCTTATGGAGTCTGCATGTCCACTGCATGCCTGTCCTCGTGGAAGAGGCTATCTCCATCCAATCCCTTCACAGACAGAGTGTGATCACAGCGTGCCAGGCCTTGCATATGGAGTTGTCTTCTTCACACTATCCCTTTGTCTCGGGGGCCCTCTTCTTTACACTACCCCTTTTGTCTTACCTTATCAACATTCCTGCTTTCCCTTTTTCCTCTCCAAAGCAAGCAGTTATACAGAAAGCAAATAGCGTTAGTTAAGTTAATCAGGCTCCTTCAGTAACCTGAGTCTACCATTTCACATCTTGCACTTTGGGATAATTAAGAAGAGATCCTGTCTTTCTCCTGAGTGACACTACTTTCAGAGTGCTATCTATCTCCCCTCAGTCTTCTTGAGGCTAAACATGCCCAGATCTTTCGATCTGTTCTCATATGGCTTTGTTTCCAGTCCCTAGCATACTGTAACTAATAGTCAATGATAGACAATCCCCAGATAATTTATTAAATCTTTTTTTAAAGCCTTCTAAATTTAGTGGCTCAACAAATGCTGTGGTAGCAAAGTTATCTCATTAAGATATAGAAAAAGTAGACATTTGCAAAGTTTTGTGTGACCCAGGGTTGGGAAAGAAACAAAACCTTAAAAAAATAAAGATAATGGATGGGGCAGTGGTTGGAATGGAAGCTTCTGATAAGATGTATTAGAATGACTGTTTTAATGAAGGTTTGTTTGTGCGTTTGTTTGTTTGCAAGGAAGTTTGTTGTTGTTAGTCGCGAAGTCGTATCCGACCCATCACAACCCCATGGACAACATTCCTCCAGGCCCTCCTGTCCTCCACCATCCCCCGGAGTCCACTCAAGCTCACACCAACTGCCTCTGTAACTCCATCCAGCCACCTCATCCTCTGCCGTCCCCTTCTTCTTTTGCCATCTATTGTTCCCAGCATTAGGCTCTTCTCCAGGGAGTCCTTCCTTCTCATTAGGTGGCCAAAGTATTTGAGTTTCATCTTCACTATCTGGCCTTCTAAAGAGCAGTCAGGGTTGATCTCCTCTAGGACTGACCGGTTTGATCGCCTTGCGGTCCAAGGGACTCGCAGGAGTCTTCTCCAGCACCACAACTCAAAGGCCTCAATCCTTTTGCGCTTGGCCTTCCTTATGCTCCAGCTTTCACAGCCATACATTGCAACTGGGAAAACCATAGCCTTGACTATACGCACTTTTGTTGGCAGGGTGATGTCTCTGCAAGGAAGTTATTCCAGCACTAAAAACATTAAAAAATAAGACCCTCAGTTCTTCACAGGACTTAGTATTAGATGTCTGAGCCAGGTATTAATTATTCATTATAATGTACATTAGGACAAATATCAAAAAACAGGAAACATATCTTCATGTTATCTGAAATTATTTCATTATGCATTTGTGCACCTTTTCTGTGAAGCCTTTGACTTAATCAAAAAGGATGGGATGAAAGGCAAGTCTGGAATGTGAACATAGAAGGGTATCACCTTTTTAGAAAGGACAGGAAGGGAAAGAGAGGTGGGGGTGTGGCTTTATATGTCAGGGAAGGGATAGGATGCAGTGAGATAGAGTGCAGCACAGATGGGGATTCGGTAGAGGCAGTCTGGGTGAAACTTAGGGGTTTTGACAGAGAAAGAGACCTGACAGTGGGGGTATGTTATCGCCCTCCAGGTCAACTTGAGACCCTGGATGATGTCCTGACAGGCCAGATTCTAAGGATATCTCGGGGGAGAGACACAGTAATTATGGGGGATTTCAATCTCCCGGATATTACTTGGGAGACTCACTCGGCGGTGACAGCCAGGTCACGTCGCTTCCTAGAAGCTCTAGAGGGTGGGTTTTTCACACAGAGGGTCCGAGAGGCGACGAGGGGGGGAAACATCCTGGACTTGGTCCTGACCAATAGGGAGGAGCTGATAGATGAAGTACAGATTAGGGGAGCTCTGGATGCGAGTGATCACTCCATCCTTTGCTTTGAGATCAGAGGACTGGGGCCGTGCAGCAGGGCGAGCACTAGAAGCTGGGACTTCAAGAGGGCCAACTTTGGCCAACTGAAGGCCAGGCTGGGGAAAGTCTCCTGGGATAGGTTACTGGAAGGTAAGCGAGTTGAGGAGGAGTGGATGGCACTCAAAAGGGAGGTTTTGCAGGCGCAAGCCCTGACAATACCTCTAGTCAGTAAGGTGGGGAGGCGGAGGAGAGTGCCGCCATGGATGCGAAAGGAGGTGATTAGGGGGATTAGACGAAAGAGGAGCCTCCATAGGAAATGGGTACTGGGGGAAATAGACAAAAGGGTATACCGGGTGGAGGAGGCCCGTTGCAGAAGGATTCTTCGCAAGGCTAAGGCTGATTATGAGCTGAGACTTGCCAAGAATATCAAGAGCAACAAAAAGGGCTTCTTCCAGCATGTAAATAGGAAAAGGAAGGGGAGACAAGTAGTGGGACCACTAAATAAGGAGGAAGGAGATCCAGTGACTGACATGGGGGAACAGGCACAGATGCTAAATGACTATTTTGCCTCTGTGTTCTCCCCAAAGCAGGACGGGGGATATCCGTATAGGAGATTGGATGAGGCTGGGGACTTAGGGGCAGAGATTAGAGTCACCCCCCCTGAAGTCGAGGGGCTCCTCAGGGCATTGGACATTACAAAGGCGCCAGGCCCTGACGGGTTACACCCGAGAGTACTTAGAGAGTTGGCAGGGGTTCTCTCACGCCCACTGGCCTCCATTTTTGAGGCCTCGTGGAGAACAGGTGAAGTTCCAGAGGACTGGAGGGTGGCATCGGTGGTCCCAATTTTCAAAAAGGGTAGTAGGAAGGACATGGGGAATTATAGACTGATTAGCCTTACGTCCATTGTAGGAAAAACAATGGAAAGGCTCATAATAGAGAGAGATCTAGTGATGCTAAATAGGGAAGGGAGGCTGACAGCCACACAACATGGCTTCCGCAGAAACAGGTCCTGCCAGACAAATCTTGTGGAATTCTATGACAAGGTTTCAAGATGGCTAGATGGAGGGGATGCAGTGGATGTGGTTTACCTGGATTTCAGCAAGGCCTTTGACAAAGTGCCCCATGATATCCTGGTGGAGAAACTGAGGAGTTTTGGGATACACCAAAGCACTGTCCGGTGGATTAGGGCATGGTTGACTGACCGAAAGCAGAAGGTAACCATTAGCGGGGAATCGTCGGGATGGCAGCCAGTGACAAGCGGGGTCCCCCAGGGCTCTGTCCTGGGGCCGATCCTGTTTAATCTTTTCATTAACGACATGGAAGAAGGGGTGAACAGTCTGCTGATCAAATTCGCAGACGACACTAAAACTGGAGCAGTGGCCACAACTGAGGAGCAGATACACCAGATCCAAAAGGATCTGGACAGACTATGGAAGTGGGCAGGAGACAACAGGATGGCGTTCAATGTGGAGAAGTGCAAGGTCTTGCACTTGGGGCATAGGAATAGCTGTCATAAGTACAGGTTAGGGGACAAGTGGCTGGAGAGCAGCACTTGTGAAAGGGACCTCGGGGTACTGGTTGACCGCAGGCTAAACATGAGTCAGCAGTGTGATGCGGTGGTCAAGAGGGCGAATGCCACCCTTGGTTGCATAGCCAGAAGTGTGGCTTCTAGATCAAGAGAGGTGTTACTACCACTCTACATGACTCTGGTGCGCCCACAACTGGAGTATTGTGTTCAGTTTTGGGCCCCTCATTACAGAAAGGATATAGCCAGGTTGGAGTCAGTGCAGCGTAGGGCCACAAGGATGGTGGCTGGTTTGCAGGGGATGCCGTATGAGGCAAGACTGAGGGAACTGGGTCTCTTCAGCTTGGAGAAGAGGAGACTCAGAAGGGATATGTTGGCAACATACAGGTGTGTGAGGGGGTGTCACATGGAGATGGGGAGAGGCCTGTTCTCCCCTGCAGAGGAAGGCAGGACGCGCTCCAATGGAGCAAAGCTCAGGGAGCCAAGGTTCAATTTGGATGCCAGGAAGCACTTCCTGACAGTTAGGACCCCGAGGGCGTGGAATGGGCTTCCACGGGAGGTCGTTGAGGCCCCATCGGTGAGGGTGTTCAAAGATAGGCTGGACATGCACATGGTGGGCATGTCATGAGCGGAGCCGGCTGGTGCCGGAGGTCAGACTAGATGGCCCAGGAGGCCCCTTCTGACTCGCTCTGTTTCTATGTTTCTATGTTTCTAAAAAGCCTTGAGCCCCAACCAGCCCTTAGGGTCAAATGAAACTTTCTCATAGTATAGCTTTATGTGACTATATTTCTTGCAAATGCATGCAGTCATGTTTTTCATCCCAAAACTCAACACCCTTCCCACAGAGATAAGGAAAAAAGCTTATCCATTGATTCCAGTGGAGCCCTTCTTTCTTTTTTTCATCCTTTCCTGGGTTGGTGGAGAGGAGTTCAGGACAAAAATGTGAGGAAGCTTAAACTCTCCTCTCCCAAAGCTCCATGATCCTGTTCCAAATTAGGACTGCATGCATTTGAAGGAGAGTAGGGAATACTATCATGCATAGCTCCCCTATCCATGATTAGGAGAATATTTACTTTGGTACTCAGTATGTTTGACTGCATTTACTCATGTCCATTCTGTGTTATTTTTGCCTTTCCATTCGTCCCTTCATTTGCTGGTTTCTCACTGTTGAAACTTAAGCCTAAACTAGATATTGGTAGTGTAATTCCAAGGAAGGGTTCTCCCTTCTTAAGTACACGTGCCCAAGTGCATGTGTAGGGGTGAATTTAGGTATGGGGAAAGCAACTGGATGAGAAGATCAAGCTTCTCCTATCTGTGTATGCTGGTCCTAATCCAGATGATATCAATGATAAAGAATGGTATAGTCATCTGCATGTTACACATGGTATAGTCATCTGTATGTTCCAAGATTTAAGAAAGATGCAGAAAAATGAGAAGGGTCCAGAGGAGGGCAACAAAAGTGATCCAGGGTTTGGAAACACTGCCCTATGAGGAGAGAATGAGAGAACTGGGCATGAGAAGAGAAGACTGAGTGGGAACATGATATCCCTCTGTAAGTACCTCAAAGACTGTCACAAAGAAGAAGGTCAAGATCTCTTCCTGCTGATACTAGAGTATAGGACACAGAATAATCAATTCAAGCTGCGACAATCCAAATTCAGGCTAGATTATCAGGAAAAGCTTCCTCACTGTTAGAGCAATACACCAGTGGAACCAGCTGCCTAGAGAGGTGGTGGGCTCTCCCACACTAGAGACATTAAAAAAGAAACTGGACAGCCTTCTGAGTGGGATGATGTAAACTGGTGTCCTGCAACAGCAGGAGGTTGGACCCAATGACCTTCATGCCCCCTTCCAACTCTACTATTGTATGATTCCATGATTTAAGGTAGCATATAGTTTATCTTCAAATGGTAAACTCCTTGGGCAAGGGCCTGTCTTCTTGTTTTGCTTCTTGTTTTCTTACATTGATACTAATTTGAGCTCTTTCACTTTGCAGTGTCTGAGGGTGAATTTGGGGAGCAAGAAGGGAAGGGACTGAGAGGGTCACTGTTATGCACAGAGCAATTTGTTCAAAATGGGAATCTTGTAAGTGAGATTGGAGCCAAAAATAATGTGTCCATGCTCCACACTGTGATCATAGAAGATGAGTCTGGGAAGATCATAGAGAAAGAAAGGGACTCTGGAATTGCAAAAGGAGAAAAAGAGAATGGAAACTATTTTATAGACCAAGTGCCTGCTTCACAGCAATCACCTTTGGATCCTCATCAGTTTGGTTTCACCACCATATGCAGACACCTTCCAACCTATTTCAGTGATATGAACACTGATCTCCCTATTCCAGAAACAGAGCTGGACCAAGAACTGACTGACTATCCAAAGTCACAAAGCCAAGCAGAGTTATACTGCTTTAACATTACAGAAAAGGACACCCTGAAAGAGCAAAACAATTTTCTTGCAGCATGTTCCCCCAAAACTTCTCCTGCTCTTGGGGAAGTACATATATCAGAGCAGATTGAGGATTTGAACCAAAACCTAAGCCTGGAGTGTGCTACTCACAGATCAGGCAGATGTGCTACGGTTAACTACACAGGTCAGCAGACCAGGAGGCTTTCATCAACTGTAGTGTCCAAAGGCAATCCAGATGGAACCAAGGGAAAAAAATGTCCACCAGAAACTCCCGAAGAACCTGTTCCACCTACCCGGAAAAAGTCACGTACATTCTACAGTGCTGGTAGGTTATTAAAAACAGATTCATATTGTTTCATATAATTGGGTCTCTCAGGGCTTTAGCGGTAGGAGGTTCTTCAGGGTAACTGTTATAAAGTGCATTTCATTTGAACAGAAGACTCAAAGTGTCTGAGCTTGGGGAGGAAGTGTTCAATGACTAAAAAGGCAATATCAGTTACTTCCAAACCATCAACATCTGCTTAAAGTTCTTCAGAGTTCAGCATAGTGGAATATTTTGCAACAATCACCGCTGACATGTTGGCTGGGGGCAGTGGCAGCTGGTGTGTGTAGTGCAGGCTTTTCAGAACCAGGAAGAATGTTCTTATTCATACAGGCATTTTAACTTGCTCTAATTATAGTGGGTTTAAGCATTTTTATCTTTTTTCCCACTATGATACAATTGAATGTATACTGCCCTCAGTGATAAAATAGGGTGATGCTTTAAATCAGTGGTTTTCAACTTTTTACAGCTGGGGACCAGCAAAAAAATTTTCAGGGACCACTGGGGCAGAAATAAAAATCATTATATACATAATATAGTACTTATGTATTAGTTTTTAAACATAATGCCAAAAATGATAATTTTCTAAAATAACCAGAAACCAAGCAGTAAAAATGCTAATAAAAGAATAAAATATTGAAATTAAATGTAATCAAATGCAACTGAAATTTTAGAGAGCAATATTTAATTCAAATAAGGCTAATGCGAAATCTGCTGTTGCTTCTTTTCAAGAATACGTGATAATCATGGCTACAGTGTTGTTTCTGAGAAGCGAAGTGCTGAAACCAGGAGTGCAGTGTTCATGGTCCACATGTGGCCTCCCAGAGTGGCTTTCATGTACCAACTGCTGTTTCGGAGTCAGCCCCTCCTGCCAGTTACAGACACTGCTTCTGTACCACTGGCATCTGGAAAACAATGTGTTTGATCTAGTTTGTTGGAGAAGGGAGAAGACTTTAGTCACTCCTTGTCTCAGTGATACAGAAACAAGTCTGCCCCTGCACCAGTGATCTTGCACAGCTTACATTTGGGCATGTATTTGTACATAATCCCCTCAGTTGATGCTCAATGCAGCCCTCAACCAAAATGGGAGGAAAAGACAGGCAGGCACCTGAATGGATCTGGTAATTAAGTCTTTGGTTTATTTATTTATTTATTAAAACACTTATATGCCACCCCATTGCAACAAAGACTCGGGGTGGCTTACAACATATAAAAAGTACAAACAATGCATTAAAAACCTAACTGTCTATCCCCCCCCCCCCCACCCCCGGTGCATCTCGGCAAACCTAAAAATACAATCCAAAGGTTCAAAGAGGAATGCATGTCCGGAGGTTTTAATAGTTTTTCCATCTGCTCTCCCCTGCTTCCTCTACAGCTATATAGCAATAAGGTTATCCATTTGGGGGCTGGTAGCCAGTGGCAGTACTCAGCCCTTTAGCATTACATAGCATAATGGAGTGGAGAAAAGGTGTTTCCTGTGCATATATAAATATTTTCTTTCCACCCCACATCCCCAGTAATTCTTGCCATCTTGCTCCTTCTAGTTTTCTTTTCCTTTTCTTCTTCTTACATTCTCTTATTTAATGGTTCCCTCCTTTCTAGGACAGCTAGATGAGCTAGAGAGAATGTTCCAGGAAGACCATTATCCTAACAATGAGAAGCGCAGAGAAATTGCTGCTGCTGTTGGTGTGACACCACAGCGGGTTATGGTAAGAGTTTCCTGCTTTGGCCTGGTAACATTTCTGACTTACTTGACCACAGCTTAGCAAACCAGCAGTGAGTATTTGACCTGTTCCCTCATCTTTGGTGCACTGAATCTGATTGGCTTAAGCTGCATTTCCCTGCTGTAACCAAAGTGAGAACAGGCATAAAGTTTAAGCAAAATCTTGAACCACAAACTGACGTACTACAACTCTACATTTGACAAATCTGTCAGTGTGCTGGCATTCACAGTGCACAGGAAAGAAACTGTTCACATGCATACTGTTTGTTTACCTGAGCAGTATAGTGTTGCCCCTACAGCCATATGTCAGATTGCAGCCCTGTAAAGAGACAAATGGGCATTACTTTCACAGAAATAAAACTGCTGTCACATTAATTTGTGCCATAAATGCTGCACTGCACACAGGAGTGAACTGTTGCTATGAGCTGGTTTGGGATTTTTGTTTGTTTGTTGCACAGAACCATGTACTCTTGGGATGGACTAGGAAAGCTATGAGCTAGAGTGATCTGTTGATCTAAAAGATGAAAGGTTTTCAGTTTAATACAGGCCAGTGACTGAGCATAGCTTAAAAAGATACAAGATTTTATTTAGATACTGATCCAGTAAAACATGGTGCTTTTGATTCACTTATTTCTGTCTGTTCATATTTCAGTGTACAAAAATTCAACTGGTTTGCTGCAAATGGAATTGTAGTTAAAGTTCAGAGGAGATCTGTACATTTTGGGATAAAGGGACATAATATTTCTCACCTGGCTCCTTTTATTTTACTTTTAAGTGCTTACTGAATGATTGGGGTCCCATTCTTTCCCATGGTGTGGCCTCTTTTTTTTTTAAATAATACTATCAAAAATATAGGACTGCAGGTGGTGCAGTGATTTAAACCGCTGTGCTGCTGGACTGGTTGATCGAAAGGTCACCAGTTTGAATCTGCACACAGGGTGAGCTCCTGTGCGCCGTCCCAGCTCCTGCCAACCTTGCAGTTCGAAAGCATGCAAATGCAAGTAGATAAAAAGGTATCACTTCAGTGGGCAGGTAACAGTGTTCCGTGCACTTTGGTGTTTAGTCATGCCGGCCGCATGACCACGGAGACTGTCTGCGGACAAACGCTGGCTCCCTCGGCTAGGAAACGGAGATGAGCACTGCCCCCTAGAATCAGGCATGACTGGACGTAACGTCAAGGGGAAACCTTTACCTTTACCTTTATCAAAAATATATGATGCCATTCTCAAGGTAGTATCAACAACCTATAAATATATACTATGACAGTTTAAAATAAATGTAACCACTTTCTTTGTAGGGGCAATTTATAGGGAAGAAGGAACTTCTTTCTAAGCATGGTGGGCTCTATACTGGGATAAGTAACCTTGTGCTGCCCAGGTGTTTTGGCCCTGAATTCTCATAATTCCAAGCTAATATGGCCAATAGTCAAGAATTAAGGAGGTCGCAGTCAAAAGTCCAGGTTGTAGTTGGCTGTCCCTGGTATAGCGATCAGGGATCACATTTGTATCCTGTCCCAGTATACATGGAAATGTTTTATATTACCTTTACAGCAGCCTGTGAGTTAACTCTGGGGGCAGGGCAGGTGAGGGGGAGAAAATGGCATGCCCAAGACTAGACAGCCTGCTTCATGGCTCAACAGAGCTTTGCATCTGATTTTCTACAATCCATGTCTCAATTTTTACTAGTGAAATGCTGGCTTGTGGTGGGGGGGGGGGGTACAAATTTCATCACAGCACTGAGGGAGGGGCAATGGGCAGATGCCTTAATGGGTAAGGCCCCTAACCCAAAGCAGAACATTCATTTTGCTTGCAGAAGATGCAAGGATCAATCCCTGGTGCCTCCAAGTAAGACAAGGAAGGGATGCTGCCTGACATCTACTGCCATCAGTGTCAACAACACTGGGCTAGCTGGGCCCCCCTTTCAGACTGCATTTCACTGTTGAAGTGCAGGTGGAGTAGAACTCCAGTTGATGGGTCACACATCTCTTGGTGCCTTGTAGAGAAAAGGCTATCTGACCCTTCCACCCAGTGTGCCCTTCTCTTACTACTTGTCTTCTGGAGAAAAGATAGTGAAACATGCCTCAGGAAGAGTTTCTCTTCTTATGACTATGGCATCAACATAGTTCCTTAAAAAATAGGGGGAATGCTATTAATTTGGGGGATGTTGATGTTTTGCTCTCTACATTGAATAACTTCTGCGATCTGGTGGATGGTATAGGCAGTAAAATGCATAAGACAAGTGTGTGTATGCTCATTTCACTAAGGTTTCCCCTCACCCTACCCCTTTATTAGGTCTGGTTCCAAAACCGCAGAGCAAAGTGGAGAAAAATAGAAAAATTGACAGTGAAGGGGAACCAGAAATGTTCAGCTACAGCATCAGCTTTGTCAATAGGCCCTCAACCAAGTTCTCAATGGTGAGAAGCCTCTGCATGTTAGTTCTAAGTGGATTATAGTTCTGAAGAAAAGTGGAAGTATTATTATACAGGCATTGCTGCCCCCTGGTCATTCATCCCAGAGTTTTCTCTTGTCAATTAGCTCTTGCAAAATTTTAAAATGCAATCAAACCCTGGAGTATCTGGCTATTTTATAGAAGTGGTAGTGAATGGGCAAACTTTGGTCATTGATGGCTTTTTAAGAGCTATTTCTACAATCTGAGGAAAACATATCTTTCCATCCAAAGAGTCAAACTTAAATCAATAAAGCACTTCTGTTTTCTCCCTAAACTACCTACCACAATCCTTATAAGGAGACTGAAGCCATTCAAGTTTTTCCAGAAAGAGATAAGATAACAAGAATCTGTAGCCAGAGTTGTACATTCTATGTACTCACACAGAATTAAGTTTCTAATGAAAATTTGATTTCCTGTTATATTAAATAATGAAAAATAGCCATATAAGCTTCTGTAAGTTACAGAGATACAAACTGAGATGTAGGTTTAATTTTTATCTTTGCAACTTATAGAGGGCATGGATGATGGGCAGGAAGACAGGAAGATCATAATATTTCTTTGCCCCCTCAGTTCCCCCTTCCTGAATATGGGATGCAACATGATATTATGAGCTCTGCCAGGTGTTTTTCTTTCTAGAATTCATATACAATGGTACCTCAGCTCACAAATGCCTTGGTTCACAACCAAATCGGGTCGCGAACAAAAATTTCATGAAAATTTTGACTTGGGTCACGAACTCTGCATTGGGCGGCGACCAAGATCCTGGCCATCTCCCCACACCCCCGAGTGGGGAGATGGCCACGATCACAGTTGCGTTTGTGCAGGGAAGACGTGCGTGATCACAGGCACACGCCTATAGGAAAGATCCTTTTAACTGGAGATACCAGGCACTGTGCCTAGGAACTTCTCTGTGCAGTGACTTTGCTAGTGCTGTGCTATGAGAAGGTAACCATTAGCGGGGAATCGTCGGGATGGCAGCCAGTGACAAGCGGGGTCCCCCAGGGCTCTGTCCTGGGGCCGATCCTGTTTAATCTTTTCATTAACGACATGGAAGAAGGGGTGAACAGTCTGCTGATCAAATTCGCAGACGACACTAAAACTGGAGCAGTGGCCACAACTGAGGAGCAGATACACCAGATCCAAAAGGATCTGGACAGACTATGGAAGTGGGCAGGAGACAACAGGATGGCGTTCAATGTGGAGAAGTGCAAGGTCTTGCACTTGGGGCATAGGAATAGCTGTCATAAGTACAGGTTAGGGGACAAGTGGCTGGAGAGCAGCACTTGTGAAAGGGACCTCGGGTACTGGTTGACCGCAGGCTAAACATGAGTCAGCAGTGTGATGCGGTGGTCAAGAGGGCGAATGCCACCCTTGGTTGCATAGCCAGAAGTGTGGCTTCTAGATCAAGAGAGGTATTACTACCACTCTACATGACTCTGGTGCGCCCACAACTGGAGTATTGTGTTCAGTTTTGGGCCCCTCATTACAGAAAGGATATAGCCAGGTTGGAGTCAGTGCAGCGTAGGGCCACAAGGATGGTGGCTGGTTTGCAGGGGATGGGGTATGAGGCGAGACTGAGGGAACTGGGTCTCTTCAGCCTGGAGAAGAGGAGACTCAGAGGGGATATGTTGGCAACATACAGGTATGTGAGGGGGTGTCACATGGAGATGGGGAGAGGCCTGTTCTCCCCTGCAGAGGAAAGCAGGACGCGCTCCAATGGAGCAAAGCTCAGGAAGCCAAGGTTCAATTTGGATGCCAGGAAGCACTTCCTGACAGTTAGGACCCCGAGGGCGTGGAATGGGCTTCCATGGGAGGTCGTTGAGGCCCCATCGGTGAGGGTGTTCAAAGATAGGCTGGACATGTACATGGTGGGCATGTCATGAGCGGAGCCGGCTGGTGCCGGAGGTCAGACTAGATGGCCCAGGAGGCCCCTTCTGACTCGCTCTGTTTCTATGTTTCTATGAGCACCCCCTGCAGCTAATTAGAAATACAGATATTAGAGTGAGGCCCAATAGAGAAGGAGGTTTCTCCCAGAGGAGTGCAACTGGGTTAAACTGTTAAAAACCCAGCCATCTTTCCCATGCAATACCATACCCATCCAAGAACTCTAACTTTTGTGAACTGCCCAGAGAGCCTCAACTATTGGGTTTGGGAGAGTCTCACTTCACCCACACCTGGTGCAGCTATTAAGGGAATTAGCTAGAACATGAGATGGATAACAAGCTGCCATACCATGACTTATTAACCATTCCTGTGCAATATGACTGGTTGTAGAACTGAGCTGTCTCTCCCAATTTCTAATTTTTAATGTTGCCTGGGAATTTGAGAAACTCTTTTTTTAGCTCCATGAGAAGAATGCATATACTGTTATGCTCTTTGGGAGCATCCTGCATATTCTTTGTGCTCATTCTTTGGGGCCACTGAGTCAAAGTGCCAGTCTTTGTGCCACTTTAACTGTAACTCCCCCCCCCCCCCCCAACCAGCACGATCACGGCCATCTCCCCCCCCCCACCCCCTGAGACACTATACAAAAGTGGTGGGCAGAAGAGTAGAAGAATATTAGAGGCATACTTGCATCTACAGTGGTACCTCAGCTTATGAACGCCTTGGTTCATGAACAAATCGGGTCACGAACAAAAATTTCATGAAAATTTTGACTTGGGTTGCGAACTCCTCATTGGGTGGCAACCAAGATTGTGGCCATCTCCCCACCCCCCAAGATTTTTCACCAAAATTGACCCTGCAGTTAAGAGACAAAGAAGAGAGGAAACCCCTGAAAGAGATCTCCCCAATGTCCTTATGGAGGGGGACTATCCCTCAAAACAATAGCCTCCCCCCCACCTAGTTTAGTGTTCTCCACTGTACTGTACAGTACTTGGTTACTTTGTTGTTTTTTGTCACTTTGTTTTAAATTTTTCTGATTAAAAAAAAAAGTTACAGAATGGTTTAACCTTATTTACATTGAATCCTATGGGAAATTTGACTTAGGTCACAACCAACTTGGGTCACAACCAGAGTGGAATGGATTAGGTTCGTGAGCAAAGGTACCACTGTATTACATTTTTTAAACATATAAAAAACTGCAGTATCAGTCTTCCCTAAATGTGTTACTCTGAGTCCACCCTGCAGAGACTGTTGGGCAGGACCCATCCATATTTTGAGAATGGGATTTTCTCTCTTATATAACTATGTTTCACTTCTCATGGTAGCCAGATCCTGTGTCCTTGTATTTAGCACAAATTGATGGCTATCACTACATCCCGTGGAAGTGAGTTCCATAGTTTAACTGTGTGCTGAGTGAAGAAGTACTTTCTTTTATCTGTCCTAAATCTCCCACCAATCAGCTTCATGGAATGACCCTGGGTTTGAAGTATTATAAGTGAGAGGGAGAAAGTAGTCTCAATAGCCACATTCTACACAACATGTGTATACACCTCTGTCATGTCTGCCCTTATTCACCTTTTTTCCTAAGCTAAATAGGCCCAGATGTCATAACCTTTTGTCTTAGGGATGAATTTTTAGCCCATACTAATAACTTTTTCTGAACTTTTTCCAGTTCTACAGTATCCATTCTCAGGTGCAGTGACCTGAATTATACACAATATCTCAAGTATGGCGGCACCACAAATTTGTATTTGGACAGTGTGATGTTGGTCTCTTATGCTTTTTGTCTCACGTCTTCCCATAGGCAGCCCCGAAACAGGATGAATTCTGATTGTTACATTTGGGTTAAAACTAGGACTGAATCTCCTGAATGGGGTTGGGGAGCAGGGTTGAGCCCTTTCAGCATGGAAGGTGTTCTGATGCTGGCTTTAGTGGAAGTGGCGTCAGTAACTTAGCCAATGGCCTTGCCTATGAATACTTGTGTCATTCCAGCTGTTAACAATGCAAAAGCAGCAGCAGCAGTAAAAAGATGATGTGCCTTCTCTCTCCCCAAACTGTTTTGAAGTCCAAAACTGAAGGCCAGCCAAAAACACCAGATAGCTTCCATTCAGATTGGAGTAGTTTTCAGCTATGCACATTGAAATCCAGGACATGTGATGAGTCCACTAACTTAGCTAAAGAGAGAGGGGGAATCTTTTTGTGTCAGAATAAGTCACATATTCCCTTTCTAAGGAACTTGATGGATTCAGTTTCCTTAGCAGGCAAAGGAACTGAAAGAGAAGTAGTTAGGAAGATTTTAATGTTGCCCTCCATTCATTCCTTATCCTGAACCATGAAATCTAACTTTACTTTCAGTACAACTTTGCTGCCTGTGCCCCAGCTGTCTAGTAGTGTGCATGATCGATCCACTGTACTCATGACAGGAACTGCAACTATCAACTATTCCAGTATGCTTAGTGGACAGGCTGCTCCACTGGCTTCCATTTCAGGTGAGATCTATGTACCAAGACCTCTTAGTTTTGCTATGGTTTGGCCATTGGGTTTAGACCCCTCCTGAATAGGTATGCAGAGCAGTAAGCTTTTCTTCCCTTCATGTTCCCACTAGGCACTACAGGTTTGATGTTTTCCTGTCTTCTGAAGTAGTCTTTGACTGCAAAGCTGTCAATGTGTAATTCAACTATGCGCCAAGACCATGTTTTTTCTTCTCTCTATGTATAGGACGCTGCTTTGTCTCGAGCAGAGAAAAACAAGACTTTTTTTCTTGCTGGTGTTGTTGCTCTTCATTGGTTCACTAAGTAGTGCTCCTAGTGATAAAACCAGACCAAGGAGACTGTAATGGGTCATACTAAATAAGGATGATTGCTTAGGTGGTAGTGTCTGTTATTTTAAAACAATATTATTCACATTTTAAATGTGGGGAGTTAAATGTCACTTGGGATATCACAAGCAATATTCAGTATTCTTTCCCACCTCATTCAGTCTCTGTCAATAACTACCCCTATGGTGTCACAGTCAGTGGCAAACCTAGTTTTCCCTTTGTGTAATCAGTGAGGTAGTCTTCAAACTTTCATATTCTGGGTTACTTCTTAAATTGCAGTAGAGTTAAATAACATTCTGTGGGAAATAAGATATGTGGAAAGAATATATAAGTCCTCTTTCATTGACCTACTTTAACCATTGGTCTTTGAAACTTGCTGTTAACTGTTATTCATTAAAAACTAGTAGAATATCAATATAATATAGCTTGTAAATAATGGATCATCTTCCACACAGCATTCATTGCCTTAACTGACATGTTAGCAGAGGGTTGAGTGGAGATGGATAACATTTTCCAGTGCTTTTATTATATATGCTGGAAAAAGGCAATATCTATATAATATGAACAGTAGGAAAAGATAACTAAATTCTAACAGAAGAAACCAATTGTGCATTTTTCTGTGTCCTGCCTGTTTCAAAGCTTCCAGGAAAACCCTAACCACCCATACTTCCCCAGTTCCTCCCAGATGAAACTGACAGTCGGTATTAAAGAAGCCCAGTTGATGATAGGATAGGTGTTGTGTCACGGGCAGGGATGCACAAGCATTTCAAGGGGAATCTGAATCTTCCCACCATCCCCTTCCTTGACTGGGGCAGGCTGTGATGTAAAGCATGTTCCTTTTAACTTGTCCAATATGAACTGGGCTTCTTTTTAAGAACAAGTACACCAGAATGGTTGCCTTCAATATGACAAAGCGTGAGAGCAATATCACATATTATGAGGTAAACCAAGGTTTTCCATCACAGGGAGTTGAGACTAATCAACTGTGTATGTGTGTTACTTGTGTGACAGAGTGATACACATGCTTGCAAGTGCCTCTTCGTCACATTCACACATTAAAGTTTTAGGTGTCCATTTGAAAAATTTGAGTACATACCATCTTGAGCATAAAGTGAACTTGAGAACCACAGTGCTAGGAAGCAGGCAATAGCATTATATGATAGTTGAGAGAATGTCTTTCTTCGTTATACTTCCAATTTTCTTTCAGTCTTTCATCCTGGATCATCTGTTCTCTTTTGCCGACTGCTGAGAGCCCTTGACCCTGCTGTTCACCATTCATATATGACACTTTTTTTTTCCTTTTTGTCTTTTTAGTTACTGGCAGGACAACTCCATTTGAATCTTTTCAGACAAAAGTCCAAGGAACATTTGGTACCCTCAAGGAAGAACTCCTTCCTGCCATTCCAAGCCCCCCACCAATCCGCAGGGCCAGCCTCCCACTCAGCATGGTTTTTAACTCAAACAGTCACATTGTTCCATTGACCCCTAGCAGTGAATACAGCCCATCCAGTCAGGAAAACAGCTCCAGTGAGGCCTTCACTTACGACATCCAAACTGAAAGGTAGGTGTGCAGCAAATACAAGCAAGCTTAGTGGGAACTCATTAAGGAAGATAGTGTTTGCCACCTAAGACAAAAAGTCTGTTAGCTTTCTTCCCCCCGCCCCCAAATCAGTTGTCTTTAATTGTACCTCAAATCTGTCACTTGTAATGACTTTCTCATTCATGTACTGATTCATATGAACTGCACAGCACTTTTTCTTCCCCATATTGCCTATGTGATAGGTCTAAATTACAGAGTAGATATCCCATGTTAAATTGGTGCAATTGGGCCTTTCCTTATACATTTTATAAAAAACATTACATCCATGTATGACTGTTTAGTGGACAGATACACAAGAGATGCACTTGGGAACCTAGTGAGAAGCTGTCTTATTTGCAGTTCAGAGCATAGTCTGCATTTGCAATAGCATTTGTCTGAACTGGACCCTTGTGTCATAATAATGCTACTTGCTTTTCATATGCTATTCAGTCAATAGCATGAATATGAGTGTTTTTGCTGAGGTATCTCACTTCTGGAACTTCATCCTCTTTTAACTTTGGCATAGGTTAAGTATAAACCTTTCCTGAAAAACATTTATTTGGCCAAGCAATCACTGGCTGTGGGAGGGCTTATTTTAAGTAAAATTTTATGAATTTATACTTTTCGTAGTGTGTGTTTAGTATATAGAAGATACATCTCCTTATCCATAGCAGAGAGAACTGGCTATAATCCTAGACAATAATGATTAAACTGTTTCTTCCTTTGCTGCAGTATCAATTCACCTGTGCACTGCAGTTTCCCTGAACAGCTGGAACCTACAGCCAACCTAGAAACCTCATATTATCAGCCAAGTACCCAGTCTGGGGCCTACCAATTTTGCCAGTACCCACAACATCAAGTGTCCCAGTTACACCACTTCCCAATCCAGCTCACTGGCAATGCGTTGCCCAGTGTCCACCTCACACCAGCTACACCCAGTAAATCCAGCACAGCAATTTTCTCCCTACCTGGCAACAGTGGTCTTTTAACGTATGGAACAACAGAGGCTCCTCGGGGGTATCTGCAGAATCACATAAGAGGACAGCTTGTAATACAGCCATCAACTGGGAGCTCAGGTGAGTGTCCACATATTGGTAATTTCTTGGCAAGGGAGAGATACTATCAGTGGTCAGGAAAATGGGGAGGACAACATGCACAACACATACTTTATTATTTTAGTCCTTCCACAAAGTGATCCTTAATCAAAGGTAAGATTGCTTGCCAACATTTTCATCATCAGAAAGCAAAACTCTTTCTTATATCATATGAAAAGCAAACTCATAGCATTACTTCCCTCTTTCAGATAAGTAAACTGGTAAACTTTCTCAGGTAAACTGTCTCAGCTGATCAGAAATCAGCAAGATTGAAACATTCCTAGATATTTCCCAGTGATGAAGAAAGGTGTTGATTTTACTTTAGTCTCATTGTGGTATGGGGAGATGCAGTAGATCATGAACTCAGTTCTTCTCCAGTGCATAGTGTGCTATTCCTTGGCATACTGGAGAGCAGCAGGCACTAAAACAGGCTGGATGTTGGGTATAAGATTCAAAGTGAGCACATGCTAGAGCACATAGTTCTGCCTACTATGTGGTACCAGCAGCAAAAGAGGCCGACTTTGCTGCCTCCATTGCATCCTCAAATAGCTGTCTAATAAAGGTCTTTTGGGTGGTTCAAGAGTAGTTAACACTCTCTCAGGGACCTTCTGAGATCCCTATGCATCACAGTTTGAGGACAAAACCATTTGTCTCTGTGGTGAACTTGATAATGATGTTAGCAGACAAGGTGCTTACAGCAGTGCTACATAGAAACAGCGCAAGTCAAAAGGGACCTCCCAAGCCATCTTGTCTGACCCCCAGCTGCAGCCAGCTCTGCTCACAGCATGCCCACCATGGCATGCCTAACCTATCTTCGAACACCCCTTGGAGTCCTAAGTGTCAGGAAGATCTTCCTGGCATCTAAATGAAATCTTGGTTCCCTGAGCTTTGCTCCATTGGAGCATGTCCTGCCTTCCTCTGCAGGGGAGAACAGGTCTCTACCCACCTCCGTGTGACATCCTCTCACATACCTAGATATTGCCAACAGATCCCCTCGGAGTCTCCTCTATGCTGAAGAGACCCAGTTCCCTCAGTCCCGCCTCATACAGCATCCCCTGCAAACCATCCGCCAACCTTGTGGCCCTACACTGCACTGACTCTAACCTGGCTATATACTTTCTGTAATGAGGGGCCCAGAACTAAGCACAATACTCCAGCTGAGGGCGCACCAGAGTCATATAGAGTGGTAGTAATATCTTTCTCGATCTAGAAGCCACACTTCTGGCTATGCAGCCAAAGGTGGCGTTTGCCCTCTTGAACACCACATCACACTGCTGACTCACATTTAGCCTGCAGTCAACCAGCACCCCAAGGTCCCTTTCACAAGTGCTGCTCTCCAGCCACTTGTCCCCTAATCTGTATTTATGACACCTATTCCTATGCCCCAAGTGCAAGACCTTGCACTTATCCACATTGGACACCATCCTGTTGTCTCCTGCCCATTTCCATAGTCCAGATCCTTTTGGATCTGGCGTACCTGCTCCTCAGTTGTGGCCACTGCTCCAGTTTTAGTATCGACTGCGAATTTGATCAGCAGACTGTTCACCCCTTCTTCCATGTCGTTAATGAAAAGATTAAACAGGATCGGCCCCAGGACAGAGCCCTGGGGGATCCCGCTTGTCACTGGCTGCCATCCCGATGATTCCCCGCTAATGGTTACCTTCTGCTTTCGGTCAGTCAACCATGCCCTAATCCACCGGACAGTGCTTTGGTGTATCCCAAAACTCCTCAGTTTCTCCACCAGGATATCATGGGGCACTTTGTCAAAGCCCTTGCTGAAATCCAGGTAAACCACATCCACTGCATCCCCCCCATCTAGCCATCTCGAAACCTTGTCATAGAATTCCACAAGGTTTGTCTGGCAGGACCTGTTTTTGCGAAAGCCGTGTTGTGTGGCTGCCAGCCTCCCTTCCCTATCTAGCATCACTAGATCTCTCTCTATTATGAGCCTTTCCATTGTTTTTCTTACAGACCTGTTAGCCTTACGTCCATTGTAATTCCCCATGTCCCTTCTACTACCCTTTTTGAAAATTGGGACCACTGATGCCACCCTCCAGTCCTCTGGAACTTCACCCATTCTCCACGAGGCCTCAAAAATGGAGGCCAGCAGGCATGAGAGAACCCCTGCCAACTCTCTAAGTACTCTAGGGTGTAATCTGTCAGGGCCTGGTGCTACTGACCCTGGACCCTCTTGATCCTTACCTTTCCTGAATCAGATGATCCTGGCAACGTGGTATGACTAGGTGGGTCCAGGCAGTGGTAAATGCACCCCCATATGAGGGGCTGTTCCTACTACTAAAGAAACTCCCCACAGACCCCTGCTGTAAATACCCCTTGTTTTGGAGAGAAGAGTCACAGCAGAACAACTACAGGTACTCTTTGGAAGATACTGATGACTTAGACCCATTTCAGTCATGGTTTTGGGTTGGTTATGGGGCCAAATCTTCCTGTATGAAGTGAGGCACAGGAGGAGTGTGGCCTTGATAATTCTCAAAGAGACCTCCATCCTCAGTTATCTCTTAGGTTTTTGACCAGGAACAGGATTTTTACCTTCACCCTGGCTTCTCCCAGCCATTTGATTTCTTGTAGAAGAGGAAAAGGAAGATCAAATATAGGATGGATTGAATGCATAAAGGAAGCCGCAACCATTAACTTGAAAGAGCTGAGCAGGGCTGTCTTGGACAGGACTATTTGGAGAGCTTTCATTCATGGGGTCACCATAAGTCAGAGACCACTTGACAGAAAATAACATTTACCTCTCTGTCTTGCCAGTTTTCTGGAATTCCTGAGCCTTTCCTATCCTTGACGTTTTTCTCTTTTTGTTTTACCTCCATTAAAAAGAAAGAAAGAAAAAACTCGTCTTTGCCCCCACTCAGCCTCTTCTCTATTTTGCCACAAGATGGCACCAGTGAACAAGAGGCAGTCTAAATCTGAAAAAGAAAAGAAAATCAGTTGTTAAGTCATATCAAAGTCATCCAGATCAATTTGCCACTTACCAGGCCCAAATTGCTAGAAACAGATTGGTGGTTGGCTACCCTTCCTCTGGAGCATGAGAAGTTTTTGAGAGAACCATTTGCAACTAGGTCTAGCCACTGCTGCTTTGGTGTCATTCTGCTTGGCATTGTATCCAAGAGAGGGCAACCGTTAGCTACTGCACTACTTTTCCAGATAGCTAACCTTGGCAGTGGAGGACACATTCCCCTGCTCAGTGGAAAACTTTGCATTTCTCCCAGCACTGCTCCTGTCTAGAGGATTCAGAAAAATCAAAATGAATGAGCAACTATAGTCCTCATCACTCCCTTTTGGCCTAGGAAGCTGTCCTTCAGATCTTCCCTGGGGATTATTAACCAAGTGGCTAAATGAGATAATTTGGAGGGCATTTCCTCATTGGGGCAGAAGGAAGCATTAAAACGACAAAATTAAACTTAAGGAATAAAAGAACTTTTTCCCAACAAGTTTAGGAGATTAAAAGGGAACATGCTCCATTGACAAGGTGTGGCTCTTTCCTTGGTTATTTCCAAACCATGTCACAGTCCACCTACTTTCTCTCCTCTTCTCCAGTGTTTGTGCAAAGGAGTGATGCTGACATACCCTCCATGATTTCCTAACATGGAACCTGTGGGACTTTCAGGACCTGTAAAGTCTCTATTCAAGCCTCTTAAAACTGTTTGGCTGTTTCCTTTCCTAAGGTATTGTTTCTGATCACTTTTAATGGGAGACCATCTCATTTAGACACCTGACATCTAGACCCTTCCTAATTTTTTTCATGGATCACAAGAGCTGGTGTTGACTGAAATCGTAGGATGACAACTTGGTTCATTAAGCATTACACACTAGACAAACATATTTTTGCAAAAGTAGCCTTTGAATTTAGAGTTTCCTCATGCACAGGTTTGTCCCTCCTGTTTGCTTTTGCACATCCTTTGATAGGGGTGTGTGTGTGTGTGTGTGTGTGTGTGTCACACCAAATACAGATGAGTATTTACCATGAAGTTTCCTTCCAGTTCAGTGCACAGGTAAAAGGCATTCCACGCCCTATCAGTTTGGGCCTTGTAGACACAGACATCAGATTCATCTAGCAGTGGTGGGCTGCCTATTTAGAAAGAGGGTATATTACTCTCTCCTTCTAATTTCTGTGACAATACCTTGGTTTGGCACCATTGGCTCCTGAAATCACTATTTCATTTGAAAAGAACTGGCTAGCAGGAGGCATGGAGAGAGGGAAAAAAAAAACCTGGTCATGTGTTCCTTGTCTGTTCTGGATGGTAGGAGGAGAAAATTCATGATGGATGCCTGATTTTAAATATTTTACTTTTGTGTATTGATAATTTTTCCTTTATTTTATTGTTCAGCACTTTGTAGATATAGAGTGATATATACATTCTGTAAATAAAGAAGATAACATAATCAGGACTTAGGATCAGGGCTTAGACTATGACCTATCTTCATATGAACCAATCAATACATTAAGTACATTAGTGGAGAGTTTCCTGCAGGTGGCCCCACTACCTGAGATGAGGCAGGGGGCCTCCAGAGAGAGGGCTTACTTAACAGTGGAGCCCCTTCTTGTCAAAGATATTTGCCTGGTACATACTTTATGGGTCTGGAACTGGGTCTTTTCAGCCTGGAGTAGAGGAGACTCCAAGGGGATCTGTTGGAGACATATAGGTATGTGAGGGGGTATTACACGGAGGTGGGTAGAGACCTGTTCTCCCCTGCAGAGGAGGACTGGATGTGGTCCAACAGAGCAAAGCTCAGGGAACCAAGGATCAATTTGGATGCCAGGAAGTACTCCCTGAGGATCCTGAGAATATGGAATGGGCTTCCATGGGAGGTGGTTCACGAGGATGGGGAAAAGGTCCTTTGGAGATGCTCTAGCGAGCTCCATCCGGAAGACTTTAAACTGAGCCAGTGGGGGGTGGGTTCAGGCCCCCCAGTAACGTGTCTGCACTGGACAAGTG
This sequence comes from Varanus salvator macromaculatus, assembly GCA_023646645.1. NCBI lineage: Eukaryota > Metazoa > Chordata > Lepidosauria > Squamata > Varanidae > Varanus > Varanus salvator. The sequence continues at coordinate 11,580,761 of JAIXND010000754.1, read as the reverse complement.
TGCGGGGAGGATTGGGGCTCTGAGAGCAGGGCTTTAGAGATACTGCAGGGACTGCCAGGACTTCTACAGAGAGGGGCCAGGTACCAGGGAGGATGGGAGGAAGGAGGATGCTGGGCACTCCAAGGAAAGGAAGCGGTGGGAAGGAGTTGAGGTGCATGTATACCAATGCTAGGAGCATGGGTAATAAGCAGGAAGAGCTTGAAGCTCTCCTGGGAATAGGAGGATATGATCTGGTGGGAATCACAGAAACTTGGTGGGATGAAAGGCAAGTCTGGAATGTAAACATAGAAGGGTATCACCTTTTTAGAAAGGACAGGAAGGGAAAGAGAGGTGGGGGTGTGGCTTTATATGTCAGGGAAGGGATAGGATGCAGTGAGATAGAGTGCAGCACAGATGGGGATTCGGTAGAGGCAGTCTGGGTGAAACTTAGGGGTTTTGACAGGGAAAGAGACCTGACAGTGGGGGTATGTTATCGCCCTCCAGGTCAATTTGAGACCCTGGATGATGTCCTGACAGGCCAGATACACCAGATCCAAAAGGATCTGGACAGACTATGGAAGTGGGCAGGAGACAACAGGATGGCGTTCAATGTGGATAAGTGCAAGGTCTTGCACTTGGGGCATAAGAATAGCTGTCATAAGTACAGGTTAGGTGACAAGTGGCTGGAGAGCAGCACTTGTGAAAGGGACCTCGGGGTACTGGTTGACTGCAGGCTAAACATGAGTCAGCAGTGTGATGCGGTGGTCAAGAGGGCAAACGCCACCCTTGGTTGCATAGCCAGAAGTGTGGCTTCTAGATCAAGAGAGGTATTACTACCACTCTACACGACTCTGGTGCGCCCGCAACTGGAGTATTGTGTTCAGTTTTGGGCCCCTCATTACAGAAAGGATATAGTCAGGTTGGAGTCAGTGCAGCGTAGGGCCACAAGGATGGTGGCTGGTTTGCAGGGGATGCCGTATGAGGCAAGACTGAGGGAACTGGGTCTCTCCAGCTTGGAGAAGAGGAGACTCAGAGGGGATATGTTGGCAACATACAGGTATGTGAGGGGGTGTCACATGGAGATGGGGAGAGGCCTGTTCTCCCCTGCAGAGGAAGGCAGGACGCGCTCCCATGGAGCAAAGCTCAGGGAGCCAAGGTTCAATTTGGATGCCAGGAAGCACTTCCTGACAGTTAGGACCCCAAGGGCGTGAAATGGTCTTCCACGGGAGGTCGTTGAGGCCCTATCAGTGAGGGTGTTCAAAGATAGGCTGGACATGCACATGGTGGGCATGTCATGAGCGGAGCTGGCTGGTGCTGGAGGTCAGACTAGATGGCCCGGGAGGCCCCTTCTGACTCGCTCTGTTTCTATGTTTCTATGTGGTGAGGGTGTTCAAGGACAGGCTAGACATGCACATGGTGGGCATGTCATGAGCGGAGCTGGCTGGAGCTGGGGGTCCCTTCTGACTTACTCTGTTGCTATGTCTGTTTTGCCTTCTGTGCCAGGCAAAGACTCTTTTCTTTTATGTTTCCTAAGCTTTTTATTCACGTTGTTAATCTTGATTAATCTTTTATGTTGCTTTATGATTCTGTGGCTTTTAATCTGTTTTCATATTTATCTGTGAATTATTTTATTCTTTTTGTACCTGGAAAATATAATTGAAGGGAGATATAAAGTATGCATAATATAATAAAGTAGAATATATGATTACCTTGTTCTTTTCAGATTATAATAGTGTGGGATGTTTTTTGGCTCATGCTACATTTTCTGCAAAAAGCTCCCATGAAACACAATCAGCTGTTCCTGGCAAACCACTTAGCTTTCATCACTCTATTTTTTATGAAAAGTAATGATTTCTGTTCTCTCCTCCACCCCACCCCTCATCCTGCTTCTGCTTTCTCTGTAGGCTACATCCCTGCATTCCAGGCGGTGCCCTGGAATGAATTTTATCTTCATGGAACTTCATTTGCCAATCAACTTTGCTCAGAGATGCCATTTTTCAGCTCAGGAGGAGGTTGTTATTCTGCTGAGCAGGCAAAATACAGTGAGAACCAGAGTGTGCCACCTGGTTCCTGTCTGCTGTATGGTCCCAAAGCTGCAGTGCCAGCATTATTCCCAGCCAAGCAACTGGCAGCAGCAGATCCAAATGCAAACTCTGACTACCAGTCACAGGTAGAACACACAGTACCCCTTGAGAAGCACTCTGATGCTGACAACATCCTGAAAGATGAACAAAATGTTGCTGGTGAGTGACTAGTCTTATGGTCATTGCGGTGTGATCTGAAATAGAGGAAAAACTAACATACAAACACCAGACCACATGTGAGAGTGGGAAGTCTGCAATCAGAGCTGCCACAGGTTTTGTGTGGTGTGTTTAAAAGAACAAATACAGCCATAAGAGGTTGCTCCTAGAGAGCAACTCAGATGTCCCTGCTGCTGCTGCTGCTGCTTTGGTTTACTTTACTTTTCCTTTCAGGCTGCCAGATTCTGTGCTAGCTGGGTACAACCCCATCCTGCCCTGATGAGATTCCTGAAATCCATGCTGACCAGGATATGGCACTTGCAGTTCACACAAGGGACTGTGGAATCTCTCCCATCCTCCCTTTTTTCTTGTCTCTCACACACTATCTGTATCAGTGTAAATTGCTCTTTGTCCAAGTGGAGTAAAAAAGCAATTATGGGTACCACAGAAATGGTTGCAAAAGGAAGTAGCAGTACTTGTTCTGCTAACTCTAACATTCCTCTAACATTAATTATTTGTTGTGTGAGATGGTACTCTTCCTCATCACCCAACTTCTAGTTTGATGCTACTCCTTTTGGGGAGACAGAATTTCCTTTGGAATTAGAACACTGGAGACATACTGCAATTTTTCAGGTGCATAATTATTTACAAATGAGTATAGGTGTAGATCCCCAATTTTGCCTAAAGGTTCCATAATCAGACCATTAGAGACACAGGTAGTACCATGAGTTTTTTGCAGAGAGCAGTGTTCCGACATAACCCATGCGCAAAGTTTGAGTTGTGGTGATTCTAGCATTGGTTGCTGCTGAAAAATAGATTGCTGTGTTGTTTGAAAAATTCCAGTGTGTCTCTTTTTCAGTATCTCCTTCTGAACTCAGGCATTCCCTTTTCCAGAACAAACTTTGGCTAATCCCTAGTCATTGACCTGGTTCACAGGTAAGGGCAAGCCACTGGGTGAATTTTCCAGTGGAATTTGCCATGTTGTATTTCAAATATTCAAGCCATGGGAGAATCCACACAGCTTTTTCTTACATGCAAATACATCTGTGGGCAGTAGTTTTTCAGATGGTTAACAAGTCACTCAGAATTCATGTCCTGTTTTAGAATTCTAGGTGGTTTGTTAACCATCCTAATAACTCACATTTGCTGGGTTCATACGTAACACCATGGCTTGAATTTTCAAAACAATAGCCAGCACCACAACAAGAAACTGCAAAGAGAAATTCACTTGCAGTGGCTTCTTCAGCAGGCCCATTAAGGGCAATTTAATGGCAATTTCTGTAACAAAGGAGATATTTTCCAGGTAGTTAAGATAGTCTCCAGCAGTTATAATGGTTTCACCACAGCAGATATCACCAAATGATTATAGTCCCAGAAGGCCATCCAGCTCGGTTCCCAATTTATAACAATACATTGCTCCATATAGTTATTTGAGTCCTGTGCCACTGAATGCAGAACATCGTATAAGAGTGGTATAGAAATGCAATAAACAAGCAAACAAATCTTGGGAGTTACTTGCAGCAGAAGGCCTTCTGCTTTGGCTTAGGATCACCCACTGTTCTTTTGTTCCCATATCCCTCCCTTTTGCATCAGTTTTTCTTCAACTGCTCTGGAAAATGCTAGAGAGTTGCCAGAATTTATGAAGATAAATGTAGCAGTCAATATAAGGGTTAATGATGATAGAAAAATACTGCATAAGTTATAGGGAGAGGGGTGATACCCTTTTTTCTTTATAGTATAGGTGAGATACGGTACCATTTCCTCTCTTGTGGGGATTAATCTGCACACAGCTGTCTAGCACTGCTGATCCCACAATAGTACCTTTGTGCTCCCACTGACCACACTGGTGGGCCTCAGTGGGGTTTTGAATCAATGATCTGGATGACCAGTTCCCACTCATGATGGCTTCCTTGTTATGCCAGCCTGTGTCCAATCATTAAGGTGAACGTTGGGAAGGAACTTTGGGTTCTGTACTGATAATTATCGGTCAGTGCCTCAGAGAGCACAAAACAACTGATGACAGTAACATACACAGTTCCACTATGGCTCCAAGAGTCTTATTGTGTGGGTTTGGCCCACGCCAGACTATGCCTTCACCAGATTATCCTGGTTTTCTTATCTTTATCCTTTCAGATTTTTCTGAAGAGAGGAAGAACTGACTCAGCTTCCTCAAAGAAAAAGGGGAGGGAAGAGAAAAGACAATGGCATTCTTGTTGTTAACCTTCTCTTGGATATTAACAGAACAGGGATGTATGCTTTGAAATTAAGCAACCTGAAAGTATGAAGAAGAGGGGAGAATAACATTATTATTACAGGACTAGCTCTGTCATCATTATTGTTATCATCATCTTCATCTTCATCATCATCATCAATGCAATTATTACCTGCTGAGAAAAGAAGCAGTGAAACCAAGTATAGTTCTTTGCTTTGCATATATTTGATTGTTCTTCATAATCCAAATTTATCTTAAGCTTTAATAATCAACCAGGATTTTCACAGTAATTGTGATGTATATGGTCTGAAAAGACAACTATGTCCCTTCTCATGTCAGGGCTGTATGTTGTTTATCTATTTTTACAGCATTGAGTACACATAGCTCACCTACATGCTGTCATTAACATCTTCTTAGACTAGGTATACGAACAGTTTTCAGAGTCATAACAGTAATAGCTATCTGTGAAAGGAATGATGCATTTTTCTCCCTCCTCCTCCTTCTCATGCATGTAAGGATGTATTCTTTCCTCTCACTCTACAGTGATCAAATGCTGAAGTGAGACAATTTCCTGTACTTTTTAGTTGTTTTGTAAATGAAGGAATTTCAGCAAGTGCAGTCTTCTTCACCTCATGTGTGCAGGGTTGTACTTGTTAAAATTCCTTGCTTCTCCATGACTGTTCAAGGTGCAGGAGCCCTTTCTTCTGTTGAGACTGGAAGTTCTATTTCAACCTGGATGAAGGTAAACTGGATAAAAGAAATATGGAAAATAAAAAAGTTACAGGCATCTCAGCATTTGCTGTTTATATTGCTTCTGCAAAGTGCCTTTCTTCAAAACCTCTATGGATGGAGAATCCACATTTTCATCACACTTGACTTTTCCCCAGTAAGTCTGCTTTGGGATTGCTGTGGGAAAGAGGGTAAAGTCTTCTCTGAATTAATGAGACTGGACAGCTGAGCTGTCAGGTAATGTGGATGGGTATACACACTAGCACGGTTTGCATAAGAGCTTGGTAGGTATACACTAGTAAGATGAGAATGTTCATTTTCTTTCTCTGAAAAGCATCAAACCTCTAGTTTTTGCATTTTACACTTCTGTTGAAAGCACAAGAGGAAACTGGGTCAATTTCTTCTCCGGTCAGTTGGCCAAACTTTTCCTGGGCTTCATCAACAAAAGTGTTACTTAAAGTGTTTGTCTCTGACAACATTCTCATAGGTCTGAGTAATCTGGGGCACTGACTCAGAACATTAAAGTGCCATGTCACTGTACTGAAAGCATTTAAGATAATTGTGTATGCCAGCTGGGCCATTTGTTGTCTTGGTTTCTTACAGAGCCCTAACTGTGTGTAGAAAAAGTGTATAAATGAAGTAAATGTGAATCTTGTGGTGCTGGGCACCCAGTCAACTTTCATTTTTACACTGAATTCTTATAAATATTTAAATAACCTATATAAGAAACTATCCCTATGCAATTTTATACCATTATTTCCCAAACTTTTGATAGCCACAAGATACTTCTTACTGTTTTAAAATCTGGGAATACACATTACTCTTCCAGCACAAATAGTTTACTTTCTGAGTCTATAAGAGGAAGAATTACTTCTTCAGAGGGGCCTTTTTCATTCCTGTTTTGGATAGATCATTGACCTGAATATGCTTCAGATCACTGGGTTGAGAGGCTGAAATTCTCTTAAATCAAGAGGCTGAACTCTTAAATTCTCTGAAATTCTCTTAAATCAAGAGATGCCACAGTCAACAGTCTGCATTCTCTGCATTGGGAAAGATTGGATTGTAGAATTATTTTGCCCCTGGCAGTGATGTGATTTTCTGATGCCCTAAATCAGGGCTACAGAGTGTGATTCTGCAGGCATTTTTGGCTTATCAGTCCTTCCATCCATCACCAGTGGTTACACTATCTAGGGCTGAAGGACGTTTCACAATAAGAACATCTGGAGGACCACATAATTGCATCCTTGTTCAAGATAGAACACAATATTCTCATTTAGCATAGTTCTTAAACATTTAGAAAACAACCAAAAAGGGTTTTTTAATTGTTATCCCAATAGCCATAAATATCTGGACTGATACATTTGATTAGGAAAAAATAAAAACTCCAGGAGAGGCAAGGAGAGGCTGGATATTCTACTGCCTCCTCACCAGCCTCTGGAGCAATCCCCAAATGCTTTCAACAGGGTAGGAGCGCTCTTGAATGGACAGGAAGTGACTGGTGGGGGAAGGGAGGAACTTACAGAAAATCAGATGCAGCTGCACTCATTTTCACATGGTCCCTCTCAAATGACAGTCCATTGCACATTGGGGGAGCATTTTCAGGGAGCTCGAAGGTCTGGTGGGGAGAAAAGCCTCTGCCTCCTCACTTATGGATTGATCACTGGATCCAACCCAGTGTGGTTTAAATCTTCAAACAAATGCAAAGCCTTATGTGAAATTTTTAATTGAAGTAAAAAAGCACTAAATGAAGTTGACACACTGATGTTTCAAGATCCTAAAATGTGTCCTTTTGGCTCTGGCCTCTTGGCAGAGCTGCAGAGCAGCAGAGGCACAGGCTGGGAGAGAGCGCTGAGTGGCCAGGGGACTGGCGAAGGCAAGGTAGGAGCTGGGCAGGTGGGAGCAGAGGTCCAGGAGCAGCAGAGAGGGATGGGGTGGGCCGGAGAGCTAGAGCAGCCAGGAGGAAGCAGGGGGCGGGGCCACTGGCCTGAGGGACTGAGCAGGCCCAGCTCAGGTGCGGTGCGTCAAGGGCGTCGTCCCTTGTCTGCATCCCTGAGCTGCGGTCCAGACGGTCCAGAGATTCCCTGCCCTGAGACACAGAGGGTTGTTTGTTTGTTTGTTTGTTTTGTTTTGTTTGTGTGTTTTTGTTTTGTTTTGTTTGCACTTTGCTTTGCTTTGTTGTGCTTTGTTAATTTAAATTTAAGTTTATTTTCTCCTTGTGTGTGTGTGCAAGTGGGGTTTTTGCCTGGGAGAACTGGGCGAGTGAGAGGAACTGCAGGACTAACAAGGCAGGGGACCAAGGTAAGGTCTCGGAAGGGTTACAGATGGCAGACCAGGAGATGGCCTTGGCGGGAGTCACGGGTGTTGCTGTCCGCTGCGAGAGCTGTGACATGTTCGCCCTTCTCCCCCAGGAGAGGCAGGGATACACTTGCCCTCGGTGCAAGATGGTGCCCTGCTAGAAGAGCAGGTGAGGTGCCTGAGGGCTGAGAGAGCTCTCCAGGCACCCCCGGAGCAGCCCCCCTCTGGACAGAGGGCTGAGGGAGAGACCACGGGAGGAGGAGCTGCGGAGACATGGAGGTATGTCACCCACAGGAGGAGGAGGCCAGCACGGCCTCCTCCTCCTCCTGGCACCAATCTGGAGCTGGGAAACAGGTTCTCTCCACTTGGGGAGGCTGGGGCTGACGAGGCCTCGGGGGACCAGCAGGACCCCCAGCCTGGGACATCAGGAGGTAAGGGAGCCACTGCAGGAGAGGCGAGGACCAGGGCACGGCTGCCCACCAGCACCGAGAAGGTACGGCGGCGGGTGATTGTTGTTGGGGACTTCCTGCTGAGGGGCACTGAGGCAGCGGTGTGGGAGGTCTGCTGCCTGCCAGGCGCACGCATCCAGCACGTGAAGGACAGAGTGGAGCGTCTTGTTCGCTCCGGGGGTCACCAGCCACTCCTGGTGATCCATGTGGGCACAAACAACGTGGCCAGGCAGGGTGTGATCGGGATCACCAGGGACTTTTTGGCCTTGGGGAAGAAACTCAGGGAGCTGAAGGCCCAAGTGGCCTTCTCGTCAATCTTACCTGTCCGGGGATTTGGGCCAGGAAGGGACAGGAGGGCCTCTGAGGTGAACGACTGGCTTCAGAAAGGACAGGAAGGGAAAGAGAGGTGGGGGTGTGGCTTTATATGTCAGGGAAGGGATAGGATGCAGTGAGATAGAATGCAGCACAGATGGGGATTCGGTAGAGGCAGTCTGGGTGAAACTTAGGGGTTTTGACAGGGAAAGAGACCTGACAGTGGGGGTATGTTATCGCCCTCCAGGTCAACTTGAGACCCTGGATGATGTCCTGACAGGCCAGATTCCAAGGATATCTCGGGGTAGAGACACAGTAATTATGGGAGATTTCAATCTCCCGGATATTACTTGGGAGACTCACTCGGCGGTGACAGCCAAGTCACGTCGCTTCCTAGAAGCTCTAGAGGGTGGGTTTTTCACACAGAGGGTCCAAGAGGCGACGAGGGGGGGAAACATCCTGGACTTGGTCTTGACCAATAGGGAGGAGCTGATAGATGAAGTACAGATTAGGGGAGCTCTGGATGCAAGTGATCACTCCATCCTTTGCTTTGAGATCAGGGGACTGGGGCCGTGCAGCAGGGCGAGCACTAGAAGCTGGGACTTCAAGAGGGCCAACTTTGGCCAACTGAAGGCCAGGCTGGGGAAAGTCTCCTGGGATGCGTTACTGGAAGGTAAGCAAGTTGAGGAGGGGTGGATGGCACTCAAAAGGGAGGTTTTGCAGGCGCAAGCCCTGACGATACCTCTAGTCAGTAAGGTGGGGAGGCGGAGGAGAGTGCCGCTATGGATGCGAAAGGAGGTGGTTAGGGGGATTAGATGAAAGAGGAGCCCCCATAGGAAATGGGTACTGGGGGAAATAGACAAAAGGGTATACCGGGAGGAGGAGGCCCGTTGCAGAAGGATTCTTCGCAAGGCTAAGGCTGATTATGAGCTGAGACTTGCCAAGAATATCAAGAGCAACAAAAAAGGCTTCTTCCAGCATGTAAATAGGAAAAGGAAGGGGAGACAAGTGGTGGGACCACTAAATAAGGAGGAAGGAGATCCAGTGACTGACATGAGGGAACAGGCACAGATGCTAAATGACTATTTTGCCTCTGTGTTCTCCCCAAAGCAGGACGGGGGATATCCATATAGGAGATTGGATGAGGCTGGGGACTTAGGGGCAGAGATTAGAGTCACCCCCCTTGAAGTCGAGGGGCTCCTCAGGGCATTGGACATTACAAAGGCGCCAGGCCCTGACGGGTTACACCTGAGAGTACTTAGAGAGTTGGCAGGGGTTCTCTCACGCCCGCTGGCCTCCATTTTTGAGGCCTCGTGGAGAACGGGTGAAGTTCCAGAGGACTGGAGGGTGGCATCGGTGGTCCCAATTTTCAAAAAGGGTAGTAGGAAGGACATGGGGAATTATAGACCGGTTAGCCTTATGTCCATTGTAGGAAAAACAATGGAAAGGCTCATAATAGAGAGAGATCTAGTGATGCTAGATAGGGAAGGGAGGCTGACAGCCACACAACACGGCTTCCGCAGAAACAGGTCCTGCCAGACAAACCTTGTGGAATTCTATGACAAGGTTTCAAGATGGCTAGATGGAGGGGATGCAGATGATGTGGTATACCTGGATTTCAGCAAGGCCTTTGACAAAGTGCCCCATGATATCCTGGTGGAGAAACTGAGGAGTTTTGGGATACACCAAAGCACTGTCCGGTGGATTAGGGCATGGCTGACTGACCGAAAGCAGAAGGTAACCATTAGCGGGGAATCGTCGGGATGGCAGCCAGTGACAAGCGGGGTCCCCCAGGGCTCTGTCCTGGGGCCAATCCTGTTTAATCTTTTCATTAACGACATGTAAGAAGGGGTGAACAGTCTGCTGATCAAATTCGCAGACGACACTAAAACTGGAGCAGTGGCCACAACTGAGGAGCAGATACACCAGATCCAAAAGGATCTGGACAGACTATGGAAGTGGGCAGTAGACAACAGGATGGCGTTCAATGTGGATAAGTGCAAGGTCTTGCACTTGGGGCATAAGAATAGCTGTCATAAGTACAGGTTAGGGGACAAGTGGCTGGAGAGCAGCACTTGTGAAAGGGACCTCGGGGTACTGGTTGACCGCAGGCTAAACATGAGTCAGCAGTGTGATGCGGTGGTCAAGAGGGCGAACGCCACCCTTGGTTGCATAGCCAGAAGTGTGGCTTCTAGATCAAGAGAGGTATTACTACCACTCTACACGACTCTGGTGCGCCCGCAACTGGAGTATTGTGTTCAGTTTTGGGCCCCTCATTACAGAAAGGATATAGCCAGATTGGAGTCAGTGCAGCGTAGGGCCACAAGGATGGTGGCTGGTTTGCAGGGGATGCCGTATGAGGCAAGACTGAGGGAACTGTGTCTCTCCAGCTTGGAGAAGAGGAGACTCAGAGGGGATATGTTGGCAACATACAGGTATGTGAGGGGGTGTCACATGGAGATGGGGAGAGGCCTGTTCTCCCCTGCAGAGGAAGGCAGGATGTGCTCCAATGGAGCAAAGCTCAGGGAGCCAAGGTTCAATTTGGATGCCAGGAAGCACTTCCTGACAGTTAGGACCCCGAGGGCGTGGAATGGGCTTCCACGGGAGGTCGTTGAGGCCCCATTGGTGAGGGTGTTCAAAGACAGGCTGGACATGCACATGGTGGGCATGTCATGAGCGGAGCTGGCTGCTGTCGGAGGTCAGACTAGGTGGCCCGGGAGGCCCCTTCTGACTCGCTCTGTTTCTATGTTTCTATGTCCTTTCTGCATCCATTAATCTACTTCCCATGCTAATGTGCAGAGTGAAGAAGAGTGGATTGGATTAGAATTAGAGATTGTTCTGGATTCAGAGCTCAGTTTCATGGACACATCAGGCATGAATCACTGGTAGCCACATAATCTAGTTTTGCCAATCAATGTCTTTGGTTGAACACCAATTGTTCCATTTACATGCTTTAGTCTAAGGTAATCAGTTTACTTGATACTGTGAGTTAGCATTCTGTTTAATATGGCAGCAGATTCCTTATTTCATGCAAGGATAGCGTTTTCCTAGTAGTAACTTGTTAATGTTCATAAAAGTATCCACCACTGAAGACATTAGCCTTATTCTCCATGCTGCATTAAATAAGAACAGTAACAAATGCCTAACTGGCTCTTTTGTGGGGGTGGGGTCACCCTTGAAAAAACTTGTCTTGAGAGAGACAAATGTTCCATAGGAAAGGCATTTGTTGGACAATATATTTCCCCAGCATGTTAAAATGAGCATGAGAATGGATATCAGGATTCAGCTAATAAAAGTAATTTAAGATTGAATCATTTCTGCCTCTACACACATCAACAAAAGCAGCATCACCGTGCTTTGCTCAATGGATTCTACTGGACTTTGCTCCTTTTCCTGGTTCTCGGAACATATTAAAATGACCTGTAATTAAGCTAATTTGTGTCCCAATATGTTTACATTGTGTGGACTCACAAAAGCACCCCGATGGCTAATGGTTGTGTCATTTATGTCCCTAGCTTCTTTGGTTTTACTGAAAGAAATTGGTTTCTGGAAATTGTTTCTACCATGTACTTGACAAGGTCTTAGGACTAGATTGTGGGTCTGCTTTTGTGTAAGTTACACAACAAAATGTGAGCCTGGAGTGAAAGTCACCCTATGATGCAGGGCAAACTTTAGAGATGGTTCTTGTAAGAATGGCTGATATAATGTATGTGAATGGCTGTATAAGTACTAAGTACTATTATTTTAAGGTGGCAGAACATAAACCATACAGGATTTTCTACTAACCTGAAAAAAATATGCTGCCCTGCTCATGAATTATGAAGAAGCAGCTTTGTTTATGCAAGTCATCAAGAAGGTACATGGTCTGCTAATCAAACCACTGTTTAGGGGAACAGCAACAAGGAATAGTTTCTGGTATGTAATTTGTGCAGTTCCAGCTGGTTTCCTTTGAATGTGGACACCTACCTGGTAGTAAGTTCCATTAAAATAAGCAGGGGTTACTTCTGAGTAATTATGTATATGATTGCACTTTTAGTGTGAAAGAAACCAAAATCTAAGTGGCAGATACACATAAAGATAAACATCTACCTGGGAGTAATGGGACTTCCATTTGTGTAGAATTGCAGCATAAGTTACAGAATTTGCTGTTAGAGGTATCGATGACTTTCATGAACAAGTAATTTTCAGGATAGCTAAATAAAAATCCCATGCTCAAAAGCAGTATGCTGCGATACTGTTACTAGGAAGGGAAGAGGAACCCATGCACAACCCTTCAATATGGGATATCATATTGTCTGAAGCCAGTTATTGATTTTCCATAATTAGCTGGAACTGGAAATAAGTTTGATGCTTATGGTTGATCTGAATGGCTTTCATGGGGTCACTTACAGTTGGTGTTTTGGATTGTAAGGAGATTCAGGATCACTTCTAACTCTATGATTACTGATTATTGGTAGTGTTCTTAATGTGGATTCCTTGAGACATGACAAAAGATGGCCGTAACATTCTGTTGATGTGCTTCATTAGGGGCTAAGATAGCCCAAGAAAGCTTAGGAGATGGGTGAAGATGACTCATCTTTCTTTTTCCTCTTCCCCCAGGCAGAAGAAAGGGACAAATGATGTCTGTACTGCAAAGGGCAGTCTGTGCTGGAACAGCGTCTGAAAGGTAGGCAAAAAGTTGACTTTGCTCTCTGCAGGAAATCCTATGGCATTAGGATTTCCCTAGAAATCTGACTGGGAACAGGAATATACTACTGTGTTAATACTTGAATGGTAACCTTATGATCAGCCTGAGTAGGTATATAAATAATCTTTATATTACAGAAATGCTGTATATCTTCAGTGACATTCAGAAGCAGCAGTATCCCTAGAGCCCAAGTAGACCCCATTTACTACAAACTGATTTTGGATCCTCCTGGGCACGAAGGAGAATAAGGATTTCTTGTTCTACCTAAACTTTTTTTGAGCAACAATACCTTCCTGGACTCAAGAATGTTTTCATGTGAGCTCTTCAGTTCTGATGCCTTTCAGTCTTTATTTCTGGCTCTATTGCACCATGGCTCAGCCCTCTCATTCAGGCTCATTACATGGACATAGAATCAAAGGCTTTATACTAACAAGCAAGTGGGCAAGCACTGAAGCTTTGACCTTAATCTTAACCAAGACACTTCCCTCTAGATCAAAGGGCAATGAAGATGAATGGGAGGGGGCGGATTCCACAGGCTGTTAATCGGGTAGGTAGGACATCTGTTTTTCATTCAGTGGGTCTCAAATTTTATTCCCATCTCCTTGAACGAATTTTCTGCCTTCTGGGAAGAATGGAAAATGACAAACCTTTAACTGTCTTTCTATACATGCATTTTCATTTTCAGTAGAGAGACATAATACAGAGACATTGTTTCTATGTTTCTATAATATACTTGCAGGCTCTTTTGAGTGGTTCTGCTGTTTAAAAAAGATTAAATGTCTATAAACTGTGTGCATGTGAGGAGGAGATATCTACTTTTTTAGTTGTCTTTCCCCCCTTGCTTTACATGTTAGAAACATAGAAACAGAGCAAGTCAGAAGGGGCCTCCTGGGCCATCTAGTTTGACCCCCGGCTCCAGCCAGCTTTGCTTATGACATGCCCATGGTAGCCTATCTTTGAACATTCTCACCAATGGGGCCTCAACCACCTCCCATGGAAACCCATTCCATACCCTCGGGGTCCTAACTGTCAGGAAGTGCTTCCTGGTATCCAAATTGAACCTTGGTTCCCTGAACTTTACTCCGTTGGAGTGTGTCCTGCCTTCCTCTGCAGAGGAGAACAGGTCTCTACCCACCTCCATGTGACATCCCCTGGGATACCTGTATGTCGCCAACAGATCCCCTTTGAGTCTCCTCTTCTCCAGGCTGAAGAGACCCAGTTTCCTCAGTCTCGCTTCATACGGCATCCCCTGCAATCCAGCCACCAACCTTATGGCCCTACGCTGCACTGACCCTAACCTGGCTATATCCTTCCTGTAATGAGGGGCCCAAAACTGAGCACAGTACTCCATTTGCGGGCGCACCAGAGTTGTATGGAGTGGTAGTAATACCTCTCTCTGTCTAGAAGCAACACTTCTGGCTATGCAGCCAAGGGTGGTGTTCGCCCTCTTAACCACTGCATCACACTGCTGACTCATGTTTAGCCTGCAGTCAACAGGCACTCCAAGGTCCCTTTCACAAGTGCTGCTCTCCAGCCACTTGACCCCTAACCTGTACTTATGACACCCATCCCTATGTGACTTGTGAGAGGATTAAGGAGATGGAACAGCACTTTCCCCTTTCCTGGGATTCCCCTTCTAATGCAGGAATGCAAAAAGTACAGCCCACTAGATATCCTTCCCAACCCCATATATCTGTTGCCATGGCAGCACTGCCTGTCCCTTCCTTATCCCAGCCTCTGAGGGGAGATCAAAATACATAAGGAATTCCTTTGCTAGCTTTGCTAAGCAAAACCTCAGGAATTCCTTTGATGATCAAGGGGATCCCTTGCTTGTGATATCTGATCTGTAGACCCTGCCTGGTACTATCAGATGTGGCCCAGAACCAAAAAGGCCATGCACACTGGCTCTAAGCACTTGTGTGGATGGGAACAGGAAAAAAGCTTTTCCAACTCAAAGCTTAGTTCATTAAAAAAGTTGATCCCACATCTATTTGTACATATTTAAAAATTACATCATCATCATCATCATCACGTATTACAGAAGGAGGGTTCATAGCTGAAAGAGAGTGGGTTATTATGTCAACTGTGTATAGAAGTGTCAGATGTACTGGCTACCTAGTTTGTGTGGTGTCCTACCTAGGACATGGAATTGTGGTACATTCCCCTAACACATCAATTCAGGGATCCATTTTTGTATCACTGGGATAGTTTATAGGAACAAGTATCAGGCTCAGGAATGCTGAATGAAATGGAGCCGGACTGCAGGGGTGAGACAGTCCCTCTGGCCCAGTAAGGATGCTCCTTCTCAGCTGGGAAGGCAAGTCACACAGTAATTGCTTCACCCCTCCTGATTTCTCCCCAAGGAGGGAAAACACAGGGCAGGAGAAGCCTCAGGCAGCTTCCTATATAGCAGCTTTCCCAGCCAGGGAAACTAGGTGCACAGACAAGCCAGCTCGCCAGCCAGGGTTTGTTTCAGGGGAGTGATAACACTCTTCATGTCAGCTTTTAAATCTCTTCTTAATTGTTTTATAAGCTGTTTCAATTAATTACTAGATTCATTAGGCATAATACCCTTTCCCTCCCCTTTTTGCTTCTTACTGGATGCCATAGGTTCACTGTCTGTGCCTTCTGAAAAGATCCTTTTGATCTTCCTCATGCATGGAGAAGTCCAGAATATTCTCCTCTGATATTTTTCTCGTGGGTTTTCCCATGTCTTAATAGTTCAAGGTGTTTTTCTTTTCTATTTACAAATAGGTATACTTATACAGTTTTTTGGGTTTAGAGCAGAACTAATTTTTCTAAGCTGCCATCTTCTTGGCAACAGAAACCATGCTCCCAGCTCATCAGCCAAATCACAAGGTTGAGGAGTGGTCCTCCACCTGGCTCATTGATGCTGGCACTCACAGGTACTAGGATGGGCTCAGCCAGCACCTGGCTTAGTGATGCTACTCCTGCTTCATCTTACCTGTGGAGTGAAAGAGAAAAAGGAGCAAAGACAGCTGTGTACTTCATGCAGAAGGAAAGGAGCATGCAAAACCATCTTACTGGCTGAAATGTTTATTGGAAGAGTTTTTTTAGTCAGGAACCCAGTGATATTGCCAGTATAGAATCATAGAATACTGGAGTTGGAAGGGGTGAGAGTGCCATCAGGTTCAACCCTCTGCTCAAGTGCATGAGTCCAAGTTAAACCATCCCTCTCAGATGGCTCTCCAGTTGCATCTTGAATTCTTCCAGTGTGGGAGAGCCCATGGCTTCCCTAGGCAAATGCTTTGTTTATCATATTTTCAGTCAGGAAGTTTTTCCTGATGTCCAGTCAGAAACTGGCTTCCTGTAACTTGAGCCTTTTATTCCATGTTCTGTACTCTGGAATGATAGAGAAAAAATCCTGGTGTTCCTCTTTGTGACAGCCTTTCAAACACTTGCAGAGTGCTATCACATCTCCTCTCAGTTTTTCTTCTTGAGGCTGAACAGGCCCAGTTCTTTCCATCTCTCCTCATAGGGCTTTGCTTGCAGTCCCTAGATATTCTGAACCCTTTCCTGTTTGTCTTCATTTTTCTTAAACCATGGTGCCCAGAACTGGACACAGCACTCCAGCTGAGACCTAACCAATGCTGAGTAGAAGGGAACTAGAACTTTATTTGATTTGGAAGTTCTACTTGCCCATTCTGTTCATAGAATCATAGAAGAGTAGAATTGGAAGGGGCCATCGGGTCCAACCCCCTGCTATTGCAGGACACTAAGGACCATCCTATTTAGATGACTGTCCAAATGCTTTTTGAACGTCTCCAGTGAGGGAGAGCACACAACTTTCCCAGGTAATAGGTTCCATTGTAGTGTTCTGACTGTCAGGAAATTCTTCTTTGTGTTTAGTCTAAATCTGGTTTCTTTCAACTTAAGTCCATTATTCTGTGTCCTGCACTCTGAAATGAATAAGAAGTTATCTTGTCCTTCTTCTTTGTGATAGCCTTTCAGGTACTTGTATAATGCTATCATATCTTCTCTCAGTTTTTTCTTCTTGAGGTAGAACATGCCCAGTTCTCTCAATCTTTCCTCATAGGGCTTTTTAGTCCCTGGATCATTCTTGTTGCCCTCCTCTGTACCCTTCCTAACTTTTCTGCATCTTTTTAAAGGTTAACTGTCCAGAAAATGGACACAGTACTCCAGGTGATGTCTGACCTGTACTGTGTATATTGGAATTAGTAATTTGTGTGTTTTGGAAGTGATGCTTCTGATAATACAGCCCAAAATAGCATTTGCCCTTTTTGCAACCACATAATATAGTTGGCTCATATTTAGCTTTTGATCCACAACAATTCCAAGATCCTTTTTTTACTTGTAGTATTGTTGAGACCCATATTCCCCATCTTGTAGCAATGCATTTGGTTTCTTTTTCCTAAGTGTAGAACTTGGTATTCATCCCTGCTGAATTTCATTCTGTGGTTTTCTGCCCAGCTTTCCAACCTCTCAAGATCAATTTGAAACTTCTTTCTGTCTTCCAAGGTATTAGGTATCCCACTTAGTTTTGTGCCATCTGCAAATCTGATAATAATTCCCTGCACTTCTTAATCCAATCGTTAATAAAAATGTTGAAGAGCACTGAGCCCAAGACTGAACCCTGTGGTATCCCACCTCTACCCCAGTTTGAGAAAGTGCCATTGATGAGAACTCTTTGAGTTCAGTTCTGTAGCCAACACAAGTAAACAATCAATATTGGTAAAACAAAGAAAATTATGTCTTTAATCTTCTATACTGTGTCACACAAAGAAACATAGAAACAGGGCTAGTCAGAAGGGACCTTCCAGCCCATCTAGTCTGATCCCTGGCTCCAGCCAGCTCCACTCATGACATGCCTACCACATGCATGTCCAGCACTATCCTTATCAGGTCCCCTCTAAGTCTCCTCCTCTCAAGGCTGAAAAAAACCCAGCTATCTCAGTCTCTCCTGCAAACCAGTCACCATCCTTGTGGCCCTTCACTGCACCAATTCCAACCTTGCTATATCCCTCTTGTAATGAAGGGTCCAGAACGGAACACAAGCTCTGGACATACCAGAATCATATAGAGCGGTAGTAATACCTCTTTCGATCTATAAGCCACACTTCTGGCTATGCATCCTGGGGTGGCATTCACCCTCTTGACCAACACGTCACACTGCTGACTCATGTTTAGCCTACAGTTGACCAGAACCCCAAGATTCTTTTCGTAAGTGCTGCTCTCCAGCCACTTGTCCTCTAACCTGTGCTTATGATGCCCATTCCTATGTGCCAAGTGCAAGACCTTGCACTTGTCTACATTGAATCCCATCATGTTGTCCCTGGCCCACTTCCATAGTCTGTCCAGATCCTTTTGGATCTGGAGTACCTACTCCTCAGTTGTAGCCACCACCTCCATTTTAGTATTGTCTGTGAATTGATCAGCAGACTTGTCATCCCCTATTCCAGGTCACCGATGAAAAGATTGAACAGGATTGGTCCCAGGACAGAGCGCTGGGGGAACCCATTCTTATCAGTTAAAGCACTTATCCCCTTAAGAGAAAAGGAGAGTTGAGTCAAGACTTAAATGATCTAAAGAAATTTAATCAGTCTCATGTTTTAAGCTATTGTATTATGGCTGTCTCCTCTTGTTTCAATGCTTCTGCAAAAAACTAGTTGAAGTGTTGTTATCACAAAATTTGTGATTTCTTCTTCCTTCACATGTTTCCACCCATCTATAAGTACTGCAAGAGATAGGGTTTTATTGATTTTTCCTTGTAGAGATTCCATTATGTGTTCACATTCTGACTTCAAAAGAAGCTTGCTCAAATAATGTATCCTGGGCAAATGGTATAGTATTATTAATTTAAAAGCTTTCTGCCACTATGCATTTTCAGTTATTGACAATGAGATTCTAGAATAATATAATAAATGGTACCTTGACTCACAAACTTAAATCTGTTCCAAGACTCTGGTTGCAACCCAAATTGGTCATGACCCAACTCAAATTTCCCCATAAGGTTCAATGTAAATAAGGTTAATCCATTCTGTAACCATTTTTAATCACAAAAATTTGAAACAAAGTGACAAAGAACAACAAAGATTGTGGCCATGTTCCCCCCACCCCACCATCCTGAGCACAATCGTGGCCATATCCTCCTTCAAGCACGACCGCAATCGCACAGGGAAGACGGGTGTGATCATGATCGTCACCCAATACGGAGTTCACAACTTGAAGCAACATTTTTCTGAAATTTCTGTTTGCGACCCATTTTGGTCATAAACTGAGGCATTCGTGAGCCAAGATACCACTGTATTGCTCTTTTATGAGCTTAGTCATTTTTACTGATCTTCCGGTCTCATATTTTCTACAAATGAAGCTACTGAATATTTTTGGATGTGATTGTTTGCAATATTTGTTTACTTGAAGATGCTGTTTCTAATGGGGAAACTGTTTCTGATGATGTGGGTGTTATAGAGCGAGCAGAAAGAAAACTTCTGAATGAGACTATTAGGAAAAACTATTTACACTTTCATCGGTATGAACCTTCTCACTTAAGATCCATGAAGAATTTTTTAATATCTTGCAGGTATAGGGACTGGACCAAGTTCTCCCAAAATGTAGCATTTCAAGGTGGATATTTCAGACATGAATCTTAACTGGAAAAGGTGAGATAGTATGCTTAGCTGAAGTGACAAAGGATAATAAGATTCAAGATAAGCCAAGTGGCTGGTGAGAACCAGACCACCTATGGTATGTGGAGATAACTGTGAAACAGGGAAGGTCAGAGGAGGAAGGTGTGTTTTTCTCAGTAAGATGAGTGAACCAATTAAGCAACATTCCACTTTCCCACTCTCTGGCCCACAGGCAGCATGAACTTCCCTGAGGGTGGAGATACCTCCATTTACTGGGTAAGGGAGGAGGGGAACTCAATTTGGAATCAATTCCTGGTATTGGCAAGAACTAACTCCTCAATTAGAGGGTTCTAACTGAATGGATGCCACTTGTTAGCAACTTTTATAGCACAAAGCCAATTCTGGCTGGACAGCTTTAACATACTAAATACTGTATTTAGAAGCCTCTCCTCAAAGATCTGCTAGAAAGGGAAAGGAGAGAGGATACTTCTTACATGATACAAGGATATGTTTTGTCATCCTGGTAGCATTCAGAAATGCATATTTCATTTGACAGGATTTGCAAATAACTTATTTCCTCCTCTAGAGAATGTGCAATGTGAAAATGCTTCCATAAGATAGATGTTATGCCCTTCATTTTAATATGGAGAAAGAAAGAAAAAATTCAGTGGCTAGTTTGGAGTGGGAGGTTGTAGCAAAGCATCAAATTAATAGGAATTAAATTATGATTTGCAGGGTAATGCAATTCAATTTTGAGAATTCAGATTCTCAAAACACTTATCTTTCAAATAAGTATACTTTCAGCAACTTTTTGTGGCTCTCCTTTCTTCCAGTCCTTTCAGTTCTAGTCAAGAAGACAGAAACTGTCAGGATCTGCAAGAATGACACTGCTCCTCTTGTGATATGCTTGTGAAAAAGCAGCATGATTCATTGTGGAAGTGTCTGCAGGACCAAGGTTAAACCTGTAGGTACTTGCAAGGATTAGAGCCTGGGTGATCATGAAGTGCAATTGGGAGTTCCAGAAAATTCTATAAAAGATTTTGCTGCAGAGCTTAGGTTTGCTACAAGAACATGAGCCTTTGTTTTGTGTTCCTGATGCTGCCTCTAGTCTTACCTTGTCTTGAATTATGCCTTGACTTCTGCCTGCTCCTTCCTCTGATTTGACTCTGCTTTGCCAGGTTCCTGATCATTTTCTTCTCAATCTGACATGTTTTGTTGATATCTAATCTTTGCCTGCCCCTGGTTCTGTCTTAATCTCTGGACCTGCCCAGCCTTGCTAACCCTTGTTCCTGACTCTTCCTTTGTCTCTGGTCCTCTGGCATTCTGCTAAGACCTCTGTCTAGCTCTGTTATCCCTGGTCCTGTTGTTCCAACTGTGGGCACCTGTGGCTTATAGACCAGACCTGACAGAAACAGATTCACCAACTATACCAACAAGAGGATATCTAAAAGCAAAGAAGAAAAGGAATTCTTCTTTCTTGTCATGTAACAATGGAAGTTACAGGTAGAAAGCAGCAATGAACTGAAACAAATCCTGAAGAAAGTGGAAGAAGGGAGTGCAAAAGCAGGACTACAGCTGAATATTAAGAAAACAAACATTTAAAACTACAGAAGACCTACAGAACTTTAATGCCAAAAATGAAGAAATTGAAATTGTGAAAGATTTTGCATCGTTTGGCTCAATCATCAATTCAAACGAAGACTGCATTGAAGAAATTCAAAGAAAACTAATACCTGGAAGGCATCAATGAAGGAACTAGAAAGTATGTTTCACTGGAGACCAAGATCATTTGCACTATTTTAATCTTGATCACCATTTATGGGCATGAAAGCTGGACAGTGAAGAAAGCTGACAGGAAGAAAATGGATGCAGTTAAACCATGGTGCTGAAGGAATGCTTTCTGAAAACCCTGGGCTGACAGAAAGATGAACAAATGGGTCCTAGATCAAATGAAACAAAAATAACAAAACTGAGGCTATCATACTTTGGGCTCACCATGTGAAGGCAAGTCTCACTGGAGAAGTCAATAATGCTAAGTCAAAGGAAAGGAGGAGGTGGCAGCAGCAAACTATGAGATGAATCCATAAAGGAAGCCACTGCCATGAATATGCAGCAGCTGAGCAGGGCTATAAAGGACAGGAAATTTTGGAGGGTTTTCATTCACGTCCATACAGTATGGTAGTTGGGCTGTTAGTACTGGATTCTAGTCCCTGCTCAGCCATGAAGCATGCTAGGTGATTTTGGGCCAGTCACTTGCTTTCAGCCCAACCTACACCACAGGGTTGTTATTGTGATGATAAAATGGAGTCATGGAAGCTACCTTTGGTTCTTCAGAAGAGGAGAAAAGGCAGGACATAAAAGGAATGTTACAATAAATTGGAGACAACTTAATGAAAAAATAATAAAACAATAGCAGTATCTTCTGGAGGCAGAAGTGCTTCTTCTTCCTGCATTTGAGGTTTTTAGTCCCAGTTTACATCTTAGGACTTGCTTGTTTTCAGTGCACAAGAATTGCAATTATCTGATATTGTACATAGTCTTACATCTATGACCCAGTTTTTAGCAAATGTTTTGGAGCAGCAAACGCATTATCTAAACGCTGTACTCATCTTTTGGAGAGAAAATATTCCATAATCCAACTTCCTTCAATTGCGTGTGTGTGTGTGTGAGTGTGTGTGTGTGTGTGTGTATGTGTAAAAGTAAAAAAGGCTTCAGAAAACAATGGTTCCTTCCCCTTTGATTTTCTGATCCCCTTGGGCCTTCATACCTCTTATTCAGCTAGCTCACATGGAGCTGGGCTAAATCTCTGGGGAATTACAGACCAGTTAGCCTTTCGTCCATTGTAGGAAAAACAATGGAAAGACTCATAATAGAGATCTAGAGATGCTAGATAGGGAAGGGAGGCTGACAGCCACACAGCACAGCTTCTGCAAAAACAGGTCCTGCCAGCCAAACCTTTTGGAATTCTATGACAAGGTTTCAAGATGGCTAGATGGAGGGGATGCAGTGGATGTGGTTTACCTGGATTTCAGCAAGGTCTTTGACAAAGTGCCCCATGATATCTTGGTGAAGAAACTGAGGAGTTTTGGGATACACCAAAGCACTGTTCAGGGATTAGGGCATGGTTGACTGACCGAAAGCAGAGGGTAACCATTAGTGGGGAATCATTGGGATGGCGGCCAGTGACAAGGGGGGTTCCCCAGGGCTCTGTCCTGGGGCCGATCCTGTTTAATCTTTTCATTAACGACATGGAAGAAGGGGTGAAGAGTCTGCTGATCAAATTCGCAGACGACACTAAAACTGGAGCAGTGGCCACAACTGAGGAGCAGATACACCAGATCCAAAAGGATCTGGACAGACTATGGAAGTGGGCAGTAGACAACAGGATGGCGTTCAATGTGGATAAGTGCAAGGTCTTGCACTTGGGGCATAGGAATAGCTGTCATAAGTACAGGTTAGGTGACAAGTGGCTGGAGAGCAGCACTTGTGAAAGGGACCTCGGGGTACTGGTTCACTGCAGTCTAAACATGAGTCAGCAGTGTGAAGCAGTGGTCAAGAGGGTAAACACCACCCTTGGTTGCATAGCCAGAAGTGTTGTTTCTAGATAGAGAGAGGCATTACTACCACTCTATACAACTCTGGTGCGCCCGTAACTGGAGTATTGTGCTCAGTTTTGGGCCCCTCATTACAGAAAGGATATATCCAGGTTAGAGTCAGTGCAGTGTAGGGCCACAAGGTTGGTGGCCGGTTTGCAGGGATGGGGTATGAGGTGAGACTGAGGGAACTGGGTCTCTTCAGCCTGGAGAAGAGGAGACTCAGAGGGGATATGTTGGCGACATACGGGTAAGTGAGAGGATGTCACACAGAGGTGAGTAGAGATCTGTTCTCCCCTGCAGAGGAAGGCAGGACGCGCTCCAACGGAGCAAAGCTCACGGAACCAAGGTTCCATTTAGATAGCAGGAAGCACTTCCTGACAGTTAGGACCCCAAGGATGTAGAATGGGCTTCCACAAGATGTCGTTGAGGCCCCATCGGTGAGGGTGTTCAAAGATAGGCTGGACATGTCGTGAGAGGAGCCAGCTGGAGCCGGGCATCAGACTAGATGGCCTGGGAGGCCCCTTCTGACTTGCTCTGTTTCTATGTTTCTCCAAGCATTAGCATTTCTTCAAGAAGACAAGCAGCAAAGCTCCATTTCCATGGGCCTGTACTTCCTGTGCCTTCCCTTCTTCAGTGTCCTGCTGGATAATTGTAACCCAAATAACCAGGGCAGTGTAGAGGAAAAATCAGCCTTTAAAGTTGCAAAATGGAGAAGTAATCCAACCCATTAATTCAATTAAGTCATTTATTGAAATAAAGGATAAAGGGAGGATGGGAGGAAAAGTGGTAAGGATGCATGAAAAAGCAAATCCTACATCAGAGTTCTTGATTTAGCTGAGATGTATACAGAATAAGGGACTGCAGGTGGCTCAGTGGTTTAAACCGCTGTGCTGCTGGGCTGGTTGATCGAAAGGTCGCCGGTTCGAATCTGCACATGGGGTGAGCTCCCGTGCGCTGTCCCAGCTCCTGCCAACCTTGCAGTTCGAAAGCATGCAAATGCAAGTAGATAAAAAGGTACCACTTCGGTGGGCAGGTAACAGCGTTCCGTGCACTTCGGTGTTTAGTCATGCCAGCCACATGACCACGGAGACTGTCTGCGGACAAGCGCTGGCTCCCTCGGCTAGGAAACGGAGATGAGCACCGCCCCCTAGAGTCAGGCATGACTGGACATAACGTCAAGGGGAAACCTTTACCTTTACCTTATTGTATTGAGTAATTTTGTTTTCATTTTTATTGCTCTGTTGCTAATATTGTATTTGAACTTGTATTTGCTTTGATTATACTATTGTATTTATACTGTTTTTGTATTTTTGCCTGTTGTAATTTTTTATCATATTGTTTTTGTACTGACTTTGTAACTTGTCTTGTTGGAAGCTGCTCAGAGAGTTCTATGGACTGCGGGGCAGCATACAAAAGTAATATATGAACAGATATTGGGGAATTGAAGCCCTGCATTACTAATACAACATTCCTCTTTGAAACATTTGCTTTTCAAAAGTTTCTTCCTCATCTTCTCCTTGACTGGGTGGTCCATAACAGACTCCAACCACTGTGTTCCTTTTCTTCCTTGCTCCATTTTTATTAACCTAGATGTTCTTGATGGGGCTACTAAGCTGCAGTATTTCTCTGCAGAGATATGTATTTTTAAGGTCTAACAAGACTCTGCCTCCTTTTCTGTTCCTTTTGTTCTCCTTGAACAAGTAATATCCTTCAGTAGCTGAATACCAGTCATGGAGTAATCCAACCATGTTACACTTATCAGGTCGTCTTCACCCTCCTGTATTAAGTGTTCAAGTTCATGCTGTCTGGACAACAGAACAGATAAACTTATGGGGCCAGGGTAGGGGAGGGGGGGAATGAGCTACTGTGGCTTGTTCTGTCATGTCATGTGAGAGACCAAGCTTTTGAGTTCAATTCTGTAGTCAACCATGGCTCTTACTACAGTAAGATCATATTGTTATCAATTGCAGCACCCCAAAACACCCCAAAAGTAGTTGGCCAGAGAAAGGCGCCAAAAGTAGTTGGCCAGAGGAAGGCCACATAGTAAAAACACCACAGTTATACTGTCCCAGAAGGGAGAGCAGATAAGAACAAAATGAACTTTGTGTAACCCACAGCTAACATGCTAGCCTGACCTTGAATACAGTAATCAAAGGGACAGTGGAAACTGGTTCTAGCCACCATGAAAGTTGCAAATGTGCAGGGAGTAAGAACATGGCAAACCTGTGTGAATCTCAAGCAGATAAGAAATAGACATGGGAAATGTCTGGTCCTTGAAAGAAGAAAGGACTCTTTCTCCAGCACAGGAGGGGGTGCATACATTGATGTATCGATGCATTAGATGTGTATTATGTGACCGAATTGGTCACCTAGGGTATAAAATGCATGTACTGGGGTGCAACTTTTGAGACACTGTTTTGGGCTGAATGTCCCCTTTTGTCTCCCTTTATTCTATAGTGCACTAGGATAAAGCTGATTTTGGCTTTAAGTCTCGTCTCAAGCTCTGTTTGGCTCGGGTCTGGGGTCCACCCGGGTTTGCCCCAGCTGTTGACTGGCTTAGTCCAGTGACAGTTCTGGTGCCCAACGTGGGGCACCAAGTGTACTAAAGGCAAATTTTGCCTCAAAATTCTTAAGCCTTCTCCCTCAAAGAACCTCTTTTAGGATGGGTGGATGACTGGCATTAGAGAGCTCTCCCTCAGCATTTGGGCTAACGCAAATTTGGCCGGAAACCTCCACCAGCCGTGAGCAGGGCTTGTGGAAAGGGTGACTGAGAGGAAAACGAGACTGAGAGAGCTAACCCCAACAAGACAAGGAGCTCCCTGGTAAGAAAAAGCCTCTGGTAAAAAGAGCTAACTGCTCGGGGGAAGACCCAGTTCAAAAGAAGGGAGAGAAGAAAAAAAAAGAGTTAACTGCTTGGGGGAAGACCCGGTTCAAAAAGAGCGAAAAAAAGGGCCTCTAGTTAGAGTCCAGTGCTGGTTAGAGGCCAGTAAGTTGCCCATCCCTGTCTGACAGCTGGTGACTCCTGAGTAGAGTTGAACTCTATGGGAATAGGCAAGTTCAAGTAGAATCAGGGGGAGCTCCTTGGGCAGAAGGGGGGAGTTTTGGAAACTCTTTTTGGTATATTACCCTGGTTTGAGTCCAGGGTGAGCAGATCCCGCATAAGTGCATGAGCACTTTTGACCAGGGACGCCTGGCAGAATTGACAGAAGGAAATCAGAGAGGTCTGCTGAAATCCTTCTAAAGGTCTTCTGGGGAACGCTCAGCGTGCATCATGGGACAGGGTAAGTCAACCCAAACAAGTACACCCTTGAGATGCATTCTAGATAACTGGGATCGGTTTAAAGGTGATTATATTTCAAAGAGGAAATTACAGGAATATTGCAGTTCTGTTTGGCCCCAATGTAAATTGGATGGGGGAGTAAGGTGGCCACTGGATGGGTCGGTTGATTTCCAAATCATTTTGAAGCTGCAGCTTTTCTTCCAATGAGCCGGCAGGTGGACTGAGCATGCTCATGCGCAAGCATTTGTAACCCTTAAAGACAGCCCAGATTTGCTGGAAAAATATGGGCTGACAGCTACTAGAATCCCTGTCCCTAACCCACTAACTGCCCCTCCCGCATCAGGTGAATATTCTCGACTAAATCCTTCTGCCCCTGTATTGGACACAAGCGTTAAGGCAAACGGGAGGGATGGCATGGGACTTGTCCCCTCCACCCTTCGGAGAGCCAGTGAGGGGGGACTGTGCCTGAATAAAAATGCAGCAGAGCAGTCGCCAAATCACGACAGCTGCGAACAGCCTCTGGGTTGTCTTTTGGGAAATGGAAAAAGTTCAAAAGAGATTCCATCTCAAAGAAAAAAGAACTAAATGTCTACTGTAATTCTATTTGGCCCAGCATCAATTGGACAGTGGGGCAAAGTGGCCACCTGAAGGGTCTATTGATTTTCAGACTCTTTTCCGAACAGTTGCAGCTTTATTATCAGCATACCGTTAACAGCTCGAGCTCCTGCGCAAGCGTTTGTTACATTGATAGTCTGAACTTGCCCCCACTAGGGAGGACAGAAAAGAGAAGGAGAGTAGAACTCACTCTCTCCCCTCCAAAAGCCAGCAGCACAGCATGGGTATGGGCTTTGGTTCTGGGGGAGCTCTGGGGATTCTGCCACCATGCATGGGTGCAGTGGTAGCTTTCATGGCCAGGATGGTTGAATCCTAGGCAAATGACTGCAGTTTGGAATCACCAACCCTTCCGTCCTTCAAATTGTTGAAGCATAGAAATGTTCCAAACAAACAAATAAACAAACAGGCAGGCTACCTTTAGGATCCAGGAAAAAAAAAAGGAGGGGTTTCTCAAGCTAGCAAGTTGCTCCCTCACTCCGAGAGACAGCTCAGTTTGCCATGAGGACTCTGTCCATCTGTGCTTTGATTAGCTACTCTTGAGAAAGCCATAGACCAGCCATCCTCATTGCTTGAGGTCTGGGGTAGTCAAAGGGCTTGGGATTTGGTGTTTAAACTCTCAGTTTGTAATCAGCACTGCTATCTGCTTTCCTCTTCCTCTTTGTATGTGTGCTTGTCTGTGCATGTGCTCTTTTAAAATCCCTCCACTTCTTTCTGTTTGTTTTGTTCAATCAAGTTTTGTTCCCCAAGCATTTGGGTGCCTGTGCACTAAGCATTGTGTACAACTCCCTGAGAATGTTGCAGGGAGGGGGGAAGGTGCAGTTTTTGGAAACAGCTAAGAAGATGCATAGTTAAAAAGCAAATGTACTGAAAGACAGCCTACAAATGGATCTGATGGCAGTGGCGATGAAGGCAGCTCTGCAGCACGAATGGGGAAAGGCAGGGAGCGACGGAAGGTCCAGCACCGCCAGCCAAGATTGAAGTTTCATAGGTGAGGAAGGAATAATTGTGTGATGTGTAAACCAGAGCATCAATGGAAAAGGAACTGCCCCCAGAACAAAGCCTCAACTGTTGTGGCCACTTTGGGGGCTCTGAGAGAAAAATAGGGAACTCACAGGAAGAGTTCCATGTCACTCCACAACCTCGGGAGAGAATGAGGGTGGGACATGAGGACATGGATTTCTTGATGGACACTAGGACAGTCTGCTCAGTTGTGACTGTCCCAATTGGTGGTGGTGGTGGGGGGGGACACAACAGGGATCCTTGATGTGAGAAGCAGAAGATTACTGCAACTAACAAACTAGAGCAGGTAAAGCTATGGATTGCTTGGTGATTAATAAAGGTATTGTGATTAACGGACTAGAACAGGTAAAGCCATGGATCACTTAGTGATTAATAAAGGTATTGTGATTAGAATGGGTAAAGCTATATAGATCACTTAATGATTAATATAGTTATTGTGATTAACACAAACTGATAGACTACAAGATGTAATTGGTAGACATGGCATTAAACTTTTGAACTTAGAATCCAAGGTACGGCTGTGTAATAAGCTAATGCATATTAGTGGTGCCTACTACTATGACTCAGAGGGTCATTAACATGAACATGGGATGTATGAGCAGGTGGGGATAACATACCAAGGAGTAGTATGATGAAGGCGGACGGGAAGAATGTGAATTCCCTGTATCCCACCAATGAGAAAAAGGAGGCAGGGACTTTGCGTGTGAAGTAGGCAATAAAAGGCTGTGTAAACTGCTCCCCAGTGCACTACCTTTGGGGTGAGTGCCCGATCTGGCCAGAATGTATTAAACTGTCGCTGCTTGGTACTTTGCCTCCTGTATCATCATTGCTTGGATTCCATTCCTTACATTGATGACGGGGGCACAGGACATCAGGCCAAATGCCCAGTTGTGGGGCCCATGGAGTGCTTCCTACAGAACTAATTCCTTTTGCCTTCAAATGAGAATGCCAGGATGGGACAAAGAGCCAACTGTGTTGAACCACCCTCTCCCAGGGGAGAAGGGAATTCACCCATCTTTCTCTCTAGCACTGGCTAAGGACTTGTCTGAATGGACTAGAGACTCTAATGATGTTTTTACTGCAGTATGTGAACAATCTTTTAATTGCCACTGAGGCCACAGACCTGTGCACATCTGCTGGATTTCATTGGGTCACCAAGGAGAAGACACAAACCTCACAAGAACAGGTGCAGTATTTGGAGTTTCTGATATTCAAGGTGGGGGAGGGGGGTGGAATACCACCTGCCTCAGGAGAGGAAGGAGGCAGTTTGTCAAACTCCCCCAAAGCTGTAAATGCAGGCTTGGGAAACTGGCAGTCAGTGCTTTCTTGGGGTACGCATGGCTGTTCCTCAGCACCAGGGCAACTCCTGGCATGGAGGTGCGAAGGGGGGGGGGGCTGGGGCTGGTCCTGTCCAGCACCAGCCCTGGCTGGCACCTCTCTCCACCCTTCTGCAATGCTGGCTAGCTGGCTGGCATTTCTCCTTCTCCGAGGCCAGGACAGCCATGCTGACTGCCCAGTTGTGCCTGGCTAACTGCCTGCAGTGTGTGAAGCTGTGGCCACTGGCTGGTTGCTGCCTGTGGCTTGCAATGGCACAGGGGAAGGGGGGGCTGCTGGTTTACTTCAGCTGACTTGCTTGAGACTGGACTGCCTGGAGATCATTGATGCAGTGGACGGACCATGCTCAGGTGCACCAGCAGTGAGATCTGAGGGAGTGCCTACGTGGGGACACTACACCAGGCTGAGGAAAGTTCCAAAACCACAAGGAGACCCTATAACCTTTAGACCTGAAGTTTTTCTGTTAGGTATTATACCAGAAAATGTAAGTAAACAAGAAATGTACCTGCTATTACATTTAATCACAGCGGCGAGGATCGCACTTGCTCAATACTGGAAGAGTGAGGAATTACCCACTGAGGAGTTGACTCTGAGGAAGATTCTGGACTGTGCAGAAATGGATAGACTGACTTTACTATTGAAGGACAAGGATGATACAGACTATTATCAAACTTGGAACTTTTTTTACGACTGGCTAGAGAAACGGGACTTGGCATAGATTTAAAGATGTTTTTTAACTTTTATAAATTGATTTGATTATGATTACAGAGTGGTAAAAGATTGTGTTATGGGGGGCTGACCCAGCTGCCCGATGTATTTGATGTATTTGAGAAACTTGTAGTGTAGTTTAAAATTTCAATAAAATTTATTATGAAAAAAAAAGGGGGGGGGAGAAAGAACCTTGCAGGATCAAAAGGTGTTTTGTGTGTGTGTGTGCCAGTCAATGACTTGGAGGAAACACAGAAGTAAGGCCTGGAAGCTAGATGCTCTGCCAGGATCAGGAATGCAAAGGCTGACCATGGAGATTCCAATGAAATACCTGGTGAACAGAAGGAGGGAAAAGGTGTGAGTATATGAGTCACAAGCAGCAACACATCTTTCAAGCTGTTCTCTGGAAGGAAGGAAGGAAGGAAGGAAGGAAGGAAGGAAGGAAGGAAGGAAGGAAGGAAGGAAGGATCTGCACTCCATGAGATGAGCTGCTCTGGGGACGGGGAGACACACTAAGTTTGGGGAAGGTGTAGCAACTCAGAAATGAGAGGCTCAAACAGAGCATGTAGTGGGTGCACATGTGGCCTCAGTCTGGCTGTCTATAGTTTCCATATGGGCCATCATGTCATATTAATATATTACTTTAGGTGCAGCCTAAAGCTCTCTGCAGAAAAGGGAGTGCAAACCTGTTGATTCTCCTGGACCTCTCAGCAGCTTTTAGCACCATTGACCATGGTGTCCTTTTCAATAGGCTGGGCATTTGGAGGCACTACATTGCAATGGTTCTGCTCCTACTTGGTTGACCGATTCCAGAAGGTGGTGTTCGGGGATTATTGCTCTGCATCATGGCAGTTATGCCATGGGATGCGGTAGGGTTCCATTCTATCTCCCACACTATTAAACATCTACGTGAAACTGCTGGGAGAGATCATCCAGAGGTATGGGATGAAGTGCCATCAATACGCAGATGATACTCAGCTCTACCTCTTTTTCATCAAATCCAGGTGAGGCAGACACTATTCTGAATCAGCAACTGAGCTCGGTAATGGACAGGATGAGGGCCCATAAACTGAGACTCAGTCCAGACAAGACAGAGGTGCAGTTGGTGGGTGGATCATCTGTCCAGATGGGAGAACTTCAACCTGTTCTAGATGGGTTGCACCCCCCCTAGAGGAAAGGGTTCACACTTCGGGGAAACTTCTAGACCCAGAACTGGAATCACAAGTAGACTCAGTGTCTAGGGGCCCTTTTTATCAGCTTAGAGTGATTTACCATCTATGTCCCTATCTGGAACTGCCTTTGAAAATGGTCTGGAAACTCCAACTTATTCAAAATAGGGCAGTGAAGCTTTTAATGGGCACTGGCCTACAAAATCACATCCTCTACCAGCTGGATTGGCTTCCATTTGAAGTCCAGGCCCAATTCAAAGTGCTTATTGTAACATGTAAAGCCCTAAACAGGTTGGGGCCAGGGAATAAACACCTTTTCCTGTATGTTCCTATCTGAACCTTAAGATCAATTGTTGAAGTCCTTCTCAGGGGGAATGCTTCTCTGGACATCTCTGACTGACTAATCAGTGGACCCCGCTCCTCCCTTCAAACTATGCCCCCACCTGCTGCAGTTCCTGATACCCACTGTTGGATTCCGAGCTGTCTTTCTGTTGCGGCAAGACACCAAAGGGAGGCTCACCTGTATGCTGAGTAGCCCTTCCTGCACAGTCTCAGTTCTGGTGAAGTGTCTCCACTGCTGGGAGTTGAGAAGGTGGGATGAGCATGCTTCTGATTTCCCATCTCGTATCCGTAGGAAGTGGGCCAGTGGTGGCAACGCTGAGCATGAGATTGGTAGCAGCACACTATGCCTGTTGCTGCTGCTCCTCCTCCTCCCCTGGAGACAGCAGCCTGGGTGACAGAGGCTGGTGAGTGGGTGGCTGTTGAGGGGCTACTGTCCCATTTCCAGTTATGATTACATTTCCGTGAAGAACACAGGCCACACTGCCTCCTGGGTGGCACCCACAACACCCCTGGCTGGGCTTCCTGTCACCCTGCACATTTCCAGGCCTGTCTCTCCTGGTTTCACTGCAGGGGGCATGTAGGCAGGGCTGCTGGTGCTTCTCAGGGAGCAGGGGACAATGGCTGCTGGGAAGCAAAGTATGGGTGTGAAGGAGGGACTGTTGAACCTAAAGTGCCGAAATAGAAGCTCCTCTTGGTGGTGGGACATCTGATGGGCTGGAAAGCATAGCAGAGGGCATGACTCACAGAGAAGTGATGCTGCACTTGCTGGCCTGGGTGGGATATGACTGTGTCCTTCTGGACATGGGAAGGAGGAGCTTTCTGGATGGGCACTGTGTGTCTTTCATGGAACAGAAGCACTCTTTGCTGCTTGGGAATGAGGAATCCCACTTCCCACTGTGTAGCCAGGGAGGGGGTTCCCTCCACTGAGTAGTAGCCATGCCAGTTTGTCATAGAAGGGAATGCTTCTGGGGCCCTCACTGTATCCATGACACCCTCTTTGAACTTCTGGAGGGTGTGCAGTTTATCATTGTACTGGACTGGGGTGCACAATAGTCTCCTTTTTCAGCTGTTCTGAAAACCAGAGGAAGATACTGTTATTCTGGGTGGACCTCAAGTACTCCTGGGCCTCTGGAAAGGCAGCATAGGTTGGTCAATGTGCCTAGTTCTTCTTTGGCCCAGAAGTAGGGGCACACTCTCTTGCAGGACTGTGCTGTCTGCCACTCTGTAACTGAGAGAACTTCCTCCAGAGAGCACTTCTGAGAAGGATCTTGGGAGGCTGCAGTACTTCTGGTGAGGAGGCTGAGTACTGGAGAGTCCATGTCAGCACCTGCCCATTCTGCCTCTAGAGCAGACAACCTTGTCAGGGTTAGAGCAGAGTGAGACCTGCTAGGCATAGTCCCTGCCTGACATTCCTGAATACTGATAGGCTGGCTTTTGGGAAAGTGTTTGTGCCACAGACATAGTGGGGGTAGGTCTTGTTGATAGTCCCTAGGTGTGTTGTAGCCAACATGCAAGCAGAGAAAAATAAAGAAGGTGGAGTGCACAGCAAGTCTTCAGGGGCCCCCTCCTATCTTAATGCCCACATAATTGTACACTATCCTATTTGCAATAGCAACTTTAAAGAATGCTTTTTCCTGGAAAAAAAAAAGACATGACAACTCAGAGAGGTGTCTTTGAGAATAGCGGCTGGCAGAGGGCAGGTAAGCAGGTGATTCCAACATCATTTTTGACAGTGTGGTGTGTTACTTGGAAACCAGAACAACCAGTGGACAGCTAGAGGAAAGCAAAAAAGCTGAAAGAGGGCGGGAGTGGAGAGCGGCCTGTGGGAGTGAGGCAGGTGGTGATGCATCTGTTTCTAGGCAGAAAGGAGTAGAAGACATTGGACAGCTGGAGTGGCTCCTGCAGTTGCTGCTCTTTCCAAGGGACTCTGTGGTAGCTGTGTTCTCAGACTGAGGAAACCACAGTGCCAGATTTGAACTTCACAAGAAGCCATAGTGGTATGAAGAAACTGCAAGCAGACTGCTGTTCTTGGTTTCCAAATACCAAACATACCGTGCTGAAATACCATGATTTGTTTTGGATGAGACAGCAGGCAAACAATAGGAAAAGAATGGCCATGGCTTGACAGGTAAATAACTATGTTCACACAACACAAGCAACCCTGAATGGTTACCATGATTGGCAGTTTTTTTACCATGATCTACCACACAGACAATCAAGTTATTTCTACTTTAGAATTGTTTCCATCCTTCCTACTCAATCTTTCCATTGTGTGCATGTATTTTGTCAGACACTGTGCCTGATTTTCAAACCCAAGGTGCCTGTGTTGCCTGTCTTTTCCTTTTTGGTCCACACATAGAGGCTGGTTGGCTGAATCAGCACCCTCAGGTAGAAACATGGAAACTGAGCAAGTCAGAAAGAGTCTTCTGGGCCATGTAGTCTGAACCCCGGCACCAGCCAGCTCCACTCATGACATGCGTTGCAAATCTTTCCATAAGACTCTGTGATAATTGAATACTAGGACCATCAAACCCATTACAATGACAAGCCAGGGTTGTCAGAAAAGACCATTGAATATAATATTGTTTCATATCATGGTTTCTAGACCAAACTTACCATAGTGAAATACCATGACTGAGTTCAGACAACACAATAAACTAACAATGGTAACCCCATCCCCCCACCATGGATGTTGTCTGAAACAAGCCACTGTGTGGCTTGTGCTGCAGTGTAGATTACAGTATTTTGGGAACCCTCCTGCTGACTTCTGTGTGAAACTCAAACAGAAGCTGGCAGGGAATTGTTTTCTTCTGCTAGAGCTTTTCCAAAAACTAAGTGGAACACTTTCTGTGAGAGCTGCAAAATTTCCCTCCTTCCTTACCTATGGTATACATGGGCCATAGGTAAGCAGGCATGTGATCTTTGGCAATTTTGTCTTTGAGTTGTGTTGATTTGTTATTATTATCTACTTGGACAGCAACTGGGCTAACTAAATAATAAACACCAAATTGAGGGTAAAGTCAGGTGTTAAAGTGTAAAGTCAGTGCTAGCACTACAGGAATAATTGTTTTTTTCAGGTTGCCATGAAGTACCCACATTCAGGCATAGCCTCCCCTTCAAATCTTCCTTAACCGTGAGTTGCACAAGTACCAGGCAGATATTGGGCCATCATTCAGTTCCTCTCCATGCCCTTTACTGTAGTTGACAAGAACGAAGACCAATTTTGTCTGCATCCTCACAGCAGCTTAAAAGACCCATTCCAACTCTCACAGCAGAATTGGATATCTCTGCAAATGCGTTTTTAGAATCCATGTTGCTCCTTCCAGGAGGAGGCAGGCAGGACTGGCTGGGAAAGGGTATCACAGGCAGGTGAGAATCAGTGGCTGCCTCCTACCTACTGATTTCTTCCTTGAGTAGATACCTTCTCCACAATTTTGTTTTCCCTTTGCTAGGTTTACTTTTAATTTGGGGGCCTGAATGAATGTGAGTTGAAGGGGGTTCACAGAACTTTTATGCCCACCCACAATTCTCCCTGCAACTGCCTACCTACTGTTGCATCAACAGCATTAATCCATGTTTCTCTAATAACTCTATTTTTTCTGTCTTATGAAATATATGAATATGTGGCTCAACACAGTGCCCCCAGTCTTGTAGACCAAAATAATTACCTGGAACACCACAATGTCATTTGTACTCCCATATTGCTGAGTAAAGCAGTCTTATAAGAGCTCATGTTAGATTTGCTTGTGAAATATATGCATTGTATCACACAAGGTAATACATAAGGATGACTTTTGGTGCATTGTACATCTCAGGCATCCTCTTGAGAAGCAAGGAAGTCATTTAGGTGGTAACTCTGGAGGAAAAAGAAACTCCCATGTTAATGATGAAAAGAAAAAAATTAGGGTGTTCTCCTGCTTATCAGTCTAAAAGCAAGATTAAGAAATGGGAAAGGGAGTGCCAGCCAATGTTCAGGAAATCAACACTGAAGGGCTGGTTGCTCCATCACAAGAAAGTGGTAAAGGAAGACCTGGGCACTGTGACCAGGAAGGACTGTGGAATCAATGTGTCAACAACCAGCTAACTCCTTATGAATTAGAATGCCAAGTCATGGACACTTCCAAATACATTTATTAACTGACCAGAAAAAAGAGGTAGACTGAGTTTTTGTTTATTTTTGCTATGAGGCCAGCTGCCAGAAAAGCAAAGGGTGTGGGCATTCCCTCTCTCATCATCCTTTTTATTTTTACACTGTAGAATTGAATGAGCAAATGGCTATTGTACAGGGCTGAGCCAGGACCAACTGGAAGCTACTGGTCTCCTCCTTCAGTCCCAGCTCCTGGTTGGTGCAGGTTTCCATAGCCAGCCCCACTAAGGGGCCAGAATTCTTAATTCCAAGACTTGGCAAGCTTAGATCCAAGACCTAGGAGGGGGAAGTGAGAAAAATGTGGCATTAGATTCTGCTATGACTACTATGAATATGCTGAGGGAGCAATCTTCCGAGAGAGTGTCTGAGGAGCCATAGGATAGTTGGGCTGCCCAATCCAAGGTATGACAGTGCTTCGCCCACCCCTTCCCCCTGGCAGCCAGCATGGAAAGATCTGTGTCAGCTGATATCCAAGGCTAGGAGCTCAACCTTGAAGAAGGGAAAAGGGAGTATTTCAGTGGGTGGAGTGAGGAGGAAACTGAAGAGGCCAGGATACAAGTTAGGCTCCTTTCCTCTTGCTCAGATGCAACCCCAGCTAGATGAGCAAAATGCATGTCTACCAAAAAATGCAGGGCACACAGAAAAGGAGGCAAAGATTGCTTCTGCCACTGCTTCAACCCTGAATAGTGATCATAATCTCCAAGTCTGGGAGCTTATAATAATCAGGGCATGACTCATGCACTGTACACTAAGATTAGTGTACTGTTATGAAAGCAGCATATATACATGTATCAGGGCATTCAGGTTACTCCTTTCCCCAGAGCTTCTGTTTGCCTTAATCTTCTGTATATACATTAACAAATGAGATTTCAGGTTTGCTCTGGTGAGAGAAGAAAAGGCTCAAGGAATGGGTGGGTTTCTGGGAGAAATTACATTTGATCCTTTCTCTTGCTTCACTGGAAAATGTATGCACATGCCTTCTGGACAGACCATCTGGCAACTCCAGCAGACTGAGGGCTCATACATTGGAAAGCTGAATGGAATTCCTGCTCAGCCTTTAAACATAGCAGGTGATCCTGGGCCAGTGACACTTGCGTAGACTAATCTACCTCACAAGTTTGTTATGAGAATAAAATGGAGTAACTACATTATGCAGTGTTCCTAAAGAAAACATGGGAAACAGGAGAAAACAACTAGTTCAAGGAAGTACCAGGAAAGATAATCAGATTTGCAGATGATATAAAACTGGGTGGAATAGCAAACACCCTAGAAGACAAAATGAAGATCCAGGGCAATCTTCATAAACTTGAACACTGGGCTCAAAGCAACCGAATGAGATTCAAAATGGACAAGTGCCAAGTCTTCCAGCTAGGAAAAAGAAACCAAATACATTGATACAAGATGGGGAATATGTGACTCAACAGACCTGAACAAGAAAAAGATCTCAGAGTAATTGTGGACAATAGGAGAAACATGAGCCAACAGTGTGATGCAGCCCCCAAAGGGCAAATGCTATTTTGGGATGCATCAACAGTATTACTTTCAAATCATGAGAAATAGTAGTTCAGCTATACTCTACACTAGTCAGACCTCCTCACTAGTCAGATCTTTCTGAAATCTTAGTGCCCAGAACTGGACACAGTATTCCAGATAAGATGCAGGTAAATTAGAAAGGGTCCAGAGGAGGGCAACAAAAATGATCCAGGGTTTGGAAACACTGCCTAATGAGGAGAGACTGAGAGAACTGGACATGAGAAGAGAAGACTGAGTGGGGACATGGTATCCCTCTAGAAGTACCTCAAAGGCTGTCACAAAAAGGAAGGTCAAGATCTCTTCTTGCTGATGCTAGAGTGTAGGGAATAGAATAATCAATTCAAGCCAAACCCAGATTCAGGCTGGACATCAGGTAAAACATTCTCACTGTCAGAGCAATACAACGGTGGAACCAGCTGCCTAGAGAGGTGGTGGGCTCTCCCACACTGGAGTCATTCAAAAAGAAACTGGACAGTCATCTGAGTGGGATGGTGTAATGTGGTGTCCTGCAATGGCAGGGGCTTGGACCTGATGGCCTTCATGGCCCCTTCCAACTCTACTATTCTATGAGTCTATGAATTGAAGCAAATGTGGAACTGCAGAATGAAAGAATTATTAGAAAGAGTTGGGCATATTTAGTACAGCATACCTCTGTTGTACTTCTTTGCATGCTACTTAATCTCTGATTGGCTCTGTGTTGCTCACACCCATTTGCAGTACATATGCATTTTCTCCATCAAAGTTCAAAGCTCAGAATTTATTTGGCTTGATAGTCCATAGGACATTCACCACAATTTAAGAATTTAAAAGCACATTATGGCAAAAATTTGCTACATCTACAATAGATGTTTACATTTTACAAAGACTGCTCTAAAGTAGTTTTAATCTTGCAGCATGAAGAAGGTTCGAATATTTCAACAGCAATTTCTTTAAAAAAAAAAACCTCTTTCACCTTTTCATATTTTGGGCAGTAAAAGAAATAGTGAAAAGGCATATCGAGCTTTGACAAGGGGCTATTATAATAGTGTTTGTCTAGTGGTGTCTTAAGAAATCAGTCCCTCATCTGGGCAGTTGGAAGTGTATTGCAATATGCAATCATGTAAGATCATCTCAACTTTGGAACTGCCAGTATGTTAAAGTAGAGAGGTAGATTAAATATGGTGGAACATTTAATTCCCAGATGTAAAGAGGACTAATCTTCTTAAATATTTTTTCTATGGGTAGTTTCCACCTTTTTTCATTTTGATTTTCCATTTTCTGTAAGCCTAGTTTGCTTATTTTTGTTTCTACAGTGTTGCTCCAATTCAGCCAGCAGCATTCTTGTATTGCTCGTGTAGTGAAAGTTGGGGGCTCTTCTGCATTTAATAATTGTCATTTGAAATTAATTATGGTCTTCTTAATCGAAGTTGAAACTTTTGGAAGCCCCAGTTCAAGCTGCATCACTGCAGAGGTGATCCAGGGTGGCAGAGTTAGAACTTTATCAAAAACACAACACAACACAACACAACACAACAGCTTCTTGCTGGAGCTTTTCAAATTGTTCTCTCTAGTGGGCCAGAAAACCAAATCTGGGAGTGATATATCAAATGAGGCTGCACCAAAGTTTTATATATCTTCAGGAGAGTTGGCACGTGTTGCACTTCTTGGATATAAAAAACCCTTTTCAAGGCTAAGAAACTTAATTTGACTTTGTCCTTGACATAGTTAATGTGTTTAAACCATGCTATATTTGGTTAGAACACAATTCCAAGTTATCTAAACTTGCTTACCTGTTGTAACTTAGGGTGCTAAGTCCAATTAAGGATCAAACTGAACCAAAGAATGCCTCATAAGCAGACTGAGAGATTGGCTGAAGCTGCTATGAAAATAATCTGTACCATGCAAATACAAGAACTAAGAACATTTTGGCAGAATGAGACACACTCTGGAAACCATGGCATTGTTTAATACATCATTTGACCCTGTTTTAATAAACAACCAAAAAAAGAGAAGGAAACAAAATAAATGTTAGAATCGTATAAAGAGCTGGTTTGATAGAGATTATAGGAAAGCCAAAAATCAAATTATGAGAATGTATGATTTTTTCAGACAAAAATAACCACTGCCCAATACCCATTACTTGCCATTACTACAGGCAAGAAGAAACATAGAAACCAAGTGGGTCAGAAGGGGTCTCCCAGGCCATCTAGTCTGACTCCTGGGTCCAGCTGGCTCCACTCATGTATATCCAACATGTACTTCTCCAATATTTCCTTGAGCATGCTCACTGACAGGGGCCTCAACCACCTCCCTTGGAAGTAAAAGAACATACTGAAAGAGAAAAAGGGTCAGGTGATGAGGTCCACAGGAGACAAAGTGAATGAAGCCACCAAGAGTGTGTCTCTCTGACAATTAATTACTCCCATGCTAAAGCCGTGATGGAACTTTCATATTAGCATTAGTTTGGGAGTAACATTTCATGAATCTTTATAAAAGAAACACAAAGGTGAGCTGGATTTAAACTTCATCCAATCTCCAATGTATTCCGGAATGGGATCCCATAACCTGTGCTGAAGTGGTCAAGTTGATCAAAATTTAAAAATGAGAAAATCCCCAGGCCTTGGCTTAACCCCAGCTGAATTGTTTACAATAGTTCCCAAATGGTGGGCACAACTGCTGGCACCCATATTCACCTTGATAAATAAAGATGGGAACCTCCCAGCCACATGGAAAACACCATTGGTTACACCTATGTACAAGAAAGGCAATAAAAGTGATCTCACAAACTATCAGTTGATCTGCTTGTTAGCTGATTGGCAAACTCTGTGCATATCTTCTATTGGAAAAACTGTTGCACTGGATAAATGAAGGGAAGATACCTGGTGATAAACAGGCAGGCTTTAGAAAAGCATGGATCACACAGGCATGGATCATTGTTTCACTCTGGCCTTGTTGGTAAGCAAATACACCTGACACCTTATATTATATTATTGATTTGAGAGCTGTTGGTATCCCATGCACATCTTTGGAACAAATTACATGTTGCACATATGCCCAATAGATTGTTAAAAAAATTAATAATGAATCTTTAATCTAACAATCTGCTGTGTGTCAAACTAAATAGTGAGGGTCTCACATCTAACTTTATGCCTGATCAAAGAGATGTCCGACAGGGCTGTGTTTTGGCACCTCATCTATTTAATCTATAGTTAAATGACTTTGTTCAAGGATTACAAAATGTTGTTACCCATGCACCATGTCTGGGAAACCAATTGGTACCTGCTTTACTATATGATGATGACTTTGTCTTGCTTTCAAGAACTCAGATTGGCTTAAAACATGCTATTAAAATCATTATTGTTTATTGTAATGAAGAATTACCAGAGATTAATGAAGATACATCTAAAATTATGGTATCCAAGGCAACAAGACAGTGCCACAAAAAATGGAAAATTAGCAGCTATAAGTTACAACAGGTAAATGATTTTACATTTTCTCCATCTAGGAACATTCACTTGGATCATGCATTTATCAATTAAAATATGCACACATCAACTGTGACCACTGTGACCACATATCAATTAAAATATGCATACATTAACTTGTGACAGAATACTGTGTTTAATGGGGGGGGTGTGCTTAAAAGAGGAAGGGAGAGATGACTCGGATGCAACTTTTTCTTGTGCTGTGCCTAGCCCACACATTCTACCCCAGTCGCCTCCTAGGCCAGAGATCTGAATAGATTGCTTGTAGAAAAATTTTGAGACTGGTCAGCTTACTCACCAAGTAAAACATTAAATATATGGCAGCCTTCTCCAACCTATTAGCCTGTAGATGTTCAAGACTACAAACTACATGACAATTGGCCATGACAAATGAAGATAATGGGAGTTGAAGCCCAAAATGTCTCGAAGGTACCAGGTTGGGAAAGGCTGACAAAGATTGCTGGGAGGAAATTCAGATTGATGATTTTTCGACACGGCAGGAAGAGGGTGATCTGGAAGTGAGGAATCTGACCTTAACTCCTTTGTCATGGTCAAAACTCACTTCCTTGTGAGGTTTGAGCTTGGAGCTGAAGCTCTCTCTGGAAGGGTGCGGACCTTATTAAAATGGTCCACCCCCAGAACCTTGTGGATCCTGATGGATTTGATGGATTCCTGAGGGCTCTGGGGGATTTTCCGGGGAATAAAGCTGGTGCTCCTGTTGATGCCCTGGTCAATTTGAGGTATGGGGAAATGACTAGGGCAATTGACACAATCACTCCTAAGCTTCCTCTACTGCCTAGCAGAGCCTGCTCGTCACCATGGTCTACGCCAGAGTTGTGGGTGATGAAGACGATTAGATAAGTCTCTGAGTTATTACGATTAGATGATTAGAGCGCAGGTGGAGAAAATCATGGGACAAATCTGACCGAAAACACTTACGTGCTCATTACTGAGCCTATGCTATGGTGGTGAGGGCTGCAAAAAGGCAATACTTCACCGCTTCCATTGCCTCCTCACAGTGCCATCCAGTGGAGTTTTTTTTAAGGGTTCATGGCCTAATACATGCTGGCCAAAACAAAGACATGGTGCCACCCTCAACTGCCTGTTGTGACGTCTTTGCCCAACACTTTGAGAAAATCACTCAGATTTGCCATGAGCTGGACTCCACAATTGATATGATTCCAGAACAGGAGGTGTCCAGAGCACCATCTGGTCCATCATTGTTGGATGAGTTTCAGTTACTGTGGCCTGAGAAAGCGGACAAGTTGCTTAGGATGGTACCCCACCCACCTGCTTACTCGACCCTTGCTCTTTTTGGCTACTTATGAAAGCCAGGGGGGATTGGTCCCTGGGACCAAGAGGTCATCAACGCCTCACTGAAGGAGGGCCAGGTCCCTGCCCCTTTACAGGAGGCACTCATCAGGACCATCCTGAAGAAGGCATCCCTGGAACTAGAGGTGGTCACCAATTATAGACTGGTGGCCAACATCCCATTTTTAGGCAAGGTGTTGGATCAGGTGGCGGTGGAACAACTCCAGGCACTCTTGGATGAAACGGATTATCTGGACCCATTTCAATCTGGCTTCAGACCTGTTATGGTACTGACTCTGCCTTGGTTGCCCTGTACAATGACCTATGCAGGGAGAGGGACAGGGGAGTGAGTCCCTGTTGGTTCTTCTGGACTTCACAGTGGCTTTCAATACCATCGACCATGGTATCCTACTAGCCGGGTTAGGAGTTGGGGGCTCTCCTTGGCGGTGGTTCTGCTCCTATCTGGCCAGTTGATTCCAGAAGGTGGTGGTGGGGGACTATAGCTCTGCGCCATGGCAGTTACGCCATGGAATACCGCAGGGCTCTATTTTGTCCCCCATGCTTTTTAACATCTACATGAAACCGCTGGGAGAGGTCATCAGGAGGTTTGGGCTGAGATATGCTGATGCTGATGACATCCAGCTCTACCTCTTGTTTACATCTAATACAGGTGAGGTAGTGGCTGTCCTGAACCAGTGCCTGGCCAAGGTAATGGGCTGGATGAGGGCCAATAAACTGAAGCTCAATTCAGATAAGACAGAGGTCCTGTTGGTGGGCAGTTCAGGTTTTCAGGTAAGTGACTTTGGTCCTGTCCTGGACGGGGTAGCACTTCCTCTAAAGGACAGGGTCCACAGCTTGGGAGTGCTCCTTGACCCAGAGCTATCCCTGGAAATCCAGGTGACAGTGGTGTCAAGGTGTGCTTTCCTCCAGCTTTGACTGGTCTATCAGCTGCAACCTTACCTGAATGAGCACTGCCTAGCAATGGTGATTCATGCCCTGGTAACTTTGTAATGTGCTCAATGTGGTCCAGATACTTCAATTGGTACAAAATAGAGCTGCCAGGTTGCTGACAGGGACCCGTTGTTATTCTCACATAACGCCGGTCCTCTACCAGCTACACTGGCTCCCAGTTGAAGTCTGGGCCCAATTCGAGGTGCTGCTATTAACCTATAAAGCCCTAAATGGCTTAGGTCTAGAAT
Source organism: Varanus salvator macromaculatus (assembly GCA_023646645.1). Lineage (NCBI taxonomy): Eukaryota > Metazoa > Chordata > Lepidosauria > Squamata > Varanidae > Varanus > Varanus salvator. The sequence continues at coordinate 11,537,531 of JAIXND010000754.1, read as the reverse complement.
ACCTGAAGGATCGCCTCCTTCCCTACAAGCCCTCATGCCCCTTAAGATCGGCAGGGGAGTCCTTGCTCCAGGAACCCTCTCTGAAGGAAGTACAGAGAGTGTCTACCTGGGGGAGGGCCTTCTCCACAGTGGTGCCCAGACTATGGAATCTGCTCCCCAGAGAGGTCCGCCTGGTACTGATGTTATATGCTTTCTGGCACCAGGTAAAGACCTTTTTATTTGACCATTATATTAATAACCAATGGTTTTATGTGTTTTAGGATTTTTCCCTTCACAGTCGCACTTTCTATTTTTCCCCTCCTTTTTCTTAAGTTCATGATGTGTTTTATATTGTTTTAATAATTGGCTCCTTCATGGATCACTGCCATGTCGTGGCAAAGGGGCTTGCATAGCTCAATGAAGTTATGAGCTATGCCTTGCAGGGCCACCCAAGACAGACAGGTCATAGCAGAGAGCTCTGACAAAAGCTGATCCACTGGAGAAGGAAATGGCAACCCACTCCAGTATCCTTGACATGAAAACTCATGGACAGTACCAAAAGGCAAAAGATATGATGCTGGATGAAGAGCCCCTCAGGTCGGAAGTTATCCAATGTGGTACTGGGGAAGAGCAGAGGGCTAGTACTAGTAGCGCCAGAAAGAATGAAGTGACTGGGACAAAGCTGAAAGGACACTCAGTTGTGGATGTATCTGGTGGTCAAAGGAAAGTCCGATGCTGTAAAGATGTATACTCCACAGTAAACTGGAATGTAAGATCTATGAGTTAAGGTAAGCTGGACATGGTCAAACAAGAGATGACAAGACTGCACATTAACATCTTAGGAATCAGTGAACTAAAATGGACAAGAATGGGTGAATTTAATTCAGATGACCTTCAGGTATACTACTGCAGGCAAGAATCCCTCAATTCAAAAAGTTGAATCCAGAGTGGGTTCAACTTTTTGCGTTGTGCATACTCAGAGACTTTTATGTACAAAAAGACATTTAGCAAAAAGCGCTGCTGCACCTGCTACGCCAGGGAGCGTGTACTCAGCTCACAAGAATGGAAGTCTATCAGATGGGGAAATTCAGCCTCCTGAGGATGTGGGCCCAAAAGTGCACAAAAGTGTACAGGGGAAGGGTGTCCAACTGGGATCTCAGAGTGGGGAGCGAAGACGTTCCCGGTTCCACAGCACTCCTTCTTGCAGGGACAGGCACAGAAGGGTTCATAAGCAGAGCTTTGGGTGAAAAGGGCCAGAAGGGGTTCAACATTTTTTATGTATGCTTAGATGCATTTCACATGTAAAATAAAGACATTTGGCAAGAAGCACTGGTGAGACTGTTACTGTTGCAAGGCAGAACTCACCTCATAACACTGCTTGGTTGACCTTCAGCCCATTGCTCAGTGTTACATGGGATGCCTTGAACTTTTTCCACTGCAGGCTGCCCTCCAAGATACCTATCCCCGAGTACCTGAAATTGGCTCCATAGTTCCATGGCTTTCACTAGTGCTGACTGCCTATTAGTCCTTCTGTTCCTGCCCCCCTTTTCCAGGGAGTTTCCTCCTCATTTCCCCTTTCCTCAGGATGCTTCTCTTCTGCCTCAGCTCACTGTTGCTCTTCTAGCTCCTTTACTACTCTTAACTGCTGCAGTTCCACCATTCTGTCTAAAAATTCTTCTGTCTAAAAATTCTTTGGGCACAAACGACGTGGCCAGGCAGGGGGTGGTCGGGATCACCAGGGACTTTTCGGCCTTGGGGAAGAAACTCAGGGAGCTGAAGGCCCAAGTGGCCTTCTCGTCAATCTTACCTGTCCGGGGATTTGGGCCAGGAAGGGACAGGAGGGTCTCCGAGGTGAACGACTGGCTTAGGGTGTGGTGCCAGAAGGAACGCTTCGGGTTCCTCGACCACGGCACTCGTTTTCTTGCCAATGGACTTCTGGCAAGGGATGGGTTACACCTCACGAGGATGGGGAAAAGGTCCTTTGGAGATGCTCTAGCGAGCTTCATCCGGAAGACTTTAAACTGAGCCAGTGGGGGGTGGGTTCAGGCCCCCCAGTAACGTGTCTGCACTGGACAAGTGTGCGGGGAGGATCGGGGCTCTGGGAGCAGGGCTTTAGAGATACTGCAGGGACTGACAGGACTTCTACAGAGAGGGGCCAGGTACCAGGGAGGAAGGAGGATGCTGGGCACTCCAAGGAAAGGAAGCAGTGGGAAGGAGTTGAGGTGCATGTACACCAATGCTAGGAGCATGGGTAATAAGCAGGAAGAGCTTGAAGCTCTCCTGGGAATAGGAGGATATGATCTGGTGGGAATCACAGAAACTTGGTGGGATGAAAGGCAAGTCTGGAATGTGAACATAGAAGGGTATCACCTTTTTAGAAAGGACAGGAAGGGAAAGAGAGATGGGGGTGTGGCTTTATATGTCAGGGAAGGGATAGGATGCAGTGAGATAGAGTGCAGCACAGATGGGGATTCGATAGAGGCAGTCTGGGTGAAACTTAGGGGTTTTGACAGAGAAAGAGACCTGACAGTGGGGGTATGTTATCGCCCTCCAGGTCAACTTGAGACCCTGGATGATGTCCTGACAGGCCAGATTCTAAGGATATCTCGGGGGAGAGACACAGTAATTATGGGGGATTTCAATCTCCCGGATATTACTTGGGAGACTCACTCGGCGGTGACAGCCAGGTCACGTCGCTTCCTAGAAGCTCTAGAGGGTGGGTTTTTCACACAGAGGGTCAGAGAGGCGACGAGGGGGGGAAACATCCTGGACTTGGTCCTGACCAATAGGGAGGAGCTGATAGATGAAGTACAGATTAGGGGAGCTCTGGATGCGAGTGATCACTCCATCCTTTGCTTTGAGATCAGAGGACTGGGCCGTGCAGCAGGGCGAGCACTAGAAGCTGGGACTTCAAGAGGGCCAACTTTGGCCAACTGAAGGCCAGGCTGGGGAAAGTCTCCTGGGATAGGTTACTGGAAGGTAAGCGAGTTGAGGAGGGTGGATGGCACTCAAAAGGGAGGTTTTGCAGGCGCAAGCCCTGACAATACCTCTAGTCAGTAAGGTGGGGGAGGCGGAGGAGAGTGCCGCCATGGATGCGAAAGGAGGTGGTTAGGGGATTAGACGAAAGAGGAGCCTCCATAGGAAATGGGTACTGGGGGAAATAGACAAAAGGGTATACCGGGTGGAGGAGGCCCGTTGCAGAAGGATTCTTCGCAAGGCTAAGGCTGATTATGAGCTGAGACTTGCCAAGAATATCAAGAGCAACAAAAAGGGCTTCTTCCAGCATGTAAATAGGAAAAGGAAGGGGAGACAAGTGGTGGGACCACTAAATAAGGAGGAAGGAGATCCAGTGACTGACATGGGGGAACAGGCACAGATGCTAAATGACTATTTTGCCTCTGTGTTCTCCCCAAAGCAGGACGGGGGATATCCGTATAGGAGATTGGATGAGGCTGGGGACTTAGGGGCAGAGATTAGAGTCACCCCCCCTGAAGTCGAGGGGCTCCTCAGGGCATTGGACATTACAAAGGCGCCAGGCCCTGACCGGTTACACCCGAGAGTACTTAGAGAGTTGGCAGGGGTTCTCTCACGCCCACTGGCCTCCATTTTTGAGGCCTCGTGGAGAACAGGTGAAGTTCCAGAGGACTGGAGGGTGGCATCAGTGGTCCCAATTTTCAAAAAGGGTAGTAGGAAGGACATGGGGAATTATAGACCAATTAGCCTTACGTCCATTGTAGGAAAAACAATGGAAAGGCTCATAATAGAGAGAGATCTAGTGATGCTAAATAGGGAAGGGAGGCTGACAGCCACACAACATGGCTTCCGCAGAAACAGGTCCTGCCAGACAAACCTTGTGGAATTCTATGACAAGGTTTCAAGATGGCTAGATGGAGGGGATGCAGTGGATGTGGTTTACCTGGATTTCAGCAAGGCCTTTGACAAAGTGCCCCATGATATCCTGGTGGAGAAACTGAGGAGTTTTGGGATACACCAAAGCACTGTCCGGTGGATTAGGGCATGGTTGACTGACCGAAAGCAGAAGGTAACCATTAGCGGGGAATCGTCGGGATGGCAGCCAGTGACAAGCGGGGTCCCCCAGGGCTCTGTCCTGGGGCCGATCCTGTTTAATCTTTTCATTAACGACATGGAAGAAGGGTGAACAGTCTGCTGATCAAATTCGCAGACGACACTAAAACTGGAGCAGTGGCCACAACTGAGGAGCAGATACACCAGATCCAAAAGGATCTGGACAGACTATGGAAGTGGGCAGGAGACAACAGGATGGCGTTCAATGTGGATAAGTGCAAGGTCTTGCACTTGGGGCATAGGAATAGCTGTCATAAGTACAGGTTAGGGGACAAGGCTGGAGAGCAGCACTTGTGAAAGGGACCTCGGGGTACTGGTTAACCGCAGGCTAAACATGAGTCAGCAGTGTGATGCGGTGGTCAAGAGGGCGAATGCCACCCTTGGTTGCATAGCGAAGTGTGGCTTCTAGATCAAGAGAGAGTGTGTTACTACCACTCTACATGACTCTGGTGCGCCCGCAACTGGAGTATTGTGTTCAGTTTTGGGCCCCTCATTACAGAAAGGATATAGCCAGGTTGGAGTAAGTGCAGCGTAGGGCCACAAGGATGGTGGCTGGTTTGCAGGGGATGCCGTATGAGGCAAGACTGAGGGAACTGGGTCTCTTCAGCTTGGAGAAGAGGAGACTCAGAAGGGATATGTTGGCAACATACAGGTGTGTGAGGGGGTGTCACATGGAGATGGGGAGAGGCCTGTTCTCCCCTGCAGAGGAAGGCAGGACGCGCTCCAATGGAGCAAAGCTCAGGGAGCCAAGGTTCAATTTGGATGCCAGGAAGCACTTCCTGACAGTTAGGACCCCGAGGGCGTGGAATGGGCTTCCACGGGAGGTCGTTGAGGCCCCATCGGTGAGGGTGTTCAAAGATAGGCTGGACATGCACATGGTGGGCATGTCATGAGCGGAGCCGGCTGGTGCCGGAGGTCAGACTAGATGGCCCAGGAGGCCCCTTCTGACTCGCTCTGTTTCTATGTTTCTATGTCTTCTCTTATTTCCTGGAGGGTGGACAATCAGCACTCCAGCACTGTCACTTTTTCTTCCAGCATGGCCTTGTTGACCTCAGGCAAAAAACAAACATTGTGCAGAGGTTCCAGGTCACCACCACAGGGCAGTCTTGGTACATAATCTCTACTTCTACCTTGCTGAATGTGTTGTAATAGCCTGTGCTTTTTCCATTTTCCCTCAAGACTAACAACAGTGCCCTACTAGTGGATGAGTATAGGTTACAAGAAGAAAACGGAAAGAAAGAAAATGGGGAGAAGTGAAACAAAAGTTGGGGACCTACCCTGCCAAGCTCCTGTCAGCTGTGTTTGCTGACTCTCTGGGAGTTTGCTGGTCCCTACACCAGCTGCCGCCACATTTTTTGCTCTGCTCAGTTAGGAGTCAGGGACCAGAATGGGACAATGAATATGCTGCAATCACTGCTTTGAGAACTAGAACACTGTTAAGCTAGACACTCTGCAAGATGCTAACTTAAGGGCATGATCTTAAGCAAGGTTAGAGAGAGCCTTCAGCATTCCCAAACCAGCATAGCAATCTTTGATTCTGTGAAAGTGCAAAGTGTTCACCTTGCACCTTTAGCTGTGTCTTCCCCTCTTCAAATCAGAATAAAGTTTCCAGAAAAAAATGATAGGCATGCAGGAAGAAGGTTGGTTCTTTGCTTTGCTCTTCTTATTCCAACTGTGATCATCACCACCAGCCTGAGTTGGAGGAAAAATAGCTTACAAAGCGGAAGATTGCTGTGGGGATCAGGGCAAAAGGGTTCAGTTCTCTCTTCTTGCCAAGGCATAGTTTCCCAGCTTGAGTTTGTATAGGAGTATCTGCTGTGAGGTTTAAAAATATGAAGCAGAGTATATACTTTCAGAGAAAATTGTTATGCATTTACACAATGTCTTTCCCTCACATTTGACTTAGCCTCCACACAGTTGGAATTAAAGGGAAAAAATCCTGTCAGACCTACAAAAAGCCTGAAATAAGAGAATCACCCCATCCAGGAAGTTTAAGGGTTAAGCACCCCCCCCCTTACTCCAGTTGTGTTAGTAGCTTGGCAAACAAGCTATTTAAATTTGTATGTTTAAATACAAATGATCTTGTATTCATGCCAGTTTCTTCAAAATGTTATTCCTAAAGAAGACGAATTCCTCCCAATAATGGATCTAGAAACACCAACTCGACAGAAGCCTTGTTAGAAAAAGGCAAGCCATTATGTAATGATGTTTCCTTTCTGTAACTTGCCAGAAGACCATGCACAGAGCATTTCTGTGACCCAGTGGCCAGGCTATGGGCCAAAGGCCTCTGGGTAGCCTTAGCAATAGCTTTGGTGCTGCTGAAAGCAGCTCCTGATTTAGGCTGTATTTAAAGCTGTAGATCAGTTAATCAGTGAAAGCTTTGCATGTCTAAGGCTGCAGATCAGTTAGTCAAAGCTAAATTAAGACACTTAGATGCTTGGAAAGTAACACCTAGCATAGGCACCAATGTCAAGGGGAAGCAGTTATCAGAAAACCTTCACTAACTCTAACCACAAACTAGGTCTGGGAGACATCTAACAAGACCCCAAATCTCACAAGAAACAATTCTTATAAAATACCAGCAAAACACCTACCCACAGGACTGCACTAATGACTTTCTAAAGATGTCATGACATGGGAGGCCAAGATTGGCCAATCTGGAACAGGAGAGCACCTGGACATGCATGGTTTAAGCTACTTGCTCATCTGTAACCTATAAAGACCAGGCCCACACCTTTGCTTTTTGTCAGCTCTGCTTTTGGGCATGAGCCATGCTGCTGATCTCTTTTGCATGCAAAATAAACAGTTTAAGTTTTTACTGGGTGTTGCTTCCCTTTTTCCTGATAATTGAGACCCTCTGGGAAAAATACCAAGGGCATTTTTGAAACAGCCTGATCATCTGGGAGTATGGGATAAATGTCACAACCAACAAACCTACATAAAAAGGCCAGCAGTTCAGTTTTGAAGATCTTTTGAGCATCAAATAGGACTCTCAGTCAAGTGGAGCATTCATACCCAATGAATGGCTTCCTTGTAGATTCATTTTCAGCGAGACTAGAATACAGCAGCTTGTATCCCAGTACTGGAAAAATCTGTCTGTTTTTGCAATCTGGTTACAAAGTACACAATATAGCCTCTAGTTCCCAAGATACTGCAAGCTGTAACAAGATATTTCAGTTTTTCCCCCCTTCCTTTTTACATAGAAGTTGAAGGGGGAAACAAAGAATACTGTAGCTCATTACATGCACCTTGTAGTTGTGGGGGAGCCCAGCAGCATCTCCCACATTACAAAGAAAGGAACCTACAAGCCTAGGTTAAGGCTATGCCTAGGTCAAGCAAGCATGTACCCAGCACCAGAGTACATGCACAGTGTTTCAGGAGAACATTACTAGTACCTCCTTTGCCCTAGGGGTCATTTCAGGGTTTGGGTTAGGCCAGGAGTCCCAATCATTTCAGATCTGTGGACAAATTTGGAAATTTAGGCTAAATATGAGCCAACAATACAATGCAGCAGCCAAAAGGGCAAATGCTATTTTGGGATGTATTAACAGAAGTATTACTTCCAAATCCTGAGAAATAGTAGTCCCCCTGTAGGTCTCATTAGTCAGACCTCACCTGGAATACTGTGTCCAATTCCGGGCACCAAGATATAAGAAGGATGCAGAAAAATTGCCCTCTACAAGTCCTCGACATGTAGAAATAGACTATTTTAGTTATTACCATCGGCTCTACTGGAAACTATTTTTCTTTTTTTGCAATAATACCCGTGGAAAAAGCCACATTGTTTGTCAACTGATTTAAAAAGAAGAAACTGAAAGCCCTTTGGGTGAAGGTCGGGAAAGAATTCTTCCCCCCCTCCACAGAATTGAAAGGCAGTGACTTACATGAGAGAGATAGAGATAGAACTGTTTGTAAGTAATTAAAAGTTTCTCTTTTCTTTAATCTCTCCAAGGGCAAGACTTGAACTAATAAATTAATGCTTAATTATACGATAGACGCAATCTTCTAGTCTATTGGACAGGTGCCAAATACCGGCCATTTTTGTTCCTTCATTTCCTGAAACTCTTGGACCTCTGCCAAGGCTGCAAAATCACTGCTAATATGGAAGCGTTTAATACAGAAACCAAAAACTTTTCAAAGATACTTTTGGAATTACATAAAATTAATGTAAAAAGCTCTACAAAGTTTCCAGGAGAATGTCCTAATTAAGCAACTTGACTGTCTTCTAATGGAATCAAAAGTTGGCTTTGATAAGATTGACTTTTCTATTAATCAAACTTTGACCAAACAATTTGTATCTGAGCAGAATATGCAAAATATCCAGCAAACAGAAGGGAAATTTGAAGGTGAGAAGACAACAAATGAACTATTACAGGACGAGACTATAAAGAGACAACAAGCAAAACATCAGGAATATATAAATCTTCATGTGACTCATTTGTTAAGTTGGAAAAGAAGAAAGTTGGAGTACAAGAAATAACAAGCGGATACGATCTATCACATGATTTATTACACGCATGTCTTTCTGTGTGAATGGAGAAGCTGGCGCAATCAGAGGAGTTAATGAGACTATTAGACTTGCTTGCTATGCTGGAGAAAAAGAAAACAGTTAACCATTTAAGGCGATCTTATAATCTGAAGACAGATATATTTGGTAGAGGTGTAAAGAAGAAATTTAAAGGGGAGATAGGAGAACTCTGTTCTTGTTATTTCAAAAAGGGGTGATGCATTGAGGTTGGCGTGCTCATATGTAACATAGAAAAACCATGTTATTGTTTTTGGTGAAGCATTATGCTTTTGATTTTATCTGTATTTGAAAATAAGAGAATTTATTATAGGTATTAATGGTCACCAAATAGAGGATGTTCTCGATGCTATTCCTAACTGTAAGGAGTTATCTTTCTCTCTTTTTTTTGATTATTTTTTTTTAAAGAGATGATTAAAATAGACTGTTATGTAGTTAACTATAGTTGGTTAAATGGAGTTTAAGCTAAGATGAAATATTAGTGAGCTTAAAGAGGGTTGGTTTAAAGCTATTACCAAACAGGGTATAGTGACCAAATAGAGTTGTTAAGCTGTTATTAGAGAGGATAAATGGATATTTTGGATGTTATTTGTAACCGTAAGGAGTTATTTTTCGCTTTCTCTTTGTTCCTCTTTTTATTTCAAAAAGGGATGATTTAAATATACTGGTATGTAGACACGAGATAAAGAAAGGCTGACTTAATAACTTAGCTTAATGAAACAGTGTTAAATGGGTATCTCTAACTATATCTGAAATATAGAATTGTAAAATAGGTTCTCCTATTTTCAAATTAAAAACTATATGGAGTTAACTATATTTGTTTAAATGGACTTTAGGCTATGATGAAATATTTGTGAGTTTAAAGAGGATTGGTTTAAAGATATCACCAAGCAGGGTAGTTAGGGTGCTCATTGAGATGTCAAATAGATCTTTCTGAGGTTACTACTAATTTTGGTAGCGAGGAAGTTATTTTGTATAAAAATAAAAATAAGTTTTTGAAGTGTTTAGAAATGTCTAGAGGAAACTTATTATTGAAGGAGAAAAAAGATGTAATTTCACCCATCTTGGAGAAGCTTCCCTTGAATAATGAACAAGAGAAGCAGGACTTTTCAAGAAAGAAAGATGGGATTGATGCTATGGAAGAAGGAAGATTGTGACTGTTATCAAATTTGAAAATAAACCATGAATTGGCTGGAAAGACAGGACTTGGTTCTAAAGATGCTTTTATATTATTATAAAAAGGAGTATATAGTATAGATTATAGTATGTTAAAAGACATGTAGGGGCTGATCCAGTAGATCTGATGTGTGTAATGATGGATATGTGTAGTTTTTAGTTTAAAAACTCTAATAAAATTTATTAAAAAAAAAGAATGATGCAGAAAAATGAGAAAGGGTCCAGCAGAGGGCAACAAAAATGATCCAAGGTTTGGAAACACTGCCCCATGAGTCAGTGAACTGGGCATGTTCAGCCTTGAGAAGAGAAGGTTGAGGGGGGACATGATATCACTCTATAAGCACCTCAAAGGCTGTTAGAAAGAGGAAGGTAAGGATTTGTTCTTGCTGATACAAGTGTGTAGGACATGGAATAATCAAGCTGCGACAACCCAGATTCAGTCTAGATATCAGGAAAAGGTTTCTGTCAGAGCAATATGACAGTGGAACCAGCTGCCTAGAAAGGTGGTGGGCTCTCCTACACTAGACCTTCAGAAAGAAACTGGAAGGCCACCTGAGTGGGATGGTGTAACTTGGTGTCCTGCAACAGCAGGCAGTTGGACACAATGGCCTTCCTGGCACCTGCCCTGCCCTTTCCTTCTAAAACAGGAGAAAAGTTGGAACCATGAGGGATACCACATGCCAAAGGTCAAGGTATTGGTTGAGCATAAGTCCTCCAGTGCAAGCCTCTAAAATCATCCCTCCAAAAAGTACCAGAACCACCATATAACCGCCACTTTTCACATAGGCAGTTCATGGTTGATGTCATTAAAAACCACAAAAACATCTAGCACAACAAACATAAGATTGCTCACCAAAGCAGTTCCTGTTCCATAACCAGGCCTAAAGCCTGGTTCACTAATCCAGAAATCCCAGGAGCTGAGTAGCCACCATATACTCTACTACTTTGCTTGAGAATGGACTATTGGACAGTGGGTGTGTGGGCAGTGTATTTTAAATGAAAGTCACTATCTTAGGCAGGATAGAAGCATATCCTGATTAAGCAAACTAGCTAAAAGTAAGCTAGATGTGATGTGCACATGTCTCCACAACATGTCCCTCACCCAGGCAAAGAAGACAGAGGGAGTGGGCATCAGATGGTGGCAACTTCCTATTGCAGGAGGCATATCTCCTGAAAGCCACTGCCAATGCAATTGCACAGATGCAAAACAAGGCAGGAAAGACATAGAAGAAAAAAGATAGGGAAGATCACAGGCAACATGGGAGGAGCAAGGAGCGGTGGATAGGAAAGTGGATTAAAATCTAACTTTCTGTGGATTTTTTAAAAGAAAAGAGTTGAAAAGATGGGTTGTCGAAGAGAAATGAGTGAAGGAAGGACTGTTTTGCATAGAGAGGACCCCAGAGGAGATATACTCAATGGAGAAAAAAACTGGGGCGTTGTCTTTCTCTTCCAGTAAGAATGCTAAAAGGAAGTACCTCAGGTAGTAAGGGAGCTACAGTAATCTTACAAGTAGACTTTGCAAGACACCCCATCCAGGTCCATTACCCTTCTTAATCATTGACACACCATGAAAAGAAAGGATTTCTTAAAACAAGTAGATATGTGGTCTTAAATCTTTATTAAGTATCAAATATTTCTCCAACATAAATTATATTCCAATTGCAAGCCTGAAAGCAAGACATACATTTAGAGACAAACCCCTTATGTACATGTTGTTGGACTTGAGCTTAACAAATATAGTACCTTTTCAACAGTAAATTCTGTTTAAGCTTTTATAAACATAAAAAATAAAAATGCATGACATCAGTACTAAACCAAGCATTTAAAAAACAAATATATAACTTCAGAAATGCCTTTCAGAATGCTGATGTTAATAAAGGGAGATTCCTTGAATGTAGGGGATGAAGCAGGCTGAAATTGCTTTAGACCATTTCCTGGTTTCTGCGAATAGCACAGCAAAGGATCATGCTGAAAATCATGCCAAAAATCTGAAAAAGAAACATACACACACAATTGGCAAAGTTTCCTCATGAAAATTATAAATGACATTCAATATTTAGTTCTGGATATAGCTGTGACCTAAAACTGTATGTAGTTATGCCAGTAAAGGTTTGTTATCAGTCCAGTGCATTTTTAGAATTTATTCAGTCCCAGCTTATATAGAAAAACTTTACAGTGATTCATACTGCAGGGCTCATTTGCAAAGTGGAGTGGAGCAAGTAAATAGCTCTAATTCAATACAATGGTAACTAACGTCACCATAAAATTTCACATAGCATTCCATATCAACATTCATAATGAATTTTAATTTGTATTTAATTACAATGCATTGCACCCTTAGCCCTTATGAGAAAAGCTTTTTTTCTTTAAATGCCTAGAAAGGAACAGTGAGGACAGATTACCCAAGTCAGGGCCAACCCACTTGTCAGGCAATGTAGCATGTGATCGCTATTTTGCATGTTTGTATAAATTAAAGTCACATTCATCATTGTGCAACATGAATCCATAAACCAATCCTTATGGAAGGACCATAACCTACCATCACTACACCAACACCAATGCCCACTGCTCCAATCACATTCAGCTTTGTAGTGAAGAAATCCTCAATAACTTGAGGGCATGCCTGGAAGAGAAATTAATCTTCAGAACTTCTGCATGCAGGAACACTAATGAGATGGAGATTGCTAGCTTCTGATTAACTCCAGATTCTGTGAGTTCCTGTCCTAACCCCAAAAGACAGGCAGAGGCTCATTCCTCACATCATATGAAGCTCTGAAGCACCTCAAAACACTCCTCTCCAAATCAGGAAATGGACAGGGTTTGTGGAAACCACAAATTCTGGAGGCAAAACTTGGGAAGCTCTGTTAGTACCTGTAGCACCAGATCTGACTGCCTAAGACATGTGTTTATCTTGGGAGTAAGTGGTGATGAAGCAGAGGATGAGGAAGACATTTTGTTCTGTTAGAATATTACACAGTGCTGTTAGCAAAGAATGACTGTGAAACCTACATTGTGACAGTCTCCTCTTCCTTCAAGCTCTAGCTCAAAAACAATTTCTTTCATGTAGGGTTTTGACTAAGATTTCCAACAAGGAGAAACTGCATTTGTTCATATTTCCAATCCCTCATTATTCTGGCTCCCTTTCCCTCTTCTCCCCTTCTGTCTGGCTGTTGAAATTTAGTCTGAAAGTCAGGGTAGAGACTTATTATTGCTGCATCATGACTACAGAGGTATATAGCCAAAAAGATATTACACAAAAAGGGTGAACCCACCCTAGGTCAAGACAGGAAGGTTAAGCTGAAGATGCAGTTCCATTCAAGACTTTGGTATCCTACAAGCAAGCTTAAGGCAAAGCCCAGTGAACTAGGTTTGAGAGTACACTCCTATTTTGATATCCATAAAGATCTGAACTTGAATGTTTATGGTCATCCAGTGCTGAGTGGGATACATGGAAATTTTTGTGCACTGAGCTACTTTGCTCATCTAGTTGGAGTGTTTTGGATGGAGAAAGAAGAAGGCTGGAGAGGCATTAGAGTAACTCATATCATGGTCTCTCTAGTCTCATCTCTTTCCTGACACTCCCCATCTGAGAATACTTTCCTAACGTTCAAGTACATAGGATGGAGTTCCCTCCATGCCAGCTATGAGTGGGAGGGGACACAGCTCAGATTCCCAGCTCTGAATCAGAGCACTCAGATCTGGGAATCTGGAATATCCTCTGGCACATCAAACACTATCTAGGGACTATCAGATTGTTCCTTAAATTTCTTACACTCAAACCAATGGGACATAAATTTAGAGTCAGACACATTGTGCCCCAAGTTCATTCAAGTACCACATCCCCAGGCTTCAATGAGAGCTGAAGGAAGGTCTTAACTCATATTTTCCTTTCTCTTGAAATAGCCATTTCTTCTCTTCACCTCATCCATCCTACTGAAATGTTGTTCACTAATATGGTCAGCTAAGGCTTACATTTGCACCTCTTCAACTTTCAGATATATTGGTTCAAAGAGCTGTCTACTTTCTGTAAAGAAGTCCACAACTCCTCACTTGTTGGAATGTTCCAATGTTGGAAGAAATGTCTTTTACCTTAAACATAAAATAGGTTTCTTAGCCATTTGAGCTTCCTTTATAGTTCATATAAAGTAATTTCTTAATATGAAGCAAAAGCAATCTCAGAAGTAACTGAGTGAGATTGAGTAAACACCTTCTTTGATATGAGTGTAAAGCAACAGCAGTTTCAGGGGTAATGGTGTCTTCTCTGAGGTGGATGTTGGGAAACAAATTCTGGAAGCAGAAGCATCTTTCTTTAATGCAAGAGGTGGGCAACAGCTATATGGCAAAAGAAGAAGGGGACGGCAGAGGATGAGGTGGCTGGATGGAGTCACTGAGGCAGTTGGTGTGAGCTTGAGTGGACTCCGGGGGATGGTGGAGGACAGGAAGGCCTGGAGGAATGTTGTCTATGTGGTCGTGATGGGTCAGACACGACTTCGCAACTAACAACAACAACAACAACATACAAGGGGGACTGAGCCAGCACCTCTTTAGGATAACTGTAAGGTGAAAGCCATCTGGAGGAAGACAATACTTTTTTTGTGGTTTCCACCTTCTATCTCTTAACCCATATGTACTAAACACAGCTTGTGAGCATGATCTCAGTTAATCTCTAATATTCCCTGAAACAGGCACATGAAGGCTCAACTCACCACCAGGCTCAACTCACCACCAGGCTCAACTCACCACCAGTTGAGTGGGGTCTAGATCCTGATTCCAAGCTAAGGGGATCTTCTCAAGGGCTAAATGAATTTGAGGCATGTAAACTACTGATAGCACCATGATCAGATTAGTTCAAACCAAAATATTCATTTACACTTTTCAATACAATACAGTTCCTACATACCTGCACAGCCTGTTTGGGACAAGTGTCTGACAACGCTGCTTCTAGGGTTCCCAAATAGCCACAACAGTTTAGCTACAGCAGAAAGAATATTTGATATTTTGAAATGCAACTTTCATGCTGACATGTACATCCTAGAAACATATACCATTGCCCAGCTAGCACTGTACCTGCTGGTTTCCATTCTTACCTCCAATCCTTGGCTTGGGGTTATCCTCTCACAAGTTCCCTACTGTCTTATCAGGACTTAAGTAAAAGCCAGAAAGATGGGGGGTGGGCAGGCTGCATTGGTTGAAAGAACCACACATGATTAACCAAGCCCCTTCATCTTGTGTAGCAGCTATTCAAGAGGATAAAAGTCACTCCTAACAGGGAGGTAGGGATGGGTTTGTACTCTTAGGTCATTGTGACAGATGCCTGCAGTGTGATAAGCCAACACAATTCTTGTAACTGCCTCACCAATTGCCTCATTTTATCACAGTTTGTTCAAACTTAAGGTCCCCTTTAATGCTCTCACTCTTCTCCATGGCACTACTCCAAGAGTTAACCATTCATTGGGGATATATAGCTTGGTCTAAGGGAAGCTGGAGGGAATGAAGGGAAGATGACAATTCTTCTTTAAAACACAATTTTGTGATCCACCATCTACTAACTGTGGGTCTCCTGCTAATTCTAATGAGATAAAGGATGCTAACCCCTCAATTCTCGTCTTTCTTACATTTCTTTATAGCTGGCTGACTAAATGATATACAATCTTGAAGGTATGGTGGACTGTATTCATACAACCATGTCACTTGAAGGTAAATAATATTGTTGTGGTGTTCTGAAGAATTATCTGTCCACTATTTTGTTCCTCCAGTCTGCCAGGTTCCAGAAAACTATACTAAAAAGGGCCTAGTGAGTTTGTGCTCTTAACTGTGACTCAGAGGATCTAAAATTTAGGAAGGACCTGCAATTAATTAAAAACTCTAAATTTTCTTGGTGGTTTCCTCTTTTGAAAACAGAACATTACAGAGTTAGCTATCTGTCCAGCTTGAGACTATTCTCTTTGAGAAACACCTTTATTGAGTTGCAGTTTCAAGTTATGCCAACCATAGTTTTGGATGGATGATATAACAAGGTGCCTTTTGAACGTGGATTATGTACTTGTGGTTTATATCAAGTAGAAGACAACATTAATTACATGTTAATCTGTCTTCTATATACTGACCCCAGAGATTCCTGAAACCCTTTCTATCATATGGATAAAGGAATGCTTGGCAGAACCAGTGACACATAAAGTTGCTCTGTTTGCTTTGGCAGCAAAAAAGATCCGGAAGAGAGAGAATTAAACAAAATTGCTATAAACTACATTGGGGATTCAATATTAAGCTAAAGGCGAACTTATGTTCATAGTATAGTTTAATCCTTTTATATTTTACACTGTTTGGAATTTTGCATTTGTTATGTGCATACATTTGATTTGTTTTCCATAGTTTTTGGCTAGTACAATAAACTTTGGTTGACATACCTTTAAAACATCAAGTACCCTATATTTTGTGGTATGCATGTTGTTCCCACAAACGATTTAAAAATTAAAATCAAGGCTTTTAGTCTTTGCTGTCCTCACTGGATCAATGGAGATCAGGCAACCCCACTGCAACAGACTCACACAGTTCTTCCTCCTCACTTTTTATTTTACTTGAATGTTCCCTTCCTTCCTAACTGTAAACTGTGTTTAAGTTTGGATGATAAGCATAGTATGTTTTATGCAACTCTGAACAGACTAGCATCAACTGTAGACAGTTTAAGAAGGGGAAATGAAAGGAGGAACAGGGCACAATCCATCTCTTAATTATGGTGTGAGGAGGTAGAGGGGCTCACCTATATTCCTGGGACATTCAACAGAGTAGGGCCAAAGACAACAGGGTATGGCTGGGAATCTGCTTGGGCAGAACAACGCATTGGACTGCAACGGCCGGGAGATGCGGGCGAGTGCACAGCTGTGCGAAATTGCCGGCCAAGGAAGGAACAACTGGGTTTGGTGGAGCGGTGCGCAAGAGAGGGTATAAAGAGGAAGCAGAGGAAGGGGAGGAGGAGACAGGGAGAGAGGCAGAGAGAGACAGAAGAGAGGCGCAAAGGAAGAAAGGTGCGTGGAGTTTGTGATGGGAAAGAAGAGGGCCAGGAGAGAAGAGGGCCAGAGCAGGCAAGGGCTGGGCACAGCCATGGAAGGTGTAAATGGCAATAGAGAGGCCTGATGAGTGCAATGGCTTCCTTGTGTCTTTCCTCATGGAAATAAGGGAACAAGGCATCTTTACTGTGCCCCTCCCTCCTAATACAGTCACAATGGTGGAGAGTGCAGGCAGGGCAGCAGGGGTGGACACAGGTGATTTCCACTGCCCCAGCTGACTCCTGGATGGCTTGGTGGGCTGAGCAGCAAAGGCTCCAGGCCCAGGAGCAGCAGCGCCTGTTGCAGCAATTAGCTACACAACAGATGCGACTGATGGAGCAAGTCTTCAACACACAGCTCCAGAATGAAAGTTTCTTGCTCCAGCAAGTGCTGGGAAGACAACAAGGTCTTCAAGATGAAACCATAGTAGGGCAGACAGGAGGAAAAGGCCCAGGTCACATCCGGATCTCTAAGATGACCGCAGAAGATGACCCTGAAGCCTTTCTAAATACATTTGAAAGAGTTGCACTGGCTGCCAAGTGGCCCAAAGACCAGTGGGCCTTCATCCTAACTCCTTGTCTCACAGGTCCTGCCCAAGAAGCGGTGGACACACTTACTCCAGAAGCTGCAGGCCAATATGATTTAGTGAAGGCAAGCATTCAAGGGATCTTGAATGTCTCTGTAGAGACCTATAGGCGGTGGATGAGAGGGGTTGTATTTACAACTGGCACATCTTCCAGGGCTTTGGGACAGAAGATTCATGCTAATGGACTGAGACGGTTGAAGCCAGCAGTCCACAGCACTGAGCAGGTAGCTGAGCTGGTACTGCTGGAATAGTTTGCAACCATCCTGCCTGCCCCAGCCAGAAACTGGGTTAGGTGTCAGAGATCTGAAACCCTAGAAAATGCCATCATGCTTATGGAGACCTTTGTGGCCGCTGAAGAGCCAGATGAAGGGGATAGGCTGGGTCCACCCTGGCAGAAAGGCCAGAGTCAGAGAGCACCTGTGGGTTGTGGTGGCAGAAGTCCAGAGAGGTCAAGAGCAGCTGAACCAGCACCCACTGGAAGGGGCATGAGGGGCAAGAATGTCACCCCACTGGAAGTGCATGCACCTGCCCCTCTCCCCCAGCATCTCCACACCTTACAAATGGGAAAGGAAGAGGGTCCCACTGAAGCCAGTGTTTTACTTGTACCAAGGAGGGGCATTTCCGGTGGGACTGTCCATTGATGGAGTGTGACTTCGTGGAAGCCTGGTGGTCTGCCCTGGTGAGTGCCGCCCCTCAGCAAGCTTGGCTGGTTCAGGCCAGGGTGGATGGGAAGGAGGTTGAGGCCTTGGTAGGCATAGGCTGTGGTTGCACCCTGATTAGACAAGCCCGGGGCAGCTCCTTGGCCAATATACTACAGGTTAAGTGTATACATGGGGATGTTAAGCCTTACTCAAACAGGTGGGCCAAGGTGGAGGTAAGGGGGAATGCACAACTATGTAAAGTAGGAGTTGTCCCTAGTTTAGTTTATGGTTTGATAACTGGAAATGATTGGCCCCATTTTGAAGATCTGGTGAGGGAGGTGAGCTTGGAGGTTGTCTTGGCAGGGAAGGAAGAAGACATAGGCCTTGCAGCTCTGTGTACCTCTCACAAGTGACAAGTCCTCCTCCAGCAAAATTATGCCTCCATTGTCCATGCCCTGAGGCAAGCACAGGACCACTTAGAAACAGGAGAGGGTGCAAGACTGGTCCCCACTTTGAGATTACAGGGGAGTTGTTGTACAGGGTCGTACCTGCACGGGAAGGCCACGAAGAACTGAGACAGCTGGTGATACCTGAACCCCTTAGGTTAGCGGTCCTACAACTGGCCCACAACCTGCCTACCACCAGCCACCTAGCTGTGGAGAAAACCACAGACAGGCTAGTCCAGAGGTTCTACTGGCCAGGGGTATATGCCCAGGCCAAGTAGTACTGTTCGTCCTGTCCTGAATTCCAGAAGACTCAGAGGAAAGGAGCCTCTGCAGGGCCCTTGATACCAATGCCAGTCATAGGGGAGTCTTTCAAAAGGATTGGGGTGGACCTGGTAGGGCCCTTGGAGAGGTCAGCCTGAGGACACCAATATATACTGGTGGTGATTGACTATGTGACCTGATACCCAGAAGCCGTTCCTCTAAGAAGTACCTCAGCTCGGGTTATAGCCCAGGAATTGATGGGGGTTTTTTTGCCAGGGTAGGCTTCCCCAAGAAGATTTTGACAGATCAAGCCACTAATTTCATGAGCCAGGTGATGAGGCAGATGTGGGCCCTGTTGAAGATAAAACCCCTACACACAATGGTACATCATCCATAGTCCAATGGTCTAGTGGAACAGTTTAATCAGACCCTTAAGCAGATGCTTAAAAAGTTTGTGTCAACCTATCCATGCCAATGCCATGTTCTGTTGGGGCCCTTGATGTTTGCGATAAGGGAGGTGCCTCAAGCCTCTTTAGGGTTCTCACCTTTCAAGTTGCTATACAGGCAGCACCCCTGGGGAATTCTGGATCTGGTCAAGGAGCACTGGGAAGCCTCAACTCTGGAGCCCACCTCCACCCTCCAGTATGTGCTGGATATGAGAAGGAACCTCACTGACCTAGCTCAGCAGGCTGAGAGTAATTTGAGGCAGGCCCAAGGAGAGCAGCAGTATTATTATGATCAGTGAGTCCAACCCCGGACATTTCAACCAGGCCAGCATGTTCTCCTGCTCCTACCCACAGGAGGGGGCAAGTTGTTTGCACAGTGGCAGGGACCCTATGAGGTCATTAGAAGGGTGGGGGCGGTAGACTATGAGATACGTCTCACTGATAAGAAGCACTTGACCTAGATTTACCATGTAAATCTACTCAAAGCCTGGAAAGAAAGAGTTCCAGCCACCAGGCAGATTGCACAGCCAAGGGACCCAAGACTCTTTCTATCTACCCTGGAAAGTTATCCCTTGATCCCCAACTAACACCAGCTCAGGTAGCACAAATCCAGACCTTGGAGGTGGAATTTGCTGGGGTATTCTGACCAGGGCACATGAGAGTCATAGCCCATCATATCCAAACAGTCCCTGGGGCCATTGTCAGAGAACCAACACAGCCCTATCCTCCTCAACTGAAGCAAGTGATAATAGAGGAGGCAAGATGGATGCTTCAATTAGGGGTCATTGAAGAATCAGTCTGATAAGGCCATAGTACCCAAGCCTTATCAGAGTGTCTGCTTCTGCATCAATTCCAGAAAGGTCAGTGCAGTATCAAAGTTCGACGCCTACCTCATGCCCTCATGAGATGGGTTGCTGGATCCTTTGAGGCAGGCCCATTTCCTTTCCACCTTAGATCTCACCAAGGGATATTGACAAATTCCATTAACTAAAGAGTCCAAGGAAAACGTAGTCTTTGCCACCCCTGTAGGGCTATTTCAATTTAAATATATGCCCTTTGGGTTGCATGGGGCCGCAGCAACCTTTCAGTAGCTTATGGACAAAGTGTTGGGGCATTTGTCCCATTGTGCAGCTGCCTATATCAATGATATTGTGATATTCAGTCACACTTGAGAGGACTACTTCCAGCAAGTATTAGAGGCTTTAAGATGGGCTGGGTTGACGGCTAATCCAGGCAAATGTAGAACAGCTCGACAGGGGGTGCAGTATTTGGGGTACATCATAGGACATGGTCAGATACGGCCTATGGTAGATAAGGTGGAGAAATTAAGCCAGTGGCCATGGCCTTGCACAAAAAAGGAAGTGCAACAGTTTCTGGGGCTTGCCAGTTACTATTGGTGATTCATTCTCCATTTCTCCTCCAAAGCGGCCCCCTTGACAGATGCGGTTAAGAAAAGGTAGAGCCATACCCTAGTGTGGTCCAGGGAAATGGAGCAGGCTTTTGAACACTTGAGAACCTGCCTCCTCAGTCAGCCTGTTTTACGGTCGCCAGATTTCTCCTAGCCTTTTATCCTACAAACCAATGCTTCAACTGTGGGCTTGGGGGCATTTCTGACATGGAGAAGGGGAGGTCAAGCATTCAGTACTCTACTTAAGCCGTAAGCTGGAGCCACGGGAGCTCCAATACTTGATAGAGAGAAAAGCTCTAGCCATCAAATGGGCTGTTCTGGCCCTGAGACACTATCTCTGGGGTGCCCCTTTCACATTAGTCTCTGACCATGCTCCGCTACAATGGCTGAGTAGGATGAAGGATGACAATCCTCACCTTACCTGTTGGTATTTAGTGTTACAGCTGTATGCCTTTACAGTCAAACACAGACATGGTGTCCAACATGCTAATGCTGATTTCTTTTCCCACCAGGGTCCCTGCCCCTTGCATGGAGATGGTGAACCCCTCTTGGAGGGGGGGGTTATGTGAGGAGGTAGAGGTGCTCACCCATTTTCCTGGGACATTCAATGGAGCAGGGCCAAAAACAACAAGGCATGGCTGGGAATCTGCTTGGGCAGAACACACAGGACTGCAACAGCTGGGAGATGTGGGTGAGCACACAGCTGTGCGAGATTGCCGGCCGGGGAAGGAACAGCTGGGTTGGGTGGAGTGGTGTGCGAGAGGAGGGTATGAAGAGGAAGCAGAGAAAGGGAAGGGGGGAGAGGAGAGAGGGAGAAAGGCAGAGAGAGATGAAAGAGAGGTGTGAAGGAAGAGAGGTGTGTGGAGTTTGTGACGGGCTGGCTTGGCTGCCACTCGTAGGCAGGCAAATGCAAGTAGCGAGGGGAAACCTAGTGAAGAAGAGACACAGCTCTCCATTGCTGCAGGGGCGATGCCATTCATTGCCGTAGAAACAGGAGAGAAGAGGGCCAGAGCAGGCAAGGGCTGGGTGCTTCGGGATGCACAGTCGTGGAAGGTGTAAATGGTAATAAAGAGGTCTGGTGAGTGCACTGGCTTCCTTGTGTCTTTCCTCATAGAAATAAGGGAACAAGGTGTCTTTAGCATCCCCCTCCCTCCTAATACAGTCACATATGGCTAAATAGACCTTTTATTTTCCTGGCATTTTAACTGTCAAATAATATTATTGAATTTTATATGAGGTTTTTTTTATCTATATGGTCATTGATGCGCTATGATTTGGCTTTTTTCTTGGACTATGTATTATTATTACTATTCATTGTTATGCTCCAATGAAGTTAACCACCCTGTAATATACTGTATGTACTGTATGTTTTTAGATTGTTTCAATTTGAACACTTTTCTGAAAGCTGTTGCTAATTGAGTGGTTTATAAAAAGCCATAAATGAATGCATAAATAATCCTGAAAGGTTACACAAAGACACAAAAGTAGAAGAGCTGACTTACTGCAAACTGAATGGCTTTCAAAGTTTCTTTGACAGAAGGCTCATGTCTTCTTTCGTAAGTGGCCTTATAGAAATTCTTCACGTCATCAACAATCTAAACAAAATAAAAGATAATAATCCAGCCCAATAATGACAAAAAACTTGCTTTAGTTACTTAGGATGAGAGCCTATGCCTGTTAAGACAGAAAAACTCCTACAATTCCCAGTATTTCCTTGCCATCCAAGTCCTGCCGTTCCCAGTACTCTGCAACTAGTTTGCTCAAAGCTGTAGGATGTCTTCTGTCTCAACATGCAGCAGATTGGACTCTTTGTGACAAAGGAGAGAGACATTGCATGCAGGAAGGAAATGAAGTTTTTTGGATAATCTCTGATGGGAAGCAAATGTCTATGCTTCTCAGGCCCTTTAGTATGACATTAGAATACTTAACCTATGGTTAAGGACTGGTCATGAACAAGAATGTGAAACCGTGGTATCAACTGGGGTTGTTTAATCTGTCTTGAATGTTACAACTGTCTTGAACCAAACTATAGTTAAAGCAATTACCCTGCTTGTCTAGCCTCTCAACTACAAGGTTTAGAAAAAAGGTTGGTGGGGCTGGCTCAACAGCATACATTCTTTAGGAAAGTAGCTTTGAGTTTACATGTCCAAGAACTTCTATGTAAGCTTAATACAGTCCAGGATGGGATCATGTCAGAAGCTGGAACCATAGTCTCCCATAATGTCCAAGCTGGGGTTGCCAACTTGGGGTTGTCCTCTCTCTGAACTGATTTTCTAGCTTGGAAATGTTCCTACTTTGAACTGTAAAGAAGACTGCACTGGCCAGGGAGTCTTTAACAGTTCCAACTAGCCTTGATCATTCATGGCCTAGTCACTTCCAGGTTTTGTTACTGTAATACCATCTCTTTTCATCTCTTGAAAAGGAATCTGGATATTTCAGTGACCAGAATGCTGTGCCCAGACTTGTGCCTGTAACCCACCCAGGGAGACACATGGCTAATGGGGCAGGCTAAAACTCAATCAATCAATAGCAAATTTGATAAAATTAAGCCCTTTTTATGCAGGCTTTAACAAATTTTCTCTCCTAAGGCTTAGCTGCTGGAAGCAGGAGTTATATGCTCCAATGTGCTGACATTTCTTTGCAATTTTGGCCATATCACATTTGTCTGCAGTCCCGTCCACTAATGGGGCATGGCCTCCAAGTGTTTTTCTAAAATTGAATCTGACCCTTGAGCTGACAGATGTTCCCCATCTTTGCTTGACTGAAACCCAGTGGACAAGCTGTCACAGTTCTTTATGGCATAGTAAAGGAAACTTTAGAAAGTAACTTCAAAATTTAGAAAAGTTGACCTACTTTTGATCTGTTTGCAAATCCCCAGATGGCAGCAGCTACTTCAAGGGCAAAGATCAAGAGAAGGAAGGTAAAAAACTAGAGGAGAAGATTGAGAGAAAGGTCACAGATGAACACATCTGACAAATGTAGATGACTTTATAAACATGAGATGATAGTTCTATAGTTAGTACTTTGGAATGTTCAACATGTTTTGTATAGTTTAGTTCAGTTATTTGTGCAAGAACCACACTGTAAGGCAGGCCAATATTATCATCTTCATATTGCACACAGGTGGGCCAAGAACAATAGCAAGTTACATAAGGTCACCTAGAAACTTCAAGTAGCAATCTCAAAGGATGGCTTCCCATCTAGGATACTCATACAGCCTAATCCTATCCACACCGGTTTTCAGTTTTGCATAACTATAGAGCTCATGATACCAAAATCACAGATGCTGTGTCTGAAGTATCTTTTTATAAGCATTAGAATTTTGAGGTTTATAATGATGGAATTGACATTTTTGTGTATTTATTTGTACCCCACCTTTTTCCTGCAAGGAAATGGAAATGTTCCCCTTTAATACACATGCCACAGAGGCACTTGCTTAGGAAGTAGTATATAGAGATGCCAGTAGAAAGTACTACCATGGCTGTACCACCTTGGAAGTTGTCATTATCATACAATATAATAAAAACTACACTTTCTCCTGTGGACAGTTTATACATTAGAATGAGCTTCAATGTATGTAGGAATGAGTTCCATGATAAACATATGAAAAGCTAACTTATTGTTAAGTTATTCTAGCTTCTTTAACTGAGGACTAGTTCTAAAGGAATAGTTGATTAAATATATTTTCTGATTCCTTGTTCTCTAAGTGGAATAAAGCAGACATTAAAGAATGACACACCCTAGTCTTAATTATCCCTGTTTTAGAAACTGGTCTTCAGAGTCAATACTTACCAAGCCAAGCATGCACTGAGATTCCTGTATTGCTCCACAACATCCCAGGAAGCCAACAAGCATTATGAGTGCACCAGCTCCAATTAGAATGTAAACCCCTGAAGTGATGTTAGAAAAGAATGAAAGTTTACTCTGATAAGGTGTCACATTTTATGAAGGTTGAGTTAACATAAAGGCTATCGGCTACACGGTGGCTAATATGATTCTTCTTGTTTCTGGCACCTGATGTGGCCTAATAAAAACACTTGAGACCAAAAACCAAACCTAGAAGCAATGTTTCAGAACAAGCTTTTATAATCTGGCAGATTCTGTTAGTGAAGAACAAAAAAAAAGTGGGGGGAGGTCTCCCCACTCCACGGCATCTGACTACACACAGGTGCACCATTATGGTAAGCATGCAACATGAGATACTTCAATATGGTGGGAGCTTTTGCTCCACTCCTTCAGTGCCTGAACTCTCACAAACATACAGTGCATCAAACAGTCATGAGGTTTGCTCCTATGATAAGAGGAATAGATCTGGAAGGCTAGTGCAATTTCTCCATCAACAATCCATGCCACTGTGTATGTTCACTGTCACAGGTGCAAATACAGGAAAATGAAGCTAGCTGCTAAACCACACAATCCTCTCAGCCAGAAGCTCAGCTGGGAAGAACCTGTGTTTACCTACTTGCCCACACAGACACTACCCTCCTGACCCAAATACACTACCACAAATTCACAAGTTGGCAGCCCAACTGTACAACTCCTGGAGTTTAAGAACAAGCACTTGAATGCATGCATCAAGGAAAAGCTTAGATTTGATTTTTTTATTAATAGATATATGCCATGGTATGATTTTTATTATAATCAGTAAGTTTGGAGACAAATTAAAAGCAAAAAGTACGACTGTGGCAATCATTTTGAAGCTTATATATGTGTCAAACTGTTACAGTGACCATTCATTAACAAGCAGCCCACCATTAGTAAGTTAACTAACACATTGGGATAAAAACTCTTATCAGGATTCAGGAAAAGGGTGATAGAGCTGCACTTCTTGAAAGGCTACATTCTCTCATTTCATGCCAAAATTTGTTTGAACTGCCTTTGTTCAAGAACTGCCACTTGTAATAGATCTGTAATAGAGTATCCTGCAAGTTGGAAATTTACTCTCTTTCACTAATACTGACTTTTATAATATTTGATGTGTGTCAGGTTATTCTTTTGCACGGATCAGGAACTGGAAACATTTGGACTAGATCTGGGCAATTTTAGGTGGTCCAATGGCTCTTTATGTCCCCTGTCCCCAGACACACTCTTGCTCCTCCACCCCATGGAATTCTGCAGGCTGTTGGTAGCTCACCCTCCTCCACTCCAGCAATTTCTTGTTGATTTCAGCAACAGACCACTACAGAACTCTACAATGGCTAGATTTAGCTTGAACAGAAGATGAGTTTGACTATTGTAGCACTCTGTAGTGATTTGTCACTGACTTTCAGCAACCAACTGGTCTAGCTGTTGGTTAGTATGGCTATCTGCCTTCATAAATTTGGCTTGTGGGGGGTGGCATGGAGCTGCAGAAATGGTTTCCCACTACTGGTATAAAAACTGGCTGGTGGATCCATTTAAGCCCTGAAGGAGAAACTGATCTCTTGTAGTGCAACACTGAGCCACAGAAATAAGCCTGCTATCTTCTAGCCTCTAGTCATGTGAATGGTAGCTGTTGGATGAAAGTATTCAATTTTCAATCTTTTCTCTTAAGCAGAGGATTAGATTCAACATCATGTTAGTGGACTTCTACCTGCACAACAGGACTTCCCCATTCTTTTATCTGCCCTGAAGCCTCCATGCACCTCAAATCTGTTCCATGCAGATTTGGCAGGGGGATGGGACGACAAGGGAGGGGAAATCTGTTTCACTAAGAGTTTCCTTTCTGTCAGTGGGTGACCAGCCCTGGACTGACCCCAGACTATGGGTGGTTTTCCACATCAGAAGTCAGTGGCTTGCTTGCTCCATGGAATATGATATGCCCAACAGACAATTGGCTCTGGAGCCACCTTTCCTCATCAGACCTTGTGCAGGTACCTTAAGAGAAAGCATGGTAGCTCCAAGGTTCTCCCCACTCCCTGAAGGTCCCACAGACCATTTTGTGCACCCCTCAGCTTTTTCTAAGATTGCTGAATGTAGGCTATCAAGCCTTCTCTTGCTATCCCAGTGGAGGCATCAATAAAGTGCCTGTCCAAGGACCCAGTCTGCCCTGGAGGCATTGCCTATGGCCTCTCCACTTAGAAAATAGAGCAATTACTGCTGCAAGTAACTGCATTTATACTTTTTTAATCCCAAACTGCTCTGCTTATGCAAAGGAGGCATGACTTTGGCATGTGCTAATTCTGTGTACCTCTCCACTGGTCTTTCCCCTAAATTTTGCCTGTAGAGTTTACAACCTGGTGTTGATGGCAAAATGGAAGTAACACACTGGACATCTGATCAATCCTCCAAAATCCCAGGGGTCCTGCCAGAAAGGAGTGTCCTCTAAAACACCCCCTTTGTCTTGATTTTTTGCAGCAGGCTATGTGTGCCCCTAGGTTATCCACACTTGGAAAACTGAAAGATTCAGCTGCTAAAAGATGCTTCTTCTCCATATTTTTTTTCAAATGCCCATAAAGTTTTTAGGCAAGTGTGCACTCCCCACACCAAATAAATAAATAAATCCAACTTTGTAGTACTTTCAAAACCCACTTTAGCAGCATTTCAAAAAAAATAAGAGGAATCAGGACACTTGCAAAACTAAAGACTTTCTCTGTTTGTGCAATTGTGAGTACAGTTATTTGCACACATAATTGGTCTATTTTTTTTCTTTGAAAGAATAGGCTATTACTTGTAGCTCCTCCAAGGAACCACTGTGAGGTTCCTTGGAATGATAACTTGTGGATGCTCCCACTGGGGTGGCAAAAGAGGCACTGAAGTATATTAACTTTTTCTATTGACTCTTACCATTTTGGGAATATATTCCATGTGCCCTGTTTCAAGGTAGAGACCTACAAATGTCCCATCTTGCACAAAAACATCATACTTCAGCAGTTGTTTACAACTTATATGACTCTGTAGTTCTTACATGATGTACCTGTATAGAACGATACATGATTTTCATCATGGTCAAAAACATCTTTTGTCTGCGAATCAAACCGAAGCCATAATCCAATTGCAAGGACAGCTGTCCCTGCAAGCTGTGAAGAGAAGGAAAAGGGTAGACATTTTAAACTATGCATTCTGTGTTTTAATATTTCATATATGTATCAAGTGTATTTTGTTCAGCCTTCAATACAGATATTGACTTGGTTTTGTGGTCAGTGGCTTCCAAATTCTGTTCCCAAGATCTTTGTGGTGCTTTGAAAGCTGACAGAAGTTTCTCAGTCAGAAGAAATTCCCTGAAAATAATAGTTTTGTGTGCTGCTGCACTAGAATCTGGCAAGAAGTGCATGAAGGTGATAGATGACTATGCTGCGTGGACTCTGTTAAAGTTATTACAGATTTAAGGTCTGTAAACCTTTTTGAGATGTAGTGACAAGAATGCAGAATTCTATGGTGATTCCACAATTTCAGCATGGTGGAATATGGAAAAAACAAGAAAATGTTGCCAGTGCCAGCATACCCTTCTTTGTTTCACAGGACATGTTCATCATTTCTGTTGGCACATCCAATCTCAAATTTGGAAATTTTTCCAGGAAGTAACTGCTCCTAATTTACCATAAAATGGTGCAGTTAGCAATGCTAGGAGTTATACCATGTAGAACACATGTCAGCCAGTGACTGTGTTTAATGTTCCCACAAGTGAATTGTTATTAGAATCTACAAATATCTAAGTGACCATTTTTGTCTAGTGTTTGAGGCTTTGTACCAAGCCTTTTATAGTTCAAATTCTACAGCACAGCTAGGGAACATCTGTCAGCTTGAAGGACTGATTCAATTTTTGGAGACACTCCAATTTTTGGAGACACTCCCTCAAGGACTATATTCCAGTAGTGGAGATAGCAAAAACTAAAATATTAAAAACTTTAGTGCTTAAATGTCTCCCTGCCCATAAATAAACCCCAGGTGAGGCATTTCAGTGTTTTAGAATGGGAATAAAAACTGGGAAAAGCCAGAAAATGACTGGGGTTTTGGGAAAAGGGGGCATGGCCACCTGGAAAACCTTGGTAAGCCAGACAGGTGTACAAGGAGGGCTGTATTTGGTGCATGGGTCTGAGGTCTCCCATCCTGCTGTACAGAAGTTGACCTACAGAGAAGCAGAGGCTGCAGACATTGCAGCTGTAGTGCAATGGCAGCAACTCCATATAACATGCAAGAAGAGATGAGCTGTTGTGCTGCTGTGTCCAGTCCTGAAGCAGGGTGAACTAGAGCAAGAAGCCTCTATGAGAGGGCTCCCAACACAATTTCAGATCCTTGTAATCAGGGGCTAGGCCTAGCAAGGGAATCCCTACTCTCCTACCTCAAGTATTCAACACCTGAATTTTATTTTTATCTGAACAAGGCTGTGAACACAATGAAACACTCATAAGCCCTGCTAGCAGGTTTTCACTCAGTTCTAGTTACCATTTGCTACTATTCAGTGTATGCCAGAAAAAAGAATGAATGTCTTCAAAGGCTTTCCCCTGCAAGTAGATAGCCTCTTCTTCCTCCTCTTAGAGCAGGAGTCAGCAACCCGCAGCTCTGGAGGTGCACGTGGCTCTTGAATCCCTCTGCTGCGGCTCTGTCGCTCAAAACACGCGCCGGCACAGCCGCTGATCTGCGACCCGCGCCAGAATGGCCGCTGATCTGCAACCCGTGCTGATTTACTGAGCTTTTCACAATTTATTTATTTATTTAAAACATTTTTATGCCGCCCCATTGCAACAAAGCCTCGGGGCAGCTTACAACAAAGCAAAAAATATAGAAATATACAAAAAACAACAAGGGAACAATAAAATTTTTCTTTAAACCCCCCCCCCCCGCCCATCTTGGCTAAAAAATTTAAAATCTGTAAAAAAAAAAAAAAAAAAAAAAATTTACTGAGCTTTTCCCCCCGGTAGGCAAACCATGGATAAACCGAAGAAAAGTTTCTGAAGAAAACCAAACATTTAATGGCACGTGGGTAGATTAATTTGCTTTTGCTGCTGACGAACTTATGGGGTTTGCTGTTTAATGCAGCTCTTCAGCACTGATTTTGACTCTGCAGGAAGCTGGTCTCCTATTCAAAATATATGAAAGGAGTCCTACTAGTTTATAATGTAAGATTAAAAATAACAGTTTTTAGTGAGTGAACAAGAGCTGCAGCTAAATCATAATGAAGATATAGATCTACTTCCTTGTTTTAAGAAGAGTCTTATAAAAATTTCAGCAACATTATTGCATTGGGAGAGGGATGTTTGTTCAATATTTCACCAGACACCAGGACTCAAATAGACATTGAATACTTTATTTTATTTTATTTTATTTTATTTTATTTGAAAGTAACTGTGAACCCAGCGTCTTTTTTTTTCGGAGTTCAAAATGTTTTTGTTGCATGCAGAAATAAAAATTTGTTTTCTCTGTAGCAGTTCATTGATTTCATAAATGCAACACAATATAGTTTTTTTATACATAGCATATAGGTAAAAAATGATATATGCAGTGTGATCTTCATTTTAGATGTCAAAAGGGTTTTGCGGCTCCTGCTGTTTTCTGTGGGAAACAGGTCCAAATGTTAAAGTGTTAAAGGTTGCCGACCCCTGTCTTAGAGGAAGGACAGTGTTTGTTAAAGGAAGTGACCCCATTTTTATTTATTTCATTTTTATACTGCCCAATAGCCAAAGGCTCTCTGGGAGGTTAACAAAAGTTAAAAAACATAAAAAGGGAGGAAAACAACATATGAAACAATAAAACTGTAAAATCACAGCAATTGCCATCAGTGCAGAGGTATAGCAGCCGTACAGAATAAAATGCAGTATTAAACCAAAATTACAAATGAACTGTTAAAATCTGTTACACATTAGCTAAGAGGTTTTAACTCTAGGAAAAAAAAACACTCAAGAGGTGACTTTTGAAATAGCCAATTTCCCAAATACTGACAGCTCATTTTGTAGAGACTTTCCAGTTTTGCCAAAATAATGTCACCTTTGCTCCACATACCAGATTTTGTTTTCCTAATAGCCATATAAAAATTTCCATTATTTCCATTGTCTAAGTTTGTTTCAGGAAGTTCCCCATTGCTGGATGAGCTTGATCACAAATGGAAAGCTATGACACAGCTCAGACAGGCAAGCTGCCTAGGTATGGGAGAATTAACATAAGAGCTGCTGCAATTGCTTTGACATGTATCACTTCCCAGAAACAATTAACTCATTACTCATAATGAGTCAGGTTGGGAGTAGGAGCATTTCTGTGGGACAAGGAGCCCTTGGTTGGGTCTTCCCACAGTGAGGCCAGCTGAACACCCTGTCCAGCCTTGCCTGCAGCCCCTGCTTTCAGATGGCACAGGGTCCATAAGTGCCACACCAGCAATCAAGGTTGTGGGAATTGAGGTGGTGTCTGTTGTGCTTCCCTTCCCAAGTATTGAATGCAGCTTGCAGATTTGCTTGTTCCCACCTTTCACCACTGCTTCTGCATAGCAGTGGTAGTGGCAGTAGGCAGCATCCAGCCATTTGGGCTTGCTTCCTCATGAGTAGCCAAGCATTTTTAGACATTCTGATTTAGCCTCTAGACTGTGTAATTGAATATCTCTGTGTTTAAATACTGCACTGGACTGCAAGTTATCAGGTTCAACTGCCTTGGTAGGGCAGTAACTGTAAAAGGACATGCTCAATTACTCTTCCTTGTCCCATGGAACGCAGTCAAAATAGCCTCCTAGGCCCATGGAATGCAGTCAAAAAAATCACAAGGGTTTCACTCAGAACGTAAAACAAAGATCAATGGTTAAGTGGCATAAAGGAGTGTTCTCAGCCAGTCTCCCACCAGTGTGACATTTCTTCCTGCATTTCTCCTCCTTTTCTTTGTCATGAATAGGGCTTGAACAATTCTGCTGCTGCAAGCATGTCCACCAGAAACAATGTCATTTGAAACACCAGATAACTTTCTGGAAGGTCAGTCTATGTAGAGTCCATTCCTAATTGCTGTTCAACTCCACCAGTCTGTTGCAGGGTTGTCTCTTCCTACCAGGTGTTCAGCACTGACACATAGAAGGTTCCAGTCTACCTACCTTGAAAATCACACATAATATCTGATATGAGTGCTCCCCTATGTGTTTATGTAGGGTTTTGCTGAGAAGTTGTCAATTTGGATCATAATCTTTGACAGGCCAGATTCTAAGGATATCTCGGGGGAGAGACACAGTAATTATGGGGGATTTCAATCTCCCGGATGTTACTTGGGCGACTCACTCGGCGGTGACAGCCAGGTCACGTCGCTTCCTAGAAGCTCTAGAGGGTGGGTTTTTCACACAGAGGGTCCGAGAGGCGACGAGGGGGGGAAACATCCTGGACTTGGTCTTGACCAATAGGGAGGAGCTGATAGATGAAGTACAGATTAGGGGAGTTCTGGATGCGAGTGATCACTCCATCCTTTGCTTTGAGATCAGGGGACTGGGGCCGTGCAGCAGGGCGAGCACTAGAAGCTGGGACTTCAAGAGGGCCAACTTTGGCCAACTGAAGGCCAGGCTGGGGAAAGTCTTCTGGGATAGGTTACTGGAAGGTAAGCGAGTTGAGGAGGGGTGGATGGCACTCAAAAGGGAGGTTTTGCAGGCGCAAGCCCTGACAATACCTCTAGCCAGTAAGGTGGGGAGGCGGAGGAGAGTGCCGCCATGGATGCGAAAGGAGGTGGTTAGGGGGATTAGACGAAAGAGGAGCCTCCACAGGAAATGGGTACTGGGGGAAATAGACAAAAGGGTATACCGGGAGGAGGAGGCCCGTTGCAGAAGGATTCTTCGCAAGGCTAAGGCTGATTATGAGCTGAGACTTGCCAAGAATATCAAGAGCAACAAAAAAGGCTTCTTCCAGCATGTAAATAGGAAAAGGAAGGGGAGACAAGTGGTGGGACCACTACATAAGAAGGAAGGAGATCCAGTGACTGACATGAGGGAACAGGCACAGATGCTAAATGACTATTTTGCCTCTGTGTTCTCCCCAAAGCAGGACAGGGGATATCCGTATAGGAGATTGGATGAGGCTGGGGACTTAGGGGCAGAGATTAGTCACCCCCCTTGAAGTCGAGGGGCTCCTCAGGGCATTGGACATTACAAAGGTGCCAGGCCCTGACGGGTTACACCCGAGAGTACTTAGAGAGTTGGCAGGGGTTCTCTCACGCCCGCTAGCCTCCATTTTTGAGGCCTCGTGGAGAACAGGTGAAGTTCCAGAGGACTGGAGGGTGGCATCGGTGGTCCCAATTTTCTAAAAGGGTAGTAGGAAGGACATGGGGAATTATAGACCGATTAGCCTTACGTCCATTGTAGGAAAAACAATGGAAAGGCTCATAATAGAGAGAGATCTAGTGATGCTAGATAGGGAAGGGAGGCTGACAGCCACACAACATGGCTTCCGCAGAAACAGGTCCTGCCAGACAAACCTTGTGGAATTCTATGACAAGGTTTCAAGATGGCTAGATGGAGGGGATGCAGTGGATGTGGTATACCTGGATTTCAGCAAGGCCTTTGACAAAGTGCCCCATGATATCCTGGTGGAGAAACTGAGGAGTTTTGGGATACACCAAAGCACTGTCCGGTGGATTAGGGCATGGCTGACTGACCGAAAGCAGAAGGTAACCATTAGCGGGGAATCGTCGGGATGGCAGCCAGTGACAAGCGGGGTCCCCCAGGGCTCTGTCCTGGGGCCGATCCTGTTTAATCTTTTCATTAACGACATGGAAGAAGGGGTGAACAGTCTGCTGATCAAATTCGCAGACGACACTAAAACTGGAGCAGTGGCCACAACTGAGGAGCAGATACACCAGATCCAAAGGATCTGGACAGACTATGGAAGTGGGCAGGAGACAACAGGATGGCGTTCAATGTGGATAAGTGCAAGGTCTTGCACTTGGGGCATAGGAATAGCTGTCATAAGTACAGGTTAGGGGACAAGTGGCTGGACCTCGGGGTACTGGTTGACCGCAGGCTAAACATGAGTCAGCAGTGTGATGCGGTGGTCAAGAGGGCGAATGCCACCCTTGGTTGCATAGCCAGAAGTGTGGCTTCTAGATCAAGAGAGGTATTACTACCACTCTACATGACTCTGGTGCGCCCGCAACTGGAGTATTGTGTTCAGTTTTGGGCCCCTCATTACAGAAAGGATATAGCCAGGTTGGAGTCAGTGCAGTGTAGGGCCACAAGGATGGTGGCTGGTTTGCAGGGGATGCCGTATGAGGCAAGACTGAGGGAACTGGGTCTCTTCAGCTTGGAGAAGAGGAGACTCAGAGGGGATATATTGGCAACATACAGGTATGTGAGGGGGTGTCACATGGAGATGGGGAGAGGCCTGTTCTCCCCTGCAGAGGAAAGCAGGATGCGCTCCAATGGAGCAAAGCTCAGGGAGCCAAGGTTCAATTTGGATGCCAGGAAGCACTTCCTGACAGTCAGGACCCCGAGGGCAAGGAATGGGCTTCCACGGGAGGTCGTTGAGGCCCCATCGGTGAGGGTGTTCAAAGATAGGCTGGACATGCACATGGTGGGCATGTCATGAGCGGAGCCGGCTGGTGCCGGAGGTCAGACTAGATGGCCCAGGAGGCCCCTTCTGACTTGCTCTGTTTCTATGTTTCTATGTTTCTATAACATGCTGACCTCATACCATCTCTTGAACATCCTGGCAGTGCCAGTTTGGAGCTTTTGAGTATTAATGGACTGACATTCCTTTGTGCCACTAAGTGTTCACATGGTCTTGTGTCATACACACTCTCTAATATGTTCAAATCCATGGCTGGTGTATATTAACAATCTGTTGTCATTCTCAAGGTTCTCTCCTTTGATAAGCCTGTCTCAACCAAGAATTCTCTCAATCTAACTGGAATTCAGAAACTCCTGTGTGCTTGTTGAGCTACGTCATATTGAAAAAGGCAAGAGAAGAAGCTGTCACAATCTCTTGATACCATTATGCCCAGGAGGAGGGCAAGTAACATGTAGAGTGCTCAGGTCATGCAGTTCACTTCCCAAGTCAAACATGACAACTTCATCTGTTGCTTCTTTGATAGGCATATTTGGAACTGATGGGAGTCTATTTGAATACCAAAGTGAACCAGAAACCATGCCAATTGTACGTGGCTCTCTTCCAGATACACTACAAAATTTCCTAAGGCAATCCAAGATGTTCCATGACTTCAGGAGACTTAAGATATCATCTAAGTAAACACAGAAGAATATTTTTGTAGGTATATATTCAACTAGGACTACCAGGTTTTTGTAAATGCCTGTAAGGCTGCTGTGAAACCTAGCAGGGAAACTGGTCATTTAAAAAACAAAAGTTTCTTCAAGGTGAGCTAGGAAAGAATGGATGGAGTTGGAAGATAGGCTTGCTAGCCCCAGTGTAAACCAAGCAGACTGTCAAAGAAGGGGCAACAAATTTATTTCCCTTTTTTGCAAATCTGCTCACTCACTCACAGAGAATATCTTGTTGCCTCACAAGTTCGTGTAGGTGTTGAACACACAACTTTAGAGTGTTGTGCAAGAAGCAATATTTTAGCTATGCAGATGATCTGCCCAACTTTCTGTGGGATACAGGTGACTTTGGGGCAGCACTGTGGGGTGGAAATTTTCCAATACTATATTTTTCAATTAAAAAAATCCATACAATTTATATCTATATTTATCAAAATTTTGTCTGGCTATCAATCATGTTCATGTTAGATGGACTCAATACAGAATATGAATTTAAGTAAGTTTTGCTTCTAAGGCAAATATTGACAGTTGGCCATTACTAAATTCTTCAAAAACAAACTGAAAGAATGCTAAAACTGGAACTAAACTACAACAACTTCAGAGAAGTGCTTCATTTCTTCTCTTGAACTCAGGAATTCAGAAGCATTTACTTAAGATTTGTTAGTGCTTGTGGTTACTTTGAGCAAAGTTATAATGCCAAAACACAAGATGACCATTGTATGACAGCTGGTAAATGTAAGTATTATGAGCAGCATTATGTTTATGCTAACTAAGCAACAGTAATGAAGACTCCTTCAACAAAATGTACACACTGTCTTGAAGAAATGCAAGATACATACAGGAAACTATTTCAAATGAATGAGTAAACTCATTATTTAGAGCATCTGACCATTTCCTACCTTTTCTGGAAAACCCACATCAATGTTTTAGGGGTTGGGAAAGCATTTAATTATCACAAGATTTAGTTGAAAGTGCTGATGACATTCCTCTTCAGAGAAGAACAATGCAAGTGACTTTCCAAGCACATTCAAAGGAAAACAATGAAACAAGCCAACTGCTCTCATCTCTCTATTTATATTTGCTTGACTGAATAAAGTTGGTTGCTACTTTCAAAAAAGCACCAGTAAGCTAAGGCTAGATCCTACGAGTAAGTGACAAAATGTAACATAAGGAAGCCCTTGTAGAGTGAATAGAACTAATAAAATATATAGGGTAGTATCCAAGGGGACCAATTCTTTTGTGCAAGTGGTACTTACTGCTCATGCAATGGAGATTTAATATTTCATAAAGCAAGGCTCAGAACAAGCATAAATACTTCCTTCCTGATTAGGGAAGGTCAGAGGAGCTTTGTTAATGTGAGCTCCATTGATCGCCCCCATTCTGGAAATGAACAATTTCCATTCACTTGTAGGTACTATGTTACCGTATTTTTCTGTCTATAAGATGCCCCCATGTACAGTACATCCCCCACTTTTCCTATCAATTGCCAGCGAACAAGCTGCTGCGCATGTGGGCTGCCCCGCTGCTCCCTGCACGCACCGCCTTGTTGCGCACCGCTCCATTGCCCCTCCCACATGTCAGTCCCCCCCCCCCGAGCACACCCGCGGTTCTCCTCTTGACCCCCTGTGTAGAAGACGCACCTCCATTTTTAGCTAAATGTTTTAAAGAAAAGGTAGAGTCTTATACTCGGAAAAATATGGTAAGTGCTCAGTCCCCATTGTGCAAGTGCTGTGTCCAGATGGCAACTGTGCAACATTGGTTATTGTTCACAATCTCTACGATAGTTACATTGATAGCAGATATTCCTCTCTGCCCAGGAAACTGTACCACTATGTAGGTGGCACAGGATCTTTAACAGCATCTTCAAACAGTATTCTGTCAGAGAGCCCACCTCCACCCTCATTCTTCGGCTCATGCAGAGGACTTGCTGAGAAAGGCTGGCAGAGTACATATACAAGGAAGCCATGGTTTGCGAACCTCTGCTGGATGCACCTTTTCATCTGCTGTACTCCTTGTTATTCTGCAAAGTCTGTCAGGTTTTAAACTACGGACTATTTAAGAATTTATCTTTATTCTCTCTCTCTTCCACCCTCCCTCCATTGCTCACATACAGACAAACATTTTCATTAATTATTGAAAACCAATAAAACAACATGGTATAGATGAAACTAGAATATATTCAATAAAAAGTTTACCCTTTTGACAGGGAGAGGTTGGCAGGGCTCCATCAACATGACAAGCCATGGTGGACTTTTACCATTGATGGTCTGTTGTGTTGTCTGAATCCAGTCATGGTATTTCACTACACTAAGTTGGTTCTTGAGATGTCATGATTAAAAACAATGGTTTGTTCTATTTAACTTTGAGCTGAGGGCAGAGGAGGGGTGAATAGTCCCTAAGATGGCAAGATCAGTATACATTTGTACAAGCAAATCATCTTCAGAATCTTTCTAAAGGCAAAATGAGACTAGCAAATAGGAATAGCTGGTATGTGTGAAACACCCAGTCTCTGCTGATAACTAATTATTTTTCTGCTTGTTTATGCTAAAGTGCAAGAAACTGTGGCTGCTACACTAGTCCTGAACTGACATCTACTGAACAGGTATAAGAAGCAGGATAGATCTCTTTTTTGTAAGTGAAAATAGTCTATAGAAAAGAAGAGCAGCGACCTTCAACAGATGCTGAGATCCTAGAACTATACATAAGCACAATACATTAAAGGTGGGAAGATT
Source organism: Varanus salvator macromaculatus (assembly GCA_023646645.1). NCBI lineage: Eukaryota > Metazoa > Chordata > Lepidosauria > Squamata > Varanidae > Varanus > Varanus salvator. The sequence continues at coordinate 11,500,056 of JAIXND010000754.1, read as the reverse complement.
TCCTTGCACAAGCAAAAGTTGGCTCTGAAAATATTTCCCTAGCTTTGTAGGATGACAGACATCAATGATGGATATCAAAGAGTGTTAGCGCACCAGGAGAGAATACAACCTTCTCTCATCCAAAGAGAATGACAAATACCTTAGTAAAACTTCCATTATACAGAATTTCCCCCATCACATAGCTAACTCATCTGAGTGGCATTATTTACAACTTAATTTTCCAACACCTCAGCACAACTTCTTGCCCCTCACTATCTGCTACCTTTGGTGGGTGCTTTACTCTGCCTAACAGTAGAGTCTGCACTGTCCTTAGTAAACACACACTGGATTGGGCTATAAGCATAACCTGGTCAAAATAAGCTTCATTAGTACATGTCTTGAATACACACTTTCTATATAGATGTGTGTGAAGCTTAAATCAGATCAGAGGCCTCCATATCTTTTCAGCTGGTAAATTCCAATGATACCATGCCCACCTCCCAATCCAGAATCTTTATCTTACTTGCTTCTGACTTGTTTCCCCTGCCCCATGGACATACTGAAGGGATGTTTGCCAATATGCAAAGTATGCTTCTTTCTTCCAGAATCATAGTTTTTACCCTTACACAATTTAAATTGCATAAAATCAGCTAAACGTCATTAAGAATGATAGATGGGCAGAGCTATCCTATGGCTCCACAGAACACCTGAGATGCTATAGGATACCTTAGATCTCCAGAATCAAGGTCAGAAGCTCCAAAGCTCCAAACTTTAACCTGGGCATCTGCTCTCAGATTCCCCTCCACACCCTCAGTCACTGGATCTTCATCAGATACTTCACTAGGGTTGGAAGAACAACCACAAAGAACAGGTAAATGTGGGGATGGAGAGGAAGAGCAGAGTCCATTCTCTTTCCCTCCTCCTCCAAAGTAGTCCAATGAGTTCGGAAAATTATGGGAACTGGTGGCACAGCCCATTGGATTACATCCAAAGGTATATTTTAAGTCTGGTGATGCTAAACTGAGCTTTAAGATCTAAGATATCTCTGCTAATATCCTAGTTACATCATCTACTGCATTTAAGTTTTATAATATTTTATGATGAATTATTGACTAAAGACAGTGCATGCAATCACTCTATGCAAGCAACTAGACTCAAAACAGGCCTTTCCTATTTTGCATTCAAGCAGCAGATAAACAGTATCATGTCAAGTCACTCAGGCATACATTGCGGTAGCATTCCTGGCTTAAAACTTGTTTTCACCATGACTTCAATGAATAACAGATCAGTGTGTATGAGAACACAGGCAGTGCTTTCATTGTGGAAGAAATAAAGAGCATTAATTCTGGCTGTTATGCAAAGCAGAGAGGGGGAAGGTCTGCAGTAAATGATACGGCTGATTTTTTCCAGATCATTCCCTTTGCACTGCTGCTACTATAATTGGTCAATATAGCAGTCTCAATACAGTTTATAGTTGCCATTTAATGCAGCAAAATGCCTTAAATGGGCCAAATAGCTGGGATTTCTACCACTCTTGGGCAGGAGGAGAAAAACCTGTGACTGCTTTGTTGCCTGGCTTTCCAGTGTTACACTGCTGCCTGCTCTCTGGATCAGATCAGGGGCTGCGTGTCAGTGTGCCCTGCAAGACAATATTTGGTATTATCAACCTCCTGAGCAAAATGTTCAAACTTGTGATGGCTTTGCAACTGCAAACACTCTTGGACAGAGCACTATGGATCTATTTCGATTGCACTTTGACACACTTTGACTTCTTGGTGGGTTCTGATACAGATGGCCTTCTGGATAGACTGTTTAGATAGGGGGCACTGTTTTATTATTTATTTAGGGAACTTCTATGCCGCTCCATTCGCTGAAGCCTCTGTGGGGCCATGCCTTGACTCTGTGATATGGGGACAAGGTACCCTGCACTTGTTAACATACACATGAAACCACTGGGCATAGTGCCAGCAAAATACAGATGAAATGCAGTTCTATTTTAACTAATTCGGGGGGGGGGTCAGTGGAACTGATAAACCAATGTCTGAGCATGGTAATAGTCTGGATCAGAGCCAAGCAAAGAGAGGTTTAGTCCAGGTAAGATGAAAGTGCCATCAATGTGTGTTTTCTCTACCTAGGTGAGTGGTGTTGACCCCATTTTCACAGGGCAGCATTCTCTGACATTATTTGCATAACACAAGAGTCCACCACAGACAACAAATCAACCTGAGAACCCCTGGAGTGTTCTAGAATGGATTGTCCTGTTGTTTGAACTCAGGCAATGATCTCACAGTAGATAATGTCCAGCAGCCAAGCAAGGCACTCAGCAAGAGAATTAAAAACCCTTGTTACCACTGGCTACTTTCACTCAGTTCTAGGTACAGTGTTAATTTATGTATCACATATCAGAAAAAGACAGGAATGCCCTCACAGACATTTATTTTATAATAACCAAGAAAGAATGTAGCTGGATCAGACCAAATAGCTATTTACTGTACCATTCCATTTCCACAGAGACCCACTGGATGCATGTGCAGTAGTTTTGGCTTGCTTTCTGCAGTCATACAGAAACATGCTACCTCTCAAATGGGACATAATGCATAACCACCAGAACTTATAGTTGCTGGTAATCTTATCTTCCATGAATTTAAGTTCTTCTAAAGTTGTCCAAGCTGTTGGCCAACACCAACAATTTGTTACAAATTTTAACCATGTGCTGGGTGAGAATTTCTTGTACATGTTTTGCATTTCCCATAGTTCAGCTTCAGTGGAAGTTCCTAGATTCCAAAATCAGTACATACTTCTTCCACATCACACAATTTAAAAGACTTTTATCATGTCTGCTTACTTTTTTCCCAAGCTAAGTACACCAAACATTGTAAGCTTTCCACACATAGGAGTTGCTGCGGCCATGTGATTATTTTGGTTGCTTTCTTCCAAGCAGGCATATAAATGCTTAAGTTATTTTGGGTAATGGGGAGATATGGTAGTAGGAGATTAACATGCCAGGTGAGGGGTGCCATATACTCAATATCTGGTTTCTTCTTCTTTCCTTCTGGTTTCTCCCCCAGCCAAATGGGGCCAGGTAGCCATATCAGCTGAGGGAGCTCATATGAGCTGAGGGTGCTCAGGCCTGCTGGTGCTTTTACGGAACACCAGGTTGGTTCAAAATAAAACTTCTCTCAGCCACAATTTAATCACAGATGAGGGAGGTGACCTGTCATGCATTATGGAGACCTGGATGAAAGAAGAGGACAGCATCCCTCTCTCCCAGCTGTGCCCACCGGGGTACTTGGTACAGCACCAGCCTCTTCCTGAGGTGGCCTTAGTCTCCAGGCTTCTGGTTCCCTTGTTTGTACTCTTTGTTGGGCTCCTGAGACAGATATGGGATTTTGTTGGTGTACCCTCCACCCCACTGCTTACCAACAGTCTCCCTGCCTGAGCTGATGGAGGTGGTCTCTGACTTGGTGTTGGGGGACTTCAATCTCCATGTCGAGGTTGCCTTGACCAGAGCAGCTCAGGACTTCATGGTCACCATGACAGCCAAGAGGCTGTCTCAGCATGTCTTCAGCCCAATGCATAAGAAAGGCTACACTCTTGACCTGGTTTTCTCAACAGGACAGGGAGATGGCAGTTAGGATGTGAAGGGGATAACTCTGAATTCATTGTTATGGTGTTATGGTCAGATCACTTCCTGGTGATGTTTGAACTATTGGCCCCTTATTCCCTCTGCAGGGGTGAGGTCTATTAGGATGGTCTGCCCCAGGGGAATGATGGATCCAGATGGCTTCCAGAGTGTTCTTGGAGATTTTCTGGTTGATATGATGGGCGCTCCTAGGTCACCATATGGAATAGGGTAATGACTTGGGTGGTTGACACAATTGCGCCCTAGTGTCCTCTCCCTTCTGGCAGAGCCCAGCCAGCACCTTGGTATACACCAGAATGAAGGGCAATGAAGCAAGAAGGGAGATGACTAATGCAAGTGGAGGAAACATTACGATGATCCCAACCAAACATGACTAAAAGCTCATTAACAAGCCTATTTTATGCCAATTAAGTTGGCAAAATAGTATTGCTTCCTCACAGTGCCATCCAGTTGAGCTATTCTGAATGATCTGGGGCCTCCTACAATGTGGTTCTTCAGATAAGACCTGGGCCCCTCAGTGACTTGTGATGAGTTTTCTGAGCACTTTGAAGGAGAATATTGCTCAGATCTGCCATCAACTAGATTCCAGAGTTAACACAATTCAATCGCAGGATGTGTCTGGTGTGCCATTCTTTGCTTCTTTAATGGAACAATTTCAGTTACTGAGACCTAATGGTGTGGACAAATGTTGTCCCGAAGTTGGTGGTGGGGGACAGTTGCTCTGCCCCATGGCAGTTACATCAGGGTGTTCCACAGGGCTTTATACTATACCCCATGCTGTTCAACATTTACATGAAAGCACTGGGAGAGGTTATCAGGACATTTGGGTTGAGGTATCAGTAGTATGCTGATGATACTGATGATAGAGAGTTGGCAGGGGTTCTCTCACGCCCGCTGGCCTCCATTTTTGAGACCTCGTGGAGAACAAATGAAGTTCCAGAGGACTGGAGGGTGGCATCGGTGGTCCCAATTTTCTAAAAGGGTAGTAGGAAGGACATGGGGAATTATAGAACGGTTAGCCTTACGTCCATTGTAGGAAAAACAATGGAAAGGCTCATCATAGAGAGAGATCTAGTGATGCTAGATAGGGAAGGGAGGCTGACAGCCACACAACACGGCTTCCACAAAAACAGGTCCTGCCAGACAAAGCTTGTGGAATTCTATGACAAGGTTTCAAGATGGCTAGATGGAGGGGATGCAGTGGATGTGGTATACCTGGATTTCAGCAAGTCCTTTGACAAAGTGCCCCATGATATCCTGGTGGAGAAACTGAGGAGTTTTGGGATACACCAAAGCACTGTCCGGTGGATTAGGGCATGGCTGACTGACCGAAAGCAGAAGGTAACCATTAGCGGGGAATCGTCGGGATGGCAGCCAGTGACAAGCGGGGTCCCCCAGGGCTCTGTCCTGGGGCCGATCCTGTTTAATCTTTTCATTAACGACATGGAAGAAGGGGTGAACAGTCTGCTGATCAAATTCGCAGACGACACTAAAACTGGAGCAGTGGCCACAACTGAGGAGCAGATACACCAGATCCAAAAGGATCTGGACAGACTATGGAAGTGGGCAGGAGACAACAGGATGGCGTTCAATGTGGATAAGTGCAAGGTCTTGCACTTGGGGCATAGGAATAGCTGTCATAAGTACAGGTTAGGGGACAAGTGGCTGGAGAGCAGCACTTGTGAAAGGGACCTCGGGGTACTGGTTGACCGCAGGCTAAACATGAGTCAGCAGTGTGATGCGGTGGTCAAGAGGGCGAATGCCACCCTTGGCTGCATAGCCAGAAGTGTGGCTTCTAGATCAAGAGAGGTATTACTACCACTCTACATGACTCTGGTGCGCCCGCAACTGGAGTATTGTGTTCAGTTTTGGGCCCCTCATTACAGAAAGGATATAGCCAGGTTGGAGTCAGTGCAGCGTAGGGCCACAGGGATGGTGGCTGGTTTGCAGGGGATGGGGTATGAGGCGAGACTGAGGGAACTGGGTCTCTTCAGCCTGGAGAAGAGGAGACTCAGAGGGGATATGTTGGCAACATACAGGTATGTGAGGGGGTGTCACATGGAGATGGGGAGAGGCCTGTTCTCCCCTGCAGAGGAAGGCAGGACGCGCTCCAATGGAGCAAAGCTCAGGGAGCCAAGGTTCAATTTGGATGCCAGGAAGCACTTCCTGACAGTTAGGACCCCGAGGGCGTGGAATGGGCTTCCACGGGAGGTTGTTGAGGCCCCATCGGTGAGGGTGTTCAAAGATAGGCTGGACATGCACATGGTGGGCATGTCATGAGCGGAGCCGGCTGGTGCCGGAGGTCAGACTAGATGGCCCAGGAGGCCCCTTCTGACTCGCGCTGTTTCTATGTTTCTATGTATTACTACCACTCTATACGACTCTGGTGCGCCCGCAACTGGAGTATTGTGTTCAGTTTTGGGCCCCTCATTACAGAAAGGATATAGCCAGGTTGGAGTCAGTGCAGCGTGGGGCCACAAGGATGGTGGCTGGTTTGCAGGGGATGCCGTATGAGGCAAGACTGAGGGAACTGGGTCTCTTCAGCTTGGAGAAGAGGAGACTCAGAGGGGATATGTTGGCGACATAAGGTATGTGAGGGGGTGTCACACAGAGATGGGTAGAGACCTGTTCTCCCCTGCAGAGGAAGGCAGGATGCACTCCAATGGAGCAAAGCTCAGGGAACCCAGGTTAAATTTAGATGCCAGGAAGTACTTCCTTACAGTTAGGACCCCAAGGGTATGGAATAGGCTTCCATGGGAGGTGGTTGAGGCCCCATCGGTGAGGGTGTTCAAAGATAGGCTAGACATGCCCATGGTGGGCATGTCATGTGCAGAGCCAGCTGGAGCTGGGGCTCAGACTAGATGGTCCGGGAGGACCCTTCTGACTTGCTCTGTTTCTATGTTTCTAATTCTTTAAATTGTGCATTTTCATAAGGCATTTCAAAAGAACAAACCCGAAGTACTTTTGCACATTTCTACTGATTTCGGGAAGAATGATAGACTTTGACTGCCCCCTCCCCATCCCAAACACCTTGGCAGTGCTGCAGTACTGGCAGGACTTCACCATATCAGCTGTCTGCTTTACCATGGGTCTGTTATCTGTATTAGGCATGGAAGATTAATCAACTGTTCCCTCTCACCTGGAGCTCACCAGAGGAAAACTTCTTTCCTCCATCTAGTTCCAAAATACTAGAAACCTTCCTTTCAGAGAATGTTAAATCCTTTCTCAATGTACCAGAGTTTGTGACCTTCAGAGGTCACCCATTCTGTGAGTCAGCATTATGTGAAAAACAGGTCAAAATGTGACCATGTCTGGAACTATCTTATTATGTTTTCTGCAATTCTTGAAATAATTGTGTATGGCATAAAAGACTGAGCCTGAAGACTTATGTACTTGTTCAGCATGCAAAAATGTAGGCAACAAGATCATGGGAATGAAGGGCATGCACAGAAGCCATGCCCAATCCCCAGGTACCTTTAAAGACATTACATGTTTAACACTACGAAGTGCAGCAGGATTGCAAGTGCATTAGCCTGAAAGCACTTATGAGCCTCCCCACAATTAGAAGCGCTGCCTTATTCAGACTTTGAATCACAAGAAGTTTGTAAATGCCTTCAACTGACTGCACTTCTAATCTGCCTGCAAATGTTTATGATGAATACACAGTGATCTACAAAAGAACTGTGAGCGCAAGGATGTTGGAGGGTGCAGTTCATGTGTGTATTTTCACTCCTCACATTTTATCCCTCATTTGTGCAGATTGAACACCTGCAGAGGGTTAGAGATATTAGCAAACTGAAGGGAACTGATGGCTCTGGAGATCTGACTACTCTAATCTCAAGTAGAAATGAGAGAAATGCTAAGCACTATGGATTGTGAGTGGGCAAATCTTATTGGGAGACAGAGTAGAGACACCTTGAATGCAGCTGAAAAACATGGACAATTCTATAGTTAAATTAAGAAGCCACTCATTGAAAAACAAATGAAACTTTGGGGTTCTTTGGAACTTTATAAAAGGCAGATACTTTATCTTGTCCTTATGAAATTTGGCACAAAGCCAAATTTTATTTACCTACCTGTGGAGGGTTGAAGACTTCCCACATACTGCTTCCTTTTGACAGTTTAGATTAGGCAAATATTGTCTTGGCTACTTTGGAAAACATCTGTCAGGTATTTCTGAAGCTATGAGGTTTGTGAGTTCCTTTTTTAATCAGCCATTTAACTAAGGGCAGGTACTGGAACATGCAGCTGCTTGGCGGATTTACATTTCCCCGACAGTCTGCTTGTGTGGAGGGAGCTGCTGTACTTCTGTGCTTGTGAAATGCCACTCTGTGTGGTTGTGTGCAATATGCTGCTGTCTGAGATGTGTGGTCACATGTTTGTTCACACTATAGGGCTGCTTTCATTTGGGCTAGAGAGAATAGCACTGCCGTAGTAAACAATATGTATGCTGAAAACTAGGCTGATGGATGGAAGATACAGATAAATGTATGAGTAAGGAAAAGGAGGCAGTAAGGCCTACATTTATGAATCCAGATTATATGCTTGGAAGTTTTAACTGAAAGTAAAATGGACAAACAGCAGCAAGATTGTGCTTTTTACTTTTTAGCTTTACAACCAGTGATGCAAAGTAAAAAACTTCCCACTGCTATTTCTCCATGAAATGTATTTCATACTAAAAATGTATCATGCCACAAAGCTATTAAGTATCAAAATAAGAAAGCATAGTATCTCTGAAACTGCACAGTTTCAATATTGTATTTTTTCACATGACTCTCCCAAGGAAACCTACAACTTTTTCCCTAGTTGTTCTCAGAGCTTTCATTTTTTGCTCAAAATTTAAACAATGTAGGAAATGATACCATCAAGTTATGCATTGAAATATGTACAAGTAGTCCCAAAATGCTCTACCTAAATCTTTGAAGGTAGTATTTAAGCCACTTTGTTCTTATTTTACAACAAATTAATCATTTCAGTTCAAATACTATTGGAAACTATTTTTATATATTTATAGAGCATTTAATATTGCCATGTACTTCTAGCTGTGTGCACCAAATATAAGCTAAACGTACCAAACAAAATCCCAATCCATTTAAAGCATCAGAATTTTCTTACTTCAAAAATATTTTCCCTGGCAACCACATCACTGTTTACAATAGGAAGATTTTCAGAATGAGGAAGTTACAAAGTAGGTTAGGCATATGCATTATAATTCTATTTAGGGATGGACATAGCACTGATCCAGATACCTTCCCAAAACTACAGGGGAAGCAGACTGAGGCTGCATGGGGTTCAGGTCAGATGTCAGCCCAGAGACCCTAGCACCCCTTAGAGGACTTTGGCCTATCCCTTCTTCCATGGCAGCTCTGCCCATTCACCTGCCTTTCTGGGCTAGTCCATAGGTTTTAGGGGCCCGGGGCAATTGTGATGTTGGGGGGCCCTTCCACAGCCCCCTTCAAGAACCCAAGAGATAGGAACCCTGGAAGTAAGGTGATAGGGCTGGGACTACCAGAATGTGCAGTAGATGGGGTGGAGACCATGGACAGATTGTGTGGCATCATCAGTTTTTATAGACAAGACCTAACTGTGTCCCAGTAAACCCTGACATTGCTTGAAAACTTATCAAGCAATTTTTCATGACAGGTAAGATTTTTCAAGAGACAGGTTGGCCACCAATGTCTCAAAGTTGGTGGACTGCAGCCTACAGATGCCAGAAGACTCTGCTTTACAAGCAAATTTCCATAACTGTTTTAATCAAAACCTTCCATGTAACATGCTTTCAGGCAGAAACCATTCACCTCAGGCCAGAAGCACAGGATGCTTAACTTCTTCCTGGTTCTTCCCAGAAAGCACAACTGTGATTGAATCCAGCAGGGTTTTTTTTCACATAGTTCAATCATGACCGATCTTTGCCTCTGGAATACCCAATCAACAGGTGGTTGATGAAGTGCTGTAATGTCATTTAATTCACACAAGAAGAACAAACTGCAACAGAAGAAGCCGGACATCACTACTATGTGCATCCAGGGTGCTCTTGATGATCTTAAACACTGGGCTGAAAGCAACAAAATGAGATTCAATAGGGACAAATGTCCTACCTAGGGGAGGAAGAAAACCCAAATTCATTGATACAAGATGGGGAATACATGGCTCAACAGAACTGAGAGAAGGACCTTGCAGTTATTGTGGACAACAGGCTAAATATGAACCAACAATGCGATGCAGCTGCAAAATGCCATTTTGGGATGCATTAATAGAAGTATTGCTTCCAAGTCACGAGTAATAGTTCCCCTATATGCTCACTAATCAGACTTCATCTGGAATACTGTCAAGGTCTGGACACCAAGATTTAAGAAAGATGTAGAAAAACTAGAAAGGGTTCAGGGGAGGGCAACTACAATGATCCAAGGTCAGATTAAGGGAATCAGGTATGTACAGCATTGAGAAGAAAAGACTGAAGAGGGGGCATGGTATCACTTTATGAGTACCTAAAAGTCTTTCACAAAGATGAAGCAAAGGTTCTTTCTCTTTGTCTCAGCTCAAGTTGCAACAACCTAGAATCAGTCTAGATATCAGGAAAAGCTTCGTCACTGTCAGAGCAATACAACAGTGGAACCAGCTGCCTAGAGAGGTAGTAGGCTCTCCTACACTAGAGAGACTCAAATAGAAACTGGACAGCCATCTGAGTGGGAAGGTGTAAAGTGGTAACCTGCTTCTGCACTTAATAAAAACTCAGTAACCTGGTTCCTACGGCTACCAAAAGAGCAACATTTCAAAATGAACAAAAATCATCTTCATTAATAGAAATTATTTACAAAAGTGAATAAAATATCATGCTTCAAATGTTAGCTTGCTATTGTCAATCAAATATGGTTACTTACCATTACTAAGGTGTCTTTCCCAGCTAAATTAAAATATTACATAAGCTTTTCCTTCAAAACCTATTTCCTTAAGCTCTGAACAGGTTTACGGTTTTCATTAAACTTTCTTTCAAACAGAACAAAGATCCAGATTATTAATTTACTGAGTTTTTAAAAAGTTCTTAAATATGCAGATAGTTGTGCACACAAACCAAGCTACACAAACCTGAGGCACATATGGACCATATTGTCATCCTTAAGCAACCTGGTGCCTTCCTGATGTTCTGAACGGCAGTGCTCAGCATGCCATTGGCCAGACCAAAGCAGCTGGAGGGCACCAGGTTGGGGAAGGCTGCTCTAAAGTACAACAAGCTTTTAGACTTGTAAGGAGCACTAACCCTCTCCCCTCTTCTAAGCATGATTTTTCCCCATCTTCCCCAAGTTTCCATTTTACCCAAACTTCCCCCACCAAATAAATAAATAAATAAACCAAACCAAACCAAACCAAACCAAACCAAACCAAACCAAACCAAACCAAACCAAACCACGGCTTCAAACATTTCAGAAACTGTACATCTCTCGTAAGGTATAAGCATCAATACTGCAATAGGAAATCTGAACTATGGGAATATGAACCTGTTCATTCTCTAATATACATACACTGCTAAAAGACAGACTAAATTTCTCCCCCACCCCTTAGCAAAGATTAAAAAAAAAATCAACAACCCCAACACAACTCAATGTGAATCTGGTCAAACAGGTTTGAAGTGATCCTCAAAGGACAGTAGAGTCCTTTGAAATCTGGCACAGGTATCTCTGAACAGTGTTATGTACCAAAGTTCCTTTTTAGATCCTTACTGTGAGATTCAGGTACTTCATTTTAAAATATCATAGCAGGTATATATTAACAATCTACAAAGAGTAACCAAAAACTTAGAGTGTCTGCGTTCATACAACACAGCATATGTACTCTTCCATGGACAACAAGCAACTTTGCCTGGTTTATATATCAATTCATATGCCACCTCACTAGCCATAGGCTCTCTGGGAGGCCTAAACACAGACCAATAGAAGGCACATTGTAACCCTACAACAACAAAAGACCTATAAGGACAGGTTGCTTACCTGTAACTGGAGTTCTTCGAGTGGCCATCTGTGCAGTCACACATATGGGTACTGCACCTGCGCAGTGCCTGAGGCCGGAGATTGCAAGCTAACGGTTTTGGCGGGAACGCTCCGCTCCCTCCCCTCGAGTATAAATAGCGGAGCGTTCGCCATTTTGTTCAGTCTTTGCGACCGAACGTGCGCCCCCATGCGGATAACTAGAGTAAGGTGGTGCGCAGGAGAGGTACCGACCGATAAGAATTTGTCGGTACCGAGACGAGTAACCACTCACCGACACCGAGCGGGGCCGGCAGGTGGGTTGTGTGACTGCACAGATGGCCACTCGAAGAACTCCAGTTACAGGTAAGCAACCTGTCCTTCTTCGTCGTGGCCTCTGTGCATCACACATATGGGTAGACTAACAAGCTTACCAGTAAGGCGGAGGGGAGGTGTCCTCAATGAAGTATCGATGAGAGTACAGTCCTTCCGAAGGAGCAGTCTCGTCGGGCTCGGACATCGAGGCGGTAATGCCTGGCAAACGTGCACGGATTCGCCCAAGTAGCCGCACGACAGACGTCGTCGAGTGGGACGCCCGAAGCAAAAGCAGAGGAAGCAGCGATAGCTCTTGTAGAATGAGCCCGAGGCATGACAGGAAGATCAAGCTTGGCAAGCTGATATGACAAAGTAATAGTCTGGACTATCCATTTTGAAAGTCTCTGTGAAGATATCGGGGAGCCCTGGTCAACAGTAGCATATTTGATGAAGAGACAATTCGTACGTCGGATGGACTCTGTTCTAGATCTGTAAAAGACGAGGCAACGACGAACGTCCAGAGAGTGCAGTGAGCGTTCGAGGGGGGTTGTGCGTGACGGGAAGAAGGCAGGCAGGATAATATCCTGTCCTAAATGAAATGGAGTTGCCACCTTTGGAAGAAAGGAGGGGTCAAGTCTCAAAACTACTTTATCCTTGAAAAAATTCAGGTACGGAGGGTCTATGTGCAGGGCACCGAGCTCGCTGGCCCTTCGGGCTGAAGTAATTGCAACAAGAAAAGCCGTCTTCCATGATAGCAGGCGTAGATCAGCAGTCGCCAATGGCTCGAAGGGAGCTCTGGTCAGAGCGTGAAGAACAACCGAGAGGCTCCAAGTAGGCATCACCGGACGTATGACAGGGTTAAGGTTATGAAGTCCTTTAAGGAACCTCTTAACTAGCACGTGAGAAAAAATGGAAGAGCCATCCACGAATCCCCGATGATGGGCGATCGCTGCCGTGTAAACTTTCACTGAGGAAGGTTTAAGTCCAGAACGATGAAGTTCGAGAAGGAAGGAAAGGATATGAGGTATAGAAGATTGCATCGGAGAGAATGAATGGGATTCGGCGAAAGTGGAGAAGCGCTTCCATTTCGCCGCATAAGACCTCCGTGTGGAGGGTCTCAAAGCAGAGTCGATAATATGCTGGATGGAAGGGTCCAGCGGGGTCGGATCCGACGAAACACCTGTCGGAGCCGGCGACGTAGCTGAGGCCGACAAGGCAACTTCATGAGGTCCTGGGACATCAATCGGTACCGTATGAGCGGTGGCCGGTACCGACGAAGAGGAAGATTCTATCGGATTCGCCAGGCCGTCAGTTTCAGGGATCCGAGATCGGGGTGACGAAGAGTACCGTCTTGTTGGGTGATGAGGTACGGAAGCAGGGGGAGAGGCTGGTACTCTCCGCAAGAGATAGTCAGTAGGGTGGCAAACCATGGTTGGCGCGGCCACCAAGGGGTAATCAAAATTCCGGACGGTCGGTCCCGTGCTATTTTTGCAACCGTCTTCATTATCAGAGGAATCGGTGGGAAGGCATAAAAATGGAGATTGGTCCACGTCAGCATAAAGGCATCCCCTAGGGACCCGAACCCGATCCCCGCCCTCGAGCAGAACTGTTCGCAAGCCTTGTTCCCGTGAGTGGCAAATAGGTCCACGTCTGGGAACCCCCAGCGATGAAAGAGCTGGTCTCGAGTCCGAGGATGTAGTTCCCACTCGTGGGAGACAAGCATTCATCTGCTGAGGAGATCTGCCTGGATATTGTGTACACCAGCCAGATGTACTGCTATCAAAGTGATACCTCGAGGAATGCACCAGTCCCAAATTTCCAGGGTAAGTTTGGCCAGGGTCGGGGACTTTGTTCCCCCTTGCTTGTTCAGATAGAAGACGGTCGTGGTATTGTCCGACGTAATCTGAACAACCCGATGAAGGAGGAGGTCCTTGAAGGAGCATATGGCATTGAAGACCGCCAGAAGTTCGAGGAAGTTGATGTGCTTTGTGGATTCGAGATGACTCCACGTGCCCTGGGTGCGTAGATGATTGCATACTGCTCCCCAACCCGAGAGGGAAGCGTCGGTAGTTACTGTTATCGATGGAGAGAGTGGGCGAAAAGGAACTCCGACAGCCAAACTGGGTCGCCTTGTCCACCACAGAAGAGAAGAAAGAACCGAGGATGGGATCCAAATCGGTTTCGACTGGGAGTCTCTCTGAGGACGAAACAGCTTGTTGAAAATTAGCTGTAAACGACGGAGGCGCAGCCTGGCATGTGGCACCACTGGCACTGCCGCCGCCATATGGCCGAGCAGTCTCTGAACAGATCTCGCAGGGACCGTTCCGTCGCGTCGCATCCGAGTGACATGTCGAATAATTGCGTCTTGTCTGTCGTGTGGAAGAAAGGCCTTTTCCAGCGTCGAATCCAAGCGCGCTCCGATGACGGTGAGAACCTGCGTTGGGATAAGAGAAGATTTCTCCGTATTAATACATAAGCCCAGATCGTCCAGCAAGCAGCAGGTTATGCGGATGGATTCGAGGAGCCCGTCCCTAGATGGGAAACCAGCAGCCAATCGTCCAGGTATGGATAAATATGGATACCTTGTAGACGCAGAAATGCGCAGACTGGCGCCATACACTTGGTGAAGACCCTTGGAGCGGTGGCGAGTCCGAAGGGCAAAACCATGAATTCATACAGAGTAGATGCGACAGCGAAGCGAAGGAAACATCTATAACTCGGATGAATCGAGATATGGAAATAGGCGTCCTTCAGATCTAATGAGGCGAACCAATCCTCTTTCTGTAGTAACGGCAAGATATTTTGAAGGGTGGTCATTCTGAACTTCCTTGCCTGGATAAAACGATTCAGGAAACGTAAGTCCAAAATAGGTCGAAGACCACCGTCCCTCTTGGGAACCGTAAAATATCTGGAATAGAATCCATGAATTCCATCAAAGGAAGACAATTGACGAATCGCTCCTTTATGAAGAAGTTGTCGTATTTCATCGAGTAGGATCGGAGAAGCCTGGGTAGACCGTACCGGACTCGATGGAGAAACGTCGAATTCTATTCGATAGCCGTACTGTATAATAGACAATACCCACCGGTCAGATGTAATGGACTCCCAAATGGGAAGTCGGCCCTGCAACCGACTCCCAAATGAGAGGGGGGTGGGTATTGGTTGGAAAAAGGAATTGGTCCGCGCGTCCCGTCAACGCTGGCGTCTCTCGGTATCGAATGTCCGACGGGATTGTTGGTAGCGGTTTTGCGGCTGCTGTCGGCGGCGTTGTTGTTGTGGCTGTCTCTGCTGAGGTTGTTGTCGAGACTGGAAGGATTGGCGGTAAGTAGGGCGGGACCATGGCCACTTACGTCTTGTTTGAGTTGGTAACTCCATTCGGCGCGCCGTCATCCGAGACTCATGGAGCTTCTTGAGCTTGTGGTCCGTGCGAGAGTGAAATAGCCCGGACTCGTCGAATGGCATCTCCTCGATTCTGCGCTTGGTTTCGTCAGGAAAATGGCAGCTTCGAAGCCAAGCATGCCTGCGCAAGGAGACGGCACCGACGAGAGCTCTAGAGGTTGTGTCCATATGGTGTCTAGCTGTAGACAATTGTTGGACGGCCACTTGCATGGCCTCCTTTATTAGGACTTTCGCGACCTCTCCCTGGTGGTCCGGCAGGGTCGAGGCGACGTTGAGAAGGCGTTGCATCAGGAAATATTGATATCGCGCCAACGTCGCCTCGTAGTTGGAAATATGTAGTCCTAGTCCTGATGCCGAGTAGACTCTTCTAGCCAGAGAGTCAATTTTTCTGCCTTCTTTATCCTTAGGCGTAGTATGGCCCCTGGCCTCCCTACCCTGGGAGGATTCGACGACGATGGAATTCGGTTTGGGGTGTCGGAGGAGGAAGGGGATATCCTCCTCCCGAACCCGATACATCGCCTCGTATCTCCTGGACGTAGGTTGTGGGTGGGAGGCCAGGTCCCATGGCTGAATCATCGCCTCTCTGAGAGTGGTAATCAGAGGAAGGACAATTGAGGTGGACTGCTCTCCCCCGACGACGTCATAGAACCTGTCCGTGGATGGCCCTGGACGTTGGATTGCATCGATGTCCAGGGCGTGGACGAGTCGGGCCATCAGATCCGAAAACGAGACTTGGGACTCGTCAGGCGAAGCAGGATCTTGGGATGTGATGACGGCGTCAGGGGAGGTCGAGTCTACCTCCGAGTCGTCAGAGTCAGCCCTATAATATGGTGGGGCTGAAGAGGAAGATTCAGCCGGCGAGAGAGAGCGGCTGCTGTCTCGCTGAGATGGCGTCGAAGCTCTCCTCGGATAACTCGCCTGTGGTGGATGGCGAGGAGGCGAGAGTCGGCCCCGAGGCTCTGGATAGTAGCCAACCGACCTGGGTTCATGCCAGCTCTGGTAAAGCGGACGATGCCAACCCTCCATAAGTCGATCAGCCCCGTTGACGTCGAGGTGGAGAGGGATCGATGTCCGCTAAGGCCTGAGGCATCGGTGTTGGAGACCGAGCCCGTGGGGGAGAGTCTCGTATTTCCCCTTCAGATATCGAGCCTCTTTGTAGCGGTTGAGCAGGCTCGGGCTGGTCTGGCATTCGTCGAGGGGACCCTTGTGGGGTAACCCTCATAGCCTCCTGGATCAAAGGATCGGGAGGTGTTGGTACGGTAACCGGTCCCGGTACCGAGGGAGCCGACGAACCTGAGTCCCGGTGTCGTGGGCGCTCGAGCCCCTTCGAATGCTGGGATGACTTTGGAGGCTTATCCCTCTTAGCCTTCTTATGGCCCGTCGACTTGGAAGAGTCGGAATGCTTCCTTTTCTCCGATTTTTTCTTTGGAGAAGCAGGGGGAAGCGCAGTAGAGGACGCACCTTCGTCCGAAGGGCGCTTCTGTGGAGCCATAGAGGAAGAGGTGGGCTTCATGGCAGTTACAAGAGGGTCCGACTGCATAAGAGCCCGGTCCCAAAGAAGCCTCTTCAACCGATTCTCGCGGTTCTTTCTGGCTTGCTTAGAAAAAGCCAGACACTGTGCGCACTTGTCGGTCCTATGCCCTTCTCCCAGGCAAAGGAGGCATAGGTCGTACGGGTCGGTCGGAGACATTTTTGACCCACACTCTGCGCACTTGCGGAAAGCCGCCCGCTGTGCCATCGCAGAAAACAGAAGAGAGAAGAAGACAGTATAGAGGGTAAGTATATATTTTTATTAATTTTTTTTTTTTTTTTTAGTGAAAAATAGGAACGAAAATCGAAGGAGAAGAGCAAACTGGGACGAGAGAAGGATAATAGAATGAGAGATAACAACTTGCAAGGAGAAGGTAGTCGAAAAAACGGTCAGAGCGAAGACGAAGTGGCACGAGGCACAGCGAATGGCGGTCGCAAAGACTGAACAAAATGGCGAACGCTCCGCTATTTATACTCGAGGGGAGGGAGCGGAGCGTTCCCGCCAAAACCGTTAGCTTGCAATCTCCGGCCTCAGGCACTGCGCAGGCGCAGTACCCATATGTGTGATGCACAGAGGCCACGACGAAGAATAACTGGTTACCATGGTTAGCAGTTTTTTTACCAGGATCTACCTGGCAGACACACATAGTTTCCATTCTCCCACTTTGTCCTGCTGCTGGCACATATCCCATCAGCTATCATACCTGGAATTCAATTTCAAGTTGCACTAAGCTGTGCCTGTGTTGCCTGCCTCTTCCTCATTGGCCCATGCACAGAAACTGGTTTGCTAGAGAAGCTTCTGCAGTTGCCATTTGTGCCATACTAGAAATGTGGAAACCATTATCCTGAGTTCAGACAACACAACAAGTCATGGTGGCATGGAGAAAGCATAGAACAAACTGCTAGGGTTTTTTATTCATGGTTTCTAAAGCCTAAACTTATTATGGGGAAATGCCACAACTGGTTTCACATAATGCAACAAACTCACGATGGTAGAAAACAAAACAAAACACAACACAGTGGCTTGTTTTGTTGTCAAGATCCCAGTGTACTCTCCCAGTGTACTCTCCCATGCACTTCTCCCTACATGAACCTTTCACTGAGCAGATGTCCAATTTGTGTTTGGAATAGGTAATTGAAATACATACTTTTCCTCCCTTCTTGCTTTTTTACATATGCACCAAAAACGGGACTGGGCAGGAGTTAACATCACAATTTAGACTTTGGAGGGAGAAGGCTATGGTCATTGGGGAACCAGCAACAGGGAAGCTCTATCCATTTAATCTATGCACGGAGCCCCATTACAGTCTCATCTAGTATCTGTTCTCCTATCACAGTTCAAACAAGCAACCACAACCTAGAAACAGCAACAACTACCCCACCCTAACACACCTAGTAATTATGAAGGAATAATAGCAGAGAGGCAGCACCAAAACCAGAAAGCTTAAGTATGTACATTCAAGGCAATCTGTATTTCCCCTTCAGCTCAGAAGGCCATTTCAGGCCATATATCTGCATATTCTTACCCAAAATTTCCAACATGAAAAAATAGTATTCTCTCCAATTTAAAGAGCCTTGTTGATTTATTATTGTTACTATTACTACTAATGATTATAATACTTAATCTTTGCTTTCAAGTAACACTTAGATGCATTATTTTGACAATCTTCCACAACTTGATGGCCTTCAGATGTTTTGGACTACATTTTCCATTTTCTTTGACAATTATCTCTGCTAGCTGAGATTGGTGGGAGTTGCTGTCTAAAGCAACAAGCCCACAGAGACGCATCAGGCTGGGGAAGTCAATGGTAAGATAGTCAGTATTATCCCCACTGCTGCAGATAGAGCTTGACTGCAAGAGTTCTTTGTACTATATGCACTGTATTTTATTGTTTTACTATCCTGTTGTGAACCACCCAGAAGAGTTTTGACTATAGAGATGTGAATAATAATAATAATTTGCTTAATTTCAAAGCAAGATTTAGGAGATAAGAGTCAAAGCGGGTTCTTCCAGGTTTGCAGCTCAGTCATAGCCATTATGACAAGGCCTCTTAAGCAGGTAATTCAAAGCCAACAATCCTTAAAGTGTGTTCTAAGCCAGTACAGAACTAGGGAGAACTGTACCATGTGAACTCTTAAAAGCTTATTCTGGATATGTCTTTCCAAAAAATGTTTTATTTTTAAGAAAAAAAATACAGATTCAAGGCAAAACCAAGAACAGAAAAGAAGCTGAACACCAAACCCCATGTCTAAAAATATTATCTCTACATCTAGAATTTAAAGCTGTGAAATAACACCTTCCCAAGCAGCACCTTCACAGGCAATCTTGTTTTAAAGTCAGATTAAACCAAACAATTTTGAAACCTTTCACAGATTTCCAAATAGTAAATCAATGAGGACTCCACAATCCATATTTGGACATTTTTTGTCTTAATTTGTAATTCATACAAGTCTGTATTGATTGTATTAACGTTAGCTTTTTTGCTTCAAAGGTTCCTGCAAACATGCACAGCAAAGGGATTTTAGAATGCACATGTACAAAGAAATAGGATCCACTAAATTCATTAGGACTTAATCCCAGTAAGTGACCAAGGGAGTGTAACTTGAATAGCTCATTTCTGAAGAGGGAAATGCAAGGGCCAAGACCCACCAAGAAATGGCCATTTGGATCTGATTAGGGCGCGAGGGGCTATTTTGTTAACCATGAAATGCCTTATGATTAACATGTTCCCAGGATGGAGGTTCTAGAAGTGGAAAGCAGCCTCAGGCCACAGCCCTCATGAATTGCTCAGTTCAGGCTGTCACACTGTGCCTTTGGAAAGAGGGCATGAAAGAACAGCTTCAGCTTAATCTCAGAAGTTGCAAAAGAAAAAAACAACCAACACCCTACTGCTGAAATAACCTTCCACATCCTGGAGAGCAAGCCCTGTACGCTACTAAAAAAAGTATTTCATACACATGCCTCCTTTCCTGGGAAAAACAAAAATCCGCTGCCAAGGAGCTTGAGGCTGTGCCAGATGCATCAGGGCTCCGGAGCACTTCCCTTACGGTCAAGGCTTGCAGGACCCTCCTCAGAACTGCTGGAGTGGAGGACACAGTTGTTGGTCTGATAGTGCTTTCCTCTAACTCCAAGCATCTTCTCTGTAGCTGCTCAGCAGAGCTAAACTGCACCCAGTACTTGCTTTGGGCTGAGATATGGCAGAATTTAAGCCCTGTCTCTGGGCAGCAGAAAGCCTACACACTCTGATGTCCACCCTCCCTTCGTATAAAAGACGGGCAAGTCCTGTGCCCCAGTTTCCCCAGGGCAAGGTGCCAATTTCCCCTTTCATCTCTACATATTAGCTTCAGGGATTGTTGTTGACACCTTAACAAATTCAGTTGAAACAGCCGAAAGACACAAGTTAAATGAGACCAGCACTGGGCAGGACAACGAATCCAAGCAGGTGAAACCCCACTTCCTTTGAGTAATTCAGAAAATAATGGAAATCATGTTACCAGGCCTGGTAAAGCAGAAACTCAGTTTTGAGGCTCACTTACCTTCTTGCCACCAGTCTTAGGGCTTTAAAACCTCAACACCTAGAGAGGTTCAGGAGACTAATTTCTAGCTGCAATCAAGTCCTGGCTGAGGAGTGGAATCTTTCCAAAGAAAAAACTTGTCCATTCAGAAACGGAAGGAAGTCCATTCCACTTTTCAGCCTCTTGCCGTGTAATGGGCGCCGTGTAATGAACTCCTGCTTCTTCTCGCAGGACCTAGCAAAGTGTTATTTTTTACTTACCCAAAAGACGAAGTTGAAGGCGAAAAGCAGGTATTTGATGCACTTGGTGCCTCCCTTGACAGGCATCTTTGCAAGTCGAGAGAAACTTCACTGTGCAGAACCCCGGGCGAGGCGGCAGCTTCTTCACTCAGCAAGGCGAGACAAGTTTTACCAGTCCGCACTCGAAGAGATTTTCGCGTCGTGCCACTCCTTAGTTTGGCTCTTCCTGGTGCAGCTCGCTCTCCTTCCAGCAGCCCAGCCCACTTATCTTTTCTCCCCCTCCTACTTCTGCCCTCAAACCCCACCCAGACTCGACGGTCTCTCCTTTAGCCTGTCCTTGTCTTCCTCAAGATTTGTGCCAGTCTTGTCTACTTGTTCGGGTGAGTCGGCTATTCCTTCTCCGCAGAGCTGCCGACAACTTCCCTTGCAGTCGAATTGCATAGGTTTACTCGGAGGTAAACCAGTGTGTTCGGAGGAGCGCCTCTTTGCCTAGCAAATGTATCGTCTTCTGCCCTACCCCAGGAATTTTTCCTGCGGACGCCTCCCGGCTGAACGACGTCCCGTTGAACTCGAAACTTCGCTGACCCTCCCAAACGTATTATTTCTTGCAAAACTTATTTGGCATTATTACTCCTATTATTTTATAGCTCCGAGGATTTTATAAAATTTCACAAACTAACGAGATTAATCCTCTACTCTTTTAATGGGCAGTTCAACCTAAGGAAAGCAAAAAAGTGCTAGGCGAAGTTTCACCTTGACCGGTCTTAAAACTCACTGTTTGGCTAACCTCTTAAATTCTTCCCATCCTCCTGCGGAAGTGCTGCTCCTGCGCTTTTTAATTTTTTTCCCTAAATTTAACTGATGAGGGTTGCTTTGTGCTTGGCGTAGTCCTGCTATCTTTGATAAATACCAGTGTTTTAATCCGGGAATATACTTGTAGGATAAAGAGAGTCATGAATACTATTCTGGGAATATTGAGGCGGGGAGTTCTTTTTATGAAAGGCACGTCCAAAACAAAGCAAAGTTTTGGAGTGCAATTTTTCGGGCTAAGCTTGTTTGGAGGCAACTTGTTCTACTTTTCTGTATAAATCCATTTTCGACTTGCATTCACTGCGGACACATTGGAGAATGGGGGGGGGGACACACTCTGTTGATGAACTGCTATGCATGTATTAGGCCTATAATACATTGCAGGTCCCAGGCTTATACCTCTGCTTCTAAGTCATTGTTACAGAAGATAGACCATGTGTAGACTAGAGTTCTGCACATTATTTGTGGAACCTTTGTTGTTGCTTCCTGCAATGCCCTGGGAATGTGAGCTTGTTCCTTGGCATATTTGGTAATAGGTTGAGGAATATGCCAATTTTCCAGGCAAATATTCTGTGTGATGTTTGTTGGGACTTTGGTGGTCCACAGGGGTGCATTGTTAGGTGGGTGTCTAATGTGAGGCAAGTATTATCCCAGTTGGTCACCCACTCATTGCAGACTGGGGTTGCTAGGTCTTGTGCATGTCCTTTCGTTTCTAAGTCATTGCTGCTTCTAGTTATGGATGAGAGCTGTGCACTGAAATTCTGTACAGGATTTGTTGACTTAAAAGACACTGTTTTAGGAAACGTCTTTTATTAGGGCAGGGTTGGGGTTAGGGTGGTACAGGAAGTGAGTTGCTATCAGCCAGTGAGAAATGGATTCTAAATTTTCAACTGCGTGATAAGGGATTTAGGATTGGGTTTATCTAGATTCCCACTGATATGAGTGGTGATCCAGCAGCCAAGGAAGCATTGCGGTGTGATGTGATTGTTATCAGACTTCCTTTGGCATCATCAGGTCAAATGTAAATTTAACATGAAATCAAACTGGGTTGGTAGAAATGCTGGGAGACTGGGCCTATTGGAAGGAAGGGTTTTTCTTTCTGTCTGGGTGCTTTTGGGATTTTTAACCAATGTGGTCAGATTCAGCAGCTTGGTACATCCTTAGTGTTAAATGAATATGGCTCTTTAAATGTTTTATTTCTGTACTGCCCAATCGCCAAAGATCTCAGGATGGCCAGGAGTGGCTAGAGAATCCTAACAACTTATAAGCATTGGTACAATAGTAAAATGGATACAGTAAATATAAAAATGCAATAAAATCCAGTATAAAGATGTAAAACTTTAAAAAGTTTAAACTACTAAAACAATTTCAATAAAACCTGGAATAGATATCCCATACCGTTAGATGCCTGGGAGCAGATTACGTTGTTGTGGTTAGTCACGAAGTCATGTCCGACCCATCGCGACCCCATGGACAACATTCCTCCAGGCCTTCCTGTCCTCCACCATCCCCCAGAGTCCACTCAAGCTCACACCAACCGCCTCAGTGACTCCATCTAGCCACATCATCCTCTGCCGTCCCCTTCTTCTTCTGCCATCTATTGTTCCCAGCATTAGACTCTTCTCCAGGGAGTCCTTCCTTCTCATTAGGTGGCCAAAGTATTTGAGTTTCATCTTCAGAATCTGGCCTTCCAAAGAGCAAAGAGCAGTCAGGGTTGATCTCCTCTAGGACTGACCGGTTGGATCGCCTTGTGGTCCAAGGGAGTCTCCTCCAGCACCATAACTCAAAGGCCTCAATCCTTCGGAGCTCAGCCTTCCTTATGGTCCAGTTTTCACAGCCATACATTGCAACTGGGAAAACCATAGCCTTGACTATATGCACTTTTGTTGGCAGGGTGATGTCTCTGCTTTTTAGTATGCTGTCTAGATTTGCCATAGCTCTCCTCCCCAGGAGCAAACGTCTTTTAATTTCTTGGCTGCAGTCCCTAACCGTGGTGATATTGGAGCCCAGAAAAATAAAATCTGTCACTGCCTCCATTTCTTCCCCATCTATTTGCCAGGAAATGAGAGGACTGGATGCCATGATCTTAGTTTTCTTTATGTTGAGTTTCAGGCCAACTTTTGCACTCTCCTCCTTCACCCACATCAAGAGGCTCTTTAGTTCCTCTTCATTTTCTGCCGTTAGAGTGGTATCATCTGCATATCTGAAGTTGTTGATATTTCTCCCAGCAATCTTAATTCCAACTGGTGATTCATCCTTTTTCATGATGTGCTGTGCATATGTGTTAAATAGGCAGGGCGACAGTATACAGCCTTGCCGAACTCCTTTCTCAATTTTGAACCAATCAGTGGTTCCGTGTCCGGTTCTCACTGTTGCTTCTTGACCCGCATATAGGTTTCTCAAGAGACAAATAAGATGGTCAGGTATTCCCATCTCTTTAAGAACTTGCCACAATTTTTTGTGATCCACACAATCAAAGGCTTTAGCGTAGTCAATGAAGCAGAAGTAGATGTTTTTCTGGAACTCCCTAGCTTTCTCCATGATCCAGCGTATATTGGCAGTTTGATATCTAGTTCCTCTCCCGCTTCGAAATCCTGCCTGTACTTCCAGTAGTTTTCGGTCCACATACTGCTGGAGCCTAGCTTGTAGGATTTTGAGCATCACTTTGCTAGCATGTGAAATGAGTGCAATGGTGCGGTAGTTTGAACATTTTTTGGCATTGCCCTTCTTTGAGATCAGAATGTAAACTGACCTTTTCCAATCCTCTGGCCACTGTTGAGTTTTCCAAATTTGCTGGCATATTGAGTGTAGCACTTTTACTGCATCATCTTTTAAGATTTTGAATAGCTCAGCTGGAATGCTGTCACCTCCACTAACTTTGTTGTTGCTCAGACTTCCTAAGGCCCATTTGACTTCACATTCCAAGATGTCTGGCTCGAGGTCAGTGACCACCCCATCGTGGTTATCAGGGACGTTAAGCTCTTTCTTGTACAGTTCTTCTGTGTAATCTTGCCACCTCTTCTTAATCTCTTCTGCCTCTGTTAGGTCCCTGCCATTTTGGTCCTTTATCATGCCCATCTTTGCATGAAATGTTTCCTTCATATCTCTTGAAGCGAGATCGCTGGTCCTCCCTATTCTATTGTTTTCTTCTATTTCTTTGCACTGTTCATTTAAGAAGGCATTCTCATCTCTTCTATTTATTCTCTGGAATTCTGCATTCAATGGGGTGTATCTTTCTTTTTCTCCCTTGCCTTTTGCTTCCCTTCTTTCCTCAGCTATTTGTAAAGCTTCCTCAGTCAGCCATTTTGCTTTCTTGCATTTGTTTTTGTTTGGGATGGTTTTAGTTGCTACCTCTTGTACAATATTGCGAACCTCCATCCATAGTTCTTCAGGCACTCTGTATATCAGATCTAATTCCTTAAAACTATTTGTCACCTCCACTGTATATTCATCAGAGATATGATTTAGGTCATACCTGAGTGGCCTAGTGCTTTTCCCTACTTTCTTCAATTTAAGCCAAAATTTTGCAACGAGAACCTCATGATCGGAGCCACAGTCAGCTCCTCGTCTAGTTTTTACTGACTGTATTGAGCTTCTCCATCATTGGCTGCAGAGCAAGTAGTCAATCTGATTTCTGTGTTGACCGTCTGGTGATGTCCATGTGTAGAGTCGTCTCTTGGGTTGTTGGAAAAGAGTGTTTGCTATGATCATCGTATTCTCTTGACAAAATTCTTCCAGCCTGTGTCCTGCTTCATTTTGTACTCCAAGGCCAAACTTGCCTGTTACTCCAGTTATCTTTTGGCTTCCTACTTTAGCATTCCAATCCCCCACGATGATGGGGGATTTTTTTGGTGTTAATTCTAGAAGGTGTTGTAGGCCTTCATAGAACTGGTCAACTTCAGCCTCTTCAGCACCAGTGGTTGGGGCACAGACTTGGACTATTGTGATGTTGAATGGTTTGCCTTGGATTCGAACTGAGATCATTCTGTCATTTTGGAGATTGTATCCCAGTACTGCTTTTCCTACTCTTTTATTGACTATGAAGGCTACTCCATTTCTTCTGAGGGATTCTTGCCCGCAGTAGTATAACTGATGGTCATCTGAATTAAATTCACCCATTCCTGTCCATTTTAGTTCACTGATTCCTAAGATGTCGATGTTCAGTCTTGTCATCTCTTGTTTGACCACCTTCAGCTTGCCTTGATTCATGGATCTTACGTTCCAGGTTCCTATAGAGTATAGATCTTTACAGCATTGGCCTTTCCTTTCACCACCAGATACATCTGCAACTGAGTGTCCTTTCGGCTTTGACCCAGTTGCTTCATTCTTTCTGGCGCTACTAGTACTAGCCCTCTGCTCTTCCCCAGCAGCATATTGGACACCTTCCGACCTGAGGGGTTCATCTTCTGGCGTCATATCTTTTTGCCTTTTGGTACTGTCCATGGGGTTTTCATGGCAAAGATACTGGAGTGGGTTGCCATTTCCTTCTCCAGTGGATCAGCTTTTGTCAGAGCTCTCTGCTATGACCTGTCCGTCTTGGGTGGCCCTGCAAGACATAGCTTCATTGAGCTATGCAAGCCCCTTCGCCACGACAAGGCTGTGATCCATGTTAGCCTGGTACTAAAAAGATAATGCTGGTGCCAGATGAACCTTAGTGGGGAGATCATTCCATAACTGGGAGGCTACTACTGAGAAGCCCTCCCCCCCCCCCACACCCGGCATCCTTCTGGACCTCCTTTGGAAGTCCCATTACAAGGGAGGCCTGAGATGCAGATTGCTCTGTCAGGTGTCCAAGTTCCAATCTATGTAGAGCTCCATAGGTTAAAACCAGCACCTTTAACTGGATTTGAAAGCATAAAGACAGCCAAAGCAAGTGGTCCAGAATTAGTCTTGTATGTTTAAACCTTTCAGTCCTGGCTATTGACCTATTTGCTGCTGTCATGAAACTTTTCCCTTTCCAGAAGATCAAAACAAGGTTTTTGAAATACAGTCCTTCATTTGAACTAAGATAAAGTTTTTGCGATTGGTGCACCATAAGAAGGTTGTTCACAAGTAACATGAAAATAATATTTCCTCCATTTTAGTCTGGTCCATATGAAGATTGATACCAAACAGAAGATTCCCTTCATCCCTTCCTTTCCCAAACGGCTTGATTCAGGGAGGTTCACACTGCTTGTGAGCCAGATGGCTGTAACTGGATATTACTTAAATGGGTCACTCATTTGGCTTGACAAGGCTCGCTGCAGTAATAAATTCATACCCCTCCTTCTCAGATCCTCCCTGTTTAACAGTGTCTCCTCTGAACCTGAGATGGACCAGTTTTCAGCAGCTGACAAATCTCTCTCATTGACCTTGACATTTCTGAGCCACATTCCAACTCCTCTCCTTCTCCATTGAGGTCCCATTCTGTATCACAGCTTTTTAACAAGGAATGCTGTGTTTGTCAAAAATGGGTTCCATTTCTGCAGACACATTATATACTAGAGGTGTTCCACTGGATTTTGTGATCCCAAGCTGATTAGGGTTTTCATAACAAGGACCTTGAATTGAGCTTAGAAGCATATAGGCAAGCCAATGCAAGCAGGCCAGAAAGGGAGTTATATGTTTGGGTTGTCTGATTCCAGTTTAATAGTCTGGTTAATGCATTTTGCACAAGTCACAGTTTCTGAAGTGTCCTCAAGGGTAGCCCTACATGGAACACATTACAGTAATCCAGTTAGATATGACCAGAGCATAGTTTACTGAGGCTGGGCTATCCCTGTCCAGACAGGTATAGTTGGGCTACCTGCTGAAACTGGTAGAGGGCATTCTGTGCTATTGAGGCCACCAGAGTCTCAAGTGACAAAAATGATCAAAGAGTGTCCCCAAACTATAAACTTGTTCCTTCATGGGGAGGGCAACCCCATCCAGAACAGGTGGAACATTTTCTAACTGGTCAGAGGAACCACCTATTTTATTTATTTATTTATTATTTGTTTATTAGATAAATTTCTATGCCGCCCCTTGCCAACTAGCCTCGGGGTGGCTTGCAACAAATATAAAACAAAAACATAAACCAAACATACAAACAATACACAACAATCTAAAATTATACAATCTAAAATTGGCCCATCTCAAAGTCCCAATTTAAAACTATAAATAATCCCGTAAACAGTTAAAATTTACAATTTAATTTAATTTACAATTTAATTTACAATTAAATTAATAAATTAACAATTAAAATATTTCTTAAATAAAAAGGTCTTTGCCTGGCGCCGAAAAGCAAATAATGACGGCGCCAGGCGAGCCTCTCTGGGCAGCACGTTCCATAAGTGGGGTGCCACCGCAGAGAAAGCCCTCCTCCGGATGCTCACCCTCTTCACTTCCTTCACAGAGGGTTCCTGGAGGAGAGAATCTGCCGCCGATCGTAAGGAGCGGGAGGGCATATATGGTCGCAGGCGCTCCTTTAGGTAACCAGGACCCAAGCCGTTAAGGGGTTTATAGGTAAGAACCAACACCTTGAATTGGGCCCGGACTTCAATGGGAAGCCAGTGTAGCTGACGGAGAACTGGGGTGATATGAGAACCATGCCCAGTCCCCGTCAGCATCCTGGCAGCTCTATTTTGCACCAATTGAAGTATCCGGACCGTCTTCAAGGGTAGCCCCACGTAGAGCGTGTTACAGAAATCTAACCAGGAAGTCACCAACGCATGTGTCACCGTTGTTAGGCAGTTGAACTCCAGGAAGGGACGCAGCTGATGGATCAGCCGAAGCTGATGGAAAGTGCTCCTCGCCACTGCTGACACTTGGGCTACCAAGGTCAGCTCTGGGTCGAGGAGCACTCCCAAGCTGCGGACTCTGTCTTTCAGAGGGAGTGCAACCCCATTCAAGACTAGGGTCAGGTCCCCTGCTCCGTTGCCCGAACCACCCACTAACAGGACCTCCGTCTTGTCAGGACTGAGCCTCAGTTTATTGGCCCTCATCCAGCCCATTACCTCGGCCAGGCACCGGTTCAGCACAGCCACTGCCTCACCTGGATTGGTGGAGAACGAGAGGTAGAGCTGGGTATCATCAGCGTACTGATGATTCTGCAGCCCACACCTCCTGATGACCTCTCCCAGCGGTTTCATGTAGATATTGAAAAGCAAGGGGGACAAAATGGAACCCTACGGAACTCCATGGCATAGCTGCCATGGCGCAGAGCCATAGTCCCCCAAGACCACCTTCTGGAATCGGCCTGCAAGGTAGGAGCGGAACCACTGCAAAGCAGTGCCTCCAACCCCCAACCCCACCAGTCTATCCAGAAGGATACCATGGTCGATGGTATCGAAAGCCGCCGAGAGGTCCAGGAGAACCAACAGGGATGCACTCCCCCTGTCTCTCTCCCTGCACAGGTCATCATACAGGGCGACCAAGGCAGATTCAGTGCCAAAGCCAGGTCTGAAACCGGACTGAAATGGGTCTAGATAATCAGCTTCATCCAAGAGTGCCTGGAGTTGTCCCACCACCACCCACTCCAGCACCTTGCCCAAAAAGGGAATGTTGGCCACCGGTCTATAATTGGTGACCAGCTCTGGATCCAGGGAAGCCTTCTTTAGGACTGGCCAGACTACCACCTCCTTTAAATGGGCAGGCACCCGGCCATCTCTTAAAGAGGCGTTGACCACCTCCAAGATCCAGGGTACAATCCTGTCCTTGGCGCTCTTTAATAGCCAAGATGGGCATGGGTCCAGTAAACAGGTGGTTGAGCGTACCAATCCAAGCACCTTGTCCACATCATCAGGCCGCAAAAACTGAAATTCATCCATCAATGAGGGACAAGCCGGCATGGTTGGCCCCTCCCCACAAGAATCTGTATTAACAGTGGAGTCCAACTCGTGATGAATCTGAGCAACTTTTCAGCCTCTCAGTGTTATCTGGGTTGAACATCAAGCTGTTGGCTCTCATCCACTCTAGACATGCACCAGTTTAACACATCCAAAGCTTCATCCATTAAGGATGAAAAGGAGAAACAGAACAGTGTGTCATCAGTGTTCTGATGGAAGTACACTCCAGAACTCAGCATGGCCCCACTCAGAAGTTTCACAAAGATGTTAAATACCATGTGGGATAAGATTAACCCTCGAGGAACTCCGTGCTGGAAAATAACATGACCAGGCGATATTCTCCAAGCATCACCCCCCAGAACCAGCCATTGAAACATTATTTAAGGAGATGTGCTTCCACTCTCTGTGAGCTTTGTGAAACAAATGAAGCAGGCCATCTTCTCTGGGATTGTCTGCTGTATAGTACTGAATAGGGCCTTCTTGTTAATGACCTCAGAGTTGGAGGATGAAGAATTTTCTCCAAATCTCCAAATCTCTTAGAAGTACAACCCTCAAAGCATTACGGAAATTTGTTAGAGTTAGTCATCTATGCCCACTTTGAGAATTCATTATGCCCCTGCCCCCACTTTTTCCTAGCATGTGCCAGTCATGGGGCCTTTTTGACCTTGGATTTGTTATTCCCTTGAGCACAGAGTGCATTCTTCTCTTCACTGGGTAGTCACAGAAACAGAGAAACAGAGCGAGTCAGAAGGGGCCTCCCGGGCCATGTAGTCTGGCCTCTGGCACCAGCTGGTTCTGCTCACGACATGCCCACCATGTGCACATCCAGCCTATCCTTGAACACCCACACTGATGGGGCCTCAACGACCTCCCGTGGAAGACCATTCCACACCCTCAGGGGCCCTGAATGTCAGGAAATGCTTTCTGGCATCCAAATGGAACCTTGGTTCCCTGAGCTTTGCTCCGTTGGAGTGCGTCCTACCTTCCTCTGCAGGGGAGAACAGGTCTCTACCCATCTCCATATGACATCCCCTCACATACCTGTATGTCGCCAACATATCCCCTCTGAGTCTCCTCTTCTCCAGGCTGAAGAGACCCAGTTCCCTCAGTCTCTCCTCATACGGCATCCCCTGCAAACCAGCCACCATCCTTGTGGCCCTACGCTGCACTGACTCTAACCTGGCTATATCCTTTCTGTAATGAGGGGCCCAAAACTGAGCACAATACTCCATCAGAGTCGTATAGAGTGGTAGTAATACCTCTCTTGATCTGGAAGCCACACTTCTGGCTATGCAGCCAAAGGTGGCGTTTGCCCTCTTGACCACCACATCACACTGCTGACTCACATTTAGCCTGCAGTCAACCAGCACCCCAAGGTCCCTTTCACAAGTGCTGCTCTCCAGCCACTTGTCCCCTAACCTGTACTTATGACAGTGATTCCTATGCCCTAAGTGCAAGACCTTGCACTTATCCACATTGAACGCCATCCTGTTATCTCCTGCCCACTTCCATAGTCTGTCCAGATCCTTTTGGATCTGGAGTACCTGCTCCTCAGTTGTGGCCACTGCTGCAGTTTTAGTGTCATCTGCAAATCTGATCAGCAGACTGTTCACCCCTCGACTTCAAGGGGGTGATTAGTCTGTGCCCCTAAGTCCCCAGCTTCATCTAATCTATGCAGATATCCCCCGTCCTGCTTTGGGGAGAAAACAGAGGCAAAATAATCATTTAGCATCTGTGCCTGTTCCCTCATATCAGTCACTGGATCTCCTTCCTCCTTATTTAGTGGTTGCACCACTTGTCTCCCTTTTCTCTTCCTATTTGCATGCTGAAAGAAGCCCTTTTTGTTGCTCTTGATATTCCTGGCGAGTCTCAGTTCGTAATCAGCCTTGGCCTTGCAAAGAATCCTTCTGCAACGGGCCTCCTCCTCCCGGTATACCCTTTTGTCTATTTGCCCCAGTACCCATTTCCTACAGAGGTTCCTCTTTCATCTAATCCCTCTAACCACCTCCTTTCTCATCCATGGCGGCACTCTCCTCTGCCTCCCCACCTTACTGACTAGAGGTATCTTCATGGCTCGCGCCTCTAACACCTCCCTTTTGAGTGCCATTCACCCCTCCTCAACTTGCTTACCTTCCAGTAACCTATCCCAGGAGACTTTCTCCAGTCTGGCCTTCAGTTGGCCCTCTTGAAGTCCCAGCTTCTAGTGCTCGACTTGCTGCACGTCCCCAGTCCCCTGATCTCAAAGCAAAGGATGGAGTGATCACTCGCATCCAGAGCTCCCCTAATCTGTACTTCATCTATCAGTTCCTTCCTATTGGTCAAGACCAAGTCAAGGATGTTTCCCCGTCTCGTCATCTCTTGGACCCTCTGTGTGAAAAACCCTCCCTCTATAGCTTCTAGGAAGCAAAGTGACCTGGCTGTCACTGCCGAGTGAGTCTCCCAACTAATATCTGGGAGATTGAAATCTCCCACAATTACTGTGTCTCTCCCCCGAGATATTCTTAGAATCTGGCCTGTCAGGACATCATCCAGGGTCTCAAGGTGACCTGGACGGCGATAACATACCCCCACTGTCAGGTCTCTTTCCCTGTGAAAACCCCTAAGTTTCACCCAGACTGCCTCTACCGAATCCCCATCTGTGCTGCATTCTATCTCTGCATCCTATCCCTTCCCTGACATATGAAGCCACGCCCCCACCCCTCTTTCCCTTCCTGTCCTTTCTAAAAAGGTGATACCCTTCTATGTTCACATTCCAGACTTGCCTTTCATCCCACCAAGTTTCTGTGATTCCACCAGGTCATACCCTCCTATTCCCAGGAGAGCTTCAAGCTCTTCCTGCTTATTACCTATGCTCCTAGCATTGGTGTACATGCACCTCAACTCCTTCCCACCGCTTCCTTTCCTTGGAGTTCCCAGCCTCCTCCTTTCTCCCATCCTCCCTGATACCTGTCCCCTCTCTGTAGGAGTCCTGGCAGTCCCTGCAGTTCCTCTAAAACCCTGCTCCCAGAGCCCTGATCTTCTCCCCACAGAGAATCCTTGCACACCTGAGGTAAAAGCAAATGAAAGTTTCCCTATTCAAGGGTGTGGTTTCCAGTCAGATTTGAATTTTGGTTACTTTCATTGGTGTTGTGAGAGAAATTAAGTACCATCTTGCATGGAGATGGACAGCAGGTAAAGCTTCATCCTCTTTAAGTTTCTGCACTAAGCAGGTGACTGGACCTGATGGCTTTCTGGTTCCTTCCAGTTCTACTGTTCAATTATATTGTATGGGAAATTGCCACTGAAGACACAAGGTCAGGATAGTTGCTTACAAATCAGCATACATAGAAAAAGACTATGCTCACTTAATTTTAGTAGATTTTAGTGGTTGATCACAGCCAGCCTTCTAGGACAAAGCAGTAGCTGAGACAAAGGCTTTCAGAAATTTTGCCTTAGATGAAATTCACACATTGCAAAGAAAGCTTTACAGTAACTACTGGTTGCTTTTAGGTATTATTACTGTAGAGTCTATAAGAGTCAAACTACTCTCATGCTGAATGCTTGAGATAGGGAATCTTTTGCTTTGCTTTAGAGAACTTGTGCTGTAATTTTGGGGTTGGCAGCATGGTGCGCATTCCTTCAGACAACTTTTTCAGAGCTCAAAAAGGTACTCCACCCTGTTCAATTACATATGAAAAACATACTTTTTAAAAAGCTGGCAGTTACTATCTTTATTTTCCATGAACGTCTTTGGACCACTCTTGGGAAACAGATGGCAGAAAGCTGCAGGCTGATGTTTTTATCTTTACCACATATTGTAACAAAAAGAGGAAAGGGAAAAGGGATGGGACGGGAAGGGAAGGGATATGTGGGGGTGAGGGGGTCAAGGAAAACAGGGGGAAGCCAGCAGAGCCCACTGGACACAGCCTGGTAGGGGACAGTGGGGAAGGGAGGGTTCTTTATGGATGGGGACTGCATACATCTGGGAGAGGGAGAGAAGGAGCTTAGAGGTGACTTTGGAGGGATCTTGAAAAAGAAGAGTATGATTTTTTTCTGCCCTTGCAGTTAGGAAAAGGAAAATGAAGGGAATGACTCTGTGTATGCATGATGGGCACATAGGACACTTGTGTGTCTGTACACTCAGTCTTTAGAGCAAGTGACTGTTCTTTGTGGCTGGACACATTTCCCATGGCAGCCATTTTGTGGTGGTGTCCAGGATTGTTTCTCATATTGCCATAGAATCATAGAATAGTAGAGTTGGAAGTGGTCACAATGGCCATTGGGTCCAAACCCCTGCTGTTGCAGGACACCAGTTTACACCGTCTCACTCAGATGGTGGTCCAGCTTTGCCTTGAAAGTCTCTAGTGTGGGAGAGCCCATGAAGCAAGTGCTTTTATATCCCACCCTTCGCAATGTCTCAGGGTGATGAAACAGCTTGAATCTAATTTGCAGTTTCTGTTGTTTTGGATCTTTGCATGTGCACAGAGTATATAAGGAACCACTATTTATTACTTATTACTTGAAATAAGTCTGAATAAAGCCAAAGAGTATAGACTTCTGTTGGCCCATATAGCTCTTAGGAGGAGGTGAGAAGTGTTGGGTTTCAGGAAGTGCTTTGCTAATGCACTGTTTGTTAACTTGCACAACACTGTTTCCTCATATCTTGTATGAGTGTGTGAGTTGTGGGGGTGGGGGAATGAAACTACCCAAACATTCACATTGGGAAACAATCAGGATTTCCTGGTTGGGGGTTCAAGCCAGAACTTAATATAAATGTTGAGTAGTGCCTAGATACTGAACCTTACCCAGGGGTTGCGCACAGGCATATAAAGGGAAGCCTGAAATTTAGAGGAACACAATCTCTTTGTTGATGTCTGTCCCCTGATCTTTCTCTCTCATTGCCTTATTTCTCTTATTTCCTTCTTATTTCCTTCTTATTTCCAGTGTGGTGTCAGATGTAGCTTGTCAGAAGATTGTCAGAACATCATATTTTGGGTTCTCTTCTTGTCCTCTTTCCACTCATTCCTTTTCCATTTTGGAGAGTTTTCCATTTGTTCTGCTATATTTCATATTCATTAAAGAGACTGCAAGATGGAGGTGAGTATTGCTGGAGTACAGGCATTGGAAATTAGAGAACCATGATAAAGCCTTGTTTGTGAAGCATTTTTCAATGATGAATGCGTGGCAAGATTTTTGCTGGGAGAAATAGAGTATAAAAGCAAAGAGGAGATGGTGTCATGGTGAGGTATGGTGGTGTGGCTCAAATCTTTTAGGGCACACAGCACAAAGGTTCAGTTTCTCAATCGGGCTGCTCATGCAGCTGTACTTCAAATAAAGTGGGAACTAGTAAACAAGTTCAGCCTTGCAAAGTACAGGAAATAAACTTTGGTAGTGGCAGTATTAATAAAATGAAGGGAATCCTCTGCATAGGGAAATATTCTTTGGAGGAGGGCAAGAGAATTTCCTTTAGCAATAGCAGCTAGTGCCCAAGGTTTGCCAGTTTCGGGCTAACTGAACATCAGGTGTGCTCCAGATAAAATCTATTCTCTAATCCAGAAATTCTTGAACTGTGCCATGAGATAACTGCTGCTGTGATACTCACAATAAATTATTTAAATAACAAAAGGCTTCCTCTAATCCCAAGTCTCCAGTCTTTTGTTGATGTTCAAATGAGGTGTCTCCAGGACTTTTTTTGTCATAGAACGCACCGGAACAGCGTTCCGGCACCTTTTTTTGACGGATTTTTCCAACGGATTTTTCCAAGTGATTTTGAATTGCATAGCAATTGGGCGTAGCAGGTCGGCAGCAAAAATCATTAAAATAGTGCATGCGGGCTGCTTGTATGTCTGCGCTGATTGTGAGGGCGCTGCTTGGCTTGGGATTGGTTGTATGGTCGCACGCTGAGTGCTTACTGCCGGTGGTGAGCATTATGTTTATGTGTGTGTAGAGTGACTGGCTATATGCAAAAGGTAAATAATTTCTTTATTTTAAAAAAAGTTGGTGAAATGATTTTTTTTAAATTTTTAGTGTAAAAATGTGACCCCAAATTTTTTTAGAAAAAAATACTAATTACTTCTCAACTACCAGTCCTGCTAATAAAAGATTACCCTAAAACAACCCTAAATAAAAGATTATCAAGATGTGAGTTCCGGCACCTTTTTTTTTTTTTAACAAAAAAAGCACTGGGTGTCCCACTGCATTTCCACATGAACCAATGCCCTGTGCTTGCCTGCTTCAAAGCAGAAGGCATGCCTACATCATCAATTCGTCTGGAAATGCCCCCTTTTAAGGTATTCCTCCCTCTTTCACAAACGCAGATCAACAGAGCTGTTGGGCATTTTGGACTCTCCATGGAAGCCTTGCTATGGCATCCCCTCTTCAAAATGTACTACTAAACCACTGCTGAAGTGCAGTCAATAGGCACATGGGACTGAACAAGATCTTTTGCATTCATTCCAGAAGTAAACCTTTTCAGACCTAAGAGTGGAGTGTTCCTTCAGTTTTATTACTAACCAAAAGCAAAACAAAACACCTTTGGTTAAACTATATGTTAAAATGCACCTTTCTGTTTAAAGCTTCCAACTTAATTTCTTTTTCTTAGAAGAAGTGACTGCTCCCTCCCAATTCAGACTGAAAAGATCGGGGCATCAAACCCTTTCCCCTGCACTACAGTCTTGGTGCAGATTTTCCTAGAGCTACTACTGTTTATGCAAGGGAAAATCTTTACCCTCTAAGGCTGATAGCAACTCTGGATCACAGCTATACCATTCAGGGGAAAATATTAGATACTTCAGACAAAGGCCCTAATTCAAATCTCTCTCTTCTCTGCAGCTGTTTTTGAAAAAGAAAATTATGTTGGGAACTCCACTGTGCTATAGTTGTGACCAGTGCTTTTTTTGTCATAGAATGCACCGGAACAGAGTTCCGGCACCTTTTTTTGATGGATTTTGCAAGTTTTAAAAGTAACTTTTGAAAATTTGATGTTTGGTCCACGTGAATTTGAATCGCCCTGTCGAGCATAGCAGGTTGGCGGCAAAATCATTAAAACGGTGCATGTGAGCTGCTTGTGTGTTGAGTCCGATGCATGTGTACTTCATCTGCATTGGTTGTCATGGCGCTGCTTGGCTTGTGGCGCTGCTCAGCTTGTGATTGCTCATGTGGTCGCACGCTGAGTGCTTACTGTGGGCGGTGACTGTTATGTTTCGTTACACAACTGACATGTGTGGGTGTGTGTACAATGATTGACTACGTGCAAAAGGTAAATAATTTATTTTATAAAAACGTTGGTGAATTGAAAATATTTTTTTAATTTTTAGTGTAACCCCACTACACTAGTGTGACCCCAATTTTAAAAATGAAAAAAATTACTAATTACTTCTCAACCACTGGTCCTGCTAATAAAAAGGCCAGAATATTAACAGACACAATGACAGAACACATAGATACTAAAGCAGGGAAAGGAGTTGAGAAGATTTGTTGGACGAGAATTGGACAAAACTTTGGAATTTACTATGAACATTTGCCTTAAATACAATAAATTAAATTTCGGTTAAGAACTGAATATATATATATATATATATATATATTTAATAAAAGATTAACAAGATGTGAGTTCCGGCACCTTTTTTCTTACAAAAAAAGCACTGGTTGTGACTCTTAGAATTTAGACATTTGGGGAATTATTGTCTTTTTTTCTCATAAGCAGACTTTGGCTGAATGAAGCTAACAGATTAAGAACTCTTTCTGGTGGACTTTCTTGGTGACTTCTGGTCATTTACAAAGGTAATATTTAGTGCCCATTTTATGTTTTTACTATGTAAAATTTTCTCTATGTACTTTTTATACTACAACCTTAGCTAGAGCCTAGTACAAAATGTATACACTGAAAAGTAAATTCTGAGATCAGGAATTTGCTTTGAGTACCATGAGTGGATGGAGCTCATGCTTCTTTCATATAAAAATCCAGTGCTAGTTATCTCCCCATCTCTTATCATATCAACAGTACAATTTAGGGCAGGCAGGAGAGAGAGAGCCATCATATTGTTGCTATTGGTAAACAGCTGGGAGTCAGGAATCCTTGTTGATTGATTACATTGCCTAGAATGCTACCAGGAGATACTGATCTTTCTGCTCTTTCTCTCTGCTCTCATTAGCAAGATGATCAAGAACAGATGAGCAACTCCCAACTCCCCCCACCCAAACTAGATCACCTTCTGACTGCTCTTATGTCAATAATTCAGGGTTTATATACCCTTAGTCTGGTTGTTGAGCATTCACTTGAACACACTGCATAATATTCTTATATTGGCACAGAATATGGGTGCAAGACAATGTTCCATTGATGCAAATGGCACGTACAACCCATATGGAAGTTCCTCCACTTCTAAGAGTGTGTCAAGCTTAGCTCAGATAGTGCCATATCTGTTTGTGATTCTGAACTCTCATACTCAACTCTCTTATGCAACTGATTATATAGTGCAGCAGTGAGACTTCTCAGTAGACATGTATGGGGTTTCACTGCAAATGTCTTTGTGTACTTCAACATGTTATTACAGCATAGAGTAGGGGAGGACAGAAGGTTGACCTGCAGATGTTTGGACTCCCAAAGGTGTCTGGCCATTAGGCATGCTGCAGAAATCCCTGTAGTCCAAAATATCTGGAGATCCACCTTCTGCCCACCACTGATATACAAAGTCACATAAGTTCACAAGCTTTATCATGGATTGGCACTTCCAGGAAAAATTGCTTCACAGTTGATACTTTCCCATGTTTCTGTACTACTCAACTGTGTATAACACCATAAGCTATTCAAATGTTACTCAAATAACAAGTTTCTATTTCAGGAATCTTCACATACACCAAGGACTATGGAGAGCCTCAGATTAAGGAGGATAATTCCACATGCTACAAATGTGACTGCTGGACCACTTTCTTCATCATATATGATAGAGAAATCTCCTGGGAACTGATGTGCCAGCACAACCTTTGCCAACAGGCTCCTGATCTTGTGCAATACTAGAACATATGACTGTTCTTGCTGTTAGTCCAGTTAGACCAGCTTGACTGTGTATCTGTGCAAAAAAAGGACTGAAGGTAACTCTTGGTTTGCTTGCCCTATCATGTCACCAACAGTGCAATCAGATGCATAGTTATTCAAAACTAAATCCCAGTTTGTTCAGTGGTGCTTAGTCCTAAGTAAGCATGCATAGTTGCATGTGAGAAACATTAACTTGAGCATGCCTATCCTTCTGAATAGTGTTCAATGTAAGGTACCAGATTTAGCCATATGGACTAGAAATCCACTAGTCTTATGACTACCCAGATACAGACATATCACCTTTTGCACCAAATGCCTATAGTCGGACATTATTTCTAAGAGAGTGAAGGTGAAAAGTTATTTGTGACTGTTACACTGTCTAAGAAATAGCTGAACCATCTGATCAGCATCATGTATAGCAAATTGAAATTCATTAAGAGTAAACCATCAGATCTGGAACTCATTGTAATGACCCAACTTTCTTGAGTTGGGCATCTGGTAGAAATTTTCCCCACAAAAATTTAGCAAAGTTTCCTGTAACATGCCACTGTGTGCCATAACAGGGATACCCTGAACTCACTCACTAATAGTATCACTCTGTCTAACCACACATTGGACCAGGCTGAAAAGTTTGTTTTTCATGGGGCTTCTTCCACCCAACCAAGTTGATACATTTCATGGCCACAAGGAATACACGCAGCACAAATTAACTGGTACTCCAGCGTGGTTGAACATCTTTTTAGCATACTATTGAAAAAGTACCTTGACACACAAAAACTGTTTTTTTTAACTCTAGAGAAAGAAGAATTATGCACTGATGTCCCAAGATAAATCCATTCTCTGCAGTCAAACCCTATCATAAATCCTAAAGAACAGATTTGAATATAAGAAGATAAGGATGCCGCATTCCATATTGTCCTGGATCAATGTGATTCTGAATGTGAAAAAATATAAATGCTTAACATCTAACATGCAAAAGCTCATACTTGTCAACATTTGCAAGAGCTTTGCTGCAACACATATTCATGTAAAGCAAAGGAGTGGGTTCCTTAATAGCCCAACTGTACAAAGCTTTCTTAAAAATGTAAAATGTACCATTTTTATTTGCAGATGACCAAATGTCAAGGTAAGCACAATCCCCACACTTTGAAGAGTTGGATAGAAGAGGTACAGCTTTTGTCATTCCTTTTCTAGAAGCTGCACCAACTGAAATTCCTTCTGCTACACAGACTTAAAGCTATGGTATTTAATGTTCTTTTTTGCATTGGGCACTTTACCCAGAGGATAGACAGTCCTCAGGGGTTTTCAGTTAGTGCAGGAGCAAAGCTCCATGCAACAGAAGTTAAACAGGTGAGACCTGCTTCGCAACACTGTTTACCAAAAATGACTGAGTTGCAGAAATTTGATGTATCTGATGAAGTATCCATTTTTAGCCCACAAAAGCTTATAACACAATGAATTTCCTAGTTTTTAAGGTGCCACAAAACACTTTGTTGATGTTAGAATGATCTCGTATTTTTCTTCACATTCAAAGTAAAATTACTCCAGGACAGTGACATATAGGGGAGCATCCTTATGTAGACTCATGCTTAAATTGTTTATAGTAAACAGAATTTTTTCAATCAAGTACAGCAATCAAAAATTAATTTTAGTTTTGTTGAGTGAAGCAGCCAGTAATGATTTTCAACATAAGAAGGAAGAAAGCCATTATCCCAGCTTAGGATCACATACTGGGACTTGCAGGGCTGGTATTTTGCCAATTAATCAGTAATAATGCAAATTAAGAACACTGGGGCCCAGGTAGTCTCCTTAATCCTTCCAGTTCATGGAAGAGGAAAAGACAGGGGCAACAAACAAATAAACAACCCACTTTCCATGTGAATTCTTGGGTACAATGGTGGTGTAGCCATGAGATTTGAATTCTGGAACCATGGGCTAAGCTTCCTCGAAGATGAACTACTGGCAAGTGCTGGATTGCACTTTACAAATAAAAGAAAGCATGTATTTGGTCACAGTATGATGAAGTTTATCAAGAGGGCTTTAAACTGGATCCTACAGTGGAGGGAGAAGTGCAACCTCAACTGACAAAGGATCAAGTACTGCAACAGTGAAAGAAACTCCAGCTGAGCCTAACAATAGTCTGTCAAAAATGTAGGAAAGAAGCCAGGGAAGGATTCATGTGGCCTTGGATGTCTATACACCAATGCCCAAAGTATTGGAAACAAACAACATGAACTTGAACTCTTAGTAAAGGTAAAGTTAAAGATTTCCCCTTGACATTAAGTCCAGACATGCCTGACTCTAGGGTGCGGTGCTTCGTTTCCTAGCCGAGGGAGCCAGCATTTGTCTGCAGACAGTCTCGGTGGTCATGGGGCCGGCATGACTAAACACCGAAGTGTATGGAACGCTGTTACCTGCCCACCGAAGTGGTACCTTTTTATCTACTTGCATTTGCATGCTTTCGAACTGCAAGGTTGGCAGGAGCTGGGACAGAGCAACGGGAATTCACCCTGTTGTGCAGATTCGAACCGGTGACCTTTTGATCAACTAGCCCAGCAGCACAGTGGTTTAAACCACTGCGCCACCTGCAATCACATCTCTTAGTACATGAGGGCAAATATGATCTGATAGGCATAACTGAAATTTGGTGGGAGAACTCCCATGAATAGAATTCCAGAATTGCAAGATATAACGTGTTCAAAAAGAGCAGAAGTAACAGAAAAGGAGGCAGAGTTGCATTTCATATTAAAGATACATAACGCTGCAAAGAAATACAGGAAGAAGAGACCAGTAATCCTATCAAGTGTGTCTGGATTAATATAAATGGAAAAAAGAATAAAAGGAGCATAGTAGTTGGAGTCCACCCAAGTAAGGTGAAGATAAAGATGAAACTTTCAAATAAAAATTGCCAGTATTTCATGAAGACATGATGTCATGATGGAGGACTTCAATTTCCCTGATATTTCTTGGGAGTCAAACTCTGCCAAACATGACCCCTCTAGAAGATTCCTAACGTGTTGCTGATAACCAGCTCCAACACAAAGTAGAAGTAGGAAAGAGAGGTACAGCTTTACTCGACCTGATTCTAATCAACAGGGAACACATAGTGGACCAAGTAACAGCTATGGGAACTCTGGGGGAAAGTGACCATGCCTTACTTGAATTCTCAATAATAACAGAAGCTCAATTTAGCCAAACATGCACCCTGATTACTATGAGTGGGTGTGAAAGCTGGACAGGGAAGAAAACTGGCAGGAAGAAAATTGATGCATTCTAGACATGTTGCTGGATGAGAACTTTGTGAATAGCCTGGTCTGATAGAAAGACAAGCACATGTCTCCTAGATCAAATCAAGCCAGACCTTTCCCTGAAAGCAGAGATGATAAAACTGAGACTGTTGTGCTTCAGGTACATCATGACAACTCTCAGTGAAGAAGACAATCATGCTAGGGAAAGTTGAAGTTGGAAGAAGAAGACCACCACTGGGATGCATCAATTCCATAAAGGAAGCCACAGTCTTGAGTTTACAGGAGCTGAGCAGGTAAGGACATTTTGGAGGGTGTTCGTTCATAGCATTTGCATAAGTAAAGGGATGGCATGTTAGCATGTAACAACAATTGCATTTATACTGCCTTATTTTGACTTCAAGGCATCATATAATGTTTTCAAACAAGAAAGGTGTAAAACAAAAAAGTCAAGTATGTTAAAAATGGTAAAGCAATATGACATTGTTGGAGGTGCAAGCCTTGATGATACCCCTAGTTAGTAAGGTGGGGAGGCGAAGGAGAGCACCACCATGGATGCGAAAGGAGGTGGTTAGAGGGATTAGACCAGGGGTGTCCAAACTTTTTGCAAGGAGAGCCAGATTTGGTGAGGTGAAAATGTGTGGGGGCCAACCATTCAGCCTGACATTCTTTGAACCATTAACAGTAAATGCAAATGAACTATTTAATGAAAGACTAAACAAATAACTTAACTGCACTAATGTGAAGGGTGATACTGAGATCTCGACTGCATTATATAGGCCAGGTCTGGCTCAAAAATAGTGGTTTTGATGTGCAAGATGTCACGCAGGTGAAAGTCACTTAGTCTCGTCGTCACGCGGTTCTTGTTAATGTTCATAACCGAGAATGTCTTCTCGTACAAGTATGTCGAACCAAACAAGCTCAGCATTTTCTTAGCAAATGTTCGAATCTCTTGGAACCTGTCTTTATCCAGCTGGTGGTAAAAGTTGACAAGAGGGAGCTGTTGGTGCTGACTGCGACACTCGGCATCACACTGCAGCTCAATGAGCTCCAGCTGCAGGTGGTCTGGAGCGTCATCAGGGTCCACAGAGAAAGGAGATGAAAAAAGTGTGATCTCCTTTTCAATAGCTGCAAAATCCCGAAAGCACTGTTGAAACTCCTCAGCCAGAGATGAGATGTCTGCTTCATACCTCCTTATTTGCGCACTCATATTGTTCTGTGGAAAACTGGTCATTATTTCCTGCAGCGATGGGAAATGTGTGATATTGGGCTGCATTTGTGACAGGTGCCTTTGGAAAAGTAGCAGCTTGGTCCCAAAGGCTTTGATATGTGAATACAGTTGACTTACCACTGCATTTTGCCCCTGAAGGCTGGTGTTCAGCATATTCAGATGTCGTGTTATGTCAACTAAACATCCAAAATCAGCCAGCCAAACAGGATCAGATAGCTCTGGCATCGGTTGTCCCTTTTTTGCCAAGAATTGTCCGATTTCCTAAGAGAGTAGAAGCGCTGCAGTGCAGACCCCTGACTAAGCCATCTTGCCTCATTGTGATACACAACATCTCCGTATTCAGCCTGGATGTCAAGTAGAAACTGTTGAAACTGGCAGTGGCACAGGGCTTTGGAGCGAATATAATTAACAGCCTTCATCACCGGTTTCATAACATGATCATATTTCAGATGTTTGGCACAGAGAACTTGTTGGTGAATAATACAGTGGAGTTTCATAGCTTTGCCTCCTTCTTCACTGACTTTGTTATAGACTAGGGTTGATAATCCACTTCGCTCGCCAGCCATGGCAGGTGCGCCATCCATAATAATTCCAGTGACTTTATTCCATGGTAGTTTCATGTCATTTATGGCGGAACAAACAGAAACAAATAAATCTGTTCCTCTTGTTTGGTCCTTAAGGCTCTGGAAGTCAAGTAGCTCTTCACTCACGTTCATGTCATTGTCCACTCCTCTCAAAAAAATCAATAACTGAGCGGTGTCAGATGCATCCATGCTTTCATCACAGGCTAATGAAAAAAAGTCAAACTCCAATCCTTTTGCCTCTAACTGTCTCTTAATATCAGATGAAACGTCTTAAATTCTCTGTACCACAGTGTTACGAGCCAGGCAAACATTGGCAAACTCTTGCTTCTTCTCAGGACAAATTTTCTCCAACATTTTCATCACGCAGTCTTTAATAAATTCACCCTCAGTAAAAGGTTTGCAGTGCTTGGCAATCAGCGTTGCCACCTCATAGCTCGCCTTTGTGGCATTTTCATTTGACTCACGGGCTCTTGTGAAAAAGCGCTGCTGTGCTGTTAAAGCAGCTTCCAGTTCCTTCAGTTTTTCGCTGCGTTCATTCCAAGTTAGCTTGTTGTAGTTAGCATGTTTCATCTGGTAGTGCCTCTTGATATTGAATTCCTTGAAAACACCACAGTTTCTTGGCAAATTAGGCAGACACAGTTGTTTCGTATTTCAGTGAAAAAATACTCCAATTTCCACTTGTCCTGGAAGCGGCGGCCCTCGCTGTCAACTTTCCTTTTTTTAGTTACAGTCGCCATTTTAGAAATGGGCACACAAGCCTTGTGTCACAAGGGTAACGTGGCAAGAGTGCTGACTCAGTCTGCTGCCATCTTCTGGTGAAATATAACCACCAGCTTTGAAGGAGCAGGAGGCAGCAGGGGACAGCTGCGGGAACCGCTGTGCGGTGAAGGGAAAAACGCCGGCCAGAGGGGATGAGTGACAGGCTGAGCCGGCGGGGAGAAGAGACTGCGGGCTGCTCGAAATTTGAAAATGGGCCGCAATTGGCCCCCAGGCCAGACTTTGGACATGCCTGGATTAGACGAAAGAGTAACCTCTGTAGGAAATGGGTACTGGGGCAAATAGACAAAAGGGTATACTGGGAGGAGGAGGCCCGTTGCAGAAGGATTCTTTGCAAGGCTAAGGCTGATTAGGAGCTGAGACTTTCCAAGAATATCAAGAACAACAAAAAGGGCTTCTTTCAGCATGTAAATAGGAAGAAGAAGGGGAGACAAGTGGTGGGACCACTAAATAAGGAGGAAGGAGATCCAATGACTGATATGAGGGAACAGGCACAGATGCTTAATGACTATTTTGCCTCTGTGTTCTCCCCAAAGCTGGACGGAGGAGATCCGCATAGGAGATTAGATGAGGCCGGGGACTTAGGGGCACAGATTAGAGTCACA
Organism: Varanus salvator macromaculatus; assembly: GCA_023646645.1. Taxonomy (NCBI): domain Eukaryota; kingdom Metazoa; phylum Chordata; class Lepidosauria; order Squamata; family Varanidae; genus Varanus; species Varanus salvator. The sequence continues at coordinate 11,455,401 of JAIXND010000754.1, read as the reverse complement.
CCCCTTGAAGTCAAGGGGCTCCTCAGGGCATTGGACATTACAAAGGCGCCAGTCCCTTACAGGTTACACCTGAGAGTACTTAGAGAGTTGGCAGGGGTTCTCACGCCTGCTGGCCTCCATTTTTGAGGCCTTGTGGAGAACAGCTGAAGTTCCAGAGGACTGGAGGGTGGCATCACTGGTCCCAATTTTCAAAAAGGGTAGCAGGAAGGACATGGGGAATTATAGACCTGTTAGCCTTACGTCCATTGTAAGAAAAACAATGGAAAGGCTCATAATAGAGATCTAGTGATGCTAGATAAGGAAGGGTGGCTGACAGCCACACAACACAGCTTCTGCAAAAACAGGTCCTGCCAGAAAAACCTTGTGGAATTCTATGACAAGGTTTCAAGATGGCTAGATGGAGGGGATGCAGTGGATGTGGTATACCTGGATTTCAGCAAGGCCTTTGACAAAGTGCCCCATGATATCCTGGTGGAGAAACTGAGGAATTTTGGGATACACCAAAGCACTGTCTGGTGTATTAGGGCATGGTTGACTGACCGAAAGCAGAGGATAACCATTAGTGGGGAATCATCAGGATGGCGGCCAGTGACAAGCGGGGTCCCCCAGGGCTCTGTCCTGGGGCCGATCCTGTTTAATCTTTTCATCAGTGATATGGAAGAAGGGGTGAACAGTCTGCTGATCAAATTCTCAGTTGATACTAAAACTGGAGCAGTGGCCACAACTGAGGAGCAGGTACTCCCGATCCAAAAGGATCTGGACAGACTATGGAAGTGGGCAGGAGACAACTGGATGTTCAGTGTGGAGGTGTCATAAGTACAGGTTAGGTGACAAGTGGCTGGAGAGCAGCACTTGTGAAAGGGACCTCATGGTACTGGTTGACTGCAGGCTAAATATGAATCAGCAGTGTGATGTGGTGGTCAAGAGGGTGAACGCCATCCTTGGTTGCATAGGCAGAAGTGCTGCTTCTAGATCGAGAGAGGTATTACTACCACTCTATACAACTCTGGTGTGCCTGCAAGTGGAGTATTGTGCTCAGTTTTGGGCCCCTCATTACAGAAAGGATATAGCCAGGTTAGAGTCAGTACAGCGTAGGGCCACAAGGTTGGTGACTGGTTTGCAGGGGATGCCGTATGAGGTGAGACTGTGGGAACTGGGTCTCTTCAGCTTGGAGAAGAGGAGACTCAGAGGGGATATGTTGGCGACATACAGGTATGTGAGGGGATGTCACATGGAGATGGGTAGAGACCTGTTCTCCCCTGCAGAGGAAGGCAGGACATACTCCAATGGAGCAAAGCTCAGGGAACCAAGATTCCATTTAGATGCCAGGAAGCACTTCCTGACAGGACCGCAATGGTGTGAAATGGGCTTCCATGAGAGGTCTTTGGGGCCCCATTGGTGAGGGTGTTCAAGGATAGGTTGGACATGCCCATGGTGGGCATGTCGTGAGAGGAGCTGGCTGGAGCTGGAGGGCAGACTAGATGGCCTGGGAGTCCCCTTCTGACTCGCTCTGTTTCTATGTTTCTATGACATTACGGGCGCTGCCCTGTGGGCATGCTCAGAGCCTTCTGCTCTTCGAAGCTTGTGGCATCCCATGCAGAGTGGGAGGAGCTTAGCAGTTGAAATTACCTCTCATTCCTCCCACTCTGCAAAGCAGCAAGAGGTCTGAATTGGGGTATCTAACTTCAGTGCTTTAGAGCAGGAGGAAATTACACCAAGGCGCTTCCAGAATATGCTCTTCCTTGGTGGGATCAGTCCCCTTCCCCATCCCCAAGCCCCTTAAATCCCTTTTCTGACCTCAGTGAAGAGACCAGTGCCGTTCTTTCCTTGCCACCAGCAGCCAGGAGGGTCAGAGTTCTTTTCTGATCTGGGAATCTGAAAATTCCTGTTGCCTTGTTGATGTTGCCTAAGAGCCATAGGACTGTTCTTTAAATCACACATTGTAAAAGTTGTGACTTTGCTTCCTTAATGCTGGGAGAGTGGTGAATCCCTTGATTTGGGAATAATAAAGGAGAGCACACTCTCATGTGCCTGTCAAACAGTTCTGCTGGTATTGGTGCCCTCAGAAGCCCCTGTCCTGTAAACATGAATAATTTGACAGGTCCACAGTAAGAGAGGTGGTCTCAGGCTTAAAGGTTAAAACTAATGCTATTGAGGAATATAACATATTCCTAATGACAAAACATGTGTCAGTTATTTAGGGTTCTATCAGAGAGATATAAGAGAGTCAAAAATAGAAAATAAACTGCCAAAAAGTATAAAAGATAAGCCAGCTGTTTTGACACCAGAAGTGTAAGTGAAGATAAACATGTACAAAAGTAATGGAAAGTTTTCTGCATGATGTTTTTCCACATCTATTAATTGCAAAAAGCAAAGCATATAAAATGGTAGCTGGTCTCAGTTGGAGATGGGCTATTGTTAGTGTGCACCTGGAACAAAGAATCTTTTTTAAAAATAAAATTACTTGCTGGTGTTAGCTGTCTCTCTCATGGTCAGACAACAAACGAGGAAACTCTTTTTGTTGTTCTCAACACTATGCTGAAAAATTCTCTCAGATCATTGTCACAGAAAAGATATTATGAAAATCAATTCAAGGGAGAAGGAACATTCTGAGAAATTATCATGGGCTGAGTTAAGGGTTCCTCTGCTGCTTACCTTAGTGCTCTAGCTGCTATGCCATGGAGTGCCTTTTTGTCCCCATTGCTCTTTAACATCTATTTGAACCTGGTGGGGCAGTCATTAGGAGATTTGGGGCACTGTGCCATCTGTTGCTCTGCGTCATCAAAATCAGGAGATGATGTGCATGTTTTGAACCAATGCCTGATTGCAGTGATGGGCCTGGATGTGGACCAACATATGGAATCCCAAGAAGACATGGACTTCTGGGACAAATGGCTTCAAAGTTGGGAGTTATTTTATTGTTGAAGTATGTACAAGGCATTCTTATATATTGTAATTCTATAACACCCAATAGCTAAACTTTTTTGGGAGTTCACAAGGTTCAATTTTTTACCAAGTCAGACTAATTCAGAAAGGTTTGCAGCTTGAGGTACCAAGTCTTAACTATGAAGGTCCACTCCTAGCCACAGTTGCCACCTGAGGATCCAGGGACAGCTTGGAATCCAGAAGCATTCCTAAACTGTGGACTTGATCCGCCAGTGGGAATCCAACCTCTTCTAGAACAAGTTGAAGCCCATTCCTGAAGGCAGGCTTAGGGAATACCCTTGACTTATCTAGGTTCAGCTTGTGCATCCTTGTCTCACCCATTACACATTCCATAAGGTTGTATTTATTTCACTTCCATATCACCCAAAAGCCAAAGCTCTCTGGGCATTTCACAGCAATTCATAACCACAGGTGCAATGATAAAAATAGGTGGCAAAACAAATATAATAAAATACAGCAAATACAGTTGTGAAAATATTTTGAAAGTATACTTCATAAGTTAGAGGAAGTAATATGTAAGGTGACCAGTGGTTAAATGGGTGAGGGCTCTATAGCTGTGTAGCTTCTTGCCATCCCATATGAGCAATAGGAACCATATCAGTTTGCCATAGTTGTCCTTTCTCAGTATCAAATGTGTGTTACTCTGGAACTGACATATAATACTTGGGAAAGCCAAGAGTACACAGAGTTTTGATTAAAGCAGTACAGAAGACATACATCTGAAGTCCCTGACTTTGGCAGAAATCGCTTTGTAAGCATTTACCTTGCTACTACTGCTTCTGAGCTAGTTCACACAAACAACTCCCACAAAATCCCTCTCAGTTGTCTCTGCAGTGGAGCTGAATTCTTTGACATCTCTGATGCTATATCCTTGATTGCAGCTGTTTCAATCAAGGATATAGCATCAGTAGTTCTAGCTTGGCCATTGGCAAATGCAAGAAGAGTGTATTCATGGAGCAGCAAAGCTTACATAACATTTCTCTAAACCAAAGAGACAATTAGTGTAAACTAGAATTCTTCCATATTTCTAAATTTGACTCATCTTTCCATTGAAGGAAATGGAAAGAAGGGTAAAAACTTGTACTGCAATATTTAGCCATTAAACAGAATGGTTATGTTTCTATATAGACTTGCTCCGGTGGTATCTGCTATAACCTCAACCTGTGCCAGGGCTCTGACCCAAGGAAAAACCAGCTTGTATCAGAAGGCCAGCAGTGCAAGCTGCAGAGCTGCTGAACCCAGACAGAGGCTTCAACACCAAGCTGCGGTCAGAACTTTCAACCCAGGAGCTAGTTGAGTAAGGGTCCTGAAAAGAAAGTACCCCTGAACCAGATTGCCCTAAGGAATCCAGAAGCTCACAGCCCTCACTGTCTGCTCACCTGCACAAGCATTACACAAAATAGGAGTGGACAGAGAGGTGATGGAATGTTAGGCTATAGAATGGGGTGGAGGCTAGGTGGGGTAAAGGAAGGTCTCAGTCTTTGTGAAAGTCTACTTCTCATTATTCAAGGTCCTATAACGCTATCCTGATGCCCTTGAATGCTTAAGTGTCTGCTGTGCCCTATGATCATGATAAGTACCCATCTGACTGTATCTGCAGCCTCTGATGTGCAGGCCAACTGACTGTTGGCTGAAGATGTGAAAATCTCAGATATACTAGAAATGTCTGAAATTGAGGTTGGAATTGGAATCTTATTTTAGATATGGATAAATGACTTAAAATCCACTGGTTATGTTATTCTGCTGCTTGACTCTTCCATCAAAATAGTGAGGGAGCTGCAAGCACCTCACCTCTATCTATTCCCAGTTTCAGATGTAATTTTTACTGACCTCTTTTAAAAGTGGGGTAGAAAGGGACTTTTATTAAATGACACCTATATAATTTTTGGCCATGTGACACACTGCAACACTCTTAACCACTGCAAAATGATGCTCCCTTCTTTTCCTCTTTAGACAGATGAAGCAAAGTGATTTAAAATCTGATGGAACTTTGTTCCCTTTAATGTTCATAAATTTCAGAAGGATGTGGGGGGAAGAGGGAGATGAGTAAGTGAGATGATTGGTTGGTGACTGAGAGTGTGTGGGCAGAGCTTGGAAGTGTGCAAGGAGAGAGATCAAGCAGAAAGTTATGGTCTCTCAGCAGTTACTGTTAGTTGAAATAAGTCAGTGGTCTGCAGAATCTGAAGAGGCACCTTTTCCTTAGAACCCTAGATAGTGCCGTGGAAGGCATTTAGGAATCATAAGGACAAAGGAAAGGAAGTAGAATACTTGAAGGACATATTAGTAACTAGAGAGAGTCAAAGCCTAATATTGTCAAGGATTAGAAGGGTGTGTGAGAGAGAATCTGGCAAAAACTTGAGTGCAGGAGTGAAAGGATCTGTGTGTGAGGAGTGTTTGTGAAGGGAAAGAGGGATATACCCGAGTCAGAAGTTGTTATTATACATTGTTCTACTTGCTAAGGAGATACGTTACTGAACATCTTGAAACCAATATGCTTATTATACAAATAACATTTTATTTTGTTCATTGTTAACTCAGAGTCATAGACTGCTTGAATACCAGTGTCTCATAATCAGGACTACATAGTCCAACAAAGGAGACTTATAGCTTATAATGTTGAGGGAGAGGGTAATTAATAGGATTGGTGTTAAATTCCTGGTGGCAGCATTATATACTGAGAGAAAGAGAGTTAAAGACACACAATATCCACAGAAATTATAGGAGTGTACTCATGACACAAACCATTTTGCTTCTTTCCAAAACTCTGGCACATGACCTTACCGCCATAAAATGGTCTGCATCAGTTTTGCAAACAACTGTAGATTGGGTAAACCAACGCATAAAGCAGAGTTCAAATTTGAAATGGAAAAAATTGTGGAACATCTACAGATGCAACTATTGCACCCTTCAAAACTGATAATAGTGTATAATGTTGCAAATTGTAAAGGATCAGAATCATCTTGGGATACTGGGGGGCAGGAGGCTATAACATTCAAAGCAAGAACACTTTGTTTTCTCCTGTTGCACACAGTTTTGGAACTTCCTGAGGATTTTTGTTTGCATTTTTAAAAAGCACAGGCTCCTTTGAGTATGAAATGGATGGCACAGAGTATTCATCCTGACAATTTAATTTAATTTTTCATTAGGGAAAATACAAGGATAGAGGAAAAAGGCAGCCTTCATCTGGAAGGGGAATGCCAACTCATTTGCATAAATATAGTTTGCTTTGGTACAGGGTCAGATTACTAGTATGGATAGGCTTGAAATATAGAAATGTTAATCCATCATATACATATACAGGGAGTATTAACATTTCATCAGTTGTAGGCATGCCTTTATGTTGGCAAGTACTGACTTCTGAAATGAGTAATGTAAGCTCCAGAAACACCTTGTCTCAAAAGGCCAGTTCAGTCTTGCATGAAATCAGCAGTGTAATTTTTGCAGCTGTTATGTATTCCAAGCTCAAGTAGTTTTACTTTGTTTTGCTTCTGAAGATGCATGGAACATCTTTTTAGTATTGTATGATTTGCACTTAGATTCAAGGTTATTGATTTTGCCTAGATTTTGTAAGGATTTTAACTTCCTATTAAACATAGTCTTATTTAAATATTAAACATACTTCATTCTGAAACAGAGGCAGATAAAACAAAAGCTTTTAAAAAGTAAGTACATATGGACATAAGAAGCTTCCATAATCTATGATTGTGAATTCACTGGAGGCAAGTTGAAACAACTGCTTTAGTTGAAGAAATGTTAGGATAACAAGTGTACTATGGTTTATTTATTTGTTCTTATTTTCCAAATTACCACTCCATGTTTGCCCTGGGCATTTTTCACCCTTCTTTCAGTAGCACAAGACACCTTCTCAATGAAATTCTTTACTTAAGAAAAACTGTTTTAGCTGAACACCTCCAACAGCTGATGGATTCTTCCATTAGTTTTTGTATGCTACATAGCCCTGCTTCATACTTGGAATTTTGCATGTGTGCATGCAAATACCATCTTTCACTTGCAAAACATTGTGTTCCCTCACCACTTCCGTGTTTTTCTTGCCAGAAGAAAGTTAATATGAAAAATGATGGAACAGGTTTACAATGCCTTTTCTTTGGTAGTATGAGGAGCCCTCTCTCTGTTAGCGCCTACCTGTCTGGAACTGCCTCGCTTCTGCACATGGTATACACAACTTGGTTACACAACTCTGTATACATGTGAGCTCCATGCACTGATAAGACAGATCAAGAAGGACTACATCTACCTTTCTGGTTTGGCACCAGGCACTTAACTCCAACTTTGGATGCTGTTGGTTAACTCCTACTTGCCTATTTGCTTTGTAGAACTGGGCACAGGATTCTCAATATAACTCCCTCCTGGGATGGGTGTATATTCTCCCTGAGATTAATAGCAGCATCCACACCTAGCATACAATATAAAGACAAGAAAAGTTACAGCTGTTTGTTTGCTGTCATGCAGTTCTTAAAGATACATCTTTCTTCCACAGCTCCTCCCCTCATTAATTCTAGTTGTATTACCTGCCCCAAGTACCTCTTCATTTGGTACAACCTAAACATTCTTTCAACTCCAGTAGGTATAAGGGAAGAGAGAGTGGCCTGCCTGAGTCACAAGGCAGAAGACTTTTGCTTCCATCACCCTTTGTAGCTGCTTTAAACATGTGGGCTTTTCACTGCCAGTCCTATCATGATTACTTTACAGGTTGCCTTCTAGAATCTTTGCAAGTTTGTATGAGTGCTGAAGATTTTTGCCTTTGAAAAGACCTGAAAAGGACTCCAGGTTATCTCATTATACAGCAAGTGTGACTTTGTTTTTAAAGGAACCTGTTTAGATTAATACAGGAAGGAGTAAAGTTGGTTGAAAAGTTGGCAATCCTGTCTACAAGCTCAGAAGTAATCCCTGAGCTTTCCTCCAGTTATTTTACTCTGAGGTAAATGCTTTGTGGTTTGCAGTCCCAATTAAATGAAAATAAAAATGTAGTGATACATTATAAATAATGTAATTTATTTCTATAAATACTTTCTGAAATACAGAGTACTGAAGAATTAGGGAAACTCCAAAGCTAAAAAACAAGGTTTCTTAGTATTTTGAAATTACCAAATGGGGAAAACCCATAATTGTTCCAATTGTTCTTTCTAGGCCCAGTGGCTATCTCAAGACATAATTGTCCTTTCCAATGAGTAACATTCACTTTTTTGTACTAGGCTAAATCACATCCACAGAAAAAGGGGCATGTGAATTGTAGGGTTTGGGGAAAGTGTTTCTTTATGTGAAGAGCAATAAATCAACAGGAAGTCTGTGTTGGAAGAATAATTATTTATGTATCTTAGAGGAAATGTATCTTTGAGATAGAATGCAGCATGAGATAGAATGCAGCACAGATGGGGATTCGGTAGAGGGAGTCTGGGTGAAACTTAGGGGTTTTGACAGGGAAAGAGACCTGACAGTGGGGGTATGTTATCGCCCTCCAGGTCAACTTGAGACCCTGGATGATGTCCTGACAGGCCAGATTCCAAGGATATCTCGGGGGAGAGACACAGTAATTATGGGGGATTTCAATCTCCCGGATGTTACTTGGGCGACTCACTCGGCGGTGACAGCCAGGTCACGTCGCTTCCTAGAAGCTCTAGAGGGTGGGTTTTTCACACAGAGGGTCCGAGAGGCGACAAGGGGGGGGGGGAACATCCTGGACTTGGTCTTGACCAATGGGGAGGAGCTGATAGATGAAGTACAGATTAGGGGAGCTCTGGATGCAAGTGATCACTCCATCCTTTGCTTTGAGATCAGGGGACTGGGGCCGTGCAGCAGGGCGAGCACTAGAAGCTGGGACTTCAAGAGGGCCAACTTTGGCCACTGAAGGCCAGACTGGGGAAAGTCTCCTGGGATAGGTTACTGGAAGGTAAGCGAGTTGAGGAGGGGTGGATGGCACTCAAAAGGGAGGTTTTGCAGGCGCAAGCCCTGACGATACCTCTAGTCAGTAAGGTGGGGAGGCGGAGGAGAGTGCCGCCATGGATGCGAAAGGAGGTGGTTAGGGGGATTAGACGAAAGAGGAACCTCCGTAGGAAATGGGTACTGGGGGAAATACACAAAAGGGTATACCGGGAGGATGAGGCCCGTTGCAGAAGGATTCTTCGCAAGGCTAAGGCTGATTACGAGCTGAGACTTGCCAAGAATATCAAGAGCAAAAAAAAGGGCTTCTTTCAGCATGTAAATAGGAAACGGAAGGGGAGACAAGTGGTGGGACCACTAAATAAGGAGGAAGGAGATTCAGTGACTGACATGAGGGAACAGGCACAGATGCTAAATGACTATTTTGCCTCTGTGTTCTCCCCAAAGCAGGACGGGGGATATCCATATAGGAGATTAGATGAGGCTGGGGACTTAGGGGCAGAGATTAGAGTCACCCCCCTTGAAGTCGAGGGGCTCCTCAGGGCATTGGACATTACAAAGGCGCCAGGCCCTGACGGGTTACACCCGAGAGTACTTAGAGAGTTGGCAGGGGTTCTCTCACGCCCGCTGGCCTCCATTTTTGAGGCCTCGTGGAGAACAGGTGAAGTTCCAGAGGACTGGAGGGTTGCATCGGTGGTCCCAATTTTCAAAAAGGGTAGTAGGAAGGACATGGGGAATTATAGACCGGTTAGCCTTACGTCCATTGTAGGAAAAACAATGGAAAAGCTCATAATAGAGAGAGATCTAGTGATGCTAGATAGGGAAGGGAGGCTGACAGCCACACAACACGGCTTCCGCAGAAACAGGTCCTGCCAGACAAACCTTGTGGAATTCTATGACAAGGTTTCAAGATGGCTAGATGGAGGGGATGCAGTGGATGTGGTATACCTGGATTTCAGCAAGGCCTTTGACAAAGTGCCCCATGATATCCTGGTGGAGAAACTGAGGAGTTTTGGGATACACCAAAGCACTGTCCGGTGGATTAGGGCATGGTTGACTGACCGAAAGCAGAAGGTAACCATTAGCGGGGAATTGTTGGGATGGCAGCCAGTGACAAGCAGGGTCCCCCAGGGCTCTGTCCTGGGGCCGATCCTGTTTAATCTTTTCATTAACGACATGGAAGAAGGGGTGAAGAGTCTGCTGATCAAATTCGCAGACACTAAAACTGGAGCAGTGGCCACAACTGAGGAGCAGATACACCAGATCCAAAAGGATCTGGACAGACTATGGAAGTGGGCAGGAGACAACAGGATGGCGTTCAATGTGAATAAGTGCAAGGTCTTGCACTTGGGGCATAGGAATAGCTGTCATAAGTACAGGTTAGGTGACAAGTGGCTGGAGAGCAGCACTTGTGAAAGGGACCTCGAGGTACTGGTTGACCGCAGGCTAAACATGAGTCAGCAGTGTGATGCGGTGGTCAAGAGGGCGAATGCCACCCTTGGTTGCATAGCCAGAAGTGTGGCTTCTAGATCGAGAGAGGTATTACTACCACTCTACATGACTCTGGTGCGCCCGCAACTGGAGTACTGTGTTCAGTTTTGGGCCCCTCATTACAGAAAGGATATAGCCAGGTTGGAGTCAGTGCAGCGTAGGGCCACAAGGATGGTGGCTGGTTTGCAGGGGATGCCGTATGAGGCAAGACTGAGGGAACTGGGTCTCTTCAGCTTGGAGAAGAGGAGACTCAGAGGGGATATGTTGGCAACATACAGGTATGTGAGGGGGTGTCACATGGAGATGGGGAGAGGCCTGTTCTCCCCTGCAGAGGAAAGCAGGACGCGCTCCAATGGAGCAAAGCTCAGGGAGCCAAGGTTCAATTTGGATGCCAGGAAGCACTTCCTGACAGTTAGGACCCCGAGGGCATGGAATGGGCTGCCACGGGAGGTCGTTGAGGCCCCATCGGTGAGGGTGTTCAAAGATAGGCTGGACGTGCACATGGTGGGCATGTCATGAGCGGAGCCGGCTGGTGCCGGAGGTCAGACTAGATGGCCCGGGAGGCCCCTTTGGACTCGCTCTGTTTCTATGTTTCTATGTTTCTATGAAATTGATACAAAGGCAGTTTGTCAAGAGAACATCTCCAAATGGTGGATAATGTTATTTACAAATGGATTTTAAGGGAAATAAAGTTGCTTTAGAATGATGAGGTACAAAGGAATGCAATAGCTGCAGAGGCGATTATCATGCAGGACTGAGAAAAACTGGTCTTGCTGAAAATTCCCTCTCCCACACAGTGGCTATGGAACATGGGTTGTATCCTCCTATTCACCTAATTATCCCAGTGGAAAGTACCATCCTCTACTTGACTTGCTTAATTTCAGTATTCCATACTGATGTTTAAAAGTACATCAACAAAAACAGTGCCAAACCTACTTGCAGGCTACCACATCAACCTCGAATTCTAGGTGCTGCAGTTTTTCCTGGTGGGTCTTCAGCAGTAAGCCTTACCCAGTCTGGGGAAAACAGTACCTGCTGAATTCCTACCAGGCATACCAGAGGCAAATGCACACAAATCCTGTCTTGCACAAAAGGGGAGAGGGGCCTCAGGAGCATTCAGGAGTATTCAAAGACAGCGAATCACAAGAATGTACACTTGGATCTACAGGGTGACACCTTCCTGAAAAGAAAAGAAAAGAAAAGAAAAGAAAAGAAAAGAAAAGAAAAGGAGGGAGAAAAAAGTATAAATTGAATAAAATATTAAAAAGAAAGAAAAGAAAGAAAAAAACATGAAAGTAGCTTGCAATAATTCCAATAGCCACCGGGTGGCAGCAAAAGGCTATTTTAAAAAAAATGAAAAAAATGTCATTGGTGTCCAGCTTCTTTTTTTCTTCTTCCCTTTCTACTTTTTTTTTTTTTTTGCTGTTATATTGAAACTTCTTTGGTGAACAACTTTCATCATGAGGAACACTCAGCCCTCTTCAGCACCCTCCTCAGCTGGTCAGAGTCCATCAGCTTAAGACAGAATATGTTGCAAAAAGCTTAAAAGAGTTGCAAATGACGACTTTAGCGATACAGGTGGCTTTAACAACTTTGCAAGCATCTCAAGAGGCGATGTCAACACGGCTGGAAAGCTTATCAGATGAACAAAAAGAGTGACTTGACAAATTGGATAACTATTAAAGAGGTGACAACTCAATTATTTGATGTTCGACTTAAAGCGGAACAGAATACACAAAAAATGCAACAAGTATGTGAAAAATTGGAGACAGTAGATAAAGAAATACATTTAATTAAGCAAACAAATAAGTCAACATGGGACTCAACAGCTGCGTTAGAGATGGAGAAGGCATCTTACTATCTAAGATTTCAGAATATACCTGAAGAGAAAAATAAGCGAGCACTTATAACTGACATGTTGGCGGAGCTTTTAGAAATCGAGAATGAGGTCATGGGTATGGAATTTGACCTTGTTTTTAGGGTCAATTCCTCTTATACCAGAAAAAATAAACTTCTGAGAGAAGTTCATGTCAAATTTGCTCTAAGGTCTATAAGAGACAATGTTTTGAAGGCCGTACAGGAGAAGCCATTAAAGAGAGATGATCATCAGGAGGTGATGGTCCTGAAACAGATACCATGGAAGATTAGAGAGGGACAAAAGAAATATCTATTCCTTACTACAAAACTGATCAAGAAAGAGATTAAGTGGCTAACATCAGAAGGAATATTTTTCACATAGAACTCTGTAAGATATAAATTGGATTCAATTCTTAAAGCACAAGAGTTCTATGAAAAATTTAGAGCCATGTTGGAAGAGGAGGACTCTGTCATCTCTAAAGAGGGAGAAAAAGGTGCCGAAGCAATGGAAATAACAGCGTACCATTCTGAAGAAGGAGAAATACTGAAGGTTGATATCTTGGATATCCTAGAATACTATGAGACACACATGGAAAAATCAATGGCTCTACTGTTTTTGGATGCCCAGAAAGCCTTTGATAATGTTAATTGGCAATTCATGAAGCAACAGATGACTCAAATGGAGTTTGGGGGAAAATTCATGAATGCAATATCAAACATCTATCAAAGACAATCGGCCAGGATTTTATTTAATGGAGAACTTACAAGGGCTATAGAGATACAAAAGGGTACAAGGCAAGGATGCCCATTGTCACCCCTATTGTTCATTTTGACTTTAGAAGTCTTGAATAGAAATGTCAGGGATGACAAGAACATTAAAGGTACTAAAATTAGGGATGAAAATTATAAATTGCAAGCATTCGCAGATGATTTGGTTTGTATAATAGAGGAACCTTTTGTAACAATCCCTAAACTTTTACAACGGATTGAAGAATATGGTGAGGTTATGGGGATGAAAATAAATAAAGAAAAAATTAAACTTTTAGTTAAAAATCTTATGCAAGATCAGAAAAAAAGACTTCAAGAACAAGTGGACTTGCAGATTGTTAAAAAGGTTAAATACTTGGGAATCTATCTTACAGCTAAATGCACAACTTTGAAAGAAGACAATTATGATAAATTATTGACGGATATTAAAGGTGATCTGGAAAAATGGGCCAATTTACAATTGTCTTTGATGGGAAGAATAACACTTGTTAAAATGAATATACTACCAAAACTTTTGTTTTTGTTTCAAATGATTCTCGTAAAAATTGATAATTTTTTTTTGAGGATTTAAATTCTCAAATTTTGAGATTTATTTGGAGAAAAAAGAAAGTAATGATTAAATTAAAAATGCTTCAGGAAACCAAAAAGAACGGGGGTTTTGGTCTTCTTGATTGGATGTTGTACTATCGAGTGTCTATTTTAACTTGGCTAAAGAATGGATAATCTTGCGAAATAAGAGAATTTTGTATCTTGAAGGTCATGGGTTGGCATGCCCAAATGGGTTGGCATGCTTATATGTGGTACGAGAAGGTTAAGTCTCATGGGACTTTTTAAAGTCACTTTATCAGAAGATCATTAATGTCAGTATGGGAAAAGTTACAGTCAAAATTGTATAATAAATTACCAAGATGGCTTTCACCTATGGAAGCTTTTGTGTATCCAAATGTATTGAATTTTGAAGGGATCATAAGATATGATGATATTTTAGATAAGGATGGAGGCCTGAAACTAGATCAAGAAATACAAGAACAGGGACTCAATATTTCTTGGTGGTGTAAGGTGCAGATGCAATCAAGATATGCTAAAGATGGTAAAATATGGGGGTTTTATAAAGACCTAACAGCCTTTGATCAAGTGATGCTAAAAACAGATGAGAAAATGATTAAAAGAATTTATGAGTTCTTGCTTGACAGGAAAATGAAAGGGGAGCAGGTTAAGAAAACTATGATAACATGGGCATAAAATTTTGGATATATTGAATTAGAAAAGTGGCAAAAGCTATGGGAGAGAAATATTAAGGTAACTTTAGCAATTTCATATAAAGAAAATTTATATAAAATGTTTTATAGATGGTATTTGTCACCAAGTCGATTAGCTAAGATGTTTCCAAATATGTCAAACGGATGTTGGAAATGTAAACATGATGTGGGTACTTTTGACCATATGTGGTGGACCTGTAAATATGTGAAAAAGTATTGGATTAAAATACATAAATGGCTTAAGGGAATGCTACAAAAATCCTTAGCTTTTAAACCTGAAATAGGCATGGTACCGGAAAATATTAGCAAACAAGAAATGTATTTGATGCTGCATTTAATCACAGCGGCGAGGATTGTGCTTGCTCAATACTGGAAGAGTGAGGAACTACCCACAGAGGAACTGATTTTAAAAAAGATTCTGGACTGTGCAGAAATGGACAGACTAACTCTATTACTGAAGGAAAAAGAAGATACTGACTTCTGTCAAACTTGGGACCCTTTTTATGATTGGCTGGAGAAACGGGACTTGGCTTAGATTTAAAGACGTTTTTAAATTTTTATAAATCGATTTGAATATGATTATAGAATGTTAAAAAGATACGTTATAGGGGGCTGACCCAGTATGTCCGATGTATTTGATGATTGATGTTTTTTAGTTTTTAGTTTAAAATCTTAATAAAAAATTTTATTAGAAAAAAAAAGAACGGAGGAACATGTCAACATGGCAGGAAAACATGTCAACTGAGCAAAAAACTTCACAAATGAACAAGAGAACATCTTGACAAACTGGATAATTCTGTTAAGGATGAAATAAATACTTATTCCTTACTACAAAGCTGACTAAGAAAGAGATGTTTAGGTGGCTAACACCAGAAGGAATATTTTTCTCCTGGAACTCTACAAGATACAAACAGGACTTGATCTTTAAGGCACAAGAGTTTTATGAAAAATGCAGAAGTACATTGAAGAGGAAGAATCGGGTGCCCCAAAAGAAGGAGGGAAAGGTGCTGAACCAATGGAACAAACAACGTATCACTCTGAAGAAGGAGAAATAGTGAATACAGACTCACAACAAGAGGTACAGACACTGGAAAACCAAAGGAAAAGAAAAAAGATAGAAGTGTAAAGGCGAAGTATAAGTAGATAAATATATACTCCTTAAATATGGTCTTTAAAAGGGAAGGAAAAATTGAATTGTTCTCTTTAAATGTAAATGGACTAAATGGATCCTCTAAGAGGAGAAGGATTCTCTCTCAACTTCAAAAACGAATATTAGATATAATTTGCCTACAAGAAACACATATTAAGAAACAATATACTAAACTTTAGGAATGTTCAAAGCTTGGAAAGCTATTTATATCTTCTGCTTCTCAAAAGAGAGGTTTAGCATTATACATCAAGCAAAAACTAGACCCTAAATACATAATAGCTGATGAGGACGGTAGGATTCTGATGGTTGAAATCTCAATGAAATTTAAAAAGGTGCTTTTAGTGGCGATATATGCCCCACACGACTATCAGGAAATGTTTTACCAAAAATTACATGCTTTACTCTTACAATTGAACTATCAGACTGTGTGTGTAATGGGAGATTTCAATGTAATTGTGGATAAGAAAATGGACCATAAGAGTGAGATTAAGGGGGGGAAAGGGCAGGAGGATACTCCCAAAGTCTTGTTCTAATGTGATTGAAGAATTCAGATTGATAGATGTTTGGAGGCATACAAACCAAACCTTTGCTAAATATACTTTGTATTCAAATAGACATAGGTTGTGGTCTAGAATTGATATGGTTTGGATAACCCCAGACTTAGTACCAGACTTGGTAGAAGCTAAAATAGAGGCAAATGTCTGGGCAGATCACAACCCTGTAGCTATATCACTGAAAGGGACAGTAAAAACGTCCAGATGGAGCTTAAACAAACTCTTATTAAAGGATAAAAAATTCACAGAAGAGATAAATAAGGAAATGCAAATATTATTTCAAATAAATATAACTGAAGAAGCCTCTTTGCAAAATGTCTGGGATACAGCCAAAGCCTATGTCAGGGGGCTGATAATAGCATACTCAGCAAAAATAAATAAAAGAAGAAAGCAAGAACGAGCAAAAATAGTAGAGGAACTGATGAAATGGGAAGAAGAACTACAAGAAGATCCATCCAAAAGAAACCTTAAGGTCCAAATGAATATCCTAAAACATAAACTGAATCTCTTGGACACAAATTAACTTACTAAGCAAATGAAATTGGCCAAACAGAACTTCTTTGAAAATGCTAATAAACCAGGGAGATGGTTAGCCTATAAAGTAAAGAAAGAGAAAGAGAAGAGACTGATTTCTAAATTGAAGGATGGAGAAGGACGACTGCAAGTACAAAGAATACATATTAAGAAAATAGCGGAAGATTTTTTTGCAAAGCTATATCAGAATGATGAAATTTCAACTGAGAAAGTAAAAGAATACATCCGAAAGGGAGGTTTGCCAAAGTTACCGGAGAAATACCAAAAAGTATTGAATCAAGAAGTAACAACCACGGAAGTAATAGAGGCAATTAAGCGACAAAAGAACGATAAAACTCCTGAACTGGATGGGCTGCCAGCAGAGTTTTATAAATGCTTTGAAGGAATCTTTGCTACGCTTCTTAAAGATATATGTAATGCAGCATTATTAAATGCTAAAATACCAAATACTTGGACAGAGGCAAATATCACATTAATATCAAAAGAAGATACAGACTTGACGCAGATTCAAAATTATAGACCTACCAAAGCTTTTGTGTTTATTCCAAATGATTCCCATAAAAATTGATAGAAATTTTTTTGATGATTTAAATTTTCAAATTTCAAGATTTATATGGAGAAAGAAGAAACCAAGAATTAAACTAAAAATACTTCAGGAGACTAGAGAGAATGGGGGTTTGGTCTCCCTGATTGGATGTTGTATTACCAAGCGTCTGTTTTAACATGGCTAAAAGAATGGATAACTTTAAGAAATAAGAGAATCTTGTATCTTGAAGGGCATGATTTGCAAATGGGCTGGCATGCTTATATGTGGTATGAGAAGGCTAAGTTACATGGCTCTTTTTAAGTCACTATATTAGAAAATCATTAATGTTGGTGTGGGAAAAGTTAAAGATAAAACTGTATAATAAATTACCAAGATGGCTTTCACCCATGGAAACTTTAGTAGATCCAAATGCATTGAATTTGGAAGGGATTATAAGATATGACATTTTGGATAAGGATGGAGGACTGAAATTGAATCAAGAAACACAAGAACAGGGATCTAATATCTCTTGGTGGCACATGGTGCAGATACAATCGAGATATACTAAGGACTATAAAGCATGGAACTTTTATAAGGATTTAACAGCGTTTGTTCAAGTGATGCTTAAATCAGATGAGAAAATGATTAAAAGACTATATAACTTTTTACTTGATAGGAGAATGGAAGACGAACAGGTTAAGGAAATCATGATAACATGGGCACAAAAGTTTGGATATAATATTGAATTAGAAAAATGGCAAAAGCTATGGGAGAAAAATATTAAGGTAACATTAGCAACTTCGTATAAAGACAACTTGTATAAAATGTTTTCTAGATGGTATCTGTCACCAAATAAATTAGCTAAGATGTTTCCAAATATGTCAAATGGATGTTGGAAATGTAAACATAAATCGGGTACTTTTTATCATATGTGGTGGACTTGCGATAACGTGAAAAAGTATTGGATTAAAATACATAAATGGCTTGAGGAAATGTTACAAAAACCTTTAGCTTTTAAATCTGAAGTCTTCTTATTAGGCATTATACCTGTGGACATTAGTAAACAAGAAATGTATCTGATTTAACATGTAATTACTGCGGTGAGGATTGCTTTTGCTCAACACTGGAAAAGTGAAGAACTACCCACCGACAAACTGATTTTAAAAAAGATCTTGGACTGTGCAGAAATGGATAGCTTGACTTTATCATTGAAGGAGAAAGAAGATACTGACTTCTATCAAACTTGGGACTCTTTTTATTATTGGCTAGAGAAACAGGACTTCATATAGATTGAAATATGTTTTTAAGTTGTCATAAATGGAAAAAAAAAATATAGGGGCTGACCCAGCAGGCCCGATGTTTTGATGATTGATGTTGTTTTTAGTTTTTCTTTGTTTTTAGGATTACAATTTCAAATAAAACTTATTTTAGAAAAAGAGATTAACTGTTTGTGTGCCAAGAATGCTATGTTCCAGGCAGCAGCAGCTGCAGCGGCAGCAACCCCCACCCCCCCAGGCTTCTGAGCTCAAGTTGAAGCAGTGCCCAGAACAGCCTCCTCCCAAGTATGATGGAAAGAGAGAAGGATTTACAACTTTCTGAGCTCAATGTGAATTATACATGCAACTCCGTCACAATGACTTCCCTGATGAAAAGACCAAGGTAGGCTTCTTAATCAGCTTTCAGGGGCAGCTGCACAATGGGCATCCACGAGGTTGGTGGCTCAAGACCCTGTCCTAAATGATGCAGCAGCTTTTCTAAGTGCCTTGGGACTTTTTCTGGGCATGGGAGCACGCAAGGAAATGGCAGTGTGCGAAGTCAAATGCCTGCAACAGGGAACGGGCTCGACTTCTGATTACACTACCCAATTTCAACTTCTGATTTATCCCGCATTACTCTCTCTTGACGGCCCCTTTGACTGAACTCTTGAAAGAAAAAAAGAGACAGCTGTCCTTGCCAGCTGAGGCAGAGGAGGCTTTTGTGGCCTTGAAATGCCAATTCGCTTTGAAGAACCAACTAGTCCACCCTGATACATCTGCTCCTTTTGTGTTGCAAACAAACACCTCTGAGAAAGCTCTAGGGGCCGTCCTTCTGCAACGGGGAGCAGGGCCGCACGGAGATCTCAGGCCCTTGGCTTTTTACTCGCGTAAGCTCACAGCCTCTGAACAGAACTACACTATCTGGGAGAAAAAACTGTTGGCAGTAAAAATGGCCCTAGAAGAGTGGAGGCATTTGTTAGAAGGGACCTCACACCAAATTCTCATTCAAACTGATCATAAGAACTTGGTCCACTTTGCTTCAGCCAAGATCCTCAACTAGAGACAGGCGCATTGGGTATTATTTTTTGCATGCTTTTGTTTCCACATAGAATACATTCCGCCCTCCAAGAACCTTCTGGTGAATGCATTGTCCAAGAAACCAGAGTATTTTGATAGCAGTGAAGCGCACCCCAAGCCTGCTCCAATTTTACACTGGAAGTGCTCTTGACTGTCACCGCTTGGCATGACGACCTCCTCTGGCCCCAACAGACTGACTCATTCATCCAGGCCAAGTTGGGGGAACAGGAGATGGGTACTCTGTCTTCTGTATTCCATTTCAAGAATGGTTTGTTGATGTATAACCATGCTGTGTGTGGCATATTACCACTTAGGGAACATGTATTGCAGCAGTGCTATGATTCGCCCTCTGCTGGTCATTTCAGTGTGTATAAGACCTTACACACAGTTACCAGGGAATTTTGGTGGCCCTGCATTAACAGTGATGTCAAATCTTACGTTTTGTCATGCCACACCTGTCAGTGGGCCAAACGTCAGCGTGGCAGGCCAGCAGGGTTGTTGCAACCTCTGGTGACCCCTCCTGGTCCTTGGCATACTGTTTCCTTGGATTTCATTACTGATTTGCCCCCATCCAAAGGTTTTACCACCATTTTGGTAGTCATGGGCTTGTTCACCAAGATGGCTCATTCTATTCCTTGTACAGGTCTCCACTCAGCCAAAACC
Organism: Varanus salvator macromaculatus; assembly: GCA_023646645.1. NCBI lineage: Eukaryota > Metazoa > Chordata > Lepidosauria > Squamata > Varanidae > Varanus > Varanus salvator. The sequence goes on along the minus strand of JAIXND010000754.1, from coordinate 11,435,422 downwards.
ACGGCCTCCCTCTTTGTGGCCCATATTTATAAGCAGCATGGGTGGCCCCTTGCATTAATTTCAGACGGGGCGCCCAGTTTACCTCCCGGTTCTGGAGGGAACTCCTTGCCCTACTCAAGGTTGATTTGCAGCTGTTTTCAGAGCATCACCCACAAACCAGTGGCCAAATGGAAAGGTTGAATGCAACTCTAGAGCAGTACCTTGGTTGCTACGTAAATTATGAACATGATGACTGATCCTCCTTCCTCCCCCAGCAGAATTTGCTTACAACAATTCCATGCATGCCTCCACCCGACAAACCCCCTTCTTTGCAAACTTGGGATATCACCCCCATGCTTTTCCCACTGTACTCTCCTCAGCCTCAGTCCCCACAGCTGGAGATTTCCTGCATGACTTGGTTTCCGTGCAGACCTTACTCAAGGAACAATTGGAATGTGCCAAAGCCACCTACAAAGAGGTGGCTGACAGGCACAGGCAGCCAGGGGCCCCACTCCGTGTGGGTGACTGGGTCTGGTTGTCCACTGTCTTCCTTCCCCTTTTGGCACCATCTCGCAAGTTGGCCCATAAACGTGCAGGGCCTTTTTGAATTGTGGCCCAAATCAATCTGGTTGCCTTCCAGTTGGCTTTACCGGTGTCCATGAAGGTTCATCCCATTTTTGACTGCACTCTCCTTTCACCTGTTCCCCTTCCACATCCCCTTTGCACAGAGGTGGCCCCACCTCCCCCCATATTGGTGGGAGGGGAAGAAAAGTTTGAAGTCGAAGAAATTCTTGACTCTAGGTTCCACAGGGGGCGCTTGCAGTTCCTCATACACTGGAAAGGTTACCTCCCACCCCCAAGGATTGCAGTTCGAAACCTGTTGAATACATACACCTGCTCTCTTGTGACAGTTTCACACTCGCTTTCCCCACAAACCTGGCGGGAAGCGCCCCTTGCCCCGGAGGGGTGGGGGAGTCATGGGGGGGAGTACTGTCGTGCACACTGACTCAGAGGAGTCGTTGGTGCTCATGAGAGAGCAGGGGGCTTCCTGTGAGAATTGAAATAGGAGAAGAACACGCAGTTTGGGGCAATTGGAGTCAAGAGAATTAGAAAGGAGGAGGGAGAGAATCTTGTTTGAACTGCCCAAAGAGGGATGTCCCAGGTGGGTAACAAGTGTTTCATAATCTCAGCCCTCTCAGAAAGAGGGGACAACTTTGCCATTATCAGCATCATTACAAGATCCTTTGTTGTTTCTTGTCTGCGTAGCTTTGAAGTTTCTTAGAATAAAGAATTTAAAGTTCCAACTGCTGGTTCCTGCGTGTGTGTTAAGGAAGAGCGCCTACAGCTTCACGACAGCGGAGCAGGGACATTGCAGGTTTGATTTCATATCACAAAGGCACATATAAGCAACCTTTATAAAGATTTATTTGGATTGTCCCAACACACTTTTGATTCTTTTTAGCTGATCACAATGTCTGCCGATTGCCATTCATAATTTTACCAGAAGTGGAGAAAGAAGAGGAAGGGGAGACAGGTGGTAGGACTGCTTAATGAGGAGGGGGATTTGGTGAGTGATGTGAGGGAAAAAGCACAGATGCTAAATGATTATATTGCTTCTGTGTTCTCCCAAAGCAGGATGGGGGAGATCTGTATGGGGGAATGAATGAGGCTGGGGATTTAGGGGCACAGACTTGAGTCACCCCACCCCCTAGAAGTCAAATTGCTCCTCAGGGCACTGGACCTTACAGAGACACCAGGCCCTGATGGGTGACACTCTAGGGTAGTTCAGGAGTTGGAGGGGGTACGCTCATGTCCTCTGGCCTCCATTTTTGAGGCCTCATGTAGAATGAGTGAGGTTCCAGTGGACTAGAGGGTGGTGTCAGTGGTCCCAATCTTCAACAAGTGTAGCAGAGGGGACACGGGGAATTACAGGCCAGTTAGCCTTACATCCATTCTGGGAAAGGCAATGGAAAGGCTCATAATAGGAAAGGCTTTGGAATCCTTAGCTAGGGAAGGGAGAATGGTAGTCCCACAACACAGCTAATGCAAAAATAGGTCCTGCCAGATGAACTTTGTGAAATTGTATGACAAGGTTTCAAAGTGGCTAGATGGAGGGGAGACGATCAGTGTGGTTTACCTAGATTTCAGCAGGGCCTTTGACAAAGTGTTGCTTGATAACCTGGTTGAGAAATTGAGGAGCTTTGGGATAGACTGAAGCACTGTCCAAAGAATTAGGGCATGGTTGATGGACCAAAAGCAGGGGCTAACTATTAGTGGATCATCGGGATGGTGGTCGGTGATGAGCGGGAACCCCCAGGGCTCTGTCCTGGGACTGATCCTGTTCAATCTTTTCATCAATGACCTGTTGACCGATAGAAGTATTTCAAACTGCAGAGAATGAATTGGTCCAAATTCTAACAAGAATGTCAACAAATATGGAAAACAGAACAATGGCCCATGGATTGGAAATATGCAATACACATTCCAAATCCCAAATAAGGAGATGCAAAAGAGTGCAGCAACTAACATGAGACTCTGAGGATGGTCCTGAAGAAGTGGTGGTGCCTCAAGACTACACTGTCCTGAAGTTTAACCTTTGTCATGGATGAAAAGCTACTGTTAGGGCAGAATATGGAGAAACAGAATCGTTTCTTATAGGCAACGGTGTCAGACAGGGCTGCATCTAGTCTGACCCCTGGGTCCAGCTGGCTCCATTCATGACATGCCTACCATGTGCATGTCCAGCCTATCCTTTAACACCCTCACCACTGGGGCTTCAACCACCTCCTGTGGAAGCCCATTTCATACCCTAGGATACTTTAGGTTACTTCCTGACATCCACCCCAAATCTTGGTTCCCTGAGCTTTGCTTTATTGGAACACGTTCTGCCATCCACTTTCAACACCCTTTCTGTTCAGTCTATACATGGAACGCTTAAGGAAGCTGGATTAGGATCAGAGGAGGAAGGAATAAAAATTGCCAGATAATACATTGATATTTTAAGATACGCAGATGATACTGTATTAGTGGCAGAAAGCAGCAATGTTTTGAATTTGTTGGGATCTTGGTAGCTTCAGCTCTCCTCCTGCTGGCCAAGTGTGAGAATAACAGTCCTAGTAGTTGCAGGTTTTGCCCCACATTGTGCTACAGCTGCCAAGGTACTCATGAGCACCACTTGGGAGTCCTTGGGGAAGAAGTATTTAAGAACTGGCTCTTCTTCCCAGAAGCTGCCACAGCTACACTAGTCTTCAGTGTACTGAAGCTCCTGCTCCTAGTCCCTGTTCCTTCATGCTGACTATACCCTTGTTTCCTGAAGTGTGCTACAATGGATTCCTGGTTTGACTTTGGTCTGATTAACTCTACAATTTGAACTTGTGACTTCAACTGGTACTTGGATTCTGGTTTTGACCACTTTTCTTTGCTTTTTGGATCCTGGTGCATTATCTGTTATCCAGCCATCCATGCCCTGGACCCTTACAAAATGACTCCTAATGGAAATAAAGACGAAAGTACAAAAGCAGGACTGCAGCCAAACATTAAGAAACCAAAAAGTGTTACTACAGAAGAATTAACATAAAAACATAGAAACAGAGCAAGTCCGAAGGGGCCTCCCGGGCCATCTAGTCTGACCCTCAGCTCCAGCCGGCTCTGCTGACAACATGCCCACCATGTGCATGACTAGCCTATCCTTGAACACCCTCACCGATGGGACTTCAACCACCTCCCATGGAAGTCCATTCCATACCCTCAGGGTCCTAACTGTCAGGAAGTACTTCCTGGCATCTAAATGGAACCTTGGTTCCCTGAGCTTTGCTCCGTTAGAGCGCATCCTTCCTTTCTATGCAGGGTAGAACAGTCTCTACCCACCTCCATATGACACCCCCTCACATACCTGTATGTCACCAACAAATCCCCTCGGAATCTCCTCCATGCAGAAGAGACCCAGTTCCCTCAGTCTCACCTCATACCCCATCCTCTGCAAACTGACCACCAACCTTGTGGCCCTTCGCTGCGCTGACTCTGACCTGGCTATATTCTTCCTGTAATGAGGGGCCCAAAACTGGACACTATACTCCAGTTGTGGGCGCACCAGAGTCGTATAGGGTGGTACTAATACCTCTCTCGATATAGAAACCACACTTCTGGCTATGCAACCAAGGGTGGCGTATGCCCTCTTAACCACCGTATCACACTGCTGACTCATGTTTAGCCTGCGGTCAACCAGTACCCCGAGGTCCCTTTCACAAGTGCTGCTCTCAAGCCACTTGTCACCTAACCTGTACTTATGACACCCATTCCTATGCCCCAAGTGCAAGAACTTGCACTTATCCACATTGAAAATGTCAATCATGAAGAAATTGAAACTGAAAGATTTTGCATATCTTGACTCAAACATAAATTCAAACAGAGACTGCAGTTAAGAAATTAGAAGACTGAGACTTGGAAGGGCAGCAGTGAAAGAATCAACAAGTGTAAGGATGTTTCACTTGTGTAAGGATGTAAGGATGTTTCACAAGGCCAAGAGCATCCACACTATTGTATTCCTGATCACTATGTAGAAGTGTGAGTGCTGAACAGTGAAGGGAGCTGCCAAGAAGAAAATTGATACATTCAAAACATGATGCTGGACAGAGCTTTGTGAATGCCTGGACAGACAGAAAGATAAACAAGTGGGTTTTAGCTAAAATGAAGCCAGATTGTTTCCTGGAAGTAAAAAATGATGAAACTGAAGCTTTTATACTTTGGGTACACCATGAGATAGAAAGACTCACAGGAGAAGACGTGCTATGGAAAATTGAAGACAGAACAATGAAGGGAAGCCTAATATGAGAAATACAAAGGAAGCCACAGCCTGGGATTTTTTAGAGGACAGGACATTCTGGTGGGCTTTTTTTCAAAGGATCATCATAAGGTGGAGATGACTCAACAGCACATAAAACAACTTTGAGTGCCATATAGAGGGGCTGGCCTACAGTTCAGTAAACACTCACATACCAATATTAGATAGAATAGTGTCATATTTGCTTGTTTGTTAAATTTTTAACACTTTTATACACTACCTTTTTTATAAAGGGCTATCAAGGCTATATACTACTATTCAAAAAAGGAAAACCTAAAAACAAGCAAACACCCACAAAGAAACACAAATGAAAACTGGTAGAGCAGTTGGACAGCATCAGGGGATCACAGGATCCTTTGCATGCTCAGATCCATGGGTGTGAAAGAGTTCTGACCTTGGATCTGGGGATCCATGTTTGTGTCCCCTTCCTGCCTCAAAGGTGGCATAAAAAGAATGACACTGGCTGCTTTTTCATGGTGATAATGACATCAGAGAAGAGGTGAAGAGGGAAGGGAGGAAACTGGGCATGGCTGGATGTAACACACTCTGGTGGGGCTTCCATTTCTTTCTCTTCCATCGAAAACACTTCAGCTCGGAGAAAAAACATGGCGTCGGGACAAGGCAGATGTGTCTAATGGGGCTCCGTTAGCACGCTGGTTATCTTCTGGTCGCGGGCAGCCGCCTGGTCTTAATGCCCTGTAGGGGTGAAGATAGATTGCTTGGCAAATTCCCAGTAGGTGTCTGGACAGCAATTCGGAGCTTATTGGGGAAAACTCAAGCCTTTCTCAGCCGGAAGAATACAAGAGGGAGTTTGCCCTCTGCAAGTCCTCGACATGTAGATATAGACTATCTTAGTTGTTACCATCGGATCTACTGGAAGGCATTTTAATTTCCTCTTTTTTTTGCAATAATACCTGTGAAGAAAGCTACACTGTTTATCAACTGATTCAAAGAAGAAACTGAAAGCCCTTTGGGTGAAGGACGGGAAAGGATTCTTCCCCCGCCCCTCCACGGAACGTAAACGCGGCGTCTTCCATGACCGGAGAGATAAGTCGATGTCTAAATAATCTAATGTCTCTTTTCTTTAATCTCTTCAAGGGCAAGATTTGAATTAATAAATTAATGCTTAATTATATACAATCTTCTAGACACAATCTTCTAGTTCATTGGAATGAGGCCAGATATCGGCCATCTTCCTCCCTTTGTCTCTGAAGTGTATGGATTCCTGCCAAGGCTGTAAAATCACTGCCAAGATGGAGGCGTTTAATGTAGAGGGTGAAGAATTTTTAAAGACAATTTTGGAAATCTATGACTCTGTAAAAGCCATACTGATTCGAACTGAGCAACTTGTCCATCAAAAATGGACTCTGATAAGACTGTTTTTTCTAAGATCTTGGACACTCAGTTGGTACATGAACAGAATCAACAATATATTCAGCAAGTAGAAGAGAGAGATGGAGCTGAGAAATTAACAAGGGAACTCTGGCAGAAACACGACTTCTCACAGGCATATCCTTGGAAGAAGCAAGAGCAGAAAAAAAAATTAATGAGCAAGCAGCTGATTATCTGAGAATTTTGGAGAAGATGGGTGAAGTGCGAGAGATGCTGGGTGGACAAGTCTTGATACATGATTTATTACAGGCATTCCTCGGGAAGAAGCTGGAGCAAAGAAAGAAAACAACCAACCAATTAAGACTTTATAATTGGAAGACTGATATATAGAAACATAGAAACATAGAAACAGAGCGAGTCAGAAGGGGCCTCCTGGGCCATCTAGTCTGACCTCATATATATGGGAGAGGAGTCAAGATGAAAAGGTATATTGAGGCTGGTGTGCCTATATGTGCTTATATGTAACAGAAAAAAAATGTGTTACTATCCTTGGTCAAGCATTATACTTTTGTTTCCATCTGCAATTGAAAATAAGGGAATTTATCATAGGTGTTAAGGTTTAAGCTAAGATGAAATATAAAATTTCCTGCTAAATAGTATAGTGGTCAAATAGAACTGTGATGTTATCTTTTCTCCTTTTTTTAAGTGTCTTTTCTCTTTCTATTTCATAAAGGGATGGACATAATAACCTAGCTTAATAAAACAATGTTAAATGGGTATTCCTAACTATATCTGAAAGTGAAAATAGGAGAACCTATCTTATAATTAAAAGCTATATAGAGTCAACTTTATCTGTATGTAACATAGAAAAAATGTGCTACTGTTTTTGGTGCAGTATTATACTTTTGTTTCCATTTGCAATTGAAAGTAAGGAAATTTATTATGGGCATTAAGGTCTAAGCTAAGATGAAATATAAAAATTTTATATTTTATAAAGGGATGTTGAATAGACTCGTATGTAGATATGAGATAAAGAAAGGCTGACATAATAATTTAGCTTAAGCTTTTGAATTGTTTAGAATTGCTTAGAGGAAACTTACTATTGAAAGAGGAAAAAAAAAAGATGTAATCTCACTAAACTGGAGTAGCCCCCTTTGAACAATGGACAGGAAAAGCAGGACTTTTTAAGAGAGAGAGATGGGATGGATCTTATGGAAGAAGGAAGATTGTGACTTTTATTGAATTTGAAAATTCATCATGAATTAGCTGAAGAAACGGGATTTGGCTCTAATTTTTTTTTATATTGTTATAAAAAGGAGTATAATAAGATTATTGTATGTTAAAGACATGTTGTAGAGGCGGATCTAGTAGATCTGATGTGCGTTTTGTGATGATGTATGTAGTTTGTAGTTTGAAAACACTAATAAATTGATTAAAAAAGAAAGAAAAGAAAACACTTCAGCTAGATGTCAACTGATTTGACTGAATTGCAGAGAAAAGGAACATGGAAAGGAAGATCACCTCAGTGCTCCTTCTGGTATGCAGAGGATGCTTATAATCCTCCAAGTCTGGAGGCTCTCAGACATTCTCACTGGACTATACTCTAAAACAGTGCAATAGTCGTGAAAAAGTATATACATAAAAATCCAAATGAGGGCAATTGCACTCATTGAAGGAGTGCAGTTAAAGGAGTACATATACCATTTAGGAACAACAAAGGAGAAAGCACTTACTATAATCAACTAGAGTAAATGAAAACAACTAAAAATGGGGTGTCTGGGATGTCATTCCCTTTTCTCAGTGCACTCAAGGAACTAGTCTGGCTGTTCATGCTGTACTTACCCCACAGGTACCCTTGAGGAGTTCACACCTGGGCCTAATTATGTGTGCTAGAGACTCAAGCACCATATGAGCAGGTGCTCTCTCCAGCTGCTGCAAGTTCTGCTGGCTGGTCCCTGCCTCATTAGCAGGACTTTGGCATTTTGCCCTCCCTGAGGAAGACTGTCATTTCCCTTGATTATTGGGGCAAGAGCAGAGACCTATTTTTTCCTCTTAATTTCTCTCTTTTTCTCTCCCTACACTCATGCTTAATGTCATACTTGTGACAGGATGTAGACACCTTTAACTGGCCCCTTTCCCATGTCTTTTAGCTCCAAGATTAAAAGCTGCAATGCTTTTGGCTAATTTCTTTAGGTGAAGATCTCATCCTATGAGGGGCTGCAACCAGGCACTATCTCCAGCAGCTGTCAAGATGTTCTCTTCCTATATTTTAATCCATTTTATGAAGGTCATTGTTGTGTTGAAGGCCAACACAAGTCAGTATCTCCAGTCAAGATCTGCTATTATTGGCATCATTTCTACCCACACAATCTTGCAATATTTACTATATCCCCCCCACCAAAATGCCATGTAAATCATGTGTTATGTTGACAGCCAGATATTTTGCTCAGCTCATTCTTTCAAAGATGAATGAGCAGCATCTGTGGTGAGCCTTCAGCTGCACCCAAACCAGCAAAGGGGAGGCACAAGGGCATCCCACCGCATGCCTCCTTTATCACATCTGCCTACACTAGAGCAAAGAAGAAGCTAGCCTTCATTTAAATGATTAGCATAGCATGTAGTTTGGCTTGAAACCAGGAGTGGAGATGGCACAGGTCAGGGGTAGAGCATAAGCATAAATATAAAGTAGGTCATACATGGCTGTTGGGCTGTCTTCATCTCATTATAACATAAATTATATAAGCACACTCATATACGCAGAGACCCCCTTCATGGATCACTGCCTTGTTGTGGTGAAGGGGGTTGTATAGCTCAATGAAGCTATGAGCTATGTTGTGCAGGGCCATGTTGTGCAGAGCTATGTTGTGCAGACCCATGACGGACAGGTCAAAGCAGAGAGTTCTGACAAAACGTGATCCACTGGAGAAGGAAATGGCAACCCACTCCAGTACCCTTGCCATGAAAACCCCATGGACAGTGCCAAAAGGCAAAAAGATATGACACCAGAAGATGAGCCCCTCAGGACGGAAGGTGTCCAATATGCTACTGGGGAAGAGTGGAGGGCTAGTACTAGTAGCGCCAGAAAGAATGAAGTGACTGGGTCAAAGCCGAAAGGACACTCAGTTGCGGATGTGTCTGGGGGTGAAAGGAAAGTCCGATGCTGGAAAGATCTCTACTCCATAGGAACCTGGAATGTAAGATCTATGAATCTAAGTAAACTGGATGTGGTCAAACAAGAGATGACAAGACTGAACATCGACAGTACTGGAATACAATTTCCAAAATGACAGAATGATCTCAGTTCAAATCCAAGGCAAACCATTCAACATCACAGTAGTCCAAGTCTATGTCACAGCCACTGATGTTGAAGAGGCTGAAGTTGACCAGTTCTATGAAGGCCTACACTCTTTTCCAACAACCCAAGAGACGACTCTACACATGGACATCACCAGACGGTCAGCACAGAAATCAGATTGACTATGTGCTCTGCAGCCAAAGATGGAGAAGCTCTATACAGTCAGTAAAAACAAGACCAGGAGCTGACTGTGGCTCAGATCATGAGCTTCTTGTTGCAAAATTTAGGCTTAAATTGAAGAAAGGAGGGAAAAGCACTAGGCCACTCAGGTATGACTTAAATCATATTCCTGATGAATATACAGTAGAGGTGACAAATAGATTTAAGGAATTAGATCTGTTAGACAGGTGCCTGAAGAGCTATGGATGGAGGTTCGCAACATTGTCCAAGAGGTAGCAACTAAAACCATCCCAAAGAAAAAGCAAAATGGCTGTTTGAGGAAGCTTTACAAATAGCTGAGGAAAGAAAGGAAGTGAAAGGCAAGGCAGAAAAAGAAAGATAAACCCAACTGAATGCAGAATTCCAGAGAATAGCTAGAAGAGATAAGAATGCCTTCTTAAATGAGCAGTGCAAAGAAATAGAAGAAAACAATAGAATAGGGAGGACCAGAGATCTCTTCAAGAAAATTGGAGATATGAAGGGAATGTTTCATGCAAAGATGGCCGTGATAAAGGACCAAAATGGCAGGGACCTAACAGAGGCAGAAGAGATTAAGAAGAGGTGGCAAGATTACACAGAAGAACTATACAAGAAAGAGCTTAACGTCCCTGATAACCACAATGGGGTGGTCACTGACCTCAAGGCTGGAATGTGAACTCAAATGGGCCTTAGGAAGTCTGATCAACAACAAAGCTAGTGGAGATGACAGTATTCCAGCTGAGCTATTCAAAATATGCCAGCAAATTTGGAAAACTCAACAGTGGCCAAAGGATTGGAAAAGGTCAGTTTACATTCCATTTCCAAAGAAGGGCAATGCCAAAGAATGTTCAAACTACTGCACGATTGCACTCATTTCACATGCTAGCAAAGTGATGCTCAAAATCCTACAAGCTAGGCTTGAACAGTATGTGGACCGAGAACTACCAGAAGTACAGGCAGGGTTTTGAAGAGGCAAAGGAACTAGAGATCAAATTGCCAACATACATTGGATCATGGAGAAACCTGGGGAATTCCAGAAATACACCTACTTCTGCTTCATTGACTATGCTACAGCCTTTGATTGTGTGGAGCACAACAAATTGTGGCAACTTCTTAAAGAGTGTCAGAACATCTTACTTGTCTCTTGAGAAACCTGTATGGGGGACAAGAAGCAACAGTGAGAACTGGACATGGAACCACTGATTGGTTCAAAATTGAGAAAGAAGTTTGGCAAGGCTGTATACTGTCGCCCTGCCTATTTAACTTATATGCAGAGCACATCATGAGAAAGGTGGAGCTAGATGAAGTTGGAATTAAGATTGCTGGGAGAAATATCAATGACCTCAGATGATACCACTCTAATGGCAGAAAGTGAAGAGGAACTAAAGAGCCTCTTGATGTGGGTGAAGGAGGAGAGTGCAAAAGTTGGCTTGAAACTCAACATTAAGAAAACTAAGATCATGGCATCTGGTCCTCTCACTTCCTGGCAAATAGATGGGGAAGAAATGGAGGTAGTGACAAAATTTATTTTCCTGTGGTCCAAGATCACTGCAGACAGTGACTGCAGCCAATAAATTAAAAGATGCTTGCTCTTTGGGAGGAAAGCTATGGCAAATCTAGACAGCATACTAAAAATCAGAGACATCACCCTGCCAACAAAAGTGCGTATAGGCAAGGCTATGGTTTTCCTAGTTGCAATGTATGGCTGTGAAAGCTGGACCATACAGAAGGCTGAGTGCCGAAAAATTGAGGCCTTTGAATTGTGGTGCTGGAGGAGACTCCTGTGTGTCCCCTGGACTGCAAGGAAATCAAACCAGTCAGTCTTAGAGGAGATCAACCTTGACTGCTCTTTAGAAGGCCAGATACTGAACATGAAACTCAAATACTTTGGCCACCTAATGAGAAGGAAGGACTCCTTGGAGAAGAGCCTAATGCTGCAAACAATTGATGGCAAAAGAAGGGGATGGCAGAGAATGAAGTGACTGGTTGGAGTCTAATAACAACAACAACATATGCAGAGATTGTACATACATAGCATGAAGAGGGGAAATGCTAAGAAAATGGCTAGGCTAATCAGATAATAAAAATGTCCTCCAAGGTCTGCTCCTTGAAGAGTTGTGTAGTAAAGGATATTTGGGGAGGTGCAACATCTCACACAGTATTGAAGAAAGTTGCAGCTGCCATGATTTCCTCTTCCACCCAGCTACAAAAGTTCTCAGCCACTGATGCATTGTCTGCTACCTCCATTATCAGAGGCAGTATGCTGGAGAATTTGGGCTGGAGGCTGGTGTCCCATCATGTCCTGTGGGCCACTGACTGGTCACTGTGTGACCAAAATGATGTACTAAATAGGCCCTTGATTTGATCCAGCTGTGTTTGTGGGGGACTGCTACTGCTTTTGCACTCTGGTTGTTGGCTGGATCATTGCTATGTTTAGAATGCACTCCTATGGGCATGGAGCCCAGTGCATGGCCATGGTGCTGAAGAGCTTTCATTGATGGCTGGGAGAGGCTTTGCTGAGGATTCCACAATGAGTACCTTTCTCCAAGGCCATAGCTCTGACTACAGCCTTGCAGGAATTTGGTACCATTATTTATTACCGACAGCATACCGCCACTGTCATGGAGGAAAGAATGGTGATAAGGACACTGCCTCAATTGTGATATATTATGCCAGAAAAAGGTGACCTAAGATAAAGCACATCTGCTAAAGCAACCAAAATGACCATCATGACCTCTTTCCTCTCTTAATCTAGTTCCTGAAAATCATAGAGCAGGATTTCTCAATTTATCTACCTTGGAAGGGCACTTGAAATAATTTTCATGCAAGGGAACCTGCTAGCAGCATGAGGGATTGGGTGTGGGAATTAGGGGAGTTGTCAGGAATGGCACCCAGCACTCCCCTTCTGCTTCCTACAGCTTCTGTTTCCTGTTGTGCAACTGGGCTTTGCAAGTGTTGCAGACTTTCTCTTGGCTCAGCTTGCTTTGCAGAAGTGGGTCAAGCATGAAAGGCAGTCCATGGATGTTGGAGGGACGATTCCAAAAGGGCTCATCCCAACTCTACTCACCCCTTCACTTCAGTAGCCAGTTCCCATCTGTAAATTCTGGAGGGTAAGTGCAATGTAAGGAGATGTGAAATCAGTTCATTTAATGCCAGGCACAGGGAATTGCCACTGTGCCACTTCCACAAGCCTGAGGTGGATGCACTTGCCACCCTGCCCTTTTCCTTGTGGACAGGGATTTTCCCTGGGCTCCTCCCATCTCTTATGCACTGGAAAAGCAGAAGGGCTCTGCAGGCAATGATATATGTGTGTTTATATTATAAACAGGATGTGCATGTGTGTGAAAACATGATAGCTATTTATTCATTGACCTTTAGAATTCTAGGAAACCACAGTTGAGGAAGGCTGCCATAGAGGATGGAGTTAATCACCATTTTAGAATGAGCTCTGGAACGTCTGGCTGGCACTAGGCAGATGTTGAGACCTGGGTATTTACCCATACTTAGGAATCTTATATATAAGTTTTGATTTTTTTGCTTGGATTATTAGTGCTGATTTTATGCTGTTGATTAATATAATGGGTTGCAGTTTTATTTTAAATGGTTTAATGTATTTCACCCTGAGATCTATTAATATAGAACAGGGTTGCAAATATTCTAGTCAGGGAACAGTGCCAGCCAGGGAACAACACAGATTAGCTATGTAAAGATGTGTGGGGCCACATAACTTTGTCCTACCCCATGTTTAGAAAAGTGGGAGCATTCAAGTAGATACTTAGGGTTAGAGAGGAGAGGAGAGGAGAGGAGAGGAGAGGAGAGGAGAGGAGAGGAGAGGAGAGGAGAGGAGAGGAGAGGAGAGGAGGACAAGACAAGTCAAAGTGCTTAACAGACACTTGTCCTCTCCAAACTCTTATGGGCCTCTGACTGTAGGCTCAAACACCTCAGCTGCACTCCTGCAATTTGGACCACAAAGCCACTTTGGTTCTAAAAGCCACTTTTAGAACAGTTGATCTAATTAACTAAGTTAGGCTGTTCATACATAATGTTAAACCATGCTGTGGTTCAAACATTTGTGTGGCATCTACTCATGAGAAGTTTCCACATGCCTCCATCTTCCCTGGGCATATATCCCATCAGCCCTCACAGCTGAGAATCAATCCCAGTGTGCATTGCTTCTGTCTGCCCCTTCTGCTTCTCCTCATTGGTCCACATAGTCCCCTGGGCATGGCCTCAGCCAGCCTCTGTTGATTCACTGCCTTTTTCCCATGCCCAACTCATGAAAGGGACACAGAGATGTGGTGAGGCAGGGCAGTCATGGCAGTGAAGTGGCAAAGCAGTGCTTAAGACAGGCATGGTGGTGAGGCAGTGAGGTGAAGTGGACACAGCAAGGCAGTGAGGTGGACAAGGTAGAAAGGCAGTGAAGTGAGAAGTGCCTGGTGGCAAGGCAAAGTGGGTGTCATGGTGGGCAAGGTGGTGAGGTGGGCATGGCAGTAGGACAGCAAGGTGCCTTGTGAGGCAGCAAGGTGAAGTGCAGATGGCGGTGAGGTGAAGTGCACATGGTGGCAATGTGGCAAGGCAAAGTGGGCATGGTGGAGAAGTGAGATGACCATGACAGTGTGGCAAAATGGGAATCATGGTGGCATGGCGGTGAGATGGGTATGGCAGCAGCAAAACTCATGGGCATCAGAAAGTGTGCAACAGCAGGGAAGGCAAGGAGTGTGGAGACAGCCACTCAGCTCCTTGCTGCTGTCAACTCAGCCAATCAGTTCCTTGCTGCTTGTTGTAAATTGTCCTGAGATGCCATTAGAGGGACAGTCTATAAAAGCTTAAAAAAATAAAGTAAAACTTAGCAGTTACTAGGCAGAACAGGGGAGCTGAAAATGGCAGCTGGAGCAGCTGCTGCTCCTGTGGCCAGTCTTGCCATCAAACTCACTAGTGTAAATGGGGAAACCACTGGAAAAACATGGCAACTGAAGTCACAAATAATGACAAACAGTGATGTGCAGAGACCTCAGAACAGGCCATTGGTTCTTAGTGGGGATTCACAGTAACCAAATGTGCTATATTTCACCATGATTGCTATATTCACACATAACAACAAGCAATTTTCAGCATGGCTTGCCATTATGTGTGAACACAGCCAGTGAGTATCAGTGTCCACATGCCCATACTTGAATGCAACATTTTCAAAGGTACTGAATGACTGGCACAATAACACATGGGTGATTTTTGTGAAGGAAAAGCAAGGAGTAAAAAAAATGTGAAACCATATCACACCCATTAATTGCTATGACAGTATTACTTCAGAACAGCCCAATGAGTAAAGCACTGGCTGAAGTGGAATATTAGTTGCAACCATATGAGCTGCAAGAGAAATGGTCTGAAAGTAAGCATGTTCTCTTTCCTAAGCTGGCTGTCAGGAGATGTCTGAAGAACACACCTCGTATCACAGAGCATGCTAGTAGTGTGAATATCTCAAATGGCTTCCTCTGCAGTGGTGCCCTCATTTTATTTGTTTAACTGATTCAGTGGGCACTTGATCATATCTAAAAAGATAGCTCAAAGTTTAAAATACAAATGAATCCACATTTAACATATTTAGAAACAATAAATATAATACTGGTTTAATTCAAACATTTAAAACAAACTTATTATTTTCATTACTACATCACCCCATAACCAAAGCTCACTCCCAGTCAAAACATTAATATCCAAGCACTGACCATCAGTTTGGGTAGTCAATCAGTCAGGGAAGGCTTAGGTGGAACAAAAAGTTTTACACAGGCATTTAACTGGCTGGGAAATTTGGGCAGGAGGGGGCCATTGCATGCATGCCCTCTTTGTAGGATCTTGCTAGCAGCTGGTTGGCCATTGTGGGAACAGAATGCTGGGCTAGATGGGCCATCGCTCTGATTGAAAACAGCACAGCAATGGGGGGAGGGTCAGGGGGGATATTCCACAAACTGGGTACCACTACAGAGAAGGCCTGTTTCTGGTTTGCCACCTACTAGTAATCCTTCAGATTTCAGGACAACCAATAAGGCCTCCTCCAATAGCCTTAGCATTTGAATGGTCTATGTTGAAGGCTATCCAGGTATCCTGCATGGTGTTGCTTGGAACTTTCTATGACAGAAACACATATAAAGTTGGATCTGTCTTAGTAGCAAATAGGCAGTGAGTGCAACGCTGGCCACCACATTCTGGTACCACATTCAGTACCAGCTGCTGTTTCTGGACCAGACAGAAGGGTAGACTCACATAAAGCACATTATGGTAATCTAAATGTGAGGTTACCAATGCATGGAACACAATGGCCAGATTATCCTTTTCCAGTAAAAGGCACACCTGATATAGAAACCTGAGTTTGCAATGGGTGCTCCTTTTCACAAAAGCCCCTTGGCTCTTTAATGACAATGATGAATTCAGGCCATCTCCAGGCTATGTACTTGTTCTTTTGAAAAAGTAGACCCCCATCTGGGACAGGCAAAATCCCCAGTTTTGTCCTGGTTGTTTTAAACATTTTATTATAACTTTAGATCTTAAAATGAAGTTGGCTTTTAATTTTTTTAAAAATGTAACTTTGTGAACTCCCAATAAAGTTTTGACTGTTGGATAGTATAGAACAGTATTCAATAAATTAAATTGTAATTTCCAAATTTGGAATCACCTGCCCAAAGAATCCATAACTTTTGAGAGTTCAGTCTGTTTGTTGGTTCTCATCCAGCCCATCACTACAACCAGGCATTGGTTCAAAACCTGCATAATTTCCCCTGATTCTGATGTCACAGAGTAACAGATGGCACTTTGCCCCAAATCTCCTAATGGCTTTACCAGCAACTTCATGTCGACATTAAAAGAGCAATGTCCCTGCAGCCAGCCATCCTTATACTTAAAATTGTGTGCCAAAAGATCATTCTTCACAACTTCTGACTGTAGAATCCCTATGGGATAACTGTGTATTCAGGCTAGAACTTTTTCTGGTCTCTGCCATGAGGAAACCAATTGCATGCAATCACTGGTAGTACTAATAAAATCTGCTCAGAGTTTTTGAAAAGTGTACCAAAAATTTGGGTTTTTCTCCCAAATCTGAAATTCATTGATTTTCTGGATAAGCCACTAAAAGCCTGAGTACACAATGCATTTATTGCATGAAAATTAACCACAGATAAGCCAGCCTGAATTGGTGAAAATTCCAAGAGCTTCCTCAGAAACAGGTGGGGTGGGATTCAGCAGTTAGGTAAAAGTGACTTAGGTCCTTGGTTCATTTGGTAGTTTCTGATTTTGCTAATTTTTCAATTTAAAAGTATCTCAGGCAGCAGAACTGGGAAAGACCTCTGCCAGAAACTCTAAAGGGCTGCTACAAGACTAGATTGTGCTGGATTGGTTTAATGTCTACAAAAAAATTGCACATTTTGTATTTTGTTAGCCAATGGCACAAAGAATCCTGGCAAGCTGTAGTAGTATCATGTCAATTGGACTTAATTCTGTTTTAATTTTCTAGGAAGAATGTTGGCCGCAAAGAAATCAGGGGTGTTCCTTCTATTACACGGAGCATGCAACATTACTGTTGACAGAATTCAGGACAGTATTGTTTCCCAGTATAGCCAATTCCTTATCTCCCTTACCCTTTTAAAAATTGGCATTTATGTCTTATTTGCTGTACATAAACAAACTTTATTTCCCTGACTTTATGCACTTTATGCACGCAAAAAACTTTATGCACGCAAGCACACATACACATAACATTTCAAAGGTTTATCTGTCCCATAAAAGCATTTAGTATGACTTCCCTTAATTGTTCCTTCTTATCCATTAAGGCAACTGATTTTCCTGATCACACTATTGTGTGAAGAATTGGGCGGAAGCAACTCTAACCCATTATCTTGCCCCTTTAGTAAACAGGGATTCCTGGCTTATATAACAGAAAGAAATAGGCAACTCAGACCATTCCAGTATAGCCTTCTGAAGGAGAAGACACTGAAGAACCTTCAGGACTGGCTCTGACCATTACAGAAGCTGGTTGTTGATGGGCAACTGAACTGTTTGTACAGAAGTCAAGGTATTATTATTTATTACTACATTACATTTCAATACCTCCTGTAACCAAAGCTCTCTGTATCTGTATTATTCCTTTAAATGCAGATCAGTGGGTTAGAACTATTTAAAGGAACACTTTATAAAAGTAAAGAAGGCATTTATGACAGATGCCAAACAAAGGGGAAAAAACTCTTGTATTTGTAATTTGAGTTGTTAAGATTTTATTTGAAATAGACAGTCAATGGAATAAGAACTGGGCAAAAGCCACAAGAAAGTACAGATTAAAGCATGAAGCAGAGCATGATTGTGTGAAGAGGGAAGGATTCTAGAATGCCCCTGATGCAAAAAGTATCTCCTATACATTCCCATAGGGCACCTGTGAAGAAATCCAGTGTGACTCTGCAAACTCTGTAAGGTATTGTGATGTTGAAGACCTGTTAATGATGTTAATTGAGAGGTCTTGGAAAAATCTCCATCTTCTTTGCCTGCCATATCCCATGGGGTGGTTGTGAGGATACACTGAGTTCAGAATATGTTGTGCTGATATGTGACACAAAATAGGATATATTCCAGTTCATTATGCCCTTAATTTCTAGTTCTCATTTTATACTGTATTTTGACTTTTATATTACACTAGACACCAAAAATATTTCTATGCCAGTTTCTAAAATATTGACTATAGGGGCCTGTCCATCAAATTTCATTGATCCTTTTGAGATCTACTCATCAGCAGTATTCCAAAGCTAAATCATTCTTAGAACTTTGTGCTGGCTGGTTTTGAAAACTTCTTGTGTGTCTCCTGGCAACTCCTCTTCATGACATCCATAGAACAAAGTCCAGTTGTATCCTATCATTTAGGGTCTGGTTGTGATGCTATTAGCCATTTTTCTGTGTATTTTGTGTGTAATCAGTGAATTATATATGCTGTTGAAAATACTCATTTTACTTTCCATGTATGCAGTAAATTGGATCAATCTTTCAATCTTGCATAATTGGACTTGTGGGAAGTTGTTCTATAAAGTTGAGGGCTGAAATCATTGAAATGTATAGTTTAGGTTCCCTTATCCAGAGCCATGAAGATTTATGTCTGTGTAGTATAATTTGTGTCTTATTATTTTCCTGCTATGAAGAAACTCATAATCTACATTGATTTATATTTTTTCCAGAATTCTTTCATGGATTATCTTTAAGCTAACATTAAACAGCTTATTTAATGTTTAATTGGCTTGAACACTGGGTCTATTTTTATGACTGTAGATTATTTAACCTACATTGAGCATGTGGTACATGAAGGGTACATGTGTCCACCATTTTAAAGAGGCAGTCCCCAGTTGAGGGGTTGGTTGTATCATGTTAACCCAGTGAGCATGAGATATGCAAGGATGAAACAATGCTCACATGACCCATTCTCTGTTTCAGGGTTATGCAAGAGTTTAAGAACTCATGTTCAATGGTTACCATAATACAGTGGTACCTTGGCTCACAATTTTAATCCATTCCAGGACTCTGGCCGTGCCCCAAATTGGTCATGAGCCAAGTTAAATTTCCCCATAAGGTTCAATGTAAATAAGGTTAATCCTCCAAAGTGCCAAGAACAACAAAGATCCAGGCCATGCCCCCTCCCCCCCGCCTCCAAAGCACAACCGCAGCCATCTCCCTGCCGCCCCAGCATGACTGCGATCGTACCCGTCGTCCCTGCACGTGCCTGTCATCCCTGCACACGGGGCGGGGGTGGGGAGACGGACGCGATTGTGAGTGCGCTGGGGTGGGGAGAGATGGGTGCTAATGCAAGCATACTGGGAGGGGGGGAGAGACGGGTGCGATCGTGCTGGGCAGGAGATGACCAAGATCGGGGTTGCACTCCTGTAGGAAAGATGGGCACAATCTCGGTCATCTCCCCCCCCCCACACTGCCTCCAGCACAATCACAGTTGCCACCCAATGTGGAGTTCACGGCCTGAGTCAAAATTTTTATGAAATTTTTGTTCACAACCCAATTTGCCAAGGTACCACTGCACAACAATCCCCAAGTGGAGATTCTGTATACAGTCTGGTGTCTATGGGCATCACAATCATAACCACAATGAGTGACAGTGCGTTGGCTGAACCTAGTCAGTAATTCCCTCATCCCCATACTTCTGAAATAAAGACAGGCAGGAAAGGAGGGCACCTAACAGTGGGTTTTTGTGTATAAAGACTATGATTTCCATTTATTTCTGATATTAGAAAATTAGTTCTAGAGTTTACTTTGACCATTAGGCAGCATTCTTCTTGCCATTTTTGTTGTGGTATATTCTTTGGAATAGACATATTATCTGGTTTTAAAAGCCCTGTGCAGGTACACATATGTTCATGGGGATCAGGATCATGGCCACTGATCTCAGTCCCTTGGCACGTCCAAGCTTCATATGTTGGAAGTCCCATGTACAAAAGGGATGACACATGCATACTCTAAGTTTCATAGGCTGCGACTGTGTAATCAAGACAAAACATTTTTCAAGGGAATACAGTATCTGTATGGAACCCATAGATGCCTGTGGAGATATGACCATCAATCTGTTGAGGCTAGCATAATGAGGTAACTTGATGTTACACTCAAAAACATGTTTTATGTGTTTTGTGTGACACTGTGGTGCTGAAGATGGCTGGTCATGTGCTGCAAAAATATGCAAATACACATCTTCTATAATCATGTCCCTCAACACATTGAAATGGGTTATTTCTCCCACTGAATGTAACTGGAATATTGTTTGGGGGTTGAAGGACAGAATCCAATTCATGCATGACATTATGTATGAGGGTCCAAACAATTAGCACAAATCAATATGCCAACCTCTTAAATTAAGAGGTAAGTTAAACATAGTGGGATGGGGAATGAAGAGGATAAATAAATTCCATTGGCCTTCAGGTCCAACTACCTGCTATTGCAGGACACTAAGTTACACCATTCCAGTCAGATGACTGGTCCAGATGCTTGTTGAATGTCTCCAGCCAGAGAGAGCCCACAACTTCCCCAGATAATAGGTTCCATTGTTGTACTGGTCTGACAGCCAGGAAATTCTTCCTGGTGTCTAGTCTAGATCTGGTTTCTGGTTAACTTAAGTGCATTATTCCATATTCTGCACTCTGGAATGAACAAGAAGAGATGTTGTCCTTCCTCTTTGTGACAGCCTTTCAGGAGCTTGTAGAGTGCTATCATATCTCTCCTCAGTCTTCTCTTCCTGAGGCTGAACATGCCTGGCTCTCTCAGTCTTTCCTCATAGGGCTTTGCCTTCAGTCCCTGAATCATCCTCGTTGCCCTGCTCTGCACCCTTTATAACTTTTCTGCATCTCTTTAAAGCTTAAGTGCCCAGAACTGGACACAGTACTCCAGGTGAGGTCTGACTAGTGTAGAGAATAGTGGAACTTCTACTTCACATGCATACAATTATATTGCCTATCTATCTAAATGATCAGTAATTACAATGGGAACAGCTGATGCTTGTGCTGAACTTCTCCGTTGCCCAACCTCATTATAATACACAAAAGGTTTGCATTGTTAGACAAAATTATTTTGACTGCATTCTCTGCAGGTTAACATATTCAAGTAAAAATTGTTCTAATAATGTATCTTTGTTTATTACATAGATGATAGGCTGCAGAGTCTTGGCATTTCTGTTAACCCTGGCTGTCCTGACACCAGGTAAGGATGAGGGTCTGTAATTTCCATTCTGCACTGTTTTATCAACTGACTCTGCCATTCATGGACCTCCTTACCCTATCTCTTCTGATTTGCTTCAGATGTTGATCTGAAACAAGAGGGAAGTGTCTATGGCATCAGATACTCAGAGCACACATTTGCAAAAATATACAGTTTTATGTTTTATCCTTTCCCTAAGCATGGATTTTTTTCTCCCTAGCATAGAATTCATTGGTATGAATGCATAAAGCAACTTCGCTCTTTAAGCAACTATGGCAAGTTGTTTCTGCTCCTTCTGTTCCTTATTACAGATGGCACCTGAAATCTAGGGCACAGAGACCATTTACTTGTACAATCTATCATTATGCACTCTCTCTTGTTAACTTTTCATATCTTTCAACTTATTTTCAAGATGAAAATCATCATAATGATTTTTTTCATTTTGCTTAACAGGGAGACATTTGGACTCTTTAAAAAGATTTTTAGCTGCATATGTGCATATGACGTGTGCCAAAGTGCTTCAGGTTTCTGCTCTATTCCTGCAGATGTAGTTTACAGCAGTTAAATGGAAATACCTAGAAATGTCCTGATTTTTAGATTAGATGTGTGTTTTTGGACATTCTATATAAACAAATCATTGTCTTGTAGAAGGAAAAGAAGTTGCTCAGTCTTCTGTGCACTGTAGCTTTTTTGGAGATGGCCACATTAAAACATTTGATGAATCTTTGTATGACTTTGCTGGTGACTGCAGTTACCTGCTTGCTGGAGATTGTCACAAGAGATCCTTCTCACTCTTGGGTAAGTTTAAGCTATTATCTGCAACCTTTCCTTAATGCAATAATGCCCACTGTTCACTTAAAGGGATAACCAGGTATCAATTTATGTTAATGTTTGTAACAGCTTAGTGCCTTATTCTCTGGATTTTTTTTAAAAAATCTTAATGTACATCAATACAGGTAAAAGCCAGGACTGTGATGCTGCGTGGTTGCTATGAAGCAACTTGTTTCAGGTAGCACCATGAAGTGGGAAAGCAGGTGGTGGCAGAAGTAGATGGAGGCAACAGAAGGTGTCTAAATTGTGCAAACATGTTTCAAAATAATAAAGCCTTACACACTGACAATGACATGATTCCATTTACTCAGGTTTAGTGATATAATGGATCCCCAAACACCATTCCATTGTGTAACACAATTATGAAAACCACATTTAACTTGTTTTAGATATCAATAGTTAATTGCTGTACAATTGATTATTTTAAATCTTTATTAAAATGATTACTATTTAATAAAGATTTAATAATTGTTAAAATAAATTGAAGTATTTATTGAATTAAATAAAGTGAAACCTATTAGAACACTTGCAAAGAGTGGT
This sequence comes from Varanus salvator macromaculatus, assembly GCA_023646645.1. Lineage (NCBI taxonomy): Eukaryota > Metazoa > Chordata > Lepidosauria > Squamata > Varanidae > Varanus > Varanus salvator. The sequence continues at coordinate 11,412,692 of JAIXND010000754.1, read as the reverse complement.
CTCAGGCACCTCATTGTGTCTTTGCTGATATGTGGATAATATTTTAAATATGAGAGGAACCGTAGCTGTATTTCCTTCCTTTAGAAGGCAGCCATTTTTCATGATTATGAAGGACTAAAAGACCCATGATATACACAGCAGGCAAAAGCAGGCAGCTTTCTTTCATATCCGTATCATTGTTCATAAAACTGGTCATTCTGTAACTATAACTTGCAGGGAAATGACAAGTTTAAATTAAACCTGTTGACATGCTGACCTGGTTCACACATTATGACAAATTTCCAGGAGTGATCAGCTGTGGTGGGTTGTTGTGTTGTGCAAACCCAGCATGGTTTCTGCAGAGTGGCTTATTTTCCATGAGCCATGAAAAATCCACAGCTTACTTAATGATTGCTCATAGCCATTGTGGTTTGCTGTCATCCAATCCTAGCAGGGCGAGTTTATCATGAGTTACTGCAAATGGCTAGAGAGCCACCTACCCAGAGCAGCAAAACATAGAAACATAGAAACAAAGTGAGTCAGAAGGGGCCTCCCGGGCCATCTAGTCTGACCTCCGGCACCAGCCGGCTCCGCTCACGACATGCCCACCATGTGCACGCCCAGCCTGTCCTTGAACACCCACACCGATGGGGCCTCAACCACCTCTCGTGGAAGCCCATTCCACACCCTCGGGGTCCTAACTGTCAGGAAGTGCTTCCTGGCATCCAAATGGAACCTTGGCTCCCTGAGCTTTGCTCCGATGGAGCTCGTCCTGCCTTCCTCTGCAGGGGAGAACAAGTTTCTACCTGTCTCCATGTGACATCCCCTCACATACCTGTATGTCGCCAACATATCCCCTCTGAGTCCCCTCTTCTCCAGGCTGAAGAGACCAAGTTCCCTCAGTCTCGCCTCATACCCCATCCCCTGCAAACCGGCCACCAACCTTGTGGCCCTACGCTGCACTGACTCCAACCTGGCTATATCCTTTCTGTAATGAGGGGCCCAAAACTGAACACAATACTCTAGTTGCGGGTGCACCAGAGTCATGTAGAGTGGTAGTAATACCTCTCTTGATCTAGAAGCCACACTTCTGGCTATGCTACCAAGGGTGGCATTCGCCCTCTTGACCACTGCATCACACTGCTGACTCTTGCTTAGCCTGCGGTCAACCAGTACCCCGAGGTCCCTTTCACAAGTGCTGCTCTCCAGCCACTTGTCACCTAACCTGTACTTATGACAGCTATTCCAGCAAAACCCTCTGCTCCTCCTTGCATGCTCACTCACTCTGCCTCCATTCCTGCTGTATTTTTTTCTCAGTATCCTTTACCCCATTTTTAAAAAATAATGAAGAAAGGATAACAGAAGGGGACTGTATGCAACTGCAAATTTTAAAAATGATTATTATATTGGGGGCCTTCAGAAGTGTGTAGGAGCAAATGACAACTGCCTTATGTATTATTTATTTATTTAGCGGGCTTATATGCTGCCCCATTCGCCTAAGCCTTGGGGTGGCTTACAAATAAATAAATATAATTAATACAATAAAATGCAATTGGAGACATTCTGGCCAAAGTTGTTAAAATCATTAAATAAAATCAACAATTAAAATGCCGTTTAAATAAAAAGGTCTTGGCCTGGCACCAAAAAGCAAATAATGATGGTGCCAGGCGGATCTCTCTGGGGAGCGCATTCCATAGGTTGGGTGCCACTGCAGAGAAAGCCCTCCTCTGGGTACTCACCCTCCTAATGTCCTTCACAGAGGGCTCACAGAGAAGGGCCTCTGCCCCAATCTCAAGGGGCAGGAGGGCACATATGGATGTAAGCGCTCCTTTAGGTAACCAGGACCCAAGCCGTTAAGGGCTTTATAGGTGATAACCAACACCTTGAATTGGGCCCAGACTTCAATGGGGAGCCAGTGAAGCTGACGGAGGACTGGAGTTATGTGAGCACAACGCCCAGTCCCTGTCAGCAACCTGGTAGCTCTGTTTTCCATCTATTGAAGTATCCGGACCGTCTTCAAGGGCAGCCCCACATAGAGTGTGTTACAGAAGTCTAGTTGGGAAGTTACCAATGCGTGAGTCACTGTCGCCAGGCAGTCGTTCTCCAGGTAGGGACTCAGCTGGTGAATCAGCTGAAGCTGAAAGAAAGCGCTCCTCGCCACCACTGTTACTTGAGCTTCCAGTGAAAGCTCTGGATCAAGGGGCACTCCCAAGCTGTGGGCCTTGTCCTTTAGAGCTTTAGAGGGAGTGTAACCCCATTCAGGACAAGGTCAAGGTCCCCTTCCCCGAAGCCTGAACTGCCTACCAACAAGACCTCTGTCTTGTCTGGATTAAGCTTCAGTTTATTGGCCCTCATCCAGCCCATTACCTCAGCCAGGCACTGGTTCAGTACAGCCACTGCCTTACCTGGATTGGTAGAAAATGAGAGGTAGAGCTGGGTATCATCAGCGTACTGATGATTCCGCAGCCCACACCTCCTGATGACCTCTCCCAGCGGTTTCATGTAGATGTTAAATAGCAAGGGGGACAAAATGGAGCCCTGCGGAACTCCATGGCATAACTGCCATGGTGCAGAGCCTTAGTCCCCCAGCACCACCTTCTGGAATCGGCCATTGAGATAGGAGCAGAACCACTGCAAAGCAGTACCTCCAACCCCCAGTCTCGCTAGCCTATCCAGAAGGATACCATGGTCGATGGTATCGAAAGCCACTGAGAGGTCCAGGAGGACCAACAGGGATGCATTCCCCCTGTCTCTCTCCCTGCATAGGTCATCATACAGGGTGACCAAGGCAGATTCAGTACCATACCTGAGTCTGAAGCCAGACTGAAATGGGTCCAGATAATCAGTTTCATCCAAGAGTGCTTGGAGTTGTCCTGCCACCATCCACTCCAACACCTTGCCCAAAAACGGGATGTTGGCCACCGGTTGTAATTGGTGGCCATCTCTGGGTCCAGGGATGCCTTCTTTAGGACTGGTTGAACTACTGCCTCCTTTAATGGGGCAGGTACCCAGCCTTGATATTTCCAGAATCCTCTTCCCTCCCCTTGTTACTGCTTTTCTGTGATGTTTCTATATCTTTCTCCATCCTGCTTCCTGGTCTGTAACCCTTATAACATGTGACAGCTAGCAGTGGAGGGAAGTGACAGGCAGAGAGAGAAGAGGAGCTAAAAGTAACAGGTATTCTTACATTAGAAGGCAGTGTGCTTACTTTAGTGCAATGTGAAACATTACAAAAATCTATTTTGCTAGCTAGAAGTGCTTAAGTGGAAGGTAGGACAATAGCAAATGCTTGGTTGAATAGCAGAGAAAGACAGTTGCATTCTTGCACAACAGCAAAAGTTCCTGGGGTGGGGGGAAAACTGGCCAACACATTATTGCATTTATGCTAAGGATCATTAATTCTATTTGGTGAGCTGATGTAGAGGGTGAGGGTTGGGATAGGGAGTGGAGTTTCTTTCAGTAGTGAGCCAATCCAGCCTACCAAGTGTAGAAGGGATGCTGATGTAGGAACAAAGGCAATAAGGATTACTGTCACATATCTGGGAGAGCTTGCTTGAGAACTGAGGGAGAATGAGGGGGAAAACCAGCAAATAGTTAAGCCATGGTGGGTTATGCACAGAGCGGCTTAGCATGACATGCAAACCCAGCCACTAAGAAAGTGCTGGGTAAGGTGACCTGAACATTTGCTTAAATTTCTTTAAAAGATCAGCAAACAGATGATTTTAGGAGAAATCCTTTAACCTCTTGTTTCTTTACAGGTGACTACCAGAATGGAAAAATAAATGGTCTTTCTGTATACCTTGGGGGATATTTTGATGTTCATTTATTTTTCAACGGCACTGTGACTCAGGGTGACAAAAGGTAAAATGGTCATAGGATTGAAGATATCACCTTAGACTTGAAATGAATGTATTATTTTTGACATCTGGCAGTAAAGAATCTTTACTTTCTCTCCCAACAGGATTTCAATACCATATGCCTTCAATGGAGTCTTTATAGAAATTGAGATGGGCTATTATAAATTATCAAGTGAAGAGCATGGCTTTGTGGCAAAGGTTGACATCAGTGGGAACATTCATTTAATCCTTGCGGACAAGCACTATAATAAGACCTGCGGACTGTGTGGCAATTTCAATAACTTTGCTGAAGATGATTTCATGACCCAGGAAGGTAAGAAGTGATATTGGCCAAGGAGACTTGACTAGCACAACATATTCTGGTGTCTCCTTTGAGCAGCTATTTATTTATTCACTTATTTAATTATGAAATTGATATCTTGTCCTGCATCACATAATGATCCCAGGATGAGTCTCAACATACAATATGTAATTAACACCCATGAAATGCACTAAAATTTTCAGTATAAAAATTCTCTAAGTATCCCTCATCAGTAATATCTATTGTATAGGGCCACCCATCCATCAGGTGAAAAGTGCTTTATGGTGTCAAGAAGTTGCTCATTAATCCTTAGAAACCTGCAGACTAAGGCAGCATTATTATTCCCAGACTGCAGATGATGGTACTGAGAATGATGCCTCACTCAACCCACCCTAGGTATTCACCAACCTGAGGTAAAATTTGGTAGACCTTTTGGCTGCTCACTTGCTTACATCATCTGGGTCTTCAAAGGTGCTTTGTACTGAGTCAGATGACTGCTGCCTTCTCTGGGAAAGGCTTTCATTTCCAAGCTCAGCTTTTTGAGACCCTCTCCAGTAATGGTGCCAAGGAATAATTGGTAGGCTTGCTGCATACAGAGCAGGTGCTCGATGACTAAGTTGGGGCTCTTTGTGTAGTCTCATCTAACAGTTATACCTTTCTTGAGTTACATATGCTTGTCAAAAAAAATTTTGTAGCCCCATTCAAAACATGCTGAAGAGAGTGGGTGACAAAAGGGGGTGGCTCAAAAACACCTTTAGCAGCAGGAAACTTAGGATTTAGGGATAACCCATTTCTACCTACTGCCCTCACATTTTACAATTGTTTCTAAGGTGATACCACCCCAGGAAATGTGAAATGAGGGGAAATTCCTGATGATAAGGGACATTATTATCCCCAATAATAGTTCAGTTGTCATTGGAAGCAATCAACCATTGGAGGGTGGAGGGGATCTTCCCTAATTTTGCATGTTCCCAAGATAGTAGCACCCCAAGAACAGTGACAAAATGAAGGGAAACATGGAAGACGGGCTTCCTGAATAAATTCTGGGATTTTGATACGAAAGGTGCTTAAGTCCTCTTTGTTGCAAACATGGATCTCTTAGGACTTCTGAAGCATCTTGCACATCAGTTTGACAGGTGTCAAATGCTTCAAAAGAGTGGAGCTACTCACTTTTCAATATCCTTACCTACACCCTTAAGATGACAATGGACAAGAAGGGCAGCATGAATGTGTGATGGATTTGGCCATTAGCTACCCAGCCCAGAGCCTCCACTGTCACTCACATCTTCATAAAGTCACCTGCCATTGGATTGGCTGCAATATTTTTGCAATTAGTAAATATTGTGCTATTTTACTATATTTTAGTAAAATTTATTTTATTATATTAGTAAAATTTTAGTCAAAATTAATTTTGGAAAAAAAAATGATTTTTAAAGAATTTTGCTGCTTGGGCCAACCTTTCCAAGGTAACATAATGGTGCCTCAGAAGTGCTGTCTACTGGAGAATCTTAAAGGGACTGATCCTAGATGGCCAAAGTGGAATTATGAAAGCCAACTTGACAAGTGGCTTTCCTGAACAAAACAAATAAACAGAAGCAAACCACATTTTAAAATAGTCATGATGAAATAAAAGTGAATGTTCCTTTCATTGCAAGTTTTGACATGATTTGATCTTGGACTCACTTGTTTATCTCTATTTCCATCCAGGGTATTCATGAAGCGCTATGTTTTGAACATAACGTTTTGAAAATAATTTTCTTCTTGGCAGCTTTCTTCACTGACCAGCACTCTGACCCCCACATAGGGACCAGGAATACAATAATATGAATCATCTTGGCCTTGATCTCCAGTGAAACACCCCTACAGATCTTGATTCTATCATTACTGCTGAGATCCCAGCACATTTCAAGTCATTGCTGCTTTCTGTCAGTAATCAACCAATTTTATTCCTTCCTCTTCTGATCCTAATTCAGCTTCTTTACATGTTCCATGCACAGACTGAACAGAAAGGGTGATGAAATGCAGCCCCATTTGACACCGTTGCCTATAAGAAACGATTCTGTTTCTCCATATTCTGCTCTAACAGTAGCTTCTTATCCATGACAAAGGTTAAACTTCAGGACAGTGTAGTCTTGAGGCACCACCACTTCTTCAGGACCATCCTCAGATTCTCATGTTAGTTGCTGCACTCTTTTGCATCTCCTTATTTGGGATTTGGAATGTGTATTGCATATTTCCAATCCATGGGCCATTGTTCTGTTTTCCATATTTATTGACATTCTTGTTAGAATTTGGACCAATTCATTCTCTGTAGTTTGAAATACTTCTATTGGTCAACAAGTCATTGATGAAAAGATTGAACAAGATCAGTTCCAGAACAGAGCCCTGGGGGTTCCTGCTCATCACCGACCACCATCCCGATGATCCACTAATAGTTAGCCCCTGCTTTTGGTCCATCAACCATGCCCTAATTCTTTGGACAGTGCTTCAGTCTATCCCAAAGCTCCTCAATTTCTCAACCAGGTTATCAAGCAACACTTTGTCAAAGGCCCTGCTGAAATCTAGGTAAACCACACTGACCATCTCCTCTCCATCTAGCCACTTTGAAACCTTGTCATACAATTTCACAAAGTTCATCTGGCAGGACCTATTTTTGCATTAGCTGTGTTGTGGGACTACCATTCTCCCTTCCCTAGCTAAGGATTCCAGAGCCTTTCCTATTATGAGCCTTTCCATTGCCTTTCCCAGAATGGATGTAAGGCTAACTGGCCTGTAATTCCCCGTGTCCCCTCTGCTACACTTGTTGAAGATTGGGACCACTGACACCACCCTCCAGTCCACTGGAACCTCACTCATTCTACATGAGGCCTCAAAAATGGAGGCCAGAGGACATGAGCGTACCCCCTCCAACTCCTGAACTACCCTAGAGTGTCACCCATCAGGGCCTGGTGTCTCTGTAAGGTCCAGTGCCCTGAGGAGCTCTTTGACTTCTAGGGGGTGGGGTGACTCAAATCTGTGCCCCTAAATCCTCAGCCTCATTCAGTCCCCCATGCAGATCTCCCCCATCCTGCTTTGGGAGAACACAGAAGCAAAATAATCATTTAGCATCTGTGCTTGTTCCCTCACATCACTCACCAAACCCCTTCCTCCTTATTAAGCAGTCCTACCACCTGTCTTCCCTTCATCTTTCTATTCATATGTTAATAGAAGCCCTTTTTGTTGCTCCTGATATTCTGTGTAAATCTCAGCTCATAATCAGCCTTAGCCATATGAATAATCCTTTTGCAATGGGCATCCTTCCCCTGGTATACCCTTTTGTCTTGCCCCAGTGCCCATTTCCTATTGAGGTTCCTCTTAATGCGCCTTACCACTTCTCCTCTCATCCATGGGGGCACTCTCCTTCACCTCCCCACCTCGCTAACTAGCAGTATCATCAAGGCTTGTGTCTCCAAGACAACCCTTTTTAGTGCCATCCACCCCTCCTGAACTCCCTTGCCTTCCAGTACCCTCTGCCAGGAGCCTTTCCCCAGTCTAGCCTTTGATTGACCGAAGTTGTCCCTTATGAAGTCCCAGCTTCCAATACTTTACCTGCCACTCATCCCCATTCCCCTGATCTCAAAGTAAAGGATGGAGTGATCATTCACATACAGAGCTTCCCTAATCTGCACCCCATCTATCAGCTCCTCCCTATTGGTCAGGACCAAGTCAAGAATATCCCCCACCCCATATTTTCTCTCAGACCCTCTGCATGAAAAACCCTCCCTCTGTAGCATTTAGGAAGTGATGTGACCTGGCCATTGCCACTCAGTGAGTCTCCCAACTAATATCTGGGAGACTGAAATCTCCCATAACTTCTCCCGTCCTTCCCCCTGTAACATACAAGTTCTGGGCACAGTTGCTTGCAGTTTAATGATTTATTCCCAGATAGTTACATTTAAACATTTCCTCAGATTAAAATGAACTGTGACACAGTTTCAAATCACTGTGAAGCATTTTTTATAAAGGTTTGATAAAAGGCTGTGAAATTAACAGCCAAAGGCTGTAAAATGAATAGTCAAATTCCAAAGGTCTCTTTTCATTGTTTCTGACTGACCTTGTTCTAGCACTGTTGATTCATTGTACCTGAAAAACATCCTTCTTTTGAAAACCAGGAATGCTGCCTCAGCTTAGGAGTTTGTGTGTTGGGAAGTCTGCAAAAAGATCGAAAAATGCAGGGAGAGAATGCTGCTACTTTTGTCTAAACCTGGACTGTAACTGTGAAGCATGTAGGTTTAGCTCTGGCTCAAGTTGTCAACAGTCAAACTTCATACTCCCTCCAGATCTAGTTGGCAGGCAGGAAGACTCTGTGCTGCATCCTGGTCAATGTTAACTCCTTGATGTATCTGTCCAGTACTCATAGTATCAAGCTATTGCAAGCAGTGTTGAAGGACATGGAACTTAAAGGAAAGATTTAAAGATCAAGCTGTTTGTTTCGTTTAGTTTTTCCATGTAAGTTGTGTTTTAGAGAAAGAGAACTGAATGTTCATTTTGATTTGTTTTTTCATAAAGAAAACTATCTGTCATACAATTGGGTTAGCTGGTTGACACTTAATAGATATCTGTGAACTGCCTGAAAGGTTGTTTAGTCAGACTAGATGGCCCAGGAGGCCCCTTCTGACTCGCTCTGTTTCTATGTTTCTATGTTGTTCTTTTTCAGAGTCCTATTAAACATATGAGATGCCACTTCTCTGGAGACAAGAGCTCAGCTTTACTTTGCTTTTAACTTCTAAAACATAATAAGTTACTCCCCTCACCTCAGCCTGAAGAAATTCCATCCCATGTGGGGGTTTAATGAATCACTTTTTACCCTACCAGCCCAGTGAAGGCAAGGAGAAGTGGCATCAGTGAGCTGCTTCTTGACAACTAGCAGCCACACTTTTCATAACCTGGGCTGCTTCTCCATGAAGGGCTCTTAGCTTTACTAAAGTGAATTACATTCTGCAGCAATTCCACTGTTTTCTCAACCCCTTTTCTGTGAAAAGAAAAAAAGATGGAATAAAGTGATGTGAAAACACAGGTGGGTTACAAACAGAAGATAATGTCATTGGGACCCCAGGGCAATTACATCTCAGAAGCCTCTTCTGTATGTACCCTAGAGTGACAAAACTTTCAGGAGGACATTCATTTACTGAATAAATGTGGCATGATCTTGGCTTCATCTTTTGAATGGGAGGTATGAGCATACCAGGATGTCAACTTCCAATCTGTCTCTCCACTGATGCTGCCTGGACTTTGTGCATGCGTGTGTGTGTCATGTACATTTGGCCCTTCACTTTTCATCTAGAAAAACTTAGAAATCTACAAACAGATTTTTAAAACATTATTGAAGGATAAAGCTGAACTTGGTGACAACATTGGCATTTCTCACAGCTGACTTCCTTGAAAATTTTCAGAACTGCTTTTTCCTTAATCTTCAGAGCTTAGCCTAGGTCAGAAAAGGTACATTTGAGTTGAACGCAGTCAGGGTACTGTGAAACTCACCCTACTGCCTTAAAATGTTGTATCTGCTTTTATTGCCATGCTAAGTTTGATATCAATCTGATAGAAAGCTGATCTTTTCTGAGTTCACATATTATGAGTACTCAGTGTTTAAAAAAAGGAAACAAAACTAGGTAGCTTTGCCATGTGAACCAGGCCAAAGAGTTCCAGTGCAGAAAGATATGAAGAATGTCCCATTATGAGTAATGGTGAAATCTACCAACATGCAGCTCTGGATAGACTTTTGTAGCTTCTACTTTCTCTCTAAGTCAGCAGTTTCTGTATCTATAAAACAATGGAGATGTATACACACTGCCCTGCCTCCAAGAAGTCACTATGTAAAATACATTAATAAATGTATTAAAATTCCACAAAAAGGCAATCCAAAAAGCTGAATTCTGTATTTTGTGCAAATTATACAAATGGAGTAAAATAATGGAATAGTAGATTTGAAAGGAGCCAAGAAGGCCATCAGGTCCAACCACCTGCTCATTGCAGGAGCCCAAGTTGAACCATTTCTCTCAGATGGCTCTCCAGCTGCATCTTGAATGCCTCCAGTGTGGGAGAGCACAAAACCTCCCTAAGTAATTGGTCCCATTGTTGTACTACTTGAACAGTCAGCAAATTTTTCTTGATGTTCATCCAGAAACTCAGTTCCTGTACCTTGAGCCTGTTATTCTGTCTATTGCACTCAGGGATGATTGAGAAAAGATCCTGTCCTTCCTCTTTGTAACATACTTTAAGTACTTGTAGAGTGCATTCATATCTCCTCCCAATCTTCTCTTCTTAAAGCTAAAGGTAATGGAAAAGATTTTCCCTTGACGTTACATCCAGTCATGCCTGACTCTAGGGGCGGTGCTCATCTCCGTTTCCTAGCCGAGGGAGCCAGCATTTGTCCGCAGACAGTCTCCGTGGTCATGTGGCCGGCATGACTAAACACCGAAGTGCACAGAATGCTGTTACCTGCCCACCGAAGTGGTACCTTTTTATTTACTTGCATTTGCATGCTTTCGAACTGCAAGGTTGGCAGGAGCTGGGACGGCGCACGGGAGCTCACTCCGTGTGCAGATTCGAACCAGCGACCTTTCAATCAACCAGCCCAGCAACCCAGCGGTTTAAACCACTGCGCCACCTGCAGTCCCTTCTTAAGGCTACACATGCCCAATTCTTTCAATCTAGCATCACAGTGCTTTTGTTTCCAGTCCCCAGAATAGCATTGTTGGCCTCCTCTGAATCCTTTCCAGCTTGTCTGTGTTTTTCTCAAACTGTGGTGCCCAGAACTGGATGCAATACTCAAAATGAGACTTGCCTAATGCTGAATAGAGGGGTATCAGTACCTTATTTGATTTGGAAGCCATACTTCTATTAATGCAGCCCTGTATAGCATTTTGATTTTTTTGCAGCCACATCACATTGTTAACACATATTCAGCTTGTGATCTACAATGATTCAAGTTCCTGTCATGAGCTGAGGTACCTCCTTTGAACAATCACCAGCCACAGACTCTTCCTTGCAACTTTCTTTATTTCTCCCAAGTACAAATCAACCAGAACAGATTTCTGAACATGCACATAGCAGTTTGTTGAACCCAATCCAGTGTTTACTTCCAGGAACTCTCCATATGAACATGCTTGGACCTCATCCCCTTGGCAGGGAATTTCCAAAGGTGAGCCCACCTTTGCTCTATGCACTGTTCATTCAGTTCAACCTCCTGTCTCTGCTAATACCTCACCATGGGATCAATACGAGGCGGGTGGTGGTGGTCCTGGTCTGTGTCTGAGAATTTCTCTTCCTCAGAGATTCCTCCTCCTAGGAGCTTCCTGTCTCAGTGAAGCAACTGGCCTTGAGGTAATCACCTTCTCCTTCTGCATCACAGAATCTTGACCTAACGCATCCTCCCCAATCTCACTGAAATATGTTTCACTTTCCAATTTTGAATAATTTGCAATGTACCAAGCAGTCCACGGGAACAATTGCCCAAGACTCCCATATGTCCTACTCCTAACAGATCATTCTCATTTTCAGTATTGTTCAGCCAGGAATTCCTCATCTTGTAAAATTGTACTTCATAAAATAGTAGAGTTGGAAGGGGCCATGAAGGCCATCAGATCTAACCCCCTGCTATTGCAGGACATCAAGTCACACAATCCAACCCAACTTACACCATCCCTTTTTCTACATGAATAATTTGACATTTGTCTCAATTAAATTTCATTTTGTTTTTTTCAGCCCAACACCCCAATCTGTGAGGATCATACTGAATTTTGTTTCTGTCTTCCAGAGTGTTAGTTATCCCACCCAATCTTTTGTTATCTGCAGATCTGATAAACATTTTCTGCACTTCCTCATCCAAGTGATTAATAAAAATGTTAAAGAGCACTGGGTCCAGGACGGAACCCTGCATTACCTCACTTGTTAGCTTTCCTCAGTTTGAGAAGGTGTCATTGGTGAGCACTCTTGGAGTCCCAATTCTATAGCCAAGTGTGGATCCACCTGATTATTGTTCCCTCTAGCCCACTTTTTGCTAATTTGCTAATGAGGTTATCATGGAGCACTTTGTCAAAAACTTTGCTGAAATCAAGATATATTATGTCCACAGCATTCCCATATTCCACCAGGGAAATTGCCCAATCAAAAAATGGATTCATCTGGCAGGATTTGCTCTTGATGAATCCATGTTGGCTGCTAGTAATCACTGCATTACTTCTGAGGAAGTTTGCAGACTGACTTCTTTATAATCTACTCCAGAAGATTTCCAGGGATTGATATCAGACTGGCTGGTCTATAGTTCCCAGGTTCTTCTTTTTCCTTTCTTGGAGATGGGGCAATATTAGCCCTTCTCCTGTCCTCCATGATTTTTCAAATTATTGGTGGTTCTGAGAATTCTCCTGCCAGCTCCTTTAATACTGTAACATAGAAGTCATTGGGCCCTGGAGATTTGAACTCATTCAACCTAATTAGATAATCCTGGACCATTTTCCTATCTATCTTGACTGGCCATCCTTCAGCTTGTACCAGGAAGGTCACAGATCTTCTGGGAGAAGACTGAGCTAAAGAAGGAATTGAGCACTTCTGTCTTTTCTTTGTCACCTGTTATTATTTTGTCATCCACACTGCATATCTGAACAACCCTTTCTTTCCTCTGTCTTTTACTATAGTTGTATCTGAAGAAGGCATTTTGGTTGCTTTTAGTATCCCTCTCTAGCCTCTGTTTTTTTCCAGCTATAGCCTTCCAGACACCATCCTGGCAATTCTGTGCTATCTGCCTGTATTCTTCCTTTGTAGCCTGGCCTTCCTCCCACTTCCTAAACATTTTCTTTTTTGTCTTCTGATCATCTCTAAACTTTTGGTGAAGCCACATAGACTTTTTCTGCACCATTTTTCCTTGTTGGAATTGTTTGTAATTGTGCCTTCAGAAATACCTTTTTTTTAAAAAAATTCCCACCCATAAATCTCCAACAATTACCTTATTTTCCCAGGAGATTTCTGCTTTTTCAGCTGCTGTGCATCTTTAGTTCTGGCTTTGCTAGTTAAGAATAGCTGGAGGTGGTGAGTCAGCCCTACCTATCTGCACCTCTCCATTTACATTCCACCCTTTGTAGACAGATGACAAGGTTAGATGCAGTTCAGGGTAAAATGGATGCAGGGTCACAAAACCTTTGTGCACACTTTAAGGCTTCTAGGCTGCATGAGAAGAACATATAGCCTTTTTGTGGCTGCCCTAAGCCTGGCTGCTGCTGACAGCTTGCATGAAATTGGATTGTGTCCCAGGGTCTGCAGCACCCTTTGCCTACTCTGCTCCCTGCAGCTGCCTCTGCCCTTCTCCTAGCACCCCTTCCACAGTCTTCCAAAAAGTCCAGTGTGCATAATGGTGAGGACTGTATGCAGCAGGTGAGCCAGATGACAGAGCTGCCATGCTTGTCTCTGCACATGTATTTCTTGCCCTCTCTCCCTCTTCTCAAGTATTTGAATCCCTAACCAAAGGAGATGATGCACTTTCTGCAAATACCAGAAAATTTTATAGCCAAACTACCTATATCTGTGCAGGTGCATGGGACAGGAAGTTTTCCAATACAAAATTTGTAGGCTCCTCCTGAATGGATCAATCATATTATATTATATTATATTATATTATATTATATTATATTATAATACAGCAATTATCATCTTGTATAATGCAAGTAACTTAAAAAAAAAAACTTGGGAGGGGACCATCATCAACACAAGTATTTTTATGGGTTAAGCTCCATGTTCTTGTATTTGGATTCTTAGGGTTGACTCTTACATGTAGAAATCTGAAGCAAGAAACATCAAGATAATTGACACATTATCAATAAAAGCCCTCACAGGAGGGAATGGAAGCATTTGGATTAAGGCCTAGTAGCCTCTTGCCTGTTCCAGATTAGGAATCTAGAAATTGACAGCCAATGCAATGCTGGAAGGAAGGGTGAAAGGGCAGTAGCATTATCATAAGAGCATAAAAGCCCTGCTGAATCAAATCAAGCATCATCTGGTCCAGCATCTCCTTTCCAGAAGGGGCCATCCAGATGAACCCCAGAAGCCCACAATTAAGGGATGAGGTAAATATGCTTTCCCCAGTGTTTGTCCATCAGGAACTTGTATCAAAAAGTATACTGCCTCTGAACATGAGTCTCCATTTAACCAATAATATCTATTGTCAGATGTATGTCATTGTGCAATAGATGTAATGTAGGAAAAATGCTTGTGGGAGTTATTTTAGAGATGTTTTCTGTAAGTTTTGAGAACTTCTGGAGAACAGGGGAGATTGGAGACAGGCAAACATAATAGCTGTCCTCCAGAAGGGGAAAAGTGAGATCTGGGAAATTACATACCATTCACCTCAATGACAGTAATGGGCAAAATGCTTAGACAGTTAAGCATTCAGTCTATGAGCATCTAGAAAATCCTGTACCAATTAAAAGAATGTGAGTTTGTCAGGAATAAATCATGTCAGACTAACATTATTTCCCTTTTTTGACAGTGTTACTAGCTTGGTAGATCATGGTGATAATGTGGATTTAGTATTTTATTATTTCAGTAAAGCATTTGACAAGGTTTTCCATGATAACCTTGCTGATAAGATATGGTTATGGTCATATGGTTGGACAATAAAACAATAAACTGAATCATAACTGTTTGAGTGACTGCACTGAGCAGGTACTAATTAGTGAACTGGTTTGGTCATAATAATTTTTTGCCACCAGAATTGTAGTAGGGAAAGATTTTCCTTCTGCAGAACCTATTGGGTTTTGGGGTATGCCTTGGTGTCCTATTTACTGTGCTTACTGCTTATCCTTTCCTTTATAGCCCAACCTATTGTGCATATGATGTGTGAACTTGAACCACTGGATTGTTTAGGTTTTGCTAAATAGCTGTTAATCTGCTATTTGTATTTTGGGCTACTAGATGATCTGCAAGGGCTCCTTCTAACTCTCTGCCAGGTTGGATGAAGCTTCAAAACAGAATCCTCTTATAGCATGATAGAAAGGCACTCTTTCCCCTCCTACACATACACAGTTGCCAGGATCCATTTGTGTCTGAATTTATTGCAATATATTTGTGAAAACCATAGTCACTGATTACATGGATTTTTCCCACTGGATCACTGTCCTGCAGAGTAAAGCAAGTAAGTATTCAGTGGGAAAGGACTACATAATCTGCCTCCCTTACACAGTCAGTATGTGGTCTGAAGATGGAGAGTTGTGAGTGGAATGTGAAGGAGTGGATGAGTTCCACAACTACATGGGTAGGGCCAATTTCATGAGTTCTGCCTTTTCATGTGATCAGATGTCTTCCTTTGTTAGTCTCTTTGCCAGTGAGACCTTGGAACCAATGATTAGGACCTTACAGCCCACTGAATGTCCACCCAGAGAGTAGCAGGTGATGGGGACTTTGGCAAAGCAGCTTACAGCAGTGCCTGGGCCAGCAGTTAAGCATGCTGAAGCCCACGGGAACTGCTTGCTGTAATGCTGTTTTCTTTTTTTTAAATACATTTTATGGGAAGGGTAACCAACCA
Source organism: Varanus salvator macromaculatus (assembly GCA_023646645.1). Classification (NCBI taxonomy): domain Eukaryota; kingdom Metazoa; phylum Chordata; class Lepidosauria; order Squamata; family Varanidae; genus Varanus; species Varanus salvator. The sequence continues at coordinate 11,397,001 of JAIXND010000754.1, read as the reverse complement.
GATACTTATTTTATTATTTCTACTTTAAATATATCTTATTTAAAGCACCAAATAGTGCTTATCCCATAGAAATACAGTGGTACCTTGGCTCATGAATGCCTCAGTTCACAATCAGATTGGGTCGCAAACAGAAATTTCAGAAAAATTTTGCCTCAGGTCGTGAACTCCACATCAGATAGCAATTGCAATTGTGCCCGTCTTCCTTGCATAAGCACGATCATGGTCGTGCTCAGGAGAGGGGGGAGATGGCTGCGATCTTTGTTCTTTGTTACTTTGTTGTTCTTTGTCGCTTTGTTTCAAATTTTTGTGATTTAAAAATATGGTTACAGAACAGATTAACCTTATTTACATTGAACCTTGTGGGGAAATTTGACTTGGCTCACGACCAATTTGGGTTGCAACCAGAGTTGTGGAATGGATTAAGTTTGTGAGCCAAGGTACCACTGTATGTCTATCCTCAGGGCAACAGAAGTTAACTTCATTTTATTCCTGTGCTCATGAAAATGCTATGATTTAAGCAAATTTAAAGTATTTCTTTCTTATCAGGGTTGGCAAAATGTTCCTGCCAGCCTACCAACTAACTACTTAGGAGTGTTGGAACACTTATGGGAACACTTCCCCACATAAAATTTTCTATTGTTTAGGAAGGAGGTTCCTTCATTTCTCTTAATCAAGAGCTCTAAATAAACACATTGGATTCACACACAGACTTACTGTTCTTCCTTTCATTTCAGGGACCCTGCAAGCAAACAGCTACAGTTTTGCTAATTCCTGGTCCATGAGCAGTGAAGAGCGGAGATGCCAGAGAGCGTCCCCACCAAGCCACACCTGCAGCATTTCATCAGAAAGTACATATAAGGTCTGTGCAATAACAAAAGTCTTATGGGGTGCCCGCAGAGGGGGGGAGGGAGGACTCTTTTTTAATATGTCAATTATTGTAATTTTCACTGTATTTCAATTTATAATATTAAAATAGCTTCCTTCATGCATAGTTATATATATTAAAAAAGGCAATCTCCAGCCAGGGCATTCATGCCATGAGAAATGAATTCTACATGTTCTTTTGTCTTGTATTTACAAGATTTAGAAACCATGTAGCCATTGACCATTCATGTGGATAGTGGCTGCCAACCTAGTGGCACCTTATCTCTTGTAGTTTCTCAAAGGTTAATTCTAAGTCATTTAAAACATTTTAGTGTGGTTCTAGGCAATTCCTGTGAACACTTTTTAATGCTTTGGATAGAGACAGATAATCGATTTTAATCTAGAATTGAGGATGGGTTAACAAAGTCTTTGCTTACCATACTATATACACCAGTTTTATTTGTGCCAGTGTCATATCTGGTCAGTTGGATTTTGAAACCACACAAATCCCTTGCAAAACTTGTTCAAGAACAGAATCAACAATGCACTACTATATGCCAGAAATAGCACTCCCTCCACCTTCAACATTCCAGAATAAAAGACCATTCATCCATCTTCAACCTGTAATGCTTTCCCAAATAGTGTTGGCAAGTGGCAATGAGGAGTTTCTCCCAGAGCTTAGCATTCACATCTGAATCAGAACTTGAGTAAACTCTAGCTTCTTCAATTGGTTCCGCCCACAGACCTGTTTTCTGCTGCTGCATGCCAAACCAAGTAGAACTTAAAGTGTTTGACATAGCAGGATACCCAGGAAACTTTTTGCATTGGAGAGCAGCAGTACACTTGTGTCTTTAATGGGCATGTCAGAGGGAGGAGTTTTTAGGTATGCCTTGCCCTTTCAGGCTATGACCAGGAGGAAAGACTAATAACAATCACTTACAGATAGGAAAGTGGCCATTGCTGACTGAGGAAAGCCAAAACTTACATGACATGAGAAGCCAACATGGGTGACAAGCCCTGATGGACAGTAGTCTTAGGTGTCCCTGGACCACCTCTTGCATGGTTGATTGTTTGAAGGTGGCAAGTCACCCTGACAACCCAAAGCTTGCTTTTTAAAAGATCTTTTTAAAACATTACAGAAATAATTACAAGTATATAAAAGTGAAATGTACCATATTTTTCGCTCTGAGACGTGCCTGACCATAAGACGCACCTAGTTTTTAGAGGAGGATGACAAGAAAAAAAATATTGTGAATCAAATGAGCACATAATCACAGGCACATTCCCCATCACTTCCCCATGGGCTGCACATCTGACAGACACTGCACACACTTATTTGCTCTATAAGATGCACAGACATTTCCCCTTACTTTGAGGGGGGGAAAAGTGAGTCTTATAGAGCAAAAAATACGGTGAGTTCCAAGCTCTCCCATCACATCACAGTTATTCAATGTCTACATATTTGACACAAACCTCATCAATATGTCATCAATAATTTGTTTATTTATTTATTTGATTTCTATACTACCCATTAACCTGAGCCAATTCTCTCAATTTCATTCATAATTGGATGAAGGATGGAACCTTATCATGGTTTCACCACATATGTAAATATGTCATTTGCTGCCATCCTCTCCATCTTCTGTGACTTTTTATAGTTGTATAGTGCCATATAAGTACTGTTTTTATGGTGCTTTCCTGTATTTTTGCTGACACCAATTTGAATTACTGTTTTCCCCATAGTTTTCTCCATCTGACATTTCTATTACACTTCAGGTCTGACTTAAAGAGTTCAGGTCACTGAGGCACATAAAATCTAAAGGTTTAACGGCTGTTTCATAGAGGTTTTGTTAAAATTAGCTGTTAGATTTTGGAATCTGTTGAAATGAGACAAAACTGTGGAATTGCATATAAAATGGATCATTTGACATATAGTCAGGCAGTAAACTTCAACATTTTCCAGTTTCTTTTTCAGTTGTGTTTCTGTGAGCGGTTTCATATCTCTATAAAGATGTCTGAGCATGTAGGGCACTTTCTGTTCCCAGTCATTAAATTGTTGTTCTTAATGTGTGACTTTCCCCAATCTGGCCTTCAGTTGGCCAAAGCTGGCCCTCTTGAAATCCCAGCTTCTAGTGCTTGACCTGCTGCACATCCCCATTCCCCTGATCCCAAAGCAAAGGATGGAATGATCACTTGCATCCAGAGCTCCCCTAATCTGAACCTCATCTATCAGCTCCTCCCTGTTGGTCAAGACCAAGTCAAGGATGACCCCCCTCCCACATTGCCTTTCGGACCCTCTGTGTGAAAAACTCTCCCTCTATAGCGTCATGGAAGCAATGTGACCTGGCTGTTACCGCTGAATGGGTCTCCCAACTAATATCTGGGAGATTGAAATCTCCCATAATTACTGGGTCCCTCCCCCGAGATATCCTTAGAAAATGTTCTGTCAGGACATTGTTCAGGGTTTCAAGGTGACCTGGAGGGCGATAACATACTCCCACTGTCAGGTCTCTTTCCCTGTCAATACCCCTAAGTTTCACCCAGACTGCCTCTACCAAATCCCCATCTGTGCTGCATTCTCACTGCATCCTATCCCTTCCCTGATGTATAAAACCATGCCCCCACCTCTTTTTCCCTTCCTGTCCTTTCTAAAAAGGTGATACCCTTCTATGTTCACATTCCAGACTTGCCTTTCATCCCACCAAGTTTCTGTGATCCCCTCCAGGTCATACCCTCTTATCCCCAGAAGAGCTTTAAGCTTATTACCCATGCTCCTAGCATTGGTGTACATGCACCTCAACTCCTTCCCACAGCTTCCTTTCTTTGGGATCCCCAGCCTCCTTCTTCCTCCTATCTCCCCTGATACCAGCCCCCTCTCCATAGGAGTCCTGTCAGTCCCTGCAGTACCTCTAAAACCCTGATCCCAGAGCCCGGATCCTCTTCCCACCCTTGTCCAATGCATACAAGTTTCTGTGGGGCTTGAACCCATCCACCCCGGAAGTCGTTCTAGACAAAGCTTGCTAGAGCATTTCCAAAGGAGCTTTTCCTCATCCTCGTGTGGTGCAACCCATTCCTTGCCAGAAGTCCATCGGCAAGAAACCAGGGGCTGTGGTCGAGGAACCTGAAGTGTTCCTTCTGGCACCACACCTGAAGCCAGTCGTTATCTCAGTGACACTCCTTTCCCTGCCTGGCTCAAATTCCTGGACTGGTAAGATAGAGGAAAAGGTCACTTGGGCCTTTAGGTCCCTGAGTTTCTTTTTGAAGGCCTCAAGGTCCCTTGTGATCCTGCCCATGCCCTGCCTGGCTATGTCATTTGTTCCCACATGGATCACCAGAAGCAGCTGATGACCCCTGGAGCAAACAAGATGCTCCACTCTATCCTTCAAGATATATTAAACCTAATAGATTTTAATGAGGTCTCAAAGTTCATTTTGAGAGCCAGAGTGTTGTAGCTGTTAAAAGTATGGGACTGGGGCATAGGGGATCTGGGTTCTAGTCCTCACTCATCCATGCTGCTCACTGTGGATGACCTTGGGTCAGTCATAGACTCTCAGCCCAACCTACTTCAAAGGGTTGCTGCTGTTGCTGCTGTTCTTTTGGAGATAAGAGAAAGTGCTGGAGAAGAACTATGCACCTTGAGTTTCTTGAAAAAGGAAGAAAGGTGGGATATTAAATAAATAAATTTTCTTGAGGTGTTTCCATTTCTGTGTGTGTTGGTAACTCCAAGATATCTTATGTGTCTAGGACACAATTTAATTTTAGATTGTTGATGTATATATAATTGGTCTGAGTGGGCAAGGTTAATGATGATTATTTCTGACTTTCTATAAGTAATTTCCATCCATGACACTTCAAATTCCATGATTTCTTTAACAGAAGCTGAGAGAGAGTGGTCTATAATTCACACAGAATCTCTGGTCTTTTCCAGCTTTGGGGATGACTGAAATATTAGTGCTCTGCATAGTGGGTGGCAGTGTGGCTGGGTTAAAGACATCTTGGCAGGGGTCCAAAAGTCTGGGTGTAAGGATTTCAGAGCAGTTTTGAACCACTCAGTTGGAAAAATGTCGATGCTAGGGCCATTCCTGCTTTCATGTTTTTAGTAACTTTTCTACTTCCTCCTTTTCTAGGGGTTTTGCTAGGAGCTGCCTGTGCTGGGTAAACCTATGCATTGAATAGCAGCCTGATCTGAAGAAATTTAGCAGGTGAAACTAAATTGTGAGGGCAGTTTCACCTGCTATAATTCTGTTACAGACCCAGAAAAGACCTGGCAACCTTATAAGAAGCTAATCAAATATTTGCTACTGTGGGTATGTGAATGAATAATACCACATTGCAAGAGGGCTGCTCACAACCCACTCTTGGCATTCAATGAATGCTTGGAGGGGTTTGCAGTTATATGTGGGTTAGCCATTTGTTGAAGGAACTATAATTCTTTTGGCTGCTAAACATCCACTTGTTGTGGGTGGAACCTATACATTTCCTCATAGAAATTTGTCATGTGAAGAGGAAGATATACAATTTCAGTGGTGGGTAGTGATAGCCTTTGTGGCACCCCTCGCCTCATGTGTATCTGCTATACACACAGTTTTCTCAGGATATCCATTCAGGTTCTACCTTTGTTGATGCCAATCTGCATTTGCAGGAGACATAGGAGGCGGAAAGAGGTGTGTGCAGTGGCCCTTTATGTTTCATTTGTTATGTTTGCTTTTTTTATGCACTCCCCTGCCCGCATACTGACTTTGAAGGAATAAGTGCCATTGAAGGCAGTGTGGGTTATGTCTGAGTAAACATGCATCTTACTAGGTTTTAATTCATTAGGATCAAGAGGAAAGTGATTTATGTATTTATTCAGTACGTTTATATTCCACTTTTTAGAGCCATCCCCTCACAAAGCAGTTCATTTGCTTGCATTGAAATGAGTATCCGTGATTCATTTATTTGAGAAAAACGAATTACTGTGCTTGAATTTTAAGTTGGATATTTGCCAACCATCCATGGCACTGAGGTGTCCGGTGGTAATTATGCACACATATTCCAGCTTATAACTATGGTTAAATTAGTGGTCTAGACACACGGCTGGGAGTTCCTTAACTGTTTGAAAAGACTCAGCACTTCCTTGTTTGGTTTGTCCATGCCAAATTGCCTCTTTTCCTATTCATGATAATCCTGACTGAGACACAGAAACATAGAAACAGAGCTAGTCAGAAAGGGTCTCCTGGGCCATCTAGTCTGACCTCTGGCTCCAGCCGGCTCCACTCACAACATGCCCACCATGTGCATGTCCAGCCTATCTTTGAAAACCTTCATCTATGGGGCCTCAACGACCTCCCGTGGAAGCCCATTCCATACCCTTGGGGTCCTAACTGTCAGGAAGTACATCCTGGCATCTAAATTGAACCTTGGTTCCCTGATCATACCCCCACTGTCAGGTCCTTTTCCCTGTCAAAACTCCTTAGTTTCACCCAGACTGCCTCTACTGAATCCCTATCTGTGCTGCATTCTATCTCACTGCATCCTATCCATTCCCTGACAAATGAGGTTACGCCCCCATCCCTCTTTCCCTTCCTGTCCTTTCTAAACAGGTGATATCCCTCTATGTTTACATTCCTATTTGTATTTTGTCATGTCAGACCTGGGTCCAGATAACACAATAACCTATAATCAAGTGTTCAGTATGTGATTAGTGAAAGTTGTCATTGAAATGTGTTTTGCTATTGAAATGTGTTGTCTGAATTCAGCTATGCTTAAAAAAAAAGGCCAACAGATTGTTAATCACAAATAACCCATGAAGAATATTAATGATTTGTTGCTGGGTTGTGAAACATTTTTGCAGCTTTTGTGAAAATAGAATAAGAATACTAGGTTCTGAGCCCAGTCACCAGTTCAGTTTGTTGTTGGTGGACAAAACACCCTGGGACCAGACTACTAAAATCACTTGAGTTTCCTAGCTTCCCTACTCTGGGCAACATCCCAACTGACTCTCCAGGGCATGACACATTTTGGCATTCCATGGCTACCTAGGGCCAGATTTCTTTTGTAAATCCCAACCAAGCCCAGATAAACCCAGTCACCTCCATTAGCCTTTCTTAATCCAGGGTAATCAAGCATCATCAGAAAACCATTGTTCACCCAATCCATTCTACTCTTCTACACCACATTATGTACAGGTTCCTTAGAGCCTAACAGTCTAGGTTCATGGCTTACCAAGATAGAGGCCTCTTTTTAATGGTCTCTCACCGAGAATCCTGGGTGTACAACATGACAGCTTCATAGCTTCAGGAACTGGTTATTTGAACCCAAAGAAACAGAACTTTTACAGATGTATCTTATTTATTTTCAGGGACTTTCTTTTACAAAGTGTGGCCTTCTACTCTATTCCTTCTTTCCTATTTGCATGTTGTATTGGCATGTTCCAATTTGCATTATAATTTGGATAATATTTGGGTAGGAATGTAGCTGCTTTTGCTGAATTCATCTGGTCATCTACTGGGAGAGATTGTGACCAGACCTCATAATGTGACATGCCTCATAATTGCACCCCTTCATGAATCACTGCCTTGCTGTGGTGAAGGGGCTTGTGTGCTCAATGAAGCTATGAACTATGCCATGCAGGGACACCCAAGACGGACAGGTCATAACAGAGAGTTCTGACAAAAGGTGATCCACTGGAGGAGGAAATGGCAAGCCACTCCAGTATCCTTGGCATGAAAACCCCATGGACAGTACCAAAAAGCAAAATGATATGATGCCAGAAGATGAGCTCCTCAGGTCGGAAGTTGTCCAATGTGCTACTCGAGAAGAGGAGAGGGTTAGTACTAGTGGCACCAGAAAGAATGAAGTGAAAGAACAGTCAGTGGTGGATGTATCTGGTGGTGAAAAGAAAGTCCAATGCTGTAAAGAACTATATGCCATAGGAAACTGGAATGTAAGATCTATGAATCAAGGTAAGTTGGATGTGGTCAAACAAGAGATGACAAGACTGAACATCGACATCTTGGGAATCAGCGAACTAAAATGGACAGGAATGGGTGAATTTAATTCAGATGACCATCAGGTATACTACAATGCCTCAGAAGAAATAGAGTAGCCTTCATAGTCAATAAAAGAGTAGGAAAAACAGTACTGGGATACAATCTCCAAAATGACAGAATGATCTCAATTTGAATCCAAGGCAAACCACTCAACATCACAGAATTCCAAGTCTGTGCCCCAACCACTGATGCTGAAGAGGCTGAGATTGACCAGTTCTATGAAGGCCTACAACACCTTCTAGAAATAACACCAAAAAATGATGCCCGTATCATCATGGGAGATTGGAATGCTAAAGTAGAAAGCCAAAAGATAACCGGAATAACAGGCAAGTTTGGCCTTGGAGTACAACATGAAGCAGGGCACAGGCTGGTAGAATTTTGTCAAGAGAATATGATGGTCATAGCAAACAGAAGAGAGCCAGTGTGGTGCAGTGGTTAAGAGCGTGGGACTGGGACTCAGGCAACCTGGGTTCGAGTCCCTGTTCAGCCATGGAGCCAACTGGGTGACTTTGGGCCAGTCCCAGACTCTCAGCCCAACCTACCTCACAGGGTTGTTGTTGTGGGGATAAGATGGAGGAGGAGAATGATGTAAACTGCCTTGAGCCCTTTGAGGAAAACGGCAGAATATAAATTGGAAAAAAAAAAAAACACTCTTTTCCAACAACCCAAGAGATGACTCTACACATGGACATTACCTGACAGTCAGCACAGAAATCAGATTGACTCTGAGCTCTGCAGCCAAAGATGGAGAAGCTCTATACAATCAGTAAAAATTAGACCAGGAGCTGACTGTGGCTCAGATCATGAGCTTCTTGTTGCAAAATTTAGGCTTAAATTGAAGAAAGGAGGGAAAAGCACTAGGCCACTCAGGTATGACCTAAATCATATCCCTGATGAATATACAGTAGAGGTGACAAATAGATTTAAGGAATTAGATCTGATAGACAGAGTGCCTGAAGAACTATGGACGGATGTTTGCAACATTGTCCAAGAGGTAGCAACTAAAACCATCCCAAAGAAAAAGAAATGCAAGAAAGCAAAATGGCTGTCTGAGGAAGCTTTACAAATAGGTGAGGAAAGAAGGGAAGTGAAAGGCAAGGGAGAAAGAGAAAGATACACCCAATTGAATGCAGAATTTCAGAAAATAGCTAGAAGAGATAAGAATGCCTTCTTAAATGAGCAGTGCAAAGAAATAGAAGAAAACAATAGAATAGGGAGGACCAGAGATCTCTTCATGAAAATTGGAGACATGAATGGAAGGTTTCATGCAAAGATGGGCATGGTAAAGGACCAAAATGGCAGGGACCTAACAGAGGCAGAAGAGATTAAGAAGAGGTGGCAAGATTACACAGAAGAACTATACAAGAAAGAGCTTAATGTCCCTGATAACCATGTTGGGATGGTCCCTGACCTCGAGCCACACATCCAGGAATGTGAAGTCAAATGGGCCTTAGGAAGTCTGATCAACAACCAAGTTAGTGGAGTATTCCAGCTGAGCTATTCAAAATCCTAAAAGATGATGCAGTAGAAGTGCTACACTCAATATGCCAGCAAGTTTGGAAAACTCAACAGTGGCCACAGGATGGGAAAGGTCAGTTTACATTCCCATCCCAAAGAAGGGCAATGCCAAAGAATGTTGAAACAATCGCACCATTGCAATCATATCACATGCTAGCAAAGTTATACTCAAAATCCTACAAGCTAGACTCCAGCAGTATGTGGACCAAGAACTAGCTGAAGTACAGGCAGGGTTTCGAAGAGGCAGAGGAACCAGGATCAAATTGCCAACATACGCTGGATCATGGAGAAAGCTAGGGAGTTCCAGAAAAATATCTACTTCTGCTTCATTGACTATGCTACAGCCTTTGATTGTGTGGGTCACAACAAATTGTGGCAAGTTCTTAAAGAGATGGGAGTACCAGACCTTCTTATTTGTCTCTTGAGAAACCTATATGCGAGTCAAGAAGCAACAGTGAGAACAGGTCACGGAACCACTGATCGGTTCAAAATTGAGAAAGGAATTTGGCAAGGCTGTATACTGTCGCCTTGCCTATTTAACTCATATGCCGAGCACATCATGTGAAAGGGCCGTCTTGATGAATCATCAGTTGGTATTAAGATTGCCAGGAGAAATATCAACCTCAGATATACAGATCATACTACTCTAATGGCAGAAAGTGAAGATGAACTAAAATCCTCTTGATGCGGGTAAAAGAGGAGAGTGCAAAAGTTGGCTTGAAATTCAATATTAAGAAAGCTAAGATCATAGCATGTGGACCTATCACTTCCTGTCAAATAGATTGGGAGGAAATGGAGGTAGTAACAGATTTTATTTTCCTGGGCTCCAAGATCACTGCAGCCCAGAAATAAAAAATGCTTGCTCTTTGGGAGGAAAGTTATGGCAAATATAGACAGCAAAGACAAAAGACAAAAAAAGCAAAGACATCACCCTCTCAACAAAAGTGCGGAGAGCCAATTCCATGGTTTTCCCAGTTGCAATGTATGGCTGTGAACGTTGGACCATAAGGAAGGCTGAGCGCTGAAGAATTGGGTCCTTTGAATGTTGGTGCTGGAGAAGACTCCTGTGAGTCCCTTGGACTGCAAGGAGATCAAACCGGTCAGTCTTAGAAGAGATCAACCCTGACTGCTCTTTAGAAGGTCAGATACTGAAGATGAAACTCAAATGCTTAGACCACCTACTGAGAAGGAAGGACTCACTGGAGACGAGCCTAATGCTGGGAACAATTGAGGGCAAAAGAAGGGAATGACAGAAAATGAGGTGGCTAGATGGAGTCACTGAAGCAGTTGGTGTGAGCCTAAGTGGACTCTGGGGGATGGTGGAGAACAGGTAGTCCTGGAGGAATGTTGTCCATGGGGTCGCGATGGGTCGGACAAGACTTCACAACTAGCAACTACAACAACAATGCTTTCCTACCATCTGGTTTTGTTTTTGCAACTTTATGCCAAAATTAGTCTGCGCACACCACCAGCTGTTCAGGAAAACCTTTCCCTCCTCTTAATACTGATATGGTCCCAATTTGCCTAGCCTTGACCTTCTCACTGTGTTTGTACCCAAAAGCCAAGCCCAGAGTGAATTTCAGATTGCACAAAGATTCTACAGCAGTCATGTCTGTACCAGCTACTGTTAACTACGTTTTGACAGAAGGCTCTTTCTCCTGCAGGGCAAAGAAGTAAAGCCTCTCTATTATGTAGATTCAGGAGACTTTTACAGCCTTTTCAAACATTAGCCTAATATATTTCTCTGAAAGCAAAACATTGTTCTATTAATAGTAGTCTGGCAATGTCAGTGCCTGTTGAAGAATTTTGATCTTTTACATCAAGAAAATAGCTTTCTTTGTTTGCTAACTTCTGCCTCAGCAGTGCAAAGCCCACCCATTCTTCAGCTTATTCCCGTGTGTTTGGATCAGCTGTCAGGATGGAGAACAATAGCTGTGGTTCAGTCTGTATTTTGCCTACAGCTAAGCTATGGAATTTGCCGTGTTGTTCCATGTGCTTCAGACCACTGCTCAGAGGGCTTCATTGGAAGTGCATCATGATTACGAGCTCTTCCAATGGAACCATAGAAGTTCAATCTATTGTTAAGGCCTCCAGTACTCAGAAATGTTTTGAGGTGGACTAACCAGGCAAGCTATCAGTGTAAGATAGCTAGATAGCAAATATAGATAGTCCAGCATATTTCTTAGTTATTTAATTTGATTAATAAAAGGAAAAGAAATTCTATGGAATGGATGTGGTGTAGTGGAACTGGAATTAATTCAGTAACTAAGATTCAAGTCCCTGCTCAGACATTTAATTGGTGATTGTAGACAAGGCAAGGTGATAGAGGAAAACATATATTTCCCTAAGCTCCTGGGAAGATGTACAGAGATTATGATGATATGAAGTGTTCAGTTTTTTTAAAAGAGTGATGCAAGGGCCATTCTCCCATCTCCCTGAAATAAGGTGTCTGCATAGCCAAAGTTCTTTTTGGGTACCTGTAAATCTGATTTTTGGGTACCTGATTCTTTTTGGGTACCTGTAAATCTGATTTTTGGGTACCTGATTTACCTGTAAATCAGTCTCTTAGGGCACAATCCTATGAGTTGAGTCTTCAGTGCTTGTAAGCTCCCGAACTCAAAGGCTTATGAGCATCCTATGCAGAGTAGAAAAAGCAGTAGAGACAATCTTTGCCTTCCCACTCTATATTTTCTCTAAATAGGCATTTTCAGATGTTCAGCTGGGATGCTTCAGAGGATGAGGGAAGGAGGCTGTGGAGGTCACAGGAGCCTTATCTTGGCTTTTATAATTTCTTCCTCTCCCACCCACTTTAGCCCTTCTTTGAGGTGGAGTTCCCAACCTTGGAAAGGCAGTGGACATAGTTCTCTTAGTACAGTACTTTTGGCACAAGCTCTAAGGTGGTGAGGGGAACTAGAGTGCAGGTTCCAGCTCAGCGTTGGAGCACTGTTTCTGACCTTGAATCCGGGAAGCCAAAGTATCCTGTGTCACCTTCCTGCAGGTAATGTCTAGGAGCCATAGAATCACCATCACTAATTCTTCAGTTTTTCAGATGCTCTTCCAGAAATAATAATTTTGGAGTGGGTACCTTTCGCTATTTACAGCATTCACTCCACATGTAAACTTAGAGAGTTGGCAGGGGTTCTCTCATGCCCACTGGCCTCCATTTTTGAGGCCTTGTGGAGAACAGCTGAAGTTCCAGAGGACTGGAGGGTGGCATCAGTGGTCCCAATTTTCAAAAAGGGTAGTAGAAGGGACATAGAAACATAGAAACAGAGCGAGTCAGAAGGGGCCTCCTGGAATTACAGACCAGTTAGCCTTACGTCCATTGTAGGAAAAACAATGGAAAGGCTCATAAGAGAGAGAGATCTAGTGATGCTAGATAGGGAAGGGAGGCTGGCAGCCACACAACACGGCTTCTGCAAAACAGGTCCTGCCAGACAAACCTTGTGGAATCCTATCACAAGGTTTTGAGATGGCTAGATGGAGGGGATGCAGTGGATGTGGTTCACCTGGATTTCAGCAAGGCCTTTGACAAAGTGCCCCATGGTATCCTGGTTGAGCAACTGAGGAGTTTTGGGATACACCAAAGCACTGTCCGGTGGATTAGGGTTAGGGTTAGGTTGACTGACCAAAAGCAGAGGGTAACCATTAGTGGGGAATCATCGGGATGGCGGCCAGTGACAAGCGGAGTCCCCCCAGGCCTCTGTCCTGGGGATGATCCTGCTTAATCTTTTCATAAATGACATGGAAGAAGGGGTGAACAGTCTGCTGATCAAATTCGCAGACAACACTAAAACTGGGGCAGTGGCCACAACTGAAGAGCAGGACTCCAGATTCAAAAGGATCTGGACAGACTTTGGAAGTGGGCAGGAGACAACAGGATGGCATTCAATGTGGATAAGTGCAAGGTCTTGCACTTGGGGCATAGGAATAGGTGTCATAAGTACAGGTCAGGGGACAAGTGGCTGGAGAGCATCACTTGTGAAAGGGACCTCGGGGTACTGGTTGACTACAGGATAACATGAGTCAGCATTGTGATGCAGTGGTCAAGAGGGTGAATACCACCCTTGGTTGCATAGCCAGAAGTGTGGCTTCTAGATCAAGAGAGGTATTACTACCACTCTATACGACTCTGGTGCACCCACAACTGGAGTAATGTGCTCAGTTTTGGGCCCCTCATTACAGAAAGGTTAGAGTCAGTGCAGCGTAGGGCCACAAGGTTGGTGGTCAGTTTGCAGGGGATGGAGTAAGAGGTGAGACTGAGGGAACTGGGTCTCTTCAGCCTGGAGAAGAGGAGACTCAGAGGGAATACATTGGCAACATACAGGTATGTGAGGGGATGTCACATGGAGATGGGTAGAGACCTATTCTCCCCTGCAGAGGAAGGCAGGACGTGCTCCATCAGAGCAAAGCTCAGGGAACCAAGGTTCCATTTAGATGCCAGGAAGCACTTCCTGACAGTTAGGACCTCGAGGGTGTGGAATGGGCTTCCACGAGAGGTGGTTGAGGCCCCTATCTTGGGTGTTCAAAGATAGGCTGGACATACACATGGTGGGCATCTCGTGAGCAGAGCCGGCTGGTGCCAGAGGTCAGACTAGATGGCCCGGGAGGCCCCTTCTGACTCACTCTGTTTTTATGTTTCTAAACAGATTCCACATCATCTTACCTAGTGAAGATGGGAAGAATCCAGTCAGGTTCTTGAATATCTCCTTATATGACTTTTGTAGCCATTGTACTCCCATGCCATTTATTCACCCAGCCACATCCTTGACTGGTTTCTTGCTTTTAACGTATGGATTTAAATAAATGTGTATAGGTAGTATTAATGTTTTTAGCATTCTTTGAATTCTTTTTTGCTTGACTTATCATGATCTTACATTTGTTTTTCAGGGCACACCCTTTTCCCAAATTCAGAGTGTTCTCTTTTCCTGATTTGGTGTGTGTGTGAACATTATACAAGTTTAATTTTTATCTAGGTAGGAAATTGCTAAGTCACATTTGGCTTCAAATGGTAAAAAGGAAATCAAAGCTCTCCAGAGAGCTTGAAGGTTACTCTTAACTACAAAATAGAAAGTCAGCTAGAATATAAACCATAGGTCAATGAAGGTACTACAAAGTCAAAGATCATCAAGCCTGGCTGATGAGCAATGTCAAGGAAGATATTAAAGAAAACAGAAAAGGAAAGTGTGCCCCAAATGAGGAAAGCAAAAGGAACACAAACTTGAACCAATGAAATGCATCGAGATAAAACAGAATGCAGAAAAGAATTTAAAGGTGCATACAAGAGTAACAAATTATTTGAATACACAAAAAGCAGGAAACTAGCTAGGGGGTGGTTGGATCATTCAACAATACGAGAGTTAAAGGTCTACTAAAGGAATTATTTGTGTGTGCAATCAATGCAGGGCAAATAGCTATGCCAGAATTCAGGAAGGAATTATGAGGAAATGAAACAAGTGTTTATGACAAAACAAGCAAATCATCAGTTATACACCCAAGACTTCTTTACTGTGATATATCATTGTGATATTGCTGATGTTCTGGCAACAACAAAATGTTGTTATTCGCAAAGTCGTGTTCAACCCATCGTGACCCCATTGACAACATTCCTCCAGGCCTTTCTGTCCTCCACCATCCCCGGGAGTCCATTTAAGCTCACACCAACTGCTTCAGTGACTCCATCTAGCCACCTCATTCTCAGCCATCCCCTTCTTCTTTTGCCATCTATTGATCCCAGCATTAGGCTCTTCTCCAGTGAGTTGTTCCTTCTCATTAGGTTGCCAAAGTATTTGAGTGTCATCTTCAGCATCTGGCCTTCTAAAGAGCAGTCAGGGTTGATCTCCTCTAAGACTGACCGGTTTGATGGCCTTGCGGTTCAAGAGACTCGCAGGAGTCTCCTCCAGCACCACAACTCAAAGGACTCAATTTTCTGGCACTAAGCCTTCCTTATGGTCCAGCTTTCACAGCCATACATTGCAACTGGGAAAACCATAGCCTTGACTATACACACTTTTGTTGGCAGGGTGATGTCTCTGCTTTTTAGTATGCTGTCTAGATTTGCCATAGCTTTCCTCCCAAGGAGCATTTTTAATTTCTGGGCTGCAGTGATCTTGGAGCCTAGGAAAATAAAATCTGTTACTACCTCCATTTCCTCCCCATTTATTTGCCAGGAAGTGAGAGGACCACATGCCATGATCTTAGTTTTCTTAATGTTGAGTTTCAAGCCAACTTTTGCACTCTCCTCCTTCACCTGCATCAAGAGACTCTGGAGTTCCTCTTCACTTTCTGCCATTAGAGCAGTATCACCTGCATATCTGAGGTTGTTGATATTCCTCCCAGCAATCTTGATTCCAACTGGTGATTCATGTAGCCCGGACTTTCTCATGTTGTGCTCTGCATTTAAGTTAAATAGGCAGGGTGACAGTATACAGCCTTGCTGAACTCCTTTCTCAATTTTGAACCAATAAGTGGTTCCATGTCCAGTTCTCACTGTTGCTTCTTGATCCGCATATAGGTTTCTCAAGATACAAATAAGTTGGTCTGGTACTCCCATCTGTTTAAGAATGTGCCACAATTTGTTGTGATCCATACAACCATACAATCAAAGGCTTTAGCATAGTCAATGAAACAGAAATAGATGTTTTTCTGGAACTCCCTAGCTTTCTCCATGATCCAGCATATGTTGGCAATTTGATCTCTAGTTCCTCTCCCTCTTCAAAATCCTGCCTGTACTTCTGGTAATTCTCAGTCCACATACTGCTGGAGCCTAGCTTGTAGGATTTTGAGCATCATTTTGCTAGCATGTAAAATGAGTGCAATGGTACGGTAGTTGAACATGCTTTGGTATTGCCCTTCTTTAGGATTTGAATGTAAACTGACCTTTTCCAATCCTGTGGCCACTGTTGAGTTTTCCAAATTTACTGGCATATTGTGTGTAGCACTTAACTGCATTGTTTTTTAAGATTTTGAATAGCTCACTTGGAATACTGTCACCTCCACTAGCTTTGTTGTTGCTCAGAGTTCCTAAGGCCCATTTGACTTCACATTCCAGGATGTGTGGCTCAAGGTCAGTGACCACCCCAACGTGGTTATCAGGGATGTTAAGCTCTTTCTTGTATAGTTCTGTGTAGTCTTGCCACCTCTTCTCAATCTCTTCTGCCTTTGCCTCTATATAAAACATATAGAAAGACTTGATGAAGGATAATCAATATTACTTTTGCAAAGGTATGTCTGGTACCTTGGTTCTTTGTTGTGGCCTCTGTGCATCACACATATGGGTACTGCGCCTGCACAGTGCCTGTGGCCGGAGATTGCAAGCTAGCAGTTTTTTTGGCAGGAATGGTCCGCTCCCCTCTGCCCTCAAGGTATAAATAGTGGAACGTCCACCATTTTGTTCAGTCTTTGCAACCACCGTTCGCTGTGCCTTGTGCCGCTCTCGCTTTGACTATCTCCTCTTTCTTCCTTTCTACGATGACGCAGTGAGCGGCTTTCTGCAAGTGCGTGGAGTGTGGGTCAAAGATGTCACTGACTGACCCACACAACCTATGCCTCCTCTGCCTGGGAGAGGGGCATAGGACAGATAAATGCACACACTGCCTGGCTTTTTCCAAACAAGCCAGGAAAAATCGAGAAAATCGCCTACTTAGGCTTCTATGGGATTGGGCTCTCATGCAGTCTGACCCCTTGGTGACTGCTCCTAAGCCGGCCTCCTCTTCTGTGGCCTCACAAAGGCGTCCTTCAGATGAAGGTGCCTCATCTACTATGGCTCCTCCCGTTTCTCCGAAAAGGAAGGCGGAGAAATGAAAGCATACCGACTCTCCAAAGTTGACAGGCCACAAGAAGGCTAAGAAAGATAAACCTCCGAAGACTTCTAAGTGTCCGAAGGAATCCGAGCGCCCATAGCACCGAGACTCGGGTTCATCAGTACCATTGGTACTGGACCCAACTTTGGTACCGACACCACCTGACGCTTTGCTCCAGGAGGCCACAAGGGTTACCCCACAAGGGTCCCCGCGGCGTGTTATGGACCGCCCTTTGGATCCGCTTTCAACTCTTCCGAGGGATTCGATCTCGGATGGGGAGATCCAGGACTCCTCCCCGCGGGCAAGGTCCCCCATGCCAATGCCCCCTACTCCAGGGGATGTAGTCATCTCTCCGCCTCGGAGCCGATGGAGTCGATCCATGGATAGACCTATGGAGCGATGGCACCAACCTACCTATCGGCCATGGCCTGAACCCTACTCAGTGGGATACTACCCGGCGTCCCGGAGCCGATCTTCACCCCCTCGTGACCAGCCATGTCCGAGGGATCCAAGGCGGGTCTCGCCTATGCCCTCTAGACATGATAGCAGCTGCTCTCAGTCACCGCCTGACTCCTCCTCGTCGGCACCACCTTACTACCTTGCCAACTCTGATGATTCAGAGGTGGACTCCACCTCTCCCGACGCCGTCAAAACCGCCCAGGACCCTGCTTCACCGGATGAGTCCCACGGCTCATTCGTGGAATTGATGGCCAGACTGGTCCAGGCTCTGGATATTGATGCTGTCCAATGTCCAGGCCCATCGACAGACAGATTTTACAACGTTGTCCGGGGAGAGCAGTCCACCTCAATCGTCCTCCCACTCATCACAACTCTCAAGCAGGTGATGACCCAGCCTTGGGACTTGGCCTCCCACCCCCAACCTAAATCGTGGAGGTACAAGATGATGTATCGGGTTCGGGAGGAGGGCATCCCCTTCCTCCTCAGGCATCCGAAGCCTAACTCAATCTTCGTCGAGTCCTCCCAGGGTAGGGAGGCCAGAGGCCATACTACGCCAAGAGACAAAGAAGGGAGGAAGATCGACTCCCTGGCCGGAGAGTGTATGCGGCCTCAGGATTGGGACTCCGCATCTCTAATTACGAGGCGACGTTGGCGTGGTACCAATATTTCCTTATGCAGTGCCTCCACAATGTCGCCTCGACCCTACCAGACCTCCAGGGAGATGTGGCCAAGGTTTTAATAAAGGAGGCCATGCAAATGGCCGTTCAACAGTTGTCCACTGCACAACATCATATGGACACTAATTCAAGGGCCCTTGTTGGTGCGGTCTCTCTGCGGAGGCATGCTTGGCTTCGAAATTGCCACTTCCCCGATGAGACCAAGCATCGGATCGAAGACATGCCCTTTGATGGATCCAGGCTCTTCCATTCGCGCACGGACCACAAACTTAAAAAGCTACACGAATCCTGCATGACGGCGCGTCGGATGGAGTTGCCGCCCCAGACTCAACATAAGTGGCAATGGAATCGCCCTACCTATAGACAATCATTTCAACCCAGGCAGCAGCCCCATCAGAGGCAGCAGCAACAGCAGTGCCGCCATCAACAGCCTCAGCAGCGCTATCAACAGGCCCGCCGCCGATTCGACATCGATAGGCGACAACGCTGATGGGACAGGCGGACCTCTCCTCTTTCCTATCCAATATTCACCCCCTTCTCATATGAGGGTCGGCTGCAAAGCCAACTCCCCATTTGGGAGTCTGTTACATCTGACCGGTGGGTATTGTCTATCATACAGCATGGCTACCGGATAGAATTCAATACCGTCCCTCCATCGAGCCCAATACGGTTTACATGCTCATTGGTTTTGCTCGATGAAATACAACAACTTCTTAGTAAAGGAGCTATTCGCCAATTATCTCCATCTGACGGACTTCACGGATTCTACTCCAGATATTTTACAGTCCCGAAACGGGATGGTGGTCTCTGGCCAATTTTGGACTTGCGTTCTTTAAATTGCTTTATCCAAACAAAGAAGTTCCGGATGACCACTCTTCAAAATATTTTGCCGTTGCTACAGAAAGAGGACTGGTTTGCCTCACTGGACCTGAAGAACGCCGATTTCAATATCTCGATCCACCCGAGTTAAAGACGCTTTCTTCGTTTTGCCATCACATCCGATTTGTATGAATTTACGGTTCTACCATTCGGATTGGCCACTGCTCCTCGAGTGTTTACCAAGTGCATGGCCCTAGTCTGTGCCTACCTTCGCCTTCAGGGCATTCAGATCTATCCATATCTGGATGACTGGCTCCTGGTTTCTCAATCTAGAAATGGACTTCTCCATTCTATTCATACGAAGTGCACCTTGTTGGATGACTTGGGCCTGCGTATTAATACAGAGAAATCCTCTCTCATTCCAACACAGATACTTACCTTCATCGGAGCGCGCCTGGATTCGACGATGGAAAAGGCCTTCCTTCCTTGCGACAGACAAGATACACTCATTCGACATATCCTTCGGATTCGACGGGACGGGACGGTACTGGCACGATCAGTTCAAACACTACTTGGTCATATGGCAGCGTCAGTAGCTGTGGTGCCTCATGCCAGGCTTCGCCTACACCCTTTACAACTACTGTTCAACAGGTTATTCTGTCCACAGAATGATCCGCAGTCGAAACTGATTCAAATCCCATCTTCAGTTCTCCACTCCCTCCTTTGGTGGATGGTCCGAGTCAATCTGTCTGCGGGAATTCATTTTCAGCATCCATCCCCATCAGTGACAGTCACGACCAATGCTTCCCTCTTGGGTTGGGGAGCGATATGCAATGGTCTCCGTACCCAGGGCAGATGGAACCGTCTGGAATCCAGGAAACACATCAACTTTCTGCAATTGTTAGCAGTGTTCAATGTCATCCGTTCCTTTGAGGATCTCCTTTACCATCGAGTCGTTCAGATAATGTCGGACAATACTATGGCAGTTTTTTATCTGAACAAACAAGGAGGAATGAAGTCTCCAACCCTGGCCAGGCTTGTGATACAGATTTGGGATTGGTGCATCCCTCGGGGTATCACCCTTGTGGCAGTACATCTGGCTGGTGTAGACAACATCCAAGCGGATTTCCTCAGCCGCCATATGCTTGTCTCCCACGAATGGGAGCTGCACCCTCACATACGCAACCAGCTTTTTCATCGCTGGGGGTTCCCAGATGTGGACTTATTCGCCACCCAACAGAACAAGGTGTGTGAACCATTCTGCTCGAGGGTGGGGATCGGAGTCGGATCCCTAGGGGACACCTTCATGATATCTTGGAGCAACCTCCATATTTATGCTTTCCCACCGATTCCACTGATAACGAAAGTTGTAGTGAAGATAGTGCGAGAGGTAACATCGGGGATACTAGTTACCCCTTGGTGGCCACGCCAGCCCTGGTTCGCTACGCTTCTCAAGATCTCTCAAGGGGAATACCGTCTTCTTCCGCTACTTCCGTACCTTATAACCCAGCAGGAAGGTACACTTCGGCACCCGGATCTGAGGTCCTTGAATCTGACAGCCTGGCGAATCCGATAGCCCTTGCTGTCCCATCCATACTGTCAGCTACTTCTGTTTCATCGGCTCCGCTTGTATCCTTGGCTCCGATCGCCGATTCGTTGAACCCTATGACCTTGGATCCGTCCATCCAGTGCATCTTAGATTCTTCCTTAAAGCCATCTACGCGAAAGTCTTATTCAGCAAAATGGAGACTTTTTCCAGCTTTGCTGAGTCTCACTCTTTCTCTCTATTGGAATCGTCTATACCTCAAATCTTGCAGTTCCTACTAGAACTTCATCGCTCCGGACTGAAACCATCTTCAATTAAAGTGTATACTGCAGCGATTGCCTTTCATCGAGGTGTAATTGACGGATTTCCCCTCTTCTCTCAGCCAGTTGTTAAAAGGTTCCTTAAAGGCCTCCACAACCTTAACCCTATAATAAGACCAGTGATGCCTATGTGGAGCCTCTCTGTAGTCCTGCAGGCTCTGACAAGAGCTCCCTTCAAGCCTTTGGCAACAGTAGATCTAAGACTGGTATCCTGGAAGACTGCCTTCCTTGTTGCAGTCACCTCAGCAAGGAGAGCCAGCAAGCTTTGTGCGCTCAGAATTGACCCCCCCGTACTTGAACTTTCACAAAGAAAAGGTGGTCTTGCGACTCAATCCCTCTTTTCTCCCAAAAGTTTCAACGTCTTTTCATTTGGGACAGGACATCATTTTGCCGGCCTTCTTCCCAGCACCTGCAACTCCTCTAGAGCGATCGTTGCACTCCCTTGATGTCCGCCGCTGCTTGGCTTTCTATAGGTCTAGGATGGAGTCTCTTTGGCGCACAAATAGACTTTTTGTTAAATACTCTACATCAGACCAGGGAGCCCCGGTCTCCCCACAGAGATTGGCTAAATGGATAGTTCATACTATCACTTTGTCGTACCAGCATGACAAGCTCGATTTACCTACGGTTCCTCGAAGTCACTCAACTCGAGCTGTTGCTGCCTCTTCTGCTTTCGCATTGGGAGTCTCACTAGATGATGTCTGTTGGGCTGCCACTTGGGCGAATCCTTGCACGTTTCCAAGACATTACTGTCTCAATGTTCGGGCTCGACAAGTCTGTTCCTTTGGAAGAGCTGTCCTCTCATCGGTTCTGCAATAAGGACACCTCCCCTCCTCCTTAATGGTAAGCTTGTTACTCTACCCATATGTGTGATGCACAGAGGCCACGACAAAGAAAAGCAGGTTGCTTACCTGTAACTGATGTTCTTCGAGTGGCCATCTGTGCAGTCACACAACCCACCCGCCGACCCCGCTTGGTGTCGGTGAGTGGAGACTTTCGTCGGTACCGATTCTTGTTTTAGTCAGTACCTATACTCCATCTCCTACTTATTCTTGTTAGCCTTAGAGGGCGCACGTTCGGTGGCAAAGACTGAACAAAATGGTGGACATTCCGCTATTTGTACCCTGAGGGGGGAGGGGAGCGGACCGTTCCCACCAAAAAAACCACTAGCTTGCAATCTCCGGCCACAGGCACTGTGCAGGTGCAGTACCCATATGTGTGACTGCACAGATGGCCACTCGAAGAACATCAGTTACAGGTAAGCAACCTGCTTTAACATGATAACTAAAAATCCTGAAAATTCAAGCCAGAACTGTGGCTTGTTGTTGTGATCCAAACATGGTAGGAGCTTTTTAAACAGGTCATGCACAGGGTTTGCACATTCCACCCATACTGTATTTGAATGACACAACAATCTGCAGTCTCAGCTTGAATATTCAGAATGGCATGCACTACAGTCTTTCATAGCTGAATAATAGTCCTTCACAGTAGAGTGATACTTCTCACTATGCAAATATGTAAGCTCTCCCTCCTCTGCCCCCAAAATCTGTATTGAAACAGTACCTTTTAACTTGTTCATCAGTGATCTGGACTTTTAGTATATATTATATGATCCAGGTTGCGGCAAAACATCCCAACTTCATGTGTTCACTAGTGGTGACTGTCTAAAAAAAGACTGTTGGAATTGCAGTGGAAAATTCTATGAAAATGCTGACCCAATGTGAAGTAATTGCAAAAAGGAAATTTTTCTGTCAGGGACCAATAGGAATAAATTGAAACTAAAATGGCCAATACTGTAAGGGCATTATATAAATATATGCATTACTGTGTATAGTTCTAGTCCCTATAGCTCAAAGAAGATATAGTAGGGCTGGAAAAATGACATAAAAGGACAACCAAAATGAGTAACAGGCTGAAAGAACAATAAGAAAAGGCTACAGTTTCTGAAGGGTTTTACTTAGAAAAATTATGAGTGAAGTGAGAGATGATAGAGGACTATCAAATTATACAAGATGTGGAGAAAGTGAATAGACCTCTGTCACATTAGGTTGTATCAGACAGTGTTTCTCAGCAGTGCCATGCCCTGGAGGGTTGAAGGATCTTCTTTACATCCTGTGCAGCGTCTTCCACAGTGTTCGATCCACAGCAACATTTTCTTTATGCTTCCATTCAAAGTTGATACCTGTTAGGTCATTCTGGAATGTTTGATGCCAGGTCTTTTTTTCTTTCTCTCCTCCTTTGACCACCTAGTGGTATCCAGTTAATCATGATCTTAGCAGGGCATTGTTTATTCATGCGGAGTATATGTCCACCAAAATGCATTCTTTGTTTTGTTATCAACTCAGAGAGTCTTCGGGTACCACATCTTTATAATACTTCCTCATTCATAATATGGTCCCAATATGTAATATTTATTTATTTTATTTGGGTATTTATATCCTGTCCAATTACAACACATCTCTGGATGGCTTACAAACAGAACACCTAATAAATACATATAAGAACCTATAATAATCCATAACTGAGAATAAACATAATTAAATATTTAAACTTTAAAATTATGGGAAAATAAAAAGGTCTTGACCTGGCACTGAAAAGCATATAACATCGGCACCAGGTGGACCTCTCTGAGGAGTGCATTCCATAGCCAGGGTGCCACCACAGAGAAGGCCCTCCTCCAAGTATACTCTCTTCTAACCTCCTTCAAGGAGGGTTCCCGGAGCAGGGCCTCTGCTGCAGATCTTAAGGGGCAGGAGGGCTTATTTATTTATTTATTTATTTATTTATTTATTAAAACATTTATAGGCCGCCCCATCGCAACAAAGCCTCGGGGCGGCTAACAACATCAATTTAAAATACAATAATAATAAAACAATTCTAATTTATCCCTCCCCCCCACGGTGCATCTCGGCAACTGAAAAAAAAACCCTAATTAAATAAACATAAACAACTAAGTAAATTAAATAGACAACATCAACTAAACAAACCTACACAATAATCCAAATAAACAACCAACAAACCACACAATAAATTAAACAAAATCTACAATTAACAATTAAAATAAGACTTAAATAAAAAGGTCTTTGCCTGGCGCCGAAAAGCAAATAACGACGGCGCCAGGCGAACCTCTCCAGGGAGCGCATTCCACAGTTGGGCTCCCGGAGAAGGGCTGCTGTTGCAGATCTCAGGGGGCGGGAGGGCATATATGGGCGCAAGCGGTCCATTAGGTATTCGGGTCCCAAGCTATTTAGGGCTTTATAGGTCAATACCAGCACCTTGAATTGGGCCCGGACTTCAATTGGGAGCCAGTGGAGCTGACGGAGGACTGGGGTTATATGAGAATAACGCCCAGCCCCCGTCAGCAACCTGGCAGCTCTATATTTTGTACCAACTGAAGTATCCGGACCATCTTCAAGGGCAGCTCCACGTAGAGGGCGTTGCAGAAGTCTAATCGGGAAGTCACCAGCGCGTGTGTCATTGTTGCCAGGCAGTCGTGGTCTAGGAAGGGACGCAGCTGATGTACCAGCCGAAGCTGCAGGAAGGCACTCCTCGCCACCGCCGTTACCTGGGCCTGTAACAACAGCTCCAGATCGAGGAGTACCCCCAAGCTGCGGACCTTGTCCTTTAGAGGGAGTGCAACCCCATCCAGGAAAAGACCCAAGTCCCCCACACCGAGACCCGAACCACCCACCAGCAGGACCTCCGTCTTGTCTGGATTGAGCTTCAGTTTATTGGCCCTCATCCAGCCCATTACCTCGGCCAGGTACCGGTTCAGCACAGCCACCACCTCACCTGGATCGGTAGAGAACGAGAGGTAGAGCTGGGTGTCATCAGTGTACTGATGACTCCGCAGCCCTGACCTCCTGATGACCTCCCCCAGCGGTTTCATGTAGATGTTAAATAGCATAGGGGACAAAATGGACCCCTGCGGTACCCCATGGCAGAGCTGCCATGGCGCAGAGCCATAGTCCCCTAGCACCACCTTCTGGAATCGGCCGTCAAGGTAGGAGTGGAACCACCGCAGAGCGGTGCCTCCAACTCCAAATCCCTCCAGCCTATCCAGAAGGATACCATGGTCGATGGTATCGAAAGCCTCTGGGAGGTCCAGGAGAACCAACAGGGACGCACTCCTCCTGTCTCTCTCCCTGCACAGGTCATCGTACAGGGTGACCAAGGCAGATTCAGTGCCATACCCGGGTCTGAAACCGGACTGAAGTGGGTCCAGATAATCCGTTATATATGGAAAAAGACTTCAGGTATCCTGGTCCCAAGCCATTTAGGGCTTTATAGGTCAATAAGGTAAAGGTTAAAGGTAAAGGTTTCCCCTTGACATTACGTCCAGTCATGCCTGACTCTAGGGGGCGGTGCTCATCTCCGTTTCCTAGCCGAGGGAGCCAGCGTTTGTCCGCAGACAGTCTCCGTGGTCATGTGGCCGGCATGACTAAACACCGAAGTGCACGGAACGCTGTTACCTGCCCACCGAAGTGGTACCTTTTTATCTACTTGCATTTGCATGCTTTCGAACTGCAAGGTTGGCAGGAGCTGGGACGATGCACGGGAGCTCACCCCGTGTGCAGATTTGAACCGGCGACCTTTCGATCAACCAGCCCAGCAGCACAGCGGTTTAAACCACTGCGCCACCTGCAGTCCCCAAAGGTAAAGGTTTCCCCTTGACGTTGCGTCCAGTCATGCCTGACTCTAGGGGGCGGTGCTCATCTCCGTTTCCTAGCCGAGGGAGCCAGCGTTTGTCCGCAGACAGTCTCCGTGGTCATGTGGCCGGCATGACTAGACACCGAAGTGCACGGAACGCTGTTACCTGCCCACCGAAGTGGTACCTTTTTATCTACTCGCATTTGCATGCTTTCGAACTGCAAGGTTGGCAGGAGCTGGGACGGTGCACGGGAGCTCACCCCGTGTGCAGATTCGAACTGGCGACCTTTCGATCAACCAGCCCAGCAGCACAGCGGTTTAAACCACTGCGCCACCTGCAGTCCCTATAGGTCAATACCAGTACCTTAAATTGGGCCCGGGCTTCAATGGGAAGCCAGTGAAGCTGATAGAGGACCAGTGTTACATGAGAATAATGACTGGCCCCCGACAGCAATCTGGCAACTCTGTTTTGAACCAGTTGAAGTATCTGGACTGTTTTCAAGGGCAGCCCCATGTAGAGCATATTACAATAGTCCAACTGGGAGGTTACCAGAGCATGTGTCACCGTTGCTAGGCCATGCTCATCCAGGTAAGGACACAGCTGGTGGATCAGCTGAAGCTGAAGGAAAGCGCTTCTCGCCACTGCTGCCTCCTGGGCCTCCAGAGACAGCTCTAGGTTGAGGAGCACTCCTAAGCTGCAGACTCTGTCCTTAGAGGGAGGGCAACCCCATCCAGGACAGGGCCAAAATCACTTACCTGAGAACCTGAACCACCTACCAAAAGGACCTCCCTCTTATCTGGATTGAGTTTCAGATTATTGGCCCTCATCCAGCCCATTACCTCATCCAGGCACCAGTTCAGGACAGCCACTGCCTCACCTGAATTAGTTGTAAAAGAGAGTTAGAACTGGTTGTCATTAGTGCACTGGTGACTCCACAGCCCGAACCTCCTGATGACCTCTTCCAGTGGTTTCATGTAAATGCTAAATAGCAAGGAGGACAAAAGGAACCCTGCAGTACTCCATGGCAGAGTTGCCATGACGCAGAGCCATAGTCCCCCAGCACCACCTTCTGGAATCGGCCGGCAAGGTAGGAGTGGAACTACTGCCAAGCAGAGTCTCATACTCCCAATGCGGCCAGCCTATCCAGAAGGATACCGTGGTTGATGGTATTGAAAGCTGCTGAGAGGTCCAGGAGAACCAACAAGGATGCACTCCCCCTGTCCCTCTCCCTGCACAGGTCATCGTACAGGGCGACCAAGGCAGATTCATTACCGTAACCAGGTCTGAAACTGGACTGAAATGGGTCCAGATAATCAGTTTCATCTAAGAGTGCCTGGAGTTTTCCTGCCACCACCCGCTCCAACACCTTACCCAAGAACAGAATGTTGGTCACCAGTCTATAATTGGCAGTCACCTCCAGGTCCAGGGAAGCCTTCATCAGGATGGGTCTGATCACCACCTCCTTCAAAGGGGCAGGGACCTGGCCCTCCCTCAAAGAGGTGTTAATCACTTCCTGGACCCAGGTACCAATTCTGTGTTGGCTTTGGTAAGTGGCCAAAAAGGGCAAGGGTCAAGCAAGCAGGTGGTAGGTCATACTTAGATATGTAATCTAAGGCAATGTTGCTGAAAGACATTGATCTTCTGGGTAATTTTTGATGAAAACTTCCAGGTCTCACTGGCATGGGTGGCAATCAGTACAGCAATGGCATTAAATAATCTGCACTTATAATATCTGTAGCAGACATACTCCAAACAGAGCACATTTGCTGGAAAACCACAGTTGCTTTGTCTGTCTGGCATTTCTGCTCCTGTTGAAGGATCATCCATAAAGATTTGTGACATGCATGAGGGGCTTCAGGAAAAGGGGAGGGAGAAATCTCATTATTTGAATGCATTCCTACACACATGAAGTTTGGAATTCAACACTAAAATTTGGGGATCATCCAATACTAGCTCTGGATACTAGCTCTTTCTTTTGTTTTCTATATTTTCCCTCTGGGATTGGTTCTGAAGAGAGATTGTGAGCAGGCTCCCAGCTGCTGCATTTTTTTTCACTACTAGTGGAGACTAGAGAATCTCCTAAGGTCAGAGGGGTTGTCACATTTGGTTGTTCTTGTTTGGTTGTTCACTTGTGTGTGCTGTTCATACAACAACCTGAATCCCACTACAGATTGCTCCCTAAGGAAAACTGAGGAATAGAATAGCTTCTGACAAATACCCTTGAAACATCTTTTGTGAGCCAATCCATCTGATTTTGTTACGTTGTGACAGTTTTAATTATTCTGTACCTGTAGGATGTCATAGAAAATTGCCAGCTGCTAAGGACATCCAACATATTTTCCACGTGTCATCACCTGGTTGATCCAGAACAATTCATTAGCCTCTGTGAAGAAGACATGTGCAGATGTGCTCAAGAGAGGAACTGCCCCTGTCCAGTTTTTCTAGAGTATGCCAGAAACTGTGCTCAACATGGTGTGACTCTGGAAGGATGGCCTGCCAGCAGTGCATGCAGTAAGTTTCACTGTGCAATTTAGGCAGCATAGAGTGACACAACTTCAACTTCCAATGCTGCACTAAAAGCTGCCACAGAAGGCGATTCTCTGGGGGCATATATGTGACATTGCCCTGTCTTTACCTCTATGTGCTCAAGCCATTTGTTACTGAAATCTTCCATTTTGTACCCAGTGCTCTTTGATTTATATAAGCAACGACTTGGAAGACTCATTAGGCATTTTGAAGTATGATGTCATTAGTATGCTAATGACATAACTGTCCTTAGTTTTCATATAATCCAGCAACAGTGATGAAGCTATACCTGGGGCTACAGAGTGGGCTGGTACAGAATGCGACACCAGAAGCATAGTAGTCCAGTTATGGGTAATTGTTCTGGCCTTCGGGTCTACTTTAGGGAGTGCCTCTTTTCATCTGCATCAATCCAGTTTTAAACAGTGCTCCATCCTTAAGGGAGAAGAGAGCAGTGTGTGTTCAGAACTGAGCTATCTCAGTGGAAAGCTCCAACAGAGGCACTGTTGGCAACTTCTAGGAATTGACAGACCAAACTAGATTTGGTCCATCTAAGTTTCACATATGTTCATGTTTGTCCTGTTTGTGCATTTATATATATATAATATTAAATGACAGTTACTAGACATTCTATACCACCAGTGGAGGGAATCTGTTGCTTTCCATTTACCAGTGAAAGTACCCATCAGCCTTAGCTTGCATAGCCAGTGATGAGGCATGATGGCAGTTGCAGTCCAACAATATTAAAGAAACACATATTCCTCATCCCTGTTTCATATACTTATTATGGCAAAATATGCATTTTGTATGTATTTTATCATAAAATATAAATGTGATAATTTTAGCACTTTTATGAAACTGAAAACTAAATTAAAAAATTAGAAAACTGCAAAATCACAAGGATACTTGTCTATTTGCACATTAGCTCATGGAATGCAGATCAGCTCAGTTCTAAATTTGGACCAAACAAAATCAACACATTTGCTTTATTCAGTGAAAACTGCTCTAAAATGCATACATTTGAAAAAGATGTGCAAAAGTATATATTTTTAAAAACATGCAGAAGATATGTATAATTTTTGAATATGAATGTTGAACTTTACTAAATTTCAGATGTTCATTGTATGGTACATTATACATTTCTATAGCATAAATAAAATAATATACTTATAAATAAAGTTGGAAAAATAAAAAAGATTTGAGCCTGATAAGATTTCATCTTTTCTGTCTAATTAAACACTACTGATAGTTTCATAAGGTTTTTGGAATTATTGTAACCTTCCCAGGTCCAAGATGTCCAACTGGCTTGGAGTATAAAGTGTGTACATCTCCTTGTGCCAAAACCTGCCAGAGCTTGCATATCAATGAAGTGTGTCAAGAAAAATGTGTTGATGGCTGCAGCTGCCCTGGTAATTTATTTACTGAGTTGTTAAATGACCAATCTTTTCCCATTTTGTTTAAAGAAGGAAATCAGTGTCTGTTTACATCTCACCCCTCCCCTTTTATCTGTCCTCAGTTAAGGGAATGTCTATACTGCCCTCATGTGTGTTTTATCAAAGGGCTACTATTTAATAAAAATAAATACAGGTCTATATTAATTCCAGCACTCATTGGTGATCCATGAATTCTTTCCTTTTGCCCTTCTTTCCTTCTAATTCTAGGATGCTTTTGAATAAGTTCTAAGTGATTTCAGCTGTTATGAAGAGAAAGAAAAGAAGATACACTGTGAGGGGTTTCTTTCTTGAACACAGAGAAACATAACTGTATATTCTTTTCAGCCAGAAACACATTCAGTACTGTAGTAGCTCAAGGATTATGGCAGTGCAGGCTTCTGCATAGGGCTGAATAGGCTCTACCCTTCTCAAAGAAATGAAAGGAAATTGCAATTAATGATTTAATAACACTAAATTAACCCATTTGTGATATCTCTGTGAAATTATTAATTAATTGTGGCATGTTTTAATTGTCACATTACTTCTCTTTAATTTTGGGGGGCAAGATCACACTTCACACTAAACTACCCTGGTGATAAGCCATGGTGGATTGTTTATTGTGCTTACCCTTTGTCAGCTGTGACAGGCCCTCCAGTGTGCCACTTGGGTACATTGAAGGGATGATCTCTGGTTGTGGTATGGGCAAGATTTCCAAGAGCAGTTATATTTTTATTGTTGTTCTGTCGACCACTTCACCTGCCACTTCCACTTCTCTCAACCCACAGTGGAACTGCTCACCTGGATTTGGATTACAGTGACAACCCATCATGGATGAAGAACACCTACAACAGCCCATGAGTTCTCAGGGTGGTCTATTCAATGAGAGAGAGAGAAAGCCACCCTGTGGAAAGCAATCTGGATTCAGATGACATGGCCATCCACCATGGTTACTTATCCACACTGGGTTGTCATGTTGTCTGAGTCTCTAGTTCATTATTAGCTTTTCATTTAGGCTTCTCTGCTGCTGTCAAGGCAAGGGAAAAATGCCAGCAAAGTGGTAATTCGCAAGACAGGGCAATGTTGTGCTAGGCTTCTTAGTACAGGTAGGGTCCAATTACTGTTTTTATTTTGGGGCCCCTCTTCTCAGGAAATTAACAAAACTTTCAGTGGTCCAGTAAATCCAGTATGGGGCTAGCCCCTATACGGTCCAATACAATTTCTCTCCAGTGGATGTACTGCAATTGACAGGGCCATATAAGAAGCAATCACCTCTGATAAACCAGTAAGAAAGCCCTGAAAGTCTCTGAGTTGTTTGAAAATTGGGGCAGCCAAATTTTAAACCAAAGGTATGAAGTGAGGATTTGTCAGCTCATCAAAAAATGTCAGCTCATCTTTTGACAGTTGCATAGAGAAATGAAGGGGTGAGAAAAACGATTTGGTGGTTCTTCTGAGTGATGTCCAAGACTGGTACCTGATCAACTGTGGCAGCAACCACCCCCATGAACATTGACCCAGCCAAGACCCCACACACATGCAACTGCAAAGGTTGAAAAAGTGGGGATACGTACAATTTTTAATTGCACACTTAAAAGTGTCCTAGGTGTTGCTTGGGGTGTTAAAGAGGCTGTGGATGGTTGTCAACCCAACTTTCACCATTTCTGAGAGGGAAAAGTAAGAAAATTACAAACATCTCTTGATTGTTGCGTGAGCCAAAAGACAATTCAGTCCTCTCTCACTGTTCCCTGAGGTGCCTGCAGGAGAAGGGAGGGACTAACAACCCATACTAACCCCAGTCAACTGTTGAGTTTACTGTGGGTTGTTCACGGGACAACCAAGGCACTGTGCAATTTATTGTGGGTGGGTTAGTGTGATGTGCAAATGCAATATATTTGGAGATTATCTTTATCTGTTTATGGCAGTTTCTGGGCAGCAGGTGGCATATTAGGTTTGGGTAGACTTTTGTGTCCTAAAAAAAAAGCCCTGGGCTTTGAGTGACACTAATGCCTCCATAGGAGTAAACTCTGGAACTTGTATCATAGAAATGCCTTTTCTAATTTCAGATATGTGCAGGCTGCTTTGTTTATTTAGGGATGAGGGAAACAGATCTTCAGAGGTCCTCTTCTTTATACAACTGTCTGATGAAAATGTTGTGTTACTAGAAACAGTTTCTGGAAGCCCTGACTCAAAATCAAACCACGAAGCTTGATTTTTTGAAAAATACATGTTGACTATCTTTAATCCAAACTTGCGCCCAAACTCCTCCTCACAAAAATTGAGTTTATGTCTCCATCACTTGAATGAGTGGTGGAATTGGTGTGCATGTGTGTGTGCAGAAGGAGGATATAGATACTCACCCCATTACCTCTCATCAGTGTTCTGCTGCTTTGAAATGGAAATGCAGTGTTCTAGTTGATTTCTTGCTGTCATGCGCTGCTTGAGAGTGAGGGTAATTGAGATCCAGTTTCTAATAGGGTGGGTGGTGAATCAAAAGCCTTCATGTCTTTTGTTTTTGGTTTCCACAGTTGCTCTTAGATAAATCATTTAATCTTTCAGTATTTCAGTCCCACTCATTTGCAATCATTTGTTACCCCCACAATTCTCCCCCTCTTCGGTTCTATTCCTCATTCACAACATTCCTACTCAATAGAGTGTTAAGTATGATTACATAAAATAGGTTATGAGAACTGGCCTGTTAAAGAAAGCTGATTTTAGGGGTCCAGGCCCCAGCAGTGTCCCTCTCACCCATGTGATGAATGTGCTGCCAAAGTTTCCAGCAGTGACAGTAACTCAATAATGCCAGTTAATAAGTATGTAAGACTCACTTGTGTAAAATACAGGATTTAGGTTAAGCCATAAGTCCAGCTCAAATACTCCCCTTCCCCTTTTTGTTTCTGCAGAGGGCAAGTTACTGGATGGTGACCTTTGTGTTGAAAGTGCTGACTGCTCCTGTATAAATTCTGGCAAGCGATACCCTCCTGGCTCTTCCATCCAGCAGGACTGCAACTCATGGTAAATATATCAAAGTAATGAAACTCCTAGATACCGTATTTTTCGTTCTATAAGACGCGCCTGACCATAAGATGCACCTAGTTTTTAGAGGAGGAAAACAAGAAAAAAAATATTCTGAATCAAATGGGCACATAATCACAGGCACATTTCCCATCACTTCCCCATGGGCTGCACATCTGACAGACTTACTGCACACACATATTCGCTCTATAAGACGCACAGACATTTCCCCTTACTTTTGAGGGGGAAAAAAGTGAGTCTTATAGAGCAAAAAATACGGTAATTCATGATGGGAATATTGGTGTGGGTGACTTAGGAGGGTATTGCCTCCTCCCCTTGTAATTAAGACCCTATGTAATTATTCCTTAGGGACAAATATAGTTCTTTCTGACTTTCAATGTAGGCGAAAGGGCTAGATCCACCTCACCTTATGCCATGGTTCCAATTCAAATCAGCTCTGTAGTGTTGGAATCCAGTCACAAACCTTCCATAATTACTTGTAGCATGTGTATACTGCTACACGTCTAAGCAGATTCTGGAGCAGTGAACTGTACAAAGCTAAAATAAAACAGTAAAATAGGATAACATCAAAACCATGGCTGGTCATCAAGAAAAGCATCCCAGAACAAGGGTGTCTTTAGCAAGTGAAGAAAGCTGCACAGGGTTGGTGCCTTCAGTGTCAGAAAATTCCACAGAAGTGTGTCAGGAAGGTGGCTATAGCTGCAACACTGAGAGCAGGATGCTGGAGAG
Organism: Varanus salvator macromaculatus; assembly: GCA_023646645.1. Lineage (NCBI taxonomy): Eukaryota > Metazoa > Chordata > Lepidosauria > Squamata > Varanidae > Varanus > Varanus salvator. Next base: position 11,363,599 of record JAIXND010000754.1, on the reverse strand, counting down.
GGATGACAAGATCTCAAGGTCTCAAGCTGAGGTCAGATACCATCAAGGCCGAACAGAGTCAGGAACAAGGCAAGCTCAGAAAGAACAAGGGGCACGTACCTGGCAAACCAAAGGCAGGAGCAGGCAGGAGCCACAGGACAGTCAAAGGCAAGATGCAAGATGACCAGGAACATGCTATAGCCACCACAGGAACCACAAGGCTGTGGCTAAACTTAGCAGCACAGGGAAGGCTTTTTAGAGCCTTCCAGGGTGGCCAGCTGTGCTGCATGATTACACAGTTGCAAGTACCTACAGGCATGCTCCTGGTCCTGCAGACTCTCACACAACGAACCACAGTGCAGTTCCAGACAGAAATGGGGCTCCCACACTGAAGGCTTTTCTCCAGTTGGGCCATGGAGAAAGTCCTCCAATGATAAGGCAGGTTGGTAAAGGAGAAGGCATTCTCCCATGTGTTCTAGTCCCAAGCTGTTCAGGACTTTGTATACTAGTCCTAGTACCTTAAACCTGGCCAGGTAGTGGATACCTTCAGCAAAGGAGTTGCATCCTGAAAAGAAGCAGCTTCCAACAACAGCCATGTATACTTCAGCAATCCATCAGTAGCTTAAATAATATGAATATTAAATTTGTCTGTGTATCTAATTCACAAAATTGTATTTCCCAGTATTTGCAGGCATGGCATCTGGATCTGTAGCAATGAACCTTGTCCAGGTATGTTGGTTCTAGAAAAACATACTGGGTTCTGGAAAAACATACTGGATGACCAGTGAGTGAATCAGCATCTGATTTCAGCCATACCTTCTAAAAGGCAGAACATTCTACCTTTCTTCCTTATTCCCAATTTGTTTATTCATTAAATTGCTGTACTGCCCATTAGCCACAGCTTTACAAAACAAAGCTTAAACTCATAAAATACCATAACATATGGAATCATAAGTTTAAAGCAGAAGAAAACTAAAGTAGTAACCAAGATAAAAATTGCAGCAGTGCAAAAATCTAAGAAAACACAAGCACAGTTTTTAGTATAGAAAGTCTTGGGAACTAAAAAGGTCTTCACCTCCCACCAAAAGGACCAACCACAGTCTAGGACAGGCAAGCCTGTCAAAAGCACCTAATACACTAATGGTCTCTCCACATGTATTCAGAATTTCTAGGCTATTTCTCTCATATGACATTCATGGCAGCTTACCTATCTCTGTGTTCCCAACTCACTTTTTTTCTTTATCTCCACTTTATGTTATGGCATCATATGTTTTCTTTCACTGTCTCCCTCTTTTACACCCAACCCCATTGTAGCACCCATGACAAGTGTGACCACTCAAGAGACTTCTGTACCTTTCTCTGTTCTGGACACTGTGTGTTGACTTTTCTTCCCATGATTTTCTGTGGGAAGGGATGATGGGGCACATGGCAGCTGCTCTCAGGGGCAGGGAAGGGAAAATCAGGAGGAAAAGCACAGGGCAAGAGCAAGAATTGTGTCAGTGCTCTTCACTTCTGCTTCTTCTGAAGGAGAGGAACAGAGAGCAGAATGTAAAATTCTGAAGCTGCTAAACCTGTGGAGGAGGGTTGGCCAGGGCTTTGAATGCCCCCCCCCCCTTCTGCAGCCACAGCACAAGGGGGTCATGTGTGGCACCCTGGGAGATGGCAGTGGCACTTGCTCTGCAAAGATGAAGAGAGCCATGGAGGCAGGCAAGCTGGTCGAAGGAAGTCCTGAGAAAGTGATGCCAGCACCTACTTGCAAGGGGCCTCCACGATGGGCATTTTGGCACAGCTGTAGAAGCAGGAGGCTTGTTCGGCTTGTTTTCATTGTGGGATCCACAAGAGGATCTCTGGGGATACTGATACAATCCATTATCTCTATTTCTTGTTGTCTAGACTCTCAAGCTACCTAATTGTGCTCTTCATAATGTAACTTTAACTCTGGCACAGCTTGGCCTCTGCTGCCTAAGTCTGCAGGATAGCCACTTAGGTTGCTTATTGGGCCAATAAACCTTTTCTGCCAGTTTTTCACCTCATGATAATCAACTATCTAGGGAAGAATGTGAAAAAAAAGAGAGCGATAAATGTTATTTTAACTACCCACTGTAGCTTCCCTTGTTCCTTTTCTTATTGCTCTATATCCAACTTTAATTTTTAATTTATTTTTTTAATTAAGGGAAGGACCAACACTAAGCATTTTTCTCAGTGCTGTAATGCCTGACCTCCTTGTTCTCCCTGCCATTCTATCTGAGAGCTCTTCAAACCAGTTATAACTCTTTTATATATTGCATTTCCCCCATGGGATATACTTCAATGTGTGCTAAACTAGCAGTACTTTCCTGTGGGCAGGAGGAGTGGCTTTAGCGGGCTGAGGAGGAGTTGAGCCACGTGAGGGAATACCTGATCACGTTTCAGCAAAACAGAGGCTGCTTCTCAGGATCCAAGGCAGCTTCAGGGCACCCTCTTCAGGGCTCCCTCAAAGACCATCATAGCAGCTCTGGTAGCTGCAGGATTATTCAATCTACTGCAGCTGTCAGGTCTCTCATGAGCACTACCTGGAAGCCCCAGGGGAAGAGCTATCATAAGCACTGGCTCTTCCCTCCAGAAGCTGCCTTGGTAATTAAAGTCTTGAGACTTGCTGTAGTGCTTCTTGTTTGTTGTGACCTGCTCCTGGACCCCACCTGGCTTCCTGGCCCCTGCTTACTCCTATTTCTGCTCCAGCCCTCTGGTACCCACTCCTGCCTGCATTGCTTCCTTGTTTCCTGACTCTTGGCTTGCTTGACCATGTTTTGTTTCTTGGAATTGACTTGCCTTGCTCTTCTACTCCTGGCACTGATCTTGGACTGTTGGTTACAATTTGGATTGGACTTTAGGCTCTAGCCTAGTTGCCTGGGTCCTGGTGCCTGTGTCAGTTAGTCAGCCACCCATGCTCTGGTTGCTGACACCACTCTGAAAAAGAAATCAGCTTGATCAGCCATCCATCTGCTGCCCCTGTGTCTTGTTTGTCCCCACATGGCTTCTCACTCTTGCCCATGCACCAAGTCAACTGGAGAGTAAAGGAATGCTGCTTCCTCCTCCCTTTCCCTTTCTTTCTCTCCCCTGTAAGGAAAAACTGTCTAGAAACCTGTCCATGTGCCTATCTACTCAGAAGTACACATTCATGCATAATGCAAAACCATCTTACTTTGTGTCTGGGGATCAGATAGCAGCATGGTTTCCATGCCTTTCCATCTTTCCTCCTAGTGGTGACATGTATCCCATCAGCCTCTAGCTAGAAATCAATCTGTGGGTACACTGCTCCTGCTCACCTTAGCTGCCTCTCCTTCATTGGCCCACACATGCCCCTGGGCATGGCCTTAGCCAGCTACTCCTGTTCTTTTGGCTGCTCAGAGAGGTATGCTTACTCTCTAGAGTGGCACTGTTGCTCTAGAGTAGCAGTACAGGAGCACCTCCTGCTGCTGTCTGGCTCTGTATCTACATACAAGCACTCATGCACACAGACACATGCACACCCCCTCCTCCCTTGCTGGAGTCACACATGCTGCCAGGGGCTGCCTTCCCCTGCACCCAGACACATGGAGGACATTGGCATGGTCACTCATGCCAGGGGCAGAGGGAGTGTGTCCTGCCAGTCAACCTTTCCTGAGAGTGCTGTCTATGTATCTGTCCAGGAAAGTTCTCTGGCAGGCTGCTAGGGCCGTGTTTGTCCCACAGCTGTGTGTGTTGGGGGAAGTGGTTAGGGGACAGTGGGGTTTCCTGAGAGTCCCAAAGATTGTCAGGGATAAGGTGGGAGCAGAAGAGAGGGTGGGAAGCAGAACAGGAGACACAAGCTCCTTGGAATGTTTGCCCTGTTGGCAATGTCCAAATGCTGCCCTTGTGTTCTTCAGAAGCAGGGCAGCTAACTTGGGAGGAGGTTGGTGCTTCTGTATGTTCTACATAGGTGGCAAGCTAACCAAATGCAACTGCAGTGCTCAGAAAGGAATGCCAGGCATGGTTATCCCCCCAGTCACGGCTGCTGTACTGGCTAAGTGCCCCACTATTGGCAAGATCCTGGAGCTGGACATTCAAAGGCTGTACATTGGCACGGCAGTTAAACTGCTTGAAGCAGCCAATCCTAGTGCTGCTGACATCAGCACAAGCAGTTACTAGGCAGATTTGGACAGCAGTGAATCCACGTGGGAGTGGCTACTGTAGTCACAGCTGCTCCTGTCCTGAAACTCTATTATAGTAGAATGAAAGCACAATTTTTGGGTTCATAGAAACATAGAAACAGAGCGAGTCAGAAGGGGCCTCTTGGGCCAGCTAGTCAGACCTCTGGCACCAGCCGGCTCCGCTCACTACATGCCCACTAGGTGGACGTCCAGCCTATCCTTGAACAGCCACACCGATGGAGCCTCAACCACCTCTCGTGGAAGCCCATTCCACGCCCTCGGGGTCCTGACTGTCAGTAAATGCTTCCTGGCATCCAAACAGAACCTTGGTTCCCTGAGCTTTGCTCCAATAGAGCACGTCCTGCCTTCCTCTGCAGAAGAGAACAGATCTCTACCCATCTCCATGTGACATCCCTTCACATACCTATATGTCACCAACATATCCCTTCTGAGTCTTCTTCAGGCTGAAGAGACCCAGTTCCCTCAGTCTCGCCTCATACAGCATCCCCTGCAAACCGGCCACCAACCTTGTGGCCCTACGCTGCACTGACTCCAACCTGGTTATATCCTTTCTGTAATGAGGGGGCCAAAACTGAACACAATACTCCAGTTGCGGGCGCACCAGAGTCATATAGAGTGGTAGTAATACCTCTCTCGATCTTGAAGCCACACTTCTGGCTATTCATTCACCCTCTTGACCACCACATCACACTGCTGACTCATATTTAGCCTGCAGTCAACCAGTAGCCCGAGGTCCCGTTCACAAGTGCTGCTCTCCAGCCTCTTGTCCCCTAACCTGTACTTATGACAGCTATTCCTATGCCCCAAGTGCAAGACCTTGCACTTATCCACATTGAACGCCATCCTGTTGTCTCCTGCCCACTTCCATAGTCTGTCCAGATCCTTTTGGATTGGGAGTACCTGCTCCTCAGTTGTGGCCACTGCTCCAGTTTTAGTGTTGTCTGTGAATTTGATCAGCAGACTGTTCACCCCTTCTTCCATGTCATTTATGAAAAGATTAAACAGGATCGGCCCCAGGACAGAGCCCTGGGGGACCCCGCTTGTCACTGGCCGCCATCCCGATGATTCCACACTAATGGTTACCTTCTGCTTTCGGTCAGTCAACCATGCCCTAATCCACCGGACAGTGCTTTGGTGTATTCCAAAATTTCTCAGTTTCTCCACCTGGATATCATGGGGCACTTTGTCAAAGGCCTTGCTGAAATCCAGGTATACTACATCCACTGCATCCCCTCCATTTAGCCATCTCGAAACCTTGTCATAGAATTCCACAAGGTTTGTCTGGCAGGACCTGTTTTTGCAGAAGCTGTGTTGTGTGGCTGTCAGCCTCCCTTCCCTATCTAGCATCACTAGATCTCTCTCTATTATGAGCCTTTCCATTGTTTTTCCTACAATGGACGTAAGACTAACAGGTCTATAATTCCCCATGTCCCTTCTACTACCCTTTTTGAAAATTGGGACCAGTGATGCCACCCTCCAGTCCTCTGCAACTTCACCCATTCTCCACGAGGTCTCAAAAATGGAGGCCAGTGGGAGTGAGAGAACCCCTGTCAACTCTCTTAGTACTCTCGGGTGTAACCCGTCAGGGCCTGGCGCCTTTGTAATGTCCAATGCCCTGAGGAGCCCCTCGACTTCAAGGGGGGTGACTCTAATCTCTGCCCCTAAGTCCCCAGCCTCATCTAATCTCCTATACGGATATCCCCCGTCCCGCTTTGGGGAGAACACAGAGGCAAAATAGTCATTTAGCATCTGTGCCTGTTCCCTCATATCAGTCACTGGATCTCCTTCCTCCTGATTTAGTGGTCCCACCACTTGTTTCCCCTTCCTTTTCCTATTTACATGCTGAAAGAAGCCCTTTTTGTTGCTCTTGATATTCCTGGCAAGTCTCAGCTCGTTATCAGCCTTAGCCTTGCGAACAATCCTTCTGCAACGGACCTCGTCCTCCCGGTATACCCTTTTGTCTATTTGCCCCAGTACCAATTTCCTGCGGAGGTTCCTCTTTCATCTAATTCCTCTAACCACCTCCTTTCACATCCATGGCGGCACTCTCCTCCGCCTCCCCATCTTACTGACTAGAGGTATCATCAAGGCTTGCACCTCCAAACCTCCCTTTTGAGTGCTATCCACCCATCCTCAACTTGCTTACCTTCCAGTAACCTATCCCAGGAGACTTTCCCCAGTCTGGCCTTCAGTTGGCCAAAGTTGGCCCTCTTGAAGTCCCAGCTTCTAGTGCTCACCCTGCTGCACGTCCCCAGTCCCCTGATCTCAAAGCAAAGGATGGAGTGATCACTCGCATCCAGAGCTCCCCTAATCTATACTTCATCTATCAGCTCCTCCCTATTGGTCAAGACCAAGTCAAGGATGTTTCCCCCCGTCGTCGCCTCTCGGACCCTCTGTGTGAAAAACTCTCCCTCTATAACTTCTAGGAAGCGACGTGACCTCGCTGTCACCGCCGAATAAGTCTCCCAAGTAATATCCGGGAGATTGAAATCTCCCATAATTACTGTGTCTCTCCCCCGAGATATCCTTAGAATCTGGCCTGTCAGGACATCATTCAGGGTCTCAAGTTGACCTGGAGGGCGATAACATACTCCCACTGTCAGGTCTCTTTCCCTGTCAAAACCCCTAAGTTTCACCCAGACTGCCTCTACTGAATCCCCATCTGTGCTGCATTCTATCTCACTGCATCCTATCCCTTCCCTGACGTATAAAGCCATGCCCCCACCTCTCTTTCCCTTCCTGTCCTTTCTAAAAAGGTGATACCCTTTTATGTTCATATTCTAGACTTGCCTTTCATCCCACCAAGTTTCTGTGATTCCCACCAGATCATACCCTCCTGTTCCCAGGAGAGCTTCAAGCTCTTCCTGCTTATTACCCATGCTCCTAGCATTGGTGTACATGCACCTCAACTCCTTCCCACAGCTTTCTTTCCTTGGCGTTCCCAGCATTCTCCTTCCTCCCTGGTACCTGGCCCCTCTCTGTAGGAGTCCTGTCAGTCCCTGCAGTATCTCTAAAACCCTGCTCCCAGAGCCCTGATCCTCTCCCCACATTTGTCCAGTGCAGACACGTTACTGGAGGACCTGACCCCCCCCCCCCCAGCTCAGTTCAAAGTCTTCTGGAGCATCTCCAAAGGACCTTTTCCCCATCCTCATGAGGTGTAACCTGTCCCTTGCCAGAAGTCCATGGCAAGAAAACGAGTGCCGTGGTTGAGGAACCTGAAGTGTTCCTTCTGGCACCACACCCTAAACCAGTCATTCTTGGAGGCCCTCCTGTCCCTTCCTGGCCCAAATCCCCAGATAGGTAAGATTGACGAGAAGGCCACTTGGGCCTTCAGCTCCCTGAGTTTCTTCCTCAAAGCCTCAAAGTCCCTGGTGGTCCCAACCACACCCTGCCTGGCCACATCGTTTGTGCCCTGAATCACCAGGAGTGGCTGGTGACCCCCAGAGCAAACAAGATGCTCCACTCTGTCCTTCACATGCTGGATACATGCGCCCAGCAGGCAGCAAACCTCCCTTGTCTCCAGGCTGGGGCGGCACACTGCCGCCTCAGTGCCCCTCAGCAGGGAGTCCCCAACAATAATCACCCGTCGCCATACCTTCCCGGTGCTGGTGGGCGGCCGTGCCCTGGCCCTCGCCTCTCCTGCAGTGGCCCCCATGCCGCCTGACATCCCAGGCTGGGGTTCCTGCTGGTCCCCCGAGGCCTCATCAGCCCCAGCCTCCCCAAGTGGAGAGAACCTGTTTCCCAGCTCCAGATTGGTGCCAGGAGAAGGAGGAGGCTGTGCTGGCCTCCTCCTCCTGTGGGTGACATACCTCCATGTCTCCGCAGCTGTTCTTCCCGTGGTCTCTCCCTCAACCCTCTGTCGAGAGGGGGGCTGCTCCGGGGGGGCCTGGAGAGCTCTCTAGGCCCTCAGGCACCTCATCTCCTCTTCTAGCAGGGTCACCATCTTGCACCGAGGGCAAGTGTATCCCTGCCTCTCCTGGGGGAGAAGGCGAACATGTCGCAGCTCTCGCAGCGGACAGCAACACCCGTGACTCCCACCAAGGCCATCTCCTGGTCTGCCATCGGTATCCCTTCCGAGACCTTACCTTGGTTCCCTGCCTTGTTAGTCCTGCAGTTCCTCTCACTTGCCCAGTTCTCCCAGACAAAAACCCACTCACACACATACACAAGGATAAAATAAACTTAAATTTAAATTGGAAGGAAAACAAAGCACAGCACAGCACAAACAAAACAAACAAACCTCTGTGTCTCAGGGAAGGGAGTCTCCAGACAGCCTGGGCCGCAGCTAAGGGATGCAGACAAGGGACGACGCCTTATCAGTCCCTCAGGCCGGTGGCCCCGCCTGTCTGCTTCCTCCTGGCTGCTCTAGCCTCTCTGGCCCCACCCCCTTCCTCTTTGCTGCTCCTGGCCCTCTGCTCCCCTGCCCAGCTCCTACCTTGCCTTCGCCAGTCCCCTGGCCACTCAGCACTCTCTCCCAGCCTGTGCCTCTGCTGCTTTGCCAAGAGGCCAGACGAAAGGAAACAAGCCATGGTGACGCATGGAAACTGTGCAACAAGCCATTGTTTAACCATGTGGTTTCATGAAGAACAAATATGTCACATTTCATAATGGATTGTGGGTTCGGATGTAGCAATAAGCCATTCTTCTGCAGTATCCATTGTGGCTTGTCACTGTGTGTCAACCCACCCGCTGTCTTCAGTGGCACTTAAAGTCAGGCACAAGAGGAGGATTGCACTTGCTTTTGAGAACTGTTTTTGCGCAGAATGGAAGGTGGGGGATGGGGGGGAGGTGGCAGCAATAATCCAGTTAGTTTTATCCCATGAGAAGTGAGCTAATAGTATGAAGCAGCACTCTAGCTACCCTCTCTTCTTTACTCACCCCTTCTCCCTCTTCATGTTTTTTTCGTAAGGGTGCAGGAAAAACTGTCAATTTTTTCACCTTTTAGCAATATTCATCATTTTTCCTAATATTCAAGCTGGAAAGTAGTTTCAAAATGAGTAACACCAGTATGATAGGAATTCAATCACATTATTTAATCTGTTGGCTAAAAAGCCAAGCATTACATGATTGTCTTCATGAAATCATGTCCAGACAGTAATCTCTGCATATTTTACAAAGAAACCCAATGTCTTGCTAAAGATTCTGAGGCTTGTTCTGGATCCTGCAAATAATTGCCAAGCATTTTTTGATCTTACCATTAAACTGTATAAAAAGAGATATTTTCTACTGATTATGTACTGCAAAGGAAGGTCGGTAGTAGTGGGCTAGCTTCCTTTCAGGAAAGCTAGTCCACCCACTGCAAGAACCATGCAAACCCATTGTTGTTGTTAGTCGCGAAGTCATGTCCGACCCATTGCAACCCCATGGACAACATTCCTCCAGGCCTTCCTGTCCTCCACCATCCCCTGGAGTCCACTCACGCTCACATCAACCACCTCAGTGACTTCTTCCATCCACCTCATCCTCTGCCGTCCCCTTTTCCTTTTGCTGTCAATTGTTCTCAGCATCAGGCTCTTCTCCAGGGAGTTCTTCCTTCTCATTAGGTGGCCCAAGTATTTGAATTTCATCTTCAGGATCTGGCCTTCTAAAGAGCAGTCAGGGTTGATCTCTTCTGGGACTGACTGGTTTGATCACCTTGCGGTCCAAGGGACTCATAGGAGTCTTCTCCAGCACCACAATTCAAAGGCCTCAATCCTTTTGCGCTCAGCTGTCCTTATGGTCCAGCTTTCACAGCCATACATTGCAACTGGAAAAACCATAATGTTGGCAATTTGATCTCTAGTTCCTCTCCCTCTTCGAAATCCTGCCTGTACTTCTGGTAGGTCTTCCACATACTGCTGGAGCCTAGCTTGTAGGATTTTGAGCATCACTTTGCTAGCATGTGAAATGAGTGCAATGGTGCGGTAGTTGAACATTCTTTGGCAATGCCCTTCTTTGGGATGGGAATGTAAACTGACCTTTTCCAATCCTGTGGCCACTGTTGAGTTTTCCAAATTTGCTGGCATATTGACTGTAGCACTTTAACTGCATTGCCTTTTAGGATTTTGAATAGCTCAGCCAGAATACTGTCACCTCCACTAGCTCTGTTGTTGCTCAGACTTCCTAAGGCCCATTTGACTTCACATTCCAGGATGTGTGGCTCGAGGTCAGTGAGCACCCCATCATGGTTATCAGGGATGTTAAGCTCTTGTATAGTTCTTCTGTGTAATCTTGCCACCTCTTCTTAATCTTTTCTGTCTCTGTTAGGTCCCTGCCATTTTGGTCCTTTACCATGCCCATCTTTGCATGAAACATTCCCTTTCTATTTTCAATTTTCTTGAAGAGATATCTGGTCCTCCCTATTCTATTGTTTTCTTCTATTGTTTACACTGTTCATTGAAGAAGGAATTCTCATCTCTTCTAGCTTTTCTCTGGAATTCTGAATTTAATTGTGTGTATCTTTCTCTTTCTCCCTTGCCTTTCACTTCCCTTCTTTCCTCAGCTATTTGTAACGCTTCCTCAGTTCTTCAGGCACTCTGTAGATCTTTGCAGCATTGGACTTTCTTTTCTCCACCAGATACATCTGCTACTGAGTGTCCTTTCGGCTTTGACCCAGTTGCTTCATTCTTTCTGGTGCTACTAGTACTAGCCCTCCATTCTTCCCCAATAGCATATTGGACACCTTCCGACCTGAGGGGCTCATCTTCCGGTGCCATATCTTTTTGCCTTTTGGTACTGTCCATGGGGTTTTTATGGCAAAGATACTGGAGTGGGTTGCCATTTCCTTCTCCAGTGGATTACGTTTTGTCAGAGCTCTCCGCTATGACCTTGGGTTGCCCTGCATGGCATAGCTCATAGCTTCATTGAGCTACGTAAGCCCCTTCACCATGACAAGGCAGTGATCCATGAAGGAGCCAAACGCATTACACCAGTTCAGGTCCACTTGAACTTCTTGCTGTATGCTTCCAAGCCTAATTCAAAGTACTATTTTTAACCTATAAAACCATACATGGCTTGAGGCCATGGAGTGCCTTTCTACCTAGATACGTTACTCAATATCTGAGGTCTTCCTCAGAATTCTGCGTACTTCCAAGAGAGGCTTGGATGGTGGCAACTAGGACGAAGGCCTTCTTTGTGGCCATCACCAGAACATGGAATAATCTCCCCACTGAGGTTCACCTGGTGCTGACTGTCCTTTCAGCACCAGGCTAAGACTTCCCTCTATGCGAAGGCTTTTAACAAGTCTGAATAGCACAGGGCAGGGAAGCATTATGAGCTCAGTTTTAGCAGACTGAGATGTATGGGTCTGTTATAAATGTTTAAGTTGTTAAAATTTGATTTTAATTTTCTAGTGAAAATTTATGGCATTCTTAATTGTATTTTTATTGTACTTTATCAATAGTTGTACACTACATAGAATTCTTTGGCTAGGGTAAAATAATAGGGTTATAAATCACAAAGTATTCTCAAAACACAGTTTGAAAATAACTCTAAATTTAAGGCAGGATAACTGAAGTGAATTAACTCCTCTGTAGTGGTACAACCTCTTTAATGTCCCTTTGAATAACCAAGATAATTCATCTCAAGCATAGGGACACCCATTTTAGGAAGCTAAACCCTAAATGTTCTTATAATTCACTTCCATATATTTCACTGGTATTTATTTCCAAATAAGTATTCTTTGAACTTCAGCCAGAAAGGAATAAACTTTGGGACCAGCAATTCTGTGGGCATTGTAGGAATCAAGGAATCAAGAATGTGTGTAAGTCTACTTCCTGCTTTTTGTTTTTTCTTGCAAGTAAAGCATATGCTTTAGTTTGAAGCCATGTTGTTGGCTTAGTTTGAAGTCACTTTTTTGTCTTGTTTTTTCAGGTGAATGCTCTGTCACTGGCCACTCCCATTTCAAAAGCTTTGACAACAAACATTTCACCTTCACTGGCATCTGCCATTACTTGTTTGCTCGAGATTGTGAGAACAATTCCTTTTCTGTCTTCATAGAGACTGTCCAAGTAAGAGTATTTTCCTTACAAGAAAAACATGAGGCCTCTGTCTTTCTTGTATGTGCATGCTCGTTCTCTCAGCCTCTTCCTAGAAGCAACCATTTTGACAGAGTGCTTAGCTATGGACAAACTTTGTTACACAGATCCTAGGCGTATATTGGAAAACAGTAGCCTCAATTTACTTCTAGTTCAAGTTTATTTAGTTGCATAAAAACATACTGTAAAACTCACTTTCTTTATAAGCAAAGATATTTCTGACTCTCCCGGCTACATAGAAAATGTTTACAATCTGTGGATGACATATTCTATGACAGGGGTCTTCAAACATTTCCACCAGGGGGCCAGTTGGAAAGTACCGGTATTGGGCCGGGCTGGAAAGGTGGTGCTGGTGGTGCGTACAGGCCGGCGCGGGGGTGGGGCAGTGTGTGCAGGTGTGCGCTGAGGCAGGGGTGGGGCGCAAGGCGAGGGCAGGCACATGCCGCAAGGTGGGCACACAACCCAGTGGCTTGCTTGTTTGGAGATCGTTTTCTCTAGTCAGTAAGGTGGGGAGGCAGAGGAGAGTGCTGCCATGGATGTGAAAGGAGGTGGTTAGAGGGATTAGATCAAAGAGGAACCTCCATAGGAAATGGGTACTGGGGCAAATACACAAAAGGGTATACCGGGAGGAGGAGGCCCATTGCAGAAGGATTGTTCGCAAGGCTAAGGCTGATAACGAGCTGAGACTTGCCAGGAATATCAAGAGCAACAAAAAGGGCTTCTTTCAGCATGTAAATAGGAAAAGGAAGGGGAAACAAGTGGTGGGACCACTAAATCAGGAGGAAGGAGATCCAGTGACTGATATGAGGGAACAGGCACAGATGCTAAATGACTATTTTGCCTCTGTGTTCTCCCCAAAGCAGGATGGGGGATATCAGCATAGCAGATTTGATGAGGCTGAGGACTTAGAGGCACAGATTAGAGTCGCCCCCCTTGAAGTCGAGGGGCTCGTCAGGGCATTGGACATTACAAAGGCGCCAGGCCCTGACGGGTTACACCCGAGAGTACTTAAGAGAGTTGGCAGTGGTTCTCAGACGCCTGCTGGCCTCCATTTTTGAGACCTCGTGGAGAACGGGTGAAGTTGCAGAGGACTGGAGGGTGGCATCACTGGTCCCAATTTTCAAAAAGGGTAGTAGAAGGGACATGGGAAATTATAGACCTGTTAGCCTTACGTCCATTGTAGGAAAAACAATGGAAAGGCTCATAATAGAGAGAGATCTAGTGATGCTAGATAAGGAAGGGAGGCTGACAACCACACAACACGGCTTCCGCAAAAACAGGTCCTGCCAGACAAACCTTGTGGAATTTTATGACAAGGTTTTGAGATGGATAGATGGGGGGGATGCAGTGGATGTGGTGCACCTGGATTTCAGCAAGGCCTTTGACAAAGTGCCCCATGATATCCTGGTGGAGAAACTGAGGAGTTTGGGGATACACCAAAGCACTGTCCGGTGGATTAGGGCATGGCTGACTGACTGAAAGCAGAAGTTAACCATTAGTGTGGAATCATCGGGATGGCGGCCAGTGACAAGCGGGGTCCCCCAGGGCTCTTTCCTGGGGCCGATCTTGTTTAATCTTGTCATTAACAACATGGAAGAAGGGGTGAACAGTCTGCTGATCAAATTCGCAGATGACACTAAAACTGGAGCAGTGGCCACAACTGAGGAGCAGGTACTCCCAATCCAAAAGGATCTGGACAGACTATGGAAGTGGGCAGGAGACAACAGGATGGCGTTCAATGTGGATAAGTGCAGGTCTTGCACTTGGGGCATAGGAATAGGTGTCATAGGTACAGGTTAGGTGACAAGTGGCTGGAGAGCAGCACTTGTGAACAGGACCTGGGGCTACTGGTTGACTGCAGGCTAAATATGAGGAAGGCAGGACGTGCTCCAACCGAGCAAAGCTCAGGGAGCCAAGGTTCCATTTGGATGCCAGGAAGCACTTCCTGACAGTCAGGACCCCGAGGGCGTGGAATGGGCTTCCACGTTAGGTCGTTGAGGCCCCATCGGTGAGGGTGTTCAAAGACAGGCTGAACGTGCACATGGTTGGCATGTTGTGAGCGGAGCCGGCTGGTGCTGGAGGTCAGACTAGATGACCTGGGAGGCCCCTTCTGACTCGCTCTGTTTCTATGTTTCTCCAAGTGAGCAAACTGCTGCCTCCCCATGCTTGGGGTGAGGTGGGTGGTGGAGCGGGCGTGCATGGGTGCGGGGGCATGTGTGGTGAGTCCAAATGGGCCTGGTGGGCCGGATCCAGCCCCTGGGCCATAGTTTGAGGACCCATGTTCTTTGAGGAAGATAACATGGATCAATATGTGGCAAAAAGAATGGATTATTGTTGAAAACAATGCTAATCTGATGGTCTCCTAACTTAACAGACATAGCAATATTAATATTTAGAAAAATTGTAAGTGATCTAGAACAGTGTCTATCGCATTTATATTATCATTATTTTTGTGACTTGATTTTCAGCTTACTTTTGAATACTATCAGAGGTGCAAGTATATTTCTGCTCATGGGAACATTGGGCAAACCTACATGGCATATTTATATGAGTTTTATTATATCACAATAGCTGTCATGGCTCTCTATTCCTTCATCCTGACCAAGTCCTGGCAACTGTAATTTGGTAATGGAGCTGACAATGTCTCCATTATAAGTCTCTACTTCGTCAGAACAAGTTTTTGTTGACAGGATTAATATCTGTTAGGTTACCTCAGCTACATGGTGTAAATATGCCTACACATAAGGAACAACACTGGTTGTGTACAGAAAATGGCTGAACCATTGTTAAAACAGATTATCATGTTTATGAAGTCCCAGCAACTTATCTGAGTAAAACTTCAGATAAATTGAAAGAACACTGCTTATTTAACATTTTGATTTCTTTTTAGTGTGCTGATGAACCTGATGCAGTGTGTACCCATTCAGTCTCTGTCCAGCTCCAGGAAGAGAACAGCATTGTTAAACTGAAACATGGCAGTAGAATCTCTTTGAATGGACAGGACATACAGATTCCTTTTATGCAAGGTGTGTCTTGTTACTTCAAGCACCTCTGATTGAGATGAAACCTGTATTTTTTTGTATTTCTAAGGGTGAGGGCCTGCTGGTAGAGCACATATTTCACATATAGAAGGTTCTGGGTTCAGTCCTAGGAAACTCTACAGTGAGGAAAAACTTTTGCATGAGTCCCAAGGAGGTGTTATTAGTTGGAGAAAATCACATTTTAAAATTTATATATTGTTCCATAAGCTGTTCCTGCAGGAAAGAGTGGGAGAAGCTTGAAATGCTGTATTCCCCTTGGCATATCTATATTCCTAGAAAAGAGGAACATATACCAGTGACACTATGGTTTGGGCAACTTCTTGCTGGAAGAAGGTGACTGCTGCCTGGACACCATTCACTCATCTCAAATTGCTAACTTTCCCTAGTTGGAGTGGATGAGCAGGAAACCTTAGTTACAAGCAATAACAATGGTAAATGTACCTCCCATCCTCTCACAAGGAGATGCTCAGCTGTGGGTAACCTTGACAGAGTTCCCTCCTTACCTGGAGCATTGTTGTTGTTAGTCGCGAAGTCGTGTCTGACCCATCGCGACCCCATGGACAACATTCCTCCAGGCCTTCCTGTCTTCCACCATCCCCTGGAGTCCACTTAAGCTCACACCAACTGCTTCAGTGACTCCATCGAGCCACCTCATTCTCAGCCATCCCCTTCTTCTTTTGCCATCTATTGATCCCAGCATTAGGCTCTTCTCCAGGGAGTCCTTCCTTCTCATTAGGTGGCCAAAGTATTTGAGTGTCATCTTCAGGATCTGACCTTCTAAAGAGCAGTCAGGGTTGATCTTCTTTAGGACTGACCAGTTTGATTTCCCTGCAGTCCAAGGGATTCGTAGGAGTCTCCTCCAGCACCACAATTCAAAGGCCTCAATCCTTTTGCGCTCAGCCTTCCTTATGCTTATGGTCCAGCTTTCACAGCCGTACATTGCAACTGGGAAAACCATAGCCTTGACTTAACGCACTTTTGTTGGCAGGGTGATGTCTCTGCTTTTTGGAATGCTGTCTAGATTTGCCATAGCTTTCCTCCCCAGGAGCAAGTGTCTTTTAATTTCTTGATTGCAGTCCCCGTCTGCAGTGATCTTGGAGCCCAGGAAAATAAAATCTGTCACTACCTCTATTTTTTCCCCATCTCTTTGCGAGGAAGTGAGAGGACCGGATGCCATGATCTTAGTTTTCTTAATGTTGAGTTTCAAGCCAACTTTTGCACTCCCCTCCTTCACCTGCATCAAGAGGCTCTTTAGTTCCTCCTCACTTTCTGCTATTAGAGTGGATTCAACTGCATATCTGAGGTTGCTGATATTTCTCCCAGCAATCTTAATTCCAACTGGTGATACCTCTAGCTCTGACTTTCTCATGATGTGCTCTGCGTATAAGTTAAATAGGCAGGGCAACAGTATACAGCCTTGCCGAAC
Organism: Varanus salvator macromaculatus; assembly: GCA_023646645.1. NCBI lineage: Eukaryota > Metazoa > Chordata > Lepidosauria > Squamata > Varanidae > Varanus > Varanus salvator. The sequence goes on along the minus strand of JAIXND010000754.1, from coordinate 11,346,969 downwards.
TCCTTTCTCAATTTTGAACCAATCAGTGGTTCCATGTCCAGTTCTCACTGTTGCTTCTTGACCCGCATATAGGTTTCTCAAGAGACAAATAAGATGGTCTGGTACTCCCATTTCTTTAAGAACTTGCCACAATTTTTTGTGATCCACACAATCAAAGGCTTTAGCACAGTCAATGAAGCAGAAGTAGATGTTTTTCTGGAACTCCCTAGTTTTCTCCATGATCCAGCGTATGTTGGCAATTTGATCTCTAGTTCCTCTCCGAAATCCTGCCTGTACTTCTGGTAGTTCTCGGTCCACATACTGCTGGAGCCTAGCTTGTAGGATTTTGAGCATCACTTTGCTAGCATGTGAAATGAGTGCAATGGTGCAGTAGTTGAACAGTCTTTGGCATTGCCCTTCTTTGGGATGGGAATGTAAACTGACCTTTTCCAGTCCTGGGGCCACTGTTGAGTTTTCCAAATTTGCTGGCATATTGAGTGTAGCACTTTTACTGCATTGTCTTTTAGAATTTTGAATAGCTCACCTGGAATACTGTCACCTCCACTAGCTTTGTTGTTGCTCAGAGTTCCTAAGGCCCATTTGACTTCACATTCCAGGATGTGTGGCTCAAGGTCAGTGACCATCCCATCGTGGTTATCAGGAACATTAAGCTCTTTCTTGTATAGTTCTTCTGTGTAGTCTTGTCACCTCTTCTTAATCTCTTCTGCCTCTGTTAGGTCCCTGCCATATTGGTCCTTTACCATGCCCATCTTTGCATGAAACGTTTCCTTCATATCTCCAATTTTCTTGAAGAGATCTCTGGTCCTCCCTATTCTATTGTTTTCTTCTATTTCTTTGCACTGTTCATTGAAGAAGGCATTCTTATCTCTTCTAGCTATTCTCTGGAATTCTGTATTCAATTGGGTGTATCTTTCTTTTTCTCCTTTGCCTTTCGCTTCCCTTCTTTCCTCAACTATTTGTAAAGCTTCCTCAGACAGTCATTTTACTTTCTTGCATTTCTTTTTCTTTGGGATGGTTTTAGTTGCTACCTCTTAGACAATATTGCGAACTGCCATTCATTGTTCTTCAAGCACTCTGTCTATCAGATCTAATTCCTGTAAATGGCTTGAGGAAATGCTACAAAAACCCTTAGCTTTTAAACCTCAGATTTTCTTGTTAGGCATTGTACTGGAAAATATTAGCAAACAAGAAATGTATTTGATACTGCATTTAATCACAGCGGCGAGGATTGCGCTTGCTCAATACTGGAAGGGTGAGGAACTACCCACTGAGGAACTGATTTTGAAAAAGATTTTGGTCTGTGCAGAAATGGACAGACTAACTCTATTACTGAAGGAGAAAGAAGATACTGAGTTCTATCAAACTGGGGATTTTTTTTATGATTGGCTGGGGAAACGGGACTTGGCTTAGATTTAAAGATGTCTTTAAGTTTTTATAAATTGAATTGAATATGATTATAGAATGTTAAATGATATGCTATATGGGGCTGACCCAGCTCGTCCGATGTATTTGATGTTTGATGTTTTTTAGTTTAAAATCTTAATAAAAATCTTTATAAAAAAATTAAAAAAAGATCTAATTCCTTAAATCTATTTGTCACCTCTACTGTATATTCATCAGGGATATGATTTAGGTCATACCTGAGTAGCCTAGTGCTTTTCCCTCCTTTCTTCAATTCAAGCCTAAATTTTGCAAAGAGAAGCTCATAATCTGAGCCACAGTCAGCTCCTAGTCTAGTTTTTACTGACTACATAGAGCTTTTCCATCTTTGACTGCAGAGCACATAGTCAATCTGATTTCTGTATTGACCGTCTGGTGATGTCCATGTGTAGAGTCTTCTCTTGGGTTTTTGGAAAAGAGTGTTTGCTATGACCATCGTATTCTTTTGACAAAATTCTACCAGCTTGTGCCCTGCTTCATTTTGTACTCCAAGGCCAAACTTGTCTGTTATTCGAGTTATCCTTTGGCTTCCTACTTTAGCATTCCAATCCTCCATGATGATGAGGACATCATTTTTTGGAGTTAATTCTAGAAGGTGTTGTAGGCCTTCATAGAACCGGTCAACTTCAGCCTCTTCAGTACCAGTGGTTGGGGAATAGACTTGGAATTCTGTGATGTTGAATGGTTTGCACTGAATTCGAACTGAGATCATTCTGTCATTTTGGAGATTGTATCCCAGTACTGCTTTTCCTACTCTTTTATTGACTATGAAGGCTATTCCATTTCTTCTGAGGGATTCTTGCCCGCAGTAGTATACCTGATGGTCATCTGAACTAAATTCACCCATTCCTGTCCATTTGAGTTCACTGATTGCCAAGATGTCGGTGTTCAGTCTTGTCATCTCTTGTTTGACCACCTCCAGCTTGCCTTGATTCATGGATCTTACATTCCAGGTTCTTATGGAGTATAGATCTTTGCAGCATTGGACTTTTCTTTCACCACCAGATACATCTGCAACTGAGTGTCCTTTCGGCTTTGACCCAGTTGCTTCATTCTTTCTGGCGCTACTAGTACTAGCCCTCTGCTCTTCCCCAGTAACATATTGGACACCTTCCGACCTGAGGGGCTCATCTTCCGGCGTCATATCTTTTTGCTTTTTGGTACTGTCCATGGGATTTTCATGGCAAAGATACTGGAGTGGGTTACCATTTCCTTCTCCAGTGGATCATTTTTTGTCAATGTGATCTGGAGCATAGGGTTGGCAAACAGGAAGCAGTGCCTCAGTTTTCTGTAGTGGCCATTTTATGTTCTATACATTTAGAGCAGAGCTGCATGCTGTATGAGCCACTGAGTATGTAGCTTTGTCTTTTAGCTAATGATCTGTATTTTGATTCCACTAAATGACCTGGATTTGATTTCCTGAAGTATATTGATATGGTTTGCTTCCTATTCTCATGCCTTTGTAAGTCACTTATTGGTTTTTCAGGGGCTCTCCATATCCAGCACACTGTGATGTCAGCAATTCGGCTCAGCTATAGGGAGAACATGCAGATTGACTGGGATGGGCATGGAACACTCGTGATGAAGGTATAGTTCCTTCTTCCATTCATAACTTACTTAGATGGTTTATCTAAGAAACATTTCTTATGGTATGCTGGATTTTTCAGGTTTTCTTTTTGGTGCAATAGCACATTAAAGCAGAGCCCTTTATCTTTTCTTGAAATGTAAATGAATGCATTTCAGGACTGTTTTGGTCCCATTTAATTTCCATGTTTTGATGGTTGTATACTGTCAGGAACTCTGCAGCTTGAACCCAGTCTGAGACCTGGCTTGGTGAGCAACAGGGTCTATAAATGTTTATATCCTGGAGCTCTAGTTCAAAGAGAATAGTGTTGTTTAATAACTGCCCCTGAAATAGCATGTCTCTGGACTGGTGAGGTTTGGTATGAATATGTCTCCTTCTGCCAAGGCCTGGTCAATTGAATGTGACCTATTGTACTCAGGCTTGTCACATTTAACAGCCTATTCCTGCACATAATTATTTGAACAAAGTTTGTCCTAATTTTGCTTTCAGATAATTTGGCATGGGATCACAACCTATCTATGCTCCTAACAGGAAGTCCTCTTGAATTCAGTTGGACTTTCTTCCAAGCAAATACGGATAAGGCAGAGTTCTTAGGGCAAAAGTGCATTCAGTGCTTAGTTGCATGTAGTTTGGCACTGCCATTTTTTTGTTTCATAAAATGCAGCTGTAGAGGCAGCAACCTAAAATCAGAAAACTAGTACCATGTGTGCTTGTGCAATTAACACTTTCTTACAACAAACCATTGTTTCTCTATTGGAATGCAAAGTGACCAAATATGCCACATTTCACCATGCTTCCTGAATGCACACATGTAGGCCAGAGCCATCACACACACTTTCTCACAGACCAAGTCTCTCACACAGTTCCATTCAATTCTTTCTCACTTCCCCGGACTTGTCTCTTTTTTCTGCTGCTTTTTCTCCCCTTTCTGTATCCTTCTCTGTCTTTCTCGCTTGGTGTCTATCCTTTCATCTCTCTGCCTCCCCCTCCCCCCCCCCACACACACCTCAGCATGCCTCTCCTGGCCTCTCCTTGGTCTTTGAAAAGATTAATGGCTGCATTGTGCATGTGTGAGAAGACTACATGGGGAAGAAAGGGTTAGCCCTTTCCTAATTCCATATTTCCCCCTCCCCAAAAGCACCCCCCCCATTACACACTATGCTGTTATATTGTTTGAAGTGTTGTTGAATGTTCCCCAGTCTGCTTTCTGTTGAGAAACTTTTTTGCTACCACATCCTTTCTAAGTTTACTTGGAAGTACAAACAGTGAATTCAGATTAGTTTAATTGATCACAAGTTGTGGACATTCCTGGTGTCAGGATCTGGGCTGCTCTGGTGGCCAGAACAAGAGCAACTACCACCATATTTGCATGATCAGCCCCAGGTCCAGCTAGGAGGCCTGGAAGAAGAGCTGTATAAGAGCAAGTTCTTCCCTCCAGAACTGCAGTCAGCAATGAAAGTCCTCCTGTTTGCTGTAGTGATCAGAGGTTATAGATGAAGTCAAGAGTATACAGTGACATGCAGGACATTGTTGATAGATTATTTCACACTCCTGAGGAATAATGCGGCCTGAAATCTTGCTACCTCTGCTTCAGCAGTCAGTGGGAGATGGATTGTGGTGTCTACCTTCATACTACTACCTAATTTCCAGTGGACACAATTGTGCCTTACTGTTTGGCATCATTTTTTGTGTAAAGAACATTAAACTAGCTAGAGCTTGTATTAAGGAAAAAATTCCTCTTATTCAAAGATCACTTAATACTCAGATCACTTGGCACATTTGTTGCACCATAACAGTTAAGACAAAATGAGTTTGCTTTCTTGTACTTACAACATGTCAGTGAGTCATGAAGATTCTTTTAAAATATCATGCATGATCAAAGTTGTAACTAACTTTTCCTTATATTCCTTTTTTTAGTTTGGTTTAACCATACTCTAGATCATGTCATCCCAGATAATGTCTTCCAGTTTTCTACTTGAAAACTTTTACCACAGTTATGATACTAAAAGCTATAGTATTAAATAGTATATGTTTCCTGCTTTAATCCTTTCCATACTCAGGAAATCATTTTTTAAAAAATCATTGTGTTCCTTTCCATCTGTTCATTAAACACCAACCTATTGTTGCTTTTGGAGCACTCAAAAATAATCTGACACACACAGAATGAGCTGATTTGCCAAACATTTTAGACAATTGGGGGAAGTGATTCATTGCCAGTGATCGGAGCAGACAGTTTTATAAATGTAGCACTGTCTAAGCCTTCCTGCTATGTTCCTGGAACATGGCATTTTTGCCTTGTTCTGTGGCCTTATCTGTAACGGGAATCCACTATCTGGTCATCATCCATTATTTTCAACAAATACCTTGGAAGATGGAGATTATATGTTTTGGCACTTTTGGAAAATCCCAGTGTAATTATGAAAGTGCTTCATTTTGGCAATATTAATTATGCAGTATTTTAGAAGCTTCTGTGCTTCTTTCCCACAAACTAAGGACCCGAGGCTTGGTCACAAGGGGCGGCATACAAATTTGTAAATAAATAAATAAATAAACTTGAGAGCTGTAATATAATGCTAAAATATTAAGGCTCTCATTGAAATCAGTAAGATTTGCAAGTGCTTAATTTAATACTCAGGAGTAAATTCTTCTCAGTGTTTAAATGAGCCTACTCCAAAGTAAGAGGACATTGGAGGGTAGCTTAACTGAATGAAGTAAAAAGGTCCCATTGAATTGGAGCCTAACAGTGCAAATCTGATTCATGACAAATTCCATTGTATCCTACTGACTCAATGGAATTTACTCTTAGGTAATTTTCTGTAGAATTACATTATAAGTGTATATTTTTAGAACGATGGTGCATATATAGGACATGGAGCACTTGGGGAACAAGATGATCCCCTTGAGAGAAAGGTGACTGGCCTAAGGAAGCTGAATGAAGTCAAGTAGGCAAACTTTTGGGGGATGCTGTAGGGTTGTCCTCCCTTGCAGGTAGTTGTAAAATACTAGAACTTGCAATGGCAGTGACATTTATTAGTGGATTCAGGACAGCCAAATGTGGTACTACTTTACACAATATTTTAAATATAGAATTTGCTAGTACATGCCTGGGCAGTTTTAAAAGGCATTAAGCAAATTAATATAGGATAATTTTATCAACAAATACTAGCCATAGTGGCAAAATGGAATCTCAAGTAGAAACAGAAATAAAGCAAGTCAGAAGGGGCCTTCCAGGCCATCTAGTCTTACCCCTGGCTCCAGCTGGCTCTGCTCATGTAATACCCAACATGTGGTTGTCCAATCTTTCCTTCATCATCCTCCCTGATGGGGCCTCTAACACCTCCCTTGAAAGTGCATTCCATATCCTAGGGGTCCTAACTGTCAGGAAATACTTTCTGATATCCAACCTGAAGCCTGGTTCCTTGAGCTTTGCCCCACTGGAATGTGTTCTACCCTTCTTCATGACCCTCCTTCACATGACATCACCTCACATACCTGTATGTTGCCAACAAATCCCCTCTGAGTCTCCTCTTTTCTAGGTTGAAAAGACCCAGTTCCCTCAATCTTTTCTCATATGTTATCCCTCCCAACTGTGCTACCATTCTTGTGACCCTGTGCTGAACTGATTCTATCTTAGTTATGTCTCTCCTATTATGTGGAGCCCAGAACTGGACACAGTACTCTGATTGTGGGTGCAACAGAGTCATGTAGAATACTGTCAACTCCTCCCTAGATCTGGAAGCCATACTTCAGGCTATACATCCAAGGGTGGTGTTCGCCTTCTTAACTGCCGCATCACACTGCTGGCTCATGCTCAACCACTTGTCCCCCATCCTGTACCTGTGACACCTATTCTTGTGTCTCAAAGTGCAAGGCCTTACACTTATCCACACTGAATGCCATCCTCTGGTTCCTTGACTACTTCCACAGCCTTTCCAGATCTTTTTGGATCTGGATCACCTGCTCCTCAGTTGTGGTCATTGCCCCTACTTTGGTATTATCCTCGAATTTAGTCAGCAGACTGGTTTGTACCCTCCTCCAGGTCACTAATAAAAAGGTTGAACAGAATCAGTCCCAAAACTGAGCCCTGGGGGATTCCACTCGTCACTGGCTGCCATCCTAATGATTCCCCACTGATAGTCACACTTTGCTTTTGGTCCATCAGCCATGCCCTAATCCACCTGATGGTACATAAATCATCATCAATAGTTGATGGTGCTCAACTATTTCTCAACCAGGATATCATGGGGCACTTTGTCAAAGGCCTTGCTGAAATCCAGGTAAACCATATCCACCACATCCCCTCTGTCTAGCCACCTCGAGACCTTGTCATAGAATTCCACGAAGTTCATCTGGCAGGAACTGTTTTTTTGGAATCCATGCTGCATGGCTGCCAACCTCTCATCTCTATCTAGGGTTTCTAGTTTTCCCTATTATGAGACTTTCCATCATCTTGCCCAGAATTGGACGTAAAGCTAACTGGTCTGTAGTTCCCCATATCCTCTCTGCTATCTTTTTTGAAGATAGCAATCACTGATGCCACCCTCCAATCCTCTGGAGCTTCACTCTTTTTCCATGAGCCCCCAAAACATAAGCCAACAGACAAGAGAGTACCTCTGCCAATTCTCGAAGTACCCTTGGGTGTAGTCCATCAGGGCCCAGCACCTTTGTAACATCCAGGGTCTTGAGGAGCTGTTTGACTTCTAGAGAGGTGACTCCAATCTGTGCCCCTATAACCCCAACCTCATGTAGTTCCCCAAGTAGATCTCTCCCAACCCTCTTTGGGGAGAACACAGAAACAAAATAATTTAACATCTGTGCCTGCTCCATTACATCAGTTACCAGATCCCCTCCCTCCCTTCCTTTTAAGTTGTCCCACTGCCTGTCTCCCTTTCCTCTTCCTATTTACATGAAGGTAGCAGCCCTTTTTGTTGCCCTTGACATATTTGGAAATCTCAACTCATAATCAGTCTTAGCCTTGTGAAGTATCCTGCATCATGCTGCCTCTTCCTGGTAAACCCTTTAGTCCACTTGCCCCAGTGTCCATTTCCTGTGAAGGTCTCTTTTCCTTCTAATCCCTCTTACTACCTCTTTTTGCATCCATGGTGGCACCCTCTTACACCTCCCCACTTTGCTAATCTGTGGTATCATTAAGGCTTGTACATCCAACTCCTCCCTTTTTAGAGCCATCCACCCCTCCTGGACTCCCCTGCCTTCCAGTACCCTATCTCAGGAGACTTCCTCCAGCCTGGCCTTCAATTGACTGAAGTTGACTCTCATATAGTTCCAACTCCTAGTACTTAACTTGATGCACATACCCACTCTCCAATCTCAAAGCATAGGACAGAGTGATCACTTGCACACTAGATCCACCCTGTTGGTCAAAACCAAGTCTTGAATGCCCCCACTCCACCCCTTGTTGCCTCTCAGACCCTCTGGGTGAAAAAAAACCCTCTCCCTCCATAGCTTCTAGAAAGCGATGGGACCTGGCTGCCACTGCTGAGTGCATCTTCCAACTAATATTAGGGAAATATAGATGTTTGGAATCACTATGCCTCTGAGTATCAATTGCTGAGGAACAAACAGTAAGAGAGTGCTCTTTGCTTATGCAAAATATTTTATTCCACATTTTAAAACATTATTTTCCTCCATGCATTGCTTGTGTGCTTTAAGAAATAAGTAGCTGGCAACTATTTGAAGCAGGATTCTGAAGTATAAGGACCTTGGCTGTCTTCTGTTCTCCAGAGAGTTCATCCGTCAACAGTTGAAACCAACATTTACAAAGCTGCTTAGTCTCAGTATGAGCTGGTTTAAGCTTTGCACATATTTTCATATCAGAATAATCTTTTTACAGCACAGTGTGTGTGCTTCATATTCATTATTTCAGTATTTTAAATTGCTCTGAAAGCTAGGTCAGCATTTTTTATTCCCTTATTGGAGATGTGGGACTGTGGCTAAGAAAATAGTAATTTGCTGAAGACTGCCCAGTGAGAGCAGTCTTAAACTACCCTTTTAAGTAACTAATGTAGCACTTTTAACAGCTATTTTGCTATGAAGCAGTAGAAGAGTATGAATAGTGACCTCCTTCCTTCAACCAAGATTTCTGATACCTTTCTATGTGGAGGGGCACATATGGAATGCTTACAGGGCAAGTGCTTGGCCTGTATCTGCCATCATGTCAGTTTCACAGGCTTCAAATATGATAAACATGAGAGCAGTAACTGTGATTTAATCAAATAACAGCAAAATACATTTCAGCTGCTGCTGCTGCTCCATTATAAGGATACTGTTGTGAGCTAAATCTTTCCCTCCTTCCTTCAGTTACCAAAGACCCAAGGCAATCCTTTGAAAAACAGCTCTTTAATTGTAACTTCACAGGTGACAGAAGACTTTAAGTAGCATTTACTAAAGCTAGAAGGAGAAATCTCTGCTCATGCAAAAAGTTGAATCCAAATTGGAAATTTCCCCAGGGTCCCTCCCCTTGAGTAAGGCTGCTGGCTCCACCCTCAGTGGCACTCTCACTGTTGGAGTGCAAGATGGCAAGAGTGACAGAGCCCCTCCAGCTGATCAGTTCATTTCTCCTGACACCTACTTAATGGACCAGCTACAAGCTTTCAGAGTATATTCAGAGGTTGTTTTTTTTTAATAAGTTGTGGGTCTTGTCCACAGTTTCAAGGCAGTGATGAGAATCTGAATGGGTGAGAAGGTGAGATCAATGGGGAAAAATACAGAAACATTGAGAAATTATTACAGGCATCATGACCCATTGAAGGCTGGAGTAACAAAGAAACAAAGAAAACAATCAGGAGTTATAGAAATCTAGTAGGTTTAAAATGCTGTGGTTTTTGCAATCAGAGATACAACATTCCTTAAGGCAAACCATGAGCTGGCCAGGCATTTTTACATAGCAAAGGAAGCACTGTTGCAGGTAGGAGCTTGTCTGACTCTGCAAGAAAATGCATGAATACTGGAGCCCACAGGGCTGCCTGCTTTTCCCAGGTGTGTGGAGCTGGGCAAAAACTTCTAGCCCCTTCGAATGGAGAGGAGCAAGGGCACTGCTGCCAGATTTTATATTAAAGGACACGCAAAAGCATATCTTTATATCTGAGGATTTATTTGGACTTTCCCAACAGAAGGCATAGGATTGTGCCTTTAATTGCTCTTTTGGGGTGTGACTCTCACCCCCAAGGGGATACAGCACCACACAGAGATAGGTGTCTGTTTATTTCATGCCAATCTCTGGACATTTTCACTGAATACTCCCTTCCTCAGGAGCTTCTTGCACTAAATAGAACTTGTGTTTATGTTTTTGTTGTTGAGTGTTTTGACCGAGAAGGGGTGGAGGCTGGGATACCACTCTGTATCCACATAAATCTTTTGGCTCTTGCCTCTTGGCAGAGCAGCAGGAGCAGCAGAGGCAGAACTTGGGAGAGTGTGCTGAGGGTGGCCAGGGGACTGGCGAAATCAAGGTAGGAGCTGGGCAGAGAAGCAGGGGGAAAGGAGCAGCGGAGAGGAAGGGAGGTGGGGCCAGAGAGGCCAGGAGGAAGCAGAGGGGCAGGGCCAGCAGCCTGAGAGGCTTATAAGACCATGCCCAGCCATTGGCAACGACAAGGGTGCTGTCCCTTTTCTGTGTCCCTTGGCTGCAGCTGGGACTGCCTGGGGACTTCCTTCCCTGGGGGCAGGTTTTTATTTTTTTATTTTTTGTCCTTGTGTGTGGGTTTTTGTGAGGAGTAGTGCAGGACAGACAAGGCAGGGGAACAAGGAAGGGTCTCTGAGGGGTTCCCAATGGCAGGCCAGGGGATGGCCTTGACGGGAATCACAGGTGTTGCTGTCTGCTGTGACAGCTGTGACATGTTCACCCTTCTCAATCAGGAGAGACAGGGATACACTTCCCTCGGTACAAGCTTGTGACCCTGGTAGAGGAGGAAGTGAGGTGTCTGAGGACCGAGAGAGCTTTTCAGGCCTCCCAGGAACAGTTCCCCTCCAGACAGATGGTTGATGGAGGGGCCACGGGAGGAAAAGCTGGGGAGACATGGAGGCATGTAACCCATGGCCTCCTCCTCCTCCTGGCACCGTTCTGGAGCTGGGAAACAGGTTCTCTCCACTTGGGAAGGCTGGGGCTGATGAAGCCTTGGGGAACCAGCAGGACACCCAGCTTGGGACCACATGTGGCCAGGAGGCCACTGCAAGAGAGGTGAGGGCCAGGACAAAGCCGCCTACTACCACTGGGAAGAGACAGAAGCGGGTGATCATCATCGGGGACTCCATGCTGAGGGGCACAGAGGCGGTGGTGTGCCATCCTGACCTTGAGGTGAAGGAGGTCTGTTGCCTGCCAGGCACATGCATCCGGCATGTGAAGGATAGAGTGTAGTGTCTTGTTCCTTCTTGAGGTCACCAGCTGCTTCTGGTGATCCATGTGGGGACAAATAACGTAGCCAGACAGAGTGTGTGCGGGATCACAAGGGACCTTGAGGCCTTAGAGAAGAAACTCAGGGACCTAAAGGCCCAAGTGGCCTTCGCATCTATCTTACCAGTCCAGGGATTTGGGCCAGGCAAGGATAGGAGGGTCACCGAGGTGATTGACTGGCTTAGGGAGAAGTGCCAGAAGGATCACTTCAGGTTCCTTGACCAGGGCACCCGGTTCCTTGCCAATGGACTTCTGGCAAGGGATGGGTTGCACCTCACCAGGATGGGGAAAAGGTCTTTTGGAAATGCTCTTGCCAGCTTTGTCTGGAAGACTTTAAACTAAGACAGGGGGCGGTCAGGCCCCCCAGAAACTTGTCCGCACTGGACAAGTGTGGGAGAGGAACAAGGCTCTGGGAGCAGGGTTTTAGAGGTACTTTAGGGACTGACAGGACTCCTACAGAGAGGGGGCTGGTATCAGGGAGGATGGGAGGAAGGAAGAGGCTGGGAACTCCAAGGAAAGGAAGCGGTGGGAAGGAATTGAGGTGCATGTACACCAATGCTAGGAGCATTGGTAATAAGCAATGCTTATTGAAGCTCTCCTGGGAATAGGAGGGTATGACCTGGTGGGGATCACAGAAACTTGGTGGGATGAAAGGCAAGACTGGAATGTAAACACAGAGGGGTATCACGTGTTTAGAAATGACAGGAAGGGAAAGAGGAGTGGAGCATAGCTTTATATGTCAGGGGAGGGATAGGATGCAGTGAGATAGAATGCAGCATAGATGGGGATTCGGTAGAGGCAGTGTGGGTGAAACTTAGGAGTTTTGACAGGGAAAGAGACCTGACAGTGAGGGTATGTTATCACCCTCCAGGTCAACTTGAAACCCTGGACAATGTCCTGACAGAACAGATTCCAAGGATATCTTGGGGGAGGGACACAGTAATTATGGGAGATTTCAGTCTCCCGGATATTAGTTGGGAGACTAACTCAATGATGACAGCCAGTTCACATTGCTTCCTAGAAGCTACAGAGGGAGGGTTTTTCACACAGAGGGTCCAAGAGGCGGTGGGGGTGGGGGGCATCCTTGACTTGGTCTTGAGCAACAGGGAGGAGCTGATAGATGAAGTACGGATTAGGAGAACTTCGGATGTGAGTGATCACTCCATCCTTTGCTTTGAGATCAGGGGAATGGGGACATGCAGCAGGTCGAGCACTAGAAGCTGGGACTTCAGGAGGGCCAACTGAAGGCCAGACTGGGGAAAGTCTCCTGGGATAGGTTATTGGAAAGCAAGGGAGTTCAGGAAGGGTGGATAGCACTCAAAAGGGAGGTTTTGGAGGTTCAAGCATTGACAATACCACTAGTTAGTAAGGTGGGGAGCCTAAGGAGAGCACCTCCATGGATGCGAAAGGAGGTGGTTAGAGGGATTAGACGCAAGAGGAACCTCCGTAGGAAATGGGTACTGGAGTAAATAAGGAGACTCAGAGGGGATCTGATGGTGACATACAGGTATGAGAGGGAGTGTCATGTGAAGGTGGGTAGAGACCTGTTCTCCCCTGCAGAGGAGGGCAGAATGCCCTCCAACAGAGCGAAGCTCAGGGAACCAATGTTCAATTTAGATGCCAGGAAGCACTTCCTGACAGTTAGGACCCCGAGGGTATGGAATGGGCTTCCACGGGAGGAGGTTGAGGCCCCATCAGTGAGGGTGTTCAAGGATAGGCTAGACATGCACATGGTGGGCATGTTGTGAGCAGAGCCACCTGTTGCTGGAGGTCAGACTAGATGACCCGGGAGACCCCTTTTGACTCACTCTGTTTCTATGTTTCTATGTTGGTGTAATATATTTTGGATTGTGGCCAGTATATTTTGTTTCATTTTAGGTACAGCATCTATTTAGTAGAGATGCTTTAGGAATAAATTAGTGGTGACAATTAAAAGGCTGCAAAATTTTGAAGATAATTTTTATGTCTCTGCAGTTATCGCCAGAATATACTGAGCAAACTTGTGGTCTGTGTGGTAACTACAATGGCAATCAAGGAGATGATTTTCTTACACCCTCTGGCCTGGTGGAAACCCTTGTTGAAGACTTTGGAAATTCCTGGAAGCTCAAGGGAGATTGTCAAGATTTGCAGAAACAAGATAGCAATTCTTGTAATATTAATCCTCGCTTAGGTACTGGAACTCACTGCAGAGGTCATAATGATGGGAGAACAGCACATTTTTCTTCTTTTAGAATAGTGGTACAAATTAAAAACAGCAAAGATTGGTGGCACCATACATGAAGACTAGCAAGTTTCTTTTGGGGAAAACATTCATACATGACTGGGTAGATGAAAGAGTCTAGTGGGCCCTCAGTATCATGCCATGGATGCCTCTCCCAATCCTGTTGCCACTGGGGATGGGAGTCATTGGTGGTGTTGCCTTTGCCCCTGGCCACCACCCACTAGTTACTTAGTAAGCTAATGGCTAGAGATTTGAACCAGAGATTTCCTAGTTTGTAATTACATTTTAGCTACTAAATGTACTAGCAGTCAATAAAACAGTTTGACCCTCAGCTGCCAGAACACTCGTCCTCTTTGTGCTTTTCCTTTTTCTATTCATAACAGGTAAAGTTATAGTATTAACACACATTTATATATTCAAACACAACATTTTGTTTTTTCCCCCCAATTTTAGCCAAGTATGCTGAGGTCTCGTGTGCTGTTCTCTTATCTCCATTATTTGAGCCTTGCCATCACAAAGTCAATCCTTCTCCATACCTGAAGAATTGCCGCTATGATGTCTGTTCCTGTTCTGATGGCAAAGACTGCTTGTGTTCTGCTGTCTCTGCCTACGCCATGGCTTGTGCCCGTGCAGGGGTTCTCCTCAACTGGCGGCAGCCAGATTTTTGTGGTATGTTACGAACAAGTGTTGTAAAGGTAACATCTGGGTATAGTGTTTAATTTGTGCCAGGACTTGGCATCTGTGTTTTAATGTGCAGTGCAGGTGCATCATTAATCAGTGCCCAAATACCCCCTTTCCACTTCAGAAGGCTGAGCAGGACCTTAAGTTTTATGCATAGATTAGAAGGGCTGGTAGAAAACATGAAGAATGGATCCTGCAGAGCTCCCTTCAACTATGTAATAGATGTAAGAAGTGTGACACAGATATGAAAGTTAGAGCTAGAGCTCTATAAAATGAGAGGATCTAAAGTGAATCTATAAAGAAGATATATACACTGATGAAATAGATGAAAAGAAAATACATCTAAAATATATTTTAGCACTTCTAATATTTAACTCCAAAAAAATTAAAATTCCTAAATTCAAAGGCTGATGCAATATTAAACCAAATTTGATTTTCCAACCATTTCCAGTGTCTATGAAATAGTGCTATAATTGTACTAACTGCTTACTATTGGGGCCAGTCCATTCATCCTTATTCAAGAATGCAGTTGGGTGATGATTTGACTGCACATCCCCACAGCAACATAAACTCCCTGCCTTAGGAAAGACTAGAATTTTGGAGAATTCAGTTTGGTAGTAAATGCCAAGAGGTTGTAGTTGAATGTAGGCATTTGCCAGCAATACATGTACAGCAAAGTACAGAGGGAATGAGGAAGTGTGGCAAGGCCAGCTTTCAACATTTTTTTTTTATTTTTCTTTCTGCCTATCCTAGAAAGCTTTGGACCTTTGGTTTATATTGGATAGAATGTTTTTTTTGTTTAAATTCTGCAAGCAGGAAGCTGTCTTATCTAGGTTCCCAGTTGTGAGTGCTTTGTACATATATTTGCATGCACATACTTAGAAAACAGGGTTTGCAAAAAATTCTAGGATAGTTTGGATCATGTGGTCCATGGGAGCAGGACTTGCATGTGTATCCAAGTTTCCTCCCTACCTTCACCTGCTGATGCCACAGGGGCACTCCTGCATAAAGTTTGCATTAATTTAATTTAATAATGTAAACTCTGCTTATTGCTTTTTGAAAATTCTCAAAATAACATAAAAACAATAAAGACATATCCAAAAAAGGCAGCTAAAACCCTGTTATTTAAAATGCCAATGATAAGCAAATCAACCTGTTTCTTAAGTCTTCTCCATGCATTTTGTCAGTATCTGTCCTTTGAAATCTTCTAACAGACCCCTTTGAAGGCCTAAATGGAAGTAAAAATATTATTTGATCTCAAAATGATTATAATTCAACATTCATATTTTATTGGTATTATATTCCAAAAATACAGTCAATCATAAAAACCACTGAGATAAGTATTACTTTAAACAAAACCAAACAGAATGAGGCAGATTAGGAACTTATACGGCAACTGACTCCATCATTCTTGAGGAGTACATAGAGTATGATGTCATTTGGATTTGTTAAAAAAAAAGCCATGTAAATATTTCAAGCAGCTTTGGGGTCCATGGAGGGCTAGCCCTTTCACGAGGCAGAGTGAGGCAGCCACCTTATGTGGCAGATGCTGGAGGATAGCAGTGGCAGTTATCTCAGCTTCTTCTGAGTCTCCAAGTCATTCCACTCCCATGGAGGACAAATGCCACAAAGCCACTTCTACATGCCATAAGCTAGCCTGCTGCCCTCAGGTGTGATGGAGAAGCCTATCCTGTTGCCATTGTTGAAATAAGGTAAGCTTGTGAGATTTCCATTCCTTCTGCCAAGCTTTTTACCATCAATGTGAAAGTGCTGAGGAAGTCATCAGAGGCTTCACCTGAAGTGTCATCATTATGCAGATGATACTTACCTCTGTCTCTCATTTCCATCTATCCTTCCCAGTGAGGCTATTGAGATTGTGAATCAGTATCTGGAGGTTGTTCTGAGGTGGATGAAGGTAAAGAAAATCCACACAAAGCAGAGGTACTGTGGATTGGGGAACTCATTCCTCCAGATGATGGTTTGCAACTGATTGTATATGTGGCGGCACTTTGGGGACCAGCTTTTGGGGAAGCTGCAAGTCCAGTTGGCTAATGAAGGTTGAACTCAAAGAGGTGCCATCTTGCCTTTTTCCTCAGAAAGCAAAATGTCTTGAGTTAGCCCTACATTCATGTGACTCTCCCCTTCCATAGGAGGACTAAAGATCTTGAACTGTGAAAAACTCATTCATAAAACAGGTTCCTCAAAATGGAGAGACACCCCCAAAGAAAGGAAAGTGCTCTCTCTTCAAGGTATTGGGTTAACTTCAGAAGGGAGGGACTCCCTCATCAAGGTCTCTCACATGATCCCATTGCAAATTAGATAAGAGAAAAAAATGGTGCTTCCTGTAATTGACACTGAAATTTGATTCCCAAATCATGGCAACACATGATTAGCAGAACAGCTTGACTTGCAAGAGGAGAGGTGTGCACAATGATAATTCTTGCATCTTGTCTCTGACCTTTGCTTTGCATTTGTCAGCCTTGACTTCACACAAAAAATGGCTAAATTTGCAGAGAATGCAGCAGCTGCTCATTGGGTGTGCACTTTAATAGGAAATGGGACTGAGTTAACAGGTTGGAATGGCTTTGGCAGGTGTGGTGGGGTGGGGCTGAGTGATTCAATCCATATGGAAAGTGAGAGGTTAGCGGTCACCATTTTATGCCAGTGATATTTGGCTAAATGTTTTAAAGTTGCTACCCAATTTGCCAGCAGAAGAGTATTTATTGAGGGAATATGATTATGTCAAACCATAGCAAAGCTTCATGAAGGTACTTAGGGAAGGAAACAGCAGGTTAATTTTAAAAAGAAAAAGAAAACCCCTTCTTTGATATTGTGCAGACTTGCAGACTCGATATGGGGTGAGTGGCAATGTTTTCTTCTATTTCAGTTTTTATTGAATAGTACCCCCCCACCAAAAAAATTCTAATATTATAAAAGACACAGAAATAATTAAGGGGGTGAGATAGAAATGAGTGTAGAACAGGAAAGGGGTTAGAGAAGGTATGTGGTAGGATTACAGTTGGCAGTTGCTGTAATTGAACACATAACATTTTCACAATTAATCTTTAATATTGTGATGTTCCCTCCCCTTTACTCCTGTCCATTATGAAGCACTTTATGCTTTTTGGAAGTGCCAATTTTCTCTGATGGTGGATCCATCAAAGTCCCATTAAATAATTCTGGTGCTTTAGACATCTTCCATCACACAAGGGAAAATGGCCATTCCTTTAATGGATTGAGATTGCAACTGGCAGTCTTGTGTAATTAGTGGTGATGGACCAATGGCAGCTGTTTGCTCAGGAAATGAGATTCTCTCTTCTGTGGCCTGTGAAAATGATAATGAAGAATTAGTGTTATTCTTTGGTGAGCAGCTAGTTCTTGGCTGCTGTACCTCTTGGACTAGTAATGCTTTTTAGAAACCCAAAGATGACATGGCAATGCCTTGCTTTTCAATGATGCAAATATTCATTTTGCTCCACAGCTCTGTAGATTGTGCAAATAAATTGTTGCAGTTCAATACGGGGACCTTCAGGCTTGACTGCCACTCTTTTTCTTAATTATATTTCTGTCTCATCTCTTTGAATAATATTTCTACTTTCACAGGGCAATAATACTTCATTTTCACAGGGCAATTGAAAATATTCATACTACATATATCTGGCGATTCAGCAGTGCTATTATTCAACTGAAAAAACTAAATCATCTTTTGAAATAGACATCAAGCATTTGTTTCAGAAATTAATTTAAATATTCAAATTAATTTAAGAATTTTATCTGGCTGCTGAAAGTCAATCTACCTTGTGAAAAGAGAATGGAATTGTTATTGCTGCCACCTAGTGTTGAGTATAAAAAATCCCCAATTTTTGTAATCTTTTTTACACATCCAAGAACATTTCATGATGAAGGCTGGGTTCAGGCAACATGACAGACCATGGCAGTTTTTAACCATTGTTGGGCTACTGTGTTGTCCAACCTCAGTCATGCTATTTTACCATGAAAGCTTTGGTGTTTAGAAACCATAAGAAACAACAGTTTATTCTATGGTTTTTCTGCACTACAAATGTTTGTGCACTGTCTGAACACAGGATCATGGTTTCCATGGTCCTGATATTGCAACTACCACAGAATCCCTTGCAAAGAGTGGCAACTACAGGAGTCACTCCAGCCATCTGGCTTCCATGTGTGGATCAGTGAGGAGGAGACAGGCAACATAGGCAGGGAGCAATGTAGTTTGGGATTGATTTTCAGGTACAGTGGCAGATGGGATAAATGCAGAGAGGATGGAAACCACAATGACAAAGAAGCCACTTGAATGTTTTTTGGATCATGGTAACAAACTATGGTTACCATGCAGGATTGCTTGTCATATTGTGTGAACAGAACCATTTGTGTGCTTCCTGGAGTGGCAAACAAGTGGAATGAAATAATAAACTAGATTTGAACAGCTTGAAGAATATCAGTTGAATGAAGCCCTTTAGTCATAAATGATGGTCTGGAAAGGGTTTGATAAACTGCCAGGGGTTTTCTGCCTCTTTTGCAAATGAAAAACCTTGGCAGGCAGCATTAAACACTGGACAGGCTACATTAAAGGGCTGGTAACAAATGGCCTGTGTTTAGCTCCTTCAGACAAAGATAAATAATTGTCTATTATACAGGCAAAAATAAATACTGGCCCAGTGTCCAAGGCATCAGTTTGGAAAGGAGCATCATGATGGATTTATCTTTACTTTACCATTCAGAAAGAAGCCATACTGCAGCATCTGGAATGGGCTTCCACTGGAGGTGGTTGAGGCCCCATCAGTGAGAATGTTCAAGGATAGGCTAGACATGCACATGGTGGGCATGTCGTGAGCGGAGCCCTCTGGAGCTGGGGATCAGACTAGATGGCCCAGGAGGCTCCTTCTGACTCGCTCTGTTTCTGTTTCTATCTCTTCAGTTAGAGTCACATCAGAAGGGGCTATTACTAGAATTCTTTCCTCAAGTAGCAGTTCTTTGGTAGTAATATTTTATTTTCCCAGCACTCACAAAGCCATATTTTTCTCCTCTGGTAATGTTTTCCACTCCTACCATTATTCTGCATTTCCACTGTTGAATATAGCTGATTATGGGCCAGGGGCACCTTTGGAATAGCATTGCTATAATCAGTGGTGCAAAGTGTTAACTCCTATAAAAGTAGGAAGAATTTCACTTCGAAACTGCAAAGCATGCTTGTTATCAGAAATGCTTTTAAAAAAAAATCCTAATCTATCCCTTTATCTTCTAATGTTATTTTAAAGCTTTGAACTGTCCAAAAGGTCAGATTTACCAGCAGTGTGGGAGTCCATGCAACCAGACTTGCCAGTCCCTATCCTACCCAGACACAGAATGCAATGAATTTTGTATGGAAGGTTGTTATTGCCCTACTGGATTATACCTTGATGAACATGGAGACTGTCTGCCAAAGTTGCAGTGCTCTTGTTACTATGATGGTGAGATCTTCCAGCCAGATGATATCTTCTCAGATCATCACATCATGTGGTGAGTGGAGAACTTTGATCTGATCTCATACAATTATACATAGTAGGGATTCGCTCCAGCCCCCCACCCTACCTGCCCAACCTTCCATTACAGTACAGAAGGTGTTTTCACATTCATGTCATTCAGCAGTCACTCCTGTGTTAATTTACATTACTCTGATTAGAGCAAAGGACAAGTAACAAGAACATGTGCCACACTTGAGGGTGAACATTTCATATGGAGTCCATAACTTTTATTTGTATGTATATGTTTCAAGTTTCTGCTTGTCAAGGGGCCAGAGGCCCGATAGCTTTGGTCGTAATTAACCACACTTGCAAGAGCAATAAAACTAAATCTACTTATTGCTAGTTATCTACAAGATTTACGATTCTACTGAAGAGCTTCTTAATGATAGTCTTTGAACAGATGTTCGCCTCTAAATGGCGATAGCCTCTCCCCTCTATGTCATATCCCCCCCATCATTCGTTCCTCCCTCTTTTCCTGTTCTCTTTTTGTTTTCAATTGATAAGCTTTTATAATTCTTCTGTTCCTTGCTGTCTTGAAGTCCACATATCCCATGATACCTTCGGCCTCTGGTCCTGTCAGCTCTGCCTCGGAAGAGGAGGAGTTGTCATGTTTCTTTTCTGTTCTGGCGTCCTCCTCCTTCTCATAGTCTGGCTGACTTAAAGGGCCAGGCATCTGTGCAGTGGGTTGGAGACTAGAGGAGCTCTCATCAACAGGCTGGTTTGTGTTTATATTGAGCCGCAGTGAGGTCTCTTCAACTCGGGCTGTCAAGGTCAGGTCTTCCTCGTGAGTAGTGGCTCCTGTCGTGGCTTCATGCACGACACTGCTGTACGACATATGAACAAGAGAGGATGAGAGAAAAAAATCATGAAATCAGACTCTATGACATGTACATCAATCTAATCCTAGCTGTATGTTTTAACAAATTTCACACTGGGCTAGTGTCATCATGCTACTTGTCACTCCATGTGCCAATGGTAAAAGCAATGTGGAAGGGACAGATGATATAATAGCACTTAGCAAATTAACATCTTTTCCAGTTCTTGAAGGCTATTTGAATGGCATGTAGTTCCACAGCATTGCTATGGTCCATGTTGGAGGAGACAACCAAGGTCCTGACAGCAACTTTAGATCTTGTGTTTGACACACCTGGATTAGAGGGCACCATGAATGAAGTGCAGTGTCAGGAACTGGCAAAGTATGTGGTTGGCCAAGTCCAAACATAAGCGTGGAGGGTGTGTGGAGGACATCTGGCTTATTGAAAAGGGCAAACATAGCCAGTGACTGTCCTAAGATCACCAAGCACCCTTCATGGCTGAGCAGAACCCTGGTCTTTCTAATCCCAAGCCAACACTTTAGCAGTAACACCAAATAAAAGAAGACAAAGGGAGAAACTCAAGCAGGCTACTGAGGTAGCACATTCCTTATCACACAATATTTTACCAGTTTTGCTAGGTTTGTTGCTGAGTGGTGTTGAGCTCCATCTCAATTGTAGGATGAAGGGGGATAACTTAATGTTTTAAATGAAGCCGAATAAATAAATTATGTGATGGACCACATTTGCGTAACTGAGCCTTTGGGTAACTGGACCATTGGAAAGAATGTTGCTTATAAATGCCTGCTGAACAGGCAAGTTTTGCTATGGGGATTTTGGAAGGGAAGAGTCAGGCTCTCATGTCTCATTGTCCTCAGTGGCTTCATGAGAAGTCCCACTGCCACCAGTGTTGTTCTGGTCTTGCCTCTCAAGTTTGCAGTTTATATTACTTGGGAAACCAGAGCTGACCATTGTTGTAGGCTAGATCAGGTAATGCCATGTGAGTAATGCATATCATTTTGTTTAAAAAGAAATACTGTTTGTTTCTCTCTTTTTTCCTTAGCTATTGTGAAAATGGGTTCATGCACTGCAGCTCAAACAGACTTCCAGGGGCTGCCTTACCAGATATGTTCTTTGACCATCATCCTTCTGCCAGAGGTTTGTATTCTTAATTTAAAATTAATGTGCATTTCTTCATATTCAGTTATTTCCTATACTTCTTATTCTGAAGAATAGGATAGGTCAGGCAATATGGTATGGATCCCTGGACTTGTCTCCATGATTCCCTGGTTCCTTAGGCAATCTCTTTAAATCAGAGAAGGGCAAAATGGGAACTCTGCCATCCCTTGCACAACACATCCCAGAGAAACTTTCTGGGAAATTCAGATTACATACAAATGTAAGTTTATTTAAATGTGGGATCTATTTTCTACAACAGAGAGCATCCTTACAAACATCTGGAGATCTATTGCTATGTGTATATTTGTATCCTGAGGTTTACAGCTACAATGTATGAAGCATTATGGATTTTGCTGAAATATATAAGATTTTAAATAGAAAATACTGTTCTGTATGTGGCAATCTAGTGTCAACAAATTTTCCTTCTAGAGTTTTGCAGTCACGACCAAAAATATTCTGGGTAAACACTGGTTCAAAACTGATGGCTCTGCCATCTCTTGATTTTAGACTGTGAATGGAGAATCTTGACAATGTCATTGAGACAGCATCTCATACCTATGTTTTCTGTGTTGTCATCCTGTTTTTTCAAACCCAGTTTCCCACAATTTATTTTGGATCTCCCCACAACTCCCAAATTGACCTGTTGTGTATGAACAGGCAAATTCTGCTGAGGTTTTTAAAGGCTGCTGTGTTCAGGGTCTGTCTATTATGTTGCTTCCTATTCAACAAGGCCATAGTATTAGGAAAATAAGGACTGAAGTTAATTACTGATATCATAACATTGTTTTTCCTTTCATTTACACTGAAATGGTGATGTTCTGTTATAAAAGAAGGGACATAAAATTAAATGTAAGAAAACCAGTAATTACAAATATTTGTCCCTCTTTCCAAGATCTATGGTAAATTGATGAATTGCCTTTAATGATGAATAGGAAGTTATTTATATATTTAAAAACTTGTTATTTATTTAAAACTTTTTTAGACCATTCCTTACTGTAGTCTCAGGATGGTTTAACAGTTATGCAATTGGAATAACTTGAAAACAGGAAATGTTTAATTAACATTCCAAGGGAACTTTGCTGGGACTGGCCTCTGAATAAATATTACAGAAAAACCCTTGCCATGGGAAAGGGGATTCATGGATGATATAGCATTATGTTAAGTTATCTGTGGAAACTCTTTAATTTTCTTTCTAGGTAATAGAGGAATATCACTGGTAAAAGGATATGTGGAAGCAATCAAATTCTTTAGGCTGCTGGTCTCATGTATAATTATGGATGTTTGAAATTTTGGGGAAATTTTAATATTAGAGACAATGACTCTTCAAAGCATTGTTATAATTTACTTCTGGCAAGCAAAGTGAAAAAGATGGTTCTTGTTTTGTTTTGTTTTGTTTTATTTCTTAAAGCAAAGCGAAGCTTAGACTGCAGGCATCCAATGACCAAGTTTGTATGTCCTCCAAATGATCCAAGAGCTAGAGGAGTAGAATGTATGAAGACCTGTCAGACATATGAGTTAGGCTGTGTCAGCCATGGATGTGTGTCTGGCTGTCTCTGCCCCACTGGATGGGTAAGAAAATGATAGTGAAACATACTTCTTCTGCTTTTCTTTCTGTATTTCCTATGTATCTGCCAACTATATGAGAATCTTCATTTGCACTGCTTGTGAAAATATAGGGTTGTAAGATAATTATGCTTTATTTCCATTGATATAAATCAGATGTATGCATTACTTGTTTAGGCCCTGTTGATTCCAATTGGACTAAAGTGTGACTTAGTCTGGATGTAGCCAACTCCTCTTCATTGTGGTGGTATTGTCAGAGTATTCAACAGAGAGGAAGGGCCTGGGCTCAAGCCTCTGCTCAGCTGTGAATTCTTCTAGCTGACTTTGGGCTTATGGCCCATTGATGGTTCAGGCATCCGCTGAATGTGTGGAGCAGAAAATAGAATCACAGCCAGGCTCCCTACTCATGATCTTGTTCATCTGATAGTATTATGGAGCCACACATACAGAATTCACATGTGACCAATTGTATGCTTTGTTTACACCTTCAGCTTAAAACCCAGTGTTGTGAATCAGGACAGTGAATGCGACCCTATTTCCCCTACCCCCTTCAAATATTGGGTGCATATCTGAGTATTGTGTGGACAGACAAGTCTCTCAGGAAGATCTATTTCACAGAGTTGTTGTGAAGATTAAATGAGCATAGACCCTGGTCCTCTGCCTCCTGTTCCTTGGGTACAAATGCAAAGTAGTTACAGTTTCTTGAATAATAAGCATATTTACTTAATAACTTCATGGATCACTGCCTTGTTGTGGTGAAGGGGCTTGCATAGCTCAATGAAGCTATGAGCTATGCCGTGCAGGGTCATCCAAGACGGACAGGTCATAGCAGAGAGCTCTGACAAAACGTGATCCACTGGAGAAGGAAATGGCAACCCACTCCAGTATCTTTGCCATGAAAACCCCATGGACAGAACCAAAAGGCAAAAAGATATGATGCCGGAAGATGAGCCCCTCAGGTCGGAACGTGTCCAATATGCTACTGGGAAAGAGTAGTACTAGTAGCGCCAGAAAGAATGAAGCAACTGGGTCAAAGCCAAAAGGACACTCAGTTGCTGATGTATCTGGTAGTGAAAGGAGAGTCCAATGCCGCAAAGATCTATACTCCATAGGGACCTGGAATGTAAGATCCATGAATCAAAGCAAGCTGGATGTGGTCAAACAAGAGAAGACAAGACTGAACATTGACATCTTAGGAATCAGTGAACTAAAATGGACAGGAATGGGTGAATTTAATTCAGATGAGCATCAGGTATACTACTGTGGGCAAGAATCCCTCAGAAGAAATGCAGTAGCCTTCATAGTCAATAAAGGAGTAGGAAAAGCAGTACTGGGATACAATCTCCAAAATGACAGAATGATCTCAGTTCGAATCCAAGGCAAACCATTCAACATCACAATAGTTCAAATCTATGCCCCAACCACGGGTGCTGAAGAGGCTGAAGTTGACCGGTTCTATGAAGGCCTACAACACCTTCTAGAATTAACTCCAAAAAATGATGTCCTTATCATCATGGGGGATTGGAATGCTAAAGTAGGAAGCCAATAGATAACTGGAATAACAGGCAAGTTTGGCCTTGGAGTACAAAATGAAGCAGGGCACAGGCTGGTAGAATTTTGTCAAGAGAATACGATGGTCATAGCAAACACTCTTTTCCATCCACCCAAGAGACGACTCTACACATGGACATCACCAGACGGTCAACACAGAAATCAGATTGACTATGTGCTCTGCAGCCAAAGATGGAGAAGCTCTATACAGTCAGTAAAAATTATACCAGGAGCTGACTGTGGCTCAGATCATGAGCTTCTGGTTGCAAAATTTAGGCTTAAATTGAAGAAAGCAGGGAAAAGCACTAGGCCACTCAGGTATGACATAAATCATATCATAAATCATACTGTGGAGGCGACAGTATTCCAGCTGAGCTATTCAAAATCTTAAAAGACGATGCAGTAAAAGTGCTACACTGAATATGCCAGCAATTTTGGAAAACTCAACAGTGGCCACAGGATTGGAAAAGGTCAGTTTACATTCCAATTCTAAAGAAGGGCAATGCTAACGAATGTTCTAACTACCGCACCATTGCACTTATTTCACATGCTAGCAAAGTGATGCTCAAAATCCTACAAGCTAGGCTCCAGCAGTATGTGGACCGAGAACTACCGGAAGTACAGGCAGGATTTTGAAGATGGAGAGGAACTAGAGATCAAATTGCCAACATACGCTGGATCATGGAGAAAGCTAGGGAGTTCCAGAAAAACATCTACTTCTGCTTCATTGACTATGCTAAAGCCTTTGATTGTGTGGATCACAACAAATTGTGACAAGTTCTTAAAGAGATGGGAGTACCAGACCATCTTATTTGTCTCTTGAGAAACCTATATGCGGGTCAAGAAGCAACAGTGAGAACTGGACACGGAACCACTGATTGGTTCAAAATTGAGAACAGAGTTTGGCAAGGTCGTATACTGTCGCCCTGCCTGTTTAACTTATATGCAGAGCACATCATGAGAATGGCGGGGCTAGATGAATCACCAGTTGGAATTAAGATTGCTGGGAGAAATATCAAGAACCTCAGAAATGCAGATGAAACTCCCATCAGCCCTAGCCAGCAGTTCTAGTAACAAAGGATGAAAGGAGTTGCAGCTAAAATATCTAAAGGACCACAAGCCAGCCACCTCTGTTTTGCACCAAATTCCTTGGGGCCAATCCTCATTGTCTTCTGTATATCAGCACCGAGCAGTGAGCATTTCTTCTGAATATGCCTTCATCTAATGAGACTTCAGAATGGCATATCAATGCAGAATGGAAGATTTAGGGTGTTATTCAGTTTGTTGTTGTTAGTTGCAAAGTCGTGTCCGACCCATCACAACCCCATGGACAACATTCCTCCAGGTCTTCCTGTCCACCATCCCCCGGAGTCCACTCAAGCTCACACCAACTGCCTCAGTGACTCCATCCAGCCACCTCATCCTTTGCTGTCCCCTTCTTCTTTTGCTATCTATTGTTCCCAGCATCAGAGCAGCAGTAGCAGATATTTAATCAGAAAAAAAAATGTTGAAAGAGGGAAATTATAGAAATAGTTTTGTTTTACCCAGTTTAGGGATTAACACTAGCAGTTAGAACTACCAGGCCTCAGTTAAGACAAATATCAGAGGATGGTGGGAGTTGCTGTTTCAATACACACATCTCTTTACATACATACATACATACATACATACATACATACATACATACATAAAAAGTACATAAACACAATCTCACCTGTTTACAGGCAAGAATTGATTCATTCATCAGTATCATCAGCATCATCATTTACATACATTCTGCATTTCTGAACCACCCAACAGCTGAAGACGTCCAGGTTAAAAGCAAAAACAAAGCTTAACACTGTAAGACAGCCAGTTGCAGCACCACATAGGAATTAAGGTAGTCGATTCAGCAATGGGACTCTTTGTATGCGTAATCTGTATGTGCCTGGAAATCCACTTGCAAATGTTCTTCCACATTTCAGCATTGCCAGGAAACACAAGTCCAGATAAAGTACATGCAGTTAAAGGGCAGGCTTGCTTCTTTGTGGGCAGGGGCAGCAGAGCAAGCAGGAGGCTGTAGTGGTAATAGCAAAACCTGCCCTTCTACCAGAACTAGTGGAATATTTTGGCTGTCAGGAATTCTGTGGTATGTACTGCAAGCGCAGTGCCATTCTATTGGCGAGACCCCCATTCCCCAGCATTTCTTCCAATATAGAAGCTGTTTTCTGCACAGATCATAGTTTTCTCATGGCTTGTAGCATCACATTGTTCTCCTTGATGAAGCAGGAGTAAAATTTTCTCCAGCACTAGAGGGCAGTGTTGCTCAACTCTTCCTATTGTTTTCACAGCTAGGAACATAAGAGATACAATTCTGGAAGGAAAATATGATAAGACTCCTTCAACTTTGAAGGCTGTGTAGAAGTGGGAAGTGCTACCCCAGATAGTATGCAGACATCTGGGCAAATCCCCTAATTTACAAGGAAAGAAGTGAAGCTACACAAGTTGTTTATTCCTCCTTCAGGAGTAATAGAAAGAAAACTAGGGAAGCATAGGTGCTGTGGGTTAATAAAGAAGAACATGAAGATATTACTGCAGAATCGGTGGAGGGTGGGTATCTCATATAGCTTAAGATTGCTATGGGCATTATGGCTTTTTAGGCACAGGTTTGGTGCACCAATTTTAGAGCAGCTATCCCACTTGTCCCCTCATAATTCCTGGGAGAGAACTTTGGGTCGGGCATTTGACCAGTCAAAAATGATTGATTGACTGGCTAAATACTGTCAAAAATTGTCAAGCACTTTTAAAGAATTAGTATTATCAGAGCAGAGAGAGAGAGAGAACGAACAATTAAGAATAGCAATCCTGCACTGCCCTAGACAGCATCTAGAGGACCACAGAATTTTTTGGAGTCCTAGGTCTGTTGTCCCCTTCATGGATCACTGCCTTGTCATGGCAAAGGGGCTTGTGTAGCTCAATGAAGCTATGAGCTATGCCGTGCAGGGTCACCCAAGACGGACAGGTCATAGCAGAGAGCTCTGACAAAACGTGATCCACTGGAGAAGGAAATGGCAACCCACTCCAGTATCTTTGCTATGAAAACCCCATGGACAGTACCAAAAGGCAAAAAGATATGATGCCGGAAGATGAGCCCCTCAGGTCGGAAGGTGTCCAATATGCTACTGGGAAAGAGTGGAGGGCTAGTACTAGTACCGCCAGAAAGAATGAAGCTGGTGCTGTAAAGATCTGTACTGCATAGGAACCTGGAATATAAGATCTATGAATCAAGGCAAGCTGGATGTGGTCAAACAAGAGAAGACAAGACTGAACATTGACATCTTAGGAATCAGTGAACTAAAATGGACAGGAATGGGTGAATTTAATTCAGATGACCATCAGGTATACTACTGCAGGCAAGAATCCTTCAGAAGAAATGGAGTAGCCTTCATGGTCAATAAAAGAATAGGAAAAGCAGTACTGGGATACAACCTCCAAAATGACAGAATGATCTCAGTTCAAATCCAAGGAAAACCATTCAACATCACAATAGTCCAAGTCTATGACCCAACCACTGGTGCTGAAGAGGCTGAAGTTGACGAATTCTATGAAGGCCTACAACACCTTCTAGAATTAACACCAAAAAATGATGTCCTTATCATCATGGGGGATTGGAATGCTAAAGTAGGAAGTCAAAAGATAACCAGAATTACAGGCAAGTTTGGCCTTGGAGTACAAAATGAAGCAGGGCAAAGGCTAGCAGAGTTTTGGCAAGATAAACACTAGTCATTGCAAACACTCTTTTCCAACAACCTAAACTAAATCACACAGGGGAGGGAGATGTGCATCAGGGTGCAATGTCAACTGGTGACAAGTTATGGACCACAACAGAGAAAAAACCTTAAATAGGGACTAATAACAGTATCCCAAATATGCAGGAAGAAAAGCAGATGACAATGAAAAGGCAGAAATGCTTAACTTTCTTAATGCTTAAGGATGGCAGCTGAAGGTCAACAGACATTTGCTCAAGGAGCACCTTGATGACCTTAATGCATTCAAATCTCTGGAACCTCACAAGCTTCTTCCCAGGGTCCTAAAGGAACTGGCAGAAGAACTCTCTGAACCAATATCTGTAATCTTTGAGAAATCTTGGAAGACAGGGGAAGTGCCAGATGACTGGAAAAGAGCTGATACTGGCCCATTCTACAAGAAAGGGAAAAAAGTTGAACAGCAGAACTGCTGACCAGTCAGTCTAACATCAATCCCTGGGAAAATACTGGAGCAAATTATTAAAAAAAAAAAAAGTTCTGTAAGTACCATGAAGCAAATGCAGGGATGAATAGAAACCAACATGGATTGCTTAAATATAAGTCAAACCACACTAACGCATTTTTGACTGAGTAATGCCCTAAATAGACAGTGATTATATTAACATAATTTACCTAGACTTTAGCAAAGCATTCGACAAACTGCCCCACAACATCCTGATGAAAGGTGGGCTTGACAGAACTATTAGTAGATGGATCACAAGTGGCTGTAAAATTAGTCACAGAGAGTGCTCATCAATGGCACCTTCTGAAGCTGGAGAGAGGTAATGAGTGGGGTGCCACCGGGGTCAGTCCTGGGACCAGTACTCTTCAACATCTTTATTGTTTCTGTAGATGAGGAAGTCCAGGCAACAATAATTAAATTTGCAGATGGTGCAAAACTGGGCAGAATGGCTAACACCCTGGAAGACAAAAAAGAAGAAAAAAGATGTAGGGTGACCTATGGAAGCTAGAATGTTGGGCAGAAAGCAATGCAATGAAATTCAACAGGGAGAAATGCCAAGTGCTCCACCTTGGTGGTGGGGGAAAACAAATGCACCTCTACAAGATGGGGGATACTTGGCTCAACAGAATAAAAAAAGAAAAAGATCTTGGAGTTGTTATAGACAAGTTAATTGATGCAACTGATGAGAAGCTGAGAGATCTGGGCATGTTCAGCCTTGAGAAGACTATGAGACTAACACTTTACAAGTACCTGAAAGACTGTTACAAAGAGGAAGGAAAAGACCTCACTCATCCCTGAACATAGGACATGGAACAACAATCTTAAGCTACAACACACCAGATTCAGGCTAGACACCAGGAAAAACTTCTTAACTGTCAGAGCAATACAACAGTAAAACCAGTTGCCAAGAGAGGTCATGGGCTCCCCCCTGCAAGAGTCATTCAAGACAAAACTGGACAGTCATCTGAGTGGGATGGTATGATTTGGCATTCTGCACCAGCAGGGCACTGCACCATGTGACCTTCACCCCTTCCAACCCTACTCTTCTATGAATCTATGACACAGAATAACAGGCTCAAGTTACAGGAAGCCAGCTTCCTGCTGAACATCAGGAAAATTTCCTGACTGTTAAAGAAGTACAACAATGGAACCTAAAGAGGTTGTGGGCTCTTCCATATTGGAGGCATTCAAGATGCAACTGGACAGCATCTAAGAGGGATGGTTTCACTTGAAGTGAAGTGACCATACTGTGTGATAGTATCTTAACAGGGAAAAAAAACCTGTGGGACTGATGGTATGTACAGTCCCCCTTAGCGTAAAATGGGATGAGGGGAGGAAAAAAGAGATGAGAGCTTTAACACTTTTCCATGTGTTTTAAGCCCTCCAAGAGCCTGATGACTGAAAAAATTACTCCCCAATATTTGTAAAGATGAACCTGCTCAACTGAGTGGCCATTTATTTGCTAACAATGTCTGAAATGTTTTTGAGTAAAAACTAAAACTTTAGATTTGGTATGTTAATTATCCACTTTTCAGTTTTACTCTCCAGTTACTGTCCAATCACTTAATAAGTAGCTCATGCATGGCATCATCTGCATATAATAAAATGGACAAATGTCCATGTGCATGCTTGGGAGAATAGCATCAGCTACTTTCAGTAGGTAAAGCAACCCCCGGTATGGAGAGAGCCAGGTTGAACCTGCCTGCCATACAGCTGTTAAAAATTATGAAAGGATCACCTCAATATGAATTCAATCTCATTTTTCAAGAGCATGCAAAGCCCTGAGTCAGGATGGCTGAATTTCTCCCACAGAAACTTCATAAACATCTCAAATTCTTTTCATCACAGAAAATAAGAAAATCATGAACTTTGGTAAATTCTTATCAGAACAAACTGGAAGAAAAGGACGGCCCTAGATACAGCCCGTTGCTACTGATTATGGCTTGTTCCTCTTTCCTGCAGTTATAGCTGGGGCCAAAAATAGAACCTTTGCCAAGCTATTGGGTTTGCCCCTGACTGATGCAGGGAGAGATCAAGCTGTCCTCTTTCCTATTTTTGTGAACTAATTCTATCATAATGGAAATTTTTTAAATGTAAGTTGCCACCTGGGCAGTGGAATGCTTGGCTTAATTGAATGTTTCACTCTGGTAAGAGAACAGGTAATAACCCTGGCATGCTGTCTGTGGCAATTAGGAGGAAAGACTGACTTTTAGTGGCTCTGATCTGGATTGGGACTCTTCAGCTTTCTTTTCTGTAAAAAGTTGTGGGTTACGTGCAGTCACTCAAACATCACATGACTAATACTATGTATATTATTACTAACAGAGTATTATGTCACATGTCTTGTTTTCATGTCACTGCTTTAGGCTACCAGATTTATTCTGTGGCTATTGAAGTTCCATAAATGCCTTTTCTTTTTCTAGGTACGACATGGTAACAAATGCACTGTACCTGAAAAATGCCCCTGTTTTTACAATGGTCAAGAGTATGCTCCAGGAGAGACCGTGACAAAAGACTGCAACATTTGGTAAGCAATGGCCTTGTTTTTCATTGATGATCCATTGTTCCTTTTTAGAATGATAATGTTTCTATAGACAGGCTGGACATGCACATGGTGGGCATGTCATGAGTGGAGCCGGCTGGTGCCGGAGGTCAGACTAGATGGCCAGGGAGGCCCCTTCTGACTCGCTCTGTTTCTATGTTTCTATGTTATGGGGAGTATCAGTAAATTTTCACATTTCTCAATTGTTATATTTAACCTATATTTATACCTACAGGTCAATAACTGTTCCAAAAAAAAAACATAAATTTGAATGGACTTATTTGCATCATCCTGTTGCCAGCAACTCAAAATGTTGCTTTCATTTATTTATAATGCTGACCTTTGTTAACTAAGGAAGGATATCATTTTTGTGTTAAAATATACCTTGTCACACTTGTTTACAATGATAAACTCCAGAGAAGTACAATGTAAGTCTATTGCAGCAAAACCAATAAAGTGTCAGACCCCTTTAAATAGTAATAAATGTATTAACACAGAGAGTATACTCTAATAAATGTGTTTGTGACACAACACAATTCTTTACTGAGATACCTAGAAGAGCATCCTTCAATAAAAGGGATCCCTCTAAGTCAGGGAGGGAACTGGAAGTGAAAGAGAGCCCTTCTGTGCAAAGCATCCAAGGCAGTTGTGGCAAGAGAGGAAAAAGGGAAAGGTTGAAAATGACGTGTAGAGGGAAACAGATAAAACTTTTCTTGGGCCCTGTTGTGGGATCCTGTTGACATCAACATATCAAATATCCTGAAATTTCTTATGTGGGACGTAGTCATAAAATGTCTCACTTCCCATTTAAAAATCCACCAGGAGGGTAACAGTGATTAAGATGCAAAGAAATATGAGCAAATCACAGTAAAATCAGAAGCAGGTACTCTCAGTAATAAGCTATGAATATACTGTACACTGTTGAACAATGTACCTAGGCACACGAAGGAATCATCTGTCTTCCTGCATGCTGCTCCTTCTTTTGCTTATTGGATGCTGGTGGGTAGAGTTTTTAGGAATTAGAGGTGGGAGCCTTGTGGCTTCTTTTGGTAAATAGTTGTTTCCTCACAGCTTATGACTTAGCTGATTTCATCAGAGCTGAGCCAAACCTGCCCATTTCCAGTGAAATTGCAGGTGCCAATTCTCAGAGAAGGGTGCTGATTGCTGGAACTTGCAGTGTGACAACTAATCAGATGTAAAAAGGCACTTTAAAATATCCCTAAAAGGCAAATTATGAATCAAAATGAAAGAACAATTTAACAGGAACAGGTTCCAGAAAAAAGTGACTGTTCTTGGTAAACTAAAGCCAATGGAGCTTGTGGTTCCCTACACAGAGCATGTTTTCTTATGATGTTTCTGGTTTCTTACAAGTAAAAAGCACTGTGAACACAAAAAAGTGGGATAACGTCTTAATATACATGCCATATTCAACATATACTGGTCTCCAGATAGCAATAAAAGTGTTTCCATAAGAAAAAAATCTGCACTGAGCAGATTACTACACATAAACTTCTCCATGTGTAATGTCCAGTCCTTTTCTGCTAATAAGAAAGTAGTGAAGATTTTTTTACATAAAGCAGAGAGAACCTATTTCTGGTAACCTAACTTACTGTTTATAGAACTTTATGGATTCAATGCACACAACATAAATGCATGTCAGACAGTTCACTTCTTCAAAGGAGAAAATTATTGTTTTTTTAGAACCACTTCATAAAACTGACTGGGCACAGTCCAGCCAAAAGGGAGCCACCATGAAATTGTGTAGGTTTCAAGGATTTTAGTAACATCTGCTCAACTATAGGTTCTCAACTAAAGAATATATCCTCCTTACACTGAGGTGCCAAATTTGATTTAAAAATGTTGTTCTGTAGAGGTGTAGCTGGTCAATGCTGGGTGGAAACTAGTAGGTTAGGGATGCAGTTCGGGGAGAGATGGAGCCAGGTGTCATGTCCATTAGCTCACAGAGTCTGTGTCAAAAGGAACATCCTCAGAACAGAAGGCTGAAGCACTAAGACTTTCATGATTTTTGCTTTCAGGATAGCTGACTGCCTGGATGGATGAACTAGTCAGTTCTGTTTTTCCCCAGATTCCATTGTTTAAAAAAATCTCAAGTTAATTCTATCCCATTTATGATGAAATATGAAAATGTTGCTACTTATTCTTACATTCTTACTCATCTTGCCTTCTATCCCATTCTATCCCATTTCCATATCAGTTTGTTAATTTTTTTAACAGAAAGATTCACAGTGTATAGCTTTTCTTATGCTGTTTTCTTTAATGGATGGAATTTGTTTGTGGTTTTCCCCAGTGTAGCCATTTTATTTGCATCAGAGAACAGTACCACAGTAGCCAGAGAATTGTAAAAACTGAAGGATAACTGTTCTGGTTCATGTATTAGTTTGGGAAGTATGAATTCATATTAAAAATTCATCTTAAAATCTGAGCAGAGCAGATACAGCTGCTATATTGCTGCTCTGGACACAGAGAAGGACTTCAATAAAATTTACTGGAAATTCACTGTTGCTACATTAAGAAATGTTGGTTTTCCCAAGAACTTTTGAAATGGGTCCAAATCCTGTATCCATTCCCATTAGAGTTATGCCTAGTGATTTTTATCCAGGTTTTTTTTCTGATAGGTGCTAGACAGGGATGGCCGGTTCTTCCTCTGATATTTGATCCATGATTTGGACCAATAGCATGCACTGTTAGACAGAATGATAGTATTCACTGCTTTGGACATAACTGCTAAACAGTCAAACTTTCTTTCTTTGCACATAATAGTTTATTTTTTAACTCTAGTAATCTCTTCCAGTTTTGATGGAGGTGATTAATATTTTTGGTTACTGGTGTCATTTAACTGGTCAAAATCTAATAGAAGGCAAATACAACTTGATAAGTATTACTGAAGGAATGAGTTCCATGATTGGAATAACACAGTTAAAGGGTACATGTTCATTGTGGATTCCACAACATGGCTTCCACAAAAACAAGTCCTGCCAGATGAAACTTATGGAATTCTATGACAAGTTTTCGAGATGGCTAGACAGAGGGGATACAGTGGATGTGGTTTACCTAGATTTCAGCAAGGCCTTTGATAAAGTGCAGCATGATATCCTGGTTGAGAAATTCAGGAGTTTTGGGATAGATTGATGCACTGACCAATGGATTAGGGCACGGTTGACTGACCAAAAGCAGAGGGTAATCATTAGTGGGGAATCATTGGGATAGTGGCCAGTGACAAGTGGGCTCCTGCAGGGTTCTATTCACAGATGATAATCCTGTAACCATGACACTGAAAGGGAAAACACCTAGATGGGTATTTAACAAATCTCTATTAAAAGATAAAAAGTTTAAAGAAGAAATAAACAAGGAAATGGATTTTTTTTTTCAAGCTAATAAAGCTGAAGAAACCTTTTTGCAAAATGTTTGGGACACAGTTAAAGCCTATGTTAGAGGTCTGATAATAACATACTCAGCAAAAATAAATAAAAAGAGAAAGCAGAAACGGTCTAAACTAGTAGAGGAATTGGCGAAGCTCGAACAGGAACTTCAGGAAGACCCATCCAAAAAAGACTGTAAGACACAAATGAATATTTTAAAACACAAATTGAACCTCTTAGACACAAATGAACTTACTAAAAAAATGAAACTGACCAAACAGAACTTTTTTGAAAATGCTAACAAACCAGAGAGGTTAGCTTATAAACTAAAGAAGGAAAGAGAAAAGAGACTAATATATAAATTGAAGGATGGAGAAGGACAACTGCAGGTACAAAGTATGTCAATCAAGAAAATAGTGGAAGACTTTTTTGTAAAGCTGTACCAGAATAAAGAAATTCCAATTGAGAAAGTTAATGAGTATATTCAAAATGGAAATTTACCAAAGTTGTCAGAGAAATACCAAAAAATATTAAATGAGGAAATAACAATGACAGAAGTAACTGAGGCAATCAAGAGACAAAGGAACGACAAAACCCCGGGCCCAGATGGGATACCAGCAGAGTTCTATAAAGCTTTTGAAGGAATCCTGTCTATGCCTTTTAAGGACATATGTAACGTGGTATTGTCAGATGCTAAAATACCGAATACCTGGACCGAGGCAAACATTGCCTTAATACCGAAAGAAGATATGGTGGGCGGCCATCCCACCACCCACTGGAGGAGGCCGCGCCGCGTCAGAGACTGCGCCACCCCACCGCTGCAGACACTCCCAAGGCCACGCCACGCCGGAGACCCCAGGGACCGTGCCAGTCCATCGCTGTGCCAGAACCGGTACTGCACGCCACCCCACCACGCCAGAGACCCACCGGGCGGCCATCGCGGCTTCCGCCGGCAACCACTGGCACTGAGGTCCCTGCTCCGAACCCGCCCCTCTCGAGCCGTGAGTGGCAGGCATGCCGAGGAGGGCGGAGCAGGGCGAGGCCGGAGGCCGAAAGCGGAGGCCGGCAGGGCCTTCAAAGCACCGGCCATGCCTGGGGACAGCGGCCGAAGGGTGACGGCCTAAGGGCGGTCGCCATTAGGGCCGTTGGGGCCGCTTGGGGGCTGGGCTGGCCAGGGACCCTGGCCGTGTTCTTGCGGACCGGCCGCTGGGGCAGACAGGGGGTGGAGGTTTTTAATTGTTTTAAATTTTTAACTTGTTTTTAGGGGCCCATCTCAGGTCAGGGTAGGAATGTTACCTGGGGAGCGTGTGGGGACCACCATCGGGGTGGTGATGGGCAATGGTAACTATGGTCGCGGTGGGGGCTTAACGGTCCTGCCTAGGAGAAGGCGGGACAGATGGTTAACACCTGTCCCTCCTTCTGGTTATTCCCCCAGTCGGTGGGTGCCAGGTAGTCTGGTCAACTGCCCCACGGGCCTGACAGTGCTGTTGCTTAACGCCAAGTCGGTCCACAATAAAGCTACCCTCATCCACGACTTGATTGTGGATGAGGGGGCCGACCTGGCCTGTATCACCGAGACCTGGGCGGGGGAGGGGGGAGATGTCCTCTCAGAACTGTGCCCGCCCGGGTACCTAGTTCAGCACCGTCCATGCCCAGAGGGGAGGGGAGGGGGGGTTGCCTTAGTTTATCGAGCTTCTTTTTCCCTTGCAGGGCTTCCTGTCCCCTCGAGACCAGGGCTGGAGTGTCTCCACTTGGTGTTGGGCGACCGAGACAGATTGGGGATTCTGTTGGTGTACCATGCACCCTTCTGCCCAACAGACTCCCTGCCTGAGCTGACAGAAGTCGTCTCGGA
Organism: Varanus salvator macromaculatus; assembly: GCA_023646645.1. Classification (NCBI taxonomy): domain Eukaryota; kingdom Metazoa; phylum Chordata; class Lepidosauria; order Squamata; family Varanidae; genus Varanus; species Varanus salvator. The sequence continues at coordinate 11,309,989 of JAIXND010000754.1, read as the reverse complement.
CCTGGTGTTGAAGACCCCCAGGATGCTGGTCCTGGGGGACTTCAATCTCCATGCCGAGACTGACCTTTCTGGGGTGGCTCAATATGACAGCCATGGGGCTGTCTCAGTATGTCAGCGGCCCGACCCATGAACGTGGACGCACTCTGGACCTGGTTTTCTCAATGGGTCGGGAAGAGGGTGATCTGAGGGTGAAGAATTTACGTTTGACGCCCTTGTCATGGTCAGATCACTCCCTCATGAGGTTTGAGCTCGAAAGTAGCCTCTCCCTCTGTAAGGGTGTGGACCAGATTGTGATGGTCTGCCCCCTGAGTTGGATGGATCCGGATGGATTCCTGAGGGCTCTGGGGGATTTTCCAGTTGACAAGGCTGGTGCTCCTGTTGATGCCCTGGTCGATATATGGAATGGGGAGATGACCAGAGCTATCGACACGATCACTCCTAAGCACCCTCTCCAACCGGGCAGAGCCCGTTCTTCTCCCTGGTATACACCTGAATTACGGGCGATGAAGTGGGTTGGTAGACGGCTAGAGCATAGGTGGAGGAAATCACGGGACGAATCCGACCGAGCACATCTTAGAGCCCAGTATCGGGCCTATGCTATGGCAGTGAGGGTGGCGAAGAAGCGATTCTTCTCAGCATGCATTGCCTCCTCACAATGCCATCCAGCGGAGATTTTTCAGGTGGTTCAGGGGCTGATTAAACCTGGCCCCAATAAAGATCTGGTGCTGCCCTCAAAAGCCCGCTGTGATGACTTTGCCACACATTTCAGGGAGAAATTTGCTCAGATTCGTCACAAGCTGGACTCCACTGTTGATACAGATTCTCTTGGGGCCAACCGTGCCGACTTGTCCCCCATTGATGGATGAATTTCAGTTTTTGCGGCCTGGTGATGTGGACAAGGTGCTTGGATTGGTATGCTCAACCACCTGTTCACTGGACCTGTGCCCATCTTGGCATTTAAAGAGCGCCAAGGATGGGATTGTGCCCTGGATCTTGGAGGTGGTCAACACCTCTTTAAGAGACTGCCGGGTGCCTGCCCCTTTAAAGGAGGCGGTAGTCCGGCCAGTCCTAAAGAAGGCTTCCCTGGATCCAGAGGTGGTCACTAATCATAGACCGGTGGCCAATATCCTGTTTCTGGGCAAGGTGCTGGAGCAGGTGGTGGCGGGACAACTCCAAGCACTCTTGGATGAAACTGATTATCTAGACCCATTTCAGTCCGGTTTCAGACCCAGCTTTGGCACTGAATCTGCCTTGGTTGCCCTGTACGATGACCTGTGCAGGGAGAGAGACAGGGGCAGTTGGTTCTCCTGGACCTCTCAGCGGCTTTCGATACCATCGACCATGGTATCCTTCTGGATAGGCTGGCGGGTTTGGTGGTTGAAGGCACTGCTTTGCAGTGGTTCCATTCCTACCTCAATGGCTGATTCCAGAAGGTGGTGCTGGGGGACTATGGGTCTGCTCCATGGCAGTTATGCCATGGAGTTCCGCAGGGTTCCATTTTGTCCCCTTTTCTCTTTAACATCTACATGAAACTGCTGGGAGAGTTCATCAGGAGGTGTGGGCTGCGGAATCATCAGTACGCTGATGATACCCAGCTCTACCTCTCGTTCTCCACCGATCCAGGTGAGGCAGTGGCTGTGCTGAACCGGTGCCTGGCCGAGGTAATGGGCTGGATGAGGGCCAATAAATTGAGGCTCAATCCTGACAAGACGGAGGTCCTATTGGTGGGGGGGTCGGACTTCGGAGTGGGGGACCTGACCCTAGTCTTAAATGGGGTTGCACTCCCTCTGAAAGTCAGGGTCCGCAGACTGGGAGTGCTCCTCGACCCAAAGCTGACCTTGCTAGCCCAAGTGTCAGCAGTGGCGAGGAGTGCTTTCCATCAGCTTTGGCTGATCCATCAGCTGTGTCCCTTCCTGTAGTTTGACTGCCTGACGACAGTGACACATGCTTTGGTGACTTCCAGGTTAGATTTCTGTAACGCGCTCTATGTGGGGCTACCCTTGAAGATGGTTCGGATACTTCGATTGGTGCAAAGTAGAGCTGCCAGGGTGCTGACAGGGACTGGACGTGGTTGTCATATCACGCCAGTTCTCCGTCAGCTTCACTGGCTTCCCATTGATGTCCGGGCCCAATTCAAGGTGTTGGTTCTTACCTATAAAGCCCTTAACGGCTTGGGTCCTGGCTACCTAAAGGAGCGCCTGCGACCATATATGCCCTCCCGCCTCCTACGATTGGCAGCTGATGCTCTCCTCCGGGAACCCTCTGTGAGAGAAGTAAGGAGGGTGAGTACCCGAAGGAGGGCTTTCTCTGCGGTGGCGCCCCATCTATGGAATGCGCTCCCCAGAGAGGCTCACCTGGCGCTGTCATTATTTGTTTTTCGGCGCCAGGCGAAGACCTTTTTATTTAAGAAATATTTTAATTGTTAAATTATTAATTTTATATTGTTATGTATGGTTATTTATTGTATATATTTATATATTTTTATTTTTTAAACTTGAGATGGGCCAGTTTTAAATTGTGTATTGTTTTTTAAATTGTATTTTCATGTGTTGTTAGCCGCCCCGAGGCTTGTTTGCAAGGGGGTGGCATACAAATTTGTTAATAAATAACTACATAAATATGGACTTGATGCAGATTCAGAATTATAGACCTATATCACTTTTAAATGTGGATTACAAAATCTCTGCCTCTCTAATGGCAGAAAGACTGAAGAAGTATTTAACAGACTTAATACATTCAGATCAAAATGGCTTTCTACCTAAAAGACAAATGAGGAATAATATGAGAATTATTTTGGATATTTTAGAGTATTATGAGGTTTACTCTGAAAAACCAATGGCATTATTGTTCTTGGATGCACAGAAGACTTTGACAATGTTAACTGGCAATTCATGAAACAACAACTAACACAAATGGAATTTATTAATGCAATATCAAGCATTTATCAAAAACAGACTGCCAGGATTATAATTAATGGAGAACTTACAAATACTATAGATATTCAAAAGGGCACAAGACAAGATGCCATTTATCACCATTGTTATTTATATTGATTTTAGAAGTGCTAAATAGAAATATTAGAGAAGATATGGTTATTAAAGGCACTAGAATTAAAGATGAAAGCTATAAACTGGAAGCATTTGCAGATGATTTAGTTTTTATTCTAGAGGAATCCTTGGTAACAATGTTTAAACTTCTACAAAAGATAGAAGAGTATGGTGAAGTTATTGGGATGAAAATAAATAGAGAAAAGAGGAAATTGCTAGTGAAAAATCTCACATTGGAGAAGAGAAAAACTCTGATGGAACAAGTAGATCTTCAAATTGTTAAAAAGGTTAAATATTTGGGAATTTTCCTTACAGCTAAATGTACTACACTGAAATAAGATAATTATGATAAACTACTTAAGGAAATTCAGAGTGATCTGGAAAAATGGGCTAATTTGCAACTATCATTGTTGGGAAGAATAGCACTAGTTAAAATGAATATATTACCAAAGTTCTTATTTTTATTCCAAACAATTCCCATAAAAATTGATAAAAAATTCTTTGATGATCTAAACACCCAAATTTTGAGATTTGTACGGAAAAAGAAGAAACCAAGGATTAAATTAAAAATGCTTCAGGAAGCCAAAGGGAATAGGGGTCTTGGCCTTCCTGATTGGATGTTGTATTATCAAGCTTCTGTCTTAACATGGCTAAAAGAATGGATAACTTTAAGAAATAAGAGAATCCTTTATCTTGAAGGGCATGGTTTGTAAATGGGTTGGTACACTTATATGTGGTATGAGAAATGTAAGGCACATGGTTGTTTTTAAATCATTATATTAGAAAGTCATTAATGTTGGTGTGGGAAAAATTAAAGACAAAACTGTACACTAAATTACCAAGATGACTTTCGCCTATGGAAGCTCTTGTATATCCAAACACATGGAATTTTGATATGATTGTGAGATATGATGATATTCTGGATAATGATGGATAATTGAAACTGAACCAAGAACTACAAGAGCAGGGAATTAATATCTCTTGGTGGCATGAGGTTCAAATACAATCAAGATTAGTTAAAGATTATAAAATGTGGGGGTTTTATAAGGAGTTAACAACATTTGAGCAAGTGATCTTAAAATCAGATGAGAAAATGATTAAAAGACTGTATAATTTTCTTTTCAATATGAGAATGGAAGATGAACAAGTTAAGGAAACTATGATAACGTGGGCACAAAATTTTGGATATAATATTGAGTTAGAGAAATGGCAAAAGCTGTGGGAAAGAAATATTAAAGTAACATTAGCAACCTCATATAAAAAAAATCTTTATAAAATGTTTTATAGATGGTATCTATCACCAAATACATAAATGGCTTGAGAGAATGTTACAAAAACCTTTAATATTTAAACCTGAAGTTTTCTTATTAGGCATTGTACCTGATGATGTTGATAATCAAGCAATGTATTTGATTCTACATGTAATTACTGTGGCAAGGATTGCATTTGCCCAACATTGGAGGAGTGAAGAACCACCTACCGACGAACTGATTTTAAAAAAGATCTTGGACTGTGCAGAAATGGACAGATTGACTTTTTCTCTGAAGGAGAAAGAGAATACATACTTCTATTAAACTTGGGACTCTTTTTATTATTGGCTAGAGAAATGGGACTATGCATAGATTTAAATATGTTTACAGATTACTATAAAAAAAAGTATGGGGGACTGACCCAGTAGGTCTGATGTTTCTGATAATTGATTTTTTTAGTTACTTTTTGTTAGTTGGTATAAAAATAATAAAACTTCCTTTTTAAAAAAAAGTTAAAAAAGCAAGGCGACAATATACAACTTTGCCTTATTCCTATCCCAATTTTGAACCAATCAGTTGTTCCATATCCAGTTCTCACTGTTGCTTCTTGACAAATACAGGTTCCTCAAGAGACAAATAAGACACTCTGGTACTTCCATCTCTTTAAGAACTTGCCACAAGGCTTTGGCATAGTCAAAGAAGCAGTAGATGTTTGTCTGGAACTCCCTAGCTTTCCAGCATATGCTGGCAATTTGATCTCTAGTTCTTCTTCCTCTGTGACACCTCACTTGTACTTCTGATAATTCTCAGTCCACGTACTGCTGAAGCCTAGCTTGTATGATTTTGAGCATAACTTTGCTGGCATGTGAAATGAGCACAATGGTACAGTAGTTTGAACATTCTCTGGCATTGCCCGTCTTTGGGATGGGAATGTAAACTGAACTTTTCCAGTCCTGGGGCCACTGTTGAGTTTTCCAAATTTGCTGGCATTTTTTTTTTTTATACAACTTTTTATTAATTTTCAAAACAGTACTAAAACATCCATTACCACAAACATTGAAACTACTGAGTCAGCCACTTACTACACATCTTTTAACATTCTGTGATCATTTCAAATTCATTTAAAAAGTCTGAAAAAGAAAAAAAAACCTTTTTGGATCTAAGCCAGGTCCCGTTTCTCCAGCCAATAATAAACAAAAGTCCAAAATTTGATAGAAGTCACTATCTTCTTTCTCCTTCTGTGATAGAATCAGTTCATCCATTTCCTACAAAGTCCTGTTCTTCATATTAGAAGAAAGACTCTCCAAGTTTTGTAAAAGTCAGTATCTTCTTTCTTTTTTAATAAAAATTTCAGCCTGACCAACTCTACACAGTTCCAAATCTTTTCATTTTTCTAGTAATGAACAAATAGACTTCTCCTTATAATAATTACAAATATGATTGAATGCATTCTTTGCTTACAAATATTCTAATCTAATATCCACTAAAAAAGAAAGAAAAATAAAAGGGAGGTTCATGTTCGCATGTCTAAAATCCATTCATCATCTTTAAGGACATCTTATCTACCCAATTTAACAACAGCAGTTATCTATTATGTTCTTTAAACAGGTTTTCTTTAAGCTAATTTAATAGAAAATAATAATTACAAATACAATCAAATAGGTTTTTTGCTTACCAGTATTCCAATCTACTGTCTACTAAAAAGTGAAAGTAAAATAGAAAGAAATCTCATGTTCACGCTTGATTCTGTTTAGCACAGCTCATCTTATTCCCGTAATAGTCATTTATATTCTCACATTTCACAAACCGAAAAGTCATGCAGTTTAGCTCTTAGTCATTCATCTAAGGCAAGATAAGAAAGAGAAAGCAAAAGATGAGACAGAAAAAAGCAAGGAGAGGAGGAAAAGAATCCTTCATCTTCCCTTAAAACCTACATCACTTCATAATTCCACACACTTAAAAATAGGTGAACTTCACCCATTAAAATCATACGTCTTAGCCATTCCATACCACAGTGAACATATCAGGCCATTAAAAATAAAAGCGAAGTTCATGTTCTTAGTCATTCATCTTTAAACTTTAAGGCAAAGTAAGAAAGAGAAAGCAAAAGAAGAGACAAAAAAAAAGAAGGGAGGAAAAGAATCCTTCATCTTCCCTTAAAATCTACATCGCTTCATAGTTCCACACACTTAAAAATAGATGTACGTCCACCATTAAAATCATATATCTTAGCCATTCTATACCACAAAAAACATATCAGGCCATTTATATCATTAAGACAGACATTTCTTCTGTTTCACACCTCTACCAGACCATCTCAGTAATCATGGCATCATTCGCAATGATTGGATTAATTGCAATAAGACCTTCACCTCTTTCTTCATCCTCTGGAAATCATTAATCATTCATAGTGTCTGTATCTCTTGCAGAAAACTCCCATTTTCACAATCTCAGGCTCCATCATAATTGCTTGAAAGTTCACAAGTTGCCGCTCCTTCACCGTAGCAAACAGGTTTGATGGGAGGTTATTTATTGATTCTGTTAATTTTGTTTCATTATCTGCAATCCCACATAGTTGTTGTGTTTCCTGCATACTCTGTTCTGCTTTACTCATTCCCAGCAGCCTGAAAAGAGCCTTGAGTCTATCAAGCCCCTTTTCCTGAAGATTTTGAAAAACTTGTATTTTATTCAAAAATATTTCTTGAGAAGATCTTATAGCTGATAAGAGTTGGTTAATTGTTGAAAGAGATTCTTGTAAAGAACCCATAGTTCCAGTAACACAAACAGACAAAGCATTGGCAGGTTGCCAGATATTTTGGCAATGGTCCCAGAAATGCAGACGAACAAATGAAGTTTCCTTCCTCCACGTTTCCTTTCCCCCTCTTTTCTTCTTTCCAGTCAAATCTTCATACTTCTACCAATGCACCATATATTTTCAATAAAGTTAGACCCTAGAGACACTCATAAAAAAGCTTAAGTTTAACTTACGCAAAAGTTCCGAAGTCTCTATATTTTCATTTGCCGCTGTGGTAATTAAGAGGGTTCTTCAGCTCTTCGTGGCAAATACTGCTTTCCCACGGGTGATTGTTGCAGAGAAAAGATAGCCTAATAAAAATATTTACTCAGCAGTTCTGATGTTTATCCAGCTTATAAAAATTTCTACACTAATCTACTAAGATGCCGTGAACTTGCAGAGGCTAAGAAAACCTCCTGTATTGTCCAGCTGAGACACCTGAATTGTTCTTGACTGATATGGGATTGCCACCCCACATCCAGTCAAATCATGCCCAGGTAATCTGTCTTCACCCCTACAGGGTTTGATTGGGTCTCTCGACCCCACCGCTGGAAAAATACCGGCGTAATTAGCAGAGATAGCTAATCACATCCGTCTCATTCCAACGCCATCTTGGAATCCCAAATTTGCTGGCATATTGAGTGTAGCACTTTTACTGCATCGTCTTTTAAGATTTTGAATAGCTCAGCTGGAATACTGTCACCTCCACTAGCTTTGTTGTTGCTCAGACTTCCTAAGGCCCATTTGACTTCACACTCCAGGATGTTTGGCTCAACATCAGTGACCACCCCATCGTGGTTATCAGGGACGTTAAGCTCTTTCTTGTATAGTTCTTCTGTGTAATCTTGCCATCTCTTCTTAATCTCTTCTGCCTCTGTTAGGTTCCTGCCATTTTTGGTCCTTTAACATGCCCATCTTTGCATGAAACGTTCCCTTCATAGCTTCAATTTTCTTGAAGAGATCTCTAGAATTTTCCCATTGTATTGTTTTCCTCTATTTCTCTACACTGTTCATTTAAGAAGGCTTCTCTGGAATTCTGCATTCAGTTGGCTGTATCTTTCCCTTTTGCTTCCTTTCCTCAGCTCTTTGTAAAGTCTCCTCAGATAGCCATTTTGTTTTCTTGCATTTCTTTTTCTTTGAGATGGTTTTAGTTGCTACCTCCTGTCCAATGTTGTGCACCTCCATGCATACTTCTTCAGGCACTCTGTGTATCAGATCTAATCCTTTAAATATATTTGTCACCTCCTTGGAACATGGTTTAGGTCACACCCGAGTGACCTAGTGCTTTTCCATAATTTCTTCAATTTAAGCCTGAATTTTGTAATAAGAAGCTCATAATCTGAGCCAGAGTCAGCTCTAGGTCTTGTTTTCACTGACTGGATAGAGCTTCTCCATCTTGGGGTGCAGAACACATAATCAATCTGATTTCAGTGTTGACCATCTGGTGATGTCCATGTGTAGAGTTGTCTGTTTGCAATGACCAGCATGTTCCCTTGCCAAAATTCTACCAGCCTTTGCCCTGCTTCATTTTGTACTCCAAGGCCAAACCTGCCTGTAATTCAGGTTGTCTTTTGACTTCCTACTTCAGCATTCCAATCCCCCATGATGATAAGGACATCATTTTGGTGTTATTTTTAGAAGGTGCTGTAGGTCTTCACAGAACCAGTCAACCTCAGTCTCTTCGGCATCAGACTTGGACTACTGTGATGCTGAACGGCTTATCTTGGATTCAAACTGGGATAATTTTGTCATTTTGGGGATTGTACCCCAGTACTGCTTTCCCTACTCTTTTATTGACTTTGAAGGCTACTCCATTTCTTCTGAGGGATTCTTGCCCACAGTACTATACCTGCTGGTCATCTGAATTAAATTTGCCCATTCCTACCCATTTTAGTACATTGATTCCTAAGATGTTGATGTTCAGTCTTGCCATCTCATGTTTGACCACGTTCAGCCTACCTTAATTAATAGATCTTACATTCCATGTTTCTATGCAGTATTGTTCTTTGCAGCATCAGACTTTCCTTCCACCACCAGATACATCCACAACTGAGTGTCCTTTCAGCATTGATGTTGTCATTCCATTCTTTTTGGCACTATTTCAACTATTAAAAATAGTTATCCTTGCTTTGAAATGCAAGAAGATGACCCAGATAGGCCCATCAAGAGAAGCAGGATCAAAACAAATGTGTCAAGGAAAAAGAGGGACATTATAGTCAGAGTCTACAAGCCACCACCCAATCAAACATTTGTTAAGCAAACTGCCAGTATTCAAGGATGTGTGATGTGGTAGCAACGGGGGACTTCAATTAGTGAGATATCAGTTGGGAGACAAATTTTGATGAAAGTATCATCAAAAGAAATTCTTGTCATGCATGATTGATACCTTTCTTCTGCGGAAAGGAGAGGTCAGAATTAGAGGATCAGCTATCCCCAACTTAATGTAATGAGTATGAGAATGTCTTAGTGGATAAAGTGAAAGTTACAGGAACTCTGCAGAAATGTGACCACGACAAACATGAATTCTTGATTTTAAAGGAAGAAAAATGGAGCATAGCCATACACTTACTTTAGATTTTCTGAAAGCTGATTTTAATAAACTCAGGACAGTGATAAGGTCCTGTGGCAAGTGATCCAAAGGAAAAAAAAGGAGCCCATGATGGGTGGGAGTTTATAAAAAATTAAATTTTGAAGGCACAATTATGAACAATGCCAACAAAAAGTTAATGACAAAATAAATCAATATGGCTTCACATAAAACTTTGAGCTGAGCTAAAAACAAAAAAGGACACATACAGGAAGTGGAAGGAAGGCCAGGTTGCAAAAGAAGAATGCAGACAGGTGGCACAGAAGTACAGGAAGGACATCAGGAAGGCTGAGAATATGCATAATATGCTAATATGTCCCATTAGCAAGGGACATGAAAAACAAAAAATACTTTGTTTCAGGTATGTTCACAGTAAACAACAGAGAAAAGAAATGGTGGTTCAACTTCTCAGTGAGGAGGGCAAATTAATAACAGATAAGCAAGAAAAGGCCAAAGTGTTCAATTCCTACTTTGGCCCAGTCAATTTCAAAAAGGAGGTCAATTATCTTGCTGGCAGAAATTCACTATAAACTGAAGAGTCAGGACCGTAGCATGAGATTAATAAACAAATGGTCATGGAGCACCTAATTTCTTTGAAGGAGTATGAATCTCTAGGACTTGATGAACTCCATCCTAGAGTCATAAAGGAACTGGCAGAAGAAGTCTCAGAATCACTCTCTATTATCTCTGAAAAATCATAGAGGACAAGAAAGTTCCAGATGACTTGAGAAAGGCTAATGTTGTTCCCATTTTCAAGAAAGAAAAATAGTAGAACCTGGTAACTGCAGGCCACTCAGTCTGACATCAATCTATGGGGAAATCCTGGTGCAGTTAATAAAGAAACCAGTCTGTAAACACTATGAAGACGATGGAGTAATTGCTAGACACCACCATGGATTTATCAAGAACAAGACTTGCCAGAGTAATCTGGTCTTTTTTTATTAGGTAACCGCACTGGATACTGTGGATATTAATAGTTCAGCAAAGCTTTTTGAGAGAGTGCCCATGATCTTCTGACAGAAAAATTAACTACAAGTGGGCTAACTGCAATGATGGTGGCTTCATAGTTGGTTACAGGCTTTGACTCAGAGAGTGTTTCTGAATGGTATTATCTCAGAATCAGAAGAGGTAACAAGTAATTACTCTTTGGGAATATTCATCCACAGAATGATATCTCAAATATTCAAGTTAAATGTGACTTAAGATAAATATTGTATCATGGATTGTGTACATTTTAAATGAGATTCCTTTAGTTAGGCCTGGCAAGTATTTACAAAATGTAATGCTAGTTTTGGAAATGTTTATGTGGTTCTGTTGCACTCTGAATGTTTTTGAAAAAGCTGATCAAAGAGAGAGGATTTAGTATCCATGATCTTGCTTTATACCATAAGGATTATTTTCTGATCTGTAATACATTCTTGTCTTTTTTGTTTAGATTAAACTTTAATGTCCACCCCTGAACATTTTTAGAATCTTCATGCATGGATACTCTCTGCTAATAGCTTGCATTGACTCTTAATATACCAGAATAGATAGGGTACCTCCTACTGTTATGACAGCAAGAGAGATGTGGTGCACAGCATCACATCAATTAAGAGATTGATCTATTTTTGCATGCAAAACTAACTATGATTTAAAAAATGTTTGTCTGGTAGAATTGGACAGAGCAGCTGATTTTTATTTTGGCTCAGGTAGTGCATGCTATTAATAACTCTCTGCCATTTTCTGCTTTGCATGCTCAATATGATTCGTGAACTATGGCTTAATGGACATACAGGCAATAGAAACGTTAGTTAGAATATAGGTGGTCCTGCTGCTTTTGCAGCTTCAGAGTTGCCATCCTTATTAGAAATTATCAGTAACTAAATGGTATTAGTTATCAGTAACTAAATGATACACTGGACCTTAAGCAAGGATGGTACTCCAAATTGAATTGTTCTGTCTTATCTAATCAATGAATAATTGTGTTGACATCCATCTCAGAAGGGTCAGTGGATCTTATTCAGCAAAAATGTGTGTCCTGTGTATGTTTTTAAGCAAGGGCTTGCAGAAATTGGAGGTATATTACAGCTAATGGTTTCCCTATCCCTATGTTTGACAAAGTCCAGTTGCTACCTCTGCTTAGGAGAAGGTAATAATCTTTGTGTTACAAAGATCCTTAAAGCAGTTTAATATTTACTGATGTACATTTTCTCCTTAATTATCTTCTTGGAATTTAAGGGAAGGTCAAAGACTATAGATGTTCTGTGCCTCTTTGACAGTAAGACCAATACTGCCATACTGGAAGACAAATAGCTGCTTCCAGTAATGCAATGGATTAAGGACTTCACTGTGCTTTTAGCTATTGAATGGGTGATCCCTAAGCATAACTTAGTAATGAATAAATACATAAGGCTTTGAAAAAGCACATGTGTAATTTTTGTTATGGATAATTGCATAACTTGTTCTCTACCCTATCCCCAGCTCTCTCTATATAGTCATATATTTCATACATATCCATTGTAATTGATCCATTCAAATTAATGTTCTCTTTTTTCTTTTTGTTTGATTCAGAATAAAAAAATGAAAAATGTGAACCAAATCAAGTTCTCCCTCATTCTTATTAGTGAGAACTTGAGTCTTGCATGCATTCCATTATATGCAGACTTTGTTTTGTCCCAGGAAATATTTCAAAGCAGACTTCTGATGACATACAGCACCAGTAATCACTGCTGCTCTTTTGCCCACTTCAGTGTCTGCCGTGCTCGAAAATGGGAATGCACAGAAAATGTCTGTGATGGTACCTGCTCGGTCATTGGCAAAGCCCATTACCTGACCTTTGATGGGTTGAAATACAGATTTCCAGGCAACTGTCAGTATGTGCTAGTTCAGGTAAGAGTTTGAAGGATACTGAATAGCAAGTGAGGAAGAGGCCAACAACAAGTTGTGCTTACCAACTTGTCACCTGGTAAGTATATTTTAATCTGGCAAGAGATGGGTGGGGGCTCTTTTCTGACTTTATCATCAGCTTTAGGGGCACTCAGAAAGCAAAACAATGTGATGTGCATGCATCCGGCATGTGAAGGATAGAGTGGAGTGTTTTGTTCTCTCCAGGGGTCACCATCCACTTCTGGTGATCCATGTGGACACAAATGATGTAGCCAGGAAAGGCATCGGCAGGATCACCAGGGACTTTGAGACCTTGGGGAAGAAACGAAGGGACCTAAAGGCCCAAGTGGCCTTTTCATCTATCGGACCTGTCTGGGGATTTGAGCCAGGCAGAGATAGGAGGGTTGCTGAGGTAAACAACTGGCTTAGGGTATGGTGCCAGAAGGAACACTTTGGGTTCCTCAACCACGACACCCATTTTCTTGCCAATGGACTTCTGGCAAGGGACAGGTTGCACCTCTAGCGAGTTTTGTCCAGAAGACTTTAAAATGAACTGGGGGCGGGGGGGAGTGAGTTCAGACCCCCCAGAAAATTGTCTGCACTGGACAAGTGTGGGGAGAGTATCAGAGCTCTGGGACCAGGGTTTTAAAGGTACTGCAGGGACTGACGGGACTCCTACAAAAAGAGGCCAAATATCAGGGAAGATGGGAGGAAGGAGGAGGCTGGGAACTCCAAAGAAAAAGAAAGGAAGCTGTGGGAAGGAGTTGAGGTGCATGTACACCAATGCTAGGAGCATGGGTAATAAGCAGGAAGAGCTTGCAACTCTCCTGGAAACAGGAGGGTACGACCAGGTGGGGATCCCAGAAACTTGGTGGGATGAAAGGCAAGACTGGAATGTAAACATAGATGGGTATCACCTGTTTAGAAAGGCCAGGAAGGGAAAGAGGGGTGGAGCATAGCTTTATATGTCAGGGGAGGGATAGGATGCAGTGAGATAGAATGCAGCATAGATGGGGATTTGGTAGAGGCAGTGTGGGTGAAACTTAGGGGTTTTGACAGGAAAAAAGACCTGACAGTGGGGGTATGTTATCACCCTCCAGGTCAACTTGAGACCCTGGACAATGTCCTGACAGAACAGATTCCAAGGATATCTTGGGGGAGGGACACAGTAATTATGAGGGATTTCAGTCTCCCGGATATTAGTTGGGAGACTAAATCAATGGTGACAGCCAGGTCACATTGCTTCCTAGAAGCTCTAGAGGGTGGGTTTTTCACACAGAGGGTCCGAGAGGCGACGGGGGGGAGGCATCCTTGACTTGGTCTTGAGCAACAGGGAGGAGCTGATAGATGAAGTACAGATTAGGAGAACTTCGGATGTGAGTGATCACTCCATCCTTTGCTTTGAGATCAGGGGAATGGGGGCATGCAGCAGGGCGAGCACTAGAAGCTGGAACTTCAAGAGGGCCAACTGAAGGCCAGACTTGGGAAAGTCTCCTAGGATAGGTTATTGGAAGGCAAGGGAGTTCAGGAAGGGTGGATAGCACTCAAAAGGGAGGTTTTGGAGGTGCAAGCATTGACAATACCACTAGTTAGTAAGGTGGGGAGCCTAAGGAGACCGCCTCCATGGAAGCAAAAGGAGGTGGTTAGAGGGATTAGATGCAAGAGGAACCCCCGTAGGAAATGGGTACTGGGGTAAATAGACAAAAGGGTATACCAGGAGGAGGAGGAGGCCCATTGCAGAAGGATTCTTTGCAAGGCTAAGGTTGATTACAAGCTGAGACTTGCCAAGAATATCAAGAGCAATAAAAAGGGCTTCTTTCAGCATATAAATAGGAAGAGGAAGGGGTGACAACTAGTGGGACCACTAAATAAGGAGGAAGGAGATCCAGTGACTGATACGAGGGAATAGGCACAGATACTAAATGACTATTTTGCCTCTGTGTTATCCCCAAAGCAGGACGGAGGAGAACCACATAGGAGATTGGATGAGGCTGGGGAATTAGGGGCACAGATTAGAGTCACCCCCCTAGAAGTCGGGGGCTCCTCAGGGCATTGGACATTACAAAGTCACCAGGCCCTGATGGGTTACATCCGAGAGTACTAAGAGAGTTGGCAGGGGTTCTCTCATACCCGCTGGCCTCCATTTTTGAGGCCTCGTGGAGAACAGATAAAGTTCCAGAGGACTGGAGGATGGCGTCAGTGGTCCCAATTTTCTAAAAGGGTAGTAGAAGGGACATGGAGAATTACAGACCTGTTAGCCTTACGTCCATTGTAGAAAAAACAATGGAAAGTCTCATAATAGAGAGAGATCTACTGATGCTAGATAGGGAAGGAAGGCTGGCAACCACACAACACAATTTCCGCAAAAACAGGTCATGCCAGACAAACCTTGTGGAAGTCTACGACAAGGTTTCAGTATGGCTAGATGGAGGGGATGCATTGGATGTGGTATACCTGGATTTCAGCAAGGCCTTTGACAAAGTGCCCCATGATATCCTGGTTGAGAATTTGAGGGGTTTTGGGATATAGCAATGCACTGTCCGATGGATTAGGGCATGGTTGATTGGCCGAAAGCAGAGGGTAACCATTAGTGGGGAATCATCAGGATGGCAGCCAGTGACAAGCGGGGTCCCCAGCGCTCTGTCCTGGGGACGATGCTGTTTAATCTTTTCATTAACAACATGGAAGAAGGGGTGAACAGTCTGCTGATCAAATTCTCAGACGATACTAAAACTGGGGCAGTGGCCACAACTGAGGAGCAGGTACTCAGGATCCAGAAGGATCTGGACAGACTATGGAAGTGGGCAGGAGACAACAGGATGGCATTCAATGTGGATAAGTGCAAGGTCTTGCACTTGGGGCATAGGAATGTGTGTCATAAGTACAGGTTAGGTGACAAGTGGCTGGAGAGCAGCACTTGTGAAAGGGACCTCGGGGTACTGGTTGACTGCAGACTGAATATTAGTCAGCAGTGTGATGTGGTGGTCAAGAGGGGGAACACCACCCTTGGTTGCATAGCCAGAAGTGTTGCTTCTAGATTGAGAGAGGTATTACTACCACTCTATATGACCCTGGTGCGCCCGCAATGGAGTATTGTGTTCAGTTTTGGGCCCCTCATTACAGGAAGGATATAGCCAGGTTAGAGTGAGTGCAGCATAGGGCCACAAGGTTGATGGCTGGTTTGCAAGGGATGCCATATGAAGCGAGACTGAGGGAACTGAGTCTCTTCAGGCTGGAGAAGAGGAGACTCAGAGGGGATCTGTTGGCGACATACAGGTATGTGAGGGGGTGTCACACAGAGGTGGGTAGAGACCTGTTCTCCCCTGCAGTGGGAGGCAGGACACGCTCCAACAGAACAAAGCTCAGGGAATCCAGGTTCAATTTGACTAATTAAAAAGGTCAAATAAAATTCAAATAAATATGCAAAGTCTGATCTGTTGGCCTGGCACAGGATAATGCTTTACTTTGATGATATAGGAGGACTCTCCTTGTAACCCAACATGTTTCCCATTATGTAAATTCCCTGTAATCTAGTGGGATTACTTTATATATAACTGCAGACAGGACTGAAAAACTTTTTATACTTGTATTTTGAATTGCTGAGCCCTACAGCAAATTAGGCTTGGGTCAAGGAAATATATGTTCAGATTTCCACCTAGGGCAAAGTGTGTCATTTGCTGTAACCCTGTGGTACAATCGAATATTGTAAGGGCATGCACACTAGATATTTCCTATGAAATTAGAAAAGAACACGCAAAAGACCTAAATGATTGGTCTTTTTCACTTCATTCTTACAGTCACACACATTGCAGCAATTTAGGACTGTGCCACAGAGAACCAAACTCCACATTCCTGTTGCGGTGTGTGAATGGAACTTCAGTGGGACTTGTTGTTAAATAAGCATGGATAAAACCAGGATTTTAATGAGGAAGGTCAGGATGCAAGCCAAAATATCTTAGAGATTATTGTTCCTAAATGCTAAAATATACAATCTGTGTGCATGTTTCAAACATCTCGTATCAATGTCCACATTTTTAAAGGATTATTGTGATGACAATGATGGTGAATTTGGAACCTTTCGGATACTCATTGCCAATGAGGGATGCAGCTACACTGGGGAGACGTGCACTAAAAGGATTACTGTTCTGTTTGACACTGGAGAAATTGAGCTGTACAATGGAGATGTAAGTACAACCCCCCTTTACTGAAACACTAGTGTGGAGTAACAAGCCTTCTAATGCTGTCAGACAAGTTTGAATGAGTACTTCATACTTAGGCCACACCAGCTTTCAGCTCCATTCCTAGTTCTGCAGGGGTGTTAGGGTATCTAAACTAGGTTTACGAGATAAAAGAGAATTTGGGTACTGCAAAACCAGAACCAGAGCTCCTCAATACTAGCTTAAGAACCTGTTTTCCATGTTGGAGGATGTGGTTCAGTATTTTTTTAAAGATTAGTATCTTATATAAACATATGTAAGAATATTTATTTAAAATGGTAATACATCACTTTTCATTACCAAATCCCAGGATGGTATACACAATTCATTAAAAGAACAATTAAAACACAGTATGCACGTAAAAAGCCATTTGTTATTTATTAAACTTTCTAAGCCATTTGTTGTTTGTTTTGAGCATCCATTTATTTATTTATTTGTTTATTTATTTGACTGCATTCCCCTCACATACCAGTGCAACTACTAGTTGAGCCCCTTCAATGTTGTTTTCAGACCTTAGGGTTTTTTAGAACACCCAGAAGCAAAAAATATTGAAGGAACACATCCATGATAAGTTCTTTGATTTTCTTAGTGTGCAATCATACCCAGATTTCACACAAATGGAATTAGAGTTATGGGTTTTCAAGGCAATGGGAATTTAATATCTCCCAGGAGATATTAGAGGCCAAAACCCTTTTTATTTTCCCAATTTTTTAAAATGTTAAAGTGTTTTAAGCTGGAGTTTTATTTGAATTTTTTGCCTGATGCTGTACTTTTACTTCATTGTACTACCATCCTGGGACTTTTAGTGAAGGACAGTATATAAAAGCTTTAAATAAATAAATAAATTCCAAAATGATCATTCCAATTAATTCTCAATGTGGCCACTACACACTTCTGTACTATGTATATTAACAGCATTAATAATAAGAGTAAGAATAAATAAAATGTCCCAAAAGCATATGCAGAATGACTTTACTTCAGAAATTCTTACATATGCAATTGCAGGGTGGAGGGGGGGGATGACAAGCTTCTGCAGTAGAAAGAAGAGTTGAATGCTGCTACGTCTTAGTTTATAAATCATGGACAGCATTGCTTTTGGGATCTGTCCCTCTAAGCTTTCATGAGCTTCCCTTGTACTTGGCCCAGGCTTCCAAAGTTAGTCAAGTGGAGAGGAAGTCTGCGGATGCTTGAGGAAGCCCCAGTTACACAACTAGAAACCTTCTTTTGCATTAGCAGCTTTCCAAAACATTGCAGCAGCTGATGGAAAAGGGATGCTGCTTGTGCAGTGGTTGGAGTGCTTTCCTGGCAAGCCCCTCACAACCAAGCTTCCCACAACAAGGCTGTTTCAGTGCCAGGAGCAGCCACCATTTGAGCAGCTGCTCCTCCAGTATGAGAGCAGTGCTGGAGGGCTGCTTTTCTGGTGAGCCTTTTGCAAGAGCAAGTCCCATGACCAGCCTTCTTTGGTGCCAGGAGCAGCCACCACCAAGGGGCTCCTCCTCAAGCATGAGAGTGGTTTTGCTTGCTCCACTCATGAAGTTTGATTCCCTGTGAGTGCTGAGTGATCTCACAGGAACTTGGACTCTAACTGCCACAAAGCATACTGAAGTCCAAGGACCTGAGCCCAAGGAATCCAATGGTTTCCCATCTTTGGACAGATTCCTCATATATCCCTAATTAACTGTAACCCAAACTAAACAGCCATCTAAGTGGGATGGTATAAATTGGTGTCCTGCAACAGCAGGGAGTTGGACCTGATGGTCTTCATGGTCTCTTCCAACTCCAGTATTGTATGATTCTATTCTATGATTCTATGCTGATAAAATCCCTATACATTTAAAAATGCATAAAGGGTGTTTTTGTTGACCACTCACTTTAGTTGCCCAATCTAGGCTATTTCAAGGTGTGTGATATGCACAAGGAACTAGATTTTTCTCTTCCCAACCCTAATCTGAGGCTTAATGTTAACACCAGCACCCAGAAACTATCCCTTTACATTTAGGCAATTTGCAGAAAAGGAGCACTCAGAGTATTCTTGTTGACCAATCATGCTGCCTATCCAACTGGAGCTAGTTCCAGGCTACTAAATATTCAGAGGGATCCAGGTTTTCCAAATCCTAATCCGAACACTAATACCCAGATACAGTCACTTTACATTCAGATAACATTCACAAAAGCAGAAGTCATTGTGTTCTTGTTGACACAAGACATGCTCTTGTCAACATGCATAAGAACCCTGGCTTTCTTAATCTTTACCCTAATATCTTGCTTAATCCTAACCCTGAATCCTCATTTCTATCTATTCAGACAACATGTAGAAAGGCAGCTGTCACAGTGTTCTTGATCACCACTCATTCCTTCTGCACAAGTGAGGTTGTTCCTAGGCCCCTAGACATGCATAGGAAACTGGGTTTTCTGAACCCAAACCCTAACCCTAACCTGAATGTTAACTTTAGCCTTAACACTTGTGTTTTTCTGACTCTCTGCAGTACAAGATGAGACAACTGATGGACTGTAGGGTGGGTTATAATATGCGTATTTTATTACTTTCCAATCAAATCTGTACACGTTAGCACCCAAAACTGTGTGATTTGTGCAGAATCAGCAAATTTGCTCAGCATATGATTCTGTGCAAATTGACTGATTCTGTACAAAACCTCATTTTTTTAGGCATGCGTTGCGCAAATTTCATTAGCGGTAAAAAAAAAAGGTGCAAATCATAGCCTGTCTTTGAGATAGAAGTCCGGAGGAACCCCTGACTAGAACTTCAGATCAGAAGTGGGCAGGAAATCCATAGACCTCAAATGAGCTGGATTTCCAGTACATCCCCAGCCACAGCTGCCTTCCAGCTCCTTTTAGAAGTATCTGTACTGACTCCAGGGGATGGTGGAGGACAGGAAGGCCTGGAGAAATGTTGTCCATGGGGTCACAATGGGTTGGACACGACTTCATAACTAGCAACAAGAACTACTGGAACCTTCTGCTATATGTAATACTTTTTAAGAGTCAAGGACCAAGCTGAAATATTCATCACATTGTTTCTCAACTGTTCTGGGTTGAAGGTGTAGTAAATATGGCTAATAAAAGAAGAATAGATTTTGAACTGAAGGTTGAAATCAATTGTTTCTGAGTGGGGCATACCATTTGGAGAGAAAGAGACAGTGGGTTTTACATTTTATTGTTGTTGTTGTTGTTGTTAGTCGCGAAGTCGAGTCCGACCCATCGCGACCCCATGGAAAACATTCCTCCAGGCCCTCCTGTCCTCCACCATCCCCCGGAGTCCACTCAAGCTCACACCAACCACCTCAGTGACTCCATCCAGCCACCTCATTCTCTGCCGTCCCCTTCTTCTTTTGCCTTCTATTGTTCCCAGCATTAGACTCTTCTCCAGGGAGTCCTTCCTTCTCATTAGGTGGCCAAAGTATTTGAGTTTCATCTTCACTATCTGGCCTTCTAAAGAGCAGTCAGGGTTGATCTCCTCTAGGACTGACTGGTTTGATCGCCTTGCGGTCCAAAGGGACTCGCAGGAGTCTTCTCCAGCACCACAACTCAAAGGCCTCAATCCTTTTGCGCTCAGCCTTCCTTATTGTCCAGCTTTCACAGCCATACATTGCAACTGGGAAAACCATAGCCTTGACTATACGCACTTTTGTTGGCAGGGTGATGTCTCTGCTTTTTAGTATGCTATCTAGATTTACCATAGCTTTCCTCCCCAGAAGCAAGCGTCTTTTAATTTCTTGGCTGCAGTCCCCGTCTGCAGTGATCTTGGAGCCCAGGAAAATAAAATCTGTCACTACCTCCATTTCTTCCCCATCTATTTGCCAGGAAGTGAGAGGACCAGATGCCATGATCTTAGTTTTCTTAATGTTGAGTTTCAGGCCAACTTTTGCGCTCTCCCCCTTTACCCGCATCAAGAGGCTCTTTAGTTCCTCTTCACTTTCTGCCATGAGAGTGGTATCATCTGCATATCTGAGGTTGTTGATATTTCTCCCAGCAATCTTGATTCCAACTGGTGATTCATCTAGCCCTGCCTTTCTCATGATGTGCTCTGCATATAAGTTAAATAGGCAGGGTGACAGTATACAGCCTTGCCGAACTCCTTTCTCAATTTTGAACCAATCAGTGGTTCCGTGTCCGGTTCTCACTGTTGCTTCTTGACCTGCATATAGGTTTCTCAAGAGACAAATAAGATGGTCTGGTACTCCCATCTCTTAAGAACTTGCCACAATTTGTTGTGATCCACACAATCAAAGGCTTTAGCGTAGTCAATGAAGCAGAAGTAGATCTTTTTCTGGAACTCCCTGGCTTTCTCCATGATCCAGCGTATGTTAGCAATTTGATCTCTAGTTCCTCTCCCTCTTCGAAATCCTGCCTGTACTTCTGGTAGTTCTCGGTCCACATACTGCTGGAGCCTAGCTTGTAGGATTTTGAGCATCACTTTGCTAGCATGTGAAATGAGTGCAATGGTGCGGTAGTTTGAACATTCTTTGGCATTGCCCTTCTTGGGGATCGGAATGTAAACTGACCTTTTCCATCCTGTGGCCACTGTTGAGTTTTCCAAATTTGCTGGCATATTGAGTGTAGCACCTTAACTGCATCGTCTTTCAGGATTTTGAATAGCTCAGCTGGAATGCTGTCACCTCCACTAGCTTTGTTGTTGCTCAGACTTCCTAAGGCCCATTTGACTTCACATTCCAGGATGTCTGGCTCGAGGTCAGTGACCACCCCATCGTGGTTATCAGGTATGTTAAGCTCTTTCTTGTATAGTTCTTCTGTGTAATCTTGCCACCTCTTCTTAATCTCTTCTGCCTCTGTTAGGTCCCTGCCATTTTGGTCCTTTATTATGCCCATCTTTGCATGAAATGTTCCCTTCATATCTCTAATTTTCTTGAACAGATCTCTGGTCCTCCCTATTCTATTGTTTTCTTCTATTTCTTTGCACTGTTCATTTAGGAAGGCATTCTTATCTCTTCTAGCTGTTCTCTGGAATTCTGCATTCAATTGTTTGTATCTTTGTCTTTCTCCCTTGCCTTTCGCTTCCCTTCTTTCCTCAGCTATTTGTAAAGCTTCCTCAGACAGCCATTTTGCTTTCTTGCATTTCTTTTTCTTTGGGATGGTTTTAGTTGCTGCCTCTTGTACAATGTTGCGAACCTCCGTCCATAGTTCTTCAGGCACTCTGTCTATCAGATTTAATTCCTTAAATCTATTTGTCACCTCTACTGTATATTCATCAGGGATATGATTTAGGTCATACCTGAGTGGCCTAGTGCTTTTCCCTACTTTCTTCAACTTAAGCCTAACTTTTGCCACCAGAAGCTCATGATCTGAGCCACAGTCAGCTCCTGGTCTAGTTTTTACTGACTGTATAGAACTTCTCCATCTTTGGCTGCAGAGCACATAGTCAATCTGATTTCTGTGTTGACCGTCTGGTGATGTCCATGTGTAGAGACGTCTCTTCGGTTGTTGGAAAAGAGTGTTTGTTATGACCATCGTATTCTCTTGACAAAATTCTACCAGCCTGTGTCCTGCTTCATTTTGTACTCCAAGGCCAAACTTGCCTGTTATTCCAGTTATCTTTTGGCTTCCTACTTTAGCATTCCAATCCCCCATGATGATAAGGACATCATTTTTTGGAGTTAATTCTAGCAGGTGTTGTAGGCCTTCATAGAACCGGTCAACTTCAGCCTCTTCAGCACCAGTGGTTGGGGCATAGATTTGGACTATTGTGATGTTGAATGGTTTTCCTTGGATTCGAACTGAGATCATTCTGTCATTTTGGAGATTGTATCCCAGTACTGCTTTCCCTACTCTTTTATTGACTATGAAGGCTACTCCATTTCTTCTGAGGGATTCTTGCCCGCAGTAGTATACCTGATGGTCATCTGAACTAAATTCACCCATGCCTGTCCATTTTAGTTCACTGATTCCTAAGATGTCGATGTTCAGTCTTGTGATCTCTTGTTTGACCACATCCAGCTTGCCTTGATTCATGGATCTTACATTCCAGGTTCCTATGGAGTAAAGATCTTTGCAGCATCGGACTTTCCTTTCACCTCCAGATACATCGGCAACTGAGTGTCCTTTCGGCTTTGACCCAGTCGCTTCATTCTTTCTGGCGCTACTAGTACTAGCCCTCCGCTCTTCCCCAGTAGCATATTGGACACCTTCCGACCTGAGGGGCTCATCTTCCGGTGTCATATCGTTTTGCCTTTTGGTTTTCATGTCCATGGGGTTTTCATGGCAAAGATACTGGAGTGGGTTGCCATTTCCTTCTCCAGTGGATCACGTTTTGTCAGAGCTCTCTGCTATGACCTGTCCATCTTGGGTGACCCTGCACGGCATAGCTCATAGCTTCATTGAGCTACGCAAGCCCCTTCGCCACGACAAGGCAGTGATCCATGAAGGAGTACATTTTATTGCTTTTAACCAAAAAATGTTTTCCACTACTTCAAGGGTTGATGGAGCTACAGTCAGCAGCTCAGTAAGATTCAGTTTTCAGAATGCCCCATGCGTTTGTCTCATTTCCAATTGCATACATTTACTTATTAGACTGAATGATTCCAAATTTAGTCTATAGAGGAAATTTATGCAAATGAGAAAATGTGTCTATATTTGGAGAGAGCTGTGTAAATCTCCTGTTCAGTTACTGCCCAATTTGCACAAGTTTACCATTGTACAGAGTACCATTCTCAAATGAGAATTGGGCACAAGATGAGCAGGAAAGAAACTGGGAAACCCTCCATGGCTTCCTCTCTCCCACATTACTACACCCCCTGAAACCAATAGATTTTTCCCTCTCAAAAATGCTCGAAAAAACAGTTTTGGCCGAATACTATTTTATTTATTTATTTAAAAAACTATTTTAGAAAGAAGCAATGAGCGGCTGCTGTAAACCAAGCAGGCTGAATTTCAATTTTAGAGAAGTGCAGCCACCCTGTTTGCTGGCCTGCTCTTCAGTTCAGTTCAGTTCAGTTCAGTACCATCCAATAACAGAAATCACAACAAGCATTAAAGTATAAAAATATTAACATACAAAATTTAAAAACAGTTCTAAAATGCTTAAAAATCCAATTGCAGTGTAGGGCCACAAGAATGGTGGCTGGTTTGCAGGGGATGCCATATGAGGCAAGACTGAGGGAACTGGGTCTCTTCAGCTTGGAGAAGAGGAGACTCAGAGGGGATATGTTGGCAACATACAGGTATGTGAGGGGGTGTCACATGCAGATGGGTAGAGACCTGTTCTCCCCTGCAGAGGAAGGCAGGACACGCTCCAATGGAGCAAAGCTCAGGGAACCCAGGTTCCATTTGGATGCCAGGAAGCACTTCCTGACAGTTAGGACCCCGAGGGCGTGGAATGGGCTTCCACGAGAGGTCGTTGAGGCCCCATCAGTGAGGGTGTTCAAAGACAGGCTGGACATGCACATGGTGGGCATGTCGTGAGCGGAGCCAACTGGTGCCGGAGGTCAGACTAAATGGCCCGGGAGACCCCTTCTGACTCACTCTGTTTCTATGTTTCTATGAAACAATGGCATTAACATCCCATCATATTCCTTCAAAAGTCTGATAACAGAGGACAGATTTAATGCCATGCCAAAATGATGGCTATGTTGGCACCAGGCAAACTTTAGTGGGAAGGTCATTCCACAATTAGTAGAGAGGGCACCAAGTAGGCCTTCTCCCTTATTCTCTCCCACCAACTGTCCCTTGGAGAAGGCCCTTGTAGTAGGGCCTCAGATGATAATCATAATATACAGAATACATAGAATATAGGAGGGCATCAGATGATGATCACAGTATACAGATCACAGAGAAGCCATGTTAGTCAGAATGTTTGATGTGATGCAGGAAAAGAGTCAACCTTCACTTTTATGTTTGGTTAATTCATAAATTTCCAGTAATAAGCACTAACCTATCTCTGAACTGTATCCTTATTGGTCCAGAAAGATTATTTAAACTAAACTTGAATTGAAGATAATTAAAGAGAGGAGTCTTTATTTTAAAAAAACAATCCCCCACCAAAAAACTCACATCATTTTTCTTCACAGAGTTTGTGGATGTTTGCAAATAATGAATGGCTTGCTGTACACTCAGCAGAGCAAAGAGAATTTTGCTGGATGTTGTGGGTAGTTTCATGAGCTACATATGCTTTATTTGTGGGA
This sequence comes from Varanus salvator macromaculatus, assembly GCA_023646645.1. Classification (NCBI taxonomy): domain Eukaryota; kingdom Metazoa; phylum Chordata; class Lepidosauria; order Squamata; family Varanidae; genus Varanus; species Varanus salvator. Next base: position 11,285,070 of record JAIXND010000754.1, on the reverse strand, counting down.
CATGCAGGATTGCACCCAATATCATCAGAGCTATGATCTAGTGAGCCTAACAATCATGAGAGAGCCAAGAGTTTCCTCAGCATGACTTCTCCCTTGAAGGAGCTTTTCCCTTTTGTTCAATATCTGGGTGACATATAGAAATTCTTGGAAAATGGGAACCTTTATTTATTTTCACTCTTTCAAAAACCTCCTTTCTCTTGAATGAGAAAATCACCTATTTCAGCTTCCTTTTTGTGATCAGGTTTTTCAATTCAGGAAGTCTTTGACCAGGCTCCTTGAGGTCTGTACACTCTGGCATGGAACCTTGATGCCTATGACCACTGCCATGACCACTTCAGTCTTTTCCGCACTGAAGGAAAAAAATGTATTAGGGACCCTACTGGGAATGCTGAAGCCTCTGGGTTTCTTTAGTCCAAAGGACAGTAACAGTCCGATGGGAGGAAAAGAGAGAGGAGCTGCCTCTGAGCAAGCCAGTGCTGCCCTTTCCTCAGGTTTTTACCCCATTTGGCATCTGCCTAAGGTCCAAGTCACACCTGAGCATCACAGTGTCCCAGGAAAGCTTAGAAGCAGCACCAAGCAGGCCACTGTTCGCCCAAACAGTACTTGTAGCCCAAGAACACATTGTACAAATTTCAGATAGTATTAAAAAATAATAATGCCTGTCACATGGTGAAAAAAAATATCCGTGCATCTATTAGGCTTCCCTCTTTCCAGCCACATACAGCACAAAGGAAATCAAAGGGCCATCTTTGCCTTACAGAAAGAGAGAAAATAAAAAGAAACTTTCCAGAGGGCAGAGTTCAGCTGTTTGCCTTGGGCATTATAACAGCCAGAAACGTCTCTGAATTCATCATTCACAGACCTCTAGTGTGTTATAGAATTACCATTACCTAAACTTCTGAGAGTGCTGTATTGTCCCTGGAATTCAAATACATTTGCAATGAAACATGAAGTCACACAATGTGGCATTGTTTGGGGGCTTAATCATAGAAAGTATTAATCTAACCATTTTCCAATCAGGACATTATTTTTAAGCAATGCCAAAAAAGTGGGGGTTCAGTTATTTTAGACATGTATATAATGCTTTTCAAAAACTCATGTATATTAAACAACAGAAAAATGTTTAAAATCACAGTTGCACAACCAAATTAAAATTAATAATTCCCCTCCATTTTAAAATGGTTTAAGAATGGGCAAAAATAAGGGAAAATACTTTGAGGGGAAAATGAATATAAGGAGGGGCAGGTGGGGATCCTTATTTATTTATTTATTTATTTATAACATTTTTATGCCGCCCCATCACAACAAAGCCTCTGGGCGGCTTACAGCTCCTTTTAGAAGTATCTGTACTGACTCCAGGGGATGGTGGAGGACAGGAAGGCCTGGAGGAATGTTGTCCATGGGGTCACAATGGGTTGGACACGACTTCATAACTAGCAACAAGAACTATTGGAACCTTCTGCTATATGTAATACTTTTTACGAGTCATCCATCCATCCATCATGCTTGTATGCCACTCCCCACAGCTGTACGGATCTCTGGATGGCTTACACTACAATGAGCAGCACTAAATAAAATAATTGAGAATGGACAATAGATGATCAGGCATTAAAAATAGAACAGTAAAAGGAGCAGTAAATATCAAACAATGTAAAGCAATAAATTTATAACAATTCTGTGAAATAACAAATTGTCTGGCAGCTAAAATTCTAACATGGCAGTAGCAACAATAAAGCCAACATGACAAACCATTATAAAACCAATTCGACTCATTCACCAAAGTAGTTATGGAAAATAAATGTTTTCAATTGGCATCTAAATGAAAAAAAAAAGAGAAGACACCTGGCAGATCTCTATTGCAAGTGGGGCTTCTCTTTCAAAGAAGGCCCTTCTCCTAGCCATCTCTCCACTTACTTTATTGCGGTGAGGAATTCAGAGAAGGGCCACTGATGAAGATCTCAGTGATCAGATCAGAATGAGACAGGCATTCCTTCAGATATCCTGGCTCCAAGCCATTTACAGGTTTGTATGCCATCATAAGCACTTTGAATTGGGCCCAGATGGCAACTGGTAGTCACTGTAGCCTGTGCAGGACTGGGATGATGTCTTTGTGACAGCCAGCTTTCGTCACCAGGTATGCCCCCTGATTTTGGACTAGTTGGATGTCTGGACCATTTTCAAAATAACCCTACATAAAATGCATTACCATAATCCAGGTGCAAGATTACCAGTACATGGATAACAGTAGCAAGGCTCTGCACAACCAAGTAGGAGTGCAGCTAATAACCTAGCCTGAGCTACTAAAAAGCACTCCTAGATACCAAGTCTACCTGAGAAACAAGTGACAATTCAGGATCCAGAAGCACTCCAAGGCTGTGACCCTTGTCCTTTAGAAGTTTAACCGCATCCGGGATAGGTTGAAAATTCTCCAGTTAACATCCAACTAACAGTACCTCCATCTTGACTGCATTGAGCCTCAGCTTATTGGTCCTTATTAGAGTCACCTCCCCCCCCCCTAAAAGTTGAGGGGCTCCTCAGGGCATTGGACATTACAAAGGCACCAGGCCCTGATGCGTTACACCCGAGAGTAGAAACATAGAAACATAGAACCAGAGCAAGTCAGAAGGGGCCTTCCGGGCCATCTAGTCTGACCTTCGGCACCAGCCGGCTCTGCTCATGACATGCCCACCATGTGGACGTCCAGCCTATCCTTGAACAGCCACACCAAAGGGGCCTCAACAACCTCTCGTGGAAGCCCATTCCACACCCTCGGGGTCCTGACTGTCAGGAAGTGCTTCCTGGCATCCAAATGGAACCTTGGCTCCCTGAGCTTTGCTCCGTTGGAGCGCGTCCTGCCTTCCTCTGCAGGGGAGAACAGGTCTCTACCCATCTCCATGTGACATCCCCTCACATACCTATATGTCGCCAACATATCCACTCTGAGTCTCCTCTTCTCCAGGCTGAAGAGACCCAGTTCCCTCAGTCTCGCTTCATACAGCATCCCCTGCAAACTGGCGACCAACCTTGTGGCCCTACGCTGCACTGACTCCAACCTGGCTATATCCTTTCTGTAATGAGGGGCCCAAAACTGAACACAATACTCCAGTTGCGGGCACACCAGAGTCGTGTAGAGTAGTAGTAATATCCCTCTTGATGTAGAAGCCACACTTCTGGCTATGTAACCAAGGGTGGCATTCGCCCTCTTGACCACCACATCACACTGCTGACTCATGTTTAGCCTGCAGTCAACCAGTACCCCGAGGTCCCTTTCACAAGTACTGCTCTCCAGCCACTTGTCACCTAACCTGTACTTATGACACCTATTCCTATGCCCCAAGTGCTTGTACTTTGTACCTTGTACTTATCCACATTGAACACCATCCTGTTGTCTCCTGCCCACTTCCGTAGTCTGTCCAGATCCTTTTGGATCTGGAGTACCTGCTCCACAGTGGAGGCCACTGCTCCAGTTTTAGTGTCTGGAAATTTGATCACCCCTTCTTCCATGTCATTTATGAAAAGATTAAACAGGATTGGCCCCAGGACAGAGCCCTGAGGGACCCTGCTTGTCACTGGCCGCCATCCCGATGATTCCCCACTAATAGTTACCTTCTGCTTTCGGTCAGTCAACCATGCCCTAATCCACCAGACAGTGCTTTGGTGTATCGCAAAACTCCTCAGTGGGAAGAAAGCAGTGGGAAGGAGTTGAGGTGCATGTACACCAATGCTAGGAGCATGGGTAATAAGCAGGAAGAGCTTGAAGCTCTCCTGGGAATAGGAGGATACGATCTGGTGGGAATCATAGAAACTTGGTGGGATGAAAGGCAAGTCTGGAATGTGAACATAGAAGGGTATCACCTTTTTAGAAAGGACAGGAAGGGAAATAGAGGTGGGGGCATCGCTTTATATGTCAGGGAAGGGATAGGATGCAGTGAGATAGAATGCAGCACAGATGGGGATTTGGTCGAGGCAGTCTGGGTGAAACTTAGGGGTTTTGACAGGGAAGGAGACCTGACAGTGGGGGTATGTTATCGCCGTCCAGGTCACCTTGAGACCCTGGATGATGTCCTGACAGGCCAGAGTCTAAGGATATCTCAGGGGAGAGACACAGTAATTATGGGAGATTTCAATCTCCCAGATATTAGTTGGGAGACTCACTCAGCGGTGACAGTCAGGTCACGTCGCTTCCTAGAAGCTCTAGAGGGTGGGTTTTTCACACAGAGGGTCCGAGAGGTGACAAGGGGGGGAAACATCCTTGACTTGGTCTTGACCAATAGGGAGGAACTGATAGATGAAGTACAGATTAGGGGAGCTCTGGATGCAAGTGATCACTCCATCCTTTGCTTTGAGATCAGGGGACTGGGGACATGCAGCAGGGCGAGCACTAGAAGCTACGACTTCAGGAGGGCCAACTTTGGCCAACTGAAGGCCAGACTGGGCAAAGTCTCCTGGGATAGGTTACTGGAAGGTAAGCGAGTTGAGGATGGGTGGATGGCACTCAAAATGGAGGTTTTGGAGGCGCAAGCCTTGACGATACCTCTAGTCAGTAAGATGGGGAGGCGGAAGAGAGTGCCGGCATGGATGCAAAAGGAGGTAGTTAGAGGGATTAGATGAAAGAGGAACCTCTGTAGGAAATGGGTAATGGGGGAAATAGACCAAAGGGTATACCGGGAAGAGGAGGCCCGTTGCAGAAGGATTCTTCGCAAGGCTAAGGCTGATTATGAGCTGAGACTTGCCAAGAATATCAAGAGCAACAAAAAGGGCTTCTTTCAGCATGTAAATAGGAAAAGGAAGGGGAGACAAGTGGTGGGACCACTAAATAAGGAGGAAGGAGATCCAGTGACTGATATGAGGGAACAGGCACAGATGCTAAATGACTATTTTGCCTCTCTGTTCTCCCCAAAGCAGGACGGGGGATATCTGTATAGGAGATTAGATGAGGCTGGGGACTTAGGGGCACAGATTGGAGTCACCCCCCCCTTGAAGTCGAGGGGCTCCTCAGGGCATTGGACATTACAAAGGTGCCAGGCCCTGACGGGTTACACCCAAGAGTACTAAGAGAGTTGGCAGGGGTTCTCTCACACCCGCTGGCCTCCATTTTTGAGACCTCGTGGAGAACGGGTGAAGTTGCAGAGGACTGGAGGGTGGCATCGGTGGTCCCAATTTTCAAAAAAGGGTAGTAGGAAGGACATGGGGAATTATAGACCGGTTAGCCTCACATCCATTGTAGGAAAAACAATGGAAAGGCTCATCATAGAGAGAGATCTAGTGATGCTAGATAGGGAAGGGAGGCTGACAGCCACACAACATGGCTTCTGCAAAAACAGGTCCTGCCAGACAAAGCTTGTGGAATTCTATGGCAAGGTTTCAAGATGGCTAGATGGAGGGGATGCTGTGGATGTGGTATACCTGGATTTCAGCAAGGCCTTTGACAAAGTGCCCCATGATATCCTGGTGGAGAAACTGAGGAGTTTTGCGATACACCAAAGCACTGTCCGGTGGATTAGGGCATGGTTGACTGACCGAAAGCAGAAGGTAACTATTAGCGGGGAATCGTCGGGATGGCAGCCATTGACAAGCGGGGTCCCCCAGGGCTCTGTCCTGGGGCCGATCCTGTTTAATCTTTTCATTAATGACATGGAAGAAGGGGTGAACAGTCTGCTGATCAAATTTGCAGACGACACTAAAACTGGAGCAGTGGCCACAACTGAGGAGCAGGTACTCCAGATCCAAAAGAATCTGGACAGACTATGGAAGTGGGCAGGAGACAACAGGATGGCGTTCAGTGTGGATGTCTTGCACTTGGGGCATAGGAATAGCTGTCATAAGTACAGGTTAGGGGACAAGTGGCTGGACCTTGGGGTACTGGTTGACCGCAGGCTAAACATGAGTCAGCAGTGTGATGCGGTGGTCAAGAGGGCGAATGCCACCCTTGGTTGCATAGCCAGAAGTGTTGCTTCAAGATCGAGAGAGGTATTACTCCCACTCTACACGACTCTGGTATGCCTGCAACTGGAGTACTTTGTTCAGTTTTGGGCCCCTCATTACAGAAAGGATATAGCCAGGTTGGAGTCAGTGCAGTGCAGGGCCACAAGGATGGTTGCTGGTTTGCAGGGGATGCCGTATGAAGTGAGACTGAGGGAACTGGGTCTCTTCAGCTTGGAGAAGAGGCGACTCAGAGGAGATGTGTTGGCAACATACAGGTATGTGTGGGGATGTCACATGGAGATGGCTAGAGACCTGTTCTCCCCTGCAGAGGAAGGCAGGACGTGCTCCAATGGAGCAAAGCTCAGGGAGCCAAGGTTCCATTTGGATGCCAGGAAGCACTTCCTGACAGTCAGGACCCCAAGGGTGTGGAATGGGCTTCCACGAGAGGTCGTTGAGGCCCCATCGGTGAGGGTGTTCAAAGACAGGCTGGACATGCACATGGTGGGCATGTCACGAGCGGAGCTGGCTGGTGCCGGAGGTCAGACTAGGTGGCCCAGGAGGCCCCTTCTGACTCGCTCTGTTTCTATGTTTCTAACTGTGATGTCCAATTTGCTACAGATCAGAGCAACTTCAAAGTTCTGGGGCCTCTGAGAGTTTAATCAAGTCTCTGTTTAGGCCGGGATGTAAAAAGCCATGAGCCACCAGAAAACTCTTCTGAATGACACTGTGAGCGTTTAGTGCTAGCAGCAATAAAACACTTCCTTGCCACCTTCATCACCATGGAATAGGCTCTCTTCCACTTCAGCTTTAGATGTCTTCTTCTTGCTTTATCGCCTTCAGCTTCAGCATATACCAGAGAGCTGGTCAGGCTCTGCAGGGGGAGGAGGTTGCTTGGGAGCATTTGTGTCAACTCTCCAGATCATTTCCATGTTCCACAGAGTTCCCTGAGCTTTGACAGGAGTGCCTACCATGCCAGTCAAACAATTCCCAGAGCTTTTTGAAATCCATTTGGATTCATCAGCCTCTGTGGGCAGACCATCTCAATGGGTGCCTCACCCTTGCAGAAGGGAAAAGGGGCCAACAGTCCAAAGCTCAGGAGGAAGTGATCTGATAACAACAAAGGTGTAAATCTTAGCCCCCCCCTTTTTAGATCCCCTCCCCCTCCCCAGTGGAGAAATCAGGTTCAGAGTGTGACCATTTATATGTATTGGGCTAGTGACATATTGAGACAGCCCCATGTTTGTCATGGCTGCCTGAAGTCCAGAGTTGCCCTGAAGTAGGTGTCCTCAGCATGGAAGTTGAGATCCCTTGTACATCCTGAGAGTTCTCAACACCAACTCAGAGACCAGCTCTGCCTGCTCAGGCAGGGATTCTCCTGGGCAGTGGGGTGGGGACCAGCAGGATCCCCAATCTGTCTCAATTGCCCAATGCAAGTTAAAGACACTCAAGATCCAGACTTGAGTGGACAGGAAGCCTCGAGAGGGAGATTGAATCTCAATGGCCCATGGGCTCCCCCACCACTGATTCTCAAGATAGTGTTGGTGCTGCACTGAGTACCCAGGTGGACAGAGCTGTGAGAGGGTAACCCCACCAGCTTTGTTTGACCAGGTCTCAGTAATGCAAGGCATGTCAGCCCCCTGCCCCACAATTAAAGCATGGATAAGGGACATTTTACTATATGGCATTAAGCAGCGGTACCACAAGGCTTGAAGGTGGCATGGTTGCCAGGGATCTTCCAGCTGGGGGAAGGAGCAGAAAAGGGGGATAACAGTAAGATATCTGTTCCCTCTTCTCCTACATTGGCCTGTCCATCCCCCAATGCCATATCTCCCCCTGCCCAAAATCATTGGAATTGGAGCACTCAGACTGTCACTCATTGTAACTAAATAAGGTGGTGAGATTCAACATGTGTATAGAAAATGAATCTATCTGTACATGAACTATAAACATGATAATAAGCCAGACTGGGATGCAGGGAGGAGGGAGGGGAAAAAACCCCTTCTAACTACTTACTTGCAAACCTTCAAATGTTTAATATTCTCTTCCCATTTCAGTGACTCTGTACCTTAGGACTTTCAGATTCCAATTCCAGATTCCACTTCTTTCTTACCTTCCAGTTATGCCATTCCCTACTTACTCTGTCCAACTTCTCCCAACTTTCTTTTTACCCACCTACTATTTAATACCAATGCTTCTTTTCCAACTTTCACAATCCATCTCCTACATTCTGCATTGTCAACTATTTAATCCACTGCCTTCAGTCCTAATGTTGTTCTAAAAAAGAAGGGGAAAAAACCCTCCCTCCAAGCAGCACTGAGTGGCTGCTGAATGAGTGCCGAATGGGTAGTGTCCTTTGGTATTGCCCTTTGGAGGCTGCACTGGTCCTGGGGCTGTGTGGCTGAAATAGAGCCCAGCCAAGGTTGGTCCTACTCACTGGACCTGTGTCCCTTCAGCCTCAGTGCCATCATGCCACAAGAAGGAGACACTATCACTTCTCTCACCACACTGGGAGCAGCTGAAAGTGGCAAAAAAGTGTTGAGGAGTAGAAGCAGCATCCATTGAGGTCTTGGTGAGTCCAGTGGGATCCACAGGGCCAAGGTCCAGCAGCAAGGGGCTGCAATGGATTCAAGTGGGAAAGGGGCACTCATGGGGCTGAGCAGGCTGAAATAGCACCCAGTCAATGTTTCTAGGATGAGAAGACTGAAGGGAGCACTGCCTAATCAGTGAACAAGTAATGTGAAATGTGTGTAAAGCCAGACTAGGGTGGCAATGGCTGTTGGCCATTTGTGTGCGTTTGGTGAAATAAATGTGTTTGCTTCATCAGTTTGGACCTCCTACAGGCACATAATGCTAAATCAAGGTGTTGTGATGCTGAGAACAACAGTAATCAACTGCTTATGCTTTTTACAATACTGCTGCCAACAGTATTTGAATGATGATTATATAAATGAAATATGAACTTTTTGTATTTTTTTTCTCATGGAGGTTAACATCTTGATACCTCCTAGAGAGGAAGCCAACTTTGAAGTCTTGAAATCTGGGCGTTACTATATATTGTTACTGGGCAGAGGAAGCATCTCTCTAGTTTGGGACCAGAACATGGGAATTACTGTTATATTGAAAGAACAATACAAAGTAAGTCCACTCTTGTATATTATTTAATGATTATCTATGTATTCATACCAGCCACTCTTTTTCTGTTCCAGAAAGTGACTTGAACATCACTAACTAACTTACGACATTCTGAATGATAAACATAGTATATTTTTTAAAAAAACTTGAAACAAGAGACAGTATAGAAATATAGAAGAGCTAATGTTACTCATGTAAGTCCGTTGTCTAAAAGGGAAGGACTTGCCAGTAAATAGATATAAAGGTCAATAAGATACTCATTCAGGAGGCATTCTAGAGAAGAGTCTTCCAAAGTGAACTTTGGTAGATCATAAGAATGATGTGGACATAGTGTATCTTAATTTTAGCAAAGCATTTGAAAGGTTTTCCATGTTATCCTTGCTGACATGATGATAAAATGTGACTGGACAATACTACATTTAGGCAGATCCATAACTGGTTGATTAATTAACAAGCAAGCCTTGACATCCTCCTGGAGAGAAGTCTCAAGTAGAGTGCTGCAAAGCCCTGTTCTAGGCTCAGTGCCATTCAACATTTTTACAATTGACAGAAAAGTTGCTTAGGCTAGACATGGGCATGTCGTGAGCGGAGCCGGCTGGAGCCGGGGGTCAGACTAGATGGCTCAGAAGACCCCTTCTGTTTCTGTTTCTATGGTACACAAAATTAGGAGCGATAGCTAAAACTGTAGAAGATAGGATCAAGCTTCAAAAGTATCTAGACAGGCTAGAAGACTAGGCCATATCTAATAAGCTAAAATCCAATGGAGATATATGTAAGGTATTGCATTTTGATACAAGACAGACAGACAGACCCACTAGTATAGGATGGGGGATATTTGGCTTGGGAAAAAGATTTAGGTGTCTTAATGCATCACAGACTGACTAGGATCCAACAGTGCAGTTAAACTGCTAGGAAAGCTAGTGCAAACTTGGACAAGGTTAACAAAAGGATAGTATCCACAACATAGGAAGAAATAGGAAGTAAAATCACTGACATTACTAAAGTTGCCCTGTAAGTTAAATGAACATGCCAAATAGTACAATTTTATGTGCCTACTATGTTATAAATGATAAATTTTATGTTGCTACAGCGGTAAAATAGGTTTGATCACAAAATTATATATTAGTTTCCCTCAAATTTCTTCATTCTTCTGGGAGGAAAATGGGGTAATCTGTTTCAAAACTGACAGAAATCTTACATCTTTAGGCTGGTGATGAAATCCTAAACTATCATATAGGGTTGCTGTGAGAATAAAAGGGGAAATTCTCTTTCTCTCCTTACCCCCATGTATGAGCCATGAACACTGAAGAAAATGCTGGCTTCTCTAAGCACTGATCTGGGTGGAAATATAGGATAACAGAGCTCATTTTTATTACACCATTGATAAAATAAGGTTGGAGCACTTACAACTGCATGGTTTATTTCTTTGCAAGGATCAAGTATGTGGCCTGTGTGGAAATTTTGATGGCATTGAAAACAATGACTTGACCAGCAGTAGGAAACAGCTTGAAGTCAATCCAAATGACTTTGGGAATTCCTGGAAAGTTAATTCACAGTGTGCTGATGTCTTAAAGGTATTGTAAAATGTGAATGCAATGTTAAGGTGGGGATAGCACCTGCCAGGACCTCCAGCTTTTACAATGGGATGGGGAAACCAGGAATTAGTGATGGCTTGGCAGCTTCAGGCACTCTTGGAGGATATGGATAACTTGGATCCATTTCAATTGGGTCTTAGGCCTGGGTAGAAAGGAGTGTGGATAATCATTCATGTTGAGTACCTGTATAGAGAGGGCAGTAAAGAATAGCATGTTTCAGTGATGTTTCTCCCCTACATGGACACAGTCTCTGTTCAAGGGCTATTTTTTGATATCTCCCTTCAGTAATGGCTGTTGGGAGGGCATTGAATCTGGCTAGAGATAAAGCCCTTCTAAATTTGGGGATTTTTAAGCTACTGATATATCTAGCTGGTTGAAGAAGATGTGTGAAACTCTGGTTTCTCTTCAGATCGCATAAAATGTGGATTTGCAGCAATTTATGAAGAAATGGGGGGTGTCGGGGGGGTCAGAGCTCCAATTCCCAGCTCCAAGTTTGGGGTGCTATCTCCAACCCCCAGGACCTGGGGATTCACACAATCCTATACACCCTCAGATGCTAATGGTCACAGGACTTTTCCCTAACTTGAACTAAATTGTACTTAAAATGTTTATTTAAAGATATACTTGGGTACACCAAGTAAGTTTTAGGGGTTTTGACAGGGAAAGAGACCTGACAGTGGGGGTATGTTATTGCCCTCCAGGTCAACTTGAGACCCTGGATGATGTCCTGACAGGCCAAATTCTAAGGATATCTTGAGGGAGAGACACAGTAATTATGGGAGGTTTCAATCTCCCGGATATTACTTGGGAGACTCACTCGGCAGTGACAGTCAGGTCACGTCGCTTCCTAGAAGCTATAGAGGGAGGGTTTTTCACACAGAGGGTCCAAGAGGCGATGGGGGGTGGGGACATCCTTGACTTGGTCTTGACCAATAGGGAGGAACTGATAGATGAAGTACAGATTAGGGGAACTCTGGATGCGAGTGATCACTCCATCCTTTGCTTTGAGATCAGGGGACTGGGGATGTGCAGCAGGTTGAGCACTAGAAGCTGGGACTTCAAGAGGGCCAACTTTGGCCAACTGAAGGCCAGACTGGGGAAAGTCTCCTGGGATAGGTTACTGGAAGGTAAGCAAGTTGAGGAGGGGTGGATGGCACTCAAAAGGGAGATTTTTGGAGGCGCAAGCCTTGACGATACCTCTAGTCAGTAAGATGGGGAGGCGGAGGAGAGCACTGCCATGGATGCAAAAGGAGGTGGTTAGAGGGATTAGTCGAAAGAGGAACCTCCATAGGAAATGGGTACTGGGGCAAATAGACAAAAGGGTATACCTGGAGGAGGAGGCCCGTTCCAGAAGGATTCTTCGCAAGGCTAAGGCTGAGAGCTGAGATTTGCCAAGAATATCAAGAGCAATAAAAAGGGCTTCTTTCAGCATGTAAATAGGAAAAGGAAGGGGAAACAAGTGGTGGGACCACTAAATAAGGAGGAAGGAGATCCAGTGACTGATATGAGGGAACAGGCACAGATGCTTAATGACTATTTTGCCTCTGTGTTCTCCCCAGTGCAGGACGGGGGATATCCGTATAGGAGATTAGATGAGGCTGGGGACTTAGGGGCACAGATTGGAGTCACCCCCCTTGAAATTGAGGGGCTCCTCAGGGCATTGGACATTACAAAGGCGCCAGGCCCTGACGGGTTACACCCAAGAGTACTTAGAGAGTTGGCAGGGGTTCTCTCACACCCGCTGGCCTCCATTTTTGAGACCTCGTGGAGAATGGGTGAAGTTGCAGAGACCAGTTAGCCTTACGTCCATTGTAGGAAGAACAATGGAAAGGCTCATAATAGAGAGAGATCTAGTGATGCTAGATAGGGAAGGGAGGCTGACAGCCACACAACACAGCTTCTGCAAAAACAGGTCCAGCCAGACAAACCTTGTGGAATTCTATGACAAGGTTTCGAGATGGCTAGATGGAGGGGATGCAGTGGATGTGGTGCACCTGGATTTCAGCAAGGCCTTTGACAAAGTGCCCCATGATATCCTGGTGGAGAAACTGAGGAGTTTTGGCATACACCAAAGCACTGTCTGGTGGATTAGGGCATGGTTGACTGACCGAAAGCAGAAGGTAACTATTAGTGGGGAATCGTGGGGATGGCAGCCAGTGACAAGCGGGGTCCCCCAGGGCTCTGTCCTGGGGCTGATCCTGTTTAATCTTTTCATTAACAACATGGAAGAAGGAGTGAACAGTCTGCTGATCTAATTCGCAGACGACACTAAAACTGGAGCAGTGGCCACAACTGAGGAGCAGGCACTCCAGATCCAAAAGAATCTGGACAGACTATGGAAGTGGGCAGAAGACAACAGGATAGCGTTCAATGTGGATAAGTGCATGGTCTTGCACTTGGGACATAGGAATAGGTGTCATAAGTACAGGTTAGGTGACAAGTGGCTGGAGAGCAGCACTTTTGAAAGGGACCTCGGGGTACTGGTTGACTGCAGGCTAAACAAGAGTCAGCAGTGTGATGTGGTGGTCAAGAGGGCGAACGCCACCCTTGGTTGCATAGCCAGAAGTGTGGCTTCTAGATCAAGAGAGGTATTACTACCACTCTACACGACTCTGGTGAACCCGCAACTGGAGTATTGTGTTCAGTTTTGGGCCCCTCATTACAGAAAGGACATAGCCAGGTTGGAGTCAGTGCAGCGTAGGGCCACAAGGTTGGTTGCTGGTTTGCAGGGGATGCCGTATGAGGTGCGACTGAGGGAACTGGGTCTCTTCAGCCTGGAGAAGAGGAGACTCAGAGGGGATTTGTTGGCGACATACAGGTATGTGTGGGGATGTCACATGGAGATGGGTAGAGACCTGTTCTCCTCTGCAAAGGAAGGCAGGACACGCTCCAACGGAGCAAAGCTCAGGGAGCCAAGGTTCCATTCGTATGCCAGGAAGCACTTCCTGACAGTCAGGACCCCGAGGGTGTGGAATGGGCTTCCACAGGAGGTTGTTGAGGCCCCATTGGTGCAGGTGTTCAAGGATAGGCTGGACATCCACATGGAGGGCATGTCATGAGCAGAGCCGGCTGGTGCCGGAGGTCAGACTAGGTGACCCGGGAGACCCCTTCTGACTCTCTCTGTTTCTATGTTTCTGTGTTTCTAAATGTGCCTCAACCTCCTTCTTTTGGAAATCTCAGCATTGCTTCCCTTCAGAGAAATCCCTAAGAATCATTCAGCCAGCTTGCTTTTTTATTATAAGGTGAAATACCAGATTCAGATCAGTTCTTATCTATCAGAAAGCAATGGCGATTTTCTAAATTACATTTTTATCACAGTTTCCACTATGAGTGTAAATAAATAAGCAGCTTGAAATGAAGGCATCACAATTGTTGAACTAATAATGTATCCATACTGCTTCCCTTTATTAAGCTTTCTCAGAGGCAAGGCTTGCTTTCTGCATTGTGCCATGATAATGTTGTGAAGCAAGTGATGGTGGAGACTTCCTGCAGCATCTTCAACAGTGATCTGTTCAAAAAATGCAAAAAGTTGGTAAGTAATTTTTATGTCATTTTCTGAATTCAGTACCTCAGCAAATATCTTTCATCAATTGTGTTGATTGTTCCAGAACCTTTCATTTCATTATCACATTTCTGTATTGCCCGATAGCCAAAGCTCTCTGGGTTACTCAATCAGCAGTGTAAGATTTAAAACCTTATACTGTCAAATTCTTCACTAGGATTGATCTGAAAGTTCATATCATGGAATTTCTTGAACTTTGGGTGAGTCACAAGGGGAATAAAAAGTCACTAGACAGTTGAAAAAGGGAAGCAAGCAACTGAGGGCTGGAGCAGCTTTGGACAGGAGGATATGTATAATTTTACCAGGCAGTTGAGTGGTTTCCATATTTTCCCCAATTTTTCATTAAATCCACTACACTAGGCAGTCAGCTACCTATTCAAGCATGACTTATCTTTTCAAACACTTTCCTGGGAGCTTTGTGGCATGACGACTTTACATGGTGATATTCTATGGAAGAGAAAGATGGCTATTGGGAGCTGTGGGCATGTCATCATGTCACAACACTTCCAGGGCTCTTTTTAATGACATCTTGCACAATGAGCAGCCAGCTGCTGAATGCCATGGCTTGACTTCGTTTACGGTTAAAGAGGAAAAAAGAAAGATGGAGACTGCTTGGCTGATGCATATTATCACCACCATCCCATCCTGACAAGTGTGACCTTTGTGGGAACCCACAGATATTCCTACCTCACCTGTGCTGGTCCAGAGTATGTGGGAGGTGTCCTTCCTTGTCACCCCCATGGCTGTGGTAAAGGTAAAAGTAAAGGTTTCCCCTTGACGTTACGTCCAGTCATGCCTGACTCTAGGGGGCAGTGCTCATCTCCGTTTCCTAGCCGAGGGAGCCAGCGTTTGTCCGCAGACAGTCTCCGTGGTCATGTGGCCGGCATGACTAAACACTGAAGTGCACAGAACGCTGTTACCTGTCCACTGAAGTGGTACCTTTTTATCTACTTGCATTTGCATGCTTTCGAACTGCAAGGTTGGCAGGAGCTGGGATGGTGCATGGGAGCTCACCCCGTGTGCAGATTCGAACCGGCGACCTTTCAATCAACCAGCCCAGCAGCACAGTGGTTTAAACCAGTGTGGTGTAGTGGTTAAGAGCGTGGGACTGGGACTCAGATGACCTGGGTTCTAGTCCCTGCTCAGCCATGGAGCCAACTGGGTGACTTTGGGCCAGTCACAGACTCTCAGCCCAACCCACCTCACAGGGTTGTTGTTGTGGGGATAAGATGAAGGAGGAGAATGAATGATGTAAGCTGCCTTGAGCCCTTTGCAGGAAAAAGGCAGGATATAAATCGAAAAATAAAAATAAAATAAACCACTGCGCCACCTGCAGTCCCATGGCTGTGGTAGTTGAGGGCTAAATCGGACATGGTGTGGTGGTGATAACCATTTTTTCTCAGCCAACTGTTTGCTCCATTCACTGAGTTCTTGGGCATCTGGCTTTCCACTGCTGAACCTGACTCTGTGATTTATTATTTATTCCATTTCTATATCACTCCATAGCCAGAGCTTCCCCCTCTGACTCAGAACTGGTGTCACAGGCTGTGGGTTTACCCACACAACCAATTGCAAAAAGTCAGGTGAGTGAGGACTAGGCCACTCAGTGTAAGGGGCAAAGAGAAGAAGGTTTGCCAGCACTGCAACTGTGCCATGAATTGCAGCACAACCCTTCCCATCAGGGCCCCCTCAAGTAGAAGTTGTATATTCATGACAGTTTTCCTTATTCTTGTATAAGAGCATGCAGCCTTGAAGACATGCACCACACACTGGGACAGTGTAGAGGCCGTTTTTATTCTCATTTTCAAAAGACGTTTACCCCTCCTTTACTGGAGCATGATGGTCCCAACCTGAATTAGGGCCACACTTGATTATGGAAGAGTAAGGAAAATTATCACACATAGGCAGTGCTTTTTTTGTAAAAAAAAAAAAGGTGCCAGAACTCAAGTCACCGCCGGCAGTAAGCACTCAGCACGCAACCACACACACCAATCCCAAGCTGGACACAAAAGCTGCCCGCAGGCACTATGTTAATGATGTTTGCTGCTGACCTGCTATGCCGACTCAAACTCACTTCGTAAAATCCATTGGAAAACAAGGTGCTGGAACGCCGTTCCAGTGCGTTCTATGACAAAAAAAGCCCTGCACAAAGGTACATTTTGTGTGATTAGCCAATCATTTAGTTTGACAAGACTGCAAAGCTGTCATTGGAAAAAAGCTCTCCTTGCATATGCATGGACTTTTACAAATCATTCTGTATTTGCATTTAATGGTTGGAGAACAGGTGAGAAAGGGCAAGAAAGGGTTAATCTCCCCTGAATTAGAAACGCTGGCCAAGCGAACAACAGGCAAAATGACAGGAGGAAGGTTCCCTGATCCTCTTTAGCCAAGAAGTCTTCCTCTCTTACCAGAATAACAGGTGATGGAAGTCAGAGATCACACCTGGAAGGTCTACATGTTACATGACACATTAAAACCCCTGGGAATTTTAACTACAGACTTTGTTTAAATTTCCTCTGTGCCTGACAGACCATAAGGAACAGCAGGGATTGTGTCCTCCTCTTCCTCCCTCCTCACCCCACAGTTCCCACTATTCTAATGACACTGTAGGAACACAATGTCCCCTGAGATATGGTGAATGACTTAGCCCTGGGCACAGTTTGACCCTTTAAAAAAATCACAAAAGCCACCATTAAAGGTAAATCCCTTTTTAGGGTACCCAGGTGCCCCCTTCCAAGGATCCCCAGCAGTATCTTGGGTGGACAGCCCATGATCACCCGCTATTTAAAAAACAAAACAAAACATCAAGGTATTCTTCCTTCCCTTCTCATGCATCCAGCCTGTCAAATTCCCTTGGAAACAGCCAGGAAACCATACTTCATGGAACGGGACTATATCCTTCTTTTTGCAGAAGAATCTCGAGGTTTCTTTGGAAGAGGTCTGCTGCTCCAGATGTTCCAAAGGGCTGACAGTGCCTTCCTACTGCTAACAGTGTGTGGGCACATCAGAACTTGAGCAGTCCCCATTTGGGGTTGCAGGCTTGTCCCCTTAAATCACAAACCATATGAATGCACCACTCCCAAATTGCTAGCTACTCACAGTAAATTGTAAAGCTGAGGGGATCAGGTGGTATTTCCTAGTATGTCCCCCAAAACTGAGGGATTCTGCTTGCAAGGGGGGAATTGGGTGAGAGATTTTTCTCTTTTTAAACTCTTGGATTTTTTAAATGAGGGACTTGTGGCTGTGTGCTATCCACATTTGGGAATGTGAGAACAGTGCAGGGCCACATGGACCCCCTGAACTCAAGAATTCTGCTGCAAATGGTGCTTTCCATGCCCCAACCTTAAAAAAAATGGAAAAAAAATCACTGGGCTACAGATTTGTAATTTGATATGGACACTTTGCTTACCCTTCTGTTCTAATGGAACAGAATTGGATTTCTCAGTGAGTCAAACTTGCATTTTCTTTTACTTTCTGTGCAGACCAGCCATCATTATGTGGACTCTGAGAGGAAGAAAGTTGGGTAGGGAGAAGCACATCAGCTTTTGATTTTGCTTTGGAGGAAAAAATTGAAGCAAACTACATCTATCTACATGCAGCTTGGGGAGGTTGATCTTTAAAAACAAAACAAAAACTGTCAAAGAAAGGGTTAAGCAACCCAACCCTAGATACCCATCCTCCAGTCAGACTCACAGCCTGATTACTGTTTTGGATTTAATATTAGATAAGATGCTGCTAATGGCTGGTTCTTCTGACTCAATGAGGAGAATTCAACCTACTCTGGATGGAGCTGCATCCCTTTGATGGAGCAGATTCATAGGATCAAGGTTTTAAAAGAAACAAAGCACAGCAAGGGAAGAGAAAGTCAAAAGAAAAACAAGAATGTCAAGGGACCTCCCTCCCTCAGACACACACACACACACACACCACACACACACTGCAAATTTCCAAAGAAGCCAAAACCTCTATCCCTCTGTCAGGTAGTACTTTGTTGAAGCTCACCAAAAAGATACCGTATTTTTCGCTCTATAAGATGCACCTGACCATAAGACGCACCTAGTTTTTAGAGGAGGAAAACTAGAAAAAAATATTCTGAATCAAATGGGCACATAATCACAGGCACATTCCCCATCACTTCCCCATGGGCTGAACATCTGACAGACTTACTGCACACACATATTCACTCTATAAGATGCACAGACATTTCCCCTTACTTTTGAGGGGGAAAAAAGTGAGTCTTATAGAGCAAAAAATACGGTAATCATAGTTCTCCAAATCAACAAACCTCCCAATCACTTCAAATCAATTACAAATCATCAAGAAACTTCCAACAAGCCCCCGCCCCGCCCTGCCGCCACCATTCTATACCAACCAAACTGCATATAACAGAATTTCTACTCACTACCAAACTCCTCAATGAGTCCTTTGTCTATACAATCAGTTAACCTTGCCACTTTTGCATATCCAGCTGACTTGCCTCTCCAATCTTCAGTTGTTGGACACTCCACTACCCTCCATTCAGAGGCAACAGCAATTCCAGCTGCAAATGTCATACATTGAAATGTCTCTAGCAGCATACACAAAAGCACATTCCTAGGACTCATAGGAAAGCCAATTCCAAAGGTTCCCCGCACCTTTGCATGTATCAACCTCCAAAACCCTCCAGTTTCATCACACATGGTATAAAGCCCCATCCACTCTTCCACATTTTGAACATCCTCCACTACAATTCCTCTCCATTTCCTTTACATCTCTCAGTGCAATGATGTACCACCAAAAGTTAAAATAAATCCCACACTAATTTTCTCCTAGTGCTTGAAGGCCTGTGAATCCAATGTTTCCAAAGTTCCCCTTCCATAAAGCCTCCCACTGGCAGGATAACACCTCCCCTCCAAGATTCAGTGCCCAACAGTCACTCAACTTGCTGAGTTTGTGTCAAACTGGAGCTATTTCTTACAAAATCTTCCAAACAATTGATCCCCTCACAGCCCCCCAAATTCCATCAGGTCTCCCACATCATCCTTCCCTGATCAGACCCCTCCCTCTTCAATCCCCAAACCAATTAGCAATAAACAGGCCACTCTACCCTTTTCCCTTCATCCTCCAGCAGCTACCAAGGCCCAACTCATCCCCATTGACCAATCACATAAGACCATAAGACCACTGTTCTCTTCCAAACATGCTCCATATGCTTCAACTGGGCACATCAAAGTTGAAATCAGAGGGCCAAATTATCATCAAGCCATGTCCTAGTACACAATCATTGTTTGACATCAAGACCCTGCCAACTGACTCCCTGGCCCATAAATAATAAAGCATTCCTTTCTCAAGACTCACCACCTCCAGCTTCACCAACCCACCATCAACACTTATAATCCAATCTGAAATCCAAAGCAAGCTGGCTGCCCAGCAACATAGCTTCAAATCAGGCACTGCAAGACCTCCTCTCTCCCTGTCATCATAAAGAACTCTAAATCCAATCCTTGGCTCTTTACCATTCTAAAGAAAGGTGCCCTACTGTCTCTGCCACTCCCGGATAGCTCCCCTGCCCCCAAAACCTGGCAACATCTGAAACAAAAAAATCCATTTGTGTAGCAAACATTCACCTTCACAATAGAAACCCTTCCCAACCATGGTACCTTCAATCCCATCCATTCTTGTAGATCTCCTCAAATCTCCATCCATGTCATTCCACAGCTATCTTGAAATAATGTGTCACCATGTCCTGCCATGTCCATCCCCAAGCACTTGACTGAATATGAAATCACCTCACATCCTGAAGTCTTTCCCACATCCCCCTCTTTCTGTTTTGGCACAGATTTCAATATAACTCTTGTTCTCTTCCCAATGATCCCACAGCCCAAGTCCAAATTCTTCAATTTGGTCTACTGTATACATTGATATGGACCCAAAATGGTCAAGACCATGTCATCAGCACAGCACCTGTATTGCTCTTCGTCCATGCTCAAGTCTTCAATCCTTGAGTCCTGTCCCATCTCCACTGCCAAAATTTCTAATAGAAGAACAAACAAAAGAGACAGCAAAGGGCACACCCAGCATGCTTCCCCACTCCACTTGAAAGTCATCAGCCAGTGCTCCATCAATCAAAGCCTCAGCATGTAGTCCAGTATAAATTGGTTGAATCTAAATAATAAAACCTGAACCACAGTCTAAACACTGAAGAGCCCTTAACAAAAAAGGGACAAGACATACCACCAAAACCCAGGAAAATAAGTGCCACCCCCTTCCTTCTCCTCCCAACCAAGTCAGCTGCACCAGTCACAAAACAAACATCAACTTTCTCAAGCCTTCCTGGAATAAATCCAGTCTAATCTATATGAGTCTGCTTTTCTATACATTTTCTTAGTCTTTCTCCTATTGTTGAAGTAAAAAAGTTTGTAATCCACATTTAATAATGAGGTAGACCAGTAAGAATGTGGCAAGGTGGAGTTGTTGCCCTGTCTGTATATCAGTGTTATACATGCTTCCTGCCATGCTGGCAGTAATAGTTTCTCTTCCTTAATCTCATCCATTACTTGTTGGAGTGGTAATATTAATTTATCCTCTATGGAGGATAAATCCCCTATAGGATTGAACTAATACATAAATCCTCTATGTATTTATACTACAAAGCAGTGAATTCATCTGATCTGGGTGCTCTAACTTTTTTAAATTTTCTGATAGCTTGTGATAATTCTTGAATAGTGATAGTATCATTCATTATTTTCCTGTGATCGAATGTAAATTTTTCAAGACATGTTTCTTCATTCCATTCATTCCATTCATGTTCTGAAGTTGGTATTTTTGGTTAATTTTGAAAAAAAGGTGATGAACTGACCATGAATCGCCTTTTCTACATATGTAATTTTATTGTCTTTTTTCACCCCTGTTCCTTTCCATTTCTCTTTTAAGACACTGTGCTAAGTATCTTCCAGGTTTATTTGCATGTAAAAAATGTTTTTGTTTCAACTTTTGTATCCAATCTGTCTGTATCATGTCTAATTGAATTCCTGACAGTTAGGACCCCAAGGGTATGGAGTGAGCTTCCACGGGAGGTGGTTGAGGCCCCATCGGTGAGGTTGTTCAAGGATAGTCTAGACATGCACATGGTGGGCATGTTGTGAGCAGAGTCGGCTGGAGCTGAAGGGGTCAGACTAGATGGCCCGGGAGTCCCCTTCTTACTCACTCTGTTTCTGTGTTTCTAATTTTTAATTATCTAAGTTCAATTAAGGATGATTTGTCTTGTACTTTCTTATTGTGATCTTCTAGTATTTGAATTAGTTGCAAGAGCTTTTTAATTGTTCTAATTTCTCTCTCTTTTTCTTAGATGCTATTGCTAAAAAAATTCCTCTCTACTTTACTAGCTTCCCATGTTGTTGCTGTAGAAACATCACTTGTATTATTTAATCTTTTAAAAAATCAAATTCTTTTTCATATTTTTCAAACTTCCAATTCTTTTTCAGACTTCTTGTAATAAAGATTGTCATTCAGTTTCCATTTTCTTCCTTCAATTTGTTCTTCTCATCAAATTATTTCTTTTTTCTTTTTCTTTTTTTAAATTTAAAAGCAAAACAACTATAATAAATAGAGCAAGCTGAAGTAGACAAAATTGCCAAGGGAATTCGATACAGATCCAACCAGTACAATCAACCCTCAGAATCTAACCATCAATACTCCATAAAAATGTAATACAAAAAAACCCTTTATCTATATAACAACAGATCCTCCAATAACTTCAGATCTTCCGCTGCTTTCCCTATCTTTTTTAAACACCTCAGATCCACTTATCATGTTGCACATTCCTCTAACAATTTTCTTAACAGCATACTCCATCAATCCATTTCTTCATTTTTCAATTGTTGAGGGCTCCAGTGATCTCCATCCAGAACCAGCTGCATTCTTATCTGACATATTCCCTGAAAGACTGTCTGACACTATATTTTAAGACTCATGAAAAACTGCTTTGATTCTCTTAAAAGAAAAATTCAATGCATTAATATTAATTAATAATATCAATCATTCTGTCTCTAAAATACAATCTAAGGAGCTCAGATGACTATCTCTTTTCAGATCTGTCATCAGCTTTCCAGCATCCAATTCAGATTTCCTTCTTGCATTAACTCTCCTCTCCTCTGCTCTGCACTCCCACCAATCACATTTCTTCATACCTATAAGTAAATTACAATTTGACAGTACAGCTTAAAGCAGAAGAGTTTGGACAGGAGAGTCAAGAAGGAAGGAAGGAAGGACGGACGGACAGACAGACAGACAAGGAAAAGATGGCAGGTACAGGGGGAGAGAAAAAGGACAAAAGGTGTAAGTGGATAATGCTAGTTAGTCAGCCTTCCATTGACATTAGAATTATTAGTCTCATTCTATCTCCATTAAAATATTAGTTTGAATTAGTTTAGTAAGAATTGTTCCAACTTTCATAGCAAGGAGCCTTGACTTATAATCTCCACATCCAATCGATGGAGCTAATGGTCTTCAGCAAAGTTTATTCCTTGCTCTTTAGGATTACTAATTTTTTATTCCTAAATGGGGCCAAGACCAGCAAAAAAAATCCAAGTTCCAGCAGGGAGATAATTGTTCCTTAGAGCAAATCATGTATAGTTTAAATCAAAAACAGCAACAAAAAAATCACCTGGCTCAAACAACCAGCAACTCCCTTAAAAATGGTGATGAAGTGGGAGAGAACCACCTCTTCTGCTGCAGTAAGCTTCAGGCAATATCAGTTTATAATGTCCAGGATTCTTAAATAAAGACATGACAATTTACAGCTGCTAAATTAAGTAGAAGAGTATCCTTTTCAAAGTCCTTTCCAAGCAGAGAAACAGAAATGCCTTAAAATCTGGATCATAATTAAAATCATAACCTCAGGTCTCAGCTGGCCAAAAAGCACCGTGTGTGTGTGGGGGGGGGGGAGGGCTTTGTTTACTATTGTAGGGACCTGATCAATTTGATCTCTTCTCAAGTTTTTTGAGTAGTCTCTTCTCAATATCCATGAAAATTGTCCAAAAATCTTCCTGTCAAAATCTGCAGAACTTCTAATTCACAGATTGATGGAGAACATTTAGCAATCTCCATTGATTTTCTACTTTAGATCTGCAGTGTCCAGGTTAGTCTTTCCTTCCTACATTTATCCTCTATCCTTCCCCTCTTCCTTTGCTTATATATCTCACACATTTCTTCACAACTATTAAATAAAATCATAGTTTAACATGACATAAAAAAGAAAGTTAGAAGAAAGGGAGGAGAAAAAGGGACAGAAGAAGATAAATAGTTAAAATCAGTGTAATAGTCACTCTTTTGACAACATTACATCTATTAGTCACATTTTATTTCAATAATAGTTTTTGTTATTAGACTAATAGTGTGAATTAGTTAAGAGGAAAAATTATTTGAAACTTTTCCATCAACTTCGATTAATTTTCTATCAGTCTCTTACCAAACAGGAAACTTTTACTTCTGTTCTTCTGCCTCAAAGTTAATCCCAAATCAATTTTTCTAAATCCAGCAGATGGCACTGATAGTCCACAATTCATTTTACTTCTGCATAATAAAGAAGCCTGTTGAAAGCCTGTTACTTCATTACTCCTCCCTTCATCTCTGATGAAATTTAAGAGGAGGGTCCATGATTGTTTATTATCTTTGCCTCAGAATAAAGCTGTCCAGGAAGTGCAGATAAACATTCAAAATAAGTCATTTACAAATTAATCCAGAAGCATCAAGAGCCACAGTGCATGAAAAGCACTTCCCTAGCTTCAGTAGTTTCTTGACAGAGAGAAAATGGAAGTAGAACAAAATTCCATCCTTTTCATCACACAAGAACATCAGCCATATCAAGGTCAACCCTCACCAGCCATCAATCTTTGTCTCCTAAACAGAGATAACAGATGACTTTATTGCTGTTACAGTCCAATTAGAGTTCAGATGGAACACCACTAATCATCAGAAAACTTTCTGTTTCAAAGTCCTTTCCAGATATGAAAATAGAAATGCCTTTAAAGTCTTAATTGCAGCAAGTCAAAGTAATATTCCCTTGGCTCAAAAAATAAAATTAAAAAGCAGAAAAGAAAAAGAAGCAGCTTAGGAAAAAAAATTGATGTGTGGCGGTCAACTCTGTAATGTGTTTCAGTTTATCTTATCTGGCCATCTTATTGTAATCAAAGTTGAACCTGAGAGTCTTCAAGCTCACCTGTCATTCAGAGAGGTGAGAATCCTGTCATAGACATTTTATAAGCATCTAAGTGATTTAAGGTAGAGCAGCACAAGGTGCTGTGAGATGGGTCGCCATTCCCTTCATTGGTGTTCTCCTTGATCCATCTTTGTTACTTGAGGCTCTGGACAGTGCAAGGTTTCAGTAATCTATGTTCTGGTAGTCTCTGAACTAGAGTACTGCAATGCAGTCTACAGTGGACTGCCTTTGAAGTCTGCAGAAGTTGCAACTTGTGCAAAATGTGACAGCCAGATTAATAACAGGGTCCAAAAGGTCTAGACATGTAGCACCAATTCTGCTTGCATTGGCTTCCAAGCCCAATTCAAGGTGTTGACTTTAAGCTATAAAGCCCTACTTGAGTTGGGACCACAATTCCTTAGTGAACACCTTTCCCAAACTCAATCTGCTTTGACACTATAATGAAGATCTGTTACTTCCAACTGACATCTCTGAAGGGGACTTGATTGATGGCAACAAGAAGAAGGGCTTTCATGGTGACAGCCTCTCAGTTATGGAGCAAGTTTCCCACTGAATCCCAACTGGCTCCAACCTCAGCATTCTTTCAGTGCCAGGTTAAGACTGTCCTTTATGATAGGGTATTCAATTAGTTTTACCTTATATTGGAGCATTATTTCAAATATTTTACAGATCTTCTGATTAAATTTGTGCAAGCTATTGTAGTTTTTTAAAAATATTGGTTTAAATTTTATTTTTAAATTTAATATTATATATTTATTATGGTTTATTGTTATTCTGTATTGTAAACTTCTCGGAAGGCTTCAGCTATTGGGTTGTATAAAAATATCATTAGTGATAATAATTCCAGAGAAAAATCTAGAGAACCTTGGTTTGATAAGCATATGAAGTTAAATCAGCTCCTCACTCTTTCAAGCTATATCAAAGTATAGCTTTTACTGTTTGTGGTAGTGGAAATAGCATTCCAAGGCCTCAGAGGCTAGACTAATCTAATTTCATTTTTTGACTGGATAACCTCCCAAATGGACTGTAGGAATGCTGTGGACAAAGTGCCCTATGACATCCTGATAAACAAACTAGCAAAAAGTGGCCTCAATAGAACTACTATTAGAGGGATCACAACTGGATACAAAATTAGTCACAGAGAGTGTTCATCAGTGGCAAATTCTCAAACTGGGGAGAGGTGACAAGTGGGGTGCCACAGGGACCAGTACTCTTCAACATTTTTATTAACGATTTAGATGAGGCAGTACAAGGAAAGATAATTAAGTTTGCAGATGACAAAAAGCTGGATGGAATATCAAATATACTGGAAGACAGAGATAAGATACATGGTGATCTCAATAGGTTAGTACATAGGACAGAGAGAAACAAAATGAATTCAGTAGGGACAAATGCCAAGTCCTCCACTTAGGAACAAGAAACCAAAATGCACTGCTACGAGGAACACTTGAGGTTGTTGTAGATCACAAGCTAAATATGAACTGACAATGAGATGTAGCTGCAAAAGCACTATTTTGGGCTGCATTAACAGAAGCATCACTTCCAAAACACATGAAGTACTGGTTCCACTATACTCAACAGTAATCAGACCTCACCTGGCATGCCGTGTCCAGTTTTGGGCACATAACCTTTAAAAAGATGCAGAAAAACTAGAAAGGGTTCAGAAGAGGGCAACAAGAATGATTCAGGGACTGAAGGCAAAGCCCTATGAGGAAAGATTGAGAGAACCGGGCACGTTCAGCCTTGAGAAGAGAAGACTGTGGGCGGGTGGGGGTGGGGGCATGCTATCCCTCTATAAGTACCTGAAAGGATGTCACAAAGAGGAAGGTCAAGATGTCTTCTTGCTGATACCAGAATGTAGGACATGGAATAATCGATTCAAATTGCAACAAGCCAGATTCAGGCTAGAGATCAGGAAAAATTTACTCACTATTAGAGGTTCCAATATTACAGTGGAACCAGTTGCCTACAGAGGTCATGGGCTGTCCACTGGAGACATTCAGAAAGAAACTGGATAGACATCTGAGTAAGATGGTGTAAATTGGTGTCCTGCAATAGGAGGGGGTTGGACCCGATGGCCTTCATGGTCCCTTCCAATTCTACTGTGTTATGATTCTATGAAAACTGTAGTGATAATCCAATCCTCAATTACCAAGTTGACCAAACTAGCAACAAAATTGTATAGATAGTTTTGGTGTTTAGAGTGGTGATTCAGTATGGTCATTTCTGTAGCCATGGCAAAAACTCTACTCTACTGAACAATTCTTCACACTTTCTTATTCTTTGTGTGCCACCAACTTTATTTCTCTGTTTAAAATATCCTTCCTTTTCAAAACAGTTCAAGGTGGCTTTAGTCACTTTAATTAAACTTAAAGCAACATATAGTATGATGTAATATAATACAAAAGCACCAAAGGGTATAATAGTAGTAGCAGCCACTATAAATTAAAGACTCCAACTGACCTATACAGAACAAAGCAAAGAGCTCAGATTGGTATATCTGAGATGGCAGACCGAACCCTGCTTCATCATGGTGTCACCAGGTCAAAAGTGGCAGGGCACAGGCTTTAAATGCATTTCTAGCATCCTCAACCAAACAAGCACAGGTTGTGCAGACGGGAAAGACCTCTGCCTCATAGAATCATAGAATAGTAGAGATGGAAAGGGTCAGAAGGCCATCAGGTCCAGCCCCCTGCTATTGCAGGACACTAAGTTACACCATCCCACTCAGTTGACTGTCCAGACACTTTTTGAATGCCCATAGCAAGGGGAGAGCCCACAACTTCCCCAGGTAATAGGTTCCATTGTTATACTACTCTGACAGTGGGAAATTCTTCTTGGTGTCTAGTCTAAATCTGGTTTCTTTTAGCTTAAGTCTATTATTCCATGTCCTGTATTCTGGAATGAACAAAAAGAGATCTTGTCCTTCCTCTTTGTGACAGCCTTTCAGGTACTTGTAGAGTGCTATCGTATCACCCCTCAGTCTTCTCTTCTTAAAGCTGAACATGCCCAGTTCTCTCATATTTTGCATACGCTTTCTCTGAGGGATAGGCAGAACCTTGACGACAACAACAACAAACAACAACACATTCTATTTCTTAATAGCATTTTCCTGAAGGGACAATTTATTAATAGGCTTGGCAGATGGCACCATTACTACCTCATTTTGAATTTTACAGGTGGCCCAGGCAAAACTGTCATCTACTGATAGATTTCTTGTGCTTTCACACATCTTCCAATGGAATAGCTGCACAACACTTTAGACTGTTAGTTGTGGGTGCTCTCTCTCTGAAACTACCCTGGGATCCATGCTGTGCAGACCAGGGTAAGGAGCAGACAATTGCAGTTTAAATTTATTAAATTTATTTATTTATTTGGACAACTTGTATGCTGCCCCATTCGCATAAGTCTTGGGGCAGCTTCCAATACATAAATAAATATATTTCATACAAAATACATAAAATACTGGAGACATCCTGGCCACAGATCTAAAATCAATAAATAAAATCAACAATTAAAATAGTGTTTAAATAAAAAGGTCTTGGCCTGGCGCCGAAAAACAAATAATGACGGTGCCAGGCGGACCTCTCTGGGGAGCACATTCCATAAGTTGGGCACCACCGCAGAGAAAGCCCTCCTCCGGGTACTCACCCTCCTAATATCTTTCACGGAGGGCTCCCGGAGAAGGACCTCTGCCGCCGATCCCAAGGGGCAGGAGGGCACATATGGATGCAGGCACTCCTTTAGGTAACCAGGTCCCAAGCCGTTAAGGGCTTTGTAGGTGATAACCAGCACCTTGAATTGGGCCTGGACTTCGATGGGAAGCCAGTGAAGCTAACGGAGGACTGGAGTCATGTGAGCACAACGCCCAGTCCCCGTCACAACCTGGCAGCTCTATTTTGCACCATCTGAAGTATCCGGACCATCTTCAAGGGCAGCCCCACATAGAGTGTGTTACAGAAGTCTAATCGGGAAGTAACCAATGCATGTGTCACTGTCGCCAGGTAATCGTTCTCCAGGTAGGGATGCAGCTGATGGATAAGTCGAAGCTGGAAGAAAGCGCTCCTCGCCACCGCTGTTACTTGAGCTTCCAACGATAGCTCTGGGTCAAGGAGGACTCCCAAGCGGTGGACTCTGTCCTTAAGAGGGAGTGCAACCCAGTTCAGGACAAGGTCAAGGTCCCCCACCCCGAAGCCCAAACCGCCTACCAACAGGACCTCCATCTTGTCTGGATTAAGCTTCAGTTTATTGGCCCTCATCCAGCCCATTACCTTGGCCAGGCACCAGTTCAGCACAGCCACTGCCTCACCTGGATCGGTTGAAAACGAGAGGTAGAGCTGGGTAACATCAGCGTACTGATGATTCCGCAGCCCACACCTCCTGATGACCTCTCCCAGCGGTTTCATGTAGAGGTTAAATAGCAGGGGGGACAAAATGGATCCCTGCAGATCTCCATGGCATAACTGCCATGGCACAGAGCCTTAGTCCCCCAGCACCACCTTCTGGAATCGGCCATTGAGACAGGAGCGGAACCACTGCAAAGCAGTGCCTCCTACCCCCAATCCCGCTAGCCCATCTAGAAGGATACCATGGTCGATGATATCGAAAGCTGCTGAGAGGTCCAGGAGGACCAACAGGGATGCACTCCCCCTGTCTTTCTTCCTGTACAGGTCATCATACAGGGCAACCAAGGCAGATTCAGTACCATACCCGGGTCTGAAGCCAGACTGAAATGGGTCTAGATAATCAGTCTCATCCAAGAGTGCTTGGAGTTGTGCTGCCACCACCCGCTCTAACACCTTGCCCAGAAATGGGATGTTGGCCACCAGACTATAATTGGTGGCCATCTCTGGATCCAGGGATGCCTTCTTTAGGACTGGTCAGACTACCGCCTCCTTTAAAGGGGCAGGTACCCAGCCATCCCTCAGAGAGGCATTGACAACCTCCAGGATCCAGGTCCCTATCCCATGCTTGGCTTTGTTAAGTAGCCAAGATGGGCAAGGGTCCAGTAAGCAGGTGGTGGGACGTACTCGTCCAAGCACCTTGTCCACATCATCAGGCCATAATATCTGAAACTCATCCATCAATTTAGGACCAGACAGCAACATTAGCATCTCCCCTGAAGGCTCTGAGTCACTAGTGGAGTCCAACTCGTGATGAATCTGAGCGATTTTCTCCTTAAAATGCTTGGCAAATTCGTCACAGCAGGCCGTCGAGGGTGGTATAGGGTCTTTCTTAGGGCCTGGATGAACCAGCCCTTGTACCACCCGAAAGAGCTCTGCTGGACGGCATTGTGAGGAGGCAATGGAAGCGGAGAAGAATTTCTTTTTTGCCGCCCTCACCACCACAGCATAGGCTCAATAATGAGCTCTCAAGTGTGTTCGGTCAGATTCATCCCATGATTTCCTCCACCTACGCTCTAGACATCTCCCAACCTGCTTTATCGCCCATAATTCAGGTGTGTACCAGGGGGATGAACGGGCTCTGCCCAGTGGGAGAGGACGCTTAGGAGCGATTGTGTCAATAGCCCTGGTCATTTCCCCATTCCATAGTTCGACCAGAGTATCGACAGGAGCACCAGCCTTGTCAACCGGAAATTCCCCCAGGGCCTTCAGGAATCCTTCTGGATCCATCCAGCTCTGGGGGCAGACCAACACAATCGGTTCTGCACCCTTACAGAGGGAAAGGCCGCTCTCGAGCTCAAACCTCACGAGGAGTGATCTGACCATGACAGGGGAGTCAAACATAAATTCCTCACCCTCCGATCACCTTCTTGCTGCCCCATCAAGAAAACCAGGTCCAGAGTGTGTCCACATTCATGGGTTGGGCCAATGACATGTTGAGACAGCCCCAGAGCCGCCTGAAGTCCTGAGCCGCCCCAGTCAGAACAGTCTTGGCATGGAGATTGAAGTCCCCCAGGACCAGCATCCTGGGAGTCTTCAACACCAGGTCCAAGACGATCTCCATCAGCTCAGGCAGGGAGTCTGTTGGGTGCACAGTACACCAATAGAATCCCCAATCTGTCTTGGTCACCCAACACCAAATAGAGGCACTCTAGACCGGGCCTTGAGAGGACAGGAGGCCCTGTGAGGGAAATGGAAGCTCGGTAAACTAAAGCAACCCCCACTCCCCTCCACTCTGGGTGTGGTCGGTGCTGGACCAGGTACTTGGGCAGTCACAGTTGGGAGAGGGAGACATCCCCCCCTCTCCCACCCAGGTCTCTGTTATGCAAGCCAGATCAGCCCCCTCATCCACAATCCAGTCGTGAATGAGGGATGATTTATTATGGACTGTCCTGGCATTAAGCAACAGCACCGACAGGCCCGGGGGCGGTTGACAAGCCTACCTGGAACCGTCTGGCTGGGGGAATAACCAGAAGGGGGAACAGGTGTCAACCATCTGTCCCTCCTTCTTCTATGCAGACTCGTTAGATCCCCAACACCATAACATCCATTGCCCAAGACCACCCCAATGGCAGCGCCCATGTGCTCCCCAGGCAACCTCGCAGTCATCATGGCCAGGAATGAATCCATTAAAATTAAGTTAAAATACAATAAAACCTTTAAAACAATTTTGAAAACTCCCCATCGACCACCCAATATGGAATCCAACCCAACCAATAGGGTCCCTGGCCAGTCCAGCCCCCGCATGGCCCCGAACAGTCCCAAACGGCAATGACCGCCCTTTGGCTGTTGCCCTTCGGCCGTCGGCCTGAGGCTGCCGGCCCTGGCCACCTCCGGTGAGTTATGTCGGCGGCTTGTCCCCATGCCCCGCCCCCCAATCCTGTGTGACTCTCACCCATGCCGGCAGGCAGGGGAGCAAGGGCAGCCACATGGAACTTGCCAGCCAGCAAGATGGCGTCCTCCGGCAGCAGCGTCGTCGGCCCCGGCATCCTCCCACCCCAGGTAGGTCCAGCGATGGCCACGGACAGTGGCGTCAGCTGTCCCCCGGGTCTAGCGGAGCGCCTCATAGCCTTCCTTGGTGGCGCAGCAGCAGCGGCAGATGGTCGAAGGGAGGAGAGGGGGCCCAGTTCCGGCTCCAGCCTGGCCACGTCCGGCAAGTTATGCCGGCGGCTTGTTCCCCCGCCCCGCCCCCCAGTCTGGTGTGGCTCTCACCCATGCCGACAGGCAGGGGAGCAAGGGCAGCCATGTGGAGAAGACTGCTGGGAATTCAGCTGGAGTTCCTAAATCAGGGGATATCATTGGAGTAGGGATGGTGGCTATAATAGCTGCTCTCTTGGAAACTTGGAGGAACCTTTCCATATTCCAGCGGTGGGTGGGAATGTGCAGGGCCAAAATACAAAAGCAGCATCCTCCTTTGGCTTATTAGTTACTCCAGCATCTTAACTGCCTATAACTTAATAAAGGCATCTCAAACTTTTCTGCAATGGTGGGAGAAGTGCACAGATGCCAGGAAAGCAGCTAATGATAGACAGTTGGAGAAAGAGGCTGGATTCTGAGAAATGGTTCACAGTCTTCTGGAGATCCCTGGAAGGTCAGTCATAGTCCCCAGGCCTAGACCTATAGAATTCTGGAGGTAGGAAAACTATGGAGTGTCAATGGTATCACCTGGAAAAAGAAGAAAAGGAGGCAGGTAGATCACTGGTCTATCTCAGTCTTTGGCAGTTTATGATATCCTCAAGAAAGTGCTCAGATTAGAGGGATGGGTCTCCTGAAATATTTAACTTTTCCCATTCCCAAAGCTTTCTTTCCCAGGCTATATGGGACTGTGTGTGTGCATGCTCATATATGTGAGATGAAACAGAAGTTTACAAGAGGTGAGCAGAACATTCTGGAAGGCATTCATTCACAGGGTTCCCATAAGGTGGAGATGACTTGACAGCATATAGCAACAACAATGGAAAGAAAAAATGACATCTCCCTTTCCATTGTCCTTGCACACAGGAGGCTCTTAGCAATACAAATCAAAAGGCATTGTACATTTATTCTGTCCTATTCCTAAGAGGCTTTTTTGGATGGGGGAGGCAAGATAAGAAGGAAGATAGAAGCTGTGGTGGGAAAATGCAGGGGGATTACAAACAGATGACAAAAACATTTGGACAATCTGAAAAATTTAGTGTTTGATGTAGGATGACTGCAGGATAAAGACTTTGCCAAGAATAACTTCTCCCTTTCTTTGAATATGGAAGGTTTTGGGACTGCATCCTGCTCCAGATCATATACTGCTGTGTAAAGGTTTCAGGAGGGTGGGAGAAAAAGGTGTACCCCTTGCTCAAGAAGGTTTCCTCCTACTTTGTGAAACCTGAATAGAACTACAAGCCTTCTGGAGTCTGGAGAGGAACACTGCTAGGGGAGTTAGGGACACATCATGACATTTTGTTGTAGGTATGGAAAGAAATTTGGCTTGGAGAGAAGTTTGTCAACAAAGTGAATGCAACTCTTCTTATTGAATGCAGGTGGATCCTGAACCATATGTGGATATCTGCATCTATGATACCTGTAGCTGTGAATCCATCGGGGACTGTGCCTGCTTTTGTGATGCCATAGCCACTTATGCTCATGCTTGTGCACAGAAAGGGGCAGTAGTTCATTGGAGGTCACCTGCTTTATGCTGTAAGTGAGACTTCTCCCAGCCTGGCCTTTAATTGACCAAAACTAGCCCTCATTAAGTCCCATCTCCAGTACTTGACCTACTGCTCATCCCTGTTTTCCTGATCTTGAAACAGAGGATGGAGTGGTCACTTGCATTCAGAGCTTCCCTTGTCTGCACATCATCCACCAGATCTTCCCTGTTGGTCAAAACCAAGTCTAGGATGTCTTTCCTTCCTTGTTACCTCCCAGGGTCTCAACATACCCCACTATCAGGTCCCTGCCCTGTCTAGACCTGTCAATCTTACACAGACTGTCTCTACCAGATCCCCTTCTAGCCTGTCCCCATCTCTTTGCATCCTTTCTCTTCCTTGACATATAGCGCTACACCCTGTTCCCTCTTTCACTTCCTGTCCTTCCTAAACAGAGCATACCCCTCTGTGGTGACATTCCAATCCTGCTTTTCATCCCACCATGTTTTTGTGATCATCCCCCCACCTCATGTCATATTTGTTTCTTCCCAGGTGAGCTTCAAGTTCTTCTTGCTTCTTTCCCATGCTCCTAATGTTGGTGTACATACATTTCAGCTGTTTCCTACAAACTTCATTCCCTAGCTTCCCCAGCCTCCTTCTTCCTCCCATCCTCCCTGGCACAGCAGGAACCATTTGTGCACTATCCAAGCCAGCCCCTGTAGTCCCTGTAGCACCCTGCATCTGAGACCCTGATCTTGTTCCTTCACCTGACTGATCTTGACTGGTTTCTGGGGGTCCTGGTCTCCCTCGATCAGATTAATGGCCTCTGGAGTAAGTTTGCTAGAGCATTTCCGATGGTCCTTTTCCCATCCTGGTGAGGTGCACCCTATCCCTTGCCAGAAGTCCCTCAGTGAGGAACCAGTTGCCAGGTTTGAGGAACTCAATGCATTCCTTCTGACATCATGCCCTCAGCAAGTCATTTGTCTCCACAACACTCCTCTCCCTGGTTGGTCCATGTCCATGCACTAGCAAGAGTGAGGAAAAGGCCACCTGAAACTTCAGGTCCTTGTGGCTCTTGTCCATAGCCTTGAAGTCCTGAGTGGCCCCACCCAGTCCCTGCCTGGCTGTGTTGTCTGTCTACTCATAGCCTACTCATCAAGTAGAAATCCTGCCTATCTTTCCCCCTGCTTCCTTCTTCTATTCTCTTCAACCTTCCTTCCTTGCTCATTTGAAGAGTATAACATTGACTCACAATCCATCTAGGGTTCACTCCCTAACTTTAAATGGAGGACAATGCCCAGAGGTTTCTGGTCATCAATAAAGGTCAAGGATGCTGTTGTCCAAACAAAGGTGGATCTCCATTCTGGAGGGCAATGGGTAGATTTGCACCCAGGTTTGCAAATGGGTAGTTTTGCACCCTGGTTCATCCTTCTTTGGATGAGCAAACATACCTCATTTAGGCCTGAACCTGACAGGGTTTTCTTGCCCCATCTCTTTAGTGCCCAGCCAGACAAAGCTAGTGTATGAGCAGGCACTGTCCTCCGATGTCTTGACTGTCTCGTGCTTGTCTTCCTTTGTTTCTCTCTGCTGCACCACTCTGCAGCTCTCCCTGGTGGGGATGCTGCCATCTAAGACTTCACTCCACATTGAAACTTCCCGGGAATTTCCCAACATACTCTTAGGCAGTTTGATCTTATGCTAAGCTACATAACAGTTATTAAAGAATGGTAAAAAGATGGGTGAAGCTCAAATACTTTGGCCACTTAATGACAAGGAAGGACTCATTACTGTCAACGATTGGAGGTAAAAGAAGGGGACGGCAGAGGTTGAGATGGCTGGATGGGGTCACTGGAGAGATGGCTGTGGGGTTCAGTGTACTCTGGGGAAGGTGGAGGACAGGAGAACCTGGAGGAATTTTGTCCATGGGGTTGGGAACAGTCATAACTTTGTGACTGAAGAACAACAAAAAAGATGGGTACTGATGCATACTTATGGGCACAGTGCAATTCTGTAATTGCTTACATATACAGGAATGCAGAATCTACTTTGCTACATTCAGTGCAAACAAGTGTGCTGGTATACAGTGTAGTACTGAGTGAAGTTCCTGGTATAAATTTTATTTCTGCCATGAACTTCATAGGTAGCATTAACAAGTCACTCCCTCTCCCTGCTTCCTTTTTTTAAATAAGATTTTATTAAGATTTTTAAACTATAAATTAAAAACATCAATCATCAAATACATCAGACAAGCTGGGTCACCCCCTATAACATATCTTTTAACATTCTATGATCATATTCAAATCAGTGTATAAAAGTTTAAAGACATCTTTAAATCTAAGCCAAGTCCCGTTTCTCTAGCCAGTCATTAAAAAAGTCCCAAGTTTGGTAAAAGTCAGTGTCTTCCTTCTCCTTCAGTGATAGAGTCAGTCTATCCATTTCTGCACAATCCAGAATCTTTTTCAAGATCAGTTCCTCAGT
The DNA here is from genome assembly GCA_023646645.1 of Varanus salvator macromaculatus. Classification (NCBI taxonomy): domain Eukaryota; kingdom Metazoa; phylum Chordata; class Lepidosauria; order Squamata; family Varanidae; genus Varanus; species Varanus salvator. The sequence goes on along the minus strand of JAIXND010000754.1, from coordinate 11,249,659 downwards.
GGGTAGTTCCTCACTCTTCCAGTATTGAGCAAGCGCGATCCTCGCCACTTTGATTAAATGTAATATCAAATACATTTCTTGTTTACTAATATTTTCCAGTACAATGCCTAACAAGAAAATTTCAGGTTTAAAAGCTAAAGATTTTTGTAGCATTTCCTCAAGCCATTTATGTATTTTAATCCAATACTTTTTCACATATTCACAGGTCCACCACATATGATAAAATGTACCCACACCGTGTTTACATTTCCAACATCTGTTTGACATATTTGGAAACATCTTAGCTAATCGATTTGGCGACAAATACCATCTATAGAACATTTTATATAAATTTTCTTTATACGAGGTTGCTAAGGTTACCTTAATATTTCTCTCTCACAGTTTTTGCCACTTTTCTAATTCAATATTATATCCAAAGTTTTGTGCCCATGTTATCATAGTGTCCTTGACCTGTTCCCCTTCCATTTTCCTGTCAAGCAAAAACTCATAGATTCTTTTAATCATTTTCTCATCTGTTTTTAACATCACTTGATCAAAGGCTGTTAGATCTTTATAAAACCCCCATATTTTGCAGTCTTTGGCATATCTTGATTGCATCTGCACCTTATACCACCACAATATATTAAGTCCCTGTTCTTGTATTTCTTGCTCCAGTTTTAGGCCTCCATCCTTATCCAAAATATCATCATATCTTATAATCCCTTCAAAATTCAAAACATTTGGATACACAAAGGCTTCCATAGGTGAATGCCATCTTGGTAACTTATTATACAATTTTAGCTTTAACTTTTCCCATACTGACATTAGTGATCTTCTAATAACGTGACTTAGAAAAGTCCCCTGTGACTTAATCTTCTCATACAACATATAAGCATGCCAACCCATTTGCAAATCATGATCTTCAAGGTATAAAATTCTCTTATTTCGCAAGATTATCCATTCTGTTAGCCAAGTAAAAATAGACGCTTGATAATACAACATCCAATCTGGTAGACCAAAACCCCCATTCTTTTTGGTTTTCTGAAGCATTTTTAGTTTAATCCTTGCTTTCTTTTCCCTCTCCCTGCTTCCATTTGCCTGGAGGAATGTTGTCCATGGGGTCATGAAAGGTCAGACACAACTTAGCAACTAAACAGCTTATATAACAGGATTTGTTTAAATGTTTCAATAAGAAAATATATGGGAAGTATTTTGAATACTCAAAATTTCTGAACAAATTAGTTTCAATATTATATGGCATGCTTCTTAATTTTTTCATAGCGCAAAGTTGTGAGCACATGAACAAAGATGAAGAAGGACATCAGTGTGAATGGAGATACAACATTTGTGGCCCTGCCTGTCCAAAGACATGCCAGCACTTGGATCCAGTGGTCTGCCCTGTGAAGTGTGTTGAAGGATGCCATGCACACTGTCCTGAAGGTCAGCATGTCTGCTTTGGCACAAACTTATTAGGAAGAACTCTCTTAGCTTTCACCATTAAAACAGATAATTTTGTTGCCATCTTTTTTTAAGTGTGGACAGACAACTCGTGGGCTTGTTCCATTCCCTTCTGCCTTCTGGGTGCTTGAAGAAGGCTCTGATTTAAGTCCTCTTCAATCATTTTCTTGAATACACAAGGGTTTAAGATGGGCTTGTGCATGCTGTCCCCACCTGTTGTACCACAAAGCCTGAGCAGTGGTTGCATGTGCATTCATCTGAATACAAGTAGAATTCTTTGCACAAATGTGGACCCTGCTTTATCACAGTTCCTATAATGTAGAGAGTTCTATTCAAACTGAAGTGAACGTGAATACAACTTCCTTTCATATTTGTCCTCAGATTTAGTCTCCAGTAATAATGTTTCCTGCACAGCAAGAATATATTAGAGTACCTTTCTCTTTCTGTTGAGCAGGAGCTGAAGAAGAAAGACAGATCCTGCTGAGGTGGAGAACCAAGGAGGAGCAAGAGAGAAAGGCATGGGGGTGGGGATTTAAAAACCAAGTGGCTGACTTCTGCTTGGCTCTCCAGTTGAAGACAGGGGGCATGGTATGATTAGTGGCAGAGACTAGAGACTAGCTTACTGGCTCAAGAGGGAAAATGCCAGCAGAGTTTTGTTGTGCTTTTAAAGACCAAAGTAGCACAGCAGCTGGTAATGGTGGTGACAATAATGAATGACAGCTGTTCATACTGTGCAGGCCCCAGGAAGGTTGCCCCATGATTCTGCTATGCTTTCCCAGACTTGATAAATAGAGCTTACTTTTGTCTTGTCTGTAGTAGAGATGGTAGCACACTACCATCTCCGGCTGGTGCCGAGGTCAGACTAGATGACCCAGGAGACCCCTTCTGACTCACTCTGTTTCTATGTTTCTATGTTACACACTATACTCATAGACTCAAACATATGATGTGTTTTGTCAGTGAGCTTCCAAAACTAAAAGAGGCAGGCATCCTTCTTGCAACAGCAGAAGAAATCAGTTAATATTGCCTTTCAGCTTCTCCCACTGCCCCTTCCATCAGGCCTCAGGAACAAGACCATGCTTTGTCACCTGCCCCACCCATCTCAGGACTGAAGTTGTATGACTTCATGAAAGATGGGATCAATATTGCATAGGGCCTCCCTGCTCTACTGGGCACTGAGTGCATAGCAAACATGGTGGCTTTATATTTCATAACATACTTATGTTATGGTGGTCTGGCATACAATTTGGGAATCACTGTTCTATATATACTTGGTTGTTTTGGCAGTTGGGAAAAGATATGGTAGCACTTTGCATCCAGATTTAGCCTCGAGCTTGTAAATCCTATTCTAGACTCTAGTTTCTTTGTGTAGGGATTGTGCTCAGTTCTCCCAAGATACAGCATTTCAAGATCAATATTTCAGACCATGAATCTGAACTGGAAGAAAAAGTGAGGTTACCTTGCTTTGAGATAAGCCACACAGCTGGTTTGAACCTCCCTGAAGATGGGACCACCCTGTGTGAACCTCCCTGAGGATGGAGCCAGCTTTGCTTGGAGTAGAAAGGAGGCAGGGAATGCAATTTGGAATCAGTTCCTGGTATGGGCAATAGCTAACTCCATAGTTAGAGGGATCATTACAAGAAGATGGATGCTTTTTGTTAACAACTTTTATATTACTCTATATTACAAAGCCAGCACTGACTGGGGAGGCTAACTCAATAAAGGATTGTAGTTAGGAACCTCTCACCTTGATCTGCTGGGAAAGGAGAAGGGGTGAAGCATGCCTACAACACCTTCCCACTTTGCTTGTTATTGTCCTTCTAATGATTTCACTTTAGAAGCTAAGAGGGATACACCAAAGTATACTTACAAGGCAGCTTCTTGTTATTTGCCTCCCAGAACCACTGAAATAGTAGATCAATGCTGAAAAAGCTGATTGAAATATTGGTTGCACCATCAGTAATGCAGAGATCTAGGAATTATAGTACCTAACAACTGGCTGGTATCCCTTGAGAGGTACTGCCCATGGTGTGTGCTTTTTTGTTCAACAGTTGGGATAGTCTTGCAAGCCCATATTTTATCATGTTTTCAAGGAGAGGCAAAATGTGGAGAACTGTAGGATGCTGTTATGTTTCCATTTGCTATTAACATTCTAACATTGTTGTGAAACAGGGAAAATACTTGATGAGCTTTCTGAGTCTTGTGTTGATCTTGAAGAATGTCCAATTTGTGAAGTAAGTGGTCACAGGATTTCCCATGGGAAGAAGATCATTTTGAATGCTGAAAATCCACAACTCTGCCAATCCTGGTAAAATAGTGAACTTTTCTGAATATGAATGGGTGGGCATGGTAAGGAAGGGAAGAGAAGAATTTGCTGTTCCTTCTGTTTGATAATGCAAGTGTTGAGTAAGGATTCCAGCAAGGATTTCTGAATTCATCTCAGGAGGGCTGACGCAGATGGAACATCAATGTTTTGTTAGGGTGATTAACCAGGTCAGAGCCATACTTTCTGCTTACAGTGACCTTTCATGAAAGATCCCACCTGACTTGGCTTGCATGGCAACTCAGAATAATGTCATAAATGACTTCAGTTAACAGGGTGCCAAGCGTCTTCATCTAAATTGGTCCAAAACCTCAAGTTGCATGAACTAGCAAACAGTGTTGACATTTCTTTGTAGAATCCCCGTAGTTTTCCTTATCCTTTAGAAGCATAAAAAGGTAAAGGTAAAGGTTTCCCCATGACATGTCTGACTCTAGGGGGCAGAGCTCATCTCCATTTCCTAGCCGAGGGAGCCAGCATTTGTCCACAGACAGCTTCCATGGTCATGTGGTCAGCATGACTAAGCACTGAAGTGCACGGAATGCTGTTACTTTCCCACCAAAGTGGTACCTTTTTATCTACTTGTATTTGCATGCTTTCAAACTGCAAGGTTCAAAATGGCAGGAGCTAAGACAAAGCATGGGAGCCCCTCTTGCGGATTCGAACTGTCGACCTTTCGATCAACCAGCCAGCAGCTCAGCAGTTAAACCCACTGCACCACTGCATCCCATTAGAATAGAATACATGCATAGAATTAGATATCTACTATCTAATTCTACAGGACTGTTTTCATTATTAACTAACTGCACCAGTAGTCTGGAGGCAGCAAGTTGTCCATACCCAGAATGAGAAGCTAATCCAGAGTGAGCAGTTTTATAAATGGACTGAAACCAAGTCCTAATGCAGTCAGAAAACAGGCAGATAATTATGTGAAATGGGTCAAGAGCAGTGCTAGTTATCCAATGTGAAGTGATAAGCAGAGTTTGCAAATGAAACTCGGTAGAGAAGCATGAAAAAATGTTGGATCCATTTTTAACTCATACTGTCCCACTTGTAAGCTCCAACTTGAATGAGAATGCAGTTTTCAGAGAAAGCTTACACATTCTCAAGCTTGTGTTCACAAATGAATACTTTAAAATAATGTGCATTTTCCAAAAATACAGATTTTTATAGATTTGTCTATGGGGGAAAGTACACATTTGGGTGCTAGTTTCAATAAGTCTATAGTAAAATATGCACTTTCTTGGTCTGAATGTTGATTGCTTTCCATTAGTTTTATATGTAAATGTTTTTATATTGTATTTTTAAGGTTTTCATCTTTGTAAATAACTGAGAGACTGTTGGTTGTTGGATGATATAGAAAAGTAAGCCGCCTAAGAAGGCCTCAGCAATTATAGGCGGACTATAAATATATGTAAATAAATAGAAAAATAAAAGTAATCAAACAAACAATTAAATAAATGATTACAATTGAAAATGAGAACAAGGCAATCTGAGCTTTGAGTTGGAACTCAAGAATTCAGTTTGAACACCTCTGATTCCCTGTCAGTACTTATTGCCCTTTTGCTCACTTGCAGAGATTATGGCTGTTATACAACTTGTTGGCCATAGGGGCACTATAGTGTAGAAGGGAAGCAAGCAGCTTGCTATTCTGGTAAGCAGCTGCAGTGGCTAAGTGGGTAGGAAGAGTGGCCAGGGTTCTTTGTTCAAGACTCTGGTGTTCAGTTTTCAACAGGCCCAAATCTCTTGTTTTTGGTCACTTTTGTTGGAAGAACAGACTAGTGATATTTATTGAAAAATAATTTAAGAAGAAGTCCCAATCCTGTTCATAGGAAGATGCTCTACATGAGGGTATGCTCTTAATAGATGTAATTTTAATTATTCAACAATAAATTTCAAAAAATTATTATCAGAACCACTTAGGGTAGATGCTACTGCTATTTAGGCTGCATTTCATGTAGGATTTGAGTTTTTAATATTAATAATTTTTTACTCTACAACAAACTTGTATGCATGTGTGTAAATCAACCTTTTAACATGGAAAAAAGATTTCAGAGGAAAGATTCAAAGCAGTTTAAGTAAAGCACCAAACAACCCCAAGTTAACCTCAAGTTAACCTCAGAATAAGCAGAGTACAGTGCTAACCAGCACCATGATGCCACACCATTTCAAGGAATATATAGCTTAAGAAAGAAATTGTCAGCCCATACTATAACTTTCCAAATGCCTGCTAATAATTTATTGTGCAAGCCAATAGGCTGTGAATATTGCTTCTATGCAATTGTGAAATGGTGCAAACTTTATAAATGTCTGCCTCATTAGGGATACATCACTGCATGTAGCCATCACCTAATTTAGATGCCTACGCCATCTGTACAAACAATAGAAAAGCATTATTTGTATAACGACTATCCAAAGGAATTTGGAAGCTAAAAGTATGTCATACACCAAATATTACATCAGGATTAAAATAATAAATTATACTGGTCTTGTAACTCAACATATTATCCAAAAATTCTTAGTCACAATAAGGTTATGTTATGTCCAGTGGTATAAGTGGATCATATACTCCCCTACCCCCACACCCAGAATTTCCACAGCCTAAGCTCAGTCATCCAATTCCTGTTCAGGATGGAACAAGGCAAATCCACATACAAAGCAAGGCAAAGGAAATCATAGCTAATATGAGGAGAGTCTTGACCTGAAAATCTTTAAATTGGTTAGAGCAGTTTTGACTTATTGCTGGGTTTAGGCAACACAATAACTCACATGCAAGGGCTGAGTAGGGGTTAAGTGTTGTTGTCATTGAACCATAAGTTGTTGTGGAAATTGAGTAATTGTATGGTCTGAACCCAGTTGTGCTAACAAGCCATGGCATGTCAACCATGAACAATCTGTGAAGAGAACCCATGATTGGTTGGGTGGCATTGTTCTCCATGGGGTGTTATTTGAACTGGTTTCAGACATGATCAACCACATTTCAGCAACAGTCCATGATTCCACAACAATCCATATTCAACCCTTGAGCACAGAAAACATCAGAGGCAGTATTAGACAGCATCCTGTTAGAACTGGAGCCCTGAATCTTTCATTTTGAGCCCTGAATCCCTGAGATGTCCTCTGCAATATCATCCTGCTGTGCGTGGACACTGTCTAAAATACAAGGGCCCAATGATCTATGTTGCATCAGATCTCCTTGGACTAGTTGGCTTTTTGCCCCCACATACTTCACCTCCTGCTACCTTCCCTCGAATCTTTCTGCCTAGATTATTTTCTCAATTCAAGTACCCCCCTCCCCTGCCCATAAATCCCATGTTACCCTTTGAAGACAGGGTCCTTTAAAGACACACACAGAGACTTTATAGAAAATGTAAATTAGCATATACAAATTTGTGCTTTCTATTTTTCTTTTTCATGTTGATTCCATGAGTACCTAGTACAGTCCCTGCTTATCATGTTATCAAAACCCTGGCACTGAGATTAAGGGAGTTCCTTGCTGATGAGGCTGGCCTTCCTTGCACTCCCTCTTTTAGCTAGAGGAGGCAGTAGTACACAGGATGAATTGCAGCATTCCTTTGGTATCATCTGTAGGACACACTACAGACTTGGTCTGAGTCTGGACACTTGCTTTAAGAAAGGCAAAGTATTTTATACAGTTTTGTTAGTGTTCATCTGAATATGCCCACTTTTACCCCAGTCATTTTGTTAAGTGAAGGGTGACACAAGGGGGGGGGGATTAGAAGATTTTGTCTATTTTCATTCTTCTTTCTTCTTTATAAATTGTAGATATTTATTAACCTTTGTATTAGTGAATGAGTTATAATTGACCTGCCATGGCATGGCAGCATCCATGCTGTTTCCAGTAATTTTGGAAGGTATTGAAACATGTGGGTGCAAGGTTAGCAGCTGCAGCAAAATAGCTGACCAGCAGAGTAGCATGGTCCTACACAGAGGGTAACCTCTCCACAGACAACCTCTCACATGATTGGGTCCCTTTAAATATTACTAGCAGTTGTCACTGTGAGTTGATTCATTTGCATTAAAGCAGCTCTTACCCTGTTGCATTGTATGTACTGTCCTGGTGCTATCAGGATTGAGAAAAAGTATTTGAATGCTGTTGGTACCAATACTGCTATTCTTGTCTCACTGGAATATTACCATCAGAATATTAAACAATCCTGCATTGCTGTTTTAATTTGACCAAGTCCAAGTAAGGTTCTATGTGTTTCAGCAGAATGACAGCAACACTTTTAAGGAGGAAATCACTTCCTCTACATTCTGTTTCTGCATAGAATTGTATGTAGTCACAAAAAGAAACAAACTCTTTGAACTGAGTTTCTGGAGAAAGTAATCACATTAAGAGCCAGTGTGGCTAGTGGTTAAGAGTGCTAGACTCAGGATATCCGGGTTCTGGTCCCCACTCTACCATGGAGCTCACTGGATGACTTTGGGCCAGTCAAAGACCCTTAGCCCAACCTACCTCACAGGGTTGTTGTTGGAAGGTTAAGACTGAGAGGAGTCAGAGAATTATTTCAGCCTCCCTGAATTCTTTGAAAGGAAAAAAGGCAGGCTACAAATATACTAAATAAAAAAAATACAGTCATCATAAAAGAAAAACTTAAACACCTGAAAGAGCAGCACACAGCAACCCTGTTCCTTCTGTGGTTAAGCCCTGGTTATGAGTTCAGAAAAGCTACTAGTGAAGACAAGATTTAAATATTATACTATACTATACTATAAGATTATGAATAAATGAATAAATAAAACTATTTGTCCCTGTTAGCAATACTTTCTCTGTCTGGTTGCTTGGTAATGGAAGTAAATCATTCTTGCAGGCAAGTTGCTGTTTACAAACATGCTATAAACTATAGTAATTTTGAGAACTATTAAACTGTTAACAGTGTTTTTGTAACTGTATAACTTTTGATATTTTTTTTTCTTTTAGCCATTGTGAAGGACAAAATTTGACATGTCAAGCATGTGAGTTTGACAAAATCATGATAACCACAACTGTTTCTCCAGAAGATGAGGTGACACGTGAATATTCTTGCAGCAAAATGATGGACCTTGCCATGTTGATGGATGGTTCCAGTAAACTTTCTGAGAATGATTTTGAGCAGTTGAAAGCATTCATAATTGGCATGATAGAAAAACTCCACATTTCTCAAAAACGAATTCGCCTGTCGATATTAGAATACCGCACTGGTTCACACATTTATCTTGGCCTCAAAGATATTAAAAAGCCATCACAAATGAGAAGCATTGTCCAAAATATAAAATACCCTGGTGGAGATGTTGCCTCTGCAACTGAAGTACTTAAATATGTTGTGTTCCATGTGTTTGGGAAGGCTCCGCGGACTAATGCTGCCAGAATTGCTGTATTATTTACAGCTAGCAAGGATCCAAAGAGAATTCAAACTATCTTTCCACTTTTGAGAAAGAAGAAAATCACTGTAATACCAGTTGGACTTGGACCACACATAAGCACTGAACAAATTGAACTAATTGAAAATCAGTCACCTGAGAATAAGGCTTTCATAATGAACACTGTGTTCCAGTTAAGAGAACATAGAGATGAAATAATTAATTACTTCTGTGGTCTTGTGCCTGAAGTAAGTGCTTTATTAAGTGCAACAAAAACCCCTACTTCAACTCTTCCCAGTATCCCTCCTATATTAGCAAAAGCACTCCCAACTGAAATTTTTACTCTCAAGACCATTGATATTATTTTTTTAATTGAAGGATCTAACAAAATTGGCAAGGAAAATTTCAACTTGATCAAAGAATTTATTGCCCGCACAATCAGAGCAATGGATATAGGAAAAGAAACCATTCATGTTACAATTATACAGTACTCATTCACAATCACAGTGGAGTATTCCTTCAATGGCAACCAGTCAAAAGAAGTTCTGATTAAGAAGGTACAGGAAATTGAATATCATGGAGGGAATGCTACTAACACTGGAAAAGCTCTCAATTTTGTCTCTGAACATACATTTACCACAAGTAGTAGGGGAAGAGGGCAAGTGCCACATTTTGTGTACATGGTGACTGCAAACCCTGCCACAGATACTATTACTCGCCAACCTTCTGATATTAATGTTATTCCAATTGGCATAGCACCTAATGCAAATATTGAAGAACTCAATATTTTAAGCCAGCCACGTGCTCCAATCATCCTGAAAGGGTATAACAAACTCATCCAAGAAGGACCTGACTTGGTACTAAAAACCTGTTGCTTAAGGGAAGGTAATGTCTTTCTTTTTTACTTAGGACTAGGGAAAGTGTACTTTTAAAATCTTGCTATATATGTCTTGAGAACACTTTTTTTTTTAAAAAAAAAAATACACACATTTCTTCCAACCAAGACTGTGGAACTATCCTTCCTAAAATACCATAAGTTGTTGTTTGAGACATACAGAATTCAAGGTGATATGACAGTACCATTATCATACTGTTTGTTTCTGTTCTACTGTTGCTTCTTATTAAACAGGCTTATTTATTTGGGTGCCTTTTTATATTTCTTTCAAAAATTTACAAACCTGTTTGCACAGGTCTTTACAGATTTACAGACTGTAAAGTCTGTAAATTTACAGACCAGATCAGAGGAAATGCCTTTCTAAAACCTGTATTTTTAGAGTATTTATCTTCAAATTGATCTTCAAATCCTGTGGTTGTTCAGAGTTTAACAGGTTCTCAGTGAAAAGAGCAGTGATGGCACAAGGCTTCTTTAAAAGACAGCTTGCCTATAGTGCTGAATAAATCTCTGTAGTGCTCTAATACAGATGAAATTGGGCATGTCCAGCTATCAGGTAGTGCAGAAATGTTATATATAAACAAATCAGTAAATATTCACTGTTTATAAAAGCTGACAACAAGGCCCCAAATCTGAACTGGCTGTGCACCCTAAAACTGTTCTGCAATGCTGAGCTGTTCTGTGGGGGTTGTGCAGGGATCCTTTGCAAGGCAAACTGACATGAAGTGTTTTCTACATTTGAAAAAAAAAACCCCTAATGTAAATGTGATTTTCAGAAAGGGTTCAGAGGAGGGCAAACAAGATGATCCAGGGTCTGGAAACTAAGAGGCTGAGAGAGCTGGGCATGTTTACCCTCTAGAAGAGAAGACTACAAGGGGATATAATAGCACTCTACAAGTACCTCAAAGGCTGCTACAAAGAGGAAGGAAAAGACCTTTTATCACTGCAGAGCACACAGGATTCAGGCTAGACACTGAGAAAAGCTTCCTGTCAGAGCAATATGCCAATGGAACCAGTTGCGAAGAGAGGTTGTGGGCTCTCCTACATTGGAGTCATTGAAGGAGAAACTGAACAGAAACTGAACGGTGTGACATGGTGTCCTGCACCAACAGGATGTTGAACCCAGTAGCCTTCTTGGCCCCTTCTCACCCTACCATTCTATGAATCTAGTTATTACATTTCTGTACCATCCAATAGCCAACGTTCTCTGGGTAGTTCACAAAAATCAAAGTCCTAGGATACAGCATGACCAAAACATAATATAAGACCTTTAGAAATTTAAAAAATTTAAAACCACAGAGAGGCAAGATGTGTGCCCACTCCCCATATAGAAGGATGATGAGCTTCTGGGGGGTCACAAGTTGATCAACCCTGCTCTAAAGAAAACTATTCTAAACATCTTGTGTCTATCTGTGAAGACATGTGATTGTTTGGCAGCTGCTTTGCATAAAAATTTGTAAGAGTTATAAACCTTTAAGTATTTTCCTTGCTTGAATAATTCTCAGGAATGTGCAGTAAGCCAATGGATGTAATATTTCTTCTGGATGGAACCACAAATGTTAATGAATTGCAATTTGAGGAAATGAAGCAGTTTGTGAAAGCATTTATTGAGCACACTGATGTAGGTGAGTACCACATATTCACTCATTTTAGAGGTTTGGGTCCACTTAATTCTGTTCATGAGGGAGCCTTGATTCTGATTGTTCAAAACACTGAAGCAGTGTGGGTTTAAACAAGAAATAATCAGTATTCTAAAGCAAGGTAACCCAATTCTCAATCATCTTAAAAATGAGAGTCCTAAGAAAAATATATTAAAGAATATAGCTGGAATTCTGAGGTTACTTGGTTCATAGAGACTCAGTTCACAAATAACAGTGGCAAAGCATGGCTTAATTAACAAATGATTTGTGGAGTTTCTGTACCACCACCATTCTGAATATGAAACTTCTGAATGGCCTGACTGGAGACTTGTGAACATGGACGCCATGAGTGGGGTTGTATAACATGCCACTCTATTGTGGGTGATAATCCATCATGGAAGGGGAGAGGTGCTTTTGATGGAAATGCAAAGGCAGAGCAGTTGTGAGAACTGCAGCAAATACGAGCAAATAGCATGACTGCTTCCAAGGTCTCTGTTTCAGACAGCATGACATGTTCCTCTGATGCCGGAGAACAAAGAAAAATGTCAGGTGAACATATTGAAGGAAAGTGGAGAAGACTGGGGGCAGGGGGGGGGAGTGTAACAGCCTGTCAGAGCAAGGCAGGAGTTGATGCATCTGTTGCTGAGAATAGAAGCTGGATGGCTGCAGCAGCTCCTGAAGCTGCCATTCATCCAGGAGCTTCTGTTGTGACTGCAAAGAGGAGCATTAAGGTCACGATACTTGGTTAGGACATAGAAACAGAGCAAGTCAGAAGGGACATCCCAGGCCATCTGACCCCTGACTCCAGCTGGCTCCGCTTACAACATGCCCACCATGCGCACGTCTAGCTTATCTTTGAACACCCTCACCGATAAGGCCTCAACCACAACCCGAGGAAACCAATCCATACCCTCGGGGTCGTAACTGTCAGGAAGTGCTTCCCGGCATCTAAAAGGAACCTTAGTTCCCTGCGTTTTGCTCCATTGAAGCGTGTCCGGCCTTCCTCTGCAGGGGAGAACAGACCTCTACCCACCTCCATGTGACATCCCCTCACATCCCCTCATATACAGATCCCCTCTGAGTCTGCTCTTCTCCAGGCTGAAGAGACCCAGTTCCCTCAGTCTCACCTGATGTGGCACCAACCTTTGGCCCTACGCTGCACTAACTCTAACCTGGCTATATCCTTCCTGTAATGAGGGGCCCAAACCTGAATACAATACTTCAGTTGCGGGTGCACCAGAGTCGTAATACCTTTCTCGATCTAGAAGCCACACTTCTGGCTACGCAACCAAGGGTGGCGTTCGCCCTCTTAACCACCCCATCACACTGCTGATTCAGTCAACCAGGACCCCGAGGTCCCTTTCACAAGTGCTGCTCTCCAGCCACTTCTCCCCTGATCTGTACTTATGACACCCATCCCTTTGTGCCAATTGCAAGACCTTGCATTTATCCACATTGAACGCCATCCTGTTGTCTCCTGCCCACTTCCATAGTCTGTTCAGATCCTTTTGGATCTGGAGTATCTGTTCCTCAGTTGTGGCCACTGCTCCAGTTTTAGTATCTTCTGCGAATTTGATCAGCAGACTGTTCACCCCTTCTTCCATGTTGTTAATGACAAGATTAAACAGGATCAGCCCCAGGACAGAGCCGTGGGGGACCCCGCTTGTCACTGGCCACCATCCCGATGATTCCTCACTAAAGGTTACCCTCTGCTTTCAGTCAGTCAACCATGCCCTAATCCATCGGACAGTGCATTGCTATATCCCAAAACTCCTCAGTTTCTCAACCAGGACATCATGGGACACTTTGTCAAAGACATTGCTGAAATCCAGGTATACCACATCCACTGCATCCCCTTCATCTAGCAATCTCAATACCTTGTCGTAGACTTCCACAAGCTTTGTCTGTCAGGACCTGTTTTTGCGGAAGCCGTGTTGTGTGGCTGCCAGCCTCCATTCTCTATCTAGTGTCACTAGATCTCTCGCTATTATGGGCCTTTCCATTGTCTTTCCTACAATGGACATAAGGCTAACAGGTCTGTAATTCCCCATGCCCCTTCCACTACCCTATTTGAAAATTGGGGCCACTGACGCCACCATCCAGTCCTCTGGAACTTCACCCGTTCTCCACGAGTTCTCAAAAATGGAGGCCAGCGGGTGTGAGAGAACCCCTGCCAACTCTTGAAGTACTCTTGGGTGTAACCCGTCAGGGCCTGGTGTCTTTGTAATGTCCAATGCCCTGAGGAGCCCCTCGACTTCTAGGGGGTGACTCTAATCTGTGCCCCTAAGTCCCCGGCCTCATCTAATCTCCCATGCGGATATCCCCTGTCCTACTTTGGGGAGAACACAGAGGCAAAATAGTCATTTAGCATCTGTGCCTGTTCCCTCGTATCAGTCACTGGATCTCCTTCCTCCTTATTTAGTGGTCCCAGTAGTTGTCACCCCTTCCTCTTCCTATTTATATGCTGAAAGAAGCCCTTTTTGTTGATATTCTTGGCAAGTCTCAGCTCATAATCAGCCTTAGCCTTGCAAAGAATCCTTCTGCAACGGACCTCGTCCTCCCGGTATACCCTTTTGTCTATTTGCCCCAGTACCCATTTGCTACGGAGGTTCCTCTTGCATCTAATCCTTCTAACCACCTCCTTTGGCATTCATGGCGGCGCTCTCCTCTGCCTCCCCACCTTATTAATGAGAGGTTTCATCAAACCCTGCTGCACATCCCCAGTCCCCTGATCTCAAAGCAAAGGATGGAGTGATCACTCGCTGTCAGAGCTCCCCTAATCCGTACCTCACCTATCAGCTCCAGGGTCATCCAGGGTCTCAAGTTGACCTGGAGGGCGATAACCTACCCCAAGTGTCAGGTCCCTTTCCCTGTCAAAATCCGTAAATTTCACCCAGACTGCCTCTACCGAATCCCCATCTGTGCTGCATCCTATCCCTTCCCTGACATATAAATCTCCTATCCCTCTTTTCCTTCCTGTCCTTTCTAAACAGGTGATACCCCCTATGTTTACATTCAGTCTTGCCTTTCATCCCACCAAGTTTCTGTGATCCCCACCAGGTCATACCCTCCTATTCCCAGGAGAGCTTCAAGCTTCACATATTTATATTGTGATTTATAGCCTACCTTTTTCCTACAAAGGGCTCAAGGCAGCTTACATCATCTCTCCTCCTCCATCTTATCCCCACAACAACAACCCTGTGAGGTAGGTTGGGCTGAGAGTCTGTGACTGGCCCAAAGTCACTCAGTTGGCTCCATGGCTGAGTGGGGACTAGAACCCAGATCCTCTGAGTCCAAGTCCCATGCTCTTAACCACTACACCACACTTATTACCCATGCTTCTAGCATTAGTGTACATTCACCTCAACTCCTTCCCACCACTTCCTTTCCTTGGAGTGCCCAGCATCCTCCTTCCTCCCATCTTCCCTGGTATCTGGCCTCTCTTTGTAGGAGTCCTGTCTGTCCCTGCAGTACCTCTAAAACCCTGGTCCCAAAGCTCTGATCCTCTCCCCACCCTTGTCCAGTGCAAACAACTTTCTGGGGGGGTCTGAACCCACTCCCTCCCCCCACCCCCTGGCTCAGTTTAAAGTCTTCCAGACAAAGCTTGCTAGAGCATTTACAAAGGACCTTTTCCCCATCCTCGTGAGGTGCAACCTGTCCCTTGCCAGAAGTCCATTGGCAAGAAACTGGGTGCCGTGGTCAAGGAACCCGAAGTGTTCCTTCTGGCACCACATCCTAAGCCAGTTGTTTACCTCAGTGACCCTCCTATCCCTGCCTGGCCCAAATCCCCGGACTGGTAAGATAGGTGAGAAGGCCACTTGGGCCTTTAGGTCCCTGAGTTTCTTCCCCAAGTCCTTGAAGTCCCTGACGATCCTGACCATACCCCGCCTGGCTATGTCATTTGTCCCCACATCGATCACCAGAAGTGGCTGGTGACCCATGGAGCGAACAAGATGCTCCACTCTATCCTTCACATGCCAGATGCATGCACCTGGCTGTCAACAGACCTCCTTCACCTCAAGGTCAGGGCAGCACACCGCCGCTTCCATACTCCTCAGCAGCAAGTCCCCGACGATGATCACCCACTGCCCTCTCTACCCGGTGGTGAAAGGCAGCCGTGCCCTGGTCATCGCCTCTCCTGCAGTGGCCCCCTTGTCACTTGTGGTCCCAGGCTGGGGGTCCTGCTGGTCCCCCAAGGCCTCATCAGCCCCAGCCTCCCCAAGCAGAGAGAACCTGTTTCCCAGCTCCAGATCGGCACCAGGAGAAAAGAGGAGGCCATGCTGGCCTCCTTCTCCTGTGGATGACATGCCTCCATGTCTCCCCAGCTGTTCCTCCTGGGACCCCTCCCTCAACCCTCTGTCTGGAGGGGGACTGCTCCCGGGGGGCCAGGAGAGCTCTCTCAGCTGTCAGGCACCTCACCTCCTCCTCTAGGAGGGTCGTCAGCTTGCACCGAGGACAAGTGTATCTCTGTCTCTCCTGGGGGAGAAGGGCAAACATGTTGCAGCTGTCGCTGTGGAGAGCAACACCCGTGACTCCTGCCAAGGTCATCTCCTGGTCTGCTATTGGGAACCCTTCAGAGACCCTACCGTGGTCTCCTGCCTTGTCTCTCCTGCAGTATTCCTTACTTGCCCAGTTCTCCCAGACAAAAACCCACCCACACACACAAGGATAAAATAAAAATTTAAATTGGAGGAAAAAACCAAAACCAAAAACAACAACAACAACAAAAACTCCTGCCCCCAGGGAAGGAAGTCCCTGGGCAGCCCGGGCCACAGCTAAGGTCCACAGACAAGGGACAATACCTTATAAGCCTCTCAGGCTGGTGGCCTTGCCCCCCTGCTTCCTCCTGGCCCGTCTACCTTCTCTGGCCCCACCTCCCTTCCTCTCCACTGCTCCTGTCCCTCTGCTCCTCTGCCCAGCTCCTACCTTGTCTTCACCAGTCCCCAGGCCACCTTCAGCACTCTCCCAGCCTCTGCCTCTGCTGCTCTGCCAAGAGGCAAGAGCCAAAAGGACATCACAAGAAACTGGTGTATCGAAATCACATAACAGTGCTATGTCTCTGTGGATTCTAGAAACCAAATGTACCATGTTGAAATACCACAAAAGGATTTGGACAACACAACAAACATACAAGGGTAAAATAATCAATGTGTCATGCAAACTCACCCATAGTGCCAGACTTTGTATATCATGAATAACTCTGATAAAGCTGTTAACATAGAAACATAGAAACAGAGCGAGTCAGAAGGGGCCTCCCGGGCCATCTAGTCTGACCTCCGGCACCAGCCGGCTCTGTTCATGACCTGCCCACCATGTGCACGTCCAGCCTATTCTTGAACACCCGCACCGATGAAGCCTCAACGACCTCTCGTGGTAGCCCATTCCACACCCTCAGAGTCCTAACTGTCAGGAAATGCTTCCTGGCATCCAAATGGAACCAAATGGAATCAGCAGACTGTTCACCCTGTTGATCAGCAGATTGTTCTGTTAACAAACTACGTATTCAGAATACAATGCTCTATGCACTGCAACAATTTGTGGATCAATTTACCTATGATTTACTACTGGACATTCAAATTACGCCTGAGCCAATAAGGCTGTGACAATTTTGTAGGAAAAAAAAAGACACTCTGGTTACTGCTCAATAAACAAAGCCATGTTCAAGCAATGAATGCATGAATGTGCATATAGATAAGATATAAGGAGACAACAAGGGATTAAAAAAGGATTTGGGGGGCATATTACTAATAATATTGAGACCATCAGTTTAAAAAAATACATCAAAAGTAGGATACAGGGTATGGGGGCTGTTGGTCCACTGGGCAAAAAGAGAATTAAAGGATTAATAACCAAGTCAAAGAAGATTACGAGAAGCTAAATGAATTATTTGAATCTGTTTTCACGTCAGAAAATGCAGGGCAAATACATGTATCTGAATGGATATTCTCATACAAGTGGAACTGAGACAACATTGGAAAAGAGAATTGAAGTTGTAGATCTTATTAACAATTTGTAAAGAAACAAATCAGTTTGTCTAGACAGTGTGCACCCAAAAGTTTTTAAAGAACCCATATGGGAAATGTTCATCTTCCAACAAAATATTAAAAATTTCTCTGAGGTCAGCTTCTGTACCTGAGATAACATAATAGAATAGAATGCAGCACAGGTGGGGATTCGGTAGAGGCAGAGGTGAAACTTAGGGGTTTTGACAGGGAAAGAGACCTGACAGTGGGGGTATGTTATCGCCCTCCAGGTCAACTTGAGACCCTGGATGATGTCCTGACAGGCCAGATTCTAAGGATATCTCGGGGGAGAGACACAGTAATTATGGGGGATATCAATCTCCCAGATATTACTTGGGAGACTCACTCGGCGGTGACAGCCAGGTCACGTCGCTTCCTAGAAGCTCTAGAGGGTGGGTTTCTCACCCAGAGGGTCTGAGAGGTGACGAGGGGGGGAAACATCCTGGACTTGGTCTTGACCAATAGGGAGGAACTGATAGATGAAGTACAGATTAGGGGAGCTCTGGATGTGAGTGATCACTCCATCCTTTGCTTTGAGGTCAGGGGACTGGGGCCGTGCAGCACGGCGACCACTAGAAGCTGGGACTACAACAGGGCCAACTTTGGCCAACTGAAGGCCAGACTGGGGAAAGTCTCCTGGGATAGGTTACTGGAAGGTAAGCGAGTTGAGGAGGGGTGGATAGCACTCAAAAGGGAGGTTTTGCAGGCGCAAGCCCTGACGATACCTCTAGTCAGTAAGGTGGGGAGGCGGAGGAGAGTGCCTCCATGGATGCGAAAGGAGGTGGTTAGGGGGATTAGACGAAAGAGGAGCCTCCATAGGAAATGGGTACTGGGGCAAATAGACAAAAGGATATACCGGGAGGAGGAGGCCCGTTGCAGAAGGATTCTTCGCAAGGCTAAGGCTGATTATGAGCTGAGACTTGCCAAGAATATCAAGAGCAACAAAAAGGGCTTCTTTCAGCATGTAAATAGGAAAAGGAAGGGGAGATAAGTGGTGGGACCACTAAATAAGGAGGAAGGAGATCCAGTGACTGACATGAGGGAACAGGCACAGATGCTAAATGACTATTTTGTATTTGTGTTCTCCCCAAAGCAGGATGGGGGATATCCATATAGGAGATTAGATGAGGCTGGGGACTTAGGGGCAGAGATTAGAGTCACCCCCCTTGAACTCAAGGGGCTCCTCAGGGCATTGGACATTACAAAGGCGCCAGGCCCTGACGGGTTACACCCGAGAGTACTTAGAGAGTTGGCAGGGGTTCTCTCACGCCTGCTGGCCTCCATTTTTGAGGCCTCGTGGAGAACGGGTGAAGTTCCAGAGGACTGGAGGGTGGCATCAGTGGTCCCAATTTTCAAAAAGGGTAGTAGGAAGGACATGGGGAATTATAGACCGGTTAGCCTTACGTCCATTGTAGGAAAAACAATGGAAAGGCTCATTATAGAGAGAGATTTAGTGATGCTAGATAGGGAAGGGAGGCTGACAGCCACACAACACGGCTTCCGCAAAAACAGGTCCTGCCAGACAAAGCTTGTGGAATTCTATGACAAGGTTTCAAGATGGCTAGATGGAGGGGATGCAGTGGATGTGGTATACCTGGATTTCAGCAAGGCCTTTGACAAAGTGCCCCATGATATCCTGGTGGAGAAACTGAGGAGTTTTGGGATACACCAAAGCACTGTCCGGTGGATTAGGGCATGGTTGACTGACCGAAAGCAGAAGGTAACCATTAGCGGGGAATCATCGGGATGACGGCCAGTGACAAGCGGGGTCCCCCAGGGCTCTGTCCTGGGGCCGATTCTGTTTAATCTTTTCATTAACGACATGGAAGAAGGGGTAAACAGTCTGCTGATCAAATTCACAGACGACACTAAAACTGGAGCAGTGGCCACAACTGAGGAGCAGATACACCAGATCCAAAAGGATCTGGACAGACTATGGAAGTGGGCAGGAGACAACAGGATGGCGTTCAATGTGGATAAGTGCAAGGTCTTGCACTTGGGGCATAAGAATAGCTGTCATAAGTACAGGTTATGTGACAAGTGGCTGGAGAGCAGCTCTTGTGAAAGGGACCTCGGGGTACTGGTTGACCGCAGGCTAAACATGAGTCAGCAGTGTGATGCGGTGGTCAAGCAGGCGAACGCCACCCTTGGTTGCGTAGCCAGAAGTGTGGCTTCTAGATCGAGAGAGGTATTACTACCACTCTACACGACTCTGGTGCGCCCGCAACTGGAGTATTGTGTTCAGTTTTGGGCCCCTCATTACAGAAAGGATATAGCCAGGTTGGAGTCAGTGCAGCGTAGGGCCACAAGGATGGTGGCTGGTTTGCAGGGGATGCCGTATGAGGCAAGACTGAGGGAACTGGGTCTCTTCAGCTTGGAGAAGAGGAGACTCAGAGGGGATATGTTGGCAACATACAGGTATGTGAGGGGCTGTCACATGGAGATGGGGAGAGGCCTGTTCTCCCCTGCAGAGGAAGGCAGGACGCGCTCCAACGGAGCAAAGCTCAGGGAGCCAAGGTTCAATTTGGGTGCCAGGAAGCACTTCCTGACAGTTAGGACCGAGGGGCGTGGAATGGGCTTCCACAGGAGGTCGTTGAGGCCCCATCGGTGAGGGTGTTCAAAGACAGGCTGGACATGCACATGGTGGGCATGTCATGAGCGGAGCCGGCTGGTGCCGGAGGTCAGACTAGATGGCCCGGGAGGCCCCTTCTGACTCGCTCTTTTTCTATGTTTCTATAATGCCCTAAGAAGCAGGAGGGGTGTCTGGGGTGATTGGAAAATTACAGGCTAGTTAGTTTAATATCTGATCAGGATAAATTGGTGAAAAGTATCAGCAAAAACAAATTAGAAGGATAAGCCTTGCCAAAGAAGAATCGGTATAGATTCTCCAAAGTCCTTTTGTTTATCTCAGCTTTTGATAAAATCCCACAGCAAGCTCCTAAGTAAATTTAACAGTCAAGCAATAATTAAGGAGTTACTTTTATTTATTTATATTTATTTATTTGTTATTTTTTCCTGCCAGAATGTCTCCCACAGTAGCTTACAAATTGCCTGCAAACTTGCAATCGAAAGAATATGACCCAGAATGAAAAGGGATTGAGAGGGAGGAAGAAAAAGCAAATTCAAGCACTAGATACTTATTTGCACAGTTGAGCAGGACATGGATGCAGTGGAAGGAAGATTGTTCCTTTTTCTTCTTCCTTCTATGACCTCAGCAGTGACAGTTGTTAGCAGAAGGGATGGAAAAATTACAGTCTATAATCTATAACTGGATAGATAATTGAAATTGTCAGCTTCAGTGTATAGCTGCTGTGGTTAGGACAGATTCCATGCTGATGAGTTAAGGAATTAAAAGTAAACCGTCAATATCACAGTGCTTTTACACAAATCAGTGTGTCAACCACACTTGAAGTATCATGTACAGTACTGTGTACAGTTACCACTCTCTAAAAAGGATTTTAGTACTGAAAAAGTACAGTAAGAGGCAGCCAATATAATAAGGGGATGGAGAGTTATGAAAAGAAGACATCATTTCCTCAACACCCCGCCCCATGAATGTGACTTAGTGATAGTTTCCTCATCTAAAAGCATCACTTGAATTTTGCCACCATCATTCAAAAGAATTAGGCCTGCTGAAGTCTGACCACATTAACCATTTTATTCCTTTGAAAATCTTGTTGTTTCCCTCCTAGGCCCTACTGCAACTCAACTAGCAGTCCTTCAGTATGGAAAAGTGAGTACTTTGGAAATTTCATGGAATGTACCCCAACAGAAAGCATATCTTTTGTCTGCAGTGAACTCAATTCATCAAAGAGAGAAAGGTCCCAGCAAACTAGGTATGTGATTGCTTCTTCTGTGGTGAGGGGACAGGGAGAAATTTATGCAGTTCAGTTATAAGATTTTGTATTGTGCTGACTATATGTGTATTTACATCCTTTTCCTTCCTCTTCCATAAGATAATACGATGTAGATGTGAACAGCAATTAAATAATAAAAAAAATACAATCCAAAGTTCATCTAACTGCTTTCAGAAAACTCAAGGCCACAAACGGTATTGCTTAGACTGCAGGGCAGTCCAAAGTTCCTGTGCTGGTGGCCACTGAGTATTGGTGTAACATTGGCATCCAATCCACTTCTTAGCAGAACATCTGACAGCAAAATTGCAGTACTAAACAGTATAGAATGTGGAAATGGTGACTCCCCCAGTTTGAGCTTCAGCAGTGAGACTGGTAGAAAGCTGTCCAAACTTTCTGCTTAGCAGTAGTCATGACAGAATCGAGGAGGAAGTAATAAGCAGGACTAGAACCCACAGAGTAGCATTTTAAAATATTTCCCCACAATGGCACAAGATCATAGGACTTTTGCTACCTTCCTAGGTTGAGTGTAGGTATATTCTTAAAGGCCATCCAAGCTACCTTTCACAAAAGAATTTTCACTTTCAGTACATTTCACCCTGCCCTGCTGCCTGAATGCATCCATTTCGGGTCTATGTGATGCTTCTGTAAAACAGCTGACTTTATAGCAGAGTTGCAAAAAGTTCCTATCAGACTCCTCTAGGCCAGTGATTTTTCAATCTTTCCACAGTTGGGGACCAGCAAAAACAGGAAAACTGCCTTGGGGGCCACTGAGGCAGAAATAAAATGCACCATACACATAATACAGTATTCTGTGTATTAGTTTCCAAAACAATACCAAAACAAATCAAAACAAAATCTCCAAAATGACTAGAAACCAAGGAACAAAAAAATGCAAAAAAAACAAACAAATCCCAAAATAACAAAATTGGTGCAGTGTGGCTCCCACTGAGTCATCTCTCCTCTCCCTGTCCCCATGGCAGCACTGATGCACCCCCAATGAACAGGATGCCAACCGAGGAAGAGGTAGTGGAGCACGCTCAGTTTCCCTGCCAGTCTGTGGGAAGCAGGATGTGCCCCCTTTCAGAGCAGCAGGAAATCTCTTACAGACCAGTGCTGGTCAGTGGACTGTGGCTGAAAACCACTACTCAAGGCAACCCACCTATGAAAAAGTGTCACAACTAAGCACTTGTATTTTAGGGATTCTTTGTGGACTAGACAGAAAAAAACTAGTCCAAAACTAGTTTTGGGTCCAAAATTGGCTGCTAAATTGGGCACAGAGTATTAATCAATGGCACTTTCTCAATTTAGATGGAGATAACTAGTGGAGTGCCACAGGGTTCAGTCCTGGGCCCAGTGCTCTTCAACATCTGTATTAATGATTTAGATGAGGAGGTACAGGGAAAGATAATCATATTTGCAGATGATAAAAAACTGAGTGGAATAGCAAACACCCTAGGAGACAGAATGAAGATCCAGGGCAATCATGATAAACTTGAATGCTGGGCTAAAAGCAACAAAAAGATTCAGTAAGAACAAATGCCAAGTCCTCCACATATGAAAAAGAAACCAAATGCTTCAATACATAATGAATTTTTTCAGCTCAAAAGAACTGAAAAAAAGACCTTGCAGTAATTGTGGACAATAGGATAAATGACAAAATATGAGCCAACAATGTAATGCAGCTGCCAAAAGGGCAAATGCTATTTTGGGATGCATTAATAGAAATATAACCTTCAAATCACGAGAAGTAATAGTTCCCCTATACTCTCTAGTCAGACGTTCTGGAATATTGTGTTCAGTTCTGGGCACCAAGCTTTAAGAAAGATGCAGAAAAATTAGGAAAAGGTCCAGAGGTGGGCAGCAAAAATGATTCAGGGTTTGGAAATAATTCCCTGTGAGAAGAGCCTGGAGAACTGGGCATGCTCAGCCTTGAGAAGAGAAGACTGTGAGAAGCTGGGGATTGTGCGTTCGCGTCCCATCTGGGTCGTTCCTTGTTCTTATTATGAACATAGAAGGGTATCAACTTTTTGGAAAGGACAGGAAGGGAAAGGCAGGTGGGGGTGTGGCTTTATATGTCAGGGAAGGGATAGGATGCAGTGAGATAGAATGCAGCACAGATGGGGATTCGGAAGAGGCAGTCTGGGTGAAACTGAGGGGTTTTGACAGGGAAAGATACCTGACAGTGGGGGTATGTTATTGCCCTCCAGGTCAACTTGAGACCCTGGATGATGTCCTGACAGGTCAGATTCTAAGGATATCTCGGGGGAGAGGCACAGTAATTATGGGAGATTTCAATCTCCTGGATATTACTTGGGAGACTCACTCGGCGGTGACAGCCAGGTCACGTCGCTTCCTAGAAGCTCTAGAGGGTGGGTTTTTCACACAGAGGGTCCGAGAGGTGACAAGGGGGGGAAACATCCTGGACTTGGTCTTGACCAATAGGGAGGAGCTGATAGATGAAGTACAGATTAGGGGAGCTCTGGAAGCGAGTGATCACTCCATCCTTTGCTTTGAGATCAGGGGACTGGGGATGTGCAGCAGGTCAAGCACTAAAAGCTGGGACTTCAAGAGGGCTAACTTTGACCAACTGAAGGCCAGACTGGGGAAAGTCTCATGGGATAGGTTACTGGAAGGTAAGCAAGTTGAGGAGGGGTGGATAGCACTCAAAAGGGAGGTTTTGGAGGCGCAAGCCTCCAAAACCTCTAGTCAGTAAGGTGGGGAGATGGAGGAGAGTGCTGCCATGGATGCAAAAGGAGGTGGTTAGAGGGATTAGACGAAAGAGGAACCTCCATAGGAAATAGGTACTGGGGCAAATAGACAAAAGGGTATACTGGGAGGAGGAGGCCCGTTGCAGAAGGTTCTTCACAAGGCTAAGGCTGATTATGAACTGAGACTTGCCAAGAATATCAAGAGCAACAAAAAGGGCTTCTTTCAGCATGTAAATAGGAAAAGGAAGGGGAGACAAGTGGTGGGACCACTAAATAAGGAGGAAGGAGAGCCAGTGACTGATATGAGGGAACAGGCACAGATGCTAAATGACTATTTTGTGTCTCTGTTCTCCCCAAGCAGGACGGGGGATATCCATATAGGAGATTGGATGAGGCTGGGGACTTAGGGGCACAGATTAGAGTCACCCCCCTTGAAGTCGAGGGGCTTCTCAGGGCATTGGACATTACAAAGGCGCCAGGCCCTGACGGGTTACTCGCTCTGTTTCTATGTTTCTATGTCATGATATCTTATGAGTACCTCAGAGACTGTCACAAAGAAGAAAGTCAAGATTTCTTCTTGCTGGTACCACAGGACACAGAATGATCAAATCAAGTTGTGACAACCCAGATTCAGGCTTGATATCACAAAAAGTTTCCTCACTGTCAGAGCTACACAAGACTGAAAGTAGTTGCCTAGACAGGTCATGGGCTGTCCCACACTGGAGACATTAAACACGAAACTGGACAGCCATCTAAGTGGGTTGGTATAAATTGGTGTCCTGCAACAGCAGGGGGTTGGACCTGATGGCCTTCATGGCCCCTTCCAACTCTACTATTCTATGATTCATTAAACATTCCATCTGTGGAAGAAGAATTTTACTTATTCTGGATTATTAATTAGTTCCATTATTGTGAGAGCCCTGCTATTTCCTTAGATTTTCGTCGAACCATGTCCCCCATCATCTTATAAAAATAGAAACTAAGAGGACTATCACAAAATGTACTAGGGCTGGGCTCTTCAGCCTTCTTTAATTTGAGTCCTGAGTGGAAGACCCAAGAAAAGTCCCAGCAAACCATTTAAGCTTATACTATTTATGGCTTTTCTTAAATATTATTAGTTTGGGACCCAAACTACCCTATGTACAAGCAGGAAGCACTTTCATTCGTCTTGCTTTCTGACAGCAGCTGAAAGTGTCAAATTTAATTGCATTCCACCCAACCCCCACCAGGAGCAGCAGGGAAGGGCAGATACTAAAGTGAGAGGAGGATTGGTCAAGTCCCTGTGCATGTGTAGAACACCATGCATGGCTTGCTGGATACCACCCATAATATTTTTGGACTGGAAAATACAGTGTATCTGGCAGCAGCCTAGTATCAAGGCCCCACAGGAACAAAGGAGTATCCAGGTTTTTGGATCCTTGGCCTACTTTTTAGTATAGAGAGTTTATTACTGCGTAAAAATGAGAAATGAAACCTGACTTCTATAGTTCACTGGAGGATTGGCCATGATTGTTTTTTCAGCCTGGAGAAATAATAATAATAATGATAACCAAACAGATGGTTGAGAAGACCCTGACAGGTTCTTTGTAAATGCAATAATCTCCTTCATGTGGATAAATTAATTAATCCTTCTATATAATGCATGCAGCAAGGGATGACAGAATGCCACACAAGGCTGACTTATGCTGGTTCGGATCACTGGGTCCATCTGCCAGGTCTGAGTAGGTTGGTTCACCAGGATTTCTGGTGAAGCACTTTCCTGGCCTGTGAACTGGGCCTTTTGGCTAGAGATGCCTGGAATTCCATCCTAGCTCTTCAGCATGCAACAGACATTGGCTATGAGTATCAATCCCAAACCTGGAGGACACATGATGGCCCCAGAGTAAGGAAGTGGTGAGGAAGTTATGCATGATTGTTGAGATAAATTTAATTGATGATTGGAAACCACTGAGGGCTGATATAGAAGTAAAATTAGCTGTTGCTAAACTAAGGATAAGGGATTTGGAATGGGATGCAGAATCCTGGGCTCCCTCCAGTCCCTTGCCTCTCATGTAAATTCTACCTTCTCATATCTCTCTTGGTACAGTATTAGGTCTGTCTTTACTCAGGGACACTCAAAAATAGCTTTTGGAGCCCAACTATTTTATAGTACTGATGAATCTTATCTGAATTTTTATTGATGATGCTATGCTAGGACTCACCAAATGGTTTTTCTGACTAGCTTCTATCAACTGGATTGTATTTCTTTATTCATGGTGCCTTGACTCACGAATGCCTTGGTTCACAACCAAATCGGGTCACAAACAAAAATTTCATGAAAATTTTGACTTAGGTCGTGAACTCTGCATTGGGTGGCAACCAAGATCGCGGCCATCTCCCCCCCCCCCCCAAGTGGGAAGATGGCCACAATTGCAGTTGTGTTTGTGCAGGGAAGCTGTGTGTGATCACGGGTGCACTCCTGCAGGAAAGATGGGCGCAATCTCAGCCATCTCCTCCCCTCCCCCGCCAACCAGTATGATTGCGGCCATCTCCCTATCCCTTCACCCCAAGTGGGGAGATGGCCACAATCACAGTTGCGTTCATGCAGGGAAGATATAGAGAAGCTGATGACAGAAGAACTTGCTGAACTTGAGTGAGCAGTAGAAGGCACTTGCTGAGGAGGATTCCCCTGAGGAAGACAGGGAGGAGGTTAGCAGTGATGTGATAAAATCCATTATGAAAAAATGGAATGAGTGCCAGGATTTCTTTGAGAAGCACCATCCCAACATAACTGTAACAAACACTGTTGAATCTTATGAATGATAACGTGGTCTCTCATTTCTGGAGGGTTATGCAGCACAGGAAAAAACAAGTGACTATAGACAGATTTTTCACCAAAATTGACCCTGCAGCTAAGAGACAAAGAAGAGAGGGAACCCCTCTTCCCAATGTCCTTACGGAGAGGGACTCTCCCTCAAAACAATACCCACCCCCACCTAGGTTAGTGTTTTCCGCTGTACTGTACAGTACTTTGTTTTTCTTTGTCACTTTGTTTCAAACTTTTCTGATTAAAAAAAAATAGCTACAGAATGGATTAACCTTATTTACATTGAACCTTATGGGGAAAATCGACTTGGGTCACAACCAACTTGGGTCACAACCAGAGTCATGGAATGGATTAAGTTTGTGAGCCAAGGTATTTATAGCCCACCGTTGTTCCTTCCAAGAAATTCGAAGTAGCTTTCATAATTCTCCTTTCCCCTCAATCTTATCCTCACAACACCAGCCCTCTGAGGTAGGTTGGGCTGACAGTTTGTGTCTGGCCCAAAGTCACCTACTGAGCTCCAGTGAGGGGGACTAGAACCCAGATCTCTTGAGTGCCAGCCCTGCATTCTTAAGCACAACATCACAATGGCTCTCTTAATCTCACAGTAAAAGGGAATACATTTTCCCTTTCACAATCCTTAAAGGGAACTTTGGTTTAAGCTTTTCAATATACAAACTTTTAAATTTTAACTGGTTTATTAATTAATTTTAATTGCATACTGATAGACTGGACATGCACATAGTAAGCATGTTATAAGTGGAGCCAACTGGAGCCAGGAGTTAGACTAGATGGCCCAGGAGGCCCCTTCTGACTCATTCTGTTTCTATGTTTCTATATCGTGAATTGGTGGAAAGTCCTGGTGAAGGGATAATGAATCTAAAGTAAGTTAGATATGCATCCATGGTTCCAATTTGTCCACTGGATGACACTCAAAATATTTTGGCACCTGAGACAACCAATCTCATGTTTCCCCTCCTAGCCAAAGGAGTAATAACATAATAGTAACCTTTTTTTAAAAAGTGATGGCCATGTTTAACAGGTTAACATTTTTGACCAGTGCATTTGTAATTACTGCAGAAGTGGATCTTCCTGTCAGGCATCTGTTGCTCTATCATATGCAAATTCTTTTTTCTGAGGAAGTATTCTGTAAGTGTTCATGAAGAAAGGCCTCTGGAGGCTCATGCTTCTTTGGTCAAAACCATTGAGGAAGTGCTATTGGAACCCTGGAGATCATTTTAATATGGTGATTTATGGTATTAAGCCAGGAATCTGTGCTTTGTCGAATGGACCTTCCTCTGGTAAACATGCAACATCCTAAAATGATTTAATATTTTATCTCTCATTTGAGAGGGACACATACACGAGAGAGAGAGAGAATAGCTGTTAATGGACAGCTATGAAAGGATATTCATCATTCTTGTTTGTTTCCCTGCTACTTAGAAACATAGAAACATAGTGATTCAGAAGGGGTCCCCTGGGCCATCTAGTCTGACCCTCGGTTCCAGCCTGCTCCACTCATTTGAAACACAACATGAGGTTGTCCAATCTTTCATTGAATGTCCTCACTGATGGAGCCTCTGCCACCCTCTATGAAAGATCATTCCATATCCTAGGGGTCCTAACTGTCAGTACTTCCTGACATCCAACCTGAAACCCAGTTCCCTGAGCTTTGCCCCATTGAATTCTGTCCTGGCTTCCACCACTGAGGAGCACTGTTCATGACCCTCTACCTTGTGACACCCCTTCACATATCTATATATGCACAGATTAGGAGCACAGATTACAGTCACCCCCCTTGAAGTCGAGGGGCTCCTCAGGACATTGGACATTACAAAGGTGCCAGGCCCTGACGGGTTACACCCAAGAGTACTTAGAGAGTTGGCAGGGGTTCTCTCACACCCGCTGGCCTCCATTTTTGAGACCTCATGGAGAACGGGTGAAGTTCCAGAGGACTGGAGGGTGGCATCAGTGGTCCCAATTTTCAAAAAGGATAGTAGAAAGGACAAGGGGAATTATAGACCAGTTAGCCTTATGTCCATTGTAGGAAAAACAATGGAAAGGCTCATCATAGAGAGAGATCTAGTGATGCTAGATAGGGAAGGGAGGCTGGCAGCCACACAACACAGCTTCCGCAAAAACAGGTCCTGCCAGACAAAGCTTGTGGAATTCTATGACAAGGTTTCGAGATGGCTAGATGGAGGGGATGCAGTGAATGTGGTATACCTGGATTTCAGCAAGGCCTTTGACAAAGTGCCCCATGTTATCCTGGTGGAGGAACTGAGGAGTTTGGGGATAAACCAAAGCACTGTCTGGTGGATTAGGGCATGGTTGACTGACCGAAAGCAGAAGGTAACCATTAGCGGGGAATCATTGGGATGGCGGCCAGTTACAAGCGGGGTCCCCCAGGGCTCTGTCCTGGGGACGATCCTATTTAATCTTTTCATTAACGACATGGAAGAAAGGGTGAACAGTCTGCTGATCAAATTTGCAGACGACACTAAAACTGGAGCAGTGGCCACAACTGAGGAGCAGGTACCCTAGATCCAAAAGGATCTGGACAGACTATGGAAGTGGGCAGGAGACAACAGGATGGCATTCAATGTGGACAAGTGCAAGGTCGTGCACTTGGGGCATAGGAATAGGTGTCATAAGTACAGGTTATGTGACAAGTGGCTGGAGAGCAGCACTTGTGAAAGGGACATCGGGGTACTGGTTGACTGCAGGCTAAACATGAGTCAGCAGTGTGATGCGATGGTCAAGAGGGCGAACGCTACCCTTGGTTGCATAACCAGAAGTGTGGCTTCTAGATCAAGAGAGATTTTACTTCCCACTCTATATGACTCTGGTGCACCCACAACTGGAGTATTGTGCTCAGTTTTGGGCCCCTCATTACAGAAAGGATATAGCCAGGTTGGAGTCAGTGCAGCGTGGGGCCACAAGGTTGGTGACTGGTTTGCAGGGGATGGGGTATGAGGCCAGACTGAGGGAACTGGGTCTCTTCAGCCTGGAGAAGAGGAGACTCAGAGGGGATATGTTGGCAACATATAGGTACGTGAGGGGGTAACACACGGAGATGGGTAGAGACCTGTTCTCCCCTGCAGAGGAAGGCAGGATGCTCTCCAACAGAGCAAAGCTCAGGGAACTAAGGTTCCGTTTGGATGCCAGGAAGCATTTCCTGACATTTAGGACCCTGAGGCTATGGAATGGGTTTCCACGGGAGGTCATTGAGGCCCCATTGGTGCGGGTGTTCAAGCATAGGCTGGACGTGCACATGGTGGGCATGTCATGAGCGGAGCCAGCTGGTGCTAGAGGTCAGACTATATGACCCGGGAGGCCCTTTCACTCTGTTTCTATGTTTCTATATGTTGCTAGATGCTATAAGATCCCCTCTGAGTCTCGCTTTCTCCAGGTTGAAAAGACCCATCTCCCTCAATCTCCTCTCATATATCCCCCACAGTCTACCATTCTTGTAACCCTGCGCAGAACTGATTCTAACCTAGCTATGTCTCTCTTATAATGTGGAGCTCAGAATTCGATACTATTTCAGTTGTGGAAACACCAGAGCCTTATAGAGTGGTACTTGTACCTCTTTTGATCTGGAAGACATACTTCTGGTTATACATCCAAGGGTGGCATTTAACTGCCATGTCACACTGCTGGCTCATGTATAGCTTGCTATTGACAATACTCCATGATCCTTTTCACAAGTGCTGCTCTCCAGCCACTTGTCCCCCATCCTGTACCTATGGCACTTATTCCTGAGTTCCAAGTGCAAGACCTTGAATTTAGCCACACTGAACTTCATCCTTTTGTCTCCCCTCCACTTCCACAGTCTGTCCAGATCCTTTTGGAACTGGAGTACCTGCTTCTCAGTTGTGGCCACTGTCCTCATTTTAGTATTGCCTGAGAATTTGGTCAGCAGACTGGTTATGCCCTTCTCCAGGTCATTGATAAAGAGGTTGAACAGAATTGGTCCCAGAACTGAGCCCTAGGGAACTCTGCTCATCACCATCTGCCATCCCAATGATTCCCCACTAATAGTAACCCTCTGCTTTCGGTCCATCAGTCATGCCCTAATCCATTGGACAATGCTATCCCAGTCTATCCTAAAACTCTTCAATTTCTCAACCAGGATATCATGCTGCACCTTGTCAAAGACCCTATTGAAATCCAGGTAATCCACATCCACTGCATCCCATCCATCTAGCCACCTCAAAACCTTGTCATAGAAATCCACAGGTTTTGTACTGGCAGGACCCATTTTTGCAGAAGCCATGTTGCATGGCTGCCAATCCCTATTCCCTATTTAGGGTTTGTAGACCTTGCTTTATTATAAGTCTTTCCCAGAATGGACATTAGGCTAACTAGCCTGTAATTCCCCTTGTCTCCTCTGCTACCCTTTGTGAAGATTTGTAATGATTGGGACCACTGACAGTACCCTCCAATCCCTCAGTACTTCTCCTGATTTCCAAGAGGCCTCAAAAATGAAGGCCAACAGATATACTTGAGTGTACTTGAGTATATTGAAATTTTCCTAATACTCTTTGTCTCTTTTCATCTTCAATCATGTTTTAAATTTCCCATCAATATTTTTTAAAAGATTGCACCCGGAGGCAGCTGGCACCTGGAGGCAGCTGCTTGGGGCATTAGAAGCATGAGGCAGTGGGAGCTGTAATCCATCAGCTTGGCTCACCTGGAAGTCAGCCAGACCAATCATGGCTACCCCTGATCAGCATTGCCAACATGTGGCTGCCACAGCACTAGTCAGGACAGCTGACCAAACCCATCCCCATCCACTGCTGCCTTTAATGGCTCTGCCATGGAGACAGGTTGCTGCTGATCTTGGCAGAGGTGACTGGGCTTACTCATGAGTTGAGTTGAAGGTGGGCACTGCCAGCAATCCTTGCTCCCCCTGTTGGGAAGCAGTTAGAGAAGGGAAAAAACCACAGTGATCCTGCAGTGTCAAAGAGAAGCTTTGACAAAATAACATCAGACTTCTAGGGAGGAAAATCAAAATCACTGGGGCCCAGATAATCTTCTCCCCAATCCTATCAGTACATGGGATAGGGAAGGAAAAATCCTATGGTGGTGCCATAAAGAGAGATTTGAATTCTGAAACTACAAGCTCAGCTAAGTTCCAGGAAGACAGACTATTGGCAAATGATGGGCTACACCTCACCAAGAACAGAAAGCAATGTGTTTGAACTACATGAAAAATGTATAAAGGTTTTAAACTGAAATAGAGGGGAGGAACACATGCAGCGTGGCATATCATCACCTGACAAAGATGTATATATTTCAAGGGAGAGAAAAACCTCAAGCAGGGCCTTACATCAGCCTCCCAAAAAATGAAGGGAAAAAACCAAGGCACAAGAAGAATGAACTTCAATGTCTCTACAGTGCCTAGATTATGGGTCCTCAAACTACGGTCCATGGGCCGACTTCAACCCACTATGCCCATTTATCCAGCCTGCATGAGAGGTTTTAGACTCACCGTGCCCACACCCATGCCCACCGCCATGCCCTGCACATGCCCGCCACCGCCTCACCATGTGGGTGGGGAGGCAGCAGCTTGCTTATGCGGAGATCGTTTTGGACTCACTCAAAGAAAATGATCTCTGAGCGAACAAACCACTGCCTTGCATGCCTGCTGCTGCCTCGCCGTGCGTGCCCACTCCTGCCTTGCCTGCCCTCCGCTGGCGCATGTGTGCCCCACCTCCATCCCCTCACCAGCTCGCGTGCTGCCACCGGCACCACCTTACCAGCCCGTATGTGCTACTGGCACCTTTCAACTGGCCCCCTGATGAAAAAGTTTGTGGACCCCTGGCATAGATTATGGGAAACAAACAACACAAACTTGTGCTTATAGTACACAAGGATCATCACAATCTTATAGGTGTAGGTGGGATGACTCACATGACTGGAACTCTGTAATTGACAGATACATAGAAACATAGAAACAGAGCGAGTCAGAAGAGGTCTGCCGGGCCATCTAGTCTGACCCCCAGCTCCAGCTGGCTCCACTCACGACATGCCCACCATGTGCATGTCAATAAAATTGTACAAATTGTTCAAGAAAAATAGAAAGGACAAAAGGGAGTAATTGTGGACAATAGGCAAAATGGCTAACAATGTGATGCAGCTGCCAAAAGGGCAAATGCTATTTTGGGATGCATTAATAGAAGTATAACCTCCAAATCACGAGAAGTAATAGTTCCCCTATACTCTCTAGTCAGACCTTTCTGGAATATTGTGTTCAGTTCTGGGCACCAAGCTTTAAGAAAGATGCAGAAAAATTAGGAAAAGGTCCAGAAGTGGGCAGCAAAAATGATCCAGGGTTTGGAAACATTTCCCTGTGCGGAGAACCTGGAGAACTGGGCATGTTCAGCCTTGAGAAGAGAAGACTGAGGGAAGTCACAATATCTTACAAGTACCTCAGAGGCTGTCACAAAGAAGAAAGTCAAGATCTCTTCTTGCTGATACCAGAATACACAGGACACAGAATGATCAAATCAAGTTGTGACAACCCAGATTCAGGCTTGATATCACAAAAAGTTTCCTCACTGTCAGAGCTACACAAGACTGCAAGTAGTTGCCTAGACAGGTCATGAGCTGTCCCACACTGGAGACATTAAAAAAGAAACTGGACAGCCATCTAAGTGGGTTGGTATAAATTGGTGTCCTGCAACAGCAGGGGGTTGGACCTGATGGGCTTCCTGACCCATTTCAATCCTACTATTCTATGATTGTATGAATGAGAGCAGCAGGAGGAAAATGTTGTCATCTGCTTCAAGTTCTTTTAAAAAAGAGAAAGGTGGGACACAAATAAAGAAATTTATATCTCACCTGTTCTCAGTGTTGTGACTCAAAAACTTACACAATTAAAACATTCATAGAAATATATGAAAGTTTTAATTTAATTAAATCTGTAAGGTAGTAAAATTATGAAAATACCTACATTAAAAACACTAAGAACAATGTAAAAGAATAATACTATCCCAGTGCAGTCTCACAGACCCAGATCATTCCCAAATGACTGCCAGAACAAAAAGGCTTTTGCCTGCCTTTGGGAACATAACAGGGAGGGTTATTCACATACATAAAAAGAAATGGATATATGTCAGTGGGCTTTATATGTATTGGCAACCACTTCAGTCATATCTTTAATCCACCCTCCAGGGAGAAAGCATACATGGTATGTTCATGGGTCTTCATGACAAACATGGGTTTCATTTCCACCCAGTAGGAAGGTCCCACAGCTCTTCTCTTCTTATTGTAGGCCTCTGTTTCATTGCCTTTGCTTGACTACCCTTCAGCTTTTTGCTTGCTGTTGCATGGCATGTCCTGAAGTTCTTCCTCTGCAGGCTGGCCTCCAGTCTCAACCTGAAGTACCTGAAAGCAGTTCCATAGTCCATTGTTTCCATTGGTACAGAGTGCCTTCTAGTTCTGTTCCTAACTGTCACCCTTTTCCAGGGAGTTTCCTCCTCATTTCTCCTTCCCTCAGGCTTCTCTTCTTCTGCCTCAGCTTGCTGTTGCACTCACTCTCTGGGAGCTTACCTGGTTGTATAGCCCCTAGCTCATGTGAGGCAGCTTCTTCTGCACTGCTTAACGAAGAGTAAGGAAACATTCTCCAATGTATATGCCAATGATCCTGTGTACAGACACTATTCAAACACGGCAAAATGAGCCTTTTGGATGGAAGTAGGACTACTGCAGTGCAGTGCCTCCTAGCCCAGGTTAGCAGAGTCAGTTGAGAAGGATGCCATGGTCAATGGTGTCAAATGCTGCTGTGAGATGAAGGAAAACCAACAGGATTGGGCTTCCCATTTTTCACCTGTTACTAGGTAATTCATCAGGGAACCAAGTTTGATTCTTTACAAAACCAGTCCTGGAACAAGACTGAATTAGGTCTTTGCTGAATTGTGAAGCAGGAAGCACTATAGAGAAGTCTTGGACAAGCTCCCATTGGTCTCAGCCACTATAGACAATGTTAAGAAGTTATAGTCCAAATAGGATAAGGAGGAGGACTTGACTCTATACCATACCAGGGCCACAAGCTTACTGTGCCTATCCACAGATGCCACACTACCACTCCTGCCACTGTAGGCAGAGTGTAAGTCTTTCCAGGGTGTAGCTATACTGATCTGTTGCAACAACAACAGAGAGTCTTGTGGTTCTGTAAAGACCAACAAATAGCCTTCTTGGCCCCTTCCAACTCTGCTATTCTACGATTCTAGAATAAATGGACACAAATCTGACATAAGGAAGGCAATTTACTGAACTCAGTGGGTGAACATTTCATCCCCTTAGGATACTCTGACTGGATTAGGGCAACACATTGTGGATGGTCATGTGTTCTTTCACCCAGGACAAACTTCAGCAGTTGCCAAGTTGTATATGTAACTGCTGCTTAGGGGCTGTCATGTCACACAAACAGCCTCTCTGTGGATGACTTTAAAGCAGCCTATTTTGAACAAAAGAATTTCAAAGACAGATATCAATATGAAATTACTGAAGGAGAAATTCAACTCTATTTTTTTTTGGTTTGAATTAAGGCAGATTGCATTATGCATGTTAACTGGTGCACCACTGTAATTTTGGGTGCTGTTAGCACCCAACAGCATTCTGTGAATGGCACTCTGCTAAATTTCAGTTCCCTCTGTCAACACAATTCACATCTCCCCATAACCACCAACTTACATATCTATATCTGGGAAATATCCTTCATGGATCACTGCCTTGTCGTGGCGAAGGGGCTTGCGTAGCTCAATGAAGCTATGAGCTATGCCGTGCAGGGTCACCCAAGACGGACAGGTCATAGCAGAGAGCTCTGACAAAACGTGATCCACTGGAGAAGGAAATGGCAACCCACTCCAGTATCTTTGCCATGAAAACCCCATGGACAGTACCAAAAGGCAAAAAGATATGACACCGGAAGATGAGCCCCTCAGGTCGGAAGGTGTCCAATATGCTACTGGGGAAGAGCGGAGGGCTAGTACTAGTAGCGCCAGAAAGAATGAAGCGACTGGGTCAAAGCTGAAAGGACACTCAGTTGCCGATGTATCTGGAGGTGAAAGGAAAGTCCAATGCTGCAAAGAACTTTACTCCATAGGAACCTGGAATGTAAGATCCATGAATCAAGGCAAGCTGGTTGTGGTCAAACAAAAGATGAAAGACTGAACATCGACATCTTAGGAATCAGTGAACTAAAATGGACAGGAATGGGTGAATTTAATTCAGATGATCATCAGGTATACTACTGCGGGCAAGAATCCATCAGAAGAAATGGAGTAGCCTTCATAGTCACTAAAAGCAGTACTGGGATACAATCTCCAAAATGACAGAATGATCTCAGTTCGAATCCAAGGCAAACCATTCAACATCACAATAGTCCAAGTCTATGCCCCAACCACTGGTGCTGAAGAGGCTGAAGTTGACCAGTTCTGTGAAGGCCTACAACACCTTCTAGAATTAACTCCAAAAAATGATGTCCTTATCATCATAGGGGATTGGAATGCTAAAGTAGGAAGCCAAAAGATAACCGGAATAACAGGCAAGTTTGGCCTTGGAGTACAAAATGAAGCAGGGCACAAGCTGGTGGAATTTTGTCAAGAGAACATGCTGGTCATAGCAAACACTCTTTTCCAACAACCCAAGAGACGACTCTACACATGGACATCACCAGACGGTCAACACAGAAATCAGATTGACTATGTGCTCTGCACCCCAAGATGGAGAAGTTCTATACAGTCAGTAAAAACTAGACCAGGAGCTGACTGTGGCTCAGATCATGAGCTTCTGGTGGCAAAATTTAGGCTTAAGTTGAAGAAAGTAGGCAAAAGCACTAGGCCACTCAGGTATGACATAAATCATATCCCTGATGAATATACAGTAGAGGTGACAAATAGATTTAAGGAATTAGATCTGATAGACAGAGTGCCTGAAGAACTATGGACGGAGGTTCGCAACATTGTACAAGAGGCAGCAACTAAAACCATCCCAAAGAAAAAGAAATGCAAGAAAGCAAAATGGCTGTCTGAGGAAGCTTTACAAATAGCTGAGGAAAGAAGGGAAGCGAAAGGCAAGGGAGAAAGACAAAGATACAAACAATTGAATGCAGAATTCCAGAGAACAGCTAGAAGAGATAAGAATGCCTTCCTAAATGAACAGTGCAAAGAAATAGAAGAAAACAATAGAATAGGGAGGACCAGAGATCTGTTCAAGAAAATTAGAGATATGAAGGGAACATTTCATGCAAAGATGGGCATAATAAAGGACCAAAATGGCAGGGACCTAACAGAGGCAGAAGAGATTAAGAAGAGGTGGCAAGATTACACAGAAGAACTATACAAGAAAGAGCTTAACATACCTGATAACCACGATGGGGTGGTCACTGACCTCGAGCCAGACATCCTGGAATGTGAAGTCAAATGGGCCTTAGGAAGTCTGAGCAACAACAAAGCTAGTGGAGGCAACAGTATTCCAGCTGAGCTATTCAAAATCTTAAAAGACGTTGCAGTTAAGTGCTACACTCAATATGCCAGCAAATTTGGAAAACTCAACAGTGGCCACAGGATTGGAAAAGGTCAGTTTACATTCCGATCCCCAAGAAGGGCAATGCCAAAGAATGTTCAAACTACCGCACAATTGCACTCATTTCACATGCTAGCAAGTGATGCTCAAAATCCTAAAAGCTAGGCTCCAGCAATATGTGGACCGAGAACTACCAGAAGTACAGGCAGGATTTCGAACAGGGAGAGGAACTAGAGATCAAATTGCCAACATACGCTGGATCATGGAGAAAGCCAGGGAGTTCCAGAAAAACATCTACTTCTGCTTCATTGACTACGCTAAAGCCTTTGATTGTGTGGATCACAACAAATTGTGGCAAGTTCTTAAAGAGATGGGAGTACCAGACCATCTTATTTGTCTCTTGAGAAACCTACATGCAGGTCAAGAAGCAACAGTGAGAACCGGACATGGAACCACTGATTGGTTCAAAATTGAGAAAGGAGTTCGGCAAGGCTGTATACTGTCACCCTGCCTATTTAATTTATATGCAGAGCACATCATGAGAAAGGCAGGGCTAGATGAATCACCAGTTGGAATCAGGATTGCTGGGAGAAATATCAACAACCTCAGATATGCAGATGATACCACTCTCATGGCAGAAAGTGAAGAGGAACTCAAGAGCCTCTTGATGCGGGTGAAGGAGGAGAGCGCAAAAGTTGGCCTTAAACTCAACATTAAGAAAACTAAGATCATGGCATCCGGTCCTCTCACTTCCTGGCAAATAGATGGGGAAGAAATGGAGGTAGTGACAGATTTTATTTTCCTGGGCTCCAAGATCACCGCAGACGGGGACTGCAGCCAAGAAATTCAAAGACGCTTGCTCCTGGGGAGGAAAGCTATGGCAAATCTAGACAGCATACTAAAAAGCAGAGACATCA
This sequence comes from Varanus salvator macromaculatus, assembly GCA_023646645.1. Lineage (NCBI taxonomy): Eukaryota > Metazoa > Chordata > Lepidosauria > Squamata > Varanidae > Varanus > Varanus salvator. Next base: position 11,211,162 of record JAIXND010000754.1, on the reverse strand, counting down.
CCCTGCCAACAAAAGTGTGTATAGTCAAGGCTATGGTTTTCCCAGTTGCAATGTATGGCTGTGAAAGCTGGACCATAAGGAAGGCCGAGCGCAAAAGGATTGAGGCCTTTGAGTTGTGGTGCTGGAGAAGACTCCTGCGAGTCCCTTGGACCGCAAGGTGATCAAACCGGTCAGTCCTAGAGGAGATCAACCCTGACTGCTCTTTAGAAGGCCAGATAGTGAAGATGAAACTCAAATACTTTGGCCACCTAATGAGAAGGAAAGACTCCCTGGAGAAGAGCCTAATGCTGGGAACAATAGATGGCAAAAGAAGAAGGGGACGGCAGAGGATGAGGTGGCTGGATGGAGTCACTGAGGCGGTTGGTGTGAGCTTGAGTGGACTCTGGGAGAAGGTGGAGGACAGGAGGGCCTGGAGGAATGTTGTCCATGGGGTCGCGATGGGTCGGACACGACTTCGCGACTAACAACAACAACATCTGGGAAAAGTCTTCTGGAATAGGTTACTGGAAGGTAAGCGAGTTGAGGAGGGGTGGATAGCACTCAAAAGGGAGGTTTTGGAGGCGCAAGCCTTGATGACACCTCTAGTCAGTAAGGTGGGGAGGCGGAGGAGAGTGCCGCCATGGATGCGAAAGGAGGTGGTTAGAGGAATTAGACGAAAGAGGAACCTTCATAGGAAATAGGTACTGGGGCAAATAGACAAAAGGGTATACTGGGAGGAGGAGGCCCGTTGCAGAAGGGTTCTTCACAAGGCTAAGGCTGATTATGAGCTGAGACTTGCCAAGAATATCAAGAGCAATAAAAAGGGCTTCTTTCAGCATGTAAATAGGAAGAGGAAGGGGAGACAAGTGGTGGGACCACTAAATAAGGAGGAAGGAGATCCAGTGACTGATATGAGGGAACAGGCACAGATGCTAAATGACTATTTTGCCTCTGTGTTCTCCCCAAAGCAGGACGGGGGATATCCGCATAGGAGATTAGATGAGGCTGGGGACTTAGGGGCACAGATTAGTGTCACCCCCCTTGAAGTCGAGGGGCTCCTCAGGGCATTGGACATTACAAAGTCACCAGGCCCTGACAGGTTACACCCGAGAGTACTTAGAGAGTTGGCAGGGGTTCTCTCACGCCTGCTGGCCTCCATTTTTGAGAACTCGTGAAGAACGGGTGAAGTTCCAGAGGACTGGAGGGTGGCATCAGTGGTCCCAATTTTTAAAAAGGGTAGTAGAAAGGACATGGGGAATTATAGACCGGTTAGCCTTACGTCCATTGTAGGAAAAACAATGGAAAGGCTCATCATAGAGAGAGATCTAGTGATGCTAGATAGGGAAGGGAGGCTGACAGCCATACAATACGGCTTCCACAAAAACAGGTCCTGCCAGACAAAGCTTGTGGAATTCTATGACAAGGTTTCGAGATGGCTGGTTGGAGGGGATGCAGTGGATGTGGTATACCTGGACTTCAGCAAGGCCTTTGACAAAGTGCCCCATGATATCCAGGTTGAGAAACTGAGGAGTTTGGGGATACGCCAAAGCACTGTCCGGTGGATTAGGGCATAGTTGACTGACCAAAAGCAAAAGGTAACCATTACCAGGGGATCATTGGGATGGCGGCCAGTGACAAGTGGGGTCCCCCAGGGCTCTGCCCTGGGGCCGATTCTGTTTAATCTTTTCATTAATGACATGGAAGAAGGGGTGAACAGTCTGCTGATCAAATTTGCAGACGACACTAAAACTGGAGCAGTGGCCACAACTGAGGAGCAGGTACTCCAGATCCAAAAGGATCGGAACAGACTATGGAAGTGGGCAGGAGACAACAGGATGGCGTTCAATGTGGATAAGTGCAAGGTCTTGCACTTGGGGCATAGGAATAGGTGTCATAAGTACAGGTTATGTGACAAGTGGCTGGAGAGCAGCACTTGTGAAAGGGACCTCGGGGTACTGGTTGGCTGCAGGCTAAACATGAGTCAGCAGTGTGATGCGATGGTCAAGAGGGCGAACGCTACCCTTGGTTGCATAGCCAGAAGTGCGGCTTCTAGATCAAGAGAGGTATTACTACCACTCTACACGACTCTGGTGCGCCCGCAGCTGGAGTATTGTGTTAAGTTTTGGGCCCCTCATTACAGAAAGGATATAGCCAGGTTGGAGTCAGTGCAGTGTAGGGCCACAAGGTTGGTGGCCGATTTGCAGGGGATGCTGTATGAGGCGAGACTGAGGGAACTGGGTCTCTTCAGCCTGGAGAAGAGGAGACTCAGAGGGGATATGTTGGCGACATACAGGTATGTGAGGGGGTGTCACATGCAGATGGGTAGAGACCTGTTCTCCCCTGCAGAGGAAGGCAGGACACGCTCCAATGGAGCAAAGCTCAGGGAGCCAAGGTTCCATTTGGATGCCAGGAAGCACTTCCTGACAGTTAGGACCCTGAGGACATGGAATGGGCTTCCACAAGAGTTCGTTGAGGCCCCATTGGTGCAAGTGTTCAAGGATAGGCTGGACGCCCACATTGTGGGCATGTCGCGAGCGGAGCCAGCTGGTGCCGGAGGTCAGACTAGATGGCCCGGTAGGCCCCCTCTGACTCGCTCTGTTTCTATGTTTCTATATAGATTGCTATCTGAAGTTGATACTTCATGTGTCTGATGAGTAAACAGTATCCGAAAAACTTGTGGCAGAATAAACCTAAATATAGATTAGTCATCATGTCTGGTTATTGGCTATAGTTTGCTGTTTGTGAAGACCTATCATAATTAATAGCAAAAGCACTCCCTTTGGTTCAGAGTAGAAATCTACCAAGCTGAAAACTTGTTAAGAACACAGTTCTAGAACCATGCAAGCCCCCAGATCTGGAGACTTACATGTGTGCACAGTCCAGAATGAGGTATGGTGGTGGTGATCCCCATTGTCACCATGACTTGAGTGAGGTGTCTTATCTAGACAGCCATTTTCTGCAGCTCAATAAAGTTCCAATAAGAGGGAGAGAAAGAAGCCAGGCTACTAACCATTACATGCTTTCTGGCACCAGGTCAAGACCTTTTATTTAATTTAATTATTTAACTAATATTTTAAGACCAGTATATTTAAGTATTATTATAATTTTAATCAGGTTTATTTTAATAATAATTTATCTATGTCAGTTGTAGGACATTTAATTTATTGTTATTTGGATTTATATATTGTATTTATAGATTTTACTGTAAGCTTAAATAAAAAAATAATATATTTAAGATGGTTGTAGCACATTGTAGCATATTTTCAACATGAGTGGGTGAGATTTTTTTTTTTTTTTTGTTGCTTTCCACTGGATGTCACTATAGCCCTATTTAAAAGTTTTGTTTTAAAGAGGCATTAAAATATATATTGGAGTTTTTCATTCTGTTCTTCTTTCCATGCTAAGTCTAAATGAGTCAATGTTGCATCAACACTAGAAATTAATGTTTCAGAGTGATAAATAATTGTGTTATAAAATTGGTTTGTGGAATATAATTTTGTATGCTTCTATAGTTCAATAGTGATTCTTGTTGCTCTATTTGTGGGTTTAATTATCTATCTATCTATCTATCTATCTATCTATCTATCTATCTATCTATGTGTTTAATTTTCAGGGGAAACAATAGACTTCACAGTTCAGCATGCCATTTCTGAATTCAATGGAGGAAGGCCCAATGCATCTAAAATATCAGTGATTGTTATATCAGACAGATCACAAGACTCTGTGGATAATGCTGCATATTTTGCAAGAGCAAATAGTAAATATTTTTTCTTCTGTTCTTATAGCATTCTGTTCATATAGTATGCAAAATAACTTTTTTTAACTTAAGGCATAAGCGGCCACTCCTCTTTGTATCATGCGTTTTAGATTATATGTCTACAGGCTTTGGGTAGGGGAAATGCATAGAAATAAATATGATCTCTTTGTACTATTGTATGAAGTGTCCCTAAGCAACTCAAAAATTATAAAGTCTTCAGATGATATCACAACTTCTTATGAGGCCTACTCTAGCATCTGCTGCAGCAGGAAATGGTCAGCCAGGCTCAGTGGAGTGACAACACACTCTATGCCATGGAAAGGCATAGGGTAGTAGCAATGGCATCAGGATGTCAAGCTGTGGATGCACAATATCTGCTACTCATCTCATTCTGCCTGAGGTGGGGGAAGTTGGTCTTGTTTCTTCTAATGACCAGCTCTAATAAAATCATCTGAGGGAGAGTAAAAGCCAATGGAATGGCATGCTTCCCTTCACACCCTCTGCTGCAGTTTGTCATTTAGTTGCTGCCAAGATGATTGAGGGAGAGAGGATTCTACTGAAGGTGGTATTTCAGAAGAGTTTACAGACAAGTGTATGCAACTTACACAATACATTGCAGGTAGATTTTCTTTTCTTTTCAAGTATGTACAGTGTAGACACATAAAAGCAGTCTGGCCTGCTTAGTAAGTCAGATTACTTCATAAAATAAAACTAGGGATCAACTGATTATTTGAAATTCAAATGGAATTTTATGTCATGAAACATATTTGCAAAGTTTCATTGTAGCGTCTCAAAGCTCAATTGAAAGAATGCATTATTTTTTTCTAACCCCCTTTGAAACTTGGCATGGGGTGCAGGGGTTAAGCTGGACACTGAATGTAAAACTGATTATCTGGACCCATTTCAGTCCGGCTTCAGACCCGGCTTTGGCACTGAATCCGCCTTGGTCGCCCTGTACGATGACCTATGCAGGGAGAGGGACAGGGGGAGTGCGTCCCTATTAGTCCTCCTTGACATCTCAGCGGCTTTTGATACCATCGACCATGGTATCCTTCTGGAGAGGCTGGCGGGATTAGGGGTTGGAGGCACTGCTCTGCAGTGGTTCCACTCCTGTCTCAATGGCCGATACCAGAAGGTGGTGCTGGGGGACTATGGCTCTGCACCATGGCAGCTATGCCATGGGGTTCCGCAGGGTTCCATTTTGTCCCCCTTGCTTTTTAACATCTACATGAAACCGCTGGGGGAGGTCATCAGGAGGTGTGGGCTGCGGAATCATCAGTACGCAGATGATACCCAGCTCTACCTCTTGTTTTCCACCGATCCAGGTGAGGCGGTGGCTGTGCTGAACCAGTGCCTGGCCGAGGTAATGGGCTGGATGAGGGCCAATAAACTGAGGCTCACTCCAGACAAGACGGAGGTCCTGTTGGTAGGTGGGTCGGGCTACAGTGTAGGGGACCTGACCCTAGTCTTGAATGGGGTTGCACTCCCTCTGAAAGACAGGGTCCGCAGCTTGGGAGTGCTCCTCGACCCAGAGCTGACCTTGACTGCTCAAGTGTCAGCAGTGGCGAGGAGCGCCTTCCAACAGCTTCGGCTGATACATCAGCTGCGTCCCTTCCTGGAGCTCGAGTGCCTGGCAACGGTGACACATGCGTTGGTGACTTCCCGGTTGGATTATTGTAATGCGCTCTACGTGGGGCTTCCCTTGAAGACGGTCCGGATACTTCAATTGGTGCAAAATAGAGCTGCCAGGGTACTGACGGGGACTGGGCGTGGTTCTCACATCACCCCAGTTCTCCGTCAGCTCCACTGGCTTCCCATTGAAGTCCGGGCCCAATTCAAGGTGTTGGTTCTTACCTATAAGGCCCTAAACGGCTTGGGCCCTGGCTACCTAAAGGAGCGCCTGCGACCATATATGCCCTCCCGCCCCTTACGATCAGCGGCAGAGGCTCTCCTCCGGGAACCCTCCGTGCGTGATATTAGGAGGGTGAGTACCCGGAGGAGGGCTTTCTCGGCGGTGGTGCCCCATCTATGGAATGCGCTCCCCAGAGAGGCTCGCCTGGCACTGTCGTTATTTGCTTTTCGGCGCCAGGCGAAGACCTTTTTATTTAGACAATATTTTAATAGTTAATATTATGGTTAATTTATGTTTAACTTATGTTTAGGTTTAATTTATGTTCAATTTAAGATTAATTTAAATTTGTTATTTATTTTTTGTTGGTTGTTTTTATATTTAACCTGCGATGGGCCAGTTTTTAAATATATTGTATATGTTTTTTAATATTATATTTGTTTTTGTATTGTGAGCTGCCCCGAGGCTGCTGCAAGGGGCAGCATATAAATATTTAAATAAATAAATAAATAAATAAATAAATAAAAACCTTCTGAATAGGCACACCAACTTTCATTCTATTTGAAGTGCAGATATGCCATCAGAAAACATGTGCTTCCTTTCCTCTTTGAAAATGGTTACAGGGGATTGGTCTGAAATTTGAATTGTATCCTAACTCTATGTACAAACTATGTTCTGACGTTTCAATGCTGAATAGAATTACTACATTACAAAGCAACAAACCAATCGTTTGCCATATGATTGATGTAAACAAAGTCTCATTTAACTTGAATTCTATAATGTTCCTTCCTAATATTTAGCAGGCATAAATGAATATACATTCAATACAATATAAATCCTATGGCTAACTTGCTTTTAAGAAACAGTATTAACAGCAGGCATAAGCTACACATTAATTTAAAATAACCAACTCTCTCCTTTCTGTAAATTGTGCCTTCTATAGTCCATATAGTGGATGGCCATATTCTTCAAGGGCTGGACATATTTTTCCTTGATTTATACTTTATGAGGTGAACCTTCCAAAAGTCAATATATGGTGTTGGCATCCAGATTTATTAAGGATAATCTGCACTCTATTCAAAAGCTATTTCTGGTGTTAGCCCAGAAGCCCCCTCTGCATTACAAAGCATCTTGGGTAGGGAGTGTTTTTCAGCAGGAAGAGGAAAGGGAATTCATGTTCTTCATTAGCTCTTTTCCCCCCTGAAACCTACTTCCCTGGCCCTGGGAAGCACCCTAGAAGTTGATATTCTATGTGTGGGATGGGGTGGCTAAAAGAGAAGGAATCAACTGCTTCTTTACATAAGCCTGTTCCACCTGTGGCCTCCAGATGTGCTAGATTACGACTCCCATCACCCCTAGTGAGCATAGCCAAAGGTGGTAAAAGACAGTACATTATCATGCCTGATACGAAGTATCACTTCATGAGGCAGCTTTTCCATAAAAAGAGGCCATTGGACTTCATGTAGACCAGTGGTTCCCAAACTTTTTCAGCTTGCTGGCTCTTTTCCTCTTGGGCAACAACCCTAATGCCCCAATACCTCTTTCTTTGTATTAGGTCTATTGCTCTTCTCCAAATTTAAAACAACCAGTCACTGGCCCCCTGGATCTTTTCACTGCCCCCAGGGGAGCATGACTGCCCACCTTGGGAATTACTGATATAGACAATTAAACTTGTAGCCTGTGCCAGTCCTTAGAAAATATTAGTAACTCCCCATAGCTGAATATACTTCTATGGAGTATTCTTTTCATATCATTTGTCTTTGCACTATGATAGGTCATTATAATAGGCTATAGCTAAGGTCAGGATTTTAAATGAGATTAAACAAAGACTGCTCACTTTCATAGACAATAATAGTATAGACAGCTATGTAATCAAACTTGGGAATGTACAGCTTGTGGCAGTTTATAATTTGCAGGCATTAAGATGAGGCCCTTTAAAGATGCATACTGTTGCCTTTCATAATCAGGCTCATTGACAGGAGCAGGTTATTAAATTAGCATGATCAACATCTGATCTGGAATTGAAATTCTTATGCTGCCTTGTAGATCATTGTCGTGTAAGTATAAAGTCTAAAGCAGCCCTCCCCAACCTGGTGCCCTCTATTTGCCTTGGACTACAACTCCCATAATCATTGATTGTTCATCATGCAGGCTGAGGCTGATGGAAGCTGAAGTGCAAAATATCTGGAAGGCATTAGGTTGGAAATCCTGGAATAAAAGAGCCATGGCATTAAATGTTAAGTATTGATGTTAAGTATTGACCCTGAATATAGATGAAGATGTCACACTTCCAGCTGCTTGATCATTGTTCAGCAATTTAGAATGCTCTGCCACACTGAATGCTTCCCTCACTACCCTCGAAAGAGCTGATTCTCTGTGGCTGAGCTTAACAATAATTGGCTACTGTATTGGCAGCAACACTAACTGTGGTTAGGGGTATGTAAGGTTCCAGGATCTAATACCAACTTCCAACTATGATGTTTCAACTTGGCTTAAGTGACAATTCTTGTTAAATCTAGAATATTGGCACAGGAGCCCCTTCCATTTATGAGGGAGCACAGCTCCTCTATTTAGCAAAACACATTTATCACAGTTGTGGCACATGATAATGAATAGAGCATAGTTTATGCTGTGCTGAAAATGTGATCTTGTGGCACATACAAATGCAATTGCTGGAGAACTCAGAGAAGCTGGAAAGGAGATGTGTGCAGGGCAATAGCTCTTGCAGATTTACTTGTTTCTGTGTGTGCTTGTCAACCAAGTTAGTTATTCACAAGACTGAAGGAGTAGAGATACTTAAAATAGGAAAAAATTGACAGCTCCTCCTTCCCCTCACAAAAAATCATGAAGAAGGAGAAGGAATAGTACAGCTTGTTGCAGTCCTCACCCTTCCCAAGGGCTTCTGATCAACACCCCCAAAAGCAATATCAGGAAAACAAATGCATTACCTCTTGCATGTTGACTTTCCCATGAATTAGTTCCTTTGGAGTCGGTGCAATATATTTCTGAGAAGACATGAATTTTTAGGCTTGATATAACTGGTCTGAAGAAATCCAGGATACAATGGCAGAAATAAAATAAGGAAGATGGGTTAGGGTGAGTATCATGTGATATGCCAGGCATTGCAATGCCAGTAAAAACCTGAAGTATAGATCATCCCCTAATAGTGGCTATCACTGATGTTATTGGGGTGAGAATGGGAGTGCACAATGCTGTGCCCTGTTCCTGATTGCTTAAAAGTGGTAGCAACTGGCTCATATATTGATATAATTTAATCTCTTTTAATTTTGAAACTGCATTTTAACCATTATTTATGGTTTTTCAATGTTCTTGAAACTGAACAAGTGACTGAAATGATGGTTGGTTTGCTGCATAACAATACGCTTTTAAAATTTTTTAGCAATTCTGTTCTTGGAAATATAAGAAGAAATAAGTATTAGTAATATATGATACTGCTTAAAAGTAGGTCCATTTCTGAGTATTTTGAAAGTACAAATTGAAAGTAAGGGGTGTTTCAATATGGCATTCTTACTGTAATACCTTTCCCCAGGGATATCTTTGCTTCCTATTGGAGTTGGGGACAGATATGAGATAGAGCAACTGAACACTTTAGCTGGGCCATCTGGCACTAACAAGATCATTACACTGCAACAGTTTGATGACCTTCCCACTATGGTCACATTGGGTGATGAATTTGTCAAGAAGCTTTGTACAGGTAAGCTTCATAACCCTTCAGAAAAACAAGCAAAAAACAAAACAAAACCACCCAACCCCCCCAACCCATAATGATATTAAAGTGCAGTTGTCACATCTTTTGCTTCTTTAGCTGCTGTAATTAATATCTGAAATTGCAGTTCTGTTTACATTACCCAGAAGACAGCCAAATTATACCTAGTAAGGGAATTCTTTGTAGAAGTTTTGCTAAGACCTCCAACATACAGTAAGAGTTGAAAAGTTATTTTTTTAAAGAGGAAACAGGGACCATGATGAAGAAAATTGAACCTGTATGGGATTCCTAGCCCAACTTATTTAGCTGTTTATGCATCTGATCATAGATCAGGATCTTAGAGAAGTCCCAAGCATCATCATCACCACAATAGCAACAATTAATTCCCTCCATTTAGATACAAAATGGGACCGCCCAAAAATAAAATAGCAGCTTCTACATAATCAGAGGACTACTCAGGTTGGCAGAAGTCTATGTAAGTTAACAGAAAACAATTTATTTAAAATTATCTAAATAGTTCTATAATCTTCCAGAAACTGTGAAATGTTGAGTGCATAGGGGGGAAAAAATCTGCAGAAGCCCTTCTGGAGAGGAAATTCAGGGTCTAGAGATGAAACTTGGGGTTTCTACCACCTGAGCTGCTACTTCAGGTTGGTAAGGGGACACACCTACTGCTGTCCAGTCATAGCTATGTGAAAATCTTAGATTTCTTGAATGCTTTCTGTGGACAGGTTTCATTTCTTTCCCAAGGGAAGTTTTCAGTGGGAGGGTAGAAGTCAGGCAAATGGTGTGAATCTACCAATTAGTTTATGATGAGGACTGTTGGAAGTTAATGAAGTTGAAATTGATGGAAGATGCTAATTTGGTTGCTTAATCTGGGTTCAAAAGTTCACCCTTGCAACCTAGTGGATTTGTAAAAACTAAGTCAGTTTCAAGGAATACTAACTCAATTTTGTGGCTGAAACAAATTAATCATTGTATTGATTCATACAGTAAAATTATCTTTATGAATAAAATACTTTTGTGGACTTGAACAAAGATATAATTATTAGAAAGTAATATGAATGAAATAAGAATCATTTAAAGAATGGCATTAGAATTGCAGTTATGGATTTGAAAATGAATCCTACAACCTAGAATTGAATCTTAGATTCCCCCACCTAAAACTCCCTCCAGCCTATATCATATTTTTTCCTGGTTATTTTAGAGTATTCCACAATGATAGCTCCTTTAGTACTTATGTGAACCAGAAGGAGGAGAAGGGAAAGGAAGAAAAATGGTAGACAAACAGAAAGGACAGAAAATACTGAGATGGAATAAGGTGAAGTGGGAAGTTTAGAAAAACATAATCCTAGACGTGAACCCCTTTTATATTCATCAGTTTTGTCATCATATTGTTTCATTATTAGCATCATTTCATTGATCCCTTTTTGAGACCTGAGCAGTCGGTGGGGATACAGTTTATTCCTACTGTGGAATATACATGCTTACAGTCATTCTAAAAGAAAAGTTGCTGGTTCATTTTTCCTTTTATTTCATTTCCATTGCTTCATAAGCACATTTCATATTATATGAGCTGGCACTATGATGTGGCAGCTAAGAAAACAGATGCAGTCTTGGGCTACATTAGCAAAAGCATAGTGTTCACCTCATGGGAAATAATACGAGTTGGAGCACCTCCAAAGAAGAGCAACAAGCATGGCAGTGGGTCTGGAAACCAAGTCCTATGAGGAATGACTGAAAGAGCTGGCTTAGCCTGAAGAAAAGATAAAGGAGAGATGTGATGGCCACTTTCTCATATCTGAAAGCCTGTATGCAAGAGAAGGAGAAGACTGGCTCCCTGTTGCTCCAAAAGGCAGGACTAGAACCAATGGGTGGACATTTTGGTTATGCATCAGGAAGAGCCCTTTTTACAATGAGAACTGTTTATCAATGGAACAGAAGTTGATGGGTTCTCCTTCACTAGTATTACTTAAGCAGAGGCTGGATGGCCATCTATCAGGCATGCTGTGGCTGCATCCTCTATTAAAAAGTCTGCACTGATTATGAGGTTGGCCTAGGTGATCTCTAAGGTCAGTAATCAGCACCTTCATAATAGCAGTTACGTTTCATTGTCTGCATGCCTGTTGCTCTTCCTTAGGTACAAGCTTTTCATTACCAGTCCAGATTCTAAGATTTAGCATCACTGTGATTCAGAAAAATTCACCAGCAACCTGCACAGAACTGAACATTTTGATCCGAGTCTGAAGCATGGACTCAGTTCTCCCTAGTGACAAGCAGTGACATTCACTCTGCAAGTGGCTGCAGAACCAGGATCACACTTGTTGTTACTTGCTGAGACTGAAACCTCGCAAACATGTGTTATGATCACTCTTTCCTTTCCGTTGGAAGAGAAAAATATTCCAGGCATGCAGAGAGTTCTTTTTAAAACTTTATTGCAATGAAGGGAACAGGGGGAAAAAAATGGTTTCCTTTCCATTTTTCTGTTCACCTGAGCACATGCTCACCTCCCCCTTTTGAACCCTGCTCCCGGTCGCTTCTTTTTTCTTTTCTCTCTCTTTTTTTTTTTTCCTCTTTTCCCCTGATTGGCTGGGGTACCGGGAGTTTACAATCCTTCCGCCTGCCCACTCCGCGCTGCCCCAACACCAGCCCTTCGTCCCAATCCAGCCCTGCCCCGGTGGGCTACAATAGACTCATTTTGTTCTGCCCAGCTTGTCAATAAACAATCAGGAAGTATTTGGCCCTCCTGCCTAAGTGCCTGTTTCCCCATACCTTGTGCTATCTGATTTTAACCCCTCCCCTCCTTTGGGCTAAGTAATTTTCTTTGTTACCTTTTTAAATCTCTTTACTCCCTTGTTTCAAATCAGCTGGAAGCCCTGGAAGGCACTGTAAAAGGCTTCCCTGTGCTATGCTGCTCAGTTTTGCCACAGCAAAAAGGTGGCTTTGTGGTGGTTACATTGTGATCCTGGTCCTGCTTCCAGCCCTGCCCTGCCCTTTGCCTCTTGCCTGATCCAGTTTCAGATCTTGCCTTTAGACTGATCCTTCCATGCCAAGTACCTGTTCCTTGTTCTTCCTAACCTCACCTTATTTCTGGCCTGCTCTGCCTTTGTTGTTTAGTCATAAAGTCATGCCTGACTCTTCGTGATCCCATGGACAACATTTTGTCAGCAGGGTGATGTCTCTGCTTTTTATTATGCTGTCTAGATTTGCCATAGGTTTCCTCCCAAGGAGCAAGCGTCTTTTAATTTCTTGGCTGCAGCCCTTCTGGTGCTCAACTTTAGCATGCCTCCAGACTGTGCCTTTGTCTCTGACACAGCTTTGTCTTACTAGTACATGACCTCAGCCTGTGTTTAGATTTCGCTTGGCTCTGCTTCTGTTATATTTCACAAGGACCTTTATCCTTCTCTAGCACCCTGGTCCTGGTGTACTACTGCAGCTGCCAGAGGTAGGTATGGAGCACAATGCCTGCATCCCTCCTGCTCAAAAAAGTGACAGCAGATGGACTCTGACTGCCATATAGCACCTTCCGCAGCTAGGTCTGTAACAAGGTCCAGGATACCATCTGCTCTGGTTTCTTTGAGGGGCTCCACAAAACAGTAGGGATGTAAGCATTGTGCTCTGCACTTGCCAAACCTTCATTATCTATATCCTATAGTCTGTTAATAAAGCTATTGTATCTTTCATAGAATCATGAATCTTTTGTAGAGGCCAGAGGGCCATCAAGCCCAGCCCCCTGAGCAGTGCAGGACTTAAAGTTAAACCAACCCTCTCAGATGGCTGTCCAGTTGCATCTGAGATGCCTCTCATGTGGGAGGGCCCACAACCTTCCTAGGTAATTGGTTTTCATTAATGACTTGGATGAGGAAGTGCAGGGAACACTTATCAAATTGGCAGATGAAACAAAACTGGGTGAGACCTAATACCCTGAAAGGCAGAAATAAGATTCAAGATTGTCTTGATAGCTTGGAGCACTGAGGTAAAAACAGAATGACATTCAATAGTGACAAATGCCAGGTTCCACACCTAGGAAAAAGAAACCAAATGTATCTTTACAAGATGGGGAATACTTGGCTCAACAATACTGCAAGTGAGAAGGAACTTGGAATTGTTGTAGATCACAAGCTGCATATGTGGCTACAAATATGTTGTTACAATGAGATGTGGCTACAAAAAGGGCAAATGCTATTTTGGGCTGCATTAGTAGAAGCATCACTCCAAATCACGTGAAGTATTAGTTCTCCTTTGCTTAGCACTCATTAGGCCTCATCTGGAGTTCTGTGTCCAGTTCTGGGCTCCACAGTTTAAGAAAGATGCAGACAAACTGAAAGGAGTTCAGAGGAGGGCAGCAAGGATGATCAAGGGACTGGAAAAAATGCCCTATGATGAGAGATGGAAAGAACTGGGCATGTTTTTGAGAAGACTGAGAGGAGATACGTACTTGTAGTACCTTACACATACTTGAAAGGTTGTCACAAAGAGGATGGATAGGATCTCTTCTCAATCATTCCAGAGTGCAGGACATGTAATAAAGTTACAGGGAGCCAGATTCTGACTATGTATCAGGAAAAATGTCCAGAGTGTTACAGCATTACATTACCTAAGGAGGTTGTGGGCTCTCCCAAACTAGAGGCATTCAGGATGCAACAGGACAGCCATCTGAGAGGCATGATTGAACTTGGAGTCTGGCATTGAGCAGAGGAGTTGGACCCTCTTTCTACTAGTCTAGTCTGACTCAAACCAGTCACTTCCCAATTCAGCTTCTGACTGACTATACTGTTCTATTACACTTTTGCAATAAATCTTTGGGATCTTTTACAATATGATCTTAGTTTCACTGGCCAAACTCAGGGAAGTTCTCTTACTCCAAACTTATGTCATATCGCAGCTTTATGACATCCTGAACTGATCAGAAATAAATGTAACTATCATTAAAAATTAAAAAGAGATAAGCCTGTTAAAATTTTATTTATACTGGTTTTTCTCTTTGTCACCATGAATACATAAATTATGAATGCATAATGATTGCCTGTCTTTCAGAGACTGTCCAAGAGTGTATAGATGAAGAGGGGAATACAAAGGCAGTAAGTATATATTGCTTCTATTTATCTCACTTTAATATGTTATAAGAAATGGATGGCCAGCTGCTGGCCCATAGGCTAAATATGTAACTAAAGCCACTCAGAGGCAATCTTATTCCACCAACCTTCAGTGCAGGTCTGGAGGCTCACATTCCTGTTATGCCCCAAAAGCTGTGCACTCTGATGGTTGTGGGGAGGGGGGCAGCCACTCCAGTTCTTTCCATGCCAGCTTGGGGTAGGGCATGGGCTTTGGATGCCACAGGAACAACCCCTTTGAAAGCTTCTTCAGATGGCCCAAATTTTGTAGGCTTAGTTTATTGAGTAAGTGTAGATCTCATTCCATATACAATGATACTGAGGCTGAAAATTCTCCATTGTGGGATGAGTATAGAACTATAAAGAAGCACTATCAAACTTCCACTTCAGGGGAGCTTGTCTGAGTATCCGTAGCCTTTGTTAGTGTCAAATATACAGCAGACCATGAATTAAAGTGAATTTTAGCCTGTTACCTTGTCACTAATATATGTGCTTGAGTCCCAACACTTGGACTGCTTTTGAATAACTAACCTAGTCACCATATAATTAACTCAAGTGGCTGTACACTGACTGGCATAGTACCAAATACGATCTTCATCCAGTTTTGGATTCTGGCACATATGGTTGCAGTGGACATAACCCTTTTAAAGTTAATGATGTTTAAGTTTCACAGATTTAAGTACTAGCTTAGTTCTCCTTTTGAAATTTATGGGATTTGAAAATACTAACTTTGGGCCCTACCCAGCATTACTCTACTCCACTATTTCTCCAATGAAGTAGGATATTAAGGTTTGACAAGCACACTTAATATTGTAGAATTTATGCAGAATAGACATACAACATAACTTTTCAATGACATTGTTGTCTTCTGCCACTTAATGTCTCCAAACTGCAATCTCTTACCACTCAACATTTTCTTACTAGCTTGCAGAGATCATAGTCTGGCAGCCACTAAACAGGAACCACCAACTGACTATGCTGTGATTATTGTTTTTAAGCATCAAATCCTATTTTAAGGTCAGTGCATCCTTTTTCACAGCCTGGTGACAAATGGACATTGCTGGATCAGTGTCATGTTGCAACATGCTTATCTGATGGTCATACACTTCTAGAGAGCTACCGAATTAATTGTGAGAGGTTGCCCAGGCCAACATGTCGCAACAACGTTCCTGCTGTCAAAATTGAGGAAACCTGTGGTTGCCGCTGGGTGTGTCCATGTGAGTAGCTTTTTTCTATTACATGTAGTCCTGCTTTAGGTAGGATTTATAAATTTGGATATGCTTACCAGAGTGTAAAATTGCCTTGATTACTTGGAGTAATCAAAAGTCCTTCAGTTTCATCTGATTGAAATTTAACACCAAGCAACATTGTACACACAACAGGAGACACCAAACCAGCTCTATTGTTTAAAATATTTTGAAGACTCTCTGTAAGGAAAGGTGGAAAAGACTACTATTCAACATAGAGGGAAGAAAGAGTCACCTACCAGCTTTCTTTGTCTGTTACTTTGAGGTATCTCCCTTCTCAGTGGCTAGATTTCCCTTGCAGTTCAGAAAGGTGAAAAAGTTAGTAGCTAAAGAAAGAGACAGTTAGACATAACACATGGATCAATCCAGCTAGAGACAATTTCTTTTGTGTGTGCTTTCATTGATGAATGAAGCTTGGGCCATGCTACTCAAACATTTGCCAGGTGAGTCAAAACCCATAGGCTGCCACCACTCTCTAATCCACTCCTCAGAGTACATGGCCAAAATGAATCCTGAGCCTTTAAGGACCACAGGGCTGAGGAGGGAAAGAGCAAAGCACCTCCCTCCCTCTATAGTTTGCTCTTTATGAAACTAAACAAGATACGTATTGCTTGGCCTGAACACTAGACTTACCTAACACAAGCCAAAGAAAGCTACACCACTAGGATAAGAATAAATCTATTTTAAAGGAAAGGAACTAAACTACTAAAGGATAAATAAAGGGGGATGGGGGAAAGGGAAGGGAAAACCAGAACAAAATGAACAATCAAAATGCTGATTTCCCAAGAGTGTGCAGACTCAGATACTAGCTCTTCTTTACATTATCTAGGCAATTGGTCATTCCAGAGCAGAACTCCAGCAAGGGTTGATCAGGTAAACACCTCAGATCAGTTAGCATAGCAGGAAGGAGACAAAAGACCCAGTACCTCATCCCCCTTTTGATTCTCTCAACCTGGCAAACCCCATCTCTTTAGGCATCTACTCCCAGCTGCAGGCAGTTAAACACACTTTGACCTCTGCAATCAAGCAAGGCCATTCAGCCCAGGGAGCAGCACTCTAGCCCAACATTCTTCTGATAAGCTGGTGTTATCTGCTCATTTCCCTGCTAAGGGCCTGTAAGGGAAAGCAGCTTCACTACTTTCCAGTCTCTACTTTTATTTTCACTCTGTCACTGAACATTTTTATAGGGTTTCATGCACATTCTAATTCATGTAAGAGAACTCTGGCTGCAATTTTGAAAAAGATTTCCAGGGGGAGGGAAATTTCAAGCAGAAAAGCAATTGGGAGAGTACTTCCCTATAGGATTGCTTATGAATTCTGCAGGGTTGCACTTTTCATTCTAGATGTTGGGGTTCTCTTACAATCAGAACATTAACTTAGAATGAATGAAAGAATGAATGAATGAAGGAATGAACTCTGTTTAAGTGGAGCCTGCAGGAATCCTTACCATGTTGTAACTAGATATCAGAGAACAAATGTGACAGCCTGTGGAACATTATGGGGTACATTATAGGATCTATAGGGTCTTCAGATCCTGGAGCTTCTTGGTGGGCTAGCTTCTTCTGACTCGGGCCTTGTATCAAACTTCCATCAAGTTGTGGGGTCAATGATATCTTGACATACAGGCAATCTAGCATGGTTTATGATGGCTTCAGGCTACAGTATGGCTAATAACATATGCATGGAGACTATTCTAAATTAATTTTAGTACCAGGCATAGACTATATGCCTGGTACTAGCTCCTTTTACGCATCAATTTTAGCAAGTCAGGATTGATCTAGCATGGAGTTCACCAAAACCCATCCAATTCAGCCATAGAAACATAGAAACAGAGCAAGTCAAGAAGGGGCCTCCTAGGCCATCTAGTCTGATCCTGGCTCTAGCTGGCTCCACTCATGATATGCCCACCATGTGCATGTCCAGGTTATCCTTGAACATCCTCACCAATGGGTCTTTGACCACCTCCCATGGAAGCCCATTCCATACCCTAGGGTCCTAACCATCAGGAAGTGCTTCCTGGCTTCCACCTTGTATCTTGGTTCTCTGAGTTTTGTTCCACTGGAATGTGTCCTGCCCTCTACTGCAGGGGAAAAAAGGTCATGACCCATCTCTGTGTGACACCCCCCTCACATAACTGTATGATTTTAACAGGTCCCCTCTCCTCCTCTCAAGGCTGAAAAGACCCAGCTCCCTCAGTCTCTCCTCATATGGCTTACCCTGCAGAGCAGTCACCATCCTTGTGGTCCTTCACTGCACCAATTCCAACCTTGCTATATCCCTCTTGTAATGAGGGTCCCAGAAATCAACACAATACTCCAGCTGCTGGTACACCAGAGTCATACAGAGTGGCAGTAATACCTCTCTCAATTTAGAAGCCACACTTTTGGTTATGCGTCCAAGGGTAGCATCTGCCCTCTTGAGCAATGCATCACACTGCTCACTCATGTTTAGCCTGTAGTTGACCTGCACCCCAAGATCCCTTTCACAAGTGCTACTCTCCATACACTTGTCCCGTAACCTATACTTATGAGGCCCATTCCTATGTCCCAAGTCCAAGACTTTGCACTTATCAGCATTGAATGCCATCCTGTTGTCCCCGGCCCAGATCAAATAGTGAATCCCCCAACCTAGACTGGGCATATGGTTCTAATCCTGAAGTGCATGTGTTGATATTTAGGGTTTCTCTACATGAGGTGCTTACCCCACTGCTTTACAGAGGCTGCTTCTTTTGTTCTCATGGTTGTGGCGGAAATGTAAAGTGTACATGGTCTTTGTCCCTTGAGGCTTGTATTTCTCTGCCTTTCAATATATTCTGCTAACCAACTACAAGGAGTGCTGTTGTTCAACTGCAATATAGTGATTTCTAGCTTTTCATGGGGCTTTTGTTCCATTTTTGCAATTTGAATTTTAACATCTGACTTTCCTTGCTCTAAAAATGCCTACAAAAATGGCTGGAAAACATGGGAGAAATTATAGGTGATATTTCATGAAAAGGCCCTCGACCTTCCATGAGTAATAAATGGCTCATGTACAGAAGCATAGAGAGCTTTTAAATCAATTCAGTGAAATACATGTGCTCAAGAATGTAGCACCCTTGCCTTTAGTATTGCACAAGACTGGTCTACAGCACAAGTAACCTTCATGATCTCTGAAACTTTGCCTTCAGGAGAGTAAGGAAATGTGACAAAACTCTACACACTGAGCAACACCTGGCTATTCACAATTGAGGTTTACTGTCAAGGGATTTACAGTCAAGGGGTTTGACTTGTGGCACACAATAGATTTTTCTCAGCATCTTGCCACATAGGATTGTGTCTTAAAAATAACATTTTAGATTAATATGGATATATTTTTGTATAGTTACATGTGCACACATATATTGCAAAACCTATGCCATTAATTCAGAGCCAATCAATACGCCAAGATATATAATGTTACAAATCTTTTCTATGTTACATAGTTCAGATAATTATTTGTGAATCCCATCAAATCCATTCTGTACTGGTGATATAAGATAACATCTGAAGAAATACAAACATTATACGAGACATGAAACCAAATCTGTGGCATGTATGAACAGATAATAACTCTGACTTTGTGGAAGTGTTTATCATATATTATGGAGGGCTGGGGGCACATAGTCACACTTCACTGTTTCTCATCAAATGAATGAGGTGAGTGTCAAACCATAAAAGCAGTATCTGTTCCAGAAAGATTAAAATGTAAAATGCCAGTCATTTCATGATTCTGTATGTGTACATTGGGGGCTGTATTTGTAAGCTTTTAAGGAAAGCTGGGGACTTCTGTACCCTCCTTCATGGGATATGTCGTTAGCATCTGCATTCTGCATATGTAGAGGTCAGATTTTACCCTTCTTGTTTGCACAGTGGTTTGATTTAAACTTAATCCGTGTAGAAAAAACCTTATTTCTTGATCACAAAAGTTTGATGCCTCAGAACCCAACTCTTTCTTTTCATGAACAGATGACATGAATCTCGGCAATTGTTATGCTACCACTATCAGGTTTGATTAAAAGCAGAAAATATGGCACAGTATAGCCACAATTAAGCACTGATTTCATGGAGTGGAATATTTGTATAGAGTTAATTCCTTCATGGAAATGAGGGGGATATGAAAAAGGGAAAAATGCTGCAAAAGTTACAGTAAATATTGAAGAGTGAAGGGAGAATAGTTGTTCTTCCATGATGCATTCCTGAAATCTGTTTTGCAGTAATATGAGTAGGCATATTGAAATGATGGATTTGCTCACTTTTCTTACTCTATCAGTAATACAGATTGCCAAAATAGAAAGTTTTCTATTTTAAAGATTATTTCAGCAAATGGTACAGAATGGCTTTTGGGCCAATTTCAAAATGCTTCCCTAATTTGTGTAGTCCAGCATGACTATGGTGAATAAGAAGCTCAGAAGACTGCGGGTTTTGCAGCTCCCTACCTTGGGAGATTCCTCAGCTCCTAAGGAACTTCTGGACTTCCAACATGTTCCTTAGACAGTTTGCTCTCAAAAGACTGTTTTAAGGACATTTGGGGAACAAAGAAAGGTTTTAAAATGCTGTCATCATTTTATCTGCTGTTTGTATACTTTAAAAAAGTATTTTTGATGATTTATTGTAGTGATTTGTTGTTGTTAGTCGCGAAGTCATGTCCGACCCATCACGACCCCATGGACAACATTCCTCCAGGCCTTCCTGTCCTCCACCATCCCCTGGAGTCCACTTAAGCTCACACCAAATGCTTCAGTGACTCCATCCAGCCACCCCATTCTCTGCCATCCCCTTCTTCTTTTGCCATCTATTGTTCCCAGCATTAGGCTCTTCTCCAGGGAGTCTTTCCTTCTTATTAGGTGGCCAAAGTATTTGAGTTTCATCTTTAGCATCTGGCCTTCTAAAGAGCAGTCAGGGTTGATCACCTCTAGGACAGACCAGTTTGATCGCCTTGCAGTCTCAGGTACTCACAGGAGTCTCCTCCAGCACCACAATTCAAAGGCCTCAATCCTTCAGCGCTCAGCCTTCCTTATGGTCCAGCTTTCACAGCCATACATTGCAACTGGGAAAACCATAGCCTTGACTATACACACTTTTGTTGGCAGGGTGATGTCTCTGCTTTTTAGTATGCTGTCTAGATTTGCCATAACTTTCCTCCCCAGAAGCAAGCGTCTTTTAATTTCTTGGCTGCAGTCCCCGTCTGCGGTGATCTTGGAGCCCAGGAAAATAAAACCTGTCACTACCTCCATTTCTTCCCCATCTATTTGCCAGGAAGTGAGAGGACCGGATGCCATGATCTTAGTTTTCTTAATGTTGAGTTTCAAGCCAACTTTTGCACTCTCCTCCTTCACCCGCATCAAGAGGCTCTTGAGTTCCTCTTCACTTTCTGCCATGAGAGTGGTATCATCTGCATATCTGAGATTGTTTATATTTCTTTGTGCAATCTTATTTCTCCCAGCAATCTTAATTCCAACTGGTGGTTCATCTAGCCCCACTGTTCTCATGATGTGCTCTGCGTATAAGTTAAATAGGCAGGGCAACAGTATACAGCCTTGCTGAATTCCTTTCTCAATTTTGAACCAATCAGTGGTTCTGTGTCCAGTTCTCACTGGACATCGTGAGAGCTTCTTGACCCGCATATAGGTTTCTCAAGAGACAAATAAGATGGTCTGGTACTCCCATCTCTTTAAGAACTTGCCACAATTTGTTGTGATCCACACAATCAAAGGCTTTAGCATAGTCAATGAAGCAGAAGTAGATGTTTTTCTGGAACTCCCTAGCTTTCTCCATGATCCAGCATATGTTGGCAATTTGATCTCTAGTTCCTCTCCCTGTTCGAAATCCTGCCTGTACTTCTGGTAGTTCTTGGTCCACATACTGCTGGAGCCTAGCTTGTAGGATTTTGAGCATCACTTTGCTAGCATGTGAAATGAGTGCAATGGTGCGGTAATTTGAACATTCTTTGGCATTGTCCTTCTTTGGGATCAGAATATAAACTGACCTTTTCCAATCCTGTGGCCACTGTTGAGTTTTCCAAATTTGCTGGCAAATTGAGTGTAGCACTTAACTGCAACGTCTTTTAAGATTTTGAATAGCTCAGCTGGAATACTGTCGCCTCCACTAGCTTTGTTGTTGCTCAGAGTTCCTAAGGCCCTTTTGATTTCACATTCCAGGATGTTTGGCTTGAGGTCACTGACCACCCCATCATGGTTATCAGGGATGTTAAGCTCTTTCTTGTATAGTTCTTCTGTGTAATCTTGCCACCTCTTCTTAATCTCTTCTGCCTCTGTTAGGTCCCTGCCATTTTGGTCCTTTATCATGCCCATCTTTGCATGAAATGTTCCCTTCATATCTCTAATTTTCTTGAAGAGATCTCTGGTCCTCCCTATTCTATTGTCTTCTTCTATTTCTTTGCACTGTTCATTTAGGAAGGCATTCTTATCTCTTCTATAAGACGCACTTTTTCTCCCCTCAAAAGTATGGGGAAATGTCTGTGCGTCTTATAGAGCGAATGTGTGTGTGCTCAACACCTGGGACACTGCCGGCCGGCTGCACCATGTGGCACCACCAGGCCGGCATGTGCTCGGCGTGCCCTGCTCCACCCCCTACTCTGGAAACTGCCCACCTGCACTGGGAAGACCTGCCGCTGCTGCCATGCCCCCCCCCCCCGCGCCGCTGGCACATCTGCGGGCTGGTGCGCCCCCACCACACGGCGCCCACCACCGCTGCCTCCAGGCCGCCACACCCCCCCCATGCCGCTGGCACATCCGCGTGCCGCCATGGCCCCCCCCCGCACGCGTCGCCGCTGTGCCCACACACCCGCCTCTGCACCGCTGCTGCCGCGTCCGCCCCTCCCCTCTGCGTCGCTGCCGCCTCCGCACACACTCGGCCAGCACGCACCTGGCCGGCAGGCACTCGGTGCGCCCTGCTCTGCCCCCCCTCCTCCAGCATGGAGAGACGGACAGCTCTCCCCCACCCGCTGGGGAACTGACTTTGTCTCTCCGTGCAACTGAAGGGTTAAAAGCAGTTCCCCAGCGGGTGGGGATGAGCACATTAAAAGCAGTTCCCCAGCGGGTGGGGATGAGCACATTAAAAGCAGTTCCCCAGCGGGTGGGGATGAGCACGCTAACCCTTCAGTTGCAGGGAGAGACAGCGTGCTCATCCCCACCACTCGGGAACTGCTTTTAACCCTTCAGTTGCACGGAGAGACAGTGCTGACCCCCACAATCAAATAGACATTGTTTTCTTTCAAAAGCCTTTTGATAAAATCCATCAACAGACTCTTGAGAAAACCTGGCAGTGATGGAATAAGGGCTGTGTGCGTGCACACACATTGTCCTATGGATCAGTAACTGATTAAAGAATTGAAAGCCAACATTGAGAATGCATGGTAATTTCTCCCAGTGCAGGTGTGTAAGCACAAGATTCTCACAAGATTCTGCATTAGGATCAGTGCTTTTCAACCTGTTCATAAATGTTCTGGAATTAGAAGTGAGCAATAAAGTAGTCAAGTTTGCTGATGATACTAAACTATTTAAAGCATTTAAAAGGAATTGTGAGGAATTCCAGTGGGATCTCTCCAAGCTGGGAAAAAGGGCATCAGAACAGCAAATGCTATTCAGTGTAACAAGTGTAAAGTTAGCATGCTGGGGGAAAAGAATCTCATCTTCAAGTATAAGCTGATGGAATCTGAACTAGTGCTGACAGACCAAGAAAGGGGTCTTAATGTGGTGGACAGCTTGATGAAAATGTCAAATGTTAGGAGGGAATGCCATAATACGCATATAAAATGTGCAAAGACGGGCAACTAAAATAATCAAGGGATTGAAGCAGCTCCCCTATCAGACTTTGTTACAACAACCAGGATTGCTTCTCTTAGGAAAATGTTGACTAATGGAAAGCATGGCAAAGATGTTCAAAATTATGCATGGTGTGAAAAAGTGGAAAGTGGAACATTTTCCTCCTCTCTGAAAAAAAATGGGTTAATCCCCATGAAAACACCCATCACCCCTTTGTTCTGAAAAAAAAAAAAAAAGATTCAACAGCAGAAGTGTAGTGAGCATGAAATACCTTTTGGGGATGGAAGGAAAGTTCCCCACAATTTAGCTTTTTCTTTCAAGGGGTTGGACCTTTTAATACCTCATGGATGATTAACTGGAACTTCTAAATGCTTAACAAAAACAATGTGGATATAAAGTTTCATTGCCTGAAGACCTTCCCAATTGAGGATACAAGAAACACAATTATTATAGTGATCTGTGCAACTGTGCAAATGTTAGATTTTCATGTCCTTGGCCCAGAGGAAGAAATGACACACAAGAGACCAGTGAGTGAGCATTCCTCTCAACTCAAAAGGATGCGTAGATGCAGCCCAAGTTTCTTAAGCATCACTTTTAAATATGAAAAAAGAAAAAGAGAGAGAAAGAGAGAAAAGTTGGAGGATTGAATTTAGGTCTCCTCATTGCTCACCTTCTTTGTCTAAGATAGAGGCAACTAAAATCAGAGAGAGCAGGTATGCTGGGGATATGCAATCAAAAGAATATTTACAGTTTATTCAGACCTACAGGAAATACATGTGGCATTGAAGGGACTGCAGAGATGGATTCTATACAAGATGTTTTCGTGCCCTAACAGTTACATGAAGTCTGCGGGGGATGGAGGAGTCATGCACACAGTATGCTAGAGGCACATGAGAGTAAAGCAACTGGGATTAAGAGATTGCAACACATCCCATTCTGTTATAGTTTATTAAATAGTTTAGTAAACCATTTGATTCAGAATATTTTTTTTCTCGTTTTCCTCCTCTAAAAACTAGGTGCGTCTTATGGTCAGGTGCGTCTTATAGAGCGAAAAATACGGTATTTGGTATTTTAGCTTTTAACAATGCTGCATTACATATATCCTTAAGAAGCATAGCGAAAATTCCTTCAAAGGATTTATAAAACTCTGCTGGTAGCCCATCCGGGCCAGGAGTTTTGTCATCCTTTTGTCTCTTAATTGCCTGTATTACTTCTGTGATTGTTACTTCTTGATTCAATACTTTTTGGCATTTCTCTGGTAAGTTTGGCAGGTCTCCCTTTTGGATATATTCGTTTACTTTCTCAGTTGAAATCTCATCATTCTGGTATAGCTTTGCAAAGAAATCTTCCACTATTTTCTTCATATGTATACTTTGTACTTGCAGTCATCCTTCTCTATTCTTCAATTTACTTATTAGTCTCTTCTCTCTTTCCTTCTTTACTTTATAGGCTAACCATCTCCCTGGTTTATTAGCATTTTCAAAGAAGTTCTGTTTGGTCAATTTCATTTGCTTAGTGAGTTCGTTTGTATCCAGGAGGTTCAGTTTATGTTTTAGAATATTCATTTGTACCTTAAAGTCTTTTTTGGATGGATCTTCCTGTAATTCTTGTTCACATTTCGTCAATTCCTCTACTATTTTAGCTCGTTCTTGCTTTCTCCTTTTAAATTTCCAAATAAAAAAATTTATTTTTGCTGAGTATGCTATTATCAGCCCCCTGACATAGGTTTTGGCTGTATCCCAGACATTTTGCAAAGAGGTTTCTTCAGTTTTATTTATTTGAAAGAATATTTGCATTTCCTTATTTATTTTTCTGTGAATTTTTTTATCCTTTAACCTCCATCTGGACGTTTTTACTGTCCCTTTCAGTGACATAGTTACAGGGTTATGATCTGCCCAGACGTTTGCCTCTATTTCAGCTTCTAGCAGGTCTGGTACTAAGTCTGGGGTTATCCAAACCATACCAATTCTAGACCCCGACCTATGTCTATTTGAATAGAATGTATATTTAGCAGAGATTGGGTTTTTATGTCTCCAGACATCTATCAACCTGAATTCTTCAATCATATTAGAACAAGACTTTGGAAATATCCTCCTGCCTTTTCTGTCCTTAATCTCACTCTTATGATCCATTTTCTTGTCCACAATTGCATTAAAGTCTCCCATTACACACACGGTCTGGTAGTCCAATTGTAAGAGTAAAGCATGTAGTTTTTGGTAAAACATTTCCTGATGGTCATTTGGGGCATAGATCGCCACTAAAAGCACCCTTTTAAGTTTCATTGTGATTTCAACCATCAGAATCCTACCATCCTCATCAACTAATATATGTTTAGAGTCTAATTTTTCCTTGATGTATAATGCTAAACCTCTTTTCTTTTGAGAAGCGGAAGATATAAATAGTTTTCCAAGCTTTAAACATTCCAAAAGCTTACTATGTTGTTTCTTAATATGTGTTTCTTGTAGGCAAATTATATCTAATTTTCATTTTTGAAGTTGAGAGAAAATCCTTCTCCTCTTAGAGGGTCTGTTTAGTTCATTTACATTTAAAGAGAGCAGTTCAATTCTTCCTTCCCTTTTTAAAGCCATATTTAAAGAATATATATTTATCCACTTATGCTTCGCCTTTACACTTCTACCTTTTTTCTTTTCCTTTAGTTCCAGTGTCTGTCCCTCTTGTTGTAAGTTTGTATTTACTATTTCTTCTTCTTCAGAGTCATATGCTGTTAGTTCCACTGGTTCAGCACCTTTCCCTCCTTCTTTTGAAGCACCCAATTCTTCCTCTTCAAATGTACTTCTAAATTTTTCATAAAAGTCTTGTGCCTTGAAGATTGAGTCCTGCTTCTATCTTGTAGAGTTCCAGGTGAAAAATATTCCTTCTGGCATTAGCCACCTAAACATGATCTCTTTCTTAGTCAGCTTCGTAGTAAGGAATAAATATTTCTTTCATCCTTCTCTAATCCTCCATGGTATTTGTTTCAAAACAGTCACCTGATGATGATCATCTGCCTTTAAAGGTTTATCATGTACGGCCCTCAAAACATTGTCTCTTATAGACCTTTTCGCAAATTTAACATGGACTTTCCTCGGAAGCTTATGTTTCCTAGCATAACTTGAATTCACTCTATAAACAAGGTCAATGTTTATGGCCACCTCTTCATTTTCCAGATCTAGTGCCTCTGCCACCATAGTAATTAGTAATTCCCTTAGGTCCTCATTCTTTCCTTTGGGTATGTTTTGGAATCTCAGATAATTAGATGCCTTCTCCATCTCTATAATAGCAAGTGAATTCCATAATTACTTGCTTCCTTGTTTTATTAATTGTGTTTCTTTGTCTACTGTTTCAATTTTTTCTTTTTAATAAATTTTATTGGAGTTTTTAAACTACAGACCACACATATCCATCATCACACACACACATCAGATCTACTGGATCAGCCCCTACAACATGTCTTTTAACATACTATAATCTTATTATACTCCTTTTTATAACAATATAAAAACTTCTTTAGAACCCAGTCCCGTCTTTCCAGCCAATTCATGGTATATTTTCAAATTTGATAGAAGTCACAATCTTCCTTCTTCCATAGCATCAATCCCATCTTTCTTTCTTTCTTTCTTGAAAAGTCCTGCTTCTCTTGTCCATTATTCAAGGGGAGCTTCTCCAAGTTGGGTGAAATTACATCTTTTTTCTCCTTCAATAATAAGTTTCCTCTAGACATTTCTAAACACTTCAAAAACTTATTATTTTTATTTTTATACAAAATAACTTCCTCGCTACCAAAATTAGTAGTAACCTCAAAAAAATCTATTTAGTATCTCAATGAGCACCCTAACTACCCTGCTTGGTGATATCTTTAAACCAATCCTCTTTAAACTCACAAATATTTCATCCTAGCTTAAACTCCATTTAAACAAATATAGTTAACTCCATATAGTTTTTAATTATAAAATAGGTTCTCCTATTTTCAATTTCAGATATAGTTAGGGATACCCATTTAACACTGTTTCATTAAGCTAAGTTATTAAGTCAGCCTTTCTTTATCTCGTATCTACATACCAGTCTATTTAAATTATCCCTTTTTAAAATAGAAAGAGGAAAAAAGAGAAAGAGAAAAATAACTCACCACCTGCCAGCCCCCCCGTGACGCTGCATGGCGCACGCGGGCGCCCGCTCCTGCTGCCGCGGCTGAGATTGCTCGGTGACTCTGTCGCTGCCGCCCGGAACACCGCCGGCCCAGGACCCATCCCCGGCCGCCCCCGGCATGTGTGAGAGGTGTGCCGGGTGGGGCGAGCAGCAGGCAACGGGCAGGGCGAGCGAGGGGAGGAGCCCCACGGGCCCTGAAAGCGCCGCCGACGCCAGGGGCTGGCGGCCAAAGGGCACCGCCGTTTGGGGCGCCGTTCGGGGGGCCGTGCGGGGGCTGGGCTGGCCAGGGGCCCTGGCCCAAGGGGGAATAGACTGTTGCGACAGTCTGGTTAGTTTGTTTTAGTTGGGGATTTTAAATGGGGTATAGCTTTTAAATTTCTGTTTGTGCATCTCGGCTGGTTGTTTTGTTTTGGTTGTTGTTATGTCGTTGCCTGGGGAGCGTGGGGGCACTGCCATTGGGGTGGTGATGCGCAGGGGGTGTTACAGCAGTGGGAGATTAACATGTCCGCCTAGAAGAAGGAGGGACAAATGGTTGACACCTGACCCTCGTTCTGGTTATTCTCCCAGCCGGCGGGTTCCCAGTAGCCATGTCAGCTGCCCCACGGGCCTGTCAGTGCTGTTATTAAATGCCAGGTCAGTCCATAATAAATCTGTCCTCATCCATGACTTGATTGTGGATGAGGGGGCTGACCTGGCTTGTATCACCGAGACCTGGGCGGGAGAGGGGGGGATGTCTCCCTCTCACAGCTTTGCCCGCCCGGGTACCTAATTCAGCACCGTCCACACCCGGAGGGGAGGGGAGGGGGGGTTACTCTGGTTTATCAGGCATCAATTTCCCTAGTGGGGCTTCCTGTTCCCTCGAGACCGGGGCTGGAGTGTCTTCACTTGGTGTTGGGCGGCCGAGACAGATTGGGGATTCTGTTGGTGTACCATGCACCCTTCTGCCCAACAGACTCCCTGCCTGAGCTGATGGAGGTCGTCTCGGACCTGGTGTTGAAGACCCCCAGGATGGTGGTCCTGGGGGATTTCAATCTCCATGCCGAGGCGGCTCTTACCGGGGTGGCTCAGGACTTCATGGCCTCCATGACGGCCATGGGGCTGTCTCAACATGTCATCGGCCCAACCCATGAACATGGACACACTCTGGACCTGGTTTTCTCGACGGGGCAGGAAGAGGGTGATCTGAGGGTGAGGAATTTAAGCTTGACACCCTTGTCATGGTCAGATCACTTCCTCATAAGGTTTGAGCTCGAGAGTGGCCTCTCCCTCTGTAAGGGTGCGGACCTGATTGTGTGGGTCCGCCCCCGGAGCAGGATGGATCCTGAAGGATTCCTGAATGCTCTGGGGGATTTTCCGGCTGACAGGGCTGGTGATCCTGTTGATGCCCTGGCAGAGTTGTGGAATGCGGAGATGACCAGGGTTATCAACACAATTGCTCCCAAGCGTCCGCTTCCATCTAGCCGAGCCCATTCATCTCCGTGGTACACGACCGACTTACGGGCAATGAAGCAGGCTGGGAGACGTCTAGAGGACAGGTGCAGGAGATCACGACAGGTATCTGACCGAACACACTTGTGTGCGCATTATCACGCCTATGCTGTGGCGGTGAGGATGGCGAAGAAGAAATTCTACTCCATCTCCATTGCCTCCTCACAATGCTGTCCGGCGGAGCTCTTTTGAGTGGTTCAGGGTCTAGTACATCCTGGCCCTAAGAAGGATCTGGTGGCACCCTCAGAAGCCCGCTGTGACGAGTTTGCCAAGCATTTTCGGGAGAAAATCATTCAGATACTCTGCGAGCTCGACTCTGCTTTGGAAGCAGATTCTACTGTGGAGTTGCCTTCAATCCAGACAAGACGGAGGTCCTGCTGGTGGGTGGTTCGGGTCTTGGAGTGGGGGACTTGGGCCTTGTCCTGGATGAGGTTGCACTCCCTCTAAAGGACAAGGTCCGCAGCTTGGGGGTACTCCTCACCCCGGAGCTGTCGTTACAGGCCCAGGTAATGGTGGCAGCGAGGAGTGCCTTCCTGCAGCTTCGGCTGGTACATCAGCTGCGTCCCTTCCTAGACTACGACTGCCTGGCAACAGTGTCACACGCATTGGTGACTTCCCGACTAGATTTCTGCAACGCCCTCTACGTGGGGCTACCCTCGAAGACGGTCTGAATACTTCAGTTGGTACAAAATAGAGCTGCCAGGTTGCTGATGTGGGCTGGGAGTTATTCTCATATAACCCCAGTCCTCCGTCAGCTCCACTGGCTCCCAATTGAAGTCCGGGCCCAATTCAAGGTGCTGGTGTTGACCTATAAAGCCCTAAACGGCTTGGGACCCAGATACCTAATGGACCGCTTGCGCCCTTACATGCCCTCCCGCCCCCTAAGATCTGCAACAGCGGCCCTTCTCCGGGAGCCCTCTTTGAGCGAGGTTAAATGGGTGAGTACCCGGAGGCTTTTTCGGCGGTGGCGCACCAACTATGGAATGCGCTCCCTAGAGAGGTTCGCCTGGCGCCGTCGTTATTTGCTTTCCGGCGCCAGGCGAAGACCTTTTTATTTAAGTCTTATTTTAATTGTTAATTGTAGATTTTGTTTTAGTTTATTTGTGTTATTTGTTGTTTGTTTATTTGGATTATTGTGTATGTTTGTTTTAGTTGATGTTGTTTATTTAATTTACTTAGTTATGTTTATTTAACTAGATTTTTAGTTGCCGAGATGCACCATGCGGGGGGGGGGGGATAAATTAAAATTGTTTTACTGCTATTGTATTTTAATTCATGCTATTAGCCACCCCGAGGCTTTGTTGCGATGGGGCAGCCTATAAATGTTTTAATAAATAAA
This sequence comes from Varanus salvator macromaculatus, assembly GCA_023646645.1. Lineage (NCBI taxonomy): Eukaryota > Metazoa > Chordata > Lepidosauria > Squamata > Varanidae > Varanus > Varanus salvator. The sequence continues at coordinate 11,180,715 of JAIXND010000754.1, read as the reverse complement.
TAAACTCCTTATGATTACAAATAACATTCAAAACATCCATTTATCCTCTCTGATAACAGCTTAACAACTCTATTTGGTTACTATACCCTGTTTGGTAATAGCTTTATATTTCATCTTAGCTTAAAAACTACATAGCAGTCTATTTAAATCATCCCTTTAAAAAAAAAATAGAAAGAGAAACAAAGAAAAAGAGAGAGATAACTCCTTACAGTTAGGAATAGCCTCAAGAGCATCCTCTATTTAGTGACCATTAATACCTATAGTAAATTCCCTTATTTTCAAATACAGATGAAATCAAAAGTATAATGCTTCACCAAAAACAATAGCACGGTTTTTCTATGTTACATATGAGCATGCCAACCTCAATACATCACCCCTTTTTGAAACAACAAGAACAGAGTTCTCCTATCTTCCCTTTAAATTTCTTCTTTACACCTCTACCAAATATATCTGTCTTAAGGTTATAAAATCGCCTTAAATGGTTAACTGTTTTCTTTTTCTCCAGCATAGCAAGCAAGCTTAACTCCTCTGATTGCGCCAGCTTCTCCATTCGCACAAAAAGACATGCCTGTAATAAATCATGTGTTAGATCGTATCCGCTCATTATTTCTTGTACTCCAATTGTCTTCTTCTCCAACTTAAGTTGTCTGTTTATAGTTCCGTCCTGTAACAGTTCATTTGTTGCCTTCTCAGCTTCAAATTTCCCTTCTGTTTGCTGGATATTTTGCTTATTCTGCTCAGATACGAATTGTTTGGTCAGAGTTTGATTAATAGAAAAGTCAATCTTGTCAAAGTCAGCTTTTGATTCCATTAGTAAACAGTCAAGTTGCTTAATTAAGACATTCTCCTAGAAACTTTGTATGACTTTTAAGGAATTATGTAATTCCAAAATTATCTTTGAAAAGTTTTTGGTTTCTGTATTAAATGCTTCCATATTAGCAGTGATTTTACAGCCTTGGCAGAGGTCCAAGTGTTTCAAGAGACAAAGAAGAAAAATGGCCGGTATCTGGCACCCGTCCAATAAACTAGAAGATTGCATCTGTCATATAATTAAGCATTAATTTATTAGTTCAAGTCTTGCCCTTGGAGAGATTAAAGAAAAGAGAAACTTTTAATTACTTACTTACAAACAATTTTATCTCTCTCTCATGTAAGATGCCGCCTTCCAATTCCGTGGAGTGGGGGAAGAATTCTTTCCTGTCCTTCACCCAGAGGGCTTTCAGTTTCTTCTTTTTAAATCAGTTGGCAAACAATGTGGCTTTTTCCATGGGTATTATTGCAAAAAAAAAAAGAAAGAAAGAAAGAAAAGAAAAGAAATAAAAGTTCTTTCATGGGTAATATTGGAAAAGGTAGAAATGCTCACCCAGCAGGTCTGATGAACTTCAAGCTGTTATTCTATGCTATATCCGGTCGTCTATGGCTTGCAAGGAGCGGATCTCTCCCCTGTGTTGTTCGATTGAGAAAATCCCGAGTTTCTCCCAGTAAATGTGGAGCCACCACTCCACATCACTCAGAAGTATGCTCGAGCTTCTATTCCCTGCCGCGACAGGGCTTGGATGAGCCTCTTGCAGCTCACTGTCAAACAAATTACTGGCGTGATTACAGGACCCCCCATTCTTCACAGCTGTCTCACCACAATGTCCCCTATCTCCAATTTTCTTGAGATCTCTGGTCCTCCCTATTCTATTGTTTTCTTCTATTTCTTTGCACTGTTCATTTAGGAAGGCATTCTTACCTCTTCTAGCTATTCTCTGGAATTCTTCATTCAATTGGGTGTAACTTTCTCTTTCTCCCTTGCCTTTTGCTTCCCTTCTTTCCTCAGCTACTTGTAAAGTTTCCTCAGTCAGCCATTTTGCTTTCTTGCATTTCTTTTTCTTTGGGATGGTTTTAGTTGCTACCTCTTGGACAATGTTGCGAACCTCCGTCCATAGTTCTTCAGGCACTCTGTCTATCAGATCTAATTCCTTAAATCTATTTGTCACCTCCACTGTATATTCATCAGGGACATGATTTAGGACATACCTGAGTGGCCTAGTGCTTTTCCCTACTTTCTTCAATTTAAGCCTAAATTTTGCAACAAGAAGCTCATGATCGGAGCCACAGTCAGCTCCTGGTCTAGTTTTTACTGACTGTATAGAGCTTCTCCATCTTTGGCTGCAGAACACATAGTCAATCTGATTTCCGTGTTGCCTGTCTGGTGATGTCCATGTGTAAAGTCTTCTCTGGAGTTGTTGGAAAAGAGTGTTTGCTATGGCCATCGTATTCTCTTGACAAAATTCTACCAGCATGTGCCCTGCTTCATTTTGTACTCCAAGGCCAAATTTGCCTGTTATTCTGGTTATTTTTTGGTTTCCAACTTTAGCATTCCAATTCCCCATGATGATAGGGATATCATTTTTTTGGTGTTAATTCTAGAAGGTGTTATAGGCCTTCATAGAACCGGTCAACTTCAGCCTCTTCAGCACCAGTGGTTGGGGCATAGACTTGGACTATTGTGATGTTGAATGGTTTGCATTATGAATTAAAAGCATTTTGGAAGAGACAGAGCTTTTAGGAGAGGAAAGCTGACATTTAAAAAGTCTTATTGCAACTTCTTCTGAAGATCTAGTTCTTAGGATTTAGTTCTTAGGGACATCGATTGCAAGAAATATCGGAGCATAAAACCAAACCACCAAGGTTGCATGTATTTTACAATATCTTTCAAAACATTAACTTTGTTTGCACACCCAGTATAAAACACAGTGTTGTGAGCCAAGTTACATTCCAGGTCCAATTTGCATAATAATCACTTGGATGTGGCTTATTGTCTCATCCAAACCTAGGTGGTCCCCCTGAGAGTTATTTGGCCCTGCAACAAGCCATACTATCTCTGCCTAGATGAGTAATTAGGGGGATGTAGGCCAGCACATGCCACCGATTAACAAAAACTGATTTGTTATTTGATTGTGTGAATTGAATCAGTCTCTCACTCATTTATTTCTCCTGTGGCTTCCCCAATCCAGTGCCCTCCAGTTGTGTTGGACTACAACCTGCATCAGAACCTGCAGGTGTGACTGGTGATTGGGAATGGGTTCTGGTTTAAACATCTGCAGAACACCAGGTTTGGGAAGGCTGCCTTACAGTAGAGAGGCTCAGGCAATATTTTAAGCTATGGTTGGCTATATGTGGCCCAGCTGAACATGCTTTCCTTGCCTGCAGTCTCTTGTCCTCAGTTGATGTGGCATCCCCATGGTACCATATCAACTAGGGACAGGAAGGCAGTGTGAGGTAGGCACAGTAGTGGCAGCAAGTGTTCTGTGTGCCCCTGGAGATAAGCAGGGAAGATAGGGAGAAAACAGGAAGAAGTGTCATCTCTCCCCATGCAAGGTGATTACGCTGGCTAATATGGGGGAGGTGTTTTCCATGAGGTGAGGAGAGGTACAAGCTGTCTGGTGCATACCTCCTGCCCCATTTCCTCCTCTCCCCAATATAGAGAGGGGAAACAGAGTGGGTTTGCTGAGTCTGGATTCAGACAAAATACTAAGCACCACTATAAGACATCACTAGTTGTGGTGGTTTCTAAGTCCCTGGGAAACAGGGGGTTCAGATGACATGTTACTTCACCCCCTAGTTGCTCAGCATGCTATGTGAACCCAGTTGACAGTTATCAAAGAAAAGAAAGTTTATTTAACAAAATAATCATAATCTCTGATGGTCATCTTTTTTGTTTACCTTTTTACAGGCATGTGCATGGGAAGCTCATCCAGTCATATTGTCACCTTTGATGGACTGGATTTTAAACTCACAGGCAATTGCTCCTACACACTGTTTGAAGACAAAGAACATGACATTATGCTGGTTCTTCATAATGGGCCATGCAGTTCATCTTTGAGACTCAATTGCATGAATGCCATTGAGGTTGCACACAAGGGTTCATCTATGCAACTCTACAGCAACATGACGGTAAGCCAATGTAATGGCATTATCATGGTAAGTCAAGTAAACAGATGGCTACCTTTTTATTTTACTTTGCCTATTGGTGGCTATGAGGTCCCAGAAGCTTGATTGGTGACTAGCCATGTGTTTAAGAGTTTCAGTGTAGCCAGTGTGAGAGAAACAGACCGTTGTAACTGGCTGGGAGAAGGAGCTTTGGGAGATTCTTGAAGCCAATAGCTTTTGAGAATTTCCAAAATGAAAGGAACATATGGCTTCCATTTTCTTTGGAAAAAAATAAACTACAGTGACAGAGTTAGGAGACTAGATGGCAGTCTTATGGTAAGGTCACTACAATTTTAATATAACACATATGGCCTTTCCCTTGTTCTGCCTGAGGCAGAGCTTCCCTTATAGGTGAGAGGATGGAGAATGGGAGAGGAGAAATGGGAAGCTTGAAAGAGGAAAGAAGTGGAACTCTCTATTCCTTTTCCTCCCCTGGCTACCAAGCTTAATACTGGGGGTTTGGGGAGGACAATGATGGCATTCAGTAGTGTTATGCTGAAGGCCCAGTGGAGTCTAGCATATCCCTGATGGATTCCATCTCATAAGGAAAGAGTCCTTTTAGCCACTGCTCATTAAACTTCCCACCCCCAGGGAAGTGTGGAACTGTAAGCTCATGGATACCGCTCACCATTTACTATTGGGAACAAGTGTTCTTCATAGTCATGCTTTAATCTAAGGCAAAGCAAAAGGTCTTCTTATTGGGGCATTCAGTGGCCTCTTGGCCATAGAATAGTTCCAGCTCTTTAGAACATGATAGGTCAAACAGTCCTATGGCTGATGAAGTAATCAGGCCAAAGATCTGCCTCCTGCAGCAATCTGTTTTCAACAGCCACACCCGATGCCTAGACACTCACAAGTAGTGCATGAATGGACTAGCTGCAGCACCTGAAGTTCAGAAGTAAAATGTTTTTAAACTTCTGTTTTGCTATCTGTTTAGCAGTTGATAGATTAATTACCATGAAAGCATCATCTTAAGAACATGAGAAAAACTATGTGGATCAGACCAATGATCCATCCAGTCCCACACTCCATTCATATGTTGGCAAACCAGCTGTCCACTGGCTCCCTCAAGAAAGATGGGTATAGGACTTCTATCTCCCCAAGCTCTTTAAAGCCATCTAAATTACTGGCTTTCACTACTTCCTGTGGAAGTGACTTCTATAGGTCACCTATGAGCTGTGTACTTCATTTATGTGTGCTAAATGTCCTACCCATCAGCTTCATGGGATGATCCTGCATTCTAGAATTATGCACCATGCAAAATTCTGAACACCTCTTTCATGCCATTCTTATTCAACTTTTTCCTAAGCTAAGCAATCGTAGCTGAATTGCTCCAGACCCTTGGTCATTTTTCATTGTCCATCTAGGCCCATTCAATAATGCCCTTTTTTATATGTGGTGATCAGAACTGCACATAATATTCTCAATGCAGTGAAAACAAAAATTCATATAAGGGGAGTATGATCTTTGCAGCTTTATTTGCAGTTTCTTTCCTAATTTTTCTAGTTTTATTTTCAAATTCTTTTTCTAATTATATCTAACAAGGCGTTTGACTTTTTCACAGCAGCTGTGCAGAGTTGACATTTTCATTGAGCTGTCCACATCCTCCCCACAAGATTCCTTTCTTGATCAGTCCTTGATAGTTCCAAACCTATCAAACAATACACATAACATGCATTTGTTGCATTGAATATTTATGCCCATTCTCCCAGCTTCGAGAGATCCCTCCTTAAATAGTTCAGTGTCATCAGCATATGTGGCCACCTCACTGTTCACTTCTAAATCCAGATCACTTATGAATAGGTTGAAAAGCATTGGTCCTAATATAGACCACCTGACAAACTTAGGGGTATTTTATTTATTTATTTTCTAGGCAAAGGATTTACTTTTAGTTATTGGTTTACACTTTATGCTTTGTGACTATGAAAAGGGAGAGCAGAATTCTCTGCAATGGTCTCCTTGCCCCATTGCCAAATTTGCCCAGATGCTTAATTTGATTGTGAGCTGATGCTCTGTCACTGGGGCTCTCCCTTTTGGCTCTGGCCTCTTGGCAGAGCAGCAGAGGCACAGGCTGGGAGAGAGTGCTGAGTGGCCAGTGAACTGGCAAAGGCAAGGTAGGAGCTGGGCAGGAGAGCAGAGGGCCAGGAGCAGCAGAGAGGAAGAGGGTGGGGCCAGAGAGGCTAGAGCAGCCAGGAGGAAGCAGACAGGCGGGGCCACCGGCCTGAGGGACTGATAAGGCGTCGTCCCTTATCTGTGTCCCTTAGCTGCGGTCTGGGCTGTCCGGAGACTCCTTTCCCTGAGACAAAGAGGTATGATTGTTTGTTTTGTTTTGTTTTGTTTTGTTTGTGCTTTGCTTTGCTTTGCTTTGTTTTTCTTCCAATTTAAATTTAAGTTTACTTTATCCTTGTGTGTGTGTGCGAGTGGATTTTTGTCTGGGAGAACTGGGAGAGTGAGAGGAACTGCAGGACTAACAAGGCAGGGGACCAAGGTAAGGTCTCGGAAGGGATACTGATGGCAGACCAGGAGATGGCCTTGGCGGGAGTCTCAGGTGTTGCTGTCCTCTGCGAGAACTGCGACATGTTCGCCCTTCTCCCCCAAGAGAGGCAGGGATACACTTGCCCTTGGTGCAAGATGGTGACCCTGCTAGAAGAGGAGGTGAGGTGCCTGAGGGCTGAGAGAGCTCTCCAGGCCCCCCTGGAGCAGCCTCCCTCTGGACAGAGGGTTGAGGGAGAGACCATGGGAGGAGCAGCTGCGGAGACATGGAGGTATGTCACCCACAGGAGGAGGAGGCCAGCACGGCCTCCTCCTTCTCCTGGCACCAATCTGGACCTGGGAAACAGGTTCTCTCCGCTTGGGGAGGCTGGGGTTTATGAGGCCTCAGGGGACCAGCAGGACCCCCAGCCTGGGACATCAGGCGGCAAGGGGGCCACTGCAGGAGAGGCGAAGGCCAGGGCATGACTGCCCACCAGCACCGGGAAGGTACGGCGATGGGTGATTGTTGTTGGGGACTCCCTGCTGAGGGGCACTGAGGTGGCAGTGTGCCGCCCAAACCTGGAGACAAGGGAGGTTTGCTGCCTGCTTTGCGCACGCATCCGGCATGTGAAGGACAGAGTGGAGCATCTTGTTTGCTCTGGAGGTCACCAGCCACTCCTGGTGATTCATGTGGGCACAAACGATGTGGCCAGGCAGGGTGTGGTCGGGATCACCAGGGACTTTGAGGCCTTGGGGAAGAAACTCAGGGAGCTGAAGGCCCAAGTGGCCTTCTCGTCAATCTTACCTGTCCGGGGGTTTGGGCCAGGAAGGGACAGGAGGGCCTGCGAGGTGAACAACTGGCTTAGGGTGTGGTGCCAGAAGGAACGCTTCGGGTTCCTCGACCACAGCACTCGTTTTCTTGCCAATGGACTTCTGGCAAGGATGGGTTACACCACACGAGGATGGGGAAAAGGTCCTTTGGAGATGCTCTAGCGAGCTTCGCCTGGAAGACTTTAAACTGAGCCAGTGGGGGGTGGGTTCAGGTCCCCCAGTAATGTGTCTGCACTGGACAAGTGTGGGGGGCTCTGGGAGCAGGGTTTTAGAGATACTGCAGGGACTGACAGGACTCCTACAGAGAGGGGCCAGGTATCAGGAAGGATGGGAGGAAGGAGGAGGCTGGGAACTCCAAGGAAAGGAAGCGGTGGGAGGGAGTTGAGGTGCATGTACACCAATGCTAGGAACATGGGTAACAAGCAGGAAGGGTTGAGGCTCTCCAGGGAATAGGAGGGTATGATCTGGTGGGAATCACAGAAACTTGGTGGGATGAAAGGCAAGTCTGGAATGTGAACATGGAAGGGTAACACCTTTTTAGAAAGGACAGGAAGGGAAAGAGAGGCGGGGGCGTGGCTTTATACGTCAGGCAAGGGATAGGATGCAGGGAGATAGAATGCAGCACAGATGGGGATTTGGTACAGGCAGTCTGGGTGAAACTTAGGGGTTTTGAGAGGGAAAGAGACCTGACAGTGGGGGTATGTTATCACCCTCCAGGTCAACTTGAGACCCTGGATGATGTCCTGACAGGCCAGATTCTAAGGATATCTCAGGGGAGAGACACAGTAATTATGGGAGATTTCAATCTCCTGGATATTACTTGGGAGACTCACTCGGCAGTGACAGCCACGTCACGTCGCTTCCTAGAAGCTATAGAGGGAGGGTTTTTCACACAGAGGGTCCGAGAGGTGACGAGGGGGGGAAACATCCTGGACTTGGTCTTGACCAATAGGGAGGAGCTGATAGATGAAGTACAGATTAGGGGAGCTTTGGTTGTGAGTGATCACTCCATCCTTTGCTTTGAGATCCGGGGACTGGGGACGTGCAGCAGGGCGAGCACTAGAAGCTGGGACTTCAAGAGGGCCAACTTTGGCCAACTGAAGGCCAGACTGGGGAAAGTCTCCTGGGATAGGTTACTGGAAGGTAAGTGAGTTGAGGAGGGGTGGATGGCACTCAAAAGGGAGGTTTTCAAGGTACTGACGATACCTCTAGTCAGTAAGGTGGGGAGGCGGAGGAGAGTGCCGCCATGGATGCAAAAGGAGGTAGTTAGAGGGATTAGATGAAAGGGGAACCTCCGTAGGAAATGGGTACTGATGGGTTACAATCGAGAGTACTTAGAGAGTTGGCAGGGGTTCTCTCATGCCCGCTGGCCTCCATTTTTGAGACCTCGTGGAGAACGGGTGAAGTTCCAGAGGACTGGAGGATGGCATCAGTGGTCCCAATTTTCAAAAAAGGTAGTAGGAAGGACATGGGGAATTATAGACCGGTTAGCCTTACGTCCATTGTAGGAAAAACAATGGAAAGGCTCCTAATAGAGAGAGATCTAGTGATGCTAGATATGGAAGGGAGGCTGACAGCCACACAACACGACTTCTGCAAAAACAGGTCCTGCCAGACAAAGCTTGTGAAATTCTCTGACAAGGTTTCGAGATGGCTAAATGAAGGGGATGCAGTGGATGTGGTATACCTGGATTTCAGCAAGGCCTTTGACAAAGTGCCCCATGATATCCTGGTGGAGAAACTGAGGAGTTTTGCGATACACCAAAGCACTGTCTGGTGGATTAGGGCATGGTTGACTGACCGAAAGCAGAAGGTAACCATTAGTGGGGAATCGTGGGGATGGCAGCCAGGGACAAGCGGGGTCCCCCAGGGCTCTGTCCTGGCGCCGATCCTGTTTAATCTTTTCATTAATGACATGGAAGAAGGGGTGAACAGTCTGCTGATCAAATTCACAGACGACACTAAAACTGGAGCAGTGGCCACAAATGAGGAGCAGGTACTCCAGATCCAAAAGGATCTGGACTGACTATGGAAGTGGGCAGGAGACAACAGGATGGCGTTCAATGTGGATAAGTGCAAGGTCTTGCACTTGGGGCATAGGAATAGATGTCATAAGTACAGGTTAGGTGACAAGTGGCTGGAGAGCAGCACTTGTGAAAGGGACCTCGGGGTACTGGTTGACTGCAGGCTAAATATGAGTCAGCAGTGTGATGTGGTGGTCAAGAGGGTGAATGCCACCCTTGGTTGCATAGCCAGAAGTGTGGCTTCTAGATCAAGAGAGGTATTACTACCACTCTACACAACTCTGGTGTGCCCACAACTGGAGTATTGTATTCAGTTTTGGGCCCCTCATTACAGAAAAGATATAGCCAGTTTGGAGTCAGTGCAGCGTACGGCCACAAGGATGGTGGCTGGTTTGCAGGGGATGCTGTATGAGGTGAGACTGAGGGAATTGGGTCTCTTCAGCTTGGAGAAGAGGAGACTCAGAGGGGATATGTTGGCGACATACAGGTATGTGAGGGGGTGTCACATGCAGATGGGTAGAGACCTGTTCTCCCCTGCAGAGGAAGACAGGACGCGCTCCAATGGAGCAAAGCTCAGGGAATCCAGGTTCCATTTGGATGCCAGGAAGCACTTCCTGACAGTTAGGACCCCGAGGGCGTGGAATGGGCTTCCACGAGAGGTTGTTGAGGCCCCATCGGTGAGGGTGTTCAAAGACAGGCTGGACATGCATATGGTGAGCATGTCATGAGCGGAGCAGGCTGGAGCCAAGGGTCAGACTAGATGGCCCAGGAGACCCCTTCTGACTCACTCTGTTTCTATGTTTCATGCTTGGAGAACTGTAGCCTTCCAAGTCAACCTTCTTATATAGCCCTAGGTAGGTTGGCCAAACTGCTGCTGAAGCCAGTCCTTTGTAAACTGTGTTCTTATCCTAAATTCAATTTTAGCTGAATCTTGGATCCCAATTGTTTCAAATTTGTGTACTTAGTTGTACCTAACTCTAACCCTGTTTTGCTGATCAACTGGTAATAAAGCTGTTTCCCATTTTTCCAAACAGGTTGATGTGAATGGTGAAACAATAGCTGTTCCTTATATTGATGACCATGTTGCAGTTAACGTCTATGGAGCAATCATGCATGAAATCAAATTCACTCATCTGGGACATATCCTCTCCTTCACTCCAAGCAGCAACGAGTTTACTTTTCAACTTAGCCCAAGCAGTTTTGCTTCTAAAACATACGGCCTTTGTGGTACGTTGGAAAATTGACAACTGAAGTGCTATTTTGATTGTTCAGCAATTACTTAAGTTTCATTTAATATAATATTTATATGCATATTATGTGGCAAGGTAATGTCTAAGATAAACAAGACTTTTACACTGACTTTCTCAGGGGCAAAATGTATAGTTGCTGCCAAGTGTAAGATGTGCCCTTCTGCAGTAGAGAGGAGAAAGAAGCAAAGGCAGACCCAAGTCTGCATTTAGCTATAGTTATATCTTTAAGTGATTCCACTAGTCTCTCTACCTAAATAAATCAAATCAGGATCTTTAGTAATCAGACAAATGTACTTACAAAGCAATCATACATACTTCTTCTAAGAAGTCAATCTCATGAAATTCAATGGGACTTATTCCCAGGTGAACATGTGTAGCAGGGCAGGTAACTTCAAGGGATCAGAAAGCCAGAATGGTAATGGAAGCAAAATCTTTTATTATCTTGCACAAAAAACATTTTATAGGTGAACTGAAGATCCAGGAGCATTATTCTGGTTGCAATAGAAAGGGAAAGAAAAATTTTCCAAGCGAATGCCTGGCTACAAAGTTGGTACTGACATGAGAGATTTGGATTCTGGGACCATGGGCTACACTTCCTGGAAAATGGGCATTGAGCAAGGGATCAGTTGCACCTTACAAGGACTGGAAAGAAGATGTTTCTCATAGCATGAAGAAGTTTATTAGGAGGGCTTTAAACTGAATCCTGTTGGGGAGGGAGAACTATACCTGGGCATAACAGCAGAAAAAGGCTTCTGGGAGAGCAGCTCTAACAGTGCCCAATAATAGTCTTTCAAAAATGTAAGAGAAACACTGTAGTATGAAGCATGTAGTCTTCGATTTCTATATACTAATGCCTGAAGTATTGGAAACAGACAACTCAACTTGAATGCTTAATACAGGAGGGTGAATATAGCCTGGTAGGTAGAATTGAAGGTTGGTGGGATGACTCTCATGACTGGATTCAACAATTGAAGGATATAGCCTGTCCAAGAAGAACAGCAGGAGCTAATACCCTGGAAGACAGAAAGAAGATTCTAGGTGATTGATAGGTTGGAATGCTGAGCCAAAAAGAACAGAATGAAATCCAGTAGGTGCAAATGTCAAGTTCTTCACCTAGGAAAAGGTAACAAAATGCATCATTATAGGATGAGTATAGTTTGCTCAACAATATTGCAACTGAAAAGGATTTTGGAATTGTTGTAGATTACAAGCTGAATACGAGTCAACAATGTGAACTGGATATGTTTTGCCCAAAGATGAAGGATAGGGTCCCTTGTCAATCATCCCCAAGTGCAGTACCCAATAATGGGCTCATTTTAAAGAGAGCCAGATTCTGGCTAGGTATCTGGAAAAAAAATCCTGACTGTTACAGCAGTATGACAATGGATTCAACTTCTTAGAGAGGTCTTCCAAACTAGAGGTATTCAAGATGCAACTGGACAGCCATGTGGGAGGGATGCTTTAACTGAAAGTCCTGCATTGAGTAGGAGGTTGGACCCAATAGCCCTCTGGCTCCTCCCAGTTCTGCTATTCTATGATTATATGAAAAAGAAAGGACTGTCTACATAACAAGATTGATTCCACAGGAAGGAAATCCAAACAATGCACAGTAATGGATACCCTAAAATTGCATTTTTCCTTTCCCCTCCTGTTTTTTATAATCAAGTAAATAGCACCCCTAAGGGGACAATTTCTCCTTCATGGATCACTGCCTTGTCGTGGCGAAGGGGCTTGCGTAGCTCAATGAAGCTATGAGCTATGCCGTGCAGGGTCACCCAAGACAGACAGGTCATAGCAGAGAGCTCTGACAAAACGTGATCCACTGGAGAAGGAAATGGCAACCCACTCCAGTATCTTTGCCATGAAAACCCCATGGACATGAAAACCAAAAGGCAAAACGATATGACACCGGAAGATGAGCCCCTCAGGTCGGAAGGTGTCCAATATGCTACTGGGGAAGAGCGGAGGGCTAGTACTAGTAGCGCCAGAAAGAATGAAGCGACTGGGTCAAAGCCGAAAGGACACTCAGTTGCCGATGTATCTGGAGGTGAAAGGAAAGTCCGATGCTGCAAAGATCTTTACTCCATAGGAACCTGGAATGTAAGATCCATGAATCAAGGCAAGCTGGATGTGGTCAAACAAGAGATGACAAGACTGAACATCGACATCTTAGGAATCAGTGCACTCAAATGGACAGGCTTGGGTGAATTTAGTTCGGATGACCATCAGGTATACTACTGCGGGCAAGAATCCCTCAGAAGAAATGGAGTAGCCTTCATAGTCACTAAAAGAGTAGGAAAAGCAGTACTGGGATATAATCTCCAAAATGACAGAATGATCTCAGTTCGAATCCAAGGCAAACCATTCAACATCACAATAGTCCAAGTCTATGCCCCAACCACTGGTGCTGAAGAGGCTGAAGTTGACCAGTTCTATGAAGGCATACAACACCTGCTAGAATTAACACCCAAAAATGATGTCCTTATCATCATGGGGGATTGGAATGCTAAAGTAGGAAGCCAAAAGATAACCGGAATAACAGGCAAGTTTGGCCTTGGAGTACAAAATGAAGCAGGGCACAGGCTGGTAGAATTTTGTCAAGAGAATACGATGGTCATAACAAACACTCTTTTCCAACAACCCAAGAGACATCTCTACACATGGACATCACCAGACGGTCAACACAGAAATCAGATTGACTATGTGCTCTGCACCCCAAGATGGAGGAGTTCTATACAGTCAGTAAAAACTAGACCAGGAGCTGACTGTGGCTCAGATCATGAGCTTCTGGTGGCAAAATTTAGGCTTAAGTTGAAGAAAGTAGGGAAAAGCACTAGGCCACTCAGGTATGACCTAAATCATATCCCTGATGAATATACAGTAGAGGTGACAAATAGATTCAAGGAATTAGATCTGATAGACAGAGTGCCTGAAGAACTATGGACGGAGGTTCGCAACATTGTCCAAGAGGTAGCAACTAAAACCATCCCAAAGAAAAAGAAATGCAAGAAAGCAAAATGGCTGTCTGAGGAAGCTTTACAAATAGCTGAGGAAAGAAGGGAAGCGAAAGGCAAGGGAGAAAGACAAAGATACAAACAATTGAATGCAGAATTCCAGAGAACAGCTAGAAGAGATAAGAATGCCTTCCTAAATGAGCAGTGCAAAGAAATAGAAGAAAACAATAGAATAGGGAGGACCAGAGATCTCTTCAAGAAAATTGGAGATATGAAGGGAACATTTCATGCAAAGATGGGCAAAATAAAGGACCAAAATGGCAGGGACCTAACAGAGGCAGAAGAGATTAAGAAGAGGTGGCAAGATTGCACTGAAGAACTATACAAGAAAGAGCTTAACATCCCTGATAACCACGATGGGGTGGTCACTGACCTCGAGCCAGACATCCTGGAATGTGAAGTCAAATGGGCCTCAGGAAGTCTGAGCAACAACAAAGCTAGTGGAGGTGACAGCATTCCAGCTGAGCTATTCAAAATCCTGAAAGACGATGCAGTTAAAGTGCTACACTCAATGTGCCAGCAAATTTGGAAAACTCAACAGTGGCCACAGGATTGGAAAAGGTCAGTTTACATTCCGATCCCCAAGAAGGGCAATGCCAAAGAATGTTCAAACTACCGCACCATTGCACTCATTTCACATGCTAGCAAAGTGATGCTCAAAATCCTACAAGCTGGGCTCCAGCAGTATGTGGACCAAGAACTACCAGAAGTACAGGCAGGATTTCGAACAGGGAGAGGAACTAGAGATCAAATTGCCAACATACGCTGGATCATGGAGAAAGCCAGGGAGTTCCAGAAAAAATCTACTTCTGCTTCATTGACTACGCTAAAGACTTTGATTGTGTGGATCACAACAAATTGTGGCAAGTTCTTAAAGAGATGGGAGTACCAGACCATCTTATTTGTCTCTTGAGAAACCTACATGCAGGTCAAGAAGCAACAGTGAGAACCGGACATGGAACCACTGATTGGTTCAAAATTGAGAAAGGAGTTCGGCAAGGCTGTATACTGTCACCCTGCCTATTTAATTTATATGCAGAGCACATCATGAGAAAGGCAGGGCTAGATGAATCACCAGTTGGAATCAGGATTGCTGGGAGAAATATCAAGAACCTCAGATATGCAGATGATACCACTCTCATGGCAGAAAGTGAAGAGGAACTCAAGAGCCTCTTGATGCGGGTGAAGGGGGAGAGTGCAAAAGTCAGCTTGAAACTCAACATTAAGAAAACTAAGATCATGGCATCTGGTCCTCTCACTTCCTGGCAAATAGATGGGGAAGAAATGGAGGTTATTTTCCTGGGCTCCAAGATCACCGCAGACAGGGACTGCAGCCAAGAAATTAAAAGACGCTTGCTTCTGGGGAGGAAAGCTATGGCAAATCTAGATAGCATACTAAAAAGCAGAGACATCACCCTGCCAACAAAAGTGCGTATAGTCAAGGCTATGGTTTTCCCAGTTGCAATGTATGGCTGTGAAAGCTGGACCATAAGGAAGGCTGAGCTCAAAAGGATTGAGGCCTTTGAGTTGTGGTGCTGGAGAAGACTCCTGCGAGTCCCTTGGACCGCAAGGCGATCAAACCGGTCAGTCCTAGAGGAGATCAACCCTGACTGCTCTTTAGAAGGCCAGATAGTGAAGATGAAACTCAAATACTTTGGCCACCTAATGAGAAGGAAGCACTCCCTGGAGAAGAGTCTAATGCTGGGAACAATAGATGGCAAAAGAAGAAGGGGACGGCAGAGGATGAGGTGGCTGGATGGAGTCACTGAGGTGGTTGGTGTGAGCTTGAGTGGACTCTGGGGGATGGTGGAGGACAGGAGGGCCTGGAGGAATGTTGTCCATGGGGTCGCGATGGGTCGGACACGACTTCGCGACTAACAACAACAACAAGGGGACAATTTAGATTTGCACTACAGCATGGAAGGGAACAGGATTTTACTTTTTTTTTCCTGATATCATCTCAGTGCCGATTTCCCCTATTGCTACAGCTGGAAGAGTTTTCCTCCCATCAGCTTTCGAGGAAGTTCTAGATTTGGACCTTGGCAGTGGAAAACACTTAAAGCCTCTCTTTGCTTACCCTACAGTTCTTATCTTTTAAGTTATCATCACATCAGGTTTGATCCTGAGTCTCAGTGCTCACCTGGGACTCTAAGTGGAAATAGATAACATGGAAGCCAACATATATCAGCACTTGCCATGCCCAGCAACTTGATTTTTCTTGGTCAAAGTTGCCCTGTGAACTCACCTAAACCAGAACTTGGGGCAAACAGACCCAAGTGCAATTTGCAGCATTTTTCCAGAGAACATTTAGCAAATATAACCTGATAGGAAATTCAAGGCAAATCTGGAAGGTCTTGCTTAGACGAAGCAGCTCTAAGAATTTTGAGAAGAAGCTAAAGAAGTTTTGTAAGTTTTCCTGTTTGAGTTAATGAATTTTAATGCTAAAATATTGTACATTTTAATGACAACATATTTATATTGATAACATATTAATTATTTTAATAACTCACATAGTCCTTCTGTCTTTCCTTTAGGTGTTTGTGATCAAAACAGTGACAATGACTTGATATTAAAGGATGGGTTTATTACAGCTGACAGCAGCATCTTCATTCAAGAATGGACAGTTAAGCAACCAGGGAAGGTCTGTGAGGTGAACCGAGCTGAGAGATGTGTTGAGCATGCCACTACCAAGTGCAGCATTTTGCTGTCTCCTCAGTTTTATGCTTGCCACCAAATCATTCCTCCAAGCATGTTTTATGCAGCATGTGAAGAAAACAACTGCTATGGGGATGAAGTATGTGAGATTATATCAGCCTATGTCCACATTTGCAGAACTCATGGCATTTGTGTGGACTGGAGATCTCCAGACTTCTGTGGTAAGGACTGCGCTGCTTCAGTAATCAAACTCAGTCCATGCACTACCTCACATTTCCTTTTACAGTACTTCAATCTCAGGCAAAACAGCAGGGTAATGCAGATTTTATTTATTTATTTTGGTATATCAATTCACCATTCATGCACATATTTTGCTCTATAAAATTTCTACCCATTCAACTGCCCATTTTTATTTTTAATCAATGGGATAGTGAATGCATCAGCTAAAACTTTGCAGTTTGGGTCAAGATTAAGAGTGGTCTTTGCTGAATTAGACCAAGGCTTATTCAGTTCTTCTTTGTGGTCTGTGCATCACCCATATGGGTGCTGTGCCTGTGCAATACTTGCATTTGGGAAGATTCTCCTAGCTAAACCAAGAATTTTTGGTGGAAGCCTCACTCCCTTCCCCCTTGTATAAATATGTGGGGATCCTGCCACTTTCCCCAGTTTTCTTTTGACCTCCATTTTGAGTGCCTCAGGACTTTCCTAGCTTTGCTATGATCAGCTACTTTTACCTCGTACTTCCTCTTGAGTATTTACCTCATGCTTATTCTGTAACCTTTTCCATCACAAAGCCTTTATATATTTTTTTCTTTTTTCTTCCTCCCTCTTCCCCCACAAAAACCTTCTTTAAGAAAACCCTTCTATTGTCTTCTTGCCTCAAAACCATTCTTCCCTTTTCCTCCTCAGAATTGTAGAATAGTAAAGTTGGAAGGGGCCACGAAGGCCATCAAGTCCAACCACCTGCTGTTGCAGGACATCATGTTACACCATCCCACTCAGATGGCTGTCCACTTTCTTTTTGAATGTCTGTAGTATGGGAGAGCCCACCACCTCTTTAGGCATCTGGTTCCACTCTCCTCAATGGCTCTCAAGGCAGCCTTTAGAAAATAAATACAGTGCAGGGTTAAAATGGTGTCTTTTGATGGACACTCTGTACCTTTTTTGTCTTCATGAGGAACATCAAGTAGACACCTGCCCACACTGCCAGCCTTTTACCAAACAAGCCAGGAAGTACAAGGCAGACCATCTAAAGACAATGTGGACTAGGGCTCTTATGGTGATGTAAGCCTTCACAGAAGACCCAAAATAGCCTGTCAATATCCCATGCAGCTCTGTCCACAGGGGCTCCACTGATAACTGCATCGGTGTCTGAGGTCTAAAACACAATGGACTTAAATTGGCCTAAAAAGAAGGAGAAGAGACCTCACAAAATGATAGAGGAGTGGAAAACGGCAATAAAGAAGGACATGGTGAAGCCCAGGAAAAGGCCTAGACACTGCTCCCCAACTACCATGGCACATGCCCATTCACCTTTCCTACCAGCGGCCCTGGCTACTGTCTTGATGCCTGTTCTGCAACTGATTTGTACTTCTCCTGCTACTCTGACTGTTCCTGCACTGGTCCAACTGGAAACACAACCTGAACTGACCGCAACCCCCTCCTTCTCTGAATGGGAGATGTGGAATTCACATCCCTGTTTTCCAACTGGTTTAATCATATCTCTAGCCCATTCAGTGAGCACTCCACATTGGGACAGAGGAATGCAGTTGGGCTTCTTCACCAACACTTCTGTGTTATGAGACCATCTCCTGGCATCACTGGGAACAAGGCTATGAAGGATCCATGGCAGATACCAGCACAACCTCATCCAATCTCTCATCACCTGGAGAGCATGTACTGAGTTCTAGAGTGGGACATCCCATTCCTCCTTCAGCACCCAAGGCCAGATTCAGTCATTGTGAAGTCAGATGGTCACAATGGGAACAGTCCATCCTGGCAGATTGTGAAAGGTATCATTTGAATACAATGACAAGGAAATTCTATGTGATGATAGGACTGGACTTCTGCATATTGAACTATGAGGTAACCATGGGGAGATATCAGGTCTTCCCTTGGCAGAAGATGGGAGTCCTAGCAGAGTTCCTTCCTGAACAACATCTAGAGCTCACTAGGGTATTCCAAGTGGAGGCACTCCAGTTCTCCAAGCAGCAGATCAATACTGCTCACCACCTCTTCAACATGAGACTTCAGGGCACTCACTTGTGTGGTAGTAATTTAGAGACATGCTTGGCTTCAGGCAGCCAACCAGCCTCAAGAAATATTCCATCACAAACAGCAACAACAGTTGGCTCACCAGCATTGTGGAGAAGCACCATGTTTCCAGCAATCTAACAAATGAAGGCTAGATGCTGAGAAAAGGTTTTGCTGACATGTAGCCCAAACCAGTCCATTATCCTCGGCACCATTTTTGTTTGAGGACCACCTTAAAAACTATATTTCTGAATGGGAAACCATAACAATGGATCAATGGGTGCTATTCATAATGCGACATGGATATTGCATCAAGTTTGACACTTTACCACTGCTCAAAACAGTCCACATCACTCCACCCTCTCCAGCTCTAACAGAGGAAGTCAATACCTTACTAGAAACAGGAGTTATCCTTCCTGTCCACCAATCCAATGTACTGTACACTATGGTTTCTTTTCCAATATTTCACTGTGGCTTCTGTCCAATACTGGACTTAAGGGATATCAATTAGTTTATCCCAAACAAAAAATTCTGAATGGTCTCTTTGCAGAACATTCTCCCCCTTCTATGCCAGGGGGACTAGTTCACATCACTAGATTTAAAGAATGCATATTATTATATATCCACCCACCAGGACTATTGCCATTTTTAAGGTTTCAGATTGGCACTATACCTTACAAATTCCAAGTCCTATCATTTGGACCCTCTACAGCCCCAAGAGTATTTACAAAATGTATTGTAGTGGTTTTTGCCTATCTTAGATTGCAGGACATTCAGATATTCCCTTAATCTTGATGATTGGCTACTAGTTGCTCCTTCTAGGGAAGACCTCCTCTGTTCCATTCAAAAGATATGCAATCTACTGAAAAAACCTGGACTCTGTATTAACAATGAGAAATCTGTTCTTTTCCCCTCTCAGTCCATTCTATACATTGAGGCCTGTCTGGACTCCTCCCCAGCATGTGCTTACCTACCACCAGACCTCATACAGAGGCTCTCCAAGTCAGCCCACTGCCTTCAGTCTGAACAAACAAACACCTGGAAGGTACAAAAAACACTTGGGTGTATGGCAGCCATTGTAGTGGTGGTACAATTTGCAAGGGTCTGCATGGGTCCGCTTTAACTGTGGGTCATCCTGGCACACTGCCCATACTGCAACCCAGTCCCCAAGCCTTTGAAGCCATTTCCATGAAAGTGACACTGATGAAAGCAAGTGAACCCTTAACTCCTCTTAATGCTATTGGTTCCATCCCTTACCATAACAATGGATTCATCACTCAAAATACAAAGCACAAGGTCTGTGGACTGAACAGGACCAGAGAAAACACATCAACACCTTGAGTTCCTGGCAATCGACAAGGTGTTAATCTCATTGAGTGTCTCCTTGAGGGCAGGCATATACAACTAGCCTCAGACAACCACAATAATGTTTTACCTAAACAAACAGTGGCACCAAGTCAGCCACATTGGTCTGACTCATGGTTCAGATATGGGACTGGTGCCTTCAAAGGAACATTACACTAGTGGCTGTCCACCTAGCTGTTACCCAAAACACCACAGTGGATACCCTCAGCAGGACACCAAATAAGACACATGAGTAAGAACTACATAGACATCTTTGCTGCCTGGGGCAGACCATTCATAGTCCTGTTCATGATGCACAACAGCTTGGCATACAAAGCCTGTTGCTCCCAGGCTGGGATTGGACAAGACTCCCTTGGTGATGGTTTCCTTGTTCCATAGAAGGGGACCTTGTTCTACATGTTCCCCCATTCTTTCTGACAAATGGATTACTCATGGAAAAAGAATGCTTTCTGATAACCCCACGGTGGCCCAGACAAGCCTGCTTCACAAGTCTTCTTCAACTGTTGAACCGTACTTTTCTTCATCTATCTAACACACTGGACATTATATCCCAGAATCAGGGCAGGATTCTACATTCAGATGTGAGAACACTCCATCTGTCAGCCTGGAGGATCACTTGGTAATGAATTGTACCTGAAATTCAGCCTGTGGTGCAAGCAGCAGTCTGACCAAACACAAGGCACTCATATTCTACAAAATGGAACACTTCTAAGTTCTATGCTCAAGAACACATCTTTGATTTGTTCCAAGCACCAATCCACAAAATCTTGGCTTTCCTTTATAATTTTCATGTTATAAAGAACTAAAGCCATCATCTATTAAAGTGCACCTGTCTGCCATCTCGTCAATACAGGATCCCATCGATGATTCATCTATTTTTTTTCTCACTTTCCAGATGATTCCTGAAAGATCTACACAATCTAAATGCACCCATGCAATTTGTTGTGCTGGGCTGGAGCCTATCTGCCATGCTGCAAGCTCTAATGAACCACTTGCCACTGTAGACCTACAACTCCTCTCCTGGAAGTTCGCATTTTTAGTCACTATTAGTTCAGCCCAAAGAGTGAGAGAGTTATATGCTCTACAGATAGACCCTCCTTTCCTTATTTTTCATAAAGATAAGGCAGTCCTGCAACTGGATCATGCATTTCTCTCAAAAGTTTCTTCACAATTCCATTTAAACCAAGACATAGTTCTACCAGGTTTCTTTCCAGCCCCATCAACTCCTATTGAGACAACACTGCACACACTCAACATTTGGAGGGCACTAGCCTTTTAGATCATGCACTAAATCAGTGCGCTATTCCAAGAAACTGTTCACCCTTGGATTGCTCAGCATAGACTATGAACTGATCTGTCCTCAACAACTTGCCCACCGGATCATAGAGATGATTAGAATATCAATTGGCACACCTGAAGCTCCCAGATCAACCAAAGCCATACTCAGCAAGAGCTGTGGCAACATGTATGGCACTACATGAATGGCACCCTCTGCAAGGCAGAAACCTGATCAACCCTGGCAACATTCATAAAACGCTACCAGCTGGACGTCCTGGCAAGACAGGACTACTCTTCTGGCTGTTTTCCTCCATTCTCCAATGATGACACCTCCTACAATCACACTCAGTAAGCTTGCTAGTCACCCTTATGTATGATGCATGATTGTGAAGAAGAAAGTGGGGTTGCTTACCTGTAACTGACATTCTTCAAATAGTCATCTGTTGACCCACCCTGTGCTAGTCCCACGTCAGTGTCGATGACTTACCTAGGAATAGAAGCAATGTTGTTGTTGTTGGTCGTGAAGTCGTGTCCGACCCATTGCGACCCCATGGACAACATTCCTCCAGGCCCTCCTGTCCTCCACCATCCCCCGGAGTCCACTCACGCTCACACCAACCACCTCAGTGACTCCATCTAGCTACCTCATTCTCTGCCGTCCCCTTCTTCTTTTGCCATCTATTGTTCCCAGCACTAGACTCTTCTCCAGGGAGTCCTTCCTTCTCATTAGGTGGCCAAAGTATTTGAGTTTCATCTTCAGGATCTGACCTTCTAAAGAGCAGTCAGGGTTGATCTCCTCTAGGACTGACCGGTTTGATCACCTTGCGGTCCAAGGGACTCGCAGGAGTCTCCTCCAGCACCACAACTCAAAGGCCTCAGTCCTTTGGTGCTCAGCCTTCCTTATGGTCCAGCTTTCACAGCCATACATTGCAACTGGGAAAACCATAGCCTTGACTATACGCACTTTTGTTGGCAGGGTGATGTCTCTGCTTTTTAGTATGCTATCTAGATTTGCCATAGCTCTCCTCCCCAGGAGCAAGCATCTTTTAATTTCTTGGCTGCCGTCCCCATCTGCATTGATCTTGGAGCCCAGGAAAATAAAACCTGTCACTACCTCTATTTCTTCCCCATCTTTTTGCCAGGAAGTGAGAGGACTGGATGCCATGATCTTAGTTTTCTTAATGTTGAGTTTTAAGGCCAACTTTTGCACTCTCCTCCTTCACCCGCATCAAGAGGCTCTTGAGTTCCTCTTCACTTTCTGCCATGAGAGTGGTATCATCTGCATATCTGAGGTTGTTGATATTTCTCCCAGCAATCTTAATTCCAACTGGTGGTTCATCTAGCCTCGCCTTTCTCATGATGTGCTCTGCATATAAGTTAAATAGGCAGGGCGACAGTATACAGCCTTGCTGAATTCCTTTCTCAATTTTGAACCAATCAGTGGTTCCGTGTACAGTTCTCACTGTTGCTTCTTGACTCGCATATTCTCAAGAGACAAATAAGATGGTCAGGTATTCCCATCTCTTTAAGAACTTGCCACAATTTGTTGTGATCCATACAATCAAAGGCTTTAGCATAGTCAATGAAGCAGAAGTAGATGTCTTTGTGGAACTCCCTAGCTTTCTCCATGATCCAGCGTATGTTGGCGATTTGATCTCTAGTTCCTCTCCCTCTTCGAAATCCTGCCTGTACTTCCGGTAGTTCTCGGTCCACATACTGCTGGAGCCTAGCTTGTAGGATTTTGAGCATCACTTTGCTAGCATGTGAAATGAGTGCAATGGTATGGTAGTTTGAACATTTTTGGCATTGCCCTTCCTTGGGATCGGAATGTAAACTGACCTTTTCCAATCCTGTGGCCACTGTTGAGTTTTCCAGATTTGCTGGCATATTGAATGTAGCACTTCTACTGCATCTTTTAAGATTTTGAATAGCTCAGCTGGAATACTGTCACCTCCACTAGCTTTGTTGTTGCTCAGAATTCCTGAGACCCATTTGACTTCACATTTCAGGATGTCTGGCTCGAGGTCAGTGACCACCCCATTGTCGTTATCAGGGATTTATTTATTTTTATTTATTTTACACATTTGTATGCCGCCCCCTTGCAAAAAGCCTCAGGGCAGCATACAAATGTGTAAAATGAGGGATGTTAAGCTCCTTCTTGTATAGTTCTTCAGTGTAATCTTGCCACCTCTTCTTAATCTCTTCTGCCTCTGTTAGGTCCCTGCCATTTTGGTCCTTTATCATTATTATTTATTTATTTTTATTTATTAAAACATTTATAGGCCACCCCATCGCATCAAAGCCTCGGGGCGGCTTACAAATGCCCATCTTTGCATGAAATGTTCCCTTCATATCTCCAGTTTTCTTGAAAAGATCTCTGGTCCTCCCTATTCCATTGCTTTCTTCTATTTCTTTGCACTGTTCATTTAAGAAGGCATTCTTATCTCTTCTAGGTATTCTTTGGAATTCTGCATTCAGTTGGGTGTATCTTTCTCTTTCTCCCTTGCCTTTTGCTTCACTTCTTTCCTCAGCTATTTGTAAAGCTTCCTCAGTCAGCCATTTTGCTTTGTTGCATTTCTTTTTCTTTGGGATGGTTTTAGTTGCTACAATGTTGTGAATCTCTGTCCATAGTTCTTCAGGCACTCTATCAGATCTAATTCCTTGAATCTATTTGTCACCTCTACTGTATATTCATCAGGGATATGATTTAGGACATACCTGAGTGGCCTAGTGCTTTTCCCTACTTTCTTCAATTTAAAAATAAATTTTGCAATGAGAAGCTCATGATTGGAGCCACAGTCAGCTCCTGGTCTTGTTTTTACTGACTGTATAGAGCTTCTCCATCTTGGGATGCAGAGCACATAGTCAATCTGATTTCTGTGTTGACCGTCTGGTGATGTCCATGTGTAGAGTCGTCTCTTGGGTTGTTGGAAAATAGTGCTTGCTATGACCATCGTATTGGCTAGATGGAGGGGATGCAGTGGATGTGGTATACCTGGATTTCAGCAAGGCCTTTGACAAAGTGCCCCATGATATCCTGGTGGAGAAACTGAGGAGTTTTGGGATACACCAAAGCACTGTCCGGTGGATTAGGGCATGGCTGACTGACCGAAAGCAGAAGGTAACCATTAGCGGGGAATCGTCGGGATGGCAGCCAGTGACAAGCGGGGTCCCCCAGGGCTCTGTCCTGGGGCCGATCCTGTTTAATCTTTTCATTAACGACATGGAAGAAGGGGTGAACAGTCTGCTGATCAAATTCGCAGACGACACTAAAACTGGAGCAGTGGCCACAACTGAGGAGCAGATACACCAGATCCAAAAGGATCTGGGCAGACTATGGAAGTGGGCAGGAGACAACAGGATGGCGTTCAATGTGGAGAAGTGCAAGGTCTTGCACTTGGGGCATAGGAATAGCTGTCATAAGTACAGGTTAGGGGACAAGTGGCTGGAGAGCAGCACTTGTGAAAGGGACCTCGGGGTACTGGTTGACCGCAGGCTAAACATGAGTCAGCAGTGTGATGCGGTGGTCAAGAGGGCGAATGCCACCCTTGGTTGCATAGCCAGAAGTGTGGCTTCTAGATCAAGAGAGGTATTACTACCACTCTACATGACTCTGGTGCGCCCGCAACTGGAGTATTGTGTTCAGTTTTGGGCCCCTCATTACAGAAAGGATATAGCCAGGTTGGAGTCAGTGCAGCGTAGGGCCACAAGGATGGTGGCTGGTTTGCAGGGGATGGGGTATGAGGCGAGACTGAGGGAACTGGGTCTCTTCAGCCTGGAGAAGAGGAGACTCAGAGGGGATATGTTGGCAACATACAGGTATGTGAGGGGGTGTCACATGGAGATGGGGAGAGGCCTGTTCTCCCCTGCAGAGGAAGGCAGGACGCGCTCCAATGGAGCAAAGCTCATGGAGCCAAGGTTCAATTTGGATGCCAGGAAGCACTTCCTGACAGTTAGGACCCCGAGGGCGTGGAATGGGCTTCCACGGGAGGTCGTTGAGGCCCCATCAGTGAGGGTGTTCAAAGATAGGCTGGACATGCACATGGTGGGCATGTCATGAGCGGAGCCGGCTGGTGCCGGAGGTCAGACTAGATGGCCCAGGAGGCCCCTTCTGACTCGCTCTGTTTCTATGTTTCTATGTTTCTATTCTCTTGACAAAATTCTACCAGCCTGTGCCCTGCTTCATTTTGTACTCCAAGGCCAAACTTGCCTGTTATTCCAGTTATCTTTTGGCTTCCTACTTTAGCATTCCAATCCCCCATGATGATAAGGACATCATTTCTGGGTGTTAATTCTAGAAGGTGTTGTAGGCCTTCATAGAACTGGTCAACTTCAGCCTCTTCAGCACCCGTGGTTGGGGCATAGATTTGGACTATTGCGATGTTGAATGGTTTGCCTTGGATTCGAACTGAGATCATTCTGTCATTTTGGAGATTGTATCCCAGTACTGCTTGTCCTACTCTTTTATTGACTATGAAGGCTACTCCATTTCTTCTGAGGGATTCTTGCCCGCAGTAGTATACCTGATGGTCATCTGAATTAAATTCACCCATACCTGTCCATTTGAGTTCACTAATTCCTAAGATGTCGATGTTCAGTCTTGTCATCTCTTGTTTGACCACATCCAGCTTGCCTTGATTCATGGATC
Organism: Varanus salvator macromaculatus; assembly: GCA_023646645.1. Taxonomy (NCBI): domain Eukaryota; kingdom Metazoa; phylum Chordata; class Lepidosauria; order Squamata; family Varanidae; genus Varanus; species Varanus salvator. The sequence continues at coordinate 11,154,947 of JAIXND010000754.1, read as the reverse complement.
TTACATTCCAGGTTCCTATGGAGTATAGATCTTTGCAGCATCGGACATTTCTTTCACCACCAGATACATCTGCAACTGAGTGTCCTTTCAGCTTTGACCCAGTTGCTTCATTCTTTCTGGCGCTACTAGTACTAGCCCTCTGCTCTTCCCCAGTAGCACATTAGACACCTTCCGACCTGAGGGGCTTATCTTCTGGCGTCATATCTTTTTGCCTTTTGGTACTGTCCATGGGGTTTTCATGGCAAAGATACTGGAGTGGGTTGCCATTTCCTTCTCCAGTGGATCAGCTTTTGTCAGAGCTCTCTGCTATGACCTGTTCATCTTGGGTGACCCTGCACGGCATAGCTCATAGCTTCATTGAGCTACACAAACCCTTTCAGCATGACAAGGCAGTGATCCATGAAAGAGAATTGAAGCATATGTTACCTGTTTTTCCTTCCATCAAAGCCATCTGAGAGAGATGCTTTAACTGGAGTCCTGCACTGAGCCAGGGGATTGGTCCTTTCGACTCTAATATTCTATGATTTTTATGTAGATACTCCTCCTGCATTTGCCCTATACTGCTGTTAGCCAGGCATCTTGATGAAATTATACCTAGCCTTGAATACCAACATATTGCTAAGTCTAGACAAAAAAGCTGCTCATGGACTTTCTGGGGCATCTGGTTAAACTCTGATGGGAACAGAATGGACTCGCTGGAACTTTAATCCTGCCAAGTTTTTCTTACGTTCTTTTTTCAAAAATCCATTTGACCTGTGTTGACAATGGATCCAAAATGTCTATATGCCTCACAGGAAGTGGTATGTCTCTTAATTCACTGTCATCTCTTTTAACCACTGTTGTCTGCCTGTAGTCAAAATATGCATGATAAGGTTTAAATATATATTTTTGGGCATCTGTATATGAAGAGTTTAATCCTCTGTTTTACTGAGGTTTCTTCTTCTCTTTTCATCATGGGATTAAAAAATGCACTCTTTACATGAGTTTTGTTCCTGGAGTTTTTATCTGCTTTTTTAGAAATTCTGTTAAGCAGCTACATGGTAGTGCTGTGGTACAGCTGCAATATAGCAGATTTGAACCTTTCCATGAAGTTTTTGTTCTAATTTGAAATTTAATACTTCAGTTTCCTTGCTGTAAGCATTTCCCACCCTTACTCCCTTGTAAAACTGACTGGAAAATATAGGATAGGCCCTGGAAAATTTAGGAGAGGCCATGAATCTATGATATCATGAAAATATGTTGTGCACTTCTATGAGTGCAGGATCCCAAGCACAGAATCAGTGCCTCATGTAGAGAAGCTCTGAACTCAGTATTCACTTTAACAACAACAACAACAACAACTATTATTATTATTATTATTATTCCATAACTTAGGTTTCCCAGTTGCTTATCCATTGCTGTATTGCTCTGTTCTCTTTTCATTTCAAAGGAAAGAATGGAGTATCTGTTGCTTTTTATCTTAATATTCAGGAAAAATCTAGTATTCTGTGCATGGGCTTCCTCCCTTTCTCTTCCCTCACATATCCCTCCACCTCCCCCATCTCCATGCTCTGGAAGGTGTTCCAACTCCCTACAGCAGATCTAGTGGATGTAAAGGGATGCCATAACCTAATTCTATTAATGAAAGTAGTTCCGTCAGCAGAACTGAGTTTCATCACCCATTCCTCTGTTAGTCAGCTACACAAGTCTGCACATACCCCTCCCACTGAAATCTTGATGCAATCTCACAGAGATAGAGAGAGAGATGGAGGTTTAGTCTCTCTCTCTGTCCCTCCCTCTCCCACTCGTAAGCAATGTGATGCTAGTTTTCCTTTGTCCTTCTGATCCATACATAAAAATTGAAGGGGAATTTTACCAAAGTGAAATAGATTCCAGTTTTAAATGGTTCTGTGAGACATGCTGGAAGGAATGCTGTTATCAAAGACCAGTGGTTTAAGAAATAGCACACTGCAAATGCTCCATGAGGGATAATCTGACAAGAGGGAGTGCAAGAACCCTGCCTGCCATTTCCTGGATTTAGTGTAAGAGCCAGCTTTCCCATCATAGTATCCAAGACTCAGGCATTTTAATAACCTCTCTGAATTCTTCAGATTCCCAACTTGTGACATAGTAGCCTTGAACAGCCAATTTAACTACCAGTTCACAGAAAGCAGTATTTGGTGTATTACCAATGGCATCTTCTTTTCTCTTTTCTTATGAGCAGGTGCATGCCTTATTGAGGCCAGAAATAGCATTGTCAGTTACAGGGAGATTGTACAGGATACATTAGTGGCTCAATAGACCTCATTATTTAATCACTGTAACACTGCAACCTAATAAAAATATATGTATAGATTTACAGCACCCAATTTATGCAGGTCTCCTTTTGGGAAGTAGTTTCTTCCCTAACCTGCAATCTAATTCTTCATGAAACTCAAAGCCTTTTTGAGAAAAAGCAGAGCTGCCATGACTGTTACATATTTTACAGTCAGTGAGAAGATGTCTTCTTTAAAGTAGTTATAGGTTGGGGGGTGGTATCATCTGGCAACTGTCCTTATTTATAGGCCAACAGGTTTACATTCTTTTGTAAGGGATTACACTTAAGGGCTAAGACTGGGGGAATCTCCACATGAAGCGTGTAACCCAGCACTTTACCAAAGCAACTTCTTCCATTTTCTTTGTGGAAGGATTTGTGTGTCCTTCACAAGATGTGAGCAACTGAGCAATTGCAGCCTTCCTTAATAGTTATGAAATATATCCTACCAAGCTTAAAGTCTTAGCAGTCCCTTTTTAGATATTAAATACCAACCCTACCTGTTACCAGATGATGATGACGACGACAACAGCAACTCTACAACCGTATCACATATATTCTGTTTGCTGCCAGTCTTATTCCCCATCCTCCAGCAATTCTTCAGAAAAGCAAATGTTTCACTTTGTGTTTGTTACTTTCTTATACTTTCCTTGTTATAGAAACAGCGCGAGTCAGAAGGGGCCTCCCAGGCCATCTAGTCTGACCTCTGGCACCAGCCAGCTCCGCTCACGACATGGCCACCATGTGGATGTCCAGCCTATCCTTGAACACCTGCAGCAATGGGGCCTCAAAAACCTCTCGTGGAAGTCCATTCCACACTCTCGGGGTCCTGACTGTCAGGAAGTACTTCCTGGCATTCAAATGGAACCTTGGCTTCCTGAGCTTTGCTCCGTTGGAGCACGTCCTGCCTTCCTCTGTAGGGGAGAACAGGTCTCTACCCATCTCCATGTGACATCCCCTCACATACCTGTATGTCATCAACATATCTCCTCTGAGTCTCCTTTTCTCCAAGCTGAAGAGACCCAGTTCCCTCAGTCTCACCTCATACCCCATCCCTTGCAAACAGGCCACCAACCTTGTGGCCCTACGCTGCACTGACTCCAACCTGGCTATATCTTTTCTGTAATGAGGGGCCCAAAACTGAACACAATACTCCAGTTGCGGGCACACCAGAGTCGTGCAGAGTGGTAGTAATACCTCTCTTGATCTAGAAGCCACACTTCTGGCTATACAACCAAGGGTGGCATTCGCCCTCTTTACCACCGCATCACACTGCTGACTCGTGTTTAGCCTGCAGTCAACCAGTACCCCAAGGTCCCTTTCACAAGTGCTGCTCTTCAGCCACTTGTCACCTAACCTGTACTTATGACAGCTATTCCTATGCCCCAAGTGCAAGACCTTGCACTTATCCACATTGAACACCATCCTGTTGTCTCCTGCCCACTTCCATAGTCAGTCCAGATCCTTTTGGATCTGAAGTACCTGCTCCTCAGTTGTGGCCACTGCTCCAGTTTTAGTGTCGTCTGTGAATTTGATCAGCAGACTGTTCACCCCTTCTTCCATGTCATTAATGAAAAGATTAAACAGGATCGGCACCAGGACAGAGCCCTGGGGGACCCCGCTTGTCACTGGCTGCCATCCCCACGATTCCCCACTAATGGTTACCTTCTGCTTTCGGTCAGTCAACCATGCCCTAATCCACCGGACAGTGCTTTGGTGTATCCCAAAACTCCTCAGTTTCTCCACCAGGATATCATGGGGCACTTTGTCAAAGGCCTTGCTGAAATCCAGGTATACCACATCCACTGCATCCCCTCCATCTAGCCATCTCGAAACCTTGTCATAGAATTCCACAAGCTTTGTCTGGCAGGATCTGTTTTTGCGGAAGCTGTGTTGTGTGGCTATCAGCCTCCCTTCCCTATCTAGCATCACTAGATCTCTCTCTATTATGAGTCTTTCCATTGTTTTTCCTACAATGGACATAAGGCTAATGGGAGGAAACTCCTGTGGAGGGAGGCAAGCTTGTCACTTAGCCTTGTACCCACCCCTGGCTTTTCCTCAGATTTTGTCAGTACGCAAAGTAACAAAGTAAAGTTATTCACTCAAGGTAAATGGAAAAACTGAGGAGACAATTGGGACTTCTTAGCACCCTCCCCAAAACCTTGAAAGAAGGGAAATGCATCTGTCTCAGAAAACACCTTTGCTTTTTTGGAGGGGGAGGGGGTTGAAAGAGACTTTGTCTAATATTTACAACATTTGTATATGTATTAAAAGTGCAAGGTTAATGTGCTTAATTTGCACTGCTATTTATTTTGACCTTGAGTATGCTCTCTTCAGGTATTTCATAGCATCCAGGATGGATTATGGTTTCTTTGTTTTTCTCATTCTATTCCCCTTCCAAACAAAAATCTTTTCTTACAAAAGACTTACTGTTTTTATTTTTATTTCATTTTATTGGGGACTTGTGTTCTTGTGTTCTGAACAGCTATGAAATGTCCAGAGCCATTGCTATATGAGCACTGTCGAAAAGGATGCACAAAGCACTGTGAGAATGGCACCAGCACAGAAATCTGCACAGATTATCCCATTGAAGGGTGCTTCTGTCCACCAGAACAAGTGATCTTAAATGCCAGCTGTGTCCACAAAGACGCCTGCACACAGTGTGTTAGTGAAGATGGGACACGCCACCAGGTAGCTGTCTAGATATTGCTTATTTTTGGGAGGGAAGCACTGATTCTCCAGTGGGCACACTAGTGTTCTATTCAAACTCATATAATAATGAAATACTTAAGTGAAAGTACCAGGTAACAGAAGCCATTCCCATATGGCTTGCTCTTCCATCCTTAACTACCTACTGGGGATAGGTAGGTCTGCTGCATATTTGAACTGGGTACAGGGGCCACCCAGTGATTTATGTGCCCTTGGACATGTGTGATATTGGGAACCCTTTGTTAAATTGGACCCATTTGGCTTCAGAATCTGTTTCAAGACACCCTGGTGAATAACCAAGTTTAAATTCAAACAGGCAAACACCACAGCTCCCAAGTTCCTTTATTATATATTCATTCATTCATTCATTCATTCATTCATTCATTCATATATTTATAGGCCACCTATTACTGCCAAGAGGCCTTCCTAGGTGGCTTACAACATATTACACACACACACAAACACATTAAAACACATACACGATTAAAAACATGAATACAACAACAATATAAAAAGGCCACAGCATTCATAAGGGCTATGTATGATCTTTTTTTAAAGGTATGTCTTTGCTTGGCGCTGAAAAGAAAATAGAAATGGTGCCAGGCAAATTTCCCAAGAGAGGGCATTCCAGAGATGTAGAGCAGCAGTGGAAAAGACCCTTCGCCTAGTTGCCACCCTTCTCAATTCTCTGAGGGGGTGACTTGCAGAAGGGCCTCCTGGGGTGATCTGAGGGGGCAGGTAGGTATATATGGTTGTAGCTGGTCCTAAAGATAGCTGGGCTCCAAGCTGTGCAGGGCTTTATATGTCAGTACAAGCACCTTGAATTGGGCCTGGGCAACAGCTGGTAGCCAATGTAGTTCTTTCAGAACTGATGTTATATGGGTCGCTGTAGGAGTGCCAGTTACCAACCAAGTGGCCCGATTCTGCACCAGTTGCAATTGCCTGACTGTCTTCAAGGGCAGACCCACATAGAGCGCATTACAATAATCTACTCTGAAAGTTACCGGAGAATTGCCCATTTATTTAAAGGAAAAGCTTCATCAGTGCAAAGTTAACAATTACATCAGGCATCCCAAGACCTTTTGAGTCAGTAGGCATATTTGGAATTTTGAGGGTATCATGGGTGCTTCTTCTACAGTCTCAGGTTTCAGGAACAGAGAGCAAGCTCAGGTAACACTCTGAGTCATACTGGGCTAGCATCCAGAGGGTAGTCTGTATGCTACTCTAACAAAGCACAGAGTGGGACTGAGGCATCAGTAACAGTGTAGCTCAATTTCGGCTAATTGGCCACACCTCTCTACTGACTGAGGGTTGACCTTTTAAAGGCACCTGGCCTGGTTCAGCAAACTCAGGCCAGAGTAATAGCTATGGCAAGCTCATGTCATCATAACTGGAGTCCTCAAAGTCTGGAAAGAGTGATGCAGCCTCCTTTGGCTGTGTGGAAACTGATCCCTGGGAGGTTTCTGTAGAACTCAGTTCTAAGGAGATGGAAGACTTCTTATGCATTTCTATGATTCAGTCTTCTCTCATTCAGTCTAATGTCTCTCTTTCTAAGGGCAAGCTATGGGATACTCTGAGGACAGATGTTCAAGTATCACTGCCTCCCAAGGTAGTTTTTTACAAATTGGAGGAGATTAGATTGACTATCAAGGGAGGGGAGGTGGAATGGCATGTTAAGCATGTGATTAGAGATAACAGGTACTCCTCTTCACAGGGAATCTCTTCATCACAAATCATGTTCCATGGGGGCTGTCTCCTTGCCCCCCCCCCAAAAAAAAGCCCTCTATTGTCTCCAGGACAGGTGGAGGAACTTGGGGTGGGACTTAGGGAGGAGAATGAGTTCAGCACATGGAATAATTCCAAGCCTTTATAGGCTAGATGGGGAACTTCTGGGGACTGAATTCTGGTTATAGATGGATTATCTCAACTCTGCTTTGGGACTCCTAGCCTTCAGGTCTTCCAATATGCAACAGAAGAAGTTGATCAGAATGAAGTATAGAATGCTTCCTTGGGAACAGAACATGCAGTGCTGAATTCTGGCCAGAGGATGCAGTCTCAAAGAATTAGGTACTAGCAGATAACCTTCATCTCCCAGTCTTGCAGGAATCTCAGTCTGCAGAACTAGCAAGAGTAGTTTAAGAGTCCAGTCAGCTCCTCTAAGATAGTTTGAGCTGAAAACATTGCAGGCTTGTCACCCTACATGTACCTTCAAATGACTTTAGCTACTTGCTAAGGCAACATTTTCCTACAGTCCTAGCAAAAGAGCATTCTTGCAAGTGAAATCTATTCAGAGGTATCCAGGCTCCTATTTTCTTCCTGCATTGATCTGCATTTATGCCTTAAACTTACTACCAGTTTTCCCTTTGAGCCTCAAGGAACAATGGAACATGCCAGTTTGTTCATCTTATTGTATGAGATGAATGCTGTAAAAACTGAAAACGAGGCTCTAGTGCTGACAATCAGGCTCTGTGAGCAAAACTGGCATAACTTTCACTTGCAAATTTATGTATGTATGTATTTAAAACTTTTTAGACCATCTCTTACTGTAGTCATGGGACGGCTTAACAAGTAAGACAAAAATAAAAATAAAATATAACATGCCCTCTGCAAGAACAACCCCTCCACCCCACCTCTAACATCCTCTCTCACAGGCCTCAGGAACAGTAAGTGTGCAGAGAAGCAAGGTGGAAGCCGCATCACTGGGGGGAGAAGCTGGGCACAGTCCTTCATTCCTCGATGTTGGCAGTGGCAGCAGCAATGTCCCTTGGGTCTTCTGTAGCACAGCCCAGTGCTGAATAGGCAGGTGGGCGGCAAGCAGGCAGATGGTGAAGCCCAAATATGACCCTTTAGGGTCAACTTCAGGCTACCCTGTTCTACATCTATTGGCCCTGTTCCCATACCTCCCAGGTGAAAGTGTCCAATCAGTGTTTTTGAAAAATTGGAGGGAGCCCCAGGCTTATTCTACATTTTCCTGGTACAATACCAGTTGTACATGGATCTGCACTCTTTAATTGAATCTGATTATGCTGTATGATTAGCTTGAGAAAAGGCTGTGGACTTATATGGCCTGTGCCATATCTTTTGGATTCTTAAACATTTTTGCAGTCTTTCTGATTGAATTAAAACAAGGCTTTGAGGGTCCCCAGGAAAAAGGGAACAAATTACAACATTTGGCATCTCCATCAAGAAGCAGGTTCACTAATGGACTGTGCCAGTGCTTTTGTCTGTGTGCTCAGGATTTAGATTGGAATGAACCAAAGAGAAGACCCCAGTCAGGGTAAGCAGGTACATGCACATGTACATTCATCTGTAGCACTGACAGATCCAATTAGCCAATGTCAATATAGTGAGAGATGTCTAAAGTTGCAGAAAGTTGCATACCTTCCACCAAGTCATTCCTACAAGCTGCAACAGCAGTGTAGAGATTAGGCTCCTCCTTCTTCCAAAGGAATGTTCAAAGCATGTGGAAACTTACTCAGATGAAAAGGAGGGGTTAGAAACCACAGCTGAAATACCAAGGTCAATAGACCCAGATAGAAGCCAGGCACTCACTGAGAATCAATTAGTTTCCAATACTGCGGGAAAGTTTTGTGAGTGTGCTAACTAGTTTAGTGAGGGGGCAGGTATAGTATCATGAATTCTAGGACCCCATGTCAGCTAAAGAGAGCAGACTAGGTAAGAAGGATCAGCCACACCAAGGGATTTGGACCTTAAGCAGGAGGTTCCACCTTGAGGTTCCATGAGCAATGCATGGTTTGCTCATTTTAGTTTGGAAAGGAGAAGAGGCATTCAATTTATAATAGCTTATCAGTAAGATAGGGAATGCAGGTGGCGCAGTGGTTTAAACCGCTGTGCTGCTGGGCTGGTTGATCGAAAGGTCACTGGTTTTAATCTGCACACGGGGTGAGCTCCCGTGCTCCGTCCCAGCTCCTGCCAACCTTGCAGTTCGAAAGCATGCAAATGCAAGTAGATGAAAAGGTACCACTTTGGTGGGCAGGTAACAGCGTTCCGTGCACTTCGGTGTTTAGTCATGCCGGCCACATGACCACGGAGACTGTCTGCGGACAAACGCTGGCTCCCTCGTCTAGAAAACGGAGATGAGCACTGCCCCCTAGAGTCAGGCATGACTGGACTTAATGTCAAGGGGAAACCTTTACCTTTTATCAGTAAGATACTTTCCCTCTAATGGACAGTATTCTAACTTTCTTTGTTTCTTTTGTTATCAACTTCTGCACTAGTTTTTATTTTACTTTTAAATCAACCTAACTGCTCAGTATTAGCATGATAAAACCTCAGTTAGAAAGCTGTTGGCCTGCTCTGAAGTTGGAGATGAACAATAGCCAAAGTGGTCGGACAGCAGACTTCAAGCCATGCAACTAGTTGGGGTACAAACTTTGACTTGTCCTATACTACCTTGCTGAACTTTGAACTTCATAAGTGTGTGTAATTTATCCTTGAAATTGTTCTTAAACTAAGTAACATGCTGGTAGTCATTGCTTTGCTGTCTGACTTATAGAGGTTGTAACCTTTAGGTATCATAGGTATCATAGGGTCTTCAAAAAATAATTTACTGGCATGAAACACTTAGCTGATATTTGTGTTTCTGTGTAAACTTGTCAGACCAGAAACATGGAATTTGGCTGGTCTTAAAAGAATTCCCAACATTGACCAGGCAGAGATGACACAGACACAGACACTTTATTGATGTTCATCATAATTTTTAAAATCATGCAGTTTAAAATAATCTGGAATTGAAATTTCTACTACTTGGCTCAATAAATTACTCTCCTGCACCTGATGAATGTTTGTTTGTTTCTGCTAACAATGGGCCACCAAATGCTTCTTGGAAGCTGAAAAATAGTGTCTGAGGGCAATAACTTTCTCCTATATCCAACATTTGTTTTCAGAAATCCTGGCTATGTAAATAAGGTATTCCAAATTGCTACTATGCTCCCAGTGTTTCTATTGCATCAAGCAAGCCTGAAAATGAATAGGTACATTCTTTGCCCATAGGTACCCTCAGTGGGGCAGATGAGTACCATACCCAGGAAGCTCCATGGACCTACCCTGTTTCAGAAAGGAGTGTTTCAGCTTATTTCATTTGCTTAAGGAGTCACTAGCTTCCTCTTGTGCTAGTGGTAGGTCCCACTAGTGTATCAGTAGTGTTGGATATTGCCCTATTTAGTGAAGTTTCATTTGGCCATAATAAGTAGCAACCTTTGGTTGATTTATATGCCATGAAAACTTGTTTAAACCATTGGCTATCATTGCATTTGTGGAACAAATATTATAAATTAATTATTCATTCTGTGAAAAAGTGTACCTCATTATTTCCTGTCAATTTCATTACATGACCCTGGGTCTATACTTGCCTTCTTTTCTTCCCTCTGTTGATTTCCTTCTATCCCTCTGTCTAAATTTTATGCCACATAACTCTGATGATGAAAACTATAGCTATAGCAGACCTATAGACTGCAGAGTATGCACTGATCATGGATATAATCCTGACATTTTAGCTGAAATCTCAGGCATATTTCAATAGATGTATTTCATTGAAAATAGTAGTTCTTACTAAATATATAAGATTAAGCTGTTAAAATGTCCCACCTTTTTTTCTTCATTTGCCAAACACTTTAGCACTATTTTTTTATTTTAATAGTAGGACTTGTATATTTATGACCAATCTACTCCCATTAAAAATAGCTATGTGCTAAAAAGAGAATCTGATACATTCTCAGTTTAGAATGGGCTGCAATACCTTTATTCTAAAGTGCTTGATCAAGGAAAAATTGGAAACATTACATATGTGGAAAATTTCCAGGGTCCAGCTTTACTTGCGTCTATGGAATAAATATTCAGTACATTTTTAAAAAACTTTTAGCACACCTCCATGTCTTGTATTTCTTCTAACATTTTGTAATTGTGGTCATAAAATGTGAAAAAAGCATTGCACAGTTCTGACATATTATTTGCATCTTGTTTTAAATGTATTAACCTTTATGTTAAATTGAGTGGTGTCTCTGGTTTCTTGTGATTATTAGAACAGCACAAAGTACTACCATATGTACTAGTTTTCTGCTTTGTTTTATTTTTTGTCTTCTCTCTCTTCACTCATCCTTAGTTTGCATACTAAATAATCAGTAGATTTCTTTATTGCAAATAATATATTGTTCTTGTATAGCACTTGGAAACATGGATTTCTTCTAATGAACCCTGCAAGATCTGCATGTGTCTAGACAATAGGAACATAAACTGCACTGTTCAGCCTTGTCCAGCTGCTAAATGTAAGCAACAATTTCATGCAGTTTTAAATACATATATGAAAAGTATCACTTCTTTCCTATTTCATGAATTAAGCTCTAGTTCAGGCACTCTTTCCCCAATATTATGCCTAATTGTAGTGTGAAAATATGGGTAAATGTCCTTCTAGTTTCATTTCCAGAGCAGTGAGACTATACATACACATTTTATTGATTCATTGTCTTATGCACATTCTGAAAGAACCAAAGCAAAGAAAAACAGGAATAACTGCCAATCTGCAACTTGAATAGATCTTTCAGGAACCACATTTGTTTCCTGAACATGCCAATTAAGCACATGTATCCCTGAAGCATGTTTTTTTAAAGGACCTGGACAATTTTCATAATAGGATGGATGAATCTGTCAATGCACTTTTTCTGTGTTTCTCAGTTCACCTGAACTTTGATTTTTTTAAAACGTTTGCATGAAACTTTTCAATGCATTTTGTACATTTGTACATTTTGTACATTTCAAGTCTGGAATGTGAACATAGAAGGGTATCAGCTTTTTAGAAAGGACAGGAAGGGAAAGAGAGGCGGGGGCGTGGCTTTATACGTCAGGGAAGGGATAGGATGCAGTGAGATAGAATGCAGCACAGATGGGGATTCGGTAGAGGCAGTCTGGATGAAACTTAGGGGTTTTGACAGGGAAAGAGACCTGACAGTGGGGGTATGTTATCGCCCTCCAGGTCAACTTGAGACCTGGGTGATGTCCTGACAGGCCTGATTCTAAGAATATCTCGGGGGAGAGGCACAGTAATTATGGGAGATTTCAATCTCCTGGATATTACTTGGGAGACTCACTTGGCTGTGACAGCCAGGTCACGTCGCTTCCTAGAAGCTATAGAGGGAGGGTTTTTCACACAGAGGGTCCGAGAGGCGATGAGAGGGGGAAACATCCTTGACTTGGTCTTGACCAATAGGGAGGAGCTGATAGATGACAGATTAGGGGAGCTCTGGATGCGAGTGATCACTCCATCCTTTGCTTTGAGATCAGGGGACTGGGGCCGTGCAGTGGGGCGAGCACTAGAAGCTGGGACTTCAAGAGGGCCAACTTTGGCCAACTGAAGGCCAGACTGGGCAAAGACTCCTGGGATAAGTTACTGGAAGGTAAGCGAGTTGAGGAGGGGTGGATGGCACTCAAAAGGGAGGTTTTGGAGGCGCAAGCCTTGACGATACCTCTAGTCAGTAAGATGGGGAGGTGGCGGAAAGTGCCACCATGGATGCAAAAGGAGGTAGTTGGAGGGATTAGATGAAAGAGGAACCTCTGTAGGAAATGGGTAATGGGGGAAATAGACCAAAGGGTCTACCGGGAAGAGGAGGCCCGTTGCAGAAGGATTCTTCACAAGGTTAAGGCTGATTATGAGCTGAGACTTGCCAAGAATATCAAGAGCAACAAAAAGGGCTTCTTTCAGCATGTAAATAGGAAAAGGAAGGGGAGACAAGTGGTGGGACCACTAAATAAGGAGGAAGGAGATCCAGTGACTGATATGAGGGAACAGGCACAGATGCTTAAATGACTATTTTGCCTCTATGTTCTCCTCAAAACAGGACGGGGGATATCCTTATAGGAGATTAGATGAGGCTGGGGACTTAGGGGCACAGATTAGAGTCACCCCCCTTGAAGTCGAGGGGCTCCTCAGGGCATTGGACATTACAAAGGCGCCAGGCCCTGATGGGTTACACCCGAGAGTACTTAGAGAGTTGGCAGGGGTTCTCTCATGCCCACTGGTCTCCATTTTTGAGACCTCGTGGAGAACAGGTGAAGTTGCAGAGTACTGGAGGGTGGCATCAGTGGTCCCAATTTTCAAAAAGGGTAGTAGGAAGGACATGGGGAATTACAGACCAGTTAGCCTTACGTCCATTGTAGGAAGAACAATGGAAAGGCTCATAATAGAGAGAGATCTAGTGATGCTAGATAGGGAAGGGAGGCTGACAGCCATACAACACGGCTTCCGCAAAAACAGGTCCTGCCAGACAAAGCTTGTGGAATTCTATGGCAAGGTTTCAAGATGGCTAGATGGAGGGGATGCAATGGATGTGGTATACCTGGATTTCAGCAAGGCCTTTGACAAAGTGCCCCATGATATCCTGGTGGAGAAACTGAGGAGTTTTGGGATACACCAAAGCACTGTCCGGTGGATTAGGGCATGGTTGACTGACTGAAAGCAGAAGGTAACCATTAGCAGGGAATCGTTGGGATGGCGGCCAGTGACAAGCGGGGTCCCCCAGGGCTCTGTCCTGGCACTGATCCTGTTTAATCTTTTCATAAATGACATGAAAGAAGGGGTGAACAGTCTGCTGATCAAATTCACAGACGACACTAAAACTGGAGCAGTGGCCACAACTGAGGAGCAGGTACTCCAGATCCAAAAGGATCTGGACTGGCTGTGGAAGTGGGCAGGAGATAACAGGATGGCGTTCAATGTGGATAAGTGCAAGGTCTTGCACTTGGGGCATAGGAATAGGTGTCATAAGTACAGGTTAGGTGACAAGTGGCTGGAGAGCAGCACTTGTGAAATGGACCTCAGGGTGCTGGTCGACTGCAGGCTGAACATGAGCCAGCAGTGTAATGCGGTGGTCAAGAGGGTGAATGCTACCCTTGGTTGCATAGCCAGAAGTGTGGCTTCTAGGTCAAGAGAGGTATTACTACCACTCTACACGACTCTGGTGCGCCCGCAACTGGAGTATTGTGTTCAGTTTTGGGCCCCTCATTACAGAAAAGATATAGCCAGGTTGGAGTCAGTGCAGCGTAGGGCCACAAGAATGGTGGCTGGTTTGCAGGGGATGCCGTATGAGGCAAGACTGAGGGAACTGGGTCTCTTCAGCTTGGAGAAGAGGAGACTCAGAGGGGATATGTTGGCAACATACAGGTATGTGAGGGGGTGTCACATGCAGATGGGTAGAGACCTGTTCTCCCCTGCAGATGAAGGCAGGACACGCTCCAATGGAGCAAAGCTCAGGGAGCCAAGGTTCCATTTGGATGCCAGGAAGCACTTCCTGACAGTTAGGACCCCAAGGGCGTGGAATGGGCTTCCACGAGAGGTCGTTGAGGCCCCATCGGTGAGGGTGTTCAAAGACAGGCTTGACATGCCCATGGTGGGCATGTCGTGAGCGGAGCTGGCTGGTGCCGGAAGTCAAACTAGATGGCCCAGGAGGCCCCTTCTGACTCGCTCTGTTTCTGTGTTTCTATGTTTCTATGTACTTTCTCATAATAGGTACATTTTTGTACACATTTTTCATAATATATTTTTGCAAGCTGCTTTTGAGTGCACTTTCCCATAATACACATATTTTGTATACATTTTTGATTGTAGAATTCCATTGCTAATTTCAAAAAAGTGTGGATTTCAAAAGCTAAAGAATTTGAATGGTTGTTTTAGAGTGCAAAGTTACTGAACAGATTGCTTCCTATTCCTGTTGTATGGGGCTTGGGTTTCTCTGAGAGGAATGTATAGTTCTGATTTTCAGACATGTGCCTGGAAAATAGAAGGGCCACAGAAAATATAGAAGGTAGGCTATTTTTGCTTTGGATATTAATAAATAGGGCTTATTGCTTTTCTTTCATTATAGCTCCTGTTTGTGGTCCCTGTGAAATTCCAAGATTACGTAGGGATCCTGGTCAGTGCTGTCCAGTTTATGAATGTGGTAAGTTTCTGCTGGAGGTCATATTTTGGGCTCTGCCCGCTCTGTGGTAAGGGGCACAAAATTCAGCATCCTGAGAATCCCAACTTTCTTTTTAAAAGAAAAGCAAATATATGTAAATATGGCAACAAATATAGTATTGCAAATGTGACTCTTGCTTGGCTTTCAGGAACCAGAGGAGAAAGACTGAATAAGATTTTCAGAGCATGACTGCAGTAATCTAAATTATAAGTGAGGAATCATCAGGATGGCAGACAGTCACAAGTGGGGTCCCCCTGGGACCAATCAATCTTTTCATCAATAACCTGGAGGAGGGGTGACAAGTCTGCTGATTAAATTTGCAGATGATACTAAAATGGGGGTTGTGGCTACAACTGAGGAGCAGGTACTCCGGATCCAAAAGGATCTGGACACACTATGGAAGTGGGCTGGGGACAACAGGATGGCATTCAATGCAGATAAGTGCAAGGTCTTGCACTTGGGCCATCATAAGTACAGGTTAGGTGACAAGTGGCTGGAGAGCAGCATTTGTGAAAAGGATCTCGGGGTGCTGGTTGACTACTGGCTACAGCCAGCAGTGTGATGCGGTGGCCAAGAGAGTGAATACCACACTTTGATGCATAGCCAGAAGCATGGCTTCTAGATCAAGAGAGGTATTACTGCCACTCTGTACGACTCTGGTGCACCCGCAGCTGGAGCATTGTGTTCAGTTCTGGGCCCCTTATTACAGGAGGGGTATAGCAAGGTTGGAATTGGTGCAGTGAAGAGCCACGAGGATTGTGAGTGGTTTGCAGGGTAAGTCATATGAGGAGAGACTGAGGGAGCTGGGTTTTTTCAGCCTTGAGAGGAGGAGACTCAGAAGGGACCTGTTAGCTACATACAGGTATATGAGAGGGTGTCACGCAGAGGTGGGTCATGACCCTTTTCCCCCTGTGGCAGAGGACAGGATGTGTTCCAATGGAGCAAAGCTCAGGGAACCAAGTTTCAAGGTGGGTGCCAGGAAGCACTTCCTGATGGTTGGGACACTAGGGTATGGAATGGGCTTCCACAGGAGGTGGTTGAGGCCCCATTGGTGAAGGGTGTTCAAGGATAGGCTGGACATGAACATGGTAGGCATGTCATGAGTGGAGCCGGCTGGAGCTGGTGGTCAGACTAGATGGCCCAGCAGACCCCTTCTAACACACTGTTTCTATGTTTCTAAATATCTCCTTATTTTCTTTATGACTAGCAAAATAAAGGATAAATCATAAATAGGAATAACAAACTCATTATCTGAATGCTGATTTTGTAACCAAAATGATACCATCTATGCAGATCAGGGGGTATATGCTATCCACCCAGAAGGAGGAGGTATGTGCAGGCTTGTAGGAATGTCAAAGTTTTCAGAGGTTCAAAAAAGTTTAGAAAAACCCAGATAGCCTATTGAGCATACTCAGGGGCTGCAGAATGTTTGAGTGAGTGTTTTTAGGGGGAAATGGAAAATCAGATGGAAGGCTAGCTGCATGGCTAACTGAAATTCAGAGCAGGAACATTCCATATTGCAATGGTTGCTGTTACAGGTCCCACTTGAAGAATGTATTAACTATTTCTCTTGTCTTATTTTTCCATCTTTAGTTTGTGATCTGGTCACATGTAAACTGCCTCCTGTACCTCATTGTGAAGATGGTCTCCAGCTTTTGCAGACAAATCCTGGAAAATGCAGACCGGATTACACTTGTGGTAACATTCTCTACTCCTTCATGGATCACTGCCTTGTCGTGGCGAAGGGACTTGCATAGCTCAATGAAGCTATGAGCTATGCCGTGCAGGGCCACCCAAGAGGGACAGGTCATAGCAGAGAGCTCTGACAAAACGTGATCCACTGGAGAAGGAAATGGCAACCCACTCCAGTATCTTTGCCATGAAAACCCCATGGACAGTACCAAATGGCAAAAAGGTATGACACCAGAAGATGAGCCCCTCAGGTCGGAAGGTGTCCAATGTGCTACTGGGGAAGAGCAGAGGGCTAGTACTAGTAGCACCAGAAAGAATGAAGCGACTGGGGCAAAGCTTGAAAGGACACTCAGTTGCAGATGTATCTGGTGGTGAAAGAAATGTCCGATGCTGCAAAGATCTTTAATCCATAGGAACCTGGAATGTAAGATCCATGAATCAAGGCAAGCTGGATGTGGTCAAACAAGAGATGACAAGACTGAACATTGACATCTTAGGAATCAGTGAACTCAAATGGACAGGAATGGATTAATTTAATTCAGATGACCAGCAGGTATACTACTGTGGACAAGAATCCCTCAGAAGAAATGGAGTAGCCTTCATAATCAATAAAGGAGCAGGACAAGCAGTACTGGGATACAATCTCCAAAATGACAGAATGATCTCAGTTCGAATCCAAGGCAAACCATTCAACATCACAATAGTCCAAATCTATGCCCCAATCACGGGTGCTGAAGAGGCTGAAGTTGACCAGTTCTATGAAGGCCTATAACACCTTCTAGAATTAACACCAAAAAATGATGTCCTTATCATCATGGGGGATTGAAATGCTAAAGTAGGAAGCCAAAAGATAACCAGAATAACAGGCAAGTTTGGCCTTGGAGTTCAAAATGAAGCAGGGCACAGGCTGGTAGAATTTTGTCAAGAGAATACGATGGTCATAACAAGCACTATTTTCCAACAACCCAAGAGACGACTCTACACATGGACATCACCAGACGGTCAACACAGAAATCAGATTGACTATGTGCTCTGCACCCCAAGATGGAGAAACTCTATACAGTCAGTAAAAACTAGACCAGGAGCTGACTGTGGCTCCAATCATGAGCTTCTCATTTCAAAATTTAGGCTTAAATTGAAGAAAGTAGGGAAAAGCACTAGGCCACTCAGGTATGTCCTAAATCATATCCCTGATGAATATACAGTGGAGGTGACAAATAGATTTAAGGAATTAGATCTGATAGACAGAGTGCCTGAAGAACTATGGACGGAGGTTCGCAACATTGTCCAAGAGGCAGCAACTAAAACCATCCCAAAGAAAAAGAAATGCAAGAAAGCAAAATGGCTGACTGAGGAAGCTTTACAAATAGCTGAGGAAAGAAGGGAAGCAAAAGGCAAGGGAGAAAGAGAAATATACACCCAACTGAATGCAGAATTCCAAAGAATAGCTAGAAGAGATAAGAATGCCTTCTTAAATGAACAGTGCAAAGAAATAGAAGAAAACAATAGAATAGGGAGGACCAGAGATCTCTTCAAGAAAACTGGAGATATGAAGGGAACATTTCATGCAAAGATGGGCATGATAAAGGACCAAAATGGCAGGGACCTAACAGAGGCAGAAGAGATTAAGAAGAGGTGGCAAGATTGCACTGAAGAACTGTACAAGAAAGAGCTTAACATCCCTGATAACCACGATGGGGTGGTCACTGACCTCGAGCCAGACATCCTGGAATGTGAAGTCAAATGGGCCTCAGGAAGTCTGAGCAACAACAAAGCTAGTGGAGGTGACAGTATTCCAGCTGAGCTATTCAAAATCTTAAAAGACGATGCAGTAGAAGTGCTACACTCAATATGCCAGCAAATTTGGAAAACTCAGCAGTGGCCACAGGATTGGAAAAGGTCAGTGTACATTCCGATCCCAAAGAAGGGCAATGCCAAAGAATGTTCAAACTAACGCACCATTGCACTCATTTCACATGCTAGCAAAGAGATGCTCAAAATCCTACAAGCTAGGCTCCAGCAGTATGTGGACCGAGAACTACCAGAAGTACAGGCAGGATTTCGAAGAGGGAGAGGAACTAGAGATCAGATTGCCAACATACGCTGGATCATGGAGAAAGCTAGGGAGTTCCAGAAAAACATCTACTTCTGCTTCATTGACTATACTAACGCCTTTGATTGTATGGATCACAACAAATTGTGGCAAGTTCTTAAAGAGATGGGAGTACCAGACCTTCTTATTTGTCTCTTGAGAAACCTATATACGAGTCAAGAAGCAACAGTGAGAACTGGACACGGAACCACTGATTGGTTCAAAATTGAGAAAGGAGTTCGGCAAGGCTGTATACTGTTGCCCTGCCTATTTAACTTATATGCAGAGCACATCATGAGAAAGGCGGGGCTAGATGAATCACCAGTTGGAATTAAGATTGCTGGGAGAAATATCAACAACCTCAGATATGCAGATGATACTACTCTCATGGTAGAAAGTGAAGAGGAACTCAAGAGCCTCTTGATGCGGGTGAAGGAGGAGAGTGCAAAAGTTGGCCTTAAACTCAACATTAAGAAAACTAAGATCATGGCATCCGGTCCTCTCACTTCCTGGCAAATAGATGGGGAAGAAATGGAGGTAGTGACAGGTTTTATTTTCCTGAGTTCCAAGGTCACCGCAGACAGGGACTGCAGTCAAGAAACTGAAAGACGCTTGTTCCTTGGGAGGAAAGCTATGGCAAATCTAGACAGTGTAATAAAAGCAGAGACATCACCCGGCCCACAAAAGTATGTATAGTCAAGGCTGTGGTTTTCCCAGTTGCAATGTATGGCTGTGAAAGCTGGACCATAAGGAAGACTGAGCACCGAAGGATTGAGGCGTTTGATTTGTGGTACTGGAGGAGACTCCTGCGCATCCCTTGGACCGCAAGGCGATCAAACTGGTCAGTCCTACAGGAGATCAACCCTGACTGCACTTTAGAAGGCCAGATCCTGAAAATGAAACTCAAATACTTTGGCCACTTAATGAGAAGGAAGGACTCCCTGGAGAAGAGTCTAATGCTGGGAACAATAGATGGCAAAAGAAGAAGGGGATGGCAGAGGATGAGGTGGCTAGATTTTATTTATTTATTTTTATTTATTTGGAAATTTATAGGCCGCCCCTTGCCACAAGCCTCGGGGCGGCTCACAACCAAAAGATTGAAACATAATGTTAAAATTTCCAAATATTAACAATTAAAAACTAACATTAAAAATTGGCCCATCTCCAAGTCAAAATTAAAACAACAACCTATCCTGAATACAGATTAAATTAATAAATAATAAATAAATTAGCAATTAAAATATTGTTTAAATAAAAAGGTCTTCACCTGGCGCCGAAAAGCAAATAAAGACGGCGCCAGGCGAGCCTCTCTGGGGATGGAGTCACTGAGGCGGTTGGTGTGAGTGTGAGTGGACTCCGGGGGATGGTGGAGGACAGGAAGGCCTGGAGGAATGTTGTCCATGGGGTCGCGATGGGTCAGACACAACTTCGCGACTAACAACAACAACAGCAACATTCTCTCA
Source organism: Varanus salvator macromaculatus (assembly GCA_023646645.1). Classification (NCBI taxonomy): domain Eukaryota; kingdom Metazoa; phylum Chordata; class Lepidosauria; order Squamata; family Varanidae; genus Varanus; species Varanus salvator. The sequence continues at coordinate 11,134,733 of JAIXND010000754.1, read as the reverse complement.
GATCATCAAATACTGACTTTATGTTCTTACACAGTCTCTGCTATGTGTTTACAATAGATGTGTTGTGTTTGGATGTATGCACTGAATTGTTGACACCTCTTCTTTTACAACTTCCTGTAACAATGGAAAAATCACTTTATCATATCATTCTATGTTTTTCCATTTTTTTGTCAGTCTGCAAAAGGGAGGAATGCAACCCACCATCCATACCTTCCTGCCCACCACACAGGAAGCTTACTGTGAGGAAAACTCAGTGCTGTGATGAATATCAGTGCACTTGCAGCTGTGTCAATTCAACAGTGGCCTGCCCTACTGGACATTTATCAACATCTGTCACTAATGACTGTGATTGCACATCGACTACTTGCATTCCAGACAAGGTAAAAAAAAAAATCTGTTCTAACTTCCCCTACAGAATGTCAGTTTTTACTGGCAAGCCTCACATCTGGAGTGGGTGGGTACAAATCTCATTCAGCTCACATGCCTGCTTTCCATGTCCAAGGGGTTATCTTTGCATGTTGGGCCAGGAACTCTTCCTGCCTCCCGGCCAGATGCTTCCCTGATATCTGAACACTGAACATTTGGAAATGGGACCCACAGCAACATTTGTCCATTCTCTCTTGAAAACTAATTAAGCTAATTAAGCTAGTGATCGAATATAATGGAGAATAAATCTTCTGAAATAAAAATAAATATATAGCAATTTTCTAAAGGTTATCACTACCAAGCTTTGAAACAGAGTGAGAAACAGAGTGAGTCAGAAGGCCAAAGCTAACAGAGGACAAAGCTAAGACAGACAAAACACATCCCCTTTTTTATGTATAATAATTCAGACAAACTGACATAGAAGGTAGACAGCCTCATGTGAAACTCTCTTCCTAAAATTGTTTGAAGATTTAGGACAACCATGCAGTCTGTGCCTATGAGAGAGGAGGAAGACATGAGGAAGATTTATTATCCATCTTAAGATGTATTAATTTAATTTAAATCTTAAGATTTAAAGGATGAGTTTCATGTTTTTCTATCCCAATCTTCCTATGAGGCACAGAATCAACATGTGTCACATGTTGCAGAGGATTCTGAGGAGACATGGGAGCTAATATGGGGCATTGGTTAGCCCTGTGAGGCATTGATGTACCAGAATTTATCTGAAAATGCATCCAGCATTCCTGCAACTGCCCATTGCAGGAGAGGCCAGCAGTGCTGGGCAACCTACTACACAAAAAATCTTGATCATTGATCACTTAACTCTATGGTTGAGTCTTAGGGTCTGAAAAATACAGCAGTATATCAAGGAAATCTTTCACAAAGATTTGTGTCTTTAGTCTTTCACAAAGTCACTAAAGCAAGAGCCATGTGAGAACAAATGATGTTCCATTTTCCATGCAATAAGTGTGCATTGTAAATATTGGCAGGTTTGTGTCCATGAAAATGTTGTCTATCCTACTGGGAAAACTTGGAAAGAAGGCTGTGCAGAGTGTTCCTGCACAGACATGGAAGATGCTGTTACAGGACTTCGAATCATAGAATGTCTTGAGAAAGAATGCAATAAGATTTGTCCACCGGTATGTAAAACTTCAATTAGCTCTTGTAAACCAACCAGTGACCTTCTGCTATTGGGTGGTATAGAAATAACAAAAACAACAACTTGTGCACTCTCCTTGTTCACGTGGTACTCCCTGCATAATTAGCACTAAGTAGACATAACAAAGACTGTGAAGGCATCATTTTGCTTACAATCCAAATCATTCTATTGTTTGTTTGTTTGTTTGTTTTTAGCAAAATGTCATCTTCTCACTTCTTCCCCCTACCCCTTCTACTACCCTTTTTATTTGAGAAACATTAAACATTCACAACATATAATTAACAAACATTACTAATGCCTGCTTTGGTCAACCAGCATTTTGGAGTGTGCTGCCATCAGTATGCCAACGACATGTAGCTTTGTTTCTCTTTTTCATCTTCATTAGGTGAAGTGCTAAACTGGATGTGCTAAACTGTGGATGTGCTAAACTGTTGTCAGGCTTCAGCCATAGACTGGGTGAGAGCTAACCAACCGATATCCAAACCAGACAAGACTGAGATATTTTTAGTGGGTAGTTCTTCTGATTGACTGGAGGGTGTTCAGCCTGAGGTTGTGCTACCCTTGAAGGGGTAGGTTTGTAGATTGGAGTTTCACCTTGATCTATCATTGTTCCTTGAAGCCCAGGTGGCTTTAGTGTACACAGTGCCTTCTATGAGCTCCAGTAAGTGGCCTAGCTAGTCCCCTATTTGGACAGGGAGAGTCCGATTTCAATAATCTTTTATTTGGTAATCTCTAAATTAGTGTCCTTGAAGACTGTTCAGAAGCTGAACTTGTGCAAAGTATGACAGACAGACTAATAATTGGGTCCCATAGATCTGAATAAATAAGACAATTTCTAGTCTGCTTTCATTGACTGCCTGTTATGCTTCCAGTCCCAATGCAATGAGCCAGTCTTAACCTATAAAGCCTTACATACTTGGTGCCTCTCCCAACCACTATCTACCTGGACACTATACTCAACATTTGGGGTCTTCTTCCAAGTGCCAATGCTGAGGAAGTCTCAAAGGGCAGAGGCAGGACTTTCTCCACAGTGGCCCACAACTATGAAATGGCCTCCCAGGCTTGCCTGGTGCCAATATTTTCAGTGCCAAGTTATACAACAGCCCTTTATGCCAAGGTCTTTAAAGATATACATAGATATTCAAGGGCTTGAGAGGATTGCCCATCTCAGGGGTTTACAGGTTTGCTCTTATCTATATGTTATTTTAGATGTTTTTGTTTTTAAATTTTTGTATTTTGAAAAAAAATATTTTTATTGTATTGTTTTTAGGAATTCTTGTAAACCACCCAGAAAGCCTCAGCGATTGTGGGGGGAGGGGGATATACAAATGAAATTATTAATGATCTAAGAAGAACATTTGGTAGTTTTTCTGTCGTTTTTGGCAATTATATAAATGCCTTATTTAGTTAGAAAGTAATCAGCTTTTGATTATTATTGTTGTTTTAGCCATTATCTATCACCAAAATTAGCAGATGATTACTAGCTAGTGCAGCAGCACAAAAAAGATTTTTAAAAACCTAGTTTAAAATCTATAAATAATTGGAAAGAATACAAAAGACAGAGGGTTGAGCAAATGGCAAAATGATTTTCATAAGAGTTGTCATCTTAGGAAAAACTCCTGCTAGTTTACTACAAATGAAGACCCAGTTGGGAGCACTTGAAGATCCTTGACCCCAGCATTTCAATAGCCCCTAAGAAAGAAGCAGGATGAATTGGGTAGTTGCTGTTTGGCATAGAAACATAGAAATTGAGTATGTCAGAAGGGGCCTCTCAGGCCATCAAGTCTGACCCCGACTCCATGCTTTCTGACTACTTTTGTCTGCTAGGCCCAGACTCTATCTCTGAATCCTGTCAGATCTGTTTGACAACAGTTCTGCATCTTAACTTTCATACTGATAAAACTAACCAAACACATGAGTGTTTGTATCCTTATTTTCTAGACATAAGGACATAAAAATGAATATTATTTTTCACCTTTGTGTGAAAATTCCACTGCAACAAAACTTCCACCATCATCAGTGGGATTTACTACTTTTATAAAATTTCTATGGTCCTAATCAGCTAGAGAATATGGAACAGATTTGCACAACCCTGGAAACATCATTCAGAAGTTAAACCCGAAATTATATATTTAAGAACCAGGTTTTTACTCAAGATGTATTGAGAAATCGGTGAGGGTACCCTCTAAGATTGTGACTCCTTCTAAGTTCTTCACATGCCTTCAGCTCTAAACTAAGCATTTTTGCCAGTCCCCAAGCTTGTTGTTCCCATTCTGCAAGGTCTGCACATTGTACAGACAGCATGTTTGGAAACACTCGGTCTGGCTTGGCTGGGTGTGGGAAATTTTCCTTCATAGTCTTCCCTTAATCTAAATCTTTTTCCATGGTTTCATTTCCCTTCAGAGCAAGATGTGGAAGAAGCACTAGGTCTGCACATTTTTCTCAGTTGTGCAATAAAATTAATTCATTTTGACATCACAAATCAGTGTTATATTAAAGGCTACCAGCCAGGTCATAAAATCTGACACCTTATTGGTAATATTAATAAGACAATTTTAGATCTGGCTTCTGTTGTTATCTTCAAGGCCAGGGGTCCTCAAACTTTTTAAACAGGGGGCCAGTTCACTGTCTCTCAGACTGTTGTGGGGCTAGACTGTAGTTTGAAAAAAATATGAACTAATTCCTATGCACACTCCACATATTTTTTTTTGTAGTGCAAAAAAAAACCCCAAGAAAAACAATGCAATATTTAAAATGAAGAACAATTTTAATCAACATAAACTTATTACTATTTCAATGGAAAGTATGGGCCTGCTTTTGGCCAATGAGATGATCAATGTTCAGTTCCATATTTGTCACTGCTATTCGTGGCAATTGATGCAAGTGTGCATCAGTTAGTCTGGATATGGTTGCAGATTTCAGATGTTTCATTCGGGAAAAAGTCTGTTCATAGTCATAGGTGCTGCCAAAGATGGTTGCCATTTTGAGTGCATGGTTGCCATTTTGAGTGCATGGTTCCTGAGATTAAGAAATGTCTCAGAGGGGAGAGATGCGTAGAAATTAGTAAGGCTGCTTGACTGGAATGCGTCTTTCAGAGAGTCACAATTCTGTAGTTTGGCCAGTTCCATTTGGTAAATCAGATCAACAATTTCAGTGACAACAGAAAATGGGTTCCAGAAAAGCTGTATGTCCTGTTCATGGAGATGAAGCTCTTTAAATCTAATTTGAAACTCCTTTTGTAACATTTCCAGTGAATTCACACATGTTTTGTTTGGGAATGCAACTGCTGGTTTTTCCGCCAATAGATTTTGAGTTGTGGGAAATGGAAGAAGTTTTCCTCCTTCACTTGTTTGATGAGGAGGTCTAATTTTACTTCAAATGCTTTCACATGTGAATGCATATCACTGAAGAGCTTCCCCTTTCCTTGAAGTTGTACATATGTCTCTGCCTATAGTTTGTAAAGATGGACTCAGGTTGCAGGACTTAGTGAATATTCAGTGAGTTTCTCTCTTTTTGAAAAACTGTGTTCTATTTAATTTAATTTAATTTAATTTTACTTTATTTTATTTTTTGAATTAAAAAATGTTTGCTCCACTTGCTCGGGCTGCAGCAGAAGCCCAAGGTGATGCCACTCTGCCTGCAGAAAGGGAGAGCACGACACGAGGGGGAGCCATGAGGGTGTGCTCTCCTCGGTCGAGGTCTTCCTGGCTCCTTGCCGCCACCCCACTTCCAAGCCGGAGGAAGGTCCACTTGCAGGCACTCACCTGACTCCAGGAGGGAGAGTGGGAGCGGGAGGATGGAGAGGTGGGTGCAGGGTGGCTCCCCAGGCCAGGAGAGGGCTGCGAGGTGGGTGGTAATGGCTGCTTTCCATGGACTAAGGTGAGGGGAGGCAAGGGATGGGGTTGGCCGTGGCCAACCAAACGGGACACCTCCTGCCTCTCCCCACCATGGGGGGGAAAAGTATGGCGGTGACTTGACGGTAATGGTGGCTTGCCCTGAGAAGGCCACAGTGGAGGTGTGGGAGCCGCGGTCCCTCTCCTCCACCTCAGCCTGTCTGCCCTTGGGCTCAGTGAGGCAGCCGCAGCGTGACCTGCAGCCCAGGGACGTGGCTCATATAGTTAAAAATATATTTAAAAAGTTATATTTTTCTTACCTTCTATCTTTTTTTAGTGTCTTCATCTGTCTCTCTTCCCACCACCCTCCTCTCTTCTGTATTCCCACTGTGTATTTCCACTCTGTATTCAGAGCCAACGCATGCATGCAATAGGGGGAAGAGCCGGCACACACGCAGTTGAAGAGAGCTGTTACAATTTGGTGCATGTGCTGGCTCTCTGCTAATCTCCAAAACTGAGTTTCAGAGAATGCCTGTGCCAACTCAGAGCTTTCGGACTCATTCAGAGATCATCTCCGAATGAGTACAAAAGCTCTGAGGCAGGCTGGGTAAATGACCTAGACGGGCCGTATCTGGCCTGTGGGCCATAGTTTGAGGTCCCATATTCAAGGCCAATGGCTTCTTACACTTTGCTTCATGCTCCAGAGCTCTGACTGTGTGTGCATTCTAGGACAATTTTGACACCAAGGAAATTTTTTTGGAAGTGATTTTTAATGCAGTCTGTCTGCCAACAGAACAGACTGTAATAATAGGCTTCTTTTGCATATTCATTTGTGCATGTCAGTTGAGCTTGTAACAGGTTTGCTGGAAGTTCAAAATCTTATCATAAGGAACCACCAAATTGCATTTTAAGCTACCTTGAGTTTCAGGGGGGCAGCCGCTTCAAGAAAAATTGCCACATGTCATTGTGAGCTATTCCCTGCTCCCTCATTTCCATTTTAAAACAAGTTTCATTCCAAGCTCCCAAACAATTTTTTAAACTCTAGGGTGCTTAAAATGCAGAACAAGAAGTTCTGTGGTGGAAACTCTGAGAGAAAAAAGCTGTCCAAAACCCCAGATGTACTCACAGATGGTGTGCATGCACTATTTTGGATCGTGAACATTATCTGTAATGTTTAGTTGGGAACTACAAGGAACAGTGTAAGCATTATTTTTTAAATTACAAGAAGGATGTTTTTCTCATTCTAACCGCTCTCCATTACCCACTTTTAAAACATTGAAAACAGAATTTATATTTGTTTAAATGTTTTACTAAATAGTTTAGATCTAGGAAGTATTTCCTGACAGCTAGGACTCCTTGGGTACAAAAAGGGCTTCCATGGGAGGTGGTTGAAGCCCCATTGGTGAGGGTTTTCTAGGATAGGCTGGACATGGTAGGCATGTCATGAGCAGAACTGGCTGAAGCTGGGGGTCAGACTAGATGGCTCACTCTGTTTCTGATTCACTGTTTCTATGTTGTTGGTGAAATAATTACTTTATTTAGTAAAACACAAGCAGAAGAGCAACTATTTTCTGCATATGCTGAAAGCCATGGCCAATATCTTACAAGATGAGGCCTTGACAAAAACCCGATACAGAGCAAGCATCCTCCCAGCAGCCACCTCCATAACATTCAGCACTATTAGGATCTTAAAGCTAGCGTTCAGAGTCTTGTATTACAAAAGCTCACAAATTTCAGTGCTGTGAATGGATATCTCCCTTGATGGAAGCTCTGGACTTATATTACACAATCTTTTTAGTGAAATAAAATGTGGATTGTTGATGTGGATTATGTATGATGAATGCTGAATCCTGAATCCTGGAAGCAACTTTTGAGATCCAGCGTGGTGTAGTAATTAAGAATGCTGGACTGGGACTCAGCAAGTCTGGATTCTTGTTTCCACTCAGCCATGGAATTCACCGGGGGACTGTGGGCCAGTCACTCTCTCTCAGTTTAACCTACATCAAAAGGTTGTTGTGAGGATAAAATGAAGAGATTAACCTTGTAAGACCCCTTGGGTTCCTTGCAAGAGGAAGACACTTTGAAGTAACGTCAACTCAGGAAAATTCAGAAACCTGTACTCATACAAAATATGGCAACCAGGTTGGTTTCCTGGACTTCATGAAGGGACCATATATCACTGATATTAAAGTCCCCTGGCTACTGATAGGCTTCTGGATGCAGTATTGGTAAATTACTTTTAAAGACCTTCGTAATTCAGTCCAAAATATCTTTAGGAGCATCTTTGTCCATATGTTCCATCTCACTTGGTACAGTAATCTGAGGACAGCTGAAGCTTGCTTCTGAAGGATTGATGTCAATTAGCCAGATGTCATTTTGATGGTCTTCCTTAAACCTTGGGATGGTCTGCTGGGAGAGATGTGTCAGATTCCAAGACTGTTACTTCAAAAGGGGGCTAAATATGTATAATATGTAAATATGAGGTCCCTGAATGGAAAGTGTCCACAGTGCCATCTGGTCTGTCTTTTTGGATGTGTTTCAATTACTGCAGCCTGAGAATGTGGACAAGGTGCTTGGACTGGTCCAACCCACCACCAATTTGCTCGACCCTCGTGCCCTTCATGGCTGCTCATCAAAGCCAAAGATGGAATATGTACCTGGGTCCAGGAGGTTATTAACGGTTCTCTGAGGGAAGATCAGATTCCTTCCCCTTTGAAGGAGGCAGTGATCAGGCCCATCCTGAAGAGGGTGACCTTGATCAAGAGATAGCCATCAATTACTTCCAAGCTGAAGGAGGGTCCACTAGCAGGCACTCACCCGGCTCTGGGAGGGAGAGTGGGAGCGGGAAGATGGAAGATGAGTGTGGGGCAGCTTCCTCCGGCCAGGAGAGGGCCACAAGGAGGGAGGTAATGGCTGCTTTCCAAGGGTCAAGATGAGAGAAGGTGAGGGACGGGGCTGTGGCCAGCCAAGGGGGCACTTCCCACCTCTCCCTGCTGTGGGGGAAAGAAGCATGGTGGCCACCCAATAGCAATGGTGGCTTGCCCTGAGAAGACCATGGTGGTGGTGTGGGAGCTGTGGCCCTGCTCCTGCTCCACCTCGGCCTGTCCACCCCCAGGCTCGGTGAGGTGACCACAGCTTGGCCCACATCCCAGGGATGTGGCTCATATAGTTAAAAATATATTTTAAAAGTTATATTTTTCTTACCTTCTATCATTTTAGTGTCTTCGTCTCTCTCTCTCTCTCTTCCCACCACCCTCCTCTCTTCTTTATTCCCGCCCCGTATTCCCACTCTGTATTCAGAGCCAACACATTGTACAATAGGGGGAAGAGCTGGCGCATGCACAGTGGAAGATTGCTGTTACAATTTGGAGCATGCGCCAGCTCTCTGCTAGTCTCCAAAACTGAAAGAGTTTCAGAGAATGCCTACATTGGCTAAGAGCTTTCAGACTCGTTCGGAGATTGTTTTCTCTGAATGAGTCTGAAAGCTGTGAGGCAAGCCAGGTAAATGACCTTGGCGGGCTGTATTTGGCCTGTGGGCAATAGTATGAGGACTCCTGCCTTAGGATCTGGCATGGAGGTCCTTCTTCGGGAGCCCTCCTTGAAGGCAATTAGGAGGGTGGCTACCTGGAGAAGGACCTTCTTGGCAGTGGCACCCCAGCTATGGAATGCACTTCCCAGAGAGGTTCACCTGGCATTGACTCTGTATTCTTCAGTTGTAGGCTAAAACCTTTTTATTTGCTCATCATTTTAAGGTTGATTAGGTTTTAATGTGGGTTTTCTTATTGGACTTATTGGATGCTGTGCTTCATTTTATTCTGTTTTTATTGTAGACCATCCCGAGATTGTAGTTGTTGAATGGTAGATAAAAGCTTTAGATAGGTAGATATCTTCTGACAGGCCTTCCCAGATTATTAATATTTATCAAATATATTGAATTTAATATGTTTGGATTGTTTTTCATTTTAAATTGTTGTAAACTTCACTGACCGTGTGGTAATTGAGTAGTGTATAAAAATCAGAAATACACAAATAAGAAAGGTGGGATATGAAGGTAATAATGTCTTGAGTAATATTCCTCTGGTGCTCAGAAAGCAGAAGATAATGAAGTAGCTTGATATTCCTTTTCTTTAGCATATTTTGCTGTGGCTGTCCTGGTAAAAAGTTATTTTACTAGTGGCCCAACTACTCTTCAGCCAATGAAGATTCCACATTAATCTTCCAAACGTGACCAGCTACAATTGCTGAGTCAGCCACTAATAGGAGGAGGGGTGTTTGCAGTTTAATGTTACCTGAATGTTTTCATTTTTAGAATGATTTCTGTGCAAATGTATACTTATTAAACCTTACACATAACAATAACAAAGTCTGAGACAATTTTAAAAGCTTCCCCATACAAACAAAAAAGAACATTTATGTCCTGATATGGTTTCTCATTCTTGCTTCCTGGGAATTGTGAAATTGCATAAGTGGTAGGATTATAAATATTCCTGATTTTCAGTTATACACAGTTTAATCAAAGCCAATAGGCTAATCACATGTAAGCTGATCATGAAACATTTTTCGAGCCCAGCAGTTATATTACATATGAAAACCAGAATATTCGCTTCACTTGTACACTTGTACTGGGACATGATATATTGTTAGCATAATAGAGGTTGACCATGAAACCTATGTGTTTAATTGCTAATATTTCAGAATGACAGTTTTCTTTGAAGTGGTAAAGTTGGTCTTTCACCAGATGTTCAGCATGAGTGTAAAACAGCTTACCATTAGATGCAATAAAGATCAAAGGAAAATTACTTTAAGGAAGGCTGTTATTTGAGTGAAATGAGCAAATTTAATTCTTAAAAAGTACTTAAAAGGCTAAACAAGCAAGCAAGACATTTAATGGATTCAAGGGTGCATTGGCACATGAAAGAGCAAGAGTCATCTGATGTTTTGAAGACTTAAAATTTATATGTCACATTTCAAGTTCTCAAAGCACTTCCCATACAGTTTCTCAGTAATCATTACAATTGTGCAGTATTGTTTTACTCATCTTACAGAGGGGAAGCTGAGACAGACAATACAGTGGCTTGCATAAGGCCATCTACCACAGTTGGGGTTGAAGAGAGATTTCAGCCAAGCACATCTTGGTTCAGAGTTAAGTCTCGTGCAGCTTAGTCCTAGGCATGTGTAAACAGAAGTATAATGGCCTAACTCCTAAACTTTGCCAAGGGATTTGCATGAATGCCTGAGGGCTAAATCTGTATAGGAAGATGGGGCTGAGCATGTTGGACCTGCTACCAGTCTCTCCATGCATACTAGCACTTACCTCCTTAGTCTTCACTCTTGTTCCTTTTATTCTATTTTATTGGGGTCTGTAACCACATTGGGAGCTCGACTCATGTTCAAGCAAGTGAGAATACAATACCCTTACAGATCTCTTGCTCAGCTTGGCAAAATTGGAAAGTCAAGCATAGGGATGTATGAATCAGCAAAACCTGCACTTACTGAAGTTCTCCAAATTCCATCTTGATCCTTGCTCTTAGTATACTCTATATCAGATTGCAAGGTTTGTTTTTCCTTTTCACAAGAAAATCCATGCAGATTTTGGTGTAGATTTTTCCAGGTGCAAGCATCAATTGTGCACATGCTTTCAAACACTTTTTTTGTGGGGAGGGGTCACGAATCACATAAGAAATTCAGAAATGCACAAACTTTGACCACAGATTAGATCTGAGTCTGTGTTCACTCTAATGAGCTACGCTGACATGAATTGCTCATACATTCCTACATAGAGTGTGTGGAGAAGGGCCTATGTGTGGCCCTCACACATCGTCACCCATTCAGACTCCTGTACAGGATTGTGGCCTTAACTATTTTACCACAACTAATAAGAATTTATTGCCACTTGAAAGATAACCAGGTAGAATGATAGCAATGATATAAAAAGAATTCAAATGACACCGTAAGAACAGAAGCAGCTCGAATACATTAAAAATTAGTAAATGAAAACAGTTTGATCAATCAATGGAAAGCAAACCATGAAATATTGTGGGCTTTCATGAGGTTAACAAAAGTCTACTGCACACACACAAGCAGTCTTTACTTCACAAGTGGAAAGAATGCTACAGAGTGGTATAACTTGGTGTCCTGCAACAGCAGGGGGTTGGACCCGATGGCCTTCATGACCCCTTACAACTCTACTATTCTGTGATTCTATGAACCAAATAAAGTGCAGGGAAGTCCTATCTAGTTGTTCAGATGCAATTTATATTTTATTTTTTGGCAGTGCCTGTTAAAAGAATTTGTGTAACAAAATATGAGCGAGTCTCCCCACAGCTGCTGCATATTATTACTCCCAAGTTACCTATGCAAGCATAGAAAATTACATAAGCTATTATCTTCTGGGACAGGTCTTATTATTTTTCTCCCACAAGTCCTGTAGATAGTGATCTTCATGTTGTCCATAGGGTCAGCTTTAGGCATTGACATAAATATTTTATATCTCTACATCCTCAAAATATAATAAATTGGGTACAGAATACAAAAGAAGCAGATATTGAAAATATTAGATCATGTAAATATCCATTTTGGCAGAAAGTGTACCACAATCTTAACTGTGACAAGTAAAGACACAGTTGTTTCTAGTACATCAGATTTAGGGAACAAACCCATGGGCCCTAGACAGGGCAGGGGGAGTCACAGGGTTATTCAGATTCCTAGCTCCCAAGTAAGACCAGCATTCTGCTGCCAGTGCTGTAATTCGTAACTCCAGCCATGTTCTCCCAACCATTACGGAAAGAATGCATTGCTGGTTTTGTAAGGTTGGGAAAGCAATGTTGGAGCAGGGGTGTTTCAGGGTGCATGGAGGGGAGACGCCTGGAGTGGTCAGAATTGGAAGTATCCTGAGCTACCTGAGTCTCCTTCCTTACCTTTTTCAGACACCATCACTGATAGCCACAAACAGCCATCTAGTGCAACTGCAGAGTGGGCCCATGAAGCTCCCCTCTTCTGCTTCTCCCACTCCATACTGGATAAGTGTTAGCATCTGGATTCAGAGGCTTAGTCTCACCTCAATTTTAAATTATATTTTCTAAGCAGTTTAAATGCCATAGAACCATCAGTTTGTTTAGATAATGGTTGTAGTTACACAACCATAATCACAAGGAGTAATGCACAAGAAGTAATAAAATTTAATGCTTTCTTGAAAAAAACAATGTTTTTGATATTTGCTGCCATTGTCAAAGATTTTTAAAAATAAGAGAAAGCACAGAGGCCATATCTTTAGATTATCAGCTGAAAGTTACCACTTAGTGATTTGTGCTACATTACTTCTTCAGAGCAACAAGGCAACTTCCTATCTGTCTTGGAAGGTCTTTATACCAACCCCACCCCATTTCTATGGCAAGTACATCCTAATTAGCTTCATCCTTGAACTAATTTGTTGGAGTCCCACATTTTCTTTTTTCTTTTTAATAAGCTTTATTTGAAATTATAATCCTAAAAAACAAAACAGAAAACTAAAAACAACATCCATCATCAAAAACATCGAGCCCACTGGGTCAGCCCCCACACCCTTCTTTTTCTATTTATGATAACTTAAAAATATATTTAAATCTATGTAAAATCCCATTTCTCTAGCCAAGAGTCCCAAGTTTTATAGAAGTCAGTATCTTCCTTCTCCTTCAATGATAAAGTCAAACTATCCATTTCTGCACAGTCCAGGAGCTTTTTTAGAATCAGTTCGTCAGTGGGTAGTTCTTCACTTTTCCAGTGTTGAGCAAATGCAATCCTGGCCACAGTGATTACATGTAAAATCAAATACATTTCTTGTTTACCAATGTCCTCCGGTATAATGCCTAATAAAAAAAACTTCAGGTTTAAAAGCTAAAGGTTTTTGTAACATTTCCTCAAGCCATTTATGTATTTTAATCCAATACTTTTTCACATTATTGCAAGTCCACCACATATGATAAAAAGTACCCAATTTATGTTTACATTTCTGGAGCCTCACATTTTCATGCTTCCTTCCCTGGGCAACTGATGGACTATGGCTGTGTACTGTTTTTTGCCTTTTTGTGTTTTTTTCTTTTTCTTAATTCCTGTTTTCTATCCCTTCTGGGAGAGTTGATCAACATGCCTGTTCACTTATGATGTAAAACTGCTTAAGATGAAGCTTTTGTAAAACTTCAGAATTACTCTCATTGATAGACAGCATGTTTTACAGCATGAGTCTACAGAGTTACAGTATTTTTCTGTGTACAAGATGATACTTTTTCTTTAAAATATTTACCTAAAAATGGAGGGGCGTCTTATACATGGAGGGGCTGAGAGGAGAACCGTGGGTGCACTGGGGGAGAGATGGGTGCAATCGTGGGTGCAATCGGGGAGACTGGTGCAGGCGCAGGCACACTTGGGAGGAGACTGGCATGATTGCGGGTGCGATCGGGGGAGGCAGGTGCAGGCACGATCGGGGGAAGGTGGGCGTGGGCACAGGCGTGATCGGGGGGAGGCAGGCACCATTATGGGGGAGGTGGCCACAGGCGCAACCAGGGGAGGTGGGCACAGGAGCGTGTGTGTGGGAAGGCGGGGAGGTGGCAGGCGCATGCATGCAGCAGCTGCAGCTTGCTTGCTTGCTCGGAGATCGGTAAGAAAAATGGGGGATGTCCTATACATGGGGGTGTCTTACACTCAGAAAAATATGGTAATGCTCAATTAAGGGAATGCCATTTAAGATACTGCAGAGCTGATTTTATTTATGGAAAAGGTCCTTTTGCTAATAAAGAAAAGAGAGAACCAAAAAAAAGAGAGATTTTCAGTAATACTAATTAATGTGTTAGATATCAAGAAAAATCTGCCACATAGGACTCCAGAAGGTTTATCATGTGTCATTTGCTCCAGCAGCTTGATTACTTAATACTTATAGAATACTTTTCCCCCTGTCTTGCAAGGCCAGTATTCTTTGTAGTCTTGCATGGGTAATTAATTTTAAATCTTATTTTTTTAATTTTCCTTTTTAAAATAGCTGCACCATCAATGGGAAGTCGTACAATCTCATGTATCTTTCTATTTTTCCCCAAGGGATATCAATACATTAGCAAAGAAAGGTCATGCTGTGGGAAGTGTATGAAGACTATGTGTGAAGAGACAACACTTCACTTTCGGGGAGATGGAGATGTTGTCCGTTGGCATGAAGTAAGTCACAGTTTTAAAGGAGAGAAATTGACTGGATTTGCACAATATACTAAGCCACTGGAGTGTAACATGTCACATGAAACCCCTTGTTTATAAACCACCCCAAGTTGCCATGGCTTGTTCTAGAATTTTGGCTTAGCATTTTGGATTAGGTTTTGGACCTATGGTTTAGCATGTCATCTGAACCCGGATAACAATGTAAATCATAGTCAAACAAAAGAATAAACAAAAAAAACACAACGAATCCTTCAACAGTGGCAAAGGTTTGCTGGCTGCCCTGTTCCATCTCCTTCTCAAACTCCTCTTTGGACTTGAGGTAGAGTAGGTTCATGGCAGGCGAAGAGTCCACTCAGCATTCATTCCTCGGGAGGAAGCAACCAAGCAGGGCTTTTCTGCCTGCCCCTCAGCTTGACTTTTACTTTTGCTAGTCAGGCTGTGATGATGTCAGTGCCATACAGAATGGCTGTCCCCTCAATACAGACGGTGAGAACATGAGTTGTGCTGTGGGGCTGATCCTGCCAGTCACCATTGGAGCCCTCTCTCTTCTGCTCAACTGCCAGCAAACTTCACTAGCTGAGTTGTGGAGGAATGATTCTGCATGCTGTTATGGACAGCAGAACCACCCTCTGCCAGTGCAGCCCTTCCTTCCCCCTTTCTTAGCTGGGATCCCCTGCCAAATGTAAGCTGAGAATGGACCTGAAGTGATATATCCCATGTGTCTACTTTTTCTTCTGGTATCAGAGGCATAGTTGTTGCATAAAAGGCAGTGATTGTTTTGTCTTTTGAAGATTGAGCAGTTACACAATTAGTTACATGAATCAGCTTGGTACTAATGCTTCTGTACCACTGATTTCCTCATTTACTTGAGGCAAGAATTGTAAGAGAATGAAGCAAGGGCACCTTCTGATTTTCCTTCCCCAGCAAATAAGGGTGACTCCTTTATCCATCTTGTGCTGCATCACTATTTCAGAATGGATAGCTGTTTTTTATTTTTATTGTATTTTTGCTGCTGGCTTTTCCATGTTTTCTTGTTGATTTTATTCTGAATGACTATTTCTGTATTTCAAATGGTACATTGTGCTGAATGTTGCAATTAAATTTGGGAGGAATGCTACTATCTTCTGTACTGTAGTTCCCTGCACAGCAAGCATGTTTTCATTTGGAAAGGCTCCTTACAGATTGTGGTCTTGATCCATCCAGCAGGTGACTAGGCTAGATGACCCCCAAGACCACCCACTAGCTCAGTGATTCTTGATGTCACAGTGGATTTAATACAGCGAAGTTAACTGTACACTTAGCTCTCCCATTGAAATAAATACGTCTTTAAAATATTGATTTTGGCTGGATTTGGCTTATAATTGTTGCATTAACCCTGCAGTTCATCATCTTATTACCATTTATACGCTTCATGTCATTTATAAAAGATTGTTTTTTACCTTTTTGCTTTAATAACTTGTGACGGTTTAAGAATCAATGAAAACAAATGAAAATAAATACAAAATTAAGAACAAACTAAATCAGAATAATAAACTAATAGCACAAAGAATCAAAAGGGGAATGAAGATGAAGCCAATGGAATCTGCCTGAGGAGAGAGTTGCAATCCAGCCCTGCTACAGAAAATGCTGATGAACTAATCTCTGAAAGCAGAGGCAGGCAGAGAAGGGTTCAGAAGAACTTCATTGATAGATTTAGATAGGAGCAGGCGGTTCTAGGTCTTACAGCAGACTTTATCAGCCAGTTTCCTGGAACCCTAGTCCCATGAAAGGTCACTGGTAAACATACATACATACATACATAATGTTTTCACATGTATGTATGTATGTATGTATATATGTATATGAACACGAGTTATTTAATAATTTCAATAGTCTAAATAGCCATAATAATAATTGTTTAAATTAATTGGAAACAAATGGAGCAAAATTGAATAAATAGCACATTGTTACTATTTTATGCAGGGTTTCCCTGAGACATGAAAATTATTTCAAGGGTTCTTCTAAGGTAAAAATGTTGAGAAAGGCCATCCCAGACTATTTGGAGTTTTCTATGTCCTCCCTAATTATGTGGGTAACTGCTGATTTTTGATACTGAGGAAGTTGGCCTTCCATGGCAAGTCCCTTTTACCAACCCATAAAACCATGGGTGCTATATCCTGGACTTAGAACTGTTAAAAGCAAATGCAGCACAATAATGAAACCTGAACATTACTAGGTCATAGAATTGTGGTGGGAGGATCTATTTTCAGGAAGGGGTGCTCCTGCTAAGTACATCATCCAAGGTTTGTGAAAGGAATAACACTCTACTAGAAATTGGTACTTTAGTGGAAGGCAACCCACCCAGTACTGGTTGAATATTGTCTTCAGATAGCTCACCAGCCAACAGTACACCCATCTTCTGAAATACAGTTTATTAGTCTACATTTGACCTGCTACTCAAAACACCTGTTTAGGACATCCACCTTTACATTTGTTCCACTTACAAGAGGCATTGTTGAATTTCATATACATGATGGCATCTCAGCCCAAATTCCTGAATCACCTCAGCAGCTTCATGTAGATTGCAGTTATTGATTACATTACTGCACCACTCAATAGCTGAAGCTCTCTGGGTTGTTCACAGAAATTAAAATGATAAAACACAGCACGATGAAATAACACAATAAGTCAAACAGCACAGCAGACAAGACACCACAATATAAACACCATAGTACAGAGTGCCCACCCACCCACTCCACACACATCATCATCTTCTGGAATCTTCCTGTCACGCAGGAGAAACACAATGCCTCCAGCTGTCAGAAAGATAATTAGAAAGGATACCATATTCAGTGTTATGAAATGTCTCTAAACCAAGTTGGAAGCCAAACTGAAATGGGACCAGGTTACCAAGATATTTCATAACATCAGGAGGATGGCAGAATTTGAACCCTGTCACAGTTTTATGGATAGATGCGTAAAGCTTTATGCCTATATCCATCCTACTCTAAATGGTGGCATTTGAGATGAGCCAGTAGTTGACTACATTTTCAAGGTATCTTTCAAGATATCTGGGTTTACCCCTTATCATAGAGGCATAACTATTTCTTATACCCAACCAGCAATTATTTGGCTACTTCCTAAAAGCCAAAAATCAAACATAAAGTAATATGTAGCACCTCTTCAACCACACTGTTTGTATCCTGTTAAAGATATGGCTAACTTTAGAGTCACTAAGAGAGGAATGGTTTAATGGGAACTAATTTGCCTAACCAGACCCACTTCCACATCCAGGAATTTTCCTTAGAGGAAGTATCCCTCTCTCATGCATAGGCTGTCTCTCTTCTAGCCATGCTGACTTCCAGTAGATTCTAATGAACTTCAAGCTGTGCTTGCATGGTTTAACAGGCATTCAAAAATACTAGATGTTGTGAGTACAAAACCCTGCTGTTTTGTTTGATATAAATAGTCTAGATTGTCTTATAATCTTAGCTGGATTTTCTGCATCAGACCACACAGCAAGCAGCTTTGCAGCTTGAGTTTGTTAGTGGTATAGTTTCTGTGTGCCTTTGCTATGATATACTAAGGCAGTTTCCAACACATTCAACATTTATTTATTTATTTATTTATTTTTCAATTTATATCCTGCCTTTTTCCTCAAAGGGCTCAAGGCAGCTTACATCATTCTCCTCCTCCATCTTATCCCCACAACAGCAACCCTGTGAGGTAGGCTGGGCTGAGAGTCTGTGACTGGCCCAAAGTCACCCAGTTGGCTCCATGGTCGAGCGGAGACTAGAACCCAGATCGTATGAGTCCCAGTCCCATGCTCTTAACCACTACACCACACTGGCTCTCTATATTCAAAGAGGTGGGAAAGGGGGATCCAGGAAATGCAAGTCTGGTCAGTTTGAATCAGATAGCAATGAAGGTATTACTGCAGGTTATAAAGCATGATATAATCATTTCAGTAACCCTGAAGTGATGATTAATAGAAGCCAGCATGGATTTGGCAAGAATTAATCTCATCAGTCTAATCTTATCTCTGTTTTGACTGTGTTGTTAGTTTAGTGAATGCAAAGACAAAATCTTGGTTTCAGCTAAATAACATTTCCCCATGTTATTTCATTTAGATCACTGGTTAAATGTGGTTGAAATTATTAGAAAAAACATACTTAAAGAGCACTCATCAGTAGCTTCTCATCAATCAGGAGTGAAATTTAGACCTGGATTCTGCAGAGCTCAGCAGTCTACTATGCTACTACATTTTATTATCAAGAGGAGAAGGTAGAGGGAATCTTTGTCAAATTTGCAAATCACACAAAAGTGAGAAAGATAGCTAACACCTCAGAGGACAGGAATAAAATTAAAAGTGGAAAGTTACCCAAGATTCCCCACTCCCATGGCCAGCTGAGCTAAAAATCCTGTCCAGTAACTCCCTGGTCCCAGAACCCTGAACTAGACACTGGATTCAGCACATGACAAGCCAAGTGTTGAGGGAAAATATAGATTTATTAAAAGGATAAAATATAGGGATGGAAGGTACTAAAAAAGCTAAAAATCGATGCACAGGGGAAAAGTTGGGGAAAGGGAAGGGGATTTGGAGAGCAGCAATGATGCAGATTGCAACCAACCAAAGACCCCCAACTCCCAGGCCTTGCTGGCCTCCTCAGACACAAAATAACAAAGCTCACCCTAGCCTCACAAGTACTATCCCAGCTGCAGGGAAAGGCAGTGCAGGGGAGCAGCATGTTCTTCAGCATGGGGTATGGCAACAAAGTGGAGCCTCTCCAGGCCCTAGGCTTTATTCCCCGCAACCCTACTCAACCAACTCATGGGGTGATGGTCTGCAATGGATCCCAGGTGTAGGCCATTTGCCCTTAATGCAGCAGTCACCTGTCCTCCTCTAATTTACAGTATGTCTCCTTCCCACATATCAAGAGCTTGGCCGATCCTAACCCTAACCTTGGGCACCAGCGTTCCTCAGGCTGAGCGCCTGGCTTTTCCAACATTTTACCCTTGTGTTGGTTAACCCTGCCCTACCCTGCTGAGCAAGGGACAAGTTCATGTTAAACCTGACCAGTGCTCTTTTAGGAGACTTATGTATGTACCATTTACCCACCCATCCAAATACATAAATATGAAAAAATACCCCACATTTAACTATGACCACACTAAATGAACAATGTTCATTCCTGGTAAAGTTCACCATCCTTAGAAAAATCTGAGTTATCTGAGGATGCTTATTTGTTTTTTAGGGGAGTTGGATGTTAACATATATCTTATTTACCCTGTTCCGTTATGGCTCTGGAGCATAGGGCTGTTCATTTCTCTAGCATCCTCCCCTGTCATTGGTGCTTTCTCTTGCTTGATGGAATGAGCAGAACTCCAGCATGCTCTGCAATGAATAGGAAGGACATTGTTCTCCTGCACTGTAGCAGTACTGGCATGGAAAAAGCTGCAAAGGAATATACACCAAAGGAAAGGGGCAGTCTTCATTCCTCATAATCCTTTGGCTGTCTTTCATTTATAGGTTGGCTCTGAGTGGCAATCTCCCTCAAACCCATGCATCATCAGAGAATGCGTCCAGGTGAATGAGGAAGTCTTTATTCAGACAAAGAATGTCTCATGCACAAAGATGGAGACTCCAAGTTGTCCATTTGGAACAGAGCTGCACTGCAACAAAAATTCAGGTTGCTGTCCCTCATGCCATTGTGGTAAGGAATGGTCCCTCAAAAATGGAAGGGAGAATGACAAGTGTTCTTTTCAAGTCAATAACTAGAATTTCTACAAAAGTCACTTATTAATTGTATTTTTATTATGAGAACTTTGTAAAACAGCAGTTTGACATGAGACTGCTCATTTTGTCTTCAACTATGATTCTCTCTGTCTTTCTCTCTCTCTTTCTTTTGGTGACATCAAGGATTTTGTGCCACCATTTGTATTCTCTTCCCTTTTAGCCTCTTTCTCCTCCACAATTTATCTGTTCAGTCTACATTCCTACATGTATTTTCCTTGGCTCTTTTTGGGGACATACAGTAGTCTTATACATCATAACTATGGGTTCTTGTGATGGAAACTTGTTCAGGTAATTGTTTAAAGAGGTTTGATAAATTTATGGAAGATATTTCTGTCATATTCCCTCTATTTCTGAAGTTCAGATCTGAGTGATTCCCTTTATAGCTGAAATGGCATCATCCTCAAGAGAAAAATACCAGAAAGCCTGGGGCAATTTCAGGTTTTTCAGAAGTACATTTTAAAAACAAATCCTAAAGTGGGGAGCCGCTCCCAAACAGCCCAATGAGATAAATGAAAACTTAGAATGTTCCATGGCCACAGAATGCTGAATCACTCTGGAAGAAAGCTCTGGATGGGAGTGATCATTCCATCCTTTGCTTTGAGATCAGGGGACTGGGGACGTGCAGCAGGGCGAGCACTAGAAGCTGGGACTTCAAGAGGGCCAACTTTGGCCAACTGAAGGCCAGACTGGGCAAAGTCTCCTGGGATAGGTTATTGGAAGGTAAGTGAGTTGAGGAGGGGTGGATGGCACTCAAAAGGGAGGTTTTGGAGGTGCAAGCCTTGACGATACCTCTAGTCAGTAAGGTGGGGAGGTGGAGGAGAGTGCCGCCATGGATGCAAAAGGAGGTGGTTAGAGGGATTAGACGAAAGAGGAGCCTCCATAGGAAATGGGTACTGGGGCAAATAGACCAAAGGGTATACTGGGAGGAGGAGGCCTGTTGCAGAAGGATTCTTCGCAAGGCTAAGGCTAATTATGAGCTGAGACTTGCCAAGAATATCAAGAGCAACAACAAGGGCTTCTTTCAGCATGTAAATAGGAAAAGGAAGGGGAGACAAGTGGTGGGACCACTAAATAAGGAGGAAGGAGATCCAGTGACTGATGTGAGGGAATAGGCACAGATGCTAAATGACTATTTTGCCTCTGTGTCCTCCCCAAAGCAGGATGGGGGAGATCTGCATTTGAGATTAGATGAGGCCAGGGATTTAGGGGCACGGATTAGAGCCACCCTCCTTGAAGTCGAGGGGCTCCTCAGGACATTGGATATTACAAAGGCGCCAGGCCCTTACGGGTTACACCCGAGAGTACTTAGAGAGTTGGCAGGGGTTCTCCCACGCCCGCTGGCCTCCATTTTTGAGGCCTCATGGAGAACGGGTGAAGTTGCAGAGGACTGGAGGGTGGCATTGGTGGTCCCAATTTTCAAAAAGGGTAGTAGGAAAGACATGGGGAATTACAGACCGGTTAGCCTTACGTCCATTGTAGGAAAAACAATGGAAAGGCTCATAATAGAGAGAGATCTAGTGATGCTAGATAGGGAAGGGAGGCTGACAGCCACACAACACAGCTTCCGCAAAAATAGATCCTGCCAGACAAAGCTTGTGGAATTCTATGACAAGGTTTCGAGATGGCTAGATGGAGGGGATGCAGTGGATGTGGTATACCTGGATTTCAGCAAGGCCTTTGATGAAGTGCCCCATGATATCCTGGTGGAGAAACTGAGGGGTTTTGGAATAGACCAAAGCACTGTCCAGTGGATTAGGGCATGGTTGACTGACTGAAAGCAGAAGGTAACCATTAGCGGGGAATCGTCGGGATGGCAGCCAGTGACAAGCGGGGTCCCCCAGGGCTCTGTCCTGGCACCGATCCTGTTTAATCTTTTCATTAACGACATGGAAGAAGGGGTGAACAGTCTGCTGATCAAATTCACAGACGACACTAAAACTGGAGCAGTGGCCACAACTGAGGAGCAGGTACTCCAGATCCAAAAGGATCTGGACCGGCTATGGAAGTGGGCAGGAGACAATAGGATGGCGTTCAATGTGGAGAAGTGCAAGGTCTTGCACTTGGGGCATAGGAATAGATGTCATACGTACAAGTTAGGTGACAAGTGGCTGGAGAGCAGCACTTGTGAAAGGGACCTCAGAGTACTGGTTGACTGCAGGCTAAATATGAGTCAGCAGTGTGATGCGGTGGTCAAGAGGGCGAATGCTACCCTTGGTTGCATAGCCAGAAGTGTGGCTTCTAGATCAAGAGAGGTATTACTACCACTCTACACGACTCTGGTGCGCCCGCAACTGGAGTATTGTGTTCAGTTTTGGGCCCCTCATTACAGGAAGGATATAGCCAGGTTAGAGTCAGTGCAGCACAGGGCCACAAGGATGGTGGCTGGTTTGCAGGGGATGTTGTATGAGGCAAGACTGAGGGAACTGGGTCTCTTCAGCCTGGAGAAGAGGAGACTCAGAGGGGATATGTTGGCGACATACAGGTATGTGAGGGGGTGTCACATGGAGATGGGTAGAGACCTGTTCTCCCCTTCAGAAGTGGCCAGGACGTGAGCCAAGGTTCCATTTGGATGCCAGGAAGCACTTCCTGACAGTTAGGACCCCGAGGGCATGGAATGGGCTTCCACTAGAGGTTGTTGAAGCCCCATCGGTGAGGGTGTTCAAAGACAGGCTGGACATGCCCATGGTGGGCATGTCGTGAGCAGAGCCGGCTGGTGCCGGAGGTCAGACTAGATGGCCCAGGAGGCCCCTTCTGACTTGCTCTGTTTCTATGTTTCTAAAGTATGAAAATTCAGTGGGAGAGATATGCAGTGTCATAGAGATGGGTATTGTAGACTGACAGGATGTCTTTTTGGCACTGTCTACGGAACATTTTGTTTCAGGACCCACTGTTGACTGCTTGATAATTGACTGCCTGATAATTCGAGTGCAAAAGGGTTAACCAAAATAAGGTTCTGGTTTCTTGCACAGAAGTGTTTGTGTTTGTGTTGTAATGCCAGCAGCCCAAACAGCCTGATAAGGATCTGTGGACTTCCAGAATTCAAAGAATGTTGAAATTCTGGTGGTGGGGGGAAGGAAGAGAAAATTGTCCTAATCATGTCCCTAAACTTTTCTAAAAGTGAAAAGAATCCTCTTAGTGGATAGGGATATTATATTATATTATATTATATTATATTATATTATATTATATTATATAACTGCCAGTGCTTATTGCTGATGATGTGAGTGGGACCATCATAGGTTGATGGAAGACCAACAGCAGGAAGGGTACATGGAGCTAGCTGGTTTGCATATATGTGAGATGACTCATATAGGCCAGGATCAGTACCTCTGAGCACTAGATCCTAGAGTAGCCTTGGGGTATTACTGGGACTAAAGTGATGATAATGTTGTCAATGTGGGAGTTGCCACTGGGGAAGGCTGCATAAGACCTGACCTGTAGACAGGCTAGCTAAGAAATGCAAAACAAACACCTGTTTTGAAGGAGTAATAGTGGCATAATAAAGCCACTTTTGCCCATCAGGAGCAGCATAATTTTTCACCATCCTACTAGTGTCTCTTGTAGGTTTTTTGCGCGGTTTGCAAGGTGTGTGTGGGGGGGGGGAGGGTTTGCAATAAGTAAGTAAGTAAGTAAACAACTATCTTTGGTCTTTTAAGTTTTTGAAGCAGCACCCTTGAAAATTTGCTACAGCAGGGATGGTAGTAACATAGAAAATTAGCATGGCTAACAAATGCAACAATGACTTTATAATGCCACCTTGAACTTTGTAATAACTATTGTCTCTTTCTAGACTAAATAAAACACTAGGCTAATTTGAACTGCCCAGAAGACAAGAAGAATGTGGAAAGTCTAATTCACAGGAGATACAGATAAATGTGATGGTGCATCTTAATGGGAAACAAACAGGGAAAATGGGAGCTTCTGAAGAAAAAATAATAATTTTGTCAAACACAGCAGCACACAGTTAAGCTAGGATTAACCTCACAGGGATCTTCCAGTATAAAGCATGCCAGGTGCAGGCACTGATACTAAATGTCACATAATTTATCTTGCAGAACCTGTGAGTGGCTGTGTTTTGAATGGCACTGTTATTGGGGTAAGGCCATAGCAATCAACTGTTTAAATTGTCTTTGTCTTGTGAATTAAGGGATATCTTGTTAAACTGTTTCTGTCCTGGGTACCACCTTTTTTGGAGAAGAAAAGAGAATCCACTCTTGCTCTTTACCTGTGAATTATAGGCCCCATTCTTCCTGAGGTGGTAAATCTCTGTCTGAGATATATGACTTTAGACTTCATGAATCAATTGACTGAATGCTCGCCCATACAAAAACATTTATCCCATAGAAAACCCAATGACAGGAAGAAGGCTTAGGAACTTAGGAAGGTGCCTGATATGGGCTCAGTCCTTTGGTCCGTTTAGTCCACTATTGTCTACAGTGACCGGCAGCAATGAATTGCCAGGGTTTCCAAGAACCTGACCCTTACCTCATGGAGAAGTGCTTTTTGCATCCAAAGCATGAGTTTGGTCAATGCATAATAGCCAGTTCTTTAATGTCTCCATGACAAGAAGTTTAATACCACCTAGACACAATGAATGCTTTTTAGTATAATCAGTGTCAAGGTTGTAAATGAAATGGAAGCAGGCATCTTCTTCCAAAGGTTTAATCATTGTCCTCCATGGATACATTTGCATCCTTTCTCAATATATTTTCTTATCAGGCCCTCCATTACAATGCTTTGGTTCTAAATTGATGCTTTAGAGCAGGGGCGGGGAATCTTGGGCCTGGGGCAAGCTGGATTTGTTGTAAGCTGCCCCGAGACTTTGTTGCGATGGGGCGGCATATAAGTGTTTTAGATAGATAGATAGATAGATAGATAGATAGATAGATAGATTTCTGGGGTTTCTCAAATTATTATGCCCCTCTCCCCTGGCCGGCCACCGGATTTTTAGTGGTTTCCCAGATTTTGAGCAGTTTTTCTCCCCATGCTAAATGGTTGAAATACTTCTTGTAAGGCTTAGATACTGGCAGTAAGAGCTGCAGACTCTCCTTCCTGGCCCCCACTGACTTATCAATTGAATGGTTTCATGTTCAGGGTTTTCTGTTGCAATTGTATTACTGGAGCCATTTGTTTTTTTCCTTAATCCCTTTACATTTCCACCTCATATCCAGTTACCAGCTTTATCCTCTCATACTTTGGTTTAACTGCATTCATTTCACAGCACTTTAAACTTCCAACCAGGTGGCTTGACTTACCAAATGGAATCATCTTGCAAAAGTCATCTGGTTTCCCAGGCTTTTATTGAGCAGAGTGCTTAAGGAAGACACAGACACTCTTTGCCTTGATATAGACTTTTATGTGTTGCATCAGCAAGCAGTGTATGAGCAGATGTTGATGGGGGCCTTATAAGGTTTGCATTCAGCATTTCATAGGTGCACTTGGCAACCCCCCGAACTTTTAAAAATGCTTATTAAATGTTTGCCCATTCCCTCACAGTAATCTACTTGTTAATGTGGTTTTACTGTCTATGACCAATCCCAATGAATACTGCATAATTTTTTGTTCCAGATGGAAAGTTTCCCAAACATGGGTAATTAGTGATACCTAGATATTTGATTCTGACTTACTTTTAGTATAGATAGAGCAAACCTCCTTTGTTTTTTGTTTTTGTTTTAACATGTTTCCAATGTAAATAATGGAAAACTGTTGGATATGGCCATATGAAAGCTATTCACAACAAGCTAGGATACAGACAGTTGACATTTTCAGTGGTAATTTGGGCTTCTGAATTAGGAAAGGGGGTCTCCATTTAAAAATGTTATAATATCCTACTTTCTCTACAGCCAAGAAATCCCATCTATGTGCTCCCTCTTAAACATAGAACTATGCACCTAAGTGAAGGACTTTAGGATGCCAACAGCCTAGTGAAGACTTGTACTGGGGTGATTGACCTGTCTTTTCCATGGTTGCAAAAGTTGTTGCATTCAAATTCAACTGGTGGCTTGTAACCCACATAAAAAATGGAAGATGTGATTGAAAAGAGTGAAAAGATGGACCAAAAAGGGGGTATGCAAGAAAAATTAGTGTGAAAAAAGATCAAGAATGGAAGAGGAATATGGTAGATGTGATAATGAGAGACAGGCAGAGGGGCAAGCTATATATTAGATAGAGGATAATAGATTTTTACATAAAAACAATAATTGGACGTTCCAAATGGGTTCACAGAAGAGCAGTAGGAGAGGTAGGGGGGGACTCACCCTTTCACTGCATGCTATTTCCCTGACCTAGCTCTCCCCACCCCCTCCATCCAGCTGCTGTTTTCTTACAGGAAATAAGTGCTATGTATAATTATTCTCCAGTGTATTTTATAACACCTTAGGAATGGGCAGGATTCAGATAGGGAAAACAACACAGATAACATAGAAACAGAGAAACAGAGCGAGTCAGAAGGGGTCTCCCGGCCATCTAGTCTGACCCCCAGCTCCAGCCAGCTCCGCTCAAGACATGCCCACCATGAGCATGTCCAGCCTATCTTTGAACACCCTCACCGATGGGGCCTCAACGACCTCTCGTGGAAGCCCATTCCACACCCTCGGGGTCCTAACTGTCAGGAAGTGCTTCCTGGCATCCAAATGGAACCTTGGTTCCCTGAGCTTTGCTCTGTTGGAGCGCATCCTCCCTTCCTCTGCAGGGGAGAACAGGTCTCTACCCATCTCCATGTGACATCCCTTCACATACCTGTATGTTGCCAACATCCCCTCTGAGTCTCCTCTTCTCCAAGCTGAAGAGACCCAGTTCCCTGAGTCTCGCCTCATACCCCATCCCCTACAATCCGACCACCAACCTTGTGGCCCTACACTGCACTGACTCTAACCTGGCTATATCCTTTCTGTAATGAGGGATCAAAAACTGAGCACAATACTCCAGTTGTGGGTGCATCAGAGTCGTATAGAGTGGTAATAATACCTCTCTCAATCTAGAAGCCACACTTCTGGCTATGTAACCAAGGGTGGTGTTAGCCTGCAGTCAACCAGTACCCCGAGGTCCCTTTCACAAGTGCTGCTTTCCAGCCACTTGTCCCCTGACCTGTACTTACGACACCTATTCCTATGCCCCAAGTGCAAGACCTTGCACTTATCCACATTGAATGCTATCCTGTTGTCTCCTGCCCACTTCCATAGTCTGTCCAGATCCTTTTGGATCTGGAGTACCTGCTCCTCAGTTGTGGCCACTGCTCCAGTTTTAGTATCGTCTGCGAATTTGATCAGTAGACTGTTCACCCCTTCTTCCATGTCATTTATGAAAAAATTAAACAGGATTGGCCCCAGGACAGAGCGCTGGGGGACCCCGCTTGTCACTGGCCACCATCCCGATGATACCCCACTAATGGTTACCCTCTGCCATCCGTCAGTCAACCATGCCCATGGATTACATCAGACAGTGCATTGGTCTATCCCAAAACTCCTCAGTTTCTCCACCAGGATATCATGGGGCACTTTGTCAAAGGCCTTGCTGAAATCCAGGTATACCACATCCACTGCATCCCCTCCATCTAGCCATCTTGAAACCTTGTCATAGAATTCCACAAGGTTTGTCTGGCAGGACCTGTTTCTGCGGAAGCCATGTTGGGTTGTGTAGTTAGGGAAGCCTCCCTTCCCTATCTAGCATCACTAGATCTCTCTCTATTATGAGCCTTTCCATTGTTTTTCCTACAATGGACGTAAGGCTAACCGGTCTATAATTCCCCATGTCCTTCCTACTACCCTTTTTGAAAATTGGGACCACCGATGCCACCCTCCAGTCCTCTGCAACTTCACCCGTTCTCCACGAGGCCTCAAAAATGGAGGCCAGCGGGCGTGAGAGAACCCCTGCCAACTCTCTAAGTACTCTTGGGTGTAACCCGTCAGGGCCTGGCGCCTTTGTAATGTCCAGTGCCCTGAGGAGCCCCTCGACTTCAAGGGGGGTGACTCTAATCTCTGCCCCTAAGTCCCCAGCCTCATCTAATCTCCTATATGGATATCCCCCGTCCTGCTTTGGGGAGGACACAGAGGCAAAATAGTCATTTAGCATCTGTGCCTGTTCCCTCGTATCAATCACTGGATCTCCTTCCTCCTTATTTAGTGGTCCCACCACTTGTCTCCCCTTCCTATTTTCTATTTACATGCTGAAAGAAGCCCTTTTTGTTGCTCTGGATATTCTTGGCAAGTCTCAGCTCGTAATCAGCCTTAGCCTTGCAAAGAATCCTCCTGCAACGGGCCTCCTCCTCCCGGTATGCCCTTTTGTCTATTTCCCCCAGTACCCATTTCCTATGGAGGCTCCTCTTTCGTCTAATCCCCCTAACCACCTCCTTTCGCATCCATGGCGGCACTCTCCTCCGCCTCCCTATCTTACTGACTAGAGGTATTGTCAAGACTTGAGCCTCCAAAATCTCCCTTTTGAGTGCCATCCACCCCTCCTCAACTCGCTTACCTTCCAGTAACTTATCCCAGGAGACTTTCCCCAGTCTGGCCTTCAGTTGGCCAAAGTTGGCCCTCTTGAAATCCCAGCTTCTAGTGCTCGCCCTGCTGCACGGCCCCAGTCCCCTGATCTCAAAGCAAAGGATGGAGTGATCACTCGCATCCAGAGCTCCCCTAATCTGTACTTCATCTATCAGATCCTCTCTATTGGTCAAGACCAAGTCAAGGATGTTTCCCCCCCTCGTCACCTCTCGGACCCTCTGTGTGAAAAACTCTCCCTCTAGGGCTTCTAAGAAGCAACGTGACCTGGCTGTCACTGCTGAGTGAGTCTCCCAACTAATATCCGGGAGATTGAAATCTCCCATAATTAATGTGTCCCTTCCCTGAGATATCCTTAGAATCTGGCCTGTCAGGGCATCATCCAGGGTCTCAAGTTGACCTGGGGGGTGATAACATACCCCCACTGTCAGGTCTCTTTCCCTGTCAAAACCCCTAACTGAATTACAATGCAGTAGTTCCCACATAATATGTAGTGTTGCCCACTGAAACAGACCAGAGTGGAAGAATGTGTTAGTGCAAAGGCTTACTGCTTGTATTCCCCCAGAAACTGGCATACATCAGCACTCTGCTTCAGGTAACTGACACAATTTATAGGTAATAACATAAGTCAATAATCCAAGTCATGCTGAATCAGACCAAAGATCCATCTAGTCCAGCATTCTGCACACTTGGTGGCAAAGCAGGATCCATAGGATCACTCAAGACTTCACCTGCTCAAGCTTCTCAGCAGCTGATGTATGCAGGTATGCCACATCTGGTGAAGGAGTTAGCACATAGCCAGTAATGCCAGTAGCCTCAGATAGACTCTACTTCATGAACCTGTCCAATTCCTTTTTAAAGCCATATAGATTGGTAGCCATCATTGTTTCCTGTGATAGCTAATTCCATAGATCAACTATACATTGGGTGAAAAAGAACTTTCTCTTGACTGTCCTAAGCCTTCCCCCAATCAGTTCCATAGTTTCAGGTTTAAGTGTAGGACAGGGAGAAGAATGTCTCTCTCTCCATTTCCTCCGCTCCATACATAATTTTAAAAAAACCTCAACCATATCTCTCTCCCTTTACTCACTTTTTTTAAAGCTGAACAGTCCCAGATACTGCAGCCACTCCTTATAGGGGAGATGCTCCAGCTGCCTGATAGTTTTTATTGCCATTCTCTGTACTTTTCCCCATTTTTTTTAATTTCTCAAGTCCTTATTCAGGTGAGGTGACCAGAACTGAATTCAATATTCTAAGTGCAGTTGCCCCAGGAATTTGTATAATGGAATTAAGGTCATGGCAGTTCTTTCCTATTCCATTCCTAATTATGTGTAGCACAGAGTTTGCCTTTTTCACAGTGGCCATGCACTGGGTTGAAATTTTCATCAAGCTGCCTACTACTATCCCAAGATCCCTTTCTTGCTCAATCATGGCTAGTTCTTATCTCAGCAGTTTATACTTGAAGCTAGGATTTTTTTTTACCCCAGCATGTATTACTTTACATTTACTTATATTGAACTGCATTTGCCATTTTGATGTTTATTACCCTAGCTTAGTGGGATCTTGTTGGAACTCCTCATAATTCCTTATGGTTTTATGCATTCCAAATAACTTGGTATTATCATTAGACTTGACCACTTCATTACTTAGTCCTAATTTCAGATAATTTATTAATAGCTTGAAAAGAAGTAGTCTCAATATAGAACTCTGCAGAACTCCACTGTTTACATTGCTCCATTGAGCAATTTCTCCCACTCTCTGTCTTCTGGGCAAGGTGCTTTAGCAGGAGGTGGCTGGGCAACTCCAAGTTCTCTTGGAGGAAACTGACCATCTGGACCCATTTCAGACTGGCTTCAGGACTGGTTATGGGACAGAAACTGCCTTGATTGTCCTGTATGATAACCTGTGCAGGGAGAGGGGAATCCAGTGGTTCCCCTGGATCTCTCAGCAGCTTTCGATACCATCAACTATGGTATCCTTCTGGATAGGCTGGTTGGGTTGGGAGTTGGTGGCACTGCTTTGCAGTGGTTCCACTCCTACCTGCCTGGCAGATTCCAGAAGGTGGTGCTGGGGGATTATGGCTCTGACCATGGCAGCTTTGCCATGAAGTTCTGCAGGGTTCCATTTTATCTCCCATGCTTTTTAACAGCTACATGAAACTGCTGGGAGAGGTCATCTGGAGATTTGGGCTGCGGAGTCATCAGTATGCTGATGACACCCAGCAATACCTCTTTTACATCTAAACCAGGTGAGGCAGTGGAGGTTCTGAACTGGTGCCAGGCTGGGGTGATGGACGGGATGAGGGCCAATAAACTGAAGCTTAATCCAGACAAGATGGAGGTTCTGCTGGTAGGTAGTTTAGCCTCCCAGGTAGGTGTTTCCAACCCTGTTCTGGATGGGGTTGCACTCACCCTAAAGGACAGGGTGTGCAGCTTGGGAGTGCTCTTCAATCTAGAGCCATCCCTGGAATCCCAGGTGGCAGCTGTGACGAGGAGTGCTTTCTTTCAGCTTTAGCTGATTTATCAACTGTGCCCCTATCTGGATGGGCTGTGCCTGGCAACAGTGACCCACATGCTAGTAATTTCCCGATTGGACTACTGTAATGTATTCTATGTGGGGCTGCCCTTGAAGATAGTCCGGATACTTCAACTGGTTCAGAATGGAGCTGCCATGTAGTTAACAGGAATCAGTAGGTATGAACACATTACACTGGTCTTTTTCCACCTACACTGGCTACCAATTGAAATCTGGGCCCAATTTAAGGTGCTTGTGATGACCTATAAAGCCCTAAATGGCTTAGGGCTTGGTTACCTGAAGGAGCATCTTCTTCCATATGTGCCAACCCGCCCCTTAATATCTGGAGCAGAGACCCTTCTCTGGGAGCCCTCCATGAAGAAGATTAGGAGGGTGACTAACCAGAGAAAGGTCTTCTCTGCAGTGGTGCCCTGATTGTGGAATTTGCTCCCTAGAGAGGTTCTCCTAGCACTGACACTTTATTCTTTTCAGCGCCAGGCTAAAACCTTTTTATTTTGCCAATTTTTTATTGTTTTAATAGGGGTTTTATTGCTGTTTGGAAATTTTATTAGGACTCTGTTTTATTTTATCTTGTCTTCTTGTTAAACTGTCCTGAGACCATGGTAAGGGATGGTCTAGAATGTTTTTAAATAAATAAATTTAAATAAAAAATTATTCCATGACTGCTTAGTTTGCTCAGGAGCCTTTGGTGAGGAACTTTGTCAAAAGCCTTTGGGAAATCCAAGTAAATAATGTCTAACAGATCACCCCTGTCTATGTGCTTGTTGGCACTCTCAAAGACTTCCCTTTGCAGAAGCCATGCTGACTTTTTCTCATCAGATCAGGTCCCTCTGTTACTGATTCTGTCTTTAATAATGCTTTCAAACAGTTTACCCAGAACAGTTGTTAAACTAACTGCCTTGTAATTTCCAGGATACCACCTTGATCATTTTTTTCAAAATGATGTTACATTGAACATTCTCCAGTTCTCTGGTACAAAGGATGTATTTAGGGATTAAATATTTTGGCAAAAATGTCAGCAATTTCATGTCTTAGTGCTTTGAGGACTCTAGGATGGATCCCATCTGGACCAGGTGATTTGCTGACTTGTTGATAAAGTTGAGAACATCTTCCTTTGTCACTATTATATGCCTCAGTTTTGTTAACTCCTTTCCAGAATGCATAAGCTCAGGGAAAGATTATGCATCCTCTATGAAGATGGATGGAAAGAAAATTCAGTTTCTTGTCATCTCCTCATTCCACCTGCCCCCGTTTAATTCCATTATTGTCCAATGGTTCAACTGCTTTTCTAGCTGCTTTCTTACTGTTGATATATTTAAATAATTCTTTATTGTTACCCTTGGTGTTATTAGTGATATGTTCCTCGAACTGCTTCCTTGCTTCTCTGATTGTCTGCCTTCATCACCCTTCTGGTCTCTTCATTTGAGCAAGACTTCCCTTTCTTGCCATGACTTTTACCCTTTGACATCTTTATCCTCCATGAATTTGTCTAACTCCCTTCAAACCTGCCCAGGTTGATAGACTTCACTACTTTTAGCAGTAGCAAATTCTTCAGCACTGAAAAAGTACTTATTTTTATTTGTCCTGAACCTTGTAAAGTTATTGATTCAGGAGAGATAAAAGGAAGTCATTCTCCTTCTTCACATAATACATAAACTATGTAGTTTACTTCCATAAGAGGTTGTGCTGGCTATCAATCCAGAAGGATTTAGAAGGACTTTAAACAAATTAATGGAGAAGACTGTCAAAGTTCTGATGGCTATGAACTCCAGTATCAGAAGCTGTATGCCTATGTATATTGGCTGCTGGGGAACAGGAGCAGGAGGTACAATTGCACTTGTGGGTTTATCACATAGAATGCCACTGTGTGAACAGAATGCTGAACAATGTGACCCCTCAGTCTGATTCAGTATGGTGGATCAAACAACTCTATTGATGAGCACTCTTTGTGTCAGATGTAGCAGCCAGTTTTGGATCCACCTAATAGTTTTTCTATCTAGTCCACTTTTTGTTAATTTGTTTCTCAGGATATTGTGTGGCACTATGTTGAAAACTTTGCTAAAGTCAAGGTAGGTTATGTCCACAGTGTTCCCTTTGTCCATTTGGGAGGTTACTCAGTCAAAAAAATGAGATTAAATTAGTCTGACAGGATTTATTTTTGATAAATCCATATTGACTTCTGTTAATTGCTGCATTTTTTGAGGTGCTTACAGACTGAATTTTGAATAATTTGCTCCAGAATTCTTCCAGGAATTGATGTCAGACTAACTGGTCTATATTTCCCAGGTTCACCTTTTCCCCCTTTTTTTGAAGATGGGGACAATGTTAGCCCTTCTCCAGTCATCTGGCACTTCTGTTTTCCAAAGATGATAGCGGTTCTGAGAGTTCCTCCACTAGCTCTTTTATGACTCTGGGATGGAGCTCATCAGACCTGAAGATATGAATGTGTTTATTCCATCTGGGCATTCCTTGACCATTTGTCTGTCAATCTTTGGTTGCCGTCTCTCACTTTCAGCTTGTATTTCCTCTAGGTTGTAGATTTTCTTGTGGGAGAAGAGTGAAGTGAAGTAGGAATTGGACTGCTCCACCATTTCCTTGTCATCTGTTATCACTTTGACATCCACTTTAAGTAGCTGGACACCCTTGTCTTTCACATGTCTTTTGTTCTGGATGTATCTGAAGAAGGTTTTCTGGTTGTTCTTACTATCCCTTGATATTCTCAGTTCATTTCCTGCTTTTGGCCTCTTGATGCCATCCCTGCTTCCACCTCCTGCAAATGTTCTTCTTTTATTTATTTATTTGGGATATTTCTAACCCATCCAATCACTATGCATCTCTGGACGGCTTACAACAAATTCAATAAATACAACAATATAAACATCATAAATACTCCAAATGATAATAAAACTAATAACCCATGACTGAAATAAAAGATAATTAAAATCTATTAAACATTAAAATATTGGGTGAATAAAAAGGTCTTGATCTGGCACCAAAAAGCATTCTGGTTGTCACTTAACTTTTTTGTGAAGCCACATGGGCTTCCTCTCTTGTCTTCTACACTTTTTTCTTGTTGGAATTGTTTGTAGTTGTGCTTGGAGAATCTCCTTTTTCAAGATTTTCCACCCCTCTTGGACTCCCTTTCCCTTTAGAATGAGTTGTTATGGCAGTTCTGAGACTGTAATGTGGCTTTTTTTGAAGTCCAGGGAACATGTCTGAATGCAGTTAACTTTTTTTTTTTGTAATTGAGAAGTCAAGTATTGCATGGTCACTTTACCCCCACCATAGTGTCTTGATGGAAGGCAGACTTCTCTGACTTTGCATACAAGACATATTCCAGGAGGTGTAGAAGTACTGTCCTGACATGCTGGATATGTTCCTCTAGATTTACTGAGAAAGCCAACATATTGTTGAATTATGCCACAACAAAGGAATCCAGAATGTTTTGGAGTACTTTATTTATGAAATGTTGGAAGGTAGCAGGTGTGTTTCATAGGCCAAATGCCAAAACTAAATATTCAAAGTGCCCATAATGGGTGTGAGACACTGACTTCCATCCATCTCCCTCCTGAATCTGGACTAGGTTATATCATCCTCACAGGTCCAACTTGGTGAACACTCAAACACTTTGTCACGATGGGTCAGACATGACTTTGCAACTAACAACAACAACAAACACCTTATATCTACTTGAATAGCTCAGGAATGAGTGACAGGGAGTACTGGTTTTTCCACTGTCACCAGATTCAGCATTCTGTAATTAATGCAGGGGCACAAACCCCCTTCCTTTTCTTTCTTGGACAAAAAAGACAGGAGCACCATTGGGAGATGTGGTTGGGCAGAAGAAACCCTGGGCCAAATTTTCATCCAGGTTCTCTTGAATAGCCTGCAACTCTGGGGTGGAGAGGGCATAGGTGCTGCCAAAAGGGATCCCAGCTTCTGGGATCAGGTCCACAAGACAATCATAAGGACACTGGAGTGGCAAGCTCTCAGCCCTCTTTTTGGTGAAGACATCCTCTAGATCTTGATATGGCTCTGGTATCTGGAGATCCTTGAGTGAGGTAATACTTATAGGTGCTCGGGCCAAAGTATCTGTTGTAGCTCCTGCACCAAGATTGGTCCTCATGACAGTGGTTACAGGTTTTTGAAAGCATTGGACTAAACACTCTGGGGAAATAACTGGAGGGTCCATTAGGCCCATGAGATAGTTGGGTCATGCTTTGTTCACCTAAGTCCACTGGGAAGTGAGGGGTGCTGATCAGGTCAAAAGAAACCCACTCCTGTTAAGTTAAAACTGTGAGCATGCCCAGAGGATTGGTCTCATGAGTGACTGGCCCTGAGGTGAGCAACGCACCAGCCCCTCAATGGGTTCTGGAGCTTTCTTGGGCTGACAAGGAATCTGGGATCTCTTAGCAAGCTAAGTGTCTGTGAAATTAGATGAGGCCCTTGAATAAATCATAACCTGTCCTTCTAACAACACTCCTTGAAGCAGAACCAGTTGCAAAGGTATAACAAAATGTGGGTGAACAAAAATGGGCTCCACTAAGAACACCATGGTGGGTTGTTTCCTGCTATTGATGCCTTAGTTGGACAAGTGGAAGCAAAATGTCCCCTTTCTCCACAATATAGGCAGAGGCCTTGCCTTCAACAACACTGTTTCTCTGTCTCTGGTAGATGTTGCTGAGAGTCATCAATCTGCACAGGTGCTGACTGTGAGGTGTGGCTATGCTCTGTAGGTTTTGCACCATCTTGGCCTAAAAAGTCCAGCATTCCTTATCCCACTCTGATAGCTGTGTGCTGATGTTGATACACAGAGTTATGAACTCTTTTAGCAGTGCTGCAGGAGTCACCTGAGCTAACTCATTTTTGATGGTAATGTTCAACCTGGAATGGAAATGAAACTGCTGAGCTGCCTTGTTCCTTTCTGTGTCTGCTGCCAAGTAGTGGCATTTTGCAGCATAGTCTGCCACTGATCTTTGCCCCTGTTTCAGACATTGAAAAGCTAATTCTGCAGTCTGTTCCCTATTGGTGTCACCAAGCATCTCCAACAAGGCCTGTGGGAATGCATTCAGATTGCCCAGCAGAGGCTTTCAGCTTCTAAGAGGGGTGACACCCAAGCCAGGGCAGAGCCAGACAAAGGCTCACTAAGGTTACTTGGGTACATTCTGATGGATAGGCCTCTGGACATATTTGAAATAGCAGATGGCATTGATTAATAAAGACACACAAGGTATTTTGCTGTCCTGAAAAGCAGTTTGATAGAGGACCTGCTTGAGCCCTCTGGGAGTGGGGTGTGGCAGGTGCATTGTGCAGGGCTACCACTTCATTTTGCAGCTCAGTTAGATGTATTTACAGAATCTGGATCAAATTCCTAATTTCAGCATTCATGGCAACTTGTAAGGTCCAGGGTGTGGGCAATAGGAAGCTAAACAGAGGCACCAGGACTCAAAAGTCATAATCAATACATTATACAGCCAAAGTCCAGTCACCAGTCAAATTCAAGTCATTCTCCAGAGCAAGTCAAGGTCAAAAACAGAAGCAAACATGAAAACAAACAAGCATAGTCCAGATAGCAAAAATATAGTTAAAACAAGTCAGAGGTCAGGAGCCATGGGGGACGGGGCCCACAGAAGACCAGTGCTTCTGAGGCATCTTCTAGAGGGAAGGGCTGCTTCTTAAATAGCTCTTTCCCCAGGGCTCCCAGGTGGTGCTCATGAAGGCCATGGCAGCTGCAGCAGCATCTAGGACCAATCCTGCAACTACCAGGGCTGGTTTATTTATTTGGCACTTTTTGTATACTGTTGTAATAACCCCATGGCCCTCTGGATGATTTACAGGACGCGCTCCAATGGAGCAAAGCTCAGGGAGCCAAGGTTCAATTTGGATGCCAGGAAGCACTTCCTGACAGTTAGGACCCCGAGGGCGTGGAATGGGCTTCCACGGGAGGTCGTTGAGGCCCCATCGGTGAGGGTGTTCAAAGATAGGCTGGACATGCACATGGTGGGCATGTCATGAGCGGAGCCGGCTGGTGCCGGAGGTCAGACTAGATGGCCCGGGAGGCCCCTTCTGACTCGCTCTGTTTCTATGTTTCTATGTTTCTACATAATAAAATCATAACAAAGTATAAAAACCACAAAATAAAACAATTAAAACATCAGTATCAAAAATGCAACAGTACAACTTTCCCTCTCAGCAGGGGCACCAAGTAGTAGCATACATTAACATTACAGATTGGATAAATCTTAAAAGATCACAATATTCCAAATTTACTAGTTAAAATGACAGTCAGAATTTTAAAAAACTAAACCTAAAACCAACAAAAAATTAAAATGCTGCACAAACAAAAATGTCTTTCCCTGGTGTGGAGTGTATATAATGAAGATGTTTGGTGGACATCCCTAGTTCCATGAATGAGGTGCCATGACTGAAAAGGCCCTACCCTGGGTAGCCATCTTTCTAGCTTCCTTTAAAGACAGCTCTCAGAGCAGGACCTCCAGTGACAATTTTAGGTTCTAGTAGCTTATATTAATGGAGATGTTCTTTCAGATATTCAGGTCCTAAACTATTTAGGACTTTATATGTTAAATTAAGCACCTTGAAGTGGGCCTGCACTTCAATGGGAGACCAATGCAATTTATAGAAGACTGGTGTTATTATGTGCCCATCAGCAGCCCAGCTGCTTTGTTTTGCACACATTGAAGCTTCCGTACCATGCTCAGGGGCAGTTCCACATAAAGCACACTACAGTATTCCAACTGAGAAGTTACCAGAACATGGATTACTGTTGTTAGGTCTTGCCAGCCAGATGCAGTCGAATTTGATGAATTAACTGGAGCTGATAAAAGGCACTCATGGCCACTAAGCCTAGCTGGTGTTTTCAGGGTTCAGAAGCAACCCCAAACTCTGGACCTTGTCCTGTAGGAATGCAACTCCATCCAAGACAGGGCAAGAACCCCACATCTAGACATGGAAACCACCTATCAACAGCACTGCTATTGTCTGGATTAAGTTTCAATTTGTTGGCCCTCATCCACCCTGTCAACCTGGTCAGGCACTGGTTTACGACCACCACTGCTCACCTGAGTTACATGAAAAAGAGAGGTAGTGCTGAGTATCATCAGTGTAGTAATGACACTTCAGCCCAACCCCCTGCTGACCTCTCCCAGTGGCTTCATGTAAATGTTAAATAGCATGGGGGCTAAAATGGAGCCCTGACATAATTTTCATGGTACAGAGCTACATTCCTCCAGTGAAAACATCTGGAATCAGTCAGCCAGGTTGGAGTAGAACCATTGCAAAGCAATGTCCCCAACTCCTAACCCAGCCAGCCTATCCAGAAGGATACCATGGTTGATGGTATCAAATGTCTCTGAAAGGTCCAGGAGAACCAACAGAAATTTTTATTTATTTATTTATTTATTTGGAAATTTATAGGCCGCCCCTTGCCACAAGCCTCGGGGCGGCTCACAACAATGCACTCCCCCTGTCTTTCTCTTGGCAAAGGTCATTCCAAGGGCAACTAAGACAGTTTCAGTTCCATAATCAGACCTAAAACTGGACTGAAATGGGTCCAGATACTTGCTTTCTTCCATGAGCTCCATCTTGCTCAAGCACCTTACCCAAAAATGGGATACTGGCTTCTGGCCTAAAGTTTTTAACATGTTCTGGATTCAAGTTTCTCTTCTTCAGAAGGATCCTGATCACTGCCTCTTTTAACAGGGGAGTGACCTGCCCTTTCAAAGAAGAGTTCACAATTTCCTGGATCCAGGCATGTATTTGCTCCTTGGCTTGAATGACCAGCCAACTTGGGCAACGGTTGAATAAACAGGTGGTAGGATGGACTTTTCCACACTTTCCTAGATGTTGGGCAAAAGAGACAGACTGGGAATTCTTTTAGTATTCTCCCACCTTGCTGCACTATGGACTCCCTAACTGAGCTGTCAAAGTTAATCTCTGGCCTGATATAAAGGACTCCCAGGATGCTTGTTCTGGGAAATCTCACTATTCATGCTGAGACAACTCTATCTGGGGCAGCTCAGGACCTCATGGCTGCCGTGACTATCATAGGGATATATCAGCATATCATCAGCCCCACCCATTAAAAACACACTCAAGACCTGTCTCTGAATAAACAGGAAGCATTGTGAGAGCAAGCATTGTCACTCCTATATAGCCATACACACCCCTGATCCTCAAGCTGATGTTGGTACTTCACAGAATACCTAGGTGGGCATAATTGGGAAAGAGTAACATTTCCTGCCCCTTTATTTATAGATTTATACAGGCAAGGTCAGCCCTCTTATCCATAATCATATCATGGAAGAGTGAGATTTGGTTTGGACTGACCTATGGTTTGGACTGACCATACCTGAGGGTAGGTTGAGACAGTGACCTGAATTCCTCTAGTTGGGGAAGTAACTAGAAGAGGGGAAAGCAGAAAGGCATCTGACTTCTCTTCTCCTATGCCGGCTTATTAAACCCCCAATGTTGTACCTTCCTCTACCTATGCCCACCTGAATATGAGTGTCCCATTGCTCCCCAGAGCCCTCTGGAGCCATTGTCGTATCCAATCTGTTAATTAAAACTGTAGGTGCTGTATCTCAGAATCTAAGTTCACTCAGAACCATTTCACAGTTCTATCTACTTCTCAAACTACCCAACACCTTCACCCAGTTGGTCAACCTGTATCCTACATCCCTTCTGTATCTATCAATCAACTTACACTCATCACAACATTCACACAGTTCTACCAACAATAATCCACAAATAAATCCATCATCCAGGAATTCATTCAACCATTTCATTAATCTCACAACTACCAACCCTCTTAACTTCCAACAACCTTCTCCTCCTTCTCAGTTCTCTATCATTCTAACAAGCTTCCTTCGCTTAGATTGTATTAATATTACCTGCTGTGGGGGAAAGGGCAGGGAGAGGAAAATGTCCTTCTGCATCCTTGTACCCGCTGCTGACAGCTTGTCCATGTGGCCTAGGTCCTGTGACTACCTTAAACTGGCTCCAGTGGGCAGGAGAGGGCAATATAGCAGCAGAGGTGGGGAGCAGCTGAGCGGCTGGTCAGGATCCCAGCAGTGAGGGTTGGTTTCTGGGTCTCCAGCGCAGGTAGAGCAATAAGACTCTGCCCGTGAAGGTACTTAGCTAAAAAGTCCCCAATGGAGTCCCCACTCCTGGCCCACCTCCTTCCACGTCCTTGGACCTTCCTCTGACAGCTCATCTGTGTGGCCCAGGTCCTGGCAGGACTTGATGTTATTCTGGTGTTTGACCAGCAGAAGGAGCCCTGAAGCTGCCTAGCTCCTGCCAACTGAACAAGTGAAATTTAGCGGGCAAATAAGCTCAGTTTGGTCATTGTTATGCATAGTAGCTGTTATGTCATTTTTATTCAAATCATCATCATCACCACCACCACCACCACCTTGCATTACATCCCACCTTTTTTCCCTCTTGTGAGGAAACCAAGGTGGCTTCATACTCCTCTCCCATTCCAGTTTGTCCTCACAGCAACAACCTGAAGAGTTAGTTGAGGATGAGAGTGAATCACTGGCCCAAAGTCATGCAGTAATCTTCATGTCTGAGTGAGGACTGCAGTCTGCATCTTCCAAATCCCCCAGTTCAGCACTGTAATCACCACACTACAACAAGGGTCGGGGAGGGAGTATCAGGGGCTGTAAGAGCTGGTCACATGTTGTCAACGCCTGCCAAATGTACAGTTTGAACTGAAGAAAAAACAATAAAAGTATACCTCATTTTGCAGGTTAATTTCTGGGTTTAGAAAAAAATGAATGCTATTGTTCTACTGTATCTTAGTACTTTTAATTTCAGCAAATGAATAGCTCTTTAATATCTAGGCTTTAAACTGCACTCATGGAATGGAAAGGAAAGGAATTTGTGGAATGGAAAGGAAAATTCACTTGCACATTGAAACCACTGTTACTAATGATAGGAATGGCCATGGAACCACAGCCATAGCTAGTAGTTTCCCCTTCTGCTTGCCAGTTGATGTTAATATGTTAGTGTGCATTTCTTTTCATACATAACATTCTATTTTACGTAAATTGTCGAGGATGGTTATGAATACAAGTGCAATTCAAAATGGTGGTGTTCCTATCTAACCTTTTCAGAAATGATATGTTTGGAGGATGGATTAAACCATCTGGTAAATAATATTCCATTATTCATGTTTGTAACCCCAAAATGTAACACTTAGACCTTGTTGGGAGCTAGGTTTTGCCCTTTGCCCTTTCAAAACAACAGACTGTTCTTTTACAAAAGCTCTTGATTTTCCAATGCATAGCCTAATCATCAAAGGAGTCTCTGAGCATGTACAGAGCAGTTTGTCAAAGCCACAGTAGAAACTACTTCTGAGAGCCCTCCTTTTGAGTACACCTGGGCTCCCCACACCACAGGAGTGACTCTCTAGGGATGGGCCAGCAACTTAGTTGTATGTTGTCCCTCTCGTTGGCTAGCCTCTCTCTCCCAATGCCATGTCATAAGGTCAAATATCATATCAGGCTCATCTGGCTTCTGTTCCACACCCCCTCCTGGCAATTTCAGACTGTGCCTATTCTCAGGTGAGGGCAGCCTTGAGATAAAACCTCCCATCTCTTCCATCTTGAAATATGGAGACCCAGTTTCCCAGGGCTCCCTCCCTCTGAAGAGAACTAGTCTCCTTGGCCTTGAAACACAGCAAGAACAACTATCTCATTCCAAACTGACTGTAAACTTTTTCTGATCTTTTAGCCAGGGAAAGACATGTTGTTGGATCAATGCACGAGCTGTCAGTGCAGTCTACAAAGAGGCTTGCATTTGAGATACAAATTGACATGTGGAACAGTTACCTGTGAACCTTGCCCCAAGGTAAGACAAAGTGTTATGTTCCAGGAGGCCTACGGATTTTTAATGGGATTGATTCTAAGTTGTAAAAATTGGTATTTTATATTCACAGCTCTGTCTGCCTTTATGAACTCTGGCAAAATTCATGAAAACATTAGCATGTGCTTTCTGCCAATTGGATCATATAAATTAGCTGTCCTATTCAGTATCACTGTTTGCACACTAGCTTCTTCAAAAAGAAATGTCCATATTAGAGCACATGCTCCTCAACATGTATTCAAAGTATGTGATACAAATTTCTCTCTTGAACAAAGAAAGAAAAGGATAGGGCAGCTTAGGTAATACTACATGGTATCAAACCCGGTGTATACTGAAGGGGATGTTGCAGCCAGTG
This sequence comes from Varanus salvator macromaculatus, assembly GCA_023646645.1. Taxonomy (NCBI): domain Eukaryota; kingdom Metazoa; phylum Chordata; class Lepidosauria; order Squamata; family Varanidae; genus Varanus; species Varanus salvator. Next base: position 11,092,090 of record JAIXND010000754.1, on the reverse strand, counting down.
CTTTATTGTGATGCCCTTTAAATCTAGAGCTAGCGTAAAAATGTAACAGAATGCCAATGCTACTTGCTGAAGAAAGAAAACTGTTCATAAAATCATAGAAGTATAGAAGAGTACATTTGGAAGGGGTCAAGAAGGCCATTGGGCTCAACCCCCAGCTGTTGCAGGACACCAAATTACACCATCCCACTTAGATGGCTGGCCAGTTATTTTTGAATGTCTCTAGTGCAGAAGAACCCACCACCCCTCTAGGAAGCTGGTTGTACTGTTGTATTGCTCTGATAGTGAGGAAGCTTTTCCTGATGTCCAGCCTGAATCTCCCCTTCATGGATCACTGCCTTGTCGTGGTGAAGAGGCTTGTGTAGCTCAATGAAGCTATGAGCTATGCTGTGCAGGGGCACCCAAGACAGAAAGGTCATAGCAGAGAGCTCTGACAAAAGCTGATCCACTGGAGAAGGAAATGGCAACCCCACTCCAGTACCCTTGCCATGAAAACCCCATGGACAGTACCAAAAGGCAAAAAGATATAATGTTGGAAGATGAGCCGCTCAGGTCGGAAGATGTCCAATGTGCTACTGAGGAAGAGCAGAGGGCTAGTACTAGTAGCACCAGAAAGAATGAAGCGACTGGGGCAAAGCTGAAAGGACACTCAGTTGCAGATGTATCTGGTGGTGAAAGGAAAGTCTGATGCTGTAAAGATCTATACTCCATAGGAACCTGGAATGTAAGATCTAAAAGTCAAGGTAAGCTGGACGTGGTCAAACATGAGATGACAAGACTGAACATTGACATCTTAGGAATCAGTGAACTCAAATGGACAGGAATGGGTGAATTAAATTCAGATGACCATCAGGTATACTACTGTGGGCAAGAATCCCTCAGAAGAAATGCAGTAGCCTTCATAGTCAATAAAAGAGTAGCAAAAGCAGTACTTTGTATTTTGTATTTTGGAATACAATCTCCAAAATGACAGAATGATCTCAGTTCGAATCCAAGGAAAACCATTCAACATCAAAGTAATCCAAGTCTATGCCCCAATGACTGATGCTGAAGAGGCTGAAGTTGACCAGTTCTATGAAGGCCTACAACACCTTCTAGAATTAACACCCAGAAATGATGTCCTTATCATCATGGGGGATTGGAATGGTAAAGTAGGAAGCCAAAAGGTAAGTAGAATTACAAGCAAGTTTGGGCTTGGAGTACAAAATGAAGTATGGCACAGGCTGGTAGAATTTTGACAAGAGAATACGATGGTCATAGCAAACACTCTTTACCAACAACCCAAGAGACGACTCTACACATAAACCTCACCAGATGGTCAAAACAGAAATCAGATTGATTATGTGCCCAGCAGTCAAAGATGGAGAACCTTTATACAGTCAGTAAAAACTAGACCAGGAGCTGACCGTGGCTCAGATCATGAGCTTCTTGTTGCAAAATTCAGCCTTAAATTGAAGAAAGTAGGGGAAAGCTCTAGGCCACTCAGGTATGACCTAAATCATATCCCTGATGAATATACAGTAGAGGTGACAAATAGATTTAAGGAATTAGATCTGATAGACAGAGTGCCTGAAGAACCATGGACGGAGGTTCGCAACATTGTACAAGAGGTAACAGCTAAAACCATCCCAAAGAAAAAGAAATGCAAGAAAGCAAAATGGCTGACTGAGGAAGCTTTACAAATAGCTGAGGAAAGAAGGGAAGCAAAAGAGAAGGGAGAAAGAGAAAGATACACCCAACTGAATGCAGAATTCCAAAGAATAGCTAGAAGAGATAAGAATGCCTTCTTCAATGAACAATGTAAAGAAATAGAAGAAAACAATAGAATGTGGAGGGCCAGAGATCTCTTCAAGAAAATTGGAGATATGAAGGGAACATTTCATGCAAAGATGGGCATATTAAAGGACCAAAATTGCAGGGACCTAACAGAGGTAGAAGAGATTAAGAAGAGGTGGTAAGATTACACAGAAGAACTGTACAAGAAAGTGCTGATAACCATGATGACCTCGAGCCAGACATCCTGGAATGTGAAGTCCCTTCCTGGAGGACAACTGCCTGGCAACAGTGACTCACGTGTTGGTAGCTTCCCGACTAGATTTCTGCAACACGCTCTACATGGGACTAACCTTGAAGATGGTCCGAATACTTCAATTGGTGGAAAACAGAGCTGCCAGGGTGCTGACGGGGACTGGGCATGGTTCTCATATTACCCCACTTCTCCGTCAGCTTCACTGACTCCCTGTTGAAGTCTGGGCCCAATTCAAGATGTTGGTTATCACCTATAAAGCCCTTAACGGCTTTGGACCTGGCTACCTAAAGGAACGTCTGCGACCATATATGCCCTCCCGCCCCTTATGATCGGCAGCAGATGCCCTTCTCTGGGAACCCTCCGTGAGGGAGATAAGAAGGGTGAGTACGCAGAGAAGGGCCTTCTCTGTGGTGGAGCCCCACCTATGGAATGCGCTCCCCATAGAGGTCTGCCTGGCGCCGTCATTATTTGCTTTTTGGCACCAGGGAAAGACCTTTTTATTTTATAGTTATTTTAATTGTTAATTATAAATTGTATTTATTGTATTTTAACTTGTTTATTCGAGATGGGCCAGTTTTAAATAGTTTTAAATTAATTTTGTGTTTGTAGTGCTGTGAGCTGCCCCGAGGCTTTGTTGCAATGCGGGCGGCATACAAATGTTTTAAATAAATAAATAAATACATAAGTCAAATGGGCCTTAGGAAGTCTGAGCAACTTCAGCTAGTGGAGGAGACAGTATTCCAGCTCAGCTATTCAAAATCCTAAAAGGCGATGCAGTTAAAGTGCTGCACTCAACATGCCAGCAAATTTGGAAAACACTGTGGTGGCCACAGGATTGGAAAAGTTCAGTTTTCATTCCAATTCCAAAGAAGGGCAATGCCAAAGAATGTTCAAACTACCACACCATTGCACTCATTTCTCATGCTAGCAAAGTTATGCTCAAAATCATGTAAGCTAGGCTCCAGCAGCATGTGGACCAAGAACTACCAGAAATAGAGGCAGGATTTCGAAGAGGCAGAGGAACTAGAGATCAAATTGCTAACATATGCTGGATCATGGAGAAAGCAAGGGAGTTCCAGAAAAACATCTACTTCTGCTTCATTGACTATGCTAAAGCCTTTGATGGTGCGTAACACAACAAATTGTGGCAAGTTCTTAGAGAGATGAGAGTCCCAGACCATCGTATTTGTCTCTTGAGAAAACTGTTTGTGGGAGGAACAGTGAGAACTGGACATGGAACTACTGAGTGGTTCAAAATTGGGAAAGGAGTATAGAAACATAGAAACAGAACGAGTCAAAAGGGGTCTCCCGGGCCATCTAGTCTGACCTCCGGCACCAGCCGGCTCCACTCACAACATGCCTACCATTTGGACGTCCAGCCTATCGTTGAACACCCGCACCGATGGGGCCTCAACGACCTGTCGTGGAAGCCCATTCCGCACCCTCGGGGTCCTAACTGTCAGGAAGTGCTTCCTGGCATCCAAATGGAACCTTGACTCCCTGAGCTTTGCTCTGTTGGAGCACGTCCTGGCCTCCTCAGCAGGGGAGAACAGGTCTCTACCCATCTGCATGTGACACCCCCTCACATACCTGTATGTCGCCAACATATCCTCTCTGAGTATCCCCTCCTCCAAGCTGAAGAGACCCAGTTCCCTCAGTCTTGCCTCATATGGCATCCCCTGCAAACCAGCCACCATCCTTGTGGCCCTACGCTGCACTGACTCCAACCTGGCTATATCCTTTCTGTAATGAGGGGCCCAAAACTGAACATAATACTCCAGTTGCGGGTGCACCAGAGTCGTGTAGAGTGGTAGTAATACCTCTCTTGATCTAGAAGCCACACTTCTGGCTATGCAACCAAGGGTGGCATTCGCCCTCTTGACCACTGCATCACACTGCTGACTCATGTTTAGCCTGCAGTCAACCAGTACCCCAAAATCCCTTTCACAAGTGCTGCTCTCCAGCCACCTGTCCCCTAACCTGTACTTATGACACGTATCCCTATACCCCAAGTGCAAGACCTTGCACTTATCTACATTTAACACCATCCTGTTGTCTCCTGCCCACTTCCATAGTCTGTCCAGATCCTTTTGGATCTGGAGTACCTGCTCCTCAGTTCTGGCCACTGCTCCAGTTTTAGTGTCGTCTGCGACTTCGATCAGCAGAATGTTCACCCTTCTTCCATGTCATTAATGAAAAGATTAAACAGGATCAGCCCCAGGACAGAGCCCTGGGGGACCCTGCTTGTCACTGACTACCATCCTGATGATTCCCCGCTAATGGTTACCTTCGGCTTTCGGTCAGTTAACCATGCCCTAATCCACCGGACAGTGCTTTGGTGTTTCCCAAAACTCCTCAGTTTCTCCACCAGGATACCATGGGGCACTTTGTCAAAGGCCTTGCTGAAATCCAGGTATACCACATCCACTGCATCCCCTCCATCAAGCCATCTCAAAACCATAGAATTCCACAAGGTTTGTCTGGCAGGACCTATTTTTGCGGAAACCGTGTTGTGTGGCCATCAGCCTCCCTTCCCTATCTAGCATCACTAGATCTCTCTCTATTATTAGCCTTTCCATTGTTTTTCCTACAATGGACGTAAGGCTAACCGGTTTATAATTCCCCATGTCCTTTCTACTACCCTTTTTGAAAATTGGGACCACTGATGCCACCCTCCAGTCCTCTGGAACTTAGAAACATAGAAACATAGAAACAGAGCGAGTCAGAAGGGGCCTCCTGGGCCATCTAGTCTGACCTCCGGCACCAGCTGGCTCCGTGAGGTCTCAAAATGGAGGCCAGCGGGTGTGAGAGAACCCCTGCCAACTCTCTAAGTACTCTCAGGTGTAACCCATCAGGGCCTGGCACCTTTGTAATGTCCAATGCCCTGAGGAGCCCCTTGACTTCAAGGGGGGTGACTCTAATCTGTGCCCCTAAGTCCCCAGCCTCATCTAATCTCCTATGCGGATATCCCCCGTCCTGCTTTTCGGAGAACACAGAGGCAAAATAGTCATTTAGCCTCTGCGCCTGTTCCCTCATATCAGTCACTGGATCTCCTTCCTCCTTATTTAGTGGTCCCACCACTTGTCTCCCCTTCCTCTTCCTATTTACATGCTGAAAGAAGCCCTTTTTGTTGCTCTTGATATTCTTGGCAAGTCTCAGCTCATAATCAGCCTTAGCCTTGACAAGAATCCTTCTGCAGTGGGCCTCCTCCTCCCGGTATACCCTTTGGTCTGTTTGCCCCAGTACCCATTTCCCACGAAGGTTCCTCTTTCGTCTAATCCCTCTAAGCACCTCCTTTCGCATCCATGGCGGCACTCTCCTCCACTTCCCCACCTTACTGACTAGAGGTATCATCAACACTTGAGCCTCCAAAACCTCCCTTTTGAGTGCTATCCCCCCCTCCACAACTCGCTTACCTTCCAGTAACCTATCCCAGGAGACTTTCCCCAGTCTGGCCTTCAGTTGGCCAAAGTTGGCCCTCTTGATGTCCCAGCTTCTAGTGCTCACCCTGCTGCACATCCCCAGTCCCCTGATCTCAAAGCAAAGGATGGAGTGATCACTCCCATCCAGAGCTCCCCTAATCTGTACTTCATCTATCAGCTCCTCCCTATTGGTCAAGACCAAGTCAAGGATGTTTCCCCTCTCATCGCCTCTCAGACCCTCTGTATGAAAAACCCTCCCCCTATAGCTTCTGGGAAGCGACGTGACCTGGCTGTCACCGCCGAGTGAGTCTCCCAAGTAATATCTGGGAGATTGAAATCTCCCATAATTACTGTGTCTCTCCCCTGAGATATCCTTAGAGTCTGGCCTGTCAGGACATCATCCAGGGTCTCAAGTGGACTTGGAGGGCAATAACATACCCCCACTGTCAGGTCTCTTTCCCTCTCAAAACCCCTAAGTTTCACCCAGACTGCCTGTACCGATTCCCCATCTGTGCTGCATTCTATCTCCCTGCATCCTATCCCTTCCCTGACGTATAAAGCCACGCCCCCGCCTCTCTTTCCCTTCCTGTCCTTTCTAAAAAGGTGTTACCCTTCCATGTTCACATTCCAGACTTGCCTTTCATCCCACCAAGTTTCTGTGATTCCCACCAGATCATACCCTCCTATTCCCTGGAGAGCCTCAAGCCCTTCCTGCTTGTTACCCATGTTCCTAGCATTGGTGTACATGCACCTCAACTCCCTCCCACCGCTTCCTTTCCTTGGAGTTCCCAGCCTCCTCCTTCCTCCCATCCTCCCTGATACCTGGCCCCTCTCTGTAGGAGTCCTGTCAGTCCCTGCAGTATCTCTAAAACCCTGCTCCCAGAGCCCTGATCCTGCCCTCACACTTGTCCAGTGCAGACACGTTACTGGGGGGCCTGAACCCACCCGCTCCCTGACTCAGTTTAAAGTCTTCCAAACAAAGCTCGCTAGAGCATTTCCAAAGGACCTTTTCCCCATCCTCGTGAGGTGTCACCCATCCCTTGCCAGAAGTCCATTGGCAGGAAAACGAGTGCCGTGGTCGAGGAACCCGAAGCGTTCCTTCTGGCACTAAACCCTCAGCCAGTTGTTCACCTCGCAGACCCTCCTGTCCCTTCCTGGCCCAAATCCCCAGACAGGTAAGATTGACGAGAAGGCCACTTGGGCCTTTAGCTCCCTGAGTTTCTTCCCCAAGGCCTCGAAGTCTCTGGTGGTCCCAACCACACCCTGCCTGGCCACATCGTTTGTGCCCATATAGATCACCAGAAGTGGTTGATGACCCCCTGAGCAAACAAGATGCTCCACTCTGTCCTTCACATGCCGGATGCGTGCGCAAAGCAGGCAGCAAACCTCCCTTGTCTCCAGGTTTGGGCGGCACACTGCCACCTCAGTGCCCCTCAGCAGGGAGTCCCCAACAACAATCACCCGCCACCGTACCTTCCCGATGCTGGTGGGTGGCTGTGCCCTGGCCCTTGCCTCTCCTGCAGTGGCCCCCTTGCCTCCTCACTGTAATGACAGAAATTGAAGAGGAACTAAAAAGCCTCTTGATGCGGGTGAAAGAGGAGAGTGCAAAAGTCAGCTTGAAACTCAACATTAAGAAAACTAAGATCATGGCATCCGGTCCTCTCACTTCCTGGCAAATAGATGGGGAAGAAATGGAGGTAGTGACAGGTTTTATTTTCCTGGGTTCCAAGATCACCGCAGACGGGGACTGCAGTCAAGAAACTGAAAGACGCTTGCTCCTGGGGAGGAAAGCTATGGCAAATCTGAACAGCGTATAAAAGCAGAGACATCACCCGGCCCACAAAAGTATGTATAGTCAAGGCTGTGGTTTTCCCAGTTGCAATGTATGGCTGTGAAAGCTGGACCATAAGGAAGACTGAGCACCGAAGAATTCAGGCCTTTGAATTGTGGTGCTGGAGAAGACTCCTGCAAGTCCCTTGGACTTCAAGGAGATCAAACTGGTCTGTCCTAGAGGCAATCAACCCTGACTGCTCTTTAGAAGGCCAGATGCTGAAGATGAAACTCAAATACTTTGGCCACCTAATGAGAAGGAAGAACTCCCTGGAGAAGAGCCTAATGCTGGGAACAATAGATGGCAAAAGAAGAAGGGGACGGTAGAGAATGAGGTAGCTAGATGGAGTCACTGAAGCAGTTGGTGTGAGCTTAAGTGGACTTTGGGGGATGGTGGAGGACAGGAGGGCCTGGAGGAACATTGTCCATGGGGTCACGATGGGTCAGACAATTAAGTACAACAACAACAAGCCTGAATCTGGGTTGTCACAACTTGAATTGATTATTTCATACACTCTGGTATCAGCAAAAAGAGATCTTGACCTTCCTCTTTGTGGCAACCTTTGAGGTACTTATAGAGGGATATCATGTCCCCCCTCAGTCTTCTCTTCCCAAGGCTGAACATGCCCAGTTCCCTCAGTCTCTCCTCATAGGGCAGTGTTTCCAAACCCTGGATCATTTTGTTGCCCTCCTCTGGACCCTTTCTCATTTACCTTCATCTTTCTTAAATCGTGATGCTGAGAAATGGACACAGGTGAGGTCTGACTAGTTATGTCAGGCAACATGGTTTTTCCCAAAACTTCCTCTTCACTATCAATTTTACCTAAGTTGCCTATGTTGACCTGTAGGCTTTTTTCAAGGTGGTTCAAAAATAATGTCCTTGAAAAAATGTAAATATTATATAGCATGAACTTTATTTTTTATTGAAACTGTATTAGAGCTGCATGCAGTGGAATTGCATGCATTTTTTGATAGCTGGGTCTTCCTGCATATGGAAAGGATTCATTGAAATTGGGTTAGTTCGGAAGATATTAATAGGACATGACTGTTTTGATATTGGGTCCATTCTGCCAAAGACAGATCTTCACCCTCTCCTTGCAAGCAGATCAGGACAAAATCTTTCTAACATGAAGAGGTTTTTTTTTTTGTTTGTTTTTTAGGTTAAAGATAACAACCAGGGTGGCTTTGTAGTTCAAAAGAAGAGTACTTCAGACATTAATAACAAAGACACAGGCAAAGTAGAAAACTAGCTGTATAGAGAAATGTGAGTTAACAACATGAAGTTGATTATAACTGGGTAGTTTGCTCCCTTTCAACCCCTGGCCCCCAAAAAGAACCTTGTCTCCACCTTCAAGGTGTATCATGCTTCTTATGGGCCAATTGCTTGGAACATGCTTCTCATTTGGTCCAGTTTCTTAACCTGATGCCAAATGATTGGAATAATGATGTTACGTATGTCTGCTTCCACCATCTCAGCTTGTTCACTGGAATTTGTCAGCAAACTTAAAACTGCCCCAGCAACTGCTGGGCTTACTGGCCTTGACATGTCAGCTATCATTTCTAATCTCACCTCTTTATCTTCTACTTCTTAATCAGAATCCAAGTAAACAACCTGTGAAGACTGTATTGTAGGAGAGATGCGCTGAACCCCTACAGATTCTGACTTCAGGGTGGAGTGCTTTCTTTGTCATGTGGAATGCTCTCACAACCCTTCTTTTCTTTCACTAACTTCTCAAGATGGCCGAATGAGAGGAGAGATCCTATAGGTATAGCAAGACCAAAGGATTCTAAGTTCCCATATTTCCCTGTATGAACAGCAGTATCCAGGTCCTGAGGCCCTACCACAGTATACCTGGAAACCTACTCTGAAAGTCCTTTATCCTTCCATTTCAGTAGGTGAGTTCATTCATAACTGTAATTTAGGGTTACATGTAAGAGTTGTATATGCTGCACAAAATGCAGGGTGAAAGCATTCCTCCCTTTCTTCCTCCTCTCCTCGTCCTCCTCTTCCATTAAAGGAATAAATGGCAAGAAATAAATCAGAATGTATTTTAATTTTTATTATTACATTACAGTTGTATCCTGTCTTTTTTCCTCTTCTGAGAAGCCCATGTAGTCCTCCTCTATTTTTCCTCACAACAACCATCTTGTGAGGTAGGTTAGGCTATTTGCCAAATGAATGGAACTTCCTGATTATCACATCTGTTGTGACAAAATCACACTAACTAATCGAGCAATGCAATTAATTAAAAGTTCTTTTGTGGTCATTTTTTGTCTTTCTAGTTTCTTCTCAGTTCTTTCATTTTGCTGCTTAAGTAAGGACATACGTATGTCATACACTCTACAAGTACCTGAAAGGCTGTCACAAAGAGGAAGGACACAATCTCTTCTTGATCATTCCAGAGTGCAGGACCTGGAATAATGGACTTAAGTTAAAAGAAACCAGATTTAGACTAGACACCAGCAAGGATTTCCTCACTATATGAGTCTGGAACCTATTACCTCCAGCATGACTATGGAACCTATTGCCTGGGGAAGCTGTGGGCTCTCCCTCACTAAAGGCATCCAAAAAGCATCTGGAGAGTCATCTGAGTGGGATGGTGTAACAGTGTCCTGTGATTGCAGGGGACTAGACATGGTGACCTTCTGGCCCTTTCCAGTTCTACTATTCTAAGATTCTATGATTCTATATTTTAATACATCTACCAGTTGCTTAAGGCTGTTATCCTAAACATGCTCTCTATGGATTCCTGCTGAACAAAGTGGGAGTTACTTCTGAATAAACAGAGATAAACTATTGCACTGTTAAACCTATATATATTAGAAGTGGAGCCACTTTATTTCCCAAAACATTATTTTCTCATGTAGGCCAGTTGCTTTCCCACCTTGCACACTTTATGCATGAAGGCTCTTTTTCATACCTTATGGATTCAGTGTAAAACTGGAGGCTCATTTCTATCCCCTCAGCCAGGGATCCTCAAACTTTTTAAACAGGAGGACAGATCACTGTTCCTCAGACTGTTGCGAGGAGGGGCGGACTATAGTTTGAAAAAATATGAACAAATTCCTATGCACACTGCACATTAAAATTAATTAAAATTTTAAAATTAATTTTAAAATGTTTGCTCTGCTCCCTCTGGCTGCAGCAGAAGCCCAAGATGAGGTGGGGAAAAGCATGTCCATTTTCAAGGGACATGGCTACAATACAACCAAGGCACTAAATATAGTATTTTGCATAATACGTCTGATGACTGCAACTGGTATTTACAAAGAATGAAGCAAAAATACTAAGGATGAATACTGTTAATGCCACTCTTAGTATTTGAAGCAAGTCAGCCCAGAACAATTCTCACAATACACGATGGCTGTATTTGGATGCAGAGCTAATGACTACTATATTTTAAAGTGCAACCTTGCCAAAACTGGTACTGTCCAGATGAGTTGGACTACAACTTCCATTGGTCATGCTGGTTGGACATGATGGAAATTATAGTCCTTGCCACCGCCCCAGTTCTGAGGGAACAGAAGCGGGAGGCTGGAGAGGTGAGTGCGGGGTGACTCCGATGTAATGGCTTCCTTCTGAGGCAAGGGATGGGGCCGCGGTTGGCCAAGTGGGGCACCTCCCACCTCTCTCTGCCATGGGGGGGAAAAGCATGGCAGCTGCTTGATGGCGGTGGCTTGCCCATAGAAGGCTGCAGCTCCCGCAGATCTGCCACAGCCTTCTATGGGCAAGCCACTGCCACCATTGAGCAGCTGCTCCCAGGCTCAGAAAGGTGGCTGTGGCTTGGCCTGCAGCTGAAAGACATGACTCACATACTTAAAAATGGATTTTAAAAGTTATATTTTTCTTACCTTCAGTCCTTTTTTAGTGTCTTTGACTCTCTCTCTTCCACCCTCCTCTCTTCTGTTTCCTGCTCCGTGTTCCTGCTCTGGATATGCATACAATGGGAGGGGTAAAAGCTGACACACATGCAGTTGAGCTGTTACAATTGGGCGCATGCACCAGCTCTCTGCTCAGTTTCAAAGAATGCCTGCACCAGCTCAGAGGTTTTGCACTCGCTCAGAGATCATTTTCTCCGAGCAAGTCCAAAAGCTCTGAGGCGAGCCAGATAAATGAGCATGGTGGGCCGTATTTGGCCCATGGGCCGTAGTTTGAGGACCCATGCCTTCAGCAGTTGCTTCAGAGGGGAAGGGAGGTATCAGTGTTCTCTCCACCCCTGTAGCAGCTGTTGGTATGAGGAATTAGACATGGAGGAAGTGCCCTCTGAGCCAAGTTCCTCCCTGCCATGGAGCAGAAAACAATCTTTGCAGGTTCCCACTTCAGCATTTATAAATGACAACACATGTATGACCTTTAGGACAGATTCTCATGTTATTGTACAGAATGGCTGAAAGTATGTCAGCACAGTGGAGCCTTGCACTGATGTTCAACTGTAAGCTCACCTCACCTCACATGACTAGGTATGCTCTGACCTGTGAGTGGAAAGGAAATAAACTGTACTGATTCCTATTTGCCCTGGCGCTCCTGCTACTTTTCTGCTGCCACCAGTTGTGAACTTTTATTTTCCCCAGGGATTTCCACCAAGCAGCCTTAAAACCTTCTGGGTCCCTTGTAAATCCTTTCAGTGGTGTGTTGCTTGACATTTAGATGTGGGGTAAGTAATCCAATAAGGAAGGAGACTACAAGATCTAAATAACAAAATTTAAAATGTTTGCTGAAAATCTATGACTATTTATTTATTTATTTAAAACATTTGTATGCAACAAAGCCTTGGGGCGGCTCACAGCACTACAAACACAAAAATAATTAAAACTATTTAAAACTGGCCCACTTCGAATAAACAAGTTAAAATACAATAAATACAATTTATAATTAACAATTAAAATAACTTTTAAATAAAAAAGTCTTCGCCTGGCGCCGAAAAGCAAATAATGACAGCACCAGGCGGCCCTCTCTGGGGAACGTGTTCCATAGGTGGGGCGCCACTGCAGAGAAAGCCCTCCTCCGGGTACTCACCCTCCTTATCTCCCTCATGGAGGGTTCCTGGAGAAGGGCATCTGCTGCCGATCGTAAGGGCATATATGGTCACCGACATTCCTTTAGGTAGCCAGGTCCAAAGCCATTAAGGGCTTTATAGGTGATAACCAACACCTTGAATTGGGCCCGGGCTTCAATAGGGAGCCAGTGAAGCTGACGGAGAACTGGGGTAATATGAGAACCATGCCCAGTCCCCGTCAGCACCCTGGCAGCTCTGTTTTGCACCAATTGAAGTATCCGGACCATCTGCAAGGGTAGCCCCATGTAGAGCGTGTTGCAGAAATCTAGTCGGGAAGTTACAATGTGTAGGTCACTGTCACCAGGCACTCGTCCTCCAGGAAGGGACGCAGCTGATGGATCAGCCAACGTTGATGGAAAGCACTCCTCGCCACCATTGTCACCTGAGCTTCTAATGATAGCTCGGGGTCGAGGAGCACTCCCAGGCTTTATGAAGGGAAAATATTTTAACATGCCAATAGTTGCAACACGCACAATAAAAACATGAGAGGTGAGCAGATCTAAGCAAATAACCAGTGTACATGCACCTAGATAGTCCTAATTGGGCTGTATCCCTGTTGTTGTTCCCTGTGATATCTTACTATTAGACTCTGCAGCTTTTTCAAAATTGTTCCAAGCAGCTTTCTGATTTTCCTCTCCTCTCAGCCACCTTCTACTGTAAAAACTACCACTTTACCTCAGTATTTTATAGGGTAAAAGCTAACCTATGCTTTTTAGTTGACAAATGTAGTGGGTTGGGAGCAGTTGCCTTCCTTCTGTTGAGCTCTACGTTCACATGCATGCAAACACGCGTGCGCGCACACACACACACACACACACACACAATGTATCTGCATTTTGCAAAATTAAAATATATGTTTAACATAACCCTTCTGAGCATGCCATATCTGACTAACTTCTGCAGAATCTCCAGTTCTTGTTCATGCTCTTAGACCCGGTGATGCCCAGACCTAGTGAAATATTAGCTGAAATTTTAAGATTTGGAATTTAAATTTAACCAGTGTGCACATGTACACACACACACAAAGAGAGAGAGAGAGAGAGAGATTAGCTCTGTAATACTTAAACTGAAGTGTATACAATATAAAAAGGCAGTTCATGCTCTTCATATCTGATAATCAAGTTGTTAAGGCAGGAGCTGTGCTACTTATTTTAGAGTGACTTTGAGGTTTTCTGTAATCACATATTTATTTGGTCATAGATTTTGCAGCTTCAGCCCCACCACATGGAAGTATTTATTTAGAGACAACTATATTAGAGCTTGGCCAACATCACGGCAGATTAATTCAATGCTCATGCATTCAGAATGATCATTAGTTTTCTTCATTACAGAATTACAGGATGGAAAAAGTCTCTGGCTCTTGCTGTGGTAAATGTTTGCCAACTGTCTGCGCTATTCAACTGAAGGACCAAACCATTAAATATCTGAAGGTCAGTTTATTTTGCATACCTGTTCCAAGACATTTGCAATGCTATTCCTCTCTCTTTACCAACCATTTCATATTCCTGCAATGCTGTGTGAATGCAATTCATCAGGACAGGGAGTGTGTTTGCCGCTTCCATATCCATGTACAAAAAATGGTCTGTGTAAATCTGTTGGTAATCTGTGGCCTTCAGACTTTCACCTACTCATCTAGGTAGCTACAGTAAAAGCAACAAAAACCTGGGGCCTATTATTGTTGTGCTTGTGTTTCACTATATGTTCTGCAATCTTTCCAGCCAAATGAGACATTCCAAGATGGCTGTGACACCCATTCTTGCAAAGTCAGTGTGAAAGGAGACTTCATCTGGGAAAAGAGAATCACTAGTTGTCCACCATTCAACTCTAATGAATGTTTGGCTGCAGGAGTAAGTAGTGAACCAAGTGCCTCTTTGGACAGGTTTCAGAGTGTTCTTTTATGTAATAGTAGTAATATTAGCAATAGTAGCTTGCTGTGGTGAAGGTGCTTGCATAGCTCAAAGAAGCTATGAGCTATGCTGTGCAGGGTCACCCAAGACAGAAAGGTCATAGCAGAGAGCTCTGACAAAAGCTGATCCACTGGAGAAGGAAATGGCAACCCCACTCCAGTACCCTTGCCATGAAAACCCCATGGACAGTACCAAAAGGCAAAAAGATATAATGTTGGAAGATGAGCCGCTCAGGTCGGAAGATGTCCAATGTGCTACTGAGGAAGAGCAGAGGGCTAGTACTAGTAGCACCAGAAAGAATGAAGCGACTGGGGCAAAGCTGAAAGGACACTCAGTTGCAGATGTATCTGGTGGTGAAAGGAAAGTCTGATGCTGTAAAGATCTATACTCCATAGGAACCTGGAATGTAAGATCTAAAAGTCAAGGTAAGCTGGACGTGGTCAAACATGAGATGACAAGACTGAACATTGACATCTTAGGAATCAGTGAACTCAAATGGACAGGAATGGGTGAATTAAATTCAGATGACCATCAGGTATACTACTGTGGGCAAGAATCCCTCAGAAGAAATGCAGTAGCCTTCATAGTCAATAAAAGAGTAGCAAAAGCAGTACTTTGTATTTTTGTATTTTGGAATACAATCTCCAAAATGACAGAATGATCTCAGTTCGAATCCAAGGAAAACCATTCAACATCAAAGTAATCCAAGTCTATGCCCCAATGACTGATGCTGAAGAGGCTGAAGTTGACCAGTTCTATGAAGGCCTACAACACCTTCTAGAATTAACACCCAGAAATGATGTCCTTATCATCATGGGGGATTGGAATGGTAAAGTAGGAAGCCAAAAGGTAAGTAGAATTACAAGCAAGTTTGGGCTTGGAGTACAAAATGAAGTATGGCACAGGCTGGTAGAATTTTGACAAGAGAATACGATGGTCATAGCAAACACTCTTTACCAACAACCAAGAGACGACTCTACACATAAACCTCACCAGATGGTCAAAACAGAAATCAGATTGATTATGTGCCCAGCAGTCAAAGATGGAGAACCTTTATACAGTCAGTAAAAACTAGACCAGGAGCTGACCGTGGCTCAGATCATGAGCTTCTTGTTGCAAAATTCAGCCTTAAATTGAAGAAAGTAGGGGAAAGCTCTAGGCCACTCAGGTATGACCTAAATCATATCCCTGATGAATATACAGTAGAGGTGACAAATAGATTTAAGGAATTAGATCTGATAGACAGAGTGCCTGAAGAACCATGGACGGAGGTTCGCAACATTGTACAAGAGGTAACAGCTAAAACCATCCCAAAGAAAAAGAAATGCAAGAAAGCAAAATGGCTGACTGAGGAAGCTTTACAAATAGCTGAGGAAAGAAGGGAAGCAAAAGAGAAGGGAGAAAGAGAAAGATACACCCAACTGAATGCAGAATTCCAAAGAATAGCTAGAAGAGATAAGAATGCCTTCTTCAATGAACAATGTAAAGAAATAGAAGAAAACAATAGAATGTGGAGGGCCAGAGATCTCTTCAAGAAAATTGGAGATATGAAGGGAACATTTCATGCAAAGATGGGCATATTAAAGGACCAAAATTGCAGGGACCTAACAGAGGTAGAAGAGATTAAGAAGAGGTGGTAAGATTACACAGAAGAACTGTACAAGAAAGTGCTGATAACCATGATGACCTCGAGCCAGACATCCTGGAATGTGAAGTCCCTTCCTGGAGGACAACTGCCTGGCAACAGTGACTCACGTGTTGGTAGCTTCCCGACTAGATTTCTGCAACACGCTCTACATGGGACTAACCTTGAAGATGGTCCGAATACTTCAATTGGTGGAAAACAGAGCTGCCAGGGTGCTGACGGGGACTGGGCATGGTTCTCATATTACCCCACTTCTCCGTCAGCTTCACTGACTCCCTGTTGAAGTCTGGGCCCAATTCAAGATGTTGGTTATCACCTATAAAGCCCTTAACGGCTTTGGACCTGGCTACCTAAAGGAACGTCTGCGACCATATATGCCCTCCCGCCCCTTATGATCGGCAGCAGATGCCCTTCTCTGGGAACCCTCCGTGAGGGAGATAAGAAGGGTGAGTACGCAGAGAAGGGCCTTCTCTGTGGTGGAGCCCCACCTATGGAATGCGCTCCCCATAGAGGTCTGCCTGGCGCCGTCATTATTTGCTTTTTGGCACCAGGGAAAGACCTTTTTATTTTATAGTTATTTTAATTGTTAATTATAAATTGTATTTATTGTATTTTAACTTGTTTATTCGAGATGGGCCAGTTTTAAATAGTTTTAAATTAATTTTGTGTTTGTAGTGCTGTGAGCTGCCCCGAGGCTTTGTTGCAATGCGGGCGGCATACAAATGTTTTAAATAAATAAATAAATACATAAGTCAAATGGGCCTTAGGAAGTCTGAGCAACTTCAGCTAGTGGAGGAGACAGTATTCCAGCTCAGCTATTCAAAATCCTAAAAGGCGATGCAGTTAAAGTGCTGCACTCAACATGCCAGCAAATTTGGAAAACACTGTGGTGGCCACAGGATTGGAAAAGTTCAGTTTTCATTCCAATTCCAAAGAAGGGCAATGCCAAAGAATGTTCAAACTACCACACCATTGCACTCATTTCTCATGCTAGCAAAGTTATGCTCAAAATCATGTAAGCTAGGCTCCAGCAGCATGTGGACCAAGAACTACCAGAAATAGAGGCAGGATTTCGAAGAGGCAGAGGAACTAGAGATCAAATTGCTAACATATGCTGGATCATGGAGAAAGCAAGGGAGTTCCAGAAAAACATCTACTTCTGCTTCATTGACTATGCTAAAGCCTTTGATGGTGCGTAACACAACAAATTGTGGCAAGTTCTTAGAGAGATGAGAGTCCCAGACCATCGTATTTGTCTCTTGAGAAAACTGTTTGTGGGAGGAACAGTGAGAACTGGACATGGAACTACTGAGTGGTTCAAAATTGGGAAAGGAGTATAGAAACATAGAAACAGAACGAGTCAAAAGGGGTCTCCCGGGCCATCTAGTCTGACCTCCGGCACCAGCCGGCTCCACTCACAACATGCCTACCATTTGGACGTCCAGCCTATCGTTGAACACCCGCACCGATGGGGCCTCAACGACCTGTCGTGGAAGCCCATTCCGCACCCTCGGGGTCCTAACTGTCAGGAAGTGCTTCCTGGCATCCAAATGGAACCTTGACTCCCTGAGCTTTGCTCTGTTGGAGCACGTCCTGGCCTCCTCAGCAGGGGAGAACAGGTCTCTACCCATCTGCATGTGACACCCCCTCACATACCTGTATGTCGCCAACATATCCTCTCTGAGTATCCCCTCCTCCAAGCTGAAGAGACCCAGTTCCCTCAGTCTTGCCTCATATGGCATCCCCTGCAAACCAGCCACCATCCTTGTGGCCCTACGCTGCACTGACTCCAACCTGGCTATATCCTTTCTGTAATGAGGGGCCCAAAACTGAACATAATACTCCAGTTGCGGGTGCACCAGAGTCGTGTAGAGTGGTAGTAATACCTCTCTTGATCTAGAAGCCACACTTCTGGCTATGCAACCAAGGGTGGCATTCGCCCTCTTGACCACTGCATCACACTGCTGACTCATGTTTAGCCTGCAGTCAACCAGTACCCCAAAATCCCTTTCACAAGTGCTGCTCTCCAGCCACCTGTCCCCTAACCTGTACTTATGACACGTATCCCTATACCCCAAGTGCAAGACCTTGCACTTATCTACATTTAACACCATCCTGTTGTCTCCTGCCCACTTCCATAGTCTGTCCAGATCCTTTTGGATCTGGAGTACCTGCTCCTCAGTTCTGGCCACTGCTCCAGTTTTAGTGTCGTCTGCGACTTCGATCAGCAGAATGTTCACCCCTTCTTCCATGTCATTAATGAAAAGATTAAACAGGATCAGCCCCAGGACAGAGCCCTGGGGGACCCTGCTTGTCACTGACTACCATCCTGATGATTCCCCGCTAATGGTTACCTTCGGCTTTCGGTCAGTTAACCATGCCCTAATCCACCGGACAGTGCTTTGGTGTTTCCCAAAACTCCTCAGTTTCTCCACCAGGATACCATGGGGCACTTTGTCAAAGGCCTTGCTGAAATCCAGGTATACCACATCCACTGCATCCCCTCCATCAAGCCATCTCAAAACCATAGAATTCCACAAGGTTTGTCTGGCAGGACCTATTTTTGCGGAAACCGTGTTGTGTGGCCATCAGCCTCCCTTCCCTATCTAGCATCACTAGATCTCTCTCTATTATTAGCCTTTCCATTGTTTTTCCTACAATGGACGTAAGGCTAACCGGTTTATAATTCCCCATGTCCTTTCTACTACCCTTTTTGAAAATTGGGACCACTGATGCCACCCTCCAGTCCTCTGGAACTTAGAAACATAGAAACATAGAAACAGAGCGAGTCAGAAGGGGCCTCCTGGGCCATCTAGTCTGACCTCCGGCACCAGCTGGCTCCGTGAGGTCTCAAAATGGAGGCCAGCGGGTGTGAGAGAACCCCTGCCAACTCTCTAAGTACTCTCAGGTGTAACCCATCAGGGCCTGGCACCTTTGTAATGTCCAATGCCCTGAGGAGCCCCTTGACTTCAAGGGGGGTGACTCTAATCTGTGCCCCTAAGTCCCCAGCCTCATCTAATCTCCTATGCGGATATCCCCCGTCCTGCTTTTCGGAGAACACAGAGGCAAAATAGTCATTTAGCCTCTGCGCCTGTTCCCTCATATCAGTCACTGGATCTCCTTCCTCCTTATTTAGTGGTCCCACCACTTGTCTCCCCTTCCTCTTCCTATTTACATGCTGAAAGAAGCCCTTTTTGTTGCTCTTGATATTCTTGGCAAGTCTCAGCTCATAATCAGCCTTAGCCTTGACAAGAATCCTTCTGCAGTGGGCCTCCTCCTCCCGGTATACCCTTTGGTCTGTTTGCCCCAGTACCCATTTCCCACGAAGGTTCCTCTTTCGTCTAATCCCTCTAAGCACCTCCTTTCGCATCCATGGCGGCACTCTCCTCCACTTCCCCACCTTACTGACTAGAGGTATCATCAACACTTGAGCCTCCAAAACCTCCCTTTTGAGTGCTATCCCCCCCTCCACAACTCGCTTACCTTCCAGTAACCTATCCCAGGAGACTTTCCCCAGTCTGGCCTTCAGTTGGCCAAAGTTGGCCCTCTTGATGTCCCAGCTTCTAGTGCTCACCCTGCTGCACATCCCCAGTCCCCTGATCTCAAAGCAAAGGATGGAGTGATCACTCCCATCCAGAGCTCCCCTAATCTGTACTTCATCTATCAGCTCCTCCCTATTGGTCAAGACCAAGTCAAGGATGTTTCCCCTCTCATCGCCTCTCAGACCCTCTGTATGAAAAACTCCCCCTATAGCTTCTGGGAAGCGACGTGACCTGGCTGTCACCGCCGAGTGAGTCTCCCAAGTAATATCTGGGAGATTGAAATCTCCCATAATTACTGTGTCTCTCCCCTGAGATATCCTTAGAGTCTGGCCTGTCAGGACATCATCCAGGGTCTCAAGTGGACTTGGAGGGCAATAACATACCCCACTGTCAGGTCTCTTTCCCTCTCAAAACCCCTAAGTTTCACCCAGACTGCCTGTACCGATTCCCCATCTGTGCTGCATTCTATCTCCCTGCATCCTATCCCTTCCCTGACGTATAAAGCCACGCCCCCGCCTCTCTTTCCCTTCCTGTCCTTTCTAAAAAGGTGTTACCCTTCCATGTTCACATTCCAGACTTGCCTTTCATCCCACCAAGTTTCTGTGATTCCCACCAGATCATACCCTCCTATTCCCTGGAGAGCCTCAAGCCCTTCCTGCTTGTTACCCATGTTCCTAGCATTGGTGTACATGCACCTCAACTCCCTCCCACCGCTTCCTTTCCTTGGAGTTCCCAGCCTCCTCCTTCCTCCCATCCTCCCTGATACCTGGCCCCTCTCTGTAGGAGTCCTGTCAGTCCCTGCAGTATCTCTAAAACCCTGCTCCCAGAGCCCTGATCCTGCCCTCACACTTGTCCAGTGCAGACACGTTACTGGGGGGCCTGAACCCACCCGCTCCCTGACTCAGTTTAAAGTCTTCCAAACAAAGCTCGCTAGAGCATTTCCAAAGGACCTTTTCCCCATCCTCGTGAGGTGTCACCCATCCCTTGCCAGAAGTCCATTGGCAGGAAAACGAGTGCCGTGGTCGAGGAACCCGAAGCGTTCCTTCTGGCACTAAACCCTCAGCCAGTTGTTCACCTCGCAGACCCTCCTGTCCCTTCCTGGCCCAAATCCCCAGACAGGTAAGATTGACGAGAAGGCCACTTGGGCCTTTAGCTCCCTGAGTTTCTTCCCCAAGGCCTCGAAGTCTCTGGTGGTCCCAACCACACCCTGCCTGGCCACATCGTTTGTGCCCATATAGATCACCAGAAGTGGTTGATGACCCCCTGAGCAAACAAGATGCTCCACTCTGTCCTTCACATGCCGGATGCGTGCGCAAAGCAGGCAGCAAACCTCCCTTGTCTCCAGGTTTGGGCGGCACACTGCCACCTCAGTGCCCCTCAGCAGGGAGTCCCCAACAACAATCACCCGCCACCGTACCTTCCCGATGCTGGTGGGTGGCTGTGCCCTGGCCCTTGCCTCTCCTGCAGTGGCCCCCTTGCCTCCTCACTGTAATGACAGAAATTGAAGAGGAACTAAAAAGCCTCTTGATGCGGGTGAAAGAGGAGAGTGCAAAAGTCAGCTTGAAACTCAACATTAAGAAAACTAAGATCATGGCATCCGGTCCTCTCACTTCCTGGCAAATAGATGGGGAAGAAATGGAGGTAGTGACAGGTTTTATTTTCCTGGGTTCCAAGATCACCGCAGACGGGGACTGCAGTCAAGAAACTGAAAGACGCTTGCTCCTGGGGAGGAAAGCTATGGCAAATCTGAACAGCGTAATAAAAGCAGAGACATCACCCGGCCCACAAAAGTATGTATAGTCAAGGCTGTGGTTTTCCCAGTTGCAATGTATGGCTGTGAAAGCTGGACCATAAGGAAGACTGAGCACCGAAGAATTCAGGCCTTTGAATTGTGGTGCTGGAGAAGACTCCTGCAAGTCCCTTGGACTTCAAGGAGATCAAACTGGTCTGTCCTAGAGGCAATCAACCCTGACTGCTCTTTAGAAGGCCAGATGCTGAAGATGAAACTCAAATACTTTGGCCACCTAATGAGAAGGAAGAACTCCCTGGAGAAGAGCCTAATGCTGGGAACAATAGATGGCAAAAGAAGAAGGGGACGGTAGAGAATGAGGTAGCTAGATGGAGTCACTGAAGCAGTTGGTGTGAGCTTAAGTGGACTTTGGGGGATGGTGGAGGACAGGAGGGCCTGGAGGAACATTGTCCATGGGGTCACGATGGGTCAGACAATTAAGTACAACAACAACAAGCCTGAATCTGGGTTGTCACAACTTGAATTGATTATTTCATACACTCTGGTATCAGCAAAAAGAGATCTTGACCTTCCTCTTTGTGGCAACCTTTGAGGTACTTATAGAGGGATATCATGTCCCCCCTCAGTCTTCTCTTCCCAAGGCTGAACATGCCCAGTTCCCTCAGTCTCTCCTCATAGGGCAGTGTTTCCAAACCCTGGATCATTTTTGTTGCCCTCCTCTGGACCCTTTCTCATTTACCTTCATCTTTCTTAAATCGTGATGCTGAGAAATGGACACAGGTGAGGTCTGACTAGTTATGTCAGGCAACATGGTTTTTCCCAAAACTTCCTCTTCACTATCAATTTTACCTAAGTTGCCTATGTTGACCTGTAGGCTTTTTTCAAGGTGGTTCAAAAATAATGTCCTTGAAAAAATGTAAATATTATATAGCATGAACTTTATTTTTTATTGAAACTGTATTAGAGCTGCATGCAGTGGAATTGCATGCATTTTTTGATAGCTGGGTCTTCCTGCATATGGAAAGGATTCATTGAAATTGGGTTAGTTCGGAAGATATTAATAGGACATGACTGTTTTGATATTGGGTCCATTCTGCCAAAGACAGATCTTCACCCTCTCCTTGCAAGCAGATCAGGACAAAATCTTTCTAACATGAAGAGGTTTTTTTTTTTGTTTGTTTGTTTTTTAGGTTAAAGATAACAACCAGGGTGGCTTTGTAGTTCAAAAGAAGAGTACTTCAGACATTAATAACAAAGACACAGGCAAAGTAGAAAACTAGCTGTATAGAGAAATGTGAGTTAACAACATGAAGTTGATTATAACTGGGTAGTTTGCTCCCTTTCAACCCCTGGCCCCCAAAAAGAACCTTGTCTCCACCTTCAAGGTGTATCATGCTTCTTATGGGCCAATTGCTTGGAACATGCTTCTCATTTGGTCCAGTTTCTTAACCTGATGCCAAATGATTGGAATAATGATGTTACGTATGTCTGCTTCCACCATCTCAGCTTGTTCACTGGAATTTGTCAGCAAACTTAAAACTGCCCCAGCAACTGCTGGGCTTACTGGCCTTGACATGTCAGCTATCATTTCTAATCTCACCTCTTTATCTTCTACTTCTTAATCAGAATCCAAGTAAACAACCTGTGAAGACTGTATTGTAGGAGAGATGTGCTGAACCCCTACAGATTCTGACTTCAGGGTGGAGTGCTTTCTTTGTCATGTGGAATGCTCTCACAACCCTTCTTTTCTTTCACTAACTTCTCAAGATGGCCGAATGAGAGGAGAGATCCTATAGGTATAGCAAGACCAAAGGATTCTAAGTTCCCATATTTCCCTGTATGAACAGCAGTATCCAGGTCCTGAGGCCCTACCACAGTATACCTGGAAACCTACTCTGAAAGTCCTTTATCCTTCCATTTCAGTAGGTGAGTTCATTCATAACTGTAATTTAGGGTTACATGTAAGAGTTGTATATGCTGCACAAAATGCAGGGTGAAAGCATTCCTCCCTTTCTTCCTCCTCTCCTCGTCCTCCTCTTCCATTAAAGGAATAAATGGCAAGAAATAAATCAGAATGTATTTTAATTTTTATTATTACATTACAGTTGTATCCTGTCTTTTTTCCTCTTCTGAGAAGCCCATGTAGTCCTCCTCTATTTTTCCTCACAACAACCATCTTGTGAGGTAGGTTAGGCTATTTGCCAAATGAATGGAACTTCCTGATTATCACATCTGTTGTGACAAAATCACACTAACTAATCGAGCAATGCAATTAATTAAAAGTTCTTTTGTGGTCATTTTTTGTCTTTCTAGTTTCTTCTCAGTTCTTTCATTTTGCTGCTTAAGTAAGGACATACGTATGTCATACACTCTACAAGTACCTGAAAGGCTGTCACAAAGAGGAAGGACACAATCTCTTCTTGATCATTCCAGAGTGCAGGACCTGGAATAATGGACTTAAGTTAAAAGAAACCAGATTTAGACTAGACACCAGCAAGGATTTCCTCACTATATGAGTCTGGAACCTATTACCTAGAGGAGATCAACCTTGATTGCTCTTTAGAAGACCAGATACTGAAGATGAAACTCACATACTTTGGCCACCTAATGAGAAGGAAGGACTCCCTGGAGAAGAGCCCAGTGCTGGGAACAATTGATGGCAAAAGAAGGGGACAGCAAAGAATGAGGTTGATAGATGGAGTCAATGAAGCAGTCGGTGTGAGCTTAAGTGGACTCTGGGGGATGGTGAAGGACAGGAGGGCCTTGAAGAGTGCTGTCCATGGGGTTGTGAGGAGTCGGACAGGACTTCACAACTAGCAGCAGCAGTAATATTAGTATTACTACAACGCCATTAGTGTACATTTTGCTTTACTACATATCATTAAAAAGAGATTTATGATCCAAGGAGCTTACAATTTCAATGCTGACACTGAGGGAGAGACTGGAAGCAGAAGAGAATGGTATGGTAAATATAAGAAGACCATTTCATCAACTTCTGCTGTCCTCCTTTACCAAATGTGTGACTCCTAACACAATTTCTTTTGTTTTACTTTTCTTCTAAGTGTATCTCTTTCATTTTCCTTTCCCTGTAATTACATGCATATTCATTTTCTATTCATTTAAATGAATACCCCCCCCAACCACCACTCCACCACCACCTAATGTTGCTTGCAGCATTGGCGTTTTCTGTTGCAACAGAATGAAATTTGCAGACATGGGATTAATCTGCCATACCAGGTACCTGCCAATTTTCTGGCACTCTGGAGGAAGGCTTAGATGCAACTGAAAATGGGAACATCTCCTGTACATTTTCCATAGCTATATAAGACATTTTCTGTTTATAACATCAGCATTTTCTGTCCGAAAATCATGGAAACTTCATGCAGTTCCCAACCCTGCCAGGGCACCAGACCTCTGAATTTCAGGCAGAATGTGCAAAGGGTCCATCTTTTTAGATGCAGGTTTTATTTTGCATTAGTACTTATGCCCTAGCAAGATCCTTGGATGCCTGAAGGATTCATGCTACAGAAAATGCAACAAAAACAATGATGTGGCATTGATGAAGAGATGTTTTTCCAGGGAGACAGATGCAGCCAACAGTGTGAAGCTGGCATTTCTAAACACCCATCTGGGAGACGTGCTAGCTGGAAGGACTTGTGAGGCAGGTACCTGACTGGCATAATTTGGTCACAGAGAGCAGGTAGTCAGGCTTTGACATTTGACTTTGTAAAGCTGTAAGCAGAGAGATCAGTTTTGACATTTAATGTTTGGCCATTTTGCCCAGTGAATTTGGAGGCAGAAGGAGAGAGGCAGAGTCAAGTGTGCTGAGACTAGCATTTTGTCAACATCCAAAACAGGCTGCTTTAGTTAGCATTAACCAATGCAATGATTGCTAGCAGGTATGTTGCAGGTGGCATTTCATCCCTGCACCACACAGATTCAGGGATGTAAGAGAACCAGAGAAAGAGTTTCTGCTTTCAGTAGAAGACTTCACCATCTTCTCGTGCTGGTAGCATTGACATCTTCTGTCCTGGGTGTCATACCTACCAGACCTCAGGCAGATTGGACAGATGCATAAATGTGGAGCCACTTTAAAAGTGGTGACATCTCATAAACGTTTCTTTACTTTCAATGGAAACCCATTGTGTTGTTTTCTACTCCTTTCCATCCAAATAGGATGGAAAGTTTTGGTTTACTCTTTAATGGTTTAAGAGTTGTTTAACCTTCTAAATCAGGGGTCTCAAATTTTTTCAATAGGGGGCCAGTTGAAAGGCAGCGGCAACTGGCACGGGGTGGTGAGGCAGGGGTGCCTGGATGTGCGTGAGGCAGCGTGTGGCAGTGGCTTGCTCGCTCGGAGATCTCCTAAGTCCAAAACCATCTCCAAGTGAGCAAGCCACTGCCTCCCTGCCCACGTGGCGAGGTTGCAGCAGGCGGCGGGCAGCAGTGCAGGTCAGATAAATTGGCATGGCAGGCCGGATCCATCCTGTGGGCTGTAGTTTGAGGACCCATGTTCTAAATTAAACAAAATGAAGGTGAAAAACAATATACTCAAATACATGTTTTCCATACTTTTTTTTGTTCTTCCATATATTTTTCCTGACAGATTTTCTGATACTTTCATTTTTTTTTCCTTACCACTGCACATTAAAAGCCTTGCCCATGCACTGTGTAGCTCTCTGAGTAGACTGCCAGCTGCAATTTGTCACAATATGGCTGGCTATGCAAGGTTAAAGCCCTTTTTGTTATTACTGCAATTTTGCTTTCTGTTTTTGAGTTGTTTATTGTTGACCACAGCACCAATCTTATTAACAGCTATTTTATCATTTTAATTAGATACCTTAATTATGGCCTATGGGGCCCCTGGGGCACAATGGAGCACCCCCATCAGCATGGTCATGCATAAGGGGAAGTATGGTGTCAGGGGGGTTACAGGCCAACAGAGGAGAATAGGGGTTAGTTATTTAACTGCTGTCCCCTCTTCTGGTTCTCCCATTCGAAAGATTCCAGGTAACTGTTTCAGCCTGCCCTCAGGGCTTGGTGCTGCTGCTAAACACCAGGTCCACTCAGAATAATTTCTTTCTCATCCACAATCTTATTGTGAATGGGGATGCCAACCTGGAGTGCATGATGGAAACCTAGGTGGAAGAGAGAGAAGATCTCCCAGTTCTGTCTACCTGGGTATGCAGTGCAGCACAAACCTCAGCCTGGGTCTTGGGGAGGGAAAGTACCCAAAATAGGAAGATAGTCCCTCTCTTAAGACTCCCTGTCCACTCAAGGACAAGTCTTGAGTGATTATACCTGGTGTCGGACAGTCAAAACAGACTGGGGATTCTGTTGATGTACTGCCCACCCAGCTGCACATCAGACTCCCTGCCTGAGCTGACAGAGCTGCTCTTGGACCTGGTGTTGAGGACCTCTCCAGGATGATGGTTATGAGGGACTCAAATTCCATGCTGAGACTGCTTTGTCTTGGGTAGCTCAGGAATTCCTGGCTACCAACATGTTACTTGCCCAACATATGAGAAGGATCACACTCAGAACCTGGTCTTCTTGACTGGACATGAATATGGTGAACTGAAAGTGTGTGTCGGGAGCTGTCATTAATCTCTTTGTCATGGTCAAATCACTGTATCCTGAGATCTAGTCTTGTGATTGTTCTTTCCCTCTGCAAGGGTGGGGGATGCATTAAAATATTCCACCCCTGGAGTGTGGATCCAATTGGATTCCAGAGGGTTGGGGGGTGGGGTGGAATTCTAGCTGAGATGGTTGGTGCCCCTGTTGTGGTCTAGATTGCCCTATAGAATTCAGAGGCAATCTGGGTAGTAGACACCTGCATGGCACCATGGTACACAGCAGAATTGTGGGCATGGGAGCAACTGGGAAGACAACTTGAGCACAGGTGAAAGAAAACCTGGGCTGAATCTGAGCAAGAGCTCACTATCAAGCCTACTCCGTGGTGGTAAATGTGGCAAAGAGAGCTTTTGTATTCTGCCAACATTGCATCCTCTCAGTGCTGCCCAGCAAAGCTGTTCCAAATGGACCATGGCCTTTTAGGTGTTGACCCTAAAGAAGATCAAGACCCTCAGACAAATGTGTGCAGCACTTACAGGATAAAGTTGTTCATATTTGGCACAAATTGCACTCCACATTTGACCCTGGATATCTTAAGGAACACCTTTTCCCACACATACCTAACCAGACCCTAAGATGGAGGTCCTTCTCTGAGAGCCATCTTTAAAGGAAGTAAGGAAGGTGGCAACAAGGAGAAGGGCCTTTTTGGTAGTGATGCCCCATTTATGGAACCAACTCCCCAAGGAGGTGTGCCTGGTGCCAATGCTATACACATTTTAGCACTAGGTCAAAACCTTTTTATTTTTCTGTTATTTTAACTGTTGACTAGAGCTGTGTTTTTATATTGGCTTTTATTATATTTGTTTGCAGTTTTGTATAGATTTTATGATCATTTGTTATGGTGTTTTAATGTTTAAGCATTTATATAAACTTTTCTGAGAGCAATGTGCTGGAGAACAGTATATAAAAATCATTAATATATAAATAATAAATAATTATTTCTGGGTTCCTTGGTAATGCTTAGGCTCTTCGTAACACATGGGGCCAAAGATGTTGGTGATGCATACTTTCATTTTTGACACATTGTACATTTTGTTAGCCAAAAGGTCTGCCCTAGGGACCTAATCCTGGATTGGGGCCACTGCAAAGGAAAGAAAGATTTCACTTGTTTCCTCTTGTGCTAATGAGGCATTAGTCCCAAGAGAAGTGGAATGCAAAATGGCATTCGATCACTCTCTGCATCATGTTGAACAAGGCAGTAGTCACTCCAGGACTTAGGTAACTCAATGCACAAAATGCTGGCTAAGGAATTTTCTCAAGCAAAGGCTGCAGTCAACTGAGCCCTTTAGATTGGAAGAAAGGGTTTTGCATCGAGGTTAGTCATAATCCCCTGAAGGAGGAAGAGCCATAGCAGCTGGGGAAAATGGCTGTGAAAAAGTAGACTCACCAAGGTTGGGAGCCCACTCTGGCAGAGTCTGGGCTTTCAGTTACCCCACCCCGTTGGGTGCATACTTTAAGTGTTAAAGTGACAGCGTCTGTGTTGTTCCATTTCCCTACAGGACTGAAGGATAGGAAGCTGCTGGGAGCCATTCTCAGAGCTTGGTATCAATGAGAAAGTCACATCCTCAGGCTAGAAAAGCATATAAGGGGCAGCAAGAACTCCCCTGGAAGTGCTACCTAGGGTTAGAAAATCCTTCAGTGCAATGCCAACTCTAACCACACTATGAGAAGCTGTATGTTTTGCCCTCTTCAGTCAATAGCTGTTCTGCAGGGGAAGATTTTGATGGAAGCTGAATCCTGGTAACATCTCCCTCCCTCCCTCCCAGAAACACAGTATGGCTCCAATCCAAGTTAGGCAGAGTGTCCAATTCTAGCAAATAACAAATACATCTTAAACATCAGTTTGGGTCTTAGTTGCACCATTAGCTGCCATAAGTTCAAAGATCTGCTATTCTAAGCAAACATCAGAGATAGCAAAAGAGTTTGTGTGTGAGAAAGAGTGTTGTTTTCCTCTTAAATGACATGTGCTCTCTTTTTAGGGTAAAATTGCAAACATTGACAATACTTGCTGTAAAAAATGTAAGTAGCTATCCTTTGTTTTGACTTCCTACTTTAGCACATTTCCAAATACTATGTTTTAATGCAGAATTTGAATGAGGGTAAACAAGAGCCAAAGTGGATGAAACTTTTGTCACCTCCGCTTCATTGATTTTTTTAAAAAATAAATAATCAGTGCAGGGAGGAGGGGAAAACCAGGTCAGGACTGTGGCATGGTGGAACACAGTGGGACAATAAGCTTTTTTTCCTGTGTTGGCCCTGATTGGTGTTGCCCCTTTCCCATGCCTGTTACTGTCAGTAACACCAATAGGTATTTCTTTCAACTAGGAATAGCAAGGATGGTGGGATGATTATAACCAGTCTGATGGGCAGAACCAGTCTTATAGCCTACACATATATGTGCATACACACCCACCCACCCACACCATGATCCCAATCCAGCTTGCACAGGATGGGGAATGCAAGCTAATATTTTTAATGTATACATGAGAACAAACAAAATGACAAAAGTGACTTAAAGTACTTTTAAGTCCTGTTAATTACAGTAGAAAAAATGTCAAAGCATGTACATAATCTCCATCAAAACCAGTGGGAACCTCAAAGTACTTAATTTGCCTCTTCATTTTGTGCCTTATTATCATTTTTAGAAGAAAAAGAAAATTCTCAGACTGTATGCTTAAACATGTATAAGTTGTGGAGCAATTACTATGTCCCATAGGAAAGTAACAAATCAAACTGTTGACACTACCCACTGCTACTTGAGTGGTGATGGTGCAGTGACCAGTCATCCCTTCTGGAAATGGGCTGCACCAGTAGAAGTGAAAGTGCTGTACAAAGATGGAAGCCAAGTGGTGCTTATCATGGTTAGGCATTGCATTAGGGTTGATAACCCAGCTGCCATTGCTTTTATGTGTGGTCACTATGGCCAAGCAGCCAATATGGCCAAGCAAGGCTTACTGCACAACTACAGTGTTGGCAGGAAGAGTGTGGCATGCACACTATTAGGAAGGTAGTTAGAGTGACCATTAGAAAGGGAGTCATCAGGACCAAAGGGCCCTGCCCCAGGGCATATACCCCAGTAGATGTCCAAGCATGCTCAGTGCTCAACACAGGCCTGATGGCTTTTCATGTATGCAATAGATGTAACTGGTTATTAAAACACTCCTCATATAGACTTGCAGCAGGTGCAACATGTACCCATAACTGAGACTGTACTTCGAAGCAGAGGCACATTCAGATTATTGGATCATGGAATAGTAGAGTTGGAAGGGACCAGAAGGCCATTGGGTCCAATCCCCCTGCTGTTGCAGGAAACTAAGTTGTACCATCCGATTCAGATGATCAGTAGGATGGAATTTCTGTATAAGAATACAGCTTTGAAAATGTAACAGGGAAGCATGTCTCCAGTTTCAATTCAGAAAGAATATATGGATTATCCATAAAAATTCTTGAGAAGTACTGCTTAAGTGTGGTCTTCCCCAGTCATTTTTTCTTGATCAGTCCTCAAGCTACCGTATTTTTTGCTCTATAAGACGCGCCTGACCATAAGACACACCTAGTTTTTAGAGGAGGAAAACAAGAAAAAAAATATTCTGAATCAAATGGGCACATAATCACAGGCACATTCCCCATCACTTCCCCATGGGCTGCACATCTGACAGACTTACTGCACACACATATTTGCTCTATAAGACGCACAGACATTTCCCCTTACTTTTGAGGGGGGAAAATGAGTCTTATAGAGCAAAAAATACGGTAATTCTTTCACCAGACCCTAAATGAAGGCTTTCATTACTAAATTATATGGATAATTATAAAATTTGTTTAGTCCTAAAAACTATCCTTCAATTGAAGGTCAAAATGTCAGCACTGTATCACTCTCCATTCTCTCTGTCTCTCTCTCTTTCTTTCCTGTCTCCCTCTCTCCCCTCTTTCTTTTTCTTCTGTTCATGTGCCAGTAAATAAAAGATGGGATGCACAGTAGGCCATCCATATGTAACTACAATAATTGCTGTAATAAAACCCCAGTTTGGGAAAGTCAGCTCCAAGATCATTTCTTGCAGTTACCTGCCTGTATATCAGCAAGTTCCAGTTTTAAGAAATAAAACTCATTGTAGCTCTTGAGATAATAGACTATCCCTGAATAGTGCTCACAGGTTAGTTTACTTAAGAAAGCTTAACCTTTCCACAAGGTTTTAAAGAACAGAGTCTGTTATTGAAAAAAATGTTAATTAGCCTGTACAGAAACTGATCTGACCAAAATATTAAAAAAAACACTTAAGGGAAAAAATAAAATGGTAAAGGAAACCAAAAATCCTAACAATGCAGACTGTTTCATTAAGTACTAATGGTGGACATTTGCTAGGATGCTACTGAATACTTCAGAAACACCCAAATGTGTCCTGTATCCAGTTTCTGCCTGGACAGATCTTGTTTTCCACTAGTCCAGATTGGGGCACACCAGGGATAATTGAGGTAAAATTCAAAAAGAAAATCTAAAGTTGCAAGAGTTACTTTCAGTACAACCATGCCAGTTCTAGGACTAGGTCAAGACTATTTATCACTATTTATGTTTATGTCTGTGAGTGTTGAAAGGGGTCTTTTCATTTCAGCATATTTGGCAGCAATGAATGCATTTATGGAGTCTCTCTATTCTTTTCTGTGCCATTTTTACTGCTCTTGTCCAGATTTTCCCACACTGGCATTTAAAACCACATAGGTCTTCACTACCATTAGAATTAAATGGGCAAATGATGCTTATGACAGTATAAAGAAGTAGCAGCTGCTAAGGGCACCAAACCAGAGTGAAACAACATGATGAATTTGTTGGGCTCAAGCAAATGTGTGACTATGGCATTGAATATCAAAACATGAACATATTTAGTACTTCCTTAATCCTGAAAAAATTCTGGGCATGATATTTTTTCTGCCTTTGGCTGAACATTTTAGTTGAATATATGAGGGGATTTAGAACATAGTTGCCTATTCATTTTCACTTACTGACTTTGGAGGCCTGTTGTCAGGCAGACAGTGAGGTATCCATTTTATATTTATTTATTTATTTATTTTACACATTTATATGCTGCCCCCAATTGCAACCAGCCTCGGGGCGGCTCACAACATAAACAACAATATATTATTTAAAACTATGAAAACTATTAAAACTGGCCCATCTCAAGATATAAATTTAAAATACAATAAATACAATGAAAAAAAACTTAATTTAACAATTAAAATAAAAAGGTCTTATAAATCTTTATCATGTTTGAGAATAAACGGCTATAGATGGAGAACTCCAGATCTTTGTCCAATGAAACCCATGGTCTGCCATGACCACAATCTCCTAACTAAAATAAACAGCTAGCTTGATCCCACCAGCAGGTGATATATTTTATTAATTTATATTCCACCTGTTTTCCTCTCAAGGAACTCAAAGAGGCTTACATAATTCTCCACTTCAATCTTACCCCGCCAACCCTGTGAAAGGTTGGGCTTAGAGTTTGTGACTGGCTCAAAGTTGCCCAGTGAGCTCCATGAGTGAGTGAGGACTAGAACACAGATCTCCTGAATTCCAGTCCCATACTCTTCTCATAGAATCACAGACTCAAACAATAGTATAGTTGAAAAGGGTCCAGAGGGCCATTGGGTCCAATTCCTTGCTCAGTGCAGGACTTCATGTTGACCATCCCTCTTAGATGGCTGTCCAGTTGTCTTCAGTGTGGGAGAGCCCACAAGCTCCCTAGGAAATTAGCTTTATCATCATACTGTTCTAACAGAAGATTCTTCCTGATGTTAGCTGGAATCTGGCTTCCTGTAACTTGAGAATGTTATTCCATATCTTGAAATCTTGGGAGGATGTCCTTCCTCTTTCTGACAGCCTTTCAGGTACCTGTAGAGTACCATCATATCTCCCCTTAGTCTTCTCTTCTCGAGGCTAAATATGCTTAGTTCTTTCAATGTCTCCTCAAAGGACTTAGTTTCCCATACACAGATCATCCTTGTTGCTCTCCTCTGAACCCTTTCCAGCTTGTCTGCATCTTTCTTAAATTGTGGTGCCCAGAACTGGATACAGTACTCTAGGTGAAGTCTAACCAGGGCTGAGGGCAACCAGAGAAGAACTAGGACTTTATGTGATTTGAAAGTGATACTTCTGTTGTTGTTGTTAGTCACGAAGTCATGTCTGACCGATCGCGACCCCATGGACAACATTCCTCCATGCCTTCCTGTCCTCAACCATCCCCCAGAGTCCACTTAAGCTCACATCAACTGCTTCAGTGACTCCATGTAGCCACCTCATTTTCTGCCGTCCCCTTCTTCTTTTGCCATCTCTTGTTCCCAGCATTAAGCTCTTCTCCAGGGAGTTCTTCCTTCTCATTAGGTGGCCGAAGTATTTATTCATTTATTTATTTGGAATTTTTGTATGCCGTCCCATTCGCATAAGCCTCAGGCTTCCAACGTATAAATAAATATCAATACAAATACATATAAAATCTGGAAACATCCTGGCAATAATTTAAAACCAATAAATAAAATCAGCAATTATTAAAATATCGTTTAAATAAAAAGGTCTTGGCCTGGCAACGAAAAACAGACAACAACGGTGCCAGGCGGACTTCTCTGGGGAGTGCATTCCATAAGTGGGATGCCACTGCAGAGAATTTGAGTTTCATCTTGAGTATCTGGCCTTCTAAAGAGCAGTCAGGGTTGATCTCCTCTAGGACTCATCAGTTTGATTGCCTTGCAGTCCAAGGAACTTGCAGGAGTCTCCTCCAGCACCACAATTCAAAGGCCTCAATTCTTCAGCGCTCAGCCTTCCTTATGGTCCAACTTTCACAGCCATACATTGCAACTGGGAAAACCATAGACTTGACTATACGCATTTTTGTTGGCAGGGTGATGTCTCTGCTTTTCAGTATGCTGTCTAGATTTGCCATAGCTTTCCTCCCCAGGAGAAAGTGTCTTTTAATTTCTTGGCTGCAGTCCCCATCTGCGGTGATCTTGGAGCCCAGGAAAATAAAATCTGTGACTACCTCCATTTCTTCCCCATCTATTTGCCAGGAAGTGAGAGGACCGGATGCCATGATCTTAGTTTTCTTAATGTTGAATTTCAAGCCAACTTTTGTGCTCTCCTCCTTTACCTGCATCAACAGGCTCTTTAGTTCCTCTTCACTTTCTGCCATTAGAATGTCATCTGCATATCTGAGATATCATCTGTTTATCTGAGGTTGTTCATATTTCTCCCAGAAATCTTAATTCCAATTGGTGATTCAGCTAGTCTCACTGTTCTCATGATATGCTCTGCATATAAGTTAAATAGGCAGGGCAAGAGTATACAGCCTTGCCGAACTCCTTTCTCAATTTTGAACCAATCAGTGGTTCCGTGTCCCATTCTCACTGTTGCTTCTTGACTCGCATATAGATTTCTCAAGAGACAAATAAGATGGTCTGGTACAAATAAGATGGTCATGGTCTGATCTCTTTAAGAACTTGCCACAATTTGTTGTGATCCACACAATCAAAGGCTTTAGCATAGTCAATGAAGCAAAAAAAGATGTTTTTCTGGAACTCCCTAGCTTTCTCCATGATCCAGCGTATGTTGGCAATTTGATCTCTAGTTCTTCTCCCTCTTCGAAATCCTGCCTGTACTTCTGGCATTTCTCGGTCCACATACTGCTGGAGCCTAGCTTGGAGGATTTTGAGCATAACTTTGCTAGCATGTGAAATGAGTGCAATGATGTGGTAGTTTGAACATTCTTTGGCATTGCCCTTCTTTGGGATCAGAATGTAAACTGACCTTTTCCAGTCCTGCGGCCACTATTGAGTTTTCCAAATTTGCTGGCATATTGAGTGTTGCGCTTTTACTGCATCGTCTTTTAAGATTTTGAATAGCTCAGCTGGAATGCTGTCACCTCCACTAGCTTTGTTGTTGCTCAGACTTTCTATGGCCCATTTGACTTCACATTCCAGGATGTCTGGCTCAAGGTCAGTGACCACCCCATCATCGTTATCAGGGACGTTAAATTCTTTCTTGTATAGTTCTTCTGTGTAATCTTGCCACCTCTTCTTAATCTCTTCTACCTCAGTTAGGTCCCTGCCATTTTGGTCCTTTATCATGCCCATCTTTGTATGAAACGTTCCCTTCATATCTCCAATTTTCTTGAAAAGATCTCTGGTCCTTCCTAGTCTATTGTTTTCTTCTATTTCTTTGTACTGTTCATTGAAGAAGGCATTCTTATCTCTTCTAGCTATTCTCTGGAATTCTGCATTCAATTGGGTGTATATTTCTCTGTTTCCCTTGCCTTTCACTACCCTTCTTTCCTCAGCTATTTGTAAAGCTTCCTCAGACAGCCATTTTGCTTTCTTGCATTTCTTTTTCTTTGGGATGGTTTTAGTTGCTACCTCTTGGACAATGTTGCGAACATCCGTCCATAGTTCTTCAGGCACTCTGCCTATCAGATCTAATTCCTTAAATCTATTTGTCACCTCTACTGTATATTCATCAGGGATATGATTTAGGTCATACCTAAGTGGCCTAGTGCTTTTCCCTACTTTCTTCAATTGAAGCCTACATTTTGCAACAAGAAACTCATGATCTGAGCAACAGTTGGCTCCTGGCCTAGTTTTTACTGACTGCATAGAGCTTCTCCATCTTTGGCTGCAGAGTACATAATCAATCTGATTTCTGTGTTGCCCGTCTGGTGATGTCCATGTGTAGAGTCGTCTCTGGGGTTGTTGGAAAAGAGTGTTTGCTATGACCAGCATGTTCTCTTGACAAAATTCTACCAGCCTCTGCCCTGCTTCATTTTGTACTCCAAGGCCAAACTTGCCTGTTACTCCAGTTATCTTTTGGCTTCCTACTTTAGCATTCCAATCCCCCATGATGATAAGGACATCATTTTTTGGAGTTAATTCTAGAAGGTGTTGTAGGCCTTCATATAACTGGTCAACTTCAGCCTCTTCAGCACCAGTGGTTGGGGCATAGATTTGGACTATTGTGATGTTGAATGGTTTTCCTTGGATTCGAACTGAGATCATTCTGTCATTTTGGAGATTGTATCCCAGTACTGCTTGTCCTGCTCTTTTATTGACTATGAAGGCTACTCCATTTCTTCTGAGGGATTCTTGCCCGCAGTAGTATACCTGATGGTCATCCGAACTAAATTCACCCATTCCTGTCCATTTGAGTTCACTGATTCCTAAGATGTCGATGTTCAGTCTTGTTATCTCTTGTTTGAGCACATCCAGCTTGCCTTGATTCATGGATCTTACATTCCAGGTTCCTATGGTGTATAGATCTTTGCAGCATCGGACTCTTCTTTCACCACTAGATACATCTGCAACTGAGTGTCCTTTTCCCTTTGACCCAGTCGCTTCATTCTTTCTGGTGCTACTAGTACTAGCCCTCCATTCTTCCCCAGTAGCATATTGGACACCTTCTGACCTGAGGAGCTCACCTTCCGACATCATATCTTTTTGCCTTTTGGTACTGTCCATGGGGTTATCATAGCAAAGATACTGGAGAGGGTTGCCATTTCCTTCTCCAGTGGATCACGTTTTGTCAGAACTCTCTGCTATGACCTGTCCATCTTGGATGGCCCTGCACGGCATAGCTCATAGCTTCATTGAGCTACGCAAGCCCCTTTGCCATGACAAGGCAGTGATCCATGAAGGAGGACACTTCTATTAATAAAGCCTAAAATAGCTTTTGTCCTCTTTCCAGCCTCATCACATTGTTGACTCCTGTTCAGCAATTCTACAATTCAGCAATTCTACAACAATTCTAAACAAGTTCCTTCTTTATTGCAGTATTGTTGAGTCAAGTATTCCCCATTGTAAGGAATGGAATCCAAGCAATGACGATATGGTAGGCAAAGTACCAAGCAGCAACAGTTTAATACATTCTGGCCAGACCAGGCACTCACCCCAAAGGTAGTGCACTGGAGGAGCAGTTTACACAGCCTTTTATTCCCTACCTCACACGCAAAGTCCCTGCCTCCTTTTTTCCATTGGTGGGATACTGGGAGTTCACATTCTTCCCATCTGCCTTCATCATACTACTCCTTGGTATGTTACCCCACCTGCTCATACGTCCCATGTTCATGTTAATAACCCTCTGAGTCATAGTAGGAGGCACTATTAATATGCATTAGCTAATTACACAGCCGTACTTTGGGTTCTAAGTTCAAAAGTTTAATGCCATGTCTACCAATTACATCTTGTAGTCTATTAGTTTGTGTTAATCACAATAACTTTACTAATCATTAAGTGATCTGTATAGCTTTACCTGTTCTAGCCCGTTAATCACAATATCTTTATTAATCATTAAGTGATCCACAGCTTTACTTGCTCTAGTTTGTTAGTCACAGTAATCTTCTGCTTCTCACACCATCTTGTAACAATGCATTTGGGTTCTTTTTTTTCCCTGGATGTAGAACTTGGCATTTGTTCCTAGTGATTTTCGTTGTGTTCTTTTCAGCCCAGCACTCCAACCTAATAAGGTCACCTTGAATCTTCTTTCTGTCTTCCAGGATATTAGCTCCCCACCCCCACCCCCCATTTTGTGTCTTCTGAAAATTGGATAATTGTTCCCTGCGCTTCTGCATCCAAGTCATTAATAAAAACATTGAAGAGCACTGGGCCCACAACTGAACCCTGCAGTGCCCCACTTTATACCTCTCCCCAGTTTTACAAGATGCCATTAATGAGCCCTCTTTGAGCCTGATTCTGTAGCCAACTGTGGATCCACCTGATTGTTCTTTCATCTAGTCCTCTTTTAGCTAGCTTGCTGAACAGAATGTAATGAAGCACTTTGTCAAATGCTATGCTGAAATCAAGGTATATCATGGCCACAACATTTCTACAGTCCATCAGGGAGTTAATCCTATCAAAAAGCAAAATCTGATTAGTCTGACAGAACTTGTTCTTGACAAATCTATGTTGACTTGCATTGCAGTAATAATTGTGTTGTTTTCAAGGTGTTTGCAGTCTGACTGTCTTCTCCAGAATTTTCTTAGGAATTAATGTCAGACTGACTGGTCTGCAGTTCCCAGGTTGTGGTGTTTGCTCTCCCTCCTTCTCCTCCTCCTCTCCTCTCCTTTCTTGAAGAATTAAGAATTCAAATGTGGCATGGTCACTTTTCCTCAGAGTTCCCATAGCTGCCACTTTGTCCACTAGATCTTCCCTTTTGCTTAGTACCAAGCCAAGGATAGCTGTTCCTCTTGTTCCTTTCTTCTCTTTCTTTTGGAGGAAGTCATCTGTAACACATATTAGGAATTTCTTAGAGGGGCCATTTTTTGCAGAATTTGTCTCTTACAGCAAACTCATCTTTTACATTTTAACACACACATGTACAGTAGTTATTTGCTTGAATAAAGTAAGTAAAAATATGCACTTGGGGACACTGTTGAACTGGGAGCACATCCTACTATTCCTACATATTCTGGAATGTGGCCCCATCTTGATTTCTTATCATAGCAAAGCAACTTTGTGGAATGACCTGTTAGGTAGGGCAGCCACATTTCTAGATGGAACAATTCCTCTCCTCCACTCACTAATGGAGAAGAGCTTCTCCTTCACTCCTTCATGCAACGAGTGTGTTAATGTAGAAAAATGGATATGTAAGAGTCAAGTTAATCAAAACTTTCATAAGAAAAAAAGGATGTTAAGGCACCAGGTGATTCCAAAAGGTGTAAAACAAACAAAATGGTTTATATTGTAACTTAGAAGAAAAAACATTTGTGTGAGGCTTGTTTTCTCAAATCTAGTTTGTTAGGGTACATATATTAACCCTTCCTTGAGGATTTCTCCTTCTAATTTTTTTCCTAACCTTTGTATTTTCTAGTTGGAACAGACAAGGGACAACTGTTTACCTGGTTAACAAGGGACTATGTGACTAGAAATGAACTGTGCTTTTTTACAGGTTGCTGGGTTGATTTTTCTGCCCAGAAACTCTGGAAATTTCTCATTGCTGAACTGCACACATTAGGAAAACCAGAAATCAGGTCTGCGTTTCCCAGCTGCCAGCCAGCCAGCCAGCCATTGGTAGCATGCACAGCAGTGTTTCTGTTCCTGTAGGGCTGTTTTCAATGTTCACTATCAAGTTCTTGGAAAAAAGGGGGGAAATGCCAGTATGATTGTTAGTATAGTGAGTACTTTAAAAGAGCAAACATTGGGGAGAGATATTTTCAGATCACTTTAATTATTGCTTTAGTTCATCTGTTCACAAAAAAAATAAAAAGTCCTATTCATAACCCTAATGGCTAAATAAAGAAATTCCTCTTACAGCAGGCAAGCAAACATGCCTGTATGGGTAGTAATCACAGCTGAAGGTGAAACTGAAAAGAAAGTTCAGTGAGAAGAGCTTTTTTTCATGATTACTTAAATAATTAAAGGGTGATTGTGATATTAGAAATCTACTCTCAGTCAGGCAGAGTAGACATTGGGGGTCTCTTTCAGATGAGGCTTTTTCAGAGGGTTCTATTGTTTAAATTGCTCTTGTTTTTAGAACAAACTGACATTCTTTAATAAAGGTTTCATTGTTGGTCATGTCACAGATTAAAAGACCATTTCCATATACCCCCAATCCTACAGGTGTTGAAGCAGAGCTCTAGAGTGGGAGTGGCACAGCCATTTGCCCTACTCTGGATGCAGGGCTGTACTAAAGGTTTTGTCCAATAGGCAGACCTGATCTCTTGTGTGTGAATTTGGACTATTTATTTTATTTAATATTTAATCCTGAAATTGTTACTTTAAATATTTTAATTTAAATATTGAATCCTGAAAGCAATGGATTGATCCATTGGTTGATTTTTATTTTATTTTCATTTAAGGCCTTTAAAAATGTTCAGATCTGATAAGCACTGTATAAATATGTTTTGATCTATCTTGTCCATTCAAAGCAGCTAATCAAGCAGAGTCCTGTTGGATCTGACATCTCAAATAAAAGATGAGCATAACAGTGACAGTCTGATGACAGTTATTTTACAGCAGCATTTGTATCAACTATTGTAGCTCTTGGTTTCTCCACTCAGATGAGACTTTATTAAAGCATCTGTACACCAACAACCAGAATTTCTTTTCCTCCCCTACAAATAGTGGAACTCCTCCTGCACAAGAAGAACTTGAAGTTTGGGGGCATTAAAAAAGCATACAAAGGCATGGAAAACTCAGGTGTACTAATGTAAACTACAGAGACATTATAATGAATATAATTAAGCTAACAAAATATTTGTTAAAGCCTAGACAAGGGACGAATAAATCTGACTGTTTCAGTTATTCTCAATTTCTCATTTTTCTGACCTTAAATCCATCCCATTCCATCCTGTTTTCACAGTTTGCCATTTTTAAAAGTCCACATTTGCATGCATTTCATGTGCATTTCTTCTAATATATACAATTTGTACAAAGTTTTACCAAATATATACACTTTGTGCAAATTATTCATTATTTTCACCAATTTACATTATTTTGTGCACACATTTCCCAAATACCCACATTTTATATATCTTTTAATCAGTGCTTTTTTTTGTAAAAAAAAAAAAAGGTGCCGGAACTCACGTTTCCGCCGACAGTAAGCACACACACCCATCCCAAGCCAAGCAGCATCCCAAGCAGCTATCTCTCACTATCAGATAGCAGACACAATAGCAGCCTGCAGGCACTATGTTAATGATGTTTGCTGCTGATCTGCTATGCGGTTCAAAATCACTTCATAAAATCCATTGAAAAAAAGGTGCTGGAACACCATTCTGGTGCGTTCTATGACAAAAAAAGCCCTGCTTTTAATTGAAAAAATAAGAAAAATGCAAATTGTGAAGCATAACTGCATGTTGGTTCATGAACTGTAAATTAGTATCAGTGCGGCTTAAAGCTGAAAAGAGCTTTAAAGAAAAATGCCGTCAGCAACTTATGTTAGGATGTTTGTAAATAAAGCAAGAACCCACACCACCACTATAAACAATAATTTTATATCCCCTGAAGCCTGTAACAATTCCTTTCTTTTGCAGAGCCAAATAATCAATGTATATTTTAAAAATCCATATTTTGAAAGACAATACATTTTATAACACATACTTGAAAGTTTTTTTAGAAATAATTATTTGAGAGAAAATGTGTGTGCATTTTAAAATTTTAAAATTTAAAGGCAATTTTAAAAATGCAGATAAAACAGGCATGTGTGAACACATGTAAAAATTATATGGATCAGAGATGGATTGATTTACCCACTGTACTGGAAGCTCTCATATTTATTCTTTGAGTTCCTCTTGTTTGGAACAATTGTTGGCAGTTTTGCCCTCTACTTGCCCTGTCATTGAATCAAGGTGTCTGAGGCACCCCAGATGTTCTCCTTTGAAGGAAATGAATAGTCTGTCAAGGTTCAAAGAAATCTGAAAGCAAGACTTCAGAAAAGGACATGCAGCTATCTTTATCTGATGGGAAGAATTCCCTCCAATCATAGAATCATAGAATAGTAGAGTTGGAAGGGGCCATGAAAGCCATTGGGTCCAACTTCCTGGACACCAATTTACACCACCCCACTCAGATGACTGTCCAGTTTTGCCTTGAACGTCTCTAGCATAGTAGAGCCCACCACCTCTCTAGGCATCTGGTTCCAAATTCTGAACCTGAAAGGAAAGCAGGATTCCTAGGATTCTGCATCTCTCTCTTTCTCTTTCTCTTTCTCTTTCTCTTTCTCTTTCTCTTTTTTTTTGGGCAGAGCTCTCAGTTGACAAACCTTCTTTCTAGTGGTGGTCAACACTTGTCATCCCTCACCTCCCGACCCAACATCATGCTTCTGAAGGCCAGTTGACCAACTAGTTGGGTCATATGCAGCTCAGGTAAAGCTTCTGTATGTAAGGGGATTATCAGAGGATTCTGAAACTACTGGGGCTGCTAACAACAACTCTACTAGCTCATTAAGAAAAGCTAATATAATGTGATAATCTGCATGTTAATTCATCATATACATCTACCTATAGCATGTGAAACTGTGCCTAAGATCTTCAGCTCAAAGTTTGTGAGCTGCCTGTGGTCCACTATTTTGCTACAGATGTGTAACAGAAAACAAGAGATAGCTTAGAGTGACAATTTGCACTGTTAGACTGCACAAAGTGCCTCTTTCTACAGATGTGCTCATTGTGTGTGCCTTCCATTTTACTCTTTTAGGCATAGAGCCAGAATGCAAACAAGTTACAGGCAGGCTGGAATATGTGAAAGTAGATGATTGTGTGAATGAAAATCAGCTGAATATCCACTACTGTGAGGTAAGTTATAGTTATTTTATGAACTCAAGTCTATATTCAGAGGACCATAATCTGAAGACAGTGTATGCTGGATTGTGGTTTGCCTTGGAAACAAATTGCACAGAGCAGGCCTCATTAAGGAGTGCCTTTTGCCTTCTTTTTGGAATAGCAGTCCTCTCTGTCTTGCTTTCCACATGCCACCCCCTTCCCAATCCCAGTTTCTTAAAATATGTAAAAGGCATGAAGGCAAGTTCTGTGAGCACATAACTTTAGGGGCAGGTGACACATTATGCTTACAACAAAACCCAAGTGGTCCCTTTATTTAAGGAAAGGAAGCTTCAGAAGGGAAGCTTCAGGAAAGGAAGCTTCAGGAACGTACATGCAATGGGGTGGGGAGGGTCAGCAGCTAAAATGGAAAAACAACTTTCAAGGAAAGTAGTAATCATTCTCTTTCCTGCCAGTTCTTTACTTACAGTTTTTCAAGTGAAGTTTTTCAAGCTAGTTTGTTAATAACCCTCCCACATTGGGTCCAGTCTACCCTGTGCCTGTCCATCATAGTTCTGATTTTGGTGAAGAAGTAGTATTGAGAACTATGCCAAGGATTTCAGGCAAGGCTTTTTCTTAGATCCTGTAGAGAGCCCATTGAACTAGAGATCCCAAGGTTTCACCTGGGACTATTGGCATACAAAGCATGCACTTCATCACTGAAATACAGGTTGTGCCTTTATACCTCATGGCCAGTTTTCATACATATCCCTGTTCAGTGTATCAGATCTTAATAGTAAGTTAATAAATATTTAATTGCTTCTGTAAGGGCAGAATTGTTAGGGATTTCTATAAGCATAGCATGGAAGGCATTCAGTCAATTATTTAAAAACATTAAAAGTCTATTAAAAGACCTGTTTGATCATTAGCTTTCTCCATGGCAACCCCTAAAGCATTTCTAGAAATTATTGACAAGGCCATTATGACTAAGTACTGAAGATTGTTGCTTGATCTGTTGCTTTCCTTCCTCTTCTTTGTTTTATGTTGTATTAGATGTATGTGCTCCTTAAATATTACTTTGCGTTGTTATGTAATCACATACCAATTACCTATATTATATATTTATAGAGCAACCATGTAACAAGGGGAAACTACATGAACCAGCCTTTCTCACAAATAACACATGCAAATGCAGTTGTTTGCCCACCTTGTGAATCATGGTTACCCACTGAACTTGATGAATACAGGAGAGCCATGGTTAAGGCTGATGTGCATGATGTAATACAAATGGTTAAAGCTAATCAGGGAAGAAGAAAAAAAAAAAGCAACAGGAGGAGAAGAATGTGAAGGTGTTAGCTGAATTCCAGTTTTCTAAGCCATGGTTTGCGAAGAGCTAATCTAACCTTTGTTTGAGAACAGTTCACATAGCAGCATCGATATTTTAGTCTGTAAATAATGTCACAGGTATCATCTGTTTCTCTCCCTGCCCCTCCACTTTCAGGGCAAATGTGAAAGCAAAGCTGTTTATAATATTACCACGAACCAGATTGAGGATGAGTGTACCTGTTGTTCTGCTACCATTACCGATTCAATGAAAGTGCCCCTCCGCTGTGTCAATGGCTCCATAGTACATCAGGAAGTCTTGAATGCCAGACAGTGTGACTGTCTCTCTCGGAAATGTAGACCACAAATATAACGGAAGTGAACCATTTTATCCAACTGCAAGAAATTTACCATTTCTTGGGTATTTTTGTTTTATTTGTGTATGTTAATAGTGTTCTTCCAGCTAAGCATCCATTGTAACAAACCAAGCAATAAATTCTTAACTTGTGTAGCTACACAGTTTGAATATTTTACTTTCTGACAGCTTCATTGTTGACATATTCCTTATTTTGAAAAATTACACCTGCCAGCACTAGAATCCTCCCAGTGGCCTTGTGGGGGGGGGGGGGGCTTAAGACTTTATTTGGCTTGTGTGTAGTTGCTGCTACTGCCCCTGCTGAAGAATTCTGATCCAGTGAAGTGTGCATACAGTGACTGGGATCACACAACACAACAACACATTGTACATGACAAGCCATGGTGGATGGCTGTGTCATGTAAATCTGAACCACGTCTTTCAGTTTTTTGAGTACAACAAACCACATTGACAACCCATGGCTTGTTTTAGCAATTACCCTGTATTTTTGTATGTACACTGGGTTGTTGTGTCATCCAAACCCCACAAACAAACCCTATCATGATAAATGGTGAGTGAGCTGCTTGGCAAGAACAGCAAAACCCACCATTGCTTCTTTGTAAGGTGGCTTAGCATGATGTGCAGACATGGCTGCCACCACTTACTTCTGTAGAGTCTAAAGATGGACCATGAAGAGCCCTCACATTTCTGTTCAAGATGGTTTGATCGTGTAGAACATTCACATACAAATGTGGCCTGTTTTTTAAAGAGGTCTTTTAAGGTTTGTAATATCAGCTCAGTAACACTCCCCATCAGCCTACTCCCCAAACTTGCCTAGTCAGTATATGTTTGAGGAAGGGGGAAGGGTGGTAGCAGCAGCAGTGGAAGAAAAGGCCTGACTATCAGTTTCTGAATTGGATAAGTTTGTATCTGATTCCTTCCATCTTA
Source organism: Varanus salvator macromaculatus (assembly GCA_023646645.1). Taxonomy (NCBI): domain Eukaryota; kingdom Metazoa; phylum Chordata; class Lepidosauria; order Squamata; family Varanidae; genus Varanus; species Varanus salvator. The sequence goes on along the minus strand of JAIXND010000754.1, from coordinate 11,047,430 downwards.
TCCCACCCCCATCCCCCACACCTCTGACCTCAGACAAGAGACCCTTCAGTATCCAAAGACTTCTCAGACAATGTCCAGGGGCCATAGGATCACTCATCTGGTGATTTTTGTGTTTCATCTTTCTGGTTTCTGTACATCACTTGAACAAGTTCAATGAAGTGTGGAAGAGCAATAGAAAGCTACTTCCTGCTGTGAAGTTTGGCTTTTGCATCATGGAGTGATTAATGCAAAGGATCAGAACTATGAGCAGGTTTGTGATGGAGATGGGGAACCAGGCTGTGTGTCCAATGTAAACTGTGTTTTATGATTTATAATCAGTCTTTAAAAATTTTAAAAATTCAAAGGTCGTCTTTAAGGGTAAAAAGTTTTTTAAGATAAACTTCTATCTATTCCCATAAAATATGTAAAACAAAATTAGCGATAGGTAAAAATCAGCAGTAAAATGAAGGCTGCAATCCTGTTCACATGGACTTGGGAATAAGTCTCATTGATCTCCTTTAGAGTAGATCTGCATCAGATTGCACGAAAAAATGTGCACAAAGCAGTTTATAGGAAGTGTACAAAAGGCTAAAAATCAGTATTAGTTAGCACACACAGATTTAAATTTAGCAATCACAACACTTTCTGAATAGAAAAATTCAAAACAAACCTAAAAGCAGAAAAAGGGCCTCTCCATGTTATTTTCCCACAGATGGACTTGGAATTCATTAGGTGATTTGAGTGGTTAGCTTACATTACACTAATTCATGAGAATTATGCTGAATCAGAATAACAGTTCCAGGACATGCTGATAATGGAATGCTTCATCAAAGCACCTCTTGTCACAACTCTTTCTTACACCCACACATGCATATGGATGCCCAGGGAGAGGGGAGGGAATGAAAATTTCCCCCCAGGGGTCAGTCTTGCACATAAACAATAATTACATAAACTACATAATCCTGATAATTTGAAACTACTCTAGCTTTCAGTTAATTTAAGAAACTTGGTTTCCATATTTGGCTCCCATCTGGTTCTAAATTGCACAAGAAGCATCTGTGAGTAGCCTCCTTGCTGCAGAGGTTGTGGTGATAGTAGTCATGGGAGAACTTACATGATTTTGAGGAACAGACTAAATGCAGAACTTCACTACAACTTTCATCAGCCACATCTTGAATGCCTCCAGTGTGGGAGAACCTATGACCTCCCTAGGCAATTGGTCCATTGCTGTACTGCTCTAACAGCCAGAAAAAAAATCCTGATATCTAGCCAGAATTTGGCTGCGTGTAACTGTAGCCCATATTCCACGTCGTGCATTCTGGGATGATTGAGAAGAAATCCTGTACTTCCCCTTTGTGACAACTTTTCACCTATGTATCTTCTTTTATATGGGACAGAACTGCCCCCACCCCCACCCCATATAGCTTTGCCCCTCTAGAACATGTCCAATCACAGCTCTTAAGATCTATATTTCAACAGTACAGCTGTGTCTCCAATGTGTGTTTGTGCTTGGATTCTGACCTGGTAAAAGTCAAGGCCAGGGTTTCCCCTTACCTCTTTCAAGTTTTGGCTCCAGCTAAATTACAATGCATAGGGTTTAACATCTTTAATACTCTGGAATAATTTTCAGTCTCCCGGGCTTAAAGCAGTCTGCCTGAAGCTGAGGAATTTGGGGTTCTCTCTGAAGCTGTTCTGGCAATGGGTTTGGACCAGACAAAAATGGCCATAAGTCAGAGGCTGCTAGATATCCATTAGATACCCATTACTGGAGCTCCCAAGGCATAGGAAGGCTTTCTTTCAAGCCAGATGTTTCAAGCCTGTTGTTGAAGGCTGCTATAGAAGGATACCCATGTCAGAAAGGGTTTGCTCCCGAGGGTCAGGAGAAATGGAAACAATAGAGCATACCATGATTTACTGCTCACTTTACCAGGAAGTATTTTACAAATTTATCCTCTCTCCGATTAGAGAATTTACTGGACACTCAGATGCAGAGGTGGCCAAGATTTTTGCTATGGGAACTAATCCACAGATCACAGCCCAGAGTGCGAGTTTTGTAGCAGCCATTTGTAAAATCTGACAGGGTATTGTTTGTAGCAAGTATAAATTTTAATGCCTGCTCTTTTTTTTTTAACAATGTGTGTCATCATTTGTTTAGACTTTGGATTTTAAATATAAATGTACAGGACTCAGAACTTTGATATTGTTTCTTTGATTATGCTGGTCATTGATTGTAAATAAATTAAGTGATTGAGAAGGTGCCATTGATGAGCGCTCTTTGAGTCCAGTTCTGTAGCCAACTGTGGATTCACCTGATAGTTGTTCCATCTAGCCCACTGTTAAGTAATGTTATGATTACAATGTCATGGGGTACTTTGTGGAAACCTTTGCTGAAGTTAAGAGAGATTATGCCCACAGCATTCCCACAGTCCATGAGGGAGGTTATCCAATCAAAAAACGAAATCAGATTATTTTGGCAAGCCTTGTTCTTGATAAATCCATACTGGCTTCTAGTAGCTGGTAAACTATATTGAAACTTAAGTTTCATATTGGAAATAGGTAAGAAACCCCAACCCCAACCTTTTCCCTAGCATGAATGCCTTCTCCAGTCAGTTTTGCCTTCTCATGATGTGTCCAAAGTACAACGGCCTCAGTTTTGCCATTTTTGCTTCTAAGGATTTAGGACCCACTTGTTTGTCTTTCCGTTAGTCCACTATGCTTGCACTGTGTTTCAAATGCATCATTTTTCTTCCAGTTATCTTTCTTCACTGTCCAACTTTCACAGCCATACAAAGTAACTGGGAAAACAATAGTGTGGGTGATCTTGGCCTTGGTCTTCAGTGAAATGATCCTACACTTGATCTTTTCTAGTTCCTTCATTGCTGTCCTTCCTGGTCACAGTCTTCTTCAAATTTCTGGGCTGCAATTTCCATTTGAATTGATGATTGAGCCAAATTATGTAAAATCTCTCACAGTTTCAATGTCTTCATTGCTAATAATACAGCTCTGTAATTCAGCTCTGTAATTCAGCTCTAGTTGCAGTTTTTGTTTTCTTGATATTCAACTGCTGTCCTGCCCTCTGTCAGTAGTATGTTGTCATCTGCTTATCTTGAATTATTGATGTGTTTTCCACTGATTTTTACTCCTTACTCTGATTCTAATCCTGCTTTCGTGATGATATGTTCTGTGTACAAATTGAACAGTTGGGGAGATAAAATGCATTCTTGTCTGACACCTTTGCTAAGACAAACCATTCTCTCTCTCTTCACTTTGTTCTAAGAGTGGCATCTTGGCCTTTATACAGGTTACACATCAGGACAATCAGGTGCTGAGGCACACCAGTTTCTTTCAGGAGCACCCATAGTTTCTCATGATCCACACAGTCAAAGGCTTTCTATAGTCTATACAGAACAGACTCTTTTTATGAAATTCTTTGGTGCGTTCCAATAGCCAGAGAGGTGTTTGGCTTTCCCACACTACAGACATTCAAAATAAACTGGAAAGACATCTGAGTGGGACGGTGTAACTTGGTGCCCTGCAACAGCAGGGGGTTGGGCCCTATAGCCTTCATGGCCCCTTCGAACTCTACTATTCTGTGATTCTATGATTCTTCGTACATCCAACTTGAAAAGACACTTCACCAGAACTGTCTCTACTTCAATGACCTTGCATTCCGGCATACCACTAGATGAATTCTGCAAAGCTGCTATGTGGTCGATACTGTCTTCATTCATCTACCACTACCAATTCGACATTAAAGTCAGATGAGACTGTTCCTTCAGACATGTCGTTCTCTCCACAGTTCTATGGTAACAACACTTTCCTAACTCCACATACATTAAGCTTGCTAGTCATCCATATATGTGATGCACAGAGACCACAAAGAAGAAGGGCAAGTTGCGTACCTGTAACTGTCGTTCTTCGAGTGGTCATCTGTGCATTCACACAACCCACCCACCAGCCCCATGTCAGTGTTGGTGGCATCAAAACAGATTACCTCACCTTAACAGATAATCCAATATGAACTGGACAGCAAACTGTCAGTCTCCAGCTGGACTGACAATGCGCAAGAGCCCTGCCTATTTATGCTAGGGGAGAGTGGTAGACTTCTGCCAGAAAACTGTTGAACTGAGAGAATCTTCCCAAATTCAAACACAGCGCAGGTGCAGCACCCATATGTAGGTATGCACAGATGACCACTTGAACAACAACAGTTACATGTAAGCCACTTGTCCTTGCAGCACTCTTTTGCATCTCCTTTCTTGGGGATTTAGAAACATAGAAACATAGAAACAGAGCGAGTCAGAAGGGGCCTCCTGGGCCATCTAGTCTGACCTCCGGCACCAGCCGGCTCCGCTCATGACATGCCCACCATGTGCATGTCCAGCCTATCTTTGAACACCCTCACTGATGGGGCCTCAACGACCTCCCGTGGAAGCCCATTCCACGCCCTCGGGGTCCTAACTGTCAGGAAGTGCTTCCTGGAATTTGAATATATGGTAAAGATTTCCAGTCTATGAGCCACTGTTTTTTCCCATACTTGATGGCACATTCTTTTAGGGCTTGGACTGATCCATTTTCTGCAGGTTGGAATAGTACTGCTGGTATCCTGTCTACTCCAGCTGCTTTATTCCTCCCAAGTGCTTTCAGAACAGCTTTCTCTTTGCTTTTTAATATTACAGACTCTTCCTCAGGATTCATCTTTGTAGAAGCCTGCCATCCTTTAATCTCTTCTGCACAGTTCTTCTGTATATTCTTTCCACCTTCTCTTTGAGTTTTCCTAGTCAGATAGTGTGTCTCCTTGTTTGTCTTTTAGCATTCCTACTCTAGGTTTGAATTTCCCTTTGATTTCCTGGAGACCTCTGGAAGATGTTTCATGTTTTTCCTCTTTTGTCAGGTTATTCTCTCTTTTTTTATTTCCCCTTTTTATTTTATTTTTTTTACAAAAAAGCATAAATACAATGCATCACAACAATAATAATATAACATAAAAAAACACAATAATAAAATAGTAAATAATAAAGTGCTCCCACCACCCCAGAGACCAATGCTACCACCATTCACATACTATAACAATTAATAATATATAATATACTTCAATTATTTCCATATTCCTTCCAGAAGTTCAAATAATCTTGACTGGGTTTACAGCCTTTGCCTTCTATCAGTACTGCTTTTACAAAATCTTCCCAAATTTCATTATATTTATTTGCTTTCATTAACCCTCTTTTAATTTTTATTTCTGTCTTCAGTTTATCACTAATTACCATGTTCCATATTTCATTATACCATTCATGCCTTTGCAAAACCCAATTATGTTTCCAATATTTAACTATCATTAGCCTAACTGCCATTATCATACTTACAATCAATTCTTTCTTAGCTTCATTTATATTTTGTAGACTCTTCTCTTTCTTTGCACCAGTTGTTTATTTTGTCTCTGTGTGATAGTCACTGAAAAGTTGAATTCAGGATTCTGAGCTTATTTCTGTCACCTTTTGCTTCTCACCTGTCCTTTGCAACTGTCCATGTGTATAATTGTCTTATCAGTAGCTTGAAGTATGTATTTGTGATAAACAAAGGGATTGTTTCCTTCATAAGATCCTATGAGTCATTTTCCTGCTTTGTTTCTTATACCTAGGGCAAATTTTCCTACGACATTTGTTTCCCACTTTTGTGTTCCAGTCACCTAGGATTATCAGCATGTCTTATTTTGGTGTGGTATCAATTTCCTCTTGAACATCTGATATTTTTTTCTTCTTCAGCATCTGTTGTTGAAGCATAGACTTAAATAATGGTAATGCTGATACAAGTTTTCACCAATTCTAATTGATATTATGAGGTCAGATTTTGTGTTAAAGCTGTTTATTGTTTGTGCTGCATCTTGCCTTCATTTCTTCTGAGTTGGCCATTTCTGGAGTAAAATCCTTTCTGTTTGTCTGATTGAAAATGTCCTATTCCAGTCCACTTTAGTTCACTCACACCAAGTACTGCTACTATTAGCTATTCAATTTCCTGCTTTATTGTTTCCCAGTCTGCCTTGATTTATACTACTCATATTTCATGTCCCAATTGTATATGCTGTGCAGCATCAGACCTTCCTTTCACTTCTGTGCATGTTGGCCATTAGACTTCCCTACAGCTTTTATCTTAGTGGCATAATTTGTGACAGCACTGTTCATTCTTATTCTTTGCTTTCCCCCCCTTTGTTCAGTGCCTTCCCCCCTAGGGGCAGTCTCATCTCTTATTTCACTTTGGTTTGATTCATCAAGTGGTTTTCAAAGCAAGAAGATTCAAAAGCAGTCTACCATTGCCACCTTCTCTGCAGCACTAACCAGAGTTAGCTTGAGCATCACTGCCATTGCCTGTGAAAGATCCTCTAACAGTGGTCTTCAACTACCATTGCTGCCCAGTAGCTGCCCTGCAGGAGTTTCTCTGCTCCATTCATCATTAAAGATATCTATTCTCTCCTGCTGATGTGACCATTGCTCTTGAAGAAGGCAGATGTATCTTAATCTGGTTTTACAGCTATGACCATTGTGGCTTGGGTGACCTTGTGAATGGTGAGCATGGTGAGAAAATCTGGCCTCTGGACAGCTTTGCCCTCAGTGTTTTTGACACTTTCAACCCCCTCACCATGTTAAGCTATGTATCCAAAAGGGGGTTGGTTTAGTTTAGCCTACCTTAGTTTAGCTTAGGTTATTTTAGCTTATCTTAATTAGCTAATTGGTTCAGAAATAGGCCTTCCTCATATATACTAATGTTGGAACTTAACTGAGGCCCAGACACCCACTTAAGGACTAGATTCTTCCATGGAACCTGCAATCAAATTGACGGGGATAGCACTCAGCCCTACTAATTCCTTTATCCTATAGCAGAGGAAGAGAGAGGAGGCAGGTTCACTTCACTGGCTTAGCTGAGAGGCCTGATCTCTTTGGGTCCTCATTTCTTGAACAGTCACAGTTATGATTTCCACAACAGGAATTGCATAATTTCCAAAGTAGTGCCTGAGGCTGCTCTCTATTCCAAATCTCTCTCTTTTTCCTATTGTGTCTTCTCTGTCTAAAGGCTCAGTGCAGGGACCTATTTAAAAATGATTTTTGTAAATGATTTGTGAAGTCTTTTGGCTGAACTGCTGAGTAAAAATATTGTACATGTTCATACTGCTGAGCAGAATAAACATTAATTCTTCCTGCTGCTTTCTAGTGAGACTGCATTTCACTTGAGTCTCTGGTGAAAAATATAATAATCAAGCTTCTCCTGGGTCAAGTGCCAGGAAAATAATTTCCCCTAATGCATTAACTACTGTGGAAGATGGCACAGTTATATAACTGAGTCATGTGGGAAGGTTCTTATTGATATTGAGAAGGAGATAATTCTGTGCGTGCGTGCGTGCGTGCGTGCGTGCGTGCGTTCTTTCTTTCTTTCTTTCTTTCTTTCTTTCTTTCTTTCTTTCTTTCTTTCTTTCTTTCAAGAAACCACCTGGTATTTGTATTTGCTGTCACATCCTCTAGTAAATTCAAAACTGCAATAATATCTAGGTTTGCAGAACCCCTCCAAGCAATTCAAAGTAATGATAGTAGTAGTGATTTGGACCTGATGCAGAATTTATGAAGTAAGTATCCAGAAAAACACATGACTTCTGCAGTTTATACTGTTGGAACATGGGTGCTGAAAGTGGCATGCACCCAATTTGCCATCTCATTGTCCTTGAAGAACTGCAGTTTGCTCTCACTTACCCTTAACCTACTCCACAGTAGCAGCCTTGCTGGAGATGAGAACTGATTGGGAATTCAAGTTCACATAACAAAGCATGCACACCTGGGAACAAGAGAGGAATATTTCTAGATGAAAGACATGAATGATGTGCAATGTTATAAGAAACAAATCAAGGAAATTGATTCAGGCTTAGAAGCTTATTACTGAACAAAAGCCTGCTTGGCCATGTAGTTTAAAGGAATTAAGGATATTTTCATGGAGCATGTGACATTAAAACACAACAACAACAACAATAACAACAGTTCCACATGTGCAGAATGCAAAATTCTCTGAATTCTGGGTCAGACTATGTGCTCTGCAACCCCTTTGGTCTCACACTGAAACAATGTTGCTCACTGGCATTTATAGTATTATGAATACTAGAATATAGTCTCTTTACAAGCATACATTCTGCCAATACATGACAGCATGCACAGGTTAGAGTGGAAACAAACATAATCAGCATTGAGGTGATTATGAAAGTTTTTTTCAGAGTGGTTAGATCTGTGCTAGGAAGCAAGTCATCATGTGAGAAGTCATCAAATGATAAACAAAGATACACTTCTGGAATGCTGAAAACAGCAATCCTCTCTCAGGAAAAGGAAGTGGCTGTGTGTGTGTGTGTGTGTGTGTGTGTGTGTGTGAGAGAGAGAGAGAGAGAGAGAGAGAGAGAGAGAGAGAGAGAGAGAGAGAGAGAGAGAGAGCGAATAGCATCTGGATAACCACACTGAGAGAATATATGTCAATGAACAGGCATTAGAGTAAGCCACCCCATACAGTTACTATTGCACATCTCAGCTATGCTGCCTCTTCCAAAGCTCTTTGATTCCTTCAAGACAGTCATATGATATGTCATATGTTTAGGATGAATGGGGAACTAAGCAAAGGTGGAAGCTCCACAAAAAGTTCCTCCTCCTGATAGGAACTGTCTTTTCCTTAACTCATTCACCCACGGTCTGTCTTATCCTGCTTAACCATGGAATACAGAAAATAGCATTTTATGGCTATGAACTGCTGTCTAACCAGAAAACCAAGTCAGATAATATCTTACTAGTATGAGAAGAACAGACCAAGTCATCTACAAAGTAGGATAAATGTGTATGTTGGAGATAATCTTTTATTAGGCCTTTATAAAATTGTTTTAATGGAAGAAGCTTTATCTCTCCCCCACCTCAAAAAAAAAGCAAGGGATTTTCTGGTAAATATGAATATCAATGATTCAGCAGGTAAAAGCAGAAGTCAATTATTTATTTTCTTTGTCTGTTATAAAACTGAAATGTATAAAGCCTCACTACACTTTCATTTTCAGGAGCAAAAGCATTGCAGGCATTTTGGTAAATTTCTCAAGAGGTGGAAAAAGTTTCCCAGGATTGGAGGCTTAACAAGGAAGCAGCACTGGCCTATTATTCCTTAAATTTAGAAAATTGGATCTAACACCATGCTCACAGTCACCTTGTAATGATAGGCTTTCTTCTTCTTTTCTTTCCACTTAAAGTCTTCTATGCTACCCTCAAAACAAATTCAGGAGTGTTTCCCAGCCCTAGAGCAGATTTTAAGGGTTCATGGGGGGCTGTGGGGTAGCAGAGAATTGCCCCTGTCCCAGTTCTCTTGCCAGAACTGCATCTACCAGCGAAATGGCTGCTGATGCTACTGAGTCATGCTATATTTGATATAGATATCTTTCCATTTCACACCTCAGGGGAAAAAAACTTCCAACTTTGTAGCTCTGCCATCACTTTCAGCAGTGGAGCAACTGACTTTAAGAAAGACATTTTTAGTCAGCTAAGGCAATGCCAGTACAGCTTTCTTGGTAAGGCCCCCATCCCTCACAAGTTTAAGAATTTCTCCCTGTCTTTATTTCCAGATCACTATCCCCACCCCCCACCAAAAGAAAATCCCCCTGAAAAAACTTAGTTCAGAACTACTTTATTTCCAACAAAGAATGCACCATGCTTCCATGGGAGGAATTCCTCACAGATACTACTCATATTTGCAATTGCACATAAAATACTACATGCTGTTCTTAAAAAATGACAGTACAGAACTGGGAAAAGTACAGAGAAAGTTGAGCCAAAGTTGGATTTGAGCACTTCTGCCTTGCTGCAGGCTGAATGATACTATTTGTGCAGTGTCTGTGGCTAGGGTTTGGGTTCTTTTCCTCCTTATACATGTAGGAACAAATACCACTGCCAAACAGATCTTTGAAGAAATCACATCAAGCTTTGAAGCTTTGAAGACAAAAGTCAAGAACTTTGGGTCCCAGATAGTTTTCTCTTCAATCTTTCCAGTTCTTGGAAGAGGAATAGACAAAAATACTTCAAGTGAATGCCTGGCTACAAAGATGGAGCTGTGGGGGAGATTTGGATTCTGGGATCATTTGGAGAGGTTCTGGACTCTCCCACTCTTTAGGCATTGAAGATACATTTGGACAACCATCTAAATGGGGTGGTTTGAGAGGCACTGAGCAGGGGATTAGACCTGATGTCCCTCTGGGTCCTTCTACCTCTAGTATTTTATTATTCCATGTTGATCTCAATTGTTGCAGGTCTCCTTTACTTGGGAGTCTTCTCACTCCATTCTTTCTGCTATCCTATTGATTCTACTGTGCTGGTCCTCTTGTAAGAATTACTGTATCTACTTCTGGTTTCATTGCAGAATTAAGTTCTAAGCTCTGCACAAAGAGATTTTCCTTACCTGAATTTCCACTCTATAACCTCTAGGAGGTACTGTGGTGTCAAAGAATATTAAAATTACACAAGTAGGATGATACTGTTTCCTTCACTTTCAGAAATAATACCCCATTTTGTCTGCTTTAAAATAAATAAAGTTGTTAAACCATGTAAATGTGAGGGTTGTTAATCCTTGCATATCACACATTCACCAGGTTTGCATGACATGACAATCTTTGCAAAGCATTTGCATATGAAAGTGATACTCTGTGATGTAACATCTGAGCCTGGTCACTGGCTTTCATTGCCATTTAATAGATTCTCCTCTAAGCTCAGCACAAGCTTTCCTTATCCAACCTGGACTTTATGTTGTGGGATGCAGATCCTAAGGGATGAACAAGCAACTCCTAAATGCTTCCAGATTTTATAATATAATCCATCCAACTGACATTTTAATATGTTTTGAACTTGCTCCAACAGTTTCAGCCAACTGGAGAAGAACTGATTTGATTGAGGTTCACAGGGGAAGATGGATTACAGGAACATTAAATGGATTTGGGGAGGAGTTTTATATAACTCCTTAATTATTAACTGCATGTAATCTCTCAGCCAACTTTAAAAGACTGTCAAGCACTTCTCTCTCCAGTGGGTGAAACACTATCTAGTATAAAGGCATTATTTGTCACAGCTCTACATTATCAACTAACAACACTCTCATAACCTTGGAAAGAAAATACTTACACCCATTAATTTGGTACTAGGATGTTTCATAGTCTCAGAAGCACTTCTATTTGTTTATTTAGTCCAACTGAAATTTGTACTAAATTGATTTATTTAATTGAACTTGTAGCTAATTCTGATGAGCACAAGAGAATAATAATATGCTAATAATTCTCTTACCACTGGACATCAAAAACCAGTTTAAATGAGACCATCTTACTTTATTTGCAAAATATACACAAACTAAGTTTGGAACCTGATTGGAGTATTGAAAATGTACCTAATAGAGCATTCTCCAGTCTGGTACAAACTGAAAAATCAGCCTGGTGTCAGCTGGGAAGGGGACATCCCTGCCCCAGCTTTCATCCTCCTCATCTTTTACCTTAGTAGCCCTGTTGTTGAAAAGCAGATCCATGGGTAACTGTTGCTGGGCCCCATCACATTCCATTTTTTTCTATTTTGAAAAAACTTACATTTTGGGTTGAAGAAAATAAATGTTATTTCTGTTTAGGGGGACGATCTGTTGGAGACTTTATTAAATGTGGTTGCCTGGTGAGAAATCTGACAGCAAAATTCTTGTACTTCCAGCTTTCTGACTCCTCCTGTTACATTGTTTGTATTTATAGTGCTTACTCACAGATAACTTCATGATTTGACATAAGCATAACATAGGGGAGGAGGCATAAAGATGGAAAAATGCATTTATCAGCACAAAGCTTTCTTAAACAGCTACAGTTTTCATAACATCAGTCGTTCTGAAGCTTCTGTTTTTCTGGAACCCTCTGTAGTTTTCATTAACACAAATACCTTACTTTCTCCTTCCAGTCAGACACACAGAACAAAGGCATAGCATAATTCTTCACAATGTGACTTGTAATCTTGTAACTGTAAAATCCCTGGCAAACAGTTGGCCATGTTGTGGTCCAAAGTTATCTGTCCTCACTTCTCCATCATTGCGCAGGTATCCCAGAAGGCCCTGAAGGAGCATGGAGACTCCACCCCTCCCCGCCACCAACACGATTTGACAGTAGGCTTGAAGCAATTGTGGAAGGCACAGAAGCCGCCATGGGGCAAATGAACTGTACAACAGGCCACGGCCAAACTTAATCCAGTCTGACAACATCATCCCTAGTTCAGGCAACAGGCTAACTTGCATGTAAACTTGGTCACTAGTGATCAGACACTCTTGCAGAGCAGAGACCCCGCCAATGAGGCCCAGGGCAGGTTTTATGTTCTTCCTCTGCCCTCACTGGCAAATCTTCTCTAAAGGCAATGCATGATTGGTTCAGATTGCTTCTATTCAATTTTTTAAGTGTTTGTCAGTGGGGCTGAACAAAGTAGGATGGGAGGAAGCTGCTATTGCTGTCACTATCTTCATACTGAAATAAGAAATTTAAGCAAGTTTAATGTTTTGGACGTACTTCCTTTGCCCTGCACCATTTAGCTTTCAGCACTCCTCGTCTTTGGAATGCAGCCACTAAGCACTTCTTCAAAAAACGAATGCAAGTCTTAGCTGAAAGAGGTGCAAAATACTTGTTTTCCTGGGTTCCCAAAATCCAGGTGATACATCACTTTGAGGAGGAAAAATAAGGATAACTTGTAGATCATTCTTGAGGGTCATTATTGTTAGCTAGGCTAACCGCTTCATGGATCACTACCTTGTTGTGGTGAAGGGGCTTGAGTAGCTCAATGAAGCTATGAGCTATGCCATGCAGGGCCACCCAAGATGGGCAGGTCATAGCAGAGACAAAACATGATCCACTAGAGAAGGAAATGGCAACCCACTCCAGTATCCTTGCCATGAAACCCCCATGGACAGTACCAAAAGGCAAAAAGATATGACGCTGGAAGATGAGCCCCTAAGGTCGGAAGGTGTCCAATATGTTACTGGTGAAGAGCAGAGGGCTAGTACTTGTAGCACCAGAAAGTATGAAGCGACTGGGTCAAAGCCAAAAGAACACTCAGTTGCAGATGTATCTGGTGGTGAAAGGAAAGTCCAATGCTGCAAAGATCTATACTCCATAGGAACCTGGAATGTAAGATCCATGAATCAAGGCAAGCTGGATGTGGTCAAACAAGAGATCACAATACTGAACATTGACATCTTAGAAATCAGTGAAATAAAATGGACAGGAATGGGTGAATTTAATTCAGATGACCATCAGGTATACTACTGTGGGCAAGAATCCCTCAGGAGTAGTCTTCATAGTCAATAAAAGAGTAGGAATAGCATGGAAAACATTTCTCCAGGCCTTCCTGTCCTCCACCATTCCCCGGAGTCCACCTAAGCTCTGCTCACTTGATTTCATCTGCTTGCTCCTAAGTGAAGGCAGACCTCAACAGAAAAAGTGTTTCCTACCCCTTTCCTAGGGGCCAAAGCAGGCTTGTCCCATCTATCCCCTTGATTCTAGTCAACATTCATGGGTCAACTTTACCTTAAATATACATAATCTAACTTTAGCTTCCTTTAGACCTGTCTCCCACAGGGATGATGTGACAGCTGGCCATATATGCATCTACCCAGTCAACTGTTGCACCAGGTGGAAGTTTCCTTCCACCCACTGGTGGCCCACTGTGGCTCAATGCTAGCTAGAGACAAAGGAAGGGAGCAATGTGAATCAGCCAGACTGCTGCTTTTCTATATCTGCCTCTGTTACTTGACGAGAGGGTCAGCACTTAGCAAAGACGTACATATTTTTTGTTTTTTGTAAGCCGCCTAGAGACTTTAGGAAGCATATAAAAACTTTATATAAATAAATAATGTGCTCATTCCACCATCCTTCTCCTGTGACTAGTATTCCTGACAAAGAGTAGCAATGAAGAGGTGATACAATGAAGCAGCAATGAAGAGATGAAGAGGCAAGACCGATGCCTCATACTGTGGCTTTTGATATGTAGATGCTTCTAGCTTCTGTTTGGTCTTCTGTGCTGTTTAAACCCTATATATAACTATAAGATGACATTGCCTGGAGATATGGACCAAGAAGTTGCAATTTCTTGTTTCCATCTTCAGATCATGGGGACACAGGGAATGTCCTGAACTGGTGGCTGGCATCAATTTTTGAATGAATAAGGCATATTAACTGAAAATGGAGGTACTGCTGGTTGTAGATTATCTGATATAGTAGTAAGTGTACTGCAGTGACTGGATGTACAAGATGCCAAGATGCATAAACCCAGTATTCAAGTCGGTATAGTTCTTACTGAGAATGGGGAATCTAAACATGTCCTGAAATAAATTGCAGGGAAAATAATACACAACCAATATGGAACAGTGTTTCAGAACTATATTGTATAGCTATACATATATTATTTTATCTTTTGTGTGTGTGGTGTATGAAAGAGAAGCATCAGAAGCATGTAATAACAGAATAAAGGAAGGAGGACAAACCAAATGAAATAAAGGGCAGATTTCACTCATCCCATTATCACTAATCTGTTTCCCAGTAAAGAGATTAGCAACCCTTTTGGAACACTAATCTAACATAGGTTGGTTCCCTACTGCTCTGTCCCATTTCCTATATCAATGATACACAGGAAATATCTTCATGAAAAGAATTCTTCTTGTTATGCATTAATTAATACTACACTACATGAAGTTAATACCTAGGTTTTAACTTACCCAGGCATTAAAAGTTTTTCTGGCAAATAAATATTTGGCAGCTTTCTGTATTTGGAAAGTACTGCCACTAAATGTAGTCAGGGGGAAGGCTGCAGTATGAAATTTTCTAAAGGCAACAAAATACAATTGTTTAGGATACCAAAGGTAAGAGGAGCATTTTTTTCCTGGAGAGCATATTTGATTCCTATGTCCACAAAAAAATTCACCATGGAAACCTGAGGTTCATGACTAAACAGGACCTAATGGCCTTGATCTGATTTTACAGGTGATTATAAAATAATCCCTTGAATATTTCATGCTGAAATGAGCATGCAACATCCAAGTAGTATGGTAACATGAGAAAGTGGAGATGTAGCCTTATTAAAAAAAAACAAACCCTGCCAGACTTACCTCCTGCCAGGTAGCATTGCCCACTCTTTCAGAGACACTGTGACTCTGTTTGCAGCAGTAATGAGCTAGATTTTTCATCTAATCCTCATCAGCAGAAGCGACTGCTCCTTTTGGCTTCTGAGGAAAGCGGATTTTAACTTAAGACACCAGCTTTACCCTGGATTTTCCTTTATATCATCTCCTGCTGTTCTCTTGCTTTTGGCAGTCTATGAAGTTTAAGAAAAGATGCCAGCATCTCAGCTAAGATATCTCCTGAACAATTTTTCTTCCTTGTTTAGATGGTGATTACTGAAACAGAAGAACTGGCTAATTTGCTTTGGCCTGTGGTTTATTTATTTATTTATTGCATTTTCTATACTGCGCCACAGTCAAAGCTCCCTGCACAGTTTAGGCTAGAATGGAAATAGTTGTATCCTGCCAGTTCTATTCACCAATGACAAACTAGTGTGGGACCAGAAACAGATTGCAGCTAGCCAACACAGCCAGATCCTCTTGGTTTTGGGGAAAACTCCAGATTTAAGTCCTAGCTGCAGTATGGAAGTTGGAACAAATGGTAAGATCATACTTTTCTTTGTTGTTAATTGCTGGCTAAGAAACTGGCTCATGCTGGGGAAGGAACAGAAGTGCCTTTAAAGGGAACTTCCTTAAAGTTTTCCTTATTTTTTCCATAAACAGTTGCTCTGTAGAATATCTTCTTGCATCTAGTGTGTTCATATGGAAAATATGTATATAAATAGATAGCTTAATCTGTATGGGAAAGCAAGCAAAGCTACCAAATCAGAGATAGTGTCGATCTGTTATTATTTCAGCATATTTTTCCTGTATCTGTTGATTCTGAGAATATGTACACAGACTGCTGTCCTGTTCAGAGTTGAGGTGCTTAAGCCCATATATCATGGAATAGAGAAGAGACAAAAGTGGTGTGTGTATGAAATAACTTAGAGTGCTTTGGCACAAAAAGTTTTTAGCAGCCTATCCAAAAGACAATAATGAAAGGACTCATCAATCCCTCTTGGTCACTGCTACAGGGAAGACTGGATCTGCATCCTAGCTAGTCAGACCTCCAATGGTAACTGAATGCAAAGCAAGACCTCTGAAGTTTCATACAGTGGGTGGGGCATCTCAAGTGAGAGATGGATATTCTTCAAGAAGCCTAGTCCTAAATTGCTCCATGCTTCTTGTCCCGTTCTAGCTGAAGATTTAGGTGCAAAGTTGGTTCACTGGGGGAAGCTGGTCCTGCTGCAATTTCATAATGAAGAATGGAAGAGACACTTTATTATGGTTATTCTCCAGAGTTGTGTTATTATTTACAGGTGTCACATTCATTTGAGAGCTGTAAATGTTAGTATGGAACTGCTGAATTTGAATTGATAGCCACTTGGTTAAACAAACCCTGGGAGTATCACAATATTGTCAGCATCTCAGGACCTGTTTGCAAGTCATTCAGATTCCAAATGCATAATGAGATTTATTATATATTGAATCTATTTATATATCAAAATTTCTCTTGAGCTGTTGAGCAAAACATCCCATAGTTCAGTATGTTGTTGTTAGTCGCGAAGTCGTGTCCGACCCATCACGATGCCATGGACAACTTTCCTCCAGGCCTACCTGTCTTCCACCATCCCCCAGAGTCCACTTAAGCTCACACCAACTGCTTCAGTGACTCCATCTAGCCACCTCATTCTCTGTCGTCCCCTTCTTTTTTGCCATCTATTGTTCCCAGCATTAGGCTCTTCTCCAGGGAGTCCTTCCTTCTCATTAGGTGGCCAAAGTGTTTGAGTTTCATCTTCACTATCTGGCCTTCTAAAGAGCAGTCAGGGTTGATCTCCTCTAGGAATGACCGGTTTGATCACTTTGTGGTCCAGGGGACTTGCAGGAGTCTCCTCCAGCACCACAATTCAAAGGCCTCAATCCTTCGGCGCTCAGCCTTCCTTAGGGTCCAGCTTTCATAGGCTTGCAACTGGGAAAACCATAGCCTTGACTATACACACTTTTGTTGGCAGGGTGATGTCTCTGCTTTTTAGTATGCTGTCTAGATTTGCCATAGCTTTCCTCCCCAGGAGCAAGCGTCTTTTAATTTCTTGGCTGCAGTCCCCATCTGCGGTGATCTTGGAGCCCAGGGAAATAAAATCTGTCACTACCTCCATTTCTTCCCCATCTATTTGCCAGGAAGTGAGAGGACCGGATGCCATGATTTTAGTTTTCTTAATGTTGAGTTTCAAGCCAACTTTTGCACTCTCCTCCTTCACCCACATCAAGAGGTTCTTTAGTTTCTCTTCACATTCTGCCATTAGAGTGGTATCATCTGCATATCTGAAGTTGTTGATATTTCTCCCAGCAATCTTAAGTCCAACTGGTGATTCATCTAGCCCCAACTGGTGATTCATCTAGTTCTCATGATGTGCTCTGCATATAAGTTAAATAGGCAGGGCAACAGTATACAGCCTTGCTGAACTCCTTTCTCAATTTTGAACCAATCACTGGTTCCATATCCAGTTCTCACTGTTGCTTCTTGACCCGCATAAAGGTTTCTCAAGAGACAAATAAGATGGTCTGGTACTCCCATCTCTTTAAGAACTTCCCACAATTTGTTGTGATCCACACAATCAAAGGCATTAGCATAGTCAATGAAGCAGAAGTAGATGTTTTTCTGGAACTCCCTAGCTTTCTCCCTGATCCAGCATATGTTGGCAGTTTGATCTCTAGTTCCTCTCCCTCTTTGAAATCCTGCCTGTACTTCTGGTAGTTCTCAGTCCACATACTGCTGGAGCCTAGCTTGTAGGATTTTGAGCATAACTTTGCTAGCATGTGAAATGAGTGCAATGGTGTGGTAGTTTGAACATTCTTTGGCATTGCCCTTCTTTGGGATCGGAATGTAAACTGACCTTTTCCAATCTTGCGGCCACTGTTGAGTTTTCCAAATTTGCTGGCATATTGAGTGTAGCACTTTTACTGCATTGTCTTTTAAGATTTTGAAAAGCTCAGCTGGAATACTGTCACCTCCACTAGCTTTGTTGTTGCTCAGACTTCCTAAGGCCCATTTGACTTCACATTCCAGGATGTCTGGCTCGAGGTCAGTGACCACCCCACCGTGGTTATCAGGGATGTTAAGCTGTTTCTTGTATAGTTCTTCTGTGTAAACTTGCCACCTCTTCTTAATCTCTTCTGCCTCTGTTAGGTCCCTGACAGCATACAATAACTTTTAAAGCACAATAAAAACAAATAAAATTAACAGCAATTCAAAAAAGAACAGACAATCAATTATTAAGTCAGAAGAGTGGGAATAAGAAGGAGAAGGAGAAGCTGCCACTAGTTGGAATAGATAAAACTTGTATAAAGCCCAGTAAATAGAAAAAGCTCCACTTCTCTGTGGGTAGGTAACTCCATAACCTTGGAACAACTTGCAGTTCATGATTTTAGCCATAGCCCTACTTCTGCCTGTAACTATTCTTACTGACATGCCATAGGTACATGGAGCAGGGCTTAATTATACAATGATACAAGGAAAGTTAACATCTGAAATCATAATGAATCCAGGAAAACAAGTTAATAACTTGTTTGTAGGAGTTTGCTGTTCGAAGGCTGTTAAAGCAAAACAAGCAACCTAATAATAAAATCAATGTGCACCCAGTTCTTGCGATTTGAACACAGTTGCACTATAGACTGATGATATTTTTATGGGACTTAGACCTGTTACACATGCATGTCAGTCATCATGTCTAATTGCCTTCTTTCCAACTTCCAGTTCCATTCCTTTCAATACCATTCCTTCCAACATTCCTGGCATGTTAGCATAGGGTAGGACTATTTTCCCTAACACATTTATTTTCTATGTACAGGGTTCTATTGTGGTTTTGAATATGAGAGAATATTCAAACTTTTGATCTGCCACTGCGGTCAGAGAAAACAGACACAAGAGAGTTGCCCCATCACAAAGTGGTTCTATTCCAATCTGTTCACCACCAAACCTTATGGTGGTGAACAGATTATTGCAAGGGGCGGAATATAAATCTGTAAATAAATAAATAAATAAATCTCTGCAATGGTTTGTGCAAAAAGGACTAGTACCAGCATGGCTAGACCTATGTGTCCATATCCACAAATATATCCAATATAGTGAGGACCTGGCATTATAACTCAACCTCTGTCTGCTTTATTGGACAACACAATATCCAGAAGGGGACCCACATGGTGCCAGAATGTTTATGTGCCATGCTCAAAAACCTCCTTGCTGCATCAGAGGCTTTTTAATCTTTCATGCTGCTAACACAATGCCTTCTGGTCTCATCTTATAAAATGAGATGGAATGGTGTATGACATCATATATACTTGCATATGAAAATAAAGAAACATGGAGGTCCAAGCAAGATAGCCACATTTGTTTATCCATGGGCCTGCCCCACACATATAAACCAGGAGTACAGTGAGGGAGAAGGTAAAGTGACCTAGCATTCGAAACCTATTTCATGTATACAATTTGTTAGGAAAATAAGATGACTCACATCTCCTCTTTGATGTGAATAGGGCTGATCTGAAAAACAATGTGGCTGTCCCACTACATCTTGTTTGGCTCAAATGAAACACAATAGAGCAAACTTTCATATCAGCTCAGTGACCCTTTTCAATGGGGCCAATTCATACATGAATCTTTGAATGAAGTATCAAATACATACTGAGTTATTTAACTAAGTTATACATTATAGAATACTGATTATTCTGTATCTTTGGTCTTCAGATATGCCTCTAACTCCGTCACATCCTACCCACAACAGAAAAGGCATCAGGATCTCAGCTTCAAAAGAAAGCAAAAAGCACCCTATAGTTCCTCAAAAACAGCATTCTGATTATTTTGATAGAATCAATGGGTCATTTAAATCAGTTGGCAACAGAAAGACTCACAATAATTCTGTAAGTATAACAACTGGGTTGATCACTGGTTCACTTAAATTTATCTTCATAAATAGCACCTCTGAAAGAGAAGTCTTCTTAATCATACATCAGCAGCCAATTCAGTTAAGCCATCTCTGGTCAGATGTAGCACAGATTTTCCTCCACCTGCACTCTAGTTATCTCCCCTCCTCCTTCATTGCCTTCAGCTCTGGGGTGTGCCAAAGAGCAGGGTGGGCTCTGCATCAGGGAAGAGGATGCCTGAGTGCAACTGAGTGCAACTGAGGATGCCTGAGTGCCAGTTTTAAATGTGTTATATATTACATTGTATTTTATCTTTATGTTGTAAGCCGCCCCGAGGCTTTGTTGCAATGGGGGGTGGCATAGAAATGTTTTAAATAAAATAAATAAAATAAAACTCTGTGAACAGTCTTGGGCATCTCCACATTCCACAGAATAATCTGAACATTGACAGGAGAGCCAGCCATATCAGCTGGAAATTCCCTCAGAACCCTCTGAAAACCATCAGTCTCTCGGGCGTGCACCATTTTAATAGGTCCCCCACCTTTGCAGAGGGGAAAAGAGACTGAAAGCCTAAACCTCAAAAGGTAGTAGTCTGACCTTGGCAAGGGGGTTGATGTTAATCACCCAACATTCAGACCATCTACCTGTTCAGTTGAAAAAACCAGGCCCAGGTGTGGCCTTTTATATGTGTTAGGCCAATGACATGCTGAGACAGCTCCATGACTGTCATGGCAGCCATGAAATCCTAAGATGCCCTAGATGCCTTGGCATGGAGATTGAGAGCCCCCAGAACATTGGAGATCCTCAACACCAGATCTGAGACCACCTCAATCAGCTCAGGCAGGGTGTCTGATGGGCAGCAGTGTGGGCAGTACACCAGCAGAATCCCTAATCTGTCTCGAGTGCCCAACACAAGGTAAACACACTTTGGACATGCACTTGGTAGGCATGTCATGAGTGGAGCTGGCTGGAGCCAGGAGTCAGACTAAAATGGCTCAAGAGGCCCCTTCTGACTTGCTCTGACTCTGTTTCTAAGACTCGCCTTTTACGGAACAGGAAGCCTAGAGAGGAAGATAGAAACATAGAAACATAGAAACAGAGCGAGTCAGAAGGGGTCTCCCGGGCCATCTAGTCTGACCTCCGGCACCAGTCGGCTCTGCTCACGACATGCCCACCATGGGTATGTCCAGCCTGTCTTTGAACACCCTCACCGATGGGGCCTCAACGACCTCTCGTGGAAGCCCATTCCACGCCCTCGGGGTCCTAACTGTCAGGAAGTGCTTCCTGGCATCCAAATGGAACCTTGGCTCCCTGAGCTTTGCTCCATTGGAGCGCGTCCTGCCTTCCTCTGCAGGGGAGAACAGGCCTCTCCCCATCTCCATGTGACACCCCCTCACATACCTGTATGTTGCCAACATATCCATATCCGTATTCCAGCTGAGCTTTTCAAAATCTTAAAAAGTGATACACTAAAAGTGTTACACTCAATATGCCAGCAAACTTGGAAAACTCAATAGTGGCCGCAGGACTGGAAAAGACCCGTTTACATTCTGATCCCAAAGAAGGGCAATGCCAAAGAATGTTCAAACTACCTCACCATTGCACTCATTTCACATGCTAGCAAATTATGCTCAAAATCCTATAAGGTAAGCTCCAGCAGTAAGTGGACCGAGAACTACCAGAAGTACAGACAGGATTTCGAAGAGGGAGAGGAACTAGAGATCAAATTGCCAACATACACTGGATCAGAGAAAAAGCTAGGGAGTTCCAGAAAAACATCTACTTCTGCTTCATTGACTATGCTAATGCCTTTGATTGTGTGGATCACAACAAATTGTGGGAAGTTCTCAAAGAGATGGGCGTACCTGACCATCTTATTTGTCTCTTGAGAAACCTATATGTGGGTCAAGAAGCAACAGTGAGAACTGGACATGGAACCACTGATTGGTTCAAAATTGAGAAAGGAGTTCAGCAAGGCTGTATACTGTTGCCCTGCCTATTTAACTTATATGCAGAGCACATCATGAGAAAGGCAGGGCTAGATGAATCACGAGTTGGAATTAAGATTGCTGGGAGAAATATCAACAACTTCAGATATGCAGATGATACCACTCTAATGGCAGAAAGTGAAGAGAAACTAAAGAACCTCTTGATGCGGGTGAAGGAGGAGAGTGCAAAAGTTGGCTTGCAACTCAACATTAAGAAAACTAAGATCATGGCATCTGGTCCTCTCACTTCCTGGCAAATAGATGGGGAAGAAATGGAGGTAGTGACAGATTTTATTTTCCTGGGCTCCAAGATCACCGCAGATGGGGACTGCAGTCAAGAAATTAAACGACGCTTGCTCCTGGGGAGCAAATTTAGACCACATACTAAGAAGTAGTGACATCACCCTGCCAACAAAAGTGCATATAGTCAAGGCGATGGTTTTCCCAGTTGCAATGTATGGCTGTGAAAGATGGACTGTAAGGAAGGCTTACTGCCAAAGAATTTAGGCCTTTGAATTGTGGTGCTGGAGGAGACTGTACCTCAAAAGGTACCACAAGAGAATCAAACCGGTCAGTCCTAGGTCAGGAGATCAGTCTCCTGATCAACCCTGACTGCCCTTTAGAAGGCCAGATACTGTCGATGAAACTCAAATACTTTAGCAACCTAATGAGAAGGAAGGACTGCCTGGAGAAGAGCCTAACACTGGGAACAATAGATGGCAAAAGAAGAAGGGGACAGCAGAGAATGAGGTGGCCAGATGGCGTCACTGAAGCAGTTGGTGTGAGTTTAAATGGACTATGGGGGATGTTGGAGGACAGGAAGACCTGGAGGAATGTTGTTGATGGGATCGTGATGAGTCGGACATGACTTCACGTCTCACAACAAGGAGTACACTCAAGATGGAATGTGGACTTCTTGCTCTGACTAACATCACCCTACACTTTGCTTATGACAACTTTGGGGCCTGCCCATGAGGGCCAGGGCATAGCTGCCTTCCACCACCAGGAAGAGATGGCTGCGGGTGATCGTCGTTGGGAACTCCTTGCTGAGGGGCACTGAGGTGGCAGTGTGCCACCCAAACCTTGAGGTGGGGGAGGTCTGTTGCCTGCTGGGCACACACTTCTGGCATGTGAAGGATAGAGCGGAGCTTCTTGTTCACTCTGGGGGTCACCAGCTGCTTCTGATGATCCACGTGGGTGCAAATGACATAGCCAGGCAGGGTGTGGGTGGGATCATCAGTGACTTGGAGGCCTTGGGGAAGAAACTCAGGGACCTAGAGGCCCAAGTGTCCTTCTTATCTATCTTACCAGTCCAATGATTTGGGCCAGGCAGGGATAGGAGGGTCACCGAGGTGAATGACTGTCTTAGGGTGTGGCAAGGGATGGGTTGCACCTCATGATGATGGGGAAAAGGTCTTTGGAGATGCTCTAGCAAGCTTTGTCCGGAAGACTTTAAACTGAGCCCAGGGGGTGGGGTGTTCAGGCCCCCCAGAAACTTGTCTGCACTGGACAAGTGTGTTGAGAGAGAGGATCAGGGCTCTGGGACCAGGGTTTTAGAGGTACTGCATGGACAGACAGGACTCCTACAAAGAGAGGGCAAGTATCAGGGAAGATGGGAGGAAGGAGGAGACTGGGTACTCCAAAGAAAGAAGGCTGTGGGAAGAAGTAGAGATGCACGTACACCAATGCTAGCTAGAGCATGGGTAATAAGCAGGAAGAGCTTGAAGTCTCCTGGAAATAGCAGGGTGTGACAGAAACTTGGTGGGATGAAAGGCAAGACTGGAATGTAAACATAGAGGGGTATCACCTGTTTAAAAGGACAGGAAGGGAAAGGGGTGGAGGCATGACTTTATATGTTAGGGAAGGGATAGGATGCAGGGAGATAGAATGCAGCACAGATGAGGATTTGATAGAGGCATTCTGGGTGAAACTAAGCAATTTTGACAGGGAAAGGGACCTGACAGTGTGGGTATGTTATTGTCCTCCAGGTCAACTTAAGACCCTGGATGATGTCCTGACAGACCAGATTCTAAGGATATCTTGCGGGAGAGACACAGTAATTATGGGAGATTTCAATCTCCCAGATATTATTTGGGAGACTCACTCAGCTGTGACAGCCAGGTCACGTCGCTTCCTAGAAGCTCTAGAGGGTGGGTTTTTCACACAGAAGGTCTGAGAGGCAACGAGGGGGAGAAACATTCTTGACTTGGTCTTGACCAATTGAGAGGAGCTGATAGATGAAGTACAGATTAGGGGAGCTCTGAATGCAAGTGATCACTCCATCCTTTGCTTTGAGATCAGGGAAATGGGGATGTGCAGCATGATGAGCACTAGAAGCTGGGACTTCAAGAGGGCCAACTTTGGCCAACTGAAGGCCAGACTGGGGAAAGTCTCCTGGGTTAGGTTAGTGGAAGGTAAGCGAGTTGAGGAGGGGTGGATGGCACTCAAAAGGGAGGTTTTAAAGGCGCAATCCTTGATGAAGCCTCTAGTTAGTAAGGTGGGGAAACAGAGGAGAACCACGCCATGGATGCAAAAGGTGGTGATTAGAGGGATTAGACAAAAGAGGAAACTCCATAGGAAATGGTTATGGGGCAAATAGACAAAAGGGTTTACCGGGAGGAGGAGGCCCACTGTAGAAGGATTCTTCGCAAAGCTAAGGCTGATTACGAGCTGAAACTTGCAAAGAGTATCAAGAGCAACAAAAAGGGCTTCTATCAGCATGTAAATGGCAAGAGGAAGGAGACACAGGTAGTGGGACCACTAAATATGGAGGAAGGGGATCCAGTGACTGATGAGAGGGAATAGGCACAGATGCTAAATGACTATTTTGCCTTGGTGTTCTCCCCAAAGCAGGACAGGGAAGATCCTCATGAGAGATTAGATGAGGCTGGGGATTTAGGGGCACAGATTAGAGTCATCCCCCTAGAAGTCGAGTTCCTCAGGGCACTGGACATTACGAAGGTGCCAGGCCCTGATGGTTTTCACCCAATAGTTGGCAGGGTTTCTCTCATGCCCGCTGGCCTCCATTTTTGAGGCCTCGTGGAGAACAGGTGAAGTTGCAGAGGACTGGAGGCATCAGTGGTACCAATTTTCAAAAAAGGTTGTACAAGGGACATGGGGAATTACAGACCAGTTAGCCTTACTTCAATTGTAGGAAAAGCAATGGACTGGCTCATAATAGCAAGAGATCTAGCGATGCTAGATATTGAAGGGAGGCTGGCGGCTACACACCATGCCTTCCGCAATAACAGGTCCTTCCAGACAAACCTTGTGGAATTCTATGAAAAGGTTTTGAGGTGGCTAGATGGAGGGGATGCAGTGGATGTGATTTACCTGGATTTCAGCAAGGCCTTTGACAAAGTGCCCCATGATATCCTGATGGAGAAACTGAGGAGTTTTGGGATAGACCAATGCACCTGAATCAACACTGAATCAATGCCAAACAGGTGGCAGAGTGCATCACCCACCACCCACAGGCTGGTACAAAAAGGCCTCTGTCAGCAGATGTCCCACCCACAGTCTCAGGGCACTCCCTTTTGCCCTCCCCTGTCACTTCCACTGGCTGGAGAAGGTGGTGCTGTGTGCACAGATGGTCAGCAGTGGTGCACCAGGGCAGTGGGTTCAGTGGGTGTCCAGTCTGGTTCCAGAAGTGATAGTGGTAACAGGGGACTGGCAGGGTGGTAAACTGGCCTCCCACTGGCTGGGGAAGGCAGTGCTGGCTGCACAGATGCTCAGCAGAGGTGGACCTCTCAGCTTATATGCTATAGAAGAGGATACAAAGATGTTTCTTTGGGGGTTTTTTTTTAAAGGAGGCTTAGTATAAATCAGTTATGAATGTTCAGTTGGCTAACATAGTAGGTAAGGGAGAGCTATTGAAGTAACTGAAGGTCATTTGTCTTTAGCAGAACTAGCTGAGGTGGAATTATTGCTTAAGGTGGAATTATCTCCAATTATTGATGTGCACACATCCACTGAGAAAACCTTGGAAAGTCATTTTGATGTAATCACATATATGAATGCACATGCTACATTACCTCTCAGAAAATCCATGGTAAAATGTACTTCACTTTCTTTTTCAGTGTAATGGATTCATGACTTTGGCACTAATAATTCTTGATCAATGAACTTATTGTAAGAAAAATCACTCAGTCTGTAGCTTAAACAGCAGAGGTGCTTCTGAGGAATAATCACATGTGGTACGAAAAATGAGGTGGAGGTGACTTTCCTCTGCTGTGAACATCAGTGCAGAAGATAAAATTTCCACAAGAGCAGCTTTCTGTGGTCTTTTAGGAAAGGTTCACACATCAACCAAAATTCCTTCTATATAATGATTAAAGAAGCAGTAATTCTACCACCTTTCTGTATGATCACATGGAGGCTCAGCATTTCTATCACCACTTCTAAACATCTCTTTATTACCAAAACTTGTGCTAGACATTGTGAAAAAAATAGCCACAGTGTTTTGTATCATGCCCTGACCATTATGGAGAACAGATGCAAACAGCACAGTCGGGGAATAACTAAGGGAATGTTTAGCAGGTGTGACTTTTCTGACCCTTGCATGACAAGCTACACCTGCTGAGAACCTGTCACTTCTAAATAGATCTATAAAAGGACATTTTTGCAAACTCAAGAATCCAGAATATCTTTATTGTTATATAAAACTGGGTAAAACAGATATTTAAGCCAAAGTACTGGATTTCATAGAAATTGAATGGGATCTTAGAGATTATGTAATCCAGCACTCTACTCAATGCAGGCTTTGCTATGGTATCTCTGACAGTTGGTCATCCAGGTGTTCCTTAAATACCTCCAGCAAAGGACAACCCAAGGCAATCTGTTCCATTGCACAACAGCTCTCACAACTGGGACTTTTCTCTCCTAAATTAAGCTGAAATCTGCTTGTTTGCAAGTTCTAGCCCTTGGTTCTAGTCCTGCCCTTGGGTGCAACAGACAATTAAATCTGCTGTGACTTCTGCATGAACACTGGTGTTATTTATCCATTTAATATTCTCTTTTCCAGTCTAAGCTTACCTCTTTCAACTATTCCTCATAACACTTGGATTTCTAACCTCCCACCATCCTGTTTGCTCTTCTTTTGCACTCCACCTTGTCAATGTCCCTTTTAAAATGAGTGTGCTCAGAGACACAATGCTCTGACAGTCAGCCTGACTGTTGCAGAGCAGAGTGTAAATATTGTTTCCTGTGATCTGGACACTATACTTCTCTTTAAACAGCCCAAGATTTCAGTAATTTTCTTAGTTGCTGCATTGCAATATTCAATGTTGACTCATATTCAGTTTGCAATCCACTGAGACACCTTGGTCCTTTTCAAATGTAATGCTGCCAAGCCAGCTCTTCCTCATCCTAAACTGTCATTTTTAAAAACCAAAATACAAGAATTTACACATATCCCAGATGAATCTCATTTTATGAGATTCAGCCCAGTGTTCCAGCCTGCTGAGATCTTTTAGAAACTTGATCCTGTTCTTCCATGATTTTGACCATCCCCTCACCAAGAAATATTATACAGCATGGGGATAGCCCTGCAGTACTTCACTCAAGACCCCAAGATCTTGTTCCACCATCAATTAGTACTGGTTGAGAACAGTTGCTCAACTGATCATGGATCCACTTATCTGAAGTCTTGTATGACCTACATTTTACCATCTTGTTAATCATGATTTCCTTGGAAACATTCTGAAAGGTTTTGCTTAAAACAGGGGTGTACAACATTTTGACTTCTCTGGGACACATTGAAAGAAGAAGAAATGTCTTGGGCCACACATTAAATGCACAAACATTAACGAAATCTGATGACCAAAAAAGGGTCTGTGAATAATTATTCGCCACCACAGTTAAGCAAAAAAGTCCTCACATAATAATCCTAATTATGTGGCACCCTGTTCAGAGAGTCTTTTAACATCATCCTGCAGCTCCCAAGTTTCTGATTGCTAATATAGAAAATGAACATATAACTAGTGGGATATTTGACATTGTATTTGAGAAACTAATGCATCAATATGTGGTTTGATGGAAGCAGTTGCAATTCTCAGGCGTTCATCAGATATTTTGGTTCTAATTTTACCCTTAGTGGGCTTCATTCTTGAAAATAGTTCCTCACAAATGTAGGTGCTGCCAAAAAGTGATGTCATGAATAAGGCATGATTGTGAAGTGAGGGATATATGTCTCTGGGAAAATAGGACGTATAAAAGACCAGCAAAGAGACATGATCAAATTTTTCTTTAAGTTGCAGATTGCTGCTCTATGCATTCCATTTGAAAACTGATTCATTTAAATGAGCAGTGAAATCTAATAAAATGCTAAATCTGTAAGCCAGTTTTCATTGTCAAGTTCTGACACAAATTTTGTTTGTGATACCATAAGTGACTTGATAACATGTCAACATAAAATCTTTTCAACATTTGGCTTCGACTAAGCCATCTGACTTCCGCAAAGTAAATGATGTCGCCATAGTCAGCATCAACACTTTTAAGGAATTCCTGGAATTGGCAATGATTCAATTGTTTTGCAGTTATGAAATTCACAGTCTTGATGACGATTTGCATGACATTATCCATTTTTAAAGCTTTTGAGCATAAATTTTCTTGATGTACTATGCAATGATACTTCATCAAATGTGAGTTTTGGGCTGCAATTGCATCATCTTCTACTAATTTTACAAGTCCCTCTCTTTTACCTACCATTTCCAGAGCACCATCAGTAGCTATACCAGATATGTTGACAATGGACAAAGAAGATTGTTTTAACATATTTTTTACCACTTCATATAAATCTCTTGATTTAATTGTGTCTTTAATGGCACAAAGAAGCCATTTCTTTGTGACATTATATTCACTATCAATAAAAATGGCAAATTGTGCAGTGTTTGTAGCATCAGTGTTGTCATCCATCACCAAAACATAAAATTTAAAATACTCTCCAAACTTCTTTCAACAGATTTTCCAATTTCTTCAATTCACCTGGCTATAGACTGGTGAGAAAAACTGATTTTAGAAATATCCCTCTTTTTTCAGGGTAATTATATCTGCCACACTAGCCATACATTGCTTAATAAACTCACCAACAATAAATGGTTTTGATTTTTTTTTTTTTGCTGTTAAATATGCTACCACATAACTAGCTTTTATAATAGAATCCATCTGAGTTGTAACTTTTAAAAACAAAATTGTTGAGAAGACAATTTTTTTCAGTTCTGCTATTTTGTCCTTAATACACAATGAATTTCACAGTATTTTTTGCATATAATGCTTTTTCAAATTATACTCTTTGAAAACTTGCACAAATTCCCTACAAATTAAGCAGAGTGTCTTACTATTTGCCTTGACAAACAAGTAGTCATCTGTCCACTCTTCATTCAACAATATTTCTTCATCCATATTTTTCTTTCTTGGAGTTGTGTTTTCTTTTGAACCATTGTAGAAGCCATGCTGGAATAAAAATAATTAAAACAGATAAGGGACTGCATTAACTTTTATTATGAAAAATAAATGACAAGAGAATTGAAAGCAAGGTTGGGGCCCTTCCACATCTCGGCTGCCAATGCAGCTAGGTAGAGGGCTGATTGTAAACCATGGCAGGCAATGTGTGAGGTGCCACCGAGGTGTGGAAATACCTTTAATACTCAAATAAGAATGCTTACCTGTCTTCTAAATAACATGAAATGTCTATTGTTTGCAACAGTGGGTTGAGATATTGTCGACAATTGCTGCATTACAGTTACCAAGTCACCACAAACACATGTAATGTCTGATGGTGTCAATTCATAGAAACATAGCAAGTTTGAAGGGGTCTTCCGGGACATCAAGTCTGACCCTCAGCTCCAGCCGGCACCTCTCACAACATGCCCACCATGTGCATGTCTAGTCTGTCCTTGAACACCCTCACTGATGGGGCCCCAACCACCTCCCATGGAAGCCCATTCCATACCCTCGAGGTCCTAACTGTCAGGAAGTACTTCCTGGCTTCTAAATTGATCCTTGGTTCCCCTGGCTTCATTCCATTGGAGCGTGTCTTGCCTGCCTTTGCAAGGGAGAACATGTCTCTACCCACATCCATGTGACACCCCCTCACATAGCTGTATGTTGCCGATAGATCCCATCTGAGTCTCCTCTTCTCCAGAAGGAAAAGACCCAGTTCCCTCAGTCTCGCCTCATACAGTATCATCTGCTGACCAGCCACCAACCTTGTGGCCCTACGCTGCACTGATGCTAACCTGGCTATATCCTTCCTGTAACGAGGGGCCCAAAACTGAACACAATACTCCTGTTGCAGGTGCACCATATAGAGTGGTAGTAATACCTCTCTTATCTAGAAGCCATGCTTCTGGCTATGCAACCAAGGATGACATTTGATCTCTTTTTTTAAAAAATAAGTTTTATTTGAGAAATTATAATCCTAAACAGCAAAAAGAAAACTACAAACAACATTCATCATCAAAATCATTGAGCCTGCTGGGTCAGCCCCCACACCCTTCTTTTTCCATTTATGATAACTTAAAAACATATTTAAATCTATGCAAAGTCCCATTTCTCTAGCCAATAATAAAAAGAGTCCCAAGTTTGATAGGTCAGTATCTTCCTTCTCCTTCAATGATAAAGTCAGTCTATCCATTTCTGCACAGTCCAGGATCTTTTTTAGAATCAGTTCATCAGTGGGTAGTTCTTCACTTTTCCAGTGTTGAGCAAAAGCAATCTTCACCACAGTGATTACATGTAAAATCAAATACATTTCTTGTTTACTAATGTCCTCCTGTATAATGCCTAATAAAAAAAAACTTCAGGTTTAAAAGCTAAGGATTTTTGTAACATTTCCTCGAGCCATTTATGTATTTTAATCCAATACTTTTTCACATTATCACAAGTCCACCACATATGATAAAAAGTACCCAATTTATGTTTACATTTCCAACATCCATTTGACATATTTGGAAACATCTTAGCTAATCTATTTGGTGACACATACCATCTATAAAACATTTTATATAAGTATTATATCCAAAATTTTGTGCCCACATTATCATAGTTTACTTAACCTGTTTGTCTTCCGTTTTCCTATCAAGTAAGAAGTCATATAATCTTTTAATCATTTTCTCATCTGATTTAAGCATCACTTGATCAAACGCTGGTAAGTCCTTATAAAAACCCCATGCTTTACAATCTTTAGCATATCTTGATTGTATCTGCACCTTATGCCACCAAGAGATATCAGCTCCCTGTTCTTGTGTTTCTTGATTCAATTTCAGTCCTCCATCCTTATCCAAAATGTCGTCATATCTTATAATTCCTTCAAAATTCAATGCATTTGAATACACAAAAGCTTCTATGGGTGAAAGCCATCTTGGTAATTTATTATACAGTTTTATCTTTAACTTTTCCCACACCAACATTAATGATTTTCTAATATAGTGACTTAAAAAAGAACCATGTGACTTACCCTTCTCATACCACATATAAGCGTGCCAGCCCATTTGCAAATCATGCCCTTCAAGATACAAAATTCTCTTATTTCTTAAAGTTATCCATTCTTTTAGCCATGTTAAAGCAGAAGCATGATAATACAACATCCAATCAGGAAGACCAAAAACCCTGTTCTCTTTAGCCTCCTGAAGTATTTTTAATTTAATCCTTGGTTTCTTCTTTCTCCATATAAATCTTGAAATTTGAAAATTTAAATCATCAAAAAAATTTTTATCAATTTTTATGGGAATCATTTGAAATAAAAACAGAAGTTTTGGTATTATATTCATTTTAACAAGTGTTATTCTTCCCAGCAAAGATAATTGCAAATTAGCCCATTTTTCCAAATCACTCTTAATATCCTTCAATAGTTTATCATAATTGTCTTCTTTCAGAGTAGTAAACTTAGCTGTAAGATAAATTCCCAAATAACCTTTTTGACAATCTGCAAATCTACTTGTTCCTGCAGGGTTTTTCTCTGGTCTTGTGTAAAAATTTTTACTAACAGTTTCATTTTTTCTCTATTTATTTTCATCCACGTAACATCGTCATATTCTTCAATCCTTTGTAGGAGTTTAGGCAGTGTTGCAAAGGGTTCCTCTGTTATGAAAACCAGATCATGTTTAAACGCTTGCAATTTGTAGCTTTCATCTCTAATTCTGGTACCTTTCATGTTCACATCATTCCTGATATTTCTATTCAACATTTCTAAAATCAGTATAAACAACAGAGGTGATAACAGGCATCCTTGTCTTGTACCCTTTTGTATCTTTATAACCTTTGTAAATTCTCCATTAATTATAATCCTAGTCGACTGCTTTTGATAAATGCTTGATATTGCATTAATAAACTTTTCACCAAACTCCATTTGGGCCATCTGTTGCTTCATAAATTGCCAGTTGACATTATCAAAGGCTTTCAAGATAGTGGGATTTGGCCTCTTAACCACCACATCACACTGCTGACTCATGTTTAGCCTGCAGTCAACCAGTACCCCAAAATCCCTTTCACAAGTCCTGCTCTCCAGCCACCTGTCCCCTAACCTGTACTTATGACACCTATCCCTATACCCCAAGTGCAAGACCTTGTATTTATCCACATTGAACGCCATCCTGGTGTCTTCTGTCCACTTCCATAGTCTGTCCAGATCCTTTTTGCATCTGGAGTACCTGCTCCTCAGTTGTGGTCACTGCTCCCGTTTTAGTATTGTCTGCAAATTTGATCAGCAGACTATTCACTCCTTCTTCCATGTCATTGATGAAAAGATTAAACAGGATTGGCCCCAGGACAGAGCCCTGCGGGACCCTGCTTGTCACTGGCCACCATCCGGATGATCCCCCACTAATGATTACCCTCTGCTTTCGGTCAGTCAACCATGCCCTAATCCATTGGACAGTGCACTGGTCTATCTCAAAACTCCTCAATTTCTCAACCAGGATATTGTGGGGCACTTTGTCAAAGGCCTTGCTGAAATCCAGGTGCACCACATCCACTGCATCCCCTCCATCTAGCTGCCTTGAAACCTTGTCATAGAATTCCACAGGGTTTATTGTAGAAGCCTCCCTTCCCTATCTAGCATCACTAGATCTCTCACTATTATGAGCCTGTCCATTGCTTTTCCTACATTTGATGTAAGGCTAACTGGTTTGTAATTCCCCATGTCCCTTCTACTACCCTTTTTGAAAACTGGTACCACTGATGCCACCCTCCAGTCCTCTGCAACTTCACCTGTTCTCCATGAGGCCTCAAAAATGGAGGCCAGCGTGCATGAGAGAATCCCTGCCAACTCTCAGGTGAAACCCGTCAGGGCCTGCCACCTTCATAATGTCCAATGCCCTGAGGAGCCCCTCGACTTCTGGGGGGGGGGTGACTCTAATCTGTGCCCCTAAGTCCCTGGCCTCATCTAATCTCTCATGTGGATCTCCCCCATCCTGCTTTGGGGAGAATACCGAGGCAAAATAGTCATTTAGCATCTGTGCCTATTCCCTCTCATCAGTCACTGGATCCCCTTCCTCCATATTTAGTGGTCCCACTACCTGTGTCTCCTTCCTCTTGCCATTTACATGCTGATAGAAGCCCTTTTTGTTGCTCTTGATACTCTTTGCAAGTTTCAGCTCGTAATCAGCCTTAGCTTTGTGAAGAATCCTTCTACAGTGGGCCTCCTCCTCCCGGTATACCCTTTTGTCTATTTGCCCCAGTACTCATTTCCTACAGTGGTTCCTCTTGCATCTAATCCCTCACCATCTCCTTTTGCATCCATGGCGGCACTCTCCTTCTCCTCCCTTCCTTACTAACTAGAGATATCGTCAAGGCTTGCGCCTCCAAAACCACTCTTTTGAGTGCCATCCACCCCTCCTCAACTCCCTTGCCTTCCAGTAACCTATCCTGGGAGACTTTTCTTGGAAACCCCAGCCTCCTCCCATCTTCCCTGATACCAGCCCCATCTTTGTAGGAGTTCTGTCATTCCCTGCAGTACCTCTAAAACCCTGGTCCCAGAGCCCAGATCCTCTCCCTACACTTGTCCAGTGTGGACAATTTTCTAGAAGGGCCTGGACCCACCCCCCCACCCCCGGCTCAATTTAAAATCTTCTGGACTTTTCCTCATCCTCGTGAGGTGCAACCCGTTCCTTGCCAGAAGTCCATTGGTAAGAAATCGAGTGCCATGCTCAAGGAACCCAAAGCATTCCTTCTGGCACCACATCCTAAGCCAGTTGTTCACTTCAGCAACCCTCCTTTTCCTGCCTGGCCCAAATCCCGGGACTGGTAAGATCAATGAGAAGGCCACTTGGGCCTCTAGATCCCTGAGTTTCTTCCACAAGGCCTCGAAGTCCCTGCTGATCCTTACCACACTCAGCCTGGCTATGTCATTCATCCCCACATGGATCACCAGAAGCAGCTGGTGACCCCCAGAATGAACAAGAAGCTCCACTCTATCCTTCACATGCTGGATGTGTGCACCCAGCAGGCAACAGACCTCCCTTGCCTGAAGGTCAGGCCAACACACCACCACCTCAGTGCCCCTCAGCACGGAGTCCCCAGTGATGCTCACCTGCCACTGTGTCTTCCTTATGTTGGTAGGTGGCCATGTCTCTTCCCTATGTTGGTAGGTGGCCATGCCCTGGCCCTTGCCGCTACTGCAGCAGCCTCCTTGACGCATGTGGTCCCAGGCTGGGGGTCCTGCTGGTCCCCCATGGACTCATCAGTCCTAACTACCCCAAGTGAGAGAACCTGTTTCCCAGCTCCAAATTGTCACCAGGAGAAGGAGGAGGCCATGCTGGCCTCCTCCTCCTGAGGGTGGCAAACCTCCATGTCTCCCAGCTGTTCATCCCATGGCCCCTCCCTCAAATCTCTGTCTGGAGGGGGACTGCTTCTGGGGGGCCTGGATAGCTCTCTCTCAACCCTCAGAGACCTCATCTCCTCCTCTAGGAGGGTCACCAGCTTTCCCCAAGGACAAGTTATCCCTGCCTCTCTGAAGGGAGAAGGGCAAACATGTTGCAGCTGTCACAGTGGACAGCAGCACCTGTGATTCCTGCCAAGGCCATCTCCTGACTTGACATTGGGAACCCCTCAGAGACCCTACCTAGTTCTTCCGCCTTTTCTATCCTGCACTACTCCTTATTCGCCCAGTTCTCCCAGACAACCCCTCCCCCCCTCCACACACACACAAGGACAAAATGAAAATTTAATTTTTAAAAAAGAGGAAAAAAATAAAATAAAAAAATAAAAATCTGCCCCCAGGGAAGGGAGTGTCCAGGCAGCCCTGGGCTACAGCTAAGGGACACAAACAAGGGACAATGCCCTTGTTGCTTTACTGTTGGCACCGCATCCACTGGCATTGGCAATGGCTGAGTGTGGCCTTATAAGCCTCACAGGCTGCTGGCCCTGCCTCTCTGCCTCCTCCTGGCCTCTCTGGCCATGCCTCCCTTCCTCACCAGTGCTCCTGCCTCCCACTTCTCTGCCCAGCTCCTACCTTGCCTTCACCAGTCCCCTGGCCACCCTCAGCACACTCTCCCAGTCTCTGCCTCTGCTGCTCTACTGCTATGTCAAGAGGCAAGAGCCAAAAGGGCTTGCAGTGGCTGACCGCAGCCTTATCAGCCTCACAGGCCACTGGTCCCACCCCTCTGCTTCCTCCTGGTCTCTCTGGCCCTGACTCCCTTCCTCTCCACTGCTCCTGCCCCCCACTCCTCCACCCAGCTCCTACCCTGTCTTTGCCAGTTCCCTGGCCACCCTCTGCACACTCTCCCAGCCTCTGCCTCTGCTGCTCCACTGCTCTGTCTGTGCTTGGAAGATAATGCACTGGAAGCCGCACACTGCTGTAAAAGTTTAACCACACATGTATACAAATAGTGAGAGCATACATATGTTCAGGGCTTTTTTTGTCATAGAACACACTGGAATGGAGTTCTGGCACCTTTTTTTGACAGATTTTCCAAGTTTTAAAAGTAACTTTTGAAAATTTGATGTTTGGTCCATGTGGATTTGAATTGCCCTGTTGAGTGTAGCAGGTTGATGACAAAATCATTAAAATGGTGCATGTGGACTGCTTGTGTGTCAAATCTGATGCATGTGTACTTCGTCTGCGCTGGTTGTAACGGTGCTGCTCAGCTCGTGGAGCTGTTCAGCTTGTGATTTTACATGTGGTCGCACACTGAGTGCTTACTGAGGGCAGCGACCATTATGTTTCGTTACACAACTGACGTGTGTGGGTGTGTGTACAGTGATTGACTATGTGTGAAAGGTAAATAATTTCATGAGTTCCGGCACCTTTTTTCTTACAAAAAAAGCACTGCATATGTTTATTTTATATGACATTGTCACATGATATTGTCATCTACAAAGTTCACTCTCAAGAACCACACAATTGAGTTCCAAACTAATTGCAAAAAAATTCTATAATGTTTTAAGTAAGCTTGCGATTTTGTGTTGGGCCACATTCAGAGCCATCCAGGTCCACATGTGGCCCACAGGCCATGGGTTGCACACCCCTGGTTTAAATCAAGAATGAAACCAAAGCTTTCCCAACAACACCATATGCACAGCCACTTGTTCATTTTCGTTACCCTTCTTATTCTATGAATACTTGATTTTCAATGAGAAAGACAGAAAATCACCAGCTATACCCTCAATTCCTTTACTTTTTTGGAGAGCCATTCAACATTTCTTCTGGCTCTATAACTGTTCTCACAAAGAACAGCAGGGCAGGAGTATACTCAAGGGGTATACTGAGTATACTATCAGTAGCCTCTGCATCACATCTTGATATATGTTTGAGGAAGGAAACACCTCCCAAGATGGCATGCCCACTGTAGCATGAGCTGGTCCCTTTCCTCTGTTTATCAAACTCAGGAAGAATCCTTTGAAGTGCAATTCTTGTATTGAAACTTAACAAATTACAGAACAGCATGAACTCTAAACAGCTTTCTGCTGAAGCTGAGGGAGAAGCATCTGTTCATAGAAGGATTTGAATCCAAACAGAAAACTTGCCCTTTGCCCCCCACCCCTGCTTTCAGGGAAGCTTCTGATTCCACCCTCAAGATGGCTATTGCTTGGTGAGGGCTAGCCCATGCAAATGCCAAAGCCCCTCTAATTGGGTCACACACTTCTCCCATTGTCTCCTTATCAGATTAAAGGACTCAGTTTTACATCTACTGTGCTTCTCACCCTGAAAACCCCTCTGCCCCTTCTAAAACAGGCAGATTCTCATGCTTGGCCTGAAAAAGTTCACTTGAATCAGGGAAATGCTACTCTGCCCCTTGCTCCTCTGTCTCCTGCTCAGGACATTATCTCAACAGTCTGTAATTAGCAAGAGAGAGGCCCACTCTATATTGTTTGCCTCCATCACTCTCAGTCGGGAGTCTTCAACCATTATCACACATCACCTTTTTCTAGGGTTGGTGTTTATATTCCTCCCATCCATGTGGGCCTGAGTGCCTTCCTCAGTGTTATATGGCATGCAGGGCAGTGTTCCATCTTCCAGTGAACCAGCATCACCCTCCATAGAAAGATATTTGCTCCTTCATTTCATAAATGTGATATGATATAGCCAGGAGATCACCAGGAAATCACTAGGATTAATTGGCTACCATACCTTCAAGGCTTCAGATGTTTTACCTTGAAGGGACTGTTCTTTAGCACCACCCAGGGGACACATGTGACTTAAGGAATGTCACAGACATGAACAGTTGTTGTCATCCCATCATTTTGTGTTTAAATTCCTCATTTCTCTATCAACCCAAGTGCCCTGCTTTGGCATCCCAGCTTCTGGTGGCTCAGGGTCAGCCTCCATGGGAAAAGTCTGGCATCTATTTATACTGTATGTAAAATGTCCCCTGATTTTTTTAGTCCTATGTATCACATCTTTCACTTCTCTACCTCTTTCCTTTTGTTTTCACCCTCTTTATTCAAAAATGCCCCCTTCTGTTACTCTTTGAGCATGGCCTCTCCTTTTGTCTTATACTTTTATAACCTTATACTCTGAAAAATAAAGTGTGTGAAAATGTGCCTCAAACCTCATCATGGAGATTAGGATTGCCTGGTTGTAATTTGAAAAGCCCACCTTTAACAGGAAGATCAGCAATGCAGCTGAAGAGGTGGCTGTCAACTGTCCATCCCTATTCTTTCCTAATTCCCATCACTCCTTTTTTGCAAGTGATGTGGGGGTGAAACTGATGTCTATTTGTTTGAGGAGCAGGAAGAATCATGGGCTAATTAATGATAGATACAATATTCTAATTGTTTTATTTGCAAATGTGTGAGTAAGGCTGTGTATGTGACAGCATTTTTTCTTTTGATTGCCATATTTAGTTTTTGCTCTGCTTCTGTAACTTTAATAGCTGCAAAACAAGCAGAAACTTTCCCCATCACTTCATTTTCATTCCAGGAAAGGATTTATTTGTTAAATGTTAGCTTATTGCACTACCAGCTTTTCTAAACAAAGGGATAATAAGTAACCCCTTCATTGCCTGTATTGCAATTTTAATTTGAAGAAATTGGAGAGTGTAAGAAATCCAGGTTTATTCAACCAAAGGTCCAATGAGTCTACCTATGTCTCCTATAGTGGTCAGTTAGCTGGGAAGACTAATTGAAGGCAATAACCCTCTTCTGTTGTTGTTTCTGTGCAATGAATATCACAGGCATGCTGCCATGAATATGGAAGTAGCATATAGTCATCATGAGGCCATTCTCCATGAACTTGTCCAAAGATTTTAGTGCTACTGTCAAAACATGCCTCTCTTAGGAAATTTTGGGAACTGGTGGCTGACGGCATCTCCATACACCATACCATGCCTTGTGCATGTATTTCAGCACAAAATTGGACCCAATATTTTTCCTCCATTTATAGCTGCCCATACACTGAATCAGCAATTGTTTCCACTGAACTAAGTATGCTATCAGAGTGGCCAGGTATTTCAAAATCTGAGTGCAAGCAGTTGATATTGACTTTGGCCTCTGGAAAAGCTCCTGGTGAGGATATGATTCCTCCAGAGTTCT
Organism: Varanus salvator macromaculatus; assembly: GCA_023646645.1. Classification (NCBI taxonomy): domain Eukaryota; kingdom Metazoa; phylum Chordata; class Lepidosauria; order Squamata; family Varanidae; genus Varanus; species Varanus salvator. Next base: position 11,008,422 of record JAIXND010000754.1, on the reverse strand, counting down.
ACAAGTTGAACAATTCCTGGAGGGAATTTAATACTCTAATTTTGATCAGACTGTTCTCTGAAATAGATAAAGCATGTGTTGCAGACCCCTATTAGAAACAAAGTGTAATTTGTCCTAACTTTAAAAAGGGCAATCAACAGGAACCCACCAACTATTGCCCAATTAGCCTTCTAGACATTTCCTCTAAGCTTCATGCCAGGCACCTTTTGAATAGTTAAAAGGCTGGGAGCAGGAAGCAACTTTTTTTTTACCCAGAACAGGCAGGGTTTCAAAAAGGATGAAGCACAGTTGATCACTGTGCCACTTTGAAGGGCCTTATTCACAAATACATCAATGGACATCCAAAATAATTATATGTTGCTTTTACCTCTGCCTTTGGCTCTATTGACAGGTCTCAATTAGAAATTAATTGAGAGAAATTAGGAGAGAAATTAGCTATGACCAATATTGATAAGCACCTCATTAAACTAATAATTGAACTACGTTTTACCGCTGGCAGTATTACTTCTGCGAGTCCCTTGGACTGCAAGGTGATCAAACCGGTCAGTCCTAGAGGAGATCAACCCTGACTGCTCTTTAGAAGGCCAGATAGTGAAGATGAAACTCAAATACTTTGGCCACCTAATGAGAAGGAAGGACTCCCTGGAGAAGAGTCTAATGTTGGGAACAATAGATGGCAAAAGAAGAAGGGGATGGCAGAGGATGAGGTGGCTGGATGGAGTCACTGAGGCAGTTGGGGTGAGCTTTAGTGGACTCCGCGGGATGGTGGAGGACAGGAAGGCCTGGAGGAATGTTGTCCATGGGGTCGTGATGGGTCGGACACGACTTTGTGACTAACAACAACAACATTACCATTGGTATTACTGCTAGAGTAAGAATGGGCCCACAAGGGTCTCTGTCAGATCCTAGCTCATTGGAGAAAGGTATTAAGCAGGGATGTCTACTTGCTCTCTTTTTATTTAATTTTTATATTATTAATATTGTAGTGGCCATGAAGTCACAAAGCTTTTTCTCCCCTTTACTCAATGGACAGAGTATCTCTATCTTAATATATGCTGATGATATGGCTCTTATTTCTTATACTGAAATTGGATTTAGAAGATTACTAGTTAGATTAGCTGCTTACTGTAAAAAGGAAAAACTAAAGATTAATTCTAGTAAAACAAAGATTGTCATCTTTGGCAAAAATGATACCAATCATAGATGGACAAATAATGCTCATCAGATAGATCAATGTCTCTCTTTTAAGTATTTTGTGTATTACTTTTCTCTAGTCCCTTTCATGGAAAGCAAACCTATTTACAGTTTTGATAACTGTTCAGTGCACAGTAGGTGCTATTTTGGCATTCTTTTATTCTAAAGGAGGACAGTTAGTTGCCCCAGCACTAAAAATATTCCAGGGCAAGGTGATAGCCCAGATGTTGTATGGGGCTGAGATCTGGGGATGGGCTGAATAGATCAATGCCTAATTTGAAGTAATCCAAAATAACTACATAAGGAAGATCTTGGCCTCCTCCAGGGCACTCCTGATGCCTACCTAAGGATGGAAGTAGGGCTACCTTCCATCGCTGTTAGAGTACACATTGCATTGCATTGTAAGAATTAAAAAGCCTTCAAGAATCACACCCTGCCAAAGTCTGCTTTCTCCATTACACAGTCAGGAATCAATAGATTAAAATACTGCATGCTATTTTACAAGTGTATTGCCTGCCATCCTTGGATGAATTTAGATCCTGGAACAGAGAAAACATTAGAGATTGGCTCTTTGCAAAAGACATCAATAAAGATGCCACTGTAGTCCAGTCCAATATTCACCCTGGTATCAGCAGTATAAAAAAAACATGGTTTTTCCCAGTACTTGGTTAACATAAAAAGTGTCTCCTTGAGAAAGGCTTTAACATCTTTCTGCCTGCAGACAATGGCCTCTGCATATCTTGAAGGGAGATATTGTAAACTTCCTGTTGAGCAAAGCCTTTGCCCCATGGTGTTAGTCAAGTGGAGAACATCATTCATTAGGTCTTCCACTGCCTGATTTACAGTGAGATCAGGACCAAATTATTAAAGGTAGAACCACTTAAGGGCTCAGATTGTGAAAAACTAATCTACTTCCTTGCAGACATGCTCCCAGCTGTAAGCATTCAAGTTGCCACCCCTGCCCTGCTTTCATTTAAACTCAGAAAGAAATTATTAAACTCCCAGTTGTAGCCTTGGACCTTATTTTGTTGTAACCTTTTATTTATAACTTCTATTTTTTATTTCATAATTTTACTATCTCATTGTTTTATCATTATTATTTCATGGTATTTTATGGCACTTTTATGTTATGAATTATGGTTACAACAGTAAACATATTTACTTACTTACTCACATACCTCTCTTGTTCAGAATACAAGTCTGCTTAACTCAAAATGCCCAGATATGAGCTGGATTGATTTCTTCAATACATTGTTACAGTTCAAAATCTAAAATGAAATTCTGAACAGAGTGCTTTTTAACCCTAAATCTATGCTAACCCCAAGTCTGAGTCCTATTTACTGCTCAGACAGACTCAAGGGAACTGTTTGTTTAAAGGGGCTTGTTCCAAAGTTGGAGCTGGGAATGAGGAATCAAGCTGTGTTGTCTTTGGAAAGGTTCCCATTGCAATCAACTGACATGATTTGTAAATAACTCTATTTGTAGAGAGATCTATTTATAATGAGAAGATAGCAAGGATATCTAACTGCAATCTAGAAATGGTAATTTTGGTAAGGAAAGTTTGTTATACAACAGTGAAGTAAAACTGTTCTACATAAAGTTCTATTTTCTACACAATTCTTTGAGATGCAGTGAGATTTGTCTTCTATTATGCATTGGACAAGAGAATAATTTAAGACGTCACAGCTGCCTCCTATGGGAGTGTATTATGGTGATGAGCCTGTTGAGGAAGCTTAAGTTCAAAGGCCTATAACCTGGTGCTAAGCATATTTCTTTGAAACTAATCCTCAGTGATTGCGTGTGATATTTTCCTAATCAACAACTGCAGGGTAGGTCAAATGTGTACCTTTAGGTAACTTTCAAAAGTCTTCTGCAAAAAAGATCTCTGGTAAGAGTGAATTGCTTCTGCCATGGCAACCTGCTCTGTGGAAAGGAACAGTGTGTGGTAGGGAGGATATGGATGGCAAAAGAAAAAAGAACAAGGGTGGCAAGAAGAGGAAAGGAGCAGTTCTTCAGCCGTAGCAGTCAGCGCCCATTGGGTCAGCTGCTTGTCCTTAAAGAAAATGTGGTCTTCACCAGAAGAAAGGCTACCAACTTCTGCTTTATACCACTGCAGTGGAACAGCCTACTACTCCATATTCACTTACTGCATAAGTCCCACTGAATCTCAATCGGTTAATCAATTAATTCTTTATTTGGTTATTGACCAGCAAATACAATACAAAATTAGAATTAGTTAAAATAAGGAAAATACAGTACCTCTAAAATTACAGTTAATTGAGATAAGGAAAAATGCAATTATTCTAATAAAGCCTAACAGTTAGAATTGATTCTACACTGGAATGTACAGACTATCGAATTGCACTTGACTGTCCCACTGAATCTATTGTGACTTATTTTAAAATAAGTGCACAAGTGCAGTTCCATGCAATTTATTTGAGGATAAGCCCCAATGAATTCAAAAACATGTACAAGCCTTAGTAGAGGATGAATCCAAGGCATCAAACACATAATTACAAAGGGACATTGCTAGATGTGTTTAGCATGCAACATGATCGAAAGCATATATACTTAGAAATAGGTTCCATAGAGTTCATTCGAACAAACTCCCTATTAAGTATGCTTAGAATTGTAACCTAGTCCTATGCATATTCATTTGGAAGTAAGACAAACAGAGTTTGGAGTAAGAGTAAGGTAAACAGCGTATCCTTCCAAATAAGTATCCTATAGGATTGGTGCCTTAGGTTTTAAAAAATAATACTGTCCTTGGTGCTCCTGAATCATGCTGAACCTGTAACTTGGTTATCTTGTACATGCTTTACAGAGGCTGCTTTGCAAGCTCCTAAAGTTCATTCTCTTTGTATTTGCACCTGCTTCTTTCTCCCTGGAGTTGCTATGGTGACCTCTCAGGTGGCAGCTACTGGGATGAGGTCCCTGGGTACATTGAGAAGAAAAAGAGCACAACAACTTCAGCAACATTTATTCCTTTTTTGGCACTCCACTCTGTCTTTTCTTCAGATTCCATGTGCATGCTTTAACCTCTGCATATAAAAATTAAGGACTAATATTCTGGTAATGGATTTCCTGGGATTCCTGCCTGGACCAGCAACTAGAACATGGTGACATCAGTACCAGTGAAGTGCACTGTGAAGCTCCCATTCAAAGGATAGACTGGAAAGCTGGAACTGGGAACTTTCAATCTGGCAGGGATGAATCCAGAAAGTCTGCAAGGGCTTCCTGTGAGTACAGCATGAGCATGTCTCAATGACTCAGTGGGAATGTGTGATGATGCCCAGGGCCAGCCATGTAATGTGGGCATGTATGAACAAATAAATTAAGTGGTTAGAGTATTGGCCTGTGATCCAAGAAATTTGGGTCCTAGTCTCCAGTTTGCCACAAAATTCATTGGGTGACTTTGGGCCAGTCATGGCTATCATCCTATCCTACCTCACAGGATTGTTGTAAGTATGAGATTAAGAGGAAGAGAAGGTCTATTTAAGCCACCTTGAAGGAAAAAATGACAGGATATAAATATAGTAAACATTTCACTATGTTACTGAGGCAAGACTCTCCATTCTGGAATTCGTATGTAATGAAAATTAAGCATATTTGCATATATTGCCTTGGTTTGCTTAACTTATTCTGCTTTTCTTAGTTATGGGGAATGATAATAAGTCCTGCATGGCATTAAATCTTGTACCTATAGTCAACTAAAATTATAGGCCTCCTGCCCTTTTGCCTCTGAATATTTCAACAGACATTGTCTGCACACTTTGGTTCCATCCATTACGACTAGAAGATTATGTTCTCTTTTTACAAATAATGCAGAATTTTATGTTTTTCTGGACTTACACAGAATTGAATATATTATCCACATAGTTTTTTCAATCTGTCAGTGATAAGTATGCACAAAACACATTTACACATATAAGACAGGAATAGTAGGGAATTAGTACTTCATCTTGGAATGTGTTGAGTAGGAATGGCTTTTGAATACATTGTACTAGGAAAGATAGAAGTAACTATAGGATAAACATGAAAAGTGGAGAAGAATGGAACAAAATGTAATGAAAGAATAAAACTTTATCAGTTTGGGGCAGACGGAAGATAAAATGGCTGTTGCTCACTATTCTATAGCTATGATAGGTGATATAAGTTCAAACAACTTGTTATTTTAAATATTGATGTCAATCAAAGCAAAACAGATAAAATCTAGATTTCAGCAGTGGAAGACCTCCAAGGGAGGAATGAAAGAAAAACAAATCACCTCAATTCCACATCTTTTCTTCCTTGTAACACATTCCCATTTACTAGTAGGACTCTTTAGCTAACCTTTAGTGAAGACATTTGAAAGCAGCAGTTGTCACAACAGTCCTACCCTCTGAAAGACAGAATCACTAAGGTAGACCAAACAGTGGACCAAGGACAGTGGACCAGAGTGGTGGTGGCCTGCAACAGCTGCATACTAGTCACCCTGTTTCAAGAAAAGGTGAGAGCACTGAAGCAGCAAGTGCACACCTTCTAGACAACAAAAGAAAATGAAGAGTTTTTAGACAGAGAGGAGGACCTGCAACAGCGAAGTATAGTCCAGAAGCAAGAGGAGCATCAGCCAGCTGAGGCAGCACAAGAAATCCTGAGAGAAGGGAAACTGAAGAAACTTGCTGGAACAGGGTGACAGATGAGGAAGACCTAGAAAACAACCTGAATCAGTGCAGGTAGTGGAATTCTCAAACTGCTGTAAGTTACTTGAGGAATGGACGTGTGAGAAATCCACTGTGAAAGACCTACATGACACACTGTGTAACACTGAATAGAGACAAAAATTCAATCAAGAAAGGAAAAAGATACCAAAGTTTGCAACACCAAAAGGAGAAGGGTGCTGGTTCTGAAAGATACCCTGTTGTGGGGAATGGAAAAATACGTATGTTGCGGTGACCCAGAGAATTGCCAAGTATGCTGTCTCCCTGGTGCCAAGATTAAAGATATAACCAAGAAGTTAATCCAACTCATACAACCCACTGACAAATACCCCTTCCTTCCTTCTCTTCCATGTGGGAACTAACACTGCCGGTAGAAGCTTCACTGAAATAACATCAGACCTCAAAGCTGTAGGGAGAAAAATCAAAAACACTGGGGCCCAGATAGTCTTCCCCTCAATCCTACCAGTACATGGAAGAGGAACTGTAAGGAAAAGAAAAAATCCTTCAGGTGAATGACTGGCTATGATGGTGGTGCCATAAAGAGAGATTTGTATTCTGGGACCACAAGCTTCTGGAAGATGGATCCTTGGAAAATGATGGGTTGCACTTCACAAAGAATGGAAAGCAGATGTTTGGCAACTACATGAAAAAGTTCATCAGGACAGCTTTAAACTAAAACATATAGGGGAGGGAGATGTGTAGCATGGCATACCATCCCCTGACAAGGACTTATATATTTCAACAGAGGAAAAAACCTCAAGCAGGGCCCAACACCATTCTCCCAAAAAATGTAGGAAGAAAACAAGGGTGCAGCGAGAAAGAACTTCAATGTCTCTACACCAATGCTTTGAGTAAGGGAAACAAACAACACGAACTTGAGCTCATAGTACACAAGGGTAATCACAACCTTATAGAGTAACTGAAACTTGGTGGGATGACTCACATGACTGGAACTCTGCAATTGATGGATACAACCTGTTTAAGAAAAACAGAAAGGACAAAAAGGCAGGTGGAGTTGCACTATACTTAAGAGACACATGTATTTGCTCAGAAATTCAAGAAGAGGAACTTAGTAGTCCCATCAAAAGCATATAGCTTAATTTAAAGGGTGCAAAAAATAAGAAAAACACAGGCATTGGTGTCTATTACTGACCACCCAGTCAAAAATAGGTTTAGGAACCTTTGGAAAGCAACTTGTCAGCATTTCCAAGAAGAATGACGGTGGACTTCAATTTCCCTGATATATGCTGAGAGACAAATTCTGCCAAGCATGGCCCCTCCAAGAGATTCCAGACGTGTGTTGCTAGCAACTTTCTCCACCAAAAAGTAGAAGAAGGCATGAGAGGATCAGGAATCCTTAATTTAATATTAACAGGGATGGCCTGGTGGACAAAATAACAAACATGGGAACTCTGGGGGAAAGGGACCATGGGATACTTCAATTCTCAATTATAAAGGAGACAAAGGGTAACTGGAGTCAAGCACGCATTCTGAATCTCAGGAAAGCCATCTTTAATGAATTCAGAAAAATGATAATGGAAGTGCCATGGCAACACATCCTTAAGGGAAACGGAGTCCAAGAGTGGTGGGAAATCTTGAAAAATAAGATTTTCCAAGCACAACTACAAACAATTTCATGAGGAAAAAGGTGTAGAAGAGAGCAGAGGAAGCCCTCATGGCTCCACAAAGGGTGCAGTGACAGCCTGAAAGAAAAAAAGAATATGAAGTGGAAGCAGAACCGGGCCACAAAAGAAGAATATAAACAAATGGCAAGGAATTGCAGGGACAGCATCAGGAAGGCTAAAGCAAGAAATGAACAGAGAATAGCAAGGGATGCTAAACACAACAAGAAAGCTTTCTTCAGATACATCCAGAACAAAAGACATGAGAAAGAGAAGGGTGCCCAGCTACTTAAAGTGGATGGCAGAGTGATAACAGATGACAAAAAAAAGGCAGAGGCACTCAATTCCTGCTTCGCTCCAGTCTTCTCCCACAAGGAAATCTGCAATCAAGAGGAAGTACAAGCTGAAAGTGAGAGATGGCAGCCCAAGACTGACAGACAAATGGTCAAGGAATACCTAGGTGGAATAAACATGTTCAAATCACCAGGGCCTCATGAACACCATTCCAGAGTCATAAAAGTGCTAGCAGAGGAACTCTCAGAACCACTGGCTATTATGTTTGATAAATCCTGGAAAACAAGAGAAGTGCCAGACAACTGGAAAAGGGCTAATGTTGTCCCTATTTTCAAAAAGGGGGAAAAGATGAATCTGGGAACTACAGACCATTTATTCTAATATCAATCCCTGGAAAAATTCTGGAGAAAATTATTAAATAATCTGTCTGCAAGCAACTTGAAGAAAATGCAGTTGGTCAACAAGGATTTATCAAAAATAAATCTTGTCAGTCTATTTTAATCTCATTTTTTGATTGGGTAACCTCCCAAATGGACAGAGGGAACACTGTGGACATAATCTACCTAGACTTTAGCAAAGCATTTAACATTGTGCCCCACAACATTCTGACAGGCAAATTTGCAAAAACTGGACTAGATGGAAAAACTATTGGTTACATCCAAAATTGGCTGCTGAATCAGAAACAAAGAGTGCTCATCAATGGCACCTTCTCAAATTGGATGGGGGTAACTAGTGGGGTGCCACAGGGTTCAGTCCTGGGCCCAGTGCTCTTCAACATCTTTATTAATGATTTAGATGAGGAAGTACAGGGAAAGAGAATCAAATATGCAGATAATACAAAATTGGGTGGAATAGCAAACACCCTAGAAGACAGAATGAAGATCCAGGGCAATCTTGATAAACTTGAATGCTGGGCTGAAACCAATAGAATTAAATTCAGTAAGGACAAGTGCCAAGTCCTCCACCTAGAGGGGAAAAAACCCAAATGCATTGAGACAAGATGTGGAATATGTGGCTCAACAGAACTGAAAAAGAAAAAGATCTTGGAGTAAATGTGGACAATAGGCTATGCTAGCAATGTGTTGCAGTGGCTAAAAGGGAAAAATCCTATTTTGGGATGCATTAACAGAAGTATTACTTCAAAATCATGAGAAGTAGTAGTTCCCCTATACTCTTCACTTGTCAGACCTCATCTAGAACACTGTGTCTAGTTCTGGGCACCTAGATTAAAAAACAACAACAGAAACATAGAAACATAACAAGTCAAAGGGAAACATAACAAGTCAAAGATGAGAGACAGAGGTGTTATTAAAATGTGTTACAATGCTCAGCAAATGAATGGAAAGGCTGAACAAATTACTTGCTTATTTGTATCATGTTTTTAAAGTGGATATTTTAAACAGAAGTCATTTTCAAATTCATCTATCAAAAGGCATCAATTTCTTTATTCACTATTCTATTGCTCTTGTCCATATATGGTTATTTCAAGGTTGGCTTTAAGAGTAGGACATTCTTAATGTGTTTTCCAAGGTATAAAACACACACACACATACACACACAGACCCTGAGGGAAGTTGATTCCAGGGGTGTGGGTCCACCACTGAGAAGTTCTTCCTCTTCATACTCACTAGCCTAAACCCCACTTAGCATTGGCCACCTTTGACAAAGTTCTTCTCAACATACTCTACCTAACTAGCAAAAATGGGCCATATAGTACAATTATCAGTAGAGCCAAAAATTGGCTGCTAAATTGGACCCCAGGTGTACTCTTCAAAGATACATTCTCAAAGTGGGGAGAAGTAACAAGTGGGGTACCACAGGGTTCAGTCCCTGGCCCAGTGCTCTTCAACATTTTCATAATGATTTGGGTGAGGAAGTGCATAGAATGATTAACAAATTTGCAGATGACACAAAACTGTGTGAGATAGATATTAGATGACAGAAAGAATATTCAAAGTGGTATCAGCAGGTTAGAATGCTGGGATGAAAACAATATAATGAAATTAAATAGAGACAAACACCAAGTCCTCCACTTAGAAACAAGAAACCAAATGCATCATTACAAAATGGGAGATGCTTGGCTCAATAATACTGCAAAGGAGAAGGATCTTGGGGTTCTTCTAGATCATATGAGCCAAATATGTGATCTAAATATGCTAAATATGAGCCAACAATGTGATGCAGCTGCACTAAGGGCAAATGCTATTTGGGTTGCATTTACAGAAGTATAATTTTCAAAACACAAGAAGTATTGTTGTTGTTGTTGTTAGTCATGAAGTCATGTCCGACCCATCACGACCCCATGGACAACATTCCTCCAGGCCTTCCTGTCCTCCACCATCCCCCGAAGTCCACTCAAGCTCACCTGACCTGAGGGGCTCATCTTCCGGTGTCATATCTTTTTGCCTTTTGGTACTGTCCATGGGGTTTTCATGGCAAAGATACTGGAGTGGGTTGCCATTTCCTTCTCCAGTGGATCACATTTTGTCAGAGCTCTCTGCTATGACCTGTCCATCTTGGGTGGCCCTGCACAGCATAGCTCATAGCTTCATTGAGCTATGCAAGCCCCTTCGCCACGACAAGGCAGTGATCCATGAAGGGGCAAGAAGTACTAGTTCCCCTATATTCAGTGCTAGTCAGACCTCACCTGGAGTGCTGTGTCCATTTCTGGGCACCTAAGTTTTAAAAAGATGCAGAAAAACTAGAAAGGGTTCAGAATAAGACAACAAGAAGATTCAGGGACTGGAGGCAAAGCCCATGAGGAAAGACTGAGAGAACTAGGCATGTTCAGCATCCAGAAGAGAAGATTGAGGAGTGATATGATAGCACTCTACAAGTACCTGAAAGGCTGTCACAAAGATCAGGATCTTTGATCTCATCTTATTCATTCCAGAATGCAGGACATGGAATAACAGACTTAAGCTAAAAGAAACCAGATTTAGACTAGACACCAGGAAGAACTTCCTGGCTGTCAGAGCAGTGCCACAATGGAACCTATTACCTGGGGAAGCTGTGGACTGTCCCTTGCTACAGACATTCAAAAAGTGTCTGGACAGTCATCTGAGTGGGATGGTGTAACTCAGTGTCCTGTGATAGCAGGGGCTTGAACCAGATGGCCTTCTGACCCCTTCCAAATCTTCTAATCTACAATAGAAAGTGATATCATGTCACTCCTCAGTGTTCTCTTATCAAGTTGAACAGACCCAGTTCTCAAAGTCTTTCTTCATTGGGCAATGTTGACAAACCCTGGATCATTTTGTTGCCCTCCTCTGGACCCTTTCTAATTTTTCTACATCTTTCTCAAATCTTGGTACCTAGAACTGAACACAGTACTTCAGATGATATCTGACTAGTGAGGATCATAGGGGAACCACTATTTCTTGTCTTACAGAACTAATACTATTAATGTATCCCAAAATAGCATTTCTCCTTTTGACAGCTGCATCACATTGTTGGCTCATATTTACCCTGTTGTCTACAATTACTCCAAGGACATTCAGTTCTGTTGACCCACATATTCCCCATCTTGTCTCAATGCATTTTTTCCCCTAGGTGGAGGACTTGGCACTTGTCCTTACTGAATTTAATTCTATTGGTTTCAGCCTATTCAAGTTTATCAAGATTGCCCTGGATCTTCATTCTGTCTTCCAGGGTGTTTGCTATTCCATTCAGTTCTGTATCATCTGCAAATTTGATTATTGTTCTTTAAATTTCCTCATCTAAATCTTTACTAAAGATGTTGAAGAGCACTGGGACCAGGAATGAATCCTCTCCAATTTGAGAAGGTGCCATTGATGACCACTTTTTGCTAGTTTGCTTATCAGAATGTTGTGGAGCACTACATCAAAGGCTTTGCTTGTCAAGGTGGATTGTGTTCACAGTATCCATTTGGAAGGTTATCCAGTCAAAAAATTAGTTTTAATTAGTCTGATAGGATTTATTCTTGATAAATCCATGTTGGTTTCTATTAATAACTGCATTTTTTAAGATGCTTGCAGACAGATTGCTTAATAGTTTGTTCCAGAATTTTTCCAGGGATTGATATCAGACTAACTGATATGTAGTTTCCATGTTCATCTTTTTTCTCCTTTTTGAAGATGGAAACAATGATAACCTTTTTCCAGTCATCTGGAATTTCTGTTTTCCAAGATTCTGACAGTTCCTCTGTGATGGAGTTCATCAGGCCTTGTTCATGTTTATTCCATCTAGATATCCCTTTTCTGTCAGTCTTAGGCTGCCATCCTTCACTTTCAGCTTGTACTTCTCTTCATTGTAGATTTTCATGTGGGAGAAGACTGAGGCCAAGTAGGAATTGAGCACCTCCACCTTTTCCTTGTTGTCTGTTATCACATTGCCATTCACTTTAAGTAGTCAAACATCTTTCTGTTTCGTATGTTTTTTGTTTTGGACATATCTGAAGAAGGTTTTCTTGTTGTTTTTCGCATTTCTTGCTATTCTCAGTTTTTGATTTAGTCTTCCTGATGCTGTCCCTGCAATTCCTTGCCATTTGTTCATATTCTTCCTTTGTGATGTGGTCCTGCTTCCACTTCCTTTACATGTTCTTTTTTTATTTCAGGTTGTCACTGAACTTTTTGTGGAGCCATGTGGGCTTCCTCTGCTGTCTTCTACACTTTTTCTTGATGGAATTGTTCATAGTTGTGCTTGGAGAATTTCTTTTTTTCAAGATTTCCCACCCCTGTTGAACTCCTTTTCCCTTAAGAGTGAGTTCGCATGGCATTTCGCTTATCATTGTTCTGAGTTTGTTAAAGCTGGCTTTCTTGAAGTCCAGGATACATGTTTGGTTGCAATTAACTTTTGTCTCCTTTATCATCAAGAATTCAAGGATTCAAGAGAGCCAGAGTGGTGTAGTGGTTAAGACCATGGGACTGGGACTCAGACAACCTAGGTTCTAATCCCCGCTTGGCCATGGAGCCAACTGGGTGACTTTGGGCCAGTCACAGACTCAGCCCAACCTACCACACATGGTTGCTGTTGTGGGGATAAGATGGAGGAGGAGATGTAAGCTGCCTTGAGCTCTTTGTCGGAAAAAGGCAGGATATAAATCACAATATAAATACATACATACATACATACATAAGAATGATCACTTTCCCCCAGGGTTCCTGTGGCTTCTATTTTTTTCCACTAGGTCATCTCTTTTAGCTAGTATTAAATTGAGGATACTTGTTACTCTCGTTCCTTACTCTACCTTTTTCTGGATGTGGTCATTGGGAATACATGTTAGGAATCTCTTGGAGGGGCCACACTTGGCAGAAATTGTCTCCCAGCAATTATCAGCAAAACTGAAGTCCCCCACGATGATTAAAGGAATCTTCTTGGAAACTCTTCCAAGTTGCTTTTGGAAGGTTGTGTTGTCTTTTTGATGGAGTGTTTGGTAATACATGCCAATAATTATTTTTTTAATTCTTTAAATCCCTTTAAATTAAGCCAGATGCTTTCACTGAGGCTAGTAAGTTCGTCCTCCTCTTCTTTTTTCAGATATATGTGTCTGTTATGTATAGTGTGATTCTACTTCCCATTTTGTCCTTTCATTTTTTTTCTGGAACAGGTTATACCTGTTAAGGGTAGAGTAACAAGTACATTCCAGAGTGTAGAACATGGAGTAACAGGCTCAGGTTACAGGAAGCCAGATTCTGGCTAGATGGCAGGAAACATTTCCTGACTGTCAGAGCAGTATGATAATAGAACCAATTATCATAGGGAGGTTTTGGGCTCTCCCACTCTGGAGGCATTCATGATGCAACTGGACAGCCATCTGAGAGGGATGGTTTAACTTGGAATCCTGCACTGAGCAGAGGGTTAGACCTGATGAACCTCTGGTGCCTTCCAACTATTCCATTCTATGATTCTACAATTCTAAGATCACTCTTAATTTTGTTTCTGTCCTCCAGGATATTTGCAATTCCATCCAGTTTTTTATCTGCTGTTCTGATAAGTGTCTCCTGTATTTCCTCACCCAAATCATTAATAAGCATGTTGAAGATCACTGAGACTGAGCCCTATGGTACTCCATTTGTTACCTTTTCCTAGTTTGAGAAGGTGCCTTGGATGAGCACTTTTTGAGTCCAATTCCATAGCGAACTGTGGATCCATCCGATTTCATCTAGTCTTCTTTTAGGGAGTTTGCTTATCAGGATATCATGGGATACTTTATCTGAAGCTTTGCTTAAGTTAAGACAGATTAGATCCACAGCATTCCTATAGTTCACCAGGGAGGTTATCCAGTCAAAAAATAAAATCAGATTAGTCTGGCAGAATTTGTTCTTGGGAAATCCATGTTGGTTTTTATAATCATTGCATTGTTTTCAAAGTGTTTGCAGACTGACTGCTTTAAAATCTGCTCCAGAATTTTTCCAGGGATTGAAATTAGACTGACTGGTCTGCAGTAACCATGCTCCTTTTTTCTCCTTTCTTGAAGATGGAGCAATATTAGCCTTTCTTCCGTCACCTGGCACTTCCCGTCATCCATAATGCTCAAAGATAATAGACAATGCTTCTGAGAGTTCTTCTGCCAGCTCCTTTATTACTATTGGATGGAGTTCATCACATCCTGGCGAGTTGCACTAATTAGTTCAAGGGTGATACTTGACCATTTACCTATCAATCTCAAACTGCCATCCTGCTCCTTCAGTTTGTACTTTGTTTTCATCAGGAAGGTCATAGGTCCTTTTTTGGGGGAAGACTGATACAAAGTAGGAATTGAGCACTTCTGTCTTTTCTTTGTCATCTGTTATTTTGCCATCCACATTAAGTAGCTGAACCTTCATTGCTTTCCTCCATCTTTCAGTATGGTTGTATCTGAAGATGGCTTTGTTGTTGCTTTTAGCATCTCTTGCTAATCTCAGATCTTTTCCAGCTTCCGTCTTCCTAATATCATCCCTGCAATTCTGTGCTACCTGTTCCTTTGTTCTGTGTTACCTTTCTTTGCAGCCTGGCCTTCCTTCCTCTTTCCATAGACGTCCTTCATTGTTTTCAGATCATTTCTAAGCCTTTTATGAAAACATATGAGCCTCCTTTGTTGTCTTCTACACTCTTTCCTTGTTGGAATTGTTTGTAATTGTCCCTTTAGAATTTCCTTTTTTAAAAAATTCCCACCTATCTCAAACTCCTTTTTCTCATTAGAGTCATTTGCCATGGAGCTCTGCTTAGCATTATTCTGAGTCTATTAAAGTCAGCTTTCCTAAAATCCAGGGTATGCATTTGGCTACACTTGGCTTTTGCTTCCTTTAGAATCAAGAATTCAGTATGGCATGGTCACTTTCCCCCAAGTTTCTGTAACTTCCACTTTGTCTACTAGGTCTTTCTTTTTGGTAAGAGTAAAGCCAAGAATAGCCATTCCTCTAGTTCCTTCCTCCACTTTCTTTTGGAGGAAGTTATCAGCAGCACATTAGGAATTTCTTAGCAGAATTTATCTTGCAACAGGAATTGAGGAAATTGAAGTCCACCATAACTACAACATAATGCCTCCTTGAAATACTGACTATTTGTTTTTAAAAGTTTCATCCTATTTTCTCCTTGTCTGGGTGGTCTGCAACAGACTCCAACCACTATGTTCCTTTTATTCCTTGCTCTGTTTATAAGAATCCAGATGCTCTAACTGTGGCTACTAAACGTGTCTTCCCTTATTTCTGTGCAGAGATATGTATTTTTAACATATAATGTGACCACCTCCCTTTCTGCTCCTGCTGTTCTTCTTGAACAAACTATATCCTTCAATTGTTGAATTCCAGTAATGGAAGTCATCCCACCAAGTTTCAGTTACACCTATCAGGTCATATTTGATCTCTTGTATCAAGAGCTCATGTGCATGCTGTTTGTTTCCCATACTCCAGGCATTATTATATAGACATGAAAGATCATGTGTTATATTTATATTCCATTGTTCCTCCAACATGGAGGAACACGGAAGTCTACTCTTGAGCAATATTAGAGATTAAGGCTTTGTCCATTATTATCTGCAGGTGAACTTCTCCCTCCCCTGTAGGATTCAGTTTAACTCCTTCATGTGGTGGCCAAACACTTTCTTTTCAGTCCTTGTAAGGTGCAACCCATCCTTTGCCAGCAGCCCATCTTCCAGGATGTGTAGCCCATGGTCCCAGAATCCAAATCATTCACATTGGTATTATGTTTACAACCAGGAGCATTTTTTCTTACTTTGTCTATTCTTCTTCCAGGAACTGGAAGAATGAAAGATAAAACAGTGTAGTGTAGTGGTTGAGAGTACAGGACTAGGACTACCATGAAAAGCACAAGACTCCCCTTCCCCAACCCTACATTTTATTGGCATGTTTAAATGGCTTGTATTTCAGTTACCTTTTCCCCCCACCCACCCCCTGTGTGTGTGTGTGTGGTGTGTGTGTGTGTGTGTGTGTAGAACTGATTTCCAAATATTTAGGCTGAACACTTAACAGCCACTAAAGATCAACAGAACACAGTACAACATGCTTCCAAGAAAATATGGATATAATTGGACTGCTTCTGTTGCATTTTCTTTGCCTTGAAAAAGTATTGTATGAATTATCTCCTGTTGAGTTTACTGTGGTTCATTTAGATCTGTGGAGGAGCTGGGAATATCACCCCTTGCATGCAATTTTTGATTTCTTCTATCAAACTTCCCCACAAACAGAAGCAGGATACTGGTTAACTGTGTTCTTTGCACAATTAAGTAACCTTGGGATAATTTAATGCCTCCCCCCACACACACACACACAACTGCTATATTTGGGATAAAATTGAATATTTCTCCTGATATTGTTATTATTATTATTATTATTAGTGATACATAGAGAACAGTCTTATGTAATCTTTTCTTCTCTTTGTCTTTTTTAACTAAAATCCCAAGAATCGGTTGGTGCATTCTTTATTTACAAAGCAATAATGTTATTCTGAATGTGTTTAAGAGCATCAGAAGTACCTGTCAAGATCAAGCCAAGATCCACTTAGATCAGTGTTCTTTCAATGAAATTCAGAAACTAGCAGGGATTAGTGGCCTATCAGTGCAGTTATAACTAATGAAAATCTTTGTATCTGCTTCCCACATATGAGGGCCAAGGTGGGTACAATGAATAAAAGTAAAAGTATAACAGTATGAGCAATGTATAAGAATCATAATTGAGGACTTCTTTTTTCCCCTTTTACATAAACTTAGGTCTTGTTGCTTTCCATGTCAAGCTGATCAGCAAGGAAAAAGGGCACTATGCATAGCACATAACTGACTTATCTGGTTCACTCTGGCAAGATCTGGTGTAGGCCAATTAACTTTTCTGGTTCACTGGCCATACACTGCTGTCCTATGCTTGTAGTGGCATAGGTTTTGGTACTGGCATTGGCAATGGTATTAGTATTCTTACTATACCACTCAATAGCTGAAGCTCTCAGAAGAAAAATTCATTGAGTTCAATGGAACTTGCTCCCAGGTATGTGGGTGCAGCATTGCAGCTTCAGATGACTTTTTCAAAGGATTATGCAATTTAGAAAGGAAATTTCTATTATCAACATATATTAGCAGCATAAACAGAGCTTCCATATACAGAAGCAGTAACAATATCATCATTTTTTCAAATATTACATTTGGAATTTCTGTGCTAATCAGCAGGGTCATAAGATGGAGTCATTCAGCACTACAGCAGGGGTATATAAATACTTGAAAACCCTCCAAGCATGCAGAAGCAATAGATCGTAGATTAAAAAGATAGGGGATGCCCCAAACAGCCCAACAAAGGGTGATGCATCTAGGATGTAAAAGGCAGTAGGGAATCAGTTCAGAGAAGACTGTCAGGTTCAAATACCTAAGAGGCTGTAATATATTAGGGGGTGGGTGTGTTACAAATAGGAGCATGAATGTTACAAAGTCTAAAATCCCTTCCTTCTCTCTCTGCTATAAGGAAATAGTTCAAAAGTGGGAGAGAAAACTGATCCTAACCAGCCATAAATAATGTGACAAAGCTCCTTTTGCTAGTCTGACTTGGGGATATGAACTCTTAGGCTGGGATTTGTTCACTGCAGCCCTCTACTTCTGAATGGCAAATCTTAGGGAAGAAAAAGAAAAGGGAAATCACTTTCGTGCTGGCTTATGAATTTTCAGAGGCATCTAAATAGATCAGATGGACATTGTTTTGATTCAGCACAGGCATTTTTAGGTAGATGGGACAGGATTGCCTTTCCTTGCAGCCCATAGCTTGGTGCCTTTGTATGAACTCATCTCACAATATTTATTTTAGAAACACTTTTTTTAGTGCACCTGTTCTCTGCTTGTGGAACCTTATTGTACATATTGATTAATTAGAGCACCATTTGCTTCATTCCTCCATGTGAATGCAACTGTTAATCCTTGCATATACCACATGCATTGCATGTCTTCATCCACTTATGATTAGGAAGCCATTGAGCCTTTCTGCTCACTTGATCTCAGGAGATTTCCTTCAATAAGTTTCTTCCAACTTTCTTCCAGGTCATTAACAACTACCTAGATGGAGCTCAAGTGGGTGTTACAGAAAAGACCTCACCAGGAGGGATGCATTTCCGAGACAGCAAAAGGAAAGTAGACTATGTTTTAGTTTATCATTACCGAAAATGTTCTTCACAGTCTGGTGGAGGCTCCCCAGGCCTCTTACATAGACCAGTGGCTATTATTTCAAATGGGGAGACAGCCAAAAGCCAACCTGAACAGCAACAGCAACAACATGGCCAGGATGTATCCAGTCCAGATGTTGAGGTGGTTGATTTGGGCCCATTGGATCCTTTGGAGGAAGCAAAACGAGAGCAGAGGGATGAGTTTGAGCACAACCTGATGGAAGCTGGTCTGGAGATAGAAAAAGATGTGGAGGTAAGAGGGCAGGGCAAAACTCTAGTTTAGAATTATATTTATGTGTACAAACCCCCACCTTGTTTTGTAATGAGGAAGAGTCTTTGAAACAGTTCAGAATTTCCTGAGCAGTGTGGTTTCATTGATGTAGCTGTATGATGGAAGTACTGTATGAGTATGCATTCTACGACTATGCAAGATCGCATCATTTTTCTTCCCTCAAAATAAGGGGGACTTCCTTAGAGTTCTCTTCTTGTCATCTGCCTGGTGAAAAAGTGCCACTCCTCTGGCACTATGTGCTTCTCTGCAGTGAAGGAAGAATGAGGTAAATGTACATTTAACTATGTAGCTGTGAGGATAAGGTCATACCATATTTTATTTAACCATCATTTTAAGAATTAGAGTTTTAGACTTTTAGATCTTGAAGTTAACAGTCGCATTTTAATCTATTTTATTTTAATTATTTCAGTTACTTTTATTTATTTATTTTCCTATGTTTGATTTATTATTTTTTGTTTATTATTGGATTAATTTGATGGTTTCTGTAGTATTGATTGTATTTATTATAACCGATTTATTATTACTTACTGTATTATGAATTGTATTGTATGATTTTATGCTCTGTAAGTTATCTTGAGACGTATTGTGAAAGACAGGATAAAAATGTTTTATTAAATTAAAATTAAAAATTAAATATGAAGAAAATGTGACTATATGACATGACACTGTGGACACACAATGCATGGGATGTCTCTATGGGGGTTATTCTAATATAACTATATGTTTAGTTTCCAGTTACTTGTTTTTTTCTTGTTGATTTGGTTTGCTGAATAAAATCTTTTTGCCTAACGCCATCATACATTTATTAGGATTAACTAGTGGAATGTTGACCAATTATTGACAATAGTCAAAACCTGTGACATGAGCAAGTTTGTTAGAGAATAGAATGTTCAGACAGACAGGGCTGAGGACAGAAGGAGAGAATTTTTCTACAAAATGTTGTCTTCTAATTACCTTAATTCTGGGTTGAGAGATCCTTTCCCTTATTGCTTCTTCTAGGGGTGACAGATAGCCAACATATCAGCCAATTCATCCAGATCCTCCAATTTAGCTTGTGCCAATTCTTTTTCTAGAACATCCTGAACCATTTTCCGAGGCTGAGCAGGTCCCGGGGGAGCCGAGGGATGGGTCGTGGTATCAGGAGGTACTGGCGCTGGAAGGGCCAATTGAACCTCAGAATAATTAGGTGGGCGATCCTTTGTTAATTGGCCAGTGTGAGAGACTGGCTCAAATTTTTCCACTGCATAACGACAGTGGTGCCATGCTTGTAATAATTCCACCCTGGCCCTGGGCTCAGAATGGAGAGTCTTACCAATTCTTTCCCAGTCCCTGGACTTTAGTGATCCCTGTTCTGGGTACCAGGGACATTTCTTGTGGATTTCTTGAATAAGTGCCTTTAGGCACCCTGAAGTCACGGACCCACCGGACTTGTTAATGAGAAATCCTAGTTCATCCGCATGCTGCCTTTGCGCTTGCGAAAATTGTGCTCCCATACTCACCAATGAAGGGGTCACCATGGGTGACGGAGTGCACTCAAGGGGCCTATGCCAGGCGTTGATGAGTATGGTCCCTGTTCGGGCGCCACTTGAAGGTTGGACAGACTTGCACGACACAGAGATGTGGTTCTGCAAAATCCTCCCGTTTAAGGCTGTGCCTTTATTTTATACAATCAGGGTACTCAATAAGGAGGGGTCACAGTCAGGTTACTTAATGAGGAGGGGTCTCAATCAGGTTACTTAACAAACAGGGAAAACAAGTATTGTCTTGGGTCACTGATCTACGTGACAGACTGCATGCTTGTCTAGCCAGACCATTCTGACCTTTTTATCAATTGTCACCTATTATCCTGGTAATGCTGAGTGTGCAGGACATGCAGAACGTGCAGGGCCAAAGTAGGTGTGCCTGACTGTTGGCCTCTGTGACCTCCTGATGACCTCACCACATAGGGGAATGTGACATTTGTGGGGGAAGCTTTCTCCCTGAGGAAAGATTTCGGGATCAATTTCCCAAATCCAGTCTATTATTGTGTCCTTAGGTTTACCAATGATCTTTCTGCTGCCGATGCCCATGAATGGAGCAAGAAGAGAAAGCAGATGAATTGCATGGTTTCAGCATTTGACCATGAAACTCAGAATTTGAGAAGACAGATCTGCTTACTTACATACCAAAAGCTAAAATGCTATTATAGAAGATGATAAGTACTTATTATTCTTTTCTCTAGGCTACTTATTACTTATTAGCCTGAAGAAGAGGAGACTCAGAGGGGATATGTTGGCGACATATAGGTATGTGAGGTTATGTCACGTGGAGATGGGTAGAGACCTGTTCTCCCCTGCAGAGGAAGGCAGGACATGCTCCAACGGAGCAAAGCTCAGGGAACCAAGGTTCCATTTAGATGCCAGGAAGCACTTCCTGACAGTTAGGACCCCAAGGGTGTGGAATGGGCTTCCACGAGAGATCGTTGAGGCGCCATCGGTGAGGGTGTTCAAAGATAGGCTGGACATGCACATGGTGGGCATGTCGTGAATGAAGCCGGCTGGAGCCTGGGATCATACTAGATGGCTTGGGAGGCAACTTCTGATTAGTTCTGTTTCTATGTTTCTGTGCTACTTCTTGAGCTCATGTAATTCATGAGCTCACATGTCAAATTGTGTCCCACTGTTAAGACAATCAACACTACAGTCGTACATGGAAAATTCATTTATTGTATTGGCTGAAAAGGAGTCTGGTCTGATTCTGACCACATCTCCTGATTAGTAGAAATTCTAGTAATGCAAACCAAATAAGCTAGAATCATAAGCCATGGTTTGTTGTTCAGACATCCTCAACCATATTTCATGTAGCATAAAAGCAAATCTAATACCTTTGTAAACATTATGCCACCTTTGTGGCCTTTAGGTCTGCAGCATTGATTGGTAGCTATGTCCACAAGTAAGCACAATGCAAATCTTCCGTATTATCAATACAAATTCTGTTGACTGTATAAGGGCTAGTCTTCAGACTGGCATGGTCTATCCATTTCTGTTAGCAGTCTCTCAATCCACTGATTCAGTATAAAATTACAAAACAAGAATGCATGCCCACAGCTACATGTCATAACTGATATGTGTAAAGAGATCCTAGGAACAGAGTACTTGGGTTGATCAGCTGCTGTTGCTACTTTGGAAAAACCTTAACAACCAGGAGATACTAGGAGGTTCCTGGGAAATTGAATCTGCCTTGGTCGCCCTGTATGATGACCTGTGCAGGGAGAGGTACAGGGGGAGTGCATCCCTGTTGGTTCTCCTGGACCTCTCAGCGGTTTTCAATACCATCGACCATGGTATCCTTCTGGATAGGCTGGCGGGTTTGGTGGTTGGAGGCACTGCTTTGCAGTGGTTCCGCTCCTACCTCAATGGCCAATTCCAGAAGGTGGTGCTGGGGGACTATGGCTCTGCACCATGGCAGTTATGCCATGGAGTTCCGCAGGGCTCCATTTTGTCCCCTTTGCTCTTTAACATCTACATGAAACCGCTGGGAGAGGTCATCAGGAGGTGTGGGCTGCGGAATCATCAGTACGCTGATGATACCCAGCTCTACCTCTCTTTTTCCACCAATGCAGGTGAGGCAGTGGGTGTGCTGAACCGGTGCCTGGCTGAGGTAATGGGCTGGATGAGGGCCAATAAACTGAAGCTCAATCCTGACAAGACGGAGGTCCTGTTGGTGGGGGGTTTGGGCTTCAGAGTGGGGGACCTGACCCTTGTCTTACATGGGGTTGCACTCCCTCAGAAAGACAGGGTCCACAGCCTGGGAGTGCTCCTTGACCCAGTGCTGACCTTGGTGGCCCAAGTGTCAGCAGTGGCGAGGAGCACTTTCCATCAGCTTCAGCTGATGCATCAGCTGTGTCCCTTCCTGGAGTTCGACTGCCTGGCGACAGTGACACATGTGTTGGTGACTTCCTGGTTAGACTTCTGTAACGCGCTCTACGTGGGGATACCCTTGAAGACAGTCCGGATACTTGAATTGGTGCAAAACAGAGCTGCCAGGTTGCTGACGGGGACTGGGCATGGTTCTCATATCACCCCAGTTATCCGTCAGCTACACTGGCTTCCCATTGAAGTCCGGGCCCAATTCAAGGTGTTGGTTCTTACCTATAAAGCCCTTAACGGCTTGGGTCCTGGCTACCTAAAGAGACCATATATGCTCTCCCGCCCCCTACGATAGGCAGCTGATGCTCTCCTCCGGGAACCCTCTGTTAGAGAAGTAAGGAGGGTGAGTACCTGGAGGAGGGCTTTCTCTGTGGTGGCGCCCCACCTATGGAATGCGCTCCCCAGAGAGGCTTGCCTGGTGCCGTCATTATTTGTTTTTCGGTGCCAGGTGAAGACCTTTTTATTTAAGAAATATTTTAACTGTTAAATTATTATATTGTTAATTATTTATTGTTATTTATTGTTTATGTTTATATATTTTTAGACTATGAGATGGGCCAGTTTTAGATTGTGTATTGTTTTATATTGTATTTTTTTAATATGTTGTTAGGCGCCCCGAGGCTTGTTTGCAAGGGGGCGGCATATAAATTTCTAAAATAAATGAATGAATGAATGAATGAATGAATGAATAAATTGACCAGTGTTCCATCAGCAGGCAAGAGTCTCTACCTCTGATCTACATGGACTATCAGTAATTAATTTAAGTTAATTAGTTTAAATTTTATCAGTAATTAATTTATTTTATTTTTATTTTATTTAAATATTTATATGCCGCCCCTTGCAGCAGCCTCGGGGCGGCTCACAATATCAATTCAATTGCACTGCTTTTTAATAGCCATAAATAAATGCTTTGCTATATTCTTTCCTTATAGTGTATGGCAAAGACATAATAGGAAAGTCATCTGAGACGTGTTTTGGCACTGGGTCAAAAAAAGATCTTACATCCTGATGTGATTGCAATACACATTGAAAAAGTGAAAGCATTTAGGTAGTAAAAGCTGATTTCTAAAGTTGGTTTACTTCTTCCAAAATCAAATACTCTTCTACATTTTATGACTTGGGGATAACAAATCACAAAGCAGCCCTCCCACCCACCCAAGTATATACATCTTTCAAACAGAATATGGTACATTGCATCCTCTGTAAAGAAACAGTGAAGTATCATGTAGTTGTCTAAGATTATGTATCATTGTTACACCAGACATGTACATATTTAACAATGTTGCTTTTATGATAAATCACTCTCTCCTTGTATATTGATGAAAATTGCTTCATGAAAGTGGTAGTAAAACACCATGACTTTAAGGGTTTGACAGCCCTTTAATCGATGCTCTTTTATCCTTAAGGAATAGGCCCTTAGGTACCGTATTTTTTGCTCTGACCACGCCTGACCATAAGACACACCTAGTTTTTAGAGGAGGAAAACAAGAAAAAAAATATTCTGAATCAAATGGGCACATAATCACAGGCACATTCCCCATCACTTCCCCATGGGCTGCACATCTGACAGACTTACTCCGCACACATATTCGCTCTATAAGATGCACAGACATTTCCCTTTTGAGGGGGGAAAAAAGTGAGTCTTATAGAGCAAAAAATATGGTAATTGGGAATGCATCTCTGAACTGAGAGGAAGAAGCCAAATTTGACCTTTTCTGGACACCCCCACCCCCACCCACTGCTCCAGTTACTGTGCCAGATAGAAAAACAGTTGCCAGACAATTCCTTTTGAGATCTCAAAAGAAGAGCGATTTTTTCCAGGCATGTCAAACATGGAGGCAGCTTCTTTACTCTCCATAACACAGAGCAGATTTTTGAAACCACATGCCAGAGATGAGAATGATGGCTGCCCTTAAACCAGAGTAAGCATTTCCATTTTAGAAACTTGTCAACTGATGTTGCAAGAGACTAAAAGAAAAGTACTGTTTTATACTACCTATATATTAGTAGTTGTTTAAGAAGAATTTCAGTTTGATAACAGATCACTGAACTGTGGGGTATAGGCTTTTAGTCCTAGTTAGCTATTTCTGAATGTTGCCTTTACAGAATAGCAGGATATTAATAAACTAATGCTATCATAAGAGAAAGAGATGTAATGTAATTTTGCCATGTTTTTGTTACTCTCCAGTGTGATAAATGATATAGTCTAATCCACATTTGAAGGAAGAAGTGCCTGAAGCAATTATTGATCGGTTTGATTAATCTCATTGCTAAGACTAAAATTTATTTGATTATGTCATTAGAATGATATAGTGGAAAAATCAGTATGCATCAGTGCCAAGACTGCCATGCTTAAATGGATGGAATGAATTTTCTTTGAGCACAATCCTACAGGGTTGCTAGTCAGTGGACAGAGGATTCCATTTTCTGAGCAATCTATCCTAGGCTCTGATGGCAATAATAGCTGCTTTGTCCTCCTTTGTTGTAATTCTGTGTGGCTGAGGATGGAGACCAAGAGGCTTGCTGTTGATGGTTCCACAGCTTAACTTCTCCTCCCCTCTCACTGGGTGGTGGGTGATTTCCCCCTCTAGGCTATCTAGGTTGACTTCACTGTCTATAGCTTTGAAAGGAAAAATCCTCAGTATTGTATGGCTTCACAGAGGCTGTATGAGAGTATAGGATTGCTCTGAGAGAGACATTATTCTCTAGCTGAAAAATTCAGAATAAAATTGCCGTGCTTTACTTTTACTTTGTTAGAAGAAAGTGGTTAGGCATGAAGCATTCAGTGATTTGTTAAAGATGCAGAAAGATGTTGAAAATATTGATTTAGAAGATATTGATTAAATTTTGCATTTTTCTTCTTTAAGATTAGATTAAATTAAATATGCTATTAAATATACAATTAAATATGCTATTAATTATTCGAGATCTAGAAATTACCCATGTAAGTGTTTGGGGAAGAGGAACTCCTACTGTTCTCTCTGTGGCAGATGAAGGCGGACTCTGATCCTGAAGGAAGCATATCCACCCTTCCTTATTTGCTGTGACAACTTTGCCCAGCACTTTAGGGATAAAATCACTCAGATTCACCACGAGCTGGATTGCATAGTTGATGTGGTTTTAGAGTCCAGACCAATTTATTGCATGAGTTTCAATTGTTGTGGCCTGAGGATGTGGACAAGGTGCTGGGACTTGTCCAACCCACCACTTGTCTGCTCAACCCTTGCCCCTCATGGCTGCTCATCAAAGCCAAAGACAGGATATGCCCCTTTGAAGGAGGTGGTGATCAGGCCTGTCCTGAAGAGAGCAACCCTGGACCCAGAGATAGCTGCCAACTATAGGCCAGTGGCTAATATTTCATACTTGGGCAAAGTGCTCAGGCAGGTGGTGGCTGAACAACTTCAGGCACTCTTGGAGGAAATGGACCATCTAGACCCATTTCAATTTTACTTCAGGCCTGGCTATGGAACTGAAACTGCCTTGGTCACCCTGTACAATGACTTGTGCAGGGAGAGGGACAGGTGGAGTGTGTTTCTGTTGGTTCTCCTGAACCTCTCAACAACTTTCAATACCATCAACCATGGTATCCTTCTGGATAGGCTGGCTGCATTGGGAGTTGGTGGCACTACTTTGCAGTGGTTCCACTTCTTCCAGCCTGGCAGATTCCAGAAGGTGGTGCTGGGGGATTATGGCTCTGCACCATGGCAACTTTGCCATGGAGTTCTTCAGGGTTGCATTTTATTCCCCATGCCTATTAACATCTACATGAAACCACTGGGAAAGGTCATCTGGAGGTTTGGGCTGCAGAGTTATCAGCACGCTGTTGACGCACAGCTCTACCACTCTAGTCCAGGTGAGGCAGTGGCTGTCCTTAACTGGTGCCTGGTCAAGATAATGGGGCCAATAAATTGAGACTTAATCCAGACAAGACAAAGGTTCTGTTGGTGGGTGATTCAGCCCTCCAGGTGAGTAATATCAGCCCTGCTCTTGACAGATGAGCAATATGGGAGTGCTCCTCGATCCAGAGCTGTCTCTGGAATCTCAGGTGGCAGTGGTAGCGAGGAGTGCTTTTCTTCAGCTTATTTGCCAACTGTACCCTTACCTGGATAAGCAATGCCTTGCAATGATGACCCATGCCCTGGTAACTTCCCGATTGGATTATTGTAATGCGCTCTACATGGGGCTGCCCTGAAAGACAGTCCAGATACTTCAACTGGTTCCGAATAGAGCTGTCAGGATATTAACGGTGACCAACAGGTACTCACATATAGCGCCGGTCCTCTATTGGTTATACTGGCTGCCAATTGAAGTCCGGGCCCAATTTGAGGTGATGGTGATGACCTATAAAGCCCTAAATGGCTTGGGTCCTCAATACCCAAAGGAGCGCCTTCTTCCCTATATGTCTCCCCACCCCTTGAGATCTGAGGTGGAAGCCCTTCTTCAGGAGCCCTCCTTGAAAGAGAGTAGGAGGGTGGTGACTCAGAGGAGGGCCTTCTCTGTGGTGGCACCCCAATTATGGAATTCACTCCCCAGAGAGGTCCACCTGCCACCGACACTTTTTTCTTTTCGGTGCCAGGAAAAACCCTTTTTATTTTCCTGTTATTTTAATGTTTAATCAGTTTTAATGTGGTTTTATATTATTGAATTACTGGATGCTGTGCCATTTTATCTGTCGCTTGTAAACCATTCCAGGACACCATTAGATGGACAGACTATAAAAGTGTTAAATAAATAAATAAATTCTCTTTTAATTTTTCTAAAATTAAACCTTCTCCTTATGAAGGTTTTATACTGGTGGCCATCATTATATGTTTTGGCAGTAAATTCCATAATTAAGCCATGTGCTGAGTGAAGAAATACTGATTATCTGTTCTTAATCCCCTACCATTCAGCTTCATTTGATGACTTGTGGGTTTTAACACTTGCATCATATTTCTCCCTTACTTTTCCTCTTTCTTACTATTTTTAGGAAGCTATGATTTGGTTACAGTTGGGATACTTCAGTGCATTAAGTCTGTAGGTCTCATTAAAGGCTGCTCTTACATTTCTGCCTATGAAATTCAGGCATTCTGTTCAAGGAACTGAAACCCTTTTTACCGTCAAGAAGAATGAGAGTAGCTGGGTTCAAGCGTCATGAAAAGCAGCTTTGTGAGGTAACCAGGGTTCTTTTCTTTCTTTTCTTTTTCTTTTTCCCCTTGCTGTCCTTGACAGACAATTGGGCTCATGGTGGTTACTCTCATGCCTTCTGTCATTTCTTTCCATCTCAGTCTCTCAGGCAAAAACCCAGGAGGTCCCATGGGGAGGAATGAGGATCTTCTCTTTGTCAGCCACAATGGCAAGCTGAGTTTGGTTTTCCACAGCTGTCAAGCAGTCTCCACTGCACAATCAGGGCTCATCCCCTGAAGTGCAGCAGAGAGGATGATGGCGCTGATCAGGCACCTTCCTTCCTGCTCCAGAAGGGACTGCTGGAGTAGGAGGTGGGTGAAAATCCAACTGGGCCATGCTATAGAAAGCATGCCGCTCAGCTGATTTCCCTCTGTCCCCTTGCACACATGAGCAGGAGGAGTAAGAATCAGCTCCTCAGATGATTCCCCTGCCACTTCTCTTCATGCATGCCAGAGGGAAGCCGCTTGCGGTGCCAACTGGAAGGGCAAGAATCAACTGAATGGCAGAACCTGGGTGCTGCACTATCCAGCTGATCTCCCCACTCATCCCTCCCCCCTCTCATTTTCTCTTGCGAGAGATGCACTCCCAATCTGGTGCCCAGCCTGCAAACATACTTGCAAGACTGAGATGAAACATGGAAACAGAGTGAGTCAGAAAAGGCCTCTCAAGCCATCTAGTCTGACCCCTGGCTCCAGCCAGCTCTGCTCATGACATGTCTACCATGTGCATGCCCAGCTTAACCTTAAACACCCTGCCCGATGGGGCTTCAACCCCCTCCCATGGAAACCCATTCCATACCCTCAGGGTCCTAACTGTCAGGAAGTACTTCCTCACATCCAAATTGAACCTTGGTTCCCTGAGCTTTGCTCCATTGAAACACTTCCTGCCCTTCTCTGCAGGAGAAAACAGGTTTCTACCCGTCTCCATGTGGCACCCCCTCACATACCTATATGTCACCAAGAGCCTCTTTTTAAGGCTGAAAAGACCCAGTTTCCTCAGTCTCACTTCATATGGCTTTCCCTGCAATCCAGTCACCATCCTTGTGGCCCTATACTGCAGTGATTCTGAACTGGCTATATCTTTCCTGTAATGTGGAGCCCAGAACTAAACACATTACTCCAGTTGCAGGTGCACCAGAGTCATATAGAGTAGCAGTAATACCTTTCTTGATCTAGAAGCCACACTTCTGGCTATGCAGCCAAGAGTTGCATAGGGTTCGCCAGGGGTTGCCCTCTTGACTGCCATGTCATACTGCTGATTCATGTTTAACCTGCAGTCAACCAGTACCCTGAGATGCCTTTCACAAGTGCTGTTCTCCAGCCACTTGTCACCTAACCTGTACTTATGACAGCTATTCCTATGCCCCAAGTGCAAGACCTTGCACTTATCCACATTGAATGCCATCCTGTTGTCCCCTGCCCACTTCCATAGTCCATCCAGATCCTTCTGAATCCTGATTACCTGCTCCTCAGTTGTGGCCACCGCTCCATTTTAGTATCACCTGCAAATGTGATCAGCAGACTGGTCACCCCCTCTACCAGGTCATTGAACAGGACTGGTTCCAGGACAGAGACCTGGGGGATGCCACTTGTCACTGGTCACCATCATGATGACTCCCCAATAATAGTTACCCTCTGCTTTTGGTCAGTCAACCATCCCCTAATCCATCAGATAGTGCATTAGTCTATCCCAAAACTCCTGAATTTCTCAAGCAGGATATCATGCAGCACTTTGTCAAAGGCCTTGCTGAAATCCAAGTAAACCACATCCACTGTGTCCTCTCCATCTAGCCACCTTGAAACCTTGTCATAGAATTCCACAAGGTTTGTCTGGCAGGACCTGTTCTTGCAGAAGTCATGTTGCATGGCTGCCAACTTCCCTTCCCTACCTAGGATTACTAGATCTGTTGCTATTATGAGCCTTTCCATTGTCTTTCCTAGAATGGGTGTAAGGCTAACTGGCCTGTAATTCCCCATGTCCCCTCTACTACTCTTTTTAAAGATTGTGGATCTGTTAGCAAAATTACAAATTACATTTTTAAATCTCATTTTTAACTGAGAGTAGAGGAAGGTAAGATAGTATTTTAAGACAGTTTTTAAAAATATGTTTCAACTTTGAAAAAAAATGCAACCATTCAAAACTTGTTTCAAAAATTGCAAGATAAGCTCTAAGAGCAAGGCTGACATTTGGAAAGCCTGTCGCTAATTTGACTATTATTTGTTCAATGATTGTTTCTGTTACAGATTTTCTCTTGGAGGGGTGAGAACAGCAGGAATGCATCTGGGAATGCATGTTTAAGTTCTGACAGGAAGGTGTTTATTTAACACCCTTACTCTTGAGGCCAGTTCATCATTGGACATAAACCTGTTGACAAGAAAACAAAAACTTTTGAATGTTGTGAATGCTTCTTGACATCTAAAATCTTCCCAGGCTATGCCCCACTAGCACTAGCACTATCTATACACACTAACCCTGTTTAAGTTCTATAATTAATATCTATGTCAATATATATCTATGCTGGAGTACTGTTATTATAAAAGTTCCTAAGACTGTAATCCAGTTCTGTATCTAGGAATCCTCTTTCAGCAGTGGCCACAAATCAGGATGTACAATACATTTGCAGTTATCTTAATGTGAGTTATATGACTTAAATCCCTATACGCAGCATGGAAAATCTATGCTTAAGGGGGAAGATTTGTATCTTGGTTATGGCAATTTATGTTTCTCCTTCCAAGCAATATCAATCTCACTAGCATTTCTCTGCTTAATGATCTTTATTGTTTCATATAAGTCTCTGAGTATACACAAAGTGCCGAATCTTTTCTACCATTAAATGTTATACTAATAAATAGGTACTCATAATAGTGTAAGAAGAGCTTTGCAGGATCACATATAAGGCTTGTCTAGTCCAGTTTCCTTTTAACACAGTGGCCAAGGAGATGCTTATGGAAAGCCCTCAATCAGGTCATCAGGGCAATAGCCCTCTCCTGCTGCTGATTTCTAGCTGGTGGTACTTGGAAACATGCTGTCTCTGATTCAGGAAGTAGTACATAGTCATAAGGTTGTAGTCATTGATGGCCTTTTCCATCTTTGCAGAGTTCATGGACTTCTTGTACTTGGCCCAGTCTTGGAAAGCAAGATGAGCTGAAAGCAAGCCTACAGATGCTCACAGAACAAAGGTTGCACAACTGGCAACCTTCCACTATACTATGTGTAACTGCACAAGCAAAGGCTGCTGCATGAGGTGCAGAAGAGGAATGCTGCTTGTGCAGTGTTTGTATGGGGCTCCATTCCTGGCGGACACCATGCGAACTTTGGATGTGTTCACCAGGAACTCAAATGTATGGCTGCATCCAAGCAGACCAAAGTTTGAGGAAACTGATAGATTCTTACCCAAAAGGTCCCTATTATTCACCATGAATATGTCTTATCTCCTTTTAAAACTTTGTAGGTTGGAAGCCAATATTACATGGCAGCCAATTTCTTTGTTCAATTAGACACTGTGTGAAGCAATATTTCCTTCCATCTCTCATGAATCTACCCAGCTTCACGGGATGACTCCTGATCTTGTATTTTTATAAAAGAAGGACAAAAAAATGCCTCCAATATTTTCTCCATTTTTTTCTTTTATATAGAAACATAGAAACAGAGCGAGTCAGAAGGGGCCTCCTGGGCCATCTAGTCTGACCTCCGGCACCAGCCGGCTCTGCTCACAACATGCCCACCATGTGGACGTCCAGCCTATCCTATCCTATATGACTGTATACTTTTATATTCCTCTTTTATGTGTCGCTCACTTTTTTCTAAACATTGTATAATTCCAAAATTTGTGTAATTGTATAATTCCATCTCTTGTACTGAAGCTGATCTTGCCACAGAACATTATGTTGCCCCCTTTTCACCCCTTTCCTAAATCTAAAATATCCTTTCTGGGGAGTGGTGATTGAAATTATAGCTTTGTATATATGTTGTTTATGTAAGCCTTCCCCAACCTGGTAGCCCTCAGAGGCATTTGTACTACAACTCCCAGAATTCCCATCCAGCAGGGCCATTGACTGGGAATTCTGAGTGTTGCAGTCCAAATGTGTCTGGAAGGCACAAGGCAGAGGAAGGCTGATTTATATAAAGGCATTAGGTATCCACATCATGGCATGTATTTAGTGCTACATCTGTACCATCCAATTTTTGCATTGGATGGTACAGATGTATCGTACATCTGTATTTAATGAGAGTCTGTTAATTATATTTTGGAAAAACAAGTATGTTCACTTATTTTCATATTCAATTTCCCCTAATTTGTACAATTTTGTATGCAAGTGTTCATATGTTAATTTTTGTGTGCAACCTCACCTAATGGATGCACTTTTGTTTGCAATTTGTCTGAACTATTCATTTTTATACACTGTTTTGATTTGAGAACTGCATCACTGTATTTGAAGATGTATGCAATCTGATTGTTGCATAGAGAGGGGTCCCAGCTATTTCAAGTTAGTGTCCTCACTAGCTCACTGAAGATTCTTCAGATTCAGTAGAGGAGGTGGAGGGGCAGATGACTTTGCAGTGTCAAGGTTACAAAGTGAAGATACTCAGGCAGAATGTGAGAGCCAGCCTGCCTTGGAAATGGAGGGAGACTTTTCAGGACTGGATGTGGAGAAGAACAAAAAGGAGTTCCATGAACCTATAAGGAGATAACAGGCAAATCAAGCTGGCCAATTAAGAAATATTCTAAATGCTTTTAGAGAAGCTTTGGGTTGCCTGGGACACACACTTCAGCAGTCAGCAATTTGATGAGACCTTATGATAGAGGGGGAAGTCTGCAGTGGAAAGAAAGGTAGGACAGAGATAAATAGTTTGGACAGCCAGGGTTCTAGCAATGGGTACTTATAAAAGAGCAGATGATGCTGATGATTTATTTTCTCTGCTAGCATGTAAACAATCTAAAATGGATTATTTTTTCACCTCATGTTTATTGACTTCAAACCATTCTACTCCCTCCCTTATTATGATAACAATAATTATGTTGTTGAAAGAGGACTCACACTGACTCAGCAACAAAAAGATAAAAATGCTGAACCTGCTAAGTACAGAACTACTGAATTCATTCTCAGCTCTCCTACTGACAGAACAACTCTTTTTTTTATAAAGATTTTTATTAAGATTTTAAACTAAAAACATCAATCATCAAATACATCGGACGTGCTGGGTCAGCCCCCTACAACATATCTTTTTAACATTCTATAATCATATTCAAATCAATTTATAAAAATTTAAAAACATCTTTAAATCTAAGCCAAGTCTCGTTTCTCCAGTCAGTCATAAAAAGGGTCCCAAGTTTGATAGAAGTCAGTATCTTCTTTCTCCTTCAGTGATAGCATCAATCTGTCCATTTCTGTACAGTCTAGAATCTTTTTTAAAATCAGTTCCTCAGTGGGTAATTCCTCACTCTTCCAGTATTGAGCAAGCGCAATCCTCGCCACTGTGATTAAATGTAACATCAAATACATTTCTTGTTTGCTAATATCTTCCGGTATAATGCTTAACAAGAAAATTTCAGGTTTAAAAGCTAAGGGTTTTTGTAGCATTTCCTCAAGCCATTTATGTATTTTAATCCAATACTTTTTCACATATTCACAGATCCACCACATATGGTAAAAAGTGCCCACATTATGTTTACATTTCCAACATCCATTTGACATATTTGGAAACATCTTAGCTAATCAACTTGGTGACAAATACCATCTATAAAACATTTTATATAAATTTTCTTTATATGAAGTTGCTAAAGTTAGCTTAATATTTCTCTCCCATAGCTTTTGCCACTTTTCTAATTCCATATTATATCCAAAATT
This sequence comes from Varanus salvator macromaculatus, assembly GCA_023646645.1. Taxonomy (NCBI): domain Eukaryota; kingdom Metazoa; phylum Chordata; class Lepidosauria; order Squamata; family Varanidae; genus Varanus; species Varanus salvator. The sequence goes on along the minus strand of JAIXND010000754.1, from coordinate 10,974,804 downwards.
TTGTGCCCATGTTATCATAGTTTCCTTAACCTGTTCCCCTTCCATTTTCCTGTCAAGTAATATATTCTTTTAATCATTTTCTCATCTGTTTTTAGCATCACTTGATCAAAGGCTATTAGATCTTTATAAAACCCCCATATTTTACAATCTTTAGCATATCTTGATTGCATCTGCACCTTATACCACCAAGAGATATTGAGTCCCTGTTCTTGTATTTCTTGATATGGTTTCAGGCCTCCATCCTTATCCAAAATATCATCATATCTTATGATCCCTTCAAAATTTGGATACACAAAAGCTTCCATGGGTGAAAGTCATCTTGGTAGTTTATTATACAATTTTGACTTTAACTTTTCCCACACTGACATTAATGATCTTCTAATAGAGTGACTTAAAAAAGTCCCATGAGACTTAACCTTCTCATACCACATATATGCATGCCAACCCATTTGCAAATCATGACATTCAAGATACAAAATTCTCTTATTTTGCAAGGTTACCCATTCTTTTAGCCAAGTTAAAATAGACGCTTGATAGTACAACATCCAATCAGGAGGACCAAAACCCCCGTTCTTTTTGGTTTCCTGAAGCATTTTTAATTTAATCCTTGATTTCTTTTTTCTCCAAATAAATCTCAAAATTTGAGAATTTAAATCCTCAAAAAAATTTTTATCAATTTTTACAGGAATCATTTGGAACAAACACAAAAGTTTTGGTACTATATTCATTTTAACAAGTGCTATTCTTCCCATCAAAGACAATTGTAAATTGGCCCATTTTTCCAGATCACCTTTAATATCCGTCAATAATTTATCATAATTGTCTTCTTTCAAAGTTGTGCATTTAGCTGTAAGATAGATTCCCAAGTATTTAACCTTTTTAACAATCTGCAAGTCCACTTGTTCCTGGAGTGTTTTTTTCTGATCTTGTGTAAGATTTTTAACTAAAAGTTTCATTTTTTCTTTATTTATTTTCATCCCCATAACCTCACCATATTCTTCAATCTGTTGTAAAAGTTTAGGGATTGTTACAAAAGGTTCCTCTGTTATGAAGACCAAATCATCTGCGAATGCTTGCAATTTATAATTTTCATCCCTAACTTTAGTACCTTTAATGTCTTCGTCATCCCTGACATTTCTGTTCAAGACCTCTTAAGTCAGAATGAACAATAGGGGTGACAACGGGCATCCTTGTCTTGTTCCCTTTTGTATCTCTATAGCACTTGTAAGTTCTCCATTAATTAAAATCCTGGCTGACTGTCTTTGATAAATGCTTGATATCGCATTCATAAATTTTCCCCCAAACTCCATTTGAGTCATCTGTTGCTTCATGAATTGCCAATTAACATTATCAAAGGCTTTTTGGGCATCCAAAAACATTAGAGCCATTGGTTTTTCCATGTGTGTCTCATAGTATTCTAGAATATCCAAGATAGTCCTCAGATTGTTCTTCATTTGTCTTTTAAGCAGGAAACCATTTTGGTCTGGATGAATAAAATCTATTAAAAACTTCTTCAACCTTTCTGCCAATATAGAGGCAAAAATTTTATAGTCCACATTTAGTAATGATATAGGTCTGTAATTCTGAATCTGTGTTAAGTCCATATCTTCTTTCGGTATTAATGTGATATTTGCCTCTGTCCAAGTGTCTGGTATTTTAGCATTTCACAATGCTTCATTACATATATCTTTAAGAAATGTAGCAAAACCTCCTTCAAAAGATTTGTAAAATTAAGCTGGAAGTCCATCTGGACCAGGGGTTTTATTGCTGACAGAACAACTCTTGATCACCACTACGTTAGAACTGCTAAGAGACAAATTCATGAGAACAAAAAAGGATCTCTTACAGTGAGAATGAGAGCCAAAGCAGTGGGCTTCATCAGATGTTCCTGAGGGTTGTTCAGTCTTGACCATCTTTTGCCCCATTGTGCAAAGACTTTAACTAAGTCAGGAGATCTTCCCACTACTTGGTGGCATAACCTTGACAAGAATACCCTCTGTGACACTCAAGAATTTAAAATGGATGAGCAAAAAATTTAGAAGAAGTCTGTTCATACATGAGAGGATGTATCTTTCTGAACATTGATGGTGATCCAAATAAGATTATGTCAGCTGATTGACAATTAAAGTTCCTTTCATGGAATGAGGGGGTATAATTTACCTTGTTTACAAATAATCTGGATTATCTGATTTTCCAGTTATAAGGGGTATGGGACTTAATCTGTTCCCACAACCAAAACGTATTTGAAGTGGAGGTCTGGTCACTCTGATCTCACTGGACCTAAACTTAGACATTCAAGTCTTAGAAAAGAAGTGCCTTAACAACTTTTGGACTTTACTTCTTAAAGGAGTTTATTTTAGGAGAACTTCCCAAAATTTGTTGTGATCCACACAATCAAAGGCATTAGCATAGTCAATGAAGCAGAAGTAGATGTTTTTCTGGAACTCCCTAGCTTTCTCCATGATCCAGCGTATGTTGGCAATTTGATCTCTAGTTCCTCTCCCTCTTCGAAATTCTGCCTGTACTTCTGGTAGTTCTCAGTCCACATACTGCTGGAGCCTAGCTTGTAGGGTTTTGAGCATAACTTTGCTAGCATGTGAAATGATGCAATGGTGCAATAGTTTGAACATTCTTTGGCATCAGAATGTAAACTGACCTTTTTCAATCCTGTGCGCACTGTTGAGTTTTCCAAATTTGCTGGCATATTGAGTGTAGTATTTTTACTGCATCGTCTTTTAAGATTTTGAAAAGCTCAGCTGGAATACTGTCACCTCCACTAGCATTATTTATTTATTTACAAATTTATACGCCGCCCTCTTGCCAAGAAGCCTCAGGGTGGCTAACAACAGTAAATAAATAAATTAAAAAAACAATAATTACACTACTTAAAACTGGCCCATCTCAAGATCGAACTATTAAATACAATAAATATAATAAATATAACAAGAATAAATTAATAATTAACACTTAAAATAACTCTTAAATAAAAAGGTCTTCGCCTGGCACTGAAAAACAAATAATGAAGGTGCCAGGCGAGCCTCTCTGGGGAGCGCATTCCATAGGGGGTGCGCCACCACAGAGAAAGCCCTCCTCTGGGTACTCACCCTCCTTATTTCTCTCACAGAGGGCTCCCGGAGGAGGGCGTCAGCTGCAGATCGTAGGGGCCGGGAGGGCCTATATGGTTGCAGGCGCTCCTTGAGGTAGCCAAGACCCAAACTGTTAAGGGCTTTATAGGTAAGAACCAACACCTTGATTTGAGAGCCAGTGTGGTGTAGTGGTTAAGAGCATGGGACTGGGACTCAGGCGATCCGGGTTCAAGTCCCCGCTCAGCCATGGAGCCAACTGGGTGACTTTGGGCCAGCCACAGACTCTCAGCCCAACCTACCTCACAGGGTTGTTGTTGTGGGGATAAGATGGAGGAGGAGACTGATGTAAGCTGCCTTGAGCCCTTTGTAGGAAAAAGGCAGGATATAAATCGAAAAATAAATAAATAAATAAAATTTGGGCCCGGACTTCAATGGGAAGCCAGTGCAGCTGACGGAGAACTGGGGTGATATGAGAACCACGCCCAGTCCCCGTCAGCACCCTGGCAGCTCTATTTTGTACCAATTGAAGTATCCGGACCGTCTTCAAGGGTAGCCCCACGTAGAGCGCTTTACAGAAATCTAAACAGGAAGTCACCAATGCATGGGTCACTGTCGCCGGGCTGTCACACTCCAGGAAGGGATGCAGCTCATGGATCAGCCGAAGCTGATGGAAAGCGCTCTTTGCCACCGCTAACACTTGAGCTACCAAGGTCAGCTCCGGGTCGAGGAGCACTCCCAGGCTGTGGACCCTGTCTTTCTGAGGGAGTGCAACCCCATGTAAGACAAAGGTCAGGTCCCCCACTCTGAAGCCCAAACCCCCCACCAACAGGACCTCCATCTTGTCAGGATTGAGCTTCAGTTTATTGGCCCTCATCTAGCCCATTACCTCGGCCAGGCACCGGTTCAACATAGCCACTGCTTCACCTGCATCAGTAGAGAACAAGAGATAGAGCTGGGTATCATCAGCGTACTGATGATTCCGCAGCCCACACCTCCTGATGACCACTCCCAGCGGTTTCATGTAGATGTTAAAAAGCAAGGGGGACAAAATGGAACCCTGCGGAACTCCATGGCATAGCTGCCATGGTGCAGAGCCATAGTCCCCCAGCACCACCGTCTGGAATCTGCCGTTGAGATAGGAGCGGAACCACTGCAGAGCAGTGCCACCAACTCCCAATCCCGCCAGCCTATTTAGAAGGATACCATGGTCAATGGTATCGAAAGCAGCTGAGAGGTCCAGGAGGACCAACAGGGACGCACTCCCCCTGTCCCTCTCCCTGCACAGGTCATCATACAGGGCGACCAAGGCAGATTCAGTGCTGTACCTGGGTCTGAAACCAGACTGAAATGGGTCTAGATAATCAGTTTCATCCAAGAGTGCTTGGAGTTGTCCTGCCACTACCCACTCCAGCGCCTTGCCCAGAAACAGGATGTTGGCCACTGGTCTATAATTGGCGACCACCTCTGGATCCAGGGATGCCTTCTTTAGGACTGGCCAGACTACCGCCTCCTTTAGAGGTGCAGGCCGACTCTTAAAGAGGCGTTGACCACCTCCAAGATCCAGGGCACAATCCTGTCCTTGGCGCTCTTTAATAGCCAAGAAGGGCATGGGTCCAGTAAACAGGTGGTTGGGTGTACCGATCCAAGCACCTTGTCCACATCATCAGGCCGCAAAAACTGAAATTCATCCATCAATGGGAGACAAGATGGCGCGGTTGGCCCCTCCGCAAGAGAATCTGTATCAACAGTGGAGTCCAGCTCGTGACAAATCTGAGCGACTTTCTCCCTGAAATGCATGGCAAAGTCATCACAGCGGGCTTTCGAGGGTGGCACCAGATCTTTTTTGGGGTCAGGATTTATCAGCCCCTGCACCACCCGAAAGAGCTCCACCGGACGGCATTGTGAGGAAGCAATGGACGCGGAGCAGAATTTCTTCTTCGCCACCTTCACCGCCACAGCATAGGCCCGATAGTGGGCTCTAAGATGTGTTCAGTCAGATTCGTCCTGTGATTTCCTCCACCTATGCTCTAGCCATCTACCAACCTGCTTCATCGCCCGTAGTTCAGGTGTATACCATGGAGATGATCGGGCTCTGCCAGGTTGGAGAGGGTGCTTAGGAGCGATCATGTCAATAGCCCTGGTCATCTCCCCGTTCCACATATCAACCAGGGCATCAACAGGAGCATCAGCCTTGTCAACCAGAAAATTCCCCAGAGCCCTCAGGAATCCATCTGGATCCATCCAACTCCAGGGGCAGACCAGCACAATCGGGTCCTCACCCTTACAGAGAGAGAGGCCACTTTTGAGCTCAAACCTCATGAGGAAGTGATCCGACCATGATAAGGGCATCAGGCATAGATTCTTCACCCTCAAATCACCCTCTTCCCACCCCGTCGAGAAAACTAGGTCCAGAATGTGTCCACGTTCATGGGTCAGGCCACTGACATGTTGAGACAGCCCCATGGCCGTCATGGAAGCCATGAAGTCCTGAGCTGCCTCAGAAAGATCAGTCTCAGCGTGGAGATTGAAGTCCCCCCGGAACCAACATCCTCGGGCTCTTCAACACCAGGTCTGAGACGACCTCTGTCAGCTCAGGCAGGGAGTCTGTTGAGCAGAAGGGTGCGCGGTACACCAACAGAAGCTTTGATGTTGCTCAGACCTCCTAAGACCCATTTGACTTCACATTCCAGGATATCTGACTTGAGGTCAGTGACCACCCCATCGTGGTTATCAGGGACGCTAAGCTCTTTCTTGTATAGTTCTTCTTGTGTGTAATCTTGCCACCTCTTCTTAATCTCTTCTGCCTCTGTTAGGTCCCTGCCATTTTGGTCCTTTATCATGCCCATCTTTGCATGAAATGTTCCCTTCGTATCTCCAATTTTCCTGAAGAGATCGCTGATACTTCATATTCTATTGTTTTCTTCTATTTCTTTGCACTGTTCATTTAAGAAGGCATTCTTATCTCTTCTAGCTATTCTCTGGAATTCTGCATTCAGTTGGGTGTATCTTTCTCTTTCTCCCTTGCCTTTTGCTTCCCTTTCTTTCCTCACCTATTTTTAAAGCTTCCTCAGACAGCCATTTTGCTCTCTTGCATTTCTTTTTCTTTGGGATGATTTTAGTTGCTGCCTCTTGTACAATGCTGCAAACCTCCATCCATAGTTCTTCAGGCACTTTGTCTATCAGATCTAATTCCTTAAATCCATTTTTAACCTCTACTGTATACGCATCAGGGATATGATTTAGGTCATACCTGAGTGGCCTAGTGCTTTTTCCTCCTTTCCTCAATTTAAGCCTAAATTTTGCAACATGAAGCTCATGATCTGAGTCACATTCAGCTCCTGGTCTAGTTTTTACTGACTGTATAGAGCTCCTCCATCTTGGGGTGCAGAGCACATAGTCAATCTGATTTCTGTGTTGACTGTCTGGTGATGACCATGTGTAGAGTCATCTCTGGGGTTGTTGGAAAAGAGTGTTTGCTATGACCAGTCTGTTCTATTGAGAAAATTCTACCAGCCTGTGCCCTACTTCATTTTGCACTCCAAGGCCAAACTGCTTGTTATTCTACTTATCTTTTGGCTTCCTACTTTAACATTCCAATCCCCCATGATGATAAGGACATCATTTTTTGGTGTTAATTCTAGAAGGTGTTGTAGACCTTGTATCCCAGTACTGCTTTTCCTACTCTTTTATTGACTATGAAGGCTACTCCATTTCTTCTGAGGGATTCTTGCCCACAGTAGTATACCTGATGGTCATCTGAATTAAATTCACCCATTCCTGTCCATTTGAGTTCACTGATTGCCAAGATGTCGATGTTCAGTCTTGTCATCTCTTGTTTGACCACATCCATCTTGCCTTGATTCATGGATCTTACATTCCAGGTTCCTACATGGACATCACCAGACGGTCAACACAGAAATCAGATTGACTATGTGCTCTGCACCCCAAGATGGAGGAGCTCTATACAGTCAGTAAAAACTAGACCAAGACCTGACTGTGACTCAGATCGTGAGCTTCTTGTTGCAAAATTCCCTACTTTCTTAAACTGAAGAAAGTAGGGAACAGCACTAGGCCACTCAGGTATGACCTAAATCATATCCCTGATGAATATACAGTAGAGGTGACAAATAGATTTAAGGAATCAGATCTGGTAGACAGAGTGCCTGAAGAACTTTGGACAGAGGTTCGCAATATTTTACAAGAGGTAGCAACTAAAACCATCCCAAAGAAAAAGAAATGCAAGAAAGCAAAATGGCTGTCTGAGGAAGCTTTACAACTAGCTGAGGAAAGAAGGGAAGTGAAAGGCAAGGGAGAAAGAGAAAGATACACCCAACTGAATGCAGAATTCCAGAGAATAGCTAGAAGAGATAAGAATGCCTTCTTAAATGTACAGTGCAAAGAAATAGAAGAAAACAATACAAGAGGAGGACCAGAGATCTCTTCAAGAAAATTGGAGATATGAAGGCATATGTTTCATGCAAAGATGAGCATGATAAAGGACCAAAATGGCAGGGCAGAAGAGGCAGAAGAGATTAAGAAGAGGTGGAAAGATTACACAGAAGAACTATACAAGAAAGAGCTTAGCATCCCTGATAACCACGATGGGGTGGTCACTGACCTCGAGCCAGACATCCTGGCATGTGAAGTCAAATGGGCCTTAGGAAGTCTGAGCAACAACAAAGCTAGTGGAGGTGACAGCATTCCAGCTGAGCTATTCAAAATCTTAAAAGACGATACAGTAAAAGTGCTACACTCAATATGCCAGCAAATTTGGAAAACCCAACAGTGGGCACAGAATTGGAAAAGGTCAGTTTACATTCCGATCCCAAAGAAGGGCAATGCCAAAGAATGTTCAAATACTGCACCATTGCACTCATTTCACATGCTAGCAAAGTGATGCTCAGAATCCTACAAGCTAGGCTCCAGCAGTATGTGGACCGAGAACTACCAGAAGTACAGGCAGGATTTCAAAGAGGGAGAGGAACTAGAGATCAAATTGCCAACATATCCTGGATCAAGGAGAAAGCTAGGGAATTCCAGAAAAACATCTACTTCTGCTTCATTGACTATGCTAAAGCCTTTGATTGTGTGGATCACAACAAATTGTGGCAAGTTCTTCAAGAGATGGGAGTACCAGACCATCTTATTTATTTCTTGAGAAACCTATATGCGGGTCAAGAAGCAACACTGAGAACTGAACATGGAACAAGTGATTGGTTCAAAATTGAGAAAGGAGTTTGGCAAGGCTGTATACTGTCACCCTGCCTATTTAACTTATGAGAAAGGCGGGGCTAGATGAATCACCAGTTGGAATCAAGATTGCTGGGAGAAGTATCAGCAACCTCAGATATGGAGATGATACCACTCTCATGGCAGAAAGTGAAGAGGAACTAAAGAGCCTCTTGATGCGGGTGAAGGAGGAGAGTGCAAAAGTTGACTTGAAACTCAACATTAAGAAAACTAAGATCATGGCATCCGGTCCTCTCACTTCCAGGCAAATAGCTGGGGAAGAAATGCAGGTAGTGACAGATTTTATTTTCCTGGGCTCCAAGATCACCGCAGATGGGGACTGCAGGCAAGAAATTAAAAGACGCTTGTTCCTGAGGAGGACATCATGCTGCCAACAAAAGTGCATATACTCAAGGCAATGGTTTTCCCAGTTGCAATGTATGGCTGTGAAAGCTGGACCATAAGGAAGACTGAGCTGCTTAGCATTGCTTTCCTCCATATGTCAAGGTTCAGTGTGGCTTTTCATTTACACTGCTAGAAGTCCACACATTTAATAACTGAAAATATACTCATTAGCTATGTTTTCTGGGTGTATGAGTGGATCTTAGTGATGAATGAGAATTTTGTTTTTGTATGCAAAACTTGCAAGCATGCATGTTCAAAGCTCCAAATGTTAAGTGTGAACATGTGACCATTAAAAATATTTGTATCTTTGAATATGTTTTGTGAATTTCCCATCAGTCCTACCTTAATTTATGGAGAAAATTTGAACAAATTAAGAAATCTGTGCACATATCAGGAGATTTGTGCCAATCTGGTTCAACTGAATCTTTAATTTAGTGATCAGAAATGCAGAAAGGAATTGAGCAGAAGATATGATGTTTAAGGGCTCTTGGTGATCTTGCACTAAAGTTGTTTGCTATTCCCTAGTATATGCCTATTTCATATAAAACTTTATTTTCTTGAGGAAAAAACCTCAAAAACTTGCAACAAAATATTCCCTCTTTTTATCTTTCAGAATAAGAGCCAAGGATTGAGTTTTGTTCGGATACATGCACCATGGAATGTACTTAGCCGAGAAGCAGAGTTCCTTAAAATAAAAATGCCCACTAAAAAGGTAAAATTTTGTTAATTGGAAACTTGCTGAATGTTATAGAGAGAATGAATGCCAAAGAGTTAATTCTGATCTCAAACCAGAAAAAACAGCTGGAAAGAAGCAAGCAGGGAGGGCAGGAGGTAGTCTGGGAAAGACTCTAATGCGTCTACCCTGCATGTGTCTGAAGAATTACATAGTTCTCTACTCTCACACCCATTTTATTAGGAAATTGGCATAGGCCACATTTTTAACTTATGGGGAGTGCTGCCATAATAGTAATCACTTCCTTTCACCTGAAAATCTGTGTGACTTTAATGGCTTTGGTCATATTGAGAGGAAGAAGGCATGTTTTATTCACTAATGCTTTGCTTTCACTGGGATTAGCCAATGATTAAACCTAACAGAAATTAATTATCTGGAGAGGGATTTAAGGCTAAACACAACAAGCAGAAGCTTGTTGGTCACTGACTCCTCACCAGCCCCAGCCCTACTTTTGGAATGTTTCTCTGGCATGTGGCATAGAAAAGCAATAAACAACTGTTGGAGTCAGTAGTGGAGAACTCTAGAAAAGCCTCTGTTCAGGGTTCAAACAACATGATGAAACACTCTCAAGGATTGAGCGTGTGTTGCTGAAATATGGGTAATTATGTTGTCTGAACCCAGCTGCATTAATTAGCCAAGGCTTGTTAACCTTGAGCAATCCAAGAAGAGAACCCATATGTGTTCTTGGATTATGAACTGTAGTTGTTTTGGTTGGGTTCAGAAAACACGTTAGTCCATGTTTCAACAATAACCCATGGTTCAATGGCAACTCACATTTAACCCTTACTTGAGGGTGGGTTATTATGCTGTCTGACTATGGTGGTGGTAGAGGGAGAGTCAGACTAGCCCAAGGCATTTTGCTGGGTGAAGTGGAATAGCTAATAGGCTCCTACCATAGTCCCAGCCGCACACTGCTTTTCTTGTTATTATTTAGATATCTTTTATTTAAAAAGAAGTTGGGTCCACTGGGTGGAAATACAAATTGTTTAAATGGTAGAAGAACTTTGATGTTCCTAGTATCCTTTGCCTTCTCTTGAATTCGTTATATTCAAGTTATTGAATTGTGTCTCAATGCAAGTAATGTTTTTAATTGTAATCTCAAAGGATTCTGGTAATTAAGATATTCTTCTTTTTTTGATAAGATTTTATTAACATTTTAAACTACAAATTAAAAATATCAATCATCAAATACATCAGACAAGCTGGGTCAGCCTCTTATAACATATCTTTTAGCATTCTATGATCATAATCAAATCAATTTATAAAAATTTAAAAACATCTTTAAATCTATGCCAAGTCCCATTTCTCTAGCCAGCCGTAAAAAAAAGTTCCAGGTTTGGTAAAAGTCAGTGTCTTCCTTCTCCTTCAATGATAGAGTCAGTATATCCATTTCTGCACAATCCAGAATCTTTTTCAAAATCAGTTCCTCCATGGGTAGTTCCTCACTCTTCCAGTATTGAGCAAGCGCGATCCTCGCCGCTGTGATTAAATGTAGTATCAAATACATTTCTGGTTTACTAATATTTTCCGGTACCATGCCTAACAAAAAAACTTCAGGTTTAAAGGCTAAAGATTTTTGTAGCATTTCCTCAAGCCATTTATATATTTTAATTCAATACTTTTTCACATATTCACAGATCCACCACATATGATAAAATGTACCCACACCATGTTTACATTTCCAGCATCTGTTAGACATATTTGGAAACATCTTAGCTAATCAATTTGGTGACAAATACCATCTATAAAACATTTTATATAAATTTTCTTTATACAAGGTTGCTAAAGTTACCTTAATATTTCTCTCCCACAGCTTTTGCCACTTTTCTAATTCAATATTATATCCAAAGTTTTGTGCCCATGTTATCATAGTGTCCTTGACCTGTTCCCCTTCCATTTTTCTGTCAAGCAAAAACTCATAGATTCTTTTAATCATTTTCTCATCTCCTTTTAACATCACTTGATCAAAGTCTGTTAAATCTTTATAAAACCCCCATATTTTGCAGTCTTTAGCATATCTTGATTGCATCTGCACCTTATACCACCACGATATATTAAGTCCCTGTTCTTGTATGTCTTGCTCCAGTTTTAGGCCTCCATCCTTATCCAAAATATCATCATATCTTATAATCCCTTCAAAATTTAATGCATTTGGATAGACAAAGGCTTCCATAGGTGAAAGCCATCTTGGTAGCTTATTATACAATTTTATCTTTAGCTTTTCCCATACTGACATTAGTGATCTTCTAATAAAGTGACTTAGAAACGTCCCCTGTGACTTGACCTTCTCATACCACATATAAGCATGCCAACCCATTTGCAAATCATGACCCTCAAGGTACACAATTCTCTTATTTCACAAGATTATCCATTCTCTTAGCCAAGTACAAATAGATGCTTGATAATACAACATCCAATCCAGTAAACCAAAACCCCCATTCCTTTTTATCAATTTTTACAGGGATCATTTGGAATAAAAACAAAAATTTTGGTAAAATGTTCATTTTAACCAGTGCTATTCTTCCCATCAAGGACAATTGTAAATTGGCCCATCTCTCCAGATCACTTTTAATATCTTTCAGTAATTTATCATAATTATCTTCTTTCAAACTTGTACATTTAGCTGTAAGATAAATTCCCAGGTATTTTACCCTTTTAACAATCTGTAACTCCACTTGCTCTTGGAGTTCTTTCTTCTACTTTTGTGTAAGATTTTTAACTAAAAGCTTCATCTTTTCTTTATTTATTTTCATCCCCGTGACCTCACCATATTCTTCGATCCTTTGTAAAAGTTTAGGGATAGTTACAAATGGTTCCTCTATTATGAAAACCAAATCATCTGCAAATGCTTGCAATTTATATTTTTCATCCCTAATTTTAGTGCCTTTGATGTCTTCGTCATCTCAAATGCTTCTATCCAAGACCTCTAAAGTCAAAATGAACAATAGGGGTGACAATGGGCATCCCTGCCTTGTACCCTTTTGTATCTCTATAGCCCTTGTACATTTTCCATTAATTAAAATCCTGGCCGACTGTCTTTGATAGATGCTTGAAATCGCATTCATAAATTTTTCCCTGAACTCCATTTGCTCCATCTGATACATCATAAATTGCCAATTGACATTATCAAAAGCTTTCTGAGCATCCAAGAGCAATAAAGCCATTGGTTTTTCCGTATGTATCTCATAGTATTCTAAAATATCCAAGATAGTCCTCAGATTACTTTTCATTTGTCTTTTAGGCAGGAAACCATTTTGGTCTGGATGTATAAAGTCTATTAAAAACTTCAACCTTTCTGCCAATATTGAGGCAAAAATTTTATAATCCACATTTAATAGTGATATAGGTCTAAAGTTTTGAATCTCAGTTAAATCCATGTCTTCTTTAGGTATTAGTGTTATATTTGCCTCCATCCAAGTGTCTGGTATTTTGGCATTTAACAGTGCTTCATTACAAATGTCTTTAAAAAAAGCAACAAAAACTCCCTCAAACAATTTGTAAAATTCCACTGGTAAACCATCCAGACCAGGGGTTTTATCATTCTTCTGTCATGTAATTGCCTCTGTTATTTCCATAGTTGTTACTTCCTGGTTCAGCATTTTTTGGAACTTTTCTGGTGGCTTTGGCAAATCTCCCTTTTGTATATATTCTTTCACCTTCTCAATCAAAAACTCCTCCTTCCAGTATAATCTTGCAAAAAAGTCTTCAGCTATTTTCTTAAGTTGTATATTTTGTACCTGCAGTCGTCCTTCTCCATCTCTCAGTTTTGAAATCACTCTCTTCTCTCTTTCCTTTTTAACTTTATATGCTAACCATCTCCCCGGTTTATTAGCATTTTCAAAAAAGTTCTGTTTAGTCAATTTCATTTGCTTAGTGAGCTCTCTCATATCCAAGAGATTTAACTTGTGCTTCAAAGTGTTCATTTGAACCCTAAGATTACTCTTTGTTGGATCTGCCTGCAATTCTTGTTCCTGTTTCCTCAATTCTTCTATTAATGTTGCTTGCTCTTGCCTTTTCTTTTTATTTATTCTTGCTGAATAGGTAATTATCAATCCCCTGACATAGGCTTTAGCTGTATCCCAGACATTCTGCAAAGAAGTGTCTTTGGCTTTGTTTATTTGAAAGAATATTTGCATCTCTTTGCTTATCTTTTCTAGAAACTTTTTATCTTTCAATAACGCTTTATCTAGACTCCATCTGGGCATCCTTGCAACTCCTTTCAGTGATATAAATACAGGATTGTGATCAGCCCAGACATTTGTCTCCATTTCAGCTTCTATCAGATTTGAGATTAGGTCTGGAGTTACCCAAACCATATCAATTCTAGACCATGACCTATGTCTGCTTTAATAGAAAGAATAATTGGCCGAAGATGGGTTTTTATGTCTCCAGGCATCTATCAAACTGAATTCCTCAATCAAATTGGAACAAGATTTTGGAAGACTCTTCCTACCCTTTTTTCCCTTATTTTCAGCCTTGCAGTCAATTTCCTTATTCACAATTGCATTAAAATCACCCATTAGACACATAGTCTGATAGTCCACTTGCAAGAGTAATCTATGTAGCTTTTGATAAAAAATTTCCTGATGATCATTCAGTGCATATATTGCCACTAAGAGCACCTTTTCAAGTTTGATTGTGATTTCCACCATCAAGATCCTGCCATTCTCATCAGCAAGAATATACTTAGGGTCCAGTTTTTCTTTAACATACAGTGCTAAACTTCTTTTCTTTTGTGATGCAGAAGACACAAACAATTTCCCCAATTTTGAACATTCCAGAAATGTATCATGTTGTTTCTTAATATGTGTTTCTTGTAGACAGATTATCTCTAGGTTTCGTTTTTGAAGCTGAGCAAAAATCCTTCTTCTCTTAGACGGTCCATTTAGTCCATTAACATTTAGGGAGAGAAGTTCAATTTTTCCTTCCTTTTTGCTAGCCATGTTTGGTAAGGTTATTTACTTATTCTTTGCCCTTACTATTCTACCTTTTCTCTTCTCCTTTCGGTCCAAAGTCTGTACTTCTTGTTGTGGATCAACCCTCATCAATTCTCCTTGTTCAGATTGATACACTATTAATTCCATTGCTTCGGCATCTTTTTCTCCTTCCTCAGATACGACAAGGTCCTCCTCTTCCAACTCAGCTCTAAATTTTTCATAGAACTCTTGTGCTTTAAGAATTGAATCCAATTTATATCTTACAGAATTCCATGTAAGAAATATTCCTTCTGGTGTTAGCCATTTAAAGATGATCTTTTTCTTAGTCAGGAGTCAATAGGAGTCAATATTTGTTTCTTCCCTCTCTGATCCTCCATGGAATTTGTTTCAGGACCGTCACCTCCTGATGATCATCTCTCTTTAATGGTTTCTCCCATGCTGCCTTCAAGACGTTATCTCTTACAGATCTCAAAGCAAACTTGACATGAACTTCTACCGGTAGTTTATTTTTTCTGGTATAAGAGGAGTTGACCCTATAAACGAGATCAATTCCCAAAGCCATGGTTTCATCCTCTATCTCCAAAAGCTCCGCCTAGATAGTAGTTATGATCTCTCGCAAGTTTTCATCTTTTTTTTCCGTTATGTTCTGGAATCTTAGATAATACGATGCCTTTTCCATCTCTAACATGGCCATTGAATCCCATGTTGATTTGTCTACCATCTCCAATTTTTCAGATACTTGCTGCATTTTTTTTGTATTCCGTTCCACTTTAAGTCGTACTTCCGATAGTTGCGTTGTCATTTCTTCAAACAAGTTTTCCAATTTATCAATTCGCTTCTGCTGTTTATTTGATAGACTTTCCAGCCATATTGTCATTGCCTCTTGAGATGCTTGCAAGGTTGTCAGAGTCGCCTGTATTGCCATTAAAGTTTTTGCAACATTTTCTGTCTTGGGATGATGTATTGGACTTTGTCCCACAGAGGAGGGCACTGAGGATGGCTGAGTTTTCCTCATGATGAAGGTTGTTCACCGAAGAGATTTCAGTATATCAACAACAAAAAGTCGGGGAGAAAAATATAAGTTGAATAAGATATTAAAAAAGAGAAAGAAAAGAGAGGGGAAGAAGAAAAACAAAAATGAGAAACAAAGACAAAAGAAAGAGAAAAAAAGAGAAAAAGAGAGAGAGAGAGAAAGAGAGAGTAACTTGCAATAATTTCAGTCAGCACTGGGTGGCGGCAAAATTCTACTTAAAAATAAAATAAAAAATAAAAATAAATAAAAAATAAACCTTCCTTTGGCAGCAAGCCAAGAAAAATAGAAGCTAGCCAAGGAGAACAAAGGAGAAGCGTAACAAGGAAAAAAAATGGCCACCAGCAACTTAGGGGCTTTTTCTTCTTCTATATGCCAATTAACAACAGAATATAGTCTTTTCACAAATAATATTGCAAAAAAAAAAAAAGGGGTAGATAAAGAAGACAAGAATGTTCACCAGCAAAACATCACAGTAGCAAGAAAACACCATGTATAGATAATAAAAATAATACAAACTTCCCTGGCAAGAATCCACTTAGCCTTGGCAGAAGTCCAAGTAGATATTCAAGTATTCGCTTTAACTTCTAGCTTCGCTGTCCTCTAATTATTTCATAGTCATTAATCTTCACCTTTGCCCATAGAGAGATTAGAAGAAAAATCTTTTTCCTCGACTTTTTTCCAGGTAAAAATCTTCACCTCTCTCGTATGTCATTCGCCGCGTAAGAGGGCTTCAAACGGGCTCTCCCTATCTTCTTTGGATCAAATTATAGACAGCAGCTTTCTCACGGGTAATATTGCAAAAAGAAATAGGAAATAAAAATGCTTACCAGCTGTCCGATGCATATCTGGCTAAAGTAAGCTAATTAGTCCATCCGATGCCGAGAACTGGCAGGGGCTAGAAAACTCCCTGTGTAGCCCGATTGAGAAATGCCTGAACCTCTTCCAGTAAGATATAGGATTGCTGTCCTACATCAACCAGAAGAGATAATGCCAGGCAATCTATCTTCACCCCGACAGGGCTCAGTTAAGTCTCCCACGACTTACTATCGAGCATTACTGGCGTGATAATAGGAGCCCCTATTAATCACGTCTGCCTTGTTCTGACACCATCTTCAATTTTCCATAATTATTCTCAATGGCCATCCATGTAAATATCATCTCAAATTCCTCAAAGAAAGCCTATCTGTGCCTGTTTACAACTGTAAATGCACAGTAGGTGTGAAAGGAGTTTGTGTGGTTTCCCTCACAGGCCATACATATTATGCTGAAGAGATCAAAAAGGGGAAATCAGAGTCAAAGTAAAATAAGGAGAAGACTATCACTAAAGAGGGTGGTTTAAAAGAGTTGCTCAGACTAAGTGCTGGAGGAAGTCAGAGACTAGCTGTGGGGTCAATGGAGGAAATGGGTCTGGGACAGTAGACCACATTGAAAGACTAAGCTTTCTAGTCTTATCTTTTAATTAGCTATCTCAGGCTGGTAAACCTGGCAGTTTTTAATACCATGATATGGCTTGGGTTGATAATGGATTATGCACAGAGTTTCACCAGCCAGTAGTATTCAGCTCTTCCCCACACACTCTTTCTCACCTTTTGGAAACAGGGTGAGAGATGTGGGATACCCTACTGGCTCCCCCCACATGCAAGCTTGTAGTTGTATTGAATGGGAGGTCAGCTGAATGTCATTATTCAGCCAGGCACCAGTTTTTCTGGGACTGGAGTGTACCATGTTTCCATCCAACTTGAGGAAATCCAGCTAGGTTGGACACTCCAAAGATGCTAGGCAGTTGACAGCAACACCATGTCAGCAGATGGAACAGCAACAGCAGAGACAAAGTGTGTGTGTACGTGAGTGCTTGTGCATGCACCGACATGCTTGTTCTGCTGCTCTGTCTCATCTGTCACCTTGTAGTAGGGTTAGTCATGGCGGGAGTTCTGAGAAAGTCAGCAGGTATTTTGACTTCTGAGAAAGTCAGAGGGGAATGCCTATATGTAGCTCTTTAGCCTCCTTGGTAAATTTGAAATATAGCATGAGAAACAAATTGCCAAAAGGATTATAGGTTTAGAACGCTTGCTTACTAAAGACCATGAGTTCTCCTAAGAATGGAATACTTTTCTGGCTTGAAACTGCTGACTAATCACTTTGACTAGAATAATTACATTTATTATAACAGTAAGCATTGATGAAAAGTTAAGAGATAACTAATCAACATGAAGCTTGATTAATTCCATTTGCTTTGACAATATTTAGATGTGTACCACAGACTTAACTTTAATCACTTTCCTCTTCCAGGGAAATGCCACATATAACTTTCTGACCACACATCTTTCACATGAGGTCATTAGCACTCTTATGAAAGTACAGCTCCCAGTTTCTTTTTGGTGGGGGTGGGGGGTACCCATGAGTGTCTGTGTCTCTCTGTATTGGTCAGTCGGTCGGTCTATCTGATACATGTACACATGCTAGTGTGAATTTAAATCCAAGAGTGTTGTAAATCAATCTTCTGGGTGGTCTTCTGTTTGAAACTGGAAACTAGGAACTATTTCTGACTAGTGCAAAACCCTCTTAATTACAAGTAATATTCATTTATCTAGCAAAATAAATTGTATCTGAGTTGCAGGACCTCAGTTCTGCTCTTTGACTCAGCACTGCTCAAGTGGCCTTGATGACTAAAAGTACCTTTCACTAGCTTAGGGTGGTAGGCCAAAAGATTATTTTGGCTACAGTAATTCATTCTTTATTAACCATCAGACTGGACTACTATAATTTCTGTATATAGCCCTGCCCTTAAAATGTATCCAAAAATTTCAAGTTAGTGCAAAGGCTGCTGTCTGAGTCTGTTTGGTTTGAACATATTACTCTAGTTTGTTCACCCTATACTGGCTACTTATTTGATTCTAGGTTCAATTTCAGGTTCTGGTTCTTACCTTTACAGTCCAAAACAGCTTGGGTGTCTTAAGGTCCACTTTCTTCCTTAAACACTACTTTCATGATCTGGTCAATATCTGAGGTCCTCCTATGTTATTCACTGAAGCTGTTATGAGGAGTCATCATGGTGTCCAATCTATGGAAAGCATTCCTCAGACAGGTCTACCTAACCCTCCTGTTGTATGCTTTATATACCTGAAAAAGATGTTGGTTAGGCTTTGCTAGGGATGTGTGAGGAATCTGTTTGAGGGTAGAAAAGTATCAGATTCCCTGTGCTTACATCCCCAGATTCTAGTTGCTTTGCAGCAGTCCTGTGAGCACATCCAAGATTCATAGGGAATTGAGCCCCATGTGCTGTGCAAGCAATGTTGCTCTTCTGTGTCTTCTGCAGACTCCATTTAGAATGCTGCACCTGATGTGGAAGATAGTTTATTGTTTGTGGCTTACCAGAAATTCTTGTCCAGAGATCTGCAATGTGTTGGACAGGGTAAATATACCTAAACAAACAAACAAAACAGAGCCTCATTGTGATTGATAGCAGTGTCCCTCTTGTTTGTTTGTTTATACCATTTTTATGCCGTCCCCATTGCAACAAAGCCTCAGGGCGGCTCACAACATATGCAATATAAAATATAATACATTTAAAACTTTTAAAATTGGCCCATCTCGGTTATAAGCTAGAATACTATAAATACAATAATAATAAATTAGCAATTAAAATAACTTTTGAATAAAAAGGTCTTTGCCTGGCGCTGAAAAGCAAATAATGATGGCGCCAGGCAGACCTCTCTGGGGAGCGCATTCCATAGGTGGGGCGCCACCACAGAGAAAGTCCTCCTCCGGGTACTCACCCTCCTTATCTCACTCACAGAGGGTTCCCGGAGAAGGGCATCTGCTGCCGATCATAAGGGGCAGGAGGGCATATATTGGCGTAGACGTTCCTTTAGATAACCAGGTCCCAAGCCATTAAGGGCTTTATAGGTGATAACCGACACCTTGAATTGGGCCCAGACTTCAATAGGGAGCCAGTGAAGCTGACAGAAAATTGGGGTTATATGAGAACAACACCCAGTCCCCGTCAGCAACCTGGCAGCTCTATTTTGCACCAATTGAAGTATTGGTGCGATATTCTTCCATGCCACATCCAGGTACATCAGAATTGGTTGCTGCATCTGACACAGAAAAGTGTTGCCAGTTGTGCAACCTTCATTCCATGAATATTCACAGGCTTCCTCTTGGCTCAACTAACTGTGTAATGCCAGAACAAGCATTAGAGGAAGTCTATGAATGCTAGAGAGATACAGTAGATTGTGCTATGGTTGATCCCAGTCCTAGATTCTGCCAGTTGTGGGTTCTACAGATTATAATAGATCTATGCTAGGGGTCCCCAACCTTTTAGGACCTATGGGCACATGTGGGAATCTGAGGAACTGCTCTGGGCACCATTCCAAAATGGATCCTATGGAAGATGACTCAGCATATATAAAATCTGCCACTGGAGTCCGCATAGAGTGGCAGCAGGCAGAAAAATAGAGAGACTGCAGGCTGGAAGGGACAGGTTCTGACTATATTAACCTTTTTCCTTTTGCACCCCGCTCCACTCCTAGCCTTACTATTTCCTTCCTCCAATGCCTTTCCTCTCTAGTTCTCCCCCTTCCCCATCTTCTTCACTTTCTCCCTTCCTGGGCCATAATCTCACTCTTTCTTTCTCATTTACTTTTTATCTTGCTGTTCCTTCTACACCCAGTTTCTAGTTTCACTCTTTCTCTCTGCTCTCCTCTTTGCCTTGCTTTCTAATTGGGGGCGGGGGGGGATTAAGAAAATTTTTATCGTTCTATTGTTGTTTTTTGTATATTTGTATATTTTTTTGCTTTGTTGTAAGCCACCCTGAGGCTTTGTTGCGATGGGGTGGCATAAAAATGTTTTAAATAAATAAATAATCCTGCCTGCTGAACAGCTGATCAGAGGCAGGTTAGAGAACAGAAAGGAGAACTTGGCACCCTAACTTTTTCCAATGTTTATTAATGCTTTTGAATGTTGGCAAGTAATGAGGAGTTGTGCAGGTACACTTGGAAGTATTCATGGTTGTCATTGTGCTCATGGACCTCAATTTGTGCCCTCTTATTAATTCTTGTACTTTTTATTTTTATGATTATGCTTCTGCTTGTTGTTCTGATAGGACTGTCCCTGCTTTATTATCTGATACTGTGCAATGTGTGCAATGGATTGCATGAGGGCTGATAAATCCCAAATGAGGATGGCTTTCACACACTTATTCATAAATATTAGTTCTGGTGTTTCCACAGGGTCTATGTCAACATTGTAGAAGAACCTCTCAGGAAATTGTATTTCTCTCTAAAGATGACTTGATTTTCCTGGAAACATAGAAACTTTGGGGGGAAAAACAGAGTCAGAAGGGGCCTCCTGGACCATCTAAACTTACCCCTGAGTCCAGCCAGCTTCTACTCATGTAATCCCCAACAGTTCCAGGAACTGGAACCTAGTAACTCTACAATTGTTAGACTTAGTGCAGACTTGACCAGGTTTCTTGAGAATACATCCTGGTGGTGCAAAAGTAACATATGTATACTCAAAGAATATTTTAGAAGTCACTTATTCATACACAGTCTGTTTGTTTATTTAGACATATGAAATAAAAGAAGAAGGAGGAATTGTCAAGAAGTTATCTAAGATATGGCACAAACTTACTGAACCATTGCAGCCTAAAGTGCCACAGCAAAACAGCACCAGAATGAAGAATTTGTCTTACCCCTTTTCCAGAGAAAAAATTTATTTGTGAGTACTTAATAAATTCATGGTATATAATCCAATGAAAAATGCTGATTTAGATTCTGCAGAGTTCCCTGTTCTCAATCAACCTCCTAGATTTCACTGAACAAGTAAAAGAGTCACTCATCATAATGCTCCACATACCAGCATGGTGTTAGGGAAATAGTTTTGGTCACTTTAGCAGTAAGATCCAGGAATTGTGCTTTCTGTACCAGTGGAAGGAACCAATGGCTTCAATTCTTTTCCACTTTTGTGTCATCTTTGTGCATGGATATGTTTGTGTATTGTAACTACTGACTAAGGAAGTGACACAAAGGGCTCATATGGTCCACCTGGTCCTACTGAACATGCAATGCTGTGTTGAACAACTGGTCCATCTAGCTAAGTATTGTGTAATTCGACTCAAAGTTTCAGCTGTAAACTTTCCTAATCATACTACCTGATGCTGGGTATTGATCCTGAGACCTTATATATGCAAAACCACTTCTAATAGCAAGAGCCCTCCATTCTTATACTGTTGGAGACCCTGGTCTACCTTTTCAGTCTTAACAGTATGGAATTCCTATTTATCATGTTTTGACTGTAACAATGATGTTGCTTAAATTTGATTCTGATATTAGGGTCTGATTACTTTAAGTTGATGTGATGGTATAAGTGGTCAAAATAATCTCCCTCCTTTTCCCTTCTCCTTTTCTTTCAATGGAAATAAATGTTCCATGTACTTTGCTGGTTGTTGCTAATCACAAAGTCACATAGCAACCCCATGGAAAACGTTTCTCCAGGCCTTCCTGTCCTCCAACATCCCCCGGAGTTAACTTAAGCTCACACCAACTGCTTCATTGACTCCATCTAGCCACCTCATCCTCTGCCGTCCCCTTCTTTTGCCCTCAATTGTTCACAGCATTGGGGTCTTCTCCAGTGAGTTCTTCCTTCTCATTAGGTGGCCAAAGTATTTGAGTTTCATCTTCAGTATCTGGCCTTCGAAAGAGTAGTCAGGGTTGATCTCCTCTAAGGCTGACTGGTTTGATCTCCTTGCAGTTCAAGGGACTCACAGGAGTCTTCTCCAGCACCACAATTCAAAGGCCTCAATTCTTCTGCACTCAGACTTCCTTATGGTCCAGCTTTCACAGCCATACATTGCAACTGGGAAAACCATAGCCTTGACTATACGCACTTTTGTTGGCAGGGTGATGTCTCTGCTTTTTCCTCCCCAGGAGCAAGCGTCTTTTAATTTCTTGGTTGCAGTCACTGTCTGTGGTCATCTTGGATCCCAGATCCAAGTCCATTTCTTTCCCATCTATTTGCCGCATTGGAAGTCCATTTCTTCCCCATCTCTTTGCCAGGAAGTGAGAGGACTGGATGCCATGATCTTAGTTTTCTTAATGTTGAGTTTCAAGCCAACTTCTGCTCTCTCCTCCTTCACCCGCATCAAGAGGCTCTTTAGTTCATCTTCACTTTCTGCCATTAGAGTGGTATCATCTGCATATCTGAGGTTGTTGATATTTCTCCCGGCAAACTTAATTCCAACTTGTTATTCATCTAGCCCTGCCTTTCTCATGATGTGCTCTGCATAAATAGGCAGGGCGACAGTATACAGCCTTGCTGAACTCCTTTCTCAATTTTGAACCAATCAGTGGTTCCGTGTCCAGTTCTCACTGTTGCTTCTTGATCTGCTTATAGGTTTCTCAAGAGACAAATAAGATGGTCTGGTACTCCCATCTCTTTAAGAACTTGCCACAATTTGTTATGATCCACACAATCAAAGGCTTTAGCATAGTCAAAGAAGCAGAAGTAGATGCTTTTCTGGAACTTCCTAGCTTTCTCCATGATCCAGGGTATGTTGGCAATTTGATCTCTAGTTCCTCTGAAGACAAATAAGGGACTCCCCCCACCCTCACATCACAGAGAACCTTTGAGCATATCTTCTTTGCTCTTAGAATTTTAGTTAACTTTAATCTGGTTTTCTGTTTGTAGTATTTGTTGTATTGTTGTATTAGTATAGTTTTCCTTTGCTGATAAATATTGCTTTAAAAAAGCATCAAGACCTAGATGAAATCCTAGACTTTCCTCCTCAGTGCCAGGAATAGTAAAATTAGAAGATGTTGAGGAAATACAGTTGTAGCCTCACAGTTTGGAAACTCCTCAAGCTGAATGACTCTATTGAAGATAAGCCCTGAGTATCTAAAAGAAGCAAAATCAAAGAGATATCTTGGTGCTAGGCATAAAAGGTTCCTGGGTATATTTGACTGCTGCTTGTGTACAGCTCCAAATAAACTCACTGCTCTTCATCTTTCACCTTCAGCTGCTATTCAGTGACCAGCACTAGACCTTCCTTTCTCCAGGGTTGCCTCTCCAGCAGGTGATCCTGCAGCTTGCCTATTTTCCCTTCTTGGATCTGCTTCACCATTGTTGTTGTTTCCCTAAACCAGTTAAACAAGGAAATACATTATAACATGAATGAAAGGACTTTATATATGCCTAAATTTCTGTTATTCCTCCATAGTTAAATTAATTTTTTAATGATGCAAAGCATTTTACCTTGCTCTTCAAATTGTTCTCCAAGCAATGTGTTTCAGATGAAGCAGTTCCTGGATGCAGGTTTACAGTATAAAAGATTTTACACAAATCTCACAATGGAAGGATGAGGGAGGAGAAAAATAAGCAAACTCAGACACCCATCTTAATGTTACATAGGCATTTTTCATGACAAGCAGAGAGAGAAGGAACCGAACTGAGCTTGCCTCTCAGCAGAGCTGATAGAGTGGCCTACTTCCTGTGCATCTCAATGGAATGGCTGCTGCCAAATGATAGCTGAGGAAGGGAGCAGTGTAGCAGTGCTAAACTAGTGGCCCTGCTTCCCATCTCTTCATCTGATGCAGCGTGCTGGAATGGCTGTTGCCAGGTGAAAGCACTTAACATTTGGCTTGCAATATGCAACCAAAACCTTGTTGTCACTTGTCTTTCTGCCCAAAATAAAGCTTGGCAGTTTTGATTAATGCGTAACCATTCTTATTATTGCCCTCATTCTCTGAAGAGGGCAAGTGTCCTCATTGCTTTGATGTTTGATTGAAAGGTTTTCATAGTAAACAGACCATCAGTCACCTTTGCATGTTGTACTTCTGTTCATTTTCATTCATGCTAAATAGGTCAGCTAGAGGGAAAGAACTTCAAAGTCAATTTGGAAAATAGTCTAGGATAGCTCTGCTTATGGTGCTTTACCTCCTGGCTTCTGCCTGAGTTGGTGAGGCAGTTTTGTCAAGGCCTAATTAAGAGAGCCTTGTGTGATAAGTTCTTTGACACAAATGAAGTAGGGGAAAGCAGAGGGAGATTGGACTGGAAATGGAGGGTAGCTGGGCAGAAAAGCCCATAGGAGAATGTTTTGCATGTATAAAGTCCCAGTTTCAGAACAAGGAAAAGAATGAGGTGGTAGAATTCCGTGGTGCAAAAAGCAGAATTCATCACCTGATTGTAGAGTGTGGGGTGAGGACAGGGGAGGTGCCAATGTTTTAATAGCCATTCCCATAAAAAAAAAAAGTGACCCCCCCCCCCAATCTGTGCATGTAAAAAAACCATCACAAGAGCGATTGATTTTAACCTGTTGTCTATCATGCTTATTTCCAGTCTGAAGATCCAACCTATTTCAGGATGTGCAAGTTTTAGTCATTAATATTTATAATAATTATTATTTATATAATTTATATTGCAGGGTGGTTTGAGGTTTCTGTGTGTTGTGTTCTACAAGCTGAAATTATAACTTCAGTGCAACCACACTAACGTAATGCAGTTTTGCATCATTACCTCATTCCATTGCATGTACAGATCAGCTGAAGGAGACCGCAAGCATAATTTTTCTAGACTTAGTACAAACTCATAGCACTACCATGTTCCTGAAGGCCTTGTCTGATGGGAAAAATAAAGGATTGCTTGCTTCCATTTTTATTTCCAAACAAGAAACTGGACATCCATCTGAGTGGGATGGTGTAACTGGGTGTCCGGTGACAGCGGGGAGTTGGATCCGATGGCCTTCATGGCCCCTTCCAACTCTACTCTTCTATGATTCTGTGTTACTTCCATTCCTGACAGCCTGTTTTGTATTCATACTCTACATTATAAACAGAGGATATTATGGCGCACCTCTATACACAGTGGCTACCAGTGGTGTGGTGCCATTTGCACCAGATTTGGGCTACAGAAACAAGTAGCTGCTTGGAGGAATCCCCACAAAACAACAAGCTAATTCAGAGATGTCACCCCTGGAAAGCAACAGTGCACTAGGAAACAGCACCCTGAAGCACTTTAGGTTATAAGTGTGCACCATTTTACTTTCAATTGTTTTCACCAGCATGGGAATAACAGTGACCTTGGCTAATCAGACTGTGGAGCTGCACAGCCAGCAGGCATGCAGAACTAGTATGAAGGTGGGTCAATCTCCTGTGCCACTAGGGTGCTTTCACTGATCCTCTACCTCAAAAGATTATAACTGATAGGTTGAGGTTCCTGCCACTCTTACAGTGGGAGTATATATTTAAATTAAATACCATACATTTGCAGCCTTGGTACTTGAAACATAGAAACAGAATGAGTCAGAAGAGGCCTCCCGGGCCATCTAGTCCGACCCCTGGCTCCAGCCAGCTCCGCTTACAACATGCCCACCATGGGCATGTCCCGCCTAGCTTTGAACACCCTCACCAATGGGGCCTCAATGATCTCCCGTGGAAGTCCATTCCATACCCTCGGGGTCCTAACTGTCAGGAAGCCTTCCTGACATCCAAATGGTATCTTGGTTCCCTGAGCTTTGCTCCATTGGAGCGCGTCCTGCCTTCCTCTGCAGGAGAGAACAGGTCTCTACCCATCTCTGTGTGACACCCTCTCACATACCTGTATGTCGCCAACAAATCCCCTCTAAGTCTCCTCTTCTCCAAGCTGAAGAAACCCAACTCCCTCAGTCTCGCCTCATACAGCATCCCATACAAACAGGCCACCAACCTTGTGGCCCTACGCTGCACTGACTCTAACCTGGCTATATCCTTCCTGTAATGATGGGCCCAAAACTGAGCACAATACTCCAGTTGTGGGCGCACCAGAGTTGTAGAGAGCAGTAGTAAAACTTCTCTCAATCTAGAAGCCACACTTCTAGCGATGCAACCAAGGGTAGAGTTCATCCTCTTGACCACCACATCAAACTGCTGACCACATCACACTGCTGATGTTTAGCTTGCAGTCAACCAGCACCTCGAGGTCCCTTTCACAAGTGGTGCTCTCCAGCCACTTGTCTCCTAACCTGTACTTATGACAGCTATTCCTATGCCCCAAGTGCAAGACCTTGCATTTATCCTCATTGAACACCATCCTGTTGTCACCTGCCCACTTCCATAGTCTGTCCAGATCCTTTTTGCATCTGGAGTACCTGCTCCTCAGCTGTGGCCACTGCTCCAGTTTTAGTATCGTCTGCAAATTTGACCAGCAGACTGTTCACCCCTTCTTCCATGTCATTTATGAAAGGATTAAACAGGATCAGCCCCAGGACAGAGCCCTGGGGGACCCCGCTTGTCACTGGCTGCTATCCCGATTATTTCCCACTAATGGTTACCTTCTGCTTTCGGTCAGTCAACCATGCCCTGATCCACCGGTCATTGCTTTGGTGTATCCCAAAACTCCTCGGTTCCTCAACCAGGATATCATGAGACACTTTGTCAAAGGCCTTGCTGAAATCCAAGTAAACCACATCCACTGCATCCCCTCCATCTAGCCATCTTGAAACCTTGTCATAGAATTCCACAAGGTTTGTCTGGCAGGACCTGTTTTTGCGGAAGCCGTGTTGTGTGGCTGTCAGCCTCCCTTCCCTATCTAACATCACTAGATCTTTCTCTATTATGAGTCTTTCCATTGTTTTTCCTACAATGGATGTAAGGCTAACTGTTCTGTAATTCCCCATGTCCCTTCTACTACCCTTTTTGGAAATTGGGACCACTGATGCCACCCTCCAGACCTCTGGAACTTCACCCATTCTCGACAAGGCCTCAAAAATGGAGGCCAGCAGGTGTGAGAGAATCACTGCTAACTCTCTAAATACTCTTGGGTGTAACCTGTCAGGGCCTGGTGCCTTTGCAATGTCCAATGCCCTGAGGAGCTCCTCGACTTCTAGTGGGGTGACTCTAATTTGTGCCCCTAAATCCCTGGCCTCATCTAATCTCCTATGCAGATCACCCACATCCTGCTTTGGGGAGAACACAGAGGCAAAATAATCTTTTTGTTGCTCTTAACAAAAACGCCCTTTTTGTTGCTCTTAACATTCTTGGCAAGTCTCATATCATAATTAGCTTTAGCCTTGGGATGAATCCTTCTGCAACGGGTCTCCTCCTCCTGGTATACCATTTTTTATATTTGTCCCAGTAACCATTTCCTACGGAGGTTCGTCTTTCATCTAATCCCTCCAACCAACTCCTTTCACATCCGTGGCAGAGCTCTCCTCTGCCTCCCCACCTTACTAACTAGAGGTATCGTGAAGGCTTGTGCCTCCAAAACCTCCCTTTTGAGTGCCATCCACCCCTCCTCAACTCACTTACCTTCCAGTAACCTATCCCAGGAGATTTTCCCCAGTCTGGCCTTCAGTTGGTCAAAGTTGGTCCTCTTGAAGTCCCAGCTTCTAGTGCTCGACCTGCTGCATGTCCCCAGTCCCCTGATCTCAAAGCAAAGGATGGAGTTATCACTCGCATCCAGAGCTCCCCTAATCTTTACTTCATCTATCAGCTCTTCTCTATTGGTCATGACCAAGTCAAGGATGTTTCTCCCCCCTCATCACCTCTCGAACCCTCTCTGTGAAAAACTCTCCCTCTATAGCTTCTAGGAAGTGACATGTCCTGGCTGTTACCACCGAGTGAGTCTCCCAACTAATATCCAGGAAAGTGAAATCTCCCATAATTACTGTGCTTCTCCCCAGAGATATCCTTAGAACCTGGTCTGTCAGGACATCATCCAGGGTCTCAAGTTGACCTGGGGGGCAATAACATATCCCCCACTGTCAGGTCTCTTTCCCTGTCAAAACCCCTAAGTTCCCCCCAGACTACCTTGACTGAATCCCCATCTGTGCTGCATTCTATCCCACTCCATCCTATCCCTTCCCTGACAGATAAAGCTGCGCCCCCACTCCTCATTCCCTTCCTGTTCTTTCTAAAAAGGTGATACCCCTCCATGTTCACATTCCAGTCTTGCCTTTCATCCCACCAAGTTTCTGTGATTCTCACCGGGTCATACCCTTGACACAGGGTGTGAGTTTCTGTCACACCCTGCTATTCCCAGGACACTTCAAGCTCTTCCTGCTTATTACCCATGCTCCTAGCATTAGTGTACATGCACCTCAACTCCTTCCCACTGCTTCCTTTACTTGTAGTCCCCAGCCTCCTTCTTCCTCCCATCCTCCCTGATACCTGGTCTCTCTCTGTAGGAGTCCTGTCAGTCCCTGCAGTACCTCTGAAACCCTACTCCCAGAGCCCTGATTGTCTCCCCACAATGTCCAGTGCAGACATGTTTCTGGGGGGCCTGAACCCCCCCAACTCAGTTTAAAGTCTTCTGGATGAAGCTTGCTGCAGCATCTCCAAAGGACTTTTTCCCCATCCTCGTGAGGTGCAACCCATCCCTTACCAGAAGTTCATTGGCAAGAATCTGGGTGCCGTGGTCAAGGAACCTGAAGCATTCCATATGGCACCACACCCTAAGTCAGTCGTTCACCTCGGCAACCCTGCCTGGCCCAAATCCCCGGACCAATAAGATCGATGAGAAGGCCTCTTGGGCCTTTAGCTCCCTCAGTTTCTTCCCCAGGGCCTCAAAGTCCCTGGTGATCCTGACCACACCCTGCCTGACATTGTTTGTGCCCACATGGATCACCAGAAGTGTCTGGTGACACTTGCAGTGAACAAGATGCTCCACTCTGTCCTTCACATGCTAGATGCATGTGCCCAGCAGGCAGCAAACCTCCCTCGTCTCAAGGTTGGGGCAGCACACTGCCACCTCAGTGCCCCTCAGCATGTAGTCCCCAGTGACAATCACCCACCACTGTGTCTTCCCAGTGGTGGTGTGCGGCCATGCCCTGGCCCTCTCCTGCAGCAGCCCCCTTGCCACTTGTGGTCCCAGGCTGGGGGTCCTGCTGGTCCCCCAAGGCCTCATTAGCCCCAGCCTCCCTAAGCAGAGAGAACCTGTTTCCCAGCTCCAGATTGGTGCCAGGAGAAGGAGGAGGCCATGCTGGCCTCCTCCTCCTGTGGGTGACATGCCTCCAGGTTTCCCTGGATGCTCCTCCTGTGGTCAATCCCTCAACCCTCTGACCAGAGGGAGGCTGCTCCTGGGGGGCCTGGAGAGCTCTCTCAGCCCTCAGGTACCTCAACTCCTCCTCTAACAGGACCAGCTTGCACCTAGTGCTTCTCCTGGGGGAGAAAGGCAAACATGTCGCAGCTGTCACAGCGGACAGCAATACCCTTGACTCCCACCAAGGCCATCTCCTGTTCTGCCATTGGGAACCCTTCAGAGACCCTACCTTAGTCCCCCGCCTTGTCTGTCCTGCACTATTCCTCACTCGCCCAGTTCTCACAGACAAAAACACACACACAAGGATAAAATAAAAATTTAAAAATTTAAACTGGAGGAAAAACAAAGCACAGCACAGCACCAAAAAAAAAAAACAAAAAGCAAACAAAAACAAAACAATAAAACAAAAACAAAAACCTTCGGCCCCCAGGGAAGGGAGTCCCCGGGCACCCTGGGCCACAGTAAAGGGACTCAGACAAGGTATGATGCAACAAGGACTGGCCCCACCCGTCTGCTCCCTCCTGGCCTCTCTGGCCTCCCCGCCCCGCCTCCCTTCCTCTCCGCTGCTCCTGACCCTCTGCTCCTCTGCCCAACTCCTACCTTGTCTTTGCCAGTCTCCTGGCCACTCAGCACTCTCTCCCAGCCTCTGCTGCTCTGCCAAGAGGCAAGAGACAAAATGAGTACTTGCACAGTACTTTGCACAGTAGTCTGATTCACCATATGCACTAGAAATAGGAGGCAGACAGGCAGGAAGTGGGAAGCTGAGAGATAGATACAGAGATCAGTGGAGTGGCCTTGAAGTCCAGCAGAAGGTCAAACAACAGACAAAGCCAGTGTAAGGAGGGCCAAAGGACACTTCATTAGGATCCCTCATACTCTATGTGTAGATATTCATAGCAGTATGGCATTTATGCATATTCTCCATGAACGAAAAGGCCTTTTAAACATTACTCCCCTTATGCAGTCTTCCTTGCACTATGGAGGATGGACAGCTAACTCATTTACTCAAAGAAAAAATACTTCCCAGAGTCTGTAAATGCAACCAGCAGCACTGGCTCTTGCTGTCCGTAGTGTCTCAGTATTGCTGTTTTTCATGGTCTTCGGTCCTTTCTCCTGCTTGCAATAGGTTCCCTTTCACATTCTGTCTAGCAAACTATGGAAGTCAGCAATTAAACCTCATTTTCTTCCTTGCTTTCTAGAGGAAGGAAATGGGTTACTAGCTATCTGTTCAAAATGTTAGTTGTTTGGTTCTGACTAGCTCCAGGAAATGTCATGAGATCTTTCCATATTACATATCCTATATAGATGCAATCATATAATAAGTGTATATGTTTTCAACCTTAATCCTTTGTGAATTCTGATATGACTTGAAGTGATCTGTATCTGCCACACTAATGTGCAGATTGGAATCTAGCTATACTTTGGATTTTGTAGTGCTCCATTTCATGGCTCAAATCTTATCAAGACTGAAGGTGTCAAGATACATCTAAAATACACATTTTGAGAGAAAACACATGCATAACACATTTAAATTTAAATTTTTGTATGGATTTCAGAGACCATCTCCTTAAAAGGTGCAAAAATGGGATGAAATTGAAAAAATATGGGTGAACATATATCATATGAAAGTGTCACAGGTTGGAAAAAGCACGGTCTGTCCCTCCCTATAGTTTAGTCTGAATATTTTTCCTCAGGGGAATGAACTGGCAAACTGGGCCAGCCTTACTTGGATCCCTAGTAGAGTACATCTGTACCTCACTCCATTCATTAGTGAGTTCAAACAGGGATAGAGAAATCTGACATTTTTGGTTTCTCTCAGTTTCCTATTTTAAAATATTAACTTCAGTTTGCTCAAAACTTTGAGAATCTTTCCAATTTTAGTTTGACTTTAAAAAAAAACCAGTGAAAATGCAATGATATAGATAAAATGACAAAATAATACAAACAGAAACAGAGTGAGTCGGAAAGGGCCTCCTGCACCATCTAGTTTGACTCCTAGCTCCAGCTGGCTCTACTCATGACATGCCTACCATGTGCATGTCCAGCCTATCTTTGAACACCATTGAGGATTTCATACCCTAGGGATCCTAACCATCAGGAAGTACTTCCTGGCATGCACTCTAAATCTGGGTTCCATTGGAATGCATCCTGCCCGCCACTGCAGGGGAAAAAAGGTCATGACCCACCTCTGTGTGGCACCCCCTCACATACCTGTATGTTGCTAACAGGTCCCCTCTGAGTCTCCTCCTCTCAAGGCTGAAAAGACCCAGTTCCTTCAGTCTCAGCTCATATGGCTTCCCCTGCAAACCAGTCACCATCCTAGTGGCCCTTCACTGCACTGATTCTAACCTTGCTATATCCCTCTTGTAATGAGGAGCCCAGAACTGAACACAATATTCCAGTTGTGGGCGCACCAGAGTCATATAGAGTGGCAATAATACCTCTCTCAATCTAGAAGCCATGCTTTGGGCTATGTATCCATGGGTGATGTTTGCTCTCTTTGCCACTGCAATTTAAGAACAAATTTAAGATAGATAGATAGATAGATAGATAGATAGATAGATAGATAGATAGAATGTGGAAGTAGCAAATGACTAAAAGCAGCATGTCAGCAATTTGAAAACAAGTTTTGGGTGTGTGTATTATTTAATGTATTTCACTAGCGCCTCTAAACTAAAAACTTCAGCACCAGATGAGCCTTCCATAAACAAAGCATCATAGCCAAGAAAGCCTGTTCCCTGGCCATTGTCTGCTCAATGTCTTATGACATGGGTGACTTGGAGGAGGACCTCAGACAGTGATTTTAACAATTAGGCAGGTTCACATGGAACAAGACTATTCTATTGATGACAAGGCATTCCCTTGTTTATCCCTCATGGTTGATTTCCATATTGTATTAGAAGCATCTGAGACCTTATTTCTCCTTAATGACTCAAATGGTATTTCCCAAGCCTGAAAATGATTTTTTTTATTTCTCTGGTTTTTTTTTAAACCATGAATTCAAACATATAAATTATGAAAAGTTATTAGCAGCTCACGCTGTATCATCTGGGGTTACACCAGTGAAGTAATGAGTATCCAGTGAAGGACCTCTTTGTATTTCTTCCTTTACCTGATTTTTACCATCTCAGTCTCTTGCCTTGAAACACAACAAATAGTGACTGAGGTGATGTCAGGACATACTGTATCCTGGTGAAGCCCCACCTCTCCCCTCCCTGCCTTCCAGAATGCCCCTAAAACTCCCACAGGAAAAATTGTGTTGCCTATAAGACCAAAGGGAGGCAAATAGCTACACATAAGCAGCAAACAATTTCTAGAATGACCAAGTGGTTCAGGTAGATTCTAATGTAATACAGCCATATAATCCTGTTCATTATTGTAGTTCTGCATAACTGATTTTGTCTCTCAATTTTTTCCAAGGTACAATATTCAGGACAAAGATACATTTTTTGACAATGCTACCCGCAGCCGAATAGTAAGTCAATACTGAATTATGTTTCCACTTGGGGAACCTTTTGTGCTTAGACATTCATTGTTATTGCTGATACAATGTGATTGTTTCTATTGTCTTATTAAACTTATTACAAAGTAGCATAAGCAAAAAAGACCCCTGCCCAAATGTGCCTACAAAATTAATTTAGAAGAGTTGGGAGACAGCAGAAGGAGGTTTGCAAGAAGCAAGACTTAAGAAGGAATATAGAAACATAGAAACAAAGTGAGTGAGAAGGGACCTCACATTCCAGCTGGCTTCACTCATGTAATCCCCAACATGTGGGGGAAATATGTAATATGTAATCCCCAACATATGTGCAAATACAGTTGCATAAGTTTCATGTTAGTTTTGGTAAGGGAAAACCAATCCAAAAGGACAAAACTTCATGGGTTAGATTATTTCTGAGAAAAGGTCTAAAGATACCCATGCTAATATTCTCTTCAGGGATCAGCAAGGGAGAGTGAATGGATAGGAGGGATGTGAAGGATGCCCTCAGCAGAGATGCTCAAGGGCTTCTGGTGTATTTTCATCCCCTTTTCATCCTCACAAATGTACCAAAATGGACCATCCAGAACTTTTAAGACAATCTTAGTGATTACAGTGACCACTTCATTTATGCTCACTGACTGATTGCCTTCCTTTAGCATCATGTGGAACATAGTGTTCTTGAAAGAAGTCATCTGTTAGTTACATCACTGTTTTGTGCTCTTTTTAAAATATAGGTGCATGAAATTTTGAAGCGCACTTACAGTTCAAAAGCCAAAAACAACATGGGTAAGAAATTGCATTTAAAAACAAAAAAAAAAAAAAAAAACCACAGTATTATTTTTAATATATTTGAATAACTATTTTAAATTATGCAGCTCATGAACTTGGAAAAACACATACATTGGGGAAATTCTCCAATATATCTAAACAGCCTGGGGGAAATCCAAAATATCTGGACAAACAAATAATGGGAAATGCTTCACTAGACTGTCCTGTTAATATGTACTGTATTTATGTAACCAGGGGTTCTTAGACTTTGGAACTCTCAATAGCCCTGGCCATGATCATAGCACATCCCAGAAGAGGGAATGTGGTCTTTTCTGTGATCTCATGGTAAACTTTGGAGCTACATTGAACATTTCCAAAGTACAGCACTCATACTGTGCATTTATCAATTCTGCTTGTGGTAGGTGGCAATGTTTTTACCTGGAAGGTTTCTGTTTCATATTTTCAGAGTTAATGTGTTATACAGTGTGTGTGTGTGTTCCTTGGAACCCACAACTAAACCAGACTCCTTTTGGGTCCTGCTTATTTAGGAAAATGAAACTAACCATTTAATATTTGTAATTTTGTTGCCAGTATATACTGTTTGGGGTCACTGACAGAAGAAAAAAGAATGTTATGGCTGCCAAATTATCTTGCACCAATGGAACCTCTGAAGCATATGGTTTAACATCATTTGTTTGCATGCAAGAGTCATAATATAAATTTTACCACTTTTCTTTTCATGCATTGTGAATATGATGCTTTTGTCATTGATTGCAATCTAACCAAAGAAGCAGAATGTTCTGTTTAGAGATAGAAATGGTTTAGCATGTAGTAAATCCATTTCAAGAAACCATTTGAAGAATTGTTTCTCAAAGAGCTTTTGCTGACTTTCAGTTCTAGGGACCCTGAAATAACAGAAGACACAACCTCTTGGAGCTTTACAATAATAGTACAGTAGCATTTTACTACAATATATTAATATTTTAAAAATCCAATACCATTTGCCATTTTTATTATGATTACTTGTACACACATTCCTAAATCCATTTTTTCCATTTCAATTTCGAAGCACATTTCTTGGAAAGTCCTGCTGAACTCAGTAAAATCTTTTTCTGAGTTTAATAATACACAACTGTTTTCTAGAAAGAAAGAAAGAAAGAAAGAAAGAAAGAAAGAAAGAAAGAAAGAAAGAAAGAAAGAAAGAGTTGGTGTTCTCTCACACTGACTATTATTGATTCTGTGTGGTGAACTCATAAAACTGTGGGAGTACTTGAGTCAAGTGAATGTTTGTTTGTGGTCTTCTTTAAATAAGAAGTGTTTCAGTTGCCCTTACATAGTGGGGTGTAGTGAGCGGCTACTTGTGATCAGAACTTTTTCTAGGTCTGATCACTAGGCTCTTCCCCACACCTGCCCCCAAGTTACAACTGAGCATTAGAGGTGAGGAAAAAAGGGTATGGTGCGGTGCAGAGAGAGAAGTTGACTGGGGACACAGAGTTATTCTGATTCCAATTGGTGCCTCCAGTCTCCTTCCCTTCCCTCCCTCCCCTGAATGCTGAATCTCAGTTGCTAAAGATGTTTGTCCAGAGCTCCAATGACAGTGGAGATCATGGTTATACTCCACACCTTCTGTGGGTACTTACAAGCCATTTTGGCTAATGCTCAGGATGGTAATCTTAATACATAATGAATAAACCTCCAATTCCAAAGATTTATGGACATCTACCAGGGTGACAGGAATGTGCCCTTCCCTACACAATGGCCCATGTTCAAAATTCTTTTCTGTGGATTTTGTCAGTTAATGTACACTGTGTTTTCCCTGGTTGGAAAAAATATTCAGTGGATTATGTTCAACATCACCTATTTATTTATAAAAAAATGTTCAGTGTAAGTCAATGTTTGCAGCAGCAGCAAGTATCGGAACACCTAACATAACATAAACTTCCGTACAACCTGAAATTCCTGATCCTGCCTAATCTGGGAAACTAAGCAGGGTTGGGCCTGGCTGAAACCTGGATCGGTGAATTAAATATTGTGAATGCAGTTATGGGTGGTATAGAAATTTAGAGTAATAATAAGAACATTTATTTATTACATTCATAGCATGGCACATGGAGTAGCATTATTCAATTTCAGCTGAAATGGATGAATGAAGATGATAAAAGTCAGAAAACAAGTGCTTGAATATGTGAAATACTAAAGCAGCTGAAATCCCAATTTGGATTCTAGCACTGAAAAGATGTGGTCAAATTTCAACATGGAGTTATGAATTGTAAAATCTTTCTTTTCTAGATTTTGAATAGTTTGGGGGAAAAAATCACTTCTCAGTTGAAGCCCATGGAGTACTCTGGTATCATTCCACTGGTCTGAAAAAAACAATTTTAAGAAAAATAAATTTTAATAATGAAGATAAAATGCATTTTAAACAATTACTGTTGGTATTGAATTATCTTGTCTTTTTGGTTTGCTTTCTATAGGTATTAACACATTAATCGTGAACAACGTATATGAAACAGCCTATCCCCTTCATGATGTAGGTATAGAGCCCCTTTAATTATTGCTAACATTTGAAATGCAGCTGGAGTGTAAAATGGTTTCTGCTAAGAAGCATTGTCCCTGCTTGCATACAAAGACCACATTTTGCATGTTTTCTGCATGATAGAGGCTTTGTGCACAGAAGGGTCATGGGGCCCTGCTGCTGGCCTCACTCCTAATGGTGTGCAGCTTGTCCTGCCCCACAATATTGATGTGTTGAGTATGGATGTAACAGGAACACTCTATCTGGGATCTGAATGTGCAGATTTCTAGATTGCATTGGAAGCTATGCATGGGAACTTTATACACATAGGCTTCCCTGCTTATTATCCATGTTCAACATATGGGACAAACATCTCTCTAGATAGCAAAATGTAGTAGTCCTCCATGTAGCCCAGTTTAAGTTTCATTGCACTTAAACTGAGTCCACAGTATTGGTCATCAGGTACTTTGCCAGTTAATAAATGGAGACACGCCATCATAATGCTGGGTTCATAAGTTTGTATTTGACTGGTTGAATAGTATTCAAGTGTTATAATCAAGCATTCAGATAAATAATGTATCAGACAGTGTTAGTGTATAGGCTGACCTTGCTGAGTAGTGCTACCATGTACCTCAGCTATTCTAACTATTGGGCAGCAGTAGATAGCCTGATCCCTGGGAAAGCTAACAGTCTCAGAAGGAGGAGCGTGACAGGGGCCTGTAGAGCTGTGGGGCAGCAGCACTGTCAACATTAGTGGAAGGTCAAGGCAAGAGATGTTGAAAGGGAGTTTCAGTATTGAAATGTGAGGGAGATTGTAGTCATCATAGGCAGCCATAGTACCTCAATGTAGAATGCCATAGAAATGGTCACATTCTATTTTCCAACTACAGGCAGTCCCTGAGTTATGAATGCCTAAGTTACAAACAATCCATACTTACAAATGAACTGCCATAAAGACTATCAATTAAAAATACTGTGGAAAATCATCATTATCATAGAGAGAGAGGAAGTGAAAGAGGAGAGATGAGGCAGAAGGGGAGCGAGAGGCCTCTAAAGCTTTCATACAGAGAGAGGAAGTGAAAGGGGAGATATGGAGAACTCCAAAGCAGGTCTTTCTGTCCCACCCATCTGGAAAGGGAAATCTCTCTGGCATTTCAGAGGCAGCACTGGTGAGTTGGGGTAGGGGGCTTAGAGATATTCACAGGTTTTCTATTTTTAAGGGGATCATGTGCCCTCTAACCCCTGCAAGTGTGGAGGACTGACTATATGTGATCTGACTTACATACAAATCCAACTTAAAGATGAAGTTCTGTTTTCTCAGGACTGAACTAATTTGTAACATGGGGACATGACTGAACAGTAAAATAAATATAGTTTATAGGTTCCCACCAGGACATAAAGGGCCAGAGGGTATTAAGAATCTCTGGATTAAAAGTTAGATTGGGAACTCAGAACGTAATTGTAGCATACAAAACAGGAAAAACTCACAATGTAGTAAAAGAAATGAAAAAAAAAAAGTTGAGCATTTGGATTCTTGAAGTAAGTGAAGTTCATTGGCAAGGATATAGTCAAATAGAGTTAGATTATAGGCACATGATATTTTATTCAGGAAGTAATGAATTATGGAGTTGCAATTATAGTGCCAAAACCTATATAATTGCAACTATAATGGAAACTATTGTACCGTTCTCATATCAGGTGATACTAATTCAATCAAAAGCAAATCCCATAGACATGAACATTATGCAATTTTGAATACAGAGACCTGATATGAAGAAAATAAAGCTTTTGTAAAGTGTATATAAAAGCAAAATGTAAATTTCCTAATGGGGTATTTTAATGCTAAGATTGTAAAAAGGACCCACGGAGACTTTGGTGGAAAGAGTTAGGAATGTGGAAAACAACTGGTACAATTTTTATGAGGATGAAGAACTTGCTATTACTAACATTTAAATTACCAACATGGAGATTATATACAAGGCGATCAGCACAAGACAGTGCGGCCATTAATATTGCAAAGGATCAAATAAATCATATTTAATTAATCAGAGGTATTTAAACAGAAGTGGGTACAAATGTACCCAAAAGCTGGCATAAATTCAGACCATATTCCAAACA
Source organism: Varanus salvator macromaculatus (assembly GCA_023646645.1). Lineage (NCBI taxonomy): Eukaryota > Metazoa > Chordata > Lepidosauria > Squamata > Varanidae > Varanus > Varanus salvator. The sequence continues at coordinate 10,936,486 of JAIXND010000754.1, read as the reverse complement.
AGGTCTTGATTCAAGAGATATTTGTATACTCAGAAACTTGGACTAGCAACAAAAAGCTGCAGTAGCAGTGGGAGATCAGATTAGAGGTGTAGAAATATGAGGAAAGTATACTTTCACCATTGTATGTATGTATTTATGTATTTTTTATTTTATTTTATTTTATTTTACAAATTCATATGCCGCCCCCTTGCAAACAAGCCTCGGGGTGGCTGACAGCATATCAAAACAATATAAAACAATATATCCATATAAAACAAATACACAATTTAAAACAAAGTTAAAAGCTGGCCCATCTCATGGTCTAAAAGATAAAAAAATAAACTATACACAATAAATAATTTAACAGTTAAAATATTTCTTAAATAAAAAGGTCTTCGCCTGGCGCCGAAAAGCAAATAATGACGGCGCCAGGCAAGCCTCTCTGGGGAGTGCATTCCATAGGTGGGGCACCACCGCAGAGAAAGTCCTCCTCTGGGTACTCACCCTCCTCACTTCTCTCACAGAGGGTTCCCAGAGGAGAGCATCAGCTGCCGATCGTAGTGGGTGGGAGGGCATATATGGTCACAGGCGCTCCTTTAGGTAGCTCCTTTATAATATTTGCATACAGCTTCATATCTAAGACAAATCTCAGCTGTGAACAGGAAGAGCTAAAACATAAATAAAAAGATTATGTCAAAAACAAGTAACAGTAAAACGTTGGCTGGTCAGCAAGAAAGCTTTCACAGAACAAAGATGTCTTCAGCAGGAGCTGAAAACAACGTGTTGGTGCTTGCCTGACCACTAGAGACAGGAAATTCCTGCACAAGATGGTGTCTCCTACAATGATTACTCTTCTGTTTGGTCACTGGACCTTCTGCATCTTGCTCACTGTTGCACGGATTCCCTTGTAATTCCACCACCGCCCCCCGCTGGCTGTCCTCTGGTTCCATCTTCCAGTGGATGAGAGCAATTACTTAGTTCTAGTGGTAACCCTAACTGGTAGTCTTTTCCAGGGAGTTTCCTCTTCATTGGCTTTCCTCACTACAGCATTCTCCATATCTGCTTTATTTGCTTCAATGTGTTGTTGCTCTTCCATCTCTCATGTTTCTTGTTTTTCCTGCAGTTCTATTGTTCTAAGAACTTTCAGTCTCTCCTATTCCTTGGAGGGTGGACACCTGCTGTTCCAGCACTATCACTTTTTTTTTTCTAATAGTGCTACCAGCTTACATTTGTTGCATATTTACCTCAAGGGGGATCACAACCATTGCACATACTTTGCAAGTCACTAAAACTGCAGACTCCTTTTCATCCAATGTGTGCTGTAGGCAAAAAAGGAATAAAAATAGATTTATTAATTCAGGTATGTGGGTCTTTGCATTGAATCAGTCAATGGAAGTCTGACTTATTTGCTGCTTGCAGTAACCTCCTTTCTCTTCCTAGAATTCCTCAGGTGTATAGCGATTATCCCCACCACCACCACCTCAGATTCCAGGCCACTGTCTTGAACCATGCAACTTCCATTTAACAACCCCCCCCCCCCGCCCCAAAAAAAAGAATCATAGAATAGTAGAATTGGAAGGGGCCATGAAGGCCATCGAGTCCAACCCCCTGCTGTCCAACTCCTAGAGTATTTGGATTATTTAATGTGTTTTGAATAATATATTAGACTGTTGCGTCTGATTACACAGGATAAAATAAATGAGAAAAGAAGTGTAGAAAGAAGAACGTTTAGAGTATCAGCCTTAAAAAATGGGTTGGAAGCAATGCAGTATCATTATTCAGAGCAACCATATTTAAAGACTCTTAAGACAGGATAGTGTCTAACAAACTGAATAGTAGTAGCAGGCAGTATTATGGGAAGTAGATATAACTACAGTCTTCTAGATAATTCTAGAGCTCAACCCTTTCCAGAATCTATGCCAGGTCACATAGAAATGATTTCTCCCACCTCCATCACATATCCGGATTCCTGGGTATGTCTCACCAGCATTGGTAGAATCGTAACATGATTGGGTTTGATTCAGAACATTGAGGACCAAGTAGCACCATCTCTAGTGAGTTTTGGGAGACCATGACTGTAGGAGTAGGGAGCAAGACGGGCCTTAGGCAATTTCTCTTTTATCTAATACAATATTAAATTGTGTCCTGTCATTTATGCAAGAGCTTTCTTGATAGACAGTTTGATCATATTACTGCAGCCAAATAGTAAATAGGTGGTCAACCAATTGGTCAGTTTTCAATATCAGACAAGAATGGTACCAGAACCCTCCACCAATCCTAGAGCATAATCTCATCTTCATTCTTGGATCATATCCCAGAGCACATGATCTTTATTATAAGAACAGCATTATTTTTATATAGGGAGAAATCTGTTTCTGGCACTTTACACCTCCAAAGGACAGATCACTGATCCAAGGAGTTTTCAGTTGAAAGTATGACAGTGAGGGAGAGAATTGAAGGCAGAGTGGCAAGGGAACACACTATGGATACACGTACTTGCCTTTTGTGGATATTAATATTAAAAATGGAGGGCTAAACACAAGTTTCATGAATATAGTTGTCTTCAGAATCCAGGTCCTTCTGTACAATACAAAATAGTTTGTCTTTGTTATGCAAAGTATATAACCATAGATTATTTTGAGTATTCTACAGATCTGATATTTCTGATTATGAAAGGAATTAGATTTTCTCAGAATTACAGTAAACTGGGGCAAGACATATGTATTTTTTATATTTATATCCTGTTCTTTTTCCTGCAAGGAATGCAGGATGGCTTACATAATTCTCCTCCTCTCTATCTCCTTCTCAAAACAACCCTGTGAGGTAGGGTAAGCTAAGAGTCAGTGACTGTCCCAAAGTAACCCAGTTAATTTCATAACCCAGTGGAGACTAGATCCCAGATTTCTTGAGTTTTTGTTCAACACTCTAATCACTATGCTACATATGCAATAGATAGCAGATTGTGTTAACAATGTTTGGCTTAAAATGGTTCAGCAATGTGCCTTAGTACTAAAAGGTAATATAACATTCACTAAAAATTCTTTCTGTAATATTTTTGCCATCTCTGTTGTCTTCCAGGGTGAATATGAAGGTGAAAACAAAGAAATGAATGAAAGAAAGGTAAGATATTTTACTTGGTAGCTTTGGTTTGTGTACATTGACCCATTCATAGCACACACGTCTTTGTGATGAAAATCTACCACAAATACATAATAGCCAATCAGAACTTCGTCTCCTCTTCCATAGCACCCATATATTTCAGTAGGGCTTGCAGAGAAGAACTTTCCACTGGGTTGGATCTATGTTGTGTTTTTCCTCCACTAATTTGTTGTTGTTGTTGTTAGTCACGAAGTCATGTCCAACCCATTGCGACCACATGGAAAACATTCCTCCAGGCCTTTCTGTCCTCCACCATCCCCTGGATTCCACTTAAGCTCACACTGACAGCTTCAGGGACTCCCATCTAGTCACCTCATTCTTTGCCATCCCCTTCTTCTTTTGCCATCCATTGTTCCCAGCATTAGGCTCTTCTCCAGTGAGTCCTTCCTTCTCATTAGGTGGCCAAAGTACATGAATTTCACATTCAGTATCTGGCCTTCTAAAGAGCAGTCAGGGTTGATCTCTAAGACAGACCAGTTTGATCATCTTGCAGTCCAAGAGACTCACAGGAGTCTTCTCCAGCACCACAATTCAAAGGCCTCAATTCTTCGGCACTCAGCCTCTTAATTTCTTGGCTGTAGTTCCCATCTGCGGTGATCTTGGAGCCCAGGAAAATAAAATCTGTCACTACCTCCATTTCTTCCCCATCTATTTGCCAGGAAGTGAGAGGACCAGATGCCATGATCTTAGTTTTCTTAATGTTGAGTTTCAAGCCTACTTTTGCGCTCTCCTCCTTCACCTGCATCAAGAAGCTCTTTAGTTTCTCTTCACTTTCTGCCATTAGAGTGGTATCATCTGCATATCTGAGGTTGTTGATATTTCTCCCAGCAATCTTAATTCCAACTTGTGATTCATCTAGCCCCGCCTTTCTCATGATGTGCTCTGCATAAATAGGCAAGGCGACAGTATACAGCCTTGCCAAACTCCTTTCTCAATTTTGAACACATCAGTGGTTCCGTGTCCAGTTCTCACTGTTGCTTCTTGACCCGCATATAGGTTTCTCAAGAGACAAATACTCCCATCTCTTTAAGAACTTGCCACAATTTGTTGTGGTCCACACAATCAAAGGCTTTAGCATAGTCAATGAAGCAGAAGTAGATGTTTTTCTGGAACTCACTAGCTTTCTCCATGATCCAGCGTATGCTGGCAATTTGATCTCTAGTTCTTCTCCCTCTTTGAAATCCTGCCTGTTCTTCTGGTAGTTCTCGGTCCACATACTGCTGGAGCCTAGCTTGTAGGATTTTGAGCATCACTTTGCTAGCATGTGAAATGAGTGCAAAGGTGCAGTAGTTTGAACATTCTTTGGCATTGTCCTTCTTTTGAATTGGAATGTAAACTGACCTTTTCCAATCTGTTGGAAAAGGCCACTGTTGAGTTTTCCAAGTTTGCTGGCATATTGAGAGTAGCGCTTTTACTGCATCGTCTTTTAGGCTTTTGAATAGCTCAGCTGGAATACTGTCTCCTCCACTAGCTTTGTTGTTGCTCAGACTTCCTAAGGCCCATTTGACTTCACATTCGAGGATGCCTGGCTCGAGGTCAGTGGTAACACCATCGAGGTTATCAGGGATGTTAAGTTCTTTCTTGTATAGTTCTTCTGTGTAATCTTTCCACCTCTTCTTAATCTCTTCTGCCTCTGTTAGGTCCCTGCCATTTTGGTCCTTTATCATGCCCATCTTTGCATGAAATGTTCCCTTCATATCTCCAATTTTCTTGAAGAGATCTCTGGTCCTCCCTATTCTATTGTTTTCTTCTATTTCTTTGCACTGTTCATTGAAGAAGGCATTCTTATCTCTTCTAGCTATTCTCTGGAATTCTGCATTCAATTGCTTGTATCTTTCTCTTTGTCCCTTGCCTTTCGCTTCCCTTCTTTCCTCAGCTATTTGTAAAGCTTCCTCAGACAGCCATTTTGCTTTCTTGCATTTCTTTTTTGGGGGATGATTTTAGTTGCTACCTCTTGTACAATGTTGCGAACCATCTGGTGATGTCCATGTGTAGAGTCGTCTCTTGGGTTGTTGGAAAAGAGTGTTTGGTATGAGTGTTTGATTCTCTTGACAAATTTCTACCAGCCTGTGCCCTGCTTCATTTTGTACTCCAAGGCCAAACTTGCCTGTTATTTTGGTTATCTTTTGGCTTCCTACTTTAACATTCCAATGCCCCATGATGATAAGGACATCATAATTTGGTGTTAAATCTAGAAGGCACTGTAGTCCTTCATAGAACTGGTCAACTTCAGCCTCTTCAGCACCAGTTGGGGCATAGACTTGGACTATTGTGATGTTGAATGGTTTGCCTTGGATTCGAACTGAGATCATTCTGTCATTTTGGAGATTGTATCCCAGTACTGCTTTTCCTACTCTTTTATTGACCATGAAGGCTACTCCATTTCTTCTGAGGGATTCTTGCCCACAGTAGTAAACCTGATGGTCATCAGAATTAAATTCACCCATTCTTGTCCATTTGAGTTCACTGATTCCTAACATGCCGATGTTCAGTCTTGTCATCTCTTGTTTGACCACATCCAGCTTTCCTTGATTCATAGATTTTACATTCCAGGTTCCTATGGATTATAGCTCTTTACCACATTGGATGGTTCTTTCATGACCAGATACATCTGCGGCTGAGTGTCCTTTCAGCTTTGACCAGTCGCTTCATTCTTTCTGGCTCTACTAGTACTAGCCCTCCGCTCTTCCCCAGTAGCATATTGGACACCTTCCAACCTGAGGGACTCATCTTCTGGCGTCATATCTTTTTGCCTTTTGGTACTGTCCATGGGGTTTTCATGGCAAAAATACTGGAGTGGGTTGCCATTTCCTTCTCCAGTGGATCACATTTTGTCAGAGCTCTCTGCTATGATCTATTCATCTTGGGTGGCCCTGCACAGCATAGGTCATAGCTTCATTGAGCTGCACAAGCCCCTTCACCATGACAAGGCAGTGATCCATGAATGGGTTCACTAATTTACCTGAGTATAATTCATTGCTGCTTTATAAGAATCTCAGGTTTTGGTTTTACTATACATCTGTGATTGGACTGCAGGTCCCACAACCCTAGCCCATGGTGAGGGAAGCTGGAAGTTGCAGTCCAACAATATAAAGTTGCCCATCTTTGCCTAACATTACAGTTACCAGTAACTGTAACAGATAAAAATGCATAGAAATTATATGTATAACAAATTGTGTCAGGGCAAAGGCCTATTGTGATGATTGTAAGCTGATTGTGAAATCGTGGGTATACGTTTATCTTATGCAGTGCAGAAGAAACAGTAGAGGCAATCTTTGTCTTCCCATTCATCTGGCCTGAATTTTTGCTAGGTGGGCTTTTTTTGCTGACCTAGCGAAAGTATTTAGGAGGTGAGGGAAGAGTATGGAAAGACTCTGGGATACCTTATTTTCTGACCTCTCCAGTCTCCATTGCTCCCTACCAAGTGAATTCTTGATCACAGAAAGGCAGTTGGAATAGTTCTTTCTGTGCCAGTTAGAACAGCAAATAGATTGTTGATGAATTATCCACTCCAAAAGTGTTGGGGTGTTGCCTTCAGCCTTGAATCTGGATATCTGAACATTCTTGTGGCCTCTCTATCAGATTATTTCATTTTGCTGTTTATCTTATCTATCTGCTTATTGTTTATCATAATTCCCAATTATCTGTACATTTGTCATAGTCCCATTTTCTCAGAACAGAAGTAAGACAACTGGTTTGGGAAGTGGAGAAAAGACTAAGTGATAAATTGTGATCAAGAAAGGAAAGAAGGGAGGCAACTAGTTAAATACATATTGCCTCCCTCTCCCACCCCAAGTCAGCTCTTGTGTTGCTGAGGAGGTGAGGATGAAGCATCATCTCTCTTGCCTCCCCCTTCCCTAAACTAGGTTTGTCATTGGAGGAGTGAGAGAATGCACCTGCAAGGGGGTGAACTTGAAGAATGAGGGAAAGGGAAGGAGCTAAAACAAAAGGAGGTTCAAAGGGTAAAATTATAATAGTCTTGCTATAATTCCACATGATGAGGAATGCAAACCATTCTTTCTGTGGTTTCCAGAAACCAAATGTACCACACTGAAATTCTATAACTGGGTTCAGACAACATGGTAACCCAACAAGAGTAAAACCCACCATGGCTTCTGGAGACATGCAAACCTTGTCCCTGTCTTAAGATTAAAGTAATGATGCTGTTAGACCAGACTAAACTTCATCTTGTCCATTATTCTTGTCCACTCCTTCACAAGGTGGTCAAGGGAGCATAAGTATTAGATGATAAGAGTTATTTTACTTCTTTTCCTAGAGGTTCCATTCCAACTTACCACAAATAATTGCTGTTATTGTTGTTATATATCATCAAGTCATTTTTGACTTATAACAACTCTATGAATGAAAGATGTCGCAAATTTTTATTTTTATTTATTTATTTAAAAATTTATAGGCCGCCCCATCACAACAAAGCCTCGGGGCGGCTTACAACATAATTAAAACAATATATAAAATGGTACAAAGTTTAAAATACATCCCATCCCCCCTATGTCCTATTCATTACAGCACTGCTCACCTCTTGTGAATTCAAGACTATATCATAGATCAGGGGTGGCCAGACTGAGACTCAAGAGCTGCATAGAGCTCTTTGAGTTTATTTTGTAGCTTTCTGCTCATTGTTCATGGGTGCCTGCAGGCACCCACTTGCCATTGCGGCCTGCCTGCTGGTGCCTACTTACAGCTCTCAAACATCTGACATTTATGATACATGGTTCTTATATTGAGTATGTCTGGCCACCTTGTCATAAATCATATGTATTAATATATAGATCTTTTTTCTATTACATCCATACTGATGAACTTTACAATAACCTCTTGCACTGAATTCTATAAATTAGTGTGAAACCCCATGGAGTGTGCCCATACTGCTTGGAAACCCTCAAACCTATAGGATACAAGTGCCCTGTCAGGCTCATACCAGCAAAATAGGAGAATGGGAAAGGTGATGCTTGTTTCCCTGTGCTTTTTAAAAAAATAGACAGCCTTTCCATCAAGGGCAATTTGGAAGGGGAGAAATGGAAAATGAAGGACGCTCAGGATAAATTTTAGCCTGTCTGGTCTTCTCCTCTCCTTGTCCAGCCAAATGCCCACTTTGCTCCCACTTATCAACCTTGGAGAAGCAGTTGGTACAATTCTCTGTGTGCTAGCTACAAGTGGACAAGGAAAGGAATTCTGAAATATCACACACAGCCTCAAAAGGCAGGCACCATCAGTACCTCCATCATTTCCTTTACAAAATTCACTGATTCCAATGGCAACATTTGTACAGAGGTGAGATCCAGCACCAATTCCCTCCATATTTGAAGACAAACTTTAAGAACAGTCTCCATCTGCAAAACTGAGTCAGGAGTGCTGTCAGCTCTGGAACATAAGCAGTGATGCCCACAACTGGAACATCAGGATTAGGTGAATGAATTTGGCAAGACATAGTAGGGCTAGAGGCAAGAAAGAATTGTTTAAAGAAGCAAGACTCAGATACCAACAAGGCATGGCAGGACCAGAGGTGAAGTCAGAATCAGGAACAGGCAGGAATCATGACACAAGTGAAGATGTTATAGGACTTGAGGCAGAAGCAAAATCAAGAACATAGAGAGGCCACCACATTAACTTGCATGCTTGTGGCAATGCTGAGCAGGGTAGAGGAACTGTCATATAGAGCCTCTTGTGGCTCCCAGATGATCTGCATGATTGCACCGGTCCTAAACCTACAAGCAACTGCAAATGTGATGCCAATCCTACAAGTACTTGCAAGATATATCAGGCTGCCTTCTTTATCAGGCCACCAGGTAGAACTGTATCACTGTACAGATCCTCTGTTCTGGCACCACCCCTGTGGTAACTGGCCTTGGCAGAAGCACCACCAACACCATCTTTATATATTTATTATAATTATATAATTATATAATTATAATTATATATATAATTATATAATTATATATATAAATTATATAAAGTTATATATATATAAAATTAAAAATTTTAAACTAACACTAAAAAAACCCAAAAACATCAAACATCACAAACATTGGATTCACTGGGTCAACCTCCTACTACATATTTTTTAACATTCTAATATCAAATTCAAGTTAATTTATCATAGTTTGAAAAACATCTCTAAATTTACGCCAAGTCCCGTTTCTCCAGCTAATTATAAAAAGAGTCCCAAGTTCAATAGAAATCAGTATCCTCTTTCTCCTTCAACGATAAAGTCAATCTATTCATTTCTGCACAATCCAAGACCTTTCTTACAATCAATCCATCAGTGGGCAGCTCTTCACTTTTCCAATATTGAGCAAATGCAATCCTCGCCGCTGTAATTAGATGCAACATCAAATAGATTTCCTGTCTGTTAACATCTTCTGGTATAATGCCTAACAAGAAAACTTCGGGTTTAAAAGCAAAGGGTTTTTGTAATATTTCCTCCATCCATCTATGTATTTTAACCCAGTACTTTTTTGCATTATCACAAGTCCACCACATATGATAAAAAGTACCCACTTTATGTTTACATTTCCAACATCTATTTGACATATTTGGAAACATCTTAGCTAGTTGACTTGGTGACAAATACCATGTATAGAACATTTTATATAAGTTTTCTTTATACGAAGTTGCTAATGTTACTTAATGTTTCTTTCCCATAGTTCCCTACGCCATCTTGATTGCCATCTCAATAGAGAGGCTTGTGTCTGACTTCTCCACTTCCAGTAATTGGTGCCCATGGTAGATCACCACAATCTATGCTGAAGGACTATTGTTCTAATTCAGCATCCTCTTCCTCCAACATATTTTTGATCACATCTCCAGATGGATTGGTGGGAACCCAGGATCCATCCTGCCATCTGAGGACACAGGGAATACCTCTGAGCAAGTTCCTTAGATGGCTTAATCACTCAGGATTAAGATCCTATCTTCAGAGGCTTCTGAAGCAATAGCAATCCCATTTTTTCCAGTGCTCTTAGATAGTGTCCAACAGTCTTGTAAGATACAGACTGCATTCACAACAATTATTCAAATTTGGTGTGGACTGGGCTCCACACTGGATACACTCCCTAGAACCAAAGTGCCCAGTGCACCCTCTAGTTGTATTTATTGGATAAGTTTCAATTATTGAAGCCTAAGGACATGGACAAGGTGTGTGGAAGGGACTGGATGACTACTTGATCCTTGCTCTCCATGGCTTATTACACAAGCAAATGAGGGGCTGCATCTCTGATTTCAGGAGGTGGTGAATGCTCTCTGATGGAGGGAAAGGTCCCACCTCCATTGAAAGAGGCAGTGACCAGATCAGTTCTGAAGAAGATGTTAATAACTATTGACTGGTTGCCAACATACCCTTTTTGGGCAAGGTGGTCTAGAGGGTGGTAGCTGAAAAACTCCAGGCACTCCTCGAGGAAACTGACCATCAAGATCAATTTCAGTCCAGTTTCAGGGCTGGTTTTGGTACTGAAACTGCCTTGATCACCCTGTAGGATGACCTTTGCTGAGATAAGGACGGGGGACTACATCCCTGTTCATTCTCCTGGACTTCTCAGAGGCTTTCAATACTGTCAACCAAGGTATCCTTCTGGATAGGCTGGCTGAGTTGGAAATTGGGAGCACTGCTTGGCAGTGGTTGCATTCTTACCTGGTTGACTGCCTCCAGAAGGTTATATTGGGAGCGTGTAGCTATGTGCCATGGCTGCTACACTATGGAGTATCAGAGGGCTCTATACCCTCTCCCATGCTTTTTAACATCTACACAAAAACACTGTGAGAGGTCATTGGGGGGGAGGTTTGGCTGAAGTGTCATCAGTATGCCAATGACACTCAGCTCTGCAGTCATGGTCATCTAATCCAGGTGAGGTGGCAACAGTTCTGAACCAATGCCTTAGTGGAGTGATGGCCTGGATAAGGGTGACTAAATTGAGAGTTAATCCAGATAAGATGGAGGTTCTATTGGTAGGTGGGTCTGTCTGGATGGAGATATTTGGCCTATTCTTGATGAGGTTATACTCCCCCTAAAGGATAGGGTTCAGAGTTTGGGGGTGCTTCTGGACCTGGAGCTGTCCCGGGAATTCCAGGTGGCCAGGTGTGCTTTTCAACAACTCCATTTACCATATTTTTCCATCTATAAGACACCCCCATGTATAGGACTCCCTCCCACACTTTTTTTTTACTGATCTCCAAGCAAGCAAGCTGCTGCTGCACGGGCACCCTAGCTACCTGCCCGTGCCTGCCCCCCCTGAGCGCACCTGTGCCATTCCCCACCCCCACCCCTGAGTATGCCCATGGTTCTCCTCTTGGCCCCTTGTGTATAAGACGCCCCTACATTTTTAGCTAAATATTTTAAAGAAAAAATATTGTCTTATACACAGAAAAATATGGTAATCCATCAAATACACCCACCTGGACAGACAGGATCTAATGACAGTGGTCCATGCACTGGCAGCTTCCCATTTGGACTACTGTAGCATGCTTTATGTGGTGCTGCCCTTGAAAATGGTCTGGAAGCTTCAGCTGGTGCAAAATTGGACTGGCCACTTGTTAACAGGTACTTCAAGACATGATCATATACTTAGTACGTATATCATCTCCATTGGCTTTCAGTTCAGTTCTAGGCCCACCTTGATATATAAAGCCCTAAACCCTAACTAAATCCCTAAGGTCAATGGCAGATGTCCTCCTTTGGGAACTGTCCCACCAGGAAGTAAGGGGGGCAGCTACCATCAGGAGGGCTTTCAGTGCTGTGGGGCCTTGATTATGGAATCAGCTCCCCAGAGAGGTGCACCTGACACTCCATACTTTTCACTGTCAGGCCAAGATCTTCTTATTTTCTCAATGTTTTAATGGTTGGAATGTTTTTATATTTTAGAGTATGGTGGCTGCCATTGACTAATTGCTTTTATGATTTAGGTATTTTGTTATTTTTATTTATTTATGCATATTGATTCAATTTTATTGTTTTATCAATATTTAATTATGTAAGGTAAAGGAGTCCACGCGGATTTTACTTCACTTAGCCAATGGCTAATAGGTGGCAGTGCTCATCTCTGTTTCTAAGGCCATGAGCCAGCATTGTCCAAAGATGATCCATGGTCATGTGGCCAGCATAATGCCATGGAGCTCTGTTAAATTTAATTATGTGAATTCATTTAATTATTTATTGTTATGTCTAGCAAAGATATGAATATGTGGCTATCATTAATATGAGAACAAGAGGTGGGTAGGTTGGTGGCTGAGAGATTTTTAGAGAATTTTTTTAGATTTATTTAAAATGGCACTCTGTAAGTATGTTTGTTTTTACTGTTGTAATTGCTATAGGATGTAATGATGAACATCTATTTTTAATATTGCTTTTTATAAACTGTTCTGGGAGCCATGTATGGCTGTTGAATGGTCTATAAAAGCAATACATAAATAAGAAAATTTCATGGTTATTATGGTTCACAATCTTTTTACCATGGTCTAGGATTCCTAATTTACCATGGTATCCATCCTCCCAACTCCGTCCTTTCATTATGTCACCTGCCTCTTGCTCATAGGTCTACACATAGAGCTTGGATGGCTGTGTGAGCTTCTGCAGTCAATGCTCTTTCCAAGGGACTCTGCAATAGTTGCATACAAGGTCTGTGGAAACCATGATCCTGGATTTGAACAACATAACAAACCATGTTGGTAATGAGAAATCCTAGAACAACCTGTTGTATCTTATGGTAGTTTCTAAAGACCAAACCTACCATTGTGAAATACCATGAACAGGTTCAACAATAGTTCAACAGACCAATAATAGTTTAACAAAAATAAAAACAACCCACCACATCTTGTTATGTTGTCCATCCAGTCCTCCTGCTGTTGGCATGCATCCCATCAGCCACTGCACCTGAAATTCAGTCTGTCAGGATCAGAGGCTGGTTCACCCTACAAGAACCTGCAGAACGAGGAAAAGCCCTGCAGGTGCTTGCAAGGAACAGCTGTGTGGCAATTATACAGTGCAACTGGAAGCCCTGGAGTGTGGCTTCACTGCACTACTGCTCCTTGCCATAGTAACATGAGCTGATCTCGTGGCTACCTCATGCTTTGGCTTCCAGTTTTGTCAACCGAGATCTTGCTCCAAGCCCTTGTTCCTGCCTACCTCCTGCCCAGCTCCAGCCAAGCTCTAACTTGTTCCTGCTTCCATCCTTGTCTCCAGTCTGACCCTAATTCCTAGGTACCTGTGTCCATTCTCCCTGATCTCACTTTACTCCTGCATGTGACTGTCTTTCTGGTACCTGACCTTTCACCTGCTCTTGGATTGTGTTTTTTCCTGAACCTTGGCTACTGAATTCAATACTGTCCTAAGACATGCCCCTTACCTCAGGCCTTCTAAACCTGGAACAAGCCTCTGCCCTGCATCTGCACCCTGGTCCCAGTTTCTTGACCATAGCTGCCTACAACCTGCAACCCAGACCTTCCACAATCCCAGGGTGCATCACTTCCTGCCTGTCACTTGCTTCTTTCTCACTGGTCCACACAGAGGCTGGATGGCTGGAGCAGCTCCTGAAGTTTTTCCAGAGAACTCTGTGATAGTTGTATACCAGCACCATGAAAACCATGGTCCTGGATTTAGACAAGTCATGGTGGTCTGGAGATACCATAGAACAAAGCGTTTTGTTCCATACCATAGAACAAAGCATAGAACAAAGCAAGACCAATTTTATCATAGTAAAATACCATGATTCAGTTCAGACACCACAACATACTGACAACAGTAAAAACAAAACACAACATCATGGCTTGTTGTGCTGTCTTAAGTGAGTTACTGTCAGCTATAGGACCTACATCTAAGAAGCTAGAGGGCATATACAGAATCCAAAGGAAAAATGCTGTTTTCCTCTTTTCACATCTGTTGCTGTAGTATTGTAGTATTACAATTGTAGGTAGGAGGAATGTAGAAGACTGAATTTGATGGGTCAAAGAATTTACTCCCCAGAGGCCTTTGGTCTGCACATCTTCAGTATGCAGGCAGCAGTATTCACATACCAGTTTTTTGTCTAAGAGAAAATAGACTCCTTCTTCAATGACTTACCAAATTACCAAAGTCCAAGGCAGTAAGTTTGTTTAGACAACATGTTAATATCTGATGTAACCAGGCCAGCTATGATGCTAAAGTTATAGTTGGTGCCATAACCCTTCATTGAGACACTTGGCTCCACCCATGACACCTTTGCAGGGTACGTGTAGGAAGCTTTGTTCATGCATATAGAAGATCACTCTTTGATGCAGAAGGATTGTTTAATGCAAAGATGAATGAAACAATGGACTCTGTTCAGAAAACAAAGACTCTGCAAGGAAGATGTATAGGCCAAACAAACTACACTTCTCCCCTTTCCACAATGTCATTGGTCCCACAAGCATCTTTTCAGCTGCTCCAACAAGGTGATTGTTCTATGAGACAACAGGCATCACAGATACTGAGGCACTGGCATTCTACCCTATGGCTTCATACCCCCTCTTTGAAATGCATCTAGCTCCTTTCTTTAATGCCTGGAAAGCCATAACATTGTGTTTGCTTATTACTTTGCTATATAAACCATCCAGAGAATTTGATTGAAGAATGGTGTGTATACACACACACACACACACACACACACTCTATATATATATATATATATATATAGAGAGAGAGAGAGAGAGAGAGAGAGAGAGATGATATATAGATATAGATATATACACACAAACACACACACACCTCTTCAGTTGGCAATAAATAGTATACATGATTTACCTCTAAAAAAATTCTATTATACATTTGTTCTGCTTTAAGATGCCACATTGTTTTCTTCCTCCTACCCTAGCAAGTTCCTTTCTAGATGTTTCATTATCTAGCATATTGAAGGTACAATGTCATTGTCA
The DNA here is from genome assembly GCA_023646645.1 of Varanus salvator macromaculatus. NCBI lineage: Eukaryota > Metazoa > Chordata > Lepidosauria > Squamata > Varanidae > Varanus > Varanus salvator. The sequence continues at coordinate 10,921,453 of JAIXND010000754.1, read as the reverse complement.
TGAGAACCTAGGCCAATGAGCTGTGCTTATATGCACAGTGTTAGGCTATGATGACTTTCAAACTCATGGAACATTTTTCCAGAGAGCTTCTCTAAAGATAATTGGATGAAAACAACATTTGGTCACTAAGGGGTGCTGAGAAGCTGCAAATGAGGAAAAGGTCATCCAAATGCCCAGGTATAGGCAAGACTTGAGTGAGCAGCACAGTTATTGTACCAGTGGAAGGGAAGGCACCATGTGCATGACTGAGGTAACTCAAATCTCCATCTAGAGGACAAAGTGGAAAAATAGCAGCTAATCTTCAAGATGCTTTGGGCAATACAGCAAAGGGGGGTGGGGTGGGTGGAGTGGAGTGGAGCAGAGGACACCACTGCAAAATGTCTCAGTGCCTGGAAAAATATTCATAATATAAGTTGGGCTGACCTTCTTTTTATCCTGGCCATTTATATTCTCTTATGAAGTGTTAAGTATTAAAAACATAAAAGGTTCTTTCCAGAAGTACTGCACTGATTGCTCACATATGTTTCTGCTGCCAAGACATAAGGCTTGACTGTAAGATTACTATGTATAACATCATCTGTTTTCTATCTGAATCTGAACAGTTTCAGTGTTTAATTTCCTGAAATGCCCTGATCAGATTTAAAGGGAGAGAGAGAATTTAAAAAAAAATTCTTATCCGCACCCTTTTGTATGGCGCACACTTGAAGGTGCATATTCAACTTCCATGCCTTTGGTAGTAGTGCGTGCCTTTCACCACCACACTGGTAGACTTAGATTATGTGGATTTCATTTCCCTTGAAGGAAGCTTTATTAAGAGTTATGTACCAGTTTAGGATTACCTTTTGCTTTATAATTAACCCTCTTCAGGCTCTCATTACATAGAAGGGTAATAAAAGACTCCCCCCCACACACACTCCTGCCACATCACAACAACAAATTATTTTGAACATGCCTGCAAAGAAGCATTATCTACAGCAGATGCTTTCCCTAATTAAGAGCAAAAGAATTTCCCTACTTAAGGGTGGAATACTATATTCACTTATTTGAACTCAATGAGATTTACTTCTGAGTAGATATTCATAGGATTGTGCTGTGAATTGCCTGTTCCCAGTGAGAAGGCTGCAAAGGCAACTCACCTCAGAACTACACTTTAAGGGTTTCTGGAAATCTGTATGCTCAATTCCTCTTTGATTTTGCTTTGGTAAACAGTCCTGGAACATGGTTTGTTGTTTGGTTAAAACTCTGTGTTCATCCTTCCTCAAGAATAGCGAGTCCTGAGTTCAGATGTCATAGTGCACAATCCAGGCTTGTGGTGTTTGTACGTTGCTTGCCAAAATGGAAGCATTGAAACTTGGGAAAGCAGCACAAACACTTTTAGCAAATCCTGGGCTGCATGGACCAATGGTCTGGCATACTGTAACATAGCATCTTATATTCCTTTCCATCTGTGAAAGCCTTTACTGCACTGGTATAAGAAATATGCTTATTATTAAAATAATTTTATGCTCTTAAAAATATTATTTTAAAATAGTGAGCATAAGGTTGCATCTGCAGAATAGCTGCAGTTCAAATATGTTCAGAAGTATTTACTGATGTAGTAGTCAACTAAAAAGACATTTAAAATAATTAAAGGTGTAATGTTTCCCTTAAAATCTGTTTGTAATGGAAAGCCAGCCAGGATTGCCCACTCCCCTTGCCAACTGGGCCATATCCTGCCTAGTAAAACCCTGGTCCAAGAACCCTGGTCCAAGACCTGACATTGGTATTCAGCACATGACAAACCCAAGCTTGGGGAAACAACCATCTTGATTAAAAGGTAAAAAAAAATAGGGCGAGGGGTCTAAAACATACAGTCTAAAAAGGTAAAAACAGGGAAGAGGAGAAAGGGAGGGGTGAAGGACAGCAGCAACAAGTCGGCCCATTCAGACAAGAAAATAACTAACAATTTCTATCCTTGCGTAGACACAGTAAGTCTACCTTGTAGCAGCACAGCAGAGGCAGGATGCCACTGCAGTCTTCAATGCAGAGAAATGGCAACAGGACAGAACCTCTCCCAAGAGAGGAACAAAAGGCTATTCAACTCTTTGGCTTTATTCTCCCCAACCAGCCCCCCCCACCCACCCCCACCGTCATCTGACCATGGGATGATGGCTCCACTGGCATCCAGTGGGACCAGCCATTAACTCCAAGTACCAGTTGCTAACAGGTCTTCTCATGTTCTCTCCTCTGTCCTTGAGGCCAATTTGGAGATTTCTCATCTCCCTAACAGAAGAGGGAGGACAATGACTCCCAAAGGCCTTGGGCACCTGATTCCCTCCAGGCTGGAACCTGGTATTTCCAGCAGTTTGTTAATTTTTGGATTAACCCTTTCCCCACCTTCTGGAACCTGGAAAGCTGCTTCGTGTTACACTGTTAACATAAACAGTTGAAAATTAAAATTAAAGAAAGTTGAGATATGGTGGGTTGTCTGTCAGATGGTACCATACAGTGTTCATTTGTGTTCAGTCTGATGTATTCTGTGTGGCTTCCTCCGTATTGTATGTTCAGAATTGCAACTGTAATGTTCATACATGCTGTCTATCCCAAATATTTCACAAAGCTAAATTGAAGACAGTGCCCAACAAATAGGGATTTCCCAGAGAGGCAGACTTTGGAGTGTGTGATTCTGTGCTGTTTGAACCTGCCCCAATAGCTCAACCTAGATTTGATTGTAACTCCTTTTGACTTTTAACTAAGTTAGTTCAGTTCAGATCTTGCATCTCAGTCCATTTAATCAGGAGTGGGTAACTTGTGACCCTCTAGTACAGACACAGAGCATGCTTTCTGAACATGAACAGTAGAGAACATTTTGTAGATAATTTTGAAAGAAAGGCATTGGGCCTTATTCCTGCATTGTCTTTCCTAGGCACCCTGCATTTTAATCCCAGTCATGTCAAGGTTATTAAAATATACTTCAGAGAGAGAGAGAGAGAGAGAGAGAGAGAGAGAGAGAGAGAGAGAGAGAGAGAGAGAGAGAGAGAGAGAGAGAGATTTGTTTGGTTTGCATGACATGAAAATCAACCAATGATAATAGTCAATTTTTGATTGTTATACTTAAGGTAGATTATTTTTTTAAAATCTACCTATGATGAAACCCCATGAGTTTAGAGTTAAGTTTTACTATGGTGGATTATCATATCATCTGAATGCAGACAACCAGCCCCACATGAGTAATAATCCAATGTCAGTGACTCAGTCAGCAAGACTGAAAAGAACCCTCTTGTTGCTTTTCCAGAGTTTGTACTGGCCACTGCGAGTGCCACCCACCCCACATGTGTCCCAAGAAGCAAATATTCCCATTGTTCTTCAAACTTATGCTATATTTCTAAAGCTATAAAGAGTTTCCTGTCTAACATAAAAGGGTATACTGGGAGGAGGCCTGTTGCAGAAGGATTCTTCGCAAGGTTAAACCAGATTATGAGCTGAAACTTGCAAAGAATATCAAGAGCAACAAAAAGCATGTAAATAACAAGAGGAACGGGAGACAAGTAATGGGACTGCTAAATAAGGAGGAGGGGGATCCAGTGACTGATGCGAGGGACAGGCACAGATGCTAAATGACTATTTTGCCTCTGTGTTCTCCCCAAAGCAGGATGGGGGAGATCTGCATGGGAGATTAGATGAGGCCGGGGATTTAGGGGCACAGATTAGAGTCACCCCCCTAGGAGTCAAGGGGCTCCTAAGGGCATTGGCCATTACAAAGGCACTGGGCCCTGATGGGTTACACCCAAGAGTACTTCGAGAGTTGGCAGGGGTTCTCTCACGTCTGCTGGCCTCCATTTTTGAGGCCTTGTGGAGAACGGGTGAAGTTCCAGAGGACTGGAGGGTGGCGTCAGTGGTCCCAATTTTCAAAAAGGGTAGTAGAATGGAGAATTACAGACCAGTTAGCCTTACATCCATTGTAGGAAAAACAAAAGGTCTTACACTTGGGGCATAGGAATGGGTGTCATAAGTACAGGTTAGGAGACAAGTGGCTGGAGAGCAGCACTTGTGAAAGGGACCTTGGAGTGCTGGTTGACTGCAGGCTAAACATGAGTTGGCAGTGTGATGCGTTGGTCAAGAGAGTGAATGCCACCCTTGGTTGCATAGCCAGAAGTGTGGCTTCTAGATTGAGAGAGGTATTACTACCACTCCATATGACTCTGGTGCACCTGCAACTGGAGTATTGTGTTCAGTTTTGGGCCCCTCGATACAAGAAGGATATAGCCAGGTTAGAGTCAGTGCAGCATAGGGCCACAAGGTTGGTGACTGGTTTGCAGGGGAAGTTGTATGAGGTGAGACTAAAGGAACTGGGCCTTTTCAGCCTGGAGAAGAGGAGACTCAGAGGGGATCTGTTGGCAACATACAGGTATGTGAGGGGGTGTCAAATGGAGGTGGGTGGAGACCTGTTCTTCCTTGCAGAAGAGGGCAGAATGCACTCCAGCAGAGCGAAGCTGAGGGAACCAAGGTTCAATTTAGATGCCAGGAACTACTTCCTGACAGTTGGGACCCTGAGGGTATGGAATGGGCTTCCACAGGAGGTGGTTAAGGCCCCATCGGTGAGGGTGTTCAAGGATAGGCTAGGCATGCACATGGTGGGTATGTCATGAGTGGAGCCGGCTGGAGCAGGGGTCAGACTAGATGGCCTGGGAGACCCCTTCTGACTCGCTCTGTTTCTATGTTTCTATGTAACAGCCTTTTAGGTAGAAAGCTGACAGACAAAGAGAGAGTGGTGTCCCTAGTCTGCTACCTGTGGTTGTCATGTATAGTAGATTCTTGTCACCTATTTCTTGCATGGGCAGATCTAGCAAGAAATTCAGGTTCCAAAGCTAGGTTGCTAAGTCTGTGTTTGGAGCTTGAGTTTAAATCCTTAGTCTTCATACACTTTTACTCTGTACTTTCTCTATGGGAATTGGGTGATTCCTATTCTTTCCCCATACTGATCCTCATTGCTTACAGGTGCTTGATTGCTCTTAATAACTTTATTTATTGGTGTCTGCTACCTGACCTTGACTACTTTCTATAGGTAAAAAGTGAGTGCTTTGTCTATATTTGCTGCCTGTTTATTCTTAGGGTAGTGTCCAGGAGTCTTAGGACAATGGAGGGCCATTTTGTCCAATATTCTTAAAAGGAAATATGCCTTACTTTTTTGCAACAAGAATTCCAGCCATTCATTATCCACCAATCATTCTTATCTCATTCATACTATCTACCCAGTATGTGAGGTCTCTGCTCCTGAACTCAAGGTTTTTCAGCATGGTCCATGGCCTGCAAACCTGATCTTCTGGCACTGCCTCATGGCCTGTGAGCCTGTCTTTGTGCTTCTAATATTGATATATACATACTACAAGGAACAAGAGGAAGGAGGAGAGGGAGGGAGTAAAGTACCCATGATAAACCTGATCATCTGCTGGGTCATTATGGGCACCTCACAGAACCATCAACCCACCATGGCAAATTGCCATCATGGGTTGTCATGGACAAATGAGCCCACTCAGAGCGAGAGAGGGTTTATGAGGGACTCAGTCCTAGCTCTTAGGGCACTCCATCCTGGGAACAACTAAGTCCTGAGAACTTCCTTTTTGTAATTTAGATGTACTATATAAACCATCTCTGCTTCTTTTCCTTAGTTGCTGTATCAAGAATGGGCAAGATATGGAGCATTTTACAAGTTTCAGCCTATTGACCTTATAAGGTAACAGATTACACAATTGCTTTGAGGCAGATTCTAGATTCTTATAAACTGACAAAGTTTAATTTACCTTATATGAACATCTTGATTGTTGTCTGTCATTCATGTCGAGTTTGTTTCTTGTTTTCCAGCAAATAACATCACAGACTTTATTGGAGAAGAATGTAAACATTCATTGAAATAAAACTTTTTTTTACTTTCCCCCAAAAAGGTTATTTAACAGTATTTGAGTTCTGATTTGTATTCTCTTTACCAGGATGTTAACTGAAAAGCAATATCAATACATTTATAAAGAAATTCCATTTGTATTTCTGTGCTTGCATAGTAGTAATATAATTAGTTGGGAGTTTCCTCTTCTTGTTTATAAAAATATTTGACAACCAGTATATAGTATGATGGGGGACTGCAGGTGGCGCAGTGGTTTAAAGCGCTGTGCTGCTGGGCTGGTAGATTGAAAGGTCGCCAGTTATAATCTGCACAACGGGGTGAGTTCCCGTTGCTCTGTCCCAGCTCCTGCCAACCTTGCAGTTCGAAAGCATGCAAATGCAAGTAGATAAAAAGGTACCACTTCGGTGGGCAGGTAACAGCATTCCGTGCACTTTGGTGTTTAGTCATACCGGCCACATGACCACAGAGACTGTCTGTGGACAAACACTGGCTCCCTCAGCTAGGAAACGGAGATGAGCACCCCTCCCCTAGAGTCAGGCATGACTGGACTTAGTGTCAAGGGGAAACCTTTACCTTTACCTATTTATATAGTATGATATGCAATATCCAATGATATTGATCCCTTATAAGCCAGTTCTTCTTCATGGCCTCTGTGCATCACACATATGGGCTGCTGCGCCTGCACAGTGCCTTTGGCCTGAGATTGCAAGCTAACGGTTTTTGGCGGGAAAGCTCCGCTCCCCTCCCCCATAGGCCTATAAACAGTGGAGTGCCCGCCATTTTGTTCAGTCTTTGCGACCGCCATTCACTGTGCCTCGTGCCGCTTTCGACTTTCACTCTGACCATTACTTGGCTTGTTCTCGTTATACCTCCAGGTTATATTTCCCTTACCTTTCCCTGAACAGTTCTGCTTCTTCTCTTGTTACTCTTCTTACGATTCTTTCTCCTTTCTAAAAAACAAAACAAAACATATACTTTCCCTCTGCAGTATCATCTCTTACTTCCCTTTTCTGCGATGGCGCAGCGAGCAGCCTTCCGCAAATGTGTGGAGTGCTGTTCGAAAATATCTCCGGCCAAACCGCATGAGCTATGCCTCCTCTGCCTTGGAGAGGGGCATAGAACTGATAAATGTTCACACTGTCTAGCCTTTTCAAAACAGGCTAGAAAGAACCGTGAAAATCGGTTACGGAGGCTACTTTGGGATAGGGCCTTAATGCAGTCCGATCCGCTTGTGACTGCCGCAAAACCGGGCTCCTCTTTGGCAGCTCCACCCAAACGCCCTTTTGTCGAGGGTGTCTCTTCTGAGCCTGCGCCATCTGCTTCTCCGAAGTAAAATACAGAGAAGCGTAAGTATGCCAACTCTGCAAAGTAGGCACCTCATAAGAAGCCAAAGAAGGATAAGGGCCTGAAAGCCTCTAAGCATCCTAAGGATACTGATCGCCCCTGACACTGGGACTCGGATCCGACGCCCATTTCGGTGTCGGCGCCTCCTACCATCCTGACGCCACCGGAACCAATGTTGCAGGAAGCTATGAGGGTTACTCCTCGAGGATCCCCTCACCCCGTGACTGACCGCCCATCTGAGCCTCCCACTGTGCCCCCCAGAGGATCAATCTCCGACAGGGAGATCAAGGACACTCCTCCTGGGGCTAGGTCACCAACCCCTATGCCCCTGGCTGCGGTGGACCCAACTACTGGGATGTCCCCACCACGGGCTCGTCGAAGTCAATCAATTGACCAGCCTACTATCGACTGGAGCTGCAGCTACTATGGAGCATGGCAAGAACCAGCCTCTGTTAGGTATTACCCACCTCGGGACTGCTCCCCATCACAGCGGCCCCTTCCAAGGCCCTTGAGCCCGAGGCGCCCTTCAACATTGCCACCAAGGGAGGGGAGCAGCCGTTCTCTCTCCCTGGTGGAATCATCATCCTCTGCTCCGCCCTACTATGGTCAGGAATCAGATGACTCGGACATGGACTCCACCTCTCCAGATGTGGTGGTTTCATCTCAAGGCCCTTCATCGCCAGACGAGAGCCATGTCCCGTTCGCCAAACTCATGGGCAGACTCATGGAATCCCTTGAGATCGACGCCATTCAACATCTGGGCCCTTCCATGGATAAGTTTTATGATGTAGTCCGTGGGGAGCAGTCATCTTCTATAGTCTTGCCTCTCATTACAACTCTGAAGCAAGCCATGCAACAACCCTGGGACCTGGCCTCCAACTCTCAGCCCACCTCGAGGCGCTATGAAGCGATGTATCGCATTCGTGAGGAGGACATCCCCTTTCTGCTCCGACATCCAAAGCCTAATTCGGCGGTTGTCAAATCCTCACAGGGCAGGGAGGCCAGGGGACATTCTGCACTCAGGGATAAGGAGGCCCGGAAAATTGACTCCCTGGCCAGGAGAGTCTATGCGGCCTCAGGCTTGGGGCTCCACATCTCAAATTATGAGGCGACGTTGGCCCACTATCAATATTTCATTTTACAACGGCTCCACAATGTCGCCTCCACCCTCCCAGACCAACAGGGAGATCTGGTCAAGGTCCTCTTAAAGGAAGTGATGCAAGTCGCTATTCAGCAGTTGTCCACGGCAAGACATCACGTGGACACTGATTCGAGGGCCTTGGTCTGAGCCGTTTCGCTGCAGAGACGCGCTTGGCTCCGCAGCTGTAATTTTCCTGAAGAAACCAAGCACTGAATTGAAGAGATGCCATTTGATGGGTCGGCCTCTTCAATTCTCGGACTGACCACAGGCTCAAGAAACTTCATGAGTCAAGGATGACAGCGTGTAGAATGGAGCTACAGACACAGCCACGATGTAAGTGGTCTTGGACCCGTCCGCAGTACCGCCAATCCTATCAACCAAGGCAGCAGCCTCAACAACAGCAGTGCCAGCATCAACAACCACAGCAGCGGTACCAGCAGAACTGCCGCCGCTTTGATGATAAATGCCAATGTTGACGGGACTGGCGAGCCATTCCTCTTACTCCTCAAATACCCACCCCCCTCTCATCTGGGGATCGGCTCCGAAGCTGACTTCCCATTTGGGAGTCCATCACATCTGACCGGTGGGTATTATCCATCATAGAGCTCGGCTACTGGATAGAATTCAACATCGTTCCTCCATCGAGTCCGATCCGGATTACCTCAGCTTCCCTGGTACTGCTCGATGAAATACTACAACTTCTTTGTAAAGGAGTGATTCGTCAGGTTTTTGAATCTGACGGACTGTACAGATTCTACTCCAGATATTTTATGGTCCCTAAACGGGATGGTGGTCTACGTCCGATTTTGGACTTACGTAGCTTAAACCGCTTCATCTTAACATGAAAGTTTCGTATGACCACCCTTCACAACATCTTGCCATTGCTGAGGAAAGAGGATTGGTTCACCTTGTTGGATCTGAAGGATGCCTATTTCCATATTTCTATTCATTGCAAATATAGGCGCTTCCTTCGTTTTGCTGTCAGTCCCGACATTTACAAATTTACAGTTTTGCCATTCGGACTAGCCACTGCCCCAAGGGTTTTACCAAGTGTATGGCCCCAGTTTGTGCTTACCTTTGCCTCTAAGGCATGCAGGTCTAACCTTACCTCGATGATTGGCTCCCAGTCGAAAGACGGACTCCTTCGGTCAATTCATACGACTCGTGCCTTGCTCTACGACCTGGGCCTCTGCATTAATATAGACAAATCCTCTCTTTCTCCAACACAGATGCTCACCTTCATTGGAGCTCACTTGGATTCGGCGGTGGAAAAAGCCTTCCTCCCTCGGGACAGACAGAAGACACTTGTTCGCCATGTTTGACGAATGCGAGAACAGGGCATGGTTCCAGCAAAGTCCATACAGAGACTGTTGGGACATATGGCCTCTTCGGTTGCAGTAGTGCCGTATGCCAGACTTCAACTCCATCCGCTTCAACTACTCTTCAACAGTCGGTTCCATCCACAACGGGACCCACCTTTGAAACCGATCCGAATCCCATCTTTGGTGCTGCATTCTCTGACATGGTGGACGGTACCGGAAAACCTCAATTCAGGAGTTCCTTTCCATCCTCGGTCCCCGTCGATAATGCTCGGGACCAACGCCTCTCTTCTGGGCTGGGGAGCGGTGTGCTCCAACCTTTCTGTCCAAGGCACATGGAATCATCAGGAATCCACAAAACACATCAATTTTTTGGAATCACTAGCGATATTCAAGGCCCTATGCTCTTTCGAAGATGTCCTTCTTCATCAAATAGTTCAGGTAACCTTGGACAATATTGCAACAGTGTTTTATCTGAATAAGCAAGGCGGGATGAAGTCTCCAACTTTGGCCAGATTAGCGATGACGATATGGGATTGGTGTATCCTGAGGGACGTTACACTTCTAGCCATTCACCTGGCCAGGACGGACAATACTCAAGCAGATCTCCTCAATCAACACATACTTACCTCTCACGAGTGGGAGCTGGACCCTCAGATGTGCAATCATCTCTTCCATCTCTGGGGGTTACCAGACGTCGACCTCTTCACCACCCATCAGAACAAGGTGTGCCAAGCTTTCTGCTCAAGGGCAGGCCCCAGACAAGGCTCCCTCGGGGATGCCTTTATGATATCGTGGACCAACCTGCATTTTTACGCTTTTCCACCAACTCCACTTATAATGATTGCCAACATACGCTGGATCATGGAGAAAGCCAGGGAGTTCCAGAAAAAGATCTACTTCTGCTTCATTGACTACGCTAAAGCCTTTGATTGTGTGGATCACAACAAATTGTGGCAAGTTCTTAAAGAGATGGGAGTACCAGACCATCTTATTTGTCTCTTGAGAAACCTATATGCAGGTCAAGAAGCAACAGTGAGAACCGGACACGGAACCACTGATTGGTTCAAAATTGAGAAAGGAGTTCGGCAAGGCTGTATACTGTCACCCTGCCTATTCAACTTATATGCAGAGCACATCATGAGAAAGGCAGGGCTAGATGAATCACCAGTTGGAATCAAGATTGCTGGGAGAAATATCAACAACCTCAGATATGCAGATGATACCACTCTCATGGCAGAAAGTGAAGAGGAACTAAAGAGCCTCTTGATGCGGGTGAAGGAGGAGAGTGCAAAAGTTGGCTTGAAACTCAACATTAAGAAAACTAAGATCATGGCATCTGGTCCTCTCACTTCCTGGCAAATAGATGGGGAAGAAATGGAGGTAGTGACAGATTTTGTTTTCCTAGGCTCCAAGATCACCGCAGACGGGGACTGCAGCCAAGAAATTAAAAGACGCTTGCTTCTGGGGAGGAAAGCTATGGCAAATCTAGATAGCATACTAAAACGCAGAGACATCACCCTGCCAACAAAAGTGCGTATAGTCAAGGCTATGGTTTTCCCAGTTGCAATGTATGGCTGTGAAAGCTGGACCATAAGGAAGGCTGAGCACAAAAGGATTGAGGCCTTTGAGTTGTGGTGCTGGAGAAGACTCCTGCGAGTCCCTTGGACCGCAAGGCGATCAAACCGGTCAGTCCTAGAGGAGATCAACCCTGACTGCTCTTTAGAAGGCCAGATAGTGAAGATGAAACTCAAATACTTTGGCCACCTAATGAGAAGGAAGGACTCCCTGGAGAAGAGTCTAATGCTGGGAACAATAGATGGCAAAAGAAGAAGGGGACGGCAGAGGATGAGGTGGCTGGATGGAGTCACTGAGGTGGTTGGTGTGAGCTTGAGTGGACTCCGGGGGATGGTGGAGGACAGGAGGGCCTGGAGGAATGTTGTCCATGGGGTCGCGATGGGTCGGACTCGACTTCGCGACTAACAACAACAACAACAAAAGCGAAGATTTTGCACAATCAAGCTGCAGGGATTCTAATCACGCCTTGGTGGCCCCGCCAGCCGTGGTTTGCAACACTCCTGGACGTTTACAGGGACCATCAACCTCTTCCACTACTTCCATACCTCATAACCCAGCAGGAAGGTACGCTTCGGCATCCGGACATATCTTCGCTCAATCTGACTGCCTGGTGCATCGGGTAATAGATACTATACCGTCGGTACCGACGCTGACTGGTACAGGTACGACTGCTGAAATAGCTGTCATCCATGCTGATCTTCACGCTAGATCTTCATTGAATCACACTGTGCCGAATCCAACCAATGTTTTGTTGGATTCAGCATCCATCACCTCAGATATTCAACACATTTTGGACTCTGCACTTAAACCTTCCACACGGAAATCTTACACGGCTAAGTGGGGTCGCTTCTCTGCTTTTGCTGAGTCTCATTACTTTTCTCTGCTAACATCATCTATCCCGCAAATTCTTCAGTTCCTTCTGGATCTTCACCATTCTGGACTGAAGCCCTCCTCAATTAAGGTGTACACGGCGGCCATCGCACACCACTGAGGGCTAGTGGATGGCTCTTCCATTTTTTCTGAACCACTTATTAAGAGTTTTCTAAAGGGCCTTTACAATCTGAATCCGGTGATCAGACCGGCTATGCTTACATGGAGCTTATCTGTTGTTCTGCAGGCTCTGACGAGACCTCCCTTCAAACCGATGGCCATGATTGATCTATGCCTTGTCTCATGGGAGACGGCTTTCCTCATTGCGATCACTTCAGCCCGAAGGGCCAATGAACTATGTGCGCTACGTATAGACCCTCCTTGTTTGAACTTTCACCGGGAGAAGGTCGTTTTAAGGCTTGACCCTTCCTTTTTGCCTAAAGTAGCTACTTCATTCCATCTGGGACAAGATATTATTTTGCCAGCCTTTTTTCCCTCGCCTTCAACTCCATTGGAGAGATCATTACATTCACTCGATGGCCAATGTTGTTTGGCCTTTTACAGGTCTAGAACGGAGTCTCTCAGATGCACAGACTTTTGGTTAAGTATTCCACCAGTGACCAAGGTGCTCCGATCTCTTCTCAAAGACTTTCCAAGTGGATAGTCCAGACTATCACCCTGGCTTATCAGCTAGCTAAACTTGATCTTCCGTCGACTCCTCGAAGCCATTCGACTCACGCTGTGGCCACATCATGTGCCTTTGCATCTGGAGTTGCTCTTGATGATGTATGTTGGTATGCTACTTGGGCAAATCCTTGCACCTTTGCCAGGCATTATCGATTTGATGTTCGGGCCCGACAGGACTGCTCTTTCGGAAGAGCTGTGCTCTCCTCTATTCTTCAATGAGGACACCTTCCCCTCCTCCATTATGGTAAACTTGCTAATCTGCACATATGTGTGATGCACAGAGGCCACGAAGAAGAAAGGCAGGTTGCTTACCTGTAACTGATGTTCTTCGAGTGGCCATCTGTGCAGTCACACAACCCACCCGCTGGCCCTGCTCGGTGTCGGTGAGTGGATGTTCCGGTTGGTACCAAATTTTTCTTTCTTATCGGTGCTGACCCTACTCATGTATTTAGTCTAGTTGCCCACATGGGGGTGTGTGTTCGGTCGCTAAAGACTGAACAAAATGGTGGGCGCTCCGCTCTTTATAGGCCTATGGGGCAGGGGAGCGGAGCTTTCCCGCCAAAAACCGTTAGCTTGCAATCTCCGGTCAAAAGCACTGCACGGGCGCAGCAGCCCATATGTGTGACTGCACAGATGGTCACTCAAAGAACATCAGTTACAGGTAAGCAACCTGCCTTTTCATGGGATGAATGCTTTTGAATTATGACAACTCCCTTGTGGAAGACCCAGACAGCTAATTGCTCCTCATATAATTAAACTCTTTGTAGAGATAAAAGGCATTCCCATACATTAAAATGATTGCCTAAAACAATGGGGTTCTAGCTATATTCTAAGGAACCCAGATTTGCTGAATGAGAAGATTAAGGATCCTGAAAGACGATGCACCATTATTTCTGACCTTCTCTCACAGAAGGCAGTACATGCTGGGCTAGAATGAGAGTCATTGGGTCTAGCAAGCACACTATATTGACTAATAGTGTGGCTTAGAATCTTTCTAGGATGTTCTCATTCTGTACTATGTAAGAGGTGCTCTGGATAATTCAAAGTTTCTCTGGAGAGGAAGTTTGAAAGCCACAACACTAAGGGAGGTGATGATAGCATTCTTATTTAATTAAGTTAGGAGATAGAATTTGGATGCCTTCTTCTGTGCTAAAGCATTGCTCCTGAGGTGGTTTTATACTTTTTTTCCAGGCCTCATTGCAGAGGCCTGTGAACACTTCTGTTTACCATTCTGCTTTATAAAAGAGATCATGATCTGCACTTATGAATATCTGCATTATCTGAACTTATGATTGAGCCATTGTTGGGCAAAAGTGGAGGTTTGAAAGGATGGGATGAGACAAGGGTTTTAACAACAGCAACAACAAATAGGCTTCCCAGATAGGTGATTCAGCAGCACTTAATGTCTTTTGTTTGTTTTACCATTCTTCTAAAGAGATTTGAAATTCTTTCCAGTACATGTCACATATCAAAATGTTATTCCAGGTAGTTCAGACTTGTTAAACAGTTATCCTGTTCTTTTAACCTAAATCCACTCTCCAGTTGTTCTTTCAGATCTAATTTGGGCATTTCATTCCATTTTCTAATAGGCCATTCCATTTACTGGTTGTTATTTTTCTTGTTTTATGTTGTTTGGGAAACACTAGAGAAAGAATGTCACTGCAGATTTCTCATTAAAATTGTGCATGAGTCTCAACATCATTAACATTCATCCAGGATTTGGTATGAAAAGTCACAAGAGGTGGCAACTTGCTACATACACTATCTTGAGCTCCATAGAAGAAAGGCAGGAAGTAAAAGTAATAAATAAACAACTTTCAATGAAAGAGATGTTTTGCTTTCCTTTTATCATTCCCCTTGTGAGGCTGGTTACACTGTGAAGCTATTCAGGAACATTTGAATGGATTAAATCCTGTTTTCAGTAGTGATCAACCAGATGCTAGCAAGCCATGAAGATTACAGTCCTTCTATACTGATACCCCAAACAAATAACAAGGAGTGGGTTACTACTTCTGAAAATAGAGCTTATTTCGCTATGAGAGAGCAAATAGCAATTTTTTTCTTTTCTTTTTTTATAATAAGTTTTATTCAAAATAACCCTAATACAAAAAAAACCCTAAAAACAACATCAATCATCAGAAACATCAGACCTGCTGGGTCAGCCCCACATTTTTTCTATTTATGATAACTTAAAAACATATTTGATTCTATATGAAGTCCCGTTTCTCTAGCCAATAATATAGAGTCCCAAGTTTAATAGAAATCAGTATCTTCTTTCTCCTTCAATGACAAAGTCAATCTGTCTATTTCTGCACAGTCCAAGATCTTTTTTAGGATCAGTTCATCGGTGGGTGGTTCTTCACTTTTCCAGTGTTGTGCAAATGCAATCTTCGCTGCAGTAATTACATGTAAAATCAAGTACATTTCTTGTTTACTAATATCAACAGGTATAATGCCTAATAAGAAAACTTCAGGTTTAAAAGCTAAGGATTTTTGTAACATTTCCTCAAGCCATTTATGTATTTTAATCCAATACTTTTTTGCTTTATCGCAAGTCCACCACATATGATAGAAAGTACCCAATTTAAGTTTACATTTCCAACATCCATTTGACATATTTGGAAACATCTTGGCTAGTCTATTTGGTGACAGATACCATCTATAAAACATTTTATACAAGTTTTCTTTATATGAAGTTGCTAATGTTACCTTAATATTTCTCTCCCACAGCTTTTGCCATTTTCCTAATTCAATATTATATCCAAAGTTTTGTGCCCACGTTATCATAGTTTCCTTAATCTGTTCATCTTCCATACTCCTATCTAGTAAGAAATTATATAGTCTTTTAATCATTTCCTCATCTGATTGAAGCATCACCTGATCAAATGATGTTAAATATTTATAAAAGCCCCACATTCTATAGTCTTTAGCATATCTCGATTGTATCTGCACCTTATGCCACCGAGAAATATTAGATTCTTGTTCTTGTATTTCTTGATTCAATTTCAATCTTCCATCATTATCCAAAATGTCATCATATCTTACGATCGCTTCAAAGTTCAATGCATTTGGATATACAAGAGCTTCCATAGATGAAAGCCATCTTGGTAATTTATTATACAATTTTGCCTTTAACTTTTCCCACACCGACATTAATGATTTCCTAATATAATGATTTAGCCTTTTATACCACATATAAGCATGCCAACCCATTTGCAAATCATGCCCTTTGAGATACAAGATTCTCTTATTTCTTAAAGTTATCCATTCTTTTAGCCACATTAAAGCAGAAGCTTGACAATACAGCATCCAATCAGGGAGACCAAAGCCCCCATTCTCTTTAGCCTTCTGAAGTATTTTTAGTTTAATCCTTCATTTTTTCTTTCCCCACATACATTTTGAGATTTGAGAATTTAAATCATCAAAAAAAATTTCTATCAATTTTTATGGGAATCATTTGGAATAGAAACAAACCCTTTGGTAATATATTCATTTTAGCTAGTGCTATTCTTCCCAGCAAGGATAATTGCAAATTAGCCCATTTTTCCAAATCACTCTTAATTTCCTTAAATAGTTTATCATCATTGTCTTCCTTCAGAGTGGTACACTTAGCTGTAAGATAAATTCCCAAATATTTAACCTTTTTAACAATCTGAAAGTCTACTTGTTCCACCAGAGTTTTTCTCTGCTCCTGTGTGAATTTTTTTACTAATACTTTCGTCTTTTCTCTGTTTATTTTCATCCCAGTAACCTCGTCATATTCTTCAATCCTTTGTAGGAGTTTAGGCATTGTTACTAAGGGTTCCTCAGTTATGAAAACTAGATCATCTGCGAATGCTTGCAATTTATAGCTTTCATCTCTAATTCTAGTACCTTTAATGTCCATATTGTCCCTGATATTTCTGTTTAACATTTCTAAGATCAATATAAACAACAGTGGTGATAGTGGGCATCCTTGTCTTGTACCCTTTTGTATACCTATAATATTTGTAAATTCTCCATTGGTTATAATCCTAGCAGACTCCTTTTGATAGATGCTTAATATCGCATTAATGAACTTTTTACCAAACTCCATTTGAACTAGTTGTTGCTTCATAAATTAACATTGTCAAAAGTCTTCTGTGCGTCCATGAATAATATTAATTTATTAATTTATTAAAACATTTATAGGCCGCCCCATCGCACCAAAGCCTCGGGGCAGCTTACAACAATTTAAAATACAATAAATAAAATACAGTAAAACTATAAAACTATAACTATAAAACTATAACTATAATAGTGCCATTGGTTTTTCTGTATGTGTCTCATAATACTCTAAGATGTCCAGGATAGTTCTCATGTTACTCCTCATTTGTCTTTTAGGTAAGAAACCATTTTGATCTGAGTGAATAAAGTCTGTTAAGTACTTCTTCAATCTTTCTGCCATTATGGAGGCAAAAATTTTATAATCCACATTTAATAGTGATATAGGTCTATAGTTTTTAATCTGCGTCAAGTCCGTGTCTTCTTTCGGTATTAATGTAATATTTGCCTCTGTCCAAGTATTTGGTATTTTAGCATTTAACAATGCTGCATTACATATATCCTTAGGAAACGTAGTGAAAATTCCTTCAAAGGATTTATAAAACTCTGCTGGTAGCCCATCCAGGCCAGGAGTTTTGTCATCCTTTTGTCTCTTATTTGCCTCTATTACTTCTGTTATTGTTACTTCTTGATTCAATACGGTTTGGTATTTCTCCGGTAACTTTAGCAGGTCTCCCTTTCGGATATATTTGTTTACTTTTCAGTTGAAATCTCATCATTCTGCTATAGCTTTGCAAAGAAATCTTCCGCTATTTTCTTGCTATATATATTTTGTACTTGCAGTCATCCTTCTCCATCCTTCAATTTACTTATTAGTCTCTTCTCTCTTTCCTTCTTTACTTTATAAGCTGACCATCTCCCTGGTGTATTAGCATTTTCAAAGAAGTTCTGTTTGGTCAATTTCATTTGCTTAGTGAGTTCGTTTGTATCCAGGAGGTTCAGTTTATGTTTTAGAATATTCATTTGTACCTTAAAGTCTTTTTTGGATGGATCTTCCTGTAATTCTTGTTCACATTTCATCAATTCATCTACTATTTTAGCTCGTTCTTGCTTTCTCCTTTTATTTATTTTTGCTGAGTATGCTATTATCAGCCCCCTGACATAGGCTTTGGCTGTATCCCAGACATTTTGCAAAGAGGTTTCTTCAGTTTTATTTATTTGAAAGAATATTTGCATTTCCTTATTTATCTCATCTGTGAATTTTTTATCCTTTAATAAGGCTTTATTTAACCTCCATCTGGACGTTTGTACTGTCCCTTTCAGTGACATAGTTACAGGGTTATGATCTGCCCAGACATTTGCCTCTATTTCAGCTTCTAGCAGGTCTGGTACTAAGTCTGGGGTTATACAAACCATATCAGTTCTAGACCACGACCTATGTCTATTTGAATAGAAAGTATATTTAGGAGAGGTTGGTTTTTATGTTTCCAGACATCTATCAATCTGAATTCTTCAATCATATTAGAACAAGACTTTGGAAGTATCCTCCTGCCTTTTCTGTCCTTAATCTCACTCTTATGATCCATATTCTTGTTCACAATTGCATTAAAGTCTCCCATTACACACATGGTCTGGTAGTCCAATTGTAAGAGTAAAGCATGTAGTTTTTGGTAGAACATTTCCTGATGGTCATTTGGGGCATAGATCACCACTAAAAGTTTCATTGTAATTTCAACCATCAGAATCCTACCATTCTCATCTGCTAATATATGTTTAGGGTCTAATTTTTCCTTGATGTATAATGCTAAACCTCTTTTCTTTTGAGAAGCGGAAGATATAAATAGCTTTCCAAGCTTTAAACATTCCAAAAGCTTACTATGTTGTTTCTTAATATGTGTTTCTTGTAGCTAAATTATATCTAATTTTGATTTTTGAAGTTGAGAGAAAATCCTTCTCCTCTTAGATGGTCCATTTAGTCCATTTACATTTAAAGAGAGCAGTTCAATTCTTCCTTCCCTTTTGAAAGCCATATTTAAAGAATATATATTTATCCATTTATGCTTCGGCCTTTACACTTCTACCTTTTTTTCTTTTCCTTTAGTTCCAGTGTCTGTCCCTCTTGTTGTAAGTCTGTATTCACTATTTCTCCTTCTTCAGAGTTGTATGCTGTTAGTTCCATTGGTTCAACACCTTTCCCTCCTTCTTTTGGAGCACCCGATTCTTCCTCTTCAAATGTACTTCTAAATTTTTCATAAAACTCTTGCATCTTGAAGATTGAGTCCAGCTTGTATCTTGTAGAGTTCCAGGTGAAAAATATTCCTTCTGGCATTAGTCACCTAAATATGATCTCTTTCTTAGTCAGCTTCGTAGTAAGGAATAAATATTTCTTTTGTTCTTCTCTAATCCTCCATGGTATTTGTTTCAAAACAGTCACCTCAGGATGATCATCCGCCTTTAAAGGTTTATCATGTACAGCCCTCAAAACATTGTCTCTTATAGACCTTTTCGCAAATTTAACATGGACTTCCCTTGGAAGCTTATGTTTCCTAGCATAACTTGAATTCACTCTATAAACAAGGTCAATGCTTATGTCCACCTCTTCGTTTTCCAGATCCAATGCCTCTGCCAGCATAGTAATTATTAATTCCCTTAGGTCCTCATTCTTTCCTTCGGGTATGTTCTGCAATCTCAGATAATTAGATGCCTTCTCCATCCCTAATATACCAAGTGAATCCCATAATGACTTGCTTGTTTGTTTTATTAATTGTGTTTCTTTGTCTACTGTTTCAATTTTTTCATGGGCTTGTTGTATTTTTTTGTGTATTCTGTTCAGTTTTGAGTCAATCATCTGCCACTAGGTTTGATACATACTTAACAGAGCTGTCCAATTTATCTTTGTTCATTTGCAAAGTTCTTCTGCTCAGCTGACATGTTCCTCTGTTCTGCTAATATATTCCTCTGTTCTAAGCTTAATTTTGATATAGAATTTTGCATAGCCTCTTGGGATGCTTGCATAGCTGTTAAAGATGTTTGTATCGTCAAGAGAGTCATTTGTAGATCTTTTTGGTATTTTTCAGCATCTGCAGCTTTAGACTGGTGAGTTGGACTCTGAGCAGCTGATGTAGGTGCTGAAGAGGGGGAAAAGTGTGTATTTTTCATAGTGATGGTAGCTTTTTGCTAGTAATTGCAAGGTAGCAACAAAAAAAGAGAAAGAAAAGAAGAAAACAAAAATCTCCAAGAGAAAAGAGGAAGGAGACTTGTTGTAAATCCAATAGCCACAGGGTGGCAGCAAAGAGTTATTTTGTCTTTATGTGATGTCACAAAGAGGATTGAAAAAAGAAAATTTCTGCTCATCAAATAAGTAGAAGCTTGTTTTTCTATCACTTAATCTACAATAGTTTTTTATTCTGATTCTTTGCCCTTGGGGAGATTAAAAAGAAAAAAGAAATCTTTATTTCCAGCCTCATATTTTCCAAATCTCAGTTCCTCTCCCCTAGATTAGTCGCCGCTTAAACTCTGGGGGGGGGGGGATTCCTCCCTCTGTCAAGGGGGCTTTTCTTTCTTCTTTGTCCCAATTAGT
This sequence comes from Varanus salvator macromaculatus, assembly GCA_023646645.1. Lineage (NCBI taxonomy): Eukaryota > Metazoa > Chordata > Lepidosauria > Squamata > Varanidae > Varanus > Varanus salvator. Next base: position 10,901,033 of record JAIXND010000754.1, on the reverse strand, counting down.
ATCTGCTTCAGTTCTTCCATGGGTAATATTGAAAAAGGTAGAAATGCTCACTCAGCAGGTCCAATGAACTTCAAGCTGTTATTCTATGCTATATCTGGTCGTCTAAGGCAAGGAGCTGATCTCTCCCCTGTGTTGTTCAATTGAGAAAATCCCAAGTTTTCTCCCAGTAAATGTGGAGTCGCCGCCCCACATCACCCAGAAGTATGCTCGGGCTTCTATTCCCTGCCCCAACAGGGCTTGGCTGAGCCTCTTGCAGCTCACTGTCAAACAAATTACCGGCGTGATTACGGGAGCCCCCATTCTTCACAGCCGTCTCACCACCACGTCAACTGGCAGTTCCCTGAGAGAGCCTTGTTGATGTTATGTGCCTTCAAGTTATCTCCAACTTATAGCAATCCTTAGAATCCATGTCCTCCAACATGTTCTGTCCATGACAGCTCTTGTAAACTCAAGGTTGTAGCTTCCTTTATGGAACTGAGCCATTTATGGTTGGTCTTCTTCTTCTGCCTTCAACTTTTCCTAGCATCATGTCTTCTCATGATGTGCCTGGAGAATGAAATCCTCAGTATCATCATTTTTGCTTCCAGGGAAAGTCCTGGCTTGATTTCATCCAGAACCCACTTTGTTCATCTTTTTCTCAGTCTTTCTGTATTTGCAAAGCTCATTTCTAGCACCCCACATTAAACAGTTCAATTTTGTTCTTGTTCATCTTTTCTAGATCCTTCATTGCGCCCTTCCCAAGTGTCAGACTTGTAATTTCTTGACCGCAGTCTCTGTTTGAGTTGATATGGTATCAATTCAAATTTGCCATGGTATGCAAAATTTTTCACAATTTCATTTCTTGATTGTTGACATTAAAGTTGTGTAATTCTGTAGTCACGATTTTTGTTTTCTTAAAGTTCAGTTGCAATCCTTTTGCACTTTCTTCTTTCACTTTTGTCAGGAGTTGTTTCAAGTCATTGCTACTTTCTGACAGTAGTAAGATATTCCTTTTATTTTCCCTCTTTCTTCCTCTGATACCAATTCAGCTTTCCTTATGATATGTTCTGCATACAGATTGAACATATAGGGAGATAAAATAAACCCCTGTTTGATGCTTTTGACTATTTCATATTCTAACAGTAAATTCTTGTTGATGATAAAGATTACTCATCAGGACAATCAAATGCTGAAGCACACCAATTTATTTATTTATTTATTTATTTGGAACATTTATATGCTGCCCCATTCGCAAAGCCTCGGGGCGGCTTCCAAAATGAATAAACAACTATACAATTACATTAAAAATCAGGAGACATTCCAGCACAAGTATAAAATCAATAAATACATTTAGCAATTAAAATAACATTTAAATAAAAAGGTCATGGCCTGGCACCAAAAAACAAATAACGATGGTGCCAGGCAGACCTCTCTGGGAACTATTTCTATCAGGACTATTCATAGCTTCTCATGATCCACACAATCGTCACCTTTGCTATGTCTATGAAGCATAGATTGATGTTCTTCTGAAATTCCAGTCGCCTCTTGAGTGCCTGCCTGCCTGCCTGCCTGCCTGCCTGCCTGCCTGCCTGCCTGCCTTCCTTCCTTCCTTCCTTCCTTCCTTCCTTCCTTCCTTCCTTCCTTTCTTTCTTTCTTTCTTTCTTTCTTTCTTTCTTTCTTTCAGAATCCAGTTTGGATGTCTGTCATTTCTTGCTCCATACAGTATTCTCTGTTGCAACACATTGAACATCACTTTGCTTTTTTGGAAAATTAGTGCAATTGTCCTATACTTGCTATACTCCTTAGTTTATCATTTCTTGGGGATAGGAATGTATATTGAACACTGGGAATCTGTGGGCCATTGTTTTGTTTTCCTTATTTGTTGACATTTTCTTTTTTAGAATTTGGACTAATTTAGTGTCTACACAGCTTGAAATAGGGTGTGTTTTTTATGCTTTGTTTCATACATGTGCATTCAGAGCAGTTTTCACTTTCTAATATTGCAGACTCTGTATTTTTCCTAATAATAGCTCTCTTTTCACAGTTTTTTTTGGTTTATCCTCAAATAAGTTCAGTAACGCAAATCTGTTCTTTATACGGATTTTAAATTTCTCAGGAATGTTATTTAAGTTGTATTTTGGTATTTTGCTTCCATTAGTCATCTTTTTCAACTTTTATATTATAGTTCATCATTAGTACCACAATCTGTTCCTAGTCTGGTTATGGAAGACAGACTATACGACATGGAAGAAGGGGTGAACAGTCTGCTGATCAAATTCGCAGACGACACTAAAACTGGAGCAGTGGCCACAACTGAGAAGCAGGTACTCCAGATCCAAAAGGATCTGGACAGACTATGGAAGTGGGCAGGAGACAACAGGATGGCGTTCAATGTGGAGAAGTGCAAGGTCTTGCACTTGGGGCATAGGAATAGCTGTCATAAGTACAGGTTAGGGGACAAGTGGCTGGAGAGCAGCACTTGTGAAAGGGACCTCGGGGTACTGGTTGACCGCAGGCTAAACATGAGTCAGCAGTGTGATGCGGTGGTCAAGAGGGCGAATGCCACCCTTGGTTGCATAGCCAGAAGTGTGGCTTCTAGATCAAGAGAGGTATTACTTCCACTCTACATGACTCTGGTGCGCCCGCAACTGGAGTATTGTGTTCAGTTTTGGGCCCCTCATTACAGAAAGGATATAGCCAGGTTGGAGTCAGTGCAGCGTAGGGCCACAAGGATGGTGGCTGGTTTGCAGGGGATGGGGTATGAGGCGAGACTGAGGGAACTGGGTCTCTTCAGCCTGGAGAAGAGGAGACTCAGAGGGGATATGTTGGCAACATACAGGTATGTGAGGGGGTGTCACATGGAGATGGGGAGAGGCCTGTTCTCCCCTGCAGAGGAAGGCAGGACGCGCTCCAATGGAGCAAAGCTCAGGGAGCCAAGGTTCAATTTGGATGCCAGGAAGCACTTCCTGACAGTTAGGACCCCGAGGGCGTGGAATGGGCTTCCACGGGAGGTCGTTGAGGCCCCATCGGTGAGGGTGTTCAAAGATAGGCTGGACATGCACATGGTGGGCATGTCATGAGCGGAGCTGGCTGGTGCCGGAGGTCAGACTAGATGGCCCAGGAGGCCCCTTCTGACTCGCTCTGTTTCTATGTTTCTATGTTTCTATGTTTCTATATCTCCTATTTTCAGTTACTTAGTCTGTTTGATTGCTAACTTGGCTACCTGGTGATGTTCATGTGTATAGTCATCTGAACTGTAGCCTGGATTATGTATTTGTAATATACAGATTACTTCATAAAATTCTGTGAATAATTCTCCAGCTTCATTTCTCACCCCTAAGCCAAATTCTTCCAAAACATTGAATTCTACTTTGTTTCCTACTTTTGCATTCTCATCACCTATAATTATCAGCATGTCTTGATTTGATGTGTTATAAATTTTATCTTGGATTCCTCCATAAAAAATTAAATTTCTTCTTCAGTATTTGTTATTGGAATGTAGACTTGAATAATGATTATGTTGATTGGTTTTCTGAGCTTTACTCAGCTGGACTTTGTATGATATAATCCCTTATTGACTGTGCTACATCCTGCCTTAGTGTTAGAACCACTTAATTTCTTCTGAGTTTGTCATTTCCATAAATCATGTATTTGTCTGGCTGAAAATGTTCCATTTCAGTCCACTGTAGTTCACTCCCAGCAAATACTTCAGTGCTTAACTCTTCCATTTCTTGCTTTATGGTTTCCAGTTTGCCTTGCTTCATACTTTTTATTGTTCCATGTTCCAGTTGTATATCTTGTGCTACATCAGGCTGTGGGTTGAATGTCTTCTGACCTGGATTTCTCATATTCTGGCACTATCTCTTGTTTTATTCTGGATTGTTTCATCATAGGTTTTTCTTAGTAGGAAACATCAGAAATGGTTCTCATTGCCTTGTGCACAGAACTAACCCGAGTTAGCTTGAGCATGACTGCTGTTGTCTCTGAAAGATCCTTTGCCAATGCCACCTTTAACTACTACTGCTGCCCAATAACTGCCATTTTTCTCCCACAGCATTAGAGGTGCCCATTCTCTTCTGCTGTTGTGACTGTTACTTCTAAAGGAGAGTGGGGATGCATCTTAGTCTGGTGCCTCAACTTTGACCATTCTTTCCTGGGTGACCCTATCAGGAGACCAGCCTAGTGAGAGAGTCTGGTGTCCTGGTGGCATTTCTCTGTCAGACCCCATCACCATGTTAAGGTATACATGCAAGAGGGAACCGTTAGAATAGTAGGAGCATAATATACTTGAATCTAGTATTGGCAATAGGTTTTGATTTTTTTAAGAGAGTGGCAGAGTTGATAAATTTATTAGAATTGGTTTTGCTGCAATGTGAGTTATGCTTTTTGTGCAATAATTCTTACTGCAAATCCAAAAGTGCCACCAGCACAAAGTGACCAATTCCAGGCAAGCTTGTGTGTAAGATATATCCAGAATTTCCATTTTAGCACAACCAAACACCATATTGTGTAATTATTAAAACCCATATCAGGAAGCTGCATTTTAAATTCAATTTCTACATGAAATAGGGAAACCATTATAAAATCATGACATATCTGAACACATGCATTTGATGTGGGATAAGAACTACAAGAACTATAAGAACTATAAGAACTGAACTACATTTACAGTGAAAATTTATTTATTTATTTATTTATTAACAATATTTATATCCCATCCTTTACAAAACATTCCAGGACAACTTACAACAGTACTGTAGAATTGATGCTTTGAAAATTGTAAAAATAAATCTGCAAAGTTATATATTCCATTACATGAAGATCCAGGTTCTTATATGAGTCTTTGCTTTACTTGTTTTGATATCCTGGGTAAGGATGAGTAAATTAGTGATATCTGAGCTCATCAAGATTCTTTGAACACCAGTGCACTGCTCATTCCATGATTCATAATCATGTTTGTAAACGAGAAAACTGCAAAACAGAAGAATGTGAGTGTTGTGCAAAAATCCACATACACACACAGATTTCCTCATGCACTAAACATCTGGTGGTTTAAACCTGGTGCACTAGAAAAAAGTTGTGTGGTTTCAGGAAATTGTATATTGCTTGAGTACACATTTTGGAAATGTAAACACAAATTCATGAATTTGTGGACATTTTTCATGAAAATACATTCCTGTTCACATTCAGGATTGTGAACAGGAAATTTTTGAGTGATTTGCAAACTGAAATGAAATGCTCATGCATTTCTCTCTCTGGGTAGTTGTGGAGTGGAGTCTGATACATCCAAACTGCTGAAACCATGAAGCCATGCATGATATGTCCTATCATTTTTACTACTTTAACAAGAAATAGCCATGGTGTAAAAAACAACCAGGAAATCTAGCCTATAGACAAATGAATCATTGGACTCACAGTTCTTATGCTAGTGTAAGCAATATAAATCTCTCTTGTCTCTAGGCCTAATGTCATACTTTTGTTAATCAACACCATTTCCTTTTCAAAACTTTATAAGTAAAATGCTTGATAAGAACATACTGAATTCATATGTCTTATATTAATATGTGAACTAGAACATAGTTATCTTGCAATATTTACACATCTCACTTTTGCAATGCAAGTTTCATTTTTTTAAAGGACAAAAATGTGTATATTAAGGGAAATTGTGCATAGCAATATTATTGAAAACATAATTTTTATTATTGGGAAAACATCAATAGGAAACTGCTTACAAATATCTATAAATTGGGTAAAATAATGCAGAAAAAATAAACACAATTTCATATAGACATTTTTAAAAGTTGCGAATGAATGTGGAAAAGCTCCAGAAAAAAATGAGGATAGGAAAAATGAGAAACAGAGAGGAAACAACATTGACAGATTTGTTCATCCCTATTCCAATGTTGCAATTCCCTTTTTGCTTCTCCAGGCAAAAACAATATAGATAATCTATATATTTCATGTATGTGGTGGGTGATAGTAGCCTCAGTACAACAAATCTGTTAGATCAACTCTCGAAGTGAGTGTTTAGGATTAAAATGCTTCTTGTGCAGAGTTCTGTGGTTCTTTCCTCCAGCATTTCTGTTTAGCCTGAGCAGTGAATGAGTGCAAATCTGTGCGGAGGAAGAACACACAAAGAAAGCTACTTAACTCAGTTCCTTCAGAATCACCACTATCATGTTTATTCTTCCATGAGTGAAAGATACAGATTCATCATAACTCTCTCCCCAGGGCTGAAAAAGTAGATGACCTGAAGAGAAGAGTTAAGCAGGCTTCCCACTCTGGACATTCTTTGAAATTGACTTTGTATTAAAAAAAAAACCAACCATAAACCCTGCAGAGGGCAGAACTATAGAGCTAACATTGTGTGTGATAGTTGAGAGAAACATTGGGATTGAAAGTAATTGAATCTAATTAGGAAAAACAATTAGCAAATTGTTTCAGTGTGGGGCTGGGGCTGGATGCATGAGGCAATTGTCCAACAATTGGTCAAGATAACTTAAAAAGCAATGCTAAATAGAAATGTACCCTGGATGACATGGCATGGCTAGAATGAACACTATACTGTCTTTTTGTACAATTTTCAGTGGCAGATAGCATGGAAAAGGAATTATTGTGTAGAGCCCTCAAATTTTTCTCTCTTTATTTTTAAGGTGTTTTGCTTTGTTCTTAATGACTCCCCCCCCTTTTTTTTTTTTGGTATGTTGCCACATCAGGACCAAAAAACCACTTCCCTGAGGTGGACCACTTGTTACAAATTATTTTATAATACTTGGAAGAAACTGCCTTCATGTGGATCACTCTGATCCTTCCCATACCAATGCCATGCACACATTGGAACCAGGGATACTGATGTGGGAAATAACAGCTTGATATGGTGGTCCATAACTGTGAAATAATCATGCTCAAGGGTTGAATCTTTGTATCAGGTATGGAGTCCCTACAGACTCCTTTTGAGTGTGTGTGTGGAGATCACCTGCAGCTCTTACCCTAATTTCCAAAGCCCTTTACATGAAATCATTTTAGAGTTCTGAGTATGGTATCTGCCCTTGTCCTGGAAGCTCATATGATGGGAAGCAAGAATGAGAATCAGAAAAGGGGCAATCCAGCCATCATTGTGTTCAGCCCTGCCCACTGACATCCTGTCTCTGATTGGAGGGAAACCAAATTATCTGGTTGGATATCTTCCCAGATGTGTACTGAATGATGGAGAGGTAGAAGTGTATGCAAGTATAGCCTCATGATGGAATCAGTAACAAGAAATCTTTAACATCTTTTCAGCCTGATCCTGGCTTCATGTTTCTGAAGCAGTATCACTTGTCAAGATAGCTATTTCAATGATATAGAGGCTGTTGATCTGAACCTTCATTTTTGTGCCCCAAATGTATCTTGAAAGGTCTGATAGTCCCCTGGCTATGGCTGGGGTGAATGTTAAGGGGTGGTAGCAGTCTACTGGTAATTGTGTGCCCCTGCCTACACCACATCGGGTTGGGAATGAGAGTCTCCCTCCCTTTGCACCTGTCAAGTAAAATATAGGGTGAGTGGTATTATTTGTAACATACTTATATTCTTGAGGAAAATGCCCTGTAGATAACTATGACTAATTTTAATCTGTATTTTATCTTCTTTCTTTAGAAAATATTTTGGAGAAAAAATTGGAATGTATTTTGCCTGGTTGGGCTTATACACAGAATTTCTTATTCCATCTTCTGTAGTTGGAATCATAGTGTTCCTGTACGGATGTCTAACTATTGAAAGTGACATTCCTAGGTAAGGTTGTATGTGTGCAATATGATTTGATATCCAAAATGCTGTATTATTGTTGTTGTCATTTCTATACTGCCTGTATCCACAGCTCTCCAGGCAGTGTACATCAAAATATAAAAACAATACAATACATAAAAACCATAAGAATTAACAGTTAATTTAAAATAACAAAAAAGAACATTAAAAGACACAGCCAAGAGTAAAAGGCACCTGGCTAATTGTATTAAGCCCCTGAATGATCAGGGAGGTCTTTAAAGTCCTCCACAAAGAAGGTTGTTTTAATCTGGTGCCAAAAAGTTGGCAAATTTGGTGTCAGGTGGGCTGCAGCAGAGAGGTTGTTCCAAAAATGGGGGCCACTACTGAAAAGGCCTTCCCCTAGTAGTCACCCTCCAAACCTCTCAGGGGATTGGCATCTGGAAGAAGGTCCAAGAGACTGAATGTAGTGTCTGGGTAGATTGTTAGGAGAGGCTCTCCCACAGGTACTGCAGTCCCAAGCTGCATAGGGTTTTATAGGTTAAGACCTTGAATTGGGACTGAAAGCATACAGGCAGCCAATGCAGGTGGGCCAGAACTGATCTTACATGTTCAGACCTCTGGGTCCCAGTTATTAATTTGGCTGCCACATTCTGCACCAGCTGCAGTTTCTGAACCATCTTCAGGGGCAGCCCCATGTAGAGTGTGTTTCAGTAATCTAATCTATAGATTACTAGAGCATTGATTACTGAAGCCAGGCTATTTCTGACTAGGTAGGGAAACGGCTGGGCTACCAGCTAAAACTGGTAGAAGTCACTGGGAGTCACTGATGCCACCTGAGCCTCAAGTGATAAAGATGGATAACGGCACATCCTGAAGCTATGAGCCCACTCCTTCAGGGAGAGTCTGACCCCATCAGAACAGGTTGAACATCCCCCATCCGGTCAGTGAAACCACCCATGAACAGCATCTCAGCCTTGTCTGCATTAAGTTTCTGTTTGTTTAGCAGTCCATTGTCATAGCTAGACACTGGTTTAGCACATCCACAGCCTCACATGCTGACAATGAAGGGGAGAAACAGAAATGGTGCACTCCAAAACTCCAGATGAGCCCATTCATGCAGATGTTAAATAGTATGGGGGGACAGAACAGACCCCTGAGGAACTCCATGCGGGGCCTGACCAGTATTCCCAAAGCACCACCTTCTAGAGACAGCCCTCCAGGTAGGAGCAAAACCACTGCCATGCAATGCCCCTCACTCCTAACTCAGATAGTTGCACCAGAGGAATGCCATGGATGATGGTACGGAAAGAGGGTCATGCTTCCACTACCCAATGGTACAAGGTGATTGGGGCTGTTTCTGTGCCAAAACCAGGCCTGAACTCCAGCTGAAATGGATTCAGATAATCAGTCTCATCCAAGAGTGGGATTGATTGGCAATCATCCTCTCTATAACTTTGTCTAGGAAAGGTATATTTGCTCTTTAGTTCTGCGTGGGACCACCCCTTTCCAAGGAGACTTTTATAAGCCAGGAGGGTCAAGGACCCAGTACTGAGGTGGTTTCATGAATCTGCCCAAGCATCTTGTCCACATCATCAAGCTGTACCAATTGAAACCCATCCAATAAAACTGGATAGCTCCATCAAATTAACTGCTGTAACTCCGGAATCAAAGTTCAGCAGATGCAAAGATATTTTCTTGGAAGTGCCCAGTGAGTAGGTTATAGCAGGGCAAAGATGGTTCCAAGGTGTGCCTGGAGTCAAGTGTAATAAGATCCAGACAAACTTGAAAAGCTCATTTGGGTGGCAAAGAGAAAATTGGATAGAAGTACTGAGGCATTTTTTCTTTGCCACCTTCACTGCCTCAAAATATACTCAATTGTAGGCACATGCAGAGTTTCTGTTGCATTCACTGGAATTTCTCCATCTGCACTCCAGCCATCTCCTAAGTTGTTTCATTGCTCTCAGCTCCGGGGTATATGACAGAGCTGTCTGAGCTCTACTGTAGACTCAGTTGTGTCAACTGCCCAGGTCATTTCTGTATTCCACAGAGTGACCAGGGCTTCAACAGGTGCACCAGCCATGTCAACCAGAAAATCCTCCCAGAATCCTCTGGAAACCATCCAGATCTATTAGCTTCCATGGATGGACCATCTTAATGGAACCTTTACCCTTGCGGAGGGGGAAAGCTGCCAAAAGTCTAAATCTCAGCAGGTGGTGATCTTACTGTGACAGAGGGATTGAGTCAAAGTCCCCCATACTCAGAGCATCATCCTCATATCTGGCCAAGAAGATAACATCTCACGTAGTTCCCACTACAAACATTGGCAAGTGACATGTTTTGACAGGGAAAGAGACCTGACAGTGGGGGTATGTTATTGCCCTCCAGGTCAACTTGAGATCCTGGATGATGTCCTGACAGGCCAGATTCTAAGGATATCTTGGGGAAGAGACACAGTAATTATGGGAGATTTCAGTCTCCCGGATATTACTTGGGAGACTCACTCGGCGGTGACAGCCAGGTCACGTTGCTTCCTAGAAGCTATAGTGGGAGGGTTTTTCACACAGAGGGTCCGAGAGGTGACGAGAGGGGGAAACATCCTTGACTTGGTCTTGACCAATAGGGAGGAGCTGATAGATGAAGTACAGATTAGGGGAGCTCTGGATGTGAGTGATCACTCCATGCTTTGCTTTGAGATCCGGGGACTGGGGACATGCAGCAGGGCGAGCACTAGAAGCTGGGACTTCAAGAGGGCCAACTTTGGCCAACTGAAGGCCAGACTGGGGAAAGTCTCCTGGGATAGGTTACTGGAAGGTAAGCGAGTTGAGGAGGGGTGGATGGCACTCAAAAGGGAGGTTTTGGAGGTGCAAGCCTTGATGATTCCTCTAGTTAGTAAGGTGGGGAGGCGGAGGAGACTGCCACCATGGGTGCGAAAGGAGGTGGTTAGAGGGATTAGACGAAAGAGGAACCTCCGTAGGAAATGGGTACTGGGGCAAATAGACAAAAGGGTATACCGGGAGGAGGAGGCCCATTGCAGAAGGATTCTTTGCAAGGCTAAGGCTGATTACGAGCTGAGACTTGCCAAGAATATCAAGAGCAACAAAAAGGGCTTCTTTCAGCATGTAAAGAGGAAGGGGAAGGGGAGACAAGTGGTGGGACCACTAAATCAGGAGGAAGGAGATCCAGTGACTGATATGAGGGAACAGGCACAGATGCTAAATGACTATTTTGCCTCTGTGTTCTCCCCAAAGCAGGACGGAGGATATCCTTATAGGAGATTAGATGAGGCTGGGGACTTAGGGGCACAGATTAGAGTCACGCCCTTGAAGTCGAGGGGCTCCTCAGGGCATTGGACATTACAAAGGTGCCAGGCCCTGACAGGTTACACTCGAGAGTACTTCGAGAGTTGGCAGGGGTTCTCTCATGCCCATTGGCCTCCATTTTTGAGACCTCATAGAGAATGGGTGAAGTTCCAGAGGACTGGAGGATGGCATCAGTGGTCCCAATTTTCAAAAAGGGTAGTAGGAAGGACATGGGGAATTATAGACCAGTTAGCTTTATGTCCATTGTAGGAAAAACAATGGAAAGGCTCATAATAGAAAGTGATCTAGTGATGCTAGATAGGGAAGGGAGGCTGACAGCCACACAACACAGCTTCCGAAAAACAGGTCCTGCCAGACAAACCTTGTGGAATTCTATGACAAGGTTTCAAGATGGCTAGATGGAGGGGATGCAGTGGATGTGGTATACCTGGATTTCAGCAAGGCCTTTGACAAAGTGCCCCATGATATCCTGGTGGAGAAACTGAGGAGTTTTGGGATACACCAAAGCAGTGTCTGGTGGATTAGGGCATGGTTGACTGACTGAAAGCAGAAGGTAACCATTAGCGGGGAATCATCTGGATGGCAGCCAGTGACAAGCGGGGTCCCCCAGGGTTTTGTCCTGGGGCCAATCCTGTTTAATCTTTTCATTAACGACATGGAAGAAGGGGTGAACAGTCTGCTGATCAAATTCGCAGACGACACTAAAACTGGAGCAATGGGCACAACTGAGGAGCAGGTACTCCAGATCCAAAAGGATCTGGACAGACTATGGAAGTGGGCAGGAGACAACAGGATGGCGTTCAATGTGGAGAAGTGCAAGGTCTTGCACTTGGGGCATAGGAATAGCTGTCATAAGTACAGGTTAGGAGACAAGTGGCTGGAGAGCAGCACTTGTGAAAGGGGTACTGGTTGACCGCAGGCTAAACATGAGTCAGCAGTGTGATGCGGTGGTCAAGAGGGCGAATGCCACCCTTGGTTGCATAGCCAGAAGTGTGGCTTCTAGATCAAGAGAGTTATTACTACCACTCTACACGACTCTGGTGCACCTGCAACTGGAGTATTGTGTTCAGTTTTGGGCCCCTCATACAGAAAGGATATAGCCAGGTTGGAGTCAGTGCAGCATAGGGCCACAAGGTTGGTGGCTGCTTTGCAGGGGATGCTGTACGAGGTGAGACTGAGGGAACTGGGTCTCTTCAGCTTGGAGAAGAGGAGACACAGAGGGGATATGTTGGCGACATACAGGTATGTGAGGGGATGTCACATGCAGATGGGTAGAGACCTGTTCTCCCCTGCAGAGGAGACCAGGACGCGCTCCAACGGAGCAAAGCTCAAGGAGCCAAGGTTCCATTTAGATGCCAGGAAGCACTTCCTGACAGTTAGGACCCTGAGGGTGTGGAATGGGCTTCCACAGGAGGTTGTTGAGGCCCCATCGGTGAGGGTGTTCAAAGACAAGCTGGACATGCACATGGTGGGCATGTCGTGAGTGGAGCTGGCTGGTGCCAGAGGTCAGACTAGATGGCCCAGGAGGCCCCTTCTGACTCGCTCTGTTTCTATGTATCTATGTTTCTATGACATGTTGGAACAGTCCCATGGTTGTCATGGTGATCCTGAAATCCTGAGCCATCCCAGATAAGGTTCCCTAAGCATGAATGTTGGTCCTGGGGGACTCCAGCATCACATCTGAGACCACCTCTGTCAGCTCAGGTAGAGAGACTGGTAGGTTGCAGGGTGGGTGGTACACCAGCAGACTAGTTGTTGGATGGACAGGGTACCTGAAGAGAAAGAGAAAGAGATGGAATTCCTATAGACCAACACAACCCCTACTCCACCGCGCTCATGTCTGCCCTCATGCTGAACCAAGTATTCCAGTGGACACACCTGGGAGAGACTAACTCCTCCCTGTTTACCCACCCAGGTCTCAATTATACACACCAGATTGGCTGCCTCTTCCATGATTATATTGTGATTGAGGTAGGCATTATTCTTCATCAATCTGACATCAGCAGCATCCAGAGACCTGAGGTCCAGCTGATATGGCAACCATCAAACTCATGGGTGTGGGAGGACAAGAACACAGCCCAGCCATTAACTGTTTGGGCTGTGTTTCCCTTGCCTGGCCAGTCATCTCCTCTGCACCATATCTACTCATCACTACACTAAATGTCCCCCCCCCTCCACTCCATCTTCCCACTTGTCACCATAGATGCACTCCCAGCCAGGGCCCCCAGCATAGCACAGGGTGGTGAAGGGCAACCAGAAAGTCACCTTCCCTTTTTGGCATCCTTTTGGGTATATTGCTGCCAGGGCTAGTGGCAGCTTGCCCATCATCAGCAGGCCAGCTTTTATGCTAATGAGGGCTGCTGGAATTGTCAGGTCAGGTGCAGGCACTTGGCCATGATGGACTGTGTTGGGTCCAGGAGGAAAGCTGGAAGCTGAGAGTGATGAGGGGCAGTTGCAGCAGCAGCAGGTCTGAAATTGCCACATAGCAGTCCTCTTCCCCACCAGTCCCCAAAGCTCCTCACCAGTCCCAGGGTACAGAGTGCCCTGGCCAGAACCAAGTGACTGTACAGGTGACTATACACTTGTTTAAGAACTGGAAATATTATGGAACATGGGCTTAACTCAAAGGCCACCCAGTGAAAGAGAATAAGAGAGTTGTTTTTGCTGTTCTAGTATCCTTGTTCTCCATAAACTCAAAGATAGTTGTTCCATGCATTTTCTCCCTTGCAACTCCCTACCATTAGAATGGCTTGAGTTTTGTGAGATCCCCCTGTATTCTTCCATTGGTATATTTAAATGCCCACATATTTTTCTTCTTCTCTCTGTTCTGGTGTTCTCAAATGTTATCTCTGTCCCCTGCCTTTTCTGTCCAGCTCCCATGCCCTCAAATGCATAGCCTCTGAAGGCCAATAAACACAGGGGAACCCATCAAAGAAAAAGTATGCATGATTGCCATGTGTACGTTGACCCTTAGAACATAAGCCAGAAGGCAGGATGTATGCCTCAGTACTTATTTTTACTGTGATATATGTTTTATGTGTTAAATGATTTTATTCTTTCTGCTTTAAAAATACTTCCATCTAATAACTAAAGTGGTAGAATGCATGACAAAACTGTATCTATAGCACCCTCTGGTGTCTTTTAGTAAACTCACTCTCTCTCTCTCTCTCTCTCTCTTAATCAGTGATAGTGTAACTTTTTAAGGGGAGAACAGCTTTTATCATCACTATACTCCAACAACTCTGTTTATGGGCTGGCAAACAGTATGCACATACTGAATGTAGACATTCTTTGTATTGTTACAGTTTTTTATCACTTTCCTGTTATAGAATTGTGACTCTGGGTTGACAATGGCTGCATGCGGTGCTGATTCTATAGGATTGTGGGCTGTGCATATGAGTGTGCATGTGTACACAAAGGAGGATGTGATTCCTGGGAGAAAGAGTGTCTAGACTTCTTCTCTGCCAGCATAATTTTGCTTCAAGGTTGCTGGGAGAGATCAAGGTAATAAAGCCTCCTCCATGCCCCAGCATCCCTAATCAAGATAGTTGCATTAGTGGTGCAAAAGCAACAGTCCTTGCTGCTTTGGGGTCCCTGAGGGAGGGAATGGGTATAGCAGCTTGGTCAGTTAGACTGTATGGAAAGTGAATGCAGCCACGCCAGACAGTACATAGTGCATACATAGGTCAGGGGTTGTGCCCCTGTAAGAGGCATGGGATATCCACTTCTGTCTTAAGGAAAATTCTTACCAGGTTTTTTGAAATAAATGAAGGAGTATTAATATTTCAGGATACTCAAGTGTTGTGTTTCCATGGGAGTTGCTTGCTTCTTGATAAAGGATTACTCTGGGAAGTTTTCAATAGGGAAAAAATAGAAAAGGGGTTAGGAGCATGCCTCCCTGCCACCTCCCCCCCCCCCCCAAGCAGTTATATAATTTAATTGCTGTTAATTATAAGCCTGTCTGTAAAAAAAAAAAGAAACAATTGTATGACCAGGAGAATATGTCACTGGGAGAGAGAGCTGATCTGAGGTTTAGGTCACTGAAAGCCAACAGGTTCAGGGATCTTTCCAGTTTCATTTGGACATATTTTCTTGCTTTGGGTAAGGTGGTTTTAGTGGCCTAGAGGAAGACATGCTGCCAGCTGCTTCATTTCCTCTCCTCCAGCTGTGGCTGCCACTGCCACTACTTTCCTCTGCTTCTCTCCTTACACCACCACTGCAACCAGCATTTCCCTCTCTTCTTTTTCCTAGCAGTACAGTCCTGCTGCCTAGACTTCCCATTGCTCACTTAGTACCTTCCTCAAAGAGAGAAATGTTCTGAGTAAGGTGGTCCAGGAGGTAGCCTCTGCTATGGCAACACAGGAATTCTTTAGAGAACCTGCATTTGATCCAGGCAGGTTCTCATAAGAACTCAAGAAAAGCCATGCTGGATCAGGCTAAATGGTCCATTCAATGAAGTACTCCATTCAAACAGTAACAAACCAACTGTCCACAGGACCCTCCAAGCAGGGTGGGGACAAGAGTTCCATCTGCTGAGGCTCCTCAGCAACACTGAAAAGGTGTGCATCTTGCTTTTCTATTGTGACATTTGTCATAGGAGCAAAGAGCCAGAATGCTACCACTGCCATATAGACACTGCTGTCACTTTTAGGAGGTTGTTTAATGCCCCCACAATTTGCTGCCTGGGGGAACCATCTTGAAGTAGCCTAAGGTGTCTCTGTAAATTTGATAGGGATCTCTACTGGAATATTTCAATTGTTCTTCCACCTATGATTATACAGTGTATTTATAAATAAAATGAGTGTTACAAAATGTCAATAATCCACTGATATCCTTCCAAAGGAAACTGAGCCCTATGCCCCTGGAATTTCCTGAATTTGTTGAATTGAAGTGTAACAGTAATTCTTATTTGTGATCTCTGAGCATTACACACATGGGCTCTAGAATTGTGCTGACTTTCACTGGGCAAAGTTTTCTCTTTTTTAATTTTTTTTTAATTATTTTCTCTACAAATCTAAAACTAAAACAGCAATTATTCCCAAGACATCGGACATACTGGGTTGACATCTTACTTTTTTTTTTTTTTTACAATCAATAACCATATTCAATTCTACATATAGTCCCATTTCTCTAACCAAAAATAAAAGGAATTCCAACTTTGATAGAGGTATGCATCTTCCTTCTCCTTCAAAGACAAGTCAATCTGTCCATTTCTGCACAATCCAAAATCTAGAGAAAGCCATTGGTCTTATGGAAACCTTTGTGGTGGCTGAGGAGCCAGATATAGGTGACAGGTGGGGTCCACCCTGGCAGGAGGGCCAGAGACAGAGCGCACCTGGGGGCCGTGGCAGCAGAGGCCCAGAGAGAACAAGAGCGGCTGGACCAGTACCCACTGGAAGGGGTACGAGACATAAGGTGGTTGCTCAGCTGGAAGTGTGTGCACCGGGAGGGGTGGGCAGCTTCGCCACAACTTACAAATGGGAAAGGAAGAGGATCTCAGCTGGAGCAAGTGTGCTTTACTTGTGGCAAGGAGGGGCATTTCCGGAGGGACTGTCCGTTGATGGAGTGTGACTTCATGGAAGCCTGGTGGTCTACCCTGGTGAGTGCCACTCCTCAGCAAGCTTGGCGGGTTCAGGCCAGGGTGGATGGGAAAGAGGTTGAGGTCTTGGTAGACACTGGCTGTGGTCGCATCCTGGTTAAGCAAGCCCGGGGCAGCCCCTTGGAAGAAATACTGCAGGTGAAATGTATGCATGGGGATGTCAAGCCTTATGCCACCCGATGGGCTAAGGTGGAGGTAAAAGGGAAGGTACACCTATGCAGGGTGGGGTTGTTCCCAGTTTAGCTTATGAAGTGATCATTGGACGTGATTGGCCCCATTTTGAAGAGCTGGTGAGGGAGGTGAGCTCGGAGATTGCCTTGGCAGGGGAGGAGGAAGACGTAGGCCTTTCAGCCCTGCATACCTCCTGCAAGCGGCTGGTCTTCCTCCAGCAAAATGCACCTCTTGTCCATGCCCTGAGACAAGCCCAGGACCCCTCAGGAGCAAGAGAGGGTGCAAGGAGTGGTTCCCACTTTGAGATTGCGAGGGGATTGCTGTATAGGGCTGTACCTGTGCAGGAAGGACACAGTGAACTGCGACAGTTGGTGATTCCTGAACCCCTGAGGCTAGCCATTTTATGACTAGCCCATGACCTGCCTACTGCTGGCCACCTGGCAGTGGAGAAAACCACTGACAGGCTTGTCTGGAGGTTCTACTGGCCAGGGGTATATGCTCAGGCAAGGCAATACTGTTTGTCCTGTCCAGAATGCCAGAAGACTCAGAGGAAGGGGGCCCCTGCAGGGCCCTTGATACCAATGCCAGTTATAGGGGAGCGCTTCGAAAGGATTGGGGTGGATCTGGTAGGGCCCTTGGATAGGTCAGCATGGGGACACCAATATATACTGGTGGTAATTGACTATGCGACCCAATACCCTGAGGCTGTGCCTCTAAGAAGTATTTCAGCTCAGGTTATTGCCCAAGAGCTGTTGGGGGTTTTGCCTGGGTAGGCTTCCCCAAGGAAATTTTGACTGATCAGGGCACTAATTTCATGAGTCAGGTGATGAGGCAGATGTGGGAACTGTTGAGGATAAGGCCCCTACACACCATGGTCTATCATCCACAGACCAATGGTCTAGTAGAATGCTTCAATCAGACCCTTAAATAGGTGCTTAGAAAGTTTGTGGCAACCTATCCACAACAATGGCTTGTTTTGTTGGGCCCCTTGATGTTCGCGATATGGGAGGTACCTCAAGCCTCTTTAGGGTTTTCACCATTTCAGCTGCTATACGGGCGACACCCCCGGGGAATTCTAGACCTGGTCAAGGAGCATTGGGAGGTGTTGGCCCTGAAGCCCACCTCTATCCTCCAGTATGTGTTGGATATGAGAAAACACCTCGCCAACCTGGCTCAACGGGCCGAGGGTAATTTAAGGCAGGCCCAAGGAGAGCAGCAGTACTATTACAATTGGCACATCCAACCCCGAACTTTTCAACCAGGCCAGCGCGTTCTCCTGCTCCTGCCCATGGGAGGAGGCAAGGAGATCTTACGAGGCAGGGATCTTATGAGGTTTGCTCAGTGGCAGGGATCTTATGAGGTTGTTAGGACCATGGGGCCGGTGGACTATGAGATATGCCTCACAGATAGCCGGCCCTTGACCCAGATTTACCATGTAAATCTACTCAAGGCCTGGAGAGAGAGGGAGAGTACCAGTCATCAGGCAGACTGCACAGTCGAGTCGTCCAAGGCTCAGGCTTTAGCCCCTGGAAAGTTATCTCTTGATCCACAACTAACACCCACTCAAGTAGCGCAAGTCCGGGCCTTGGAGGCAGAATTTGCAGAGGTATTCTCTGACCAACCCAGGCACACGACGGTCATAGCTCACCATATACAAATGGTCCCAGGGCCATTGTAAGGGTACCAACTCATCCCTGCCCACCACAACTGAAACCAGTGATAGTAGAGGAGGTAAGACGGATGCTCCAGTTAGGGGTCATTGAGTGCTTGGAGAAGTCAGCCTGTCAAGCAGGATCAAAGTGTCTGTTTCTGTATTGATTTTCAAAGGGTAAATGAGGTATCAAAGTTTGACGCATATCCCATGCCCCAAATAGACGAGTTGCTGGATCCTCTGGGGCAGGCCCATTTCCTTTCGACACTAGATCTCACTAAGGGGTATTGGCAAATCCCATTGATGGAAGAATCCAAAGAAAAAACAGCCTTTGCCACCCCTGTAGGGCTGTTTCAATTTAAATATATGCCCTTTGGGTTACATGGGGCAGCCGCAACCTTTCAGCGGCTTATGGATAAAGGCTTGAGGCATTTGTCTCATTGTGTGGCTGCATATATTGATGACATTGTCATTTTCAGTCATACCTGGAGGAAACATCTAGACCACCTCCGGCAAGTTTTATTGGCTCTAAGGCAGGCCGGGTTGATGGCTAATCCAGGCAAGTGTAGAATAGCGTGACAGGAGGTGCAGTATTTGGGGTATATTGTAGGTCACGGGTGGATACGGCCTATGGCAGATAAGGTGGAAAAGCTGAGCCAGTGGCCACAGGCATGCACAAACAAGAAGTACAACAGTTTCTGGGCCTGGCCAGTTACTATTGGTGATTCATCCCTCATTTCTCCTCCAAAGTGGCCCCCTTGACAGAGGTGGTTAAGAAAAGGCAAAGCATTACCCTAGTATGGTCTGAGGAGATGGAACAAGCTTTTGAAGAACTGAGGACCTGTCTCCTCAGCCAGCCTGTTTTATGTTCACCAGATTTCTCTCAGTCTTTTTTCCTCCAAACCGACACCTCAACCATGGGCTTGGGAGCAGTTTTGACCCAGGGAGAAAGGGCAGCTGAACATCCGGTACTCTACTCAAGCCGTAAGCTGGAACCTCGAGAGCACCAGTACTCTACAATAGAAAGGGAAGCGCTAGTTGTTAAATGGGCTGTTCTAGCACTGAGACATTATCTCTAGAAAGTCCCATTCACATTGGTCACTGACCATGCTCCATTACAGTGGTTGAATAGAATGAAGGATGACAACCCTTCATCCTTGGTATTTAGCATTGGTATTTAGCATTACAGCCATATGTATTTACAGTCAAGCATAGGCAGGGTCATCAACATGCTAACGCAGATTTCTTTTCCTGCCAGGGTCCCTGGCCCTTACATGAAGATGGTGATCCCCTCTTGGAGGGGGGTATGTGAGGAGGCAGGGGGGCTCACCCCTTTTCCTGGGGCCTTCCACAGAGCAGGGCTGAAGATAACAGGGCAAGGCTGGGAATCTGTGTGGGGAGAGCAGCTTGCGAGAAGACCACAGCCAGGAGACACGTGCGAGTGCACAGCTGTACAGGATTGCAGACGGAGGCAGGAACAGCTGGGTTGGGTGGAGTGGTGCAGGAGGAGGGCAGATAAAGGAGGAGAGAGGGGGTGAGCTGGGGAGATGGAAGAGAGGAGAGAAAGTGGGACACACGTGTGGAGACCGGGCAAGGCAGTCGCTGGCAGGCGAGCCAGCACAAACGGAGAGCATTCGTTGCCATAGTGGCAGGAGGGAAGGGAGCCAGAGCAGGTCAGGCCAAGGCGCTATGGGAAGCGAACTGGTGAAAGTGTAAAGAGGCAATAAAGACGCGGTGAGTGCACTGTCCTTCTGGTGTTGCTCTTCATGGAAAATCAAGGAAGAGGCAGCTTTAGCCAGCATTTCTCTCCTGACACAGTCACACCATGTTATCATAGTTTCCTTAACTTGTTCATCTTCCATTTTCTTCTGTCCAAAAGAAAATTATACAATCTTTTAATCATTTTTTATCTGATTATAAAATTATTTGATCAAATATTGTTTGTTCCTTATGAAAACCATACATTCTATTGTCTTTAGTATATCTCGATTGTATTTGTACCTTGTGCCACCTAGAAAGATCAATACGCTATTCCTGTAGTTCTTGATTCAGTTTCAATTTTTCATCATTATCTAAAGTATCATCATATCTCACAATCATATTAAAGTTCAGTGCATTTGGATATGTAAGAGTTTCCATAGGAGAAAGCCACCTCGGCAATTTAGTATAAAGCTTTATCTTTAGTTTTTCCCAGACCGACATCAATAAATTTCTAATATAATGATTTAAGAAGTAACCATTTGTCTTACATTTCTCATACCACATAAAAGCATGCCATCCCATTTGTAAATCATGTCCTTCAAGATATAAAATTCTCTTATTTTTTAAAGTTATCCATTCTTTTAACCACATTAAAACACAGGCTTGATAATACAGCGACCAATCAGGAAGGCCAAAGCCCCCATTTGAGTATTTAATTCATCAAAAAATGTTTAATCAATTTTTATAGGAATTATTTGGAATAAGAACAAAAGCTTTGGTAATATATTCATTTTAACTATTGCTATTCTTCTCAACAGTGATAATTGCAGGTTAGCCCATTTTTCTAGATCACTCTTAATCTCCTTAAATAGTTTAACATAGTTGTCTTCTTTCAATGTAGCACATCTAGCTGTAAGAAAAATTTAACCTTTTTAACTATTTGAAGGTCTACCTGCTCCATCAAAGTTGTTTTTTTGTTCCAAGGAAAGATTTTTAATGAACAGTTTAGTCTTTTCTCTATTTATTTTCATCCCGGTAAGTTCACCATAATCTTCTATCTTTTTTAAGAATTAAGGCATTGTTACCAAAGGATCTTCTAAGATAAAGACTAAGTAATCTGCAAATGCTTGAAGTTTATAGCTTTTATCTCTGATTCTGGCACCTTTAATATCCATAACTTCTCTAACATTAAAATTTCTAGAATCAATATAAATAACAATGGTGATAGTGGGCATCCTTGTCTTGTGCCCTTTTGAAACTTCTAGAATCAATATAAATAACAATGGTGATAGTAGGCATCCTTGTCTTGTGCCCTTTTGAATGTCTATAGTGTCTGTAAATTCTCCAATTGATTATCCTGGCAGTCTGTTTTTGATAACTACTTGATATTGCATTAATAATTTTTCCACCAAATTCCATTTGTTCTAATTGCTGTTTCATGAATTGCCAGTTAACATTGTCAAAGGCCTTCTGTGCATCTAGAAACAATAGTGCCATTGATTTTTCAGAATGCATTTCATAGTATTCTAAGATGTCCAAGATAATTCTCATGTTATTCCTAATTTGTCTCTTAGGTAAAAAAAAACCCTTTTTGATCTGTATATATAAAGTCTATTAGGTATTTCTTCAATCTTTCTGCCATTACAGAAGCAAAAATTTCATAATCCACATTTAAAAGTGATAAAGATCTACAGTTTTGGATCTGTGTCAAGTCCATATCTTCTTTTGGAATTAAAGTAATATTTGCCTCAATCCAAGTATTTGGTATTTTGGCATCTAACAGTACAGCATTGCATATATCCTTCAGAGGTGTACATAAAATTCCTTCAAAACATTTATAATACTTCGCTGGTAGTCCATCCAGGCCAGGGGTTTTATCATTCTTTTGTCTCAATCACTTTGATTACTTCTGTCATTGTTATTTCCTCATTTAATTTTTTTTTATATTTCTCTGGCAGTGTCGGTAGATTTTCCTTTTGTATATATTCATAAGCCACCTCAGTTGATATTTCTTTAGTTTGGTATAGCTTTGTAAAAAAGTCTTCCACTATTTTCTTTATTGACATGCTTTGTACCTGTAGTTGTCCCTCTCCATCTAGGGAAAGTTTCCTAGCTGAGGAATTCCAGCAAAAAACTTTCCCCCACTGCTGCCTTACACATGTCTATAGCAGGTTTCCACTTTTCCCTTCAGTTCCCATTCAACTGGCATTGTGGTTGCATCATTAGGAGTATCTCTCATTGTTGTCAACTTTCTGAGCTGTCCACACTCCATTTGTTTCTCTCTTATCTATCATTCCACTTTCTTTGCTGCTATATTTTCTATATTTGTTCTTTATTTGAAACTACTGGGTTCCCACCAAAATTTCTCAGCTACAGGAGTTTTCAGAACAAGGTTTTCAGAACAAGGCACAGATCCCATGTGTGTGAATGTATGGGTAACAATAATAACTACATTTACAAGTAGTTTAGTGCAAAACTAAATACTTATTGGAGAGACAAGTCCGGGAACATTTGAAAATGATAGGGGTGGGAAAGGGCATTTTTGGAAGGAAGAAACAATGTGCAAAGCAGGGGTGCTTAAGTTTTCACCAGCCTGCCATGCCTACTCTATATACTACTTAAGATACTCTTCTTCAATCTGCAGCAAACCAATGGTTGAAGAAAATGTTGGTGGAGGGTTGAGAAAGTAAGAATAATGGGGGATGGGGAAAAGTTTAAATGACCTTCCCCAGCTGATTTCTTTCTCCTACTTCTTGCTGTTATGTTCTGGTTCCATTCTTAGGTTTTCCTCTAAACTGAATTTGGCAATAAGCCTACAGAAAGGTTTTATTGAGGGACTTAGATGCTTTTGTGATGTTATCTTGCTTGAGCTTTTTTTCCAACTTCATGATTGTAATTTAATTGTATCAAATTGTACTAGTTTACTTTGTATTCAAATTTACAAGGCCTTAGTTATCTATTGCTCCTGCTGCTGCTCATTGTTCTTTATATTACTGTTTATATCCTTTGTATGCCACTTGGAACAGTATATTAATATAGAAGTGAATTACATAAGTTTCAAATGAATAAGAATGAAAACACCCACATTTTTATTTGTGGTCTCTGTGCATCATATATATGAACTCAACACCTGCATAGAACCTTGATTGAAACCTTCTAAACTTTTTAAAATTTTGGCATGATTCCTACCACACTGTACCAGCGTGCATATCCATATCTAATTCTTTTTCATCTGCTATTGTGGCAGTCTCATAGTTGCTTAAAAAATTTACCACCATCTCCAGAAAATATGGTACCACCTGGGCCAATTCTGTACTTGCTGTGTGAATTTTAAGTAGCAGAAAGCAACAAAGTAGCATCAGCACCTACATATAACATTTCTATCTTGTCTTTGAATTTTGCTCTTCATAGTAAGGAGATGTGTGACCAACATAATGCCTTCACCATGTGTCCTCTCTGTGACAAGACATGTGACTACTGGAACCTTAGTAGTGCTTGTGGTACAGCACGTGCCAGCCACTTATTCGATAATCCCGCCACAGTCTTTTTCTCCATTTTCATGGCACTCTGGGGTAAGTTTGGTTTTGAGTGTTTATTTACCTCTTTTTAAAAAATGGAAATGATATTTCCATAGTTTTCATCTTGCAAGGATACCAAGGTGGCTTATAGATTCCTTCTCCTCTTCATTTTATCTACCTAACAACCATGTGATAAAGGTTGGGCTGAAAGTCTGTCAGGATGGACTAGAACCAAGATCTCCTGAGTTCTGCCTGGATTTCCCAAGAACAGAATTTTTAAAATGCTAATAATGCAATCATTATGTACACTTCTACACTCAGACAAATCATAGAATTATAAAATAGTAGAGCTGGAAGGGGGCATTGGATCCCACCACCTGCTCAGTACAGAACCCAAGTAAATGTACCCCTGACAAATGGCTGTCATAAGAATATAAGAAAAGCCATGCTGGATCATCACCAAGGTCCAACCAACACTCCAGGCACATGGTGGCAAAGCAGCTGCTTGCAAGATCCCTCAGGCAAGATGGGTGCAAGACCTTCTCCTGCCCAAGGTCCTCGGCAACTGGTGTATGCAGGCTCTGGTAAAGAAATGTTAACAAGGCTAATAGCTACTGATAGCTTCCTCCTTCATGCATCTGTCCAATGTCTATTTAAAGCTGTCCAGTTTGGTGGCTATCACCACTTCCTGTAGCAGTGAATTCCATATTTTAACTATACATTGTGACAAGTGTTTCCTTTTATCTGTCCTAAACTTCCCACTGATCACCTTCATGAGATGACCCTGGGTGGAGTGTTATGGGAAAGGGAGAAAAGTAGAATCATAGAATAGAAGAGTTGGAAGGGGCCATGAAGGCCAATGGGTCCAACCCCATGCCACATTACACCATCCCACTCAGATGGTTGTCTGGTTTCTTTTTGAATGTCTCTAGTATGGGAGAGCCCACCACCTCTTTAGGCAGCTAGTTCCAGTGTCTCCCTGGTCCCAATACAGAACCCTGTGGGATTCCACTGGTGACATGTCTCCATTGGGAGAAATTGCCATTTATTCCCACCATCTGTCTTCTGTTCCTGAACCAGTTAGTGATCCATAAGAAGAACCCAGCTGTCCAGCTCTATCTTCCATGCCTCCATGTAGGAGAATCCACAACCTCCCTAGGTATTTGATTTCCTTGTCCTGTTGCTCTATAACAGTCAGGATATTCTTCCAGATGTCTAGCCAGAATCTGGCTTCCTTTAACCTGAGCCCATTATTGCATGCCCTGAACTCTGGAATGATTGCAAAGAGATCATGTCTCTCTTTCCTTGGTATAGGCCTGCTTTTGGGAGAAGACTGAACACACTCATGGTAACCTCTGCTTACTTCCTGTCTGAAAAGAATGGCAGCAACCCAAAAAATAGGTCACGGTCATGGCAGGAAGGGGAAGATAAGTCAGTCCTGCTTTGGTGTCTCTTGACATACTGGCTGGAGAACCAACAGAAAGCAACAACCCACAGTGGGCCTCAGCATCTCTTGAGCATACTGTAGAATGTCCTAATGCCCACTATCTTATTGTCAGGATGGGTTATTGTAATATATACATGGTTGTGTAGAGATCTGAAGGTGTTTAATATTTCTTTCTAGATAGATTTAAAAAAACATGGATGCTCATAAATTGTACATCAGTGCACTTTTGTACTAGGGTTGCCAACTCCTCCAGGATTGGTTCCTTCACTCAGTGTATAGTTAAACTATCTAATTCATTTCTACAATGTGTAGTGATGGCCACCAATTCTGATCACTTTAAAGGCAGGACTAGACAAATTCATGAAGGAGAAAACCATCAATGGCTTCTAGTCCTGATGTCTCCATATGCTACCTTCAGCATTCTTATGTAACACCAGTTGCTGGGGAAGTTGGGAAGAAGATATTGTTGCACTCATGGGATCCCATGGGCAAATATTTGCTGGATATATTGTTGGGACAAAATTTACTGGAATCTGCCCTCAAGCATTCATGGACTTCTTCTCATGGTTGGTCTTGTCCTGCAAAATGAGCTGAGCCAAGTGGAAGTCCATGAATGCTTGTGAAATGGAGGTTGTGCAATGGGCAACTCTCTTTCACATGTGGTACAGCAGCATAAAGGCAGCTGTAGGTGGCATGGAAGAGAGGCACTGCTTGGACAGTGGTTGTTTGGGGCTCCATCCCTGGCAAACAACCTTCTGCCACATGAGGTACAGCACCACAAAATGTTTTCTATTATTACCTATGTGATAAGGGTCTTTGAGCAAATAATAGCATGCTCTGTTAAATTGGCTTCATTTCATAGGTGGCCAGGAGGGTATGTAAGAATCTTTCTTTTATCCTCTTTTATTGTGGAAGATGGGAGAGATAGGTTGGGGTAACAACCATGAAAAGAAATTTACACCTGTTATCTGAGCTAATATCTCATTACTTTTACATCTTGCAGCTTGTATTTCTTGAGAAACAGATTCAAATTTACATAGCATTTTCATAGCAACTGATGAAATAAGCTGCAAAAGTTCAGAAAACACTCAAAATATTTACCTGGGAAATGTGCGCTCTCTTCACTTGGACTTAAAGTAGATTAATTAATAATGCATCATCATGAAGATGACTACATGGTTCTATTGTGAATATTGAAACTGGATATACAGTGGTAGCTCAGCTCACAAATGCCTCAGTTCATGACCAAATCGGGTCACGACAAGAATTTCATAAATTTCACTCTGGTTGCAAATTCTGCATTGGGTGACAACCGCAATCATGGCCATCTCCCCACCCTCCTCCAAGTGGGGAGATGGCCGTGATCGTGCTGGGGGTGGGGGGGGAGATGGCCGAGATCGTGCCCGTCTTTCTTGCAGGAGCGCGCCTGTGATTGCGTCCTTCTTTCCTGTTAGAAGCGCGCCCATGATTGTGCCCATCTTTCCTGCAGGAGCACAACCGCAATCTCAGCCACCACCCCCCCAGCATGATCGCGCCCATCTCCCCTCCCCAGCACGCCCCGTTCATGTCCATCTCTCCCTCCCCCAGTGTGCCCACAATCATGCCAGTCTCCTCCCCCACCCCAGTGCACCCGGATGACGGGTGTGTGCAGGGATGATGGGCGCGATCGTGGTTGTGCTGGGGAGGGGCAGGGAGATTGCCGTGCTCGTGCTCGGGGTGGGGAGGGGAGATGGCCATGATCTTTGTTGTTCTTTGTCACTTTGCTTCACATTTTTCTGATTAAAAAAAATAGTTACAGAATGGATTAACCTTATTTACATTGAACCTTATGGGGAAATTTAACTTGGCTCACAACCAATTTGGGTCATGACCAGAGACCTGGAAAGGATTAAGTTCATGAGCCAAGGTACCACTGTACTGGCATTCACTATACTGCATCTTGAGAGTGCAGTTTTCCCTCCTCTTACCAGCTTTGTGTCCTGCTGTCTAAGTCCCCAAAGATTCACACCTATTTTTATCTTATCTTCAGATAAATTTCCTTTGTTTTGTTAAAGTGTAGGCCCTTAGATCAGTTGAAATTTGCACACAGACATAAATGTTAACTTCCTCCAGGTAGGTTTTTTATGGCTCCAAGTTGATAGGAAGCAGTGTAGATAGAGTCACACTGATCTGTGTTTCCTTGGCTATCAGGCATGGCTGTTAAACTGGGTTTACTTGACTGTGATGGACCCAACATTATGCTACTCATGTCATCAACACTGAAGCAGGATTGTGCAAACAAACAAAATAAAATTATATTTGTAGCATACCATAGAAAAGTTATATTCTGCTTAAAATAGGAGAAAATATAAACTCTGCAATAGTATAGAGTGTTTATTTTCTCTATCGATTACATATATTAGATCTGTGAAGGTGTTTACTGAAACTGATTGGCAGCAAATTGATGTAATGCAAAACAAAGTACTTCTTCACAAAATGCATAATTAATTATGGAAATCATTACCACAAAATTTGGTTACGATCATAAGCTCCAAGGACTTTAGAAATAGACAACAGAAATTAATGCAAGTATAACGTGATGGTGGTTGATACCAAACAATACACTAAGTTATATTGTGCTTCTCTGATTAACAGATTTTATGGAGTCAAACAGTTCTGAAAGTTGCCATGCTTGGCTTGTGAACCTGTTATACCTTGTGCTGCAAAGAAACTGCACAAAGGTGAACAAATTTATAGCTTTAAAACAAAGCAAATTTTGTTGGCATGATCATTTGTGGGGGAGTGAATTCAATGGCATAAAATATGCTAATCTGAAAGAAAATATGAAAGTGGCAAAAAATTCTGTATTTTCTTAAGTTGGCATGCATTTTTGTACCAAAAGGAATCACTATCAGAAAAGGACCCAATTTGTGATGATTATATGTTACTTATGTTTACTTGCAGGTATCTCTTTGCAGCATGCCTATAGAAGTATTCTAGCATTTGGTTGAGGGGCGGATCAAATTTGTTTGTGGGGCACTACATGCTCCCTCAAGCAATTTCATGAATGTATACCCATGAGTATTAAATCTCTAAGCATGGTTTATGTCAGGAGTATTCAGATATGGTAAATGGATTATTGTGTTTCAGCATTTTGCATCTGAAACTCTTTTTATTTTAAAATGTGTTTCTTTTTTCAGCTACCATGTTCCTTGAAAACTGGAAACGTTTGCAGATGAGGCTGAGTTACTTCTGGGACCTAACTGGTTTGGAGGAGGAAGAAGTAAGTTTTAAACATTTACAGTTCCTGTGATTTGCTAAAGAAAATAATTTGTTTGGCAGAAAAGGCAAGATGCTTAAACCTCTTGCCTTTTCTGTTTAGTTAATTTTAAGTTTAGTTAATTTTAAGTGTATTATAGGAGCTCTGTTTAAATAGCATTTGGAGATGGTTTTTCTTTGCTTATTGGAAAACCTATGATTGGGCAACAGTAACCTTAGGTGGACACTATTGTCCCAATTTTTTGTATATGATAAATCACTATCCTTTTTAGTTCATTTTTTATGTTTTTGTTGGTGTTGTTAGTAGTGAAGTCGTGTCCGATCCATCGCGACCCCATGGACATTCTTCCAGGCCTTCCTGTCCTCCACCATCCCTCAGAGTCCACTTAAGCTCACACCAACTGCTTCAGTGACTCCATCTAGCCACCTCATTCTCTGCTGCCCCCTTCTTCTTTTGCCATCAATTGTTCCCAGCATTAGACTCTTCTCCACGGAGTCCTTCCTTCTCATTAGGTGGCCAAAGTATTTGTGTTTCATCTTCAGTATCTGGCTTTCTAAAGAGCAGTCAGAGTTGATCGCCTCTAGGACTGACCGGTTTGATCACCTTGCGGTCCAAGGGACTCGCAGGAGTCTCCTCCAGCACCACAATTCAAAGGCCTCAATTCTTCAGTGCTCAGCCTTCCTTATGGTCCAGCTTTCACAGCCATACATTGCAACTGTGAAAACCATAGCCTTGACTATACACACTTTTGTTGGGAGGGCGATGTCTCTACTTTTTAGTATGCTGTCAAGATTTGCCATAGCTCTCCTCCCCAGGAGCAAGTGTCTTTTAATTTCTTGGCTGCAGTCCCTGTCTGCGGTGATCTTGGAGCCCAGGAAAATAAAATCTGTCACTACCTCCATTTCTTCCCCATCTATTTGCCAAGAGGTGAGAGGACTGGATGCCATGATCTTAGTTTTCTTACTGTTGAGTTTCAGGCCAACTTTTGCACTCTTTTCCTTCACCCGCATCAAGAGGCTCTTTATTTCCTCTTCACTTTCTGCCATGAGAGTGGTATCATCTGCATATCTGAGGTTGTTGATCTTTCTCCCAGCAATCTTAATTCCAACTGGTGATTCATCTAGCCCTGCCTTTCTCATGATGTGCTCTGCATATAAGTTAAATAGGCAGGGCGACAGTATACAGCCTTGCTGAACTCCTTTCTCAATTTTGAACCAATCAGTGGTTCCGTGTCCAGTTCTCACTGTTGCTTCTTGACCCTCATATAGGTTTCTCAAGAGACAAATAAGATGGTCTGGTACTCCCATCTCTTTAAGAGCTTGCCACAATTTGTTGTGATCCACACAATCAAAGGCTTTAGCACAGTCAATGAAGCAGAAGTAGATGTTTTTCTGGAACTCCCTAGCTTTCTTTATGTTTTTAGGATGTCTTTAAAAATGCTGAAATTGAGTTTCTACTAGATTTGTCTTCAGATTTAAACTGAACCCCTTTACCTATGTTTCTAGGTGTTAAATTTCCAGTGGAGAGGTAGATGTATCTTGTGAATATCCTTGTGTACAGTTGGAAGAGACCTAGAAGGCCACTGAGTCCAACTCTCTGCTCAACGCAGGTTTAAAATCTCCTATCCAAATTCTAACTAGGCCTGACCCTAATCAGCTTCCAAAATTTGGCAAGATCAAGCACTTCAGGCTATGCTAGCTGATGCTTATCTGAACTGTAAAGAAAATATTATGGAGTAATGCTTTGTTCCCCTAGTGTGTCTTGACCAAAAGTACAGAATGCTGCTTTTCAGGATAGACTAGTGTGCAATAATCTAACAATAGATGCATGGAGGAAGAAGGGTATTCAGGTGTTGCTCACACGTATAAATCTGTGATATAGAACAAGTAGAACAGTGTATAGTACATGTGAAGTATTAGTTCTCCATTACTCAGCACTTCTTAAGCCTCATCTGGGGTACTGTGTCTACTTCTGGGCAACAAGATTTAAGAAAGATGCAGAAAAACTAGTAAGTGTCCATAGAAGGGCAACAAAAATGATCCAAGTTTTGGAAACATTGTCCTATGAAGAGAGACTATGTTCAGCATTGAGAAGGGAAGACATGATAACGCTTTATAAGTACCTGAAAAGCTGTTACAAAGAGGCTCTCTTCTTGGTCATCCCAGAGTGCAGGACATGGAATAATGGGCTTCAGTTACAAGAAGCCAGATTCTGGCTAGATATCAGGAAAAATGACCTGACAGAGCAGTACAAAAATGGAACCAACGCCTTAGGGAGATTGTGGGCAACTGCACAGGTGCAACTGGATAGCCTTCTGAGGGGGGTGGTTTAACTTGGTGTCCTGCAGTGAGCAAGGGGTTGAATCCTCTTTCCCTCTGCCCCCTTCCAACTCTGCTATTCTATGAATATTATTACTAGGAGTAATTTTTTCACATTTTGGGATGGTGAAAAAATAGCCCTAAAAGTTATTGCTATATTTTGGGATTCAGATATATTTTAATATTCTTCAGGGGGTGAGTAAGGGAGATGGATTACCATGTTAGATAATATGGCAGAGATTTCACAGTCTGTCTTTTTCTATAAAGCAGCTTTGCTGCTGCTTTAAGATTTGTAGTAAGCACCAGTCTGGCAGAATTCTTTATTGGTAGTAAAATGGTCCAATGGGAGTGATACTCTATCCAACTATGCTATATATCAGGGGTGCCCAAGCTGAGGCTTGGGAGCTGCATTCAGCTCTTTGAGTTTATTTTGTGGCTCTCAGAGGGGTTGGAACCCCCTGCCCCCACATCCAGATCCTAGCAAGAGCACGGGCACTCACTGGCCCATCCCACTCTCTCCCTGGGGCTTAGGCAACCTTGTGAGAGCTTGACTCAGCATGCTCCATGCCACTCCTGCTGACTTTAAAAAGTGAACTTCAAAAGATGTATCTTGACCCTCTTCCTGAATGTGAGGAGAGTGGGACCCAGTCAGAGCTCTAAAGAGAATTTGTGTTGTTTATGTGACAGCCCTGAAGATGGCTATCCTATTGCTGATATTCCCCCTCCCTCATTGCCTCTCTGACTCTCTGCATGAAAAATCCTCCCTCTATAGCATCTAGGAAGTGATGTGACCTGGCTGTCACCACTGAGTGAGTCTCCCAACTAATATCTGGGAGACTGAAATCTTCCATAATTACTGTGTACCTCCCCTGTGATATCCTTAGAATCTGATCTGTCAGGATATCATCCAGGGTCTCAAGTTGACCTGGAGGGTGATAACATACCCTCACTGTCAGGACCCTCTCCCTGTCAAAACCCCTTAGTTTCACCCAGAGTGCCTCTACCAGATCCCCAACTGTGCTGCATTCTCACTGCATCCTATCCCTTTCCTGACATATAAAACTACTCCCCCAGCCTGCTTTCCCTTCCTGTCCTTTCTGAACAGGTGATTCCCATCAAGTTTCCCTGATCCCCACCAGGCCATACCCTCCTATTCCCAGGAGAGCTTCAAGCTCTTCCTGCTTATTACCCATGCTCCTAGCATTGGTGTACATGCACCTCAACTCCTTCCCACAGCTTCCTTCTTTGAAAACCCCAGGGAACTCCTTCCTCCCATCTTCCCTGATACTGGCCCCCTCTTCATAGGAGTCCTGTCAGCCCCTGCAGTACCTCTAACACCCTATACCTCAGTACCTTTTAGTCAACTTAATTCTGCAGATAGGAGGGTGTCAAGGTTGGCCCCACCCAAAGCTTTACACATCCTTTTTAAATTTATGCACAGCTCTTCCATGGGATCACTAAGCTTGGGATTTTTAGGGTACAGTCACGTGGAAATAGACTATTTCTGTAGGCTCTGTGCAGAGGTTTGGATGAAATGGTTGTTATTGCAACTGCCATGGAGCCAGCAGACTCAATTGTAATACACATACCAGGCAGCATAGTGTAGGATGCAATCCCAACTTCTCATGCATTTATTAAACAGCTCATAATTGAATTAGTATGGCCAGTTCCAGCACCCATTTAAGAAAGAACTAATGTTATTTCCTAGGTGTTATACGAAGACTTTAAAATGGTACTAATAGACATGACACAAAATCTAAATGGGGAGGGCAGAGGAAAAATGCAATGATGGAAAGTGCCAAGCAATACCCATTAACCACATTCTCAAGCTACAATGGCTGAGATTCATCCAACAAAATAGGAGCACATTGTGCTATGCAGACACACACCCTGTTCATAATAAGAATTTACAGGCTGTAAAATGAACAAGTGTACCTAGCATGCTGTCTTACTGTGTGCACACATATGTGAGCTTTGGAGACAAGCATAAAGAACTCCACTTGGAAATTATCTTAAGAGATTCTGGGGAGGAAACCTGAAGACAGACACCAACCCTTATTAGTCAAATTAATATTTTTAAAATTGTCGCAAAGTATCTGGTCTAATACATCCCCAAATTTCAACCACATGCCTTTTACTTTTACTTTTTTATGCAAACCAAAAGAGGCCCAAGATGCAAAGGTACCTAAGAATATCTACAAAAATATTTGTATGGGGTACTTTTATATCCCAAACAGTGGGACCCCAACAAAAAACAAAAGAAGGTTCAATACAGATCATCTTGACACTTGTTGAAGTGAAGATTTTTAGCTAAAACATCCAGCAAACAGCATTAAAATTCATTGAAGGAAAGCATTCTTACTATTTTTTAAAGTTACTAGGCCAACTCTGCATATTGTTATGCTGAGAAAAAGTCAATGGCAAAAGTATTGTTATGCAGATTTTCTTGTTTTTCAGGAAGGATTAAACCTTAAATTACCAGTACTTGCTGAGGTCTAAAAGCCATTCTTAACCTCCTGGAGGAAAATTTCAGCCAGAACAAAAGCTTTTCATATTAAGCATTTTTCTTAGAATCATAAAATCATTCAGTAGTAGAGTTGGAGTGGGCCAGAGGATCCGATTGCCAGCTCAGTGTGGGACTCCAAATTAAACATCCCTCTCATATGACCAGTTGTACCTTGAATGCTTCTAGTGTGGGAGAGCCCACATCCTCCCTACATAATTGGTTCCATAATTGTACTGCCCTAAGCTTCAGGAGATTCTTCCTGATCTTTAGCTAGAACCTGGCTTCTTGTAACTGAAGCCCATTATTCTATGTTCTGGACTCTGGGATAACTGAGAAGAGTTTACTCATTGTGACAACTTATCAACTACTTGAAGAATGCTATCTCGCTCAATCTTCTCTTCTCAAAGCAAAACATGCCCAGTGCTTTTAATTTCTTTGAATAAGAAATTATTTCCAGTCCCTGGATCATCCTTGTTGC
Organism: Varanus salvator macromaculatus; assembly: GCA_023646645.1. Lineage (NCBI taxonomy): Eukaryota > Metazoa > Chordata > Lepidosauria > Squamata > Varanidae > Varanus > Varanus salvator. Next base: position 10,867,343 of record JAIXND010000754.1, on the reverse strand, counting down.
CCCTCTCTGAACCCTTTCCAGCTTGTCTGCATTTTCCTTTGGTGCCCAGAAATGGAGGCAGTACTCCAGAGGAGGCCTAACCAGTGCTGAGTGGAGGGGAACTAGTGTTTCTGTTCATGTAGCTTAAAATAGCAGTTCCCCTTTTTGCAATTACAGATTGTTGACTCGTATTCAGCTTCTGATCTACAATAATACAAAATTGTTCTCACATGCAGTACTGTTGAGCCAAGTATTTCCCATCTTGTAAAAATCTATTTAGTTTCTTTTTCCCAAGTGCAGGACTTGGCATTTGTCCCTATTGAATTTCATTCTGTTGTTTTCAGCCCAATGCTATCAAGATCACCTTGAATCATCTTTCTGTCTTCCAAGGTATTAACTATCCCACCCAGTTTTGTGTCATCTTCAAATATGATGAGCATTCTTTGTGCTTTTTCACCCAAATCATTAATATAAGTGTTGAAGAGCACTGGGCCTAGGACTGTACTTTATGGTACCCCACTTTTTACTTCTCCCCAGTTTGAGAAGGTGCCTTGGATGAGCACACTTTGAGTCTGATTCTGTAGCCAACTGTGGAGCCATTCCATTTATCCCACTTTTACCTAGATTGCGTGGACCACTTTGTCAAAAGCTTTGCTGAAATAAAGATATATTATGTCCACACCATTCTCACAGTACACCAGGGAGGTTACCCAATCAATGCATGAGATGAGATTGGGTGGGTCGGGCTTCGGAGTGGGGGACCTGACCCTAGTCTTAAATGGGGTTGAAATCCCTCTGAAAGACAGGGTCCGCAGCCTGGGAGTGTTCCTCGACCCGGAGCTGACCTTGGTAGCCCAAGTGTCAGCAGTGGCGAGGAGCACTTTCCATCAGCTTCGGCTGATCCATCAGCTGCGTCCCTTCCTGAAGTTCGACTGGCTGGCGACAGTGACACATGCATTGGTGACTTCCCAGTTAGACTTCTGTAACACGCTCTACGTGGGGCTACCCTTGAAGACGGTCCGGATACTTCAATTGGTGCAAAATAGAGCTGCCAGGGTGCTGACGGGGACTGGGCGTGGTTCTCATATCACCTCATTTCTCCGTCAGCTACACTGGCTTCCCACTGAAGTTCGGGCCCAATTCAAGGTGTTGGTTCTTACCTATAAAGCCCTTAACGGCTTGGGTCCTGGTAACCTAAAGGAGCGCCTGCGACCATATATGCCCTCCCACCCCCTATGATCAGCAACTGATGCTCTCCTCCGGGAACCCTCCATGAGAGAAATAAGGAGGGTGAGTACCCGGAGGAGGGCTTTCTCTGCGGTGGCGCCCCACCTATGGAATGCGCTCTCCAGAGAGGCTCGCCTGGCGCCGTCATTATTTGCTTTTCAGCGCCAGGCAAAGACCTTTTTATTTAAGAAATATTTTAATTGTTAAATTATTAATTTTATATTGTTATTTATTGCTGTATTTATATATTTTTATTTTTTAGACCTTGAGATGGGCCAGTTTTAAATTATGTATTGTTTTTAAACTGTATTCTTCTGTGTTGTTAGCTGCCCTGAGGCTTGTTTGCAAGGGGGCAGCATACAAATTTAATAAATAAATACATAAATGAGATTAGTCTGTCAAGGTTTGTTCTTGAGAAATCCCTGTTGGCTTCTAGTAATGATGGCTTTGTTTCCAAGGTGTATGCAGACTGACTGCTTTATAATATGCTGCAGAAGATTCTCAGAGAGAGAGAGACAGACAGACAGACAGACAGATTGACTGAATTTATATACCACCCCAATAGCCCAGAGGGCTCTCTGGGTTTATAAACATTAAAACCCCACCAATCCTAAAATAAATAAATTGGCTACACCACGACTGAGTATAAAATAACATGGTTAAAATGAATTAAATAAATAAATATACCATTAAAATTAATTAACTTTAAAATATTGGTTAAATAAAAAGGTCTTGACCTGACACCGAAAAGCATATAATGATGGTGCCAGGCAGACCTCTCTAGGGAGTGCATTCCATAGTCGTAATGTCAGACAGTCTGGTCTGTAGTTCCCTCCTCCTTCTCCTCCTCTTTTCTTTTATTGAAGATGGGGACAATATTAACCCTATTCCAACCACTTGGCATTTCCAATGTCATCCATGATTTCTCAATGATAATAGACAGTGGTTCCAAGAATTCTTCTGCCAGCCCCTTTATTACTCTTGGATGGAATTCATCAAGACTCTTTTCTCTGTCTTTTAATTTGGACTTAACTGAAGAAGGCTTTGTTGTTGCTTTTAGCATCCCTCAGTTCTTTTCCAGCTTCAGCCTTCCTGACATCATGCCTGCAATTCCTTTGCAGCCTTGTCTTCCTTCCACTTCCTATGTCCTTTTTATTTTCCGATAATCTCTAAGGTTTTTGTGAAACATGGTCTTCCTCTGTTGTCTTTTACCCCTTTTTCTTGTTGAAATTGTATGTAATTGTCCCTTTAGAATTCCCTTTTTAAAAAATCCCCACCTATTTTGGATGCCTTTTCTTATTAGAGTCACTGCCATGGGACTTAGAAAAATAGAAACATAGAAACTGAGCAAGTCAGAAGGGGTTCCCCGGGCCATCTAGACTGACCTCTGGCTCCAGGCAGCTCCACTCATGACATGTCCACCATGTGCATATCTAGACTATCCTTGGACACCCTCACTGATGGGGCCTCAACTACCTCCCGTGAAAACCCATTCCATACCCTTGGGGTCCTAACTGTCAGGAAATACTTCCTGGCATCCAGATTGAACATTGGTTCCCTGAGCTTCGCTCCGTTGGAGCGCATCCTGCCTTTCACTGCAGGGGAGAACAGCTCTCTACCACCTCTGTGTGACACCCCCTCATGCACCTATATGCTGCCAACAGATCCCCTCAGAGTCAGAGCCAACAGATCCCCTATATGCTGCCAACAGATCCCCTTTTCAGTTCTCCAGGCTGAAAAGACCCAGTTCCCTCAGTCTTACCTCATACACCTTTTCCTGCAATCCAGCCATCATCCTTGTGGCCCTATGCTGCACTGACTCTATCCTAGCTATATCCTTCTTGTAATGAGAGGCCCAAAACTGAACACAATAGTCCAGTTGTGGGAGCACCAGAGTTGTATAGAGTGGAAGCCACACTTCTGGCTATGCAACCAAGGGTGGCATTCACCCTCTTGACCACAGCATCACACCACTGACTCATGTTTAGCCTGCAATCAATCAGCACCCCGAGATCCTTTTCACAAGTGCTGCTCTCCAGCCACTTGTCCCTTAACCTGTACTTATGACACCCATTCCTATGCCCGAAGTGTAAGACCTTGCACTTATCCACATTGAAAACAATCTTGTTCTCTCCTACCCACTTCCATAGTCTGTCCAGATCCTTTTGGATCTAGGGTACATGTCCCTCAGTTGTGGCCACTGCCCCCATTTTAGTGTCATTTGAGAATTTGATCAGCAGACCCCTTCTTTCATGTCATTGATGAAAAGATTGAACAGGATCGGTTCCAGGACAGAGCCCTGGGGGCCCCCACTTGTCACTGGCTGCCATTCTGATGATTCCCCACTAATGGTTACCCTCTGCTTTCGGTCAGTCAACCATCCCCTAATCCATTGGACAGTGCATTGGCTTATCCCAAAACTCCTCAATTTCTCAACCAGGATATCATGGGGCACTTTGTCAAAGGCCTTGCTGAAATCCAGGTAAACAACATCCACCACGTCCCCTCCATCTAGCTACCTTGAAACCTCACCATAGAATTCCACAGTTTATCTGGCAGGACCTGTTTTTGTGAAAGCCATGTTGCATGGCTGCCAACCTCCCTTCCTGTTGCTATTATGAGCCTTTCCATTGTCTTTCCTACAATGGATGTAAGACTTAACCTATCATTGTTCTGATTTTATTAAAACTGGATTTCCTAACACCCTTTTCTTCCTTGCTCCATTTATATGAATCCAGATGCTCTTGATCAGGCTACTAAGCTCATCCTACTCTATTTCTGCACACTTTAACAAAGTGCAATTCTCATTCCTTTCTGTTCTTTCTGTTTTTCTTGAACAGGTTATATCCTTGAGTTGTTGAATGCCAGTCATAGAAGTCATCCCACTGACCTCCAGTTATACCTACCAGGCTGTATTCACCCTCCTGTTAAAGCCCTTCAGACAAACAACTTCATGCTATGACCAAATCCCTTCTTTCCAGTCCTTGCAAGGTGCAGCCCATCCCTTGTGGGCAGTCCATCTCCCAGGAAGCTTAGCCTGGCGTTCAAGAATCCAAATCTCTCATGTCAGCACCACCTCCATAGCCAGGCATTCACTAATTTATATTTCCATGTCTATTCTTCTTCCAAAAACTGAATGGAAGAGAAAACTAATGTCAATTATGGTAAGGAATGGAAATACATTAATGGGGCATCAAACATTGGATATTAATGAAGCTTTCCATAATGGCTGTCTGACTGTCATCAGTCTGACTGTCAAAATTACAGTCCTCCCTTGCCTGATGTTGCTTTCCAAACATTCCTAGTTGACACGCCCACAAAACATTTGAATAAATGGTGGGGGAAAACATGTTTATTTTTGCTACAAAACATAAAGAATTAAAGCAGTCTTCCTCTATCTCCATGCTCCTCAAGGGAGATGGGAAATACTGAAATGGCAAGTATACTATGAGACCTGTCAGCTTCAGCAGAAAATTCTCTTGCTAATGGAAGATGAGTGAGTGGGGGAGATCAAAGTCTCACTATCCCCCATGTTTAAAATTCCAATCTGTGTAGTAACTTGTAGATTCCTTTTGTACATGTAGTCACGCTACATACTAACATGCAGGCTCACATGATATGCATTGCAAACAGAAACACTCTGAATACTTTGGAGTACTGACAACATCCTAGCTTCAGAGCAAAACTAAACTTGCTTGACATTTAGGCTTTCTTAGGGAATGAAATGGATAAATTACCTTTGAAGTCTTCTCTGAACTTCACCAAATTTATGAAAGACACACCTTGGTAACAGGCCTGAATAACAAAGCAGTTATTTGTATCAAAATTTGAAAGGAATATATGATATGCCCAACTGCAGCTTGGAATAAAAGAAATGCATTTTCAATACTTTTTAATTTACTCTTCTTGTAGCAAGTTGTGTCAGATTCTCTTAAATTTTGCAGAGTTAAATACTGCAGCATGTAGATCACAAATGCCACTCTTTCAAATTACTATCAAAGCAGCTGTCATTTTTATAAGCAGTAGCATACTAATAATTACAGTGTGGAGCTTTAACCCTGCTGCCCCCAGCCAAAACAAAAAAACCACTCAAACTGAAGAGGCACTCCTGTGCACATTTAATGGTTTGATGCAAGGAATATCCAAAAGAAATTGCTTCTTTGAGAGTGGCATCCACCCTCTTCAGAAGGAAAGATCACTTCAACAGAAGATAATAGATGACTCTAATAATGATGGGGTTGGAGAAACTCCTGAAGGACAGCTACTGGGCAGCAGCAGCAGCAGCTGAAGATGATGCTGGCAGAGGATCTTTCAGAGACAGTGGCAATGAAGCTAAAGATAACTCTGGTTAGTACTGTACAGAAGAAGGCAATGGTAAACAACTTCTGAATCTTCTTACCTTGATGACCTCATGATGAAACAATCCAAAATGAGACAAGTGATTGTGCCAGAAGATGAGACCCCTAAGTTCGAAGGCACTCACAAACTACTGGGGAAAAGCAAGGGACAAATTCAAATAGTGCTGTCAAAGCTGAAAAGAAGCCAGCTTTCTAGACTAAATCAAAGATGAAAGGAAGTCTAGTGGCTGATATGCAGAGATGAAAGTAAAGCTTGGTGTGGCACAGCTCATACAGTTGGCACATGGAATGTGAGAAGTCTATGCTCCAACATCAGAAGCTGAAGAGGAAGAAATGGAAAACTTTCATGTTGGTCTTCTAAAGGAAATTGTTAACACACCAAAATAAGACATGCTGCTGGTCCTAGGTGACTGGAACAAAAAAGTAAGAAACAAAGCAGAATCAAACGTTGTAGGGCAATTTGACTAGAGATTAGAAATGAAGCACAGAATTCTCTGAAGCCAATGAACTGTTGATCACAAATACATACTTCAAGCAACCAATCTGGCAACTTTATACATGGGCTTCACCAGATGGCCTATGTAGTTCAAAGCAGGAGATGGAGAATCTGTATTCTCACTGTCAGAACAAGGTCGGGAGAAGATCGCAATAGTGAGCATGACCTCTTAATATAAAAAATCAGAATAAAGGTGGAAAAAATTACCAACAGAAATATAGTGCCAAAATACAACTTCAATAACATCGCTGAGGAATCTAAAGTATACATAAATAAAAGCTTTGCATTATGCAACTTAATTGGCTGTGATCCAGAGGAACTGCAGACTGAAAACAGATAGTGTTAAGGAAGAATGCCAAAAGACAATTCCTGTAGAAACAAGAAGGAAAAAGCACTGATGGATGACAGAAGAAACATAGTTACTAAGGTTGGGTGAGAAGCAAGCAAAAGTTGACAGAAATAATATCAGAATCCTGAATGCAACTTTTCAGTGACTATCACATAGAAACAAAAATAACTATTACAATGACCAGTGGGTACTTTATTTTAGTAGGGACACACTTTCTGACCAGAAGACAATAAAGGGAAGGTAGAAAGAATATATAGTATAACTATACAGAACATGATGAAAAGATGACAGACTTCTTCAAAGAGGAGTCCTATGAGGAAGAGCCTGAAATATTAGAAAGTGAAGAGAAAGCTGCCCTAAAAGTACTTGCACAGAATGAAGTACCCAGAGTAAAAAGGATACCAGTAGACCTATGGCTGCAGTATTTCCATTCTTTGGGAGCTTACCCAATCAGAAAATGAGATTAGATTAGTCTAGAAGGATTTATTCTTGAGAAATCCACGTGAGCATCGATTCATTATTGTGTTTTCTTCTAGATACCTGCAGACTGATTAATTTTGTAATTTGCTACAGAATTTTTCCAGGAATTGATGTCAGACTGGTCTGTAGTTCCCAAGTTCATCTTTTTTCCCTTTCTTGAAGATATGTACAATTATCAGCCCTTCTCTGGTTGTTTGGCACTTGCCCTGTTTTTCATGATAACAGACTATGGTTCTGAGAGATCTGCTAGCTCTTTTATGACTCTGGGATGGAGTTTGTTGAGCCCTGGAAATTTGAACACATTTACCCTATCTAGATGCTCCTCGATCATTTGTCTTGCAATCTTGGGCTGTCATCCTGTGTTTTCACCTTGTACTTCCCCTTCAGTTGGTAGGTTGTATTTCTTCTTTTGGGAAATGACTGAGCCAAAATAAGAGTTGAGTGCCTCTGCCTTTTCCTTGTTGCTTGTTATCAGCTAGTACTGGTCTCTCCCATCTAATCTGAACCTGCTGTCTTGGAGTCATGGTCAAATCCATCACCCAGATGTAATGATTCTCAGGATAACAGCATTGAGAATCTAACCATGACTTAACATCTACCATTGCAATAAACACTTTGGGTCCTTTAGGTCATTGCTATAAAACCAGCAACAATGAAATTGTACCTTAAAGGGCGGGGGGCATCTTTTAAGGTATTAATCAACCCCAGTTGACTTGATCCTATGACTTATCTGCTTCAGTATGTTCTGTACTTCCTTTTTTCCCTATTTCAGAAAGGGTTGAATGGGTTAAGCCCCATGTCTTCTGATTAACTGGCAGTGATTTTCTCCATTTTAAGCATCCCCTTCTAAATCTGTTCCTTAAGGGCCACTAATGTTGCTCCACCAATCCAGACTCTGATTCCTCGTGGGAATTTATTTATTGTACTTAAGGTTTTATCAGCTAAGCCATTTGAATCTATCCCTATATCCACCTTCTCAAGTGGAAGATCACTTTCTTAGTAGCAATTACACTGGCACACCTTTCATCTGAACTCTGCACTGTTTGGATCCCCTGTATGCAATTTTTATAATGAGACAGTCTTACACCTGGGCATATCCTTTCTGCTGAAGGTTGTCACTAGTTTGCACCTCAACAAGACCACCTATTAACACCTCTTTTCCATCTCCAGAGACATTAGTGAAGAGGGTCTTACAGAGGAAGATGTCTGCAGAGCTTTCTATTGGTCTAGGACAGAAACATTCCACCAATCTCCTTGATTATTTGCTTGTTATGGAAGTAGAGGGGTCCCCCAGTTTCTTCCCAAAGATTGTCAACATAGATTATCCAGAGTTTGACTTATGAGCTAGCTAGCATAGCCCCCTCTAAGGTTAATGGCACATTCCATACAGGGATTGATGGCTTTGACAGCATTCAGTAGGGTTATCATACTAGCTGATATTTGCCATGCAGCCACTTGGTAGGAACCAGCAACATTTATCAGGCATATTGAGGTTCGAGCCTGGGAGGCTTGCTACTTTGGTCAGCTGTGTTGTCCTCCCTCTTATACTACTTAACACCAACCCTCCTTCTGGTACCTGCTATAGCTTGCTATTTGCTCATATGTGTGATGCACTTAGACCATGAAGAGGAAAGGCATGTTCACAAAGAAAAAAGGCAGGTTGCTACCCAGAATTATAATTTGAGTGATTAGCTGTACATTCACACAATGTACCCTGTGACCCCACTTTAGTGTCAAGTACCTTATTTTTCTGTATACAAGATGGCCCCATGTATAGGATGCCCCCCACTTTTCTTACTGATCTCCGAGTGATCAAGCTGCTGCCTTGCCGCACGTGTGCACCCGCTGCCTCCCCACCTCCCCACACGCATGCTAGTGATCACACCAGTCTCCCCCGAGTGCACCCACGATTGCACCTGTCTCCCCACCCCCAAGTGCGCCTGCCGCCGCCACCACCTTTCAAGTGACGCCCTGTTGAAAAAGTTTGAGGACCCCTAGGTTACATGCTCTCTGCAGCAGCAGCTGACATCAGTTACACAAGGCTCATGACTGAAGGAAACTTGTTAGCTTGTCTCTGCAATCGGAAGTTTCGCTCGAGAGGCTAATTTGCAGAGATAAGGTATCATCAGTTTCACAACCACAGTTCTCCTCTCAGCTCCCCATGTATAAGATGCCCCTCCATTTTTAGGTAAATATTTTAAAGAAGAAGTATAATCTTATACATTGAAAAATACGGTACTTGGTCTCCACATCAATATTGAATTCTTCCCTTTCTGTTGAATTGATATGGATGTTTATCCTTATATACTATTATCATTCCTCAATTCTGAGGCCACAATAGGTGATCTCAGTCGAATTAAGGGAATGGGTGGGAACTCCTCAGGTCATGTCCACTAGTTACTGAGAAAGGGTTCCCACCAAAAATTCCTCAGCTATAGAAGCTTCTCAACAGAAGCTTCATGCAGGCAGATAGCTCATATGAACTACAGTTACAGGTAAGCAACCTTCCTTTTTCAGACATTCTAGGTTTTGTTTGTGTTGAAGCCCAGAATTTGAGTTTTCAAGTATTACCACACATAGCTGTCAAAGTGATGTTGGCAATTTTTTAGATTTTCCTGTTAATTATTGATAAGAGTGTAGCTATTTATTTAATATGTACTTTAAAGTATTTTAGATTTATTCTCCCTCCTTTTCCATTGCCAATACATACCATGGAGAGTGTAAATGTTTGAATTGTTTTTTACATATAGACAACCATATTAGTGTTTCACAAATGCATCCTGTCAAAACTGTGTGTGTATGAACTGTGACCTGATTAGTGTCTTCCTATAGTTTTATATGTTTTGATTATGTATGGAATGCTCAGGGATCATATTTTCTCCAAATTTTTAATTGCTTTAGGAACATCCCAGGCCAGAATATGAAACCAAATTACTACAGAAGAAATTAAAGACTGAAAAGAGCAAAACAATGAGCCAAGATGAGGTAAGGCATCTGGGTGTACATTCTTTTTGTGTCCTTTTCTTTCCAATAGTCATTTTGTGTATTTCATTGATGGCACTTGTAATGAATTTAATTGCAGTTTATTTATCTAAAGTGTTAGTTGATTGGTATTTTTCCATCAAGACATTTTTTCTGTGGATATGGTTAAGTCATTCTCTTCTTTCTTTTAGAGAAATTGATTTGATTATGATATGTCCTTAGCATGGGAAATGAGGCATATAACCTCCTAATGATGAGTTGTTGTAGATCTATATCTATTGCATTTATATCTTGCCTTTCTCCTTCTTGCAAGGAACCCAAAATTATAAAGTTCTCTTCCATTGTTATAATGATTATGATTTCTTTTTTGCTTTAGTATTGAAAATGACTCATAATGTTGATTTTTTAATAATATGCACATTTATCAAGTTTGATTAATAAGTAAAAATAAAGCACTGAAAATTAAGACTGAGCTCCTATATACCAGGGATTGGAAACCTCTGGACCATGGGCCTAATTTGGTCTGCTACAGACCAGACCAAAGGCAAGTGTGGCCTCCACACTTGCCTTTGATCTGTGGTTTGTTCATCCATTCTTATCACCATCACCCAGTTGTTTCACTGGTTCAGGGCTTTCTGTAGGATAGAGTGAGTCAGGGACTTGTCCCTGCTGCCAGCTTCAGGAGGTTCCAAGCAGCAGCCACAACAAGTGGTTGTCTGGCTTTGTCTTTCATTGATGGTGGCAATTGCACATCACCACTACTTGTCCTTCTCTCCTCATCTTTTCTGCTTCTGTTCCCACATTTCTCCCACCTGCACACATGTGCCTGACTCTTTCTTCTTCCTATGACAAAGCACTCTGAAATCATAGATGAGAAGTTCTGTCTGCTCTTAAGATCTGTCTGCTTTTATTTATTTATTTATTTATTTATTTATTTAAATATTTTTATGCCGCCCCTTGCAGCAGCCTGCTGTAACTGTAATAATATGAAATGCATTGTGCTTCCTACAAGGAACCAGATAGGGATTGAGGGCAACATTACATTACTTCATTATGAGGAGACAGAATATTCTTCTTCATGGTCTGTGCATCACACATATGGGCTTTGTGCTTGCATGATGCCTGTTGTGAGGAACAACAGTTCTAGCTCAGCTAAAGTTTTGGCAGAAGCCCCACTTCCATCCCTCTAATATAAATAGGAGGGGCTCCAGCCATTTTCCCCAGTTCTTTTCTTTTTTTTTTTTAATAAATTTTATTGGAGTTTTTGAACTACTAACTACATGTCCATCATCACAAACACACATCAGATCTACTGGATCAACTCCTACAACATGTCTTTTAACATACTGTAATCTTATTATACTCCTTTTTGTAACAATATAAAAACTTCTTTAGAGCCAAGTCCCGTTTTTTCAGCCAATCATGGTATATTTTCAAATTTGATAAAAGTCACAATCTTCCTTCTTCCATAGCATCAGTCCCATCTTTCTCTCTTGAAAAGTCCTGCTTCTCTTGTCCATTATTCAAGGGGAGCTTCTCCAAGTTGGGTGAAGTTACATCTTTTTCCTCCTTCAGTAATGATTTTCCTCTAAACATTTCTAAACACTTCAAAAACTTTTTTTCCCCCTAATTATACAAAATAACTTCCTCGTTATCAAAATTAGTAGTAGCCTCAAAAAAGTCTATTTAACATCTCGGTAAGCATCTTAAGTGCCCTGCTTGGTGATATCTTTAAATCAGTCCTCTTTAAACTCACAAATATTTCATCATAGCTTAAACTCCATTTAAACAAATATAGTTAACTCCATATAGTTTTTAATTATAAAATAAGTTCACCTATTTTCAATTTCAGATATAGTTAGGGATATCCATTTAACACAGTTTCATTAAGCTAAATTATTAAGTCAGCCTTTCTTTATCTCGTATCTGCATACCAGTCTAGTTAAATCATCCCCTTTTAAAGTAGAAAGAGGAAAGATGAAAAAGAGGAAAGGAAAGAAAAAAACAACTCCTTATGCTTACAAATAACATCCAAAACATCCATTTACCCTCTCTAATAACAGCTTAACAGCTCTATTTGATCACTAAACTCTGTTTAGCAATAGCTTTATATTTCATCTTAGCTTAAACCTTAATACCTAAAATAAATTCCCTTATTTCCAGACACTAACAGAGACAAAAGTATGATGTTTCGCCAAAAACAATAACACGTTTTTTTCTATGTTGCATGTGAACACGCCAACTTCAATGCCTATACCCTATTTAGCAATAGCTTTATATTTCATCTTAACTTAAACCTTAATATATATAATAAATTCCCTTATTTTCAAATATAGAGACAAAAGTATAATGCTTCCCCCCCAAAAAAGTAACACTTTTTTTTTTCTGTGTTACATATAGACACGCCAACCTCAATACATCACCCCTTTTTAAAACAAGAACAGGGTTCGCCTATCTCCCCTTTAAATTTCTTCTTTACTCCTCTACCAAATATATCTGTCTTCAAGCTATAAAGTCTCCTGAAATGGTTAATTACTTTCTTTTTCTGCTCCAGCTTCTTCCAAAGATATGCCTGTAATAAATCATGTATTAAAACATGTCCGCTCATTATCTCTCATACTCCGCTTATCTTCTTTGAAGTTTTCAAATGACCAGCTGCTTGCCCATTCTGCAACATTTTCAAATAACCAACTGCTTGTTAGTTCTGTAAAAGTTCCTTTGTTAACTTCTCAGCTTCAACTTTCTCTTCTGCTTGCTGGATGTTTTGTTTATTCTGCTCAGGTACAAATTGTCTGATCAGAGTCTTATTAGTAAAAAAAAACAATCTTGCCAGAGTCCCTTTTTGTTTCCATTAATAAACCATTAAGTTGCTTAATTAAAACATTTTCCTGAAAGCTTAATATGTCTTTTAAAGAATCATGAATTTCCAAAATTGTCTTTAAAAAGTCTTTACTTTCTATATTAAATGCCTCCATCTTAGCAGTGATTTTACAGCCTTGGCAGGGATCCATACACTTCAGAAACAAAGGAGAAAAGATGGCCGATATCTGGCATCCATCCAATAAACTAGAAGATTGCGTCTATCATATAATTAAGCATTAATTTATTAATTTAAATCTTGCCCTTGGAGAGATTAAAGAAAAAAAAACATTTGGTTATTTACAAACCGTCTTATCTCTCCAGTCATGGAAGACGCCGCGATTAGATTCCGTGGAGGGGGGGAAAATATCCTTTCCCGTCCTTCACCCAAAGGGCTTTCAGTTTCTTCTTTTTGAATCAGTTGATAAACAATGTGGCTTTCTCCACGGGTATTATTGCAAAAAAAAAAAAAAAGAGATAAAAATGATTTCCAGTAGATCCAATGGTAGTAACTAAGATAGTCTGTATCTACATGTCGAGGACTTGTAGAGGGCAAACTCCCTCCTGTATTCTTCCGGCTGAGAAAGGCTTGAGTTTTCCCCAGTAAGCTCCGAATTGCTGTTCAGACACCTACTGGGAATTTGCCAAGCAATCTATCTTCACCCCTACAGGGCATTAAGGCCGGGCACGCTGCCTGCGACCAGAAGATAACCAGCATGCTAACGGAGCCCCGTTAGACACGTCTGTCTTGTCCCGACGCCTTGTTTCTTCTCCCCTTCCCCAGTTCTTTTCTAACTGCTGTTTGAGTGCCTTGAGATCCTGGCTCTCACTCTTACTTCAGCTTTCTAGAACCTTCTAAACCTGTTTTCCTCTCACAAATGATTTTTCTCCTAACTATACCCCTATTTTTCCTCCCATTTTTCTCATAAATACTTTTGTTTTCCGAAACAAAAACAAAAACACCCCATCGTATCATCACCCTTCCTTCACTTTACATCTCTTCCTCTTCCTCCTGTCTTTTTTATGGCTCTCCTGTTGGCCTTTTGGAAATGTGTCCATTGTGGTGTTAAAATGCCTTCCACAGACAAGCATCCACTGTTCTGCCTCAGTGAGGACCACTGAGTCGACCTGTGCCCCCACTGTCAAGCTGGCAGGCCCTTAAAAATTGGGCAGGGCACCTAAAGACCAAACTGTGAAGCTGTACATTCATGGCTGTTGAATTGGTCATCTCCAAGCCTCATGAGTGCTTGTCAACTTCTCAGACATCAATCTCCTTGTATAAAGTGCTGCTGGCCACTCCAACTCCATCAACAATGACTTAGCACCCTTACACTGAGGAGAAGTGGACAAAAGCCCCACAAAAGGCAGAGGAACCAAAGTTAATGATGAAAAAAGGCAAGCAAAAGCCCTCAAAATGTGCCTAACAACATTCACCCACCATTCCATCAGCATACATTCAGTCACCCATTCTGCCAGTGGCTAATCTGCTAATGCCTACATGCTGGCCCCATGACCTACTGAACTGCCAACTTGACCAGTGCTCCTGACACCAGCTGTTTCATCCAGTCCAAACATGCAAGTGGAACCATCCACATAACTTCCTTCTCTGAAGGGAAGATTTGGAAAATACCACCCTGTTTGGCATGTCTCATCTCTGAAGGGGAGATTTGGAACATGCCACCCACCAAGGTCGAGCAACTGCCCAACACCTATGCAACTGCTCAACTATGTTGCATAGAACCATAGAAACAGACCGAGTCAGAAGGGGCCTCCTGGACCATCTAGTCTGACCCCCGGCTCCAGCCGGCTCCGCTCATACCATGCCCACCATGTGCATGTCCAGCATATCTTTGAGCACCCTCTCAGATGGGGCCTCAACAACTTCCCATTCCAAACCCTTGGGGTCCTAACTGTCAGGAAGTGCTTCCTGGAATCTAAATGGAACCTTGGCTCCCTGAGCTTTGCTCTGTTGGAGTGTGTCCTGCCTTCCTCTGCAGGGGAGAACAGGTCTCTACCCATCTCCGTGTGACATCCCCTCACATACCTGTATGTCGCCAACATATCCCCTCTGAGTCTCCTCTTCTCCAAGCTGAAGAGAACCAGTTAACTCAGTCTCACCTCATACGGCATCCCCTGCAAACTGGCCACCAACCTTGTGGCCCTACGCTGCACTGACTCCAACCTGGCTATATCCTTTCTGTAATGAGGGGCCCAAAACGGAGCACAATACTCCAGTTGCAGGCACACCAGTGTCGTATAGAGTGGTAGTAATACCTCTCTTGATCTAGAAGCCACACTTCTGGCTATGCAACCAAGGGTGGCGTTTGCCCTCTTGACCACAACATCACAGTGCTGACTCATGTTTAGCCAGCAGTCAACCAACACCCCGAGGTCCCTTTCACAAGTGCTGTTCTCCAGCCACTTGTCCTCTAACCTGTACCTATGACACCCATTCCTATGCCCCAAGTGCAAGACCTTGCACTTATCCACACTGAATGCCAACCTGTTGTCTCCTGCCCACTTCCATAGTCTGTCCAGATCCTTTTGGATCTGGAGTACCTGCTCCTCAGTTGTGGCCACTGCTCCAGTTTTAGTATCATCTGTGAATTTGATCAGCAGACTGTTCACCTCTTCTTCCATTTCATTTATGAAAAGATTAAACAGGATCGGCCCCAGGACGGAGACCTGGGGGACCCTGCTTGTCACTGGCCGCCATCCTGATGATTCCCCACTAATGGTTACCCTCTGCTTTTGATCAGTCAACCATGCCCTAATCCACCAGACAGTGCTTTGGTGTATCGCAAAACTCCTCAGTTTCTCCACCAGGATATCATGGGGCACTTTGTCAAAGGCCTTGCTGAAATCCAGGTAAACCACATCCACTGCATCCCCTCCATCTAGCCATCTCAAAACCTTGTTGTAGAATTCCACAAGGTTTGTCTGGCAGGACCTGTTTTTGTGGAAGCTGTGCTGTGTGGCTGCCAGCCTCCCTTCCCTATCTAGCATCACTAGATCTCTCTCTACTATGAGCCTTTCCATTGTTTTTCCTACAGTGGACGTAAGGCTAATAGGTCTGTAATTCCCCATGTCCCTTCTACTACCCTTTTTGAAAATTGGAACCACTGATGCCACCCTCCAGTCTTCTGGAACTTCACCCATTCTCCACGAGGTCTCAAAAATGGAGGCCAGTGGGCATGAGAGAACCCCTGCCAACTCTTGAAGTACTCTCGAGTGTAACCTGTCAGGGCCTGGCACCTTTGTAATGTCCAATGCCCTGAGGAGCCCCTCGACTTCAAGGGGGGGTGACTCTGATCTGTGCCCCTAAGTCCCCAGCCTCATCCAATCTCCTATGTGGATATCCCCCGTCCTGCTTTGGGGAAAACACAGAGGCAAAATAGTCATTTAGCATCTGTGCCTGTTCCTGCATATCAGTCACTGGATCTCCTTCTTCCTGATTTAGTGTTCCCACCACTTGTCTCCCCTTCCTCTTCCTCTTTACATGCTGAAAGAAGCCCTTTTTGTTGCTCTTGATATTCTTGGCAAGTCTCAGCTCGTAATCAGCCTTAGCCTTGCAAAGAATCCTTCTGCAACAGGCCTCCTCCTCACGGTATACCTTTTGTCTATTTCCCCCAGTACCTATTTCCTACAGAGGTTCCTCTTTCGACTAATCCCTCTAACCACTTCCTTTCGCATCCAGGGCTGCACTCTCTTCCGCCTCCCCACCTTGCTGACTAGAGGTATCGTCAAGGTTTGTGCCTCCAAAACCCCCCTTTTGAGTGCTATCCATTCCTCCTCAACTCGCTTACCTTCCAGTAACCTATCCCAGGAGACTTTCCCCAGTCTGGCCTTCAGTTGGCCAAAGTTGTCCCTCTTGAAGTCCCAGCTTCTAGTGTTCACCCTGCTGCACGTCCCCAGTTCCCTGATCTCAAAGCAAAGGGTAGAGTGATCACTTGCATCAATAGCTCCCCTAATCTGTACTTCATCTATCAGTTCCTCTCTGTTGGTCTAGACAAAGTCAAGGATGTTTCCCCCCTCGTTGCCTCTCGGACCCTCTGTGTGAAAAACCCTCCCTCTATAGCCTCTAGGAAGCGACATGACCTGGCTGTCACTACCAAGTGAGTCTCCTAACTAACATCTGGGAGATTGAAATCTCCCATAATTACTGTGTCTCTCCCCCAAGATATCCTTAGAATCCGATCTGTCAGACTATCATCCAGGGTCTCAAGTTGATCTGGAGGGCAAAAACATACCCCCACTGTCAGGTCTCTTTCCCTGTCAAAACCCCTAAGTTTCCCCCAGACTGCCTCTACTGAATCCCCATCTGTACCACATTCTATCTCATTGCATCCTATCCCTTCCCTGACGTATAAAGCCATACCTCCATCCCTCTTTCCCTTCCTGTCCTTTCTAAAAAGGTGATACCCCTCGATGTTCACATTCCAGACTTGCCTTTCATCCCACCAAGTTTCTCTGATTCCCACCAGGTCATACCCTCCTATTCCCAGGAGAGCTTCAAGTTTTTCCTGCTTATTACCCATGCTCCTAGTATTGGTGCACATGCACCACAACTCATTCCGACTGCTTCCTTTCCTTGGAGTTCCCAGCATCCTCCTTCCTCCCATCCTCCCTGATACCTGGCCACTCTCTGTAGGTGTCTTGTCAGTCCCTGCAGTACCTCTAAAAACATGCTCTCAGAGCCCTGATCCTCTCCCCACACTTGTCCAGTGCAGACACAGTTCTGGGGGACCTGAACCCCCCCCCCCCACTCAGTTTAAAGTCTTCTGGACAAAGCTCGCTAGAGCATCTCCAAAGGGCCTTTTCCCCATCCTCATGAGGTGTAACCCGGCCCTTGCCAGAAGTCCATTGTCAAGAAACTGAGTGCCATGGTCATGGAACCCAAAGCATTCCTTCTGGCACCACACCCTAAGCCAGTCGTTCACCTCGAAGACTCTCCTGTCCCTTCCTGGCTCAAATCCCCAGACAGGTACGATCAATGAGAAGCCGACTTGGGCCTTCAGCTCCCTGAGTTTCTTCCCCAAGGCTTCAAAGTCCCTGGTGATTCCGACCACACCCTGCCTGGCCATGTCATTTTTTGCCCACATGGATCACCAGGAGCGGCTGGTGACACCTGGAATGAACAAGACGCTCCACTCTGTCCTTCACTTGCCAGATGTGTGAGCCTAGCCGGCAGCAAACCTCCCTTGTCTCCAGGTTGGGGTGGCACACCACCACCTCAGTGCCCCACAGCAAGGAGTCCCCAACAACAATCACCCACAGCTGTGTCTTCCTTGTGGTGGTGGGCGGCCATGCCCTGACCCTCGCCTCTCGTGCAGCAGCCCCCTTGCCACTTGTCATCCCAGACTGGGGCTCCTGCTGGTCCCCTGAGGCCTCATCAGCCCCAGCCTCCCCAAGTGGAGAGAAGCTGTTTCCCAGCTCCAGATTGGTGCCAGAAAAAGGAGGAGTTCATGCTGGCTTCCTCCTCCTGTGGGTGTCATGCGTCCATGCCTCCCTGGCTGCTCTTCCTGTGGCGTCTCCCTCAACCCTCTGTCCAGAGGGAGGCTGCTCCCGGGGGGGTGGGCTAGAGAGGTCTCTCGACCTTCAGGCACCTCAACTCCTCCTCTAGCAGTACCACCAGCTTACACCGAGGGCAAGTGTAACCCTGCCTCTCTTGGGGGAGAAGGGCAAACATGTTGCAGCTGTCACAGTGGACAGCAACACTCGTGACTCCTGCCAAGGCCATCTCCTGGTCTGCCATTGGGAACTCATCCGAGACCTTACCTTGGTCCCCCACCTTGTCTGTCCTGCAGTACCCCTCACTCACTCATTTCTCCCAGACAAAACCCTCCCACACACATGCAAGGATAAAATAAAATTTAAATTGGAGGAAAAACAAAGGAAAGGAAAGCACAGAACATCACAAAAAAAAAGAAAGACAGACAGACAGACAGACAGACAGACAGAGCAATTAAAAACAACAACAATAAAAACAAAACAAACAAAAAACCCTCAGCCTCCCAGGGAAGGGAGTCCCCAGGCAGCCTGGGCAGCAGCTAAGGGATGTAGACAAGGGACAATGCCTTTGTTGCATCACCTTTAATGCGACGCCATTGGCACCGCCAATGGCTGAGCGCAGCCTTATCAGTCCCTCTGGCCGGTGGCCCCATCTGTCTGCTTCCCCCTGGCCCCTCTAGCCTCTATGGCTCACCTTCCTTCCTCTCTGCTGCTCCTGACCCTCTGCTCCTTGGCCCAGCTCCTACCTTGCCATCACCAGTCCCCTAGTAGGTTGAACATTCTTTGGCATTGCCCTTCTTTGGGATCGGAATGTAAACTGACTTTTTCCAATCCTGTGGCCACTGTTGAGTTTTCCAAATTTGTTGGCATATTGAGTGCAGCACTTTTATTCCATCGTCTTTTAGGATTTTGAATTGCTCAGCTGGAATACTTTTACCTCCACTAGCTTTGTTGTTGCTCAGACTTCCTAGGGCCCATTTGTCTTCACATGCCAAGATGTCTGGCTTGACGTCAGTGAACACCCCATCATGGTTATTTCTTGTATATTTCTTCTGTGTAATCTTGCCACCTCTTCTTAATCTCCTCTGCCTGGTAGGTTGCTGCCATTTTGATCCCTTATCATGACCAACTTTGCATGAAACATTCCCTTCATATCTCTAACTTTCTTGAAGAGATCTCTGTTCCTCTCTATTCTATTGTTTTCCTCTATTTCTTTACACTCTTCATTGAAGAAGGTATTCTTATCTCTTCTAGCTATTCTCTGGAATTCTGCATTCAATTGGGTGTATCTTTCCCTTTTTCCCTTGCCTTTCACTTCCCTTCTTTCCTCAGCTATTTGTAAAGCTTCCTCAGACAGCCATTTTGCTTTCTTGCATTTCTTTTTCTTTGGGATGGTTTTAGTTGCTACCTCTTGAACAATGTTGCGAACCTCTGTCCATCGTTCTTCAGGCACTCTGTCTATCAGATCTAATTCCTTAAATCTATTTGTCACCTCTACTGCATATTCATCAGGAATATGATTTAGGTCATACCTGAGTGGCCTAGTGCTTTTCCCTACTTTCTTCAATTTAAGCTTGAATTTTGCAACAAGAAGCTCATGATCTGAGCCACAGTCAGCTCCTGGTCTTGTTTTTACTGACTGTATAGAGCTTCTTCATCTTTGGCTGCAGAGCACATAGTCAATCTGGTTTCTGTGTTGACCATCTGGTGATGTCCATGTGCAGAGTCATCTTTTGGGTTGTTGGAAAAGAGTGTTTGCTATGACCATCATAATCTCTTGACAAAATTCTACCAGCCTGTGCCCTGCTTCATTGTGTACTCCAAGGCCAAACTTGCCTGTTATTCCAGTTATCTTTTGGCTTCCTACTTTAACATTCCAATCCCCCATGATAAGACATCATATTTTGCTGTTATTTCTAGAAGGTGTTGTAGGCCTTCATAGAACTGGTCAACTTCAGCCTCTTCAGCATCAGTGGTTGGGGCATAGACTTGGACTATTGAGATGTTGAATGGTTTGCCTTTGATTTGAACTGAGATCATTCTGTTATTTTGGAGATTGTATCCCAGTATTGCTTTTCCTACTCTTTTACTTTCCAGTCCATGGGGTTTTCATGGCAAAGATACTGGAGTGGGTTGCCATTTCCTTCTCCAGTGGATCACTTTTTGTCAGAGCCCTCTGCTATGACCTGTCCAACTTGGGTGACCCTGCACGGCATAGCTCATAGTTTGATTGAGCTACGCAAGCCCCTTCACCACAACAAGGCAGTGATCCATGAAGGACCAAAATGGCAGGGACCTAACAGAGGCAGAAGAGATTAAGAAGAGGTGGCAAGATTACACAGAAGAACTATACAAGAAAGAGCTTAACGTCCCTGATAACCATGATGGAGTGGTCACTGACCTCAAGCCAGACATCCTGGAATGTGAAGTAAAATGGGCTTAGGAAGTCTGAGCAACAAAAAAGCTAGTGGAGGAGACAGTATTCCAGCTCAGCTATTCAAAATCCTAAAAGACGATGCAGTAAAAGTGCTACACTCAATATGCCAGCAAATTTGGAAAACTCAACAGTGGCCACAGGATTGGAAAAGGTCAGTTTACATTCCGATCCCCAAGAAGGGCAATGCCAAAGAATGTTCAAACTACCGCACCATTGCACTCATTTCACATGCTAGCAAAGTGATGCTCAAAATCCTACAAGCTAGGCTCCAGCAGTATGTGGACCGAGAACTACCAGAAGTACAGGCAGGATTTCGAAGAGGGAGAGGAACTAGAGATTTCTGGCCAGGGCGACTCAAATTATATTTAATTATATTGCATTATTTATTTATGAATGTGAGCCGCCCCAAGGCTTCGGCTAATGGGGTGGCATAGAAGTCTTCTAAATAAACGAACAAATAAATAGAGATCAAATTGCCAACATATGCTGGATCATGGAGAACGCTAGGGAGTTCCAGAAAAACATCTACTTCTTCTTCATTGACTATGCTAAAGCCTTTGATTGTGTGGTTCACAACAAATTGTGGCAAGTTCTTATAGGGATGGGAGTACCAGACCATCTTATTTGTCTCTTGAGAAATCTATATGTGGGTCAAGAAGCAACAGTGAGAACTGGGCACGGAACCACTGATTGGTTCAAAATTGAGAAAGGAGTTCAGCAAGGCTGTATACTGTCGCCCTGCCTATTTAACATATATGCAGAGCACATCATGAGAAAGACGGGCCTAGATGAATCACCAGTTGGAATTAAGATTGCTGGGAGAAAGATCAACAACCTCAGATATGCAGATGATACCACTCTCATGGCAGAAAGTGAAGAGGAACTAAAGAGCCTCTTGATGCAGGTGAAGGTAAAGGTAAAGGTTTCCCCTTGACATTAAGTCCAGTCATGCCTGACTCTAGGGGGTGGTGCTCATCTCCGTTTCCTAGCCGAGGGAGCCAGAGTTTGTCCGCAGACAGTCTCCGTGGTCATGTGGCTGGCATGACTAAACACCAAAGTGCACGGAATGCTGTTACCTGCCCACCAAAGTGGTACCTTTTTATCTACTTGCATTTGCATGCTTTCGAATTGCAAGGTTGGCAGGAGCTGGGACGGAGCAACAGGAACTCACCCAGTTGTGCAGATTCGAACCGGCAACCTTTGGATCAACCAGCCCAGCAGCACTGTGGTTTAAACCACTGCACCACCTGCAGTCCCTGCGGGTGAAGGAGGAGAGTGCAAAAGTAGGCTTGAAACGCAACATTAAGAAAAGTAAGATCATGGCATCCAGTCCTCTCACTTCCTGGCAAATAGATGGGGAAGAAATGGAGGTAGTGACAGATTTTATTTTCCTGGGCTCCAAGATCACTGCAGCCAAGAAATCAAAAGTAAGGGGAAATGTCTGTGCGTCTTATAGAGCGACTATGTGTGTGCAGTAAGTCTGTCAGATGTGCAGCCCATGGGAAAGTGATGGCGAATGTGCCTGTGATTGTGTGCCCATTTGATTCAGAATATTTTTTTTTCTTGTTTTCCTCCTCTAAAAACTAGGTGCGTCTTATGGTCAGGCGCGTCTTATAGAGCGAAAAATACGGTAAAAGACGCTTGCTCCTGGGGAGGAAAGCTATGGCAAATCTAGACAGCATACTAAAAAGCAGAGACATCACCTGCCAACAAAAGTGTGTATAGTCAAGGCTATGGTTTTCCCAGTTGCAATGTATGACTGTGAAAGCTGGACCATAAGGAAGGCTGAGCACAAAAGGATTGAGGCCTTTGAATTTTGGTGCTGGAGGAGACTCCTGTGAGTCCCTTGGACTGCAAGGTGATCAAACCGGTCAGTCCTAGAGGAGATCAACCCTGACTGCTCTTTAGAAGGCCAGATACTGAAGATGAAACTCAAATACTTTGGCCACCTAATGAGAAGGAAGGACTTCCTGGAGAAGAGTCTAATGCTGGGAACAATAGATGGCAAAAGAAGAAAGGGACAGCAGAGGATGAGGTGGCTAGATGGAGTCACTGAGGCAGTTGGTGTGAGCTTATGTGGACTCCGGGAGATGGTGCAGGACAGGAAGACCTGGAGGATTGTTGTCCATGGGGTCGCGACGGGTCGGACACAAATTCGTGTCTAACAACAACAACAACAACTCTTTTATTGACTATGAAGGCTACTCCATTTCTTCTGAGGGATTCTTGCCCGCAGTTTTATATCTGATGGTCATCTGAATTAAATTCACCCATTCCTGCTCATTTTAGTTCACTGATTCCTAAGATGTCAATGTGCAGTCTTGTCATCTCCTGTTTGACCACATCTAGCTTGCCTTGATTCATAGATCTTACATTCCAGTTTCCTATGGAGTATAGATCTTTGCAGCATCAGACTTTCCTTTCACCATCAGATACATCTGCAACTGAGTGTCCTTTCAGCTTTGACCCAGTCGTTTCATTCTTTCTGGCGCTACTAGTACTAGCCCTCTGCTCTTCCCCAGTACCAGATTGGACATCTTCCGACCTGAGGGGCTCTTCTTCCAGCATCATATCTTTTGCCTTTTGGTACTGTCCATGGGGTTTTCATGCCAAGGATACTGGAGTGGGTTGCCATTTCCTTCTCCTGTGGATCAGCTTTTGTCTGAGCTCTCTGCTATGACCTGTTCATCTTGGTTGGCCCTGCACGGCATAGCTCATAGGTTCATTGTGCTACACAAGCCCCTTCGCCATGACAAGGCAGTGATCCATGAGGCGGACAGATCAGTTAGTCTGACATTAATCCCTGGGGATTCTCTGGAGCAATTTATAAAACAGTCTGAATACACTTTGAAACGATGTGATGATTATTAAGCCAACAAGGATTTATCATCAACAAATGCTGCCAAACTAATCTGATTTCATGGTTTTGATTGGGTAATCTCCCTGGTGGACTGTGGGAATGCCATGCACATAATCTATCTTGAATTCAGCAAAGCTTTTGACAAAGTGTCCCATGATATCCTGATTAGCAAACTCACTAACAGCAAGCTGGATGAAACAACAATCAAGTGTATCCACAGTTGGCTACAGAATCAGCCTGTAGACTGAGGGAAGCTATAATAGTACTCTGCAAGTGTTTGAAAGGTTGTCACACGGCAGAGGAAGAGGATCATTTCTCAGTCATGCTAGAGTGCAGAAGACAGAATAATGGGCTCAAATTATGGAAATCCAGATTCTGGATGAACATCGGAGAAGGGGGGGATTCTGACTGTTAGAGCAATAAGACAATTATCTGGGCACATTGTGGGTTCTCCCAGACTGAAGGCATTCAAGATAAGTTGGATAGGCATAGCTTGGAACATTTCAACTTGGAGTCTTTCACTGAGCAGAGAGTTAGACCCAATGGCCCTATTGGCCCCTTCCAACTCTACTGTTCTGTGATTTTATGAGATGTCATGGCACTTGAAGCAGGAGGATGTGCTGCCATTCTCTCTAGGTTTGGGATGAACCCTATTAAAGCCCGTTCCTCTAGCATCCATGGGCTTCCTCTTGGGCTCAGCCAGGGCCTGAAAACCAAGCTGAGCCAAGAGGAAGTCTGTGAATCCCCATATACCCCAGTTGAACAACTGACAATCTTCTCTGTCACATGCAGCTGCACAAATAGTGACTGTAGGATGTAGCAGAGGGGTGCTGTCAGCATTTGTACCAGACACCATTCCTGGTGACCCCAACAACCAACCTTCTTCCCTGCTTGGTGCCACAGTCAGTGGTGACACCCAGTACAGAAGAGGGGCACTGCTTGCAGTTGTGTCAGGTGCCATTCTTGATGACTCCAGTAACCAACCACCAGGAGCCATTCCTGGTGATCATCAGGAACTCAGACTCTGAACCACTGCAAAGCAGACCAGAGTCCAAGGAGCAAAGCACAGGAAATACAATGGATTCCCTTCCCAAAACAGATTCGTTGAGCATTCCTTTTTCTCTCTCCCTCTTCTTTCTTTCTGTCACATTCCTGCTCTCCCCCACAATGATTCAGTGTCTTCGGGACTATTTTACCCACAATGCCTTGTTCTGAGGAAAAACCCTCAGGCATTAAAGAATCTTCATTAAACACAAAAAACAATTTGAAAAACTTGTGAAATTTCTTGCTGGGGAATTTTGCACACTTTGTAACTATCGGAATGTACTTCATAATGTAATACACCAGGTTGTCATAAATCTTTGTTTTATAACTGCTGTAAAGATATGCTGTTCCATATTGTGGCAGAAATAAGTATGGCTCTCCAACAACATTGAAGTTTCGCCATAAAAGGAAAGGAAGCTGGAATTGAGCAATGAGGGTAGATCATATTATTAGCTTTTCTCTTGCCCAGATGGTCCTAGTCCACTAAAGTATACACATTGTTATAATAGACTCTATTAATATCAATAGCTGTCATGCATGTATAAATCCTGGCAGAAGTTATGATGCAGATATGAGTAAGTTTACTTTCTTCTACAAAGCGGATGCAATGTCCTTTTGACATAGCTGCCAAGACAGTTAAGTCTATTTAACAATATCCATGTTCATCAGAGATTCAGTTTATACAGTACTCATTCCTGCTGTTGTGAAGAAAAAACATATGAAGGTTGCAGGTCAGATTTATGCATTCTGTTAACCTTTTGGGTAGACCTGGCTTAAGTTAAAAAAAAGTGTGTTTGGACTTGTTCAGTGGTGTAGTTCCCATAGGAAAAATAAGCAACTAATGAAGGACAAGCTCTTTGTAATTCACCTGACAATTAGCTCATAGTTTTCTTGGGAAATGCACAGGAATGTTTAATTGTAAAAATTTGTTTCACAAAGTGTTCACTAAAAGGAAATATAGCCACAGTGGTTCAAAATGCACAATTGGACAATACCTTTCTTGGACCAACCAAATTCCCACAAAAATGTTCACAGTTTGAGTTCTCCAGAACTCTTCATTAGATTAAAGCAAATTGGGCAGGGCAGGGGAAGAAATAGAAAAGTCCAGAAATCTGGCTGCTTTTTGTGACCATGACATCTACATGTAGACTGAGTCTCAAAATAAGGATCTGCAGATTGAATGAATTAAGTGAGAGGTGGGTGTTGTTGCCCTCCTCTGGACCCTTTCTAATTTACCTGCATGTTTATTAAATTTTGGTGCCCAGAATTGGACACAATATTCCAGATGAGGTCTGACTAGTGAGCATATAGAGGAACTGTGACTCATGACTTGGAAGTAATACTTCTGTTAATGCATTTGCCCTTCCTGATGCTGTCCTGAAATTCCTTGCTATTTGTTTATATTCCTTCTTCGTGGCCTGGCCCTGCTTCCACTTACTGTTCATGTTCTTTTTATTTCAGGCTTTCACTTAACTTTTTTGTGGAGCCATGCAGGCTTCTCTGTTGTCTTCTACACTGTTTTCTTAATGGAATTGTTCATAGTTGTGCTTCAAGAATCTTCTTCTCAGGGAACCAACATTCAATTTGGATGCCAGGAAGTACTTCCTGACAGTTAGGACCCCAAGGGTATGAAATGGGCTTCCACAGGAGGTGGTTGAGGCCCCATCAGTGAGGGTGTTCAAGGTTAGGCTAGGCATGGTGGGCATGTCGTGAGCGGAGCCAGGGACCAGACTAGATGGCCTGGGAGACCCCTTCTGACTCATTCTGTTTCTATGTTTCTTTTTCAAGATTTCCCATCACTCTTGGACTCCTTTTCCCTTAAGGGTGTGTTGCCATGGCACTTCACTTATCATTTTTCTGAGTTTGTTACAGTTGGCTTTCTTGAAATCCAAGATGCATGTTTGGCTCCAGTTACCCTTTATCTCTTTTATAATTGAAAATTCAAGAATCACATGGTCACTTTCCCCCCAGAGTTCTTGTGGTGGTTATTTTGTCCACCACCTCTCTTAGTATTAAATCAAGAATAGCTGATCCTCTTGTACCTTCCTCTACTTTCTGGTGAAGAAAGTTGTCAGCAGTTGTCAAGACCGGAGGCAGCTTCAGGGCTCCCACTGCTGGCCAAGGGCTGGCAGAGCAGCTCTGGTAGTTGCAGGATTCTGTTCTCAGCCCACTGCAGCTTCCAGAGCTTTCATGAGTTCCAGCTGGAGAGCCTTGGGGAAGAGCTATATAAGAACCAGCTCTTCCCCTCAGAAGTTGCCTTGGCATCAAGGTCTCCTCTTGTTGGTGAAGCCCTTCTTGGTCTGTTAGACCTGGAACTCTGCTCTTGCATCCTGCCTGTACTTCTTCCCTCCCTGACTGGTCTGCCTTTCTCGGTTCTCTGACCCTTGACTCACTCTGGACTACGCTACCCATCTCTATGGACTTGGTTTGTGTATTGACTTCTGGCTTGATGTTGGACCATGCATTGGATTTGCCTTGCCCTGTCTGCCTGGATCCCGGTGCCTTTACCCTGTTGGTCAGCTGCCCTTGCCCCAGACACTGACAGCAGTGCATGTTAGGGATCTCTTTGAGGGACCGTGCTTGGCAGAATTTGTCTCCCAGCATATATCAGGGAAACTGAAGTCTCCGATGATGACTACATCATTCTTTTTAGAGATTCGGGCAAGTTGCTTTTCAAAGGTTGCATCCTTGTCCTCTTTTTGACTGGGTGGTCGGTAATAGACATCAATGCCTATGTTTTTCTTATTTTTTGCCCCCTTTAAATTAACCTAGATTTTGATGGGTCTACTAAGTTCCCCTTCTATTTCTGTGCAGATATATGTCTCTTATGTATAGTGTAACTCCACCTCCCTTTTTGTCCTTTCTAATTTTCTTAAATGGGTTGTATCCATCATTTGTAGAGTTCCAGTCATGTGAGTCATCCCACCAAGTCTCTGTTATTCTATAAAGTCATGATTACCCTTGTGTACTATGAGCTCAAGTTTGTGCTGTTTGTTTTCCTTACTCAGAGCATTGGTATAGAGACACTGAAGTTCACTTCTTCCTACATTTTTTGGGAGACTGGTGTTGGGCCTTGCTTGAGGTTTTTTCCTCTGTTGAAATATATAAGTCCTTGTCAGGGGATGGTATGCCATGCTGCACATCTCCCTCCCCTATATGTTTTAGTTTAAAGATGTCCAGATGTACTTTTTCATGTAGTAGCCAAACACATGCTTCCCGTTCTTTGAGTGCAGCCCATCATTTGCCAAGGGTCCGTCTTGCAGGAACCTTGGCTTTTGGTCCCAGAATCCAAATCTCTCTTTACAGCACCACCATCATAGCCAGTCATTCACTTGAAGGATTCCTCCCCTCACCCCCCAACAGTTCTTCCACATACTAATAGGATTGAGGAGAAGACTATCTGGGCCCCAGTGTTTTTGATTTTCCTCCTTAGAGCTTTGAGGTCTGCTATTATTTCAGCAAAGCTTCTCATGGCAGTGGTGTTAGTTCCCACATGGAAGAAAAGGAAAGGGTATTTGTCAGTGGGTTGTATGAGTTGTGTGAACTTGTTGGTTATATCTTTAACCTTGGCGCCAGGGAAACAGCATACTTGGCAATTCTCTGGGACATTGCAACATACATATTTTTCCATCTTGTGCAACAGGAAATCTCCCACAATCAGCATTCTTCTCCTTTTGGTGTTGCAAATTTTGGTATCCTTTTCCTTTCTTGATTGGCCTTTTTTCCTCTATTCAGAGTTACACTGTGTCATGTAGGTCTTTCACAGTGCGTTTCCCACATGTTCATGCCCTCTCCCCAAAACTGCCCATCCAGGCAGCCTGTAGTGCAAGAGGATGGTGATGCGGGACACACATCCATTCCTCAAGTAATTTAAAGCGGTTTGAGAGTTCCACTGCTTGCACTGGTGTGGAGTGTTTTCTAGGTCTTGTGTGTCTAAATGTCACCCTGTTCCAGGGAGTTTCCTTGTTTTCTCTTACCTCAGGGTTCTCTTCTGCTGTCTCAACTTGTTGGTACTCTTCTTGCTTCTGGACTACACTTTGCTGTTGCAGCTCCTCTGCTCTGTCTAAAAATTCTTCATTTTCTTTTATTATCTGGAGGGTGGACATTCACTGCTCCAGTGCTCTCACCTTTTCTTGAAACAGGGTGACTAGTATGCAGTTGTTGCAGGCCACCACCACTCTGGAGTCTCCTTGGTCCACTGTTTGGTCCACCTTAGTGATTCTGTCTTTGAGGGGGCTGTTGTGACAACTGCTTTCAAATGTCTTCACTAAAGATTAGCAACACACGCCTACTAGTAAATGGGAATGTGCTACAAAGGAGAAAGAGTGTGTGTACTTGCACATGCAGGGGGAACTAAGGTGAAATAAAGAAGAGAAACAAAGGAGGGTGGGGGGAAATGTTAGGGACCTCCCCTTGACTTCATCTGCCAAACTCCTGTTTGTTCTCCCTGGTTGCCCGTTCCCAGGGAGCTTGGCTGCTTGCATCCTGGAGGCTCTAGACCAGCTGGGGCAGCTTGCTCTGCTCTTTTAGGAGTCAGGAACCGAAATGAATCATCCCACCCACACATGTTGCTAGTTGATCAGACCATTCCCCTTCAGTTAAATCTGCAAGCAGCTAATCTGGAACTTCCCTTCAGTTCAAAGACTTTTGGCTGGGCTAGTGCAGGCCTGTCTTTCCTCTGCCTTACCTTCCCCTGCCTCTGCCTCCTTTTCCACTACAACTCCTCCTCCGCCAAACTCCTGTTTGCTCTCCCTGTTTGCTCCCTTTGGTTGCTCACTCCTTGGGAGCTTGGCTGCTTATATCCCAGAGGCCCTAGACCATCTGGGGCAGCTTGCTCTGATCTGCTTTGCTAGGAGTCAGGAACCAGACTGAAAACACTTGTTGCAACCACACAATTTTACTGCTGCCTCAGCAAGAAATGTCACCAGTGCTACTGAATCATTTGACTGCTTTTGGAAATCTTTGAATGTTTACCCCAGGGTGGACTTCCACATTTGTTTTCGACTGTGGCCTAGGCAAAAACTGATCAGTCTGTGGATGTGTTTGGATTGTCTTCACTTAACATACTTAATAATTTTACCTAAAGAACTATCTTCAAGTCCACTTCAAATTTCATATTTGACAGAAATTCAAAGGCATTTTAAATTTTAAGCACTGGACTTGTTTATCTAAAACCACTGTTTGAAGAAGGACTCAGTGGGATTTGAAAACAGGTTTCCTAGAAACCTAAACTTTGACCATTGTGCTATGTTTGGCAGATGGCATGCACACAAACATGAACAGGGATGGGGATAAGGTCATTCCCTACAATGTGAAAAAGAACCTTTCATCTAGAACTGTGACACCTTTGTGCTAGCCATGGAAACTTGTCAGCTGAAGCATATGATATTTACTGTACATTGCTTTGTAAGTAGATTTAATTTGGTTTTATAAAGGTGAGTTATATAAAATGCACAATTTTCCCACAGGGGGTTATGTTGCAGTTATTACAGTATTTAATCTGTTATAATGCTATTTCAATGCATGACATCTTCTGATGTCAAGGTAATGTTCTCCATAATGCTCTAAATATTTTATCTGTTGTATTGAAAATGGAGGAAAGTGCTTGTCAAGAGGAGAGTAGCTATAAAATGTTGGTGTTGATTTATCACTTTAACAATGTCCTAAAGGTGCTAGTATTTCAAAAGGGAGCTTTTGCTGAAGTTGAAGGACTGAAACATTTATAGTGAATGCCCCAGGTTAAAGCAACAGAACAAACAGATAATTATAAATATGTGTACCTAAAAAGAGATGACAAGTTCTAAAATTATTCTGAAAATACCCTTCATAACTGTCTGAGGCTTATTTAGTTTGTTTTGTAATAAATATTAGTTAAAAACCATTATGTTTAGAAATCACATTACAGTGAAATAAGGGCAGAAGTATTAATGTTTTTAATATGTACAATATAATAACACAAGTATTTTATATGGTCACTGACATGGTAACTTTTTAAAGGAGACTGGACAAAACTGATATTTGACTGTTAGCCATAGTATCTTAATGGAATGCTTATTGTTTAGAAGTCTACCTTGGACTACCAATTGTTGAAAAGAAAACAATGAAGAGACTCTAATTCATGTATGTAATCATCCAGCTGACTGGTGTTGGAAATAGCAAGTGATACCACACAGTTTTGACCATGTGTGATTTTTTGTGTGGATGTGCTTAAAAGAAAATCAAGTCTTTCCCCATCCACTCTCCAGATGGTATCCTAGGAGACACCTCAGAGTGGAATGAGTCTCCTCATTTTGACATCTGTGATCATGAACAGAGCTCTATTCTATGTGACTGTCAAGCAGTCTGTGCGGCACAAATGGGCTCATGCTCTGAAATGCAGCAGAGGACAAGGTCATGCCCCCACCCTCCTGCTCCATGGGGTTGCCCAGGAAAAGGGGTGAGGGGAATCTGCTGGGCAGTTTTGCAGAAAAGCGCAGTACCACTCTATTGATTCTCCTTCTGCCCTTTTGCTCATGTCAGCTCGAAGTGCCTTACATGTGTAAACAAGCCAGTAGCAGGAATGAGAAGCAACTAGTGCCCAGTTGGGCCTGGGCACCATAGTGCATTCCTCTTCTGCTCACCTTTCTTGCTCTGGCTTGCCAGTCAGACATCCTCAGTTTAGGCTTGGGAATGTTTCTTTGGCAAGCCAGGGCATGAAAGTGGGAGGGCAGTATTGACACTGCCCAGCTGCTTCCACTATGGCAACAGACTGCTGTTGCCAAGTAGCTCTCTGGTTCTGGCTACGGTACCATGCCAGACTGCATTTTCCAGTTTGGAAAACACAAGAAGCTGGTGTACAACAGGTCTGCACACTTAAGAATCCACCTCATTGCCTCAGATGGAAAGTCATCTCTGCTTGGAGATTCAAAATGACATGCTTCAGTGCTATTCTCATGCAGATCCACTCCTTGTTTCCCAGAGTCTCGGATGTGTTTCCCATAAGGAAAGGAGAATCGGTGACTACGTCTATACCTTTAAAAATTATGTTAGCATAATGACATTTGTAGACACATATTGGTGTTAGATATTGAACTGCTCAATTTCTGAGCTGCTCTTAACTGTCAGAGTAGTCTTAAGACATCAGTTAATTCCTCTTCAAAAAATAAATCGGTAAATCATTTTAAATTCAGTAAATTTCAGTGCAGAGCAAAGGAAAAAATAAAGGGTTGTGGGTTTGTTTGTTTTTTGAATACGGTAAAACTTCTCTGTCCTCTCCCTTTTTTAAGCCTGAGGTGAAAATATGATGACCATTGGGCCCTTTCCTTCCATAATACAGGCTTCAAAGTTTGTTGACTCAGATTCTGATTCAGAAGTAGTAGAAGAAATGGTATTGGAATTCAGTTGAAATTCCAAAGACTAAAAGATAAAATAGGCAATCACTGGGAAACAGTGTCTGGTTTTGGGCAAATATGGGACAACAAACTGAGATGGGGGCAGAGTTAACATAATAACTTATATAGTGTCAGATTAAGAAGATAGAGCAAATGAGAAATGTCAGATGTTCCTGGCAATTCATAGAATCCTAGAAGAGTTGGAAGGGGCCATGAAGGGCATCAAGTCCCTATTATTGCAGGACACCGTGCTTGCTACACCATCCCACTCAGATGGCTGTCCAGTTTCTTTTTGAATGTGTCTAGTCTGGGAGAGCCCACCACTTCTCTAGACAATTGTTCCACTGTTGTATTGCTCTAACAGTAAGGAAGCTTTTCCTGATGTCTAGCGTGAATCTGGGTTGCCGCAACTTGAATTGATTATTATATGTCCTATATTCTGGCATTAGCAAGGAGAGATCTTGACCTTCCTCTTTGTGACAGCCTTTGAGGTACTTATTGAGGGATATCATACCCTTGCTCAGTCTTCTCTTCCCAAGTCTAAACATGCCTAGTTCTCTCAGTCACTCCTTGAAGGGCAGTGTTTCCAAAACCTGGATCATTTTTGTTGCCCTCCACTGGATCCTTTCTAATTTACCTGCATCTTATGAGTAAATCTTGGTGCCCAGAACTGGACACAGTATTCCAAGTGAGGTTTAACTAGTGAGCAGTATAAAGAAACTACTACTTCTCATGATTTGGAAGTAATATTTCTGTTACTGCATCCCAAAATAGCATTTGCTATGTTTAACCTATTGTCCACAATTTCACCAAGTTTTTTCTTGTTCAGTTTTTTTGAACCATGTATTTCCCATCTTGTATTGATGCCTCTGGTTTCTTTTTCCTAGGTGGAGGACTTGGCATTGTCCTTATTGAATTTCATTCTGTTGGTTTCAGCCCAGTGTTCAAGTTTATCAAGATCGCCCTGGATCTTCATTCTGTCTTCTAGGGTGTTTGCTATTCCGCTCAGTTTTGTATCATCCGCAATTTGATTATCTTTCCTTGTACTTCCTCATCTAAATCAGTAGTAAAGATGTTGAAGTGCACTAGACCCAGGACTGAACCCTGTGGTACCCCACTAGTTACCCCCATCCAATTTGAGAAGGTGTCATTGATGAGCACTCTTTGTGCCCGATTTAGCAGCCAATTTTGGATCCACCTAATAGTTTTTCCATCTAGTCCAGTTTTTGCTAATTTGCTTATCAGAATGTCGTGTGCTAAATTTAGCTTTGCTAAAGTCTAGGTAGATTATGTTCACAGTGTTTCCTTTGTCCATTTGGGAAGTTACCCAGTCAAAAAATGAGATTAAATTAGTCTGACAGGATTTGTTTTTGATAAATCCATGCTGGCCTCTATAAATTACTGCATTTTCTTCAAGATGCTTGCAGATGATTTTTAAATAATTTTCTCCAGAATTTTTCCTAGGATTGATGTCAGACTAACTGGTCTATTGTTCCTGGGTTCATCTTTCCCCCCCTCTTTTTGAAGACAGGGACAACATTAGCCCTTCTCCAGAGGTCTGACACGTCTCCTGTTTTTCAAGATTTATCGAAGATGATAGCCAGTGGTTCTGAGAGTTCCTTCGCTAGCTCTTTTATGACTCTGGAATGGTGTTCATCAGGTCCTGGAGATTTGAAAGTGTTTATTCCACCTAGGTATTCCTTGACCATTTGTCTGTCAATCTTGGGCTGCCATCTTTGAATTCCAGCTTGAACTTCCTCTTGATTGCAGATTTCCTTGTGGGAGAAGACAGAAGCAAAGCAAGAACTGAGCCTTTTCTTTGTCATCTGTTATCATTCTGGCATCCACTTTAAGTAGCTGGGCACCCTTCTCTTTCTCATGTCAATTGTTCCACAAGGAATATGAATTTGGAGCCAACTCCTTTTGTTTGAAAGGGAGGAATGGTTTTCAGCTAGGAATCACCTTTGGATCATTAAGCCTCATTTCCCTAATGGCTGCTATTCTAACTTTGCTTGTGTCCTTTGTTATTGACTACTGCAAAACCAGCCTAGCTGGTTAACTTTAGTGTAATAAAGTTGTATTGTTCTGATCTGCTCAGATGGAGGGGGAGTAGGCCAGATCTCCAGTGTTCCTTTTGAACTATTGAAATGGGGATAAACTGTCCTGAACTGTTACACTGCAAGAACACAAGCATTTCCATTGCCTTTACTGTACTGATTGCTGTATCAAAAATTGACAGTTCCTGGTGCCAATTAACAATATATTTCTTGTTAAAACAGTAAAAGCCCTTAATTTAATTGCACCCATTTTCATTTCTCTATATCAGTACTTTATAGTGACACTTATACATATTGTTCATTTTATGTAGTATAAATGAATAAGTTTTTAAAAGAATATAAAAATATCTTATGTGAGGAAGAGACATTCATTAATTGGGCTGTATATCATTAGGATCTTAGTAACATAGATTGAAATCCTGATGAGAATAATTCTTGTGACCAGTCAGGACTGCATAGGAAGGAACAGACAAATGTAAAAGATAACCAAGAAGGTGGCAAAGGTGAGGCCAACTTCATATTCATTTCATAGGAATTTACTGGTATTTTGAATATTTGGAACACAATTCTGAACAACAGCTAAATGCTAGCCATGGTAAATGGGAACTAAGCAAGAGAGAATGTAGTTATCCCAACTGACACACTGCGGGGGAGATGCTGGACCTTTAGCTCTATTTTTGGTGGAATAATAAAATATGAACAAGAACCCAAGGTTAGTAGGAGTTTGGGATCACACATGCTAGTGAAGGAAAATAGAAACAGAACAAGTCAGAAAGAACCTCCCAGGCCATCTAGTCTGACCACCAGCTCCAGCCAGCTCCACTCATGACATGCCTACCGTGTGCATGTCCAGCCTATCCTTAAACATCCTCCCCAATGGGGCATCAACAACCTCCCGTGGAAGCCCATTCCATACCCTAGGGGTTCTCAGGAAGTGCTTCCTGGAATTCACATTGAAACTTGGTTTCCTGAGCTTTGCCCCATTGGAAAACATACTGCCCTCCCCTGTGGGGAGAAAAGGTCACAACCCACTTCTATGTGACACCCCCTTCACATACCTGTATGTTGCTAACAGGTCCCCTCTGAATCCCCTCTTCTCAAGACTGAAAAGACCCAGTTCCCTCAGACTCTCCTCATATGGCTTACTTTGCAAACCATCCTTGTGGCCCTTCATTCGCAGATTCCAATCTTGCTCTATCCCTCTTGTAACAAGGGGCCCAAAATTGAACACAATACTCCAGTTGTGGGTACACCAGAGTCGTATAGAGTGGTAGTAATACCTCTCTTGATCTAGAAGCCATGCTTCTGGCTATGCAACCAAGGATGGCATTTGGCCTCTTAACCACCACATCACACTGCTGACTCATGTTTAGCCTGCAGTCAACCAGTACCTCAAGATACCTTTCACAAGTGCTGCTCTCCAGCCATTTGTCCCCTAACCTGTACTTATGACACCCATTCCTATGTCCCAAGTGCAACACCTTGCACTTATCCACATTGAATGTCATCCTGTTGTCCCCTGCCCATTTCCAAAGTCTGTCCAGATCCTTCTGGATCTGGATTACCTGCTCCTCAGTTGTGGTCACTGCCCCAGTTTTAGTATTGTCTGCGAATTTGATCAGCAGACTGTTCACCCCTTCTTCCATGTCATTGATGAAAAGGATCGGTCCCAGGACAGAGCCCTGGGAAACCCCACTCATCAGTAGCTGCCATCCTGATGATTCCCCACTAATGGTTACCCTCTCCTTCAGTCTGTCAACTATGCCCTAATCCATCTGACAGTGCATTGGTCTATTCCAAAACTCCTCAATTTCTCAACCAGGATAGGTTGAGGCCTTGCTGAAATCCAGGTGAACCACATCCACTGTCTCCCCTCCATCTAGCCACCTTGAAACCTTGTCAAGGTTAGTCTGGCAGGACCTATTTGTGGAAGTCGTGTTGCGTGGCTGCCAACCTCTGTTCCCTATCTTGGGTTACTAGATCTCTCACTATTATGAGTCTTTCCTAGAATGGACAAAAGGCTAACCAGCCTGCAATTCTCCATGTCCCTTCTACTTCTCCTTTTGAAGATTTGGACCATTAATGCCACCCTCCAGTCCTCTGGAAACTCCCCTGTTCTCCCACAAGTCCTCAAAACTGGAGGCCAATGGATGCAAGAGTACCCCTGCCAACTCCTCAAGTACCCTCGGGTATAACCCATCAGGGCCCAGTGCCTTTCTAATGTCCTTTGCCCTGAGGAGCTCCTCAACTTTGAAAAGAGTGATTCTAATCTGTGCCTCTAAATCACTGGCCTCATCCGGTCCCCCATGTAGATCTCCCCCATCCTGCTAAAATAATCATTTAGCATCTGTGCGTGTTCCCACACATCAGTCACTGGATCCCCTTCCTCCTTATTAAGTGGTACCACCACTTTTCTCCCCTTTCTCTTGCCATTTACATGTTGATAGAAGCCCTTTTTGTTGCTCCTGAAGGAAAGTGATGTTCTTTATATATTTATCCCTAATAGCTGCAGTGAGGACCAAATACATTCTGTCTCACTTTCTCTTACTAATATAGGTACAGGAATGACCATGTTTTCTACAAATATTTGAACTATGACCTGTGCTATCTAGCTAATTGCTAATATTCATGAATTTGTGTATAATCATTTGGAATTTAAACTTATACTCTATGCCAGTGTTCTGTTCTTGCTTACCTTGAAATTTCAGTCATATGTCTCAGTTTTGATGCAGATAATTTTTTTTGTTTGTTTAGTCACAAAGTCATGCCCAATCCATCACAACCCCATGGACAACATTCCTCAGGCTCTCCTGTCCTCCACCATCCCTCATAGTCCACCCAAGCTCACACTCACTGCCCCAGTGACTCCATCTAGCCACCTCATCCTCTGCCGTCCCCTTCTTCTTTTGCTATCTATTGTTCCCAGCATCAGGCTCTTCTCCAGGGAGTCCTTCCTTCTCATTAGGTGGCCAAAGTATTTGAGTTTCATCTTCAGTATCTAGAGAATTAATAATTTTGGCTATTTGCCAGGCTATTCCTTTAACTGGTCAAAGTCTGAACTGCTGTTGATTGAAGATACTATACCCCATGATATACTAACTAACTCTCAATTTTGATTTTGCCCAGATTTCATTAATTTAAAAGATGTCTTTATTTTTGAGAGAGTGTTAAGAAAACATATCTTGTCATTTTTTTCCAGAAAAAAAGTATTATGAAAAATTTAGGCTTGGTTTGGTATAGTGGCTGTCCCCTCTAATTGCTGACGAATGGCTAAATAAGTACTTGATTTTATATAACCTTAATGTGGACTTGCCCTGATGTTTCATGGGAGCTACTGCACATCCATAATGTATGAGCTGGGGGAGTGGAGGGTGGGGTCTAGAAAAAATGGCATTGCATCTCTAACGGGCTGTAATGTTGATAAGTTTACTTCTGGTTTTGTTTCCTAAAGGTAGTTGCCATATTTGGGGGGCGGGGGGAATTTTCATTAGGATCTTGACTGGGTACAGAAACATTACACTGCTTCTGCCTGTGCATTACAATTTCAGTACTACTTGACCTATGTACTTAGAACATGGAAATATAGAACATAGAAACAGAGCAAGTCAGAAGGGGTCTCCCGGGCCATCTAGTCTGACCCCCGGCTCCAGCCGGCTCCGCTCACAACATGCCCACCATGTGCATGTCCAGCCTGTCTTTGAACACCCTCACCAATGGGGCCTCAACAACCTCCTGTGGAAGCCCATTCCATACCCTCAGGGTCCTAACTGTCAGGAAGTGTTTCCTGGCATCTAAATGCCAGGTTCCCTGAGCTTTGCTCTGTTGGAGCACATCCTGCCTTTCTCTGCAGGGCTGGATCTCTATCCACCTCCGTGTGACATCCTCTCACATACCTGTATGTCACCAATATATTCCCTCTAAGTCTCCTCTCCTCCAGGCTGAAGAAACCCAGCTCCCTCAGTCTCATCTCATACGGCATGCCCTGCAAACCGGCCACCAACCTTGTGGCCCTGCACTGCACTGACTCTAACCTGGCTATATCCTTACTGTAATGAGGGGCCCAAAACTGAACACAATACTCCAGTTGCGGGTGCACCAGAGTCATATGGAGTGGTAGTAATACCTCTCTTGATCTAGAAGCCACATTTCTGGCTATGCAACCAAGGGTGGCGTTCACCCTCTTGACCACCGCATCACACTGCTGACTCATGTTTAGCCTGCAGTCAACCAGCACCCAAGATCCCTTTCACAAGTGCTGCTTTCCAGCCACTTGTCCCCTGTCCAGTACCTGTAACACCTATTCCTTTGTCCCAAGTGTAATACCTTGCTCTTATACACACTGAATGCCATCCTGTTGTCCCCCACCCATTTCCACAGCCTGTCCAGATCGTTCAAGATCTGGATCACCAGCTCATCAGTTGTGGCCACCGCTCACGCTTTGGTATCGTTTGTGAATATAGTCAGCAGACTGGTTATTCCTTCCTCCAAGTTATTGATAAAAGGTTGAACAGAATTTGTCCCAGGAAATGATCATTGGGGGACTCTGCGCATCACCAATTGCCATCCTGATGATTCCCCACTGATAGTCACACCCTGCTTGCAGTCTGTAATCCATCATTCTATTCCAAAGCTCAACAATTTCTCAACCAGGCTGTCAAGCAGCACTTTGTCAAAGGCTCTGCTGAAATCCAAGGAAATCACATCCATTGTGTTTCCTTCAGCTAGCCACCTCATGACCTTATCATAGAATTCCACAAGATTCATCTGCCAGGATATAAGGCTAAGTGGCTTGCAGTTCCCCATATCTACTCTGCTACTCTGTTTGAAGATTGGAACCACTGATGCCACCATCCAGTCCTCTGGATGTTCTTCCATTTTCCAGGAGGAGTCAAAATTGAAGGCCAACCCCTGCCAATTCCTAAAGTACCCTCAGGTGTAGCCCATCAAGGCCTGACACCTTTGTAACATTCAGGGCCTTGGGAGGTCCTCATATTCTAGGGAGGTGACTCCAGTCTGTGCCCCCGAAACCCCAATCTAGCCTTCCAGTGAGATCTTCCCCAACCCACTTTGGGAAGAACAGAGAAGTAAATTAATTATTTAACATCTGTTCCTGTTCCCTTACATCAGTTACCAGATCCCCTCCCTCCCTTTAAAGTGGTCCTACTGGAACCCATTTTTGTTGCTCTTGACATATCAACTCATAACCAGTCTTAGCCTTGTGAAGAATCCTTCTGTATTCTCCCACCTCCTCCTTTTGTCCTCTTTCTTCTAATCCCTCTAACCACCTCTCTTTGCATCAATATTGACACCCTCCTACATCTCCCTGCTTTGCTAACGAGCAGTATCGTTAAGACTTGCACCTCCAAGATCTCCCTTTTTAGTGCCATCCCCCCTCCTGACCTCCCTTGCCTTCCAGTACCCTCTCCCAGGAGACTTCCCTCAAATTGGCCTTCATAGAATCATAGAATAAAAGAGTTGGAGGGGCAATGAAGGCCATCAAGTCCAACCCCCTGCTGTTGCAGGACACTACATTCCCACTCAGATGGCTGTTCAGGTTCTTTTTGAATGTCTCCAGTGTGGGAATGCCCACTACCTCTCTAGGCAGCTGGTTCCACTGGTGTATTGTTCTGACCATGAAGAAGTTTTTCCTGATGTCCAGCCTGAATCTGGGTTTCCACAACATGAATTGATTATTCCATGTCCTACATTCTGGAATTAGCAAGAAAAGATCTTGACCTTCCTCTTTGTGACAGCCTTTGAGGTACTTATTGAGGGATATCATGTCCCTTGCCCTGCCCCCAGTCTTATCTTTTCAAGGCTGAACTTGCTTGGTTCTCTTAGTCTCTCCTCAAAGGACAGCGTTTCCAAACCCTGGATCATTTTTGTCACCCTCTGCTGGACCCATTCTAATTTACCTGCATCTTGGGACTGGGACTCAGACGATCTGGGTTCTAGTCCCTGTTCAACCATGGAGCCAACTGGGTGACTTTGGGCCAGTCGCAGACTCTCAGTCCAACCTACCTCACGGGGTTGTTGTTGTGGGGATAAGATGGAGGAGGAGAATGTTGTAAGCTGCCTTGAGCCTTTTGTAGGAAAAAGGCAGGATATAAATCGAAAAATAAATAAATAAATAAATAAATCTTTCTTAAATCTTGATGCCCAAAACGGAACACAGTATTCCAGGTGAGGTCTGACTAGTGAGGAGTATAGAGGAACTACTAATTCTGGAAGTAATACTTCTGCTAATGCATCCCAAAATAACATTTGCCCTTTTGGCAGCTGTGTCACATTGTTGGCTCATGTTTAGCCTATTGTCTAATTAATTCCAAGATCTTTTTCTTGTTCAGTTCTTTTGAACCATGTATTTCCCATCTTGTATTGATGCCTCTGGTTTCTTTTTCCTAGGTGGAGGACTTGGCATTGTCCTTATTGAATTTCATTCTGTTGGTTTCAGCCCAGTGTTCAAGTTTATCAAGATCGCCCTGGATCTTCATTCTGTCTTCTAGGGTGTTTGCTATTCCGCTCAGTTTTGTATCATCCGCAATTTGATTATCTTTCCTTGTACTTCCTCATCTAAATCAGTAGTAAAGATGTTGAAGTGCACTAGACCCAGGACTGAACCCTGTGGTACCCCACTAGTTACCCCCATCCAATTTGAGAAGGTGTCATTGATGAGCACTCTTTGTGCCCGATTTAGCAGCCAATTTTGGATCCACCTAATAGTTTTTCCATCTAGTCCAGTTTTTGCTAATTTGCTTATCAGAATGTCGTGTGCTAAATTTAGCTTTGCTAAAGTCTAGGTAGATTATGTTCACAGTGTTTCCTTTGTCCATTTGGGAAGTTACCCAGTCAAAAAATGAGATTAAATTAGTCTGACAGGATTTGTTTTTGATAAATCCATGCTGGCCTCTATAAATTACTGCATTTTCTTCAAGATGCTTGCAGATGATTTTTTAAATAATTTTCTCCAGAATTTTTCCTAGGATTGATGTCAGACTAACTGGTCTATTGTTCCTGGGTTCATCTTTCCCCCCCTCTTTTTGAAGACAGGGACAACATTAGCCCTTCTCCAGAGGTCTGACACGTCTCCTGTTTTTCAAGATTTATCGAAGATGATAGCCAGTGGTTCTGAGAGTTCCTTCGCTAGCTCTTTTATGACTCTGGAATGGTGTTCATCAGGTCCTGGAGATTTGAAAGTGTTTATTCCACCTAGGTATTCCTTGACCATTTGTCTGTCAATCTGTCAAGTAAATCAAGTAAGTTCATTTGTGTCCAAGACATTCAATTTATGCTTTAAAATATTGATTTGGACCTTAAGGGGTTTTTTGGATGGATCTTCCTGCAGTTCATGTTCCCATTTCATCAATTTCTCTACTGTCTTTGCTCATTCTTGCTTTTTCTTTTTGTTTATTTTTGCTGAATATGTTATTATCAATCCCCTGACATAGGCTTTAGCTGTATCCCAGACATTTTGTAGAGAGGTTTCTTCAGTTTTATTTATTTGAAAAAATACTTGCATTTCCTTATTTATCTCTTCTATAAATTTTTTATCCTTTAATAAGGCTTTATTCAAACTCCATCTGGGTGTCGTTGCTGTTCCTTTCAGTGATATAGCTACAGGGTTGTGATCTGCCCAGACATTTGCCTCTATTTCAGCTTCTACCAAGTCTGGTACTAAGTCTGGGGTTATCCAAATCATCAATTCTAGACCACGACCTATGTCTAGTAGGTCTTGTGTAAAAAGAATATTTAGCAGAGGTTGGATTTTTATGCCTCCAAGCATATATCAATCTGAGTTCTTCAGTCATATTAGAACAAGACTTTGGGAGTATCCTCCTGCCCTTTTTTCCCTTAATCTCACTCTTATGGTCCATTTTCTTGTCCACAATTGCATTGAAATCTCCCATTACACACACAGTCTGGTAGCACACTTGTAAGAGTAAAGTATGTAACTTTTGGTAAAACATTTCCTGATGGTTGTTTGGGGCATATATCGCCACTAAAAGCACCTTTTTAAGTTTCATTGTGATTTCAACCATCAGAATCCTACCATCCTCATCAGCTAGTGTATATTTAGGGTCTAGTTTTTCCTTAATGTATAATGCTAGAATTCTCTTCTTTTGAGAAGCAGAAGATACAAACAATTTTCCAAGCTTTGAACATTCCAAAAATTTAGCATGTTGTTTCTTAATATGTGTTTCTTGTAGGCAAATTATATCTAATTTTTGTTTTTGAAGTTAAGAGAGAATCCTTCTCCTCTTAGAGGGTCCATTTAGTCCATTTACATTTAAAGAGAACAATTCAATTTTTTCTTCCCTTTTAAAGGCCATGTTTAAAGAGTATATACTTATCTACCTATTCTTCGCCTTTACACTTCTACCTTTTTTCTTTTCCTTTGTTTCCAGTGTCTGTACTTCTTGTTGTGAGTCAGTATTCACTATTTCTCCTTCCTCAGAGTGATACGTTGTTAGTTCCATTGGCATCTTTCCCTCCTTCTTTTGAGGCACCCGGTTCTTCCTCTTCAAGCATACTTCTAAATTTTTCATAAAACTCTTGTGCCTTAAAAATCGAGTCCAATTTGTATCTTGTAGAGTTACAGGTGAAAAATATTCCTTCTGGCGTTAGCCACCTAAACATCATCCCTTTCTTAATCAACTTTGTAGTAAGGAATAAATATTTCTTTTGTCCTTCACTAATCCTCCATGGTATTTGCTTCAGAACCATCTCCTCATGGCAATCATCCACCTTTAAAGGTTTCTCACGTATGGCCTTCAAAACATTGTCTCTTATAGACCTTAGAGCAAATTTGATGTGGACTTCCCTCAGAAGTTTATTTTTCCTAGCATAAGTTGAGTTGACTCTGTAAATAAGACTCTGCTTCCATCTCTTCAATTTCTATTTCTAACAACTCTGCCAGCATGTTAGTCATTAAATCTCGCAAGTCTTCATTCTTTCCTTTGGGTATATTCTGAAATGTCAAATAGTTAGATGCCTTCTCCATCTCTAGTATAGCAAGCGAATCCCATAGTGACTTGCTTGTTTTCTTTATTAATTGTGTTTCTTTATCTACCGTTTCAAGTTTTTCATGCGCTTGTTGTATTTTTTGTGTATTCTGTTCAGTT
Source organism: Varanus salvator macromaculatus (assembly GCA_023646645.1). Taxonomy (NCBI): domain Eukaryota; kingdom Metazoa; phylum Chordata; class Lepidosauria; order Squamata; family Varanidae; genus Varanus; species Varanus salvator. The sequence continues at coordinate 10,824,212 of JAIXND010000754.1, read as the reverse complement.
TTAAGTCGAACGTCCACCATATAGAGGAAATGATGAATATTAAATTCAGGGAAAAAGGGAAAGCATTACTTTTCTTTATGTTGAGAAAGCACAGGATAAGGTGGAATGGGAATATCTAAAATTAACACCAAATTTCTTTAATTTGGGGAAAATGTAAAACTTATGTAAGTTTTACATGTATTTACTCAAATCCATAAACTGAACACATGATAAATGGTTGTTCTTGTACATCCTCCTAAAAAAACTAACCAGAGTGTCATTTATCTTTGTACTTGTTCACTATTTCTTTAGAACCAATGATGATAATAATCGAGATTAAGAGAGTTAACTTTAAAGACTATGAAGCTAAACTAAACTTGTGTTGTTTTAGATCCTCAAGTCATAGTCATTGATATTCTTTAAGGATCTGGGAATAAGGTTAGTTTAAACAGAACTGTCACCATTTAAAAAAAAAACTTAAAGTGAATTAGATCTATGCAACCATTTAAATAAAAATAAAAATATAAACATTAAGGAATTAAATAGGCCAGTTATGGGAAACTGAAGTGCTGGGGGAATACAAGCTGAATTGAATCAGAGAAACCAAATCTTTTCTGGTTAAGATGGGTTGTAGGTGCTCAAAAATTTATACTTCTACATGACTCCTCTAGATGGGCTCAGAGGCCTACCTAGAGCATAAAATAAAAAGGGAAGACAGTCAATAACTGCTTCTTCTGCCCTCCTGTCCTGCCAGTAGTAGTTCAGCATTGTTTAGAATACTCAGAAGTCTCTGAGAACCTTCTAACTCTCAATTGGATTTAAAAATGATTTGAAGATAAAATAACATGGTAACAGCAATTAAGTAAAATATCAGCACATGCATGGATGAGGGTAAATCCTAAAATAGCTCAAATGTAATGGGAGGAAACACTTTACCACTAGTTATGGTGAGGGAGTGTGATAGAACTAGAAAACAGTTATGTCCTAAAAAGGTTTTACATTTCCAATAGTTAAAGACAACTGTTGAAAAGTCACCAATTTCCTTCTGATTCAAAAAATGACTTAATTGGGCCCAAGAAAGACTAGAAATGTGATAAGGCATTCAAAAATCTTCATGTATTAGGGGAAATTTCATATTGCATATGATTTTTTTTCTTTTTATTGCTTTTTTAAAATTCTAGATGGATGCAAAAATTGAATGGGGCAGATTTATGACTCCATACATAATATGATGCTGACACAGACTGGAAATAATATGATTTGACAACTTTAACATCTATTTCTTTGAGATATTAAAGATACTGTAACTTCTGAAAATATCCATGCTAAAGAACTACATATTTTATGGTGAAGCCTATTTGATTTTTTTTTTTCTGCACTACGGTGCATAGGTAAATGATTGCCATATTTAAAAGTGTATACATCACTTCTTTTGGCAAAATGAATAGTGGAAGAAGGAATTTTGTCCTAACAAGTTTCATGACTATCTGGCTTTTACAGTTTTATGGCAAAGGGGGAAAGCAGTCATAAATTTCCAACTCATAGCCTAGTTCCTAGAAATTTAATGCCTGGTCAACAACTCGGTTGAGTGCTCAGTTCAATATCTTACACAGGATGTGAAGACATAAATAACCCCACCCCCCCAATATCTAATGTCAAAGTCTCATTTTCCATTCGCATCTCATGAGTTGTTTGAGAGATTCCACAGATGAAAAAATAAAGTGTGATAACATGAGACAGTATGTCCAACACCACAAGCCTGTCACCAAAATGGGCAGTTAAGAGCGGTCCAACCTCTTTTTATTAATAATGTCCTCCAAAAAAAACCCTCAATGGGATTTCAGCATTGACCAATAACAGATTTATTAATAGCAACAGAAAAAAGTGCCAAAAATAATTAGCAAAAAAGAACATGGCCCCAGTTTTTGAAATGGATGGAGATTTTCTTTTGCCATGACTATTTCAATCCCAGGGGAGTGTACACATGATTAAAGATATAAGCATAAGTGATTCTAAAGGAGTAAAGCTTATGAATTCATATTTACTTTTTGTTGTATTTCCAGGAATTGAACAATGGCCTAATGCATTTTCCTTTTGATATTTGGGGGGAAAATTTATGCAGCAGGCTGAAAAGTTGCAATATATGTTTGCCTACTGTAAGAAACATTATAAAGTCTGGCAAGTTTTAATCTTAAAATCAGGGAATTATTATTTCTCAAAAGTATTAGGCTAACTCAAGAGTAGTTCCCCAAATCTGCACTGTGGCATAGCAGCATGCTGATTATCCAGCATTCCAGAAAGCATGGAAAGCCCCCATATATGGAGAAGGCTGTCCTCTTCACAAAGTTCCTTTTCAGAAGATGAGGAGGGTGAGCATAGGATCCTTCCCCTCATACTGTGTTTAGTGCACAAATAATGAAAATGCCTGCAAAGAAAGGAGAAGTAAGAATAGCTTGAGGGGTAACCAGAACAGCAATATACAGGTATTAGAAAAACATAGAAACATAGCAAGTCAGAAGGCGTCTTTCCAGACTATCTAGTGGAATCCCTGGCTTCAGCCGGCTCTGCTCATGTAAAACCCAAAAAGTGGTTGTCCAAACTTTCATTGAACAACCTCACTGATAGGGCCTCCACCAGCTCCTGTGAAAGTCCATTCCATATTCTAGAGGTCCTAATTGTCAGGAACTACTTCCTGACATCCAACATGAAACCTGGTTCCTTGAGCTTTGCCCCATTGGATTATATCCTGTCCTCCACCACAGAGGAAGACAGGTCACAATCCCCTATAATGTTACAACTCTTCACATACCTATATGTTGCAATAAGATCCCCTTGGAGTCTCCTCTTCTCCAGGCTGAAAATACCTCATTCCCTCAATCTCATCTCATATGGCATCTCTCCCCAACCCCCTTCTCAATCCAGCTACCATCCTTGTGACCCTGTGCTGAACTGATTCTAGCCTAGCTCTGTCTCTCTTATAATATTGGTCTACAAGGAGAAAGCCTCAGAACTGAAAATAGCTAAATTTTACCAGAATTGGGTCACTAATAGAGGAAAATTAAGTCCTGGGTATTACTTGGCTCCAGTTGCCAAGATACAGCTTCACATCAACATTGCATCAAAATAATTCAAAACTATGAGGGGGATGTGTGATCATGCTCCATAACTTTTCTGCAAAATGTGATATAGCAATGAGAATGGTGCCACACCAATCATTATACATTTATCTATTTATTGATATCAATAACATAATTTTCCATTCATTTATTGGTTTTTAATTGGAGAAATCAAGCAAAAATAGCAGTCACTACTATGATTGGTGAGTTCCCTCCACACCATTGGGACTGCGAAAGGCATGGACTTTTTCTTCTTGTTTAGTGAATGACACAGATAAGTTGCACATGTAATGCAACAATAATGATGGGTCCAACTCTTGTCCTGATCCCCTAAATACCAAATATAGTTGGTATCTTTTTACCACTTTTTTACATACTGCACTTTTGAGATGCAAATGTAACCTCGCCACAAATGTAGCAGAAGTTATTTGCATTGTTTACACAGTTTCGAGGCATCTTGGCTTCTGAGGTAAAATATCACACAACTGTTCCTTGGAAATCTTAGGCAATGACACCTTCACAAGCCACCAGGTGTGACTGTATGATGTGTAGATCTGACCAAGACAAATGTACCTTGCAATAAAAGAACAGTAAATTACAGTTAGGTGATGAGCTTTAGTCTCAAAGTGAGGATAAATTTATACACTTCCATGTGGTACCAATTTCATTGCTCTACCATACTTTGTCGAGAAGTTATGAGGCATCATGATCATCAGACACCTCCTTCCCTTATAGGCAATATACTCACTTGTATATAAATCTTTATGGTAAAATGTCTTGAAAACTTTAGCCAACCAGCACCTTTATCACCTGTTTCCTAATTCATCTAATCAAAATATGTAAGAATTAGCACATTTTATCTTGGAGGTTAATAATTTCCCAAAATGTGTAGACCAGTGTAATTGGACACAATACTCTAGTTGTGGCACACCAGAGCTGTATAAAGTGGTACCAACATCCCTCTTGATCTGGAAGCCATACTTCTGGCTATACATCCAAGAGTTCTGTGCCTTCTTAACTACCATGTCATACTGTTGGCTCTTGTTTAGTTTGTTGTCAACAGGTACCCAGGGATCCCTTTCACAAGTGTCACTCTCAAGACATTTGTCCTGCATCCTGTACTTATGGCACCTATTCCTGTGTCCCAAGACCTTACACTTATCCACACCAAATACCATCCTATTGTGCTCCGCCTACTTCCACAGTCTGTCCAGATACTTTTGGATCTGAATTACCTCCTCCCCAATTGTGGCCACTGCCCGCACTTCGGTATCATCTGCAAATTTGGTCAGTGGATTGGTTATCCCCTCTTCCAGGTTATTAACAAAAAGGTTGAACAGAATCGATCCCAGAACTGAGCCCTGGGGAACCCCATTTGTCACCAGCTGCCACCCTGATGATTCCACACAGATAGTCACCCTCTGCAAGCATATTTAGCCTGCAGTCGACCAGTACCCTGAGATCCCTTTTACAAATGCATCTCTCCAGCCACTAACCTGTATTTATAACATTCATTCCTATTCCCCAAGTGCAAGACCTTGCACCTATCCATATTGAACACCATCCTGTTGTCCCCTGCCCTCTTCCATAGTCTGTCCAGATCCTTTTGGATCTGGAGTACCTGCTCCTCAGTTGTGGCCACTGCCCCCATTTTAGTATCCTCTGCAAATTTGATCAGCAGACTGGTCACCCCTTCTTCCAGATCATTGATGAAAAGATTGAACAGGATCAATCCTGGGGGACCCCGCTTGTCACAGGCTGCCATCCTGATGATTCCCCACTAATGGTTACCCTCTGCTTTCAGTCCATCAACCATGCCCTAATCCATCTGACAGTGCATCAATCTATCCCAAAGCTCATCAATTTCTCAACCAGGATATCATGCAGCACCTTGTCAAAGGCCCTGCCAAAATCCAGGTAAACCACATCCACCTTGTCCCCTCCATCTAGCCACCTTGAAATCTTGTCATAGAATTCCACAAGGTTCGTCTGGCAGGACCTATTTTTGCAGAAACCATGTTGTGTGTCTGCCAACCTCCCTTCACCATCCAAGATTTATAGAGATTTCCATATCATGAGACTTCCACCATCTTTTCCGAATGGCCTGTAGTTCCCCATATCCACTCTGCTACCCTTTTTGAAGACTGGCACCACTGTTGCCACCCTCCAATCCTCTGGAAGTTCTCCCATTTTCCACAAGGCCTCAACGGATGTGACAGTAGCCCACCATTTTCTGAATTACCCTCAGGTGTAGCCCATCAGGGCCTTTGTAACATCCAGGGCCCTTGGGAGGTCCTCATATTCTAGAGAGGTGACTCCAATCTGTGCCCCCATAATCTAGCCTCCCAGTTAGATCTCCCCCAACCCACTTTGGGGAGAACAGAGAAGCAAAATAATTATTTAACATCTGTGCCTGTTCCTTTACATCAGTTACCAGATCCCCTCCCACCCTTTAAAGTGGTCCCACCACATGTCTCCCCTTCCTGATTCTATTTGCATGATGGTAGAAGCCCTTTTTGTTGCTCTTGACATTCTTCACAAGTTTCAGCTTATAATCAGCCTACCTGCCCCTCTTTAAGAAACTTAATTTGAACCTCTCGACCTTAAAAACTTTAGACCAGTCTTAAATATACAATTCAATATTACAATTTCTTTTTAACTTTAGTGAGAAGGCAGTTTCTCTTCATCTCCAGATGTTCCTGAGTGAAACTGACTTTCTGGACCCATTTCAAATGGGCTTCAGAGTGGGATACAAAGTTGATACTGCTTTGGTTGCTCTAGTGCTGACCTGGGCATTGTACAGCCCTTGGGCCACATCTGGCCCGATGGCTGACCCTGACTGACCCGCTTGAGGTCACTGGCAAATTAAAAGTCAATGCAAATATATATTGTCGTTCAAGCCCAAAACAGACTAGATTTCTCTCACTGAACAACAACAAAAAAGAACTGAGGTAATGCAAGAAAACAAAGCTGGATGCATTTATAGGGAATCCAAAGGTAACTTGGATTGTTGAGTTTTCTGTTTCTCTGTTCTGCTATAATTTGTAAGGTCTGTAGCTTACTATGTTAAGCGTTGGGGGATTACATATGTTGTAAATTTGTGCTATATAAGTAAAATTGAATTGAATTTATTGCTTTTCATGTAATGTTAATGTTTTTGTGAATATTCATTAAATAGTGTTCTGTGCTCCACATTTTATTTGTATCATTGTAATGTTTCATTTACTCTTTTTATAGAGATATATATTGAGCAGAGCTGTAAGTGTATTGGTCCGGCCCTTAACAACTGTCAAAGTTTCTCATGTGGCCCCATAGGAAAATTAATTACCCACCCCTGCTCTAGTGGATGATCTGTGACTGTGAATTGACAGGATGAGTGTGTCCCTGTTGGTTCTGTTGGATCTCTCAGCAGCTTTCAATACTTTTGACCATAGTATCCTTCTGGAGTATCTGAGGGCATGGAGAAGTGGACCCTTGCAGTGGTTCCATTTCTACTTCTTGAATCAGTTCTGGATGGTGATGCTTGGAGACTGTCACTCCTCCAAGAAGGAGCTGACTTATTAAGTCCCACAGGGTTCCATTTTGTCTCCAATGCTGTTTAACATCAACATGAAGCTGCTGGGCTTCTGGAGAAGTGGTGCTGCATGTTATCAATAATACAGTATCACTCAGATATATTTCTCCTTAACACCATCTTCAAGAGAGAGAGAGAGACAGTATTTCCCCTCTGAACAACTGTCTGAGGCTGTAGTGGGCTGGGTGAGGAAAAGCCAATAGAAGTTGCATTCAGACGAAACAGAGGTACTTGCTATTAAAGGTCCAAATCCAAAATTAGAGGTGTGTCAACCAGTTCTAGATGGAGTTGCACTCCTCCTGAAAGACCCTGTTCACAGTTTGGGGTGCTTTGACCTAGCCCTTCAGATAGAAGCCATTCCTTCTATCCAAGAGTGTCTGCTTCCAGATTTGGCTGATTCACTAACTGCATCCCACCCTGGAAGAGAATGACCTGAAAACAGGAGTGTACATGCTGCTATTTTCTAGCCTAAGTTCTTAATTCCCAGATTACTTTTCTTTAATGTGCTTGTTTTTAGTCAAATTTAAATCATTGGTTTTAACCATCTGGGAACAGGGTACTTTATAAATAATTAAATAAAATAAATAAAAAAGAAAAACTGAGATCTCTGCCAAAAATAAAATAAAGACAACTCTGTATAGTATTATTCTGTCATGGCATCTGTATTGGAAACCAGAAGATGCTTTAGTCTTAACAAGATAAAAAAGGCAAGAGCAGCTTTTACTCCAGAGAGGGCTAGCAGCAGCATTCATAGTAAGTACAAACATGACAACGTTTGCTTGGGTTCCATATTTCCCATTCACTCAGTCCATTTGTCTTTCCCTCAGGTTGTGTGAAAAAAGACAACTGATGCTAAATAAATTCCTTGTTTCTACATTCATCCAGTTCTAAGCCAGTTTTCCTCACTCTGGTGTCTTCCAGATGTATGTATGTATGTATGCTTCATAGTTATATCACATACCATTAGCAAACACCCTTGGGATAATTTACAATAAAAGAACCTGAGAACAGCCAAAACAAACAAAAATAATAGGGCAACAATGCAAGTATCAAAATAATAACATAAAAATACTTTGTTCTTGTTAGTTGCAAAGTTGCATCCGACCCATCATAACCCCATGGACAACATTCCTCCTGGCCTTCCTATCCTCCACCATCCCCTGGAGTCCACTTAAGCTCACACCGACTGCTTCAGTGATTCCATCTAGCCACCTCATTCTCTGCCAACCCCTTCTTCTTTTGCCATCTATTGTTCCCAGCATTAGGCTCTTCTCCAGTGAGTCCTTCCTTCTCATTAGATGGCCAAAGTATTTGAGTTTCATCTTCAGTATCTGGCCTTCTAAAGAGCAGTCAGAGTTGATCTCCTCTAAGACTGACTGGTTTGATCTCCATGCAGTCCAAGGGACTCACAGGAGTCTTCTCCAGCACCACAATTCAAAGGCCTCAATTCTTATGGTCCAGCTTTCACAGCCATACGTTGCAACTGGGAAAACCATAGCCTTGAAAATAGGCACTTTTGTCAGCAGGGTGATGTCTCTGCTTTTTAGTATGCTGTCTAGATTTGCCATAGTTTTCCTCTCAAGGAGCAAGAGTCTTTTAATTTCTTCACTGCAGTGATCTTGGGCCCAGGAAAATAAAATTTGTCACTACCTCCATTTCTTCCCCTCTGTCGCCTCCACTAGGTTTGTTGTTGCTCAGACTTCCTAAGGCCCATTTGACTTCACATTCCAGGATGTCTGGCTCGAAGTTAGTGACCACCCCATCCTGCTTATCAGGGATGTTAAGCTCTTTCTTGTATAGTTCTGTGTAATCTTGCCACCTCTCCTTAATCTCCTCTGCCTCTGTTAGGTCCCTGCCATTTTGGTCCTTTATCATGACCAACTTTGCATGAAACATTCCCTTCATATCTCTAATTTTCTTGAAGAGATCTCTGTTCCTCTCTATTCTATTGTTTTCCTCTATTTCTTTACACTGTTCATTGTAGAAGGTGTTCTTATTTCTTCTAGCTATTCTCTGGAACTCTGCATTCAATTGGGTGTATCTTTCTCTTTCTTCCTTGGCTTTCGCTTCCCTTCTTTCCTCAGCTATTTGTAAAGCTTCCTCAGAGAGCCATTTTGCTTTCTTGCATTTCTTTTTCTTTGGGATGGTTTTAGTTGCTACCTCTTGTACAATGTTTCAAACTTCCATGCATAGTTCTTCAGGCACTCTATCAGATCTAATTCCTGAAATCTATATATATAATCATATTCATCAGGAATATGATTTAGGTCATACCTGAGTGGCCTAGTGCTTTTCCCTACTTTCTTCAATTTAAGCCTGAATTTTGCAACAAGAAGCTCATGTTCTGAGCCACAGTCAGCTCCTGGTCTTGTTTTTACTGACTGTATAGAGCTTCTCCATCTTTGGCTGCAGAGCACATAGTCAATCTGGTTTCTGTGTTGACCATCTGGTGAAGTCCATGTGTAGAGTCGTCTTTTGAGTTGGTGGAAAAGAGTGTTTGCTATGACCATCGTATTATCTTGACAAAATTCTACCAGCCTGTGCCCTGCTTCATTGTGTACTCCAAGGCCAAACTTGCCTGTTATTCCAGTTATCTTTTGGCTTCCTACTTTAGCATTTAAATCCCCCATGATGATAAGGACATCATATTTTGGTGTTAAATAAAGAAGGTGTTGTAGGCCTTCATAGAATTGGTCAACTTCAGCCGCTTCAGCACCAGTGTTTGGGGCATAGACTTGGACTATTGAGATGTTGAATGGTTTGCCTTCGATTTGAACTGAGATCATTCTGTCATTTTGGAGATTGTATCCCAGTATTGCTTTTCCCACTCTTTTATTGACCATGAAGGCTACTCCATTTCTTCTGAGGGATTCTTGCCCACAGTAGTAAACCTGATGGTCATCAGAATTAAATTCACCCATTCTTGTCCATTTTAGTTCACTGATTCCTAAGATGTCGATGTTCAGTCTTGTCATCTCATATTTGAACACGTCCAGCTTGCCTTGATTCATAGATCTTACATTCCAGGTTTAAATTAAATTAAAATACTAAAACAGGTTAAAGGTTAAAAGGCCTGCTTCAAGATGAAGGTCTGAACCCAGCATCTAAATATATACTATGAAGATGCCAGGCAGATTGCCATGGGAAGGGCATTCCATAGATGAGGAGCCACTACAGAGAAACCTTTTTCTCTGACAACCACACATCAGACTGAATGGGATTTTAGCAATAAGGCCAGAATGTATAGGAGAAGAGACTTTTTCATGTAGTACAATCCTCAGCCATTTAGGGCTTTAAAGGTCATTGTCAGCACATGGAAACTGACTAGTAACTAGTCATAAAACTGAAACCATTGGGCCTCAAGTGATGAACTGGATTTATAAGTGCCAGCAGACTCTGAACTGCTTCTTTTAGGAGAGTGCAACCCCATTTAGAGGAAGTTGAATGCCACTTAACTGGGCAGATGTACCCCTAATAGATTGTCCATCTTGTCTGGATTAATTTGGATTTGTCTAGATAGTAAGGACTACACCTATGACTACTAATCATATTGGGTGGAGCTGACTGGAGCTGTAGTCTGGAACATCATTACGTTACTACCATTTGCCACAGTTCTTCAAACTCTTTTACTGAAAATATCACTTTTCAGGCATAGGTTTCTGAACTATGTCTTCTGCAACGAATACAGAGGCAAAAATTCATTCAGCTTTTCTACAATTTCCTTATTCTGCTTTAGCATATGTTTAAAATCTGTGCATTTGTCAGTTTTCCTCAGATTATTTTATTGGATTACTTTCCCTTTCAACTTCCTTTTTACCAAGACCCTCCATCTTTTGAAGTCAAATATGACTTCACTCCATCCTTTGCTTTGAGATCAGGGGACTGGGGACGTGCAACAGGGCGAGCACTAGAAGCTGGGACTTCAAGAGGGCCAACTTTGGCCAACTGAAGGCCAGACTGGGGAAAGTCTCCTGGGATAGGTTACTGGAAGGTAAGCGAGTTGAGGAGGGGTGGATGGCACTCAAAAGGGAGGTTTTGCAGGCACAAGCCTTGACGATACCTCTAGTCAGCAAGGTGGGGAGGCAGAGGAGAGTGCCGCCATGGATGCGAAAGGAGGTGGTTAGAGGGATTAGACGAAAGAGGAACCTCCGTAGGAAATGGGTACTGGGGGAAATAGACAAAAGGGTATACCGGGAGGAGGAGGCCCATTGCAGAAGGATACTTCGCAAGGCTAAGGTTGATTATGAGCTGAGATTTGCCAAGAATATCAAGAGCAACAAAAAGGGCTTCTTTCAGCATGTAAAGAGGAAAAGGAAGGGGAGACAAGTGGTCGGACCACTAAATAAGGAGGAAGGAGATCCAGTGATTGATATGAGGGAACAGGCACAGATGCTAAATGACTATTTTGCCTCTGTGTTCTCCCCAAAGCAGGACAGGGGATATCCATATAGGAGATTAGATGAGGTTGGGGACTTAGGGGCACAGATTAGAGTCACACCCCTTGAAGTTGAGGGGCTCCTCATGGCATTGGACATTACAAAGTTGCCAGGTCCTGACGGGTTACACCTGAGAGTACTTAGAGAGTTGGCAAGGGTTCTCTCATTTTTGAGACCTCGTGGAGAATGGGTGAAGTTCCAGAGGACTGGAGGGTGGCATCAGTGGTCCCAATTTTCAAAAAGGGTAGTAGGAAGGACATGGGGAATTATAGACCGGTTAGCCTTATGTCTATTGTAGGAAAAACAATGGAAAGGCTCATAATAGAGAGAGATCTAGTGATGCTAGATAGGGAAGGGAGGCTGACAGCCACACAACACGACTTCCGCAAAAACAGGTCCTGCCAGACAAACCTTGTAGAATTCTATGACAAGGTTTCGAGATGGCTAGATGGAGCGGATGCAGTGGATGTTGTATACCTGGATTTCAGCAAGGCCTTTGACAAAGTGCCCCAGGATATCCTGGTGGAGAAACTGAGGAGTTTTGGGAAACACCAAAGCACTGTCTGGTGGATTATGGCATGGTTGACTGACCAAAAGCAGAAGGTAACCATTAGCAGGGAATCATCAGGATGGCAGGCAGTGACAAGCGGGGTCCCCCAGGGCTCTGTCCTGGGGCTGATCCTGTTTAATCTTTTCATTAATGACATGGAAGAAGGGGTGAACAGTCTGCTGATCAAATTCGCAGACGACACTAAAACTGGAGCAGTGGCCACAACTGAGGAGCAGGTACTCCAGATCCAAAAGGATCGGGACAGACTATGGAAGTGGGCAGGAGACAACAGAATGGTATTCAATGTGGATAAGTGCAAGGTCTTGCACTTGGGGCATAGGAATAGCTGTCATAAGTACAGGTTCGGTGACAAGTGGCTGGAGAACAGCACTTGTGAAAGGGACCTCGGAGTACTGGTTGACTGCAGGCTAAACATGAGTCAGCAGTGTGATGCGGTGGTCAAGAGGGCGAATGCCACCCTTGGTTGCATAGCCAGAAGTGTGGCTTCTAGATCAAGAGAGGTATTACTACCACTCTACACAACTCTGGTGCACCCGCAACTGGAGTATTATGTTCAGTTTTGGGCCCCTCATTACAGAAAGGATATAGCCAGGTTGGAGTCAGTGCAGCGTAGTGCCACAAGGATGGTGGCTGGTTTGCAGGGGATGCCATATGAGGCAAAACTGAGGAAACTGATTCTCTTCAGCCTGGAGAAGAGGAGACTTAGAGGGGATATGTTGGCGACATACAGGTATGTGAGGGGATGTCACATGGAGATGGGGAGAGACCTGTTCTCCCCTGCAGAGGAAGGCAGGACGCGCTCCAATGGAGCAAAGCTCAGGGAGCCCAGGTTCCATTTGGATGCCAGGAAACACTTCCTGACAGTTAGGACCCCGAGTGTGTGGAATGGGCTTCCACGAGAGGTCGTTGAGGCCCCATCGGTGAGGGTGTTCAAAGACAGGCTGGACATGCACATGGTGGGCATGTTGTGAGCGGAGCCGGCTGGTGCTGGAGGTCAGACTAGATGGCCCAGGAGGCCCCTTCTGACTCACTCTGTTTCTATGTTTCTGTGACCCTTCTCGTCATTTATGGTCATATAAACTGAATCTGATAGCACTGTGGTTACTCTTTCCAATTGGTTCAAGTAACTTAAGCACCAATTACTGGGCACCATGTAGAATTAAGACCTTCTGGTCAGTTCCATGAACAGCTTTTCTAGGGAAGTGTCATTTATGGTATCAAGAAATGTTCTTTCTTTGTGAAGACTTGAACAACAAGACCTTTACTAGGTCTATGTGGGAGCAACTGATATTACCCACTACTGCAACATTTCTTCTTTTGGAAGCCTTTCTAGTTTCATGGTTTGTGTCAAGATCAATCTGAGAAGCCTGAGCTGCTTCATTCTTCTCAGCTGCCCATCGTAAGTGTATGGCAGCTAGAAGTAGCACATGATGGAGGGCAATTGAATGAGCTACTGGGAACAGCTATCTCATTACTTAACATCTAAAGTATACTCCTTTATTGCTGAAAAACTATCTTTGGAGTATAAAAGTAAATTTATACCAGAGGTTCTTAATATCACTTTTCTTGAAAATTGCCTCATACCTTGGATGAAATTCAATGTGCATTTTTATAACACCATTTGTAACCTGCTTATAAATAGTCTTCAGTATTCATGTATTTGAACTGTGCATTTCCAGTTTTCTTTGTCACAATATAAATTGGATTACTATGCCAAAAATTTGGTAACTGTAGATCATTTCTGAATTGGATAATATGTGTATGTATCAGTGGTCTACTTTAATGAGGCATGTAGACTCATTACTAGAAATCAGCTAATATGAGTGGGCTCTGAAAATTCTATCCCATTTACAGGAATTCCAAGTCTCTTTCTCTGTTACTAGGTTGCTGGCAGTGCCACCTTGTATCTACTCAGCAGTCAGCCCCATTGCATTCATATAGGCTTATTTACTTCCAGATAAGAGTCTATGTAATTGTAGTCTTAGGAGAGCAAATGCTTATGGGAACAGTTTTGTGTACAGCCACCAGCTTAGTTAACAGATGAACTGAATTCATGTCAGCTTCCTGAGCTGCTGTTTAAAGCATACCCTGAATAAGGTAATTTCACCACTCTTGTGAAAACACTCTAGACTTCTCTTAAGATTCCTCAGATTTTGGCCTAAGCAGAAGCTTCCAAACTTAGCTTTTTCTGGGGAGGGCCAGAAAATGCAGGTGTAGTTTAGTTATATTACATGAAGCTTGTAGACTTCACTCTCTGCGGAACCCTGTGTATGTTCTCAAACACATGCAGGAAATAAAGCAAATGCTGGAATAGGATCAGCAATTGTAGCTCCATGGTCAAAGGTCTCTTCCTTTCACTTCCCAAGATTATATTCAAGTCTCACAGTGCAGAGACAATGTGACATATCAGCAGGAAGAGGCATTTGTGTCCATACAATTGTTAACATTGTCTTTGGGGATGGTGGTGAAATGCAACTCTGTTTTATCCCTCCTGTTAAGCTAGTTGTTGGCCAGGGTACTAGAGGTTTAATGCTTCACACTCTCTGCTTTAGTTGAGCATGCTGTGGGAAGTAGTGCTTAATTCTGAAGCTAAAAAAGGTAACAATTAAGCAGATTGATGGGTAAGTATATAGTGAGATGTTGAAGAGAACTATGTTCTTTTCCTATTAAAAAATTTGCTGATGTGACACCTTTTCCTGTGTCAGGTATTAAGCAGAGAGTACACCTTTTTATTAATGAAAATGTTATCAAAACTATAATCACAGTTACATTTTTTCTGTACATAGAGGATGACATCGTAATTCCAAAGTGCTCTTTCTTGAAGGGAAGTCATGGATAAAATATTGCAAGATTCTTAAGATCTTCAGCAGAGGTTCCTCCACGGGTTAATTGTTTCTCTTGGCTGTGTCTTATGCTAAGTCCTAATGATATAGGAAAATGAAAGAGAAGCATTTAAATGAATGCTATTAATGCAGTGCTTGTGATATACAGGCCAGATTAAGTGCCACTATTGGAGGGTGACTTGTCTTTTTACCCATCAAAATGAGAATATGTGCTTCAACATGTCACACAGAATGCCCTGAAAGGATTCAGCAGTCAATTTCATATTGCATTGATTCATTACCTTCAGGGGAAATTCAAAAGAAAAGAGTATTGAATATATTTATCACAAAGTCTGAATGCCATCTATGCTGCTTCTCTGCATAGGCTATCAGTACTTTGGAGCTATCCAGCTGTGGTCAGTTTACCATGGATTGTGGCCTGCTGCCAACATATACACATATTTGGTGTGTGTGTGTTTTACAGCAAAACTAAGAAGTTTATTGAACACTTGGTGAGCTTCCGTACAGTGCTGCATTGTATGGCACAAGAAAGAATTGGACAGCAGTCCAGTCTTGGACTACAACCTGGCCAGTACTACAGTCAAATAAGTAATTCCTCTGATATCAGCACATAAAAGGGGAAGGGACCCTCTTTCTCTTTAAACTCTTCCATCTGAGATGTTGGTCTTTCTGTTCAAGCCTCAGTAGTCACTCAGTTGGATTCCTCTTGCTTGAGACTTCTGTCTATTGTGAAGCTGCCTTTACAGTAGGGATCCCCAAGGTCATTTGAGGCATTGAGAATAATCTGCATACACCTGAAGGATTCTGGGAAGTGAAGAAGGTATAGAAATCAGAAGTCAACTGAGCAGCTTGATTAATAAATCTACATTTTTCTCCATTATATTGTGCAGCACACAATTGATGGAAAAGATTCTCCAGTTTTTGTGACTTGCAAAGGTTGTGCAATATTTCTTTTCCTCCCTGAGACAAACATGGTATAAATCTGCAGTAAATGTAAACTGGTTGATCTATCAGAAAGAAAAGTGAGAATGCTTGAGCAGCAGGTATAAGATAAAGTGAAGAGCTCATGGACAGAATGGTGGAGCTGCAAGAACAAGATGAACCACCAGAGATGGAAGAAGCATGAAGCAGAGACAGAGAATCCTAAGTCAAAGAAAGCTAATGAACAGTAAACTCCCTGGAGAAGGGTGGCAGTCAGGAATCAGAAGACACTGTCCTCCAGTGGAACCACTAGAGTGAAGTAATCATTTTCAGTCACTGGACGATGAGACCAGTGGACAGCCTGAAGTGGAAGAATTACAAGGGAACCTGTGCAACAGGGAGCACAAGGCAGGAATACACTTGACCCAAAGAGAGAGAGAGAAAGAGGAGAAGAGATTTCCTCCATTCTGCTCTTCTAGGAATTATGGGAGAGTCCTTGTTGTGTGATACTGAAACCCAAGTGTGTCATAATGACCCACCCACTTGCCCAGTGCCTTCAATATCTTTATTAATGATTCACATAAGGAAGTACAAGGAAAGAGAATCAAATTCGCAGACGATACAAAACTGGGTGGAATAGCAAACAACCTAGAAGACAAAATAAAGATCCAGGGTGATCTTGATAAACTTGAACACTGGGCTGAAACCATCAGAATGAGGTTCAATGGGGGCAAGTGCCAAGTCCTCCACCTAGGAAAAAGAAAACAAATGCATCAATACAAGATGGGGAATAAGCTGCTCAACGGAAGTGAAAAACAAAAAGATCTCAGAGTAATTGTGCACAATAGGCTGAATATGCCAAAAGGGCAAATGCTATTCTGGGATGCATTAACAGAAGGATTACTTCCAAATCACGAGAAGTAGTAGTTCCTCTATACTGCTCACTAGTAAGACCTCACCTGGAATACTGTGTCCGGTTTTGGGCACCAAGATTTAAGAAAGATGCAGGTAAATTAGAAAGGGTCCTGCAGAGGGTAGCAAAAATGATCCAGGGTGTGGAAACACTGCCCTTTGAGGAGAGACTGAGAGAACTGGGCATGTTCAGCCTTGGAAAGAGAAGACTGAGGGGGTGGGTACATGATATCCCTCTATAAGTACCTCAAAGGCTGTCACAAAGCGGAAGGTCAAGATCTCTTCTTGCTAATGTCAGAATGTAGGACACAGAATAATCAATTCAAGTTGTGGCAACCCAGGTTCAGGCTGGACATCAGGAAAAGCTTCCTCACTGTTAGAGCAGTACAACAGTGGAACCAACTGCCTAGACAGGTGGTGAACTCTCCCACACTGGAGTCATTCTGAAAAAAACTGGACAGCCATCTGAATGGGATGGTGGAACTTGGTGTCCTTCAACAGCAGGGGATTGGACCCGATAGTCTTCATGGCTCCTTCCAACTCTACCATTCTATGAATAAGGATAGAAGCAAAGGGAGATGGGGGATGCAGGGGGAGGGGGAGGGAGTAGAGAATAAAAGTAGTCATTATGGGTAAGGATGTGTGAGGGTGTTTGGAGATGAAAATTCCCTGGGCTCAGCTCCTCAAACTCTGGTTCACTTTGTCATGACCCCAAGTCAGAGTTCCTGGTGAACATTCTTTCTGTTTCTGAGATACTTTCCAGGAATTGATCCCATACACTGTGCTAACACCATCCCTCTCCCATGTCATTTGCATCACCCTTTGTTTGTGCTGTTGCAGCTGAAGCAAAAGAAGGTTGTTCATGGGGGGGGGCTTGCCAGGAATAGAGCCCCACTCAACTGCTCTGTAGGTTGCATCCCTCTTCTGCACCACACGCAGCAGTGCTGCTGCATCTGATGTGAAAGAAGTTTGCTGGTTGTGCAGCCTTTATTATGTGAGCATTTGTCAACTTCCTCTTGGCTTGGCTCCCTTCCTAAAGACCAGGTTGAACACAGGAGGATGTTTGCACATGCTTGAGGAACAGATTCCAGTATGTTTCATCCCAACCCTAACCATGGGTAGCACACCCATAGGTGTATATTCAGAGTGGGTAGTATGTGCTTGCACACACACACACACACACACAGTTAAGAGCATGCCAGCATTTTTGTTACTGGCCTCTCAATCCTCTACAGAAACCTGTGGTAGTGCCTAGGTACTTTTTCTAATTGCCTAATTACCAATGTAGTCAACTGAGGCTATATGCTAGGTTTTTTAATTCCCACACTCAGGCATGGGTGTGTAAAATTTGAGGGAGAAAACCAGGTGTGGGGATAAATTAATTCTCCCTAATTCATATTTGGGCCAAGTACAGTTACACTAAAGTGTGTGTGTGTGTGGTGTTCATCTACATGGTATTCAATTAACATAAGGTGTAGTTTGGCTCTTGGTTACCAAATCTTATGATAACAGGAAATTCTGGTCACATAATTTTGTATTCTCCATTTTTCTCTCAGTGACTAGAAGCTTCCTGCCATGATAAGAATTTCTTTTTCCAAGCTCCATGTGACCCAGGAAACCTTTAGGCAATGTGGCTGCAAACCAGGCATTATGGTCACCCACACAGGGGTGATAGGGCTGGAGCCCTGTGTTGCTTTTCTTCAGGCACTCCTCCTTGCAAAGTGTCCTGCTATGGATCAGGGAGCACTTTCAGCTTGAGCGTGTGGGACTTCTACCCATATGGAAAAACCAAGCCAGCCTGCATTTCTTGCATGCTGGCTTGCCAACCAGCTGCTTAGAAAAGCAGGGAGGTAAGGAGTAGGGTTATTTTCACCACCCTTTAGATTTTGTTTTATTTTGTTTTTTAATGTGAATAGACAACTCTTGTCTTGGATTTGCGCTCAAATCTTCAAGAAACCACAGGTCTCCACCCCAGAATGCACTTAGTGTTGCCAACATTTTTACTTTCCAAACCATCTCCTTGGCCCTGCACAAATACTATGTCAGGAGTTGGCAACCCTACATTTCTGCCAATCTGTTCCATGGATAAGCCTACAATACAAGCAAGGTATGTATGACTATCTTATAGTCATTCCTCTCTTCCTTAGTTCTTGGCTCACCATCCTTTCCTTTGTCTTCTCAGAGCCAAGTAAATTCCCTTCACTCTCATAATGTGGATGCTGGCCCACATTCCACATTTTTCCTTCTCTTGCTTGTTAACTCCATTTGTCCCATCCTCTTTGCTGGTATGAATTATGTTGGTATTGTTTTCATGCCACAGAATTCAATTTAAAAGCAAGTATCCATGAAACCACTGCATTTCTTCCAGCCTGATTGAACTGCCTTCCTGTATCCTTCCATGCCTAACTCAAGCTGCTAGTTTAATACACAGCTTTATCAGTTACAGCCTTCATGCCTGACAGAATGCCTTTCTCAGCCTGAATCTACCTGGATGCTATCATTGACATCTGAAGCCTTCCTGCAAGTTATTCCTCTGAGGGAGTCTTGGAGGGTGGGTACAAACAGTGAGCCATTCTTATTGGAATGATCTCTCCTCTGAGGCCTGACTAGCACCTATGCTGTCATCGTTTCAGTGCTAGCTTAAGACTAGTGTATACTGGGACTCTACTGCCAGGGTGTACTTTACTCCCACCCTCTACTTCCAGGCATATTTAATGCCAAATGATGGGCTATTTTTGTCTTTTTAACATTTCCAGTATTTTTATGCAAATTGTTTTAGCTGTTTAAATTTTGTATAATGGAATTAAATGTGTTATTTTATTATTTGTTTTTGCTTTGGTGAGTTCTGATTTGTAATATCTAGTGCACTAACTAGTGGTTTCATCTTATTTTTAAAAGCAAATATTTCTCAGTTATTGTCTGCTGAGTTCTTTAATAAATATACTGGACTGGAAGCTGGAGTTGTTTTGGATGGCCTACTCACTTGGCAAACATGCTCACCAGGATATTCTTAAATGCAGCTCTGAAAAAGAGACCTCTTTTCTTCCATACATCAAATCCATAAGTCTGTCTTCTTACACAGGAAGGATTAACTATATGTAAAATGCACACAAGAGGTGATTACCCTACCTTGCAATAAAGACATTGGGTTGACTTCAAGCCCCAAAATATGGAAGTGTAGATATACCAGTCTGTCACATATGCTTCCTACAAATGGATATTTTGTGATTGGCCACCACAGCAGCCATTTTATAAAAGGGCAAGCCCCCATCAAAGGCCATCTGCAAGAGCACCATTGGTTCACAAAAGTTTGGAAAACCTGGAAATAGCTGGTTCTTACTGGTGGTAAGAATAGTGCTTAGAATAGAATAATGGTGCATTAGAAGCAGTGAGGGCAAATGTAGTTTAAATTTAACATTAACTAAATTAACTAAAAAACAAGAGAGAGGAAAAAGTGAGAACGATCCCACTGTTATTTCTCAGTGGACCACTTTTGGCTTCATTTCTGTTGGCCTTCAGCACCATGGTTGCCATTACAAAGAATAAAATTATATTTTAAAATGATAGAAATAACTGAGACCAGCCACTGAGGAAACTGTTTCTTATGTCACTACCAAACATGATTCTGAATGTGACAGTGTTGAAAAAAGGGCATCTCAGTTTAAGACACAGGCTACTTTATATGTGACACAATGGTCTTTCAAGTAACCTAATCCCAACACAAGTCTTTGTAGATCATAACTACCACTGAATTCTTCCCAGAAACAGACTGATAACCAGTGAAGCTGCAGTAACAAGGGAGTCACATGGTCTCTTTAACTGGCCCTGGTCGACAGTCTAGCTAAAGGATTCTGGGCTAGTTGAAGTTTCTGACAAGTCTTCAAAGGCAGCCCCACATAGAACACAGTACAGTAGTCCAAATGGAATGTAGCTAAGGCATGTAAGACTATGTCCCAATCAGACTAGGAATGAGGACAGTTGGAGCAATAGGCAAATCATGACTGGAGCTGACTGGAGCCAGGAGTCAGACTAGGTAGTCTGGGAGACCCCTTCTGACTTGCTCTGTTTCTATGTTTCTGTGTTCTAATAGCCTTATCACTGAAACCTTAACTTTCACGTTCTGGGCTGAGTCCAAACTTACACCCAAACTGTCATCCTGAGACTTCAAAAGTTTATCTGCACCCATCCATCCAGCACCTATTCCCTGATCTTTCTGTAGCCTGACCAAGAACACCTCTGGAGTAAGCTTCAGTTTGTTTGTTTCATAAGCCGGAATCCAACACACAAGTGGTAGGCATTGCCACTCCAAGGATTCAATTGGTTGTAAAAATCAGAAAGTATGCATCATAACTGGACAAACAGGAGTCATGGTTACATCCACTGGGCCTGTATCAAGTCTGGCATCCAAGTCAACATGGATATGATTAATTTTAGCTGGAAAGTGTCATACCAGTTGGATGCAATTGGCTATCAAGTGGTTCATCTCTTCTTGTGGGCTGTAGTAGGCCTGAAATAGAAGTGAAATAGAAACAACCCAGTCATTTTAAATTACTTCCAAGTTGCCCATCAAGTACACTTATGCATCTTGGAAGATCATATGCTTCTTTTCAATGGTTTGAATTCAATCTTAAAGAATCAAGTTTTGGACAGTTCTTGGGAAAACATAAAAGCTTTGCAACAGCAGGGTCAGTGTCACTTGAACTTTATCCTCCATATGAACCCATGGGGAGTTGATAATTTCCAGCCCTTACAAAAGCAGATTACAGGTTCAGTTGGCTTGTCACACATATGTCCCAAAGAACTGTTTAGTGCCATTCTGAGTATTGCTTTTTCTAACATTTAGAACAAACAGTTCATTTTTCTTAAATAAACAAACAACCTGTCCTTTCTCTGATTTTCTCCCATTTGATCAAGTGCATTTGCAGTGAACAAAATGTTACAGAATAATGCCCAGCAGAAGAAAAACACATGCTTTCCAAATAATGATGCACATTTTGGTAATAGTACTTAAAAGCTTCCAGGTGTTTAATCTGTTGCTAATTTGTTCACTTGGACACAAATGGAATGTTATTCATATTAAAGTCAAAGGTGATGTTTTGGGAGGCTGCTAGAATATTACCACTGATCCATATAGGATTGTATCGATATTGATTTGTCCTTGGAAACGATTTAAGCTTTTAAAAAAGTCTAATTGCTGCACATGGTTGGGGCTGAGAAGGACATGCTGAAGGCTGCTGCAGACCCTCTTTGGAATGCATCCAATTTACAGGTCCAACATTTCCCACCTCTATATTACATCATAGTTATGTACAGTTGTTCTGATTCCTAGACATAGGTTCTAGGGGATTAAGCTAGAGATTCTTATTTCTCCCTGAACTAGTGTTCTGCTGGTGTTCTCAGAGATCAGTATAGATTTTTTTGAGTTATAAAATTATACTGTTTAAGCTTATATTAAACTGATGGGATAGGTTGTTAGAAGTTACAGAGTTCAGTATTAGCAGTATACTGACAGGTGGCAAGATACTTCGGCAGGTAAAACCAGTAGCTGCCATGATGTGGTTCTAGAGCAATAAGGACTTGCCAGTATTTTGCATGGATAGGTCAAAAAGAGAGCTTTTATCTTGAAGTTCTTTCTGATTTGAGTCCATGTTAGATTGTGAGCTTTGTTTTGTTTTTCCCAGGAAAATGCACACATTTTCTGTATAGTTGTATTTCTGTATACTGTATTACCTGTATTCTGTATTTCCTCAGTTGTGTGCATCTTTGAAACATATGCATTCCTCCCCCATTGATTCAAGCATAATATGCACATGGACAAATCCAAGGTTCTAGTTCACAAAATGCATTGAGAGAAAAGTATAGGCTTTGACTACAAATTACATCCAAGTCTATGTTCAGTCTGGAAGGTGCAAACTGGATAAATCTTGATCAAAAACAAACTGAACAAATATCTTACTAAAAACAGCCGGTTGTTGTCACAGCATAACAATGTAATTTGGAAAATAAAATTGCAAAGTAATCTTGCCAACTGACTTATTTTCAATATGATGAGATTGATTTATATTAAAACAATGTTGCCTAAATATGTGATTTCTGAGATAAATGTAAGATCAAATATTATATATTAAAGACTGGTAGATGTTATTTAGCATGTTTTCTGAATAGTGCTATATTCAGATAACTGAGTAAGGCTTATAATTAAATTTGACCTTCTATTTATTTATTTATTTATTTAAAACATTTGTATGCCGCCCCCATTGCAACAAAGCCATGGGGTGGCTCACAGCATAAACAAGTAAACATCAATGATTTAAACAATTTAAAACAATTTAAAATTGGCCCATCTCGAGTAGCAAATTAAAATACTATTGAAGAGCAGTTGCAGGCATATTGCACTAAACTTAAAACACTATATTAACAACAGTAATTTAAGTGACTGTCCATTTAGGAATATTGATCTGGAGTAATTAAAATAAAGGTATAGTCTTAAAAAATGGCTTTCTCATCACTTTTAATTATCCTGGTAATTTACCTGTTAAAAACCTCTTTTTTTTACAAATAATAAGTGTATTGAAAATGACTTTTGTAACTGAAAATGCACAGAACTATTTTTATTGCATAAAAGAATAATTTATTTTTATGAATTTTACAGTGGAACCAAATATGACTATACATGGCAACCTAATTAAAACAACTTTACTAGTTTAAACCATGGTATGAATTTAAAATATGTTCTTTTATTTTCATTCAACATCATTTAATTATGTTTGGTTTGCTTCACTGATGAAACTTGGGAAGCAGATAAATTAAAACGGCATGAAACAAATCAGTTTTAACTTTGTTACACAAGCAGTGTAAAAAAAGAAAATATTCTTAAGAATAAGATGGCACTTCATTTTTTGAATGAAAACTCTAGAGTTTCAGTAGGCAAAGCAATGCTTAATAAAAACCATCCTGCAACTAGAAATTTGGTGTCATTCTAGCAATAAGGACAAGTTCATTCTGTCTCATTTCCATACACACACATACACAGGAGGTGCCAAAAAAATCTATACACATTTTAAGAGATGTTATCTATTAATTACTTTTCGAAGTTGGATTGAATTATGGTAGCAATGTGTAGTATGACATTCTCTGAAAAGATGACATTAACTAAATGCAACAGTTTTTAATACAGGTTAAAATGTGTATCATTTTATCATCATCAGGTTAAAATGATGTCCTTATCATCATAGGGGATTGGAATGCTAAAGTAGGAAGCCAAAAGATAACTGGAATAACAGGCAAGTTTGGCCTTGGAGTACAAAATGAAGCAGGGCACAAGCTGGTGGAATTTTGTCAAGTGAATACAGTGGTCATAGCAAACAATCTTTTCCAACAACCCAAGAGACGACTCTACACATGGACTTCACCAGACGGTCAACACAGAAATCAGATTGATTATGTGCTCTGCAGCCAAAGATGGAGAAGTTCTATACAGTCAGTAAAAACTAGACCAGGAGCTGACTGTGGCTCCGACCATGAGCTTCTGGTGGCAAAATTTAGGCTTAAATTGAAGAAAGTAGGGAAAAGCACTAGGCCACTCAGGTATGACATAAATCATATCCCTGATGAATATACAGTAGAGGTGACAAATAGATTTAAGGAATTAGATCTGATAGACAGAGTGCCTGAAGAACTATGGACGGAGGTTCGCAACATTGTACAAGAGGCAGCAACTAAAACCATCCCAAAGAAAAAGAAATGCAAGAAAGCAAAATGGCTGTCTGAGGAAGCTTTACAAATAGCTGAGGAAAGAAGGGAAGTGAAAGGCAAGGGAGAAAGAGAAAGATACAAACAATTGAATGCAGAATTCCAGAGAACAGCTAGAAGAGATAAGAATGCCTTCCTAAATGAGCAGTGCAAAGAAATAGAAGAAAACAATAGAATAGGGAGGACCAGAGATCTCTTCAAGAAAATTGGAGATATGAAGGGAACATTTCATGCAAAGATGGGCATGATAAAGGACCAAAATGGCAGGGACCTAACAGAGGCAGAAGAGATTAAGAAGAGGTGGCAAGATTACACAGAAGAACTATACAAGAAAGAGCTTAACGTCCCTGATAACCACGATGGGGTGGTCACTGACCTCGAGCCAGACATCCTCGAATGTGAAGTCAAATGGGCCTTAGGAAGTCTGAGCAACAACAAAGCTAGTGGAGGTGACAGCATTCCAGCTGAGCTATTCAAAATCCTGAAAGATGATGCAGTTAAAGTGTTACACTCAATATGCCAGCAAATTTGGAAAACTCAACAGTGGCCACAGGATTGGAAAAGGTCAGTTTACATTCCGATCCCGAAGAAGGGCAATGCCAAAGAATGTTCAAACTACCGCACCATTGCACTCATTTCACATGCTAGCAAAGTGATGCTCAAAATCCTACAAGCTAGGCTCCAGCAGTATGTGGACCGAGAACTACCAGAAGTACAGGCAGGATTTCGAAGAGGGAGAGGAACTAGAGATCAAATTGCCACATACGCTGGATCATGGAGAAAGCTAGGGAGTTCCAGAAAAACATCTACTTCTGCTTCATTGACTATGCTAAAGCCTTTGATTGTGTGGATCACAACAAATGTGGCAAGTTCTTAAGAGATGGGAGTACCAGACCATCTTATTTGTCTCTTGAGAAACCTATATGCAGGTCAGAAGCAACAGTGAGAACTGGGCACGGAACCACTGATTGGTTCAAATTGAGAAAGGAGTTCGGCAAGGTTGTATACTGTCACCCTGCCTATTTAACTTATATGCAGAGCACATCATGAGAAAGGCAGGGCTAGATGAATCACCAGTTGGAATCAAGATTGCTGGGAGAAATATCAACAACCTCAGATATGCAGATGATACCACTCTCATGGCAGAAAGTGAAGAGGAACTAAAGAGCCTCTTGATGCAGGTGAAGGAGGAGAGCGCAAAAGTTGGCTGAAACTCAACATTAAGAAAACTAAGATCATGGCATCCGGTCCTCTCACTTCCTGGCAAATAGATGGGGAAGAAATGGAGGTAGTGACAGATTTTATTTTCCTGGGCTCCAAGATCACCGCAGACGGGGACTGCAGCCAAGATTAAAGACGCTTGCTCCTGGGGAGGAAAGCTATGGCAAATCTAGACAGCATACTAAAAAGCAGAGACATCACCCTGCCAACAAAAGTGCGTATAGTCAAGGCTATGGTTTTCCCAGTTGCAATGTATGGCTGTGAAAGCTGGACCATACGGAAGGCCGAGCGCAAAAGGATTGAGGCCTTTGAGTTGTGGTGCTGGAGAAGACTCCTGCGAGTCCCTTGGACCGCAAGACGATCAAACTGGTCAGTCCTAGAGGAGATCAACCCTGACTGCTCTTTAGAAGGCCAGATAGTGAAGATGAAACTCAAATACTTTGGCCACCTAATGAGAAGGAAGACTCCCTGGAGAAGAGCCTAATGCTGGGAAATAGATGGCAAAAGAAGAAGGGACGGCAGAGGATGAGGTGGCTGGATGGAGTCACTGAGGTGGTTGGTGTGAGCTTGAGTGGACTCCGGGGGATTGTGGAGGACAGGAGGGCCTGGAGGAATGTTGTCCATGGGGTCGCGATGGGTCGGATGCGACTTCGCGACTAACAACAACAACAAAATGTGTATACATTTTTGTCACCTTCTGTATATAGTCTGCATGAAAATTCTTATGCAATTTGTATGCAGTTCTTTCAGTATGTGCATACAGAAATGTGTTCAAATACATGCATTTTGTTTTAGACAGGAACAAAGCTGGGAGCCTGCAGGGCCCTTTAAACTGAGAACAAACACGAGTGCAATGTATTCTATCTGAGGCTGCCCTGTTCTGAAGCTGCAACTTGTGCAAAATGTAGCAGCCAGATTAAAACATGGGACCAGAAGGTCTTTACATGTAACACCAATTCTGTTCCATTTGCATTGGCTGCCTGTGTGCTTCCTAGCTTTATTCAAGGTGCTGGTTTTACCCTATGAAGTCTACATGACTTGGGGCACTGATGACAACCTGAATCTACCTGGATACTACAATTAACATCCGAGGCCTTCCTCCAACAGCCATATCTGATGGCAACAAGGAAGAGGGCTTTATCACTGGTGGTCCCAGACTATGGAACACTCTCCTTACTAGTATTTGCCCAGACCAACTCTGTCATCTTTTTGGTACCAGATTAAGACTGGTCAAGACCTTTTTATTCAACCAATATTTTAATTTTAATAGATTTTAATTGTTGTTATACTTTTTATCTAACTTATTTTAATAATTAATTTTATTTGCCAGCCAATTTCAGTTGTGGGATATCTAATTTATTATTGTTTGGGATATGTACACTGTAATTATAGATTTTATTGTAAGCTATCCAGAGACAAAAGTGATGGATGGCCTAGAAATATCCTAAATAAATAAATAGTGCAACTCCATGTCCCTTTTTATCCTTTCTATTTTTCTTGAACAGGCTGTATCCATCAATTGTAGAGTTTCAATCATGTGAGTCATCCCACCAAGTTTCTGTTATTCCTATAAGATCATAATTGCCCTTGTGTACTATGAGCCCAAGTTCATGTTGCTTGTTTCCCATACTCTGGGCATTGGTGTAGAGGCATCGAAGTTCATTCTTGCTGTGCCCTGGTTTTCTTTCTACATTTTTTGGGAGACTGGTGCTGGGCCCTGCATGAGGTTGTTTCTCTGTTGAAATATATGAGTGTTTGCCACATGATGTATGCCATGCTGCACATCTCCCTCTCCTGTAGGTTTTAGATTAAAGCTGTCCTAATGAACCTTTCCATGTGGTGGCCAAAAACCTGCTTCCGATTTTTGTGAGGTGCAGTCCATCATTTGCCAGTAGTCCATCTTCCAGGAAGCTTAGCTTGTGATCCCAGAATCCAAAACTCTCTTTACGGCACCACCATCATAGCCATCATTCATTTGAAGGATTTTTCTTTCTCTAACAGTTCCTCTTCCATGTACTGGTAGGATTGAGGAGAAGACTCTCTGAGCCCCAGTACTTTTTATTTTCCTCCCTAGAGCTTCAAAGTCCGAAGTTATATCAGTAAAACTTCTCCTGGCAGTTCTTCTTCCTTCTCTTCCATGTTAGTTCACACATGAAAGAGAAGGAAGGGGTATTTGTCAGTGGGTTCTACAAGTTGTGTGACCTTGCTGGTTATATCTTTAATCTTGGTGCCAGGGAGACAGCATACTTGGTGAATCTCTGGGTCATCATGACATACATATTTTTCCATTCCACACAAGAGGGAATCTCCCACAACTAGCACTCTTCTCCTTTTGTTGCAAATTTTGCTATCCTTTTCCTTGTTTGATTGGCCTTTTATCTCGGAAAAAGAGTTATTCAGTGTGTTGTGTGGTTCTTTTACAGTGGGTTTCTCACACGTCTCTTCCTCAAGCAACTCGAAGTGGTTCAAGAGTTCCACTGCTTCTATGGGTGCAGAGTGTTTTCCAGCTTTTCTGCATCTAACTATCACCCTATTCCAGCGAGTTACTTCATTTTCCCTTCTCTCAGGGTTCTCTTCTGCTGCCTTGGCTTGCTGTTCTTCTTCCATCTGGACCAATCTTACATGTTGCAGCTCCTCTACTCTGTCCAGAAACTCTTCATTTTCTTTTATTGTCCAGAGGGTGGACACTCGCTGCTTCAGTGCTCTCACTTTTTCATGTAACAGGGGCACTAGTGTGCAGCAGTTGCAGTTGTTGCAGGGCGCCACTGTGGAGTCTTCTTGATGCATTGTTCATGCCACTGCATGCAGCAGGGGATTTAAGGTGAAAATAAGGAATAGAAGCAAAACAGGGGGGAAATGTTAGGGACCTCCCTCTGAACCTTCTCCACCAAACTCCTGTTCACTTGCTCTGGTCGCTCACTTTCTGAGAGCTTGGCTGCTGGTATTCCAGAGGCCCTAGACCAGCTCGGGCAGCTTGCTCTGATGTGCTCTGCTCTGCTTGAAGTCAGGAACCAGAAAGCCAGAATGGACATATTGACTATCCAGTGTATTGCATTGAGTGACACATATGGGCAGAATTCATTGGTATGAGCTTTATGTAATGTTATTTGGCTGTCAGGGAACAAGTTCATTCTCTTGAAGCTAAGGTTGCTGACCTTAAGATGCTAAGAAAGTCAAAGGGGTTGGCTGACAAAGACTCCCAGGAACCAAATGGCAGGGTCCCAGCTCCTGTGGACAGTTCTTCCGCTGTCATGGAAAAGGGCTTGAGTCTCAGGGAAAGAGGCTATC
The DNA here is from genome assembly GCA_023646645.1 of Varanus salvator macromaculatus. Taxonomy (NCBI): domain Eukaryota; kingdom Metazoa; phylum Chordata; class Lepidosauria; order Squamata; family Varanidae; genus Varanus; species Varanus salvator. Next base: position 10,795,599 of record JAIXND010000754.1, on the reverse strand, counting down.
ATTCCAAGGATTTTCATTTTCCTTTGAAGGTGAACATTTATAATCTTACACCATGGATGTGCTTCCAGGGCATGGAGGCCTTGCTATTGGGACAAGCACTCATTAGACATATAGATATTTGGGTTTCCAATGGACCGGCAGACCCCAAGAAAAATCGCCTGCATATTGTCAAGGTTGCAGGTATCAAGTGTCTGGTAGATAGTAGAAGAAGATGGCTATCCTATTGCTGCTTGTCCCTGCCGCAGCTCCTTCAAAGGTCCCTGAAAGGACATGGTCTTCAAGTCAGAATTCTAACAAACAATTCTCAGCACTTCTCACTAAACTATAATCACCAGGATTCTCTGTGTGAGAACATTTAAAATCAAATTCCCATGCCATTTTGATTAACATGGCATTGTTTTGAGGGGTTCTTGTTTCTAAAGATTCATTTCTTTGGGAAGGGTGGAAACAGTGTTCCAGGTGTCTGTGTGTCTTATCATGCACATTAAAAAAAATCATACATGGATAAGCAACAACACAATTTGCAAATTGTGTATTATTTATTACATTTATTACATTAAATAAAATTACATTTATTACTAATTTTATTATAAATATTTATTAAATAATGATGAATAAATAAATATTTGTTCATGTTATGTGGCTCTCAGACATCTGACATATACTGTATGTGGCTTTTCTGTTAAGCAAGTCTGGCCACCCCTGTTATATTATCTTTAAACCCTGCCTTTCCTCCTCTTGCGAGGAATCAAAGTGGTTTACAAGGTTCTCCTCTCCATTTTATCTTCACAACAACTCTGTAAAGTAATTTAGGGTGAGAGTCTGTTACTGGCCCCAAATCACCCAGTGATCTCAATGGAGAATAGAACCTGGATCTCCCAAGTTCCAGTTCAACATTCTAACCTCTATGCCATTCTATAGAACTGATAGTGAAACAGCATCATAAGATTTAATATATGTTTAGGGGAAAACTGCTAAAGAAGAAAGTTCTTTATAATGTGGAAAATGATAAAAAGGAAGGTGAAGAAGGGGGGAGTCAAGAGATTCAATCCCTTAAAAAACCACGATAATAGAAGCTTAGGTAGTATGTATGCCACAAGTAAAGAAAGATAGCACAAAGTCCAAGAGATCACCAGCATAGCTAATAAGCAGCAGCAGGGAAACTATTAGAGAGAAGAGGGATTCCTTCAGGAAATTGGTGTCTTGCCCAATTGAAGAAAATGAATTTTCCTTACAAGCGTACACATGTGAGAAACAAGTGGACAATAAGTGAAGTGGGAAAAATGAGGAACACATCATGGTAGCAAATGACTTGGATAGTAGGACAGGGTTGAAGAAACACTATTGTCAGCAGGAAGGAGTAATTTACATACCAGAGCTTATCAGAAGAGAGGGAGGAATGAGTTTCTGCCAGGGACAACTAGCTAATATTATTGCTGTGACCTTTTGAAGTATAATGGCTGGCAACTGAAATAGCATGAGAAGGTGCATCAGTTGAAGGGAAGGGATTAAAACACTGGAATCTTCAATGGGGCTTTTATCTCACTCTGAACCTGGAATTGGCTAGAGGTGCTTTTCCCTGACCCACAGCAAAGACCATCACTGTAAGGAGACCCGTTATGCAGGAAATAGTACAGCAGGGTTAGATTTCTTGTTTCCATTAAAGTAGTGCACTAAGAAGTCCATCTGCCTAAGAACTGGGGTGCTGAATTCGTTGTTATACCATGAATTCTGTTGTGCCCTTGTTCTTTCTTCCTTTCTCGTATGCCTTTCTCCTGCTCTTTCTAAAATAAAATTGCATTTTATGCTAGTTTGGGTGAATTGTGGTACTAAATCTGGTGTTTACACTACAACAGAGTCAAGGGACAAGATGGAGACTGACTCTAGAAAATGGTCCAAGGAGAAAATTCTCCATTATAATCTCTACCAACATCCAGGCCAACAAAAAGAATTCTTTATATTAGCAGAAAGAAACCTGCTGGAGAGGCAATTAGACCACTGAATGATAAAGGAATAAAGGAGCACTAAAGAAGGATTGCAGAGAAGCTGAGTGAATTATTTTTAATCTATCTTAATTGCACAGGATATAGGACAGATACCTGTTCCTTAACTTACTGTATTTTTTGCTCTATAAGACTCACTCCCCCCCCCCTCAAAAGTAAGGGGAAATGTCTGTGCATCTTATAGAGCGAATATGTGTGTGCAGTAAGTCTGTCAGATGTGCAGCCCATGGGGAAGTGATGGGGAATGTGCCTGTGATTATGTGCCCATTTGATTCAGAATATTTTTTTTCTTGTTTTCCTCCTTTAAAAACTAGATGCATCATATGGTCAGGTGCGTCTTATAGAGTGAAAAATATAGTATGTATTCAGGGAGGGAATCTGAGGAATTAAGGCAGATAGTGATAACAAAATATAAAATTCTTGACCTTATTGACAAGCTGAAAGTAATAAATTGCTAGGCCCAAGTGACAGCAAACCTAGAGTTCTTAAAGAACCTAAATATTAAATTGCTGACATTCTAGAGAGGTCATGGGCTCTCACACACTAGAGGCATTCAAGGAGAAACTGGATGCTGTAAATTGCTGTCCTGCAACAGTAGGGGTTGGGCCCAATGGCCATCATGGCAACTTCTACTTCTACTGTTCTGATTCAATTATTCTTACCAAAACAGATAGTATATCTCTAAGAACAGCCTCTGTATCAGAGGACTAAAGAATGGCCAATGCAATGCTGGAAATCCAAGAAATTGCAGGTTGGTTAACTTAATATCTGCTCTGAGTAAATTGGCTGAAAACATTATTAAAGAAGACCATCAGTAAGCATATAGAGGGACTAGCCTTGCTGCAAAGGAATCAACATGGTTTCTGGAAAGGTAAGTCCTGTTTAACTAACATACTAGAGATTTTTGGGAGTGTCAGTAAACCTGTGTTCCTGTAGACATCATTTACTTGGACTTCCCAAAGCCTCTTGATAGAGGCTCTTACTAAAGATTCCTGAACAAACTTAGGAGTCCTGGAATACAAGGGGGTCCTCTTACGCATTCATAGCTGGTTAAAAAACAGAGCAGAGAGTGGAAATAAATGGTTCTCTCTCCCAATGGAAGGATGCAAACAGTGGGGTGTCTCAGGGGGTTCTGTATTAGAGCAAAGGCTTGTTAACATATTCATAAATGATCTGGAATTTGGAATTAAGAGTAAACAGTGAAGTGCAAAATTTGCAGATAACACCAAACTATTTAGGGTGGATGAAACTAAAAGAGATTGTAAGAAGCTCCAAACAGATCTCTACAAGTTGGGAGAATGGGCATTAAAATAGCAAATGCAGTTCACTGAAAGCAAGCATAAAATAATGCACACTGGGGCAAAAAAGAAAAAAAATCCAATTTAAAGTATAGGCTGATAGAACCACAGCTAGCAGTGACTGATTGTGAAAGAGACCTTGAAGTTCTGGTGGACAGCTCATTGAAAATGTCAACCTTGTGTGCAACTGTTGTGAAAAAGGCATATTCCATATTAGGCTTAATTAGGAAAGTAAATGAAAATAATCTGCCAAAATCATAATCCATTTTACAAATCTTTGGCCCAATTGCACTTGGAATAATTGGGTGCAGTTCTGGTTGCTGCACCTGAAAATGATATTATTGGGTGGGAAAAAGTGGAGAGAGGGCAAATAAAATGATTAAGGGGTTGGAGCAACTCCCCTATGCAGAATTATTAGAACAGCTGGGATTGTTTAGCTTAGGAAAAAAGCAAGTAAAAGGAGACATGATACAGGTGTTCAAAATTATGCATGGTGTGAAGTAAGTGGAAACAGAGACATTTTTCTCCTTCTCTTGTAATACTAGAAGTCAGGGTCCTCTCATTAAGCTGATTGACAGGAGCAGATAAAAGGAATAATTTCTTCAGACAATACATAACTAAACTATGTATTGCCACAGGAAGTAGTGTTGGCCACCAATTTGGATGGCTTTAAATTGTGAAGGGGAAAGGTTATCAGTGGGCACAAGTCTTGATGGCTATGAGCTGCCTCTGGTACCAGGGGCAGTATACCTGCATTACACCAGTTGCTGGGAATCTTGAGGAGAAGGGAACAATTGTACCCATCCTGCTTGACTGATCCTGTGAGCAGCTGGTTTGCCACAGTGTGATTGGACCATTGTTCTGTTCCAGCATAGCTTATGTTTTTTATCTTTTAGAATATGTGTCATTTGACTTGCTTCCCTTATGGAGACAGATTATACTTTCTTCCTGAGTACTGAAGGTAAAATAGCAGAGACAATGTCATCCATGCTATGTAAACCTATTGCCTTTTGTTAATGCATTTGCAGAGTTTTGCATTCTTTTAAAATATAGTTAAAATCTGTTCATTGAGAAATGATAATAGAAAAACATAAATACACACTAATTGATCTGTAATACTAACTTTGTGGGGGAAAATATATTTTGTACTGTATATGTAGCACACGTTTTGGATGACTGTCACATTCATGCTGACCAGGAGTCTGACTTTTTTGGGTTATGTTTATATCCACTGAATGAATATAGTTTGATACAATAGTCCATTACTGGCAGTAATACCTATAAAGAAGCTTCATTCTAACTTTTAATTTGAAATGAATGAACTTCTTCCTGTTAATAAGATTAATATTGTTAATCTTATTAAAAGTGTCTGTTAGAAATTAATTCAGATTGCGTTTCAGATAAGCAGTGTCCTTCAAACTCACCTCAGATTTCACCTTAGAAAACATTCAGAATGATTACTTCAGGTGATGACTTCAAAAGTAATGATTTGAAATCTGCTTAAAATTCACTTGAGTGTTACTTATAATGCTAGAAAACCCCTAATGCTTTGGAAGAATCAAATTATATTTTTGTTTTATCTACTCCTTTGCCAGTTTTCCATCCCTTAGAAACAGTAACAAATGAAAAACAAATGTTTTTTTCTCCCAAAGAAGGGAATATTGTGTGTGTGGGGGAGACCCTTCAAACAGCAGAAAATAATGTTTTTCATCATAATAGGGAATGCCATGTCAACTTTAAAAGATGGTGTCTGCATGGCCAGTTACTCCCTCACATGTCATGGTTACTCCCTCATGGATGTGGGTAGAGACCTGTTCTCCCCTGCAAAGGAGGGCAGGACACATTCCAATGGTGCAAAACTCAGGGAACCAAGGTTCAATTTGGATGCCAGCAAATACTTCCTGACAGTTAGGACCCCAAGGGTATGGAATGGGCTTCCACAGGAGGTGGTTGAGGCCCCATCAGTGAGGGTGTTCAAAGATAGGTTGGACATGCACATGGTGGGCATGTCATGCGCAGAGCCTGCTGGAGGCCCTGGAGGCCCCTTCTGACTTGCTGTTTCTAAGTTTTGTAGTGGGGAGGCTTGCACTATTTGTTCCATACACTATTTTGAAAGTGTATGGAACAAATTCCATATTGCATTAGCTCCAGTTTCAATGGAGTCTTTGTTGATTTTTGAGCAGAGTTTGAATTTTGTGTTTCCACCTATATAATGGATTTCTTTTTATTTTCCTTTTCATGTGAGCAGAAGCTTCCTAATTCAAGTTGAACTTCATTTTAGAAAAAATGGGATGAGAACTCTACTTTTCATTACATAACTGTTGACTAAATTGAGCTTAAGTGATCTTTAAATGTCAGAGAAATGAGGAACCATGGGGACAATTCAGCAAAGGTTAGTCATGAATAGCAATATGCTAGAGGTTACAAGATATGACAATATGTTTGAAGAAATAAGCCAAGTATTTAAATAATTGAAAAAACCTGTCAGATAAGACAACAAAACCCTGCCAATGATCTGCTAGTAGAAGAATAAGAACAAATACTTTGAGCCAAACTAGATGTGACATGAATCACAGTGGTACCTTGGCTCATGAACTTAATCCATTCCACAACTCTGGTCGCGGTTCAACCTGGTTCCCCATAAGGTTCAATGTAAAGAAGGTTAATCCGTTCTGTAGCCATTTTTTAAGTCACAAAAATTTGAAACAAGTGACAAAAAACAAAAAGATTGCGGCCATCTCCCTCCCCTCCCCCTCCACAGCATGACCACAATCATGCCTGTCTTCCCTTCATGAGTGCAACCGTGATCACGGCCATAGATGGGTGCAATTGCAGTTGCACTTGGGCTGGGAAGACAAGTGCAATCGCGGCCATCTCCCTCCCACCTTGAATGCGATCGTGGCTATCTTCCCCCACCCCCGAGCACGACCACAATCATGCCCATCTTTTCTGCACGAGCACATCCTCAATCACGGCCATCTCCCCTCCCCCTCGGAGCACGAGTGCGACCATGCCCATCTTCCCTGCACGAGTGTGACTGCGACTCTGGCCATCCCTCCCCCGAGCACAATCACGGCCATCTCCCCCACCCTCAAGCATGACCAGGATCACAGTCATCACCCGATGCAGAGTTTACAACCTGAAGCAATTTTTTTCTGAAATTTCTGTTCACGGTGTTCATGAGCCGAGGTACCACTGTACATGAATGCATTTAATGTGTTTGTTCTTTATTATATAAAGCTAATGAGAAAAACACATGCTGTAGTGGAAGCTTGAGAAGCCTCAGGCTTTGCATGATGGAGGTGAGAAATGTAATTCTCTCTCCCTGCCAGAGCCCTGACAAAAAGCACCTATTGAGAGCTGCTATTTGAATTTCAAGGGAAGATCCCATTGAGAGCAATGGTGGAATTTAAAATAGATTCATTTGTCAAGAATATTGTGTTATGTGTATATGCCTTTGGAAAACTTGAAGACCTATTTAGAATTTGGTACCATTTCTGATATATTCTGAGAGGACTAGTTTTAATTTGGAAAGAATCACTGGAGAATGCAAAAGAAGGAGGCATTATTCCATGGAGGGCTGCCCTGATCAGATACTTATGGTTCTGGATGTAGAAGATTTAAAAGTGCTGGGAAGTAAAAGATTTAAAAGTGTTCTGTCATAACATTGATTAATCATTGACTCCCTTCCAGAATACATAGGCTCAGGATCTGCTCTGCTGTGCAGACTGATTGCAGAGACACTGACAGATATTTTTTTTTTCAATCTCCTTATCTGCTTCTAGTTCTCCTTTAATTCCATTTTTTTACCCAATGGTCCAACTGCTTCTTTAGGTACTTTCTTTCTTACAAGCATAAGCCTGGAGGCAGATGTTTTGACACCAAATGGGTGAACGTCAGGATAACCATGTACAAAAAGTAACTGAATGTTTCCTGCTATGACATTTTCTGTTACTAATTATTACAAGAAGCTAAACATATAATTTGCTGTGGGTGGTGACTATGGCTGCTGGTTATGACTAGACACAGGCTCACTCTGTATTTTTAGTATTTATCTACAATAAAGAGTGAGCGTGTGTGTGTGTAAGTGTAATGACTTGCTGGTGTTGCTTGTCTCTCTCACAGCCAGGCATTGAACAAGAAGGACTTTTCTCTGTGTTCTCAACATTTTCAAAGACAAAAAACTTGACCTTAGTTCAAATCAGGTCAGAGCTTTCCCTCGATGCAAAAATGACTTGTCATACTTCAGACACATTAGGAGAAGGCAAAACTCCCTGGAAAAGAAAATCATGTTAGGGAAAGTTGAATGCAGAAGACAAAAGGGTAGTTGAAACATGAGATGGCTTGAATCCATAAAGGAAACCACACTCTTGAATTTGTGTTAGAAACACTCTTTCCTTTCCTTTGGAAGAAAAAAATATTGCAAGCATGCAGAAAGTTCTTTTTGAAACTTTATTGCAATAAAGGAAGTTGGAAAGGTTTCCTTCCCTTTTTCCAGCTCAACTCAGCACATTTCATTTTTATGCCCTGCCCTCGGCAGCTTCCTCCTCTTTTCCCCCCATTGGCCAGGATACTGGGAGGTTACAATCTTTTTCGCCTGCCTACTTCATGGTGCTCCAATACCGGCCCTTCTCTCCCACTTCACCCCTCCCTGGTGAATTACAGTAGGCTCATTTTGTGCTGCCAGGTGTGTCAGTCAACATTCAGGAGCAAATGCTCAGCCATTTTGTCTACATGCCAGTTCCTTCACACTCTGTGCTATCTGATCTCAGCCCCCCTTCCTTTAGGCTAAGAATTTTCTCTGTTACTTTTTTTTTACTTCTCCTACTTCCTTGTTTCAAATCATCCTTTCATCCCTATCAATTTGGGAGAGCTGACTGGAGCTGTCATGGACAGCATATTTTGGAGGACGTTCATTCATGGGGTCACCATAAGTTGTAGATGATTTGATGACAGATAACAACAGTAACCATGAATATGTTTATGTAAGACATAATGCAGAGGAAGGCAGGACGCGTTCCAATGGAGCAAAGCTCAGGGAGCCAAGGTTCAATTTGGATGCCAGGAAGCACTTCCTGACAGTTAGGACCCCGAGGGCGTGGAATGGGCTTCCACGGGAGGTCATTGAGGCCCCATCGGTGAGGGTGTTCAAAGATAGGCTGGACATGCACATGGTGGGCATGTCATGAGCGGAGCCGGCTGGTGCCGGAGGTCAGACTAGATGGCCCAGGAGGCCCCTTCTGACTCGCTCTGTTTCTATGTTTCTATGTTTCTATGTTTCTATAATGGGAAACGTGATTAGGAGGTCATTTCTGGGAAATATCAGCTTTAAAAAGAAAATGTGTTACCCAAACCATTATTTCTCTTTTGTGTATACATTTGCAAATATTCTCCCCTTTTTCCTGGAAAATAAGTATTTACAAAAAGATTTTGGTTTTCTTGGTAGAGCAGGGGACATGGTCTTTCCATGGATAAACAACTGCCATCACAGATAGGTTTGTTGTGTAAAAAGCTCTAATTCAAACTGATTAAAGCGTTTTGGAGAAACTTGTAATGAAAGCAAGTGTATTAATACCCAAAAGTTTCATACACACACACACAAATGTGAGGTATTTTACAGACATTATTGTGGGGCTGCAAAAATGCCCAATGAAGCAATATATTTGTCTGTGGTATCAAAAGAAGTGTTCTACAATAGTCAAACACCCATAATCAGAAGGTGGAGTTTTTTCTTTTCATTATGTGTTTGTTACTCCATACATAGCATAACCAACACAATGGGTGGGTTCACATGTCATGCTAACTCATGATAGATTAACTGTATCACAAGCTGTTATCCCAGAGTATTGCCCAACAAAGTGATCTTTCCTTTCCTGCTGGGATTATAAGCCAGCTTTGGCTCAACACAGTTGTTCAGAGAGCACCTTTCATGAGTTCTGATTTGACAGCCAGTGACAGCTCCTTCTAAGTGCTCAAACAGCATATTGGATGGCCTGTAACTGGTTGGGCAACCTTTTTAAAAAATATATTTTAAAAAATAAACTTCAAATGTGTGCATTTGAAGTAAGTATTTTAAAGTTATCTTTACAGTTGGACATGCATAAGCATGGAAGTACACACTTGCATGGATCTGAAATAGGGAAGGTTCAACTGAGAAATGTTGGGTGGGGGGGATTACCTGTTGTCAAAGTCAGCAGAAATCAGTACTAGACAGTTACCCAGAAAGGGTTCAAATATTGGCAGAGATATGTAACACACAGGGTCTTAAACAAAGAAATAATGAGTTGGATTGTCTTATCCTGCTCAGTCAGTGGACTGCTACATGAGCACCTATCTCAGAGGGGTTAACAGATCTTAAGTTACATCTAAGTAAGACAAAAAACAAAACAAAACCTTAAGTTTTGAGTGAGCTTGCAAAAGAGGGGGTGATTAGGTGGCTCCCCCCATAATCTTGGGGTGATGTACTCTTTTCATTTTTTCTCATGCATTGTTCAAATTATTCAGGTGAGGAGACTGGGAATTTTAGGCTACTAGGCAAAGGCAAGCACTTTAACACAGCATATTATCTAGATATGATATCTGTGCATCCTGACCCTTGCTGTTCACTGTTTCTTGAGGTTTATTTATTTATATCTTTACCACAGCCCCTGATAACTCCTGAAGAGCATTTAAGACCTAATTGGGAATGGTTTGGGAATCTGGAGTAGAAATAGAAATTTATGAACATCTGACAAAATCTGTATCTGATATTAACATTTGTACAGTCGTAGGGGTTAGATGATATATAATCAGAATAATCACTATTAAAGTGCACAAGAACCATTCCTCTATTAATTTTATCTCTATTAACATCTTTGGAGGTGGTTTTTTATCCTGGCCTTATTTTGTGTTTAGTATTTTTAATTTTCTTTATTAATTGCACAGATAAGGAGTTAATAGGTAAATGATTGACTCTGTCTTAATCTCACTCTCTCAATCTCTTTCTCTCTCTCTCTCTCTCTCTCTCAATCTCTCTCTCAGAAGTAATAAAAATGGTTCTTATTATGTGACCGTGCTAAAGCTGTCCATTCAGTAGAGAGGAGACTATCAGATTTCCAAGGAAAGCCCTTCTCAAGGAGAGACTGAATGCCAGATCTGGTTTTAAACACTATGCATGTAACATTTATTCTATGATATAAATAATACAGAAGTATAAGAATACAAGTTCAGTAATCATCAGCAACAATATCAAGAGGCCTCATTCACACTCACATTCATGCAACACTCATTCTCACAGCCAATAGACCCTCTCGGTGATCCCTTGGGACTGTGGATGACCAGTAGCAGCAGTCATTTTATACCTTTAAGTTGATGCTATCAGCTTTGTCCAACTGGACTGAACAGTGAACTCCTCTGAGCAGAGCTGACACACAGAACGTGTTGGTCCTTATCTTGAACACATGCACTCTCGTCACATTCCATTCTCTCTCTAGATGGTACAGCAGTGGGCTTATCTTATCTGTTATGTTCCATTTTCCAACCACTCCCGGCCTCTCAGTTTTCTCAGTCTGGTCGGTCCCATCATGCTTTTTCATTCTTCATTTTCTTCTGGGTCTTAGGCTTTCAGGAACCCATGCACACTGTGACATACACTCCCTCTTGATATTGTAATTCTCTTACAATATCAAATATAATAATGAAACTAAGAAATAATAAAGAGGGGAAAAAAAGAAGAAAGGAAAAAATCATATAACCTTATCTCATTTGTTCAATTATGCATCTCTCTTGGGTTTTAGTGATCTCAAAATCACTTTGCACATTCCTCATTTTTTTGATTATACAAATCATCCATAATATTATAATTATCATTACAAACATGATCCATACAATTGGGTGAATGAGCAAGTGTAAAAAGGCAGATGCTTTAGGTGAATACCCATAAAATATATCATACCAATGATGTTTGGTTAATGAGCTTTCTTCATCAGCTATCCTCTGGAATTCACCATTTTGATATTAACAAATTCTTAACAAATTCTTTAGCTGTATCTCACCTATGTTTCTGTAAGTGTTTTTTTATTTGTTCATTCTCCTTCAATAAAGCATTTTGTTTTGTAAAATTGAACCCCAAGAAAAAATTCAACCATTCTTCTCCTTTTGTTAATCTTATTTCTGTGTTTACCATTTCCATAGTATAATGTATGTGTCCAATTATTGTGTTTTGCATATAAGTTATATTACATTTACACTGTTGTTCCTTTTACAAAATCATTCCATCTGTATGGAGTATTTAAATCCAATTGTCAGGAGTAAAATTAATCCCAGTAGTGATGATACAGAGACAAAGTACCAAGCAGAGAAGTTTAATTCATTCTTGCAAGAGCAGGCGCCCACCACACAGGTAGTGCACCGTTCACACACAAAACATGTCCTTTTATTCCCTTTTCCCGGCTTGCAGACTCTTTCTCTTTTCCCCCATTGGCTGGACTACTCAGAAGGTACAGTCTTCCTCATCTGCCTACATCATACAACCCCTTGATATGGTCCCCCCTCCTGTACATACATCCCATGTTCATGCTAATTTATTTATTTATTTATTTAAAACATTTTTATGCCGCCCCATCGCAACAAAGCCTCAGGGCGGCTTACAACAAAGCAAAATATACAAATGTACAAATAAATAAACAACAATAGAACAATAAAAATTTTTCTTATGAGCTTATTACCTATGAGAGGTGTGTCAGTTACTATTCATGCACCTATTAAGCATGCACAGTTCCTTCTAAAAGTTCAACAGGACAGCTTGGCCTTGGAGCCTCTCACTTGATGCCAACTTGTTTCAAGTTTTAAAATTAAAACTGGACAGAAAAAACAAACAAAAAACACGAAACATCAAACATTAGACAGTAAACATTGGATTCACTGGGTCGACCTCCTACATATTTTTTAACATTCTAATATCAAATTCAAATTTTATCATAGTTTAAAAAACATCTCTAAATTTATGCCAAGTCCCGTTTCTCCAGCCAGTTATAAAAAGCGTTCCAAGTTCCATAGAAATCAGTATCCTCTTTCTCCTTCAATGACAATTGTTTCATAAATTTTGTGGGAGGATGAGATAGGATTCCTCCAGGATCATTATGGCCAGTTGTAAAGTAATCAGCTGCCTGCTCTCCTCTACTGAAGGTCTGCTGCTCTTACCACTATCCCTCCACTTTTACCCTCTCTGGTATTTTTCAGGACTTTGATGTAAAAAGCACTACTTCCCTTAGTACAACTGTTTACATGATTAGATTCTCAGGCCTTTTGGCCTTAAGAGACTTCAATGATCCTGTCCTAATCCTGTATTTCACCTTAACACTTAGTAACAGTAACATTTCATTTCTCACACATCAGAACAGAATATTGATTGAACAGTTGTTACACATTAACATCCTATCCCAGTATCTATAATAAAAGTATCATTCCCCATTTTCTATAGTCTACTAATACCATCCCTAACATTAAAGCTACATGGTTCCCTTTGGGTTATAGTCTTAGGACAAACAAGTCCTGTTCCCCATTTTTTACATCGAGACAAATCCACTGTGGTATTGACATTTGTTCCCTTTTGAGTACATGTTTAGACAAGAAGTAAGGCATCCAAAACACTCCATTGTTTTTTATTGGCATTGGTTGTATACTAATCCTGCTGCCACGGGTTTTGTTTCACTGTACTCTAATGAATACATCTCTACATACCAGTGTTCTTCTTCTATTCTATATTGCCCTAATTGACACCAATCTTTAAAATCAGTGTTAATATATTTATTCCTTCCTGCCATATTGACAAGCATAGCCACGTTTCCCTATTAACGCCATTTCCATATGTTCTCTTATATGTATGAGCACTTGCTGTATTTCCCTTCTGTTATCTTCCATTGTTGCTATTTTTGTGTTTGTTGTTGTACTTATTTCAGGAGCACTCTGTGATTGTTTCCCTATGTTCCCCTGTATTTTCCAGTATGTTTTCCACTTTATCCACGTGTTCAACAAATCTAACATCATTTGATGTTTTTGATCTCCTGTAATGCATACCCTTCGTGAAGTACCTTGTTTTATTTTTAATTCTCTTTTATCACACGTGTCTGTTATACAACTCAATTGTTAATTGTCTATTCCTATTAGTTTTATTCATTTGCCTAAACCAATGATATCCCCTCCTTCATGGATCACTGCCTTGTCGTGGCGAAGGGGCTTGCGTAGCTCAATGAAGCTATGAGCTATGCCGTGCAGGGTCACCCAAGACGGACAGGTCATAGCAGAGAGCTCTGACAAAACATGATCCACTGGAGAAGGAAATGGCAACCCACTCCAGTATCTTTGCCATGAAAACCCCATGGACATGAAAACCAAAAGGCAAAACGATATGACACCGGAAGATGAGCCCCTCAGGTCGGAAGGTGTCCAATATGCTACTGGGGAAGAGCGGAGGGCTAGTACTAGTAGCGCCAGAAAGAATGAAGCGACTGGGTCAAAGCCGAAAGGACACTCAGTTGCCGATGTATCTGGAGGTGAAAGGAAAGTCTGATGCTGCAAAGATCTTTACTCCATAGGAACCTGGAATGTAAGATCCATGAATCAAGGCAAGCTGGATGTGGTCAAACAAGAGATGACAAGACTGAACATCGACATCTTAGGAATCAGTGAACTAAAATGGACAGGCATGGGTGAATTTAGTTCAGATGACCATCAGGTATACTACTGCGGGCAAGAATCCCTCAGAAGAAATGGAGTAGCCTTCATAGTCAATAAAAGAGTAGGAAAAGCAGTACTGGGATACAATCTCCAAAATGACAGAATGATCTCAGTTCGAATCCAAGGCAAACCATTCAACATCACAATAGTCCAAGTCTATGCCCCAACCACTGGTGCTGAAGAGGCTGAAGTTGACCAGTTCTATGAAGGCCTACAACACCTGCTAGAATTAACTCCAAAAAATGATGTCCTTATCATCATGGGGGATTGGAATGCTAAAGTAGGAAACCAAAAGATAACTGGAATAACAGGCAAGTTTGGCCTTGGAATACAAAATGAAGCAGGGCATAGGCTGGTAGAATTTTGTCAAGAGAATACGATGGTCATAACAAACATTCTTTTCCAACAACCCAAGAGACGGCTCTACACAAGGACATAACAAGATGGTCAACACAGAAATCAGATTGACTATGTGCTCTGCAGCCAAAGATGGAGAAGTTCTATACAGTCAGTAAAAACTAGACCAGGAGCTGACTGTGGCTCAGATCATGAGCTTCTGGTGGCAAAATTTAGGCTTAAATTGAAGAAAGTAGGGAAAAGCACTAGGCCACTCAGGTATGACCTAAATCATATCCCTGATGAATATACAGTAGAGGTGACAAATAGATTTAAGGAATTAGATCTGATAGACAGAGTGCCTGAAGAACTATGGACAGAGGTTCGCAACATTGTACAAGAGGCAGCAACTAAAACCATCCCAAAGAAAAAGAAATGCAAGAAAGCAAAATGGCTGTCTGAGGAAGATTTACAAATAGCTGAGGAAAGAAGGGAAGCGAAAGGCAAGGGAGAAAGACAAAGATACAAACAATTGAATGCAGAATTCCAGAGAACAGCTAGAAGAGATAAGAATGCCTTCCTAAATGAACAGTGCAAAGAAATAGAAGAAAACAATAGAATAGGGAGGACCAGAGATCTCTTCAAGAAAATTAGAGATATGAAGGGAACATTTCATGCGAAAATGGGCATAATAAAGGACCAAAATGGCAGGGACCTAACAGAGGCAGAAGAGATTAAGAAGAGGTGGCAAGATTACACAGAAGAACTATAGAAGAAAGAGCTTAACATCCCTGATAACCACGATGGGGTGGTCACTGACCTCGAGCCAGACATCCTGGAATGTGAAGTGAAATGGGCCTTAGGAAGTCTGAGCAACAACAAAGCTAGTGGAGGTGACAGCATTCCAGCTGAGCTATTCAAAATCCTGAAAGATGATGCAGTTAAAGTGCTACACTCAATATGCCAGCAAATTTGGAAGACTCAACAGTGGCCACAGGATTGGAAAAGGTCAGTTTACATTCCGATCCCCAAGAAGGGCAATGCCAAAGAATGTTCAAACTACCGCACCATTGCACTCATTTCACATGCTAGCAAAGTTATGCTCAAAATCCTACAAGCTAGGCTCCAGCAGTATGTGGACCGAGAACTACCAGAAGTACAGGCAGGATTTCGAAGAGGGAGAGGAACTAGAGATCAAATTGCCAACATACGCTGGATCATGGAGAAAGCCAGGGAGTTCCAGAAAAAGATCTACTTCTGCTTCATTGACTACGCTAAAGCCTTTGATTGTGTGGATCACAACAAATTGTGGCAAGTTCTTAAAGAGATGGGAGTACCAGACCATCTTATTTGTCTCTTGAGAAACCTATATGCAGGTCAAGAAGCAACAGTGAGAACCGGACACGGAACCACTGATTGGTTCAAAATTGAGAAAGGAGTTCGGCAAGGCTGTATACTGTCACCCTGCCTATTTAACTTATATGCAGAGCACATCATGAGAAAGGCAGGGCTAGATGAATCACCAGTTGGAATCAAGATTGCTGGGAGAAATATCAACAACCTCAGATATGCAGATGATACCACTCTCATGGCAGAAAGTGAAGAGGAACTAAACAGCCTCTTGATGCTGGTGAAGGGGGAGAGCGCAAAAGTTGGCTTGAAACTCAACATTAAGAAAACTAAGATCATGGCATCTGGTCCTCTCACTTCCTGGCAAATAGATGGGGAAGAAATGGAGGTAGTGACAGATTTTATTTTTCTGGGCTCCAAGATCACCGCAGACGGGGACTGCAGCCAAGAAATTAAAAGACGCTTGCTTCTGGGGAGGAAAGCTATGGCAAATCTAGATAGCATACTAAAAAGCAGAGACATCACCTGCCAACAAAAGTGCGTATAGTCAAGGCTATGGTTTTCCCAGTTGCAATGTATGGCTGTGAAAGCTGGACAATAAGGAAGGCTGAGCGCAAAAGGATTGAGGCCTTTGAGTTGTGGTGCTGGAGAAGACTCCTGCGAGCCCCTTGGACTGCAAGGCGATCCAACCGGTCAGTCCTAGAGGAGATCAACCCTGACTGCTCTTTAGAAGGCCAGATAGTGAAGATGAAACTCAAATACTTTGGCCACCTAATGAGAAGGAAGGACTCCCTAGAGAAGAGTCTAATGCTGGGAACAATAGATGGCAAAAGAAGAAGGGGACGGCAGAGGATGAGGTGGCTGGATGGAGTCACTGAGGTGGTTGGTGTGAGCTTGAGTGGACTCCGGGGGATGGTGGAGGACAGGAGGGCCTGGAGGAATGTTGTCCATGGGGTCACGATGGGTCGGACTCGACTTAGCGACTAACAACAACAATGATATCCCGCATGTATCCTTCCCCATGTTTTTACTGTCCCATTTTTAAATTTGTTGTTTGTGCACAAACACTCTTTTTGTCTACCTGGCAAGGGTGTTTTTGTTCTCAGGTATCTCCATTGATAAGACAATATTTCCAATTTCATACCTATCATTTCCTCAGTTACACTAAGTTCCCAGAAGAAAAAAACTCCAGTAATCCACAGCATCTTCTGCGTCATTCTTCTAGTGCTTCTTTCGTTAGACACATAAACAAAAGCCACAGGGACAGATAAAATAGACATGACAGCAACCTAGCCATAACAAAATTCTGTAAATAAGAGAAGTAGTTATGCATGCTCTGCTTTCCACAGTGTTTGATTTCTGTGTATCCATTTCCTTTTGTCCCCCTCTAGTTGAATCTAATATGAGGTTGGGTAAATATTGTCCAATGCTACAAACCGTCCCCTCCATTTTGGGCTGTAAATTATGTTCTTTTGGTCCTAATACAAATATCCCACTTGTTCTCCAATCGGAATCATAACCTTTTCTGCTTCCACTGCAGATTTCAACTTTTTAATGTTTTCCATTTCCTCCCTAATGCTCTTCCGATAGTGTTCTCTTTTCTTCAATACCCCAAACCAGTCCATATTGCATTCATCATGAACATCCAAGTCATCTGGAAACCCTAAATTCATTTTGTCTTCACCCAGAATTTCATAAGGTAATAGTCCCAATTTTCATGTGGGGCTACTCCTTATAGCCATTACAACTTGTGGCAATATTTCTGCCCAATCTTTCCCATTTTCCTTAACTAATTTTCTCAACATGTTTTTTTTTCCTCTGTTCTAGGCAACTTATCTGTAAAGTCTATGTATATTACTCCACAAGGTCAGTCAGTTTGTACTTGACACCAAAGGGCTTTCTTGTTTCTCATATTCCCTTTTTACCAAATTATACAGAACATATAATTCTACAAATTCTTTTACCATTTGTCTCTTCCTTTTTCATTTCCTCAAGTCCTTACTTCTTTTTATATTTTTTCCATACTTTCATGTCCAATCTCATGTATTTCTTTTAACCTTTGATACTTTTCATTATCTGTTTGCTGTAAAAGTAATCTCTTTACTTGCTCTTTTAGCTGCTTGTCTTGCTTTTAACAGTACATAAATTTCCTTCCAATCTTCAGTGTGTTTTAACTGTTTATTTCCTGCATTCATGAATTCATTCTTAGCTCAAAAGAACAAATATTCTGTTATTCCTTTATACACATATTTACTATCAGTAACAACAAAAGATTTCTCATTTTCTATTTCTGATTCACATATCTCCTTTAAGGCATCCCTTGCCGCCTTTATTTCAGCCTCATGAGCACTCATTTTATTTAGGATCACATCTCTCCTCTCCTTATTTTTATTTGGATTGTACCATGCCCATGCAGTTATTCTTACTGCATTTTCATACCATGAACCCCCATCTGTGAAGTATATGTTGTCACTGTCTTTATCAATGTTCTCATATTGTAAGTACTTTGTATCTTCTCTTTCCCACATGTTGTTACACACATGTGTATATCTGGGATTGTGTAGAATCCCCACCATTAAATCTGGATTCTTAATTGTTTGGAAAACTGTTCCCTTCTGATTCAGCCACACTGTCCATTGTGCTAATTTTAAATCTAGTGTCTCTCATTAATTTTAAGACCCTTAAAGTGCACCTCCTTGCTTCCTCCACTGATCTTCCTGCCACCAGAATGTCATCTACATATGAAACGACCAAAGGTTTGTCCTCCAGTCCTAATTCCTCAAACATTTTTGTAACAAATTTATGAGCAATAGCGGGTGCGTTGTGAAATACCGTTGGGAATCTTGCAAAACAGTATTGTTTACCTTTATGTTGGAAAGCAAATCGAGCCTTACTCTCCTCTGCGAATGGTATAGCAAAGAAACAATTTGCCAAATCCAATACCAAATAATATTGTGCTTCTCTTCCTACCTGCAGTATTGTTTCCACAATGTTAGCCACAGTAGCAGTCACTGGAGGCATGGCCTCATTTATTCTTCTTAAATCCACTACTAATCTCCATGATTTCCCATCTGTCTTCCTTACTGGCCATAATGGGGAATTAAATGGTGAAATAGCCTCTTCTACCACCCCTTGCTGCAAAAAGGCATCTATAGTTTCCTGAATTCCTTCTTGTGCTTCTCTTGATATTGGGTATTGTTTCTGTGGCAGCACATAGTTCCCTACTATTTCTACCCTGGCAGTCTTGTGCCTCCCACAATCATATTTGTTTTCAGCATGTACTCCTGGTACTAAATTTTTCCATTCCTCAATATCCTCTAGTTGCTTTTCCTTAAAAGCATGGATTTTAGTACCATATTTTTTGCTCTATAAGACTCACTTTTTTCCCCCTCAAAAGTAAGGAGAAATGTCTGTGCGTCTTATAGAGCGAATATGTGTGTGCAGTAAGTCTGTCAGATGTGCACCCCATGGGGAAGTGATGGGGAATGTGCCTGTGATTATGTGCCCATTTGATTCAGAATATTTTTTTTTCTTGCTTTCCTCCTCTAAAAACTAGGTGCGTCTTATGGTCAGGTGCGTCTTATAGAGTGAAAAATACGGTAATTAATCTTCCTGTTCTCTTTTGAGTTACATTCACTCGCTGTAATAGATGCTGTCTGTAGGGGTCAAACCAGATGCCGTATTTACGCATGGCATCCATACCTAAAATCATTTCCTCTGTGGCATCCTTGTCCCAAACAAATTCAGTTTTAATATATAAAAAGGTAAAGGTAAAGGTTTCCCCTTGACGTTACGTCCAGTCATGCCTGACTCTAGGGGGCGGTGCTCATCTCCGTTTCCTAGCCGAGGGAGCCAGCGTTTGTCCACAGACAGTCTCCGTGGTCATGTGGCCAGCATGACTAAACACCGAAGTGCACGGAACGCTGTTACCTGCCCACTGAAGTGGTACCTTTTTATCTACTTGCATTTGCATGCTTTCGAACTGCAAGGTTGGCAGGAGCTGGGATGGTACACGGGAGCTCACCCCGTGTGCAGATTCGAACCGGTGACCTTTCAATCAACCAGCCCAGCAGCACAGCGGTTTAAACCACTGCGCCACCTGCAGTCCCTTTTAATATATATATTCCTGCAATATTAATCATTCCTAGTGTCAGTTTCTTCATCAATGGCTTTCCTGAAACTTTTTCTAAAAGAACTTCCCTGAGTACTTTACTCCCAGGTATCCACACTTTAGTTAACCTAATAGTTGCATCAGAATCCCAAAGAATTTTATAGCCAATTCCTTTTCTATTTGTACCAATTCCATACATCCTATCACTACCCGGCTCTTAATTATTTTTCCTCTATACTGCCATTTCCCTGGGTTTAAGTACTTGGTTGATTTATTGGCAGCAGGGCAGCCCTATTGCTGCTCCTGCTACTGTTCTCCCATCTCCTGTTGTTTAAGTTTCAACTGCTCTATCTCCTTACAGAGGTATTCACAGGGATTTACCCCTCCACTCTGCATTTTCTGAACTTGTTTTGTCTCTATTACAGGTAATGGTGGGGCTGAGGGCCCTTGTTTCCTTTCCTGCTCAATTTTCATCTCATTTCCCAATATTTGTATTAGAATATTTGTGTGGAGTCCATCCAAAGTCTCCATATTGTGCCCTCTTGCCTTCAGTTGATCCCATACTTCTTGTCTCCTTGTTGGCTTCCTCGGGAAGCCAGTTGTGGGCCCTACCTTAGTATCAGCCTGGAATGTTTCTCTTCCCAAGCCTCTGCTAGGTACTATTCCTCTTCCTCTGGCACTACCTCGGACACTACCTCTGTTTCTCCCCTACTGCCATCCGTCTTGCAACCAACCTGAGCTGTTACTGTATACCTTCTCTTTTACTGCTTTTTTTTCCTTCCCCCAGGAAACCTATTTCCTAGCTTCCTTTAATACTCTCTTCATTGCCTGCCAATCTTCTGACCACCCCACTGGCTATATTCCTACTGCTCTTCTCCATTCCAGCTTTAATGCATCCAATCCTGCAAGTAATCCAGCATACTCCATAAGGTTAGGTAATTCATCTATTGTGCCCATATAAGGCATTCATCGTATACGTACCTCCATTACTTTTCGGGCAGCCTGAGCCCCCTCTGTTTCCTCTGCAAGCCTCACTATTTCATGATCCCTTTCTGTTTCTGGTTGCCACATGCCTGACAGATACGTTCCTGCGTAATATTTTGTAAGAATTCAAAGGCACCTTCTCCAGGTTTTTGTTCCCATGTCATCACTTCTCTTTTTGCCTTGCCTGAATCGGTACTCACACAGAATTCTCTTAAAGCATATGAGACGCTATGCGTCCCTATGGTATCCATATGTTCCTGGAAGTCTGGGAAGAATCTACTAAATCGTTGGGCTTCTTCCTCATTCATATCAAATCTGTCTCTTGCTGCCCAAAATCTTGTCACCCACACTACAGACATCCCTTTTGGTTGCCCCATCTCCTGAGCAATTTCCCACAATTCTTTATTCGTAATTGCTTCTTCTGTTACTGTTCTATGCCTTATCTCCTGAAGCCCATCTCCCTCATAAGTGGTCTCTGTTCTTTGGTATGCTGATACTGGTTTAACCTTTTTAGTTTTATTACGGCACTAGGTCTTGTCCCTAATGGAGAACAATCTGGGTTCTCTGGGCAAGTACCATCTTAATAACACCCATCTATGTATGATGGGGGTGGAGGAAAAGGCTCTTTCCACTGCTATCCTTCAAACTATTGTCTCCATCATTCTCCTTTATTCTATTCCTCTTACATGCTCCCACCTTTACTGGTTTGGGCTTTCCTTTTATAAGTACTTCCTGTAAGGCTTGGGTTTGTTTGTTTTTTTATATCCAGCCTGGTAATCTGCTCCCTCTATTATTCTAACTGTTCTGTCTCTGCTATTAAGATCCCCTTTTTCTTCTCCCTGTCTCACAATCTGTCCTCTTTTTGCATCAATTCTCTGTGCAATCTGTGTATTTCTATTTCCAAGTTATTCATCCTTTCTTCTAAAACTTCACCTTTGGCATGTTCTTCCTTTAAACTCTGTATGTTGCTTCTAGACTATCCTGCAGCAACAAGTATTATTATCCTTAACTGTTTCACTGTATCTTCAATATTGGTTTTTCCAAAGCACAGCCCTGCACTTTCATACATAACCTCTGTTATATTTTCATGGGGGTTTCTCAGTCCCAAGTCCATGTGTTTGCTTGCTCCTTCATAAGCATCTTGTTCCTTACTATTAGCCACTGCTTTTCTTCTCATTTTCAATAGACAGTTCCTGGATTTTGTTCTCAAATCCTGGGATGGTTTCGCTGCTTTTTATCTCATTTTCAATAGCCAGTTCCTGGATTCTGTTCCCAAATTCTGGGATCTATAATCTGTCCCTTTTTAACCTGAAAGGGATTTCCATATTCCATATCCTCATTTCAGTCTTCTGGCTTCTGTTCTCAAAGGGTGCCAGTATTCATAAAAAAGACCCTATCTGGTCCCAAAATTCTAAGCAATCTCTTAATTTTCTTGTTCAAAATGCGAGCTCATCTTTCTATTTGGTATCATCACCTTATTCTAAATAATCTAGGACATCCTTTATGTTTTACAACAACCTTAGTTGGAGCCAGGCTCCAAAAACACCCTTCAGCTGGAGGCATCCCTCCGTTTTGTTTTCCATTCAGTCATCACTCCCACAGGGTGGTATTCCTGCAAACCTAGTCTCTTTTATGATCCTGTTCATTTATTTATTTATTTATTTATTTAGAATTTTTGTATGCCGTCCCATTTGCATGAGCCTCGGGATGGCTTCCATACAATAAACAACCGTACAGATAGTGCACATAAAATCCAGATTCACCCTGGCTGCAAAATTAACACCTGTAGATAATATTAAAAGTTGTTAAGATATTGTTTAAATAAAAAGGTCTTGGCCTGGTGCCAAAAAACAAATAATTACGGCACCAGGCAGACCTCTCTGGGGAGCGCATTCCATAGGTGGGATGCCACCGCAGAGAAAGCCCTCCTCCGGGTACTTAGCCTCCTAATGTCTTTCACAAAGGGTTCCCGGAGGAGGGCCTCTGCTGCCGATCACAGGGGGCAGGAGGGCAAATATGGAAGGAGGCATTCCTTTAGGTATCCGGGTCCCAAACCCTTAAGGGCTTTATAAGTGATAACCAGCACCTTGAATTGAGCCCAGACTTCGATGGGGAGCCAGTGAAGCTGGTAGAGGACTGGGGTTATGTGAGAATAACACCCAGTCTGCATCAGCAACCTGGCTGTTCTATTTTGCACCATCTGAAGTATCCGGACTATCTTCAAGGGCAGCCCCAAGTAGAGCGTGTTACAGAAATCCAATCGGGAAGTAACCAATGTATGTGTTGCTGTCGCTAGGCAATCATCCTCCAGGTAGGGATGCAGCTGATGGATTAACCGAAGCTGAAGGAAAGCGCTCCTCACCACCATAGTCACTTTTGCTTCCAAAGACAGCTCTGGGTCAAGGAGCACTCCCAAGCTGTGGACCCTGTCCTTTAGAGGGAGTGCAACCCCATTCGGGGCAAGGTCCAAGTCACCTACCCAGGATCCTGAACCACCCACCAACAGGACCTCCATCTTGTCTGGATTGAGTTTCAGTTTATTCGCTCTCATCCAGTCCATTACCTCAGCCAGGCACCGGTTCAGTACAGCCACTGCCTCAACTGGATTGGTTAAAAAAGAGAGGTAGAGCTGGGTATCATCAGCATACTGATGATTCTGCAGCCCATACCTCCTGATGACCTCTCCCAGCTGTTTCATGTAGATGTTGAATAGCAAGGGGGTCAAAATGGATCCCTGCAGAACTCCATGGCATAGCTGCCATGGCGCAAAGCCAAAGTCCCCCAGCACCACCTTCTGGAATCAGCCGTTGAGGTAGAAGTGGAACCACTGCCAAGCAGTGCCTCCTACTCTCAGTCCCGCTAGCCTATCCAGAAGGATACTATGGCCGATGGTATCCAAAGCTGCTGAGAGGTCCAGGAGGACCAAAAGGAACACACTCCCCCTGTCTCTTTCCCTGCACAGGTCATCATACAGGGCGACCAAGGCAGATTCAGTACCATACCCGGGTGTGAAGCCGGACTGAAATGGGTCCAGATAATCAGTCTCATCCAAGAGTGCTTGGAGTTGTCCCGCCACCACCCATTCCAACACCTTGCCCAGAAACGGGATGTTGGCCACCAGTCTGTAATTGGTGGCCGTCTCTGGATCCAGGGACATCTTCTTTAGGACGGGCCTGACTGCCGCCTCCTTTAGAGGGGAAGGCACCCGGCCGTCCCTCAGAGAGGCATTAATGACTTCCAGGATCCAGGCACCAATCCTGTGTTTGGCTTTGGTCAGTAGCCATGATGGGCAAGGGTCAAGTAAACAGGTGGTGGGACGTACTTGTCCAAGCACCTTGTCCACATCATCAGGCCGCAGTAACTGAAACTCATCCAATAATATCTGACCAGATGGAGACATTGGCACCTCCCCTAGGGGATCTGAATCACTAGAGGAGTCCAACTTGTGACGAATCTGAGCGATTTTCTCCTTGAAGTGCTAGGCAAAGTTGTCACAGCGGGCCATCGAGGGTGGTACGGGACCTTTCTTAGGGCCTGGATGTACCAGCCCCTGTACCACCCAAAAGAGCTCCACTGGACAGCACTGTGAGGAGGCAATGGAAGTGGAGAAGAATTTCTTCTTCACCACCCTCACCGTCACAGCATAGGCTCAATAATGAGCTCATAAGTGTGTTCGGTCAGATTCATCCCGTGATTTCCTCCACCTACACTCTAGACATCTCCCAACCCACTTCATCACCCGTAATTCAGGTGTATACCAAGGGGAAGAACGGGCTCTGCCAGGCAGGAGATCGCTTAGGAGCGATCGTGTAATAGCTTTGGCCATTTCCCCATTCCACAGTTCAACCAGAGCATCAACAGGAGCACCAGCCTTATCTACTGGAAACTCCCCCAGAGCCTTCAGGAATCCATTTGGATCCATCCGGCTCTGAGGGCGGACCAACACAATAGGGTCCGCACCCTTACAGAGGGAAAGGCTAGTATCGAGCTCAAACCTCACAAGGAAGTGATCTGACCATGACAGGGGAGTCAGACACAAATTCCTCACCCTCAGATCACCCTCATCCTGCCCCGTCAAGAAAACCAGGTCCAGCGTGTGTCCACTTTCATGGGTTAGGCCTATGACATGTTGAGACCACCCCATGGCCATCATGAAGGCCATGAAGTCCTGAGCTGCCCTGGTCAGAACAGTCTCGACATGGAGATTGAAATCCCCCAGGACCAACATCCTGGGGGTCCCAAACACCAGGTCCAAGACGATCTCCGTCAGCTCAGGCAGGGAGTCTGATGGGCAGAAGGGTGCTTGGTACACGAGCAGAATCCCCAATCTGTCTTGGTGACCCAATGCCAGATAGAGACACTCTAGACCTGTTCTCGAGAGAACAGGAAGCCCCACAAGGGAGATAGAAGCTCGATAAATTAAAGCAACCCCCTCCCCTCCCCTCCCCTCCCCCTCCCCTCCCCTCCCCTCCCCTCCGGGCGTGGCTGGTGCTGGACCAGATACCTGGGCAGGCACAGTAGAGAGAGGGACACATCTCCCCCTCTCCCACCCAGGTCTCTGTTATGCAAGCCAGGTCGGCCCCCTCATCCATAATTAGGTTGTGGATGAGGGATGTTTTGTTGTGGACTGACCTGGCATTGACCTGACTGACCAGCACCGTCAGGCCCGAGGAGCGGTTGATAAGCATACCTGGAACCTTCCGGCTGGGGGAATAACCAGAAGGGGGAACAGGTGTCAACCTTCTGTTCCTCCTTCTTCTATGCTGACATGTTAAACCCCCAACGCCATAATGACGATTGCCCAAGACCACCCCAATGGTAGCGCCCATGTGCTCCCCAGGCAACCTCATGGTAGCAGCCAGGTGTGAATCCATTAAAACAATCTAAGTTAAAATACAATTTAAAATACAATAAAACCATAAAACCCTCCAACCACCCAATTACAAAAATCCACCCTCACGGAATGTATGGCCAGCCCCATACATGGCCCTGAACAGACCCAAATGGCATCAACCACACTTAGGCCGTCGCCTTTCGGCCACCAGCCTAAGGTCACCAGCCCTGGCTGGCGAGTTAAGCTGGTGGCCCCTTCCCACAGCCCCAATCTGGCGCAGCTGCCACCCACGCCGGCGGGGGAGGGGGGGCAAGAGCGGCCGTGGAGGAACTCGCCGATGGAAGGCCCACAGGCCAGCAGCAGCATCCCCCAGTCCCAGTCCTGCAGTGGCCGCCGTCCATCAATCGGGCAGCGGTGGCATCAGCGGGTGGGGTGGGTCAGCCTCGGCATTTGCGGGCGGCAGCAGAAGGTGGCCCAGTTGAATCCCGGCTTTGGCCTGGCCATGGCTGGCAAGTTAAGCCGGCGGCCCCTCCCCGCCCCCTGCCCCCAATCCGGTGCAGCTGCCACCCTCGCCAGCGGGGGAGGGGGGCAAGGGCGGCCATGGAGAAACTCGCCGGCGCTGATGGAGGGCCCACAGGCCAGCAGCAGCGTCCCCCAGTCCCTGTCCCACGGTGGCCGCCGTCTGTCCATTGAGCAGCAGCTGCGTCAGCGGGTGGGGCGGGTTGACCTCGGCGTCTGCAGGCGGCGGTGGCAGTGGAAGGTGGCCCAGTCATGATGCCAATTATGTGACCGTGCTAAGGCAGTCCTTCATTCAGTAAAGAGGAGACTATCAGGTTTCCAAGGAAAGCCCTTCACAAAGAGACTGAATGCCAGATCTGGTTTTAAACACTATGCATGTAACATTTATTCTATGATATAAAGAATACAGAAGTATAAGAATACAAGTTCAATAATCATCAGCAACAATATCAAGAGGCCTCATTCATACTCGCATTCATGCAACACTCATTCTCACAGCCAATAGACCCTCTCGGTGATCCCTTGGGACTGTGGATGACCAGTAGCAGCACTGTTCTGACATACATAGGAGCTGGAAAGCCCAGTCATTTTATACCTTTAAGTTGATGCTATCAGCTTAGTCCAACTGGATCAAACAGTTATGTTCCATTCTCCAACCACTCTTGGCCTCTCAGTTTTCTCAGTCTGGTCAGTCCCATCATGCTTTTTCATTCTTCATTTTCTTCTGGGTCTTAGGCCTTCAGGAACCCATGCACACTGTGACAACTAGACAAAAGTACAGACATTTGTGTATTTTCCTCCTACTTGGGATAGTATGTCTCCTATAAAGAAAAGACAAAAAAAACCATATTTTCTCCAATAGCAGCACAAGCGGAATCTTTCCCAAGCAGTATTCCTGACTGGGCTTTAAATTATAAATGGACATTGACTCAAATTGATTTAATGTCAGACATTGCCCTTGGCTCTTAATTGGCTGGTGGGAAAAATCAATGAATACTAGAGGAATTAATGAATAGCAAGAGAGACAAATTTGTGGAACACCCAGAGATTTGTGCTGGCCCTGATCCTAAGAAAACATAGGGTATATGTGGAGTAAAGAGTGAAGGAAGGATGACGCTTATGTCTGGCAATAAAATAATTGCGCTAAATGGACCTTTATTCCATCTTATAAAATAAGTAAAGACTCTAGCAAGATTCAAAAACTTCTCAATAAGAAAATATTAATGTCTCAAAGAAAAGTAATAGTATCAAGAGTATAAGTAAAGATTTGAACCTATTACAGAAATATAAAGGAATGCATTTTCAGGAAATGTTGAAGTTATTAGATGAGATAACAAAGAAAGTAGAGAAAATCCTGAAACTAGATAAATAAAGGTTGTATTCAGAGAAGCAAAAGTTCTTCTTCGTGGTCTCTGTGCATCACACATAATGGGTGCTGCGCCTGCACAGTGCCTGTTGCCGGGTAAAATACAAAAGCTTTAACGGATTTTGGCGAGAACTCCACACCCCTCCCCCTCGGTGCTATAAAAGGTGGAGCGCCCACCATTTTCTTCTGTCTTCTTTTGACCACCAATCACTTTGCCTCGTTATCATTCATTGCATATTCTTACTGTTTGTTCTAATCACCTTTTTCTCTTCCTCTTCTAGTTAAGATAATCCAAGTTTTATTACTTTCCCTTCCCTAGTTAAACAATCCTTTTTCCTCCTTAAAAAAAAAAAGTTATTGCCTCTTACCTTCTACTATCATTCTCTATCCTTTTTTCTCGATGGCTCAGTGCGCAGCCTTTCGAAAGTGCTCTAGATGCGGGGCCAAAATGTCTCCAACGGACCCGCATGAGCTTTGCCTCCTATGCTTGGGAGAAGGACATTGCACTGACAAATGTGGCCATTGTCAGGCATTTGCTAAACAAGCCCAGAAAAATCGGGAGAACCAGCAGAGGAAGATCCTTTGGGATCAGGCCCTCATAGCCTTGGATGAGCTTATTTATTTATTTATTTTTCAATGTATATCCTGCCTTTTTCCTACAAAGGGCTCAAGGCAGCTTACATCTCCTCCTCCATCTTATCCCCACAACAACAACCCTGTAAGGTAGGTTGGGCTGAGAGTCTGTGACTGCCCCAAAGTCACCCAGTTGGCTCCATGGCTGAGCGGGGACTAGAACCCAGATCATCTGAGTCCCAGTCCCATGCTCTTAACCACTACAACACACTGACTCTCACCCAGCTTGCAGCCCAGGCCTCTCCAGCTGGCCCTTCCATGGTAACCTCCCCTCATCCACCATCCAAGGGAGCTGCTTCCAGGGATACCACTCATCCTCCCGTTCCTCCTCAAACAAAAGGAGAAATGGAAGCACACTGGGCAAGGGGATCTGGTGGTCCTGAAAAGGTCTAAGAAGGACAAGACCGACAAGGCCAGCCGCAAACACCATAGGCTTGCTCAAGAATCACGTCAGGACTCGGTTTCAACCGCTCCATTGGTCCAGACAGCCTCATCAGTACCGATGCCATCAACACCGACACTGCAGGCTGTGATGCATGTTACACCACCTGAATCCCCCCAGAGGGTCACATCACCAACTCCTACAGCATTGGATCCCCCTGAGCTCATCATCCGTGGATCAATATCTGATGGAGAAATCTGGAACTCACCACCGCAGTTGATACTGAGCTATCAGCTGGCTCATTCACTGACACCGATGCCATTGTCGCCGGAGGCATCTTCAAGGCCTTCTTCACCGGCAGACTCCCACCGCCATCACTGCACCTCTAGCCAATCCACCAGAAGCTGGGTCCCAATGCCCTACGAGAGGCTTGAGCCACCTCGACCCTACTACTTGAACTATCCACCTCCGTATGGCTACTACCCCATGCCACCAGAGTGCAGGCATTGATCCCGTCCCACCAGGACTGAAGCGCCTTCCACCTCAGTGCCCGCGGCTTCCCATCCTCCTCCGTATCCAACTCAGTCATCCTCCAGCCCTCCATAGCTCTACGATTCTGACTCTGAGGACCCAGACCAACTCTCCACATCTCTTGATGCAGTCATCGACCGAATGGCGTGCCGCATCTACATCCATGGGGCTGAGACTCCGGATTTCCAACTATGAGGCAACGATGGCCAGATATCAGTATTTCCTGATGCAATGGCTGGAATCCATCACCTCCACTATTCCGGAGCAACTGTGTAACCTGGCCAGCATCTTCATCCGGGGGGCCATGCAGCTATCTATCCAGTAGCTCACCATGGCTGGCCATCATGTCGACTGCAACTCTTGTGCGCTTGTCGGATCCATCCCCCTGTGCCGACATGCCTAGCTACGTTCCTGCAATTTCCCAAACGAGAACAAGCAGCGCATCGAGGGAATGCCCTTCAACGATTCCGGCCTCTTCCTTGACCGCATGGGCCATAAGCTTGAGTACATTTACAACACTCGAGCTACCACTCAGAAGATGGAGATCCCAAATTCCAACCGTTGTAAGTGACCGTAATCTCTCTACCCTCGATAACAGCATTTCCATCGCTATCAGCTGCGCCAGCAATACCAGCCGTGCCAGCAGTGCAACCGGGGCCAACCTGCCACGCAAAACCAGCAAGGCCATCACCGCCAACCTGCCAACAAGCAGCAGTGTTGATGGAACATAGAAACATAGAAATAGAGAGAGTCAGAAGGAGCCTCCCGGGCCATCTAGTCTGACCTTCGGCACCAGCTGGCTCCACTCACAACATGCCCACCATGTGGACGTCCAGCCTATCCTTGAACACCTGCACCGATGGGGCCTCAACGACCTCTCGTGGAAGCTCATTCCACACCCTCAGGGTCCTGACTGTCAGGAAGTGCTTCCTGGCATCCAAATGGAACCTGGGTTCCCTGAGCTTTGCTCCGTTGGAGCGTGCCCTGCTTTCCTCTGCAGGGGAGGTCTCTGCCCATCTCCATATGACATCCCCACACATGGAGGGGAAGTATGGCTTCTTGCTCTAGAAGCCATACTTCTGGCTATGCAACCAAGGGTGGTGTTCGCCCTCTTGACCACCACATCACACTGCTGACTCATGTTTAGCCTGCAGTCAACCAGTACCCCGAGGTCCCTTTCACAAGTGCTACTCTACAGCCACCTTTCACCTAACCTGTACTTATGACAACTATTCCTATGCCCCAAGTGCAAGACCTTACATTTCTCCACATTGAACGCCATCCTGTTGTCTCCTGCCCACTTCAATAGTCTGTCCAGATCCTTTTGGATCTGGAGTACCTGCTCCTCAGTTGTGGCCACTGCTCCAGTTTCAGTGTCGTCTGCGAATTTGATCAGCAGACTGTTCACCCCTTCTTCCATGTCGTTAATGAAAAGATTAAACAGGATCGGCCCCAGGACAGAGCCCTGGGAGACCCCCGCTTGTCACTGGCTGCCATCCCAATGATTCCCCGCTAATGGTTACCTTCTGCTTTCAGTCAGTCAACCATGCCCTAATCCACTGGATAGTGCTTTGGAGAAACTCCTCAGTTTCTCCACCAGGATATCATGGGGCACTTTGTCAAAGGCCTTGCTGAAATCCAGGTATACCACATCCACTGCATCCCCTCCATCTAGCCATCTCAAAACCTTGTCATAGAATTCCACAAGGTTTGTCTGGCAGGACCTGTTTTTGCAAAACCCCATGTTGTGTGGCTGTCAGTCTCCCTTCCCTATCTAGCATCACTAGATCTCTCTCTATTATGAGCCTTTCCATTGTTTTTCCTACAATGGATGTAAGGCTGATAGGTCTGTAATTCCCCATGTCCCTTCTACTACCCTTTTTGAAAATTGGGACCACTGATGCCACCCTCCAGTCCTCTGGAACTTCACCCGTTCTCCACGAGGTCTCAAAAATGGAGGCCAGTGGGCGTGAGAGAACCCCTGCCAACTCTCTAAGTACTCTTGGGTGTAACCCGTCATGGCCTGGCGTGTTTGCAATGTCCAATGCCCTGAGGAGCCCCTCGACTTCAAGGGGGGTGACTCTAATCTGTGCCCCTAAGTTCCCGGCCTCTTCAAATCTCTTATGTGGATCTTCCTTGTCCTGCTTTGGGGAGGACACAGAAGCAAAATAGTCATTTAGCATCTGTGCCTGTTCCCTCATATCAGTCACTGGATCTCCTTCCTCCTTATTTAGTGGTCCCACCACTTGTCTCCCCTTCCTCTTCCTATTTACATGCTGAAAGAAGCTCTTGATATTCTTGGCAAGTCTCAGCTCGTAATCAGCCTTAGCCTTGCGAAGAATCCTTCTGCAATGGGCCTCCTCCTCCTGGTATACCCTTTTTTCTATTTCCCCCAGTACCCATTTCCTATGGAGGTTCCTCTTTCATCTAATCGCTCTAACCACCTCCTTTCGCATCCATGGTGGCACTCTCCTCCGCCTCCCTACCTTACTGACTAGAGGTATCGTCAGGGCTTGCGCCGCCAAAACCTCCCTTTTGAGTGTCATCCACCCCTCCTCAACTCACCTTCCAGTAACCTATCCCAGGAGACTTTCCCCAGTCTGGCCTTCAGTTGGCCAAAGTTGGCCCTGTTGAAGTCCCAGCTTCTAGTGCTCACCCTGTTGCACGGGACTTTACTGATCTCAAAGCAAAGGATGGAGTGATCACTCGCATCCAGAGCTCCCCTAATCTGTACTTAGAAACATAGAAACATAGAAACATAGAAACAGAGCGAGTCAGAAGGGGCCTCCTGGGCCATCTAGTCTGACCTCCGGCACCAGCCGGCTCCGCTCATGACATGCCCACCATGTGCATGTCCAGCCTATCTTTGAACACCCTCACCGATGGGGCCTCAACGACCTCCCGTGGAAGCCCATTCCACGCCCTCGGGGTCCTAACTGTCAGGAAGTGCTTCCTGGCATCCAAATTGAACCTTGGCTCCCTGAGCTTTGCTCCATTGGAGTGCGTCCTGCCTTCCTCTGCAGGGGAGAACAGGCCTCTCCCCATCTCCATGTGACACCCCCTCACATACCTGTATGTTGCCAACATATCCCCTCTGAGTCTCCTCTTCTCCAGGCTGAAGAGACCCAGTTCCCTCAGTCTCGCCTCATACCCCATCCCCTACAAACCAGCCACCATCCTTGTGGCCCTACGCTGCACTGACTCCAACCTGGCTATATCCTTTCTGTAATGAGGGGCCCAAAACTGAACACAATACTCCAGTTGCGGGCGCACCAGAGTCATGTAGAGTGGTAGTAATACCTCTCTTGATCTAGAAGCCACACTTCTGGCTATGCAGCCAAGGGTGGCATTCGCGCTCTTGACCACCGCATCACACTGCTGACTCATGTTTAGCCTGCGGTCAACCAGTACCCCGAGGTCCCTTTCACAAGTGCTGCTCTCCAGCCACTTGTCCCCTAACCTGTACTTATGACAGCTATTCCTATGCCCCAAGTGCAAGACCTTGCACTTATCCACATTGAACGCCATCCTGTTGTCTCCTGCCCACTTCCATAGTCTGTCCAGATCCTTTTGGATCTGGTGTATCTGCTCCTCAGTTGTGGCCACTGCTCCAGTTTTAGTGTCGTCTGCGAATTTGATCAGCAGACTGTTCACCCCTTCTTCCATGTCGTTAATGAAAAGATTAAACAGGATCGGCCCCAGGACAGAGCCCTGGGGACCCCGCTTGTCACTGGCTGCCATCCCGACAATTCCCCGCTAATGGTTACCTTCTGCTTTCGGTCAGTCAGCCATGCCCTAATCCACCGGACAGTGCTTGGTGTATCCCAAAACTCCTCAGTTTCTCCACCAGGATATCATGGGGCACTTTGTCAAAGGCCTTGCTGAAATCCAGGTATACCACATCCACTGCATCCCCTCCATCTAGCCATCTTGAAACCTTGTCATAGAATTCCACAAGGTTTGTCTGGCAGGACCTGTTTCTGCGGAAGCCGTGTTGTGTGGCTGTCAGCCTCCCTTCCCTATCTAGCATCACTAGATCTCTCTCTATTATGAGCCTTTTCATTGTTTTTCCTACAATGGATGTAAGGCTAACCGGTCTATAATTCCCCATGTCCTTCCTACTACCCTTTTTGAAAATTGGGACCACCAATGCCACCCTCCAGTCCTCTGGAACTTCACCCGTTCTCCACGAGGCCTCAAAAATGGAGGCCAGCGGGCGTGAGAGAACCCCTGCCAACTCTCTAAGTACTCTCGGGTGTAACCCGTCAGGGCCTGGCGCCTTTGTAATGTCCAATGCCCTGAGGAGCCCCTCGACTTCAAGGGGGGTGACTCTAATCTCTGCCCCTAAGCCCCCAGCCTCATCTAATCTCCTATACGGATATCCCCCATCCTGCTTTGGGGAGAACACAGAGGCAAAATAGTCATTTAGCATCTGTGCCTGTTCCCTCATGTCAGTCACTGGATCTCCTTCCTCCTTATTTAGTGGTCCCACCACTTGTCTCCCCTTCCTTTTCCTATTTACATGCTGGAAGAAGCCCTTTTTGTTGCTCTTGATATTCTTGGCAAGTCTCAGCTCATAATCAGCCTTAGCCTTGCGAAGAATCCTTCTGCAACGGGCCTCCTCCTCCCGGTATACCCTTTTGTCTATTTCCCCCAGTACCCATTTCCTACGGAGGCTCCTCTTTCGTCTAATCCCCCTAACCACCTCCTTTCGCATCCATGGTGGCACTCTCCTCCGCCTCCCCACCTTACTGACTAGAGGTATTGTCAGGGCTTGCGCCTGCAAAACCTCCCTTTTGAGTGCCATCCACCCCTCATCAACTCGCTTACCTTCCAGTAACCTATCCCAGGAGACTTTCCCCAGCCTGGCCTTCAGTTGGCCAAAGTTGGCCCTCTTGAAGTCCCAGCTTCTAGTGCTCGCCCTGCTGCACGGCCCCAGTCCTCTGATCTCAAAGCAAAGGATGGAGTGATCACTCGCATCCAGAGCTCCCCTAATCTGTACTTCATCTATCAGCTCCTCCCTATTGGTCAAGACCAAGTCCAGGATGTTTCCCCCCCCTCGTCGCCTCTCGGACCCTCTGTGTGAAAAACCCACCCTCTAGAGCTTCTATGAAGCGACGTGACCTGGCTGTCACCGCCGAGTGAGTCTCCCAAGTAATATCCGGGAGATTGAAATCTCCCATAATTACTGTGTCTCTCCCCCGAGATATCCTTAGAATCTGGCCTGTCAGGACATCATCCAGGGTCTCAAGTTGACCTGGAGGGCGATAACATACCCCCACTGTCAGGTCTCTTTCTCTGTCAAAACCCCTAAGTTTCACCCAGACTGCCTCTACCGAATCCCCATCTGTGCTGCACTCTATCTCACTGCATCCTATCCCTTCCCTGACATATAAAGCCACACCCCCACCTCTCGTTCCCTTCCTGTCCTTTCTAAAAAGGTGATCCCCTTCTATGTTCACATTTCAGACTTGCCTTTCATACCACCAAGTTTCTGTGATTCCCACCAGGTCATACGCTCCTATTCCCAGGAGAGCTTCAAGCTCTTCCTGCTTATTACCCATGCACCTAGCAGTGTACATGTACCTCAACTCCTTCCCACCGCTTCCTTTCCTTGGAGTTCCCAGCATCCTCCTTCCTCCCATCCTCCCTGGTACCTGGCCCCTCTCTGTAGGAGTCCTGTCAGTCCCTGCAGTTTCTCTAAAACCCTGCTCCCAGAGCCCTGATCCTCCCCCCACACTTGTCCAGTGCAGACACGTTACTGGGGGGCCTGAAACCGCCCCCCCCGGCTCAGTTTAAAGTCTTCCAGACGAAGCTCGCTAGAGCATCTCCAAAGGACCTTTTCCCCATCCTCATGAGGTGTAACCCATCCCTTGCCAGAAGTCCATTGGCAAGAAAAAGAGTGCCGTGGTTGAGGAACCCAAAGCATTCCTTCTGGCACCACACCCTAAGCCAGTCGTTCACCTCGGAGGCCCTCCTGTCCCTTCCTGGCCCAAATCCCTGGACAGGTAAGATTGACGAGAAGGCCACTTGGGCCTTCAGCTCCCTGAGTTACTTCCCAAGGCCTCAAAGTCCCTGGTGGTCCAAACCACACCCTGCCTGGCCACATCGTTTGTGCCCACATGGATCACCAGGATTGGCTGGTGACCCCCAGAGCGAACAAGATGCTCCACTCTGTCCTTCACATACTGGATGCGTGTGTCCAGCAGGCAGCAAACCTCCCTTGTCTCCAGGTTGGAGCGGCACACTGCCACCTCAGTGCCCCTCAGCAGGGAGTCCCCAACAACAATCACCCACCGCCATACCTTCCTGGTGCTGGCGGGCGGCCGTGCCCTGGTCCTTGCCTCTCCTGCAGTGGCCCCCTTGCCTCCTGATGTCCCAGGCTGGGGGTCCTGCTGGTCCCCCAAGGCCTCATCAGCCCCAGCCTCCCCACGCGGAGAGAACCTGTTTCCCAGCTCCAGGTTGGTGCCAGGAGAAGGAGGAGGCTGTGCTGGCCTCCTCCTCCTGTGGGTGACATGCCTCCATGTCTCCACGGCTGCTCCTCCCATGGCCTCTCCCTCAACCCTCTGCCCAGAGTGGGGCTGTTCCGGGGGGGCGGGCTGGAGAGCTCTCTCGGCCCTCTGGCACCTCACCTCCTAGCAGGGTCACCATCTTGCACCGAGTGCAAGTGTATCCCTGCCTCTCCTGGGGGAGAAGGGCAAACATTTCACAGCTCTCGCAGTGGACAGCAACACCCATGACTCCCGCCAAGGCCATCTCCTGGTCTGCCATCAGTATCCATTACCTTGGTCCCCTGCCTTGTTAGTCCTGTAGTTCCTCTCACTTGCCCAGTTCTCCCAGACAAAAACCCACTCGCACACATACAAGGATAAAATAAACTTAAATTTAAATTGGAAGAAAAACAATGCACAGCACAGCACAAACAAAACAAACAAACAAACAATCAAACCTCTGTGTCTCAGGCAAGGGAGTCTCCGGACAGCCCGGGCCGCAACTAAGGGACACAGACAAGGGACGACGCCTTATGATCTTCTCTCTCCTTTTCCACCCTCCCCGCTCCCTTTTGGGGACCAGCTGCAAGGCCAACTCCCGATTTGGGAGTCCATCACATCTGATAAATGGGTACTTTCCATCATTGAGAATGGATATAAAATTGAGTTTGACACCGTGCCCCCCTCAGGACTGATCCAATACACCTCCCCATTGGAGGTTCTCAGAGATGAGGTCTCCCAACTACTCCGTAAATGAGCAATTCGGTGAATCTCCCATTCCGAGGGACTTCACAGCTTCTACTCAAGATATTTTACAGTCCTGAAAAGGGACAGTGGTCTGTGCCCTATACTTGACCTACGGGCCGGCAATACATTTATTACAACTAAAAAATTTCATGGACCACCCTTCAAAATATTCCTCCCCTTACTCAAGAGAGAAGATTGGTTCACATCTTTGGACTTAAAGGATGCTTATTTCCATATCAGCATCCACCTGTCTCACAGGCGGCTTCTCTGTTTCATGGTTGAATCCATTTGAATATAACAGCCTCCTTTTTGGACTTGCTACAGCTCCAAGAGTTTTTACAAAGTGCATGGCGCTAGTTTGCTCCCACCTTCGGCTGCAGGGTGTCCAAATTTACCCCTACTTAGATGATTGGCTTATTGTCTCTCCATCTCAAGAGCAGCTACTTTCGGCCATTGACACTACATATACACTACTGGATGACCTTGGACTCTGTATTAATACTGAAAAATCCTGTCTCGCTCCCTTGCAGGTCATAGAATTCATCGGAGCATGCCTTGACTCCATTTGAGCAAGAGCATTCCTACCACGGGCTCGAATGGACTATCTTCGCTCCTCAGCTTGGCGCATCCAAGAGAGTGGACAAACTCCAGCATTGTCCATCCAGAAGCTGCTCGGCCACATGGCCTCAACAATTACAGACGTCCTGAACACCAGACTTCGGATGCGACCCCTGCAGCTATGGTTCAACAGCATTTTCTGACCACAGCATGACTCCCCAAGGTGGCCACTTCTACCTCCAGCCTCAGTTCATCAAGCTCTGTCTTGGCAGATGAACAAGGACAATCTCACAGTAGACGTGCCATTCCACCAACCACAGCTCTCAGTATCGCTCCATACCGATGCTTCCCTTACAGGCTGGGGAGCACACTGCACCAACCTCCATACCCAAGGCACCTGGCAGGCCCATGAAAAGACCTAGCACATCAATTATCTCGAATTGCTTGAGGTTTTCAAACTCTGCGCTCCTTCGAACTCACTCTTCAGAACCAATCAGTACAATGTTGTGACTGTCTTTTACATCAACAAACAGGGCGGCACAAGGTCAGTACTGTTAGCCCATCTGGCCCTATAGATCTGGAACTGGTACATCCCCAGAGGAATCACCCTGCTGGCAGTTCATCTAGCAGGTGTGGACAACGAGGAGGCAGACATTCTCAGCAGGAAAATGTCCTCAACCCATGAGTGGGAGCTGGACAACCATATTTGCAACAACCTTTTCTTCCACTGGGACACCCCATCCATCGACCTGTTTGCCAAAGCCACCAGTTCAAAGTGCCGGACCTACTGCTCCCAGGCAGGAAGGGGTCTGAATTCACTGGGCAATGCCATGATGGTGAGTTGGTTGGATTTGTTCCTCTACACATTCCCTCTGATCCCATTAATCACATGGACCCTAGAAAAAGCTACCCAAAACAAGACCCAGGGCATTCTTGTTACGCTGTGGTGGCCATGCCAGCCCTGGTTCCTGACCATCCTCAACCTTTCCCACCGAAATTTTCTCCGTCTAGTGCAGGTCCCCCACCTGATCACACAGGAGGAGGGGGAGATCTGCCATCCCGATCTTGACTCGCTCAGTCTCACCATGTGGCTCCTTCACTAACTGCCCCCTATCACCTGACTTCAGTCCCAACAAACTCATTGATCCTGATGGCCGCTACTCACCTGTTGGTACCAGAACCACCATCGGTACCGACAGAGTCTCTTCAAGCCATACCGAGCCCAACTTCCCTACAGTCCAATATTAACTTCATACTACAATCCGCCCTACGACCATACACCCGCCGATCGTATGAGGCTAAGTGGAAACGCTTCACCGCCTTTGCAGAGACCAACCGGTTCCCTCCTCATTTGGCTTCCATTGAAATTATTCTATCCTTCCTGCTCTCCCTACATCAAGATGGGCTTAAGCCCATCTTGATTAGAGTGTACATCGCTGTGATTTCCCACTTTCGAGGCCCATTATCCAGATCCTCGGTGTTTTCTCACACACTCATCTGCCACTTCCTCAAAGGATTACAGAATCTTCAGCCACCAACCCGCCCCACAGTTCCAACCTGGAGTCTCTCGGAGGTGCTGCAAGCCCTTATCAGAGTCCCCTTTGAGCCCATGCCAACAAATGACCTAAGACTGTTATCGTGGAAGACTGCCTTTCTGGTCACCATTACTTCTGCCAGAAGGGCAAGCGAACTCTGTGCTCTCCATGTGCCCTACCTTAACTTTCATAAGGAAAAGGTTGTCCTTCGTACTGACCTGGCATTCCTACCTAAGGTCGCTACACCCTTTCACAGCCTTCTTCCCAACTCCCTTGACCCCGATAGAGAAGTCTGTGCACTCTCTCAATGTACGTCAATGCCTAGCCTTTTATCTGTCCCGTACTGAGAGCTTCAGAAAGACCAAGCACCTTTTTGTTAAATACTCCAAATCTGACAAAGGAGCCACGATTTCCTCCCAAAGGCTTTCGAAGTGGATCATTCAAACAATCGAACTGGCATACCAATTGGCCAAGCTGGACCTCCCGGTCGCTCCCAAGGGATATTCCACCAGAGCAATGGCTGCCTTCTCGGTGTTTTCAGCAGGCTACCGCTACCAGACATCTGCAAGGCAGCAACATGGACAACTTCTTGCACTTTCACCAGACATTATAGACTCAACGTACGGGCCAGACATGACTGTTCCTTTGGCCGTGCCGTCCTCATCTTGATTCTCCTCTGATGATACCGACCCACCTCTGGTTGGTAAGCTTGCTAATCACCCATTATGTGTGCTGCACAGAGACCATGAAGAAGAAAGGCAGGTTGCTTACCTGTAACTGTTGTTCTTCGAGTGGTCATCTGTGCATTCACACAACCTGCCCACTGGCCCCACTTGGTGTCAGTGGCTGGGACAGGAGACTCTCCCTTTCCCTCCTGTCTTGGTTTCTCCACCATAGGAGCACATACCGACCAGATTGTCAGCCCTCTCTTTCACTAGTGATTCCTTGAGTTAATCACTCTCTCCACTAGGGAGCGATCGGACAGTCTCCATAGACTGAGGGAAATGGCGGGCACTCTGCCTTTTATAGCACTAAGGGGGAAGGATGCAGAGTTCCCACCAAAATCCTTTAACACTTTTGTATTCTACCCGGCAACAGGCACTGCGCAGGTGCAGCACCCATTATGTGTGAATGCACAGATGACCAGTCGAAGAACAACAGTTACAGGTAAGCAACCTGCCTTTATCACCTAATTATTCTGATCTCTCTACTCTCTCCTTGGATGGAGAGACAGGAGGTGAATATTCAAATCAACTGCAGAAATCTTTTGAATGGCTGCCATTGTAAGAGACCAGATTTGATTATTAAGTCAGAAATGTTGACCTATCAGAATGACTACAGTAGAAAGAGAGAAACAGAGAATCAGTGTGAGTCAGAAGGGGCTCCCTGGGCCATCTCGTCAGATCCCTGGCTCCAGCTGGCTCCACTCATGACATGTCTACCATGTGCATGTCCAGCCTATCCTTGAACAACCTCACCGATGGGACTTCAAACACCTGTGGAAGCCCTTGGGGTCCTAATGGTCAGGAAGTACTTGCTGGCATCCAAATTGAACCTTGGTTCCTGAGTTTTGCACGTTTGGAACATGTTCTGCCCTTCTCTACAGGAGAAAACAGGTCTCTTCGCACCTCAGTGTGACACCCCGTCACGTATCTATATGTCACCAACAGATGCCCTCAGAGTTTCCTCTTCTCAAGGCTAAAAGACCCAGTTTCCTCAGTCTTGCCTCATATGGCTTCCCCTGCAATCTGACCACCATCCTTGTGACTCTACGCTGCACTGACTCTAACCTGGCTATATCCTTCCTGTAATGTGGAGCCCAGGACTGAACACAATACTCCAGTTGCACCAGGGTCATATAGAGTGGCAGTAATACCTCTCTTGATCTAGAAGCCACACTTCTGTCCATGGATTCGGTGGCATTCACCCTCTTTACCACCACCTCACACTGCTGACTCATGTTTAGCCTACAGTCAACCAGTACCCTGAAATCCCTTTCACAGGTACTGCTCTCCAGCCACTTATTCCCTAACCATCCATCCCTATGCCCCAAGTGCATGACCTTGCACTCATCAGCATTGAACACCATCCTGTTGTCCCCTGCCCACTTCCATAGTCTGTCCAGATCCTTTTGGATCGGGAGTACCTGCTCCTCAGTTGTGGCCATGGCCTCATTTTAGTATCCTCTGCAAATCAGATCAGCAGACCAGTCACCTCTTCTTCCAGATCATTGATGAAGACAATGAACAGGATCAGCCCAGGACCAATCATAAGATTTATGTTTCATAAAACCTGGAACCTGGTACTGATTAAATTAAATTGACTGAACTAGAGCTAGAATAATGTCTGATGGATATTTTAGGCCCAGTTGCCCATGTGTTCTTTCTGAGCCATTGACATTGGCATGTTCATAAACTATGGTAGTTGATATTGCACATATAGATTTCTTTTTTTTAAACAATGCACATGTGAAGCTGATACATCCTTCACAGACTGGCAAATAGTTGAGAAGTCATATTCTAGAAGGAATGAGTTTTTTAGCATGGGTTTAGCAGTTTCTCAAAAAAAAAATAGTTCCTCCCATGTTGTTGGCTAAAACGGTCCATAGGCTAGACTTAAAGAATGTCCAAGGACCAGTTGGGAATAGAATTGGTAACCTTAATGATTTGCATAGTTCTACTACTCCCCACCCCCCGCCAGTCCATATGTTTCAGAATGAGCAAGTTTTAATGATAAAAGACCCAAATGCACTGCAATACAATGTATTATTTAATAGAAATTTCACTTTTGAAAAAGAAACTCTTTAGAAGAACTTTTCATCTTTTCCTTTTGAGGTACAAGATTATCAACTTTTTAAAAAATTCTGCTCATTCTCTAGAAAGGAAAATACCTGACTCAAGCAAAATCCCTAGGTTTTGGACCAATATTCAACAGATAATGTTGCTGTGGACAATGGAAATCCAAGATGAGTTGATTTGGGTGGCTGTTGTGGTTTTATGTTTATTTTATCACATATGGAGACCAAAAAGAACATTTAACATATTGAAAGAATGGGAAAAATACTGAATATTGTCTCATGAAATGTAAATGGCTTGGGAGACAGATATAAATGAGCCAGAACTGAAAAATCTTTATATAAAGAAAAAGCAGATATTATATGTTTACAAGGAACACATCACAAGAAAGATGGGGTAAACACACTAAAATTATATTGGGCAGACATATACAAAAAATCATATAGTACTTCTAAAGCAAGAAGTGTTGCAATTATTCTTGCCAAAAGATGTGAATTTAAAGTAAAAGCTATTTCTCATAATACAAGGTCTGATGCATGGACAAGAAGTGACTTTAGCTAATATATATGCACCAAATACAAATCAAAGGGAGTTCTACAAGAAGGTATTTAAAAAAATAGAAGAATTTTGAAAAGGATATGTGATAATGGCAGGTGATTATAATATGGTTACACATAAAGAAAAAGATAAATCTAACTCATCAAAGTTAGATATAAAATATAAGAATACAGATTTAAGTAGGTTTATTAATGAAAACAAATTTAAAGATGTTTGGAGAGAAATAAATGGGGACCAGAAGAGTTATACATGTTATTCAAATAGACATAAAAAATTTACAAGAATATATTATATATTTGTAACATCAGAAATAATGTCCAAGATAGTCAATGCAGATATAAAAGTAATTAAAATATCAGACCATGCATTGATAACAATGGAAATGGAAATAAAATGTGATTATAGACAGACATGTAGATAGAGGATAGATTTAAGGATTTTTTAATATAAGATGATTTTAGAAAAAATGGAAAAATTAAAAGAAATATGGAAAATAAAGAAAAAGGAGGTAGTAATTCAAGTGTAATATGGGATCCAATGAAAGCAGTGGTAAGAGGGCTACAAATAAAATATTCATATATTTAAAAAAACCAAAAAGAACAACATATAAAGAGACTAGAAGAAGTTAAAGAATTAGAGGGAAAATATATTAAAAGTAGAGAAAACAAAATTATGTTAGAATTAACAGCAACAAGAAAAGAAATACAAAATATTGAAATAGAACAAGTTCAAAGAAATCTAATTTACTTGAAAAGGGAATTTTATGAAAATACTAATAAAAATTCCAAAATGCTGGTCAGAGCCTCACAAGTCAAAATAGCGAAAAAAGTTAATTGGAGTGATAAAGAGCAAAAAAGGGGTGAGATGTAATAAGGTGAAAGAAAAACTTTTAATTTTTCTAAGGTTTTTTGACAAATTATATAAGGGAAATGAAATAGATTTGAAAGAAAGCCAAAAATATATAGAAAAGAATTTAAAGTGTAAAATCCAAGAAGAGGATAAAGAAATCATGGGATCTAAAATAGAAGAGATATTGGAAGTTATTAATAAATTAAAGATAGGTAAAGCACCAGGATCTGATGGATTGGGTCCTGAATAGTATATTTTTTTTATTATTAGTCCCTAAAATGAAAACGATGTTTAATAAAATAATGGAAGGTGAAACAATTCCATGCACTTGGAGACAATCCATGATATTGATAGCAAAACCCAATAAAAACCTTACAAACCCTGGATCTTATAGACTGATATCTCTCATTCATCAAGATGGTAAATTTTTTGCAGCAATATTGGTAAACAGATTGAATAAATTTATAGATAAATATATAAAGAATGATCAGTGTGGGTTTATTACAGGTTGACAAATTGCAGCTGTGGTAAGGAGAGTTTTAAATATTAACTATTATATATAAAGGCAAGTATACTAGCATTAGATATATTTAAAACCTTTGAC
Source organism: Varanus salvator macromaculatus (assembly GCA_023646645.1). Classification (NCBI taxonomy): domain Eukaryota; kingdom Metazoa; phylum Chordata; class Lepidosauria; order Squamata; family Varanidae; genus Varanus; species Varanus salvator. The sequence goes on along the minus strand of JAIXND010000754.1, from coordinate 10,752,399 downwards.
TGTGTGGAATGGCCAACAATGAAGATCTTAATAGAGAAGATAGGATTTGGAGTAAAGTTTAAGAAAGTAATAAATCAATTATATTCAGAAAATACAGCAAAAATAATTGTAAATGATGGTATTACTAAAACAATAATCCTAAACTGAGGGATGAGACAGGCTTGTCCTTTATCCCCAATATTATTTGCTTTAATGATGGAAATATTGGCAAATACAATTAGGAATGATGCACAGATAAAAGGAATTGGAGTACATCAAAAAATCAAAATTAATTTATTTGCAGATGACACATTGTTAACATTTCAAGACCCAATAAATACTATAGAGAGAATATATTTACATGCAAAAGAATTTGGGAAATACAGTGGATTGCAAGTTAATTGGGAAAAATCTGAAATGATACTATATAATCATAATAGTGAAGAAATGGATATAGTAAAAGAAAAATATAAATTAAAAATAGTAGATTATAGTAGATATTTAGGAATAGATATTCCAAAAGATAGTCAAGAATTAAAAAAGAAAATTTATGAAAAGTTAAAGAAGGACATAAAATAGGAAAATATGAAAAGGTAAAATTATCATGGTTCAGAAGAATAGCAGTAACAAAAATGAAAATTTAATTTTTTGTTTTGGATGATCCCAATCAGGTTTTATGATCAAGAATGAAAGGAAATGCAGAAATTATTGGAGGTTTATGGAGGGAAAAGAGCAAGAGTAAGTAAAGCATTATGGTACGAATCACAAAAAAAAGGAGGGCTGAGCATTCCAGATGCTAAAAAGTATTGGGTTGCAAACCAATTAAAGATAATTCCAGCTATTATAGCCCAAAATAAAGAATTAATATGGAGTTATATCAAAGTAAAAGAATTACAGGTAATAGGCGATCATTTAGAGACATATTGGTTTAAAAAGAATATTAAAAAGATTATTAAGAGAATTCAAAATCCCTTTTTAAAAAATACAATGGAAGTATGAGAAAAATGGAGACAACAGTTAATCCTGGGAATTTCTCCATTAACACCAGAGGTCGGAATGGAGAAATTCCCAAAAATAGAATTAAAGGATTTGATTAATAAATTTAAAAATAACCCTATATATAAATGGGAAGACTGGAAAAATAAGATAAAAATATAATACAATTAAGGAGTATATTGCCAGAGGTTAAAGTAAATTGGTTAAATTTAATTCAATTAGAAAAATAGATAAAGATGGAGGACAAATTTAAAGAGGAAGAAAGAGAATTAACAAAATTTGAAATGATTTGAAACGAGACTAAGGAAGACTATACAAGTAAAGGAAGAATTGCCAAAATCTATAGGATATTAATGGAGTTAGGGGATCAGACAAAAAGTTTAAAATCAATTTGGGAAATGGATGTAGGTGGAAAAAAAAAAGACATAGACTGGAAGAATATTTGGAATAGAAGGGTATATAAGAATATGTCAGAATTAAAGAGCATGGATGCAAGGTGATATGGAGATGTTATTTAACAGTTGTTAGAACAAATTGATGACAAATACTCTAATATATGTTGGAGATGTGGTCAAAAGATTGGAACTTATAAACATATGTGGTGGGATTGTGAAAATATACAAAAGATTTGGATTATGGTATTTAAGGAAATTGGAGAAATTTTAGATATAGACTTGTCACCGAGAATTGTATTATGACTGTTGATTGAAAAACAAGATATAAATGAAACTAAGAAAGAATTCATTGTAAGTTTGATAATGGCAGTTAGGTTAGTGATAGTTAAATATTGGAAACAGAATTGGGTTTTGCAAAGGCATGAATGGTATAATGAAATATGGAATATGGTAATTAATGATAAACTGTTGACAGAAATAAAAATTTTAAAAGGGTTAATGAAAGCAAATAATTATAATGAAATTTGGCAAGATTTTGCAAAAGCAGTATTGATAGAAGGCAAAGGCTGCAAACCTAAGCAAGATTATATGAATTTCTGGAGGGGATATGGATATAATTGAAGTATATTATATATTATTGTTATAATATATGAATTAAGTGGTAGTTGTATTAGTTTCCGGGGTGGTGAGGGCACTTTATTATTTATTCTTTAATTATTGTGTTTTTGTTATAATATTATTGTAAAAAAATTTTTAAAAAGACAATGGAAATCCAAGCAAACAAGGTTTGAACAAAGAAATCATCATAACACTGATGGGAAGACTGAAGATAAAAATAATTAGAGGGATAGGGATTACTCTCTTATGATAGAACATAAGCCCACTCTCTCTGTAGCTTATCCTATGATAGATAGGTAATGATTGCAAACTCATTTAGAGTTTGATAGAACACTTTTAGAGTTATGATAGAACACTTTTAGAATCAAATAAACTGGGCAAGTATGATTGTGTATAAATAAGACAACCAACAACCAAAGCACCACCCTTGAGAAATGCACCAGTGTTTGTCAATGAAGCAAGAAAATTAAACTAGATTCTCCCAGGTACTTGACAGCCTAAGATTCAGGGAGCTCTGAACAGGGTCACCAAAATACTTGGACCCTGCTCTGCTCCTCTGATCTTTGAGAAATTAGAGCTGCCTTCACTTAATTACCAACTTAATTTCTTTTTCATGGAACATAGCTGGTTGGAACTGTAAAATTTAGGGAAGACGTGCCCAATCCTGCCTATTCTTGGAAGCTAAGTAGAGTAAGGCCTGCTTGAATTTGGATGCATGATTGAAAATCTTGTGAATCCAGAGAGCTTTGGCTATGGACGGTATGGAAATGTAATGTGATGATGATGATGATGCATTTATGTTATCCTCCTTTAAGAGACATGTATGCAGTAAAAATAGATCTTAATGATTACATTACTAATACATTAATAGCTGTTGCCCCAGTTAGGAGATGATAACCAAAAGCAGGATTATCTATTCTGATTTCTACTGCCCTTCAAGTTACCATCAAGTGCCTCCTACATTGTGGTCATATGGCAGCAACATGCTTAACCAGTTTTGACTCATGGAATAGCCTTCTTATTAATGCTTACATTCCTCCTATTGTTACTATAAAGTGAACTACAGTGATGCCTCATACTTTGAACCTAATTCGTTTCAGGAGGTTGTTTGGACACTGAATCATTTGAAGTCCGAATCAATTTCCCCCATTACAAATAATTGAAAGTGAATTAATCCATTCCCTGACCCTAGACAATACCCATTTTGATAAACATAAAGAGCAAATATGGCCTCCTAAATGAATTAAGTTTGAAGTAGTAATGTTATATTAATACATTTACTGTACCTTAGTAAGGAGTGGTTTTATAGTGGTTTTATATATATATATATATATATATATAAACAAAAGATAAAGCAAAAAAACCACTGAAAAAGCATGAAAATGCATGCCCTGAAAATGCATGAGCATTACACAGGGGAAGTTTCACAGCAAGAGACAACTTGGTTTCACAACAGATGACTTTTATGCTGTGGCCACATTTTTTTCACTTCATGTGCAGTTTGAACATACAAGCATTGTTTGAACTTTGGAGCAATTTTATCTCAACTTACATTTGATCTCTGTATCATTTGAAGTTAGTCATTCGGACTGTGAAGGACCACTGCATACAAGAATGGGAGAATTTAGAAACATTATATAATAGATTTAGATTCACAATTTCCCTGGTTTATCTCATTGTGATGGTGACTTTTTTCCCCTTGTTGAATAAGTTTCATTCTTAATATATAACAAAAAAACCCCTAAAAAGCCTCAATCATTGAAAACATCGGACCTACTGGGTCAGCCTCCCACATTTTTTCTTTTTATGTTTATAGTTTAACATAAACCATTTAAATCTATGCATAGTCCTGTTTCTCTAGCCAATGATAAAAAGAGTCCCAGGTTTGATAGAAATCTGTATCTTCTTTCTCCTTTAGAGACAAAGTCAATCTGTCCATTTCCACACAGTCCAAGATCTTTTTTAGAATCAGTTCATTGGTAGGTGGCTCTTCACTCTTCCAGTGTTGGGCAAATGCAATCCTCGCCACAGTAGTTACATGTAGAGTCAAATACATTGCTTGTTTACTAAGGTCATCGGGTACAATGCCTAATAAAAAAACTTCAGGTTTAAATGTTAGAGGTTTTTGTAACATTTCTTCAAGCCATTTGTGTATTTTAATCCAATACTTTTTTGCCTTATCACAGGTCCACCACATATGATAAAAAGTACCCGATTTTAATTGCCAGTTAGCTGATTCAGCCCTTGTGCTTCGGCAAAGGAGAATTTTCCAGGGTAAAGGTGTAGCTGTTAAGATTTCTAAGCTATTTCTAAACTATTTAGGGTAAAAGAAGCAAAAATGCTATTATTGAAGCTCATGATATACAAGCCACCTTGGATAATTATACCAGGAGATGATATTGAGGGTTAGTCCACTGAAGTTCATGAATCTTAGGTATCTTAAGTCAGTATGGTTTGCAAAGGAGTGTTTCAAAGTAAAACAAAAACAAACAAAGCAACAATAACACACACATTTAAGGACAGTATATCATCAATACAGCACAGATAACTTTAGAGTAATACAACAAGCATATTACCATATTTAAAAGTATTGAATATCTTAGGTAGTTCTGAAAAAAAGTTATGTAAAGGGAATGAGGTAGACAAAGAAATTCTCTTTGGAACACTTTAGGTTTGGGAAACATACTTTTCTCAAGTTTTAGAGATCCCAGAAAGCAAGGTTCAGTGGATTCCATTCTTCCCCTCCTGGATATTTCTGATCTTTCAAACTGGGGCTCTGTGAACCATTCTGAAATAACGATACTAATTTTCCAAAGAAAATCTGGGAAGTTCCAGGACCAGATTTAGCTATGCCTTAACTATTGAAAGTAATTACCATACAGTTTATAACAGTCCTATTTACACAAATTAATAGGGCTATTCCATTACCTGATAAATGATCTGGGTCATTAAAATTCATATTTACAAGAAAGGAGGTATAAACAGTCTTTCAACTCTCACCCCTTCAGTCTGCTTGCAATAGCCAGTAAATTGTAACCTTGTTGCTTTAGGAACAACTCATTACTTGCACTGAAGAAGAAAATATTCTGAGAAACAAGTATCCAGGCTTTAGAGGAGGCAGGTTAACACTTGTTCACTGCCTTGTCTTAAGCCATCTGTCAGAAAAATATATAAGATATTCCAGCAAGGCATTTTATGCTCCTTTTTTGGACTGAAAATCTGTTTTTGAGTCAATCCAAGGGCTAACCTCTGGCCTAAGCTTTATTCCTCTTCCACTGATATAAGAACATTTTATTTAAATATCTGTTTATATCAGAATACTACTATACAGTTCAGATGTAGCATAGAGAGAACCTTGACTAATTCTACGTATCCTTCTTATTAGGAAAGCATGCCAGGGTTGTACCTGCAGCCTCACTATTTAACCTGTACCTTAGACCGTTTTTCCATGGGACTTCTATGCTCCAAAGCTGACTACAGTTACTATTGTTATACTTTTATATGCACATGCTGCTATTGTTCTCTCCTTTACCAAAGCTGGTCTGAAACAAATGTTGAAAGAATTTACAGAATATTGTAATGAAGATGCATTAACTTATTTTTGGCAAAACCAAGATCATGGTCTTTTCCAGAAGTTTCTCCTTGATTAAATGGCTTATAGATAATCAGAACATAGAACACATTAGACAATTTAAATATTTACAAGTTGGATTGTCTTCCAGTTTTCTGGGTCTTGGATGGCACATCAGACTTCTGTTATATAATTAGCATCTAATAGCAGCAAAGCTGTAATTTGTTCCTTTTAGAAGGAGACAGTTTATTCCTGTTGTGCTCTGAGTATTTAAGTCTAAGGTATTGCCACAGCTGTTGTGGATTTCAGGTTCCTCTTCCACTTTGCACAAATACTCTGTTTTTTGCCTCTGCTCATTGGAGTATATAATTGTGTATCATCAGCAGTTTTATGGCTTGAGGCTAGGCTCTCATCAGTGAAACATACTGCTTGGTACTATGTATTCAAGATACTATGTCCCTTCTCCAAGAAGACAATTATATTAGTCAGTGTCAGAGATAATTACAGACTGTGGACTTTTCTGATAACTTCAATACTTCAAAGTATTTCATGAACAAAAACTGTTGTAGCACTTTGGATAAAGGACACCAATACTCTATATTCTTTATCCCTGCTACCTATTCCCTATTTTACTTAGACTTAACTTTTTATATTCAGAGAACAGCAAAATATTGAAAATGTGATTAATCCTAAAGGCTAGATAACATTTTTAAAAGCCAGATTCAGTGTAATTCCCTCTGCGGTATTGGATAGTTATTATCAGGGGTTTCCTTATATAAATTGCCTTTGCCTATGTGGAGATGGTGGGAGAGGCCCTACCCTGTACACCCAGTCCGGGGATAAGAGGAAGTTCCATTCCTGAGATTGTCTTTAAGTCAAATTTGTATGCAAGTTAGATTGCATATATAAAAACATATAAAACACTTAAACACTTTCATATACACTACAATATCTTAAACAAAATACAGTATTTTAATAAAGATAATAGAAAAATAATAAAGTAACTACAGGTACTGGAGGCGGGGGGAGAGAGTCTGTCTGTATGTAGGTAGGAATATAGCAGGGGTCCCCAACCCCTGGGCTATGGATTGGTACCAGTCCATGGCCTGTTAAAACTGGGTCGCAGAGCAGGAGGTGAGTGGTGGGCAAGTGAGCAAAGCCCCATCTGCAGCCACAGCTGTTTCCCTGCACTCTCATAGGAACAGAAGCCTCCTGGCCAGGAAGGGCTGTGTGGGGGTGCACATCGGCTTCCTGCACAGCCAAGCAGGGGCTGATTGGTGGCAGAGGATGAGGGGACCTGCTCCCACTGCTCCAGGTTAATGGGTGCCTGCTCCATCAGCCAAAATGCTGTGACAGGGTGTGTGCCCCAAACCCAAGAGCCTCCCAGAGACACCAGCAAAGCATGGCGCATTCTAGTACATGCCAGCAGACAGCCATTTCCCAGGAGAAGCTCTGTGTGCTGCATGCTGCTCGTGGGCAGATGGACAGGGGCTGCTGTGAACCATCAGGGCTGGCGGGGAGCTCAGTGCTCTCACCGGGTCTTGATGAGGAGCTCCGAGAGCACAAACTCCACTGCAAAGCATGCATGTGAGGGATTCAGGCTGCACACTCCCCACAAGAATCCAATGCCTGAGGTTCCGAGGTGGAGCCAAGGCAGCAACAACAGCAGTGGGGAGTAGCCACAAACACAGAGGAAACCTAGTTCACCCACCTGCCGCCCACCCCCTGCTGCGCAGCCCAGCTCTTAACAGCTGCCACTGATTCTACATTATGATGAGTTGTGTAATTATTTCATTATATATTACAATGTAATAAAGTGCACAATAAATGCAAGATAGATAGATAGAAAGATAGGGGGGAAAGCAAAAAGATTATTAAAGGTTAACTCTTTTTGAGCTAACATTAAGCCCAACATTAACTAGATGATGATGGAGATGGGACTGGCATTGGAGAGGATGGATCTGGTGCTGGAGAGTCAGGGTTTCATTGTGCTACTGGATGGGAGGTTACCACTCGAGTTGCTTTCTAGTTCCAACTTTGCTGCTCACCAACACTACCCATTGCTCTTTTCCTCCCCTTTGCCTCCCTCCCTCCTTCCTATCCTTTCTTTCCTTACTCCTTCCTTCCTCTCCTCATTCTCCAGCACTCACTGCTCACCACGCATGGGCACCCACTTGCCAATCAAGGATGAGACAGGACTTCCAAGTTTGCTTGGTCATAAGTAGGAGTTCTTGTTAACTGGGATGTTTATAACAGAGGGACTAGGTGTATGCTTCTGTTTTGTAATTTCTGTATAGATTAATGAATAAGACATGATATATCTATCTTAAATAAACTGCCTGGAAGACAGTCTAACTGGTTTGTGACTTATTTATTGGGTGATGTTAAAAAATATATAACAGGTTGTTGCAAGTTTGTTAGTCTCTGTATTGAAAAGACTAGATTTCTAGATATTCTATATTATCTAGATTAAATTTAAATTGTACTAATTTACTGATTATGTTTTAAATGCTACTGTATTTAGGTTTTAAATATGTCAAGCAGTTGTTCTGCTGTTCTTTGCATTATGTATTTCATCTTATTGGTTATTTGTATTTTAATAGCCCTGCGACTGCATAATAAAGATGATGATGATGGTGGTGGTGGTGGTGGCGGCAGTGATGACAATGTTAGGACAATTCGCCTTACCTCCTACCACTCATTGATAGAACCGATTTTTGTTTTTTTGTTTTGCATGAGAATTTCTTTAACCTGCAAATGCACATTTACAATAAATGCACTTGTGCTAATGCTATAGATGTGCAAATAAGAAAATTTGAAGCTACCCATTTTCTCTGAATTCCATTGCAGAGCTCACTTAGATTTGAATCTGTATCAGATTGCAACTTTGTTTTTGTTTTGCTTGAAAATCCATACATATTTCAATGCATTTTTGAAATGTAAATATTTTCCATCAATTAAAGCATGTTTGCACATTTTTCAAATATATGTATGCTTATTTTGATCCACAAATAATGCCAGAGGTTCAAAACTGTATGGACCTTGACCACAGATTGCATCTGAGCCTCTGTTCAGTCCAGAAGGTACAAACTGGGTAAATCTGATCAAAATGAAATGAAATAAATTTCTCATACATCTCTACCTTGCACAATTTTCCCCCAAAAGTACAAAACTAATGTGCTATTTCACAAAGTTCACACAACACCAAAAAAGCCAGTCAACTGCAAATTGCACAGTTCCATTTCAGATGAACTCATATGATTTCAAAAATCAAATATGAACTCATTTGATTTTTTTCTGTGACATCTTAGTAAAGCTATTTAATTTCACTCTGTAAGTTACATCATTATGTTGATTTTGAACCTGTACTCAATTGCTCCTATATTATTTAAAAGTAGAAAACTTCTCATCAAATATTTCCTTTTCTTTGTTTATTTAGTATTATATAGTATTGTTTGTAAATGCATTTTCATCATTACATCTTCAAGCAGGATGAAAAGGAGAAGCTGACGTGGAAAGACCGTACCCCTGGATATCTAGTGAATTTCGCATCTATCTTATTTATGGTAATTCCACTGGCATTATTCTCTCCACCTCCCCCCATCACACACTTCCATATTGGTCTATAATAAACTGATCTTGTCTAAATAAATCTTCAAAGTGAATAAGTGTCCACAAGGATAAACATTACTTTTGTTATTTTCAAATTAGTGATAGATTGAGGAAAAGAAAAGAGCTTGCCTTCTGAGCAACTGTGCCATAAAGCTGCTCCAATTAAGAACTCGATCGTTCATGCAAGGTTGACTCTTTGACCAGCTAAGTTGAAAAACAGGTTTAAATATTATGAAGTATGCTAATAGTAGTCAGAGCTTAGAACTATAATTCCTCAAGGAGAAAAATTCTATCCAGTTCTGCTTCTCACTCTCTGCTAGAACACTGAAGTGAATCACAGAATCCTGATCAGCTTCTGTAATTCAGTCCATATCTACCCCTTGTGCACACCCAAGCCTTTAGGTTGGAGGTGAAGTCTAGGACAGCCGAGGAGGTCTAGCTTAACCAGATGCTAGTTCCCCTGCTTAAACTCTCAAATACAAGCAGGAAGCATAGTTTAAAAACATAGTTTCCTTCACTTAAGTGTTTCTTCACTGATGAGTGAAATTCCAAATGTAAGGAATGTAAATGTTAGATCAACTGTGTTTGGGAATGCCATATAGAAAGTGTACCTAGCCAGTCCAAGCTAGAAAAGAAAAAAGGGGGATTTTTCCAGAGCAATAAAAGGACTCATGGTTTTGGGTTTTCATGCTGCAGCTTGTTACAAGAATCCTAAATTGAAATTAGGATTACTTTACATCTCACAGGCAGGAGTGAATATTTTTCTTTTTAAAAATTTCCCTCATTACATGAATGCAAAGAGGCATGCTAGTGAGACAGATGAAAAGGAAGGGATGAAGGAACAAGCTGATCAGGATAAGTGAAACACTCCCTTGTTCCAAGACATTGAAAGCAAAGGGACAGGGAAGGGGTCAGGGAAAACACCTTCTTTTCCTTGCAGTGGAATTTTCTGTTTCTGGATTGCCCTGGGACCTGATGGAAGGCAGAAGGCTCTGGATCCATTCTGTAAATGACCCTTCTTCCATACTTTTACCTCAGATTCCAGAGCAGGTGAAACTCTCACTTATTTCTAGCATCCATTGTCTACTCTGCAAAGTACTCTCCAAAGTAATCTGCATCCATTGTCACAGTTATTCTTCATATTAAATGGAGTTAGGGTGCCCTGAACTGAAGAAAATAATGGCTTGTCAAATGCTGCCTAGTCAGTTTGTGGCTATTTAGTCAGTTTATGGCTGAGATGATGTAACTAGATCACCAAAGTCTCATTCTAAAATATAACATAGAATCTGATGTAGGGTGGCCACTTATGAAACACCTAAAAATTGGGCAAAAGAAGAAACCTATTTGCATAAAAAATGCAAGTGCTGTTTCATTTGTGAATGCCACCATAGAAATTATTACTATAATTAGAATAAAAATGTGGTGCATCTCACCATAATGTGGATGACTGTGACTAAGTGACTTGCTTAATCTGCTGACCAAATGTTGTTGATTGGCAACTTCATGGGTCACCTCTTCCTTTGAATGGTTTGATTTTTTTTTCTTTACTTGGACTGGAAAACCCTTAAAAGGATGGTTGTCTCCTGTAAAAGAGGATACATGGTCACCCTATCAGATGATACCTCAAGGGGTAGTAAATGAGTTGTGTCATGAACAGAGTCTGCTTCCTCAGGTGCATAAAGTTCTGTCTTCTGACAGATATGCAGGCACAATGGGTTGTATACACCTGCATCCTTTTGCCACTAGAATAGTTATGACTGGTGGGTAGCATTTATAGGTTTAGTTTGTACTGCACATTTCTACTGGGAAAAGTGGCTCACAATCATAAATAAACTCAGTTAAGACATTAATTTGTGCAAACATAATGAAATCAAGAAAGACAGACAGAAATCCCAACCCAACAGATCTGCTTAAATGCCAAAGTTCGGTTTAATTCAAAAGGCATTTCTTTGCTTGTGGAAGACAAGCAGAGAGGGAGTGAACCTTGCTTTCTTTACAGAGACTACTGCAGCTTGGGAGCATCCACTGAGAAGACACTTTCTCATGGTATCACCAAATGGAGCTGGATAAGTTTGTAGGCAGAAGTTGGTTTTTCAGGTGACCTGCTCCCAAGCCATATATGACATAACCAGCACTTTGAAGCAGTGCTGAAAAGAGACCGCTAGCCAGGAAAACTATTTTAACAAGGGGACCATATGCTGCTTGAAACCAGCCTCCATCAACAGTCTGCCATTCTGGGCCAGCTGAAGCTTCTGAAAGATTTCAAAGGCAGACTAACATACTTCAGTAGTCCAAATAGGATGCATCTAAGGCATGATTTTCAAGGCCAAAGTGGACATCTCTAGAAACAAACTTTGTTGGTGCACTACCTTTAACTACTCACTCCTAGCCACTGCCAAAACCTGAATGTTCTGGTGCAAGTCTGGATTCAGAAGTATATCCAAACTGCAAGCCTGAATCTTCACAGGGAGTGCAGCCCATGTAGTACAGGTTACATCCCTATTTTCTGATCAGCTGTTCAACTAACTTGGAACCTTACTGGTTGTCTGAATTAATCTTCTCATCCAGTTCATTACTAATGTCAGACAGCAATTTAGAACTAGAAAAAGTTTTCTTGGACCGAATGGAAAACATGGAATTAGTTAACATCAGCATAATGATGGCACCAAATCCTAAAACTTTGGATAATTTCTCCCAGTTATTTTATATATATATATATGTTAAATACCATGAGGAAGAAGGTGGGACCTTGATGGACACTAAAGCTCAATAGCCACAACATTGAACAGTTATTTGCCCCCAACCTTACATCCTTCCAATCCATTCTGGAGGGTTAAAGCACCTCCCAGAACTGACTGAGGCTACTCCCAATCAGTATAGTGAGCACTTCAAAATAAGTTTTTTTTCTAGTTCTCTAAGCTCGTTCAACCACAGTAGCTACTAAACTGTAATAAAGTTTTTCTATGAATAATTGTGTGTTTCTTTTCAGATTTCACTGACATTTTCAATAGTCTTTGGTGTGATTGTCTATCGGATAACTACTGCAGCAGCACTGTCAATGAGTACCAATGGGTCAACTAGGTCCAATGTCCGTGTGACAGTGACAGCAACTGCTGTCATCATTAACCTTGTTGTGATACTTATCCTAGATGAGATTTATGGGATAGTTGCCAAAAAGTTGACAGAAATGGGTAATGTTCTTTTACTCTTAAGACAAGCATTTTGCTTCTTGCTTAATAATGTATACTTAGTAAATGTCTTTCTTCCACAAAGTAGAACTATTTCTCTAGTATGTATTCTCAGTTTGCACAGAAAGGCCCAACAGTCCTGACCAGCACCCAAGTACATGCTTTGGATTCTCCAATATGATTCTAAATGCAAGTTTCCAGGGAACATGAGCAGGAGGGTGCTGTTGTCCACCCTTTCCAGTTGTGGACCTCCCTGGTTAGCCACTGTGGAAACAGAATGCTGCATTAGATAGGAATGATTCTTTATTCCGCTATTCTTCTGGAAATGTGCTGTGTTCAGTTTCATAGTCTTCCTCAATTCTGGTTTAACTAGGAGAAGTTCTAGTTAATTTCTGAACAGATGTGGGAATGGATGCTCCTCTATTTCTATTGGCTTTCCACCAGGGGTCAGTGGAATTTCACTCATCCCAAGCAAAGGTATATCCCAGATTCATAGTTTCTAGAAACAGTGCAACTGGAATATGTCATGGAAAAAAGGACCAAGTTCATATAATTCCTGAGGGATGCAAGGGAGGTACATCTGTTGAATGTTACACGATTCTTTTATTGTTGAGCAATGTCCAGTGCTGTCATTCCACAATTCAAATATCATTAGCAATGTTCCAACATATCTTTTGTTGTGCTAGCAGGTACACAACCTATTGTAGAAATCCTTGTACAAGTGGTCAAGCAGCCAGTTGCATGACTGGCTGCATGACTGTAATGCACAATGGGTTGTATACTGGACTTGTGAAATGCAACTTGAAATTCTCATCTTTCATTTGGTACCTACTTTCTGTTAGTATAACAGATGTGCTAACAGACACTGGATAACAACAATCAATCAGTTACAGCAACCAAGTATTTTTTTTAAAGATAAAAATAAAAGATTTTAGTTTTAGATGATCCTATAAAACACATGAAAAGCAGCATTTTGTAATCAATAACACAAATTTATAATTCCTCATATAAAGTAGAAAGTAGCTTAAAGTTTAATAACTGAAAAGGCAAAACTGCCACTGCCAATTGCCTTTTTGTGAGACGTAAACAGCAACAACATGACTTGGTCGCAAGGGGGCGGCATACAAATTTGTAAAATAAAAAAAAAATAACAACAAACATTGTCCAAATTAAATCAAGCAGTTCTTCCTGGGGGAACAGCATCTAAAAACTTTGTACAAAAGGAAATCTTCCTCATGGGCATAATTTATTACCATAAGATAATTTTGTAAAAATATCCTTCCAAGAGAGTGGTTAATTTCTGTTTTATCCAGAGTTTAACTAAGACAGTTCTAAAGGAATAATGGAGATAGGCTTCAGACTTTCACATTCAAACATGAATTTAAAACTTGCATACCAGGGAGCTATCTTGTTATGTGAAATGTTAAAATACAGTAATAACAAATAATTAATACTTGCTGCCCTTTCATGGCATCTCAACTCTGCTGCCTGAGGTGACTATCTCCGTCTGCATAATGATAGGTTCCAGCTCTAGAATAATTGTCAGTTCATATTTTAATATGGATTTACCTCCTTTCCTACTTTTGAACCATTATGTAAACCAAACTCAATTATCCTTTCACATCTGTACTTCTCTGATTTTTGCAAAGGAGTTCTCCAACCTGTACCCTAATCTGTATAAAAGCGTCTACAGTGGTACCTTGGCTCAAGAACTTAATCTTTTCCAGGACTCTGATTGTGACCCAAATTGGTCGTGAGCCAAGTTAAATTTCCCCATAAGGTTCAATGTAAATAAGGTTAATCCGTTCTGTAACTATTTTTTTTAAATCAGAAAAATGTGAAGCAAAGTGACAAAGAACAACAAAGATCACGGCCATCTCCCCTCCCCCCTCACCCCAGCACAATCACGACCGCTCCCATCATCCCTGCACGCACCTGTGATCCCAGCGTGCTGGGGGGTGGGGGAGAGACAGGCGCGAATGGGGCACACTGGGGGAGGGATAGACAGGCGCAAATGCAGGTGCACTTGGGGGGGAGATGGGGCACAATCATGCTGGGGGGGGAGTTGGACAAGATTGCAGTTGCGCTCCTGCAGGAAAGATGGGCATTATCTCAGCCATCTCCCCACCCCAGCCCCCAGCACAATCATGGCCATCTCCCCACTTGGGTGGGGGGAGGGGATGGCCGCAATTGTGGTTGCCACCCAGTGCAGAGTTCACGATCTGAGTGAAAAATTTAATGTAATTTCTGTTCGTGACACAATTTGGTCATGAACTGAGGCCTTCATGAGCCGAGGTACCACTGTATTAGAAATAGATCATATTGTATCAATGTTTTATAGATCTGTTAGGAATGGATCTGTATTAGGAACATTTCTTGCAAAAGCACAAGATTTTTAGGCAAAAATTCATACAAAATGCAACTATTAGAAGAAAAGTGCACAAAAATGCTTATGAATTTCCATCTGAACTTAAAAACAAGACCACCACAAATTTCAGGATGACCCAAACTTAAGGATGAATAAATTCTCAAAGTTGGAGATGAACTGAAATGTAAGACAGGAAAAATGAGATATTGAGGGAAACTAAAATTAACAGATTCATCTGTCCCTGGCTATCTCAGTATGTATCTTTTCTGAGATATCACATAGACATACCATACTGGATCACAGTGAATGCTAGTCAGTACTATCCCCATTTTGAGAGGCATAAGATGACTTATGCAACCTTTCCTGGAATAGGGAAAAAAAGGAAAGAAAAGAACTGGCAGCAACTAAGAATCTTGCCTTTCTAGCATCTTAGTATCCCATTGAGGGAAAAGATATTACAATCCAAAAGTAGGAAAAATGATACCCATAGACAACTCTCGTACTTTCCAAGGTGCATTTCTCCTCCCTTTTAAAAAAATGTACACATTTTCTGACTGGCAGTTCAAATTACTGCGAAATACATTTCTGTCAGGGATGAAATCTGTGAGCTGTTTAGTATATTGGGACTCAAATCCCACTTCCAACTTGTATTCAGTCTTCTGGGCAGGTTACTTATCCTTTACCATGTCTCATATGTCAACCATTTTATGATACTCTGCACAGTTTCTCAGATTGCCTGGTGTGCCCACAGCCCCCAAAGACTGCCTGCTGCTGTTCTAATCCATAGGAGAGGACAGGGTGACAAGGAACCAGGAAGGCAGCTCCATATGGGAATTTAGGAAGGAAATAGGAAGGAAGCACCTCTAGGGAAAACTGCAGCTGGTGTGGAATGTGGGTGAAGCAGTTCATATACCTATTATGTGTCAGAGACTCCAGTGTGACCACAAGCACACTTTAAGGTCATGATTGGTCTGTTGTGTATCTCAGAGATTAGTAGTGATTAGCAAATCATCTGTCTGTCTGTCCAATTTTTTCTTCATACAGAGATACCAAAAACAGAAAAAGCATTTGAGGAGAGGTTAATTATGAAGGCTTTTCTACTGAAATTTGTTAACTCCTATGCACCAATTTTTTATGTGGCCTTTTTTAAAGGAAGGTAGGTTGACTATCATTCCTTCACATATAATTGACAATCTATCCCTGTTGTGGCATTTGAAAGGTATACATAAGGCTTGTGTTCTGCATACTTATTGCTCATTACTTCTTTCTAGGATATGGTGGCAGGTAGAGATAAGAAACCTGTGGCCCTCCAGATGTTGTTGGACTCCAGTTCCCATTAGCCCCAAACAACATGTACTAGAGATGATGGGATGAGTTGGGAATGAAAGCAGTTGTGCTCCAACAACATCTGGAGGGCCACAGGTTCTCTACCCTTGAGCTAAAGAGGACCTAATCACTAATGTTTTTGAAAGTCAAGTGGGCAAAGAGAAACATTACTGTTCCCCTCCTCCAAGGCTCCTGCATGGTGCTAAGTATTGGAATGGGAGAGGGAATTTATAATGTTCAGCACAAATGAAAAGACTACTACCCCTGAAGTGTGGATTTCACAATTTGTACTGAATACACTGAGGAGGGTCAGGTGCCTTTGCAGAGGGTGAGAGGTGAGTGCCAGCACTCTACCTAGTAAAAGTTAAAGGACCTTGTGGTGAATATTTAGTCCAAGGGCTCATAAACCCATAAGGATTGTACTCCATTATAAACCTTAGAGATAACTTCAAAACATGATGGTAACAAACAATAGCAGGAAAAATGAAAGCATTTCAGAATGTAGGTCTGACTTCTTGCAGATCCCCTTACCTGCAGATAATTAATTTTTTATCTACACCCACCCTTGCACTTTTTCAGACAAAAGAAAGCAGTTGTCACACCATTTGCCTTTTTAGCAGTCATTTGAGTGTATATACATTTTAATCCTTATCATTTTACTTAAAACTGCTTATTTTGTGCAACTAAGTGTTGTATGATCTTTGAAATAAATATCAAACTTGATATAGCTATATTTTAAGTAGCTTAGACTGAAACCTGGGTTAACCTTCAGTGAACTCATGACAGCTGCTGGAAATAAGAGGTAACAGCTGGATTAAGATATGGAACTTTAAATCAGTAATCTCTGTTTCTTTCAGTTGAGGGGACAGGTAATTTAAATCTTGATTAAAATAATATGGATTCTTTTAAATTACTGATTTGATCTCTCTCTGAATGTATCCATCATTCTAAGGTTTGTTGGACGACCTGGCCATTATGTTTATGTGTTTCCTGGTTACCGAATGGAAGAGGTAAGTACCTAAATGTAAATTCAAACTTTGAACATTGCTAGACTGCTAAAGCTGAAATACTGTTGTGCCCCCTAAAAGTGCATTACATTTTCTAAACATCATTAGTGGAAAGGACATGCAATAGGAGATACTTTACTGAAATTGGTTACCTACAGGAAAAAAGAAAATATCCTGTTCTTCCTTCTGTATCCCACACCCTCCCTATAGTAGGCTTTTCCAAGCACTGCAAATTCCATTAAGCAGATCACTGATCCTTTCTGTCTTAAGGCCTACAGTCTGCAAATGAATGAAGTTGCACATTCTAGAAGGAAATCCAGTCCCCTCTTCACTGTGACCTTCTTTCTTTTTAACATCACTTGACTAGGAATTTCTAGCCCTGTTTTTCAAATACCCAACTAAACATGCCCAATGCATGAGCTCAGATTCCAGTAAGCAGCCCACTGATGAGAGCAAAAAGCCAGAGAGTGGAGAGAAAAGGATTTATTTCCCATCTTCTTCTGGCAAAATAAAGTATTGGGCTTCATTTTTTTCTTGTTTGTTTTCTTGCTTTGCCAACGATTAATGATGGAAAACTCTCCTACCCACCCACAGTCCAATCCTTTAATAAATTGAAAAACCTGGATTAATCTGCAGGACAGTCAATATGGGTATGTTTTTAATAATGAAGCATTCAGGTCTAACTTCCTTCACACATAATTATGTCATTCAAAAATGTTTTTAACAAATACAACAATAACAAAATTAAAAGCATGTGAACCAAAAGAGGTATGGGAAGGCAAGAGAAAAGGAAAGAACATCTCATAAACTGTATCCTTACACAATAATCATTTTCACCATTCTTAATTTAAAAGAAAAAGAAAGAAAAGATCTGTTTGAAATATACCCATCTATTAATAAAAACAATTCATATTTGTGTGGTGTTACACTTCCACGTGAGATTGATGGCTGAAGGAGAGACCCCCAAACGTAGCAAGAGCAGGTCAATCCTCAGTCCAGTGCCTGACAGGAGAGGAGGTGACTGTTCACCTTTCTCAGCTTGCAGTATGGGTATCTCTGCAACTGTAAGAGCTCTTGGTCTCTGCTCTTGTTGTTCTTTTGTTACTCCTCACATCACAAGAATGAAATTGAAAAGCACACAAACATGTACCAATATCACAGATTTTTCAAGCATGAAGCTGATACAAGCAATGACTTCAAACCAAACCACTGCAGGACATGTCCACATAAT
This sequence comes from Varanus salvator macromaculatus, assembly GCA_023646645.1. Lineage (NCBI taxonomy): Eukaryota > Metazoa > Chordata > Lepidosauria > Squamata > Varanidae > Varanus > Varanus salvator. Next base: position 10,734,108 of record JAIXND010000754.1, on the reverse strand, counting down.
ATGCTTCAATGTAAATAAATGATCAATAAATGTATTTATTGGACTGCCAGAATCTGGTGGGAGTTAGATAGCTTCTTTTGAAATAGCCTTCCTGGTGTCCAGTATATGGTAAACCTCAATTTTGATTGGACAACATACATACTAATGTCATGAGTCAACTAGTACTGTAGTCCTTCTGAAGCCTATTCAATATTGAACATTATGTATTGGGAACCAGGACTCATGCTTGCACACCCTCTACCATCCACTACCTGCTATAGTCTACAAAAGCAGTAGGGGTAGCATGGCTGTTACATGGGCATCATCCACTTGCTGGTTTCCTTACCTATACTGTTATAATCAACTGCTTGTTCTTTACAACTTTAGTGTGCTCCAGGAGGCTGCCTGATGGAACTTTGCATTCAGCTGAGCATTATAATGCTGGGAAAGCAGCTGATCCAAAACAATATCTTTGAAATTGGAGTCCCGTATGTATTAAATTATGATCACACTTATTGGTTTTGGTCTATGTTGTCATTGAACAATTTGGAAATTGGACTGAGGTCAAATAAAATCACCTTAAGGGCACAGTATATTAAATTGTGATAAAGTGCTGGATTTGATTCACACAAAATGTACACAGGGGAAAAAGGTTCAAGATCAAGGCTTGCTTATGCATCCTGTCATTTTTCTAGATCTTGATGGTGTTGGCCTAAACAAACTGCCCTTTCAGTTAGCACTGATCAAGGGACCTGATCTCAGGGGGTAATATAAATCAAGTCAAAAAGAGGGTAGCCATGAAACAAAAAAAAAAATAGGTAACCCTGACTGGTAATGACAAGTTTACTATATCATCTGGAAGTGACCAGTGCTTTTTGATAAATATGTCTTCTGATGTGATCCCAGTCAAGCACTTGATCAAAAAGAAACTTATTTTCTAAACTTGAACTCTGGAAGAATACTTTTAGGAACAGAAGAATGTATAGAATCATTAACCTTGATGAAGATGTATATGCTAAAGTACCTCTCTATTTCCAATCATTAAATTAAAAATGTTCAAGTAAAGTTACCCAAACCCCAGTTTCACTGATTTATATTTCATTACGAATACATGCAATTGCTCTCCCTTTTGGTTAGCTTTGAAAGAAATCTTTGTTTAAAAAGGAAGCTAGAGAATAGATTCATTACTCTCACATAATGTCCTTTGTTTAGCATCCATACTTCAGGTTAATGGGATTTATAGCAGCTTGTATGGGGACAGCTTTATGGTGGCCTTTTGATGAACTCCCAGAAGCATGGGATTAGTGTGGATTGTAACCTATCCACACAAATGTGATAGCACGGTCATATGACTCTCTCTCTCTCTCTCTCTCTCTCTCTCTGCCAACATAGTATTTCTTGACAATTTTTTTAATACATGTCTTGATGCTGATATCCCTGATGTCATCATTAGATAATACTTGGTCTTGAAACTCCTACATTTCTTTTATGATGATTTATATTATTTATTTGAGTCAGTAGAAATTAAAATCTTATGAGTAATTCAAGTAAGAGAAGTAGTATTGTGGAGTAGGTGCTTAACTCAATTTCCTAATGGTCCATGAAACTTCCTGGTTTGCCTTGTTGTTGTTGTTAGACACAAAGTCGTGTCCAACCCATTGTGACCCAATGGACAGCATTCCTCCAGGGTTTCCTGCCCTCCACCATCCCCTAGAGTCCACTTAAGCTCACACCAACTGCTTCAGTGACTCCATCTAGCCACCTCATCCTCTGCCATCCCCTTCTTTTGCCATCTATTGTTCCCAGCATTAGGCTCTTTTCCAGGAAGTCCTTCCTTTGCATTAGATGGCCAAAGTATTTGAGTTTCATCTTCAGTATCTGGTCTTCTAAAGAGCACTCAGAGTTGATCTCCTCTAGGACTGACTGATTTGATTGCCTTGTGGTCCAAGGGACTCGCAGAAGTCTCCTCCAGCACCACAATTCAAAGGCCTCAATCCTTTGGTGCTCTGCCTTCCTTATGGTCCATCTTTCACAGCCATACATTGCAATCGGGAAAACCATAGCCTTGACTATATGCACTTTTGTTGGCAGGGTGATGTCTCTGCTTTTTAGTATGCTGTCTAGATTTGCCATAGCTTTCCTCCCCAGGAGCAAGCATCTTTTAATTTCTTGGCTGCAGTCCCCATCTGCGGTGATCTTGGAGACCAGGAAAATAAAATCTGTCACTACCTCCATTTCTTCCCCGTCTATTTGCCAGGAAGTGAGAGGACCGGATGCCATGATCTTAGTTTTCTTAATGTTGAGTTTCAAGCCAACTTTTGTGCTCTCCTCCGTCACCCACATTAAGAGGCTCTTTAGTTCCTCTTCACTTTCTGCCATTAGAGTGGTATCATCTGCATATCTGAGGTTGTTGGTATTTCTCCTGGCAATCTTAATTCCAACTGGTGATTCATCTAGCCCCGCCTTTCCCATGATATGCTCTGCATGTAAGTTAAATAGGCAGGGGGACAGTATACAGCCTTGCCAAACTCCTTTCTCTCTCCCTCTCTTTTTTTTTCATGTGGCAATATTTATTTCTTTAGCATATTTATCACCTGCCTTTTGCTATTCATTTTTTTAAAATAAGTTTTATGCTAAATAAACCTAACACGAAAGAGACTAAAAACATCAATCATCAAAAACATCGGACCTACTGGGTCAGCCCCCCACATTTTTTCTTTTTATGTTAAACTATAAACATATTTAAATCTATGCATAGTTCCATTTCTCTAGCCAATGATAAAAAGAATCCCAAATTTGATAGAAGTATATATCTTCTTTCTCCTTGAGCGACAAAGACAATCTGTCCATTTCTGCACAGTCCAAGATCTTTTTTAGGATCAGTTCATTGGTAGGTGGCTCTTCACTTTTCCAGTGTTGAGCAAATACAATCCTCACCGCAGTAATTACATGTAGAGTCAAATACATTGCTTGTTTACTAACAATATCAGGTATAATGCCTAATATGAAAACTTCAGGTTTGAATGCTAGAGATTTTTGTAACATTTCTTCAAGCCATTTGTGTATTTTAATCCAATACTTTTTTTGCCTTATCACAGGTCCACCACACATGATAAAAAGTACCTGATTTCTTTCCCACAGCTTTTGCCATTTCTCTAATTCAGTATTACTGTATACCCAAAGTTTTGTGCCCATGCTATCATAGTTTCCTTAACCTGTTCACCTTCCATTCGCCTATCTGGTAAGAAGTTGTATAATCTTTTAATCATTTTCTCATCTGATTTAAGAATCACTTGGTCAAATGCTGTTAACACCTTATAAATGCCCCACATTCTATAGTCTTTAGCATATCTGGATTGTATCTGAACCTTGTGCCATGCCGAACTCTTTCTCAATTTTGAACCAATCAGTGGTTCCGTGTCCAGTTCTCACTGTTGCTTCTTGACCCTCGTATAGGTTTCTCAAGAGACAAATAAGATGGTCTGGTACTCCCATCTCATTAAGAACTTGCCACAATTTGTTGTGACCCAACAATCAAAGGCTTTAGCATAGTCAATGAAGCAGAAGTAGATGTTTTTCTGGAACTCCCTAGCTTTCTCCCCGATCCAGCATATGTTGGCAATGATCTCTAGTTCCTCTCCCTCTTCGAAATCCTGCCTGTGCTTCTGGTAGTTCTCGGTCCACATACTGCTGGAGCCTAGCTTGTAGGATTTTGAGCATCACTTTGCTAGCATGCGAAATGAGTGCAATGGTACGGTAGTTTGAGCATTCTTTGGCATTGCCCTTCTTTGGGATCGGAATGTAAACTGACTTTTTCCCATCCTGTGGCCATGGTTGAGTTTTCCAAGTTTGCTGGCATATTGAGTATAGCACTTTTACTGCATTGTCTTTTAAGATTTTGAATAGCTCAGCTGGAATACTGTCACCTCCACTAGCTTTGCTGTTTCTCAGACTTCCTAAGGCCCATTTGACTTCACATTCCAGCATGTCTGGCTCAAGGTCAGTGACCACCCCATCATGGTTATCAGGGACATTAAGCTCTTTCTTGTATAGTTCTTCTGTGTAATCTTGCCACCTCTTCTTAATCTCTTCTGCCTCTGTTAGGTCCCTGCCATTTTGGTCCTTTATCATGCCCATCTTTGCATGAAATGTTCCCTTCATATCTCCAATTTTCTTGAAGAGACCTCTGGTCCTCCCTATTCTATTGTTTTCTTCTATTTCTTTGCACTGTTCATTTAAGAAGGCATTATTATCTCTTCTAGCTATTCTTCCATCCATAGTTCTTCAGGCACTCTGTCTATCAGATCTAATTCCTTAAATCTATTTGTCACCTCTACTGTATATTCATCAGGGATATGATTTAGGTCATACCTGAGTGGCCCTGTGCTTTTCCCAACTTTCTTCAATTTATGCCTAAATTTTGCTACAAGAAGCTCATGATCTGAGTCACAGTCAGCTCCTGGTCTAGATTTACTGACTCTATAGAGCGTCTCCATCTTTGGCTGCAGAGCACATAGTCAATCTGATTTCTGTGTTGACCATCTGGAGTCGTCTCTTGGGCTGTTGGAAAAGAGCGTTTGCTATGACCATTGTATTCTCTTGACAAAATTCTACCACTCTGTGCCCTGCTTCATTGTGTACTCCAAGGCCAAAGTTGCCTCTTATTCCAGTTATCTTTTGGCTTCCTACTTTAGCATTTCAATCCCCATGATGATAAGGACATCGTATTTTGGTGTTAATTCCAGAAGGTGTTGTAGGCCTTCATAGAACCAGTCAACTTCAGCCTCTTCAGCACCAGTGGTTGGGGCATAGACTTGGACTACTGTGATGTTGAATGGTTTGCCTTGGATTCTAACTGAGATCATTCCGTCATTTTGGAGATTGTATCCCCGTACTGCTTTTCCTACTCTTTTCTTGACTATGACGGCTACTCCATTTCTTCTGAGGAATTCTTGCCTGCAGTAGTATACCTGATGGTCATCTGAATTAAATTCACCCATTCCTGTTCATTTTAGTTCACTGATTCCTAAGATGTCGATGTTCAGTCTTGTCATCTCTTGTTTGACCACATCCAGCTAGCCTTGATTCATGGATCTTACACTCCAGGTTCCTATGGAGTATAGATCTTTGCAGTATCTTCACCACCAGATACATCTGCAACTGAGTGTCCTTTTGGCTTTGACCCAGTCACTTCATTATTTCTGGCACAACTAGTACTAGCCCTCCGCTCTTCCCTAGTAGCACATTGGACACCTTCCGACCTGAGGGGCTCATCTTCCGGCGTCATACCTTTTTGCCTTTTGGTACTGTCCATGGGGTTTGCCTAGGGCCTGTTATTTTCCCTGTTAGATGAAAGACAACTGGATGGCACATGACAACAACAGCTTCACCTTTCCACAGAGTGGTCCCAGTGAGCTTCTTGTGCTGTCCTGATTTTTTTGTATTTTGATTATGTGATTTTTATAGAATTGGATGGAATGGGGTCCTGGAATTCATTGATTCAAGTCAAAAATAATTGTGAAGTAATGCACTCCTTTTAAGCTGTTTTGTTGGGTATTTAGTGAGGTTGCTGGGGATTCTCTGTATGAGATCACTAACTTCTATGATTCCTGGGATTTTCTGAGGAGAGAGACTAATGAATTAACCGCTGGAGTTGGGGTTAGATCCAAATTCAGGCATGTACAACTGGGCTGCTGAAGCTCAACTTCCGCAATTCCTCCTCACTATAGCAGCCCGTCCAGCATCCTCAAAATACTACACAGAGGCTCAAGCCTCCTGTTGAATATGGGGCAGGGGGATCCCCACACGTGCGCACACAACTGCACAGAGATACCTTCCATAAGTAGATTCCTTCTATCAATAGAAGGCAGACCCAGGATTAACTTTGAGTTGCTGTGAACAGATACTTACAGCATTTTTTTCATTTTAATTAAATTAATTGCCTACTCTTTTAAATCTGCAGTAAATTAAAAAAAATGTTCCGGAAACTAAAGGATGAGAGGCCTGAGACAAAAGAAAATGATTCTAACCTTTCCAAACAGCCCCATCAATGGGAACTGGACTATGTCTTGGAACCTTTCACTGGACTGACTCCAGAATACATGGAAATGAGTAAAGTCTTTTCCTTTTTCTCTGCTAGTATCAAAATGATTTTTTTTCAACAAAAGCCATTTGTATAAACTTTGTAAAATGTTAGACTTACCTTTTTTCTTAACTGAACATACATGTTGGAACTCTGGTATTACTAAGGATGAATTGGTATACTGGTATACTAAGATCTGTGAACTAAACAGGTAAAGGTTAAAGTACAATGTGACTTGTTCTATTTTAGCAGTTTGACTCATTTCCAAGGTTTACTATGCTTAAGTAATGAATTAACTGTCAGTTAATTAATCACTATTTGAGTGTTGGGGGAGTGTTAATCAGTGATACTAGACTGTATTTCATGGGCTGTGAATTAAGGAGAAATGCCATGTGATGGATACACTGACCAAAGGACACACTGTGCATTTATTCTTGAAAGGGCATGCAGATCTCTTTGAGATGTGTACTAGCATGGCATGAACAGCCTCTGTGCATTTTACGAGTATATCCCCCTGAACATGAGGAGGAGTGATCTATTTAGTTTTTGTGGGCAATAGCCACAGATAATCCTCTGTTCCATTAATTTACCTAACCCTTTAATAAGAAATGTATCAAACCTAAATTCTGTAAGTTAACCATCCCATGTTGGAAGTAACAGTGCCTTTTCTTTTACTAAATCTCCTGGAATTATGAGGGAGAGAAGAATTACCTCTCCATCCATGTTCTGTATACTATGCAACATTTTATAAACTTCTGTCATGTCCTTCCTAGTCTTTCTGCCAACAGAAGAAGAAAACATGGGTTCATGTACCCTGCTCTCTCTTTTCATAGACTATATGACATGGATAGAAAAATAATTACTGACTCTTCTCCTTGATTTAAGGCCTTACTAAATCTGATTTAGCAAGAAGAGTTTCCAATTTTAGAATTAGAATATGGTGACTGGATGCAAACAGAATAGGGCTCCTTAGAATCATAGAATTATAGAATAGAAGAGTTGGAAGGGAGTCCAACTCCCTGCTGTTGCAGGACACTATGTTACACAATCCCACTCAGATGACTGTACAGGTTCTTTTTGAATGTCTCCAGTGTGGGAGCGCCCACTACCTCTCTAGGCAGTTGGTTCCACTGTTGTATTGCTCTGACCATGAGGAAGCTTTTCCTGATGTCCAGCCTGAATCTGAGTTGCCACAACTTGAATTGATTATTCCATGTCCTACATTCTGGCATTAGCAAGACGAGATCTTGACCTTTCTCTTAGTGACAGCCTTTGAGCTACTTATAGAGGGATGTCATGTTCCCCCTCAGTCTACGTTTCCCAAGGCTGACCATGCCCAGTTCCCTCAATCTCTCCTCAAAGGGCAGTGTTTCCAAACCCTGGATCGTTTTTGTCGCCCTCCACTGGACCCTCTCTAATTTACTTGCATCTTTCTTAAATCTTGGTGCCCAGAACTGGACACAGTACTCTAAATGAGGTCTGAGTGGTGAGGAGTATAGAAGAACTACTACTTCTCGTGATCTGGAAGTAATACTTCTGTTAATTCATCTCAAAATAGCATTTGCCCTTTTGGCAGCTGCATTGCATTGTTGGCACCTGTTTAGCCTATTGTCCACAATTAGTCCAAGATCTTTTTCTTGTTCAGTTCTGTTGAGCCACATATTCTCCATCTTGTATAGATGCATTTGTTTTCTTTTTCCTAGGGGCAGGACTTGGCACTTGTCCTTATTGAATTTCATTCTGTTGGTTTCAACCCAGTGTTCAAGTTTATCAAGTTTATCTGTCTTCTGAGTGTTTGCTATTCTACCCAGTTTTATATCATCTGCGACTTTGATTATCATTCCCTGTACTTCCTTATCAAGATGTTGAAGAGCACAGAGCCCAGGACTGAACCCTGTGGCACTCCACTAGTTACACCCATCCTATTTGAGCAGGTGCCATTGATGAGCACTCTTTGTGACCAATTTTGCAACCAATTTTGGATCCACCTAATAGTTTTCCATCTAGTCCAGTTTTTGCTAATTTGCTTATCAGAATGTCATGTGGCACTATGTCGAAAGCTTTGCTAAAATCTAGGTATATTATGTCCACAGTGTTCCCTTTGTCCATTTGGGAAGTTACCCAGTCAAAAAATGAGATTAATCTGACAGGATTTGTTTTTGATAAATCCATGCTGGCTTCTATTAAGTACTGCATTTTCTTTAAGATGCTTGCAGATGAATTTTTAAATAATTTTCTCCAGAATTGTTCCAGGGATTGATGTCAAACTAACTGGTCTATCATTCCCGGGTACATCTTTTTCCCCCTTTTTGAAGATAGGGACATTAGACCTTCTCCAGACGTCTGACACTTCTGTTTTCCGAGATTTATTGAAGATGATAGCCAGTGATTCTGAGAGTTCCTCTGCTAGCTCTTTTATGACTCTGGGATGGCGTTCATCAGACCCTGGAGATTTGAAAGTGTTTATTCCACCTAGGTATTCCTTGACCATTTGTCTTTCAATCTTGGGCTGCAATCTTTCACTTCCCACTTGAACTTCCTCTTGATTGCAGATTTCCTTGTGGGAAAAACTTGAAGCAAAGTAGAAATTGAGCCTTTGTCATCTATTATCACTCTGCCACCCACTTTAAGTAGCTGGACACCCTTCTCTTTCTCATGTCTTTTGTTCTGGATCTATCTGAAGAAGGCTTTCTTGTTGTGCTTAGCATCCCTTGCTATTCTTAGTTCATTTTCTGCTTTAGCCTACCTGATGCAATTCCTGCAATCCCTTGCTGTTTCTTTATATTCTTCTTTTGTGGCCTGGCCCTGTTTCCACTTCCTATGCATGTTCTTTTTTTCTTTCAGACTGTCACTCAACCCTTTGTGGAGCCACGTGGGCTTCCTCTGCTGTCTTCTACACTTTTTTCCTGATGCTTCATAGTTGTGCTTCGAGGATCTTCCTTTTCAAGATTTCCCATCCTTCTTGGACACCTTTCCCCCTAAGGGTGTTTTGCCATGGCACTTTGCTTATAATTTTTCTGAGTTTGTTAAAGTTGGCTTTCCTGAAGTCCAGGATGCTAGTTTGGCTCCAGTTACCCATTGTCTCCTTCATAATTGAGAATCCAAGTATCACATTGTCACTTTCCCCCAGAGTTCCCATGCTTGCTATTTTGTCCACCAGCCCATCCCTGTTAGTATTAAATCAAATTTAGCTGATCCTCTTGTACCTTCCTCTACTTTCTGCTGGAGAAAGTTGTTGGAAACACACGTCAGGAATCTCTTGGAGGGGCCATGCTTGGCAGAATTTGTCTCCCAGCATGTATCGGGGAAATTGAAGTCCTCCATAAGGACTACATCATTCTTCTTGGAAATGCTGGCAAGTTGCTTTTCAAAGGTTACATCCTTGTCCTCTTTTTGACTGGGCGGATGGTTATATATGCCAACAACTTTGGTTTTCTTATTTTTTGCTCCCTTTAAATTTAGCCTTAGGCTTTCAATGGGGCTACTAAGTCCTTCTTCTTGAATTTCTGTGCAGATGTATGTGTCTCTCACATACAGTGCAACTCCATCCCTCTTTTTGTCCTTCCTATTTTTCTTGAGCAGGCTATATCTATCAATTGTAGAGTTCCAGTCATGTGAGTCATCCCACCAAGTTTCTGTTATTCCTGTAAGATCATAATTGCCCTCATGTATTATGAGCTCAAGTTCCTGTTGCTTATTTCCCATACTCTGAGCATTGGTGTAGAGACATCGAATTTCATTCTTGCTATGCCCTGGTTTTCTTTCTACATTTTTTGGGGAGACTGGTGCTGGGCCTTGCTTGAGATTATTTCTATGTTGAAATATATACGTCTTTGCCAGGTTATGGTATGCCATACTGCACATCTCCCTCCCCTATATGTTTTAGTTTAAAGCTTTTCTGATGAACTTTTTCATGTGGTGGCCAAACACCTGCTTCCCATTCTTTGTGAGGTGCAGCCCATCATTTGCCAGTAGTTCATCCTCCAGAAAGCTTAGCTTGTGATCCCAGAACCTAAATCTCTTTTCCTTTTTGCACCTACTTTTGAGTCCTGCCCTCTAGGGCAATAAATTTGCTTCATCATCCTGTGTAGCAGCCCTTTAAATAGTTAGAAAAGGTTGAAGGAGTCAGCATGTTTAGCCTGGAGAAAAACGTGTTAAGGTAGCCATCTGCAACTTGACTTGTTTTCCATGCAATATCTCCTGTAAAGTACTCTCAAGGCAAATGCACATACAGGGCTCAGTCATTAAAAATGATAGGTCTGTTACAGATACCTCCTTCAGTTCTAGAGTACAAATTACTCTGGTGCTGATTTCCCATCCTCATCAGTGATAATCCATGAGCAGGAGCAAGGAAACCTATAGCACAATGACATGAAAACATGAGGTAGATGGACAATGCATTATGGAAGTGAGATTCAACAGAAGGCTATTGTTTTCCTCAGCAGCTCCTTGTTTCATATACTATGTTGTCCTGTTCTTCCCTAAGACACCATCTAATATTTGTGCACTTCATATCAGCAAATCTCCTAAGCCACTTGATTAGCATTTCCACTACTAGGTGCCTAAGCTTTAACTCAGGTACCTCATGAGTCAAGCACAAGTTCAATTATTTCTATATTTATTTGCAATATCTCTTAGTGCCTTACCCTTCATACTCCATTATCCTTCTTACATGCTTCTCAAAATCAGAATACTATCTCTTACCCCTATTTTTTAAGGGTTCAAACCACAAGTAAATATTTTAACCAATGCACAATACTCTAGTATTTAGAATTGGATGCAAACCATGGCATCAATGCTAAATCACAGCTACATTCAATCTGAGGAGTCTCTATCCCAGTTGCAAATGTTAGTATCATTTTGGGAAATCACTGCATGTAAAGGCTGGTAGAATAGACAGTCATTTTTTCACCAGCTGCCATGATGTTTTCTGCATTTTCATTGTTATCTTAAACTAGGAAAAAATGGTGCTAAAATGGTTTGGACAGTAGCCTTGTGTGGACCAGAATATCTAATCCTAACAGAAACATTGCCACAAAAATAATTTAAGCTTAAGCTATAGTCCTATGTACACATAACTGAGAATAAGCATTCTTATGAAAATTCAGTGGGACTTATTTCTGAGGGTTTTTTTTTATTTCTAGACCACCCCACAGCCAAAGCTCCATGTTGGGTGTATACAGTCCAAAAAAACAGAGGGTAAAGATATAATAAAAATACCATAAAATCAGGAAAATATTAAAATGTTTTAAACAGCTAAAACAGATAATAAAACAGACAATAACAAGGAAAAACAAAAAAGAGTGACTTTGCAAAATATCTAGTGATCTCCCTCAAGCCCTGGGTGGCCAAGGAAGTCTTTAAAAGCCTCAGAAGACAGGACCCTAACCCTAACCTGGCACTCAGAAGATGACAGTTTTGGCACCAGCCAGGCTGCAATGGGAAGATTTTCCATAGGTGGGAGCTACCACTGAAAAAGCCCTCCTCCTTGTTGCACCCTCCACACTTCCCTCAGAATTGGTACTCAGAGGAATGCCCCAGTGGTTGAGAGTGGTGTCCAAGTAGATTGTGGCTGGAAGAGAAACTCCATTAAGTATAGTAGTCCTATGCCATGTAAGTCTTTGTAGGGTAAAACCAGCATCTTGCATTGGGACTGGAAGCATACCAGCAGCCAAAGCAAGAGGGCAAGAACTTAGAAACAGAGCGAGACAGAAGGGGCCTCCTGGGCCTCCCTAGTCTGACCCCCAGCTCCAGCCAGCTCCATCCTGCAAACCAGCCTCAATTCTTGTGGCCCTTCACTGCACCGAAATTGGATAAAATTGGAAAATTTTATATGGGTCTCAGACTGTGGGTCTCAGTTATTAACTTGGCTGTCACATTCTGCTCCAGCTGCAGCTTCTGAACTGTCCTCAAGGGAAGCCCCATTAGAGTGCATTATAATAATCCAGTTCAGAGTTTATCAGAGCATAGACTACTGAAGCCAGGTGATCCCTGTCCACATGTGTGCATAGCTGGGCCACCAGCAAAGGCTGGTAGAAAATGCTCTGAGCCACTGGTGGCACCTGAGCCTCAAGTGACAAAGATGGATCAAGGGGCAAACCTACTCCTTCGGGGATAGTGCAATTCCATCAGGAACACATTGAATATCCCCTATCCTGTCAGAGAAACCACCCATCAACAGCATCTCAGTCATGTCTGAATTGAGTTTCAGTTTGTTGGCCCCTAATCCAGTCCATTGTCATAGCTAGACACTGGTTTACCACATCCACAGCCTCACATGCTGACGATGAAGAGGAGAAATAGAGCTACATGTCAACAGCATACTGATGACAGTGCACTCCAAAACTCCAAATGAACCCACTCAGTAGTTTCACGTAGATGTTAAATAGCATGGAGGACAGAACAAACCCCCGAGGAACTCCATGCTGGAGATCCATAGGTCTGAACTACTGAGATAACCTTCCAGGTGGGAGGGGAACCACTGTGATGCAGTGTCCCTCAGTCCTAACTTAGACAGTCACACCAGAAGGATACCATGGTTGATGATACAGAAAGCTGCAAGAGGCCCAGCAGTAACAACAGGGTCATGCTCTTCCAGCCCACGGGTACAGGGCAACTGAGGATGATTCTGTGCCAAAACCAGGCCTGAACCTCAGCTGAAATGGATGCAGTTAATCAGTCTCATCCAAGAGTGCCTGGAATTGATTGGCAGCCGCCCACTGAGAACCACTGCCTCTTTAGAACCACTCCCTCTTTAAGGACACATGGGACCATTCCCTCTCGCAAGGAGGCATTTATGTGGCCCATCTGGTTGTTCCTTCCTTCCTGGCTTTTATAAGCCAGGAGAGGCAAGAATCCAGTACAGAGGTGGTTTTACAGAAACTTGTCTGAGCACCTTATCCAGTCCTCAAGCAGTACCACGTGAAACCCATCTAATAAAACCAGGCCATGCTCTGGATATCTCCACAGATTCAGCTGCTTTAACTCTGGGTTCCAGGTTTGAATGGATACAGGAGATTTTTTTCAGCAGCATACTGAAATTGTTGGAAGTGCCTAGTGAGTAAATTGCAGCAGGCCTGGGGCCAGAATGTAATAAGCTCCAAACAACCTTGAAAAGCTTTGCTGGGTGGCAAAGAGAAGATTGGATAGAAATAGTGAAGTATATCTTGCTGCCCTCACTATATTCAATTGTAGGCACATACCAGGTATCTGTTACATTCACTGGAAGTTTTCCTCCATTTGCACTCTACTCATCTCTTAAGTTGTTTCATTGCTCTCAGCTCCAGGATATAATATGGAGCTGTATAACAGAGAGGGTGCTTAGCAGAGTTCATGTCAATTCCCTATGGAAACCCATGGAACCTAATCCACTATGGAGAGAGTCACTCAGCATGAATGCTGAAGTCCCCAGAAATAGAGGGACTCCAACATCACATCCAAGACTACTTCCATCAGCTCAGGTAGGGAGACTAATGGGTTGCAGGGTGAGTGGTACACCAGCAGAATCCCCAATCTGTCCCACTGGCCAAACACAAGGTGCAAATGTGCCAGACTTCTTGAATAGACAGGGCCTCTAGAGAAAGAGAATTCTTACAGCAGTAAGATTAGATAATATGTATAAGATTGTGTACTTATCCACTTTAACAATTTGAGAGCTAAAAATGAATTGATAATCAACAATAATGTTAACAATCTAATATTTTTGTGAAAAGGTTATGACTGTGGGCTTAAAGCTATACCTTAAGTTATGAAGTTGAATTTTGTTACTTCTGTCATCATAGGACCACCATTCCCAAGAGATTATGCAATGCAAATATTAAGACTTAGAGCCAGCTAGTTAGCAGGTTTACCTCACACTTGCCAAGCAGCAGCTAAGGTTGATAGTTGCTTCCTCTACACACAAGCAAACATAAAGATTGTGAGAGCCAGTGTGGTGTAGTGGTTAAGAGCATGGGACTGGGACTCAGGCGATCCGTGTTCTAGTCCCTGCTCGACCATGGAGCCAACTGGGTGACTTTGGACCAGTCACGGACTCTCAGCCCAACCTACCTCACAGGGTTGTTGTGGAGATAAGATGGAGGAGGAGAATGATGTAAGCTGCCTTGAGCGCTTTGTAGGAAAAAGGCAAGATATAAACCGGAAAAAGAAGATTAAAATTATTTTTAATTTTAAGAGCAGTGACTCCAAGCATTAGCCCAGCTATATGTGTAACTCCTAGGAATTTAATTAAAGGATAAGATTTTAATTTCTATAATAAATAATAGAAATGTGCTAAAAGTGAAAAACATGATCCTACAAGCATATTCCCCTCTATCCACGGGGTAATTTTGAAATGACCTTATCTTTAGATTGAAATGGACCTATTTGCTCTCCAATTTCTATTCTTTCATTCTCCCATCCAGCATAGCCTGAAAAAGAATCAGGGGTTTCTACAGTACTTAGCTGAAAATGTCTGAAAAGTGAATGTAACAGAACCCTGCTGGAAGTGGTAAGGAAACTGGCATTCACATAAACAAAAGCAGAATTAGGTTCAAGGTCTCTGAGCCTACTGAGATTAATTCTGGAGTTTGGGAAGAATTTCCCCTAAAGCAGGAGAATCCATCAAAACCTCCCAACTTTCAGGTATCAACAAAAGAAGCATTGCTAAAGAGAAAGTCACATTCTTTTGTAATCTCCATGATGTATCTGGATTTGAAAGTGTCATTTTGGCGTGTCATGTGGAGACATGTTGTATACATTAATTGCTGCTGAAAATTACCTGAGGAATTATTGCTGACACTGAACATTTGAGAAGTTTGATCTTCACTGTGAAAGTTGAAATTTTGCAGGGCACTGCAGTGCTCATGAAGAACCTTCTCTTCTGCTCCTTTGCACATTTCCTTCTTCTTCACTCTCATTTTTCTCCTGGTTTGCTGTTCCTTTGCAGTAGGGACAGAGTCAGAGGGTTTTGATCCAAATGGGTATCCTGCTGCAAGTAACCAAGTGCACAGAAACAATAATTATGTTGGGATGTTATTCTACTACTCTCTATTTGCCTTTCTGTCTCCCAGTGTGAGGGCTCATTGACCCAGTTACCTCAACAACAGAAATGTGTTCCCTGTACCACCACCTTGCAAACAGTTTTTCAACCTTTCACAAAAGGCTTTAAAGGGCGGGGCAGGCGGAGGCAAAAGCCTTATTCTCTTTCATAATTTAGCTTAATGATCCTAGTGATGGTTCTTGTAACTCCAAAAATCCTGTGATACAGTTATAGAGAACTCTGCTAATGAGAGGGAGAGTGGTGTAGTCTAGTGATGAAAGTAAAAGGCTATGAACCAGGGAACAAGTGATCTTCCACCGGTTGTAATCTCACTGGACAAGTAACTGGGTTAGATTCAGCACCCATTACAGGGAAAGTAGTACAAGGCAAAAATAGGTGTTGAGGAAAGTGGGAGGAAAGCCAAGGCAATCTATGGAGTTTCCTTGTTATTCAGATCACCAAGCAAAACTGATCCAGAAGACTTTATACAAGAGACACACTTTACTTCCTTACTTTTGTGACTGATCTTCCTGTATTTTTTGCCTCATTTGATCAGAAGTTGGTGATTATAGTGAATCTGAATTCCCTGCTTGAGATTCTGTAGCACATCAGTTCAAAACCCACTGCAGGCTGAACTCCAACACATGTCTAGCCTGATTCAAAGTGCTGAGTCCCTAAAACTGTGCAGTAGATTAAAAAAAGTTAGCTTGCATTGCATGAGACACAAGGTGTCATAGCATTTCATAGTTTAAGTAACATAAAAAACCAACCTCCTTCCACTGTTTTGCTTTTACACATGATGATTTACTTAAGCATTTGAAGAACTGGAGAGATCTTTTCCTGGGGCCCATGTGGCTTGACAAAAAACTTAGAGGCGATCTGAAAACAAAAAAGGACATGTATAGGAAGTGGACGGAAAGCCAGGTGAGAAAGAAAGAATACAGGCTGGTGGCATGGGATTGCAAAGATGGCATCAGGAAAATTAAATCTAAGAAAGAACTGAGGCTAGTGACAGATAGAAACATAGAAAAAAAGTGAGTCAGAAGGGGCCTCCTGGGCCATCCAGTCTGACCTCCAGCACCAGCCAGCTCCGCTCACAACATGCCCACCATGTGCACTTCCAGCCTATCCTTGAACACCCGCACCGATGGGGTCTCAACCACCTCTCGTGGAAGCCCATTCCACACCCTCGGGGTCCTAACTGTCAGGAAATGCTTCCTGGCATCCAAATGGAACTTTGGTTCCCTGAGCTTTGCTCCGTTGGAGCACGTCTTGCCTTCCTCTGCAGGGGAGAACAGGTCTCTACCCAACTCCATGTGACATCCCCTCACATACCTGTATGTCACCAACATATTCCCTCTGAGTCGCCTCTTCTCCAGGCTGAAGAGACCCAGCTCCCTCAGTCTTGCCTCATACCCCATCCCCTGCAAACCGGCCACCAACCTTGTGGCCCTAGGCTGCACTGACTCTAACCTGGCTATATGCTTTCTGTAATGAGGGTCCCAAAACTGGGCACAATACTCCAGTTGCGGGCGCACCAGAGTTGTGCAGAGTGATAGTAATACCTCTCTTAACATTTTAACATTTCCTGACTGTTAAAGCAGTACAAAATGGAACCCATTACCAAGGGAAGTTGTGGGTTCTTGCACCATAGAGGCATTCAAGATGCAATTGGACAGCCATCTGAGAGGGATAGTTTTACTTGGTGTCCTGCACTGAGCAGGGGGTTGGACCCATGGCCTTCTAACATTTAATTTTAATAGTCTATGATTATATTATTATATTATTCTATGATTCATAGCAATAGTCAGGCAAGTTGCAGAAACTGAACTACAGCTAACAGGAACCATTGCTGAGCAGCAAGGCAAGGCAGGATCCACAGCATTGCAAGGCAGGTCATAGCAGGAAAGCATATGCATAGCAGGACAGGATCTGGATCAGGCAAGATGCAGGCTTTAACTCAAGCAGTAAGACCTGTATTCCTTGAGGTCAGTTGTTCTCCCAGGGCTCCCACTGGCACTCATTAGGGGGCTGAGAGATCCAGCAGAGTCTGGGGCTGTGAATACTGTGGTGGGAGTTCTGGTTCTGGCCATGAGATGGAGCCCCAGAGTAGCCCAGATCCTGGCTAGGTCATCCCTCCATGGTAGTGGCAATAGTGGCAGTATCAAGTTGAACCATATCTATCCATCTATCTGTCATGACTCAAAGAGTATACAGCTAATATTAACATGGCAATATATACAACAGTTTGAAAAGTCACTTGCCAATCATCTTTAGGAGCAATGCTTCTCTGTTTTTTAGTCATACAGTTTGGCTTCGTCACACTCTTTGTGGCTTCCTTTCCTCTGGCTCCAGTGTTTGCCCTGCTCAACAATATAATTGAAGTCCGCCTAGATGCAAGAAAGTTTGTCAGTGAACTAAGAAGGCCTGATGCAGTAAGAGCAAAAGATATAGGTATGTTTTTATTTAAAATTTAAAAGATAGAAATTAAAGTTTATATTGAGAGATCAAAAGAAAATAATGCTTAGAATTTGCTTAGCAGTAAGACTGGAATGAAGATAAGACATCACAACAGTTTTTCTTTCTCTTGCAGGGATTTGGTTTAACATTTTGAGTGGAATTGGAAAATTTTCAGTTATAATTAATGTGAGTATTGGGATATGCTTGTTTATGCAATGAAAGTACGGAATTAGATGTGATCACACAAATCTGACCTGAAAACCCATTTTGAGAGAGTAGTTATAGTAGAGCTTCTTCACAAAAGGGCTTTAACCCACTTTTAGTAAGCTTCTTCTGTTTTTGTTGCAGGAGGAAAAATGTGTGCTTTACATGATTTTTCCCCCTTGGGTTTGTATTTCTTTTTGTCATATTCAGTTAACCAAACACAAAATGGTATAGCTGCACTAGCCAATTTGCAGCAACACACAAGGCTGTTTCTCCAGTTTGAAAGTGAATATCAGACTTTCCTCATGCTAAAGAAAAACCTGCAAAAAAGGGCTAGAAAATGCAGGAGAGTCTCTAGAAGACAATGACATTTTGAAAAGGACCTGAAAACTTCTCTGAGTGAGGGATCATGAGAGCACAATTAATACATTCTGTAGATGCCCATGAGTCTGTTGCAGCAAGACAACAAAGAGTCCTGGACAACATAAGTATTTTACACATTCATTTTGGCCTAAGTGCACAAAAGCTTAAAACAGAGTAAGGGTACCACAAGATTCCTTTTTGTTTGAATTGACAAGAACTTTAGTTCCTTGGGTTGACATGAATTGAGGTGGAAATAACTAAGAATTTACTTTAAATGTTATTTGTTACCACTTGCCTCCATCTTCCCTCCAAAAGGTAATATATATCCCATCAGCCTCCATGGCTGCGAACCAATCCCAGCACTGCTCCTGCCTTCATCACCTGCCTCCCCTGAAGCAGGGCAAAGGCTGGTAGAATTTTGTCAAGAAAATACAATGGTCATAGCAAACACTCTTTTCCAACAACCCAAGAATGACTCTACACATGGACATCACCAGACGGTCAACACAGAAATCAGATTGACTATGTGCTCTGCAGCCAAAGATGGAGAAGTTCTATACAGTCAGTAAAAACTAGACCAGGAGCTGACTGTGGCTCAGATCATGAGATTCTTGTTGCAAAATTTAGGCTTAAATTGAAGAAAGTAGGGAAAAGCACTAGGCCATTCAGGTATGACCTAAATCATATTCCTGATGAATATACAGTAGAGGTGACAAATAGATTTAAGGAATTAGATCTGATAGACAGAGTGCCTGAAGAACTATGGACGGAGGTTCGCAACATTGTACAAGAGGTAGTAACTAAAACCATCCCAAATAAAAAGAAATGCAAGAAAGCAAAATGGCTGTCTGAGGAAGCTTTACAAATAACTGAGGAAAGAAGGGAAGTGAAAGGCAAGGGAGAAAGATACACCCCATTGCATGCAGAATTCCAGAGAATAGCTGGAATAAATAAGAATGCCTTCTTAAATGAACAGTGCAAAGAAATAGAAGAAAACAATAGAGTGGGGAAGACCAGAGATCTCTTCAAGAAAATTGGAGATATGAAGGGAACATTTCATGCAAAGATGGGCATGATAAAGGACCAAAATGGCAGAGACCTAACAGAGGCAGAAGAGATTAAGAAGAGGTGGCAAGATTACTATACAAGAAAGAGCTTAACATCCCTGATAACCAGAATGGGGTGGTTGCTGACCTTGAGCCAGACATTCTGAAATGTGAAGTCAAATGGGCCTTAGGAAGTCTGAGCAACAACAAAGCTAGTGGAGGAGACAGTATTCCAGCTGAGCTATTCAAAATCCCAAAAGACAATGCAGTAAAAGTGCTAGACTGAATATGCCAGCAAATTTGTAAAACTCAACAGTGGCCACAGGATTGGAAAAGTTCAGTTTACATTCCAATTCCAAAGAAGGGGAATGCCAAAGAATGTTTGAACTATCATATCACTGCACTCATTTCACATGTTAGCAAAGTTATGTACCAAACCATCTTATTTGTCTCTTGAGAAACCTATATGAGGGTCAGGAAGCAACAGTGAGAACTGGACATGGAAGTACTGATTGGTTCAAAATTGGGAAAGGAGTATGGCAAGGCAGCATATTGTCACCCTGCCTATTAAACTTATAGAGCACATCATGCGAAAGGTAGGGCTAGATGAATCACAAGTTGGAATCAAGATTGCGGGCAGAAATATCAACAGCCTCAGATATGCAGATATGCACTTTCTAATGGCAGAAAGTGAAGAGGAACTAAAGAGCCTCTTCATGTGGATGAAAGAGGGGAGTGCAAAAGTTGGCTTGAAACTCAGCATCAAGAATGCTAAGATCATGGCATCCGGTCCTATGACTTCCTGGCAAAGAGATGGGGAAGAAATGGAGGTAGTGACAGATTTTATTTTCCTGGGCTCCAAGATCACCGCAGATGGGGACTGCAGCCAAGAAATTAAAAGACGCTTGCTCCTTGGGACGAAAGCTATGGCAAATCTAGACAGCATACTAAAAAGCAGAGACATCACCCTGCTGACAAAAGTGCATACCATCAAGACTATGGTTTTCCCAGTTGCAATGTAAGGCTGGGAAAGTTGGACGATAAGTAAGACTGAGCACCAAAGAATTGAGGCCTTTGAATTGTGGTGCTGGAGAAGACTCCTGCAAGTCCCTTGGACTGCAAGGGGATCAAACCAGTCAGTCTTAGAGGTGATCAACCCTGACTGCTCTTTAGAAGGCCAGGTACTGAAGATGAAACTCAAATACTTTGGCCACCTAATGAGAAGGAAGGACTCCCTGGAGAAGACCCTGATGCTGGGAACAATTGATGGCAAAAAAAGGGGGGATGGCAGAAAATCAGGTGGCTAGATGGAGTCACTGAAGCAGTCAGTATGAACTTAAGTGGACTCCGGGGGATGGTGGAGGACAGGAGGGCATGGAGGAATGTTTTCTATGGGGTAGCAATGGGCCGGACACAACTTTGCTAAACAACAACAACAACTCATCTCCTAGCTGGATCACCAAGATGTCAGCTTGCTCATGAGAGAAGGGACAGCATGTGCCCACTCAGAAGGGAACAGAGTGTTCGTGCAGGAGGCCGCACCAGGCAGGTACATGGTGATGTGGCCATGCCAGGTAGGCAAGACATGCATCTTGATGATCTAGCCAGGAAGTAGGTAGGCAGGTGATAAGCCAGGGGACGCTTAGGCAGGCCACAGGCAAGGTGGCTGATCCAGCTGGACAGCAGAGGCTGTATGCTGGGAGGGACGACAGGAAGTGCAGGGGCAGCTAATCAGTGTCCTTTCCAACTCATCTATTGCTAGGGGAACAGGACAATGAAAAATGGTGACTGGAGTGGCTGTGGCTGATCTTACTGTCAAGCACATTGCAGAAACGGAAACTATGGACAAACCTATTAACTGAATTTACACATCATAGCAAGCAATGCTAAAATATGGAAACCCTAGAACAAGCTGTCCTTTTTCTGTAGAAATTCATGGCAACTAAATGTGCTATCATGTTTCAATTTGTTGTAAGTCATCCTGAGGCTATGCAAAGGATGGGATAGAAATGTTTTAAACAAACAAACAAATATGCTTCCTATTTTCACATAAAATGATAAGCCTTTCCTGCCATGGCTTGGTGTTACATGTGAATTCAGCCAATGCATCTCATTCCACAACCTGTTTTACCAGAAATCTTAAGAAACTTAGCACTCTTGTTCTAAACTTTATCAAGGGACCTGATGAGATCCCAAAATTACATAGTTGAGCCTTTAAGACAAAGCTAGTTGAAATATCCAAGAGGAAATTCAGGTTTCTTATGCCCAAGATCAGAGAAAGAAAGTTGACAGCAAGTTCAAGCAAGTTGGGTTTCTCTGCACAAGGCATAAGAGGTGTGTCCAGAAAGTAATGAGAATATTTTGAAAACACTTTTATTGAAAAAAATTACAATTGAACATTGTCTCCTTCAAAGCATGCACATAACACTCATCACGATTTTTCCATTCTTCATAGCATCTTTGGAAGTCTTCAAGTGGGATGGTGTTCAGATCCTGCATAGTGGCTTTTTGGATGTTATCCACACTACCAAAATGGTGTCCTTTCAAACCATTCTTCATCTTTGGGAAGATGAAAAAGCCACAAGGAGCCAAGTCAGAGATGTAGCACTGTGATGTGTTTTTCAGCCAAAAACTCTCTGACAGCCAAAGCACTGTGGCTCGGTGCATTGTCATGATGAAACACAGAAACATAGAAACAGAGCGAGTCAGAAGGGGCCTCCCGGGCCATCTAGTCTGACCTCTGGCACCAGCCAATCTCAATTTGTGCCATCAGTACACTTATGCAGATGATAGTGTAGCTTCTCCATAAGCTTTCCTCACCATTTCCAGTTTCTGATGCTCTTTTACCCAATTTTACACAATTTTATTAGGTACCTCCGTTCCAAACTCACTTGCATTATTCTTAATATGAGGCACTTGAACAGGGTGTCACAAAAAAGAATATCTCAACTCTGACAGGGCTGAAATGCAACTTATCAGTATACCTGGGACCCCACCCCAAGTGCTTTGGCCAGCTTCTCCTTTCACAGAGCCCTTCACGAGTGTAGGAACTTCATTCTCATTACTTTCTGGATACACCTGTATATTATACTCTCATGATTCTTTGCTCATGGAACTTTGCAAGGCCTTTTCATGGCATTGTCCTTCTTCGGGGCCTCTCCTGTGTTTTCTAGGATTTTTCACAGGATTTTTTAGAATGAGGACAGACTCATTCTGTCCTCAAAAGGTATTAAACCTCAAACTGGGGAAAAGGGTCTTGTGAAAGTTGCAAATCTGCTACACTGCAGCAATGATACAGCGCCACCTTGTGGTTGACATATAGAAAGGCAAATACAAATGTGGAACAGCAGTGACGAGGGAGCGGGGGAGAGCGTAAAAGAGACATTATTACCCCTGCAATGAAAAGGGAAGACGAAACCTCAGTAAAGCAGTAAGAAGTCCATAATCTGGTACTGCCACCCAATTTAATCAAGATATTATAAAGAGTTTGTCCCACATTTTCATTCAAAAGTAAGCAAAGAGACTTGCACATTGTAAGATAAGATATCCACTACTTAAATACTTGCATTATATGAGAATATCCTGTCAGGATGACCCTCACAGGCAGAAGCAAACTGGTGTATATGCCACTATTTATTTATTTATTTATTTATTTGACATATTTGTATGCCGCCCCCATTGCAACCTAGCCTCGGCACTATGGAAGCAAAGCCGTGCAGATACAGATATATGTTCTTAATTCCTATATTCTCAGAGAAGCATCCAAGTAGCATCCATACCACAATATCTCTAAAGATTCTGAACCTTACTGCTGGCAGTTCCACACACCCTGACCAGAAATAAACACATCTAGGAGAAAAGAAATGCCATGCAGCCAATTCATGGGCACAATGGGGCAAGTCTTCGATGAATACAGAAACTACCCTCAGGAAAGAGCAAAAGGAGTAGGAGCACATGAGAAGAGCTATGGATGGATGGATCATACTAAGAGTCCAGCATTCTGTTCACACATTGGCTAACCAAGCATCTTTCTGCTTTTGTTCCCTGACATCTAATGAACAGGGATGCTGCCTTTGATATTGAAATTAGCATACAGCTGTGAGGATAAGCAGCTATCGATATTGATAAGAGCTTGAATGACACAGGTGACAGTGGATGCAAATGCTTGGCAATCCTTTCTGTTTGTCTGAAAAGAATCCAGTATAGGCAGAGACAGCAAGGATTAAAGAAACTGAGAAGCTACCACTGAGGAGGAAAGTTCCTAGTACTGCTCTTTTGTAAGGAACAGGCCAGGACACAGGCACTTAGAGAGAAACTGCTGATAGTCCTCTTGGCAGCAGTGGTGGGCCTTGCATAATGGTAAGCTGCCTTTGAAATACCGTATTTTTTGCTCTATAAGACGCACCTGACCATAAGATGCACCTAGTTTTTAGAGGAGGAAAACAAGAAAAAAAATATTCTGAATCAAATAGTTACTGAACTATTTAATAAACTATGGGATGTGTTGGGATCTCTTAATCCCAGTTGCTTTACTCTCATGTGCCTCTAGCATACTGTGTGCATGACCCTCCCATCCCCCACAGACTGTGCATGTAACTGTTAGGGGATTAAAACATCTTGTATAGAATCCATCTCTGCAGTCCCTTCAATGCCACGTGTATTTCCTGTAGGTCTGAATAAACTGTAAATATTCTTTTGAATATTTTTAAGAAAACTAAGATCATGGCATCCGGTCCTCTCACTTCCTGGCAAATAGATGGGGAAGAAATGGAGGTAGTGACAGATTTTATTTTCCTGGGCTCCAAGATCACCACAGATGGGGACTGCAGCCAAGAAATTAAAAGATGCTTGCTCCTGGGGAGGAAAGCT
Organism: Varanus salvator macromaculatus; assembly: GCA_023646645.1. Lineage (NCBI taxonomy): Eukaryota > Metazoa > Chordata > Lepidosauria > Squamata > Varanidae > Varanus > Varanus salvator. Next base: position 10,710,086 of record JAIXND010000754.1, on the reverse strand, counting down.
ATGGCAAATCTAGACAGCATACTAAAAAGCAGAGATATCACCCTGCCAACAAAAGTGCGTATAGTCAGGCTATGGTTTTCCCAGTTGCAATGTATGGCTGTGAAAGCTGGACCATAAGGAAGGCTGAGCGCAAAAGGATTGAGGCCTTTGAGTTGTGGTGCTGGAGAAGACTCCTGCGAGTCCCTTGGACCGCAAGGCGATCAAACCGGTCAGTCCTAGAGGAGATCAACCCTGACTGCTCTTTAGAAGGCCAGATAGTGAAGATGAAACTCAAATACTTTGGCCACCTAATGAGAAGGAAGGACTCCCTGGAGAAGAGCCTAATGCTGGGGACAATAGATGGCAAAAGAAGAAGGGGACGGCAGAGGATGAGGTGGCTGGATGGAGTCACAGAGGCGGTTGGTGTGAGCTTGAGTGGACTCCGGGGGATGGTGGAGGACAGGAGGGCCTGGAGGAATGTTGTCCATGGGGTCGCGATGGGTCGGACACGACTTTGTGACTAACAACAAAATTCTTTTGATTGCACACCCCCAGCATACCTGCTTTCTCTGGTTTTTCTTGCCTCTATCTTAGACAGAGAAGGTGAGCAATGAGGAGAGACCTAAATTCAATCCTCCAACTTTTCTCTCTCTTTTGTTTTCATATTTAAAAGTGATGCTTAAGAAACTCGGGCTGCATCTATGCATCCTTTTGAGTCAAGAGAAATGTTCACTCAGTGGTCTCTTGTGTGTCATTTCTTCCTCTGGACCAAGGGCATGAAAATCTAACATTTGCACAGTTGCAGAGATCACTATAATAATTGTGTTTCTTGTATCCTCAATTGGAAAGGGAACTTTATATCCACATTGTTTTTGTTAAGCATTTAGAAGTCCCAGTTAATTATCCATGAGGTATTAAAAGGCCCAACCCTTGAAAGACAAAGCTGAATTGTGGGGAACTTCCCTTCCATTCCCAAAAGGTATTTCAAGCTCACTACACTTCTGCTGTTGAATCTTTTTTTTTTTTTTCAGAACAAAGGAGTGATGGGTGTTTTCATGGGGATTAACCCTTTGTTTTTTGTTTTTTGCAGAGAGGAGGAAAATGTCCCACTTTCCACTTTTTCACACCATGCATAATTTTGAACATCTTTGCCATGCTTCCCATTACTCATCATTTTCCTAAGAGAAGCAATCCTGGTTGTTGTAACAAAGTCTGATAAGGGAGCTGCTCCAATCCCTTGATTGTTTTAGTTGCCCTTCTTTGCACCTTTTCCAACAATGTCATTTTTCAGGTGTGGTGGCCAGCACTGTACACAATACTTTAAGTATGGTCATATTAAAGATTTGTGTAAGAGGAATATGATCTTGGAAATTTGATTTTCAATTCCTTTCCTAATTATGGCATTTCCTCCTAACATTTGACATTTTCATCAAGCTGTCCCCCACATTCTCAAGACCCTTTCTTGGTCTGTCAGCACTAGTTCAGATTCCATCAGCTTATACTTGAAGATGAGATTCTTTCCCCCCAGCATGCTAACTTTACACTTGCTTACACTGAAAGCATTTGCCATTCTGATGCCCTTTTTCCCAGCTCAGAAAGATCCCACTGGAATTCCTCACAATCCCTTTTAAATGTTTTATTTTAGTATCATCAGCAAACTTGGCTACTTTATTGCTCACTTCTAATTCCAGATCATTTATGAACAGGTTGAAAAGCGCTGATCCTAATTCAGAATCTTGTGAGAATACCATGCATTCTCAATGTTGGCTTTCAATTCTGTAATCAGTTACTGATCCATAGGACAACATGTGTGTGCACACACAGCCCTTATTCCATCACTGCCAGGTTTTCTCAAGAGTCTGTTGATGGATTTTATCAAAAGGCTTTTGGAAGAAACAATGTCTATTTGACTGCTCAGTCCATGTGTAGTAGTGACACTCTCAAAGAATTCTACTGGATTAGCAAGACAGGCTTACCCCTGCAGAAGCCATGTTGCTTCTTTTAAAGCAGGGCTAGTTCTTCTATATGTTAACTGAATCTATCCTGAATAACACTTTCAACCAATTTATGCAGAACCAACAGAAAGCAAAGCAGCATATAATTTTCCAGATCCCTTTTTAAAAATTGTCCTAGAGTGCTGGTACATGGCTAGAGAGAACCAGCCCTCTTTGAAAAGGAGGGAGACATTTCAGAGTGGTGGGGAGGAGATGGAAGGGGTGTCCTTGGCACTAACAGGATATGACAGGCTAAACAAGTGGACCAATTCAGAAGTGTCCAGCATTCCTGCTGTCTAGCCCTCACGTAGCAGGGGCCACCTTCAGGGCTGAAGTCTTTCTGAAAGGAATGGAAGGAGGGGAAGCTGAAGTTTGGATCCAGCTCTTTACATTGTCAATTGCTTCTCTCACATCTCAAAGAGAACGCTGCTTCAATGTATACTGTTTCTTAACCTGTTAAACTTTAATAAAAGGATTGTGCTTCTAAAGCAAAGCGTCATCTGTGCCTGCCGCGGCAGTGGCGTGGGGGGGGGGGTGGCAGATCGGCGCGGGATGGCAGTGCGGGATGACAGTGAGGGCGGTGGAGGCTTTAGAAGGATTGTGCTTCTAAAGCGTCATCTGTGCCTGCCGCGGCAGTGGTGTGGGGGGGGGGGTTGGCGGATCGGCGCGGGATGGCAGTGCTCGAGCGGCGGTTGCGCAGAGCGACGGTGCGCGGCGGTGGCGGCGGCGTGGGGCAGCACAGCGCTGCGCGGCAGTGCGCGGCAGCGGTGGCACGGGACGGTGCGGTGCGTGGCGGCGCAGAGCAATGGCGCGGGGCGGTGGGGCGACGGCGGCACGGAGCTTCCCGGTGGGGGTGATCAGTTCGGGGAGTGCGAGGTGGAGCAGGGCACGCCGAGCACATGCTGGCCTGGTGGTGCCGGCGGGGGGGCAGTGTCCCGGGTGTCAGGCACATTCACTCTATAAGACGCACAGACATTTCCCCTTACTTTTGAGGGGGGGAAAAGTGCGTCTTATAGAGCAAAAAATACGGTAAGTGAAACTTGGTAACCGATAAATATATTTTCTTTTAGTTTGTTCCTCTCTTCTTTTAAAAAATAATTAACTAATATAAAAATGGTAGCAGAATTCCTAGAGAAATACCAGAGTCTACCAGCTGCTGAATTATTAAGCAACCAAAATACTAGACCAGCCTCAAAAGTTCAAGTAAAAGGTGCATTTCTGATGGGATGTTTTTCCAAATTACTCTGGAGGCAAATAGTGCTAGAAAGCGCAAGTGTTTAATTCCATCATCCAGTTGCCAAATATGTTAGGGGATATTTAAATGATCACCATAATCATACTCTTATCAATAAAGTGAGATCAGAGTACAGCAGGTATCTACAGGCTGACCCAGTAAAGATGTTCTTTTTATTCACAGGCCTTTGTCATTTCTGTCACTTCTGATTTCATTCCACGCCTTGTCTATCATTATGCATACAGTCACAATGGAACTATGCATGGCTTCGTCAATCACACACTCTCGTATTTCAATGTCAGTCATTTCAAGGCTGGAACCCAGCCAGAAAGCTCACCATTTGAACACCAGGTTTCCTTTTGCAGGTAAATTTGATGGATTCGTTTAAGACTTACTGTGACAGTCATCCTAGCATGTGGTTCCATTGATTTTTGTAGGTTAAGCAGAATAAGCACCACAGAGGTTCCTCCTGTCATAGAAGTCCTCAAGTACATTTTCTTGCAGCATAGAACTCCTCCCCATGTCACCTGGGATCTCTAATTAGCCTTGGCTCAGTTGCTGCCTTCTGCTGTGTTGGTAGAAGCAGTTCATTCACCAATGTCTCAGTAAGATCTAGGAGCCACTCCAATGGGCTTCTATATGTAGAGTGTGGAGTGGGCACCATCTTGTTCTTTGCCTCAGACAGCAAAGCGTTTGGCCAGCCCTGTCTCTAGGAAATAAACAGGATATTTCTTTTTTAAAAAAAGAAACCAGAAATGAAAATAAAAGCTCACACATATACAGTAAGAACAGTCTCTAATTTTTGGTTCCAGCCCCATATAAATCAATATCCCTGTCTTGATCTGGGGAGAGACTTTATGGATGCCTTAGTAACATTCTACTAGAGTGTGTACAACTTGCTGTTATTGACAGTCAGCTCAATTCTCAAATTTGTAAAAATTAAAACTCATAATGTGGATGAATGAACCTTGATTTCAATGCACATTCTATTTTACATCTGACAGATGGTGATATTTGTTTGAATTTGTAAGTATTGCAACATAGGTAAAGGTAAAGGTAAAGGTTTCCCCTTGACGTTACGTCCAGTCATGCCTGACTCTAGGGGGCGGTGCTCATCTCCGTTTCCTAGCCGAGGGAGCCAGCGTTTGTCTGCAGACAGTCTCCGTGGTCATGTGGCTGGCATGACTAAACACCAAAGTGCACAGAACGCTGTTACCTGCCCACCGAAGTGGTACCTTTTAATCTACTTGCATTTGCATGCTTTCGAACTGCAAGGTTGGCAGGAGCTGGGACGGAGCACGGGAGCTCACCCCATGTGCAGATTCGAACCGGTGACCTTTTGATCAACCAGCCCAGCAGCTCAGCGGTTTAAACCACTGCTCCACCTGCAGTCCCTAAGTATTGCAACATATCTTGACCCAATTATGTTTTTGTTTCCTTTAATTCAAAGAATGAAAACCTTCTTTGATTTTAAACCAAGGAAATACTGTCTCAGGATAAATGAATATAGTAGTAGGAAGTGCCTCAACAGTATACAGTGTATATGTGATGTGGAGGAGGGAACTCTGGGAAGATCCATGGTAGAGCAGGGCTGCTCTCCATTCTAGATTTGCTCAAAGGTTGGAGGGGTGGGGGTTTGAGCAAAAGAAAAAAGAAAAAAAATCCCTGAATAAAGAAAAAGAGAGGGGACAAATTATTTGGAGGTGTACACTTCCAATTGCAGTGGGGGGGGGGGAGGCTTATCTGTTTTGTTTTTTGTGCCAGCTGCCATGACCACCCCTGCCGCACTTCTTCCTGATGAGCTAGAATGCAGAGACAGATGGTTGTCCTTTCCAGAAGCATTCTGGGGCTATGAATGGAAACAGCCTGGACTGCCTCTATTCATAACCCCAGAATGACTCTGGAAAGGAAACTGGTGGGATTTCCCCACAGATGAAAAACAGCAGGGACTGTGTTTTAATAAGTACATTTTTAAAAACTGTCATGAACAAATAATTAAGCACTTCCTTGGTTTGTAGAGCCTTCCCAGGTAGCCCACATACCCCTCAGTCCCTTCTCCTTGACAGCAGTTAAGCTTGGGAAAAAACCTCCCTTTGGAGAAAATGGGAGACCAATTCCAGGCCTACTTGCATTGCAGGGGGTGGCTGGGATGTGCAGCTGAGGAAGGATTAACCATCTCTTTCCCATGCACTCTTACATCCCACAAATTATCTGACTGTGAATGGATGAGTGTTAATGAAGTGAGCATGTGGTTTTGGCCCCACCCACCTTTATGATAGGTACCCTGGAAAATCACTCATGCTCTTGGTGAGGAAAAACTCCCCACTCTACCATAGGCAATATTCCCCCATTTAAAACATATACATATACGCACACACATACACATACAGACAGACAATATTTGTTTTTACTTGAGGAAAAAGCTGATCTCTTTTATTCTTACATTGTTGTGACCTTTGTAATTCAATGGTATTACAATGATATTTCCCCTGTAATATGCTTCATAGGTTAAGCCAGGGGTGTTCAAACTTTTTGCAAGGAGGGCCAGATTTGGTGAGGTGAAAATGTGTGGGGGCCGACCATTCAGCCTGACATTCTTTGAACCATTAACATTAAATGCAAATGAACTATTTAATGAAAGACTAAACAAATAACTTAACTGCACTAATGTAAAGGGTGATACTGAGATCTCGACTGCATTATATAGGCCAGGTCTGGCTCAAAAACAGTGTTTTTGATGCGCAAGATGTCATGCAGGTGAAAGTCACTTAGTCTCATCCTCACGCGGTTCTTGTTAATGTTCATAACCAAGAATGTCTTCTCGCACAAGTATGTCGAACCAAACAAGCTCAGCATTTTCTTAGCAAATGTTCGAATCTCTTGGAACCTGTCTTTATCCAGCTGGTGGTAAAAGTTGACAAGAGGGAGCTGTTGGTGCCGACTGCAACACTCGGCATCACACTGCAGCTCAATGAGCTCCAGCTGCAGGTGGTCTGGAGCGTCATCAGGGTCCACAGAGAAAGGAGATGAAAAAAGTGTGATCTCCTTTTCAATAGCTGCAAAATCCCGAAAGTGCTGTTGAAACTCCTCAGCCAGAGATGAGATATCTGCTTCATACCTCCTTATTTGTGCACTCATATTGTTCTGTGGAAAACTGGTCATTATTTCCTGCAGCAATGGGAAATGTGTGGTATTGGGCTGCGTTTGTGACAGGTGCCTTTGGAAAAGTAGCAGCTTGGTCCCAAAGGCTTTGATATGTGAATACAGTTGACTTACCACTGCATTTTGCCCCTGAAGGCTGGTGTTCAGCACATTCAGATGTCGTGTTATGTCAACTAAAAATCCAAAATCAGATAGCCAAACAGGATCAGATAGCTCTGACATCAGTTGTCCCTTTTTTGCCAAGAACTGTCCGATTTCCTCCCTAAGAGAGTAGAAGCGCTGCGGTGCAGACCCCCCCGACTGAGCCATCTTACCTTGTTGTGATACACAACATCTCTGTATTCAGCCTGGATGTCGAGTAGAAACTGTTGAAACTGGCGGTGGCACAGGGCTTTGGAGCGAATATAATTAATAGCCTTCATCATCGGTTTCATAACATGATCATATTTCAGATGTTTGGCACAGAGAACTTGTTGGTGAATAATACAGTGGAGTTTCATAGCTTTGCCTCCTTCTTCACTGACTTTGTTACAGACTAGGGTTGACAATCCACTTCACTCGCCAGCCATGGCAGGTGCGCCATCTGTACTAATCCCAGTGACTTTATTCCACAGTAGTTTCATGTCATCTACAGCAGAACAAACAGAAACAAATAAATCTGTTCCGCTTGTTTGGTCCTTAAGGCTCTGGAGGTCAAGTAGCTCTTCATTCACGTTCATGTCATTGTCCACTCCTCTCAAAAAAAATCAATAACTGAGCGGTGTCAGATGCATCTGTGCTTTCGTCGCAGGCTAACAAAAAAAAGTCAAACTCCACTCCTTTTGCCTCTAACTGTCTCTTAATATCAGATGAAACGTCTTCAATTCTCCGTACCACAGTGTTACGAGCCAGGCAAACATTGGCAAACTCTTGCTTCTTCTCAGGACAAATTTTCTCCACCATTTTCATCATGCAGTCTTTAATAAATTCACCCTCAGTAAAAGGTTTGCAGTGCTTGGCAATCAGCGTTGCCACCTTGTAGCTTGCCTTTGTGGCATTTTCATTTGACTCACGGGCTCTTGTGAAAAAGCGCTGCTGTGCCGTTAAAGCAGCTTCCAGTTCCTTCAATTTTTCGCCGCGTTCGTTCCCAGTTAGCTTGTTGTAGTTAGCATGTTTCGTCTGGTAGTGCCTCTTGATATTGAATTCCTTGAAAACAGCCACAGTCTCTTGGCAAATTAGGCAGACACAGTTGTTTTGTATTTCAGTGAAAAAATACTCCAATTTCCACTTGTCCTGGAAGCGGCGGCCCTCGCTGTCAACTTTCCTTTTTTTAGTTACCATCGCCATTTTAGAAATGGGCACACAAGCCTTGTGTCACAAGAGTCATGCAGCGAGAGTGCTGACTCAGGTCTACTGCCATCTTCTGGTGAAATATAACCACCAGCCTTGAAGAAGCAGGAGGCAGCAGGGGACAGCTGCAGGAACCGCTGTGCGGTGAAGGGAAAAATGCCAGCCGGCGGGGATGAGTGACAGGCTGAGCTGGCGGGGAGCAGAGGATGCGAGCCACTTGAAATTTGAAAACAGGATGCAATTGGCCTCCGGGCAGGACTTTGGACATGCCTGGGTTAAGCTTTCTTAAATGGAACCAATAACAAAGCACAAACACTCCTCAGTGATGCATTCTTGGAATAGGTCGGACAACATTTTATATACTGCTCTGAACTCTCTGGATTTGTTCTAAGTAAACAGTGCAGTGGCACTAATCTGTGACATAATTAGCTGTAATGATTTTTTCAGCAACAAAAAATACTTTTATTTAGCTCATCGCAAATGGTAAACAATGTTTTTCTCAATTCGTCACTGCTCAAATTTGGATATTTATTTATTAATTTATTAATTTATTAATTTGAAGCGGTCATGGCAGTTTTCATCAGGCTCATCAGTGAGGGACTCCTGCCCCCTACCACATCATATAGTATGTAGAAGGAAAGCTACGTTTGTTACATAGGCAGATTCAGGTGTCACAACAAGCAATTGTACAAACTGTACAAGAGTTGCTTGTCATTCAGTGTGAAACAACTTGCCACGGTGAGATGTGGCATGCTTTGTTTCTGTCAAACAACATGCAGAATCAATGGTCTGTTGTAAGGTTTTGATGTTTTGCCAAGGCCTGCTGTCTGTGTGAACTGAAAAAACTAACTTTTTGTGTGGTTTGTGTGTTTCTTCCATAAAGTCCTACAGCAGGAGCAACCATGGCAGCAAGGCACTCCTACTTCCAGTGGTGACTGGCCAAATCCGCCTAGGAACTACTGCATAGCTGGCTGCAGTGATGTGATTATGCAGCTCACTCTCCCTCTCTTCCTAGGTAGTGCATGTCTGCCTGATGCCGAGTCTCAACAACAGAGTTGCTTGACAGCTGGGCATCATTCTGCACTGCCTCTGGGAGAAGCATCCATTCTGGGAATCCTGCCTGGATGCTGTGCTGCCTGGGATCAGCATAATGGACTGGGCAAATCCAGCGATTGTCCCACTCTGGGTGCATGTGTGCACACAGGCTTTGCATGGGCATTTGCCCTGCACAGCCTGTGATCCCAGCTGAGGGACAATTGCCTCCTCACAACCTGCAAAGACACATTCCTAGGGAGATGCCTACACCAACATCCCTTAGAAAAGGACAGGTGCCTGCTTGCTGCCCTCTGTGTGCCAGGCTTACAGAAGCTGCATGTGCACATTTGGGGGAAGAGTCAGGCATTTGTGCAGCAAGGAGAGGGAGGGGGAGGGGGGTGCTTGTCGGCAACAGCACTGTCATAGGATGTGCCAGCAATGGGGGCTGCTGCTTTCACCCTTTTTCTTTTCTTTGGTGCTACTCTGCGGAGGCCCAGAGGAATGTTGTCCATGGGGTTATGATGGGTCAGGCATTACTTTGTGACTAACAACTCTGCAGAGGCCCCATCCACTGACTGGCTGCCTTACAGAGCAATGGATAGTCAAGGCCTCTGAAGCAGGAAAGGAAGCAGTGGCTGGTTTTGGCCCACCCAGGGAAGCATGCAGACCAATGGGAGAGCAGCAGGTGATGTAGGCAAGAGCAGTGCATTCTGGGATTGCATCCCAGCATTGAACTTGGGATCTCTTCCAGGGTAAATACTATGTGCCAGTGTGACCCCAGGCACAAAAAGACTTCCACTGCAGTGTAGATACTGTGCAGCATGACTTGTTGTGACATTTGAACATAGCCCAAGTGTTTATTTAACAGAAAGCTAAAGCCAATCTCAGCCCTCTGATGCATATTAAACACTTTTCTCTTAATACACATGCACAGGTTTAGTTTTAACACAGAGCACAAATCAGCAAGAGTGCAGCATACTATTCATTTTATTAAGAGAATCTGAACACATCCTAAAGAAATTATTTGTTCAAACCAAGAGAACTGTGTTTAAAGCTCATCGATTATATATGCTCAAATATTTCCACTGAAATCAGTGGAACTTAAAGCTCCTTAAACAATGAATGCTCAGTGCCTATTATAATATTGGCAAAATACCTGCCCAAAGTAGAGAACTTTACTTTGTCCCATTGAAATGAAAAGCAGCCATTCATTTATGAAAATTTTAGTGTAACAAAACTTAAGAGTGTTGGACTGGAACCTGTAAGATCCAGGCTCTAGTCCCTGCTTAGCCATAGAGCTCACTGAGTGACTTTGGACTAGTCACAGACTCTCAACTTACTTACTTCACAGAGTTGTTGGAGGATAACATGCAAAGATCATGGATCACTGCCTTGTTGTGGCGAAGGGGCTTGCGTAGCTCAATGAAGCTATGAGCTATGCCGTGCAGGGTCACCCAAGACGGACAGGTCATAGCAGAGAGCTCTGACAAAACGTGATCCACTGGAGAAGGAAATGGCAACCCACTCCAGTATCTTTGCCATGAAAACCCCATGGACAGTACCAAAAGGCAAAACGATATGACACCGGAAGATGAGCCCCTCAGGTCGGAAGGTGTCCAATATGCTACTGGGGAAGAGCGGAGGGCTAGTACTAGTAGCGCCAGAAAGAATGAAGCGACTGGGTCAAAGCCGAAAGGACACTCAGTTGCCGATGTATCTGGAGGTGAAAGGAAAGTCCGATGCTGCAAAGATCTATTCTCCATAGGAACTTGGAATGTAAGATCCATGAATCAAGGCAAGTTGGATGTGGTCAAACAAGAGATGACAAGACTGAACATCAACATCTTAGGAATCAGTGAACTCAAATGGACAGGCATGGGTGAATTTAGTTCAGATGACCATCAGGTATGGTCATTCTACTGCGGGCAAGAATCCCTCAGAAGAAATGGAGTAGCCTTCATAGTCAATAAAAGAGTAGGAAAAGCAGTACTGGGATACAATCTCCAAAATGACAGAATGATCTCAGTTCGAATCCAAGGCAAACCATTCAACATCACAATAGTCCAAGTCTATGCCCCAACCACTGGTGCTGAAGAGGCTGAAGTTGACCAGTTCTATGAAGGCCTACAACACCTTCTAGAATTAACTCCAAAAAATGATGTCCTTATCATCATAGGGGATTGGAATGCTAAAGTAGGAAGCCAAAAGATAACTGGAATAACAGGCAAGTTTGGCCTTGAAGTACAAAATGAAGCAGGGCACAAGCTGGTGGAATTTTGTCAAGAGAATACAATGGTCATAGCAAACACTCTTTTCCAACAACCCAAGAGACGACTCTACACATGGACATCACCAGATGGTCAACACAGAAATCAGATTGACTATGTGCTCTGCAGCCAAAGATGGAGAAGTTCTATACAGTCAGTAAAAACTAGACCAGGAGCTGACTGTGGCTCAGATCATGAGCTTCTGGTGGCAAAATTTAGGCTTAAGTTGAAGAAAGTAGGGAAAACCACTAGGCCACTCAGGTATGACATAAATCATATCCCAGATGAATACACAGTAGAGGTGACAAATAGATTTAAGGAATTAGATCTGATAGACAGAGTGCCTGAAGAACTATGGACGGAGGTTCGCAACATTGTACAAGAGGTAGCAACTAAAACCATCCCAAAGAAAAAGAATTACAAGAAAGCAAAATGGCTGACTGAGGAAGCTTTACAAATAGCTGAGGAAAGAAGGGAAGCGAAAGGCAAGGGAGAAAGAGAAAGATACAAACAATTGAATGCAGAATTCCAGAGAACAGCTAGAAGAGATAAGAATGCCTTCCTAAATGAACAGTGCAAAGAAATAGAAGAAAACAATAGAATAGGGAGGACCAGAGATCTCTTCAAGAAAATTGGAGATATGAAGGGAACATTTCATGCAAAGATGGGCATGATAAAGGACCAAAATGGCAGGGACCTAACAGAGGCAGAAGAGATTAAGAAGAGGTGGCAAGATTACACAGAAGAACTATACCAGAAAGAACTTAACATCCCTGATAAGCACGATGGGGTGGTCACTGACCTCGAGCCAGACATCCTGGAATGTGAAGTCAAATGGGCCTTAGGAAGTCTGAGCAACAACAAAGCTAGTGGAGGTGACAGCATTCCAGCTGAGCTAATCAAAATCCTGAAAGACGATGCAGTTAAAGTGCTACACTCACTATGCCAGCAAATTTGGAAAACTCAAGAGTGGCCACAGGATTGGAAAAGGTCAGTTTACATTCCGATCCCCAAGAAGGGCAATGCCAAAGAATGTTCAAACTACCGCACCATTGCACTCATTTCACATGCTAGCAAAGTGATGCTCAAAATCCTACAAGCTAGGCTCCAGCAGTATGTGGACCGAGAACTACCAGAAGTACAGGCAGGATTTCGAAGAGGGAGAGGAACTAGAGATCAAATTGCCAACATACGCTGGATCATGGAGAAAGCTAGGGAGTTCCAGAAAAACATCTACTTCTGCTTCATTGACTACGCTAAAGCCTTTGATTGTGTGGATCACAACAAATTGTGGCAAGTTCTTAAAGAGATGGGAGTACCAGACCATCTTATTTGTCTCTTGAGAAACCTATATGCGGGTCAAGAAGCAACAGTGAGAACCGGACACGGAACCACTGATTGGTTCAAAATTGAGAAAGGAGTTCGGCAAGGCTGTATACTGTCACCCTGCCTATTTAACTTATATGCAGAGCACATCATGAGAAAGGCAGGGCTAGATGAATCGCCAGTTGGAATCAAGATTGCTGGGAGAAATATCAACAACCTCAGATATGCAGATGATACCACTCTCATGGCAGAAAGTGAAGAGGAACTAAAGAGCCTCTTGATGCGGGTGAAGGAGGAGAGCGCAAAAGTTGGCTTGAAACTCAACATTAAGAAAACTAAGATCATGGCATCCGGTCCTCTCACTTCCTGGCAAATAGATGGGGAAGAAATGGAGGTAGTGAGAGATTTATTTTCCTGGGCTCCAAGATCACCGCAGACGGGGACTGCAGCCAAGAAATTAAAAGACGCTTGCTCCTGGGGAGGAAAGCTATGGCAAATCTAGACAGCATACTGAAAAGCAGAGACATCACCCTGCCAACAAAAGTGCGTATAGTCAAGGCTATGGTTTTCCCAGTTGCAATGTATGGCTGTGAAAGCTGGACCATAAGGAAGGCCGAGCGCAAAAGGATTGAGGCCTTTGAGTTGTTGTGCTGGAGGACACTCCTGCGAGTCCCTTGGACCGCAAGGCGATCAAACCGGTCAGTCCTAGAGGAGATCAACCCTGACTGCTCTTTAGAAGGCCAGATAGTGAAGATGAAACTCAAATACTTTGGCCACCTAATGAGAAGGAAGGACTCCCTGGAGAAGAGCCTAATGCTGGGAACAATAGATGGCAAAAGAAGAAGGGGGCGGCAGAGGATGTGGTGGCTGGATGGAGTCACAGAGGCGGTTGGTGTGAGCTTGAGTGGACTCCGGGGGATGGTGGAGGACAGGAGGGCCTGGAGGAATGTTGTCCATGGGGTCGCGATGGGTTGGACACGACTTCGCGACTAACAACAACAACAACAACAAACATGCAAAGAAGGAGAGCTTTGTATAATTACACTGTATGTAAGTAATATTCATGTTGATTCAGGCATTCTGGAAAAATATATGTTTCTATTGAGGCAAGACTGAGGGAACTGGGTCTCTTCAGCTTGGAGAAGAGGAGACTCAGAGGGGATATGTTGGCGACATACAGGTATGTGAGGGGTGTCACATGCAGATGGCTAGAGACCTGTTCTCCCCTGCAGAGGAAGGCAGGACGCATTCCAATGGAGCAAAGCTCAGGGAGCCAAGGTTCCGTTTGGATGCCAGGAAGCACTTCCTGACAGTCAGGACCCCAAGGGTGTGGAATGGGCTTCCATGAGAGGTCGTTGAGGCCCCATCGGTGAGCGTGTTCAAAGACAGGCTGGACATGCACATGGTGGGCATGTTGTGAGCGGAGCCAGCTGGTGCCGGAGGTCAGACTAGATGGCCCAGGAGGCCCCTTCTGACTCGCTCTGTTTCTATGTTTCTATATACAGCAGGATGAGGGCAGAGAAGGTAAATGTTACTATCTGTCCTCATAATTCACACAGCCAACTCTGAAGTGTACAAGCTCCCCCCACTTTCATTTTGGAAGTCTATGCAAATTTGGGATTGCAGAGTCTCAGTTCAGAAATTTTACTCACTCTTATTGACTGAAAGTCACTCTTACTGAGAGACAGGTGAAACATGAAGAAATAAGCTGATAAGTTAAATCTAATACAGTAAGATGATGCTTTAGATAATAAAAACATGTATCCCAGCAGGCAATATCTTAAAAGAAGCACCTCCTCATCTAAGAATATGTTTGCTTGCTAACAGGAGCTTACATTCCTTACGTGCAAAAAAGGTTTCAGCTGTAGAACATTTCTCCTGTCTAAACATGTGTAAGATTACACCCTTAAGGTACCAGGTGTTTTAAACTAATTTTGTTTAAAATGTTTGTATGCTTTAGTCTTGGTGCAAGACACTTTGGGTCATTTTTGAGAAATGTGTCTAATAAATTGAAATAATTAGCAGTAGCAATTCTGGGATTAAAATAGTTAGTTTATTTTTAAAATCTGCCAATTAACTAGTTGGGCAAATTACAGTCAGTCAGAAGATTTAACTGATCAATCTAAATAACTGACTAAACACTGAAACTCTACACAATAGATGTGATTGTAGTTGTTAAGTTAAATGGTACAGCCAAGGTATTTTAAAAAAATCATGAAACATAATGACAGAATCAAATAAGAGTTTTCTGGAGACAAAGTATGCTGATTATGTAACTCTTAGAGAACTGTCTTCCAGAAACTTGAACTAATCTATGTAATGCAAAGTAGATGTTGCTACAAGCAAGGTACAATGTAAAATAACATCATGACTTCATTTTAAAGGTTCAAGGATTACAGAGAACCACCATGGTCTGAAAATCCATATGAATTTTCTAAGCAGTACTGGTCTGTTTTAGCTGCACGTTTGGCATTCGTCATTATTTTTCAGGTAAAAAACCCCCTGTCTTTATTGTTGCCTGCAGTTCATGTTTATATTCATTTCTGAGCACCAAGACTAAGTAGTCACTTGCTCTCCCAAAAGGGATCTCCAGGTACTGGTTGACTGCAGGCTAAACTGTAAGCTCCAGGTACTGTCAGCAGTGTGACACAGCAGTCAAGAGGGTGAATGCCACCCTTTGTTGCATAGCCAGAAGTGTGGCTTCTAGATCAAGAGAGGTATTACTACCACTCTATACAACTCTGATGCGCCCACTACTGGCGTATTGTGTTCAGTTCTGGGCTCCACATTACAGGAAGGATATATCCAGGTTAGAGTCAGTGCAGCATAGAGCCACAAGGATGGTGGTTGGATTGTAGAAAAAGCCGTATGAGGCAAGACTGAGGGAACTGTGTCTTTTCAGCCTGGAGAAGAGGAGACTCCAAGGGGATCTGTTGGTGACATATAAGTACGTGAGGAGGTGTCACACGGAGGTGGGTAGAGAGCTATTCTCCCCTGCAGAGGAGGGCAGGACGCAATCCAATGGAGCCAAGCTCAAGGAACCAAGGTTCAATTTGGATGCCAGGAAGTACTTCCTGACAGTTAGGACCCCAAGGGTATAGAATGGGCTTCCACAGGAGGTGGTTGAAGCCCTATCAGTGAAGGATAGGCTAGACATACACATGGTGGGCATGTCATGAGTGGAGCCTGCTGGACCAGGGGTCAGACTAGATGGCCCAGGAAGCCCCTTCTGACTAGCTCAGTTTCTATGTTTCTTGGTTCACTGAAATGTCAGTGAATATCAGAAGATTAAATTATTATTATTATTATTATTATTATTATTGATAATTATATATTATTGAAGTATCCTGGTAGTCTCTTCAGCCAATGGAGTGTAGAATACACCCACTTTCAACCTCTTGAGAAACTTAAGAAGTAGTGCAACATTTCACCATTTTGGATTGTTCTGATTATATTGGATGTATTTTTGAAATCTAACAAATTCCACTAAATGTCCAAAATGATTCCAGCTTGGGACTGGGTATAGTCTATACCCTGAATAGTGGATCTGATATCCAGAAAAGCCACCACAGTTAGTGTGGAGTTTATACTTAATTAATATGTTATCTCTCCTTTTGATGTGAGAATTCTTGGTTACTTCCAAGGTTACTTTTCTGGAAGAACTGTCCTTTGTTTACTATTTTGAATGAAGCACCAGACAGTGAATATTTCCTTTATCCATATAAACAGTTTATATTAGTAGCCATTACTTAATCTAGTTTCATTTTTGTATTGAACAAAGTGCTATTCACAGGCTTTCAACATTAGATGTGATATGCTAGGCCATAAACATATGGAAATATTAGAAAAAACAGATAACTAATTCAATTTCTCAACATATGAGCCCAACTTAGATTCTCTCTTGGTGTTATCTCTCTACAGTGGAGGTCCCAACACATCTTTAGGCCTCCCAGTGCTAAGGTATGATACATCACATGCATTGTAAGTGTAATTCATGTAACACCCTCACTACTTTGAGAATTGTCTTGCACACATCTGCCCTCCCCCCATGAACATTTGCACCCTAGTCATGTAAGTTTTAGTGACTCACATCAGAATGCAGAAGCTGACAACATTGAAAAAGTAGTATTTTTGCAGGATTGGGATGATAGGCAGAACTCATCATGTGCTGCATAAATGATCTCTGAGATCAGAATACTATTGGATTGGCTTAGAAATGGCTCCATGGTGTTCACATCTTGCACACTGGCCCAAGTTCAGTCTCTCTTTAAAAGATCTCAGACAGCAAAGCTGGAGAAGACATCCACCTGAGAGAGTACTGCTGCTAGCCACAGGCAAGAAGACCCAATTTGGTATATGGCTGTTTAGGATGGTCATATGCATGAAGCCTGCTTTCTGAAGGCTTCAGAACATCACCTGATGCTTCAGCTATGAAGTAGGCATGTCTAGATGAACCACGTTCTCCTATGCCCTTCTTTTCCTGAGTGTATTTGCTTTTCTCATTTTCTCTGGACACAACATCAGGCTTGCTCCAGTGATCAGTGAATGCTTTTTTTTTTTTGCAATGATGAGAAACATTGACTATTAATACTAGAGATGTGTTGAGCTTCTCCAGAACATGGTTTGCACCTGCCAGTTAGATTTCTTCACCCTCTCTAAGGAAGTGAGCTGGGCCCAGAAGGAGCCCATGAGCAGCTGGGGACCCCTAGTTGAGCAACCAGCAGCCTTCCCCAGCTGCCATTCTTGGTGTTGAAATTTCTCCACTCACTGCCACCAGTGGTCCTGGTGCAATCATCAGAAAGCATGGGAGAAAGGGGTATAGCACATGAGGCTCAATTCCTGGTTAATGCCACATAAACCCTTGGCATGTTTTCCAGGAACTCAGACTCAAGTCTGGGAAATTGAGATCAGGGAATCTGTTGGGTTTGCTGCCCAAAGAAGATTCCTTGCACATCCCTAATTAATACCAGTATCATGCAAATATAGGCTAACTCCAGTGGTGGCTTGTGGCCACTGTGGTTGTTAGAGCGATCCAAGGTGGAGCCAAGTAGTCACCGGAGGGGCAGTCAAGTGTTGAAGCCAAGCGGTTACCATTTGCTACATAATCTCCTTCCTAGGGTTACGTCCACTTATAGCACCATTTTATATATGTCTACTTAGAAATAAAACCATGTTTACTGGCACCACTGGAGCAGGAGAGGAGGTGCCTAATTCATGCTTAGACAGAGAAGATATTTAGGGCAAGAGGCAGGCAGGCCAGGATGCCTCTGCCAGTTGTGCAAAATAGCAGCAATCAGTGACTCTCTCTGGCTAGCTGCTTAGCAACAGTGGCTTACCTTTCTGATTCTGACCTTCATACCATGATGGGGTGTGTTTTCTGGGTTCAGACACAATAATTAATATGATTCTGTTCATAGAGCTTCATTGAATACATTGGAACTCAAAACTAAGTAGACATGCATGAGATTGCTCTGTAAATTAGCATGAATGATCCTAGAGAAGTTGCAGTCAGTAGCTGCAGTAGTCAATACTGAGCCAGATGGTCTGATTCCATATAAGGCAATTTCAGATGATACTGTTGGTGAAATAAAATTCTTGCTGGAGTCCCTCTATGTGCAGTCCACAAATTGGGATTGGCACAGAAGAGTACTTTGTGGCTTAAGACTGGTTATATTTCCTAAGACCAGGTGTTGTGGTGGCTGGAATGGGGGGATGCTGAACATCTCTAGTTGTTCCTGGATTTTGTCTCTAGTTGTCCCAGGATACATTTTTGAGGGATATTATAAGTGAAACTAAGTGAAACTAAAGAAGTCTCAAGGTTGGAAAAATGTCTTGGGTGGGAGATCATAATCATTACAGCTGGTACTTGATGGTTGTTCACTGTCATCATGCATGCATCTTTCTTCTGCTTTTTTGTTTTTTTTTAATTGCAGAACCTGGTCATGTTCCTCAGTGTGCTTGTTGACTGGATGATCCCAGATATCCCCAAAGATATCAGTGAACAGATCAAGAAGGAAAAGAGTGTGTTGGTTGATTTCTTTTTGAAAGAAGAGCATGAGAAGCTGAAACTTATAGAAAACTTTATCACGCAAGACAAACAAAGGAGCAAGACTGAGAACAGTGGAAGGAGAAATCGGGCAGCAAGTTTTTGCCAGTTCAGCCGAAGCCAACGAGGCAGCTTTACATCTTTTAGTTCTCACAACACTGATGTGTGATCCCTTTACAGCTACATCTACACCTCAGATTAAAGTGGGTTTAAGACTCCCTCCCTCTTCCCAGGAAGCTCTGTTTCAACATGAACAGGGCTTTGCACCTTTAGCTGAGGTTTCTCACCCTGTTCCAGTTGCCAGGATTCTTTTGGAGTGCAAACCATGACAATTAAACTGGCATAAAGCTAATATGTCTTTTAGTATAGATATGCCATGAGAGGCCTAACTGTCCTTATGAAGAACATGCAGTGTTGTGTGATGTGATTTGAAAAACAAGATAGATAAAGCAATATTATACAAATTTTCAGTTTCTCCATAATATACATCCACTATCTATCCTTTTAATACCAGTTTAATTATCATGGATAACCCAATTGCAACTGGTGAAAAATTTAGCTGCTTGAGATTCCTAGCCTGCATCATACATCTAGAATTGTTAGGGCTCTCTACAGATGAAATTACTGTTGAACCAGTTTTTGGCATGAGCATGGTCTAAGAAAAAAAATCTATAAACATTGATAGTCCATAATTCCAAGATTCTGATGGGTTGGTTCTGAAATGCTAACCAGGATCCCTTCTCTTTCTCTCACTCCCATGTGTAGTGGAGGAGGTATACATCTAGGATGTTTCTCAGACATACCCAAAAATACAGCATATGAATGTGACAAGCACAGGGTTTGGCATACCTATGTATCCTAAGGTACTCTTGTCAGAGAGCTAGGTTTGGTGAGGGAAAATTCTGAGAGTAATGTCTGAAATTGGCTGCAACTGAAAATCCAGCCAGTTGCCAATCTTCTGGGCACAGGATTTCCACCTGTTAATGTATCCCTCAGATACCTTCCATCACTGGTAGAATCATGTTTGCTCTCTTGTAGTAGACAAGGCTCCAAAATGTACAACATTTCTGTAAAAGTGAGAAAGATACTGGAGGTCTTTTTGTACCTTAAAGACTTACTGAAGACACAAGTTATTATGGACTGGACCCCACTTCTTCAGATGCCCAAAGTGATATGCCTAGTTGACAGATGAGTACAGGGAAAGCTGGGATTCTTTTATCAACAGCTGGATCAAATACCACACAATTCAAAAGCTACATTATAAATGTCATGGCCTTTTAATCCCAGGCTTCACAATTCTTTGCCCTATATCCTTGTGTGTATGTATATCTATTTATCTGTAAGGGATGGGTGAATCTGTCAGTTTCATTTTCTTATTTCTTCTATATTTAGCATAATGTCCATTTCAGCATCAGTTTGTGACTTGTTCATATAGAAGTGTACATTTCTCTTAGTTTAATTGCAGATTTGTATGCAATTTTCCCTAATATAAGCATCCTCTGCAAGCAGCTTTCCCTTATAATGCTTTTTGTATGTAATAAATAATAAACACATTTTTGTACTTCCCTGAACATATACATTTTCACATACATTTTTAGTTTGATATATTGCATCTTAAAATTCTGTGGTGCACAAATAATGAAGGGTAACTGCATTCCAGTCTGCATATCTATTTGTGAAGGATTTGGTAAGTTCATATCTAACTAAGGTAACAATGTTCTGTCCCATTCTCTCTCCCTCTCCCTCTCCCTCTCCCTCTCTCTCACACACACGCACACAGATAGAGAATGAGAGAGAGAGAGAGAGAGAGAGATCTGTCAACTGAGGATAATATGACAATAAAGTGGGTTTCTAGACTACAAAAGCTTATGCTACAATAAATTTGAAGGGGTTGGACTCACAATGTGCCTTGCAGGAAAGAATGGGTTTTGCTCTGCTTGGATGGGATCCCTTCACTTGCTTTCTGGAATTCCAATTTTCTCCCCATGCCACAGTTCACTCCCTTCAGCAGAGTCTCCTGATTCTCAGTATAGCATTTGCAGTGGGCAGTTGTGGGAAGTAAGGGGTGAGGAAATAAGTATCTGTCTACAGAGTTGACCCAGAATAAATCTGGGTCCAGCCCTTAGACTTTAGTTATTGATGCTAGTAACACAGCTGCCTTTCCAGAGAATATTAGGATTCAAGCAATCACTCATGTGATATAAGGCATTGCATTTATTTTGCAATCTAAGTCCTTTGCTCAGGTACCTGTGCTACCATGGAGAGAGCCAATTTGTAAAGCTGGATAGGTTATCTTTCTGCCCGACTTTGCCCTTGTGCCTTTAGCAGTAACCTGACACACACAGAGAGCAAGGGTTTTCCCATCACTTTATCTCCATGCCAGAGAAACCTGCTTTTGCTAGACATCTGAGTACCAGATTGTTGCTTGTAGAGTTTCTCGAGCAGGGTCAGTGAAAAAGAGGTCTGGTGAACTGACTCTCTGATGAGTCCTTAATTATTGCCTCTTATAGTCAGTTATTTTAAGGGTGTATGCCCAGCACAGTTGTAAAGTGGATCCCTTTTCTAAGAGAAACCTGAAAACAGTATGCCTATGAAGGGAAGAATGTAGACATCTTTAACAAAGAAGTTCACAACACTGCCAGATAGTGTGGTATCATGGTTAAGCATGCAGGACTGGGACACAGGAGCTCCAGGTTCTGGTCCCCACTCAGTCAAGAAGCTCACTGGATGACTTTGGACCACTCAATGACTCCAAGCTTAACCTGCTTCGAGGAACTGTTGTGAGGATAAAATAGAGGAAAGAATTATGTAATCTGCCTTGGGTTCCTTGCAGAAGAAAAAAGGCAGGACAGCAATGTAATATTATAAGATGATATGTAATCCTTGCCATGCTTTGTAGTGGAGGGTACTAAAACTGCAGTAAAGGTTCTCTAGAGTTGTCCATTATAGCATAGGTGCTTCCAAAGAACATACTAAATTAGTTGTGATGTATGCTAAAGCTGGGACTGCAGGTGGTACAATGGTTTAAACCGCTGTGCTGCTGGGCTTGGTTGACCGAAAGGTCGCCGGTTTGAATCTGCACATCGGGTGAGCTCCCATGCACTGTCCCAGCTCCTGCCAACCTTGCAGTTCGAAAGCATGCAAATGCAAGTAGATTAAAAGGTACCACTTCAGTGGGCAGGTAACAGCGTTCCATGCACTTTGGTGTTTAGTCATGCTGGCCACATGACCAGGGAGACTGTCTGCGGACAAACGCTGGCTCCCTCGGCTAGGAAACGGAGATGAGCACCGCCCCCTAGAGTCAGGCATGACTGGATGTAACATCAAGGGGAAACCTTTACCTTTACCTTTTTATGCTAAAGCTGCAAAATTTAGAAACAGATCATGCCTTGGTGTTCTCGCTGGAATGACACCCAGATTTGTCCATCAGATACACCCTCATTGAACATTTATAGACAATGAGCTCTTTGACATTCAGAAATATTCCAATTTGTATAGCCTCATTGTTGTTAGTCGTGAAGTCATGTCCGACCCATTGCGACTTCATGGACAACATTCCTCCAGGCCTTCCTGTCCTCCACCATCCCCCGGAGTCCACTCAAGCTCACACCAACTGCTTCAGTGACTCCATCTAGCCACCTCATCCTCTGCCGTCCCCTTCTTCTTTTGCTGTCAATTGTTCCCAGCATTAGGCTCTAATCTAGGGAGTCCTTCCTTCTCATTAGGTGGCCAAAGAATGTGAGTCTCATCTTCAGTATCTGGCCTTCTAAAGAGCAGTCAGGGTTGATCTCCTCTAGGACTGACTGGTTTGATCACCTGGCAGTCCAAGGGACTCACAGAAGTCTCCTCCAGCACCACAGTTCAAAGACCTCAGTCTTCGGCGCTCACCCTTCCTTATGGTCCATCTTTCACAGCCATACATTGCAACTGGAAAAACCATAGCCTTGACTATACGCACTTTTGTTGGCAGGGTGATGTCTGCTTTTTAGTATGCTGTCTAGATTTTATTTATTTGTTTATTTATTTAGAACATTTTTATGCTGCCCCATTCGCAAAAAGCCTCGGTGCGGCTTACAAACCAAATAAACAATCCTACAATTAACCTTAAAAATCTGGAGACATCTTGGCACAGATATAAAAACCAATAAATACAATCAACAATTAACAATTAAAATAACGTTTAAATAAAAGGGTCTTGGCCTTGCGCTGAAAAACAAATAACGATGGCGCCAGGCGGACCTCTCTGGGGAGCACATTCCATAGGTGGGGCGCCACTGCAGAGAAGGCCCTCCTCCAGGTACTCACCCTCCTAATATCTTTCACTGAGGGTTCCCGGAGAAGGGCCTCTGCCGCCGATCTCAAGGGACCGGAGGGCATATATGAAAGCAAGCGCTCCTTTAGATAACCAGGTCC
Organism: Varanus salvator macromaculatus; assembly: GCA_023646645.1. Classification (NCBI taxonomy): domain Eukaryota; kingdom Metazoa; phylum Chordata; class Lepidosauria; order Squamata; family Varanidae; genus Varanus; species Varanus salvator. The sequence continues at coordinate 10,687,301 of JAIXND010000754.1, read as the reverse complement.
CAAGCCGTTGAGGGCTTTATAGGTGATAACCAACACCTTGAATTGGGCCCGGACTTCAATGGGAAGCCAGTGAAGCTGACGGAGAACTAGGGTTATATGAGAACAATGCCCAGTCCCCGTCAGCAACATGGCAGCTCTGCTTTGCACCATCTAAAGTATCTGGACCATCTTCAAGGGCAGCCCCATGTAGAGCGTGTTACAGAAGTCTAATCGGGAAGTTACCAATGCATGTGTCACTGTCGCCAGGCAATCGTTCTCCAGGTAGGGACACAGCTGATGGAACAGCCGAAACTGAAGGAAAGCGTTCCTCGCCACCGCTGTCGCCTGAGCTTCTAATGACAGCTCTGGGTCAAGGAGCACTCCCAAGCAGCAAACCCTGTCCCTAAGAGGGAGTGCAACCCCATTCAGGACAAGGTCCAGGTCCCCTACCCCGAAGCCCGAACCACCTACCAACAGGACCTCCGTCTTGTCTGGATTGAGCTTCAGTTTATTGGCCCTCATCCAGCCCATTACCTCAGCCACACACCAGTTCAGTACAGCCACTGCCTCACCAGGATTGGTTGAAAATGAGAGTTAGAGCTGGGTATCATCAGTGTACTGGTGATTCTGCAGTCCACACCTCCTAATGCCATCTCCCAGCGGTTTCATGTAGATGTTGAATAGCAAGGGGGACAAAATGGACCCCTGCGGAACTCCATGGCATAACTGCCATGGCGCAGAGCCATAGTCCCCCAGCACCACCTTCTGGAATCGGCCATTGGGATAGGAGAGGAACCACAACAAAGCAGTGCCTCCTACCCCCAATCCTGCTAGCCTATCCAGAAGGATACCAGGGTATCGAAAGCCACTGAGAGGTCCACGAGGACCAACAGGGATGCACTCCCCCTGTCTTTCTCCCTGCACAGGTCATCATACAGGGTGACCAAGGCAGATTCAGTACCGTACCCGGGTCTGAAGCCGGACTGAAATGGGTCCAGATAATCAGTCTCATCCAAGAGTGCTTGGAGTTGTCCCGCCACCACCTGCTCTAACACCTTGCCCAAGAATGGGATGTTGGCCACCGGTCTGTAATTGGCAGCCATCTCTGGATCCAGGAATGCTTTCTTTAGGACTGGTCAGACTACCTCCTCCTATAAAGGGGCAGGTACCCAGCTGTCCCTTAGAGAGGAGTTGACAACCTCCAGGATCCAGGTCCCTATCCCATTCTTGGCTTTGTTAAGTAGCCAAGATGGGCAAGAGTCCAGTAAGCAGGTGGTGGGATGTACTTGTCCAAGCACCTGGTGCACATCATCAGGCCACAACAACTGAAACTCATCCATCAATTTTGGACCAGACGGCAACATTGGTACCTCCCCAAAAGGTTCTGAATCACTAGTAGAGTCCAGCTCATGACAAATCTGAGCGATTTTCTCCTTGAAATGCTTGGCAAAGTCATCACAGTGGGCCATCAAGGGTGGCACGGGATCTTTCTTGGGGCCTGGGTGAACCAGCCCCTGTACCACCCAAAAGAGCTCCGCCGGACAGCATTGTGAGGAGGCAATGGAAGCAGAGAAGAATTTCTTTTTTGCCGTCCTCACAGCATAGGCCCGATAATGGGGTCTTAAGTGTGTTCAGTCAGATTCATCCTCTGATTTTCTTCACCTACTCTCTAGACGTCTCCCAACCCGCTTCATCGTCCGTAGTTCAAATGTATACCAGGGGGGAGAACAGGCTCTGCCAGGTGGGAGAGGATGCTTAGGAGCGATCATGTCAATAGCCCTGGTCACTTCCCCATTCCACAGTTCGACCAAGGCATCGACAGGAGCACCTGCCTTATAAACCAGGAATTCCCCCAGGGCCTTCAGGAATCCACCTGGATCCATCTGGCTCTGGGGGTGGACCAACACAATCGGGTCCACACCCTTACAGAGGGAAAGGCTGCTCTCAAGCTCAAACCTCATGAGGAAGTGATCTGACCATGACAGGGGTGTCAGACACAAGTTCCTCACTCTGAGATCCCCCTCTTCCTGCCCTGTGGAGAAAACCAGGTACAGAGTGTGTCCACGTTCATGGGTCGGGCCAGTGACATGTTGAGACAGCCCCATGACTGTCATGGAGGCCATGAAGTCCTGAGCTGAGATTGAAGTCCCCCAGGACCAGCATCCTGGAAGTCTTCAACACCAAATCCGAGATGATCTCCGTCAGCTCTGGCAGGGAGTCTGTTGGGCAGAAGGGTGCACGGTACACCAACAGAATCTTCAGTCTGTCTCGGTCGCCCAACACCAAGTAGACGCACTCTAGACCCGGCCTCGAGAGAACAGGAAGCCCCATGAGGGAAATAGAGGCTCAGTAAACCAAAGCGATCCCCCCTCCCCTCCAAGCATGGTCAGTGCTGGACCAGATACCCAGGCGTGCACAGTTGAGAGAGTAAAACATTCCCTCCATCTCTGGCCCAGGTCTCTGTAATACAAGCCAGGTCGGCCCCCATCCATGATCAGATCATGGATGAGTGATGATTATGGACCAACCTGACATTAAGCAACAGCACCAACAAACCTGGAGGGCGGTTGACAAGCCTACCTGGAACCCTCCGGCTGGGGGAATAACCAGAAGGAGGAACAGGTGTTAACCATCTTCCCCTCCTTCTACGCAGACTCGTTGCCTTAGCTTTCCTCCCCAGGATCAAGCGTCTTTTAATTTCATAGCTGCAGTCCCCGTCTCCAGTGATCTTGGAGCCCAGGAAAATAAAATCTGTCACTACCTCCATTTCTTCCCAATCTATTTGCCAGGAAGTGAGAGGACCAGATGCCATGATAGTGTTCTTAATGTTGAGTTTCAACATTTGATCTCTAGTTCCTCTCCCTCTTCGAAATCCTGCAGGACTTTGCTAGCATGTGAAATGAGTGCAATGGTGCAGTAGTTTGAACATTCTTTGGCATTGCCCTTCTTTGGGATCAGAATGTAAACTGACTTTTTCTAATCCTGCGGCCATTGTTGAGTTTTCCAAATTTGCTGGCATATTGAGTGTAGCACTTTTACTGCATCGTCTTTTAAGATTTTGAATAGCTCAGCTGGAATTCTATCACCTCCACTTGCTTTGTTGTTGTTCAGACTTCCTAAGGCCCATTTGACTTCATATTCCAAGATGTCTGGCTCGAAGTCAGTGACCACCCCATCTTGGTTATCAGGGACATTAAGCTCTTTCTTGTATAGTTCTTCTGTGTAATTTTGCTACCTCTTCTTAATCCCTTCTGTCTCTGTTAGGTCCCTGCCATTTTGGTCCTTTGTCATGCCCATCTTTGCATGAAATGTTCCCTTCATATCTCCAATTTTCTTGAAGAGATCTCTGATCTTCCCTATTCTATTGTTTTCTTCTATTTCTTTACACTGTTCATTGTAGAAGGCATTCTTATCTCTTCTAGCTATTCTCTGGAATTCTGCATTCAGTTGGGTGTATCTTTCTCTTACTCCCTTGCCTTTCACATCCCTTCTTTCCTCAGCTATTTGTAAAGCTTCCTCAGAATGCCATTTTGCTTTCTTGCATATCTTTTTCTTTGGGATGGTTTTAGTTGCTACCTCTTGTACAATGTTGCAAACCTCCGTCCATAGTTCTTCAGGCACTCTGTCTATCAGATCTAATTCCTTAAATCTATTGGTCACCTCTACTGTATATTCATCAGGGATATGATTTAGGTCATACCTGAGTGGCCTAGTGCTCTTCCCTACTTTCTTCAATTTAAGCCTAAATTTTGCTACAAGAAGGTCATGATCTGAGCCACAGCCAGCTCCTCATTTAGTTTTTACTGACTGCATAGAGCTTCTCCATCCTTGGCTGCAGAGCACATAGTCAATCTGATTCCTGTGTTGACCATCTGATGATGTTCATGTGTAGAGTCATTTCTTGGGTTGTTGGAAAAGAGTGTTTGCTATGATCATCATATTCTCTTGACAAAATTCTACCAGCCTGTGCCCTTGCTTCATTTTGTACTCCAAGGCCAAACTTGCATGTTATTCCAGTTATCTTTTGGCTTCCTACTTTAGCATTCCAATCCCCCATGATGATAAGGACATCATTTTTTGGAGTTACTTCTAGAAGGTGTTGTAGGCCTTCATAGAACTGGTCAACTTCAGCCTCTTCAGCATCAGTGGTTGGGGCATAGACTTGGACTATTGTGATGTTGAATGGTTTGCCTTGGATTCAAATTGAGATCATTCTGTCATTTTGAAGATTGCATCCCAGTACTGCTTTTCCTACTCTTTTATTGACTATGAAGGCTACTCCATTTCTTCTGAGGGATTCTTGCCCACAGTAGTATACCTGATGGTCATCTGAATTAAATTCACCCATTCCTGTCCATTTTAGTTCACTGATTCCTAAGATGTTGATGTTCAGTCTTGTCATCTCTTGTTTGACCACATCCAGCTAGCCTTGATTCATGGATCTTACATTCCAGGTTCCTATGGTGTATAGATCTTTGCAGCATTGGACTTTCCTTTTACCACTAGATACATCTGCAACTGAGTGTCCTTTTGGCTTTGACCCAGTCGCTTCATTCTTTCTGTTGCTACTAGTACTAGCCCTCCGCTCTTCCCCAGTAGCATATTGGACACCTTCTGACCTGAGGGGCTCATCTTCTGGCATCATATCTTTTTGTCTTTTGGTACTGTCCATGGGGTTTTCATGGCAAAGATACTGTAGTGGGTGGCCATTTCCTTTTTCAGTGGATCACGTTTTGTCAGAGCTCTCTGCTATGACCTGCCCGTCTTGCGTGGCCCTGCACAGCATAGGTCATAGCTTCATTGAGCTACGCAAGCCCCTTCACCACTACAAGATAGTGCCTCATTAAATATATATTTAAATATATTTATAGAGATAGACTTCAACAGACACATCTGATAGAGAATGTGATTAATATTTTGCTTAGAGCCTGACCTTCTGCTTACAGAGTTGCAATCCCATTTTGTATCAGTTTGGACATAAATAAATGCATATGACAAATACCATTCAGGAAGTCCATTGAGAGTTTGCCACCTTGCAACCCAGGCTATGCACAAGCACCTGTTTTAGGAAGAGGGCATTGTGCCCCAACCTTGATCCCATGGCTCCCTCATCTGATGAAGTAGGTGGAGTGTGAATGATGCTCACCAGCAACTAGGAAATAAGGCCCCAATTAATGGGGGAGGTTGTGCAGCATTAGCAACCTGCCTTTCTGTGTCATCGCTATTAAAATTTGGGCTGACTGTTTGAGGAACTATTGCAGCCCTTGCTACTTGTGAACCAATTCTGGGTACAAAAACTATTCCTTAAACTGGCATTGATTCATGTAAATTACTGACTGGCGAATCCAAACACATAAATCAAGTGATAGCTTCTCTATTACACATCTTGGAGGAAAAGTGGCATACATCAGCTGAAGTTAAACCTCTTAAGCCCCAGTGATTTCAGCAGGAGAGATTTAAGTATGCAATTGTAAGCACTGAAATCAATACAGCTATAAAAAAATGCTCACAAATAGTGCTTAACTTCAGCTGGATCATGCACATTCCTTGCTGCTCTGCATTTACAGTAAATTAAGATGTTATTATGCAGAATTTTATACAGGATCACTACTGAAGCATTTATCTAAATGCATTTAATGAATATCTGTATTCTTACTCTATAGATAGATAGATTTAAAAAGCTGTGACTCTTTTGAATACTTTCTAATTCAAATATTGAGGAAATGAATACTGTTTAAATTAATGTTCTACCCATGACTGTCCTCCAATTTCCCACAAAAGAGGCTTCAATTTTAATTCCTTTTGATCAGGATACTTCAGAAGTTTGTTTGATTTCTTCTACATTTGAGATCTTCTTACCAGGCAGACAAGGGTGCTATGAGATTTCTTTCTTCTGAATAAGAATCTTTCTGTTTATCTGTAGCAATTCCAGCTGCTGCTACTTCCTATATGAAAATGCCAAAGGGAAAGATTACCTGAGGGCGTCTTTCACTGAAGCATAGGCAAACTGGGGAGGGTGCAGTTCACTGAACAATAGACAACATACAATGAAGGGCAGTACACTCCCACACCAAACCCCCAAAAATGTCACTGACATTTGGGTCTCCCCCCTCTCCCCAAAGCAATTTCTTTTTGAACAAATTGAATGAGAATGGTTGAAAACATTATGAGCACAATTCTACTTAAAATTGGACAGGACCAGCAAATGGTTTTTATCAGTGCTGCACCAAAATGTATCCATAATTTTCTTCCTTTCTCATTCAATAGTATAGAAAAGAAATGGCTTTTAAAGAGAGATTCAGGGGAGAAAAAAATGTCAAATAAATTACCATGGCCAGGGTTCTTGCCCTTACCTGGCTTATGGGGTAGCTGAGAGGGTGTGTGAGTGTCCTGCTTTTCACTGTACAATCATTTGCCTATCTCCCCAGCTTCTCACACTTTTATTAAAGCCCAGGAGAGTTCTTTCCTATGGGACTTTTCATTTCAGGAAGGCAGGGAAATTGCAGAGTGGTAGGTGGAGGGGAAAGCCTTCAGCACTTGTGGTCATCTCACACAAGCAGGAGGGAAGGAGGGAGGAAAAATGGAAGGCTCTTTCATGAGAGAAGAAGAAAACTTACAGGAAATTGGCATAGCATGATCTCCACTTCTTCCCTGGAGCTGAACACAATGCTGCCATCCTTCAGACCTGCTACATTGCAGGGTAGGAGCCAGTATTGTAAGCATCTGCAATAGATGAAAGAGCCAACTGTCTATAACCATTCTTCAGGAAATTAACAGATTTTGGGGAAGTCATTGGACTAGACCAAGCCTAGAATATCACAGAACACATTTTTCTAAGAAAGATCTTGAGAATTTTATTTTTTCCTCTGCAGTGTGTGTTGGCTACTTCTCTCTCCAAAGTAGATATGTAGTATTATGGCAGGTGCAAAATGGGTACCCAGATGCCAACATAGTTGTTGCTGTTCCCACTGCAGTGGAAGCAGAAAAACATTTTTTTAAATCATAGGAAAAAAGACAGTGCTGCAACCACTGCTCATGATGAGCCATTGAAATTGTCAGAGAATTGCTAATGGAGAGCTTTTGGAGAATTTCCCTTTTCTCCTGGGATAATTGGGTGAAATGGTCTGCATTATTTCTGTTCCCACAAATAGGATGGTGAAGTTAGAATGGACCTTTGCATTCAGCTATAGTTCTTGTCACTGAGATGTGCATTGGCCACTTGACTGCAAACATTCTTTATCTGGGTGTTATCTTGGGTAGTCCAACAAACTGATCCAATGGGAGCTGTTTCGCTTGATTAGCTCTCAGTGGAAAGCCAGTATCAGTAGTTTCAGTAGAATATTCTACTAGTGGCTGACTAGTGCCAGTCTCTTCAGATGAGCCTTGTTGCTTTGAGAGCTGTAGTATACTCTGTTGTAATTAGGTTTATAAAGCAGCCATATTTTTCAGTAAGGCTTTCTGAGTGGTTCACAGTGTGGCAAAAGCAGTAGGTGCTCTTCACTGAATTAGACAGCTGGCCTCTATCCCACCCCCACCCCCCATCAATGCAATCCATTCTTGAGCCCCTCATCCCACCCCAAGAGGCTGTACCAGCCCATTAACCTGTGTTCTCAGCCAAGAGCACTGCTAAGTGCTTGAATCCTATGGCCACGTTACAGCTTCTGTTTCCTGACTGAAAACCAGATAAAACCCAAAATAAGACATTTTCACTGCTATACCAAACAAAAATTCACTTCCCCTTTTTTATCATTCTCACTCAATTTGCCATTCTCATTTGCTCATTGCTTCCAAAAGGAATCCAAAGGAGAACATTTTCCAAAGGAGGAATGAAATCCAGAGGAGAAGAACTAGTTCCCTTCTACTCAACTCTGGTTAGGTCTCATCTGGGCTACTGCTGGACTACTGCTCTAGTTGTGGTCATTCCAATTTGAGAAAGAGGCAGACTAGCTGGAAAAGTGAAGAGGAACTAAAGAGCCTCTTGATGCAGGTGAAGGAGGAGAGCACAAAAGTTGGCTTGAAACTCAACATTAAGAAAACTAAGATCATGGCATCCGGTCCTCTCACTTCCTGGCAAATAGATGGGGAAGAAATGGAGGTAGTGACAGATTTTATTTTCCTGGGCTCCAAGATCACCGCAGACGGGGACTGCAGCCAAGAAATTAAAAGACGCTTGCTCCTGGGGAGGAAAGCTATGGCAAATCTAGACAGCATACTGAAAAGCAGAGACATCACTCTGCCAACAAAAGTGCGTATAGTCAAGGCTATGGTTTTCCCAGTTGCAATGTATGGCTGTGAAAGCTGGACCATAAGGAAGGCCGAGCGCAAAAGGATTGAGGCCTTTGAGTTGTGGTGCTGGAGAAGACTCCTGCGAGTCCCTTGGACCGCAAGACGATCAAACCGGTCAGTCCTAGAGGAGATCAACCCTGACTGCTCTTTAGAAGGCCAGATAGTGAAGATGAAACTCAAATACTTTGGCCACCTAATGAGAAGGAAGGACTCCCTGGAGAAGAGCCTAATGCTGGGAACAATAGATGGCAAAAGAAGAAGGGGACGGCAGAGGATGAGGTGGCTGGATGGAGTCACAGAGGCAGTTGGTGTGAGCTTGAGTGGACTCCAGGGGATGGTGGAGGACAGGAAGGTCTGGAGGAATGTTGTCCATGGGGTCGCGATGGGTCGGATGAGACTTCGCGACTAACAACAACAACAACAGCTGGAAAAGTTGCTGAGGAGGGCAACAAGGATGAACCAGGAACTGGAAGCAAAGCCCTGTAAGGAGAGATTGAAAGAATTTGGTGTGTTTAGCCCTGAGAAGACTGAGGGGAGATATTGTTATTCCGTGTAATCTTGGGAAGCAATACACTTTAAGAAATGGTGCTTGCCCTCTAGATTGCCTTGAAAGGTTATGGGATGTTTTGCTGGGGTTCAAACTCATGTGGCCAGAGAGAACAAGCCCTGGTTTTGCATTCATACAAACACAATACTTAGAAAGGAAAGTTTATTTGACAGTAATGAGAGAGCAGGCACAAACTTTTAACCTGATATTGTCTCGACTATATCTTGTCTATTGTTGAAAACCACTGGTCCATGGACTGGTGCTGGTCTGCAGGAGATTTCCTGCCAGGTTGTGGAGGGGGACCCTGCTCACCACAGACCAGCACGGGAGCTGGCTGTGCTCCACTACCTCTTCCTCGGTTCGCATTGTGTTTATTGGGGGTGCACCAGTGCCACCAGGGAGAACAGGGAGGAAAGAGGCAGCTTGGTGGAAGCCAGCTGGGAGTCATGCTGCACCAATGTCAGTATTTTGTTCTTTTGTTGGTATTTTTTTGTTGCTCAGTTTCTGGTTGTTTTGGAGAATTGTTTTCCTTTTTTCTTTTTCTTTTTCTATTGTGTTGTGTTGTGTTGTATTACATTTCCAATGTCTATGGTATTGTGTTTGGGAACTAATACACAGAATACTGCATTATGTTTATGGTGCTTTTTGTTTCAGCCTCAGCATTCTCTGAGATAGTTTTCCTGTTTTTGCCAGTCCCCAGCTGTGGAAAGGTTGAAAACCACTGGTCTAGGCAGCAAATATTCCTGCTGCATCTCAATCTTACTCTGTATTTCTAAAAAGAAATTCTTGCCTAACAAAGAGGAAAACTGACAGGGTTGGGGGTCCATCTTCTGTCCTGCAGGGTAGTTTCTTAATAGTGGTCTTTATGTATGGGCAGGAAAGGTGCAAGACATCCACAGATTGGAGCAGGGGGGCAGGGCAGACCTGTCCTCAGAGCTTGCTTCCTTCTCTCCACTCTGTTCAAAGCATGTCTTTGCTTACATTCAGTGTGTGTGTTCCCTAAGTCCCTGATTCTTATACTATTTCTATTTGTAAGTGTGACTGTGGGAAAGATGAGTTTTCCAGACTTATGGTAATTGTGTTTGATTTTTGAGGAGATCAAGCCTGACTGCTCTTTAGAAGGCCAGATACTGAAGATGAAACTCAAATACTTTGGCAACTAATGAGAAGGAAGAACTCACTGGAGAAGAGCCTAATGCTGGGAACAATTGATGGCAAAAGAAGAGGGGACGGCAGAGGATGAAGTGTCACTGAAGCAGTTGGTGTGAGCTTAAGTGGACTCTGGGGGATGGTGGAGGATAGGATGCCCTGGAGGAATGTTGTCCATGGGGTCCTGATGAGTCAGTCATCAGTCGACTTGACTTCGCAACTAACAACAACTGTTTCTCTGGGTAAGAGGTAGGTTTCTTATCTGAGCTTGCTATGGGCTATAGATGAGGTAATTTCCAGGGCAATGGGTCATCTTCCTTGCAAGGCTGTTTTGCCTTCTTATCTCACACTGGCTAACCCATTATATTAGGGTAAGCTTCCTGAATTCTTCCTGAATTCAAGCCTACCCACATGGCCCATGGCCTGCAACATCATTCTGCCCTGGGTGCTATTATTGCTATATACATGCATTTCAGTATGATAGTGTCAAGACTTCAGAACTACAAGGAATAAATGTTCCAAATGGAGTGTACAGTCAAGCAATCAATAGTTTATTGACAGTAAACAGGTATTCCTAAATCCAACAGCACTGTAGGGTAGCTAGTTTAAGACTGACTACAAAGGAACAGAATATATACAGAATGTTTTATGGAGTTGGTGTCACATATGCATTACTGGTAGGGGAATGAATGATATACAAGAACAATATAGAAGCACACAAGGACAATACAGAACATTGAGAAATCATCAGAAAAAACATTATGACACATTGGGTGCTTGAGGAACATATTAAAAATAAAACAATGAAAAGTTAAAAAAATTAAAAGGTTTCAAAGTTTGCTTTTACATTCTGAGGTAAGAAATTCCATAAAGACAAAGAGTAAACTAGTTTAGTATTTAAATAGCAAATGAAGAAGCAGCTGGTGGATACTGTTGCAAAAGTATCTATTGCCTGGAGGCACCAACAAGAGGCATATGCCACATCCCAGGTAGTTAGCAAGTTGATACATTTTGTAGATTGAAACTAGTTACATTGTAACTTTCCCTCGCCAGCTGCACTGTGTATTTGCTTAGCCAGCTTGTGACTTATTTGAATGGAAAAACCCTGGAGATGTAGGAAGGGAGGCAAAAAGTTGTTTAATTCAAAATATTAAACTATAACTTTTATTAGCACAACTCCAACAATGGCACTTTTCAAATATTTGAAATGTTGTCACAAAGAGGAATGCCAGGAACTCTTATGCATCATCTCAGAGTGCAGGATACAGAATAATGGGCTCACGTTGCAGGAAACCAGGTTCCAGGTGAACATCATGAAAAGGTCCCTGACTATAAGAGAAATACAGCAATGGAACCAATTACCTAGGGAGGTTGTGGGCTCTCCCACACTGGAGGTATTCAAAATACAACTGTACAGCCATCTGAGAGGGATAGTTTATCTTGGAGTCCTGCACTCAGCCGGGATTAGGCCCAATGGAATTCTTGGTCCCTTCCAATTCTACTATTCTATGATCCTATGGTTTTTGATGAAGTCTGATGAGTTGTTGTTGTTCAGTCACACAGTCATGCCCAACTTTTCATGACCCCATGTACCATAGCATGCCAGGCTCTCCTGTACTCCACTGTTTCCTGGAATTCACCCAAATTCATATTCATTACATCAGTGACACTATCTAACCATCTCATTCTCTGATGTCCCCTTCTCCTTTTGCCGCCAACTGTTCTCAGCATCAGGACCTTTTTCAATGAGTCCTTCCCTTTCATTATGTGTCAATCCTTTTGGATTGACTGATTTGATTTCTTTGCAGTCCAAGGGACTCTCAGGAGTCTTTTCTAGCACCACAATTCAAAGGTGTCAATTCTCCTTATGGTCCAAGTCTCACAGCCATACATTACAACTGGGAGAACCATAGCCTTGGCTATACGAATTTTTGTTGGCAGGGTGATGTCTCTGCTTTTTAGTATGCTGTCTAGATTTGTCAGCTTTCCTCCCAAGGAACAAGTGTTTTTTTAACTTCATGGCTGCAGTCACTGTCTACAGCAGGGGTCTTAAACTCAACTTACCTGGGGGCCGCTGGAAGTAGAGTCTGGGCCACATCAAGTATTCCACCGCAGTGGTGGTGGGCCACTCATTCCGCGTCGCTCCCGGAGGCCAGCCAGGGTGCCGGCAGCACACTATCACGAAACTTTGATATCAAATGGGGGCCACAAAATATCGTCTCACAGCCCATGGGGTTTGAGACCCCTGGTCTACAGTGCTCTTGGAACCCAAGAAAATAAAATCTGTCACTACTTCCATTTCTTCCCCTTCTATTTGCCAGGAAGTGATAGGATTATGGATGCCATGATCCTAATGTTTTTTTTTTTGGGGGGGGGGGGTTATGTTGAAACTCAACTTTCATATTCTCCTTTAGTTCTCTCTTTAGTTCCTATTCACTTTGGGCTACTGGAGTGGTATCATCTGTCTATCTAAGGCTGTTGATATTTCTCCAGGCAATCTTAAATCCAGCTTGTGATTCATCCAGCCCAGCATTTTGCATGATGTACCCTGCTTATAAGTTAAATAAGCAGGGTGACAGTTGTTCCATGCCCAGTTCTAATTGTTGCTTCTTGGCCCAAATACAGGTTCCTCAAGAAACAAATAAGACGGTCTGGTACTCCCATCTCTTTAAGAACTCACCACAATTTGTTGTGATCCACACAATCAAAGGCGTTAGCATAGTCAATGAAGCAGAAGTAGATGTTTTTCTGGAACTTCCTAGCTTTCTCCATAATCCAGCAAGTGTTGGCAATTTGATCTCTAGCTCCTCTGCCTCTGTGAAACCCCATTTGTAATTCTGGTAGTTCTTGGCCATATACTACTGAAGCCTAGCTTGTAGGATTTTGAGCATAACTTTGCTAGTGTGTGAAATGAGCACAATTGCACAAATATAATGCTAGTGTTTGAGCATTACAGTGGTGCCTTGGCTCACAAATGCCTTGGTTCACAACCAAATAGGGTCATGAACAAAAATTTCATGAAAATTTTGACTTGGGTCACAAACTCCACATTGTGTGGCAACCAAGATCACAGTCATCTTCCCACCTCCCTGCCATCTTCCCACCCCCCTGAGTGGGGAGATGGCCACGATCGCATTTGCATTCATGCAAGGAAGACAAAGAGGAGCTGACAACAGAAGAATGTGCTGAACCCCAGAGTGAGCAGCAGAAGGCACTTGCTGAGGAGGATTCCACTGAGGAAGAGGAAGACAGGGAGGGGGTTAGCAGTGATGTGATACAATCCATTATGAAAAAATGGAATGAGTGCGAGGATTTCTTTGAGAAGCACCATCCCAACATAACTGTAATGAACAAAGTGCTGAATCTGATGAACAATAACATGGTCTCTCATTTCCAGAGGGTTATGCAGCGCAGGAAAAAACAAGTGACTATAGACAGATTTTTCACCAAAATTGACCCTGCAGCTAAGAGATAAAGAAGAGAGGAAACCCCTGAAAGAGATCTCTCTAATATCCTTATGGAGGGGGACTCTCCCTCAAAACAATAACCCCCCCCCCAGGTTAGTGTTCTCCACTGTACTATACTGTACAGTACTTTGTTACTTTGTTGTTCTTTGTCACTTGTTTCAAATTTTTCTGATTAAAAAAAAATAGCTACAGAACAGATTAACCTTATTTACATTGAATCTTATGGGGAAATTTGACTTGAATCGCAACCAATTTGGGTCACAACCAGAGTCATGGAATGGATTACGTTCATGAGCCAAGGTACCACTGTATTTGTCATTGCCCTTCTTTGGCATTGGAATGTAAAATGACCTTCTCCAATCCTGTGACCACTGTTGAGTTTTCCAAATTTGCCTGAATATTGAGTGTAGCACTTTAACTGCATTGTCTTTTAGGATTAGCTCAGCTGGAATAGCATCACCTCCACTAGATTTGCTGTTGCTAGGTCTTCCTGAGGCCCATTTGATTTTATACTCTAGGATGCCTGACTTGAGGTCAGCTATCACACAATCATGCTTATCAGGGATATTAAGACATTTCTTGTATAATTCTTCTGTGTAATCTTGTCACCTCTTTTTACTCTCTCCTGCCTCTCCCTCAGTTTCTTGCTATTTTTGTCCTTTATCGTGCCTATCTTTGCTTCCATTGGTACCTCCAATTTTCTTGAAGAGATCTCTAATGTTTTCCATTGTGTTGTTTTCCTCTATTTCTTTGTGCTGTTCATCAAAGAAATCCTTATCTTTATTTATTTATTTATTTATTTTTCGATTTATATCCTGCCTTTTTCCTACAAAGGGCTCAAGGCAGCTTACATCTCCTCCTCCATCTTATCCCCACAACAACAACCCTGTGAGGTAGGCTGGGCTGAGAGTCTGTGACTGGCCCAAAGTCACCCAGTTGGCTCCATGGCTGAGCAGGGACTAGAACCCAGACCGTCTGAGATCCAGTCCCATGCTCTTAACCACTACACCACACAGCCCATAGTCCTTCAGGCACTCTACCAGATCTAATCCATTAAATCTATTTGTCACCTCCACTGTATATTTATAAGGGATATGATTTAGGTCATACCTGAATGGCCTACTGCTTTTCCCTACTTACTTCAATTTAAGCCTGAATTTTGCAATAAGAAGCTCACGATCTGAGCCACAGTCAGCTCCTGGTTTTGTTTTTACTAACTGGATAGAGCTTCTCTAGACAGAGTGCCAGAAGAACTATGGACGGAAGTTCGCAACATTGTACAAGAGGTAGCAACTAAAGCTATCCCAAAGAAAAAGATATGCAAGAAAGCAAAATGGCTGTCTGAGGAAGCTTTACAAATAGCTGAGGAAAGAAGGGAAGTGAAAGGCAAAGGGAAGTGAAAAAAAATACACCCAACTGAATGCAGAATTCCAGAGAATAGCTAGAAGAGATAAGAATGCCTTCTACAATGAACAGTGCAAAGAAATAGAAGAAAATAATAGAACAGGGAGGACCAGAGATCTCTTCAAGAAAATTGGAGATATGAAGGGGACATTTCATGCAAAGATGGGCATGACAAAGGACCAAAATGGCAGGGACCTAACAGAGGCAGAAGAGATTAAGAAGAGGTGGCAAGATTACACAGAAGAACTATACAAGAAAGAGCTTAACGTCACTGATAACCATGATGGGTGGTCACTGACCTTGAGCCAGACATCCTGAAATGTGAAGTCAAATGGGCCTTAGGAAGTCTGAGCAACAACAAAGTAAGTGGAGGTGACAATATTCCAGCTGAGCTATTCAAAATCTTAAAAGACAATGCAGTAAAAGTGCTACACTCAATATGCCAGCAAATTTGGAAAACTCAACAGTGACCACAGGATTGGAAAAGGTCAGTTTACATTCCGATCCCAAAGAAGGGCAATGCCAAAGAATGTTCAAACTACTGCACCATTGCACTCATTTTACATGCTAGTAAAGTGATGCTCAAAATCCTACAAGCTAGGCTCCAGCAGCATGTGGACCGAGAACTACCGGAAGTACAGGCAGGATTTCGAAGAGGGAGAGGAACTAGAGATCAAATTGCCAACATACGCTGGATCGTGGAGAAAGCTAGGGAGTTCCAGAAAAACATCTACTTCTGCTTCATTGACTATGCTAAAGCCTTTGATTGTGTGGATCACAACAAACTGTGGCAAGTTCTTAAAGGAATGGGAGTACCAGACCATCTTATTTGTCTCTTGAGAAACCAATATGTGGGTCAAGAAGCAACAGTGAGAACTGGGCACGAACTACTGATTGGTTCAAAATTGAGAAAGGAGTTCGGCAATGCTGTATACTGTTGCCCTGCCTATTTAACTTATATGCAGAGCACATCATGATTAAGATGAGGCTATATGAATCACCAGTTGAAATTAAGATTGCTGGGATTTCTAATGGCAGAAAGTGAAGAGGAACTAAAGAGCATCTTGATCCGGGTGAAGGAGGACAGCACAAAAGTTGGCTTGAAACGCAACATTAAGAAAACTAAGATCATGGCATCCGGTCCTCTCACTTCCTGGCAAATAGATGGGGAAGAAATGGTGGTAGTGACAGATTTTATTTTCCTGGGCTCCAAGATCACCACAGATGGGGACTGCAGCCAAGAAATTAAAAGATGCTTGATCCTGGGTTGGAAAGCTATGGCAAATCAAGACAGAATACCAAAAAGCAGAGACATCACCCTGCCAACAAAAGTGCGTATAGTCAAGGCTATGGTTTTCCCAGTTGCAATGTATGGCTGTGAAAGCTGGACCATAAGGAAGGCTGAGCACTGAAGGATTGAGGCCTTTGAGTTGTGGTGCTGGAGGAGACTCCTGCGAGTCCCTTGGACCACAAGACGATCAAACCGGTTAGTCCTAGAGGAGATCAACCCTGACTGCTCTTTAGAAGGCCAGATCCTGAAGATGAAACTCAAATACTTTAGCCACCTAATGAGAAGGAAGGACTCCCTGGAGAAGAGCCTAATGCTGGGAACAATAGATGGCAAATGAAGAAGGGGACGGCAGAGGATGAGGTGGCTAGATGGAATCACTGAAGCAGTTGGTGTGAGCTCAAGTGGACTCCAGGGGATGGTGGAGGATAGGAAGGCTTGGAGGAATGTTGTCCATGGTGTCGCAATGGGTTGGACACAACTTCGCGACTAACAACAATGCTTCTTGCCATGTTGGTGAAAATGATTCCTCTTCTTTGATTTCATTCATTACTTGTTGAAGTGGTAGAATTAGCTTTTTGTCTAAACATTTGTAGTATATGGCAGTAAATCCATCAGGACCAGGTTCTTTATCTTTTTTTCAATTTATTAGTAGCTTGAGTTAACTCTTGAATAGTAATAGTGTCATTCAATATTTTCCTCTGCTCCGGGGTGAATTTCTCAAGACCTCTTTCTTCTATAAACTTCTCCATTCCATCTTCTAAAACCAGTGTTGTTGTTGTTTTAATATAGCTTTAAAAGAAAATTATATATTGCTCACAAATTTCCTTTTCAACATATGTTATGCCATTTTCTTTCTTCACTCCTAGAGCTTCTTTCCACTTCTTTCTTCAGACAATACGCTAAATATCTTCCAGGTTTATTTGCATGTTCAAAGTATTTTTGTTTCAAAATCTCAGCTTCTTTTGTAACTCCTCTGTCTCTAACATATCTAGCTGATTTCTTAATTAAGTTCAGTTAAAACTAATTTGCCTTGAGTTTTTTGTGATGATCCTCTAACTTTTTAATTTGTCTAAAAGTCTTTTTCTATGTGCTGACTTCTTTCTCTTTTTCTTAGACATAATTTCTAAAAAATGTCATCTCATATAAGCTTTACTACCTTCCCAGATTGTAGCTGTAGAGATATCATTTGTATTATTTAGACTAAAAAATTCTTCCAATACTTCTGACTTTGTCAAATATTTTCTTCCTCCAACCTGTTCTTCCCACCATATTATCTCTAAAGGATTATGACCAGAAACTATCTTGACGGCTCTAAATTCATAAATAAATTTTTAGATACCCAGCACATAACAAAACTTGAATACATCTGATGTCTATCAGAGAAAAGGTGTGATCTCTAGTTCCAGGATTTTAAGTCTCCATGCATCTTCTAACTGCAACATTTCCATGTAGTTAAAAGCATTTGGACTGCAGGTGGTGCAGTGATTTAAACCGCTGTGCTGCTGGGCTGGTTGATCGAAAGGTCGCTGGTTCGAATCTGCACAATGGAGTGAGTTCCCGTTGCTCCGTCCCAGCTCCTACCAACCTTGCAGTTCAAAAGCATGCAAATGCAAGTAGATAAAAAGGTACCACTTTGGTGGGCAGGTAACAGCGTTCTGTGCACTTCGGTGTTTAGTCATGCCGGCCACATGACCACGGAGACTGTCTGCAGACAAACGCTGGCTCCCTTGGCTAGGAAACGGAGATGGACACCGCCCCCTAGAGTCAGGCATGACTGGACGTAACGTCAAGGGGAAACCTTTACCTTTTTTTAAAGCATTTTTAGGTAATTTACTACCTCTTGCTTTTTTAGACCTATCCTTGTTTGGTCTATGACTCCATTCGTATCACCAATAATCAAAACTTCTCCTTCTTGTAAGTTTAATATCGATGAAACAAATTTTCATAGAACTTATCTTTAGCATCATTTGGGGCATATACGGTTGCCAATGTAAATATTCATTCCATTCAAAAAATCCTATCTTCAGAACAATGAATCTTCCTTCTTGGTCTTTAATTCATTTATGACTTTTAAGCCTTGATTATTAATGTAAATAACAATGCCTTTCTTTTTAGAATCAGCTGAAGCTTCATACAGTTTTCCCAGCCATTGGGAAATATGAGCAATTTTTTCTTTGAGTTTCTTGAATACATATCTGCCCTCTGCTTTCTTAAAAAATTCAAAGCTTTAGTTTGCTTAGAAAGAGAGTCCATTCCATTCATGTTGATAGATAAAATTTTCATTTTACCTCTGTTGTTCAATGTGAAGAGCTCCAACAGTTGTTGGTGTTGTTGTTTTTAGAAATGGTCAAGAAAGGAAGAAAGCAAGGAAGTCTAACATATAATTAAGCTTCTACTCCCAAGTTATTCTTCTCTTCTCTCTTCCTCCTCCACATATCCAACTTCCACATTCCTTCATTACTATAAATAAACTCACAATTTGACAAAAACTCCGAAAGCAGAAAAGAAAGGAGAGGCCAAAGAAGTAAAAGAGAGAGACAGAGAGCAAGAGAAATGAAAAAAGATAGAAGCAAGAAACAGAAATAGATAAAAATCAATTAATCAGCCTTCTATAATATTATACTTGTTAGTAACATTCTGTCTGTATTAAAATATTAGTAGAAGTTAGTATTGTTTAAAAAAGGCATCGTTCAAAGCTGACTTCCATATCAGGGGACTCTGGCTTTATTCCAAATCCAGCAGGTGGCGATGATAGACTTCAAATCAATTTATTATTTTGTTAAAAGGAAATATTATGTCAGCCTTGCTTTCATAGCAAGGAAACTTAGCTTCCATTTTCTGCAAGTCAAACAAATGAGATTAATCATCTCCAACTCACTTCATCACTGCCTCACAGCTTTATTCTCTGAAAGCCAAAAGCAAGGACATCTAAAAGAACCAGGAAAAATCATAGCCTCCCCAAATCTGAGCTCCTACAAAAGCCATCAGAAAGATGTAGTTGTCCTTTGCAGCAAGACTTGTATAAATCAGTTCAAAAACAGCAACAAAATATCTCCCAGCTCAAGCAGCTGGCTACTCCCAAAAATGGCAACAGAGAAAGAAAGATGGCTGTCTCCTCCTTTACACCAAAACCGCACTCAAGGTCAGTTTGCAATGCCCATAATTAATCTCTTGAATAATATCAAATATTTTTACAGATTGAAGTCTTAATACAATTCAACCAAGGAGTTGAAAAATAATCATTTTCAAAGTCCTTTCCAAATATCTAAACAGAAATGCCTGAGAGAGAGAGAGAGAGAGAGAGAGAGAGAGAGAGAGAGAGAGAGAGAGAGAGAGAGAGAGAGAGAGAGAGAGAGAGAGAGAGAGAGAATCTCAGCCTTTCAGCCCCCTCAGGTCTGAGCTGACCAGAGAGCACAATTTTCCTTCCTCTCAATTAAAAAGGCCACAAAATGAACACAAATGTATCTCCAACTATATTTTCATGCCAAGGTCAAGTTTTTAGTTCTAAAATAGAAACATTAAACAGCATTGCAAGTTAGGTGTCTTTAATCATCTGATCATCTGTTTCAGAGCCCCTTCAAAATATGCAAACAAAAAATGCTTTGAAAGTCTAAATTGCAGCAAGTTGGAATATTATTTCCTTGGCAGAAAAGAAGCAATATAAAATAAAATAAGAAGAAAAAAAAGAAAGAAAAGGACAAGAAAACAAAAAAGAAAGTCTATGTGAGGAAGGCCGGTCATGAACTTATTCCAGTCTACCTTATCCAGCCATCTCATTGTTTCCAGAGATGTAGATCAAAAGTCTTCATTTTCACTTGTCACTTAGAGAGGTAATTGTCTTTAGCTAAATATATAACAGAACGGCAAACACTGCTGCAATTCAGGCCACCATCTGCCCAGAAATCATCTGAGAATGGTGTCGGACTTGATGGCCTTATAGACCCCTTTCAGCTCTAGTATTCCATGATTCTATGAAGACCTTCCTTCACCTTTCATGACTGCATGGGAGATCCTAGTCAGTGCAAGCATCTGTGCAAGCATCTTCAGGTTATAGCTCAGGAGCAGCCAGGGCTGGGCATGATGCAACTAAAAGATATGCAATAGGAACAACCAGAAAGATAGCTTGATGAGGCAAATATGAGAGGGCTTGATGCATGCTGTAGTGGAAGTACCTCAGAACGGTGCTGTTGCTAAGCAGGAGCAGTAAATGTTAGAAAGTGCTATGGATGACTGCAGGTATAATGTAGTATGCAGCTTGCAACTTGGAATCCAACACTGAGCAATGGGGTTGGACCCAATGGTCCTCTGGCCCCTTCCAGCTCTACTATTCTGTGATTCTATGCATTTGTGACCCTCAGACAGGACCTTGCAATTTGTGGAAAATATTAGTTTTCCAACTTATGTTTGCATTTGGTTCCCTCATCACCTTCAAAAACAGAATTTCTGGGACTCTTGATGTTCTCAACTAAAGTCCATTTGGATTCAACTGCCAATAGATCAATTATTCTATTTTCCTATTTAATTCCACTGACAAGGTTAATTGTGCCTCCCACTCTTGCTTCAGTGATGGTTACCAATTCCTTGCAAAAATAAGACTTACCCAAAAGTACAAAAGCCCTTTTCCAGAAAGGGGGTGTTAGCAACTGACTGATAAGTATCTTCCAGATCTGACATAGATTTCTTTAAGAAAATCATACCACTACCACCACTGGTCTCTCTCTCTCTCTCTCTCTCTCTCTCTCTCTCTCTCTGTGTGTGTGTGTGAGAGAGAGAGAGAGAGAGAGAGAGGAGCATTTAGCAACTCCTTAACCAAACCTGTCAGACACTTCCTGCTTGATCTAATGAGCCAAAGAGGGACAAGGCAAATTTCCATCCTTGTGGAAGGCCCTCGTCCAAGCAGCTTGTTGATGGACATGGACACATAAGGAAGGGGGAAGATCCAGGTGAATGATGATGAAGAAGAAGAAATGTGTGGTAAATTGTACATATGCAATGTTTTGTACAACACTTAGGAAGTTCATTCTGAAGTGGGTTTCACTTCAGAAATAATTCAGATAATACATAGCTCCAGAGTGTCAAAAATTTCAAAGGCACACGAATAAGAACACAAAAGGTAGAAAACCCATATTTACACCCATTCAATTGTG
The DNA here is from genome assembly GCA_023646645.1 of Varanus salvator macromaculatus. Classification (NCBI taxonomy): domain Eukaryota; kingdom Metazoa; phylum Chordata; class Lepidosauria; order Squamata; family Varanidae; genus Varanus; species Varanus salvator. The sequence goes on along the minus strand of JAIXND010000754.1, from coordinate 10,666,031 downwards.
TAAGAGAGATCTCATGTTTCCCTAGGAATTATTCAAATGTAAATGGCATAAGCACCGCTCATTACTGGGCAACTGCCACCCTTAACAATGATAATTAGCAATATTGGGAAGTTGTCTTTACCTAAGCGTTCCCTATGCTGCAGTGCTGGTATGCTGCAAAGTAGTCCTTCAAACCTGTGTTGCACATAGCACACCAAAGCACTCTCTGAAGGCAATTGATGGATCACAAGCTGCAGACCTGATCTTCTAGTAATTTCACAGAATCTGATCACCATCTCACTGTCCAGCTCGGCTTGCTTGGCAAGAAGAAAAGACTTAGATTTGTGTTGTGCTATGTACCAGCAGAAGGCGGAAGTCTTAAATTCCCAGGGTCATCCTGAAAGCTAACTTCAACAACAACAAAAATCTTTATTTTCTATATTTGTACATTCTCTATAGGAAAAGTAATACTGACTAATCATACACAAACTAGTATTATGTAAGTGATGCTGTGTTCATATAACCACAGTTAATCACCTGAAGTATGAATAGATAGGCCTGATACAAACATCTGCTGGTGATACCTTACCTATTTGTGGAAAGATGCCTTGCTGCTGCTAGTCGCGAAGTCGTGTCCAACCAATTGCGTCCCAATGGACAACATCCTCCAGGCCTTCCTGTCCTCCACCATCCCCTGGAGTCCGCTTAAGCTCACACCAACTGCTTCAGTGACTCCATCTAGCCACCTCATCCTCTGCTGTCCCCTTCTTCTTTTGCTGTCAATTGTTCCCAGCATTAGGGTCTTCTCCGGAGAGTCCTTCCTTCTCATTAGGTGGCCAAAGTATTTGAGTTTCATCTTCAGGATCTGGCCTACTAAAGAGCAGTCAGGCATGATCTCCTCCGAGACTGACTGGTTTGATCGCCTTGCAGTCCAAGGGACTCGCAGGAGTCTTCTCCAGCACCACAGTTGAAAGACCTCAGTTCTTCGGCACTCAGCCTTCCTTATGGTCCAACTTTCCTACATTGCAACTGGGAAAACCATAGACTTGACTATACGCACTTTTGTTTACAGGGTGATGTCTCTACTTTTTAGTATGCTGTCTAGATCTACCATAGTTTTCCTCCCAAGGATCAAGTATCTTTTAATTTCTTGGCTGCAGTCCAGATCTCATTGTTCCGTGTCCAGTTCTCATTGTTAGTTCTTGACCCGCATATAGGTTTCTCAAGAGACAAATAAGATGGTCTGGTACTCCCACCTCTATAAGACCTTGCCATAATTTGTTGTGATCCACACAATCAAAGGCTTTAGCACAGTCAATGAAGCAGAAGTAGATGTTTTTCTGGAACTCCCTAGCTTTCTCTCTGATCCAGCATATGTTGGCAATTGGATCTCTAGTTCCTCTGCCTCTTTGAAACCCTGCCTGTACTTCTGGTAGTTCTTGGTCCACATAATACTGGAGCCGAGCTTGTAGGATTTTGAGCATCACTTTGCTAGCATGTGAAAAGAGTGCAATGGTGCAGTAGTTTGAACATTCTTTGGCATTGCCCTTCTTTGGGATCGGAATGTAAACTGACCTTTTCCAATCCTGTGGCCACTGTTGAGTTTTTCAAATTTGCTGGCATATTGAGTGCAGCACTTTTACTGCATCGTCTTTTAAGATTTTGAATAGCTCAGCTGGAAAACTGTCACCTCCACTAGCTTTGTTGTTGCTCAGACTTTCTAAGGCCCATTTGACTTCACATTCGAGGATGCCTGGCTCGAGGTCAGTGGTAACACCATCATGGTTATCAGGGATGTTAAGTTCTTTCTTGTATAGTTCTTCTGTGTAATCTTTCCACCTCTTCTTAATCTCTTCTGCCTCTGTTAGGTCCCTGCCATTTTGGTCCTTTATCATGCCCATCTTTGCATGAAATGTTCCCTTCATATCTCCAATTTTCTTGAAGAGATCTCTGGTCCTCCCTGTTCTATTGTTTGCTTCTATTTCTTTGCACTGTTCATTGAAGAAGGCATTCTTATGTCCTCTAGCTAATACAAATATTAAAAATATGTATGTGAATCCCTGGCTAAAATGGCAGTGTTGTTAGTCTGATTTTGCTTTGCTCCCATATCATCTGCCTCATTATCATGATAGTTGTCTAATTTTCTAACTCTCTGGTATGGGAAATAATTCCTTCTTTCCAAACTATCTATGGGCTGGGCTGGGCTGGGCTTGGTTCGGTTGTGACAAGGAAGGTTTCAAGTAGAGATATACTGAAACAGAAATTGGGGTCGTTTTGATTTTGCCAGATTTCCTACCTGCTTCCAACACAATGGCTGAATTGAGTGGTGTGGACTGTTTTTCTTTTTTGGGGGGGGGGGGGCTTTTGTTTCTGTTTTTTGCGGATGTTGGTCTTGAAGATGGACCACAGTTTGTGTATTTTTCTAAACCATCACTGGAATTTATAGACTCTGGCATTGGGAAAATGTGGTTGTCAGTTAACTTGCACAATTTATTTGAGTCACATGTTTTCTGAATGCTGTTTTTATACACAACTGCACCCCAAAACACCATGGTTCAGTGAGATTTGCACAAATTACAGTAATCTAAGTGTTTTCCAAGTGTTGTTTTATGCAAAAGAGTTCTCCTTTTTTTGCCCAAAGAACCCCCCAAAATCATGTAAGTTAGTGAGATTCATTTAAAAATGGCAATTTTTCATATAAAACAACACCTGGTAAACACACGGGTTAATGATATACAAGGAAATGCTATTTAGCCATGTGTCTTTAGGGTGCTGTTTTGTGCTTTTTGCATAAAACACTTGGATGCTTTTCTTCTGCCTCAGCTTGCTGTTGCACTTCTAGCTCCTGTACTACTCTTAGCTGTTGCAGTTTCACCATTCTGTCCAAAAACTCTTCAACTTCTTTTATTGCCTTGAGTGTGAACACTTGCTGCTCTCACCTTTTCTTCTAACAGGTTTCCTAGCTTGCAGTTGTTGCATGTGTAGGCCATGTTAATGTCAGAGAGGAAAGCAATATTGCACAAACTTTGCAGGTCACTAACACTGTGCAGTCTTCTTGGTCCATTCCTTGTGCACCCTTTTGATTGTACTTCGCTGGTCTTTTTGTAACAACCAGTGCTTTCTCCTGTTTTACCAGTAAATGGGAGTGTGCTACATGGAAGAAAACAATGGGAGAAATCTAAGGGGATAAGGAGAAAAAAGATGAAAGAAAAAATTTAGGAACCTCCCCAACTGAACTCCACAGCCAAACTTCTGTTCACTCTCCCTGTTCTCTCATTTTGATTGCTCACTGGGAGCTTGGTTACTTGTATCCCAGAAGCTCTAGACCAGCTAGGGCAACATCTACTGATCTGCTCTGCTTGGAGTCAGGAACCGGAATGAATCTCCCCACATCATCTGCTTCATCTGCTGGTTGGTGTGTGTGTGTGTATGTGTGTCACTTCACATTTTATGCTTCACTGTAGACATACTGATTTTTGATGTAGTAAATACATGCTGTATGTGGGAAATATGGCAATGAATAAAATGTAAGCTACAGTTGTCTGCAATCCAACAGATATGAAACTTCTGTGTTTTTGCAGATGTGTCTCTCCCTCCATACATCACATGTTTACCACAGAAAACAGAAATCAAGCACTGTCTTGTCCCAGCTGGGTTAACATGGCCAGTGTTAAATTTCAACCCTGCTTTTACATGACAAAGCAGAATTGATGGGTCTTCAGGCCCACTCGTTCCCTACCAAGCACCCAAAGGAGTAAAGCACTGGCTTGAAACTGTGAGTGGCTCCAGGTGGAGGGTTTTAGAGCTAACAGCCACATATCAGGGCCTCATGTTGCTGTTCTTTGCACCTGGCTTGCCAATGCAGGATCCTGAGGCCATAGCCTGTTCTCTCACACTTCTAGAGATGCCCTCTACCCATGAGGACACACAACAGGTCTAACTGTAGCTCATGTTAAGGAAGCAGCTCTTTCTTAAAGAAAGAAGCTCTTCTCTTTCAATGCTCCTAGTACCTTTTGGAGAATAATACATTAAATATTTTTTAAAACTCTGCTGACTTAAGACCAGAACTGAGGCTAGCTCAGATTGCACAAAGCCAGGTAACTGAAAGCTAAGGCTGATGTTTTAGCAAATGTGCTCCATGATCATTAAGGCAGGATATTGTGCAATATCATAAGCTGGGCTTGTACAATGTACAAGGATGTTTGCACATTACACAAATGTGCAATATACATACCAATGTGCACAAATGGTTGATGCACATGTAGTATTCAACATGTGTGTGATATATGCACACTGTATGCAGATCAACACATTTCCTCTGGCATCAGCTTTTGTGATAACAGTCTGCTTCATCATAGGACTGAAGCATTAACTCCAGATGAAGGGGGCAGTGCTTATGAAAGGGGGCAGTGCTTTTGAAAGCTGTTGCCAGAAGAAATCTGTGAATCCCTGTATGTGCTTGTGAGGAGGCAGAGGGGCTCACCCCTTTTCCTGAGGCCTTCCACAGAGCAGGGCTGAAGATAACAGGGCAAGGCTGGGAATCTGTGTGGGGAGAGCAACTCATGAGAAGACAACAGCCAGGAGACGCGAGCGAGCGCACAGCTGTACGGGATTGCGGACAGAGCCAGGAACAGCTAGATTGGACGGAGTGGTACAGGAGGAGGGCATATAAAGGAGAGTGGGTGAGTGGATAAGTGACTGAGAGAGACAGAAAAGAGGAAAGAAAGCTGAAACACATGTATGGTTGGAGGAGAACTGGTGCAGAGGTTGCTGGCAGGCGGGCCAGCGCAAAGGGTGGAGGGTGAGGGTGGAGACTGGGGAGCGTTCCTGCCAGGGAGACTCTGTTCATTTCCATAGCGACAGGAGGGAAGGGAGCCAGAGCAGGCCAGGCCAAGGAGCTGCAGGAAGCAAGCCGGTGAAAGTGTAATGAGGCAATAAAGGCCCAGTGAGTGCACCGTCTTTTTTGTGTTGCTCTTCATGGAAAATCAAGGAAGAGGCAGCTTTAGCCAGCACCCCTCTCCTGACTCAGTCACACTGGTGGAGAACATGGGCAGGGCAGCATGGGGGGCACAGCTGACTCCTGGATGGCTTGGTGGGCTGAGCAGCAAAGGCTCCAGGCCCAGGAGCAGCATGCCTATTGCAGCAATTAGCAGCACAGCAGCACAATTAGCAGCTTATGGAGCAAGTTTTCACTGCCCAGCTCCAGAACCAAAACTCTTTGCTTCAGCAAGTGCTAGGAGGACTACAAAGCCCTCAAGTTCAGTCCCTGGTGAGGTAGACAAGAGGAAAAGGCCTAGGGCCTATGCGAATCTCTAAACTGACCGCAAACTTTCTAAATACTGGTGGCCAAGTGGCCCAAAGACCAGTGGACCCTCACCCTGATGCTTTGCCTCATAGGTCCTGCCTAAGAAGCCATGGATACACTTACCCCGGAAGTGGCAGGCCAATATGATTTAGTTAAGGTGACCATTCTAGGGATTTTGAATGTCTCTGAAGAGACCTATCAGGAGCGGATGAGAGGGATTGTATATGCAACTGGCACCTCGCCCAGGGCTGTGGGACAGAAGATTCGGGCCAATGGGCTGAGATGGATGAAGCCCACAGTCTGCAGCGCTGAACAGGTGGCTGAGCTGGTCCTGCTGTAACAGTTTATAACCATCCTGCCCACCCCAGTCAGAAACTGGGTTAGGTGCCAGAGGTCTGAAACCCTAGAGGGGGCCATTGGTCTTATGGAAATCTTTGTGGCCACTGAGCAGCCAGATATAGGCAACAGGCTGGGTCCACCCTGGCAGGAGGGTCAGAGACAGAGAGTACCTGGGGGCCGTGGCAACAGGGGTCCAGAAAGATCAAGAGCGGATGGACCAGCACCCACTGGAAGGGGCACGAGACACAAGGCAGTTGTCCAACTGGAAGTGCATGTGCCACCCCCCGCCCCCAGCTTCACCACGACTTACAAATGGGAAAGCAAGAGGATCCCAGCTGAAGCCAGTATGCTTTACTTGTAGTAAGGAGGGGCATTTCCGGAGGGACTGTCTGTTGATGGAGTGTGACTTCATGGAAGCCTGGTGGTCCACCCCGGTGAGTGCCACCCCTCAGCAAGTTTGGCGGGTTCAGGTCAGGGTGGATGGAAAGGAGGTTGAGGCCTTGGTAGACACCAGCTGTGGTCACACCCTGGTTAGGTAAGCCCAGGGCAGAACCTTGGCGGAAATACTGCAGGTGAAATGTATACATGGGATGTCAAGCCTTATGCCACTCGATGGGCCAAGGTGGAGGTAAAGGGGAAGGTACTCCTATGCAAGGTGGGGGTTGTCCCTAGTTTAGCTTACAAAGTGATAATTGGATGTGATAATTGGCCCCATTTTGAAGAGCTGGAGAGGGAGGTGAGCTCATAGGTTGCCTTGGCAGGGGAGGAGGAAGACATAGGCCTTACAGCCCTGCGTACCTCCCACAAACGGCTGGTCTTCCTCCACCAAAATGATGCCTTTCTTGTCCATACCCTGAGACAAGCCCAGGGCACCTCAGGAGCAAGAGAGGGTGCAAGAAGTAGTCCGCACTTTGAGATTGCAAGGGGATTACTGTATAGGGTCGTACCTGTGCAGGAAGGACACGGTGAATCCTTGACTTGGTCTTGACCAATAGGGAGGAGCTGATAGATGAAGTACAGATTAGGGGAGCTCTGGATGCGAGTGATCACTCCATCCTTGGCTTTGAGATCAAGGGACTGGGGACGTGCAGCAGGGCGAGCACTAGAAGCTGGAACTTCAAGAGGGCCAACTTTGGCCAACTGAAGGCCAGACTGGGGAAAGTCTCCTGGGATAGGTTACTGGAAGGTAAGCGAGTTGAGGAGGGGTGGATGGCATTCAAAAGGGAGGTTTTGGAGGCGCAAGCCTTGACGATACCTCTAGTTAGTAAGGTGGGGAGGTGGAGGAGAGTGCCGCCATGGGTGCGAAAGGAGGTGGTTAGAGGGATTAGACGAAAGAGGAGCCTCCGTAGGAAATGGGTACTGGGGGAAATAGACAAAACGGTATACCGGGAGGAGGAGACCCGTTGCAGAAGGATTCTTCGCAAGGCTAAGGCTGATTATGAGCTGAGACTTGCCAAGAATATCAAGAGCAACCAAAAGGGCTTCTTTCAGCATGTAAAGAGGAAGAGGAAGGGGAGACAAGTGGTGGGACCACTAAATCAGGAGGAAGGAGATCCAGTGACTGATATGAGGGAACAGGCACAGATGCTAATTGACTATTTTGCCTCTGTGTTCTCCCCAAAGCAGGACGGGGGATATCCGTATAGGAGATTAGATGAGATTAGGGGCACAGATTAGAGTCACCCCCCTTGAAGTCGAGGGGCTCCTCAGGGTATTGGACATTACAAAGGCACCAGGCCCTGACAGGTTACACCTGAGAGTACTAAGAGAGTTGACAGGGGTTCTCTCACGCCTGCTGGCCTCCATTATTGAGACCTCGTGGAAAACGGGTGAAGTTCCAGAGGGTGGCATCGGTGGTCCCAATTTTCAAAAAGGGTAGTAGGAAGGACATGGGGAATTATAGACCTGTTAGCCTTACATACATTGTAGGAAAAACAATGGAAAGGCTCATAATAGAGAGAGATCTAGTGATGCTAGATAGAGAAGGGAGGCTGACAGCCACACAACACGACTTCCGCAAAAACAGGTCCTGCCAGACAAACCTTGTGGAATTCTATGACAAGGTTTCGAGATGGCTAGATGGAGGGGATGCAGTGGATGTGGTATACCTGGATTTCAGCAAGGCCAAGGACAAAGTGCCCCATGATATCCTGGTGGAGAAACTGAGGAGTTTTGGGATACACCAAAGCACTGTCCAGTAGATTAGGGCATGGTTGACTGACCAAAAGCAGAAGGTAACCATTAGCGGGGAATCGTCGGGATGGCATCCAGTGACAAGCGGGGTCCCCCAGGGCTCTGTCCTGGGGCCGATCCTGTTTAATCTTTTCATTAACGACATGGAAGAAGTGGTGAACAGTCTGCTGATCAAATTCGCAGACGACACTAAAACTGGAGCAGTGGCCACAACTGAGGAGCAGGTACTCCCAATCCAAACGGATCTGGACAGACTATGGAAGTGGGCAGGAGACAACAGGATGGCATTCAATGTGGAGAAGTGCAAGGTCTTGCACTTGGGGCATAGGAATAGGTGTCATAAGTACAGGTTAGGTGACAAGTGGCTGGAGAACAGCACTTGTGAAAGGGACCTCGGGGTACTGGTTGACCACAGGCTAAACATGAATCAGCAGTGTGATGCGGTGATCAAGAAGGCGAATGCCACCCTTGGTTGCATAGCCAGAAGTGTGGCTTCAAGATCGAGAGAGGTATTACTACCACTCTACATGACTCTGGTGCGCCCGCAACTGGAGTACTGTGTTCAGTTTTGGGCCCCTCATTACAGAAAGGATATAGCCAGGTTGGAGTCAGTGCAGCGTAGGGCCACAAGGATGGTGGCTGGTTTGCAGGGGATGCCGTATGAGGTCTCTTCAGCTTGGAGAAGAGGAGACTCAGAGGGGATATGTTGGCGACATACAGGTATGTGAGGGGGTGTCACATGCAGATGGGTAGAGACCTGTTCTCCCCTGCAGAGGAAGGCAGGACGCATTCCAATGGAGCAAAGCTCAGGGAGCCAAGGTTCCATTTGGATGCCAGGAAGCACTTCCTGACAGTCAGGACCCCAAGGGCATGGAATGGGCTTCCACGAGAGGTCGTTGAGGCCCCATCGGTGAGGGTGTTCAAAGACAGGCTGGACATGCACATGGTGGGCATGTCGTGAGCGGAGCCAGCTGATGCCGGAGGTCAGACTAGATGGCCCAGGAGGCCCCTTCTGACTCGCTCTGTTTCTATGTTTCTATTCCTGAACCCCTGAGGCTAGCCATTTTATGACCTGCCTACCGCTGGCCACCTGGCAGTAGAGAAAACCACCGACAGGCTTGTCCAGAAGTTCTACTGGCCAGGGGTATATGCTAGGGCCAACCAGTACTGTTTGTCCTGTCCAGAATGCCAGATGATTCAGAGGAAGGGGGCCCCTGCAGAGGCCTTGATACCAATGCCAGTTATAGGGGAGCCCTTCGAAAGGATTGGGGTGGACCTGGTAGGGCCCTTGGAGAGGTCAGCACGGGGACATCAATATATACTAGTGGTGGTTGACTGTGCAACCTGATACACTGAGGCCATGCCTCTAAGGAGTACTTCAGCTTGTGTTATCGCCCAAGAGTTGTTGGGGTTTTTTGCCCGGGTGGGCTTCCCCAAGGAAATTTTGACAGATCAGGCCACTAATTTCATGAGTCAGGTGATGAGGCAGATGTGGGACCAGTTGCGGATAAAGCACCACGATCTATCATCCACCACCTACACACCACGTTCTATCATCCACAAACTAATGGTCTAGTGAAACGCTTTAACCAGACCCTTAAGCAGGTGCTTAGAAACTTTGTGGCGACCTATCCGCGACAATGGCATATTTTGTTGGGCCCCTTGATGTTCACGATACAGGAGGTGCCTCAAGCCTTGATATCATTTTTGCCATTTGAGCTGCTATACGAGTGACACACCTGGGGAATTCTAGACCTGGTCAAGGAGCATTGGGAGGTGTTGGCCCCGAAGCCCACCTCTATCCTCCAGTATGTGTTGGATATGAGAAAAAACCTCGCCAACCTAGCTCAACAGGCCAAGAGTAATGCAAGACAAGCCCAAGGAGAGCAGCAGTACTATTACAATCAGCGCATCCAATCCCGGACATTTCAACCAGGCCAGAGCGTTCTCCTGCTCCTGCCCACAGGAGGGGGCAAGTTGTTTGCCAAGTGGCAGGGACCTTATGAGGTAATTAGGAGGTGGAGCTGGTGGACTGTGAGATACATCTCACTGATAGGTGGCACTTGACCCAGATTTACCATGTAAATCTATTCAAGACCTGGAGAAAAAGAGAGAGCACCAGTCAGGCAGATTGCACCTCCGGGGTCCCTGAGACTCCAGCCTTAAGCCCTGGGAGGTTATCTCTTGATCCCCAACTAACACCTGCTCAAGTAACAGAGAAACATAGAAACAGAGCGAGTCAGAAGGGACCTCCCGGGCCATCTAGTCTGACCTCCAGCACCAGCCAGCTCCGCTCACAACATGCCCACCATGTGCACGTCCAGCCTATCCTTGAACACCTGCACCGGTGGGGTCTCAACCACCTCTCGTGGAAGCACATTCCACACCCTCGAGGTCCTAACTGTCAGGAAATGCTTCCTGGCATCCAAATGAAACCTTGGTTCCCTGTGTTTAGCTCCGTTGGAGTGCGTCTTGCCTTTCTCTGCAGGGGAGAACAGGTCTCTACCCATCTCCATGTGACATCTGCACACATACCTGCAGGTTCTCATCAGATCCCCTCTGAGTCTCCTCTTCTCCAGGCTGAAGAGACCTAGCTCCCTCAGTCTCACCTCATACAGCATCCCCTGCAAACAGACTGTTACCAATTGCAGCACCCCAAAACACCCCCAGAGTAATTGGCAAGAGAAAGGCCCCAAAAGTAGTTGGCCAGAGGATGGCCACATAGTAAAAACACCACAGTTATACTGTCCCAGAAGGGAGAGGGGATAAGAACAAAATGAACTTTGTGTAACCCACAGCTAACGCGTTAGCCTGACCTCAAATACGGTACTCAAAGGGACAGTGGAAACTGGCTCTAGTTGCCATGAAAGTTGCAAATGTGCAGGGAGTAAGAACATGGCAAGTCTGTGTGAATCTCAAGCAGATAAGAAATAGACATGGGAAATGTCTGGTCCTTGAAAGAAGAAAGGACTCTTTCTCCAGCACAGGAGGGGGTGCATACATTGATGTATCGATGCATTAGATGTGTATTAGGTGACCTAATTGGTTACCTAGGGTATAAAACGCATGTACTGGGGTGCAACTTTTGAGACACTGCTTTGGGCTGAATATCCCCTTTTGTCTCCCTTTATTCTATAGTGCACTAGAATAAAGCTGATTTTGGTTCTAAGTCTCATCTCAGGCTCTGTTTGGCTCGGGTCTGGGGTCCACCCGGGTTTGCTCCAGCTGTTGACTGGCTCAGTCCAGTAACAGAACCACCAACCGTGTGGCCCTACGCTGCACTGACTCTAACCTGGCTATATCTTTTCTTTAATGAGGGGCCCAAAAATGAGCACAATACTCCAGTTGCAGGCGCACCTGAGTCGAATACAATGGTAGTAATATCTTTCTTGATATAGAAGCCACAATTCTGGCTATGCAACCAAGGGTGGTGTTCACCCTCTTGATCACTGCATCACACTGCTGACTCATGTTTAGCCTGCAGTCAACCAGTACCCCAAGGTCCCTTTCACAAGTGCTGCTCTCCAGCCACTTGTCCCCTAACCTGTACTTATAACACCTATTCCTGTGCGCCAAGTGCAAGACCTTGCACTTATCCACATTGAATGCCATCCTGTTGTCTCCTCCCACTTCCATAGTTTGTCCAGATCCTTTTGGATCTAGAGCACCTGCTGCTCAGTTGTGGCCACTGCTCTAGTTTTAGTGTTGTCTGTGAATTGATCAGCAGACTGTTCACCCCTTCTTCCATGTCATTCATGAAGAGATTAAACAGGATCAGCCCCAGGACAGAGCCCTGGGGGACCCCGCTTGTCATTGGCCACCATCCCGATGATACCCCACTAATGGTTACCCTCTGCTTTCAATCTGTCAACCATGCCCTAATCCATTGGAAAGTGCTTTGGTATCCCACAACTACTCATTTTCTCAACCAGGATATTATGGGGCACTTTGTCAAAGGCCTTGCTGAAATCCAGGTATACCATCCCCTCCATCTAGCCATCTCGAAACCTTGTCATAGAATTCCACAAGGTTTGTCTGTCAGGACCTGTTTTTGCGGAAGCCGTGTTGTGTGGCTGTCAGCCTCCCTTCCCTATCTAGCATCACTTGATCTCTCTCTATTATGAGCCTTTCCATTGTTTTTCCTACAATGGACATAAGGCTAACAGGTCTGTAATTCCCCATGTCCCTTCTACTACCCTTTTTGAAAATTGGAACAACTGATGCCACCCTCCAGTCCTCTGGAACTTCACCCGTTCTCCACGAGGTCTCAAAAATGGAGACCAGCAGGGGTGAGAGAACCCCTGCCAACTCTGGAAGTACTCTTGGGTGTAACCCATCAGAGCCTGGCGCCTTTTTAATCTACAATGCCCTGAGCAACTTCAAGGAGGGTGATTCTAATCTGTGCCCCTAAGTTCCTGGCCTCTTCAAATCTCCTATGTGGATCTTTCTTGTCCTGCTTTGGGGAGGACACAGAAGCAAAATAGTCATTTAGCATCTGTGCCTGTTCCCTCATATCAGTCACTGGATCTCCTTCCTCCCTATTTAGTGGTCCCACTACTTGTCTCCCCTTGCTCTTCCTATTTACATGCTGAAAGAAGCCCTTTTGGTTGCTCTTGATATTCTTGGCAAGTCTCAGCTTGTAATCAGCCTTAGCCTTGCAAAGAATCCTTCTGTAGCAGGCCTCCTCCTCCCAGAATACCATTTTGTATATTTGTCCCAGTAACCATTTCCCAGGAAGGCTCCTCTTTCGTCTAATCCCTCTAACCACCTCCTTTCGCATCCATGGTGGCACTCTCCCCCGCCTCCCTACCTTACTAACCAGAGGTATTGTCAAGGCTTGTGCCTCCAAAACCTCCCTTTTGAGTGCCATCCACCCCTCCTCAACTCCAGTAACCTATCCCAGGAGACTTTCCCCAGTCTGGCCTTCAGTTGGCCAAAGTTGACCCTCAAGTCCCAACTTCTAGTGCTCGCGCTGCTGCACGTCCCCAGTCCCCTGATCTCAAAGCAAAGGATGAAGTGATCACTCACATCCAGAGCTCCCCTAATCTGTACTTCATCTATCAGCTGCTCTCTATTGTTCAAGACCAAGTCAAGGATGTTTCCCCCCCTCGTCGCCTCTCGGACCCTCTGTGTGAAAAACCCTCCCTCTATAGCTTCTAGGAAGCGACGTGACCTGACTGTCACAGCTGAGTGAGTCTCCCAACTAATATCCGGGAGACTGAAATCTCCTATAATTACTGTGTCTCTCACCCGAGATATCCTTAGATTCTGGTCTGTCAGGACATCATCCAGGATCTCAAGTTGACCTGGAGGGCAATAACATGCCCCCACTGTCAGGTCTCTTTCCCTGTCAAAACCCTTAAGTTTCACCTAGACTGCCTCTACCGAATCCCCATCTGTGCTGCATTCTATCTCACTGCTTCCTATCCCTTCCCTGACGTATAAAGCCATGCCCCCACCCCTCTTCCCCTTCCTGTCCTTTCTAAAAAGATGATACCCCTCTATGTTCACATTCCAGTCTTGAATTTCATCCCACCAAGTTTCTGTGATTCCCACCAGATCATACCCTCCTATTCCCAGGAGAGCTTCAAGTTCTTCCTGCTTATTACCCATGATCCTAGCATTAGTGTACATGCACCTCAACTCCTTCCCACTACTTCCTTTCCTTGGAGTTCCCAGCCTCCTCTTTCCTCCCATCGTCCCTAATACATGGCCCCTCCCAATACATGGCCCCTCTCAGTACCTCTAAAACCCTGTTCCCAGAGCCCTGATCCTCTCCCCACACTTGTCCAGTGCAGACATGTTTCTGTGGGGTCTGAATCCCTCCCCACTGGCTCAGTTTAAAGTCTTCCGGACGAAGCTCACTGGAGCATCTCCAGAGGACCTTTTCCCCATCCTCATGAGGTGCAACCAATCCCTTGCCAGAACTCCATTGGCAAGAAACCGGGTGCTGTGGTCAAGGAACCCGAAGCGTTCATTCTGGCACCACAGCCTGAGCCAGTCATTCACCTCAGCGACCCTCCTGTCCCTGCCTGGCCCAAATCCTCAGACTGGTAAGATCAATGAGAAGGCCACTTGGGCCTTTAGCTCCCTGAGTTTCTTCCCCAAGGCCTCAATGTCCCTTCTGATCCCGACCACACCCTGCCTGACTACATTGTTTGTGCCCACATGGATCACCAGGAGTGGCCGGTGACCCCCAGAGCAAACAAGATGCTCCATTCGGTCCTTCACATGCTGGATGCATGCACCTGGCAGGCAGCAAACCTGGCCTCCTGTTGGTGTGGCACACTGCCCCTCAGTGCCCCTCAGCAGGGAGTCCACAACAACAATCTCCCTCTGCCATGCCTTCCCGGTGGTGGTGGGCGGCCATGCCCTGGCCCTCGTCTCTCCTGCAGCGGCCCCCTTGCTGCTTGTGGTCCCAGGCTGGGGGTCCTACTAGTCCCCCAAGGTCTCATCAGCTGCAGCCTCTCCAAGAGGAGAAAACCTGTTTCCCAGCTCCAGATTGGTGCCAAGAGGAGTTTGTGCTGGCCTCCTCCTCCTGTGGGTGACATGCCTCCATGTCTCCCCAGTTGCTCTTCCCGTGGCCCCTCCCTCAACCCTCTGTCCAGAGGGGGGCTGCTCCCGGGCGGCCTGGAGAGCTCTCTCAGCCCTCATGCACCTCAACTAGTCCTCTAGCAGGACCACCAGCTTGTACTGAGGGCAAGTGTATCCCTGTCTCTCCTGGGGGAGAAGGGCAAACATGTCACAGCTGTCGCAGCGAACAGCAACACCCGTGCCTCCTGCCAAGGCCATCTCCTGGTTTGCCATTAGGAACCCTTCAGAGACGCTTCCTTGGTCCCCCGCCTTGTCTGTCCTGCAGTACCCCTCACTCGTCCAGTTCTCCCAGACAGAAACCCACCCACACACACACACACACACACACAGATAAAATAAAATAAAGTACCACAAGTCCGGGACTTGGAGGCAGAATTTGCGGAGGTATTCTCTGACCAACCTGGGCACATGACGGTCGTAGCTCACCATATACAAACGGTCCCAGGGGCCATTGTCAGTGTACCAACTTGTCCCTACCCACCACAACTGAAGCCAGTGATAGTAGAGGAGGTTTGACGGATGCTCCATTTAGGGGTCATTTTGGAAGCGGTGAGTGCTTGGAGAAGTCAGTCGGTCTTGGTTCCTAAGCAGGATCAAAATGTCCGTTTCTGTATTGATTTCAGAAGGGTAAATGAGGTAAAAGTTCAACACATACCCCATGCCAAATAGATGGGTTGCTGGATCCTGTGTGGCAGGCCCATTTCCTTTCAACCCTAGATCTCACTAAGGAGTATTGGCAAATCCCATTGACTGAAGAATCCAAAGAAAAAACAGCCTTTGCCACCCCTGTAGGGCTATTTCATTTTAAATATATGCCCTTTGGGTTACATGGGGCCACTGCAACCTTCCAGCATCTTATGGACAAAGTCTTGGGACATTTGTCCCATTGTGCCATGGCATATATTGATGACATCGTCATATTCAGTCGTACCTGTGGGGAACATCTAGACCACCTCTGGCAAGTTTTACTGGCTCTAAGGCAGGCCGGGTTGATGGCTAATCCGGGCAAGTGTAGAATAGCTCGACAGGAGGTGCAGTATTTGGGGTATATTGTAGGTCACGGGTAGATATGACCTATGACAGATAAGGTGGAGAAGCTGAGCCAGTGGCCACAGCCTTTGCACAAAAAGGGAAGTACAACAGTTCCTGGGCCTTGCCAGTTAATATCGGTGATTCATTCCTCATTTCTCCTCCAAAGCGGCCCCGTTGATAGAGGTGCTTAAGAAAAGGCAAAGTTATACCTTAGTATGGTCTAAAGAGATGGAACAGGCTTTTGAAGGATTGAGGAACTGTCTCCTCAGCCAGTCCATTTTACAGTCCCCAGATTTCTTCCAAACTGACGCCTCTACTGTGGGCTTGGGAGCAATTCTGACCCAGGGAGAAGGGGTGGCTGAATATCCAGTACTCAAATTGAGCAGTAAATTGGAACCACGCGAGCACTGGTACTCTACAATAGAAAGGGAGGCTCTAGCTGTCAAATGGGCTGTTCTAGTACTGAGACATTATCTCTGGGATGCCCCATTCACATTGGTCACCAACCATGCTCCATTACAGTGGCTGAATAGAATGAAGGATGACAACCCCCGCCTCACCCATTTGTATTTACCGTTACAGCCATATGCATTTATAGTCAAGCATAGACACAGCCACCAACATGCTAACGCTGATTTCTTTTCCAGCCAGAGTCCCTGGCCCTTACATGGAGATGGTGATCCCCTCTTGGAGGGGGGAATACGTGAGGAGGCAGAGGGGCTCACCCTTTTTTCTGGGACCTTCTACAGAGCAGGGCTGAAGATAACAGGGCAAGGCTGGGAATCTGTGTGCAGAGAGCAAGTCACGAGAAGACAACAGCCAGAAGACGTTAGCAAGCGTGCAGCTATACAGGATTATGGATGGAGGCAGGAACAGCTGGGTTGGGTGGAGTGGTGCAGGAGGAGGGTATATAAAGGAGAGGCAGAGGAAGGAAGGTGACTGATGAGGAAAGAGAGGGTGACTGACTGAGAGAGATGGAAGAGGAGAAAGAAAGCTGAAACATGTGTGTTTGGAGAGAGCTGGCACAGTGGTCCCTGGCAGGTGGGCCAGCACAAACTGAGTGAGGAGACTGGGGAGTGTTCCTGCCCGGGTGATGATGTTCATTGCCATTGCGACAGGAGGGAAGGGAGCCAGAGCAGGCCAGGCCAAGGTGCTGTGGAAAGTGAGCTGGTGAAAGTGTAGAGAGGCAATAAAGACCCAGTGAGCGCACCGTCTTTCTTGTGTTGCTCTTCATGGAAAATCAAGGAAGAGACAGCTTTAGCCGGCACCCCTCTCCTGACTCAGTCACAATGCTGCAGCAGAAGAGCAGCTGGTGCAACTTTCCAGAGTGGCAGGATGAGGTCTCATTCTGAAGAGTGATCAGAGCAAGCCATCAGTCTGCCTGACACCCCAGGGAGCTGCTGCAGCAGGAAAGTCGCCTTGACTTTCTGAAGTGCCCACAGGCCAACATTTGCTTAGAGGAAGGTATTAGAAATGCCTTTGTTCTGAAGGATCCTTCCTCAGAGTGATTCATCTTGGGCAATGTGACCCTGCAGGTTGCCTCTGCTGCTGTGGTACAATGGGTCTCCACAGTCATCTCCCTGCCAATGTCTCTGAGAGGAAGGCAAGGCACTGGAAACAGTGATGAGTATTTTTGCCTCATACCCACAAACATTTATTTAAAGCATTTATACTGAACTTTTCAGTCAAAAAGGCCTTCAGAGCAACTTGCAGATCAATCAAATAAGAAAAAATCCTTGCCTTCCTATTTATTCTATAACTAGACCCATCACAGAAAGTAAACAAAGATGGGGAGGGACAAGAAAAACAAGCAAACAAAACACTTCAGGCACAAACTCTTTTTGGAACAGCTGTTTGTAATGCTGCAATGGATAGACTGATGAATTATTTACTGTTGCAGAAAATTTTAAGAAAAGGTTCAGCTGATTATGTATAGTGATCCTGGAAGAGAGAGTAACTGGTAAACATTCAGTTTGAGTTCCCATTTAGCCAAATAGGTCATGTTGACTTTCATTAATTCTCAGCTTTGCATACCTCCTACGAGGAAAACATGGGCAGGAGAGGGAAGGAAGGCAGCCAGGCATACTATGCTCAATTCCTTAGAGGAAGGACAGAGAAAAGAAGAGTATCAGACAGTAGTGGCAGCAGAGGATGTATCTATTACAACTATTGGCCTTCAAGCTGCATTTTGCAAATGTGCTAAAATATGAAATGGTTTCTGTGCTAAACCAGTGGGAAAATTAAAAATTGAATTAAATCTATATATGTGCATCTTTTGGACATTTTGGATCTGCAAGGTAATGTGTTCAATCAGCCTGCAATTACAGCAATTTTCATCTCAGCAAAATGCACGAAAACTCTTAATTTGCTATTCAAAATAGCTTTCAAATAATGAATGAAATTGCTTAAGCAGTGAAGAACAACATGACCTATTCACTAAAGAAATAATCTTCCTCTGGATTTATCTCTACTTTCTATGCATAAATAAGAATGATACTAGTCTCACCACAAAATGACTCACAATTGCAATTCAGGTGTGTCACATTCAGTTTGTTGCAAGACTATTTGGAATTTGGTTTGGAATAGGTTTCTTTCTTGGTCAGTAAAAAATGGAATCAAACACACACACATCATGGCCCTTAGTACAGATGGAAGTCTCAAGTTTGCTTTGCAAAGACTGCACCCACACATAGGTAGCAAACCAGAATTGAAGAGACCAAAGTGATGAAATCCAATGGATTTTCACCTCTCAGATGGATTGTTCATACACCTCTCTTCACACCCAGTAGAGCTCCCCAGTAGTATGTAGACCTATGGCTGATCAAAGGGAATGTGACAGGATAATGCTTGTGAAGTATCCATGGGGAAAGCCAGAGTTTCACAGCCAGAAGATGAATCTGGGACTTAGGAAACTACTTTGCAAAAATTTATTTTTAACTAATTTTATTTTTAACATTAATGAGTTAGAAAGTCAATTCCATCATTGGCATTTACACATCTTTGGACCAGGTGAGCAGGCTGAGCAGGATCAACCAGCTGCTTTGATAGAGACCTTTTTGTGAGCATTATTGGGTATGCCTGAGGACTATCAATAAAATGTTGATTGGAAACATCAAATCTCAGTTCCCCTTACCCTGTTCATCTTGGAATAGTGGTTTTCTTTTAAAGGCTTCAAGAAGCAAGAGAGGAGAGCTGAAATGGGGAGCAGAGAGACAGTAACTTCCAATTGTTCAAGTTTCAAGAATCAGTCACAACAGGAATCTACAGTATTTTATTATTTTCTCACCTATCTTCTGCTTCAGTATGGAACCTGGATGTACAATGCTCAGTGCTGCAGTAGTGAGAGGATTATTTTGGTAGTGTGACCCTCCCTGGCAGGGTAGTTCAGCTGAAGCTCCCTGTGATTTTAAAACCTTTAAGGTTTTGTCTTTTTATTTAGTACCAACATAGAATGCTTCCTCCCTCCCTTTCTTCTGCTGACTGTGATATAGATAGGTAACTTTTGAACTGGAATTGCACACACATTTATTTAGTTATTTATTTAGTTTCTATAGTGCCCCACAGCCAAAGCTTTCTGGCCAGTTTACACAATCCATAAAAACAGTTGATAAAAATACAATAAAACATCATAAAATCAGAACAAAATAAATGTTTTAAACAGCTAAAAGTATAAATAAAAACTGACAATAACAAGGAATAACAAAAAAAGAGTGATTTTACAAAACACCTGATGTTCTCTCTCAAGCACTGGGTGGCTGAATAAGTCTTTAAAAGCCTCAGAAAAGAGGACTGTCTTAACCTGGAACTGAAAAGATAACAGATTCAGTGCCAGCAAGGCCTCAGTGGAGAAGTTATTCTAGATGGGAGTCACCACTGGGAAAGCCCTCCACCTTGTTGAACCAGTCTTATATGATCAGACTTGTGGGTCTTGGTTATTAATCTGACTGCCACATTCTTTACCAATGCAGCTTCTAAACCATCTTCAAGGGTAGCCCTATGTACAGTGTATTGAGTTTAGTGATTACCAGTCTATCCCTGTCCAGAGAGAGACACAGCTGCGCCACCAAGTTAAAAGGAGCTCTGAGCCACCAATGTCACCCAAGCCTCAAGTGACAAAGATGGATAGAAAGGAGTTAGTCAAGGGTGCTCCCACACAGGAGGCATTCAAGATGCAACTGGACAGCAATCTGGAAGGGAAGTTTTAACCTGGAGTCCTGCACTGAATGGGGCATTGGATCCCATAGCCCTTTGGCTTTTTCCAACTCTACTATTTTATGATTCAATGATTCATTTCATCTGAGAGATTGTGTGTGCATAACACATCAGAGGAAAGATTCCTTTCTGCTCTCATGGAAAGGTTTATACCAAGTTCTCATGCTGTGATCAAATGCCAAGGACTTCAGTGGTGGTGGTGGAAGAACCAGAAACATCTGAGTTACAGTGTAAGAAACCTCTGAATCCGTAGAAGATAGTCAAGAATCTACATTGCTTTCATTTGAAAGATTTAAAGCACAATCCTATGTTTGTTTAGATAGCAAAATCTCCTACAATTCTCAGCAACCTCCAGACAACCATGGAAGTTCTATGATTTTCTTCCAGGGTTGTGATGAACAGAAGAGGACCAGAGTCTGAGGAGGATCATCAGACTTCCTGCTAGGCCCTCTCTAAGGAAACAAGCCAATCTGAAAAGAAGTCCACAAATGCTTGTGGAACTTCAGCTGCGCTAGAAACAACCTTCTTCCACAGCACATGTAGCAGAAAGGCTGCAAGTCATGTCACCTGAAAAGAGATGCCACTAGTGTAGTGTTCATGCAGGCTCACTTTATGGCAGGTGTCCCCATGAATGCTCAGCATGCTCTCCAGGAAGTTGGACTCAATGCAGCTAGAATTTAGGTCAGAATATGGGGAGCTGAACCCAGGAAATGAAAATTCTCACCACCAAAATGGATTCTTCATACCGCTCTACTTTCTTCTGCCCTCAGCCTTCAGTCCTTTATACATGCTGAGAGTAAGTCCTGTTTAATGCCATGAGACTTACTCATCAGTAGCTGAGCATAAGAGAACATTGTTAAATGGTCTTCAGCTGTCAAATGATCTCCAGTTTATGACAGTCCAGAGTGTCCTCTAATTTGTCCTGTCCTTGACAGCACTTTTCAGCTCTTATAAACTCAAGGCTGTGGCTTCCTTTATGGAGTCAAGCCATCCCATATTTGGTCTTCCTCTTCTTTTGCCTTTGACTTTCCCTAGCATGGGTGTCTTCTCCAGTGAATCTTTCCTTCCTATGATGTGTCCAAAGATGACAGCTTAGGTTTTGTCATTTTTGCTTCCTGGGAAAGTTCTGTTTTGATTTGCTCTAGGACCTTATCAGTCTCCTCCAGCACCTTGTTTTGATCACATCAATTTTCTTCCTGTCAGCTTTCCTCATTGTCCAGCTTTCACACCCATAGATAATCATAGAATAGTAGAGTTGGGCAGGACCTTAGGGCCATCAGGTCCAACTCCCTGCTCAGTGCAGGACTCCAAGTTAAACCATCCCTCTCACATGACTGTCCAGTTGCATCTTGAATGCCTCGAGAGTGGGAGAACCCACAACCTCCCTAGGTAAGTGGTTCCATTGTCATACTGCTCTAACAGTCAAGAAGTTCTTCCTGTAACTTAGGCCTGTTATTTCATGTCCTGCTCTCTGGGATGACCAAAAAGAAATCCTCTTTGTGGCAAGCTTTCAAATATTTGTAGAGTGTTATCGTATCTCCCACCAGTCTTCTCTTTTTCTTCTAATCGCACCCAATTCTTTAAAGTTCTCTTCATAGGGTTTTGTTTCCAGTCCCTGGATCATCCTTGTTGCCTTCCTCTGAACTCTTTCCAGCTTGTCTGAATCTTTCTTAAACTATGGTTTAAGATTGAGAATACAATTGTGTGGATGATCTTGACCTTGGTCTCCAGTGAAATGTCCTTACACTTTGACGATCTTTTCTATTTCCTTCATTGCTGCCCTTCCAAGTCTTAGGCTTCATCAAATTTCTTGGCTGCTGTCTCCCTTTGAACTGATGAATGAACCAAAGTATGCAAAATCTTTTACATTTTCAGTTTCTTCATTGTTGACAGTTCTGTAATTAACCACTGCCTGAGCTTGGTGATAGACTGGATAAGGAACAATAAGATGCTCATTCCTGATAAGACAGAAGTAATGTTAGTAAGCAAACCCTCATTCTAACTGGGAGATTTTCAGCCTGTCCTGGATGGGGTTGTGCTCCCCCTAAAAGATAGGGTTCATACTCTGCATGTGTTCTTAGACCCTGAACTCTCCTCAGTAGCACAGGTGAACTCAGTTGCCAGGAGCACCATTTATCAGCTTTGGTTGATTTATCAGCTACACTCCCATTTGGATGAGGGGAGTCTCACCACAGTCATTCATGCATTGGTAAATGGATTATTGTAATGTGCTATACGTGGAAATGCCCTTGAAGATAGTCTGGACCTTGCAATTGATTTAGAACAGAGTGGCATGTACCCTGACAAGGAGTGTTCTGCATGAACATATTATGCCTGTTCTTCATAGGCTGCACTGGCTGCCTGTTCCTCTCTGGGGCCAATTCAAGGTGCTGATGTTAACTTATAAAGTCCTAAACAGCTTGGGACCATGTTATCTAGGGGAGAGCCTTCTCCATATTTCTCTGCCCATTCATGAAGATCTTTGACCACTCTCTAAGGAAGCTAGCAGGGAAAGGGCAAGGAGGGGGGACTTTTCTGTGATGACACCCCAGTTATGGAACATGCTTCCCAGGCAAGCATATCTGACATCAATGCTACTTTCTTTTAGGTGCCAAGTTAAGACATTTCTTTTTCAAAGAGCTTTTGGTGGTGGTTCAGGTTCTTAACATTGTTTTTAATTGTTAAGTTGTATATGTATTTTACTTGTAATTGCTTATTTTTAACCTCTACATTTTCCCTTGCATTTTATTTTATTTGGGGTTGATTATAATTTTGTATTTATTGTTTTGACTGTTTTAACTATTTATTGTAATACTGTCCAGAGAACCTAGTGTTATGGGATGGTACATGAATTAATTCAATAAATAAATTCTTCTGTATTCATGATTGTTCATTTCTTAATATTCAGCTGTGGTCCTGCTTTTCACTGGCTAGTTCCACTTTCATCAGGAGTTATTTCATTTCATTGCTGCCTTCTGCCAGTAATAAGGTATCATCTGCATATCTTAAATTATCAATCTATTTTCCACCAATTTTCACCCCTTCTTTTTCTGATCCCAATACAAGGTTTTCTTAAGATATGTTCAGTCATTCTGTTTCTCCATATTCTGTCCTAACTGCAGCTACTGATCCAAGATGCAGGTTACTCATCAGAATCATCAAGTGTGGAGGCACTCTGATTTCTTTCAGGAACATCCATATTTCTCATCATTCACACAGTCAAAGGCTTTGCTGTAGTCTATAACACATAGACTGATCTTCCTCTGAAATTCTTTGATGTGCTCATATGGCCAATGTATATTTGCAATATGATCTCAAGTGCCTCTGTCTTTTCAGAATCCAGCTGGAATGCCAAGCATTTCTTGCCCCATTTAGAGTAATATTCTTAGTTGTAACACTTTGAGTGTCACTCTGGTTGTATGGGAAATTAGTGCAATGGTCCTATGGTTGTTGCAGTCTTTTGCATCTTCTTTCTTGGGAATTCCAATGTATATTGAACATTTGTGGTCCATTGTTATGTCCACTGTATGGAAAATATTTGCTGGCATTTTCTTGTTAGGGCTTGGACTGATTCAGTCTCTGTTGCTTGGATCAATTCCGTTTGTATCCTATCTACTCCTGGCGCTTTATTTCTTCCAAGTGCTTTCAGAACAGCTTTCACTCCACTTTCTCATATTACAGGTTAGTTTGAGCATTGCTGCTGTTTGTGAAAGATCCTCTATCAATGTCACCTTCAACTACCACTGCTACCTTGTAGCTTCCCTTCAGGAGTGTCCCTGTTCCCATCACCATTAGTGAGATCCATTCTGTTCTGCTAATATGACTACCAGTGTCTGGTGTTTCAGCTTTGACCATTCCACTTTGAGTGACCCTGCTAGGAAACTGGACTAGTGGCAGTGCCAAACTGGCAGATTTGAAGAAAAGATTGTTTTGTTTTTCAGTTTCAGTGTAGTCTACCCATGTGCCATAATGCAACTCTATAAAATTTATAGAGTTTTAATGTTGATTGTTGATTTTTGCTCTATAAAATTTATTGGAGAGGTTACTGTAGTTATTTCTTGGATTATAGTGAAAAAGCTTTTATTTCCAAAAACACCCTCCTCAAGTATCTTCTGAATCCAAAATAAGAATTAGCATGAAGAAATGGAATAAAGGCTACCATGCAAAGACTAAAGAGGGCCATTGCCCTTAACCTGTGTTATGGAAAGAAAAGATGACCATCTGTGCATAATTAAAAGCTGAGGCTGCATAACAGTGACAGATGTTGCTACACCAAGAACAGTCTATTGTTAACTGTGGGAAATGCTTTGCAGCTTAAGTGGAATTTCTGAGTTAACATTTAGGAAATAGATGGCTCTTCCTAATCAGCACCCCATTCAGTTAACATATTCAAAGCTTATAAGCAGTCTTCTGTGTGCATAACCTGCATCAGACTGTATTCCATTGTATGCCAACCTTATGCACTATAGGAAGTTCAACAGCATGCAATCTGAAGGCAGATCCTATCCATCCACATTGTTCTGTGTTGCATAAGAGGTGCATTAGAATGCACATTCCTCTCTACTTTTTCTATCTCAAGTACTCATACATAACTCTCAAGATAGATCAAAGTGAAAGCTCTGATATGTGTGCACAACTCAGATGTGTTCATATGTTTTCCCAGATGGGCAACAGAAGGTGTTGTTTGTCCTTGGTGATCTGCTCATGTAGTCAAGTCTGATTGACTGTCTGGCACTGTGACATTACCATCCCTTTCTATATGAGGCATTTTATCAAAGCCCTGTGAGGAGAGATTGAAAGAACTGGGCATGGTCAGCCTCAAGAAGAGAAGACTGAGAGTAGATATGATGACACTCTACAAGTACTTGCAAGGCTGTCACAAAGAGGAAGGACAGGATCATTCCAGAATGCAGGACATGGAACAACAGGGTCATGTTACAGAAAGCCAGATTCCAGCTAGGTATTAGGAAAAAATCCTGACTGTTCAAGCAGTACAACAAGGGAAACATTTACTTTACAAAGTTGTGGATTCTCCCACATGAAAGCCCACAACATTCAAGATGCAATTTGACAACCATCTGAAAGGAACGGTTTAATTTAGAGTCCAGCAATGAGCAAAGGGTTGGACCTGATGGCCTTTTGGGCCTCTTCTAACTTGAGTATTCTATGATTCAGTGATTATGCACTTATGTTTCCTCATTCATATCAGTTTGCAAGTGATTTACACAATGCCAGCATCCTCTTGGATCTTTATCATTCTTTGCAACTATTGCAAAGAATTCCCCTATTGCAAAGTATTCCCCCCAGCCCACTTCCCAGTGAAGAAAGTCTGGTATTTCCTTGAACAGTTGCTAGAAACCTGAGTGTGGTTACATAATTCCACTATACCACAGTGTCACCTAGTGGTTGTGTAAGGTAGCATACAGAAAAACAGGGAAAGATAACCTCTGGAGAAAAACATATGCCAATCTCTCACACAAAAAGAATCCAGAAGGAGACACCTTGCCAAAATGGCAGGTTAAACCTCCTATAGAAAACCAGTGAGTGATCCTTGACTGGTCTGCATGATGCAGTAAAAAAAAAAATACAGGTTTTAAAAAGTATCAAGCTGAAAAACTGATACATAAACAGCAGTAAATTGAGGACACAATTATTATGATCAGTTGCAAAACCACAGAAAAAAATGGAAACCAGAGTTTCTCTCCCCTCTCCTACCAACTTAAATGACAGTATTCAAAAATCAAATCACACAAAATTTCAGTGCAGTTTGTCAGATGGAATCCTACTCAGGAAAGCTTACTTGACTACATCCTTTCCTGCTTTGAGAATACTTTTTTGCTTGGCTTGAATGTTTCACTTTTATCCCCCACATTTATTCTTTTTGTCTCTCTCTGTGTGTATGCACATGTTTTAGGGCTTCTCTTTAACCTGCTGTTTTAATGACATTGCATCCTACTTAGTTTCAATAAAGAGACTACACTGCAGATTCAAGCTCACTGAGATCAATGAACTATGGCCTTTCAAAATTTTCATGAATTTGATTGCTGTTTATTGTTTCAATAGGCTTTGCTTACTTAATTATTATATTTGGATATCTGTTTCATGTTGTGCATTATTAGGAAATATTGTGAGCTGTTTTGGCAGGACAAAAGAAATGAGGGTGGGAGGGTGGAGAAAGCCTTCAAGAGAGTCAAAGCACTGTGATAGGCCCTTTGCGACTAACCTTAAAAGTTTTAGGCTGATAAAGAAGGATTAGCTATGTTTTAACTTGTGAGAAAAAAAAGTTCAACAATGAAATAGTGGGTAGAAGGACAACCAACAAACCTTGAGTTACAGACATTTAGGAATGACTTTCTTAAGCATCATGGAGGTTGGGGGAACAGTCAAAGATTTGGGGGTGGGGTAAATCCTTAGAGACTAAGAACAAAGAACAAAGTCTGAAAGATTTCTCTTCAACTAAGCTTTCAGGATCAAGATAAACATTGAAAGTGTATCGCAGATTGAAACAGGGGGCCTGTCAATCATGGCTTTATTATCCCACAGTAACTCTACTAAATTTGCCAACTCCTCTGACTTGGTTGAGCTTGTGGGCAAGGTATGCAAAACTCCAAGGAACCTTCAATAGACAAAATGCCTTAACTTCCCCTGAAAGAGGACGAAACCCTATATACAATTTAACCACAGTCACTTGCTCCTTTTTTTTGCGGGGGGAGGGGGGGTTTGCTCAGATTTCTGAAAGTCTGAGGAACAATGGAGGCCGTATACTATGAAGGCACATTTAACAATGAGAACATTTTTATTTTAGGTGTTTTGTATGCTCTGTGAAAGTCCTACACTTTCTGAAGATTTTAGTCATTTTGAACATTTCCAAATGTTATAGGGCCATTTCTGATGTGACTTATGAAGATTTGTTTGCCTATCTGTGTTAATTACAGTGGTACCTTGGCTCATGAATGCCTCAGTTCATGATCAAATCAAGTCACGAACAGAAATTTCTGAAAAAAATTGCCTCAGGTTGCGGACTCCACATCAGGTGACAATCACAATTGTGCCTGCCTCCCCCACACGTGTGCCCACAATCACACCTGCCTTCTCCCTGAGCATGCCTGCATTCACACTCGCCTCCCCCCAAGTGCTCCTGTGATTGTGCCTGCCTCCCCCCACCCAGTGCGACCGCTTCAAGTTTTTGTGATTAAAAAAAAAAATAGTTACAGAATGGATTAACCTTATTTATACTGAATCTTATGGGGAAATTTGACTTGGCTCACAACCAATTTGGGTCACGATCAGAGTCCTGGAACAGATTAAGTTCATGAGCCAAGGTATCACTGTAGTTAAGAATAGATAGTTATATTTTGGAAAATGTGAGGTGACAGTTTAATGTATTTAATGGCAGCCCATAAGTTGGATATTGATCAGTTTTAATTTCCTTTCATCTATGAATTAGAAAGTGAATCTCTGTTATGTTGGACAAGGTTGAAGTAACACTCATGAGATCTTTCAGCATATGAATACAAACTGCACAAAATGCTGAGACATGAACATACATGTCAAGGTTCCATTTGGATGCCAGGAAGCACTTCCTGACAGTCAGGACCCTGAGGGCATGGAATGGGCTTCCATGAGAGGTCGTTGAGGCCCCATCGGTGAGGGTGTTCAAAGACAGGCTGGACATGCACATGGTGGGCATGTCGTGAGCGGAGCCAGCAGGTGCCAGAGGTCAGACTAGATGGCCCAGGAGGCCCCTTCTAACTCACTCTGTTTCTATGTTTCTGTTTCTACATATTAAGACACTTTTAACTAGACTGGTGCATGGATTGTGTTTCAAAATATCTACCCTATTTGTAGAAAGAGATAATTTCACTGAACTGAAATTTGGGGTGGAGGAGCAATTCTGCAACAGGCAAGGATCATTGCTGATATGGGTTGCAGCATAGCTTGCTTCTTTCTTTCCTTCCTTCCTTCCTTCCTTCCTTCCTTCCTTCCTTCCTTCCTTTCTTTCTTTCTTTCTTTCTTTCTTGTGGCCATCAATCCTCTAAGCCCCATTCTGTCTCTTATACAATACCAAAGGGATGACAGGGTGGAACCAGTGGTGTGCCAAACTCTGCTTCTCAGTGTCTCAAATAGGTTTGGTTTTTTTTGTTTGTTTGTTTTTTTTGCCCTTGATAGAATCTTCCAGTCCCATGGCATTTTATAATTTATTTTAAATATATTCTAATAGTGATTGTAACCTTACTTATACAACACACAGTGTTGAAGACCTAATGTTGGAAATGATAGAAGGCAAAAGAAGAAGGGCACGGCAGAGATTGAAGTGGCTAGATGGAGTCACTGGAGTGGTCGGTGTTGGCTTGGGTGGACTCCAAGGGATGGTGGAGGACAGGAGAGCCTGGAGGAATGTTGTCCATGGAGTCATGAAGGGTTGGACATGATTCATGGCTAAAGAAACAAAATAGAAAGAAAGATTTACAAAGATCAAACTGGATTTTCCTTAAAGGGAACAAGATACATACATTTTGTGAAGAAGAGGAAGGAAGCTGCATTATTTTTTCTAGGCATGGGAAGGCTTTTGACAATGTGGCTTGGTCTTTTCTTAATGAAAGCTCTTCAATACATAGATTGTGGCTCAAACTTCCTGAACCTGATTCAGGCAATTTATACTAGACAATATGCAAAAATTTTAATTAATGGTTTATTAACAGATAGTTTTCAAATGGACAAGGGAACATGCCAAGGATGTCCTCTCTCACCTCTTTTATTTATTCTTGTATTGGAAATTTTAGCTAAAAAGATAAGACAGGACCCAAAAAGTAAAGTCTTTAAAACAAGTGGAAAAGAATATAAAATGAAATGTTATGCTGAAATGTTATTGATCCACATCAATCTATACAGTATATTATGGAGCAAGTTGAAACATTATATTCAGGATATAAGATGAATAAAAAAATGGTTGGCTGACGTAATAGCAACTAAAAAGGCTGTCTTCCAAGTGAGAAGGTGGAGATCCATGGTAGCTAGTGGTTCAAATGGAGGCTTAGTGAGAGCCTGTAAAACAGAGAGGCTCCACTGATCAGATTGGAGGTTGAAGGTTTTGTAGTCCTCATAGGAATCGACACTCAAGGTGATGAGACAATACCAACAAACCTCCAATGCATCCTCGATGATGCAAGATATCTGCAATGTACACCTTAATGGAGGAAGGTTTGAGACCCCTACAGTGTAACAAGAGTAGGAATTGTAGAATGTTCTCTGTGGTGGCAGATTGAGGTAGAAATTGGTTAGCAGCAGCAAAGGAGTTGAAGCGCTTCCATTTGGCATTATAGGAGCATTGTGTGATCAGTTGTAGTGCAGATTGAAGAATAAGCTGTATGTCTGGATGAAGATTTGGCAGGGCCAAGGCAACTGTTGGTACTGATGTGATATTGAGGGCAACGGTGGTCTAGAAATCACTGATGTCATGAAAGTAAATGTAGAAAATGCAGGCATCAATCCTGAAAGAGGTGTATGTGTTGAATCCAAAGAGATTGTTGGTATTGAAGCAGGAGAAGCAGATGGAGAAACAGTCAATGTATGAGCCAGGCAGTGAGATTTAGAGAGCACAGGTCTGGATGTTGTATAGCACCTTGTTCCTGAATGAGAAGGTGGGGAACTTGAGGTAGATGAAGAAGGTCATTGCAAGATAGCTGAAGAAGAGTGAGGAACCATGACTGATGAGGCCACCAAGGGGTGATGAGAATTCCGTGAGTGATGTCTTGTCAGATTTTGGCTACAGTCCTCATTATTAGTGGTATCGGTGGGAATGTGTAGAAGAATTTGTTCTTCCACCTCTGCTAAATATACTTTCTACTTGAATAGACATAGGTCATGGTCTAGAATTGATATGATTTGGATAACCCCAGACCTAGTACCAGATCTGCTAGAAGCTGAAATAGAGACAAATGTCTGGGCAGATCATAACCCTGTAACTATGACATTGAAAGGGACAGTAAAAATGCCCAGATGGAGGTTAAATAAAGCTTTATTAAAGGATAAAAAATTCAAAGAGATAAATAAGGAAATGGAAATATTTTTTCAAATTAATAAAACTCCTCCCTGCAAAAGAAAGGGAGAAACCTCCCTGCAAAATGTCTGGTATAGAGCCAAAGCCAGAGGGCTGATAATAACATATTCAGCAAAAATAAATAAAAGGAGAAAGCAGGAACAATCTAAAATAGTAGAGGAATTGACGAAATGTGAACAGGAACTACAGGAAGATCCATCCAAAAAAGACCTTAAGGTACAAATGAATATTCTAAAACATAAACTGAACCTCTTGGATACAAATGAACTTACCAAGCAAATGAAATTGACCAAACAGAACTTCTTCGAAAATGCTAATAAACCAGGGAGATGGTTAGCTTATAAAGGAAAGAAGGAAAGAGAGAAGAGATAAGTAAACTGAAGGATGGAGAAGGATGACTGCAAGTACAAAGTATACATATTAAGAAAATAGCAGAAGATTTTTTATACAGTGGGAATAAAGAGCAGGAAACAGAACAGAGGAGGGCAGAAGAAAGAGAGAGACAAAGACACTAAAAAAGGATTGAAGGTAAGAAAAATATAACTTTTTAAATCCATTTTTAAGTATGTGAGCCATGTCCCTGGGCTGCAGGCCAGGCCATGGCTGCTTCATCGAGCCTGGGGGTGTACAGGGTGAGGCGGAGCAGGGCCATGGTTCCTGTGCCTCTGCCACAGCCTTCACTGGGCAAGCCGCTGCTGTCGAGTGGCTGCCATGCTTCCCCCCACAACAGAGAGAGGCGGGAGGTGTCCCACTCTGCCAGCCACAGCCCCGTCCCTCACCTCCCCTTGCCTCAGAAAGAATCCCTTAGCTCCTTCCTCGACGCCCTCTCCCAGGCAGGGGAGCCACCCCATGCTTGCTTTGCCTCTCCAGCTTCCCACTCCTGCTCCTGCTCCCTCAGAACTGAGGCAGTGGTGAGGACTATAATTTCCATCATGCCCAACCAGCATGGCCAATGGAAGCTGTAGTCCATCTCATCTGGACAGTACCAGTTTTGACAAGGTTGCACTAAAATATGGTAATCATCAGCTCTGCATCCAAATACAGCCATTGTGTATTGTGGGAATTGTTCTGGGCTGACTTGCTTCAAATACTAAGAGTGACATTAACAGTATTTATCCTTAATATTTTTGCTTCATTCTTTGTAAATGCAAGTTGCAGTCATCAGCTGCATTATGCAAAATATTATATTTAGTGCCTTGGTTGTGTTGTAGCTATGTCCTTTGAATATGGACATGCTCCTCCCCACCTCATCTTGGGCTTCTGCTGCAGCCCGAGGGAGCAGAGCAAACATTTTTAAAATTTTTGATCAAATTTTAAAATTTCAATTATTTTTAATTTTAATTGATTTTTAATTTTAATTGATTTGTAATTAATTTTTAATGTGCATTGAGCATAGGAATTTGTTCATATTTTTTTCAAACTATAGTCCATCCCCACAACAGTCTGAGGGACAGTGAACTGGTCCCCTGTTTAAAAAGTTTGAGGACCCCTGCTCTTAAATCTTCCCAGCAACAGGCACTGTGCAGGTGCAGCACCCTTAATGTGTGATGCATGGAGACCACAATGAAGAACATCTGTCATTTACCATATGTGGCTCCTCTGTTGAGCAAGTCTGGTCAACCCTGTAATAGTGCCTTTGAGAGTTCTTCTGCCAGTTCCTGTGTTGTCTAGAATGCATACTCTCTGAAGGTTCCATTTGGATGCCAGGAAGCATTTCCTGGCAGTTAGGACCCCGAGGGTGTGGAATGGGCTTCCACGAGAGGTCATTGAGGCCCCATCGGTGTGGGTGTTTAAGGATAGGCTGGACATGCACATGGTGGGCATGTCATGAATGGAGCCGGCTGGTGCCGGAAGTCAGACTAGATGGCCCGGGAGGTCCCTTCAGACAAGCTGTGTTTCCATGTTTCTATATTGTAGAATTGCTACTCTAGATTATGTTGTCTGGCCAGATTTTTTGTTGATAAATTCATGCTGGCTTCTGGTAATTACTGCAATGTCTTCAAGGTGCTTACTGAGTGACTTCTTTATTATTTGTTCCAGGATTTTCTCTGGGATTGATGTCAGACTGACTGAACTCTCTTTCCCAGGATCCTCCTTTTCGCCTCTTTTGTCTCCTGTCATCCATCTGCCCTCCATGATTTCTGAGAGATAAGAGACAGTGGTTCAGAGAATTCTTCTGCCAGTTCTTTTATTAATCTATTGCAGATGCCGTAAGCACAGCAATATCCCACTGTAAACACAGTAAGTGCTCCAAAAAGACAGGGGGAGTTATATCGTCCTTTTCTGCTGTAGCTGGAGACTTGAGGCAGTGTTGAAATTACAGAGAATTGTGCACTCTGTCAGTTTAATGCTTACATTGTTCAGAGGGTAATAGAAACAATATCAGAGGGTTATATTATTGTCACTCACTTTTGGTGTGCCTATTTGCCATTTTCTTCTTTTTCTTCCCAATTGACAACTAGGCAATTGATAGCTAGCAACTGTGTGGAAATTATCCTACAGTCTCAACTTTCAGTCTGTTACTGACTCCATTTTCCTATGAAAAATGAAACTCACAAGGAAATTGACAAGAAAAGACTGCTTATATCAGAAGAAGGTAAGAGTGTTCTTGTGCCCCTGCAAATGCCAGCCAAAAAATGCCAGCAAATGTAATTGCACACTTTTCTGGAACCAAACCAAAGAAATGGAGGTAAACTAGTGATGGTAGTTTCAAAGTGCCATTTGGGCATCAGTGGAGGAGCTACCACTGATGGTTGCATGGGTATAATTGGAAAAAGAAGAAGGGAGTATTGCCACTCTTGCCAAGTAGTTCATTGGCCAATCCCCGCAACCAAAAATAGAATTGATCTTCTGGATTTTGACAGTATGTGAATCCAGTGTATGTCAACCCAATGTGGGTTGAACAACCCCTAGAACAAGTCACTGGTTATGAGGGTGGCATGTTATCCAAAAATAGTCGATGCTGTAGAAAGCTGTGTGGGTTCAGATGTTACAACAATCCAATACCCACAATAGGCTGTCATGTCACATGAATCAGATCAGTGAGTAGGCTTAACTGCATTAGAGTCAATGGGAGCTTTACATATTCACTGTAATTTTCTTCCAGCCCATTCAGGTCTGTCACTTTCATATATATTCACTCACACATTTTTGCCTAGATATGTTTAACCTGAAGAAGACCCCACGGGCTGTCACATAGAAGTGGGAAATGACTTGTTCTCTGCTGCCACACAGGGCAGGGCAAGGTGTAAAGGACTTCATTTGCCTGACTATACTCATTGGTTGAACATTAGGAAAAAATTCTTAATGCTAAGATGAGTTCAATAATGGAGCCAATTACTAGCTGCCCTCTTGAATTTCTGCCTGCCACACAGGCATAGGGCCTCTGTTGAAGAGAAGGTTGCAAGTAACTGATTTAAAAGTAAATGCACTTAACTGAAGTTGACAAAATCAGAAGCATGATAGATTTTCATATTGTTGTTAAAAGGTCTTTATATGTTTTACTCACTTCCCTCCCTTCTGCTCTTCTTTCTGGTTTTCCCACAAAAATATTTGAATTCTTTTGAAAAAATGCAGTAACAGCCAGAGGCAGTGGATTTTTGAAAGTGCATGTAGGAACAGGTTTTGTTGTTGGGACTCTCATCTCTCTTAGCTCCTCATCTGGAGTTGCTCCTGCTTGACAGTATCATAAGACAGAGAGGAACTTCTTGTAGCAGGATGGCAGATATACATTGAAAGACACATTCAGGTATTTAAATCCTCAGCAGGCTGTGCTATAAAAAACATTTGTTGCCTTCAGCAAATACATCTTTAAGCCACTTGCAAATCCTGCTACTGCTGTAAAACCCACTCTGCTTTGGTAATTCCTGTTATGAGAGCAGTATAATAAATCTGGAATGAAAGTGTGCAGCCACACACACTGTAATTCCCTGCCCTTCTTCAAACAATTTAAGCCTTGATCAACATTCCTAAGTTGTTTCATAAGAGCAGAAATCTCCACACTTATCTCAGCTGTTGCTTTTGCTGGAATCAGGTGAAAAGGGCACTTGTTACACAGAGGAGGGAAGTGGAGAAAGCTGTGGCACTAGATGAATCAGCACTATCCAGCTGTTTGCTAAGGCTAGAAATTCTGTGGTTCAGAAATATCAGATTCAATGCTTGTGGATGGGAAATAATGTCAGAGGACCAGGATTTCCATCCTCTCAGAGGAATTGGAGCTGCAGCTCTTGGTAATCCTTGTAATAAGACCTTGATCCATACAACCTGATGTCTTCCATGGCCCATGAGTAGCATGAGTAGGTCACCATAAGAGGCTTGGGTCTCCTTTCTTCAATTGGGAGTGGTTTGCTTTGGGTCCATCAGTACTGGGGTTGGGGGGCTTAGGCTATGGGAAAGTTGTGGGGAGCTCTTTAGGCCTACAATTTTCCCCGCTGCTGAAATTGGTAATATTGAAGTAGCCTGGTGAAATTACAGCATAGTCCATTGGGAGTGGAGTTAGTCAAGCCTCTTATAGGGACTTAGGCCCCACTGGGATGATGGGAGGAAGCATGAATTTATGAATCAGAAGAAAATATAGAAGATAGTAATTCATAAGAAGGCCACAAGGGGCAAAAGAATTTGTGGCAGTTCTGGATAACACAACTATGTAGACACAATGGAGGAACAGTTTCAAACAAGGGGACACTATTAGGTAGGAGCAGGAAAAATAATGACCTATCTCTGGAGGGAGGGGGTCATTTAGACCCCAGTCATATCTGCTTGGCTAAGGATGTAGGAAATAGGATGGGAGTGGTGGTATGAAGAGTAAATAATGGGGAGCCTATCAGTCCAGGAACCACAAATGCAGGTATGGGAGTGGAGCTGCAGAGACCAAAGGCAGCTACAGTAACAGATGGCATAGACCAGCCATGAACTGTACCCATGAATGCCCAGATACCTGAACAAGTAGTCAAAACAATGAGACCAGCTTTGGTTTCTGTGTTCAGCAGGACAGAGAGCCCAAAACAAGCTTGGGATATGTGGAATTGAATTTGGAGACCATTCTCCAATATGGAACTATATTCTGGAAATAAATGGCCAGCCAGTTTATGGCACAAGGGCAGTTGATAAGTGGTAGGTACTGGATAACTCATCTAGACAGGAGGGGGAAATGGAAATAAAAAATGCTAGGGAAGCCAAGGATTCTTCCAGTGTAACCTATATGCCAAGCTATCAACACCACTTGAGGGCCACTTGTGAACTGTCCAGAAAAGAAAAGATTTGGGGGGACTTCTACTATTCTGCTGCTTTGAGATGCTGCTCCTAAAGTATTAATCAAGGAAATCAACCTAG
Organism: Varanus salvator macromaculatus; assembly: GCA_023646645.1. Classification (NCBI taxonomy): domain Eukaryota; kingdom Metazoa; phylum Chordata; class Lepidosauria; order Squamata; family Varanidae; genus Varanus; species Varanus salvator. The sequence goes on along the minus strand of JAIXND010000754.1, from coordinate 10,630,986 downwards.
AAAAGGTGGAGTAGGATTTGAGTAACTGGTTATCTGTTTGCACAATTTATATGGAGGTGTTAATGGAAAGAAACATAAAACTTGCAGGCATCTGCTTCTCTCAAGTAGCAAGGGATTATTTTCGAGTTGCATATTCTCTTCAGCCTTGATTTGTCTGGAAGATAACAAGCAATACAGAATAAGGGCAATACTTGGCTCAGCCTTTAGATGGCCTATAATTTTTTTCAATCTCAGGTGGAATATATTATTTAGACCAGAAAAGAAAGCAGAAAGTGGCCATGTGTTAACAACTAGGATACTGGCTAAGCGCAGGCAAGGCCTGACAAGTGCAAAGAAACAGATACTCCAAGGAAGTGCCAGTGGTGACTTCCTATATATGGTTAGGAAGGGACTTTTTCCATGCCAGCCTCTGAAAGTAATTGGAATAAATGCTAATGCTGCATTCAACAAGCTCAGATTTTCATGAATTCCAGCATGAGGGTTCAAAATGTCTCATATGGAGGCACTTGATTCTCACAGATGAGAATGCATGTATATCAAACTGCTTTATTTTTTCGCTTCTCAAAAAATGTGTCCACTCCTTTCTCTATTCCATCTTGGTCTCTGGACTCCTTCCTTCCTTCCAGCACATAACTTTCTACTCTGACTTTTCCCTATTAAGTCCCACGTTAAAACAAAAGAAACACAAAACCATTGAACCAGAGTAGGCAGAATGCTTTGAGCTAGACAGCCTTGAACTTCCCTGCTTTGGTCAAATTTACTGATGTTGATATATTCACATACATGTATGTCAATACAAGATCCCTTTCTTCAAGGCCACTTTATAAATATTGTTTTATGTGTTAAGGGAGAGATGTTATGAATGTTACAAATCCTGTTTAAAAACCTGTATTATACAAGAGGAAGTTTCACACAACCTTCTCCACACAGAGATACATTCAATCTGACTCATTCACTATGGACACATGCCATGGCCATGTTTCTACCAATTCCAGCAGAAGATACCGTTCCCTGCTGTCCATACATTGAGCTCTCTATATGCTTACTAATGTAGACCCCTTCTATACAGGGGTGTCCTAACTGAATCAGGGTGCACTTTCAGCACATGCATCACTATTCATGTAGAGCACTTCCTTAGGGACTGAATGTGTATGTGGCAAAGAGACATTTCTGCCATGAGGCATGTCACTTATGGTACTGAGCTAGTCATACAGGGGATTGTGTGAACTTTCTTTTATATATCTATCCAGAAGCTGGGATTGGCTGTAGTAATTTCATTCTTTTATTGCTACATGGGTTCACTGGCCAGTTCACTGGCCCATATTCCATGCCTTTTGAAACTGAGTGAGAAAGCTTTGGAAAGCATGCATATTTTGAAAATTAGCTAGCTTTCTTGTAGTCTACAGGGGATGAATACCATGAAGAATTGGGAGTTCTATTTCAAACCAACCCTAAATTTCAAATATAACTACATTTCGAAAATGCATTCTGGTATCAAAGTATGTTTGGCTTTCAGCAATGTTCAGTTTTTTCAGGTCGTTTTCATGGGTTTTCCCTGCATCAATATGCATACAGAAGGAAGGAGGGAAACAATCTTGATATGATCAAAATAAGACCCAAGCTTTCTCTGCAGAGCACTTCATTTTTATCTGTTTCATTTTTGGAAGTAAAGAAGGGGTACATGGGAATTTAAGTAGTCTCCAGCCATGCATTAGCCAGACTGAGGCTAATTTTTGCTTCCTAGCAGGCTCAAACAACTTCAGCAAGATTCAGCACACACTCCTTCTCATACGTAAAACACATAACTTCAACCAATTACACCAAATTTGCTTTACTGTAGTGTTTCAAACTTTTTTAAATATTTAGATTTGTATCCAACCCTTCAGATTTACATCCCACATTATCAGAGCAGCTGACAATAAAATATTAAAAGGCCATAAAATAATAAATGATTTAAAATTAATTAAGGTACAAGCCTACGTGGCTGCCCATAACCTTCTAACCTGGAAGATTACAGACATCCAATTGAGCATGGGAAGAACTCAGAAACAAGAATTGCTCCTGCGTTTCTCCTGCCATGCAAAAGACATAGCTGATTTCAACTGTTTATGTCTTTTGATACTGCTTACAGGAGTGGCTGAGGCAGTGCTGAGCCAGTGGCCCCTCACTTCTCCCATTTGTGCTGCCTGTATTTCTCCCTCAGCTCCAGCTCTGAAATCACTTTTGAGACTTTGGAGCCTTGGGAGGAAGGAGCCACACCAGCTGCAAGCATGAAGGAGGGTACTTTCCTGAGGTTAGAGCTGGGACTCTGACCTATTCTGTAGCCATCTAGACAACATCTAAATGCTGTAAACTGCCTGGAAGTCTTTGGCTATGGGCAGCATAGAAATGTAATACATCATCATCATCTAGAAGCCATAAAACTGAATCCTAAGACAGAAATTCTTTTAAGAGCAGCTCACCCAGATAAAACAGATCAATAAAAGTTAAAAAGCTTACAAGTCTAGAAAAATAAGACTATTCGGGTGTCAGCTAGCACCAGAAAAACATCTGATTCCTAATAGGGCTTAAATGTTAAGACCACCATTTTGAACTAGGGCAAGAAATGGACTGAAGCAAGTGCAGTTGATGAAGGACATAGAAACATAGAAAGAGAGCGAGTCAGAAGGGGTCTCCCAGGCCATCTAGTCTGACCTCTGGCACCAGCCGGCTCCACTCACAACATGCCCACCATGTGCACGTCCAGCCTATCCTTAAACACCCTCACCAATGGGGCAATGGGGCACGGGAGGTCGTTGAGGCCCCATTGGTGAGGGTGTTCAAAGACAGGCTGGACATGCACATGGTGGGCATGTCATGAGCGGAGCCGGCTGGTGCCGGAGGTCAGACTAGATGGCCCGGGAGGCCCCTTCTGACTCGCTCTGTTTCTATGTTTCTATGGGGTCTCAACCACCTCTCATAGAAGCCCATTCCACACCCTCAGGGTCCTAACTGTCAGGAAATGCTTCCTGGCATCCAAATGGAACCTTGGCTCCTTGAGCTTTGCTCTGTTGGAGCATGTCCTGCCTTCCTCTGCAGGGGAGAACAGGTCTGTACCCATCTCTGTGTGACATCCCCTCACATGCCTATATGTCACCAACATATCCCCTCTGAGTCTCCCCTTCTCCAGGCTGAAGAGACCCAGCTCCCTCAGTCTCGCCTCATACCCCATCCCCTGCAAACCGGACACCAACCTTGTGGCCCTACGCTGCACTGATTCTAACTTGGCTATATCCCTTCTGTAATGAGAGGCCCAAAGCTGAACACAATACTCCAGTTGAGGGCACACCAGAGTCGTGTAGAGTGGTAGTAATACCTCTCTTGATCTAGAAGCTACACTTCTGGCTATGCAACCAAGTGTGGCGTTCGCTCTCTTGACCACTGCATCACACTGCTTACTCATGTTTAGCCTGCAGTCAACCAGTACCCTGAGGTCCCTTTCACAAGTGCTGCTCTCCAGCCACTTGTCCCCTAACCTGTACTTATGACACCTATTCCTATGCCCCAAGTCCAAGACCTTGCACTTATCCACATTGAACGCCATCCTGTTGTCTCCTGCCCACTTCCATAGTCTGTCCAGATCCTTTTGGATCTGGAGTACCTGCTCCTCAGTTGTGGCCACTGCTCCCGTTTTAGTGTCATCTGTGAATTTGATCAGCATACTGTTCACCTCTTCTTCCTTCATCATATGCCCATAACAGCCATTCCAAGTTAGTAATCAAGATGAATGAACTGAAATGATCAAACCATCTTCTGAGGCAGTCCCAATATACTGCATTACACTAGTCTAACCTGGTTACTGGAATGTGGAGCTACTATCTGTCCATGCTGGTAAAAATGTATGTTGTACCTTGGAGAAAACCTGGTACTCCTAAATCCACTCCTAAACTGTGGATTTGTTCTTTCAGAGAGCCAACCTAATCCAAAACAGAGTGAAAAGTATTTACTTAGACAGATTACGCACAATAGTAACTCCATCATATCTGGATTGAACCTCAAACATTCTAGGCTTCCTCCAGTCCATTGCCAGGCTTCAGGTGCTACAGCCCTTCCAGGGCCTCACCTGAATTAGCACAAGAAATACAGCTAAGTTTCATTTACATATTGATGGCACCTCATCTCAGATTTCTGGATGATCTCACACAGTGGTGTCTTTCTGTAGATATTCAAAAGCACAGGGATCAATATTGCATCCTGTAGAACTACATAATATAAATGACAAACTATTTAGCCTATGTGGATGCTGCATTCCAGGACCACCTAACTGTCTCCAGGACAGTATGGGAGCATTGTAAAGCAATGAGCCTGTTTGCACATCACAATAAACCACAATGTGACCAAGCTACAGTGGGTTGGCTATCTGACTGCTAACCCAAGATGGAACCAAGCAATGATCAGGCACACTGAGGATTCTTATGGCTTCTTTCCAACTTTCTGAGAAACTTTTGCTCTCACAGTATCTTTTCAACCTTTTCTGCCTTTCATCTGCCTGTCTTTCCTGCACCATCTGTTCTGCTATATCTATCTCAATAGTCATCTGAGTGGAGTTCCATACTCCTCCTATTCATACGTTGTTACTCTTGGCCAACCAAAAAAGGTTTCCTCATCTTTCAGCTTATCTATTTCCCGCAGAACACAGAGGGCCTTTTACTTGTTTTGCTTACATACCATCTCCATTTCCCACACATCAAATCACTTTTGTCCTGTCACCAACAGTCCACATTCTTGATGGCACCACACCCTAAGCCAGTCGTTCACCTCAGAGGCCCTCCTGTCCCTTCCTGGCCCAAATCCCCAGACAGGTAAGATCGACGAGAAGGCCACTTGGGCCTTCAGCTCCCTGAGTTTCTTCCCAAGGCCTCAAAGTCCCTGGTGGTCCAAACCACACCCTGCCTGGCCATGTCGTTTGTGCCCACATGGATCACCAGGAGCGGCTGGTGACCCCCAGAGCGAACAAGACTCTCCACTCTGTCCTTCACATGCTGGATGCGTGTGCCCAGCAGACAGCAAACCTCCCTTGTCTCCAGGTTGGGGTGGCACACTGCCGCCTCAGTGCCCCTCAGCAGGGAGTCCCCAACAACAATCACCTGCTGCCGTACCTTCCCGGTGCTGGTGGGCAGCCGTGCCCTGGTCCTCGCCTCTCCTGCAGTGGCCCCCTTGCCTCCTGATGTCCCAGGCTGGGGGTCCTACTGGTCCCCCGAGGCCTCATAAGCCCCAGCCTCCCCAAGTGGAGAGAACCTGTTTCCCAGCTCCAGATTGGTGCCAGGAGAAGGAGGAGGCTGTGCTGGCCTCCTCCTCCTGTGGGTGACATACCTCCATGTCTCCGCAGCTGCTTCTCCCGTGGTCTCTCCCTCAGCCCTCTATCCAGAGGGGGGCTGCTCCGGGGGGGCCTGGAGAGCTCTCTCGGCCCTCAGGCACCTCACCTCCTCTTCTAGCAGGGTCACCATCTTGCACCGAGGGCAAGTGTATCCCTGCCTCTCATGGGGGAGAAGGGTGAACATATCGCAGCTCTCGCAGTGGACAGCAATATCCGTGACTCCCGCCAAGGCCATCTCCTGGTCTGCCATCGGTAACCCTTCCAAGACCTTACCTTGGTCCCCTGCCTTGTTAGTCCTGCAGTTCCTCTCACTCACCCAGTTCTCCCAGACAAAAACCCACTCGCACACACACAAGGATAAAGTAAACTTAAATTTAAATTGGAAGAAAAACAATTTAAAAGCACAGCACAGCACAGCACAGCACAGTACAAACAAAACAAACAAACAAACCTCTGTGTCTCAGGAAAGGGAGACTCTGGACCACCCGGACCGCAGCTAAGGGACACAGACAAGTGATGACGCCAACAGCTGAGCTTGGCCTTATCAGTCCCTCAGGCCAGTGGCCCCGCCTGTCTGCTTCCTCCTGGCTGCTCTAGCCTCTCTGGCCCCACCCCCTTCCTCTCTGCTGCTCCTGGCCCTCTGCCCCTTCCTGCCCAGCTCCTACCTTGCCTTCGCCAGTCCCCTGGCCACTTAGCACTCTCTCCCAGCCTGTGCCTCTGCTGCTCTGCTGCTCTGCCAAGAGGCCACAGCCAAAAGGGCCAGGAGGAAGCAGAGGGGTGGGGCATCGTCCCTTGTCTGCATCCCTTAGCTGTGACCCGGGCTGCCCAGGGACTCCCTTCCCTGGGGGAGGGAGGTTTTTGTTTTATTGTTTTGTTTTTGTTTGTTTTGTTTTGGGTTTTTTTTTTTTGTTGTTGTTGTTTTTTTTTCTTTTTTGGTGCTGTGCTTTGCTTTCTTTTTCCTCCATTTTAATTTTTTATTTTATCCTTGTGTGTGTGTGGGTTTTTGTCTGGGAGAACTGCGCAAGTGAGGGGTACTGCAGGACAGACAAGGCGGGGGACCAAGGAAGCGTCTCTGAAGGGTTCCCAAATGGCAGACCAGGAGACGGCCTTGGCAGGAGTCATGGGTATTGCTGTCCGCTGCGACAGCTGCAACATGTTCACTCTTCTTCCCCAAGAGAGGCAGGGATACACTTGCCCTCAGTACAATCTGGTGGTACTGCTAGAGGAGGAGTTGAGGTGCATGAGGGCTGAGAGAGCTCTCCAGGCCTCCCAGGAGCAGCCCCACTCTGGACAGAGGGTTGAGGGAGGGGCCACAGGAAGAGCAGCTGGGAAGACATGGAGGCATGTCACCCACAGGAGGAGGAGGCCAGCACAAACTCCTCTTGGCACCAATCTGGAGCTGGGAAACAGGTTCTCTCCACTTGGGGAGGCTGGGGCTGATGAGGCCTTGGGGGACCAGCAGGAATCCCAGCCTGGGACCACAAGTGGCAAGCGGGTTGCTGCAGGAGAGACGAGGGCCAGGGCAAGGCTGCCCACCACCACGGGAAAGCCACGGTGGTGGGCGATTGTAGTTGGGGACTCCCTGCTGAGGGACACTGAGACGGCGGTGTGCCGCACCAACCTAGAGATGAGGGAGGTTTGCTGCCTGCCGGGCACACGCATCCAGCATGTGAAGGACAGAGTGGAGCATCTTGTTCACTCCGAGTGTCACCAGCTGCTTCTGATCCATGTGTGCACAAACAATGCGGGCCAAGCAGGGTGTGGTCTGGATCACCAGGGACTTTGAGGCCTTGGGGAAGAAACTCAGGGAGCTAAAGGTCCAAGTGGCCTTCTCATTGATCTTACCAGTCCGGGGATTTGGGCCAGGCAGGGACAGGAGGGTCACCGAGGTGAACGACTGACTTTGGGTGTAGTGCCAGAAGGAACACTATAGGTTCCTTGACCACTGCACCTGGTTTCTTGCCAATGGAGTTCTGGCAAGGGACTTGTTGCACCTCACAAGGATGGGGAAAAGGTCCTTTGGAGATGCTCTAGCAAGCTTCATCTGGAAGACTTTAAACTGAGCCGGGGGGCGGGGTGGATTCAGGCCCCACAGAAATGTGTCTGCACTGGACAATTGTGGGGAGAGGATCAGGGCTCTGGGAACAAGGTTTTAGAAGTACTGCAGGAACTGACAGGACTCCTACAGAAAGGGACCAGATATCAAGGAGGATGGGAGGAAGGAGGATGCTGGGTACTCCAAGGAAAGGAAGTGGTGGGAAGGAGTTGAGGTGCATGTGCACTAATGCTAGGAGCATGGGTAATAAGCAGGAAGAACTTGAAGCTCTCCTGGGAATAGGAGGGTACACAGAAACTTGGTGGGATGAAATTCAAGACTGGAATGTGAACAAAGAGGGCTATCATCATTTTAGAAAGGACAGGAAGGGGAAGAGGGGTGGGGTCATGGCTTTATCCCAGGGAAGGGATAGGATGCAGTGAGATAGAATGCAGCACAGATGGGGATTCGGTAGAGGCAGTCCAGGTGAAACTTAGGGGTTTTGACAGGGAAAGAGACCTGACAGTGGGGGTATGTTATCACCCTCCAGGTCAACTTGAGACCCTGAATAATGTCCTGACAGACCAGAATCTAAGGATATCTTGGGGGAGAGACACAGTAATTATGGGAGATTTCAATCTCCCGGATATTGGTTGGGAGACTCACTCAGCAGTGACAGCCAGGTCACGTCGCTTCCTAAAAGCTATAGAGGGAGGGCTTTTCACACAGAGGGTCCGAGAGGCGATGCGGTGGGGGGAACATTCTTGACTTGGTCTTGACCAATAGAGAGGAGCTGATAGATGAAGTACAGATTAGGGGAGCTCTGGATGCGAGTGATCACTCAATCCTTTGCTTTTTGCCACAAGGTTGGTGGCTGGTTTGCAGGGGATGCCATATGAGGCCAGACTGAGGGAACTGGGTCTCTTCAGCCTGGAGAAGAGGAGACTCGGAGGGGATATGTTGGTGACATACAGGTATGTGAGGGGATGTCACATGGAGGTGGGTGGAGACCTGTTCTCCCCTGCAGAGGAAGGCAGGACGCACTCCAACAGAGCTAAGCTCAGGGAGCCAAGGTTCCATTTGGATGCCAAGAAGCACTTCCTGACAGTTAGGACCCCGAGGGTATGGAGTGGGCTTCCATGGGAGGTCGTTGAGGCCCCATCGGTGAGGGTGTTCAAAGATAGGCTGGACATGCACATGGTGGGCATGTCGTGAGCAGAGCCAGATGGAGTCAAGGATCAGAAGAGATGGCCTTGGAGGCCCCTTCTGACTCACTCTGTTTCTATGTTATAAATTGCTTGAATTCGGTACATAAAACTTGAAGCACAGTTTAAATATTGAAGAGTTTTCATTAAAAATGGTCAGGACACATTTTCAACACTTTTCCACATCTAAAAAAATAAATGCCACTTTCTTCTTCTTCTTGACCAATTCAATTGCATTAATCACAAAATGAGCATTATTTTCCATGTCTTTTTGAGACAAATCCAGTCTGATTTATATGAATCTGTTTTTCTATACATTTTCTTAGTATTTCTGCCATTATTGAAGCAAAAAGTTTGTAATCCACATTCAGTAATGAGATAGGTTTCTAAGAATGCGGTAAGGTAGGGTCATTGCCTTCTTTGTATATGGACACAAAGTGTTATATGGACTTCCTGTCATGTTGGCAGTAATAGTTTCTCTTCTTCAAGTAATGTTTTCAAGTAATCTCATTCATTACTTGTTGGAATGGTAATATTAATTTTTCCTCTAGGCATTTGTAGTACAGAGCAGTGAATCCATCTGGTCTGGGTGCTCTATCTTTTTAAAATTTTCTGTTAGCTTTTGATAATTCTTGAATAGTGATAGTATCATTCAGTATTTTCCTGTGATCAGATGTAAATATTTTGAGAATTTTTTCTATCTACGGCTGTATTCCATCTTCTGAAGTTGGAATTTTTAAAACAAATTTGAAAAAAGCCAGATTTAGACTAGACACCAGGAAGAATTTCCTGACTGTCAGAGCAGTATAATAATGGAACCTGACAGCCACACAACACGGCTTCTGCAAAAACAGGTCCTGCCAGACAAACCTTGTGGAATTCTATGACAAGGTTTCAAGATGGCTAGATGGCGGGGATGCAGTGGATGTGGTATACCTGGATTTCAGCAAGGCCTTTGACAAAGTGCCCCATGATATCCTGGTGGAGAAACTGAGGAGTTTTGGGATAGACCAAAGCACTGTCCGGTGGATTAGGGCATGGTTGACTGACCGAAAGCAGAAGGTAACCATTAGCGGAGAATCGTCGGGATGGCAGCCAGTGACAAGCAGGGTTCCCCAGGGCTCTGTCCTGGGGCCGATCCTGTTTAATCTTTTCATTAATGACATGGAAGAAGGGGTGAACAGTCTGCTGATCAAATTCGCAGACGACACTAAAACTGGAGCAGTGGCCACAACTGAGGAGCAGATACACCAGATCCAAAAGGATCTGGACAGACTATGGAAGTGGGCAGGAGACAACAGGATGGCGTTCAATGTGGAGAAGTGCAAGGTCTTGCACTTGGGGCATAAGAATAGCTGTCACAAGTACAGGTTAGGTGACAAGTGGCTAGAGAACAGCACTTGTGAAAGGGACCTCGGGGTACTGGTTGACCGCAGGCTAAACATGAGTCAGCAGTGTGATGCGGTGGTCAAGAGGGCGAATGCCACCCTTGGTTGCATAGCCAGAAGTGTGGCTTCTAGATCAAGAGCGGTATTACTACCACTCTACACGACTCTGGTGCGCCCACAACTGGAGTATTGTGTTCAGTTTTGGGCCCCTCATTACAGAAAGGATATAGCCAGGTTGGAGTCAGTGCAGCGTAGGGCCACAAGGATGGTGGCTGGTTTGCAGGGGATGCCGTATGAGGCAAGACTGAGGGAACTGGGTCTCTTCAGCTTGGAGAAGAGGAGACTCAGAGGGGATATGTTGACAACATACAGGTATGTGAGGGGGTATCACATGGAGATGGGGAGAGGCCTGTTCTCCCCTGCAGAGGAAGACAGGACGCGCTCCCATGGAGCAAAGCTCAGGGAGCCAAGGTTCAATTTGGATGCCAGGAAGCACTTCCTAACAGTTAGGACCCCGAGGGTGTGGAATGGGCTTCCACGGGAGGTCGTTGAGGCCCCATCGGTGAAGGTGTTCAAAGACAGGCTGGACATGCACATGGTGGGCATGTCATGAGCGGAGCCGGCTGGTGCCGGAGGTCAGACTAGATGGCCCGGGAGGCCCCTTCTGACTCGCTCTGTTTCTATGTTTCTATGTTTCTACCTGTGGAAGTTGTGGGCTTTCTCGCACTGAAGACATTCAAAAAGAATCTGGACAGTCATCCAAATGGGATGGTATCCTCCAATAGCAGGGGGCTGGACCCAATGGCCTTCTGGCCCCTTCCAACTCTATTCTTCTGTGTTTTTAAGCCTAACATTAACTGGTGATGATGGAGATAGACCTGGTGTTGGAAAGTCAGGGTTTGATGGACCTCTGAGAGACACATTGCCAAATGCATTGCCAAATGCATTGCTGTTACTATTTCTAGTGCAAAGCCATGGATATCTCTAGCAAATCTCTAGTGAAAAGTCATGACTATCTCTGGGGGAACTACACAGCCATGGGTGATGCATTGCCAAATACTTTGCATAGTTCCTTAGAGATATTCACATTTTTCTCTAGAGAAATTCATATAAGATTTATGACAGTCTGTGCATTTGTAAGTAGTGGTTCTTTGTAACCTGGATGTTCCTAACCTGTCATGAGGCTGGAGCACTCTTCCAAATTACTCACACAGGAACAGGCAATAAAGGTTTGAAGCCTTTTATTCTAAATAACTACAAAGCTACACAGACAATGAATAATACAGGAGCTGTTAATGGCAGTTCTATGCAGCACAGTTGTCCCCTCCTTTCTGACCTATCTCAGATTTATGATGCACTCTTCACCCGATGTGACACCCCTCCCTACAAGGGCTAGATAAACTCCTCTCTCTTCTTCTTTCACTTTTTCTTGGCTCTAATTGGCTCAAGGGGAGTGGTCTCCTCCTCTTTTGAGCACTCTCTATAGCAATGAGCTATTCAGTTGGCCGCCTAACAATGTTATCTCTCTGAGGAATGTTGTCTTCCCCAGCTGAAAAAAACTTCATCAAAGTCAGGTGGTGGTGCAGGGCAGGAGGTGTGTTTGTGTAATGGGCATCAAGTAAAAATCTTGCTCTAAGGCCTGACTCTCGCTGGGAGCTTCTTGTTCTCTCACGCATGCCAATGACTCCTCTGAGTCATTAGGCACAACATAACCCAGGGTTATTTTGTTCATTTATTGCATTTGTATGCTTCCCCATAGCCAGAAGGCTCTCTGGGCAGCTCACATTGCAGTCATAACAACAATACAGATAAAAAGAGATAAAAATAGTAGCTAAAACTGTAATACACAATACAATAAAAATGCTATATAAAATACAACAGGGGAATAAGTACAGTATAAACAACAAGACAATAAAACAATAAACCAGCAGCAAGACCAATAAATCATAATCTCAAAACAAATACTAAATTTAAAAGTTTTAGCTTAGCTCCGAAAGCAAAATAATGTGGGTGCCAGCCATACCTCCTTCGGAAGGGAATTCCAAAGGTGAGGTAGAATGATAGAGAAGGGGCATTTCCATTCAATTCCCCCCCCTCAACTCATTTGGAGGGGGTTCACAAAGGAGGCCCTCCAGTGATGATATGCATTTTATTTATTTATTTATTTATTTTCCAATTTATATCCTGCCTTTTTCCTGCAAAGGGCTCAAGGCAACTAACATCATTCTCCTCCTCCATCTTATCTCCACAACAACAACCTTGTGAGGTAGGTTGGGCTGAGAGTCTGTGACTGGCCCAAAGTCACCCAGTTGGCTCCATGGCCGAGCGGGGACTAGAACCCTGATCGCCTGAGTCCCAGTCCCATGCTCTTAACCACTACACCACACTGGCTCTCAATGCATGGTCTGGGTTGCATGGTCTGCATGGATATTTGGAAACAGGTGTTCCAAGGTGTCCAATGTGAATACAGGGGAAGAGCAGAGGGAAGAGCAGAGGGCTAGTACTAGTAGTGCCAGAAAGAGTGAAGCGACTGGATCAAAGCTGAAAGGACACTCAGTTGTGGATGTATCTGGAGGTGAAAGGAAAGTCCAATGCTGTAAAGAAAATTATAGCATAGGAAACTGGAAGGTAAGATTTATGGCTCAAGTTAAGCTGGACATGGTCAAACATGAGATGACAAGACTGAAAATCAACATCTTGGGAATCAGTGAACCCAAATGGACAGGAAATGCTCTCTCTAAATGTTAATGGATTAAATGGACCGTCTAAGAGAAGAAGGATTTTTGCTCAGCTTCAAAAGTGAAACTTAGAGATAATCTGTCTACAAGAAACACATATTAAGAAACAACATGATAAATTTTTGGAATGTTCAAAATTGAGGAAATTGTTTGTGTCTTCTGCATCGCAAAAAAAAAAGAGGTTTAGCACTGTATGTTAAAGAAAAACTGGACCCTAAGTATATTCTTGCTGATGAGGATGGTAGGATCTTGATGGTTGAAATCACAATCAAACTTAAAAAGGTGCTCTTAGTGGCAATATATGCACCGAATGATCATCAGGAAACTTTTTATCAAAAGCTACATAGGTTACTCTTACAAGTGGACTATCAGACTATATGTGTAATGGGCGATTTTAATGCAATTGTGAACAAGGAAATCGACTACAAGACTGAAAGTAAGGGAAAAAAGGGCAGGAAGAGTCTTCCAAAATCTTGTTCCAATTTGATTGAGGAATTCAGTTTGATAGATGCCTGGAGACATAAAAACCCATCTTCGGCCAATTATTCTTTCTATTAAAGCAGACATAGGTCATGGTCTAGAATTGATATGGTTTGGGTAACTCCAGACCTAATCTCAAATCTGATAGAAGCTGAAATGGAGACAAATGTCTGGGCTGATCACAATCCTGTATTTATATCACTGAAAGGAGTTGCAAGGATGCCCAGATGGAGTCTAGATAAAGCGTTATTGAAAGATAAAAAGTTTCTAGAAAAGATAAGCAAAGAGATGCAAATATTCTTTCAAATAAATAAAGCCGAAGAAACTTCTTTGCAGAATGTCTGGGATACAGCTAAAGCCTATGTCAGGGGATTGATAATAACTTATTCAGCAAGAATAAAGAAAAAGAAAAAGCAAGAGCAAGCAACATTAATAGAAGAATTGAGGAAACAGGAACAAGAATTGCAGGTGGATCCAACAAAGAGTAATCTTAGGGTCCAGATGAACACTTTGAAGCACAAATTAAATCTCTTGGATACAAGCGAACTCGCCAAGCAAATGAAACTCACTAAACAGAACTTCTTTGAAAATGCTAATAAGCCGGGGAGATGGTTAGCATATAAAGTTAAAAGAGAGAAGAGAGTGATTTCAAAACTGAGAGAAGGAGAAGGACGACTGCAGGTACAAAATACACAAATTAAGAAAATAGCTGAAGACTTCTTTGCAAGATTATACCAGAAGGAGGAGTTTTCGATTGGGAAGGTGAAAGAATATATACAAAAGGGAGATTTGCCAAAACTACCAGAAAAGTTTCAAAAAATACTGAACCAGGAAGTAACAACTATGGAAATAACAGAGGCAATTAAGCAACAGAAGAACGATAAAACCCCTGGTCCGGATGGATTACCAGCTGAATTTTACAAATCATTTGAGGGAGTTTTTGCTACATTTTTTAAAGACATATGTAACGAAGCATTGTTAAATGCTAAAATACCAACTACTTGGACTGAGGCAAATATAACATTAATACCTAAAGAAGACATGGATTTAACTGAGATTCAAAACTATAGACCTATATCACTATTAAATGTGGATTATAAAATTTTTGCCTCAATATTGGCAGAAAGGTTGAAGAAGTTCTTAATAGACTTTATACATCCAGACCAAAATGGCTTTTTGCCAAAAAGACAAATGAAGAATAACCTGAGAACTATCTTGCATATCTTACAATATTATGAGATACATACCGAAAAAACAATGGCTTTACTGTTTATGGATGCTCAAAAAGCCTTTGCTAATGTCAATTGGCAATTTATGAAGCAACAGATGATCCAGTTTTTTTACGACTAGCTAGAGAAACGGGACTTGGCTTAGATTTAAAGATGTCTTTAAACTTTTATAAATTGATTTGAGTATGATCATAGAATGTTAAAAGATACGTTATAGGGGGATGACCCAGCTTGTCCGATGTATTTGATGATTGATGTTTGTTGCACCTCTTAATAAATCTTAATAAAATCTTTAAAAAAACCAAAACAAAATGGACAGGAATGGGTGAATTTAATTCAGATGACCATCAGGTACTGTCGGCAAGAATCCCTCAGAAGAAATGGAGTAGCCTTCATAGTCAATAAAAGAGTAGGAAAAGCAGTACTGGGATACAATCTCCAAAATGACAGAATGATCTCAGTTCGAATCCAAAGCAAACCATTCAACATGCAGAAGTCCAAGTCCATGCCCCAACCACCGATGCTGGAGAGCCTGACGTTGACTGGTTCTATGAAGGCCTACAACACCTTCTAGACTTAACACCAAAAAATGATGTCCTTATCATCATGGGGGATTGGAATGCTAAAGTAGGTAGCCAAAACATAACTGGAATAACAGGCAAGTTTGGCCTTGGAGTACAAAATGAAGCAAGGGCAAAGGCTGGCAGAATTTTGTCAAGAGAACACACTGGTCATGGCAAGCACTCTTTTCCAACAACCCAAGAGACGGCTCTACACAAGGACATAACAAGATGGTCAACACAGAAATCGGATTGATTATGTGCTCTGCAACCAAAGATGGAGAAGCTCTATACAGTCAGTAAAATAAGACCAGTAGCTGACTGTGGCTCAGATCGTGAGCTTATTGTTGCAAAATTCAGGCTTAAATTGAAGAAAGTAGGAAAAAGCTCTAGGCCACTCAGTTATGACCAAAATCATATCCCTTATAAATATACAGTGGAGGTGACAAATAGATTTATGGAATTGGATCTGGTACAGTGCCTGAAGAACCATGGACAGAGGTTCACAACATTGTACAGGAGGTAGGAATTAAACCATCTCAAAGAAAAAGAAATCCAGGGAAGGAGGCTTTACAAAAAACTGAGGAAAGAAGGGAGGCAAATGGCAAGGAAGAAAGGGAAAGATATATGCAACTGAATGCAGAATTCCAGAGTTGGCAGGGATTCTCTCACGCCCACTGGCCTCCATTTTTGAGACCTCTTGGAGAATGGGTGAAGTTCCAGAGGACTGGAGAGTGGCATCGGTGGTCCCAATTTTCAAAAAGGGTAGTAGGAAGGACATGGGGAATTATAGACTGGTTAGCCTTACGTCCATTGTAGGAAAAACAATGGAAAGGCTCATAATAGAGAGAGATCGAGTGATGCTAGATAGGGAAGGGAGGCTGGCGGCCACACAACACAGCTTCCGCAATAACAGGACCTGCCAGACAAACCTTGTGGAATTCTCCAACAAGATTTCGAGATGGCTAGATGGAGGGGATGCAGTGGATGTGGTCTACCTGGATTTCAGCAAGGCCTTTGACAAAGTGCTCCATGATATCCTGGTGGAGAAACTGAGGAGTTTTGGGATACATCAAAGCACTGTCCAGTGGATTAGGGCATGGTTGACTGACCAAAAGCAGAAGGTAACCATTAGTGGAGAATCGTCGGGATGGCAGCCAGTGACAAGCGGGGTTCCCCAGGGCTCTGTCCTGGGGCTGATCCTGTTTAATCTTTTCATTAATGACATGGAAGAAGGGGTGAACAGTTTGCTGATCAAATTCGCAGATGACACTAAAACTGGAGCAGTGGCCACAACTGAGGAGCAGGTACTCCAGATCCAAAAGGATCTGGACAGACTATGGAAGTGGGCAGGAGACAACAGGATGGCGTTCAATGTGGATAAGTGCAAGGTCTTGCACTTGGGGCATAGGAATAGCTGTCATAAGTACAGGTTAGGTGACAAGTGGCTGGAGAGCAGCACTTGTGAAAGGGATCTCGGGGTACTGGTTGACTGCAAACTAAACATGAGTCAGCAGTGTGATGCGGTGGTCAAGAGGGCAAATGCCACCCTTGGTTGCATAGCCAGAAGTGTGGTTTCAAGATCGAGAGAGGTATTACTATCACTCTACACAACTCTGGTGCGCCTGCAACTGGAGATTGTGTTCAGTTTTGTGCTCCTCATTACAGAAAGGATATAGCCAGGTTGGAGTCAGTGCAGCGTAGGGCCACAAGGATGGTGGCTGGTTTGCAGGGGATGCCATATGAGGCAAGACTGAAGGAACTGGGTCTCTTCAGCTTGGAGAAGAGGAGACTCAGAGGGGATATATTGGCGACATACAGGTATGTGAGGGGGTGTCACATGCAGATGGGTAGAGACCTGTTCTCCCCTGCAGAGGAAGGCAGGACGCGCTCCAATGGAGCAAAGCTCAGGGAACCCAGGTTCCATTTGGATGCCAGGAAGCACTTCCTGACAGTTAGGACCCCGAGGGTGTGGAATGGGCTTCCACGAGAGGTCATTGAGGCCCCATCTGTGAGGGTGTTCAAAGACAGGCTGGACATGCACATGGTGGGCATGTCGTGAGCGGAGCCGGCTGGTGCCGGAGGTCAGACTAGATGGCCCAGGAGACCCCTTCTGACTGGCTCTGTTTCTATGTTTCTATATTTGTTAATACAGACCTGAACTTTAATCTGCACATCCATTATTTTAATTTCAAGTATCTTCATTCAGTTACCAGTCTTATCCAATGTTCCAATATCTCTTTTCTGAATTAATTTACTTATGACATAGTCCAGAGGGGCTATCTGTGAGCCTTCTAACTCAGAGGGTTATGGACATCCAATGCAGGAGGAGCATGGACACTATTCCTGTCTTGCCAGAAGTCTGATTTTGATTTCTACCATCTAACTGAAGCACTTCGGATGGGTTGTGCAGGAGGCTGGAACACTGCTAGGACTGGCATCTCCTGGCAGAACCAGTCTCCTCAATTTCCTGTACCCCAGAATGCTCTCTTTACTTCTCTGTGGCTGGTCTTACATTCGTAGTACTAAAGTCAGTATGGTTTTTTCTGTACTGGTGATGGGGATGGTGGTCTGCACATGGATACCCAGATCTGAGGAAGGAGTTTAGACATCTCTTCACTTTGGCATTTAATTGTTAATTGTTATTCTAGATTTGATAGGCAACACTCTGGGCTGCCAGGCAGGGGAGGCCTAGCTGGCCTGATGCAGGTGGGAGAAGCACAAGGTGGGAGGGTTGAGCTGCCAGGTGGCAGTGAGGCCTATTTGAGGCCCTGTGCTGCTGTTGGCATGGTGCTAATGGTGCAGCACTGATGGGTGACACACTAAGGGTAACATCTCTTAGCTGTGGTCCAGGACTCTCCCCCGGGTCTTTAAAAAAAAAAAAAATCATTTTTTATTTTTTTTAATTGTCAGTTTTTTGTTGGTGTGTTTGTTTTCTCTGGAAAAACTAGGCATGTAAAATCAGGAAAGGGTACAGTAGGATAGACAAGGTGGGGGGAAAGGCAGGGCCTGCGAGCGGCGCCCTATTTCAGGTCAGGAGATGACCCTGGCAGGAATCATAGGTGTTGCTGTCCTTTGCAACACATTTGACATGTTTGCCCTTCTCCCTCAAGAGAGACAGAGATACACTTGCTCTAAGTACAAGCTGATGTCCGTCCTAATGGAGGAGGTGAGGAGTCTGAGGGCCGAGAGAGCTTTCCAGGCTACCTGGGGGCAGCCCCCCTCTGGACAGAAGGTTGAGGGGCAGAGCAGGAAGCAACTGGGGAGACATGGAGGCATGTCACCCTCAGGAGGAGGAGGCCAGCACAGCCTCCTCTGTCTCCTGGTGCCAACCTGGAGCTGGGAAACAGGTTTTCTCCCCTTAGGGAGGCTGAGGCTGATGAAGACTTGGGGGATTGACCAATTCAGGATCCCCAGTCTGGGGTCAGATGTGGCCATAGGCAAGCTGAGGTGAGGGTCAAGACATGGCTATCTATTGCCACCAGGAAAAGATGGCAGTGGGTGATTGTTGTCACGGACTCCCTGCTAAGGGACACTGAGGCAGTAGTATGCCACCCTCATCTTGAGGCAAGGGAGTTCTGTTGCCTGCTGGGCACATGCATCTGGCATGTGACAGAGTAGAGTGTCTTCTTCCCTCAGGGCATCACCAGCTGCTTCTGGTAATCCACATGGGGACAAACGACACAGCCAGGCAGGTGGTGGGCAAGATCACTAGGGACTTTGAAGCTCTGGGCAAGAAACTCAGGGACCTGAAGAGGCCTTTTCCTCTATTTTGCCAGTCTGTGGATTTGGACCGGCAAGGAAAGGATGGTTGTAAAGCTTCCAGAGGTTTCCACAGAATGACAGGCTCAGAGTGTGGTGTCAGAAGGAACGCTTCAGTTTCCTTGACCACAGCACTCGGTTTCTTGCCAATGGGCTTCTGGCAAGGGACAGGGTACACCTCACAAGAATGGGGAAAGGTCCTTTGGAAATGCTCTAGTGAGCTTTGTCCAAAAAACTTTAAAATGAATGGGGGGTTGGGGTACAGTCCCCCCAGAAATTTGTCCTGATGGGACAAGTGAGGGAAGAGGACCAGGTTTTTGGGTCCAGGGTGTTAGATGTAGTGCAGGGGCTCATGGGACTCCTACAAAGAGGTTGCCAATATCAGGGAAGATGGGAGGAAGCAGAAGACCAGGAGGCCCAAAGAAAGGGATTTGTGAGAAGGTGCTGAGATGCATGTATACCAATGCTAGGAGCATGGGTAATAAGCAGGAAGAGCTTGAGGCTCTCCTGGGAATAGGAAGGTATGACCTGGTGGGGATCACAGAAACTTGATGGGATGAAAGGCAAGACTGGAACATACACATAGAGGGGAGTGTCCTGTTTAGAAAGGACAGGAAGGGAAAGAGGGGAGGAGGCATAGTGTTATGTCAGGGAAGGGATAGGATGCAATGAGATAGAATGTGGTACAAATGGGGATTCGGCAGAGGCAGTCTGGGGGAAATTTAGGGGTTTTGACAGGGAAATAGACCTGACAGTGGGGGTATGCTATCACCCTTCAAGTCAACTTGAGACCCTGGACAATGCCCTAACAGACCACATTTGAAGGATATCTTGTGGGAGGAACACAGTAATTATGGGAGATTTCAGTCTCCCAGATAATAGTTTAGTCTCACTCAGCAGGGACAGCCAGGTCACATCGCTTCCTAGATGCTATAGAGGGAGGATTTTTTATGCAAAGTGTCCGGGGTGATGGGGGGGGGGGGGAAATATCCTTGGCTTGGTCTGGACCAACAGGGAAGAGCTAATAGAGGGGGTGCAGATTAGGGAGCTCTGGATGTGAGTGATCGCTCCATCCTTTGCTTTGAGATCAGGAAAATGGGGTTGAGGTCAAGTATTAGAAGCTAATAACCCAGCTAAACCAGCACCCACTGGAAGGAGCATGAGATTCAAGAATGCCACCCCATTGGAGGCATGCGCACCTACCCACCCACCCCTCAGCATCTCCACCCCTTGCAAATGGGAAAGGAACTGGATTCCACCTGAAACTGGTGTGTTTTACCTGTGGCAAGTAGGGGCATTTCCGACAGGACTGTTCTTTGATGGAGTGTGACTTTGTGGAAGCCTGGTGGCCCGCCCCGGTGAGTGCCTCACCTCAGCAAGCCCAGCAGGTCTTGCTGGGTCAGGGTAGATGGGAAGGAGGTTGAGGCCTTACTAGACACAGGCTGTGGTTGCACCCTGATTAGGCAAGCTTGGGGAAGGCCCTTGGCTGAAGTATGACAGGTCAAGTGTATCCATGGGGATGTGAAGCCATACTCAACCCAGTGGGCCAAAGTGGAGGTAAGGGGGAAGGTGCAACCATGTAAGGTGGGAATTGTCCCTAGATTAGTCTATGACTTGATAATTGGATGAGATTGGCCCCATTTTGAAGATCTTTTTTTTAAAATAAATTTTATTAGAGTGTTTAAACTAAAAACTACACATATCCATCATTACAGACATCAGATCTACTGGATCAGCCCCTACAACATGTCTTTTAACATACTATAATCTTATTATACTCCTTTTTATAATAATATAAAAGCATCTTTAGAACCAAGTCCCGTCTTTCCAGCCAATTCATGGTTTATTTTCAAATTTGATAGCAGTCACAATCTTCCTTCTTCCATAGCATCAATCCCATCTTTCTTTCTTGAAAAGTCCTGCTTCTCTTATCAAGGGAAGCTTCTCCAAGGGAAGCTTCTCCAAGTTGGGTGAAATTACATCTTTTTTCTCCTTCAATAATAAGTTTCCTCTAGACATTTCTAAACACTTCAAAAACTTATCTATTATTTTTATTTTTGTACAAAATAACTTCCTCGCTACCAAAATTAGTAGTAACCTCAGAAAAATCTATTTGACATCTCAATGAGCACCCTAACTACCCTGCTTGATGATATCTTTAAACCAATCCTCTTTAAACTCACAAATATTTCATCATACCTTAAACTCCATTTAAACAAATATAGTTAACTCCATATAGTTTTTAATTATAAAATAGGTTCTCCTATTTTCAATTTCAGATATAGTAAGGGATACCCATTTAACACTGTTTCATTAAGCTAAGTTATTAAGTCAGCCTTTCTTTATCTCGTGTCTACATACCAGTCTATTTAAATCATCCCTTTTTAAAATAAAAAGAGGAACAAAGAGAAAGAGAAAAATAACTCCTTACTGTTACCAATAACTTCCAAAACATCCATTTATCCTCTCTAATAACAGCTTAACAACTCTATTTGGCCACTATACCCTGTTTGGTAATAGCTTTAAACCAATCCTCTTTAAGCTCACTAATATTTCATCTTAGTTTAAACTCTATTTAATCAACTATAGTTAACTACATAACAGTCTATTTAAATCATCCCTTTAAAAAAAAAGAGAGAAACAAAAAAAAGAGAGAGAGAGAGAGAGAAAGGTAACTCCTTACAGTTAGGAATAGCATCGAGAACATCCTCTATTTGGTGACCATTAATACCTATAATAAATTCTCTTATTTTCAAATACAGATAAAATCAAAAGCATAATGCTTCACCAAAAACAATAGCACAGTTTTTCTGTTACATATGAGCACGCCAACCTCAATGCATCACCCCTTTTTGAAATAACAAGAACAGAGTTCTCCTATCTCCCCTTTAAATTTCTTCTTTACACCTCTACCAAATATATCTGTCTTCAGATTATAAGATCGCCTTAAATGGTTAACTGTTTTCTTTTTCTCCAGCATAGCAAGCAAGTCCAATAGTCTCATTAACTCCTCTGATTGTGCCAGCTTCTCCATTCGCACAGAAAGACATACCTGTAATAAATCATGTGATAGATCGTATCCGCTTGTTATTTCTTGTACTCCAACTATCTTCTTTTCCAACTTAACTAACGAGTCACATGAAGATTTATATATTCCTGATGTTTTCAAATAGCCAACTGCTTGTTGTCTCTTTATAGTCCCGTCCTGTAATAGTTCATTTGTTGTCTTCTCAGCTTCAAATTTCCCTTCTGTTTGCTGGATATTTTGCATATTCTGCTCAGATACAAATTGTTTGGTCAAAGTTTGATTAATAGAAAAGTCAATCTTATCAAAGTCAATTTTTGATTCCGTTAGAAGACAGTCAAGTTGCTTAATTAAGACATTCTCCTGGAAACTTTGTAGAGCTTTTAAGGAATTATGTAATTCCAAAAGTATCTTTGAAAAGTTTTTGGTTTCTGTATTAAACGCTTCCATATTAGCAGTGATTTTGCAGCCTTGACAGAGGTCCAAGAGTTTCAGAAAACGAAGGAACAAAAATGGCCAGTATTTGGCACCTGTCCAATAGACCAGAAGATTGCATCTATCATATAATTAAGCATTAATTTATTAGTTCAAGTCTTGCCCTTGGAGAGATTAAAGAAAAGAGAAACTTTTAATTACTTACAAACAGTTCTATCTCTCTATCTCTCTCATGTAAGTCTCCGCCTTTCAATTCCGTGGAGGGGGGGGAAGAATTCTTTCCCATCCTTTACCCAAAGGGCTTTCAGTTTCTTCTTTTTAAATCAGTTGACAACAATGTGGCTTTTTCCACGGGTATTATTGCAAGAAAAGAAATAAAAATAGTTTCCAGTAATGGTAATAACTAAAATAGTCTATTTCTACATGTCGAGGACTTGTAGAGGGCAAACTCCCTTCTGTATTCTTCCAGCTGAGAAAAGCTTGAATTTTCCCCAGTAAGTGCAGAATTGCCGTTCAGACACCTACTGGGAATTTTGTCAAGCAATCTATCTTCACCCCTACAGGGCTTAGACCGGGCCCCCGTTGCCTGCCACCAGGAAGATACCAGCGTGCCAATGGAGCCCCGTAGTCACGTCTGTCTTGTCCCAACACTATATTTCTTCTCTCCCATTTTGAAGATCTTGTGAGGGAGGTGAGCTCAGAGGTTGTTTTGGCAGGAGAGGAGGAAGATATAGGCCTTGCAGCTCTGCATACCTCTCACAAGTGGCTGGTCTTCCTCCAGAAAAATGATACCTCCCTTGTCCATGCCCTGAGGCAAGCCAGGGACCCCTCAGGAGAGGATGCAAGGCATGGGTCCCTACTTTGAGATTGCAGGGGGGTTGTTGTATAGGGTCATACCTGCATGGGAGGGACACAAAGAACTGAGGCAGTTGGTGATACCCGAACCCCTTAGGTTAGCAGTCTTACAACTGACCACCTAGCTATGGTGAAAACCAGAGACAGGCTAGTCTGGATGGTCTACTGGCTGGGGGTATATACAAGCAGTACTGCTTGTCCTGTCCTGAATACCAGAAGACTCAGTGGAAAGGAGTCCTGATGGGGCCCTTGGTGCCAATTCCTTTGGAAAGTATTGGGGTAGACCTGATAGATCTTCTGAAGAGGTCAGCCTGAGGACACCAACATATACTGGTGGTGATTGACTATGCTACCTGATACCTTGAAGCCATCCATCTAAGAATTACCTCAGCTCAGGTTATAGCCCAGGAATTGATTTGGGGGGGGGGGGTTGCCAGGGTGGGTTTTCCCAAGATTTTAATGGATCAAACCACTAATTTTATGAGTCAGGTGATAAGGCAGATGTGAGCCCTGCTGGAGAAAAGGCTGTTACACACAACAGTATATCACCCACAGACCAATGGGCTAGTGGAACAGTTTAACCAGACCCTTAAGTGGATGCTTAAAAACTTTGTATCAACCTATCCATGTCAACGCATGTTCTGTTGGGGCCCTTGATGTTCACAATAAGGGAGATGCCTCAATTTTGGGGTTCTCACCTTTCAAGTTGCTACATGGGTGCTACCCCCAGAGGATTCTGGATCTCGTCAAGTAACATTGGGAAGCCTCAACCCTGGAACCCACTTCCACCCTCCATTAGGTGCTGGATATGAGAAAGCACCTTACTGACCTAGCTCAGCGGGCTGCGAGTAATGTGAGGCAGGCCCAAAGGGAACAACAGTATTACTATGATCAGCAAGTTCAAACCTGGACATTCCAACCAGGCCAGAGTGTTCTCCTGCTCCTACCCACATGAGGGGGCAAGTTGTTTGCACAGTGGAAGGGCCCCTGTGAAGTCATTAGAAGGGTGGGGCCAGTAGACTATGAGATATATCTCACTGATAAGAAGTGCTCAGCCACATAAATCTATTCAAAGCCTGGAAAGAAAGAGAGAGTTCCACCCACCAGGCAGATTGCATGGCTGAGAGACCCAAGACTCCAAAGGAACTGTCTATATACCCCAGAAAGTTCTCCCTTGATCCCCAACTAACACTAGCTCAGGTAGCACAAATCCAGGCCTTGGAGGCAGAATTTGCCAAGGTATCCTCTGATCAGCCTGGTCACATGAGAGTCATAGCCCATCATATCCAAACAGTCCCTGGGGCCATTTTTGGAGTAGCAACATGGCCCTACCCACCGCCACTGAAGCAAGTGATAATAGAGGAGGTAAGGCAGATGCTTCAATTGGGGGTCATTGAGGAATTGGTGAGCCCTTGGAGAAGTCAGCCAGTCTTAGTAACCAAGCCTGTTAAGTGTCAGCTTCTGCATTGATTTCAGAAAGGTCAACACAGTATCAAAGTTCAATGGCTACACCATGCCCCAAATAGATGGGTTGCTGGATCCTTTGAGGCAAGCTCATTTCCTTTCCACCTTAGATCTCACCAAGGGATATTGGCAAATTCCATTAACTGAAGAGTCCAAGGAAAAGACTGTCTTTGCCACCCCTGTAGGGCTATTTCAGTTTAAATATATGCCCTTTGGGTTGTGTGAGGCAGCTGTAACCTTTCAGTGGCTTATGGACAAAGTCTTGGGGCATTTGTCTCATTGTGTGGCTGCTTATATCAATGATATTGTGACATTCAGTCACACTTGGGAGGAACAGCTAGACCACCTCCAGCAAGTATTAGCAGCATTAAGGCAAGCTGGGTTGACAGCTAATCAACGCAAATGTAGACTAGCTCAACAGGAGGTGTAGTATTTGGGGTACATCATAGGGCAGGATAAGATATGGCCTATGGCAGATAAGGTAGAAAAGTTAAGCCTGTGGCCACAGCCTCACACAAAAAGGGAAGTACAATTTCTGGGACTCACCAGAATTGTTACTACTGGCAATTCATTCCCCATTTCTCCTACAAAGTGGTCCCATTGACAGATGTGATTAAGAAAAGGCAGAGCTGTACCCTAGTGTGGCCCAGGGAAATGGATCAGGCTTTTGAAGACTTGAGAACCTGGCTTTTCAGTAAGCCCATTTTATGGTCACCAGATTTCTCCTGGCTTTTTATCCTACAGACCGACGTCTCAACTGTGGGCTTGAGGGCAGTTCTGACACAGGGAGAAGGAGAGGTCAAGCATCCAGTACTCTACTTGAGCTGTAAGCTGGAGCCACGAGAGAGCCAATACTCCATGACAGGGAGGCTCTAGCTGTCAAATGGGCTGTTCTGGCCCTGAGACACTATCTCTGGGGTGCCCCATTCATGTTGGTCACTGACCATGCTCTGCTACAATGGCTGAATAGAATGAAGGATGATAATCCTCACTTTACCCATTGGTATTTAGCATTATAGCTGTATGCCTTTACAGTCCAATATAGACATGGTGCCCAACATGCTAATGCTGATTTCATTTCCCACCATTTCAGGGTCCCTGGCCATTGCATGGAGTTGGTGAACCCCTCTTGGAGGGGGGGATATGTGAGGAGGTAGAGGGGCTCACTCATTTTCCTGGGACATTCAACAAAGGGCTTTGGCGCTTTGGGCAGCACAGCCACAAAAGTTGTAAATGGCAATAAAGAGGCCTGGTGAATGAACTGGCTTCCTCATGTGTTTCCCCATGGAAATAAAGGAACAAGGCATATTTAGGGTGCCCCTCCTTCCTAATACAGTCACAGCCATACAAGGCTTTCCCCCACAATATCATTGCATAGGCAATGTATGTTGATAAGCTTTGTTGCTTTCAGAGGATTCTTGTCTTTGTCATGCAATGGCATGTTCTCACAATTAAAACAGTCATGCAATGAATCAGAGTTCAGCTCTGATTTTTTGAAATGCAAGCAGACATACAAGCAGAAATTCAAGCAGATGTTCAAGTTGCAACAACCCAGATTCAGGTTAGATATCACGAAAAGTTTCCTCACTGTCAGAGCAATACAAGAGTGGAACCAATTGCCTAGAGATGTCATGGGCTCTCCCACACTAAAGAAATTCAAAGCGAAACTGGACAGTCATCTGAGTGGGATGGTGT
Organism: Varanus salvator macromaculatus; assembly: GCA_023646645.1. NCBI lineage: Eukaryota > Metazoa > Chordata > Lepidosauria > Squamata > Varanidae > Varanus > Varanus salvator. The sequence continues at coordinate 10,604,759 of JAIXND010000754.1, read as the reverse complement.
AAACTGGTGTCCTGCAACAGTAGGGGCTTGGACTCAATGGCCTTCATAGTTCCTTTCTACTCTAACTATTCTATGATCTTATAATTCAATGCATGCACAAAGCAAGAGGGTCTGTTATACACATCTACACATATGCACTTGACTGACTGGCTTTATTGCAGGTACAGGGGTAGCATTGTTATTTTAATTTATTTCACCAGAGCACTTACATGCTTCAGCAGAGAAATGTTTCACTCAAAGAACCTATGCACACAGAGATACTCCAGACCTGATAATCTCAGATTCAGACAGAAAAATATCTCTTAACCTACTCATAAGATGAGATTGGAGGTGAGTTAAGAATTCACCTCTTGGAATTTATTTCAGGCTGTTGGATGGGAGATGGAGATCTGGACAACATGAAAAATAAATGTTCCCAGTTTCAATGACAGGGAGTTTTTAAAATTATTCATTTAAATTATTCATTTAAGACAGGTGTGCATTGGAATGTGCTATTTTTTTTTAAAGTGCTGGTATAATTGCCAAGGAATTCTTCTGCTTCCACAGCTAGTTAGGGAAGCCTGCTGAGGTCATAAAGTAAAGTTATTGCAAAGGGGTATGGGGGAGGGAGGAACTGGGCAACTGCATTTTCACCACTATTGTAAAACCACAATTTTAGAAGGAGGTAAAGTGGGGAGGGAAGAACCTGCCACTAAAGAAATTATAGAATTTTGTATACCTGAAAGCTGCAAGGGGTTTTCAGGACCCCTTTCACTAGTTAGTAAAAGCTGAATACACAAACCAGATTTTATTGATGTATTATTTTTGTTGAATTCTGGGGAAATTCTGGTATCCTATCTATATCTGCTTTTTGTAACGTCTGATGAAGAAATTGAAAGCTTGCACATTTTCTATAACAATGTAGGGCAACTGCAACTGAGCTTAGTCTGCCCCCTTCCACCTGACATTCTCAGATGAAGGCAGGTTGTTTTTTTAAACACACCATTCATCATTCTGCTGCCATTGTTGCTACTGCTGCTTCTAAGGCATCCCAGAAAGAGTACTTTTAAACAAATAACCCCCATCCCCCAACAAGAATCACATGTTGAAAGGCCTCCAAGACAGGAAATGGCAGACAAAACACCTCCCCCTCCTAACCATGGCTTGTCAGAGAGCCTCTAGAAAGCAGCAGGCTCTGCATCCATTCTGAAAATGCCTCCACCCCCACTGGAAGCTGTGATTCCTGCTTAGGTTCCAGGATGGATGGAATTCTCCTGTTGGGTGTTTATGGAGGGTGAAAAAATCATCCACACTGTGAGCAAAGCTGATAAGTTGTGTTTGCCAACTGAATTCATATAAAATGAAAACTGAAGGGGGATTTGGCTGTTTTTGCTTGGGAAAAATATCTGAGGGAAGGAAAAAGTTTCAGTTAGTAAAATGTCTCAGGATTATGTGCCCACACTCCCACATCACTATTTTAAAACAGAATAACTGTGTGTGGGAGACTGTGAGTAGAAGAGTTTTTAACAAAATTCTGTATTTAAAGTGAGGTTTCAGTTTCCACTTAAAGCAGGAATAAATTTATTCTGTTGGTTCTTTCAGGTCAATGACCTTTTCTTGGCTTAAATTACAAGGCCTCTCAGCCTCTGCTGAGGTAAAAAGATAGAATTTTAAATGGGAGCTATAGCTACTTTCTGTTACTTTTCATGTATTTTGCTTTGCAGTCACCACCCAATTTCACCTAAAATAAACTTTGGGGAGAATTTGGCTGTTTCTGGGAAAACTGGCCAATCAAGCCCCTGCCCTCCCCTGGCTGTATTTTTTGTACTTGCAGGTTCTGTCACTTCAGAATGCCACCACATTATTCTCTGTTGTTCTGGTTTTGTTATACTCATTTTTATCAAGTGTGTAACAATCTATTCCTTGATTGCTTAACCTTCCGGTCTAGCTGCTCTGATGCAGATCCTTAGAATAAGTACATCTTTGTTTACAGTGATGAAGCTTGTCCACTCTAACTGGAATGTTAAGGAATGAGAGGGAGGGAGTCCACAGCTGTGAGCATTAAATAGCATATGTAAATAATATTTAAAGCATTTGTTTTCTCCAGCACAAATTGTCCTTATGGACTTTTGGGCAGCCTCTCCAAACAAGAAAAAAGGCATTTTGAAACTGGGAAACATGTCCTCAATTAAACTTGGATATCTCTGTAAAGTTGGAATAAAAACATGCAAAAACCTCTGCCATAGACAGAGAAATAACTCCAATATCATGTGTGGACCATACCAAAGAAACAAAATGGATTTGTATTTCAAGGAAGAGATGGGTTTCAACAAGAGGCAGACTTGACCAGTCTATGAAGCCAGGTCCTCAAGGAAAGATATTTCTGTGCCTTAGGATGCTAACAGAAGCCATCACTTCATTCTACCCTGTCACTTATTTCCTCACAAAGGACATCATAAGTCATAGTTGCATGGTTTGTTTGCACAGATGTGCAGTGCGAGCTGTTCATGCATGCAGAACACTTCAGCTAATGTAGCTATCAAATGTTGCTATCAACCAGATTAGTCTAGTGAACATAGTATGTATGTATGTATGTATGTATGTATTTCATTTTATTTCTATGCTGTCCCATAATCCGGGGCTTCTCTGGGTGGCTTACAAAATGCTAAACCAGTGTATAAACAAATATAAAAGTACAATCAGTAAAATAGATGAAAGCAATAAAATTAATAAAATGTTGTACAAGTGATAAAAGATGATATAGAATCATACCCAAAACACAGACCAATTACTGAGAAATAATTAAAAACAAAACCAATCAAATTAATTAATCAGCAAGAAGACACAAATTTAATTAACCAAGTGCTTGTTTGAACAAAAAAGTTTTTACTTGATGCCTGAAAGAAAGTGACTTTGGCACCAACTATATTGCCCTGAGGAGAGAGTTCCAAAGTCTAGGTGCTGCTACAGAGAATGCCCTCTTCCTAGTCTTTTCCCCCTTAATCTCTTTGGGTGGGGTATTTGGAGGAGGACTACAGAAGAAGATTGAAGGGTGGGAAGGCATGTATGGAAAGAGGCATTTCCTCAGGTATCCTGGCTGTTAAGGGCTTTATATGTCAATGACAACACTTTGAATTTGGCCCAGACTGGAACAGGGAAACAATGCAGCTTATGAAGAACCAGCATAATATATTTGTAATGGCCAGTCCTTGTAAGCATCTGTGTTACCCTATTCTGTATTAGTTTAGTGCCTGAACCTCTTCCAAGGTAGCCCCAGATAGAGCACATTATAGTAATCTAGACGAGAGGTTACCAGTGCATGGGTAACTGTGGCAAGGCTCCACTCATCTGAGTAGAAACATCTGAAAGATCAGTTAAAGCTGAAAAAAGGTGCTCTTGGTCCCTGAGCCCACCTGGGAGACCAGGGAGTGTTCAGAGTCCAGAAGCACCTGTATGCCACCTTGTCCTTTAGGGGGAATGCAACCCCATCCGTGGTAGGTGGGAAATTTCCTAGTTGGAGTGTGGAAGTGCCTAATAACAGAGCCTCTGTCTTATCTGGATTCAGCTTCATTTTTGTTTAACTCAGGCACCACCACCTCACCTGGATCAGATGAAAAGGTGAGGTAGAGTTGGGTATCATCAGCATACTAGGAACACCTCCCTCATCTTTGGATGTCCTCACCCAGCAGTTTCATGTAGTTGTTTAAAAAGCATGGGGGACAAAATTGAGTCCTGTGGAACATCATGGTGCAGTCACCCTGGCACAGAGCGGCAGTCCCTCAGCACCACCATTTTATTTATTTATTTATTTGGAAATTTATAGGCCGCCCCTTGCCACAAGCCTCTGGAACTAGTCAGCCAAGTAGGAGTGGAACCTCTTCAGTGGTGCCCCCACTCCTAATCCAGCCAACCATTCCAGAAGAATACCATGGACAATGGTATTGAAAGCCAGTAAGAGGTCCAGGAAAATCAACAGGGGCACACTCTCTAGTTTCATTCCCAGCACAGGTCATCCCACAGGGTGACCAAGGCAGTCTACTTTCCAATCTCAGGTTGAAAGTCTGATTGAAATGGGTTTAGATAATCCATTTCTTCCAAACTATCTTGGAGCTGCTGACCCTTCACCCACTCAATCACCTTGCCCAGGAAGGGGATATTGACCATTGGTCTAAAGTTGTTCACATCATCTGGATCCAGGTCTGGCTTTTTTTAGGAGTGGTGGTAATACACACCCTCTCTCAAGGAGGTGTTAATAGCCTCCTGGACTCAGGTGTGAACCCCTTCCCTAGATCTCCCAATAAGCCACGATAGGCAAGGGTTGAGTGGGCAAGTGCTGGGCTAGACTTGTCCAAGAACCATGTCCATATCCTCAGGCTGCAGTAACTGAAACTGACCCAACAAAACAGCTCCAGACAGTGTGTTGGACACATCTGCTAATGGAACTGGGATAACTATGGTGTACCAAATCTAAGTTGGACCGAATCTGAGTGATTTTGCCTTCAAAGTGTTGGGCAAACTGACCACAGTGGGCCACTGAGAGTTCAACAATATCTCTTTTGGAGTCAGAATGTAAAAAGCCTCGAATCACCTGGAACAGCTCTGCTGGACAAAATAATAAAGATACAATCCTGGAAGTGATAAAATGCTTCCTTGCTGCCATCACTGCAATGGAATAGGCTCAATAGTGAGCACTAAGCCATGTGTGGTCAGATTCAACCCAAGTTTTCCTCCACCTGATCTCTAGCTCTCTCCCCTTTTGCTTCATTGCCCACAGCTCAGATGAATACCAAGGAGCAGGTCAGGCTCTGCAACACACTTACTACATACTTCAGAATAAATCATGCAAACAAGGAACATTGGGCAAGTTCCCTAAATCTGCACAATTCATCTTTTCTTGGTACAGACTGGGTTTCCAGTCTACAAGTTGCTTTTATGCACAGTATACACAGTGCATGGACACACTTCTGCTGGCTTCCATTAAGTTGTTTCAGAAATATGTTGACTGAAAACTGAAAAACAGCTCAGTTCCCTTCCCAGGTGACTAGGATTCACTCCCTTTGAATCACACAACTTCCCATCTACCAGCACCACCTTTGCCCCTTTCCAAGTACTACAGTGGTAGTCTGCTTTTGGCTCTAATCACTATTTCATTGATGGAAACCTGCAAGAGCAACTAGTGGGAGACTGAAGGAAAGGATAAAGGCCTCACCTTCCCTCTCATTTGAGCAAACATGTTGCAAGTAGCCCTAGGGAATTTTTTCAGGGGCTACTACAGTATGTCCCTTATGTATGTCCTAGTGCTCAGAATACCTGTAGCTTGGAACTAGAGAGTACCAATAATTGGGTTGCAGGCAAATTCTTCTCAAACTCAGATTAAAATCTAAGATGAAGATGTATTTAGGATGTCATATTACTCACTTTGTAGCAGAGGATATCTGCTCAAAAGCCCTAGGACCACTATACCTGGATTTGGAAATGCCAAAAAGATGCTTCGGAAACTTTAATGTTAGAACATCTGAGCACTGAGGAAATAGCTGAAAACCCTCTCTTAATGCTGAGTAAACAAGTCTGACCACAACAAAGTTACAGGGGTGCGATTTCACTAAACAGCAACATCTATAGAATAAGTTGTGCGGCTGTAGTATACAGGCATTTACAAATGCAAGCACATTCCTTTTCATTGCAGTTGTAATTAAAAAATCCATTCTACACTATGAAAAATCAAGTGTGGAATGTTGAAGGAAGTAGTGATTTTCAAAGCAGCAAGATATTTCACTCCAGCAATATTCTGAAGAGAAGAAGGCAGGGCCTTCTGGAATGTGAGTTTCATGACAATTGTCATTATAGAAAATGCCCTCTCTGGTCTTGATAATTTTTAAGCTTCGTTGTAAAACAGCTGTAGATCATTCTACTTTTCTTAACATTTTATTTATTTATTTATTTATTATTATTTATTTATTTAAATATTTATATGCCGCCCCTTGCAACAGCCTCGGGGCGGCTCACAATTTTCTGAAATAGAAATTTTCTTCAACAAGAAATCCACATTGCTTTGAAATGTTGACCCATCTGCTATTCCTTAGAAACTTTTCAATAGCTACTCAGTATCAGTAAAGGCAGAAAAGTTTTTCTGAAAGCCAGAAAGTCTTTCATTCCTCTGCAATGTACTTTCGCCATGAAAGTACTTCCTCAAATGGTAACAGGGAGGCCCAAGAGATCTGACCAGCTGCCACTCTGTGAACTGGGTGCAGTTCAGTACAGAATATGCAGAGAATCTTCTGCAGTGTAATTGGGTCTGTGACAATGTGCAATAAAGTCACAGTGCTCAAGATGAGGCCTAAGGAGTGCTGAATAGAGGGGACTGAGTACTTCTTGTGATTCAGAAATGATACTTCCATTAATGCAGCCCAAAATAGCATTTGCCCTTTTTGCAGCCACTTCCCATAGCTGACTCATAATCAGCTTATGATCTGCAACAATTCCAAAATCCTTCTCATTTTTAATATTATTGAGCCAAGTAATCCCCATCATGTAACAATGCATTTCTTTTCCCTAGGTGCAGAATTTAGCATAGATCGACTTTTGGGAGAAGACTGTCCAAAGTAGGAACTGAACACTTCTGCCTTTTCTTATCATCTGTTATCATTTTGCCAGCCAAATATAGTAGTTGAACCTCCAATTCTTTCCTCTGCCTTTTACTTTAGACATATCTGGAGAAGGCTTTATTATTATTATTATTATTTTGCTGCTTTTAACATCTGTCACTAGCCTCAGTTCAGATTTAGTTTTTCCAATGCCATCTCTGCAATCCCATTCCCCCAGCCTGTATTCCTCCTTTGTCACCTGGCTTTCCCTCCACTTGAGTTCAGATCATCTCTAAGTTTTTGTCAAGCCATATGGGCTTCTTCTGTCATCTTTTCCTTGTTGGAATTTTGTATAATTGTACCTTTAGATTATCCTTTTTCATTTCCATTCAGACTGGGACTAGGTAGTCAGTGAGCCATGAAGAAAGCAGAAATCCAGTGCTGAGTTATTGTCTTCCAAAGTATGTAGAAATACCAGACTTGTGAAGAACTATCATCTGATTGCCTTAAATGTTTAACAATTGATGGATTCATTAGAGAAATTATATCTAATCTTTCCAATTCCAGTAGGAAACATCTTTTTCATTTTAAAAGATAATATTTGAAAAAATATTAAATTCACTTCAAACCATATAAATCATGATAAATAAAAACATTAATAGGCAATAGGCAGTATGCAAAAACAATGCACTCTTTTTCAAAGCAAGCAACAGAATAAAAGATTGCTGAATATTTTCAGTCTTCAATCAGTGAGCAAACACTGGCAAAGCAGGACTCACCTTCAATATGCTATTTAATGACATTGGATGCCGCACCAAGATGTCAGTTTAGTATTTACATGAAATCACTGGAAGGGGACACCTGAAGTTTTGGAGTGGATTGCTATCAGTATGCTGATGACACATGGCTTTATCTCCCCTTTTAGTTCATATCAGGTGAAACTGTGAATGTGCTGGATCAGTGACTGGCTGTGACAGTGGGCTGGATGAAGGCTAAGAAACTGAAGCTTAATTCAGGCAAGACGTTGATGCTGTCAGTGAGTAGTTTCTTTGACTTAAGAGAGAGTGCTTAACCTATTCTGGATAGGGTTGCTCTCCTTCCATAAAAGAAGGTTCAAAACTGGGATTTCTCCAGGAGCCATCCTTGTCACCTGAAGCTCAGGCAGACTCATTGGCAAATAATGCCTTTTACCAGCTTTGGCAGATGGCCCAGCATCTGAAATTGAATAAGTCAGCTTCAATGGTCTCTACTTTTGTAACCCTGAAGTTAGATTACTGGAAAATGTTCTATGTCAGGCTGTCTTTGAAAATGGTTCTCAGAAGTCACAGCTTTTGCAAAATACAGGAGCTGAATTTCCAGTTCTCTGAAAATACAGTATAGCAGTGATTCTTGTAGACTTGCATTTGGCTGCCTGTACATTGCAAGGGCCTGGTTTTGATCTACAAAACCTTACATGGCTTAGGACCAAAATACCTGATGCAATGCCTCTTCCAAAAAGAATCTACCTATATACTACCATTTTTATCTGAGTTCTTCCTCTGAGTGCCTCCTCCAAGGGAAGGTGACAATACAGTAGAAGCACTTCTTGGTGGTAGTCCTCCAGTAATGGGACAAACTCCTCAATGAGGCCTGTACCACTCCTCAGTGCGTGGTACTAACACTCTCATAATTTTGACACCAGAATAAGGCTTTCCTCTACTCTCAGGCATAACACAGCAACCTAAGATTTCTTCTCATTGATTGTTAAAAATTTTGTGTATGTATGAAGATGCTCATATTATATGATTAGTATTGCATTATGTTACAATATTGTATTTTTATGGCTATTAATCTTTATAAACTCCCCAGAGAGATTTAACTATTTGGCAGTATAGAAATGTAATAAACAGAATCAAATATGCAACCCTTCTAATGCTTGACCTATGTTTGTACCAGTAATTAACATCCCTTCATACATAAAGATAGCTTTGTTGGTCCATGAGGACAAAATCTGAAATCCACTGTAGGTCCATATCTTTATTAGGACCAACTAAAATGTTACAAATGAATTAATAATGGTGATTGCTGGGCATGCAAATAGATCATGGTTGGGATTACAACCACAGTAGATAGTGCAACGATAGGAATTTCTCCCATACAGCAGGCAAGATCAGCACTACTTCTTTTCTCTTCCTTTGCCATTCTTCAGAAAAGAAGCATTGTGGTAGTGGGGGCAGGTCCTCCCTATTACTTCCCCTTTGTTCTCAGCTTTCAGATAATATGTGTCTGGATTGCATCAGTAAAGCAGTTCAGGAGAAAACAGACAGACATACAGATTTACAGAAGTGTGAGAAACGTTGTATAAGATCTCACCAGATGTACAAGCCTATAATTCCATGAGGACAACTTAATGAGCCCCTGAATGTATCGTCCACCCCTGTCCCTGGTGATTTCATTCTGAGCTCGCTCCAGTTTTGCACTTCAATAACATTGTTGGGCTCAGCATTAATTCCAAAAACTTGTGTGGTCAGGATGAGGCCTGCCATATTCATTAAAAATTCCAGCCTTAAGTTAAGGTCTGGCAGTCTTTCATACCATGTTATTAACACGTCATCAATCAAGTAAATGGCATATTGTAAAAAAGAAAAACTATAAACCCTGCTGTCCAAACTATAGCAACGATACCATTGAGATCTTCACAACGTATGAGCAGCAAAAAGAGTAGATTTCAATCTCCCATTGTTGGGATACATGTGAATTTAACATGTCTGTAGTGGATGTGATTATTTTACTTCTAGAAATAATCAGGGCTAAATAACAATAATTCAGAACTTTTTATTCCCATCTGGCATTTTAAGAGATGACACAGGAGTAAAGTAAGCCTGCAGGGCTTTTCTACATGAGGTTAAATGACTTGTTACTAAAAACTACTTTTGCTTCTGATGCCTCCTCTATATAGCCACCCCACCCCGCTTCGCTGCATAATGCTAAATACCATTGCCTTCCATTTACAGTGGTGGATAATTTTCCAGATGTCAGCAACAATCTTTGCCCCCCTCCCCCTCAAGTCTAGCATCTCTCTGCTCTTGGCATCAACCCCTGAGGGCATGCAAAAAATGAGCCATTCATTTGCAGCTGCAGAACTTCTCCACCACAAGTTCTGTTGAACATTTTCCTTCTCACTTCTGCTGCCTCCAGTTCTTACCTTGGTCACTTGTATATATCATCATAAGAACATAAGACAAGCCATGCTGGATCAGACCAATGACCCATCTAGTCCAACATTCTGTACATATGGTGGCAGAACAATTGCCCACAGAATTCCACAAACAGGGTGACTACAAGACCCCCTCCTGCCCAAGCTACTCAGCAACTGGTGTATGCAGGCATGCCCCATAGCCAGCAAGGCTAGTAGCCTCTGATTGCCTCCTCCTCCATGAATCTGTCCAATCCCTTTTTAAAACCATCCAAACTGATGGCCATCACCAATTCCTGTAGCAGTGAATTCCATAGTTCAACCATATGCTGTATGAAGAAATCCTTCTACTTAATCTGACCTAAATCTCCCACCAATCAGTTTAATGGGATAACCCCAGGTTTTAGTGTTATGGGACAGGAACATGGAAACAGAGCAAGTCAGAAGGAGCATCCTGGGCCATCTAGTCTGACTCCTAGTACCAGATAATTTATGAAGAAGTTGAAAAGCCCTGATCCTAATACAGGCCAGTTAGTTTAGCATCTGTTCTAGGTAAATTACTTCAAAGCTTCATTAAAGATAGAATCAGAAAGCATACAGAGAGACAAGCCTTGCTGAAAGTGAATCAACATGGTTTACCCAGGAAGAAATCACTAACCTGTTGGAGTTGTTTGAGGCTGTTGGTAAGCATGTGGATGGGGGCAGGGGGGCAATCATGTAGATGTTCTTTACTTGGACTTTCAAAAGGCTTTTGACAAAATACCTCACCAAAGGCACCTGAGAAAACTTAGTAGTCATGGAATAAATGTCCTCCTATGAATCACTAACTCAGTAAAGAACAGAAGACAGAGAGTGGGAAGAAATGGCAATTCTTCCCTATGGAGGGATATAACCAGTGGTGTCATGGCCAATCTCATTAAGCCATCTAGGTCTATATTCCCATTTGTTTTGCTTGCCTACCTTCATCACCAGGAAGCCTTAAAGGTTTGCATCTGGACTCCACAGTTGGAATATATAGATATTATGTGGGATTATACTTTTCTAAATCAGATGGGATTATATTTGATCAACAAACAATTTAGAACTTTTGATTTCTACCTTGCTTCTTAAAAGACAAACCGTGCCGGCTTGTCCCTCATTGATGGATGAATTTCAGTTTTTGCGGCCTGATGATGTGGACAAGGTGCTTGGATCGATACGCTCAACCACCTGTTTACTGGACCCATGCCCATCTTGGCTATTAAAGAGCGCCAAGGATGGGATTGTGCCCTGGATCTTGGAGGTGGTCAACGCCTCTTTGAGAGACATCCGGATGCCGGCCCCTTTAAAGGAGGCGGTAGTCCGGCCAGTCCTCAAGAAGGCTTCCTTGGATCCAGAGCTGGTCGCCAACTATAGACCGGTGGCCAACATTCCCTTTTTGGGCAAGGTGCTGGAGTGGGTGGTGGCGGGACAACTCCAAGCACTCCTGGATGAAACTTGCAGGGAGAGAGACAGGGGGAGTGCGTCCCTGTTGGTTCTCCTGGACCTCTCGGCGGCTTTCGATACCATTGACCATGGTATCCTTCTGGATAGACTGACGGGGTTGGGGGTTGGAGGCACTGTTTTACAGTGGTTCCACTCCTACCTCACAGGTCGATTCCAGAAGGTGGTCTTGGGGGACTATGGCTCTGCGCCATGGCAGCTATGCCATAGAGTTCCGCAGGGTTCCATTTTGTCCCCCTTGCTATTTAACATCTACATGAAACCGCTGGGAGAGGTCATCAGGAGGTGTGGGCTGCAGAATCATCAGTACGCTGATGATACCCAGCTCTACCTCTCATTTTCCACCGATCCAGGTGAGGCAGTGGCTGTACTGAACCGGTGCCTGGCCGAGGTAATGGGCTGGATGAGGGCCAATAAACTGAGGCTCAATCCTGACAAGACGGAGGTCCTGTTAGTGGGTGGCTCGGGCTACGGAGTGGGGGACCTGACCCTTGTCTTGAATGGGGTAGCACTCCCTCTGAAAGACAGGGTCTGCAGCTTGGGAGTGCTCCTCGACCCGGAGCTCACCTTGGTAGCCCAAGTGTCAGCAGTGGCGAGGAGCACTTCGGCTGATCCATCAGCTGCGTCCCTTCCTGGAGTTCAACTGCCTAACAACGGTGACACACGCGTTGGTGACTTCCCGGTTAGACTTCTGTAACGCGCTCTATGTGGGGCTACCCTTGAAGACGGTCCGGATACTTCAATTGGTGCAGAATAGAGATGCCAGGATGCTGATGGGGACTGGGCGTGGTTCTCACATCACCCCAGTTCTCCGTCAGCTACACTGGCTTCCCATTGAAGTCCGGGCCCAATTCAAGGTGTTGGTTCTTACCTATAAAGCCCTTAACGGCTTGGGTCCTGGTTACCTAAAGGAGCACCTGCGACCGTATATGCCCTCCCGCCCCTTACGATCAGCAGCAGATGCTCTCCGCCGGGAGCCCTCTGTGAAGGAGAGAGTGAGTGAGTACCCGGAGGAGGGCTTTCTCTGCGGTGGCACCCCACTTATGGAATCTGCTCCCCAGAGAGGCTCGCCTGGCGCCGTCATTATTTGCTTTTCGGCGCCAGGCGAAGACCTTTTTATTTAAGAAATATATAATTGTTAATTTAATTATTAATTTATTAATTTTATTATTTATTAGTTGTGAATTTTAGTTTTTGTTAGTTTTAATTGGGACTATGAGATGGGCCAATTTTAGTCTTTACTGTAATAGGTAGGTCGTTTTGTGTTTTAATTTTATGTTGTATTTTGTCTTGTATGGACCTGCTGTGAGCCGCCCCGAGGCTAGCTGGCAAGGGGCGGCATAGAAATTTTTCTAATAAATAAATAATAATAAATAAATCCTAAGAATGAATTGAACCTTCAAACACAATGTGGGTTACTTGATGGTAGTAACATTGAGAACCTGCCCACAGAATGCAATTGTCTTGTTATGGAACTGAATATTTTGATCTGTCTTAAGTACATGCCATCAAGGACATGTTTCTCTCTTACCCAACCACTTAATTCCCAGAAGATCATGAGAACTGGCTTCTAACTACAATCTTTATTATGTTAAAGCTAGCCAGATGAAACTGGCTTTGTGATTCAAAGAGAGCAATATAAAGATCCTTAGCAAGAACAATCCACTGATTTAAATCCCTCTAATAATGGAGTTAGTTTTTGTCCATACTAGGAATACAAAAGGGAAAAAACAGAGACTTCTTCAAGAGAAGATCCTAAAAGATGCAAGAAGATCCAAGAAATCAAAGGGAAATTCAAACCTTGATTAGGAATGCTAAAAGACAGGCAAGGGAACATTCTATCCAGCCAGGACAAAATAAAGAGAAGGTGGAAAGAATATACAGAAGAAGTATACAAAAGAGATGAATGACAGGAATCCTATGAAAAAGAGTCTGAAATATTAGAAAGTGAAGTGAAAACAGCTCTGAAAGCAGTTGCAAAGACCAGAGCATCCAGAAAAGATAGGACACCAATAAAATTATTTTAAGCTTCACAGACTGAATCAGTCCAAATCCTAACAAGGATATGCCAACAAATATGGAAAACAAAACAACAGCCGACAGATTGAAAAATCAAGGTATACATCATAAAGAAAGTTACATTAGAATCAGAGAAAGAGGGAGCGGAGCTAGCCAGGATGGACCTTGGATGCTAAAAAATCTACTCCCCCTGATCATCAATGAAAACATGATTGAAATATACTCAAATCAAGATTAAGAAACACTGGACAATTGCATGAAATGTAAGTCAATTCCTTTGTTTATCTCCTGGGAGGATTTGAAACACAGACATGGGGCAAGAGTTGTTTTTGTGAGTTGGAACTGCTGGGCCTAGCCTAGAGTAAGTGATATTTCAGCTGATTGTGGACTGAGAAACAGTGATTGTTTTAAATACCTCAGCCAATTGTTATAACAACTTGAAAAGCAGCTTGAAGAGATGGAGAGATAAGGCAAAGGTTGTTTTTCTTGAATGTTTTTTTGTTGTCATTTTTCTTGATAAGAAGCTCCTCCCTCCCCTTGTGCAGCTGGAAGGCCGAGAAAGTGCCGAAAGTATTGAAAGAGAAAGCATTTGGACAGAGCTGTAAGGAATGTATATCGAAGTTAATTAATATCCCTATGTAATGATCGCATTTGCAAATAGTAATACGTGAGCTCCCTCTGCTGGCTGAATGTCAAATTGCAGCTACCGATTTATATATTGTTTGAAAGTTAAATTGTAATTGTGGTCTGCAAATAAGAGCATTAAATTTAAAAGTTCTCTCCTCTAAGTTGGAAGTAATAAGTGTAGACTGTATGCTTAAATGTAGCAAAAGTGCAGACATTAGGCAGGAGCTGAAGCCAGTTTGTCAAAAACCTAGAGTAAAACAAGGTTCTTCTTATAAACCTCATCCATCAGATTTGTGACTAAAAAGAGTAGAGATGGGTGGGAAAAAGAAAACATCACCAGAAAAATCACCAGAAAAATCACCAGAAAAATCAACCATTTCATCAACACAATTGGACAATTCTGTTATACTTCTACAAGAAATAAGAGAAATGAAGACACAGGTGATGTCAGGTGTTAATGATGTGAAAGAAAAGACAAAGAAAATAGATGTTAAAATAGACAACATGGATGAAAGAAAAAAAGAATTAGCAAAACAAAACCAAGAGAATCACCAAATAATTACAGAAGTGAAAACCCAGATGAGAGAACAAGATAAAGAGCTAAAAAAACCAACAGATGACCATGATAGACCAGGTCTCTAAAAGTGTGATTCAGATCTGGGATAGACAAGGAAGATCGAATTTATGCCTTAAAGGATATCCAGAGGATCGAAAGAGAATGAAGATAAATTGATCCAACTAATATTGGATTGGCTAAATCTATTCATCCAGATGTTTCCTTTACAAGATATGATACTGACGCAATACATAGAGTTGCCCCAAGAAAACTGGGAAGAAAAATACCAAGAGTCATCGTGGTCAGATTTTGGTCATATGCAAAAAAAGATCAATTGATGCAGAAACTATGGAACATGTTGGAAGTTCCAATTATGTTGGAAGTTCATCAAATTCAAGTCTTTCCTGATCTATGTAATGAAACTTTGCAATAGAGAAGAGATATGTCCCAAGTCTGCCAAATATTAAAAAAGAATTCCATTAAATATAGTTGGGGGTTCCCAATTTTTATGAGGTTTGCATATAATGGAAAATATTATAGAGTTGATACAAAGAAGGAAGCATTGGAATTACTGAAGAGGTTCAGAATTATTCTTGATGATGAATATGCAGTACAGATGCAAAAGTTAAAGGATATGTCTACATTTTCAAGAAGGAAGACAGAGAAGGAGAGAAGAGAGAGGGAGGAGGAGAAGCTGGGCACAGCAGCAGGTGGCTCATCATTTCCATAGAGGAAGAAAGAAGAGGCGATCCAGAAGCAGAGGATATTTAGAAGGATGAAAAGATAAGAAGATCTATATGTATTACATATTGAATATATTGTATTTGTTAGTGTTGAAATTAATGCTGAAATATAAGTGAAATTTGAGTATAGAATAAAAGGGTATAGATGATTGGGGAGGGTAGAATGGGTGTCTGGGGTCTTTACAGGAAAGGCTCCTCTTCCCCTGCATCCATGGAAGCCTGAGGCAGCGGGGAGGAGGACATCTCCTGATGATGAGAAAGTGGGGTTCCACACACAACTGTGGGGAGGAAGAGTGGGGGTAGGGATATGTTCATTTGGATGTTCATTATGGGTTTGTTGGTGTGTTTATTTTTTCACATATGGAGACTAAAAAGGACATTTAATGTATTGAAAGAATGGGAAAAACATTGAAGATTGTGTTGTGGAATGTAAATGGCTTGAGAGAGAGGTATAAATGAGCCAGAATTGAAAAAACTTTATATAAAGAAAAAGTAAATATTATATTTTTACAAGAAACACATCAAAAGAAAGATGGGGTAAACAAACTAAAATTATATTGGGCAGACATATATGAAAAATCATATGGTACTTCTAAAGCAAGAGGTGTTGCAATTATTCTTGCCAAAATTTGTGAATCTAAAATAAAAGCTATAAAAAGAGACCACTTGGTGAGATTTCTCATAATACAAGGTCTAATTTATGGACAAGAGATGACGTTGCCTAATATATACACACCTAATACAAATCAAAGGGAGTGTTACAACAAGGTATATAAAGAAATAGAAGAATTAAAAAGAGGCTATGTGATAATGGCAGGTGATTATAATATGGTTATACATAAAGAAAAAGATAATTCTAACCCATCAAAGTTAGACATAAAATATAAGAATACAGATTTAAGTAGATTTATTAATGAAAATAGATTTAAAGATGTTTGGAGAGAGTTAAATGGGAACTAGAAAAGATATACATTTTATTCAAATAGACATAAAAATTTCACAAGAATAGATTATATATTTGTAACCTCAGAAATATTGTCCAAGATAGTTAATGCGGATATAAAAATAATTAAAATATCAGATCATGTAATGATAACAATGGAAATGGAAATAAAATGTGATTACAGTCAGGCAAATAGATGGAGGATAGATTTAAGGATCTTTACAAATGAGAAGATTTTAGAAAAAATGGAAAAAGAATTAAAAGAAATATGGGAAATAAATGAAAAAGGAGGTAGTGATACAAGTGTAATATGGGATACACTGAAAGCAGTGGCAAGAGGGTTAGGAATACAATATTCATACAATTTAAAAAAACAAAAAGAGCAATATATAATGAGACTAGAAGAAGAAATTAAAGAATTAGATAAAAATATATTAAAAGTAGAGAAAACAAAATTATGTTAGAGTTAACAGCAAAAAGAAAAGAAATACAAAATATTGAAACAGAACAAGCTCAAAGAAATCTAATTTACTTGAAAAGGGAATTTTATGAAAATAATAATAAAAATTCCAAAATGCTGGTCAGAGCCACACAAGTTTAAAAAAGCAAAAAATTTAATTGGAGTAATAAAGAATGAAAAAGGGGTAAGATGTAATAAGGTGAAAGAAAAACTTTCAATTTTTCAAAGGTTTTTTTGACAAATTATATAAAGGAAATGAAATAGATTTGAAAGAAAGCCAAAAATATATAGAAAAGAATTTAAAGTGTAAAATCCGAGAAGAGGATAAAGAAATCATGGAAATTAAAATAGAAGAACAAGAGATATTGGAAGTTATTAATAAATTAAAATAGGTAAAGCACCAGGATCTGATGGATTCAATTTAATTAGAAAAATGGATAAAGATGGAGGACAAATTTAAAGAGGAAGAAAGACAATTAACAAAATTTGAAACAATTATAAAAGAATGTGAGATTGAGGAAGAATATACAAGTAAAGGAAGAATTGCCAAAATCTGCAGGATATTAATGGAATTAGGGGATCAGACAAAAGGTTTAAAATCAATTAAGGAAATGGATGTAGGTGAGATAAATGATAAGGATTGAAAGAATATTTGGAATAGAAGAGTATATAAGAATATGTCAGTTAGAATTAAAGAGCATGAATACAAGGTGATATGGAGATGGTATTTAACACCAGTTAAGTTAAATCAAATTAATGATAAATACTCCAATATATGTTGGAGATGTGGTAAAGAGATTGGAACTTATAAACATATGTGGTGGGATTGTGAAAATATACAAAAGATTTGAATTATGGTATTTCAAGAAATTGGAGAAATTTTAGATATAGATTTAGAAATGTCACTGAGAATGGTGTTATTACTGTTGATAGAAAAACAAGATAAAAATTAAGCTAAGAAAGAATTTATCTTACATATGGTAACGGCAGTTAGGCTAGTGATAGTTAAATATTGGAAACAGAATTGGGTTTTGCAAAGGCATGAATGGTATAATGAAATAAGGTAATTAATGTTAAACTGACGACAGAAATAAAAATTTAGAAAGGGTTAATGAAAGCAAATAAATATAACGAAATTTGGGAAGATTTTGTAAAAGCAGTACTGGTAGAAGGCAAAGGCTGTAAACCTTTGTGAATTTCTGGAGGGGATAAAGATTATGTGAATTTCTGGAGGGGATATGAGTATAATTGAAGTATATTATATATTAATTAATTGATATAGTATGTGAATAGTGGTAGTATTGGTCTCCAGAGTGGTGGGTGCACTCTATCATTTATTCTTTTCTTAATTATTGTGTTCTGGTTATGTTTTATTATTATTGTTGTGAAGTTTTTATTATTATTATTTTTTTAGAAAACTTCTATGCCGCCCCATTTGCTATGGCGGCTCACAGTCATAAATAAATAACAGAAATATAAAGCAGTATAATTTAAGAATAATTTAAGTCACCCTGGCCAAAAGATAAAATAAATAAATAACATTAACAATTAAAATAATGCTTGAATAAAAAGATCTTCGCCTGGCGCCGAAAAACAAATAACAGCGCCAGGCAGACCTCTCTGGGGAGTGCATTCCATAGATTGGGCGCCACCGCAGAAAAAGCCCTCCTCTGAGTATTTACCCTCCTAATATCTTTCATGGAGGGTTCCCAGAGAAGGGCTTCTCCTGCTGTTCTCAAGGGGCGGGCGGGCATATATGGACATAAGCGCTCCTTCAGGTAACCAGGGCCCAAGCCATTCAGGGCTTTATAGGTCATAACCAACACCTTGAATTGGGCCCAGACTTCAATGGGAAGCCAGTGAAGCTGACGCAGAGCTGGAGTCATGTGAACATAATGCCCAGTCCCCGTCAGTAGCCTGGCAGCTCTATTTTGAACCAATTGAAGTATCCGGACCATCTTCAAGGGCAGCCCCACGTAGAGCGCATTACAGAAGTCAAGTTGGGAAATCACCAATGTGTGTGTCACTGTCGCCAGGCAGTTTTGTATTTTTGGTTTTTTTCTGTCAAAAAAAATTAAAAATGGGGGGGGGAGAATCAGAGAAAGAAATGAAAAATGGTGGAAGAAACTTCACCAATTTAACATATGCAGATGATAGCATACTACTGGTAGAAAGCAGCAATGACTTGAAATGACCCCAGTTAAAAGTGAAAAAAGTACAAAAGCAGGACTGCAGCTGAATATTAAGAAAACATAAACATTGCCCACAGAAGAATGACCGAACTTTACTTCAATATTGAGGAAATTCAATTTTGAAAGATTTCACATACCTTGTCTCAGTCATCAATTCAAATGGAGATTGCAGCCAAGAAATTCAAACATTACTGAGACTTGGAAGGGCAAAAATGAAAGAACAAGAAAAGAAAATCAGGATGTTTCACTGGAGACAAAGGCCAAGATCAGCCACACAATTGTATTCTTGACTTCCATGTATGGATGTGAAAGCTGGACAGTGAAGAAAACTGACAGGAAGAAAATTGATGCATTTGAAACATGGTGCTGGAGAAGAGCTTTACAAATATGCTGGACCAACAGAAGACAAACAACTAGTTCAAATCACATAAGAACTTTCCTAAAATTAAAAATGACAAAGCTGAGGCTCTTATACTTCAGACACTCCAGGAGAATGCAAGACCCACTGGAGAAGACAATCATGTTAGGGAAAGTAGAAGGCAGATTATCAAAGGGAAGAAGGATTATGAGATGGATTGAATCCGGACTTCCAGTATGGCATCGAGATGCTACAGACGTGATTAATGACGCTTCGTTATCATGCTGGTAAATGCCCAGCGGTGGGCTGGGAGCCCAATCTAAGCCCTGTTGGGGCGAAAGATAGGGTGCTTGGGGAATCTCCTAGACGGTATGTGGGCAGCAACCCCACATCTAGTGGGAGAAATCAGGCATTTCTCAGGCAGGCAACACAGGAGGGAATTTAGCCCTCTATGAGTCTTTGACATACCTTTTTTTAAGATTAGGATTTTAGCCAGGAAAGGTCGTTGGATTTATTGGGAAACACTTTTATCTCTTGGTTTTTTTTTTTTCATTTATCCAATGTGGAATTTATTTTGGCAATCATCCAATTTCTTTTGGCGGAGGTCCCAGAAAAGGAGTAGATGGCCAAGGGGGGGGAAATGGTCACTTTTCCAACAAATTATATTTATTTATTTATTTATTTATTAAAGCACTTCTATGCTGCCCCATCGCAACAAAGCCTCGGGGCAGCTTACAACAATGATTAAAACAATTAATTCCATATAAAATTCGATTAAACCTCCCCCCCCACCCCGGTGCATCTCAACAAAAACCTTTTAAACCCAACCCCTGCCAAACACAATTAACAATTAAAATATGATTTAAATAAAAAGGTCTTTGCCTGGCGCCGAAAAACAAATAACGACGGCACCAGGTGGACCTCTCTGGGGAGCGCATTCCATAATTGGGGCACCACCGCAGAGAAAGCCTTCCTCTGGGTACTCACCCTCCTAATCTCATTCACGGAGGGTTTCATGGCTAGAAGGAACAATTATTCCACAGTAATTGTTGCTTTAGTTCTTCGCCCTTGAGGAGGTTATAGACACTTTCAGCTAATCAAACAAACAAATAAGTCAACATAGGATGCTGCGGCGGTCCTAGAGATGGAAAAGGCATCCTATTATTTAAGATTCCAGAATATATCAGAGGAGAAGAATGAGGATTTGTGGGAATTGGTGACTGACATGTTGGCAGACCTCTTAGGAGTTGAGAAAGAGGTCATGAGTTTGGGGATCGACCTGATATACAGGGTTAACTCAAGCTACACTAGAAGAAACAAACTCCCGAGAGAAGTCCATGTCAAATTTGCTCTAAGGTTTATAAGAGACAATGTTCTGAGGGCTATGCATGAGAAACCATTAAAGAGAGATGATCATCAAGACGTGAAGGTTCTGAAACAAATACCATGGAGGGTTAGAGAAGGGCAAAAGAAATATTTATTTCTTACTACAAAACTGATTAAGAAAGAGATTATTTTCAAGTGGCTAACATCAGAAGGAATATTTTTTTACTTGGAACTCTGTAAGATATAGATTAGACTCAATTCTCAAAGCACAAGAGTTCTATGAAAAATTTAGAGCTATGCTTGAAGAGGAAGAACCTGGTGTCTCAAAAGTACTGAAGCAATGGAAATAATAGAGTACCAGTCTGAGGAAGGGGAAATAACGAATGTCGATTCACAGCAAGAAGGACAAGTTTTGGATCCAAAGGAGAAGAGAAGGGGTAGAATTGTAAAGGTGAAAAATAAGTAGACATATGTTTGTGTGTGTGTGTGATTTTTTTAAAATATGGCTTCAAAAAGGGAAGGGAGAATTGAGTTCCTCTCCTTAAATATTAATGGACTGAATGGCCCTTCTAAGAGAAGAAGGATTTTTGCTCAACCTCAAAAATGAAAATTAGATATAATTTGTTTACAAGAAACACATATTAAGAAACAAAATGTTAAACTTCTGGAATGCCCAAAGCTGGAAAAGTTATTTATATCTTCTACTTCTCACAAGAAAAGAGGTTTAGCACTGTATGTTAAGGGAAAACTGGACCCTAAATTTATTCTTGCTGATGAGGATGGTAGGATCCTGATGGTTGAAATTACAATTAAACTGAAAAAAGTACTCTTAGTGGCAATATATGTGCCAAACAATCATCAGGAAACTTTCTACCAAAAACTACACATGTTACTTCTACAAGTGGATTACCAGACTATGTGTGTAATGGGAGATTTTAATGTGATAAAATCTGGATAAGGATAAGGAAATAGACTATAAGAATGTTATAGTCTATATAAGAATGTTAAGGAAAAACAGGTAGGAGGATACTCCCAAAGTCTTGTTCTAACATGATTGAAGAATTTAAATTGATAGATGCTTGGAGGCACAACAACCCATCTTCTCCTAAATACTCTTTCTATTCAAATAGGCATAGGTCATGGTCTAGAATTGACATGGTTTGAATAACTCCAGATTTAGTACCAGATCTGATAGAAGCTGAAATAGAGGCAAATGTCTGGGCAGATCATAATCCGGTATTTTTATCACTAAAAGGAACTGTAAGGACGCCCAGATGGAGTCTAGATAAAGTGCTGCTAAAAGATAAAAAATTTACAGAAAAGATAAAGAAATGCAAGTATTCTTTCAAATAAACAGAATGTCTGGGATAAAGCTAAAGCCTATGCCAGGGGGGTGATAATAACATACTCAGTGTAAATAAATAAAAAGAAAAAACAAGAGCGAGCAGTGATAATAGAGGAGTTGATGAAACAGGAACAAGAGCTGCAGGAAGACCCATCAAAAGAAAGTCCTAAGTCTTAAATTAATATCTTAAAGCACAAGTTAAATCTCTTGGAGACAAATGAACTTACTAAACAAATGAAGTTGACCGAACAGAACTTCTTCAAAAATGCTAATAAACCAGGGAGATGGTTAGCACATAAAGTAAAAAAAGAAAAAGAGAAGAGATTGATTGATTGTGAAACTGAAAGACGGAGAAGGACGATTACATATACAAGGTGCACAAATTAAGAAAATAGCAGAAGACTTTTTCACAAAGTTATATCAGAAGGAGGAGATTTCAATCGAGAAAGTTAAAGAGTACATTTGAAAGGGAGAACTAGCAAAAATACCAGAAAAATATCAAAAACTACTGAATCATAGAAACATAGAAACAGAGTGAGTCAGAAGGGGCCTCCTGGGCCATCTAGTCTGACCTCCAGCACCAGCCGGCTCCACTCACGACATGCCCACCATGTGCATGTCCAGCCTGTCTTTGAACAAACTACTGAATCAAGAAGTAACAATCACGAAAGTAATAGAGGCAATTAAGCAACAAAAGAATGATAAAACTCCTGGCCCGGATGGACTGCCAGCCGAATTTTACAAATCCTTTGAAGCACTTTTTGCTACATTCTTAAAAGATATATGCAATGAAGCATTGCTAAATGCTAAAATACCAACTACTTGGACTGAGGCAAATATTACATTAATACCAAAAGAAGATATGGATGTGACACAGATTCAAAACTACAGACCTATATCATTACTAAATGTGGATTACAAAATTTTTGCCTCTATACTGGCAGAAAGACTAAAGAAGTTCCTAATAGACTTTATCCATCCAGACCAAAATGGCTTTTTGCCAAAAAGACATATGAAGAATAATCTGAGAACTATCTTGGATATCTTAGAATATTATGAGATACATACCGAAAAACCAATGGCTTTACTATTTATGGATGCTCAAAAAGTCTTTGATAATGTCAATTGGCAATTTATGAAGCAACAGATGATCCAAATGGAGGTTGGTGAAAAGTTTATGAATGCGATATCAAGTATTTATCAAAAGCAGTCAGCCAAAATCTTAATTAATGGAGAACTTTCAAATCCTATAGAGTCCAAAAGGGCACAAGACAAGGATGTCTGCTGTCACACCTGTTGTTTATTTTGATCTTAGAGGTACTGAATAGAAGTGTTAGGGATGATGAGGACATCAAAGGCACTAGAATTAGGGATGAAAATTATAAATTGCAAGCATTCACAGATGATTTGGTCTTCATAACGGAAGAACCTTTTGTAACAATGCTGAAACTTTTACAACGGATTGAAGAATATGGTGAGGTTATGGGAATGAAAATAAATAGAGAAAAAACGAAACTGTTAGTTAAAAACTTTACCCAAGACCAAAAAGAAAGACTCCAGGAACAAGTAGATTTGCAGATTGTTAAAAAGGTTAAATACTTGGGGAATCTATCTTACAGCCAAATGTACTACTTTGAAAGAAGAAAATTATGATAAATTATTGAAAGGTATTAAAGGTGATTTGGAAAAATGGGCCAATTTACAATTATCTTTGATGGGAAGAATAGCACTTGTTAAAATGAATATTACCTAAACTTTTGTTTTTGTTCCAAATGATTCCCATAAAAATTGATAAAAAATTCTTTGATGATCTAAACTTTCAAATTTCGAGATTTATCTGGAGAAAAAAGAAACCAATGATTAAATTAAAAATGCTTCAGGAAGCTAAAAGGAATGGAGGTATTGGTCTTCCCAATTGGATGTTGTATTATCAAGTGTCTGTTTTAGTTTGGCTAAAAGAATGGATAACTTTGCGAAATAAGAGAATTTTGTATCTTGAAGGTCATGACTTGCAGATGGGTTGGCATGCTTATATGTGGTATGAGAAAGCTAAGTTGCATGGGTCTTTTCTGAGTCATTTTATTAGAAGATCATTAATGTCAGTGTGGGAAAAACTAAAGTTAAAAGTGTATAATAAACTACCAAGATGGCTTTCACCTATGGAAGCTTTTGTATATCCAAATGTATTGAACTTTGAAGGGATCATAAGATATGACGATATTTTGGATAAGGATGGTGGCTTGAAACTGGATCAAGAAATAAAAGAACCGGAATTTAATATCTCTTGGTGGTATAAGGTGCAGATGCAATCAAGATATGCTAAAGATTGTAAAGCATGGGGGTTTTACAAAGACTTAACAGAGTTTGATCAAGTGATGCTTAAAACAGATGAGAAAGTTAATTAAAAGATTATATGATTTTTTACTTGACAGGAAAATGGAAGGGGAACAGGTTAAGGAAACTATGATAACATGGGCACAAAACTTTAGATTTAATGTTGAATTAGAAAAGTGGCAAAAACTATGGGAAAGAATTATTAAGGTAACATGAACAACTTCGTATAAAGAAAATTTATATAAAATGTTTTATAGATGGTGTTTGTCACCAAGTCGACTAGCTAAGATGTTTCCAAATATGTCAAATAGATGTTGGAAATGTAAACATAAAGTGGGTACATTTTATCATTTGTGGTGGACTTGTGATAATGCGAAAAAGTATTGGATTAAAATACATAAATGAATGGAGGAAATACTACAGAAACTCTTTGCTTTTAAACCTGAAGTTTTCTTGTTAGGCATTATACTGGAAGATATTAACAGACAGGAAATGTATTTGATGTTACACTTAATCACAGCGGCGAGGATTGCATTTGCTCAATACTGGAAAAGTGAGGAACTACCTCACTGATTCTAATGAACTGATTCTAAGGAAGATTTTGGACTGCGCAGAAATGGATAGATTGACTTTATCATTGAAGGAGAAAAAAGACACTGACTTCTATCAAACTTGGGATTTTTTTCTATAATTCGCTGGAGAAACGGGACTTGGCGTAAATTTAGAGATGTTTTTAAGTTATTATAAACTGATTTGAATTTGACTATGTGTAGTGTTAACTATGTGTTAACAAATGTGTAGTAGGGGGTTGACCCAGTAAATCCGATGTGTGCGATATTTGATGTTTGTAATATTAGTTTAAAACTTTAATAAAACTTAAACAAAAAGAGAGAGATGGATTGAATCCATAAAGGAAGCCAAAGCCTTGAACTTGGAAGAGCTGAATGGAGCTGTCACAGACAGGACATTTTGGAGTGCTTTCATTCATAGGATTGCTGTAGGTTGAAGATGATTTGATGTCCCATAACAGTAACAAAAATTGTGGAGTTAGTTTTTGCCCATACTTGGAGCTGATTCCAAATTGAATTCCCCTCCTCCATTTCCCACCCTCAGGGAAGTTTGTGCTACTTGTGGGCCAGATGATAGGAATTCTGGATGTTACTCAATTGGTCTGCTCAGCTAACTTGATATTGGACCACTGGACTTGCAAACTCACTCCAACTTTGCCTGTTCCACAGTTTCTCCTCTAGAACCAGAGGTAGTCTGGTTTTCACCAGATATTTGGCTTATCTCAAAATTCATCAACATTGGCATTTCAGCTAAGCTGTGAGGTTCTGAGGCAGCTCCAGGGCTCCTTCTTCTGGCCAGAGACCAGAATAGCAGCCCTGGTGGTTGCAGGACCGGTTCCACAACAAATCACAGCCACCTGGGATGTTCCAAGCACCACCTGGGAGTCCTGAGAGAAGTGCTATATAAGAACCAGCTCTTTCTTTCAGATGCTGCCTCACCAACAAGGGGTCTTGATGTTGGAGTTCCCTGTGCCTTCTGGAACCTGCTTCTGGAAACTGCCCATGGCCTTGCTCCTGCCTCTGCTTCTGGACCATGCACGGCTTCACCTGCTCCAGCTTCTACTCAAGTCCCAAGTATCTGCTTCTCCTCAGGTTGTCTCTCTGGCTTTTGACTCCTGACTGGCATTGGTTGCTCTGCTCTATTTGGACTCCTTCATGGATCACAGCCTTGTTGTGGTGAAGCGGCTTGTGTAGCTCAATGAAGCTATGAGCTATGCCATGCAGGGCCACCCAAGACGGACAGGTCATAGCAGAGAGCTCTGACAAAATGTGATCCACTGGAGAAGGAAATGGCAACCCACTCCAGTATCCTTGACATAAAAACCCCATGGACAGTACCAAAAGGCAAACAGATATGACAGGTCGGAAGGTGCCCAATATGTTACTGGGGAAGAGCAGAGGGCTAGTACTAGAAGCACCAGAAAGAATGAAGCAACTGGGTCAAAGCTGAAAGGACACTCAGTTGCAGATGTATCTGGTGGTGAAAGGAAAGTCCGATGCTGTAAAGATCTATACTTCATAGGAACCTGGAATGTAAGATCCATGAATCAAGACTAGCTGGATGTGGTCAAACAAGAGATGACAAGACTGAACATCGACATCTTAGGAATCAGTGAACTAAAATGGATAGGAATGGGTGAATTTAATTCAGATGACCATTGGGTATACTACTGTGGGCAAGAATCCCTCAGAAGAAATGGAGTAGCCTTCATAGTCGATAAAAGAATAGGAAAAGCAGTACTGGGATACAATCTCCAAAATGACAGAATGATCTCAGTTCAAATCCAAGGCAAACCATTCAACATCACAATAGTCCAAGTCCAACAGCCCCAACCACTGGTGCTGAAGAGGTTGAAGTCAACCAGTTCTATGAAGGCCTACAACACCTTCTAGAATTAACATCAAAAAATGATGCCCTTATCATCATGGGGGATTGGAATGCTAAAGTAGGAAGCCAAAAGATAACTCGAATAAGAGGCAAGTTTGTCCTTGGAGTACAAAATGAAGCAGGGCACAGGCTGGTAGAATTTTGTCAAGAGAATACGATGGTCATAGCAAACACTCTTTTCCAACAACCCAAGAGATGACTCTACACATGGACATCACCAGATGGTCAACTCAGAAATCAGATTGACTATGTGCCCTGCAGCCAAAGATGGAGAAGCTCTATACAGTCAGTAAAAACTAGGCCAGGAGCTGACTGTGGCTCAGATCATGAGCTTCTTGTTGCAAAATTTAGGCTTAAATTGAAGAAAGTAGGGAAAAGCACTAGGCCACTCAGGTATGACCTAAATCATATCCCTGATGAGTATACAGTAGAGGTGACAAATGAATTTAAGGAATTAGATCTGATAGACAGAGTGCCTGAAGAACTATGGATGGAGGTTCGCAACATTGTACAAGATGTAGCAACTAAAGCCATCCCAAAGAAAAAGAAATGCAAGAAAGCAAAATGGCTCTCTGAGGAAGCTTTATAAATAGCTGAGGAAAGAAGGGAAGCGAAAGGCAAGGGAGAAAGAGAAAGAGACACCCAACTGAATGCAGAAATCTACAGAATAGCTAGAAGAGATAAATATGCCTTCTTAAATGAACAGTGCAAAGAAATAGAAGAAAACAATAGAACAGGGAGGACCAGAGATCTCTTCAAGAAAACTGGAGATATGAAGGGAACATTTCATGCAAAGATGGGTATGATAAAGGACCAAAATGGCAGGGAACTAACAGAGGCAGAAGAGATTAAGAAGAGGTGGCAAGATTACACAGAAGAACTATACAAGAAAGAGCTTAACATCACTGATAACCACAATGGGATGGTCACTGACTTCGAGCCAGACATCCTGGCATGTGAAGTCAAATGGGCCTTAGGAAGTCTGAGAAACAACAAAGCTAGTGGAGGTGAGAGTATTCCAGCTGAGCTATCCAAAATCTTAAAAGATGATGCAGTAAAAGTGCTACATTCAATATGCCAGCAAATTTGGAAAACTCAACAGTGGCCACAGGATTGGAAAAGGTCAGTTTACATTCCGATCCCAAAGAAGGGCAATGCCAAAGAATGTTCAAACTACCGCACCATTGCACTCATTTCTCATGCTAGCAAAGTGATGGTCAAAATCCTACAAGTTAGGCTCCAGCAGTATGTGGACCGAGAACTACCAGAAGTACAGGCAGGATTTCGAAGAGGGAGAGGAACTAGAGATCAAATTGACAACATACGCTGGATCATGGAGAAAGCTAGGGAGTTCCAGAAAAACATCTACTTCTGCTGCATTGACTATGCTAAAGCCTTTGATTGTGTGGATGACAACAAATTGTGGGAAATTCTTAAAGAGATGGGAGTACCAGACCATCTTATTTGTCTCTTGAGAAACCTATATGCAGGTCAAGAAGCAACAGTGAGAACTGGACACGGAACCACTGATTGGTTCAAAATTGAGAAAGGAGTTCGGCAAGGCTGTATACTGTCACCCTGCCAATTTAACTTATATGCAGAGCACATCATGAGAAAGGCGGGGCTGAATGAATCACCAGTTGGAATTAAGATTGCTGGGAGAAATATCAACAACCTCAGATATGCAGATGATACCACTCTAATGGGAGAAAGTGAAGAGGAACTGAAGAGACTCTTGATGCGGGTGAAGGAGGAGAGTGCAGAAGTTGACTTGAAACTCAACTTTAAGAAAACTAAGATCATGGCATCCGGTCCTCTCACTTCCTGGCAAATAGATGGGGAAGAAATGGAGGTAGTGACAGATTTTATTCTCCTGGGCTCCAAGATCACCGCAGATGGGGACTGCAGCCAAGAAATTAAAAGACGCTTGCTCCTGGGGAGGAAAGCTATGGCAAATCTAGACAGCATACTAAAAAGCAGAAACATCACCTTGCCAACGAAAGTGCATATAGTCAAGGCTATAGTTTTCTCAGTTGCAATGTGGTGCTGGAGGAGACTCCTGCGAGTCCCTTGGACCACAAGACAATCAAACCGGTCAGTCCTAGAGGAGATCAATCCTGACTACTCTTTAGAAGGCCAGATACTGAAGGTGAAACTCAAATACTTTGGCCACCTAATGAGAAGGAAGGACTCCCAGGAGAAGAGCCTAATGTTGGGAACAATAGATGGCAAAAGAAGATACCCGGATAGAGGCAAATATCACATTAATACCGAAAGAAGATATGAACTTAACAGAGATTCAAAATTACATACCTATATCACTACTAAATGTGGACTATAAAATCTTTGCCTCTATATTGGCAGAAAGATTGAAGAAGTTTCTAATAGACTTCATCCATCCAAATCAAAATGGTTTCCTGCCTAAAAGACAAATGAAGAATAATCTGAGGACTATCTTGGGTATTCTAGAATATTACAAGATACACACGGAAAAATCAATGGCCCTACTGTTTTTAGATGCCCAGAAAGACTTTGACAATGTTAATTGGCAATTTATGATACAACAGATGGACCAAATGGAGTTCGGAGGAAAATTTATGAATGCAGTATCAAGTATGTATCAAAGACAATTGGCCAGGATTTTAATTAATGGAGAATGTACAAGGGCTATAGAGATACAAAAGGGTACAAGGCAAGGTTGCCTGTCAAGGGGGAGTCTCCCAGGCTCCAGGACTTAGGCTGTAATTGACCACACTGACAAGGGCAATAAAACTAAATCTATTTATTGCTAGTTATCTACAAGATTTATGACTCTACTGAGTAGCTACTTAAGAAATGTCGTTGCCCGTCAGATGTTTGCCTCTGAATGGTGTTCTCTTCTCTCTTGTTACGTCATCTCCTCTCCCCTCAGCCGTGCCTCCCGCCTCCGCTGTTCCCTCTGCATCCTGATTTCATACGATTTTATCAAACGTCGCTGATTGGCATTTTTCATATCCACATATCCCATTTGTCCTTCTGCTTCTGGCCCCATCAGTTCCGCCTCTGAGGAGGAGGAGGTGTCTCCCGCCTCCTCACAGACTGTTTGATTTAAAGGGCCAGGCGTCTGGGTAGAGGCTTGTGGATTGGTGATGTCCTCAGATAGAAGCTGATTAGCATCTATATTTGGCTGGGGTCAGTTCTCCTGGACTCTAGTTATTACAGCTACTTCCTCCTCATGAGGAGTAGTCTCTGTCGTGACCTCCTGCATGACAATGCCCGTTGTCACCCTTATTGCTCATTCTGGCTTTAGAGGTCCTGAATAGAAATGTCAGGGATGACGAGAACATTAAAGGTACTAAAATTAGGGATGAAAAGTATAAATGTCAAGCATTCGCAGATGATTTGGTCTTTATAATAGAGGAACCTTTTGTAACAATCCCTAAACTTTTACAATGGATTGAAGAATATGGTGAGGTTTCGGGGATGAAAATAAAGAAAAAACGAAACTTTTAGTTAAAAATCTTACACAAGATCAGAAAAAAAGGCTTCAAGAACAAGTGGAATTGCAGATTGTTAAAAAAGTAAAATACTTGGGAATTTGCCTTACAGCTAAATGTACAACTTTGAAAGAAGACAATTACGATAAATTACTGAAAGATATTAAAAGTGATTTGGAAAGATGGGCCAATTTACAACTGTCTTTGATGGGAAGAATAGCACTGGTCAAAATGAATATTTTACCAAAATTTTTGTTTTTGTTCCAAATGATCCCCGTAAAAATTGCTAAAAAGTTTTTTGAGGATTTAAATTTTCAAATTTCGAGATTTAGTTGGAGAAAAAAGAAAGCAAGGATTAAACTAAAAATGCTTCAAGAAACCAAAAAGAATGGGGGTTTTGGTTTACCGGATTGGATGTTGTACTATCAAGTGTCTATTTCTACTTGGCTAAAAGAATGGATAACTTTGCGAAATAAGAGAATTTTGTATCTGGAAAGGCATGATTTGCAAATGGGTTGGCATGCTTATATGTGGTATGAGAAGGTTAAATTCCAGGGGACTTTTTAAGTCACTTTATTAGAAGATCATTGTTCTCAGTGTGGGAAAAGTTAAAACTAAAATTGTATAATAAATTACCAAGATGGCTTTCACCTATGGAAGCCTTTGTGTATCCAAATGTTTTGAATTTTGAAGGGATCATAAGATATGATGATATTTTAGATTAGGATGGAGGCCTGAAACTGGATCAAGAAATGCAAGAACAGGGACTTAATATCTCTTGGTGGTATAAGGTGCAGATGCAATCAAGATATGCCAAAGACTGCAAAATATGGGGGTTTTATAAAGATCTAACAGCCTTTGATCAAGTGATGTTAAAAACAGATGAGAAAATGATTAAAAGAATCTATGAGTTTTTGCTTGACAGGAAAATGGAAGGGGAACAGGTCAAGGACACTATGATAACATGGGCACAAAACTTTGGATATAATATTGAATTAGGAAAGTGACAAAAGCTGTGGGAGAGAAATATTAAGGTAACCTTAGCAACCTTGTATAAAGAAAATTTATATAAAATGTTCTATAGATGGTATTTGTCGCCAAATCGATTAGCTAATATGTTTCCAAATATGTCAAACAGATGTTGGAAATGTAAACATGATGTGGGTACTTTTTATCATATGTGGTGGACTTGCGAAGATGTGAAAAAGTATTGGATTAAAATACATAAATGGCTTGAGGAAATGCTACAAAAACCCTTAGCTTTTAAACCTGAAATTTTCTTGTTAGGTATTGTACCGGAAAATATTAGCAAACAAGAAATGTATTTGATACTGCATTTAATCACAGCAGCGAGGATTGCGCTTGCTCAATACTGGAAGAGTGAGGAACTACCCACTGAGGAACTGATTGTGAAAAAGATTTTGGACTGTGCAGAAATGGACAGACTGACTCTATTACTGAAAGAGAAAGAGGATACTGACGTCTATCAAACTTGGGACCTTGTTTATGATTGGCTGGAGAAACGTGACTTGGCTTAGATTTAGAGATGTCTTTAAGTTTTTATAAATTGATTTGAATATGATTATAGAATGTTAAAAAATATGCTATAGGGGGCTGACCCAGCTCGTCTGATGTATTTGATGATTGATGTTTTTTAGTTTTTAGTTTAAAATTTTAATAAAAATCTTTATTAAAAAAATTAAAATTAAAAAAAAAAAGATGGCAAAAGAAGAAGGGGACGGCAGAGGATGAGGTGGCTAGATGGAGTCACTGAAGCAGTTGGTGTGAGCTTAAGTGGACTCCAGGGGATGGTGGAGGACAGAAAGGCCTGGAGGAATGTTGTCCATGGGGTCATGATGGGTAGGACACAACTTCGCAACTAACAGCAACAACCTTGCACTTCTGTTACCCATCTTGATCTCTGGACTGCCTGACTACTATTTGGAAAGGGCCTGTATATTGTACTGGTTGTCTTTGTCCTGGTGCCTCCAGCTGATTCCCAGACGCTCATGCTCCAGATGCTGACATAAGCAGCTCAACTCAAACTCTTCTTCCAGTTCAGATTCAGAATCAGAAATATCCATGTAGGAATGCTGCATTTTGGGAGAAATTGGTCCCAAAATGTAGGTACATGAACCCTACTCCTGTGGTGCCCAAACTTCCAGTGTTTGTTTTCTCTTTGGCTTTTCAGAGTATTGATCATGGAAACAATGAATTAGGTGGGCTAGGGCTAGGGCTAGGGCTAGGGCATACACATGTCTCAGTACCTTCCAATAGCTTTCCTCAGCATCATAGCTACTAAGTATTTTGACTAGCAATGAAAGAACCAAAAGTCCAGGACATCAGCAACTAGACACTCCTCTTCCCCTTTTACTATGAGTAGGAGAAAGCAGGAGGAGAAGACAAGCATAGAGGGTGTCAGTTAACCATAGGCAAAGCTAAAGACCAGTGAAAAACAGCATGTATTTTCATGAATGGGGCAGCAACAGCTTCAATGTCACTGGATTAATTTGTGTCACAGTTGGAAATAGCCCCAATGAGAAGCCAGCTTCTTACTGGGAAAAAGAGATACGAGATACTGAGTAGATAGCCAGCCTCAGCCCCATATCCACAAATCCATTTCCTTCTGACAGTACTTATCAGTAACAGTTTTGTAATCCAATTTAGGGTTCCAATTTCCAGCTTTTTCTGTAATGAAAGATGCACTGACCTCACCTCTTCCAAATAGTAGCAGAACTGTGGCACCAAGCCTCTTTCTATTCATCCATCCATCCATTCATCCATCCATATCATTTAATCTATCATTTATCATCTAACTATTGACAGGTTGAAGAGTTAAGGAAATAAATGAATCCTGCTGAGGCAAAAGAGGTCCCTGACTATCCTGCTGAAAATTGACATGGCAGTACTATTGACTCCCACCCTTCAGATTCACACCTTAACCTGGTAAGGGGGGTTGAGAGAGTCAGGGAAGCTGAGAGCAATGCTACCAGGAGGCAACAGACTGTCTCACTGGACTGGTCTCCTAGCAGGATCACCCAAAGTGGAATGGTCAAAGCAGAGGCACCAGACTAAGGTACATCCACTTTCTTCACATCAGCAGAAGAGAATGGGTATCTCTAATGATGATTGGGGCAGAGAAACTCCTGAAGGACAGCTATTGGGCAGCAGTGACACTGGTGGAGGATCTTTCCCAGACAACAGCAGTGATGCTCAAGCTAACTCTGGTTATACTGCACAGAAGAAGGAAATGTGAACTTCATCTGATTTTTCTTATCATGAAAACCCTATGATGAAACAATTATCCAAAATAAAACATAAAATAGTGCCAGAAGATAAATCCCATAGGTTGGAAGGCATTCAACCACCTACTGGGGAGGAGCAAAGGACAAATACAAATATTGATATTTGTACTCCCCCTAAGAACAGGGTATGCAGCTTGGGAGTACCCCTGGCAAATGGGTAACCTCCCATTTGGACTATTGTAATGACCTTTATGTGGGGCTACCCTTGAAGACAGTCTGGACACTGCAATTGGTTCAAAATAGAGCTGCCAGATTGTTAACTGGAACCAGTAGATGAGAACACATCACACTGGTCTTGGACTAGTTATCCTGGCTAACAATTAAAGTGTGGATTTGATTTAAGGTGCTAATGGTGACATATAAAGCCCTACATGGTTTAGGACCTAGATATCTAAAGGACCATCTCTTTCTGTATGAGCCTGCCTAGACCTTAAGATCATCTGTGGAGGTCCTTCTCCAAAAGCCCTCCACAAAAGAGGTGAGGAGGGTTAGTATGAAGAGGAGGGCATTTTCTGCTATTGTGCTTTATTCATTCTGGCACCAGGCCAATCCCTTTTTGTTTACCCTGTTTGTTGATTGTATGTTAAATTATTTTATTTTATATCAAGTACTGGCACTGTGGAGTTTTTAATTGTTCTAACTGTTCTGTTTAATTTTGTAAACCATTGTGAGATTCCTGAAATAAATAATGGTATAAAAGTCCCATAAATAAATAAAGTCTCTCCTAGACCAAAGCTGAAAGGAAGTCTAGTTTCTGACATGCACAGAGGCAAAAGAAAAGGCCAGTGATGAAAAAGACAATTATGGCTTTATTTATTTGTTTAGTAAAAGCTTTTCTATCCCGTCCCCTACAGAATGTCTTGGGACAGCTTACAATAGGGAAAGTAGAAGGCAGAAGAAATGAAGGAAGACCAAATATGGGATGGATTACCTCCATAGAGAAAGTCACTGCCTTGATTTTACAAAAGTTAATCTAGGTTTCCATGGACAGACATTTTGGAGAGCTTTCATATATAGGGTTGCTATAAGTCAAAGATAACTTAATGACACCTAACAGTGTGAACAATGCCCCAAAGCTGTGTTAGTGCACTCAGTTTGTGCATCAGTCTTGGAAGTGGTGAGCCAAAGACATTCAAAGGTCCCTCTCTAAGCCAGAGAGACTTTTCCACCCAAAAGGCTGCATGAATTTAGCACCATGATCTGATATGCACACATTAGGCCATTCATGTAATTGAAAGACCTGTTGTCTACAAAGAAAGTAATGCTTCACAGGGAATAAATAGTGCTGTCTTCATTCACCTGCATTAAAATAGCAATTTTCCT
The DNA here is from genome assembly GCA_023646645.1 of Varanus salvator macromaculatus. Taxonomy (NCBI): domain Eukaryota; kingdom Metazoa; phylum Chordata; class Lepidosauria; order Squamata; family Varanidae; genus Varanus; species Varanus salvator. The sequence goes on along the minus strand of JAIXND010000754.1, from coordinate 10,570,075 downwards.
TGTGAAGAAGGCAAATCAATGATAAAATCCAAGGACATGATTTCCATCTCAGGGGTACAGGAAAATGCTGTAGATGCCCCACAGGCTTTCAAGCTGTTTGCTTTGTATGGAACACATGTAAGTTTTGACATCCTAATGCACCCACAGCCACAAAAATCATGGGTCAAACATCCAGAGTTTTATAGAATCAAAAATGCCCTGCTGTAGAGGAGCCCTGATACAGATGCAATACTTTTTCCTTCAACTGTCATGAAGAGATATTCATGCACTGCACATGATAAAGAAGGCCATCTTAGGCAGAAAAGGGGATTCATTGACCAAGGGCCCCTTATCAGGATCACTTCTGTCTGGGGTGGAAATCATTAAGCCAGAGTTGGGAGGGGCTCAGGGTTAGGGTTAGGGTCATTCTGTATTCATCCAAAGTTTCTGTGTACAAAATGAGGGCTGGAGGCAGCTGCTTTCCTTGCCTTGATTAAAACAGGTTTGTATGAGACAGGGAGTGTCTGCCTGTTTATTCTAAGAAGCAGGAATATACATGATCAAAAAAGGCAAACAAAGGTGAGAAAAGAATAAGACTCAATGAATAGCTCATTGATTTAATACTGACTATCTGGAAATGCTCTATATTTTTATGGTCTGTGAAAATGTCAGTGGGATGGCCAGCCTCTTCAAGTAAATATCTCTAAGTTTACAAAGTTGATTTAATGCCCAGGAGTTCTTTTTCCAAATAGGATAGTTCTGCTCAGAGAGGGTTAATTTTTGAGCATGATAAGCACAGGACCATAACTCTCCCCACACCCTTTTGAAAAAGAATTGTTCATACAGTTCAGTCTGACATGTTATTTTGAAGAACAAATGACTTCTGGGTTCTGGGTGTTCTAAAATAGGCTCAGAGATAAATATTTGCATTAATATGTAGTTGAAAGGCCAGCTGAGCAGAGGAGGGACAGTGAGAGAAAGTTTTCTTACCTTTGAGCAGATCAGTTAGTGGAGCTATAAGCTGAGTATAACTGGGTAGGACTTTTCTATAAACATTTGTAAAGCCAAGAAAAAGTAGCAGTTGCTGTTTAGAGCACAGTGTCACCCAGAAAAGCAATGTTTAGCTCTTCTGGGCCCATGCTTTGACCTGAAAGTTGAGATCCTAAAAAGCTCAAGGTTGTCAAATGAATGGCACATTTATCCAACTTAGCAAAGAGACAATGTTCATACAGTCTTTGTAACCTGCTTTTATATGTTGTTCATGCTGGCTAGGATCAGTGGAATGAATCAATAAATTGTGGAGGTAAACAATCAGTTACCAAAAAATGTCATTCATCAAAAGCATGAGGATAGAAAGCCCCTCCATCTTTCCAAAAGGCATTGCCGCATAGTCAAACGTGTCATAGTTGATGGGTACACTGCATTCCATTCATCCCTTTCCCATACTTTCACCCAATTTTAAGTGCCTTGTAGATCAAAGTTGGTGAAAATTTTAGGCTTATGTGTTGTTGTTAGTTGCAAAGTCGCGTCCGACACATCACAACCCCATGGACAACATTCCTCCAGGCCTTCCTGTCTTCCACCATCCCCTGGAGTCCACTTAAGCTCATACCAACTGCTTCAATGACTCCATCTAGCCACCTCATTCTCTGCCAACCCCTTCTTCTTTTGCCATCTATTGTTCCCAGCATTAGGGTCTTCTCCAGGGACTCCTTCCTTCTCATTAGGTGGCCAAAGTATTTGAGTTTCATCTTCAGTATCTGGCCCTCTAAAGAGCAGTCAGGATTGATCTCCTCTAAGACTAACTGGTTTGATCTCTTTGCAGTTCAAGGGACTCACAGGAGTCTTCTCCAGCACCACAATTCAAAGGCCTCAATTCTCAGCCTTCCTTATGGTCCAGCTTTCACAGCCATACATTGCAACTGGGAAAACCATAGCCTTGACTATACGCACTTTTGTTGGCAGGGTGATGGCTCTGCTTTTTAGTATGCTGTCTAGATTTGCCATAGCTTTCCTCCCAAGGAGCAAGCGTCTTTTAATTTCTTGGCTGCAGTCACCATCTGCAGTGATTTTGGAGCCCAGGAAAATAAAATCTATCACTACCTCCATTTCTTCCCCATCTCTTTGCCAGGAAGTTATAAGACCGGTTGCCATGATCTTAGTTTTCTTGATGTTGAGCTTCAAGCCAACTTTCACGCTCTCTTCTTTCACCCGCATCAGGAGGCTCTTTAGTTCCTCTTCACAAAGCAAATTCAGAAAATGCAAAGTGGAGGGGAACATCCTTACGAGTACCTCCGTAAGGAGACAGAGCAGTTGAAACTTAAACAGCAGGAAATGGAAGATCATCAGCAGGAGCAACTATAGGGCTGCCCCCTGCTGATATATCAACAAAGTACTTCAACCCAGAGGAATGGCAGTATAGGGGGAAATTAATTAAGGACCTGGGTAATGATAGGATGTATGGAATTGGAACAGATAGAAAAGGAATAAGCTGTAAAATTATGGCAGTCTTAGCAAGAGGAGCTATTTTATATTCGTCCTCATTGGACAAATCAAACTATAGAAGCAGGGTTATATCAAAAGAATGAGGAAGGAAAATTGAGACCGATACCCTATGTGAGTAAGAATTTAACATCTGTAGAAGAAAAATACAATGATTGTGAAAAAGCCACTGTAACAACCATATGGGTTTTACACGAGTAGAAATATTTGATAGGATTAAGTAAAGTGGTGATACAATCACCACATAGAGTGTTAAAATGTAGGGAATTTGCCTACAGTAAGTTCTGTAAAATTAGCACAATGGACAGTGTAGCTGAATCAGAAGGGAATAGATTTCCAAACAATTAAGAACCCAGATTTAATGGTGGGGATTCTACAAGTTCCCACATATACACATGTGTGTAACAACATGTGGGAAAAGGAAGCTATAAAGTAGTTACAATATCAGGATGTTAATAAAGACAGTGACAACAAATACTTCACTGAAATTAAGGCAGTAAGGGATGCCTTAACTGAGATATGTGAATCAGAAATAGAAAATGAGAAATCTTTTGTTGTTACTGATAGTGAATATGTGTATAAAAGAATAACAGCATATTTGTTCTTTTGGGCTAAGAATGGATTTATGAATCCAGGATATAAACAGTTAAAACACATTGAAGATTGGAAGGAAATTTATGTAATGTTAAAAGCAAGACAAGCTGCTAAATGAGCAAGGAAAGAGATTGCTTTTACAGCAAACAGATAATGAAAAGTATCAAAGGTTAAAAGAAATACATGGGATTGGACATGAAAGTATGGGAAAAAATATAAAAAGTAAGGACTTGAGAGAATGAAAAGGGAAGAGACAAATGGTGAAAGAAATTGTAGAATCATGTGTTCTGCATAACCTGGTAAAAAGGGAATATGAGAAAAAAGAAGGCACATTGGTGTCAGCACAAACTGACCGACCTTGGGAAATAATATGCATAGACTTTACAGATAAGCTGCCTAGAACAGAGGAGGGAAAAAACATGTTGAAAAATTAGTTAAGGAAAATGAGAAAGATTGGGCAGAAAAATTGCCACAAGTTCTAATGGCTATAAGGAGTAGCCCCACATAAAAATTGGACCTATCATCTTATGAAATTCTGTTTGGAGACAAAATGAATTTAGGGTTTCCAGATGACTTCAATGTTCACAATGAACGAAATTTGGACTGGTTTGGGGTATTGAAGGAAACAATATTGGAAGAGCATTAGGGAGGAAATGGAAAACATTAATAAGTTGAAATCTGCAGTGGAAGCAGAAAAGGTTATGATTCCGATTGGAGAACAAGTGGGATATTTTAATTAGAACCAAAAGAGCATAATTTAAGGCCCAAATGGAGCGGACCATTTGTAGAATTGGACAATATTTATCCAACCTCTTATTAGATTCAACTAGAGAGGGACAAAAGGAAATGGGTACACAGAAATCAAATAAAACTGTGGAAAGCAGCGCATGCATAACTATTTCTCGTATTTACAGGATTTTGTTAATAGATCTCATTTTGTTATGGCTAGTGTTACTGTTGTGTCTATTTTATCTGTCCCTGTGTCTTTTGATTATGTGTAACGAAAGAAGCACTAGAAGAATGCACCAAAGATGCTGTGGATTACTGGAGCTTTTTTTTTTTTTCTTTTTCTTTTTCTGGGGAGTTAGTATAACTGAGGAAATGATCGGTATGAAATTGGAAGTATCCTCTTATCAATGGAAATACCCAAGAACAAAAACACCCTTGCCAGATAGACAAAAAGAGTGTTTGTGCACAAACAACAAATTTAAAAATGGGACAGTAAAAACATGAGGAAGGATACATGCGGGATATTATTGGTTTAGGCAAATGAATTGGAATAGACAATTAACAATTGAGTTGTATAACATGACGGACATGTGATAAAAGAGAATTAATAATAAAACAAGGTTCTTCACAAAGGGTATGCATTACAGGAGATCAAAATAATCAAATGATGTTAGATTTGTTGCACACATGGATAAAGTGGAAAGCATACTGGAAAATACAGGCAAACATAGGGAAACAATCACTGAGTGCTCCTGAAATAAGTACAACAACAAACACAAAAATAGTAACAATGGAAGATACAGAAGAGAAATACAGGATGATTAACTAGTTAGTGAAATCTACTACTAGGAATCCTTATCCATCATATACTCATAAAACATATAGAGACATGTTATCAGAGTGGGAATATCTGAAATACAGAATGTCCGGGTTCGGTTCAAATTACAAATTGTGTTAATAATACACTAAAAAGTTGGGGGAAACAGTATTATGGTATCTATGGGAGGATACCGACCGGGACAATATCAAGGGCGATTATTATTTCCAATTTACAAAAGTGAGACATGGGTGACTAGAACCTCACATCTTACCTCAATTTGGTATAAAGGATTTTGTATTAAAGGAAAGGCTTACCAGACATTAGGATAAAGGAATGCTACAAAGAATTAAACAACCAAACTAGGTGTGACAATATGTGTCACTTAAATTTCACTTGTAGTAATGCTGAGATACAATTTTAAGTAATGCAGGGAATTCTGAGAAATACTACAGATAGGCTGTGTGAGAATGAGAAGGTGAAAAGACCTTTAGTATATGGAATATACTTGTTAACAAATGGAATGGATAAATCGGTAAATAAACAGTTCCCTCCATATTATTTCAATGGCATACACCACAGAAGATTGTGTTTGGCCAAAGAATACATAAATGGAATTTGTATATTAACGTGATTTTGTTTGTTACAAAATTAAAACGTATATGTTTGTTTTTAATATTGTATATGTTTTTAGTGGTTGTGAGCCGCCCCGAGGCTGCTGCAAGGGGCAGCATACAAATATTTAAATAAAATAAATAAATAAATAAATAATATATGTAAGGACTGGACATGGGCAATGTACAATTTAATGAGAGGCAAACAAGATATATGGAAGAGAACAAGGAGCGATCTTTTAGAAACCATTTTAGGAGGCATTGGAACAGGGGTCAGGGTCACCAATTCTTGGGATATAGAGAAAACTGCAAATAAATTATCAACTTTGGGAAGATTAGAATGGAAAATGCTAAAAATGAGGGGAGATGATTTTGAAAACAGTTATAAATTACATGCAATGTCTGCAGGCCTACATGAAGAAAACTTCAACCATCTAAATGAGATCTTCTTTGCAATAAAGGATTTGTTTAAGCAGACAGATGCAAGAGTGAGAATGGCTCTGTCTTGTATTACATTACAGCAAGTACTTATACATATAAGAGAACATATGGAAATGGCATTAATAGGGAAACATGTGGCTATGCTTGTCAATATAGCAGGATGGAATAAATATTAGCACTGATTTTAAAGACTGGTGTCAAATAGGACAATATAGAATGAAAGAACAGTGGTATGCAGAGAAGTATTCATTAGAGTTTAGTGAAACAAAAAACACCACAGAAGGATTAGTTTGTGATATACAACCAATGCCAATCAAAAACAATGGAGTGCTTTGGATGCCTTACTTCTTGTCTGAACATGCTTTATGTACTCAAAAGGGAACAAATGTCAACACCACAGTGGATTTGTCTCGATGAGAAAAATGGGAAACAGGATTTGTCTTTAGACTATAACCCAAAGAGAACCATGTAGCTTTAATGTTAGGAATGGTATTTGTAGACTACAGAAAATGAGGAATTACACAGAACAGCTGATGAAGAAAGCTCATTGGTGTGATATATGATATATTTTATGGATATTCACCTAAAGCTTCTGCCTTTTTACACATTACATAATTTTAATGTTACATGATTTTTTCTTTTTCTTTTCCTCAAATGCCATCATTATGTTTGATATTGTAAGAGAATTACAATATCAAGATGGAGTGTATGTTACAGTGTGCATGGGTTCCTGAAGGCCTAAGACCCAGAAGAAAATGAAGAATGAAAAAGGATGATGGGACTGACCAGACTGAGAAAACTGAGAGGCCGGGAGTGGTTGGAGAATGGAACATAACGGATGAGATAAGCCCACGCTGTACCATCCATAGAGAGAATGGAATGTGACAAGAGTTCAAGATAAAGACCAGCACAGTCTGTGTCAGCTCTGCTCAGAGGAGTTCACTGTTCAATCCAGTTAGACAAAGCTGATAGCATCAATTAAAGGTATAAAATGTCTGGATTTTCCAGCTCCCATGTGTGCCAGAACAGCGCTGCAACTGGTTACCTACAGTCCAGATGGATCACCGAGAGGTTCTATTGGCTGTGAGTATGAGTGTTGCATGAATGTGAGTGTGAATGAGTCCTCTTGATATTGTTGCTGATGATTGAAGAACTTGTATTCTTATACTTCTGTATTCTTTATATCATAGAATAAATGTTACATGAATAGTGTTTAAAACCAGATCTGGCATTCAGTCTCTCTTTGATAAGGGCTTTCCTTGGAAACCTGATAGTCTCCTCTTTACTGAATCAAGGACCGCTTTATTACAGTCACACGTTCTCAATTTTGAACCAATCAGTGGTTCTGTGTCCAGTTCTCACTGCTGCTTCTTGACCCGCATATAGGTTTCTCAAGAGACAAATAAGATGGTCTGATACTCCCATCTCTTTAAGAACTTGTCGCAATTTGTTGTGATCCACACAATCAAAGGCTGTAGCATAGTCAATGAAGCAGAAGTAGATGTTTTTCTGGAACTCCCTAGCTTTCTCCATGATCCAGCATATGTTGGCAATTGAATCTCTAGTTCCTCTGCCTCTTTGAAATCCTGCCTGTACTTCTGGTAGTTCTTGGTCCACATACTGCTGGAGCCTAGCTTGTAGGATTTTGAGCATAACTTTGCTAGCATGTGAAATTAGTGCAATGGCATGGTAGTTTGAACATTCTTTGGCATTGCTCTTCTTTGGAATTGGAATGTAAACTGACCTTTTCCAATCCTGTGGCCACTGTTGAGTTTTACAAATTTGCTGGCATATTCAGTCTAGCACTTTTACTGCATTGTCTTTTGGGATTTTGAGTAGCTCAGCTGGAATACTGTCTCCTCCATTAGCTTTGTTGTTGCTCAGACTTCCTAAGGCCCGAGATTCCAAGATGGCGTCGGAACGAGACGGATGTGAGTAACGAGTTCTGTTAACACGCCGGTATTACTCAGCAGCGAGTTGTGGGAGACTCATCTAAGCCCTGTCGGGGTGAAGACAGATTACCTGGGCATGTTTTTTGGCCTGATATGAGATGGCGATTTCATATCTGCTGAGAACAATTCAGGTATTTCTCAACTGAGTAACACAGGGGGTGGTTTCAGCCCCTTCAAGTTCTCAACATCTTAGAAGATTAGCTTAGTATTTTTATTAGCCAGATAAGCATTGGAACTGCTGAGTAAATATTTTTTATTTCTTTCGCAATATTACCCGTGGAAAAGCTGCATTTGCTTATAATTTGGCACTAAGAAAAGAAAAACCCTCTGGATTTGTAGGCGGCGACTGAGATCAGAGAGTGGTGACGCTTTTGTCCAAGTTGAAGCTGAAGAAAAACACTTTTCTCCTCTAACCTCTCTAAGGGTCTAGATTGGTTTAAATTTTTACAGTGCAATTAGGGAGATAGCGGTTCAAAGCTCTGACTGATTATTTTGGATATTTATCTGGACTTCTGCCAAGTTCAACTGGATATTTTTTACATTGTCGGATACTTTCCTTTTTAATGTGACAACTGTTTGGATGAGCATTCCTATTTTCTTTTTGCAATACTACTTGTGGGAAAACTGTATCTGTTGTTAATTGGCATAAGAAGAGGAGGGGGGGAAAATGGGAAGAGAGAAGTGGAAGGAAGAATCTCCATATTCTCTCCTGTGTTTCTGGGACCTCTGCCAAAGTATTTGGCAATTTGCCAACCTTCTGACTGCTAGTATTGGAATTATGGCAACAATTGAAGAATATTTTTTGACAATAAATGAATCAATAAAGGCTTTGAAAACATCTCAAGAGGTAATTTTGATGAAACAGGAAATCTCAATTGAACAGAAAAAGCGCTTTGATAAACTTGATGCTTCTTTTTTTGAAATGGGGATTGTTGTTCAATCCAAAATTGAACAGAATATATAGGAAATACAACAAGTATATGAAAAATTTGGAACTGTGGATAAAGAAACAAAACTAGCAAAACCAATAAATAACCTATCATGGAATCTATTTGCTATATTAGAGAAAGAGAGACAAATTTGACCACTAAAAGAAGGATTTTTTTTTTTCTCAGAAGGATGGATGGATCCTGAATTAATTATAATTGACTCTGAGGAAGAAGATACAGTGAAGGTTGATTTACAGCAAGAAACACAGCCATTGGGAATTTTATTTATTTATTTATTTAAAAATTTATATGCCGCCCCTTGCAATAGCCTCGGGGCGGCTTACAACATAGTACATTAAAAACATATAACAAAATTAAAAACTGGCCCATCTCAGGTTATAATATAAAACATGGACAGAATTATAAATTAAACCTATTAAACAAATTAAACATTAAACATAAATTAATTAAACATAAATTAAACATAAGTTAAACATAAACTAAAACCAAAACAAAAACCTAAATTAAACAATAATATTAATTAAAATATTGCTTAAATAAAAAGGTCTTCGCCTGGCGCCGAAAAGCAAATAACGACGGCGCCAGGCGAGCCTCTCTGGGGAGCGCATTCCATAAATGGGGCGCCACCGCTGAGAAAGCCCTCCTCCGGGTACTCACCCTCCTAATCTCACGCACGGAGGGTTCCCGGAGGAGAGCCTCCGTCGCTGATCGTAGGGGGCGGGAGGGCATATATGGTCGCAGGCGCTCCTTCAGGTAACCAGGGCCTAAGCCGTTTAGGGCCTTATAGGTAAGAACCAGCACCTTGAATTGGGCCCGGACTTCAATGGGGAGCCAGTGGAGCTGACGGAGAACTGGGGTGATATGAGAACCACGCCCAGTCCCCGTCAGCACCCTGGCAGCTCTATTCTGCACCAATTGAAGTATCCGGACCGTCTTCAAGGGAAGCCCTACGTAGAGCGCGTTACAATAATCCAACCGGGAAGTCACCAACGCATGTGTCACTGTCGTCAGGCAATCGAACTCCAGGAAGGGACGCAGCTGATGTATCAGCCGAAGCTGTTGGAAGGCGCTCCTCGCCACTGCTGACACTTGAGCAGTCAAGGTCAGCTCCGGGTCGAGGAGCACTCCCAAGCTGCGGACCCCGTCTTTCAGAGGGAGTGCAACCCCATTCAAGACTAGGGTCAAGTCCCCTGCACTGTAGCCAGATCCGCCCACCAACAGGACCTCCGTCTTGTCTGGATTGAGCTTCAGTTTATTGGCCCTCATCCAGCCCATTACCTCGGCCAGGCACCGGTTCAGCACAGCCACCGCCTCACCTGGATCGGTGGAAAACGAGAGGTAGAGCTGGGTATCATCCGCGTACTGATGATTCCGCAGCCCACACCTCCTGATGACCTCCCCCAGCGGTTTCATGTAGATGTTAAAAAGCATGGGGGACAAAATGGAGCCCTGCGGAACCCCATGGCATAGTTGCCATGGCGCAGAGCCATAGTCCCCCAGCACCACCTTCTGGTATCGGCCATTGAGATAGGAGTGGAACCACTGCAAAGCAGTGCCTCCAACCCCCAAACCCGCCAGCCTCTCCAGAAGGATACCATGGTCGATGGTATCGAAAGCCGCTGAGATGTCAAGAAGGACTAACAGGGACGCACTCCCCCTGTCCCTCTCCCAGCATAGGTCATCGTACAGGGCGACCAAGGCGGATTCAGTGCCAAAACCGGGTCTGAAACCGGACTGAAATGGGTCCAGATAATCAGTTTCCTCCAAGAGTGCCTGGAGTTGTCCCGCCACCACCCGCTCCAGCACCTTACCCAAAAACGGGATGTTGGCCACCGGTCCATAATTGGCGACCACCTCTGGATCCAGGGAAGCCTTCTTTAGGACTGGCCGGACTACCGCCTCTTTTAAGTTGGCCGGCACCCGGCCGTCTCTCAAAGAGGCGTTGACCACCTCCAAGATCCAGGGCACAATCCCGTCCTTGGCGGTCTTTAATAGCCAAGATGGGCACGGGTCCAGTAAACAGGTGGTTGGGCGTACCGATCCAAGCACCTTGTCCACATCATCGGGCCGCAAAAACTGAAAGTCATCCAATAACGTGGGACAAGCAGGCATGGTTGGCCCCTCCCCAAAAGAATCTGTATCAAAAGTGGAGTCCAGCTCATGACGAATCAGAGCCACTTTCTCCTGAAAATGCGTGGCAAACTCGTCACAGCGGGCTTTCGAGGGTGGCACCAGTTCTTTATCGGGGCCCGGTCTCGTCAACCCCTGCACCACCCGAAAAATCTCCGCTGTACGGCATTGTGAGGAGGCAATGGACGCGGAGAAGAATCGCTTCTTCGCCGCCCTCACCGCCACAGCATAGGCACGATAGTGTGCTCTAAGATGTGTTCGATCGGACTCATCACGAGATTTCCTCCACCTGCGCTCTAGCCGTCTCCCAACCCGCTTCATCGCCCGTAATTCCGATGTATACCAGGGAGACGAACGGGCTCTGCCAGGCTGGAGAGGGCGCTTAGGAGCGATCGTGTCGATGGCCCTGGTCATCTCCCCATTCCATATTTCGACCAGAGCCTCCACAGGAGCGCCAGCCTTGTCAGCTGGAAAATCCCCCAGAGCCCTCAGGAATCCGTCCGGATCCATCCGACTCCGGGGGCGGACCATCACAATCTGGTCCGCACCCTTACAGAGGGAGAGGCCGTTCTCGAGCTCAAACCGCACGAGGAAATGATCTGACCATGACAAGGGCGTCAAACATACATTCTTCACCCTCAGATCACCTCCTTCCTCACCCGTCGAGAAAACCAGGTCCAAAGTGTGTCCACGTTCATGGGTCGGGCCAGTGACATGTTGAGACAGCCCCATGGCCGTCATGGCAGCCATGAAGTCCTGAGCCGCCCCAGTAAGGTCAGTCTCGGCATGGAGATTGAAGTCCCCCAGGACCAACATCCTGGGGGTCCTCAACACCAGGTCCGAGACGACTTCTGTCAGCTCAGGCAGGGAGTCTGTTGGGCAGAAGGGTGCTCGGTACACCAACAGAATCCCCAATCTGTCTCGATCGCCCAACACCAAATGGAGACACTCCAGCCCCGGTCTCGAAGGGACAGGAAGCCCCGTGAGGGAAAGAGCAGCCCGATAAACTAAAGCGACCCCCCCTCCCCTCCCCTCCAGGCGTGGTTGGTGCTGTACTAGATACCCGGGCGGGCAAAGCTCCGAGAGGGAGACATCTCCCCCTTCGCCCGCCCAGGTCTCGGTAATACAAGCCAGGTCGGCCCTTTCATCGATTATCAAGTCATAGATGATGTTTGCCTTGTTATGGACCGACCTGGCATTGAGTAGCAGCACCGTTAGGCCTGTGGGGCAGCTGACAAGACTCCCTGGTACCCGCCGGTTGGGGGAATAACCAGAAGGGGGGACAGATGTTAACCATCTGTCCCGCCTTCTCCTAGGCGGGAACGTTAGACCCCCATTGCGACCATACCGACCATTGCCCATCACCACCCCAATGGCGGCGCCCCCGCACTCCCCAGGTAACATATTAACAACTTGCCTGAGATGGGCCTCTAAAATAGTTAAAATATCAACATTAAAAAACCCCACCCACTTACCCTCTCAGCCCAACATGGCCAAGGTTATTGTGGAGTCTAGCCGGAGCCCCAAGACCAAAAGTCCCGGCCAGCCCAGCCCCCAAGGGCCCCAACGGCCCTAACGGCGGCGTCACTGCCCTTAGGCCGTCGCCCTTCGGCCGCCGGCCCGAGGCCGCCGGCCCGGGCGGGCCCGTGGCCTTCAAGGCCCCGCGGCTTCCGCTTCCGGCCCCGGCCTCGCCCCGGCCCGCCCACCTCGGCGTGCCTGCCACTCACCGCGCGAGGGGGCGGGTGCAGAGCAGGGCCTGGGAGCCGGCGGGAGGCGCGGCGGCCGCCCGGTGGTGGTCCGCGGAGCAGCTGGGCTTCCCGGTCCCCGGCGGCCTCCGGGGCGACGGCGACGGCGGAACGGCGCGGGCTCCGGCTCCGGCGCAGCGCGGCACGGGCTCCTCCGACAGCGGGTGGGCGGCTCGTCGGCAGCGGCGGTATCAGGCCGCTCGGCTGCCCCCCCGGGCGGGCCCGTGGCCTTCAAGGCCCCGCGGCTTCCGCTTCCGGCCCCGGCCTCGCCCCGGCCCGCCCACCTCGGCGTGCCTGCCACTCACCGCGCGAGGGGGCGGGTGCGGAGCAGGGCCTGGGAGCCGGCGGGAGGCGCGGCGGCCGCCCGGTGGTGGTCCGCGGAGCAGCTGGGCTTCCCGGTCCCGGCGGCCTCCGGGGCGACGGCGACGGCGGAACGGCGCGGGCTCCGGCTCCGGCGCGGCGCGGCACGGGCTCCTCCGACGGCGGGTGGGCGGCTCGTCGGCAGCGGCGGTATCAGGCCGCTCGGCTGCCCCCCCGGGCGGGCCCGTGGCCTTCAAGGCCCCGCGGCTTCCGCTTCCGGCCCCGGCCTCGCCCCGGCCCGCCCACCTCGGCGTGCCTGCCACTCACCGCGCGAGGGGGCGGGTGCGGAGCAGGGCCTGGGAGCCGGCGGGAGGCGCGGCGGCCGCCCGGTGGTGGTCCGCGGAGCAGCTGGGCTTCCCGGTCCCCGGCGGCCTCCGGGGCGACGGCGACGGCGGAACGGCGCGGGCTCCGGCTCCGGCGCGGCGCGGCACGGGCTCCTCCGACGGCGGGTGGGCGGCTCGTCGGCAGCGGCGGTATCAGGCCGCTCGGCTATAAAGCGGCGGTATCAGGCCGCTCGGCAGCGGCGGTATCGTCGGCAGCGGCGGTATCAGGCCGCTCGGAATAAATAATGACCTACAACAAATGCTAAAATTACTGAAGATAAAGCAGGAAATAGTGAAGATTGAAATACAGACTTTGAAGTGGGTTGATTTTCAACAAGTACCACCAAGACCAGAAAGATGGGGTGGAGATGTAAAGTTGAAAAATATTGATTTTCAACAAACCTTATTAAAACAAAGGCGGTGCAGCAGGGGGGTAAAAAAGAAATGATGAGATAATTTGTTGTCTTAAAAAGGAATGGTATAAATGGATTGGCATGTTTATTGTGGTATGGAAAGGTTAAGGTATATGATTTTAACTGTGGAAGTTTCTCTATATTTAAATGTGTTGAATTATGAAGAGACGTGGGTGATATAAGGGAAAATGAGAGATTCTTTTCTTTTTATCTTAAAAATGAATGACCAAAAGCTAAGTTGCATGACTCTCTTGTCTTTGAATTGCTATACTAGAAAATGATTATTATGGGAGTAGGAGGAACTGTACTGAATAGATTTTTTTTCTTTCTTTTTTTTTATAAGTGAGATATATTAAAGATTATGGAGCTGGACTCTTATAAGGAGGTAATTGTATGTGATTAAGTGAAGTGTAAGCTAGATGAAACTTTAACAAATTAGCTTAAAGAAAATTTGTTTAAAAGATATCACAGATAATTGCTGTTGTTAAATAGGCTAGATAAGATGTCCTTAAAGATGCTAAATGGATGTTAGACATGTGAACATGAACTTTTCTTCTCTTTCACTTTCCTTTTTAGTGGATATTAGATTGGAATACTAGTAAGCAAAAAATGTATTTGATCGTATTTGTAATTATTATAATGAGGAGTTTATCTGTTTAATATTAGAAAAATGAAAAGATTTGGAATTGTGTAGAGTTGGTTAGATTGAAGCTACTATCAAAAAAGAAAGAAGATACTGATTTTTACAAAACTTGGAGAGTCTTTCTTTTAATATTGGTCAAGGAAAACAGGACTCTGTAAGAAATGGATGAGCTGATCTTACCGCAGAAGAAGAAAGAAGATAGTGACTTTATCAAATTTGGAAACTTTGTTTTTTATCGGCTGGAGAAACGGGACTTGGTCTAGATCTAAAAATGTTTTTTAAGATTTCATAAATGGATCTGAATATGATCACAGAATGTTAAAAGATATGTAGTAAGGGACTGACCCAGTAGTTCCGATGTTTGTGATGACTGATGTTTTTAGTATTGTTTTAGAAAAAAAATTAATAAAAAAGTTGCCTAAAAAAAAAAAAGACTTCCTAAGGCCCATTTGACTTCACATTCCAGGATGTCTGGCTCGAAGTCAGTGACCATCCCATCGTGGTTATCAGGTGCTTCTAGTACTAGCCCTCTTTCTGGCACTTCTAGTACTAGCCCTCTGCTCTTCCCCAGTAACATATTGGGCACCTTCCAACCTGAGGGGCTCATCGTCCGGTGTCACATCTTTTTGCCTTTTGGTACTGTCCATGGGGTTTTCATGTCAAGGACACTGGAGTGGGTTGTCATTTCCTTCTCCAGTGGATCAGCTTTTGTCAGAGCCCTCTCCTATGACTTGTCCATCTTGGGTGCCCCTGCACGGCATAGCTCATAACTTCATTGAGCTACACAACCCCCTTCGCCATGACAAGTCAGTGATCCATGAAGGGATCTTATGTAGGTGTTCTAAAAATTTTAGAGGATACTTATCAGAGATTGTGATGCTGTTTATTTTTTTAAAGCAATTAACCAAACTGAGGAGGTGGGAAGGGTGTAGAGCGAATGTGTGGCAGAGTAGAGGAGGCCTGGGCTCCATAAGATCCAAAACTCTCCGGGTCCATGAGCATACTGTCATAAATAATTTCCTTCCCATTGAACATATTGGGAGGGAAATCCTTTGGAAAATAATGGAAAAAAATAGAATGCAACTTTTCCTATATCCCCATCCTAGTGGGAGATGCATAGAACACAGAACATAGAAACAGAGCAAGTCAGACGGCGTCTCCCAGGCCATCTAGTCTGACCCCTGGCATCAGCTGGCTTGGCTCATGACATGCCTAGCACATGTCCAGCATATCCTAAAACACCCTCACCAATGGGGTTTCAACCACCTTCCATGGAAGCCCATTTCATGCCCTAGGGGTCCTAACCATCCGGAAGTAATTCCTGACATCCACATTGAATCTTGGTTTCCTGAGCTTTGCTCCACTGGAACACATCCTGCCCTCCTTGACACCCCCTCACATACATGTATGTCACTAACAGATCCCCTCTGAGTCTTCTCTTTTCCAGGCTGAAAAGACCCAGTTCCCTCAGTATTTCCTTATATGGCTTACCCTGCAATCTGGCCACCATCCTTTTTTTTTTTTTTTAATAATTTTTATTTTTCTAACTTACAGAATTACATAGAAAAAAATACAAAACAAAGGAAAAACTGACATGAACAAAACAGACCTAAGTGAATGAAATACCGTATTTTTCGCTCTATAAGACGCACTTTTTCCCCCCTCAAAAGTAAGGGGAAATGTCTGTGCGTCTTATAGAGCGAATGTGCCTGACATCCAGGACACTGCCCGCCCGCCGGCACCACCAGGCCGGCATGTGCTCGGCGTGCCCTGCTCCACCTCGCACTCCGCGAACTGATCACCCCCACCGGGAAGCTCCGTGCCGTCGCCCCACCGCCCCGCGCCATTGCTCTGCGCCGCCATGCACCGCACCGTCCCGTGCCACCGCCGCCGCGCACCACCACGCGCGGCCGCCCCACGCTGCTGCCGCGCACCACTGTGCCACCCCACGCCGCCGCGCACTGTCACTCTGCACCACCGCCGCTCGAGCACTGTCATCCCGTGCCAATCCGCCACCACCCCCCTACACCACTGCCGCGGCAGGCACAGATGACGCTTTAGAAGCACAATCCTTCTAAAGCCTCTGCCGCCCGCACTGTCATCCTGCACTGCCATTTCGCGCCGATCCGCCACCCACCGCCCCCACTCCACTGCCGCGGCACGCACAGACGCACAATCCTTTTATTAAAGTTTAACAGGTTAAGAAACAGTATACATTGAAGCAGCGTTCCCTTTGAGATGTGAAAGAAGCAATTGACAATGTAAAGAGCTGGATCCAAACTTAAGCTTCCCCTCCTTCCATTCCTTTCAGAAAGACTTCAGCCCTGAAGGTGGCCCCTGCTGCGTGAGGGCTAGACAGCAGGAATGCTGGACACTTCTGAATTGGTCCACTTGTTTAGCCTGTCATATCCTGTTGGTCCCAAGGACACCCCTTCCATCTCCTCCCCACCACTCTGAAATGTCTCCCTCCTTTTCCAAAGAGGGCTGGTTCTCTCTCTTTGCCCCGAGCATCTTCAGTAAATAACCTATAAATTGCCAACTCATCTATTCAGCTCTGCTCTTCCTCCTCAGAATCAATTGATGACTTTCTTATACAATATGTACATCATGTCCCTAAGATCACTCTCTAGCCATGTACCAGCACTCTAGGACAATTTTTAAAAAGGGATCTGGAAAATTATATGCTGCTTTGCTTCTGTTGGTTCTGCGTAAATTGGTTGAAAGTGTTATTCAGGATAGATTCAGTTAACATATAGAAGAACTAGCCCTGCTTTAAAAGAAGCAACATGGCTTCTGCAGGGGTAAGCCTGTCTTGCTAATCCAGTAGAATTCTTTGAGAGTGTCACTACTACACATGGACTGAGCAGTCAAATAGACATTGTTTCTTCAAAAGCCTTTTGATAAAATCCATCAACAGACTCTTGAGAAAACCTGGCAGTGATGGAATAAGGGCTGTGTGTGCACACACATGTTGTCCTATGGATCAGTAACTGATTACAGAATTGAAAGCCAACATTGAGAATGCATGGTATTCTCACAAGATTCTGCATTAGGCTCAGTGCTTTTCAACCTGTTCATAAATGATCTGGAATTAGAAGTGAGCAATAAAGTAGCCAAGTTTCCTGATGATACTAAAAAAACATTTAAAAAGGATTGTGAGGCATTCCAGTGGGATCTCTCTGAGCTGGGAAAAAGGGCATCAGAACGGCAAATGCTTTCAGTGTAAGCAAGTGTAAAGTTAGCATGCTGGGGGGAAAGAATCTCATCTTCAAGTATAAGCTGATGGAATCTGAACTAGTGCTGACAGACAAGAAAGGGTCTTGAGAATGTGGGGGACAGCTTGATGAAAATGTCAAATGTTAGGAGGAAATGCCATAATTAGGAAAGGAATTGAAAATCCAATTTCCAAGATCATATTCCTCTTACACAAATCTTTAATATGACCATACTTAAAGTATTGTGTACAGTGCTGGCCACCACACCTGAAAAATGACATTGTTGGCAAAAAGTGCAAAGAAGGACAACTAAAACAATCAAGGGGTTGGAGCAGCTCCCCTATCAGACTTTGTTACAACAACCAGGATTGCTTCTCTTAGAAAATGATGAGTAATGGGAAGCATGGCAAAGATGTTCAAAATTATGCATGGTGTGAAAAAGTGGAAAGTGGGACATTTCCTCCTCTCTGCAAAAAAAAAAAAACAAAGGGTTAATCCCCATGAAAACACCATCACTCCTTTGTTCTGAAAAAAAAAAAAAAAAAAGATTCAACAGCAGAAGTGTAGTGAGCTTGAAATACCTTTTGGGAATGGAAGGGAAGTTCCCACAATTCAGCTTTGTCTTTCAAGGTTTGGGCCTTTTAATACCTCATGGATAATTAACTGGGACTTCTAAATGCTTAACAAAAACAATGTGGATATAAAGTTCCCTTCCCAATTGAGGATACAAGAAACACAATTATTATAGTGATCTCTGCAACTGTGCAAATGTTAGATTTTCATGCCCTTGGTCCAGAAGAAGAAATGACACACAAGAGACCACTGAGTGAACATTTCTCTTGACTCAAAAGGATGCGTAGATGCAGCCCGAGTTTCTTAAGCATCACTTTTAAATATGAAAACAAAAGAGAGAGAAAAGTTGGAGGATTGAATTTAGGTCTCTCCTCATTGCTCACCTTCTCTGTCTAAGATAGAGGCAAGAAAAACCAGAGAGAGCAGGTATGCTGGGGGTGTGCAATCAAAAGAATATTTACAGTTTATTCAGACCTACAGGAAATACATGTGGCATTGAAGGGACTGCAGAGATGGATTCTATACAAGATGTTTTCATCCCCTAACAGTTACATGCACAGTCTGTGGGGGATGGGGGGGTCATGCACACAGTATGCTAGAGGCACATGAGAGTAAAGCAACTGGGATTAAGAGATCCCAACACATCCCATAGTTTATTAAATAGTTCAGTAAACCATTTGATTCAGAATATTTTTTTTCTTGTTTTCCTCCTCTAAAAACTAGGTGCGTCTTATGGTCAGGTGCGTCTTATAGAGCGAAAAATACGGTAAACAAAGTTGCCAAGGGAATTACAAACAATATAGCCCATATACTGCAGCCCCCAGAAACAACTCTTCATATCTTCCCATGCTCTCTGAGAGTTTGCAAAAAAAAGAAAAAGAATCATTATTCTGTACATCAACAGATTTTCTAACCAGTTCAAATTCTAATGCTTTCTTTTTTCTCTTCCAAACTTCCCTGGACTTCCATTAATCAATAAAATTTCCATTTGTCATTAAATTCCTCAATGGTCTTCTGTGTACATAATTAGTTAGCTTTGCCATCACTGCATATTCTGCTAATCTATTTCTCCATTCTTCAATGGTTGGGAGCTGCAGTGATTTTCATTTTGAAGCTAATGTGATTCTTGCTGCTGTAGTCATAAACTTAAATAACTCTGACATATTTTTTTGAAGGGACTCTGGCATGATATGCAAAAGCATGTTCTTGGGACTCATAGGAAACTTAATTTTAAAGATTTTCTGCATTTCTGCATGTATCAGTTTCCAGAATTTTTGTGTTATTACACAAGTCCACCACATATTATAGAAGGTCCAACATTTCCAACATTTGCATTATAATTCTTATCTATTTTCCCAATATCTTTTGGAGTAATATACCACCAATAAACATCTTATGCTTCTTACCACCAACTGCCATCCTGATGATTCCCCACTAATAGTTACCCTCTGCTTTCAGTCCATCAACCATGTCTTAATCCATCAGACAGTGCATTGGTCTATCCCAAAATACCTCAATTTCTCAAACAGGCTATCATGCAGCACTTTGTCAAAGGCCTTGTTGAAATCCAGGTTGTTGTTGTTAGTTGCGAAGTCGTGTCCGACCCATCACGACCCCATGGACAACATTCCTCCAGGTCTTCCTGTCCTCCACCATCCCCCGGAGTCCACTCATGCTCACACCAACTGCCTCAGTGACTCCATCTAGCCACCTCATCCTCTGCCATCCCCTTCTTCTTTTGCCATCTATTGTTCCCAGCATTAGACTCTTCTCCAGGGAGTCCTTCCTTCTCATTAGGTGGCCAAAGTGTTTGAGTTTCATCTTCAGGATCTGACCTTCTAAAGAGCAGTCAGGATTGATCTCCTCTAGGACTGACCAGTTTGATTGCCTTGCGGTCCAAGGGACTCGCAGGAGTCTCCTCCAGCACCACAACTCAAAGGCCTCAATCCTTTGGCGCTCAGCCTTCCTTATTTATTTATTTTTATTTATTTATTAATACATTTATGGTCCATCTTTCATAGCCATACATTGCAACTGGGAAAACCATAGCCTTGACTATACGCACTTTTGTTGGCAGGGTGATGTCTCTGCTTTTTAGTATGCTGTCTAGATTTGCCATAGCTCTCCTCCCCAGGAGCAAGCGTCTTTTAATTTCTTGGCTGCAGTCCCCATCTGCAGTGATCTTGGAGCCCAGGAAAATAAAATCTGTCACTACCTCCATTTGTTCCCCGTCTATTTGCCAGGAAGTGGGAGGACTGGATGCCATGATCTTAGCTTTCTTAAAATCCAGATAAACCACATCTACTGCTCCCCCACCCCCCCCCCCCCCACACACACACCTTTAGCCACCTCAAAACCTTTTCATAGAATTCCACAAGGTTTCTCTGGCAGGATTTGTTTTCGTGGAAGCTATGTTGCATGGCCACCAATCTCCCTTCACTATCTAGGGTTACTAGATCTCTTGCTATTACGAGTCTTTCCATTGCCTTTCCTAGAATGGAAGTAAGGCTATCCAGCATGTAATTCCCTAATGTCCAGTGCCCTGAGGAGCTCCTCGACTTCTAAAGGGGTGACTCTAATCTGTGCCCCTAAGTCTCTGGCCTCATCTGATCCCCCATGTGGATCTCCCCCATCCTGCTTTGGGGAGAACAGAGGCAAAATAGTCATTTAGCATCTGTGCCTGTTCCCTCACATCAGTCACTGAATATCCTTTCTCCTTATTAAGTGGTTCCACCACCTGTCACCCTTTCCTCCTCCCAGTATACCCTTTTGTCTTCTTGCCCCAGTGCCCATTTCCTATGGAGGTTCCTCTTATGCCTAAAGCCTCTTACCACTTCTCTTCTAATCCATGGGGGTGCTCTCCTTCACCTCCTTGCCTTGTTAACTAGTGGAATCATCAAGACTTGCACCTCAAAGACCTCTCTTTTTAGTGCCATCCACCCTTCCTCAACTCTATTGCCTTCCAGTACCCTCTCCCAGGAGACTTTCCTCAATCTGGCCTTCAATTGACCATAGTTGGCCCTCGTGAAATCCCAGCTTCTAGTACTCAACCTGCTGCTTGCCCCCATTCCCCTGATCACAAAGCAAAGGATGGAGTGATCACTTGCATCCAGAGCTCCCCTAATCTGCCTGCCATCTATCAGCTCCTCCTTGTTGGTTGAGATCAAGTCAAGGATATTTCCACACTTCATTGCTTCCTGGACCCTCTGCATGAAAAACCCTCCCTCTATAGCAGGGTTCCTCAAACTTTTTCAACTGGGGGCCAGTTGAAAGGTGCCGGTGGTGGGCACGGGCCACCAAGGCAGTGCGAGCGGGGGGTGCAGGCCAGTGAGGGTGCAGGGCAGGGGTGGGGGTGCCCAGGGTAGGGGCGGGGGCCACGCATGACAAGGCAGCTGCTTGCTCACGTGGAGATTGTTTCTCTGAGCAAGTCCAAAACAATCCCCACACAAGCAAGTAGCCACCACGCTGTGCACCCATGCACACAGAAAGTCCAATATCTCTGAGGTGGGCCAGATAAATGGGCATGGTGGGCCAGATCTGGCCTGCGGGCCATAGTTTGAGGACTCATGCTCTATAGCATCTTGAAGGCTACGTGACCTGGCTGTTGCTGCCAAATGAGTCTCTAAACTAATATCTGGGAGACTCACATCTCTTATAATTACTGTGTCCCTTCCCTGAGTTATCTTTCAAATCTGGTCTGTTGGGGAATCACCCAGTGTCTCAAGTTGACTGAGTGGGTGATAGCATACCCCCACTGTCAGGTCCCTCCCCCTTTCGAGAACCTTTAGTTTCACCTAGACTGTCTCTATCAGTTTCCTATCTGTTCCACCCTCTATTTCATTACATCTTATCCCTTCCCTGACATATAATGCTATGCCCCCTCCTCTCTTTCCATTGCTGTCCTTTCTAAATAGGATATACCCCTCTATGTGTATATTCCAGTCTTGCCTTTCATCCCATCAAGTTTCCATGATCCCCAACAGATCATACCCTCATATTCCGAGCAGAGCCTCAAGCTCTTCCTGCTTGTTTCCCATGCTTCTAGGGTTAGCATACATGCATCTCAGCTCCTTCCCATGATCCCCTTTCTTTGGGTCCCCCAGCCTCCTCATTCTTTCCTTCTTCCCAGGTACCTGAACCCTCATCTTAGCAGACCTACCTGCCCCTGCATTACCTCTAATACCCTGGCCCTGAAACTTTGATCCTCTTTCCTCACCTGTCCTATTAGGGTAGGTTTTTGGAGCATTCTGACTCTACTGGATTACCTTTCCTGATATTGTGCCACACCTAGGCCCTTAGATAGTAAAATCACTCCTGATTAAGCATGTTTCAGGAATTTGTTTGTTGGGGGAATCCATCAGCTTCCCTGGGCTTCAGTCCCTGGACTCCAATCTGCTTTGCAGTAGCCCGCAGTCTATGTTCACCAGGAAGTAAGCCCCATGTGCTTCACAAGTTAACATTTTTGTGTATGCTTCACAAACCTAAAACTAATCCTTATTAGTGGTAGTACCCACATTTTGTACTTGGTAGGTAATGTAGAGGAATAACAATAATTTTCCAGTGAAAATCTATAATTCAGAATTCCTTCTTCAAATTAGCAGCTGAGAAGAATTTGACTTTTCATTTAATATTGTGAAAAAATAGTGTAGGTATGACCCCAGAGATGAACACGATACTACAGTTGTGGTCAATAAACATCAGAGCAAAAATAGTGCTTATCAAAGTATATCTTCAACAAAAGCCAAAGTTAAGGAAATATCTCTCTCTCTCCAAACAATCATGTTTAATACAAAATACAAATGCTGTAATAACATAGAAACACATACTGTATGTCAATGCATAAAAAGCAGAATGCATAGAATCTAAAAACTATAGCATTGGCAAAATGCATTTTGACTACCATCAGTGGCATAAAGACATTGTATACATTTTTTATCTGGATTGATCACTCTTGCCAACTCTTGTTGATCAATCCAGTTTCTCACTGACTGGGGAGCTGCCACACTAAGGCTCATGGAAAAGGAAGGAGGCACAAGACCTCTGTGCCTCTCTCTGGCCTGATAGCATCATGTCATTGAGAGGGCTTATTGGCTTGGTGATAGTGGAGACAGGAAGCAGGGAAACTGCAGTGGGAACAGCTGCAGTCTGCTTTCACTCTGGTCCACCTGAGACTCATAAAGCAAGGCCTCACAAGATGGGATGGGATGGTTGCTGTTGCCAGCTTTCCCACCTGACAATAGTAGATCTTGGAGAGGACAGAAGTTAAACATCAGAGCTGGAAAAGAACTTTCACCTGCCTTCCACTTGCAAGCAAGGAAGAGAGGTTTGCCATCCCCACTGCAAGATCAGTTGATGTTGACCTATGTATAAGGAACAGTTCTGGTATTATTGTTTTGTTTAAGACACAACTATCTTAAACAAGGGGCAGAATAGGCACTCAGTTGGACCCATTTGGGAAAGGGATTGGGCTTCCTTTCCCACATGGCAGGAACTCCTTAAAGGATCTGGGTGGATGTGGCACCAATATCAGGTCAGCATGGTGGCTGAATGCTTGCCACATCCAGGATGGAGGAAAGGATGCTCACATTAGTGGTCTGTGCCACAATAGAACCCTGAATTTGTCATCTACCACTAACACTAGTTGCAGGCAGACCAGGAAGGAAAATCTCACTGTAGCCAGGCTACTTGATGGAAGGATCTATGCTGTATTCCTTCACCAATTGTATTCAAAATGAATAACCCATTTCATAACCCATTTTTCAAAGCCAATTTCATAACCCATTTAAGCCATATCTCAGGTTTGTTGCTTTCATTCTCCAAATGGGTACAATTAGGTGCTGTGCCACACAAACATGTTATCAAGCAACTAGCGAGTCTTGGGATCATCAGTCTTGGAGATGCCTGAGGCAATTGATAAAGTGTTTGATGAGAATTATTCTTGTTTGTGAACTGCTGTATTACATAGGATGGATGGATATATTTACTAGATACTGCAAAGCAGTATCAGTTGCCTTTCTAAACAATTATATTTCTGACATTTTGCCAGTGCCGAGTTTAATTTATGTTTCTGCTTGGTTGTCCCTGTAAGCCACTGATGACTACAGCTGGGATCTGTCAGTCAGTGCCCACAAGTAGAGGTGTCAGAAAATTGAGAGTGGATTCAAATGAGCCTAGATTTCTGTGGAACTGATATGCAAATTCCATAGTGGCCTAGCTTCTTCTGAGTCATGCAGATACCTCTCAGGTTTTTTTTTTTTTAATTGTTCAGGTTTTTTTACTTTGTGGGTGGATTTGTACATCAGCACAGATGTGGCTTTGCAAACAGGAATGAAATTCTTGTAATTCCCAGAAATAAAATCAGAATTAATCAATGAGCAGATAATGGAAATAAAGATGCCTGACAGGTGATGAAGCTTAAGAAAATGTGTACAACTGTATCCACTGGTACTAATGGACCCACAGATCAACTGATGAAAACATTTTAAAAAACAATTATTTGGTAATCCCTGTTGGCTTGGCACACTAAAGAGAGAATGCAGTCTTCCACCCATCCACCATATTTGTTTTTCCAGAATGTCCAGATATACTTTGAGGAAATAATAATCCTTCATGCCTGCATTTCTCTCTGCAGTACTGCAGAACATTTGCACCAATCACTGGGATAAAAGAAAGAGGAGGGGGCTTAATAAGGAGACAATAGAAGGTTGGAGATCAACAATATGTTCTTGAGAGCAGTGGGGTGTGCAGTGAAGTGACTTGAACTGCAGATGGAACACAGAAGGATGGAGAAAGAAATGAGGGACCAGAGCTAGTGCATGAGGGAAAAAGAAGAAAGGAGAAAAATGAGCAAGATTACAGAAAGAGTTAGTTAACTGGCAGAAAGAGACTAAGTAGATGACTAAGTGACAGAGTTGGCAAAAAGACCCAGAGGAACAGAGAGCAGAAGGATTCGCTCCATGAAATGTGTGTTCTGTTGGAGCATAAAATTGTTAGTACAAAAATTGGTTTTCTGTGCTGGTTCTCAGTTGTTGCTCTGCCTTGTACTCACATTCCTAGCAAGTTACTTGTCTTCCAGCATCCATTTGCTTTTGTGACCAAACATGCCCACTATACACTACAGCAACCATACAGCAGTCTTGAGGTTTATGTACTTGTCCACATATATTATAAGATACCTTATAATATTTTATCTATTCTGGGAGAAGTGATTTGCTCATAAACATGCAATGAATCTGATTTTAACTCACATGGCCATATTTCATTCTTGAGGGATGTGGGGGGGGGGGCATAGGATTCCTTGTATTTTTATTACAGTGTTCCCTAGTGTGACTTAATGCTGTGTATGTTTTGTCACAATGTCTTTTCAGCATTTCTCTATTCATAATGGACAGTGACACATTTTAATATTGTGCATTATTATTATTATGGGTACACGTTAATTGTTCTGTATCAAATACCATACGTTAGATCACACTGCATTCATACTCCTTATTGTAATGGTAACATTCTTGGGAACCTTCCAGGGTTTATTGTCACAGAAGTGTTTATTGTCCTCTATGCATCTGCATTGTTTGTATGGTAGTCCACTGAACCACTTCCTCTCCTATTCTTCACCTTGGTGGACAAATGAAATGGTAGTATCCTAAAATGGCCAAATGAACAGTACTATTTTAATACTACAGGAAAGGATTGTACCTTGAATTCCCCCCTTTAAAAGCCACAACAAAAACAACAGTCTGTCTGCAAGTACAACATTACAACAGGAAATAGTCTGTGTGAGTAACTTTTTCCTTCCCGTGTTTATTTTCTATTTGCAGGAAGTTATTTTCTTTAAAAAGTCTTTATTTGTATATGAATTTGTACTTCTACTCCATTACTTCAGGTTACCATAATCACTTTGTATTGCAAAAGGGAATGGACCAAAGGAATGAGGAGAAGAGGGAGGTGCCCAAAAGAGGTGGGAAGGTAAAGAGAGACTAAGAGAAGAACATGATTAACTGGTGGAGAGTTGCACACAGATCAATGTAAGCAGTCAGTCCTTGGTCTTCAGCCTTATGCCTTCATCACTGTTCTTGTTGCTGCTCTTAATGTTACAATTTGAGGCTGGTAGGAAGGATCTGGATTTGTAGAAATGCTATCTGTACTGATAGCTTATTCAGTTGGCTTTGCTAATTCCATCTGCTTAGTAGTTCAGGCAGCTTGGTGCCCAGAATGATATCAAATTTCCATTTTAAGAAGTTTGTGCTGCATAGAGAAGCAGGCAGAGTTCTGGTTAGAGGTAGGAGAAATACAAAGCTCACCTACCTATGCTTTTCAGTCTGAGTCCCTGTATTAAGTTTCACTCATGATCTCCCCACAGTGATTTCCAGGATATGGAAATACAGTTCTTCAAGGAGTTAAAAAGGGTTAGAACTTGAGTTTATTCCATCATGATCACATTTCTGTGACAACAAACTAGTGCAAATTCACCACTGTTCAGGAGAATTGTGTGTTCCCTCCTTGGCATGTTCTTTGTTCTCTTCTTGCCCATGAGTTATGGCATATATTTAGGACTGCATGAAGTGTACCATGCAAAACAAAAGAACACAGAGAGAGTTCCTTGCCAGAAGAATTTATGTTTCCCACTTCTCTTTACGTTCCTCACTTCTCTTGCTTGGAGGAGCAGCCCGCCGCCATCCCATGTCTGCCTGCTGGGCTTGCTCCCCCTTCTCCTTCAGTTCATTTTAACTGCATGTTTGCCATTATGAAAGAACTTAAATAAAGCCCCATCATACCATTTTCTTGGCAGTTTATCACATCACTTTGCACATTAGAACAGTATGTTGATTATCTTTATTTGTAGATTTTTAAAAACATGTTCCTCCTTTCTGCTCTAGAAATAGCACAAGGTTGGCTTACAGCAACAAGAAAATTACAAAACACACAAAATAGCAATGCAGTAAGACAGTAAAACCAAAAATAGTGACAGATACAGCAGTGAAAACAAGCTAAAACAAGGGGTCAGATCACGGTTTGCCTTCCAGAACTGCCTTCAATGAACAGAATTCATTTGTTGTTGTTTTTCAAAATAAAAACATGTCTTGAAAGATATGTTAGAAAAGAGTTGAACACAACTCTGTTGTGTAAAGAGGGGCTTATAAAATAATACCAGCATGAAGCCGCATCTCTTTCTTCCTTCAAATCCCTCTTTGAAACTCAACTAAGCTTTTAGCACCCCTTCCACCTGCTGTATCCTATAATGTATTGTAACTGGGATGGTTAATAAACCTAAGCATGTATAAGTGAAATATGTACATGATCCTTCCCTGTTTAAACTTGCCTCTCCTTCCACTATTGCTCACCTGTGTCAGCAGTTAGATTCTAAGCTCCTCAGGGCAGAGACCTGCATATAAATGGCACCTTATAAATAACAACAGCAAAAAATAGAATAAAGTCCTCTGCCTTGGAAAACTTATATTTTGACAAAGGAGAATGGAAGAGGCTGGGAAACAGCAAGTGCTGGCTCCATGCTTCTGCTCCACCCATTTTTTCAGCCAGGATTCCTGACAGGGCAGAACTTGAGACCTTTTTTAATATATACTATATTTAACTTTCATAGAGTCATAGAATAGTAGAGTTGACGAGGTCTAGAGGGCCATTGGATTCCAATTTCAACCATCCCTCTCAGATGGCAGTCCAGTTGCATCTTGAATTCCTCTAGAGTGGGAGAACCCACAACCTCCCTTGGTAATTGGTTCCATTGTTGTAGAGTCAAAACATTCTTCCAGATATCTATCCAGAATCTGGGTTTCTGTAACCTGAGCCTATTATTCTGTGACCTGCACTCTCAGAATCAAGAAGTGATCCTGTCCTTTCTTTTGTGACAACCTTTCAAGTACTTGTAGAGTACTATCATATCCAGCCTGAGTCTTCTCTTCTCAAGGCTAAACACACCCAGTTCTTCCAATCTTTTCTCATAGGGCTTTGTTTCCAGTCACTGGATCATCATTGCCCTCATCTGAACCCTTTCCAGCTTTCTTCCTTAAACTTTGGTGCCTAGAATGGGATACACTACTCCAGATGAGGCCTAACCAGTGCTGAGTAGAAGAGAATTAGTACTTCATGCGATTTGGAAGTGATACTGCTATTAATGCAGCATAACCCTAACTGTAACCTAAAACAGCATTTGCCCTTTTCCCAGCCACATCACATTGTTGTTGTAGAACACAAGCTGAATATCGCAAGTCCAAAATTCTTCTCACTTGTAGTACTGTTCAGCTAAGTATTCCCCCTCTTGTAACAATGCAGTTGGTTTCTTTTTCTTAGGTGCAGAACTTAGCATTTGAACCCTATTGGATTTCATTCTGTTGTTTTCAGCCCAGCATTCCAACCTGTCAAGATCACCTTGAATCTTCTGCCTTCCAGGGTATTAGCTATCCCACCCAGTTTTGTGATATCCTCAAATCTGATAATCATTCTGTGCATTTCCTTATCCAAATCATTAATAAAAACGTTGAAGAGTGCTGGGCCCAGCACTAAACCTTGCAGTACCCCAGTTGTTACCTCTCCCCATAAACTCTGTCATTAAGAAATGCACCTCCATGTGACTATATACATTTTGATAATTCTAGCAATTAGCCGGAATTGGCTACCAGGAGCAACAGACATAAATGCTAGTAGTAAAAAATACATTACGCTATGCTTTTGGGGGTTGTGATGCACCAAAATATTCAGTGAGGAAAGGAGTGAAGCTAGTGGAAGAGAATATCATGTTTGGTTTTAGTAGAGCAATCCTTTCTTTACAGAGTAATTATGTGTTTAAGAATTTTGATGGCTCAAAATCTATTTTTGTCAGCAAGGAGGTCACAGTGAATAAATGAAATTCCTTACACAGCAGCCACAAACCTCTCTTGAGTTCAACCCACCCTAAATGCATGTTGCTAATGATCCTACCTTTACACTCACACACCTGACTTGACTGAGTGGGAATACAGGTTTGAGTGAGGAATTTGCTAGGAAAGGTGTTGTTCTACTCAGAGACCTGCAGAACATCTTATGCATGAAAATCACCCTGACAGTGGACTAATCTGTTGAGGTAATTATTACCCTGTACTTGCATAGCCAAATAACAGGTTTAACACGTCCATAATGAGGGAAGGTAAAGCCTGTTGAAGAAAATAAAACAAAACAACTGTAAATATTATTTCCTGCTATTCTTCTTTTAAAAGATGCAAGAGTTTCCATTACTGCTTTCCACAGCCTTTATTGAATGAAAGCTTTCAGTTCCTTCGAATGGCTGATGATTGCTCCTAAATTTTCCCCATTAATTTTCTCTTTGCTTTTTGACCATTACTGTCTACCATTCTTATTCTCATGTATCAGGCTAAAGAATGGCTGTGATAGCTTTGATGAGGGATGGCACAATGCTTCAACTGTTTAGTAGGCTTAAGACATTTCAGGAGCATAAGGACTATTTCTGATTCTTTCCCTCAAATGTTATATTTTATATGACAGTTTTATGTGACAGGAAATAATGGCAGTCAAGGTGGTGGTGGAAATATTATTAGGTACCTGCTTCCCTAGAGACTTTTCTTGGATTTTCCCAATTTGCAACACCCGGCAAATGGACCAGGACCTGGACCTACTTTGACTTCAGAAATCCATACATTTCAGGACATGCAATGCATTTTTTGGAACAGAATAAAACATTCTTATCTGAAAACTGCATGAAGAAAAAAGTGTATGTTTCAAAACCATGCACAAATTTTCTTCATTCAGTGCACAGATGCATGGAAGGATCTGAGCAGTTTAAAAAATACAACCAAAATTCTGCAGGTTTTTTTTCCCATCTACATAGATTTGACATAGAATAGATATTTGTTTTGTTGTTTAGTTGCGAAGTCATGCCCAACCCATCATGACCCCACAGACAACATTCCTCCAGGCTCTCCTGTCCTCCACCATTCCTTGGAGTCCACCCAAGCTCACACTCACTGCCCCAGTGACTCCATCTAGACACCTCATCCTCTGCTGCCCCATTTTCCTTTTGCCATCAGTAGTTCTCCAGTGAGTTGTTCCTTCTCATTAGGTGGCCAAAGCATTTGAGTTTCATCTTCAGTATCTGGTCTTCTAAAGAGCAGTCAGGGTTGATTTCCTTTAAGACTGACAGGTTTGATCTCTTTGCAGTCCAAGGGGCTCTCAGGAGCCTTCTCCAAAACCACAATTCAAAGGCCTTGGTTCTTTGGTGCTCAGCCTTCCTTATGGTCCAACTTTCATAACCATACATTGCAACTGGGAAAACCATACCTCTGACTATACGCACTTTTGTCAGCAGGGTGATGTTTAGTATGCTGTCTGTATTTGCCATACCTTTCCTCCCAAGGAAGAAGTATTTTTTAATTTCTTGGCTGCAGTCACAATCTGCGGTTATCTTGGAGCCCAAGAAAATAAAATTTGTCACTACCTCCATTTGTTCCCCCATCTCTTTGCCAGGAAGTGATAGGACTAGATGCCATGATCTTAGTTTTCTTAATGTTGAGTTTCAAGTCAACTTTTGCTCTCTCCTCTTTCACCCACATCAAGAGGCTCAGAACAGATATGGTAGAGGATAAAACAGGACCTCTGCAGAACTAGACTTAACACATCCACACATTCCTACTTTCAAGGCAATTAGCTAGATGAAGGAAGAAAGACTTGGTCTTTTGGCTTTTGAAGGAAACTATAATTAGCTTTGGGTGGTCTCAAATGTGATATTGGTGTCCCCCAGGCTGTTGGTTCTCATGGAACTTTAACATTCATGCTGAGAGACTCAGGAATTTATGTCCCCCATGACAATCACAGGACTGTCCCTACATATACTTGGCCTGATGCTTGTAGTGGGGCACACTCTAGCCTTGCTCTTCTCTGCCAGGTATGAGGATAGTGCTCTGAGCATGAGGAACTTCAACTTAGCCCCTTTGTCATGGTCAGATCATCACCTGCTGAAATTTAGACTGACAATGGTTTTTCCTATTAAGATGGTCCACCCTCAAGGTTTCCAGAGGGCTCTGGGGGATTTCTGCACTGATGTGGCTAGTGCTTCTGTTGAACCCATGGTTGTATGCTGGAATGCAGAAATGATCTGGGTGCTTGACATGATTGCTTCTGAGCACTCCCTTTTGTAGAGCTCAGGTTGCTCTGTGGTATACCATGAAACTGAGAGCAATGAAACATCTTCGGAAATTGCTGGAGTGCAGATGGATGAGAACTTCCAGGGAATGTTACAGGGAAAAGGCATGTGCCTGCAATTGGATGTATTTTGAGGTAGTGAAGGTGGTAAAGAAACAATGCCTCTCTGCCTCTATTCAATCTTCCCTTTGCCACCTAGTCAAGATTTTCAAGGTTGTCTGGGGCTTATTACCTTCTGGCCCCAGAAATGTCTTGGAACCATCTCAGGTGTCTATAATTTACTTGCTGGGTACTTCCAGGAAAAAAATATCTTGCATCTGCCAGGACTTGGACTCCAAAGTTAAAGCAGCTGAATCTGTGGAGATAGCCAGAGCACAGTTTGGTCCAATTTTATCAGAAGAGTTTTAGTATTGGACAAGGTGCTCAGCCAGGTTCATGCAACCACATCTGACCTGGATCCTTGCTCTTCCTGGCTGATAAAAGCCAGTAAGGAAGGAATAACTGGGTGTGCCAGGTAGGTCATTAATGCCTCTTTGTGAGGGAGTGGTCCGTGCTGCCTTAAAGAGGCAGTGGTGAGACCACTACTCAAAAAAAAACCCAAAACCTGCCCTTGACCTGGAAGATCTTTAGGCTGGTAGCGAACATCCCTTTCCTGGGCAAAATTCTAGAGAGGGTGGATGCCAATCAACCCTAGTGTCGTGAGATCGTAACTCACATCTCCAATTAACTCACACAGCAGTTGGCTGTAAAACTAAAGTCTTTTATTACTACTTTCTACAAGATTTACGATACAACAGATAAGCTCTAATGAGAAGCTCTAATAGGTCAGTTACTCCCCCCTTTGTGAAGACTCTGGAGAGCCCACGTGGGATTAGCTTTTCCTGTCACATCTTTCCACTCGTGGGTGGGACAAACCTGTTTTCTCATTTGTTCCAATCATCTTAAACTATGTCTAAGATTGGCATTGGCTAAAGATATCACGTCTTCTGTATCTCCTGGACTCTGTCCAGCAGTTACAGAGTCAGGAGGTGGGGGGCATCAAGCACCTCAGAGTCAGGATGAGGAGAAGCCTCTCATTCAGAAGCCTCATGATCAGGCCCTGATGAGGCTATTTGTTCAGAAGGCAAAGAGTCAGGGCGTGGGGAAGCTATTTGCCCAGTAGTCCCTGAGTCAGGCTGCGGAGGGGCCATTTGGCTACTGGGCCCCAAGTATAAGTCATCTTGTTCTAATGTCTGATTCTCATTTCGCACGTTTGACTCTTTCTCG
Organism: Varanus salvator macromaculatus; assembly: GCA_023646645.1. Classification (NCBI taxonomy): domain Eukaryota; kingdom Metazoa; phylum Chordata; class Lepidosauria; order Squamata; family Varanidae; genus Varanus; species Varanus salvator. Next base: position 10,537,683 of record JAIXND010000754.1, on the reverse strand, counting down.
TGAGGTGACATCTCTGTCAAGCCATCAGGCATGACACTACCCCCCTCCACGACCTCCCCCCCCCCCGGCGATGCCAGAGACAAGTGCCACCTGGTTTGTGCAGGAAACAAGCGTGGAACCGTCTCAGAAGAATGGGTGCATGAATGTAGTCAAGGGGCTCCCAACTGCGGTCCTCGGGGGCGGGGGCGGTAGCCCTTCCAGTGCACTAGATATTGCAGGCACCCCCTCCGGTATCTAGAGTCAAGGATCTCCTCGATTTAGAATTCTTCTCCATCCACCAACATGGGTGGAGGTGGGGGAAGTTGAGAGTGGAGGGGGTGCGATTGGGGGGCCGGGGAAAGTAGCGCCTGATGAAAAACCAGGTGTATCTTCATAGAGGGAGGTAAAGCCAAGCGAAAGGCTATGGGGTTGATTTGAGAAACAAGTCAAAATGTCCCTGCACATTTGTGGGCCAATTTGCGAGAGGGCACCAAAAGGGGGAGAAATTCGGTGGACAGCCACATGGCGGGGAGTCCCAGGCTGCCTATGACGGTCCGCAATTTCTTTGTAGGCTGCCTTGGCCCTATCCAGTTGTTGTTTGAGCATGGATTGTACTGAAGCCAAGTCTTGCAGGAAATTTCCAGCAGCAGGAACAGACGTCATCGGCAATGCGGAGGGAAATGCTCTAGGATGGTAACCCAGGTTTGCATAGAATGGCATTTGTCGGGTAGAGGCGTGGACAGAATTGTTGTATGTGAACTCTGCCAACGGAAGAAAGGAGAGCCAATCATCTTGTTGATAGTTCACATAACAGCAGAGGTACTGCTCGAGAGTTGCATTTAGACGTTCTGTTTGGCCGTCAGTTTGCGGATGATGAGCTGAAGAAAGGCTCAGGTAGACTCTGAGCATGGACAGAAGTTCCCGCCAGAACCGTGAGGTGAACTGACTGCCACGATCTGTTATTAATGCAAGGGGCCACCCATGTGCTTTATAAATATGATAGACAAACAGAGAGGCGGTGGTCTTGACTGAAGGGAGCCCCATGCAGGAGATGAAGTGAGCCATTTTGGTGAATAAGTCTGTGACAACCAATATGGTGGTGAATCCACTTGATGAGGGTAAATCCGTGATGAAGTCAAGGGAAACAGTGTGCCAGGGGCCAGGAGGGGTTTCCAATGGCTGGAATAAACCTGGGGGTTTTCCAGGTTGGTGTTTGGCCTGTTGGCATGTGGGGCAGAAGAGAACGTATGATTTGACGTCGTAGCTCAGGCGAGGCCACCAAAAGTCTCTGGAAATTATATGCAATGTTTTATAAACCCCAAAATGTCCCACGGACGGGGAATTGTGGCATTGCTACAGCACCCGTTCTCTGAGTGGTAATGGTATGTACAGGACTTGGTTGCAGAGCAAGAAATTGTCCTCGAAGGAGTAGGCGGCAGGCAGGGTGTCAGCCTCCATTTCTTCCCTCTTGGTCCGGATGAAAGAGTCAGCCTATTGGGCCTGGCAAAGGTCTGTATGCCAGGAGGTGGAGGTGGTGGTCGCGGCAATCATTTCTGGCTGCAGGATAGGAGCAGGGTCAGGTTTCACTTCGCTATCTTCAAAGTACTTGGGTTTCCTGGACAGAGCATCTGCAAGGAAGTTTTTTGAGGGCAGTATGTATTCTATGTGAAAGCAGAAACGGGCGAAGAACAAAGCCCACCGTGCTTGTCTTTGGTTGAGGATTTTGGCTGAGGCGAAATGAACTAAGTTCTTGTGGTCCTTTTGAATGAGGACTGTGTGGGAGGATCCTTCAAGCAAATGTTGCCATTCCTCTAGGGCAGATTTGATTGCCAACAATTCCTTCTCCCAAATGGTGTAGTTCTTCTCTGAACTAGAGAGTTTGCATGAATAAAATGCTACCGGTCTGAGGTCACTGACTGAACCCTTCTGTGACTGCAATAGGACCACTCCAATGGCCTTGTCGGAGGCATCAGTTTGCAGTATGAAAGGTGCAGAAGTGTCAGGATGAATCAGTTGCGTTTCTGAAGCAAAATGGCGTTTTAAGGCATTGAACACTGATGAGACAATGGGAGGCCAGTTCAGGTATCGTCCCTTCTCCTTTAAAAGGTCTGTCAACAGTGCTGTCAAGCAAGAAAAGTGAGGTATGAACCGGCAATAGAAATTTGCAAATCCCAAAACTTTTTGTAGTTCCCTCTTCATTCATGGTGGTTGCCAGGATAGTACAGCTCGTACGTTCTCAGGGTCCATCTGTCACCTGTGATGGGAAATACGGTAGCCGAGATACATGAGAGATGTGGTGTGAAACTCGCATTTTTCAAGTTTAGCAGAGAGGTTGTTCTCACGCATGCGTTGGAGAATGGCTTGTATGTGGCGTACATGAGACTCTGGGTCGTTGGAAAAGATTAACAAATCATCCAGATAGATGATCAAAAAGTCGTCTAGAAAACTGTGGAAGATTTCATTTATTAGCCTGCAAAACGATTGTCCCGAATTTACGAACCCAAAAGGCATCACCAAAAACTCGGAATTTCCAAACCTGGACGAGAATGCCATGAGGGGCTTGAACCCAGGGCGGATGCGCAGCAAATTGTAGGCATTGCAAAGATCTAATTTGGTAAAAATGCATGCTTGGCCCAGGCGTTCTAAAATCTTGGAGATTATTGACATGGAGTGCGTGTTGGGGACCGTGATGGCATTCTAGCGATGATAGTCGATGCAGACTCTGGGTTCTTTGGAATTTTTCTGGGGAACAATGATGGGTGTGGCCGAAGTAGGCGATGAAGATGGGCAGATGAACCCTTTTTTTAGGTTGGTAGAAATGAATTCCTTAAGGACCTGCAGCTCTTTTGATGACATAAGTCTTAATATGCCAACTGGAAGTGTGGCCCCTGGCTGTGTGTGGATTTCCATGTCGCACGTGTGGTGAGGAGGTAGCTTGTCTGCCTCCTGTGGGTCAAAAATGTCCCAAAAATCCTGATACTGCGGAGGAAGGGCAGTGGTAGAAGGCAGGGAGGAGATATGAGGAGTTTGGTTGGGAGAATCAATACAATGTTAGGAACAAAATGTTGAATTGAAATGTATGTGAGTGGAGTCTCATGCTATTTGGAGTTTATGTTTGACCAACCAGTCCATGCCGAGTACCAAGGGGTATTGTAAGTCCTTCACCAAACAGAAAGCAGTCTGTTTGCGATGCTTGCCAATCTGTAGGGTGAGTGGGGAGGACTGGCGGTAGGAAGGGCCTCCCTGTAGGGGGCACTTCTGGATTGAGTCCACCTGCAGTGGAGCTGGTAGCAAAGATGTAGGAAAGGAGTGTTTCACAGCGAATTTCTCATCCAAAAAGGAAGCAATGGCGCCACTATCAATCAGTGCTGTGGCTCGTATCACAGGGTGTGGTGTGTCTGTAAAGTGGCATCAATCAGTAGGTGTCAGGCCGGAGAAGGTCTTGTGGGGGGTGAGGCACCCTCATGATTTATCTATAGGTCCCAGTATCGCGGTGCTTAACGACGTTGGGACTGGAAGTTTCCCGCCTGCTTTTTCGACAAACAAAACTGGGCCAGATGGCCCATCTGTCCACAAACAAAGCATGGTCCGGCTGAACGGCAGTAATCACTCTCTCCTCTTGGAATGCGAGGCCTGGCAGCTCCCAGCTGCATCGGCTCATATTCTGGCTCCGGCTGAGCTGTTGCCTCGGCAACGTAGTTATCAGGTAGGAGTTGGCGGGGCCTGGCTTCCGTGCACGGGAACCATTTTTCTCTAGCTGGCATTGGGCCAGAGCGGTGTTCCCGCCTAACTTGTGCCCGCTCAGTTAGCCTTGCATCAAGCTGTATAGTCACAAGCATCAACTGTTGCAAAATTGTGGCATAGGAGTGCGGGCCAAATCATCCAGAACCTCCTCCCTTAGGCCCTCCTGGTACTGCACCATCAAGGTCTCTTCGTTCCACCCCAAGTCATTCATTAAGAGTTGGAATTTGGTCGTGTATTCAGTAGCTGAGCCTGTTCCCTGTTTAAGTCATTTTATCTCACGGATGGCCATCTCTTTGCAAGATCCCATGCCTAGGAACTGTTCCAAGGCATTCAGAAAAGTTGTTGCGTCATTCAAAATGGGGTCCCGGGCTATTAGCCGTGCTGTTGACCAACAACCAGCGGCTCCAGTAAGTTGAATAATTAAGAAGCCTACCTTGGTCTTCTCATCGGTGAAGTCATTTTGGCAGAGGTGCATGTACAGCTCGCAGTGTGCTTTGAAAGTCATAAATCCTTCTTTTCTCCCATCGTACTTGTGGGGAGGCTCCACCAGGCATTGTCTCAATTTCAACTCTTGAGCTTGTGGGGGAGCTGCCACCACCGCTTGTTGAGTAGCATGAAAAGCATTTAATTCTGTCCGCATACCCTCTATCTGTTGAGTGACTTCTGTATATTTGTTCCTCAGAAGGGTGTTTTCATCTCGTAGATTCTGGACCTCTGGAGAAACCTGTCCCATTGGATCCATTGTTATGACTTCTCAAGGGGAGAAAGGGAAAAATAGAAAAGGAAAAAAAAAATCTTCACCTGGCTGTGTGAGATTCAATGCTCCTGTTTGGGTTGGAGCATGGACGAAGCGGGGAACAAGCTGTCATGAGGTCGTAACTCATGTCTCCAATTAACTCACACAGCAGTCGGCTGTAAAACTAAAGTCTTTTACTACTTTCTACAAGATTTACGATACAACAGATAAGCTCTAATGAGAAGGTCCTAATAGGTCAGTTGCTCCCCCCTTTGTGAAGACTCTGGGAAGCCCACATGGGATTAGCTTTTCCTGTCACGTCTTTCCACTCGTGGGTGGGACAAACCTCTGTCCTGTTTTCTCATTTGTTCCAATCATCTTAAACTGCGCCTAAGATTGGCGTTGGCTAAAGATATCACGTCTTCTGTATCTCCTGGACTCTGTCCAGCAGTTACAGAGTCAGGAGGTTGCGGGGGGAGGGCATCTTGCTCATGCACCTCAGAGTCAGGATGAGGAGAAGCCTCTCATTCAGAAGCCTCATGATCAGGCCCTGATGAGGCTATTTGTTCAGAAGGCAAAGAGTCAGAGTGTGGGGGAGCTATTTGCTCAGTAGTCCCTGAATCGGGCTGTGGAGGGGCCATTTTGCTACTGGGCCCCAAGTATAAGTCATCTTGTTCTAATGTCTGATTCTCATTTCAAACATTTGATTCTTTCTCGTGAGGTGATGTCTCTGTCGAGCCATCAGGCATGACAGCTAGGCATGCCTGAATAAGTCTGATTATCTGGATCCATTTCCACTGGGACTCAGGGCCCATTTTGGAAACAGCCTTGGTCACCCTGTATGATGATCTATGCCAAGAGTGAGATGGGATGCTTGATACTGCTGGTCCTTCAGAGCTCATCCTTCAGAGCTGCTGTCTGAGCTGGGAGTGGGGGGCATTGCATTGCAGTGGTCCTGGTCCTGCTTGGAGGGCTGTATCCAGAAGGTGGTGCTTGGGGAATACTGTTCAGCCCTGTAGATTCTGCAGCATTGACTTCCTAAGGGTTCTGTTCTCTCTCCCCTGCTATTTAACATCTAAATGAAACCGCTGAGTGAGCTCATCCAGAATTTTGGAGTGCATTGCTGTCAGTATGCTGATGACGTGCAACTCTATTTCTCCTTTTCATTATCAGCAGGTGAGGCTCTGGATGTGCCTGGCTGTGATCTGAGAGCTATCAAAGTGAAACTCAATCCAGACAAGACTGAGATGCTGCCGGTGAGTGGTTCCTTTGACCAGGTGGGGGATGTTCAACCTGTTCTAGATGGGATTGCAGGCTCTTAGCTTGGGAGTGCTCCTTGAGCCACCTTTATCACCTGAGGCTCAGGTGGCATCAATGGCTCAGAGTACCTTCTGAATTGGTTGCATAACCAGAAATGTGGCTTCTAGATCAAGTCAGGCATTACTACCACTCTATACAACTCTGGTGCACCCACAACTGGAGTATTCTGCTCAGTTTTGGGCCTCTTGTTACAGGAAGGATATAGCCAGGTTAGAGTCAGTGCAGAGTAGGGCCACAAGGTTAGTGGCTGGTTTGCAGGGAAAGCAGTATGAGGTGAGACTGAGGGAACTGGGTCTCTTTAGCCTGGAGAAGAGGAGACTCAGAGGGGATCTGTTGGAGACATACAGGTATCTGAGGGGATATCACATGGAGGTGGGTAGAGACCTGTTCTCCCCTGCAGAGGAGGGCAGAATGTGCTCCAATGGAGTGAAGCTCAGGGAACCAATGTTCGATTTGGATGCCAGGAAGTACTTCCTGACAATTAGGACCCCTAGGGTATGGAATGGGCTTCCATGGGAGGTGGTTGGGGCCCCATCGGTGAGGGTGTTCAAAGATAGGCTAGACATGCACATGGTGGGCAGAGCCAGCTGGAGCCAGGGGTCAGACTAGATAGCCTGGGAGGCCCCTTCTGACTCTCTCTGTTTCTATCTTTCTATGGTTTTTGGGAGACTGGTGTTGGGCCCTGCTTGAGGTTTTTTCTCTGTTGAAATATATAAGTCTTTGCCAGGTGATGGGATGCCATGCTGCACATCTCCTCTCACTATATGTTTCAGTTTAAAGCCCCCAAGGATGTTAGTCCTTGGGAACTTCAATTTCCATGCTGAGGCCTCCTTATCTAGAGCAGCTGAGGACTTCATGGCTGCCATGACAACCATGGGGTTGTCTCAGCATGTCATCAGCCCAACACATGAGAACAGCCACATTCTGGACCTTGTTTTCTCAATGGGGCAGATGGTTCCATAGTGGTAGTGGTTCCATGGTGGTGGGGCTAACATCTACCCCAAACCATTACCTGGTCAAGTTTAGGTTATCGCCTCCTTTCCCGCTCTGTAAGGGTGGAGGATCAATTAGGATGATTTACCTCTGGAGTCTGATGGATCCTGAAGGCTTTCAAAGGGCTCTGGGGGATTATACAGCTGATATGGTAGGCACGCCTGCTGATGCCCAGGTTGCCCTATGAAATAGGGACATGGTCCTGGCAATCAACACAATTGCACGCAGGCATGTTCTCCCCTCCTGCCAAGCACATCCAGCACCCTGGTATAGTAATGAGCTGAGGGCAATGAACCAGGAAGGGAGTGTAGGTGGAGGAAGCCTTGTGACAAGTCTGATCGAACACGTTTATGAGTTCACTACCGAGCTTGTTCTGTGGCAATAAAGCAGGCAAAGCATGACTTCTTCGCCTCTTCTATTGCTTCCTCACAGTACCATCCGAGTTATTTCGGGTGGTCTGGGGTCTCCTACAAGCTGGTTCGCCAGAAGAGACCCCAGAGCCCTCGACAGTTTGCTGTGACAAATTTGAAGGAAAAATTGCTTGGATCCGTTGGGAGTTTGACTCTACTGTTTGTATACATCAATTTTTGGAAGTGTCAAGTGCGCCGTCTTATGTGTCATCATTGGATGAGTTTCAATTTTTGCAATCTGAGGATGTGGACAAGGTGCTTGGCTCTGTTCAATTAACCACATGACCGCTTGACCCATGCCCAACTTTGTTGGTTGGCAGATCTGTGGATACAGTTCAGCCCTGGGTACAGGAGGATGTCAACACCTCATTGAGAGATGGAATGGTCCCTGTCCCATTGAAGGAGGCAGTGATTAGGCCACTCCTAAAAAGGTCAGGCCTGGATCCAGGGATACCAGATAATGACCGTCCCATTGCCAACCTTCCTTTTTTGGGCAAGGTATTGGAGCAAGTGGTGACTCAGCAGCTTCAGAAACTCTTAGAGAATATGGATTATCTCTATCCATTTCAATCGGGTTTTAGGCCTGGGTACTGGATGGAGACAGCCTTGGTCATCCTGTATGATGACCAGTGCAGCAAGAGGGATTGGGGGGGGGGGAGTGACCCTGTTAGTTCTCCTTGACTTTTCAGTGGCTTTCGACACCATCAACCATGGTATCCTTCTGGACAGGCTGGCTGAGTGGGAGTGTGAGGCACCACTTTGCAGTGGTTCCACTCCTATCTGGCTGACCAGGTCCAGAAGGTGGTGCTGGGGGACAGTTGGTCTACCCCATGGCAGCTGCATCATGGGGTTCCACAGGGCTCTGTACTGCCCTCCATGCTATTCCATATCTACATGAAACCACTGGGAGAGGTCATCTGGAGGTTTGGGCTGAGGAGTCAGCAATATGTTGACAATGCTCAGCTTTACATCTAATCTAAGTGAGATTGTTGCCATCCTGAGCCAGGGCCTGAGCTTGATAATGAGGGTCATCAAACTGAGACTTAATCCTGGTAAGATGGAGGTACTATTGGTAGAAGGGACTGCTGATAGGTTAGGAGGGCATTACCCTGTCCTGGACAGGGTCATGCTCCCCCTAAAGGACAGGGTCCACAGACTGGGGGTGCTCCTGGATCCTGGTCTGTCCCTGTAATATCATGTGGACTCAGTGTCTAGGAGTGCCTTTCTCCAGCTGCAGCAGATTTTCCAGCTCTGCCTCTACCTAGACAGTGGAAACCTGAAGATAGTGACCCATGCTCTGGTAACTTCCAAAATAGATTATCAATATGCACTCTGTGTGGGGCTGCCCAGTCCGGTAATTGCAAAAGGTGCAGAATCAGGCTACTCGGTTGGTAACTGGTACTGCCAGAGCAGCCCATATAACACAAGTGCTGAAAGAACTTCATTGACTACCAGTTGTGGCCTGGGCCTAATTCAAGGTGCTTGTTTTAACACATAAAGCCCTAAATGGCTTGGGGCCTGGTTATCTGAAGGGCTGTCTACACCCATATATATCTACCCTCCCCCTTCGATCAGCTCAGGAGGCCCTTCTACAAGAACCACCCCTCAAGATGAGAAGGAAGACAACTGGGTAAAGGGATTTTTCTGCTGCTGCTGCTCATCTCTGAAACTCCCTCCCTAGGGCAATTTGCCAGGCCCCATCTCTATTTTCCTTTCTGCACCAGGCAAAGACATACCTTTTTAGGAAAATTTTTAATGTGTAGGCATGTATGTTGTGGCCCTTTTAATTGTTTTTATAGATTTCTAATTTATTGTGTATTAATTGGTTTTTAATGTGTTTTGACTGTTGATATGTTTTATATTGTAAGCTGCCTAGGAAGGCCTCAGCAATTATAGGTGGCCTATAAATATATGTTAATAAATAAATAAACATAGATATTTTTTCATTCTGTGCAACAGGGAATCTCCCACAACCAGCACTCTTTTGGTGTTGCAAACTTTGGTATGACTAGTGTGCAGTTGTTGCAGGCCACCACCACTGTGGAGTCCCCTTGGTCATTGTTTGTGCAACCTTAGCGATTCTGTTTTTGGGGGTGCTGTTGTGACAACTGGTGCTTTTGAATGTCTTCACCAAAGGTTAGGCACACAGTCCTACCCTTAAATGGGAGTGTGTTATAAGGGAGAAAAAAGTGTGCACATGCACGGGTGTGTGTGTGTGCATGCGGGGGTGGGGAGATTAGGGTGAAATAAAGAAGAGAAACAAGGGGGTAAAAAAATGATAAGGACCTCCCCCTTGACCTCCCCAGCTGAACTCCACTTCCAAAACTCCTGTTGGCTTGCTCTGGTTGCTCACTACCTGGCTGCTTGTGACCCAGGGCCCTAGACTAGTTGGGGCAGCTTGCTCTGCTCTGCACTGCTAGGAGTCAGGAACCAGAAGTCTTATTGAAGTAAGGCCCTTCTGAGTAGACATGGATAGGTGTCAAGAAGTAGTGTTCCTCCCTTTGCACATTCAAAACCACAGTCCATTCTTGCAAAATGTTCTTTATTGACCAAAGTGTCTTCCAGATGCACAAATACTCAGTATGAATCTCTGAGCAAGCACAAAGAGGTTTTTTGAACCCAATCCAGTACTCACTTCCAGGAACTTTTTTAATGAGCATGCCTGTACTGCATCCCTTCCAGAGGAGCCTTCTGAAAACAAGCACACCTCCTTGCTACATGCCTATCATCTATTTGGGCCATGCTCCTCTGCTTCACAAAGCATCATGGAGTCAAGAGCCATGCCTGCCTCATTGTTTCTGAGAAACTCTCTTGTTTCAACTATACATCCTGGTTATTCCAGAAGCTGCTTGCCCACCTGGGGAGTCTGATAAGCATCTCTGCTTCTCTCATCTCAATGTGTGAGAATGGCTTACATTCCCAGGCCCCCTCCTGTGCTCTCCTTCTGATTCTAATTCTTCTGGAGACCACTCAGCAGCCCTTGAGCATTTGTACCCAATACAGCCATCTTTCTCACTTCCAACAATAGGCTTGCTTTATAAATTTACATTTGAGACATGATCTACTTCTGACTACTTCTGTGTCCTAGGTATGTGGCAACAGAGCAGCATATGATACGTAGCATGGAACTCTTCCTCACCCCTGTCTCATGGCATCCTTTTAACAAGGATAGCAACAGAGGGATGATTGCATGTATACCGTTTCCCCAAAAATAAGACCTAACCAGGAAAAAAGCCCTAGCATGATATTTCAGGATGCTCGTAATATAAGCCCTACCCCAAAAATAAGCCTCAGTTAAGATCGTCAGCCAGACAGACTCATTTAGTATGTACGTTGCAACACAATTCAGGATTTGGAGAGTTATGACAATGTTCCAGAAGAAGATAACATGACTGTATTTGAATAAATGCAGATTTTGTACATGAATAAATGAATATATGCAGATTGTTGTACATGAAAAAATAAGACATCACCTGAAAATAACCCCTAATGCGTCTTTTGAAGCAAAAATTAATATAAGACACGGTCTTATTTTTTGGGAAACCTGGTATCACACATTCAGAGTAATAACTGGTCCTTTATGTTGCTTCCCCTTTGCTTGTATCCTGCACAGAGATGCCATATGCAGGGATATGTGCTGCCCTTGAATTTAAACCCTCCTCAGTGTAGAAGATGCATCTATTTCTGACCCCCAGTAAGGCTTTACAGAACAGCATGCAGACAGAATTGCTGATGCTCTTATAACAGCTTGAAAAACAAGATTGTAGTTATTTACTACATTCCAGGCATCTGGGATTGCTTCGTCATCCTGCCATCTCCTGTAACCAAAGCCAGGCAAAGTATTTCAGAAGGCAAACTCTTTGTTTCATAAGCTATAGGGCTGATGCCACTTTCTCACACTGTGAAATGCATTATGAATTAGATTTGCAATGTGAGCATAGAGAACACAGAATCACATTTATTTTAGTTTGTTCTGAAATGTTTCTAATAAATAAAAATCATAATCTTGTGCATTTAAAAGATACATTCACTGAAAAATCAAGATGTGTACATTAGGGCACAACACTTAAGGTTTTTTTGCTTTTTTGAACTTCAATTAAAACTAATTTCCTATGGTGAAAAGTGCCTCCCTCTTGGTGATCTGTAATACCTGTGAACAATTTGTGTTTTTTCTCAGTGCTGCAGCATATGCCTTCTTGTTTCCCTTTCTTCTTTATACTGTTTTTTAACCACATTGGCTGCAGTAATCCACATAATATGCTAAAGATGTCATAATCATTTCACTGATATTAGGATACCATAGACAGCTGTAAAACAAAATTACCTGGGTTACTAAAGACAAATGACTTAAATAGCAACAATGGAAAATGAGGCAGAGAAGGGTGAGGTGGGGAGGAGTACCCATGGAAACACTTTCCTAAAATGTACTGAAATCACTGGGATGGTTTCAAGCATGTGGGTGTAGTAGAATCTAGTCTTTTTTTTTCTCTCTTACTTTTTTCTTGGTGAGCCAGCAGAATTCTCTTGGCCATTGTAAACCAGCTACACAAATTTCATTTATGAACACATGTTTAAAGGTGATAAAACAAATGGAGATGGTGTCACAAATTCTCTCTGGAGCATTTTATACATATTTTCTCAATGGACCACTGACTTAAAACAAAAAGCAAGGAAAAATAACTTGGCATTGGTAATAGTATATATTTCTGGGCAAAATTAGATTCTTGACATGATTACTGCCCAAACTGGTTCAGGACCCCCAGAAACGTGTCTGCACTGGACAAGTGTAGGGAGAGGATCAGGGCTCTGGGAGCAGGGTTTTAGAGGTACTGCAGGGACTGATGGGACTCCTACAAAGAGAGACCAGGCATCAGGGAATATGGGAGGAAGGAGGAGGCTGGCGACTACAAAGAAAGGAAGTGGTGAGAAGGAATTGAGGTGCATGTACACTAATGCTAGGAGCATGAGTAATAATCAGGAAGTGCTTGAAGCTCTCCTGGGAATAGGAGGGTATGACCTGATGGGAATCACAGAAACTTGGTGGGATGAAAGGCAAGACTGGAATGTAAACATAGAGGGGTATCACCTTTTTAGAAAGGAAAGGAAGGGAAAGAGGGGTGGGGGCATGGCCCTATATGTCAGGGAAGGAAAAGGATGCAATGTGATAGAATGCAGCACAGATGGGGATTCGGTAGAGATGGTCTGAGTGAAACTTAGGGGTTTTGAGAGGGAAAGAGACCTGACAGTGGGGGTATGTTATCGCCCTCAACTTGAGACCCTGGATGATGTCCTGACAGACCACATTCTAAGGCTATCTGGGGGGAGGGACACAGTAATTATGGGAGATTTCAATCTCGCAGATATTAGTTGGGAGACTCACTCAGCGGTGACAGCCAAGTCACATTGCTTTTTAGAAGCTATAGAGGGAGGGTTTTTCCACACAGAGGGTCTGAGAGGCAATGAGGGTGGGGCATCCTTGACTTGGTCTTGACCAACAGGGAGGAGCTGATAGATGAGGTACAGATTAGGGGAGCTCTGGATGCGAGTGATCATTCCATCCTTTGCTTTGAGATTAGGGGAATGGAGACGTGCAGCAGGTCAAGCACTAGAAGCTGGGACTTCAAGAGGGCCAACTTTGGCCAACTGAAGGCCAGACTGGGGAAAGTCTCCTGGGATAGGTTACTGGAAGGCAATGGAGTTGAGGAGGGGTGGATGGCATTCAAAAGGGAGGTTTTGGAGGTGCATACCTTGACAATACCTCTAGTTAGTAAGGTAGGGAGGCGGAGGAGAGTGCCACAATGGATGCGAAAGGAGGTGGTTAGAGGGATTAGACGAAAGAGGAACCTTCATGGGAAATGGTTACTGGGACAAATATACAAAATGGTATACCAGGAGGAGGAGGCCCGTTGCAGAAGGATTCTTCGCAAGGCTAAGGCTGAGCTGAGACTTGTCAAGAATATCAAGAGCAACAAAAAGGGCTTCTATCAGCATGTAAAAAGAAAGAGGAAGGGGAGATAAGTAGTGGGATCACTAAATAAGGTTGAACGAGATCCAGTGACTGATACAAGGGAACAGGCACAGATGCTAAATGACTATTTTGCCTCTGTGTTTTCTCCAAAGTAGGACAGGGGAGATCCGCATAGGAACATTAGATGAGGCCAGGGACTTAGGTGCACACATTAGAGTCACTCCCCTAGAGGTCAAAGGGCTCCTCAGGGAAGGCCCTTCACATTATGAAGGCCCCAGGCCCTGACGGGTTACACCCAAGAGTACATCAAGAGTTGACAGGGGTTCTCTCATGCCTGCTGGCCTCCATTTTTGAGGCCTCATGGAGAACAGGTGAAGTTCCAGAGGATTGGAGGGTGGCATCAGTGGTCCCAATTATCAAAAAGGGTAATAGAAGGAACATGGGGAGTTATCTGTATGTCCATTGCAGGAAAAACAATGGAAAGGCTCATAATAGAGAGAGATCTAGTGATGCTAGATAGGGAAGGGAGGCTGGCAGCCACACAACATGGCTTCTGTAAAAACAGGTCCTGCCAAACAAACCTTGTGGAATTCTATGACAAGGTTTTGAGGTGGCTAGATGGAGGGGATGCAGTGGATGTGGTTTACCTGGATTTCAGCAAGGCCTTTGACAAAGTGCCCCAAGATATCCTGGTGGAGAAACTGAGGAGTTTTGGGATACACCAAAGCACTGTCTGATGGATTAGGGCATGGTTGACTGACCGAAAGCAGAGGATAACCATTAGAGGGGAATCATCAGGATGGCGGCCAGTGACAAGCGGGGTCCCCCAGGGCTCTGTCCTGGGGCCGATCCTGTTTAATCTCTCCATCAATGACATGGAAGAAGGGGTGAACAGTCTGCTGATCAAATTCTCAGATGATAATAAAACTGGAGCAGTGGCTACAACTGAGGAGAAGGTACTCCAGATACAAAAGGATAGACTATGGAAGTGAGCAGGGGACAACAGGATGATGTTCAATGTGGATAAGTACAAGATCTTGTATTTGGGGCATAGGAATGGGTGTCATAAGTACAGGTTAGGAGACAAGTGGCTGGAGAGTAGCACTTGTGAAAGGGCCCTTGGGGTGCTGGTTGACTGCAGGCTAAAAATGAGTCAACAGTGTGATGCAGTAGTTAAGAGGGCGAACGCTACCCTTGGTTGCATAGCCAGAAGTGTGGCTTCCAGATCGAGAGAAGTATTACTACCACTCTATATGACTCTGGTGTGCCTGCAACTGGAATATTGTGCTCATTTTTGGGCCCCTCATTACAGGAAGGATATAGCCAGCATAGGGCCACAAGGTTGGTGGCCGGTTTGCAAGGGATGCCATATGAAGCGAGACTGAGGGAACTGGTTCTCTTCAGCCTGGAGAAGAGGAGACTCAGAGGGGATCTGTTGGCAATATACAGGGATGTGAGGGGATGTCACACGGAGGTGGGTAGAGACCTGTTCTCTCCTGCAGAGGAAGGCAGGACATGCTCCAATGGAGCAAAGCTGAGGGAACCAAGGTTACATTTAGATGCCAGGAAGCACTTCCTGACAGTTAGGACCCTGAGGGTATGGAATGGGCTTCCACGGTAGGTGGTTGAGGCCCCATTGGTGATGGTGTTCAAGGATAGGTTAAACATGCACATGGTGGGCATGTCATGAGCGGAGCTGGCTGGAGCTAGATGGCCCGGGTGACCCCTTCTGACTTGCTCTGTTTCTATGTTTCTGTGTTTCTAATTGAATGGGACAGAAGGAGAGCCCTGCATGGATCTGTTTCCAGATGCATTTGGAAAAATATCCCCATGGCGTTCAAAAGCAGTCCTCCTGTTATGTCAGCAGCCTCTGGTATTGAGAGATGGTATTGAGCAGTGGTTTCATTTAGCTACCATAGCTAATACTTGGAGTCAAATATGCATTCGAATGGAAGATAAGACTCTCAATGGCTACTAGTCATGATGGCCTCCACATTTTGGGGCAACATGCCTCTGAATCCTGTTGTATGGAAGCAATGCCAAGAGAGCCTTTTTGGTCTGATTTCCTGACAGTGGGCTTTCCAGATTCTTCCTGGTCACTGTGGAAATATAAAGCTGGACTAGATCAACTTTGGCCTCATCCAGCAGGACTCTTTATATGTTCTGCTAATTAGTCATCAGCAAGAAACTTCTGCATATTAGAAATCTTAGCTGCATCTCATCAAATTGCAGTTTAAACTGAAAATCCAGTAGAATTTGACACAAGGCATGAAGCAGTACCTTAACAAGAATATGAAACTGACTTCTCTAACATGGCATGCAGAGGTACAGCAGCAGTTGGGGGGCAGCCATTGGGGGGTAGCAAAGCATCTCTTGTGAGGTATACCGAGCTGGTGAGAGCAGCAGCTGTCTGGGAAGAAATGGGGAGGGAAATGAAAGAGAACAGAGGACTGGAGAAGGCAATAGTTGAGGTACACAAAGGACTGCGTGTACAAAACGTATGAAAAAGATAGCAGTATGGTCTTGTGGATACATGGAAGGCTGGCTTTTATGTATCAAGATGTGTGAGTAGTGAAACAAACACAGTATAAGTGCAATATGCTATTCCAAGCTGCTACATGTAATTGCACTCTCTTGTCTTGTTTCCTTTCTTGTGCCTGTTTCTGAGCTTTTCTACAAAAGGCTTTTCTTGTGCATTTGTGTTTCCATTATTGTTTATGGGCTCTTTAGAAAATGTTGTGATTCTCCAGTTTGACTTCTGTTTTTCAGAGTATTTTTCTGAGGTTTTATAGAATGGGGAAAATGAAGAAATTGTGCACTAATGCACCTTTCTGGTATAGAGCACCTCCACCTTCCTTGTGTTGTGGATCTCAGTGCTGTGATGAAATTGAAAGTAAGTACAGTGATTAACTGCAGTTCTGATAATCCCATCAAGAGAAACCAAATGTTGTAGGGACTTTTACACAATATAGTTTATCACAGTAGGGAAATGTTGTACCCTTTGATGCAACCGACTAGGGACATTACTTATTTATGAGTGATCATGTAATAGTTGCAATTATTAGAATAATACTAAGTTAAATAAACTTTTATACCATTTTGGGATAATTAAACATGTTTTCTGCTTCTACAACTTCTCATTAGTAGATGGTATAATCAGAAGTATAATGAGAAGAAAGGGTAGCAGCGAATCACACAAATTAACATCCTAGGAAGTTTTCCTTGTCCCCTGTTCGCAACCCAACACAGTAAAATGCATCCAGCCACCAAATTCTTTTGGTACTTGAGGAAAAACTGAGAGACATGCAGCTATCCTTGGAGTCCACTCCTTGCGAGGGGGAAAAAAAATCAGTCACCACTTTGCAAAGATAAGACTGCTACATTGTTTATTTTTGTTCTGTACCTTTGTATAAGGTCTGAAACTGATCTGGGTAGCACCTGGGATTTATATTTTCAACTATGTTTGTTTGTTGGTCTCAGCAATTCTAGATGAAACCTGTGTAACACCTGGTAGTGCCTAATACAGGGAACAGTGTGGTTTGTTTGTGATATCTTAGGTATCACAGATATCTTAGGTATCAAAGTTGCTTGGAGAATCAAGGCCTACCAAATGCTTTCTGGATCATTGGCTTTTCTAGTTAATAAATATTCCAGGTTGTTGTGCGAACCTCAAAAGGTTTCAACAGGCAACTGGTTGAGTTGGAAGGGTAACATATTCAGGCTGTGTTGTAAAAACACACATACATGGCCATCTTCATCTCAAAAAAGAAGGGGAATCTAAGAACAAAATCATTCTGGGTTGTTGACAGTGGGTGTGGTGCTGACATGAATTTGTATTTAGTAACAGCTGTGACATAAGATTAGTTGCACACACCTGAAGATGAAGTGAAGACTTATCTAATTCCACTGATACTGCAATAGCACTCTTGTTCAACTGGCAATACAAATAAGATTTTTATTAGTATCCTAGTTCCATTAACTCCATTAAAAGTTGTTCAAAAGAGTATAAATTCTTTGAACTGATATCACTTTTATGTCTATCCCAGTCTTTTTAACCTGAATTCTGGAACAATTAAAGTGTGAATAAGCTTCCCTGCACTACTGTACATAGAAAGAAACTGATGCAATAACAGATCAGGAATAAAATATATTACTTGAAGTCTGCACAAAATTTAAAAGTGCATTTTCTGTGGAATTCATATTTTATATATTATATTAATGAGCACTTCTTGGCTTTGGCAAGATTCTATTACAAACATATTAAATTTTTTCCTAGGCTTCTAAAAGTGAATTGGCAGTGTTAGAAACAGGTACAAAACAAACGTATTTCAAAAAAATAAATTCTAAACTTAAATTTCAGGCTGATTAAATTTTAGGTGTTTGTAGAACAATAAGTCACAGGGAGAAGTTTAACTCTAAAGCTGGCACAACATACAGGAATTTATTTATTTATTTATAGCCTATGAATGGAATATTAGCTGTAGGCTATAGTGCTTAATTTTTTATTCCATGATAAAAGGTTCATAATTAAACGTGTGTTTAATTTATTTGAAAGTCCATATTGTACACATGAATATACCTGCATGCTGACAAAAAGGCAAATAGAAAAGTTCCAGCAAGCAGAATCAGTTTCTTGTAGCAGGTTTACTCAATGTCCAGTGGATTGACAATACTAAATAATGAAGGTATGTAGAGATTTTACAAATGGTTTATGGCAAGTTGGAAGGAGCAGAGGTCACAAGCAGACATGAAAAATATCCCTGTCCATGGTGAACATCCATACTTTAGTGTTATTATTGAGAGAAAAACTCTCTCTCTCATTCCCTCTCCCCCTCCTGCTCTGTGTGTGTGTGTGCATATGTGTGTGTATCTTGTAGTTTGCTAGAATTTAATAAATAATGACAACTTATTATATATAAAACAATAGAAACATTTTATGCTACATGCATGTCATATAATTTAGACATAATAATTTATACGGCAGAGATATGCAGACCTATGTTCGTCCAATTTTCCTGGACAATGCACACACACAAGAGGTGTCTATTCTTATCCATCGCCAGGCTACAAGTTTATTGTTTTCTGAAGTCAATGCTCGCACAAATGTTTGTGATGTTTTGCATTGGGAGTTCCAGTGCTTATCATCTATACCACGACAACCACTTTTGGCAGGTTTGGCTTGTTTACACCTTGTTTCATAAAAATATTGTTTGACTGGGGAAGGGCCCATTTTGATTTCTCCTAGTACTGTTACTTGGTGTCCTCTAATATCAATAGCTGAAGATTTGTCTGTGACCCATCGGCTTTCACTGTCACACACTGAATACTCCCCACGGTGACTCTTGCTTTCAGCAAACCTCTTTCTCCGAGATGTTCGATTCACCACCACAGAACTACCAATGTAATCCTCCATAAGATACAATGGTGGGGGTTCCAGTGGGGTATTGTCACTAAAGAGGACCCTGGGGGAGCTGTAGCGTCTCTGCTGCCTCAAAAGTTCTGTGTCCATTTCAAGAACTGGTGGGAAATCCAATTTCACATTTTCATTGTCATCTATATCTGGCTCAATCGATTCTGTTTTCTTCATTGTATCTTGAACGCTATCCTTAATATCTAACATTTGTTTGGATTCTTTATTTTTCAAAATGTCTGCTTGAATCAGTTTTATAATGAGAGAATTTATTGAATCTTCTGGTAAATTCCCTTGATCCATGTTGGTAGACTGGATGCCACGGAGATAAGCAAAAAATAGCACATAAAACAAGATGGACATCACCTTGTTCACGTGTAAGATCTGAAAAAGAATTGAGAATCATCTTAGAGACAACCTAGGGAGCTTACTGATAGAATCAGTTGGCTTGTCCCAGCTTTTTTCTTTAAAATACTTCAGAAATGCATTTTTTACAATAAATTATAGGTGCAATCCTTTAAACCATAGCCTGGAACACAGACAAGGAATTTTTCAAGTTCAAGTTAATCTATATTGGAAGGTTGGACTATAGGTCCCGCAAGCTCATTATTATCTATTCTCCAGGACTCCAGTGGAATATTTCCAGCCCTGCTACTTCAGAGCCCTGTAGCCAGGAACTGAACACAGACCCTTCTGTGTGCAATGTACTTTACCACTATGTTATGGACAAAGTATGCACTTTACCCTTATAAAATTGACTTAGCCTAGAATTGTGTACTCTCCAGAGCCCCATGTAGAAATTTTGCCAGCCTCCACATCTGAAGTTCTTTTCACTGGAACTGCCAAGGATTCAACCCAGGACCTTATCCAGGTGAAGCACATGTGCTATCATAATAATGTGGCTTGTACCTATTTTAAAACCCATCTTAGCATCAAATGTGGTTGGTAATGTATCACTGGAATGGTTATAGTGTTGCTTGCTGCTATGCAAAAGAGAAGGTTGGGGAGAATAAATTTATGATCTATGCACTGATATCAGGAGCATTTGGTTTGTTGCAATGCTTGGTTTATTAGTCAAACATAAGTTTAACTGATATAAATCAAAATTATACATTACAAAACTGGATCCATGGATATGTTCTAGAAGCTACAATGAAGGGAAAAAGTCTGTACTTGTATTAGCAATATCTGGCTGAAACTAGATTTTATAGTAGAGATGTGACTAACACTGAAATCAATAATTCCACTTCTATCTACCATTTTCCCTATAACAACTAGGAATAATCAATACTTAACATATGTGAGGGACTGCAGGTGGCGCAGTGGTTTAAACCGCTGTGCTGGTTGATTGAAAGGTCGCCGGTTCGAATCTGCACACGGGGTGAGTTCCCGTTGCTCCGTCCCAGCTCCTGCCAACCTTGCAATTCGAAAGCATGCAAATGCAAGTAGATAAAAAGGTACCACTTTGGTGGGCAGGTAACAGCGTTCTGTGCACTTTGGTGTTTAGTCATGCCGGCCACATGACCACGGAGACTGTCTGCAGACAAACGCTGGCTCCCTCGGCTAGGAAACGGAGATGAGCACCGCCCCCTAGAGTCAGGCATGACTGGACTTAATGTCAAGGGGAAACCTTTACCTTAACCTAACATATGTGAAATATGAGTTTTGCACCCTACAAACAGTAGCTAATGAAACAGAGAGAAAAAAACTCAGAGCCTGATGATGTCACCCAGAACATGAGTGGGCAGAAGATAAACCACAATCCATTGAGAAACTGGTGTCCCCTGGTTGCTGGTGTTTTATGAAGAATGTTATGTCCAAGTATTGGTGTGACCTGCAAGGCAGTTCTGAGATACTCAGCAAGAGGATGTATTCAAAGCTCTTAACAGTTATATCTGTAAAACACCTGGACTGGATTCAGACTATGTTACTTACATTCAATAGGAATTAAATTAGTCATGACTGATTTGGTGGGACTAAAGTATGATTAACTAACCAATTCAACTAGCAGTCCTGCTCTGTAATTTGGCATATCAGTGGGGTGGGGTGGGGAGGGGAGGGGAGGGGAGGGAAGTAGGGGAAACAGAGGAGGAGGAGGAGGGGCAGGGGCCGGGGAAAAAAAGTAGAAGATTGTGTAAGACTGACATAAGTTTACCCTTGTCTGATATGGAAGTTACAGGTTTCATGGTTTTGGTAGCATCACCATGATTAATTTTAGTATATATGTGTATTTCCTAAGTTCATACATCTGATGAAGTGAATGCCGCTTGTACCACAATAAATGCATTAGCTGCCACCTTTGAAATAGGAGAACTAGCTCTGCATAACACTGTGATGGCATTAAAAAAGTGCTCTCTGTCAATGTGCAAGCTGCCCTTTTATAGTCAAGAAATGTGTTTTCATATTTTGTTATGAAATGAGCTCACCTAAATCGAGACTATGTTTCCTTACAACTAAATGGCATTTGAAGGAAATGCATTTAAATTGTCACAAAGATCTTGCTGCTCTGTGAAAATGTAAGTCTGTGGAGAATACACAGGACTAGGTCACTGGAACTAAAGAAGCAGCAATCATGTTAGAGTAAGCTATTCGTAAAATTGTAACCTAGCTCTCTCAAATCAGGAGAAAATAGAAGCTAAAAGCAGAGCTGTCACCATGACTAATGTTGACTATAGAACAGAAATTATCCTAGCTGCAACGTTCTACTGAACATTGTTGCTGTTGTTTGGGAACAGATTCGGAGCGACCTTTATACAGTACAAAGCACATGAATTTGAGACATCAAAACTGATGTCAGTAACATAGACAGATTGGTTTGACTATTTAGGCTTTCAGTTAGTTCATGCTTGCAGTAAAGCTGATCTTTGACTGTACCACTTCAAATCTCAGGTGGAGAAAACTGATGTGTTTCCATTAAAAAAATAACAAGAACATAGAGAAGCATGATTGCAGACTTTTTTAATGTGCAGGAATTTCCTTTCTTCCATGGGAAAGTATTCAACCATGCACTCCCCCATCTGCAGTCTATAACAATCCATTCCAAGAGCAGTTTTGCCACCTCATCTATTGTCTTGGGCCTCTGTTCAAAAATTACAAAGTTTTGCACTTTACAAGTTGTGTGTGTGTTGTGGAGTGCAAATAGCTAAAAAGGGCTGCACTCAATAAACCATGGCCATCCTTAGCCATATGGAGAAAAGTTAACTAGGGTTGAGAATAGTATCCAAAGACTGAGAGAAGGAACATGTTCTGTCCCTTAAAATTGGTTTGGTGCTAATTACTGGAAATATAAAAATATCAAAGCAAAGAAGATAGATCTGTTAAACAGTTTCCATATTTGTATAACACAATTGTATCCTTTTTACTGTAAATTAAAGACATTTTGATCTTCGATAATTTTAATTACTGCTTTTCAACTGTTAAATTCTGCAGACAGTAGCACACTCTGCAAAAGGGGAAACATGAGATGAGGCTAGAGATTTTCTTCCTTTCTCCTCTCACTACAACCCCAGTTCCATGGAGGTCAAGTTCATCAGGTGTGTAACTTGGCTCCCCCAAGGAGATACAGCTAGTCATTGTCAAATGAAGTGCAAAACAAAGAAGGAGGGGAAGAGGATATCGTGAGGAGTGGTCTGGGTTTTCTGTCACTCTGACCAGGCATTTCTTTAGCTCCTTTGAACAAGCCACTCAGAACTCCTGCTGCCAGATTCACACATCACAACTAGTCACAAGAACATATCACATCTCCTCTGGTTGGTTAAGCCACTTAAGCCATCACAGACAACATGACAAGCCACTCTGAATCAAGTAAGCATAATAACCTACTGTTGAGCAAACACGTCTCTCTCTGCACACCCATCTCTCTCCATCCCCCCTCTTGTTATTTTCCAGCAGCCATGAGTTCCCTTTGCTGTTATCCATTCTTTTAAAGTTATTATTTTGCTGCTGGAGTGAATGTCTTCAGTGCAGAATTTTTGCTGCTAGCTCAGAAGGCATTTTAGTAGGATGCAAGGTTGTCTATAAGCAGCTTTTGTTGGATTTTCTCCAGCAGATGGCCTTTTTTAAACACATAGCCAGAAGCCTAAGCTTTCAACAGAACTGATGCATAAGGGTGTTCAGGCTCCTAGAATTTGTTTTACCTTTGGATTTGGTAAGTTAAAAGCAAAAACTCTCCTCCTCCTCCTCCTCCTCCTCCTCCTTCTTGGAACTTTACTAGAGGAACAGAGAAATAGGACACTAGCACAGGAAATACCAGGTTGTTTGGAGTTAAAGGTGATAGCTGGCTACTAAAATCAAAGATGGCTACTGCTCATGGAATAATACCTCCAGTTATGAAGAGTCTGAAGCTAAGAGGTTTGTTCCTTGAACTGCCTCCATGAGGCCAAACCCAGAAAAACATGCAGCAGCCAAGCTAAAATAGAAAATGCACCCAAGATGGCTTTGCTCCCTGCTTTTTGGCCTGAAATCATTGTGGAAACTTTTCTGCACTGGCCTTCTCAGAGTGCCCAAGGCCATTTCTTTTCTCCCCAAGGGTTATTTGATCACAGTTTAAAAGATCCAGGCAGGATTGGGTCAAAGAAATCCCTCTTAGAATCAATATGGCATGAACTTCAGATGAACTTCTGGGGCCAGCCCAAGAAGTTTCAGCTCCAGTTGGGGCTAAAACAGAGCCCAAAATGGTATTCAGGTCCCACAGCATAAAAAGTTTTGAGCACCATTCAAAAATGAATGTGGGTTAGCCAAGCAATCTCCTGGGGGCTGCTTGTAGCAGTTAAAAGCAATAGGACACCAACTCCAAGCTGAATTGTGGAAAGCAGGTAAAAGCACCACAGACATCTTAAGACTGGTTCCCAAATCTCATGCTGTGACATAGCATGATGGGATTTACTGATGGATGGGTGTACACAAAGTGGCTGTCAGGCAGATTGTTTAGGGACTAGAAGAGAATGCCCACAGCAACATTTTAATCTCATGGCTGTGCTTTGAAAGAAAAGGGAACAGGTGTGATAATACTGGTTTGAGTCCTGTACTCAACAGAGGTTTGAGTCTTGTGTGTGATGGGTTTGAGTCATACCTACACTGTCCTGGCCAGATGGTGATGCTTGGGTTAGAGTCCCAAGGAAATCTCCAAGTTAGAGTCCCCGGGCATAGATTGATTCTCCAGGGAAGGAGATATAGAAACAGGTTCCTTTTGTCCTAAGATTAAAAGGATTTCAATAGCTCTATAGCATGCACTAAGTGATTTTTTTCCTCCTAAGTTTAAGGCTAAGAGCAAGAGGAGGGAAGGGAACAGAAAGAGAGAAGAGAAGGAGAAAAAATGGTTTCTTTGTTATTCAAATTGTTCTTGTGACTTGTTCTATGTTTTGGTGTGTTATTTAACATAAGGTGTTAAATGGGGTTAAAAGGTATTTCCAATCTGAGTGTGTGTGTGTTTGGCGGGGGGGGGGGGTGATCATTCACATTGAAGAAGGAAGTTGTGGATTCCTCAGGAAAAAGAACTTGTGAGATTCAAGCCCCTGAAATTGGAATATGTGTTTCTTGATGTGCTTGTGTAGTTTCATGAGGTCATTGTCGAAATTCAAGCAAGGCTGAAGGCACTTGATCAAGGACAAGAATGACTTTGTATAATGCCTTAAACTATAAGGTCCTTGTTCTGGTCCATGCAGTAATCTGAGTGTGTATGAAATTTTTCCTTTCCACATCCCACCATCTGTGATGAGCATGACCCAGGGCTGGGAGTTAAGAAAATGTGTGCCCTTGAAGGGTTTTGCAACACAGGTCCTACCCAAACTGGACTACCTTAATAAACACATCCTGTGTGAAAGCCCTGTGAGAGAGTGTAAGGCACAATCTAAGGAGATTGCTCTGCCAGAATTGGAAACACCTGTTTCAAAATCTTGTAAGTATTTGGAGCAGTGAAGGCAGCTGCTCCCTGGCTGTTGCTTTCCTAAACAAGATATTAAAAATGTTTTGTTTGTCCTAAACAAGACATGTTTGATTGACATAAATATTGCATTTGCATATTTTAAAGGAACGGAAGTCTAGTGGAAGGTGAGGGGAAAGAGGCACCAAGAATCTCATAGAGGAGTCTCAGGGGCTCCTTGGAAAATCTCAAACAGCTAAAAGATACAAAAAGACAAAGGCTGTCTGACAGTGCAAAGAAATTAGGTGAAATGTAAAGAACTGGGGAAAAAATCAGAAGAAACTCAAGATGAAGATATACTGATTTTTCTATGCAATATGGGGAAAAAAAAGACTTGATACTTAAAAGTGTATTCCAATTTTACATTTGTGTTTGCAAAAAACTGATTTCCTTGTGACTGTTTATGTTACTTAGTCAAGAAGTTCTGAGAACTCAAAGAAGATTCAGGGGAGAGTTTGCAGCGCAGTTGAGAGTTGGTTGAGGTTTGCAGTTTAACCTGGGCAAGTTAAATTTTCATCATCTGATGGGTTGTGTCCAAAAAATGCAAGTTAGACAGGCCAGTGGCAGACCCAAGGTCTGGTGTTCTTCAGTAAACCTAGGGTTTCGGCCTTCTTCTTGGATCACTGCCTTGTCGTGGCGAAGGGGCTTGCGTAGCTCAATGAAGCTATGAGCTATGCCGTGCAGGGCCACCCAAGATGGACAGGTCATAGCAGAGAGCTCTGACAAAACATGATCCACTGGAGAAGGAAATGGCAACCCACTCCAGTATCTTTGCCATGAAAACCCCATGGACAGTACCAAAAGGCAAAAAGATATGACGCCGGAAGATGAGCCCCTCAGGTTGGAAGGTGCCCAATATGTTACTGGGGAAGAGCAGAGGGCTAGTACCAGTAGCGCCAGAAAGAATGAAGTGACTGGGTCCAAGCCAAAAGGATACTCAGTTGCAGATGTATCTGGTGGTGAAAGGAGAGTCCAATGCTGCAAAGATCTATACTCCATAGGAACCTGGAATGTAAGATCCATGAATCAAGGCAAGCTGAATGTGGTCAAACAAGAGATGACAAGACTGAACATCAACATCTTAGGAATCAGTGAACTAAAATGGACAGGAATGGGTGAATTTAATTCAGATGACCATTGGGTATACTACTGTGGGCAAGAATCCCTCAGAAGAAATGGAGTAGCCTTCATAGTCAATAAAAGAATAGGAAAAGCAGTACTGGGATACAATCTCCAAAATGACAGAATGATCTCAGTTCGAATCCAAGGCAAACCATTCAACATCACAATAGTCCAAGTCTATGCCCCAACCACTGGTGCTGAAGAGGCTGAAGTTGACCAGTTCTATGAAGGCCTACAACACCTTCTAGAATTAACACCCAAAAATGATGTCCTTATCATCATGGGGAGTTGGAATGCTAAAGTAGGAAGCCAAAAGATAACTGGAATAAGAGGCAAGTTTGTCCTTGGAGTACAAAATGAAGCAGGACACAGGCTGGTAGAATTTTGTCAAGAGAATACGATGGTCATAGCAAACACTCTTTTCCAACAACCCAAGAGACGACTCTACACATGGACATCACCAGATGGTCAACACAGAAACCAGATTGATAAAGTGCTCTGCAGTCAAAGATGGAGAAGCTCTATACAGTCAGTAAAAACTAGGCCAGGAGCTGACTGTGGCTCAGATCATGAGCTTCTTGTTGCAAAATTTAGGCTTAAATTGAAGAAAGTAGGGAAAAGCACTAGGCCACTCAGGTATGACCTAAATCATATCCCTGATGAATGTACAGTAGAGGTGACCAATAGATTTAAGGAATTAGATCTGATAGACAGAGTGCCTGAAGAACTATGGACAGAGGTTCGCAACATTGTACAAGAGGTAGCAATTAAAATCATCCCAAAGAAAAGGAAATGCAAGAAAGCAAAATGGCTGTCCGAGGAAGCTTTACAAATAGCTGAGGAAAGAAGGGAAGTGAAAGGCAAGGGAGAAAGAGAAAGATACACCCAACTGAATGCAGAATTCTAGAGAATAGCTAGAAGAGAAAAGACTGTCTTCTTAAATGAACAGTGCAAAGAAATAGAAGAAAACCAGAGATCTCTTTAAGAAAATTGGAGATATGAAGGGAATGTTTCATGAAAAAAGGGGCATGATAAAGGACCAAAATGGCAGGGACTTAACAGAGGCAGAAGAGATTAAGAAGAGGTGGCAAGATTACACAGAAGAGCTATACAAAAAAGAGCTTAACGTCACTGATAACCACGATGGGGTGGTCACTGACCTCAAGCCAGACATCTTGGAATGTGAAGTCAAATGGGCCTTAGGAAGTCTGAGCAACAACAAAGCTAGTGGAGGTGACAGTATTCCAGCTGAGCTATTCAAAATCTTAAAGGACGGTGCAGTAAAAGTGCTACACTCAATATGCCAGCAAATTTGGAAAACTCAACAGTGGCCACAGGATTGGAAAAGGTCAGTTTACATTCCGATCCCAAAGAAGGGCAATGCCAAAGAATGTTCAAACTACTGCACCATTGTACTCATTTCACATGCTAGCAAAGTGATGCTCAAAATCCTACAGGCTAGGCTACAGCAGTATGTGGACCGAGAACTACCAGAAGTACAGGCAGGATTTCAAAGAGGGAGAGGAACTAGAGATCGAATTGCCAACATACGCTGGATCAGGGAGAAAGCTAGGGAGTTCCAGAAAAACATCTACTTCTGCTTCATTGACTATGCTAAAGCCTTTGATGGTGTGGATCACAACAAATTGTGGCAAGTTCTTAAAGTGATGGGAGTACCAGACCATCTTATTTGTCTCTTGAGAAACCTATATGTGGGTCAAGAAGCAACAATGAGAACTGGACACAGAACCACTGATTGGTTCAAAATTGAGAAAGGAGTTCAGCAAGGCTGTATACTGTTGCCCTGCCTATTTAACTTATATGCAGAACGCATCATGAGAAAGGTGGGGCTAGATGGATCACCAGTTGGAATTAAGATTGCTGGGAGAAACATCAACAACCTCAGATATGCAGATGATACCACTCTAATGGCAGAAAGTGAAGAGGAACTAAAAAGAGTCTTGATGCAGGTCAAGGAGGAGAGTGCAGGAGTTGGCTTGAAACTCAACATTAAGAAAACTAAGATCATGGCATCCGGCCCTCTCACTTCCTGGCAAAGAGATGGGGAAGAAATGGAGGTAGTGGTAGATTTTATTTTCCTGGGCTCCAAAATCACTGCAGATGGGGACTGCAGCCAAGAAATTAAAAGATACTTGCTCCTTGGGAGGAAAGCTATGGCAAATCTAGACAGTATACCAAAAAGCAGAGGCATCACCCTGCCAACAAAAGTGCGTATAGTCAAGGCTATGGTTTTCCCAGTTGCAATGTATGGCTATGAAAGCTGGACCATAAGGAAGGCTGAGCGCCAAAGGATTGAGGCCTTTGACTTGTGGTGCTGGACGAGACTCCTGCAAGTCCCTTGGACCACAAGGCAATCAAACTGATCAGTCCTAGAGGAGATCAACCTGGACTGCTCTTTAGAAGGCCAGGATACTGAAGATGAAACTCAAATACTTTGGCCACCTAATGAGAAGGAAGGACTCCCTGGGGAAGAGTCTAATGCTGGGAACAATAGATGGCAAAAGAAGAATGGCACAGCAGAGGATGAGGTGGCTAGATGGAGTCACTGAAGCAGTTGGTGTGAGCTTAAGTGGACTCCAGGGGATGGTAGAGGACAGGAAGGCCTGGAGGAAAGTTGTCCATGGGGTCACGATGGGTCGAACACGACTTCGCGACTAACACCAACAAGGGTTTGGACAAAGATGCAAGAAGTTGATGTATAATAGACAGCCTGAACAGTGACAGGCTGGGGTTCAAAAGAGAAATAAAAATTCAAATACACAGATTATAGTAAGCCATTAGTTTAGACCAAACTCATCACTAAGTAGTTCTAGGAATGGTGAAGGGTGTGTGGGGAGCTCTGATCATAGGACTTGTACTTTTCCTGTCAACACAGGGGACTGCTGTTGAAAATCTAACCTGCAAGGCTGGTAATAGACTACATCTTCCATTTTCTCCTTTGTATGTTAGTTTGTGTTGAACAGGAATCTGTTTTTCTTTCTAGTATGCAGAGTATGATTGAAAGACAATAGGAATGTTTGCTGCCTGGACAACAGCAGGCTGGGGCTGGCACTTTCTGGGTGTTGTGTATGCTGGTATAGATGTGGGGCTGGGAATTGTCCCTACTAGCAGCATGTATTAAAGTCTCAGCAGTAGTGGTTCCCAAGCCTTTTGGGGTGCATTGCTCACCAAGATTACTTAGCATGCTGCTCCTGTGGAGAATGTGAGGCAGTGGATTTGGCTGGAATGCAAAGAATGTGAAACTTGATTGACTGGCACCACATTTTCTTATAATAGCTTTAACAGTATTGCTGTATGTAATCCAATTTGTGAGGCCTAGAATGTATATAAGACCAAAAGGGCAAAGTACCTTCTCTTTGGAGTTCTTTCATGAACAGAAATTTTGATTTTACCAAATGATCCAAGTGTTGGTTGTTCAATTAAAATACAGTGGTACCTTGGCTCACAAACTTAATCCATTCCAGGATTCTGGTTGTGACCCAAATTGGTCATGAGCCAAGTTAAATTTCCCCATAAGGTTCAATGTAAATAACGTTACATTGTAACTTTAATACAGAATAAAGTCCATTCTGTAACTATTTTTTTAAATAAGAAAATGTGAAGCAAAGTGACAAAGAACAACAAAGATCGCGGTCATCTCCCCGCTCCACCTCGAGTACGAGCGTGCCCATCTCCCCACGCCCCCAGCACAATCATGATCGTGCCCATCATCCCAGCATGCTGGAGGGAGAAGAGACCCGTGTGAATGGGGCGCACTGGTGGGGAGAGAGACGGGCGCGAATGCAGGCACGCTGGGGGGGATAAATGGGCACGAAGATGAGTGCACTGGGGAGGGGGGAGTGACAGGCTTGAAGGCGGGTGCACCGAGGGAGAGATTGGCACAATCATGCTGGGGCAGGAGATGGCCAAGATCACAGTTGCATTCCTGCAGGAAAGATGGGCATAATCACGGGCATGCTCCTGCAGGAAAGATGGGCGTGATCTTGGCCATCTCCCCCCCCCACCCCCAGCATGCTTGTGGTCATCTCCCCACTTGGGGGGGGGGGTGAGGAGATGGCCACAATAGCTGTTGCCACCCAATGCGAAGTTCGCAACCTGAGTCAAAATTTTTATGAAATTTTTGTTTGCGACCCAATTTGGTCGTGAACTGAGGTGTTCATGAGCTGAGGTACCACTGTATGTGCTAAAGTTTGCATGTATTCAGGATGGGTTGGGACATTTTTGTATTTATGTGTGCAGACAACTACCATCACTGCAGACAAGAAATTGTTGTGAGACCTGATTCTCAAGTTTAGAGTACCTTTGTCCATAAACTCAACCAGAGAGGCACCTTTTTTCTTTAGACAAAGAAGATTTTTAGAGCACCCCAAGTTCAGCAAAATGTTCTCTTCTCTTTATCACCTTGCTGGAATGGGACCACCAACCATAACATTTAAGAAAGGGCTAAAGAGACTATCCTTTTCTTCAACTTCTTTCAACAATTTCTTCCCCAACTGTGATTTTTCAGAATATTCTGATAGCAGGTGAAACAATATTCTATTACTGCAAGGCCAATCCCAGGGACAAAATCTGGACTCAGTACCAAGGAAGGGGCCCTGAGAGCTCAACCACAAGATAACCTTCCTAACTCTCTGACAACTTCAATCCAGGAGCTCCTGCGTTTATGCCTGTGAACACTTATCAGAAGAGAGTGGTTGGTGAAACCTATGGCCTGTAGACTACCTTGAAGAAGGTCAGAAGTACAAATGGCCTTGCAAATTACTCTCCAAGAGAAAGAGGAGCTAGGAAAGTCTTGCAAGTTAAGGAACTAACAGCAAATAAACTTGAATCTTTGTAAACCTTTCTGAGAGCTTTGCTAGCTGTGAACAGTATACAAAAGCAGTAAATACATAAATAAGATTACTTATTACAGCAAGAAACAACACTTTGAAACCTAGTCAGCCCTCCTGCCATCCAGACTGAAAAGATTCCTGCCCAGATTTATCAAGAACAGGCTTCCAGGAGCAGACAGTTCACAACCAAGACAAATGAACTGCCTCCAGAAGAAATAGATTTGTGCCCCATCCCTAGCTGGGATGGCTCAAAGTGGCAGCATGGTGTGCTAGCAGTTTAGTATGTATATTATGGGTATGGGTTGTCCCATAAGACATTATTGATCATGCAGCCCAAGAACCCCCTAAAGATTTTCTAGGTCAGAAGGGGTGACTGAAGAATATAATTTTTTCCTGATGACCAAACAAGAATCAGTTACTAAGTGTTCTATCAAGGGAGAGAGAAGAGGATCAAAAATATAAAACAAACCTCTGTCAAGAAGGTCTGAATTTGTAAAGATAAGCCTGGAGGCAGATGTTTTAACACCAAATGTCCTAAAAAGAGGAATAGGTCAAGATAACCATGTACCAAACATTTTCTGCTATGATGTTTTCTGTTACTAATCATTGCAAAAAACTAAATGTATAAATTCACTGAATATGATGATGGTGAAAGCTTGTCCAGACTGGAAATGGTCTCACTCATGTAAAAAAACCTACAATAAAGAGGTTTTTTTAATATAAAACTACTTGCTGGTGTTGCCTGCCTGTCTCACAGTCAAACAATGAACGGGAGGTGGGTGGTTGTCTTCAACACAATTCAGCTTTCCTTATATGTTCTGTATGAAGTTTGAATTGATTGAACTGATTCTGGTTCCCACTTCCTAGCGGAGCGGAGCAGAGCAAGCTGCCCCAGCTGATCTAGGGCCTCTGGGATACAAGCAGCCAAGTACCCAGGGAGTGAGTGACAAGAGTGAGTGAACAGATGGAGATCCTGTTGGTAGGCGGATCGGGCTTCAGGGTGAGGAACCTTGACCTTGTCCTGAATGCGGTTGCACTCCCTCTTAAGGACAGGGTCCACAGCTTGGGAGTGCTCCTTGATCCAGAGCTATCTTTGGAAGCTCAAGTAACAGCGGTGGCGAGGAGCGCTTTCTTTCAGCTTCAGCTGATTCACCAGCTGCGTCCCTACCTGGAGAACAACTGCCTGGCAACAGTGACACACGCATTGGTTACTTCCTGATTAGACTTCTGTAATGTGCTCTACGTGGGGCTGCCCTTGAAGATGGTCCAGATACTTCAGATGGTGCAAAATAGAGCTGCCAGGTTGCTGACGGGGACTGGGTGTTGTGCTCACATAACTCCAGTTCTCCATCAGCTTCACTGGCTCCCCATTGAAGTCCGGGCCCAATTCAAGGTGCTGGTTATCACCTATAAAGCCCTTAACGGCTTGGGACCTGGTTACCTAAAGGAGCACTTACGTCCATATATGCTCTCCCGCCCCTTGAGATTGGCGGCAGAGGCCCTTCTCCAGGAGCCCTCCATGAAAGATATTAGGAAGGTGAGTACCTGGAGGAGGGCTTTCTCTGCGGTGGTGCCCAACTTATGGAACTTATGCTCCCCAGAGAGGTCCACCTGGTGCCGTCGTTATTTGCTTTTTGGTG
Source organism: Varanus salvator macromaculatus (assembly GCA_023646645.1). NCBI lineage: Eukaryota > Metazoa > Chordata > Lepidosauria > Squamata > Varanidae > Varanus > Varanus salvator. The sequence continues at coordinate 10,505,588 of JAIXND010000754.1, read as the reverse complement.
CCAGGCCAAGACCTTTTTATTTAAATGTTATTTTAATTGTTAATTTTATTTATTGATTTTAACAATTTTTTGCCAGGATGTCTCCAATATTAGGGACTGCAGGTGGCGCAGTGGTTTAAACCGCTGTGCTGCTGGGCTGGTTGATCGAAAGGTCGCCGGTTCAAATCTGCACACGGGGTGAGCTCCCGTGCTCCGTCCCAGCTCCTGCCAACCTTGCAGTTCAAAAGCGTGCAAATGCAAGTAGATGAAAAGGTACCACTTCGGTGGGCAGGTAACAGCATTCCGTGCACTTCGGTGTTTAGTCGTGCCGGCCACATGACCACGGAGACTGTCTGCGGACAAACGCTGGCTCCCTCAGCTAGGAAACGGAGATGAGCACCGCCCCCTAGAGTCAGGCATGACTGGACTAATGTCAAGGGGAAACCTTTACCTTTACCTTTACCTCCAATATTATGTAATTGTATCAATTATATTTATTTATGGTTTGGAAGCCGCCTCGAGGCTTATGCGAATGGGGCGGCATATAAGTTCTCCAAATAAATAAATAAACATGGAAAGCAAACAGGAGTTTACTGGAGGAGTTCAGTGGGGAAGGTCAAGGCGGAAGTCCCTAACATTTCCCCCCGTCTTTTCTCTTCTTTATTTCACCTTAAATCCCCCCTCTCACACACACAAACATACCTGTTTTCCTCTTTGTAACACGCTTCCCATTCACAAGTAAGACTGTGTCGCTAACCTTTAGTGAAGACAGGAGAAAATACAGTGAAGGGTCACTATGATGGTGGTTGATTTGCAGGGTTAGGCATATGAAGAGAGATTGAGGGAGCTGGGCCTTTTCAGCCTGGAGAAGAGGAGACTCAGAGGGCACCTGTTAGCGACATACAGGTATGTGAGGCGGTGCCACACAGAGGTGGGTTGTGACCCTTTTCTCCCTTCAGTGGACGGCAGGATGCATTCCAATGGAACAAAGTTCAGGGCATCAAGATTTAGGGTCGATGCCAGGAAGTACTTCCTGATGGTTAGGACCCCTAGGGTATCGAATGGGCTTTCACAGGAGGTGGTTGAAGTCACATTGGTGAGGGTGTTTAAGGATAGGCTGGACATGCACATGGTAGGCATGTCATGAGTGGAGCCGGGGTTCAGACTAGATGGCCCAGGAGGCCCCTTCTGGCTCACTATGTTTCTATGTTTTCAGTTGTCACAACAGGACAGAATCATTAACTTTGTACAAACAATGGACCAAAGAGACTCCACAGTGGTGGTGGCCAGCAACAACTTTTCATTGTTTGCTTTATTACCTGAGAGCAACATGGCCTGCACATGCAACAGTTGCAAGCTAGTAGCCTTGTTAGAAGAAAATGTAAGAGCACTAGAACAGCGAGTGACCTCCCTCAAAGTAATAAAAATTTAAATGATCCTAGACAGAGCAAAGGAGCTGTAACAGCTAAGTGTAGTCCAGGAGCAAGAAGAACATCAGCAAGCTGAGGCAGAAGAGAAGCCTGAGGGAAGAGAAAATGAGGAAACTCCCTGGAACAGACTGACAGAAGACTTAGAAAACATTCTGCATGAGCGGAAGCAGTGGAACTTTCCAACTGCTTTATGTTCCTTGAGGAAGAGACATGCAAGGAACCCACTGTGAACAAACTACATGACACACTGTAATTCTGAAAAGAGACAAAAAGCCAATCAAGAAAGGAAAAAGATACCAAAGTTTGCAAGAACAAAAGGAGTAGAGTGATCGTTGTGGGAGATTCCCTGTTGCACAAGATGGAAAATTATGTATTATTTGTTTGTTTATTCAGTTTGAAAGCCTCCCCAAGAGCCATAGGTCTTGTTAGGAATTGGACTAATTCTGTCTCTGCAGCTTGGAATAGTTTTCCTGGTATCCTATCTACTCCTGGCAGTTTATTCCTTCCAATTGCTTTCAGAGCAGCTTTCACTTCATTTTCTAATACTGCAGCCTCTTCCCCATAGGAATCTGTCATCCTTTCATCTCTTCTGCATAGTTCTTCTATATATTCTTTCCACCTTCTCTTTATTTTCTCCTGGTCAGATAGTATGTGGTAGTATTTTAATAAGTTTTAATATTGTATTTTTACCATTATATTTTAACTGCAGCCAGAGTGGGTCGATAATTTATGTTTGGTGATATTTGTATTTTATCTTTGTAAGCCATCCTAAGGCTTTTGCAAAGGACGGCATATAAATATCCTAAATAAATAAAATACGTCTTCCTGTTTATCTTTCAGCATTCCTAATCTAACTTTGAATTTTCCTTTGATTTCTTGGATCTTCTGGAAGAGTTTTTTGTTTTTTCCTCTTTTGTTGCTTTTTTCTATTACTGTGCACTGGTCATTGTAATAATTCTTTTTGTCTCTATGTGCTAGTTGCTGAAAAGTTGCATTCAGTATTCTTACCCTATTTTTGTCACCTTTTGGTTTTGCTTCTCTCCTGTCCTTTGCAACTGTGAGCATTTCTTCTGTCATCCATCTAGCCCTTTATTTATTTTCACTACAGGAATTGTCTTTTAGCATTCTTTCCTGATAATTTCTTCTATTTCAGTCCACAGTTCTTCTGGCTTATCTATTGTATTGTAAATTGTCTATTGTATACAATAATTCAAATTCATTCTTTATGTAGACTTTAATTTAAATTCCTCAGAAATGTCTTTAAGTTCTATTTAGGCACTTGGCTTTTTTTTCTCTTTCTCTTTCTCTCTCTCTCTTTCTCTCTCTCTCTCTCTCTCTCTGAGAATTTTTCTTTCAGCTTTACTCTGAGGTTTGGTATTAATAGTGAGAATATAGTTTCTCCATCTGTTACTTCTAATTATGTAGTTTATTTGATTTCTATATTGGCTATCTGATGATGTCCATGTATACACTCATCAGCTATACACTTGAAGCATGTATTTGCCATAAACAAACTGCTGGCTTCATAGAATTGTATGAGTCATTCTCCTGCTTTGTTTCTGACATCTAGGCCAATTTTTTCCAGAAATAATTCTGCTTTGTTTCTTAGTTTAGCATTCTAATAACCTATGATGATCAGCATTATCTCTCATTTCATTTTGCATTGTTCTATTGTAGGATTTTCAAGGTAAAACATTCAGAAATAGTTTGCCACTACCTTCTCCTGTGCACTACTAACCAGATCTAGGCTGAGCATTTCTCCCATTGAGCACTACTGCCCAGGAGTTATCCTTCAGAAGTTTCTCCACTTCCGTCACCACTATTGATATTCTTCTGTTGAGACCATTACTCCTCAGGTGAATGCATCTTAGTCTTGTGTCACCATTTTGGACCACTCTGTCTTGGATGATTCTATTAGGAGACAAGCTAGTGAGACAGTCTGGTCTACTGATGAAATTGTTCTCAGCTTCCTGGACACTCTCAAGCCCTATGACCACATTTAAAGGATGCAAGAGGAATGCTGAACACAATAAAAGGCCTTCATCAGATACATGCATAGTAAAAGGCAGAAAAAGAAATGGTGGTTCAAGTAATTTGATGAGGGTAGCAAAATGTTAACTGATGAAAGAGAAAAGGCAAAAATGCTTAATTTCTACTTCGGCTCAGTTTTCTCCCAAAAGAGTGCCTGGCAAATATGAAGTACAAGCTGTAAGGACATGACTGCAACTTCAGTATTGATAGACAAAGGGTGAAGGAATACCTAGTTACTTTGAACAAGTTTATATCTTCAGGGACCAATGAACTGTATCCTAGAGTAATAAAAGAATTGACATTAGAATTCTCAGAATGACTGTCTATTATCTTTGAGAAATCAACAGCTGAAGTGTCAAATGAATGGAGGAGAGCTACTATTGTTCCCATCTTCAAAAAGGAAAAAAAGGAGGATCTTGGGAATTATAGACCAGTCAGTCTGACATCAATCTCTGGGAAAATTCAAGAGCAAGTTATAAAGCATTCAGTCTGCAAACACCTTGAAAACAATGCAGTAATCACTGGAAGCCAACATGGATTTGTCAAGAACAAAGCCTACCACAGTAATCTGATCTCATTTTTTGTCTACCTCTCTTTCTGCACTTAAATTAGTTACTGATCAGTAAGAGGCCCCCTCCCCACATACATGAACTCTCACCTGTGAGAGAGGTCGAGGTGGGGGGGGGGTCTGTGGGGGGAGGGGGGCAGGGTGGCAGGAGAGCAGTTAACTTGCAGGCTGCAGCCTGGGCCTACGGCCTTGGGCCAGTGGCCAAAGGTTGTAGCCCTTTGGGCCATTCAGGCTTGAGTTGGGCCTGGAACTTTGTTGGTTTGCACTGGGGGTGGGGGGGGGGGGGGGGGGTAATTTATTTATTGTTGTAATTGTTTTATATAGAGCCAGTGGGATCTCTGCAGTAGGGCTCTGTTTTATTGTTTTAGTGCACAGCATTCTAGTTTGGGTTCTTAATTTGTATTATATTTTATAATATCTGGGTTTTAAGTGTTATAAGAGTTCCTGGGGAGTGTATGGGTGCCCCCATTGGGGTGGTTATAGGCATGGGAAGATATGGCGCTGGGGGTTTAACATGTCATTACAAAAGAGTGGATAAATGGCTAGTATCTGCCCCCTCTTCTGGTTTCTCCTCCAACTAAAAGGTTCCAGTTAGTGATATCACCTGGCCCTCAGGCTTGGTGGTACTGCTGTTGAATGCCAGGTCAGTCCAAAACAAAACATATCTCATCCATGATCTAATTGTAGATGAGAAGGCTTACCTGGCATGCATTACGGAGACCTGGGCAGGAGAAGTGGGGGCATGCCGCTCATGCAGCTGTGCCCACCTGGATAGCTGATGCCACACCAACCTTGCCTTGAGGGAAGGGGAGGGGGTATGGCCCTATTTACTGAGATACAATCTCCCTCACAGGGCTTCCTGTCCCTTTGAGGCCAGGTCTAAGGTGTTTGTATCACCCAGGCGTTGGGTGATAGAGACAGATTACAGATTCTGTTGGTGTACCATGCACCTTTCTGCTCAACATCTCCCTGTCTGAGTTGACAGAGATCATCTCAAACTTGGAGTTGAGGACTTCAATTACCATGCTGAGGCTGCTCTGACCAGGGCAGCTCAGGACTTCATGGCCATGACAACCATGGGAAGGTCTCAACATGTCATTGGCTCAATGCATGAAAAAGGTCACACTCTAGACCTGGTTTTCTCAATGGGGCAGGAAGATGATTATCTGGCGGTGAGGGACCTGATTCTAACACCTTTGACAAGGTCAGATCACTTCCTTGTGAGGTTTGAACTCAGGGCCAGTTTCTCCCTCTGTAAGGGTATAGTCCTGGGCATGAAATTACTGCTCGCCTGCTCACCAAATGCGAGTGTAAATTCCTTTCTGGTGAGCACAGTAATGCCCTGCATCCCTATTTGCAAATGGGACCCTAACCGGGAAGCAAACCCACACAGACCCACACAGGCAGAGACTTAGATGCATCTGCTTTCTGCAATTCTCTGGCCTGTCTCTCCACTGGCCCTTCTAGGAAGTAGCCCTCTCTTGTTTTAACCCTTAGATGGGCCGTGAAGTGCAAGAAGTATTATTGCAGGCAGTTGGAGGTGGGAAGGTGCAGAGCGGGTGGTGGGGCTCTGGCGTCCTCTGCTCGCCCCCTAAGGCAAGCCTGGCGGCTGCTTCTTAGCCTGAACAGAGACAAAGCAAGGCTGGGGGTCTCCACCTTCCTGGAGTGGCCAAGCAATGTGAATTGGGAGAGGTTTTCGTCCCCCCACCCGCCCCGCATCCCGGCATTCCAGTGCACTGGAAAGCTAGGAGGAGTCAGAGGATGCAATGTAAATTTTTTGTCATGTTGTTTTTTATTTGTATATTTTGTTTTGTTGTGAGCCACCCCGAGGCTTTGTTGCGACGGGGTGGCATAGAAATGTTTTAAATAAATAAAATAAACAAACATAGAAATGTTTTAAATAAATAAAATAAACAAACATAGAAATGTTTTAAATAAATAAATAAATGGGAGTGCTGGGGGGGGGTGCGTGGCAGAGGATCTGGGGAGATGTCTCTGCCCCATGAGGTTGCACGCTCCAGGTGGAGAGTAAGGTTTTTGCCTGGCTAGTAGGTCTAGACTTGAAATGTTAAGCCCTGGTATAGTCCCTATTAAGATGGTCCACCACAGAGTCTTATGGATCTGGATGGATTCCTGTGAACTCTGGGGGATTTTTCAGCTGATAAAGCTGATGTTCCTGTCAATGCCCTGGTTGATTTGTGGAATGGAGAAATGGCCAGGACAATCAACAAAATCACTCCTAAGCATCCTCTCCCCTCATGTAGACCCCGCTCAGTGCCATGGTATATGCCTGAGTTGTGGGCACTGAAGCAGGCTGCGAGACGACTAGAATGGAGGTGGAGGAAATCCTGTAATGAATCCAACCGAGCACATCTTAGAGCTCACAGAAACATAGAAACACAGCGAGTCAGAAGGGGTCTCCCAGGCCATCTAATCTGACCCCCCAGCTCCAGCCGGCTCCGCTCACGACATGCCCACCATGCGCATGTCTAACCTATCCTTGAACACCATCACTGCTGGGGCCTCAACCACCTCCCGTGGAAGCCCATTCTATACCCTCAGGGTCCTAACTGTCAGGAAATATTTCCTGGCATCTAAATGGAACCTTGGTTCCCTGAGCTTTGCTCCGTTGGAGCATGTCCTGCCTTCCTCTGCAGAAGAGAACAGGTCTCTACCCACCTCCGTGTGACATCCCCTCCCATCCCTGTATGTTGCCAACAGATCCCCTCTGAGTCTCCTCTTCTCCAGGCTGAAGAGACCCAGTTCCCTCAGTCTCGCTTCATATGGCATCCCTTGCAAACCGGCCACCAACCTTGTGGCCCTATGCTGGTTATATCCTTCCTGTAATGAGGGGTACAAAAATGAGCACAATATTCCAGTTGCAGGCACACCAGAGTCATATAGAGTGGTAGTAATACTCCTCTCGATCTGGAAGCCACACTCCTGGCTATGCAACCAAGTGTGGCATTCGCCCTCTTAACCACTGCATCACACTGCTGACTCATTTTTAGCCTGCAGTCAACCAGCACCCCAAGGTCCCTTTCACAAGTGCTACTCTCCAGCCACTTGTCCCCTAACCTGTACTTATGACACCTACTCCTATGCCCCAAGTGCAAGACCTTGCACTTATCCACATTGAATGCCATCTTGTTGTCTCCTACCCACTTCCATAGTCTGTCCAGATCCTTTTGGATCTGGAGTACCTGCTCCTCAAGTTTGGCCACTGCCCCAGTTTTAGTATCATCTGCAAATTTGATCAGCAGACTGTTCACCCCTTCTTCCATGTCATTGATGGAGAGATTAAACAGGATCGGCCCCAGGAAAGAGCCCTGGGAGGACCCCGCTTGTCACTGGCCACCATTCCGATGATTTCCCACTAATGGTTATCCTCGGCTTTCGGTCAGTCAACCATGCCCTAATCCATCGGACAGTGCTTTGGTCTATCCCAAAACGCCTCAGTTTCTCAACTGGGATATCATGGGGCACTTTGTCAAAGGCCTTGCTGAAATCCAGGCAAACCACATCCACTGCATCCCTTCCATCTAGCCACATAGAAACGTAGAAACAGAGCGAGTCAGAAGGGGCCTCCTGGGCCATCTAGTCTGACCTCCGGCACCAGCCGGCTCCGCTCATGACATGCCCACCATGTGCATGTCCAGCCTATCTTTGAACACCCTCACCGATGGGGCCTCAACGACCTCCCGTGGAAGCCCATTCCATGCCCTCGGGGTCCTAACTGTCAGGAAGTGCTTCCTGGCATCCAAATTGAACCTTGGCTCCCTGAGCTTTGCTCCATTGGAGCGCGTCCTGCCTTCCTCTGCAGGGGAGAACAGGCCTCTCCCCATCTCCATGTGACACCCCCTCACATACCTGTATGTCGCCAACATATCCCCTCTGAGTCTCCTCTTCTCCAGGCTGAAGAGACCCAGTTCCCTCAGTCTCGCCTCATACCCCATCCCCTGCAAACCAGCCACCATCCTTGTGGCCCTACGCTGCACTGACTCCAACCTGGCTATATCCTTTCTGTAATGAGGGGCCCAAAACTGAACACAATACTCCAGTTGCGGGCGCACCAGAGTCATGTAGAGTGGAAGTAATACCTCTCTTGATCTAGAAGCCACACTTCTGGCTATGCAACCAAGGGTGGCATTCGCCCTCTTGACCACCGCATCACACTGCTGACTCATGTTTAGCCTGTGGTCAACCAGTACCCCGAGGTCCCTTTCACAAGTGCTGCTCTCCAGCCACTTGTCCCCTAACCTGTACTTATGACAGCTATTCCTATGCCCCAAGTGCAAGACCTTGCACTTCTCCACATTGAACGCCATCCTGTTGTCTCCTGTCCACTTCCATAGTCTGTCCAGATCCTTTTGGATCTGGAGTACCTGCTTCTCAGTTGTGGCCACTGCTCCAGTTTTAGTGTCGTCTGCGAATTTGATCAGCAGACTGTTCACCCCTTCTTCCATGTCGTTAATGAAAAGATTAAACAGGATCGGCCCCAGGACAGAGCCCTGGGGTACCCCGCTTGTCACTGGCTGCCATCCCGACGATTCCCCGCTAATGATAATTCCCCGCTTAGATTCCCCGCTAAGCCACCTCGAAACCTTGTCGTAGAATTCCACAAGGTTTGTCTGGCAGGACCTGTTCCTGTGGAAACCATGTTGTGTGGCTGCCAGCCTCCCTTCCCTATCTAGCATCACTTGATCTCTCGCTATTATGAGCCATTCCAGTGCTTTTCTTGCAATGGACATAAAGCTAACTGGTCTGTAGTTCCCCATGTCCCCTCTACTACCCTTTTTGAAATTTGGGACCACTGACGCCACCCTCCAGTCCTCTGCAACTTCACCCGTTCTCCACAAGGCCTCAAAAGTGGAAGCCAGTGGGCGTGAGAGAACCCCTGCCAACTCTCAAAGTACTCTCAGGTGTAACCCATCAGGGTCTGGTGCCTTTGTAATGTCCAATGCCCTCAGGAGCCCACTAAGTTTCTGTGATCCCCACCAGGTCATACCCTTCCATTCCCAGGCAGCCTGAGGATGTGGACAAGGTGCTGGGACTAGAGCAACCCACCACATGTCTGATTGCCCCTTGCCCCTCATGACTGCTCATCAGAGCCAAAAACAGGGTATGCACCTGGATCCAGGACACCTCTCTGAGGTGGGTCACTGCGCCTTTGAAGGAGGTGGTGGTCAGGCCTGTCCTGAAGAGAGTGACCCTGGACCCAGAGATTCCTGCCAACTATAATATCCCGTTTTTGGGCAAAGTGCTCAAGCAGGTGGTGATCAGACAACTCAAGGCATTCTTGGAGATGAATAGACGATCTAGACCAGGGCATGAAATTACTGCTCGCCTGCTCGCCAAATGCAAGTGTAAATTCCTTTCTGGTGAGCACAGTAATGCCCTGCATCCCTATTTGCAAATGGGACCCTAACCGGGAAGCAAACCCACACAGACCCGCACAGGCAGAGACTTAGACACATCTGCTTTCTGCGATCCTCGGGCCTGTCTCTCCACTGGCCCTTCTAGGAAACAGCCCTCTCTTGCTTTAACCCTTAGATGGGCTGCAAAGTGTGAGAAGTATTATTGCAGGCAGTTGGAGGTGGGAGGCTGCGGAGTGGGTGGTGGGGCTCTGGCATCCTCTGCTCACCCCCTAAGGCAAGCCTGGCGGCTGCTTCTTGGCCTAAACGAAGACAAAGCGAGGCTGGGGGTCTCCGCCTTCCTGGAGGGGCCAAGCGATGTGAATTGGGAGAGCTTTTCCTCCCCCTGCCCCCCGCATCCCGCCATTCCAGTGCACTGGAAAGCTGGAAGGAGCCAGAGGATGCAATGGGACAATGTAAATTTTTTGTCATGTTGTTATTTATTTGTATATTTTGTTTTGTTGTGAGCCACCCTGAGGCTTTGTTGCGATGGGGCAGCATAGAAATGTTTTAAATAAATAAAATAAATAAACATAGAAATGTTTTAAATAAATAAACAAACATAGAAATGTTTTAAATAAATAAATAAATAAACATAGAAATGTTTTAAATAAATAAATAAATGGGAGGGCTGGGGGTGGGTGGCGGAGGATCTGAGGAGATGTCTCTGCCCCGCGAGGTTGCACGCTCCAGGTGGAGAGTAAGGTTTTTGCCTGGCTAGTAGGTCTAGACTTGAAATTTTAAGCCCTTATCTAGACCCATTTCAATCTGGCTTCAGGGCTGGCTATGGAACTGCCTTGGTTGTCCTGCATGATGACCTGTGTGGGGAGAGGGACAGGGGGAGTGCATTCTTGTTGGTTCTCCTGAACCAGGAGATTGCTCTTAGAGACACATTAACTATTTTGGTAAAAAGGTAAATAATTACATATCTGCGCTCTTTAAGAACTCTAGGATTGATGCCATCTGGACCTGTGATGTGTTAACTTTTTAGTTTGTCAATAAGGGTGAGAATTTAATCTTCTACCCTATTACCTGCCTTAATTTTTTCAGACCCCCTTCCTGAATATGTAATTTCAGGAACAGGCATCTGCATTGTATCCTCTGCTATGAAGACATGAAAAATTGTTCCAGCTTCTCTGCAAACTCCTTATTCTCCTTTAGTGCTCCCTTTAATTCTAAGAGCAACTTTAATTCATTCGATTATTAGCCAATGGTCCAATTGCTTCTCTAGCTCATTTCTTTCTATTGGTATATTTAATTGATATTACTGACCTCGACAGCTGTCTGCTCCTAAAAATGTTTCTATGCTTCTCTTATTATCTGCTTGAATTTCTTCGGCTCAAGCTTGTAGTCCATTTTGTTTTCTTGATTTGTGCAGTGTTTCCATTTCTTGAAAGAAGCCTTCTTCTCACTAATAGCATCCTTGACTCTTCTTGTTAACCATGCTGGTGACCTCTTAACTTGTGGCATCTGCACTATCTACACCTCAGTTTCTGTGGTTTTGAGTAAATGCCAAGGATTTTGAAAGGATTCAATCCATTTGACTCCCCTCTTCAACTTCCTTTTTTTACTAGTTGCCTCATTGTAGAAAATTTTCTTCTTTTAACAATCTTCCATCTAACTGTTTATTAGTTCACTGTTTCCAATCAATTCAACAAGATTTACATCCTGTACTATGTCTTGGGCAACTTCACCTGGAAGTGTCTAAATGGTGTTTCTGATGGGCAGTGAGGTTGGGTGATGGTGGCTGGGCTAGGACAACATCAAGCTGCAGTTTGTACTAGAGGCACCAGAGACAGGTATTGAGGTCTGAGTCACTCTGTGTGTGTGTATGCTTCTTTGTGATGATGGAGACAGTTGGATAGAAGTGGGTAAGGTGCAGATGAAGAAGAGCAGGTCAATATATTAAGGGACATATTTTTCTCAATGGGAACAGACAACAAAAAGAATAGTGATCAGCTATAGGTGGGGAGGGAAAAGGGTTAAAGATTCCTGCACCAATCAGGAATATGCTGCTTACATGGATGGGGAGTGATGGCCCTGGAAAGGGCGGGGAGGGGTAGAGCTGGTTGGAAACAAAACTACTACAACAATAAGAGAACATGATCAACTCTCAGAACCATCCTCATAATTACTCACCAACCATAGTAACCACCCATCGTTGCTTGTTGTGACCTTCAAATCCACCCAGTGACTGGGTTTGTGCCATGTGCTAAGCTCGAGTTGTTTATAAGCCATGGTAGGTGAATGTGTCATCTGAATCCATCATGGTTTTGTCAGGACAGCTTTAGTTTGCCTTATAAGCTACCCTGACAGCCATAGTTTGTTGTAAGATTTGTTTGACCCACAGTGGGCTGTCATGTCATCCAAATCTGGATGACATGATCTGTTGTGGGTCAAGCCAAATTGTAGTGAGCCACTTGCCCAGAATGTCAATCTTCTTCCCATCACCACCACTCTGGCTAAGTGGCTACAGAGGGAATGCTTCAACCAGCCACCTTCAAAACTCCCACCTATAAAATTTGGTTTCTCTTTAAAAATGAGGGGAAGGACTCAAATGCATAGACGACTGGGCCAAAGGCCAACATTTGTTCCTCCATAGATAATACTGAAAGAAACGCCAACAGAGAAGGTTTTCACTGGGACATACATACTCTGAGCTATGCTACAGTCCAGATCCACCCACTTCCCAAAACCCTTTGTACAGAAACCCTGAGTATTGACAGCCACTTGTCAAGTCCAGTACAAAAATTACAGATGGGTACACTTTTAGCCTTTCCCTTTAGTCTCTAGAAGCTTGGGACAAACGAAAACACAAAAAAGTAAGAATCTTGCTGAGAAGGGTGTATAAGTCTCACAAAATGTAATTCTCAATGTAAGAGACATGTCAGTAAAAGAATTGATATTTCTAAGGGTGATGGGTACACAGGCTTCTGAAGGGCAGCTATTGGGCAGCAGCAGTAATTGAAGGCAAACACTGGTGAAGGATCTTTCACAGACAACAGCGATGACTCTCAAGCTAACTCTGGTTTGTTGTTGTTAGTTGCGAAGTCATGTCCAGCCCATTGCGATCTCATGGACAACATACGCCCAGGCCTTCCTGTCCTCTACCATCCCCCGTAGTCCACTTAAGCTCACACCAACTGCTTCAGTGACTCCATCTAGGCACCTCATCCTCTGCCATCCCCTTCTTTTGCCATCTATTGTTCCCAGCATTAGGTTCTTCTCCAGGGAGTCCTTCCTTCTCATTAGGTGGCCAAAGTATTTGAGTTTCATCTTCAGTATCTGGCCTTTAAAGAGCAGTCAGGGTTGATCTCCTCTAGGACTGACCGGTTTGATCACCTTGCAGTCCAAGGGACTCACAGGAGTCTCCTCCAGCACCACAATTCAAAGGCCTCAATCCTTTTGTGCTCAGCTTTCCTTATGGTCCAACTTACACAGCCATACATTGCAATTGGGAAAACCATAGCCTTGACTATACACACTTCTGTTGGCAGGGTGATGTCTCTGCTTTTTGGTATTCTGTATAGATTTGTCATAGTTTTCCTCCCCAGGAGCAAGCGTCATTTGATTTCTTGGCTGCAGTCCCCATCTGCGGTGATCTTGGAGCCCAGGAAAATGAAATCTGTCACTACCTCCATTTCTTCCCCATCTATTTGCCAGGAAGTGAGAGGACCAGATGCCATGATCTTAGTTTTCTTAATGTTGAGTTTCAAGCCAACTCCTGCACTCTCCCCCTTCACCTGCATCAAGAGGCTCTCTAGTTCCTCTTCACTTTCTGCCATGAGAATAGCATCATCTGCATATCTGAGGTTGTTGATGTTTCTCCCAGCAATCTTAATTCCAACTGGTGATTCATCTAGCCCTGCCTTTCTCATGATGCGTTCTGCATATAAGTTAAATAGGCAGGGCGACAATATACAGCCTTGCCAAACTCCTTCCTCAGTTTTGAACCAATCAGTGGTTCCGTGTCCAGTTCTCACTGTTGCTTCTTGACCTGCATATAGGTTTCTCAAGAGACAAATAAGATGGTCTGGTACTCCCATCTCTTTAAGAACTTGCCACAATTTGTTGTGATCCACACCATCAAAGGCTTTAGCATAGTCAATGCAGCAGAAGTAGATGTTTTTCTGGAACTCCCTAGCTTTCTCCATGATCCAACGTATGTTGGCAATTGGATCTCTCATTCCTTTTCGAAATCCTGCCTGTACTTCTGGTAGTTCTTGGTCCACATACTGCTGTAGCCTAGCTTGTAGGATTTTGAGCAATGTAGGATTTTGAATGCTAATTTTCAGCAACTTCCACATAGAGTCAATGGGAATATTACACTGGCCAGTACAATGAAATAGAAGAGAACAATAAAAGAGGAAAACCAAGATGCTTCTTCCAGAATATCCAAGAAATTAAAGGAAAATTCAAAGTTAGATCAGGAATTCTGAAAGATAAAAAGGGAGACATACTATCTGACCAGAAGAAAATAAAGAGAAGGTGGAAACAATATATGGAAGAACTATGCAGAAGAGATAAAAAGATGAAAGACTCCTTCAAAGATGAATCCCAGGAGGAAGATCCTGTAATATTACAAACGAAAGTGGAAGCTACTCTAAAAACACTTGGAAGGAATAAAGCATCCACAATAGATAGAATACTAATAGAATTATTCCAAGGTGTACAATCAGTCAAAATCATAACAGGAGTAAACAAAAATATGGAAAACAAAACCATATCCCACAGAATAGAAATATTCAATATACATTATTATCCCAAGGAGAGAGATACTAAGGAGCACAGCTACTACAGGACCCATCACGTAAATTCCTAGTGTAAGCAAAGTGATGCTCTAACTGTTGTAACAAAGAATTTTATTTACCAGAATTTTACCAGCAAGAAATGCCTTCTGTTCAAGCAGGATTCCAAGAAGGAAGGGACACTCAAGATCATATTACATATATTAATTGGTTACTGGATCAGACCAAAACAAAACCTTTGATTGTACGGATCACAAGGAGGCTTAGATAGTCCTGAAAAAAATGTGTGTGCCTTAGCACTTGCTTGTCCTGAAGTGTAACCTGAATCATGCACAAGAAGCTATTGTTTCCTATAGACAAAGGCATTGGATAAGGTTGTATTTTATATCTCTATCTGTTCAATTTGTATGCAGAACTTATCTTAAGGTAAGCCACATTGGGAACTTATCTTAAGGTAAGCCACAAGGAGTGAAAGTGGGAGAAAGATAACTTCAATAATTTAAGAAATGCAGATGATACCATCCTATTGGCAGAAAGCAGCAGCAAATTGAAATGACTTCTGATGAAACTGCAAAATCAGGACTGCAGATGAATAGAAAGAAAATAAACATCATGACTACAGGAGCATTATACAACTAAAGTGAACAATGAAATTGTGAAAGATGACTGTAGTCAGGAAAACAGAAGACTAAGACTGAGAATAATTTTATTCCCAATCACTATGCATGGGTTTGAAAGCTGGATAGTAAAGTGACAGGAAGAAAGTGGATGTATTTGAATCATGGTGCTGGAGAAAAGCTTTGTAAATAAAAATGAACAAGTGGCTCCTAGATCAAATCAAGACAGAGCATATCCTGGAAGGAAAAATGATGAAACCGAAGTATTTATACCTTGGGCACATAATGAGAAAGCAAGACTTAATGGAAAGGAAAGTGATGCTAGGAAAATCTGAAGGCAAACGAGGAAGTAGAAGACCTGATATGAGATGGTTCTATTCCATAAAGGAAACTACAAACTTGAGTATACAACAGCTGAGCAGGGCTGTCAAGGACAGGACACTTTGAAGGGCATTTCTCCATAGTGTTAGAAACATGGAAACAGAAAGAGCCAGACGGGGCCTCCCAGGCCATCTAGTCTGACCTCTGGCTCCAGCCAGCTCCTTTCATGCCATGCCTATCATGTGCATGTCCAGCTTAGCCTTGAACACCCTCACCGATGGGAGTTCAACCACCTCTCATGGAAGCCCATTCAGTACCCTAGGGATCCTAACCATCAGGAAGTACTTCCTGGCATCCAAATTCAACCTTGGTCCCCTGAGCTTTGCTCCATTGGAACATGTCCTTCCCTCCTCTGCAAGGGAAAATAGGTCTCTCTCCACCTCTGCATGATATCCCCTCACATACCTGTATGTCACCAACAGATCCCCTCAAAGCTTCCTCTTCTCCAAGCTGAAAAGACCCAGCTCCCTCAGTCTTGCCTCATACAGCTTTCCCTGCAAACCAGCCACCATCCTTGTGGCCCTTTGCTGCACCAATTCCAACGTTGCTGTATCGTTCTTGTAATGTGGAGCCCATTACTGAACACAATACTCCAGTTGCAGGTGCACCAGAGTAGTACAGAGTCGCAATAACACTTCTCTCGATCTAGGGCCTGGGCTTCTGCAACCCTGTGTTCTCTACACCATTGCACTGAGATCTAATGGACTATCTAGGAATGTGGGCATCTGTCCATTCCATGTATTCCCACCAGCTGGCTGAAGGGAGCCAAATCAGCACCTAAACACCAGAGATCCAGCAACTCATAATCAGTAAGTGAAGGGAGAAAGAAGCGAAGGTCACTCTAGTGGCAGAGGCAGAGTTGAAGCATCAGCAAGACGCAAGGAAGTAGATGGTGAGGTGTTGTAATAGTGACCTACAGTCTGTGAACTATGTTATTTTCTTGCCTTAAAGCATCAAGAAGTGCATAAGCAGCAAATGGTTCCTGCTTTCTCTGTTAGATTAGAAAGTGAGGAGACTGGATGAGAGCATTTCAGTACTCTTCACATCATTAGACAAGACAAATATCTTTTGCACAGCACACAGCAAGCATTCAAAAAATGGGAGACTATCCTGAAAGAAGATCAAATTTGGAAGGGGAAAGGAATTGTATGGAAGAGAATGTCCATGTGAAGTCACAGAGTTTGAGGCTCTGTGGATTCAGCTGCTGAGTTTGTACTTTTCTGCT
Organism: Varanus salvator macromaculatus; assembly: GCA_023646645.1. Taxonomy (NCBI): domain Eukaryota; kingdom Metazoa; phylum Chordata; class Lepidosauria; order Squamata; family Varanidae; genus Varanus; species Varanus salvator. The sequence goes on along the minus strand of JAIXND010000754.1, from coordinate 10,489,195 downwards.
GTAAAATCTAAAGGACAGTGCTGAGAGTAAATGCTTTTATTGAATGACTGACTGCAGATGCTGCCAACTATGGATGTGCATATGAACACAACTCAACCTTGGCTAATTTCCCCAAATTCCACCTTAACACTATTTCTGTCCTGCATATATATTAGATTGTAACCTTCTTTCACATGAGAACTTGTGTATCAGTTCATAAGTGAATTGTGCACATCTTTGAAATTCTTCTCCCATTGATTAAAGCATGTTTGGGTACGTTTTCAACACTATACTTTTTCATGCACTTCTTTCAAGTGCCTTTTTTGTGGAGAAGGACGATGTGTTCAGAAATCATTGCTAGCTTAAAAATGCAGAGACTTTGACTGCAGTTTGCATTCAGGTTTGCGATTGGTTCAGAATGTGCAAAACTGGTCAAAGACAAGTACAAAGGTTTTTTTAAATATATCAAATGCACAGGTAGAAAATGGGCTCAATAGAAACCTGACTTGACAGTTGTACGTGTGAAAAGGATAGTAAGGTTGCTTACCTGTAACTGTTATTCTTCAAGAAATCATCTGTGCATTCATGCATATGGGCTCTGTTCATGCATAGAACTTGTTTTGGGAAGATCCCATAGCTCAGATATACTCAGTGGGATGAGTGCAAGGGGGGTGTTCCTATCCAACTCTCAGACTGAAGGTCATGAAACTAGCATTGTGGCCACATATTATGGAGGGGGGTCTGCAGGCCCACCTGTAGTCTAGTATAGCCAGTAGTCCATGGGCAACACAAAAGGGGGAAGGGAGGGTAGATTTGTGTGAATGCACAGATGACTATTTGAAGAATGATAGTTACAAGTAAGCAACCTTGCTTTCTTATTTGTAATCTCTGTGCATCACACCCATGGGGGAATGGTGAGCTTACCTCATGGAGGCAGGTAGTTATGCCAGCACTGAGCACTGTGGAGGTCACTGTCACTAGTGTAGAGTGGGTCTGTACTGGTCCCAAAGGCTGAAAGCCAAATAATTTGTAGGCTAAGGAGATGACCTGAACAACTCACCCTGCAAGTCCCTTGTTTCCAGTACTACAGCACACAAATAGCCTCTGTGAGTGGTGGAAGAGTTTGGTCCAGAACTTATAAAAGGCCCTTTGGATGTCAATGGAGTGTAATGTCATTTTGATCAGGTCCTATTGGAAGGTGAAGAAGGCAGGCACGACAATGTCCTTTTTGCTGTAGAAAGGAGATACCACCTTGGGGAGGAAGAAGGGGTCTAGGCAGAATAATGCTTTGTCCCTGTCGAAGATGAGGTATGGTGGTTTTACTTGTAGGGCAACCATGTCACTGGAGTGGTGGGCCAAAGTGATCACCATTGGAAAGTGGTCTTCCACAAGAGTAAGTATAGGTCCAGTGTGGCTTCAAAAGGATTTTTGTGAGGGCTTGGAGGACAATTCATAGGCTCCAGGCCAGCATTGGGGTCAGATTGGAGAAGCAAGGTGTTTGAAGCCCCAGAGGAGCTGGTGAGTGAGGGAGTGATAGAAGGTAGAGAATCCCTGGAATGAGGTGTAGAAGTGTGACAAGTAGAAGATTACTGTGACTAACAAACTAGAACAGGTAAAGCTATGGATCACTTAGTGATTAATAAAGGTATTGTGATTAACGGACTAGAACAGGTAAAGCTATACAGATCACTTTGTGATTAATAAGAGTATTGTGACCAACACAAACTAATAGACTACAAGATGTAATTGGCAGACATAGCATTAAACTTTTGAACTTAGAACCCAAAGTACGGCTGTGTAATTAGCTAATGCATATTAATGGTGCCTCCTACTATGATTCAGAGGGTTATTAACATGAACATGGGACGTATGAGCAGGTGGGGGTAACATACCAAGGAGTAGTATGAGTAGCATGATGAAGGCAGATGGGAAGAATGTGAATTCCCTGTATCCCACCAATGGGAGAAAGGAGGCAGGGACTTTGCGCTTGAAGTAAAGGTTGTGTAAACTGCTTTCCAGTGCACTACCTTTGGGGTGAGTGCCTGGTCTGGCCAGAACGTTTTAAACTGTTGCTGCTTGGTACTTTGCCTCCTGTATCGTCATTGCTTGGATTCCATTCCTTACAACCGGGGGCTTGTCCAGGATAGTGGCTCATCCTAGGTGAGTATTTCTCCAGCATGCACCAGGAAGACGCATCCTACCAATTTCGGCAGCCTAGGTCAGGTGGAGGGACCACCTAGGCGCAGCTCTATTTAAAATTTTGGACAAAATACGAGGACAAAGAGAAGTAGCCAGGAAGGGGCTCTGTTGGTGGGACCAACGGGTAGGAGCCAAAGCCGCGGTCGACAGGCAACTCTGTGCACGGACCAAGGTAAGAAGCGAGTGTGGCTCCCAGTATTACCTTGGTGGTGAACAGGGGGGAGGAAACCTCTGGGGAAGGAAGGAGAACCCCCTGTGTGAGGCTTGAGAGAGAATGATTGAGACATACAAAGGAGTACGAAGCGAGTGTGGAGTCTGGACCAGCGGTTCCTATCCTCCGCAAGGAGGACGGCCAGAGAAGGACGAAGCAAATGCATTGGTTGACTTACTGGAAGCCTCAGGAAAATTATTGAGAGTCACTAGCAAGTGTTAAGTCCACTAGGGACGAGAACAGGTTCCGCTTCTGACCTACTAGGGACTAAGAGATCTGAAAGACAGGCATGGGATCCTCAGGATCAAAAGTGAAGCCCATGGAGGGCAAGAACAGGGGCAAATTACCCCAAACTCCTCCCAACAGTCCCTTGGGACAGACATTGAAACATTGGGAAGGACTTCCCTACACCCCTGGAAAAAGTAGGGAAAAGATTATTAATTATTGTTGTTTTGTTTGGACAAAAGGAAAGTATTTGACCCCCCAGCAATATTCTGGCTCCGATTTGGAGCAGATGAGGGATGGTTATGTCAGGCCCTAAACATTTATGTAAATAATAAGGACCCTTCTCTCAAGAAGAATCTGACTATGCTGATTGTTGGTTACAAGCAGCCTCTGTAGGAATCTAGGTGGGGCATTTTAAACAAGAGTGCCCTGAGTGAGCTGAGGGGAGAGGAGAGGTTGATTTCTCTCATGAATATGGACAAAATTAGGAAGGTCAGGGGTCTCCTTATAGGAGAACCCACTGGGAACCTTTGATAAATTTGAAAGTGGGACCATTTGGGAAAGGCATGGTATTTATGGTAGGCTCTGGAGCTACCTGCTCCACAATGAATATGATTCCAGATGGAATGAAATTGGGAAAAAGGGAAGGTAATGGCTCAAGGAGTGGAAGGTAATCTGGTAAAAGCAAAAATATTTGAACCTGCTCAGGTAAAATATGAGCATGGTGCAACCATTGTGTGGTGTGATTTTGTACTGGGGGAGGAAATTTATAACTTGGCAGGGAGAGATCTCCTAGTCGGACTGAGATTTTTGATAGAAGGTATTGGAGGGGAGGTAGAGACGAAGCTAATGAGGAGGACCAATACTGATTTATCTCTAAAACCACAGGCAGCTGGTGCTTGTGAGGCCTGGAAGGAAAATTGAACACTTTGTGGAGAAAAGGGGAGTGGGGGGCAGGATGCCTCTCCCCGCAAGAATTTATTGCATTGGGCTAGAGAGTGAGCAGGCCATGACTTAACAGCAAGAAAGGGCAGATGCCACTGTGACAGGTTCTGCCTGGGTTTGTGTTTATGTTTTTGTGTGTAGCAACCATTTGCCACCTCTGAGTTGTGTAATTAGAAGAATCAGAATCCTAGTTTTTCCAGAAGATTCTGAAAAGGTGATAAGTTTGTTTCAAAGCACTAATTGGCCTAATGCCTGAAGGGCAGGCTGCATTCCAATAAAACAAAACTCCAGGAACTAGGTTTCAGGTTAAATGTTAGAAGATAATCTCTGAGGGTCAGGAACCCCTAGAGAATGGGATGGATTTCATGGGAGGTGGTTGAGGCCCATCAGTGAAGCAGTTTGGACAACCACATGTTGTGGATTATAGGAACAGAGTTGGCTGAAACCAGGGGGTCAGACTAGATGACCAGGGGAGTACCTCTTTTTTACTTTGTTTCTATGTTTTTACTCAACTTGGAATTATGTGCAAATGATGCTGCATATCTCCTCTTGAAGGGCTCAGGTGCCCTGTGGAGAAGAGTGCTAAAGGCAAGTTTATGAGGCTATGGTGAATAGGAGCATTTTTTTATTTACTACTGCAGTATTTACTGAGGAAGGGGAATCAAAGAGAGGGTTTGTATTAAAGGGATGGAGGAAACACCCTGTGCAGCCACAGCCCTATTGGCTTAGGAAGCCAGGAAGTTAGCTATTGGGGAAGTTTTGGTGGTAACAATGGCACCCCCAGTGCAAGCTCTGTTCACCTGTACTCAGAAAAACAATTCCTGCCATCCCACATCACTGCCTTGCCATAAGCACATCAAAAGATGTCTCGGTGTCTGGTGGTGAAGTCCAGATGACCCCACTCCATTAGTGGGGAATCTCTGTGTTTTACAGGCTTGCTAAAGTGCCTCTCTAACCCTGTACTTAACTTGGCCAGCCTGTTCAAAGTAACTTTAGTTTGGAAGGCCTGTCAAAGGCATCTAATTAGAGTGAAATGTAACTTTACTTTATGGTGCTGTGACGTGTATCCAGTCACTTTGCTATTCTATATAACCCTAATGGAATTAGCATTGGGTGTTCCTTCTTAGACACCCATGGATACAAAGTAATAAAAGGGAACCAGGTGAGGAATAGTGGGAGACTGTCTTCCTCCTGGTCAGCCCAAATTTGTGAGTTATGGGCTCTGAAGTGAGCCCTGAAATTGTAGGAAGGAACTGGAAACGGAGAAGAATCTAGACTCTGGAAGATGGGTAATGCCTGATGGCTAAGAATGGCTGTCTAAGGGACTAGCTAGGCAAGTAATCCAGAAACTCCATAAAAGGAGCCTTTGGGGAGCTAAGGTTCTTGTAGATCAATTTCGAAAAACTGAATGTGGCATTGGGATGTATTTGGGCTAGCAAATGTCTTTGGGAAAATATGGCAGGAAAGGAATTTGATCATGAGTAGAGGAAAAGTTTTGGTGCATGAGAAGTTGGTGCAAGAAGGGAGATCAGTCTGGGAATGGCAAAGAAACTAGATGAAATAGACTGGCAGGCTTGGAAGCAAAGAGGGCTTCTATTGAAGAAGCTGAGGCTCCACTATCAATACTGAACTTGATCCCCTTGGTTGAAGGTCCTTTTTATAAGCCTTAAGTATGATAAGGCTGGAGTAGCAAGGATGAAGGAACTGGGATGAGTCAGACCCTAAAGCAGCAATTTAAAACAGGAATATCATCCTATGAAATGCTGTTTGAATTGCCTTACTTGGGGCAGGTGGGGGAGTTACCAAGTTTCAAGTCAAAAGATAAATTTCTGCAGAACTATATACTGGGGAAATCTTCTTCTTCATCTGCCCTCAGGGAGAAGGGACTACTGACACAAACAACTCCCCTGGACTTCAGAGTACATCTATTCAAAACTGGAGGCTGGGTTCTGGTAAAATCCTGGAAGGACTCCAAGCTGCAACCCAAATGGGAAGGCCCACTACTGGTGTTACTGATGACCAAAACGGCTGTCTGGACAAAAGAAAAAGGGTTGACACATTACACAAGGGTGAAAGGGCCCATTTCACCACCAGAACAGGAGGAGTGGGTGGTTTCTGCTGGAAACGAACCTCTGAAACTTCAGCTATGCCGGAAGGACCTGAATCAGCACGGGAGGACTGGCCAGGTGACTTAAGAGCCTGGTCCTCGCATGTGCTGGTTTATTTATTATTTATTTATTTATTTAAAACATTTTTATGCCACCCCCATTGCAACAAAGTCTCAGGGTGGCTCACAATGGTTCTGTGAGTGTAGCTGCTGGTGTGTGTTGCTGCTGTATACATTGTCCTGATTGTGCACCTGTACATAGGAATTGTACCAGTTATGTACAGGCTATGTACCACAATTAGACATTGTGCATTAGCTGGATAGAGTCCATCCACGTAGTGACTACCCATAATTCCCGGGGCAGCGGATAATGACCTTTTCAGTGGTGCCGAAATATGAGGAGTTCGAAGCTTAGAAGGCTATGCTACAGGGACTTTTAGGGAAACCTGATGAAGAATTAGTCACAGTAAGATAGAACCAAAAGAAAAAGGGTGGATTGTGAGAAGTAGAAGATTACTGTGACTAACAAACTAGAACAGGTAAAGTTATGGATCACTTAGTGATTAATAAAGGTATTGTGATTAACGGACTAGAACGGGTAAAGCTATACAGATCACTTCGTGATTAATAAGAGTATTGTGACCAACATAAACTAATAGACTACAAGATGGGGAAGGCCGGGAGAGTGCGGCGGGAGCAGCCTGCCACCGCCACCACTGCCGCACCAGAGCCGAAGACCGCGCTCACCGGAGCCCACGCCTGCCTCCACCTGCAGCCACACCGACCACTGCCGCGCCGAGGCCCTGCAGCTGCGCCGAGGCCCTGTGAGCACAGCTGCTGCTGGTGCCAAGGCCCCTGCTCCGGCCCGCCCCCCACGTGAGTGGCAGTCGCGCCGGGACGGGCGGGGGGGCGGGGCCGCACGCGCCTGTGGCCTCAAAGCTCCGGCGACGCCCGAGGAAGGCCGGGGAAGGCGGGGAGAGTGCAACTGGAGCGGCCTGCCACCGCCGCTGCACCGGAGCCGAAGACCGTGCTCACCGGAGCCCGCGCTCGCCTCCACCTGCAGCCGCGCCGACCACCGCCACGCTGAGGCCCTGCAGCTGCGCTGAGGCCCTGTGAGCACAGCTGCTGCTGGCACCAAGGCCCCTGCTCCAGCCCACCCCCCCGCATGAGTGGGAGTTGCGCCGGGGGGGGGGGAGCGGGGCTGCACGCGCCCACGGCCTCAAAGTGCTGGCGACACCAGAGAAAGGCCGGGGAAGGCAGGGAGAGTGCTGCAAAAATCTTTACTCCATAGGAACCTGGAATGTAAGATCCATGAATCAAGGCAAGCTGGATGTGGTCAAACAAGAGATGACAAGACTGAACATCAACATCTTAGGAATCAGTGAACTAAAATGGACAGGCATGGGTGAATTTAGTTCAGATGACCATCAGGTATACTACTGCGGGCAAGAATCCCTCAGAAGAAATGGAGTAGCCTTCATAGTCAATAAAAGAGTAGGGAAAGCAGTACTGGGATACAATCTCCAAAATGACAGAATGATCTCAGTTCGAATCCAAGGCAAACCATTCAACATCACAATAGTCCAAGTCTATGCCCCAACCACTGGTGCTGAAGAGGCTGAAGTTGACCGGTTCTATGAAGGCCTAGAACACCTGCTAGAATTAACACCAAAAAATGATGTCCTTATCATCATGGGGGATTGGAATGCTAAAGTAGGAAGCCAAAAGATAACTGGAATAAGAGGTAAGTTTGGCCTTGGAGTACAAAATGAAGCAGGACACAGGCTGGTAGAATTTTATCAAGAGAATACGATAGTCATAACAAACACTCTTTTCCAACAACCCAAGAGACGTCTCTACACATGGACATCACCAGACGGTCAACACAGAAATCAGATTGACTATGTGCTCTGCAGCCAAAGATGGAGAAGTTCTATACAGTCAGTAAAAACTAGACCAGGAGCTGACTGTGGCTCAGATCATGAGCTTCTGGTGGCAAAATTTAGGCTTAAGTTGAAGAAAGTAGGGAAAAGCACTAGGCCACTCAGGTATGACCTAAATCATATCCCTGATGAATATACAGTAGAGGTGACAAATAGATTCAAAGAATTAGATCTGATCGACAGAGTGCCTGAAGAACTATGGACGGAGGTTTGCAACATTGTACAAGAGGCAGCAACTAAAACCATCCCAAAGAAAAAGAAATGCAAGAAAGCAAAATGGCTGTCTGAGGAAGCTTTACAAATAGCTGAGGAAAGAAGGGAAGCGAAAGGCAAGGGAGAAAGAGAAATATACAAACAATTGAATGCAGAATTCCAGAGAACAGCTAGAAGAGGTAAGAATGCCTTCCTAAATGAACAGTGCAAAGAAATAGAAGAAAACAATAGAATAGGGAGGACCAGATATCTCTTCAAGAAAATTAGAGATATGAAGGGAACATTTCATGCAAAGATGGGCATAATAATGGACCAAAATGGCAGGGACCTAACAGAGGCAGAAGAGATTAAGAAGAGGTGGCAAGATTACACAGAAGAACTATACAAGAAAGAGCTTAACATCCCTGATAAGCACGATGGGGTGGTCACTGACCTCGAGCCAGACATCCTGGAATGTGAAGTCAAATGGGCCTTAGGAAGTCTGAGCAACAACAAAGCTAGTGGAGGTGACAGCATTCCAGCTGAGCTATTCAAAATCCTGAAAGACAATGCAGTTAAAGTGCTACACTCAATATGCCAGCAAATTTGGAAAACTCAACAGTGGTCACAGGATTGGAAAAGGTCAGTTTACATTCCGATCCCCAAGAAGGGCAATGCCAAAGAATGTTCAAACTACCGCACCATTGCACTCATTTCACATGCTAGCAAAGTGATGCTCAAAATCCTACAAGCTAGGCTCCAGCAGTATGTGGACCGAGAACTACCAGAAGTACAGGCAGGATTTCGAAGAGGGAGAGGAACTAGAGATCAAATTGCCAACATATGCTGGATCATGGAGAAAGCCAGGGAGTTCCAGAAAAAGATCTACTTCTGCTTCATTGACTACGCTAAAGCCTTTGATTGTGTGGATCACAACAAATTGTGGCAAGTTCTTAAAGAGATGGGAGTACCAGACCATCTTATTTGTCTCTTGAGAAACCTATATGCAGGTCAAGAAGCAACCGTGAGAACCGGACACGGAACCACTGATTGGTTCAAAATTGAGAAAGGAGTTCGGCAAGGCTGTATACTGTCACCCTGCCTATTTAACTTATATGCAGAGCACATCATGAGAAAGGCAGGGCTAGATGAATCACCAGTTGGAATCAAGATTGCTGGGAGAAATATCAACAACCTCAGATATGCAGATGATACCACTCTCATGGCAGAAAGTGAAGAGGAACTAAAGAGCCTCTTGATGCAGGTGAAGGGGGAGAGCACAAAAGTTGGCTTGAAACTCAACATTAAGAAAACTAAGATCATGGCATCTGGTCCTCTCACTTCCTGGCAAATATTGTGAGCCAATATTTTGGATATTGTGAGCCACCCCGAGGCTTGTGGCAAGGGGTGGCCTATAAATTTCTAAATAAATAAATAAAATAAATAAATAAATAAATAGATGGGGAAGAAATGGAGGTAGTGACAGATTTTATTTTCCTGGGCTCCAAGATCATCGCAGACGGGGACTGCAGCCAAGAAATTAAAAGACGCTTGCTTCTGGGGAGGAAAACTATGGCAAATCTAGATAGCATACTAAAAAGCAGAGACATCACCCTGCCAACAAAAGTGCGTATAGTCAAGGCTATGGTTTTCCCAGTTGCAATGTATGGCTGTGAAAGCTGGACAATAAGGAAGGCTGAGCACAAAAGGATTGAGGCCTTTGAGTTGTGGTGCTGGAGAAGACTCCTGCGAGTCCCTTGGACCGCAAGGCGATCAAACCGGTCAGTCCTAGAGGAGATCAACCCTGACTGCTCTTTAGAAGGCCAGATAGTGAAGATGAAACTCAAATACTTTGGCCACCTAATGAGAAGGAAGGACTCCCTGGAGAAGAGTCTAATGCTGGGAACAATAGATGGCAAAAGAAGAAGGGGACGGCAGAGGATGAGGTGGCTGGATGGTGTCACTGAGGTGGTTGGTGTGAGCTTGAGTGGACTCCGGGGGATGGTGGAGGACAGGAGGGCCTGGAGGAATGTTGTCCATGGGGTCGCAATGGGTCGGACTCGACTTCGCGACTAACAACAACAACAACAAGCAGGTGATACTGAAGAATGGTGGCCTGATAGTTGGTCATCTTGAGGGTTAGTATGGCCAAGGATTTAAAACATCTACCCACAATGTCCAGACATTGCCCTTTCTTGTCTGCTAGTCTGCAGTGTTTTTTACAGGACCATTCCCTGGGCCAATTCCACAGTGACAGAGCTTGGATGGGGATATTGGAATAGAAACAGCCAGAATCTGTTCCTAGATCCTGTACATCCCCTCCACTCATCTCATTGTTGGTGCCATGGAGGAGAGAAACTTGCATTCTCACTTGAACAATGACACCAGGAATGGTATGGCAACTGGAGATATAGTCTCATTGAAGATGGCCTCAGAGACTAGTCATTGTACCTCCTGTTTCCTGCTGTGGGTCAAATCCTAATGCCCAGTCTATCCAGAGAATTTGGTCTGAAAAGACACCTAGATCTTCCAAGGGTAACCCCAAGTTCTGTGGTGTAAAGGCTGTGTCTGAAGGTGGTTTGGATGGCTCCTTGCAGGAGAGGGATTTTGGATAAGAACTATAATCATCTGAGTCTGAGCAGAAACCATGGCCTTGATGTTGACAGATGTGGGATCACAATGCCTTCAGGTAATGCACATGTGGCCTCTATCACCAGCGTGACCCTGGCAATGGCATAGTGGTCTCCCTGGGAGCATGTTGCAGGCAATGCCTCCCTGTGCAAGCCCTTCTGACCCTGATAGAGTGGGTCTGGGTAAGCCTTCCTATGGTTTGGGGAGCTATAGGGTGCAGAGTGAGTCAGGAGCTATGTGGTGCACCACAGTCCTGAGAGAGTTCCCACTAGTTGTATGTCAGTGTTGGGCTGGGGAGACAACCAGTCTGATCTTTGGTTCTAGTCAGAAACACAGAAGAATGAGTGGTATGAGCACCACTGTGGAGTGGCTGCCTGCCCTACCTGGAGAGGTAGCAGCTGTGCTCCTGAGGCAGGGCCCTACCACCAGTGGGTACTTCACAGAGCCAAGATCAAGACAGCAGCCTTGGGCAGTGACCAAAGAGCAATGTCAAAGGACAGTGTCCATTTGGTGACTGCTTGGGTACTGGGTGTTGACTTGGGAAGAGAACAGTCTCACAGCAATGGCTATTGATCAGCTTAGAGGTGGAATAGCTGGTTCGTTTTCATTGTTTTTATCATACACATTTTGATTTGTAACTTCCCCCATTAAGGTGGTCATGGGTCAGGGGGAGGTATGGCATTTGGAGATCAACAAACCAGCCAAGGAGAAGAGGGGTGAGATACCTCACAGCTATTTCCTCTTGTAGTTCTTCTCCCAACCCTTGCATCACTGAGACCTGGGCAGGTGAGCTGGGAGGGATTATTCTTATCTGTGCCCTCCTGGGTACTTGGTGTAGCACCAGCATTGACTCAAGGGCTGGGGGCAGGGGGTCTATAGTAATACAATCTCCCTCTCCAGACTTCCTGTTCACTTGAGTGTGGGTCTTGAGGACTTGTACTTTGCGCTGAATGCTCAAAACAGATTCAGGAATCTACCCCATCAGATTCCCTTCCTGAGCTGATGGAGGTGGTCTCAGAGCTGGTGTTGAGGGTTGAGGATGGTTCTGGGGGATGTTAACTTTCATGCTACAGCTGCTCTATATGGGGTGGCTCAGGATTTCATGGTGGCCATGACAATCATGAGGCTGTTATTGGCCCAACACATATACTCATAAAAGGACACACTCTTGATCTAGTTTTCTCGACTGGGCAGGAGGATGGTGATCTGGAAGTGAGGGAATTAACACCAAATCCCTTGTTATGGTCAGATCACTTCCTACCAAGGTTTAGACTTTCCCCTCTACAAGTGTGGGGGACCTTTTAAAATGATTCACTAATGGATTCTGATGGCTTCCAGAGGATTTTGGGGAAGTTTCCAGCTGGTATGACTGGTGCTCCTGTTGAAACCCAGCTCACTCTGTGGAATGCAGAGATGCCTTGGGCAGATACACGATACAATACGATATGATACAGGACAGCTCTCTTCCATCAAGCAGAGCCCAGCCAGCTTCTTGGTAAACACCTGAGTTGAAGGCAGTGAAACAAGAGGGAAGATGGCTAGAGCACCAGTGGAGGGAAGCTTGTGCTGAGTCTGATTGAACACAGGTTAGAGCTTATTATCAAGCCTACTCTGTAGCAGTGGGAATGGCAAAGAAGCAGAACTCTTCCACCATGATTATGTCTTAGTGTCATCCAGAGAAGCTTTTCCAGGGGGTTCAAGACCTACTATATTCTTGGCCAGAGAAAGAAATTGTGGAGCCCTTGGTAGCTCATTGTGATTAATTTGCACAGCACTCTGAAGATAAAGTTGCTTGGATTCATCATGAATTGGACACCACCATTAATACAGTTCTACCAACTGGCATCCATCCAGCAACAGAGATACCTGGAGGTTTGGGCTGAGGTGGATGACACTCACACTAATATGTGGATGACACTCAGCTCTACCTGCCTTTTGCATGTTAACCAATGGGTTAGAGAAATGCACAAGAAGCTACATAGGCTAGGTATCTCTGCAGAAGTGCTGGGTAATTATGGACTGGAGAAGTCTCAATTTCTTGTTCAAAGATTAATAGACCTGGATCTTCAATATTTGAGAACTTCTGCTAATAAAACTTTCTCTTTACTATTTCATCTTAACTGCAATAACTGCTGTAACAATGTATTTACTCCAGTCCAGTAACTCTTCACATTAAGTATCCCAAAGTACAGAAGAGCATTTACTCTTGCCCATTTTAATGCACTACCATCAGTCAATTTAACAAAACCCCAGCCAATGAACAGGTAATGTTCCTGTGGTGGTAGAGCAGTACAAACAGTGGAACATGTTCTCTTAAACTGCAGTTATAGGAAAAGCAGAGAGAATTTGATTAAGCCATTAATAACAGTTCTCTGTGGAATAATCCTTCCACTCTGGTGTCTATTTGTTTAAGGGATATATCCTCTTATGTTACTGGAAATGTTGCCAGATTTTTTATGACTGCAATTCAGATTAGGAAAAATGTGGTTACCTGCTTGAATAAAAATACTGTATAAACTGCACTTATTTTTAACTGTGTTTTAACTTTTCTACTGTTATTTTATCTGTTTATTAGCCTTCCTGGTCTGGTGCTCTAAAATAAAAACTATCTACCTCTTTTTTTAATCAAACCCAGGTGAGGCAGTGGCCAGTCTGAATCAGTGTCTGAGCATGGTAATGGACTGGATGAGGACCAACAGAGACTCAATTCAGACAAGATGGAGGTGCTGTTAATGGTTGCCTCAACTGTCCAGTTGAGTGATAGTCAAATAAAGTTCTTAGTTAGGGTTGCTCCTAGATCCAGAGTTGTCAATTGAGGGACAAGTAGACTTGGTGGCATGGAGCACCTTTTATCAGCTTAAACTAAAAAAAACTATGACCCTATCTGGACAGAGAGTGCTTGGTTACTGTTATCTATGCTCTGGTAACCTCCTGTTAGATTGTTGCAGTGCACTGTATATGGGGCTATCTTTGAAAACACTCTGATGCAAAACAGGGTAGCAAGACTAAAAGGGAATGGCTTATTATGCTGGTCCTCTTTCAGATGCATTGGCTGCCAGTTGAAGTCTGGCCCCAATTCAAAGTGCTAGTATTAACATTCAAAATCTCAAATGGCTGAGGGCCAGTTATCTGAAGGAACAATTTATCCCATATGTACATTCCCAAGACCCTGAGGTCATCTTCAGAGTTCCTTTTCCAGGAGCCTCCATCAAAGGAAGTGAGGCAGGTGGCTACCAGAAGAAAGACCCTAGCTATGGAATGAGTCCCCCAAAGAGGTGCACCCAACACCTACCCTTTTCTTTTCCAGTATTTTACAGTTAACTTTTACACTTTAGTTTTAATATTGCATCCTGTATTGCTGCTACATTCCTGTGTTAATTCAGTTGCAATTCTTGTGATTTTACTGTTGTATGCTAATTTTTTGTTGGTGATGTGTTTTTAACTTTTGTTAACTGCCCAGAGAGTCTCAGGTATTGGGTGGTATAAGAAAAGAAGGAAGGAAGGAAGGAAGGAAGGAAGGAAGGAAGGAAGGAAGGAAGGAAGGAAAGTGCCACGTGATGCTTCCTTATGCAGCCCTCAAAGTCAAATGTTGTGCACCTCTGGATCAGACAGAATATAGTTAACATTTAAAAAATCAAGAATAGAATTTAAAATGACCTCGAAGGCATGGAATGCTAGGTATAAAAGTGTAAATGGCTTAAATGTGACTCTTCCTAGAGAAGGCTGTTCACCAAACCTCAGTGACCAGGTAAGGAGAGAATCAACCAAGAGACCAATGGTAACTCTGAAGGAGCTGGAGAGATCTGCAAATGAGATGGGAGAAACTGCTGATGAGACAATTGTTACCTGGATTCTCCACAAAAGTGAGATTTATGGAAGGATGCAGAGGAGAGAGCCACTGTTAAACCAAACCCATATCAGAGCCTATTTGGAGTTTGCAAAAAGGCATGTGGGAGACACCAAAAATGTGGTCTGATGATAGCAACACTTAAATTTTTAGCTTTGTTGCAAAATACTATGAGTAGTACCAAGCCAACAGTGCTCATTGCCCTAACAACACCATCCCCATAGTGAAGCATGGTATTGGAATTATCCTGTGGTGAACATCCTTTTCCTCAGCAGGGACAGGAAAACCAATCATTATTGAGTATAAGCTGGGTGGAGCTAAATACAGGGCAATTCTAGAATAAAACATGTTTCAGTCTACCAGGTACACTGAGACATAGTACAGAAGTAAAGATTCAAGTTCCAGCAGGAAAATGACTCTAAACATGCAGCCAACATGCAGTAGTATATCAAATGGTTTTCAAACAAGAACCTTAGAATGACCCAGTCAAAGGTCCAACCATAGTATGACTGAGAATCTGGCAAACCTGAAAGTTGCTGTTCACCAATAGTCTCCATTCAATCTGACAGGACTGAAGCTGGAAGAATGGACAGGAAACATTGTATGTATCATGCATAAACCTGATAAAGATTTATCACTGTAATTGGAGACAAAAGTCTTTTGGCCAGTTATAAACAGGGTGTGAATATTTATGCAACCAACAAAGGCAAGTTTGTTTTTGTTTACTTTTGTGTCACTGTATTTGCACCTTCACAATGTTGATTATCTTAAGTGCATCAAGTAGTGGTGATCCCCTAATAAATTAGTTTCAATTTCAGGTTGTAGCACAACAAAATGTGAAAAAGTCAAAGGGAGACTAATACTTCTGTTAGGCAGTGTATATAAAGAGATAAACATTACTTGAAGGACTAGTGGAGAGATCTTGAGGAAACAGTTCTGGTGCAGCTGTACATGAAGGAATGCATTGGCCCTTAGTTTATCCTAGGGCTCTGTGAAAATGACCTCTTGAAATTCTCCACCCTACTTGTGAAGCAACTGAAATAGCTGTCCATGTATTTTTAAATCTATTTTTCTATTGTTCTACATCCTCCCAGGCTGCTTGTGTTTTCTGATCTGAAAAAATCCCTAAGGGAGGAATGACCTCATGATATTTTCCCCGGGTTTTAATGGAAGGCTGAGGAGTCTACAGGCTGCCCAAGAGATGTTTGTACAATGAAAGGAAAAACGCTTGCACACAACTCAAACGAAACCCTTGAGAATTTCTCCAAAATTTTCTTCACTACTCAGTTACTTTTTGAAAGCAATTTATTTTCTGTCACAATGAAGCAAGCGTAGATGGAAAGAGAGCAAAAGAATAATTTCTGCAGTAGAGGAAACATTCTCAACAGGTTCTCACAGGTAGAACTTCTGGTTTATACCACCTCAAGATCAAGACCATAGTACCTTCAATAAAAAGGAAATTGCAAATACAGTAGGACACCCATATCCAGAAAGGACAGGTTCCAAGTCCCCCAGTGGAAGCCTGAAACCACAAATAGTAGTGAACACTATATAGTCAGCCCTCCACATCTGTGGGGGTTAAGGACCCAGGACCCCCATTAAAGTGGAAATAGCAAATATCTCTACCCAACAACCTTGACTCTTAATATTATTGACCATATGTGTACTGGTAGCTGAATTACATTTGCCTCTTTTGCACTTTGGATAATCTTTAGCTTAAAACAAGACCCAATGCACTGGAGTACAACTTGCTCCACAGCCTGATCTGTGTCTTA
Source organism: Varanus salvator macromaculatus (assembly GCA_023646645.1). Taxonomy (NCBI): domain Eukaryota; kingdom Metazoa; phylum Chordata; class Lepidosauria; order Squamata; family Varanidae; genus Varanus; species Varanus salvator. Next base: position 10,473,141 of record JAIXND010000754.1, on the reverse strand, counting down.
TTGCGAGCCTCATGTGCATTCAGATAAACCCTGTCCCAAATCTGGCACCCAACCCACCCTCACTGGGGGATGGTGCATCTTTCCAGGCCAGCTGTAGCAGCAACCAGGAAGGGAAGAGTTCCTTGCATGGCTGTCTGAAGAGTACTGCATGGCAGTAGGCTGCAAAGCTCCCCCCACCCCCACCCCCACCCCCACCCCAAAAAATAAATCCCATTTTTCAGAACACACTCAACTGTAGTTAAGTGAAACTATGCTAACTGAAACAACAAATACAAGGGTTTTACTGTACATTGAAATTTTTAAAACATTCTTAGTAGTCAAATGTGTAAACTGAAAATTGTCACATGATTAAGAAGCACTACATGACCAGTAATCCTGGTGTGAGACAATATTAAGACACTGGAAGAGGCTAAACCTCTGGCAGAACTAAAATGAGAGTCAGCTTTAAAAAAAAAAGAAAGAAAAGAAAAAACCTGGTGCATCTGGAGAATCATTATCCTGAGCTGAGATATTAAAAGGGAGGAAAGATAGCTAACCAGAACTCTGGGGATCTAGGACCTTTGCTTATAAACTTTTGATTAAAGCTAAATAAACATATATTGGATAGGAAGTGAATATGATACTGAAAAAGGAAATGGTGTCCAAAGAAAGTGCCTCCACATGCAAAATTGCATGCATTACTGAGATAGAAAAGCAGGTCTCCTTTCTGCATTAACAATTCACAAATGGTGTACATAATGAGAAAAGAAAAGAATTAAAGCACCCACAAATGGACTTGCTGCCTCTGACTTTGCCTCTGACCAATCAGCCTGTGCTAGTGAAGGTGAGGTGGGCCGTTCTCCAATCTCTCTCTTTATCAGGTATAACTGAATCTGTAATTTATTTCTGATGCAGAGATGTAGCATTAATCAGAAGCTGAGGAAGCTGTTGCATTGCATCCTGATATGAATGATACTCAACATAAGTTATGCACCTCCTTCCAGTCAAAATGAATGCTTAGAGCAGTACGAGTATCTAATGTGAAAAGAGAAGAATGAGCTCTTCTGAGGGAAGAAAATGTGTGCCCTTAGCCAGTATAAAAGTAAACTTTTCAGAGTTTAAGAAAACTCCAAATTTTAGTTTAAAAAAAAACCCCCAACCTGGTTCAACTTTCAAAAGGAAAACCAGGCTTTATATATGTTTCATGTTGCTCTACATGATAACCAGACTCTGGACATGGAAAGAACTTTCAAATGTCACCAGGTCCAGGATAGATAAATGCAAAATTAAGCTGGGCAAAACTCTGATCTTTTTTCTTCTGTGCCAGGTTGACTGGCAAATCTTTACAGCTACAGGAACCCATGTTATAAAAGCTATTGTAAGCACACCAATACCCTTGCAAACATCCCCTTGCATACATTGAAAGAAGGAATTATAGGGCCACATGCCCTTTGTTAAAATTGAGTCAGATTACTCCCTTTCTGCTATTATAACTAGAAATTGGGGTGGGGGGGCAACAGTTTATACTCAAAGCAGCAGAGAGGGTTGGTTTGAAACTTGACAGTGTTGGAGAGGTGGTCTGATGATGATGCACTCCTGTGGAACCATACCAGCCTTGGAGGAACTTGGAGATGCCTGAAATGGGAAAATGCAGTGGGCAGGTGGCAGAGCAGGAAACAGGTCAATTAATGAAAAACTGTCAGGCTTCCCTGGATCCCACCTCACCCCTGTAGAGCTCCCCTGCTAGATGGGCTCAAAGGTCAGCCTGCAAAAGGGTTGGGGGTAAACAGGGGAGGAAAGATGTGAAAATTTGCCATTGTTGCTCCACCCACCCTACTGGCAGCAGCTCAGCAGAGCATCTGATACTTCTGAAGCCTCAGAATTAGATGCTGTAATTAAAGGTAGAACACATAGGACTGGGTGCTAAATGGCGGGTGAGAGTCAAAGCAGGAAGTTTTCCAGAATATTTCCCAATTCAATTTTTTTTAAGAAAACCAGATCACTTTCTTTGTCACACTAGAGAACTGGAACTTGTGTTTTATATATTTATCAAGAGGAAAAATCATGAAAATGTACAGATGGAAAAGGACAAAACATGGGAAAAAATCAACATATTGATCTAAGACTGCTGTTTAAATTTATATTGACATTTGTACAAGTCCTGTGTGCACCTGTTTGCATGAGATGCTTTGCATATTTCCCATTCAGCTGTTTTGCAAGACTACATCAGGTGAAACAAGAATGAGATGTTGGAACCATGATGCAAAGGGGATGAAAAGACATATGTTCCAGTTTTTGAATAGCTTGTAAGCCTTGTCTGGGCTGTACCATTTCAGGCTTGATGTGTTCAGAAGATTGACTATTCATCCCTACAGAATTATTTCTTGAACACAGCATATTAGCATTCATAGAATCATAGAACAGTATAGATAGAAGGGGTCATGAAGGCCATCAGGTCCAACCCCCTGCTGTTGCAGGACACCAGTTTACAACATCTTACTCAGATGGCTTTTCAGTTTCTTTTTGAATGGCTCTAGTGTGGGATAGTCCAGCACCTCTCTAGGTAGCTGGTTATCATGTTACTTGCACAGTGAGGAAATATTTCCTGATATCTAGCCTAACTCTGGGTTGTTGCAGCCTAACTGGTATATTCCATGTCCTACACTCTGGCATCATAAGAAAAGATCTTGACCTTCCTCTTTGTGACAGCCTTTAAGGTACTAATAGAGGGATATCATGTCCCCTCTGTCTTCTCTTCTCAAGACTGAACATGCCCAGTTCTCTCAGTCTCTCCTCACAGGGCAGTTTCCAAAACCTGAATAATTTTTGTTTCCCTCCTCTGAACCCTTTCTTATTTTTCTGTATCTTTCTTAAATTTTGGTGCCCTGAAGTGGACACAGTATTCCAGATGGGGTCCCACTAGTGAGGAGTATATTTGGAAGTGATACTTCTATTGATGCAGACCAAGCTAGCATTTGCCATTTTGGTGGCTACATTGCATTGTTGGCCCATATTGAGCCTGTTGTCCACAGTTACTCCGAGGTCTTTTTCTTATCAGTTCTGTTGAGCCACATATTTCCCATCTTGTATTGATGTATTTGGTTACTTTTTTCTAGGTGAAGGACATGACACTTGTCCCTGTTTTGCTTTCATTCCAGCATTTAAGTTTATCAAAATCACCCTGGATCTTCAACTGTCTTTTAGGGTGTTTGTTATTCCACCCAGTTTTGTATTGTGTGCAAATTTGATTATCTTTCCTTGTATGTCCTCATCTAAAACATTAATAAAGATGTTAAAGAACACTGGGCCGAGGACTGAACCCTACAGCACCACACTAGTTACTTTCCTCCAGTTCGCGAAGGTGCCCTTGATGAACATTCTTTGTGTGCAATTTAGCAGCCAATTTTGGATCCACGTAATAGTTTTTCAACTAGTCCACTTTATCTAATTTGCTTCTCCATATGTCAGTAGCTTTGTTAAAGACTAGGAAGATTATGTCAACAGTGTTTCCTCTGTCTGGGAGGCTACCCAGTCAAAAATTATATTAAATGAGTCTGACAGAATTAATTTTTGATAAATTCATGTTGGTTTCTATTAAGCACTGCATTTTCTTTAAGATGCTTGCAGACTGATTTTTCAATAATTTGCTGCAGAATTTATTTCAGGGATGGTGTCAGGCTAACTGGTCTATAGTTCCCAGGTTCATCCTTTTTTTCCCCTTTTTGAAGATAGGGACAACATTAATCCTTCTCCAATCATCCTGTTTTCCAAGATATATTGACAATAATAGCCAGTAGTTCTGAGAGTTCCTCCTCTAGCTCTGGTTGTCACTTAACCTTTTCTGGAGCCACATGGGCTTCCTCTGTTGCCTCTTACACTTTTTTCTTGTTGGAATTATTCATAGTTGTGCTTAGAGATTTTTCTTTTTCAAGAAGACCCACCCCTCTTGGACACCTTTCCCCTTAAGGGTATGTTGCCATGGCACTTCACTTATCATTTTTCTCAGTTCTTTTAAGTTGGCTTTCTTGAAGTCCAGGATTCATGTTTGACTGTAGTTAGCCTTTGTCACCTTTATTCAAGTATCACATGGTCACTTTCCCCCATGGTTCTCCCAGTCACTGTTTTGTGAACTAGGCCATTCCTATGAGTATTAAATCAAGGATAGCTGATTCTCTCATTCCTTTCTCTACCCTCTGCTGGAGGAAGTTATCAGCAACACATGTCAGAAATCTCTTGGAGGTTTGGCAGAAATTGTTTGGCTGAAATTGTCTCCCAGCATGTATCGGGGAAACTGAAGTCCCCCATGATGGCTACATCATTCTTCTTGGAAATGCAGGCAAGTTGCTTTTCGAAGGTTGCATCCTTGTCCTCTTTTTGACTGGGTGGTTAGTAATAGATGCCAATAACTATGTTTTTCTTATTTTTCCTTCCCTTTAAATTTAGCCAGATGCTTTTGATGGGAGTACTAAGTTCCTCTACCTGTAGTTCTGTGTCGCTTACATATATATGTCTCTTACATATATATATATACTCCACCTCCCCTTTTGTCCTTTCTAGTTTTCTTGAACAGGTTGTATCCATCAATTGTAGCATTCCAGTCATATGAGTCATCCCACCAAGTTTCATTTATTTATTTATTTAAAACATTTTTATGCTGCCCCCATCACAACAAAGCCTCAGGGCGGCTCACAACAAAAAACAAAATATACAAATATAACAATTATATAACAAAAATATTAAAACCCGGTGCATCTCGGCTTAAAAGATTTGAAATCCTATAAATACCAATAAATTAACAATTAAAATAAGTTTTAAATAAAAAGGTCTTAGCCTGGCACCGAAAAACAAATAATGACGGCACCAGGCAGACCTCTCTGGGGAGCGCATTCCTTAGATGATTGCCTTCATGTACTATGAGCTCAAGTTTGTGTTGTTTCTTTCCCATACTCTGGGCATTGGGATAGACACTAAAGTTCATTCTCATTGTGCCCTGGTTTTCTTCCTATGTTGTTTGGTAAACTGATGTTAGGCCCCTCCTAAGGTTTTCTCTCTGTTAAAAAACGTAAGTCTTTGTCAGGTGATGATGTCTCCCTTCCCTGTATGTTTCAGTTTAAAGACAGCTTGATTAACTTTTTCAAGTAGTGGCCAAACATGTGTTCCACTTTTTGTGAGGTCCAGCCCATCATTTGCCAATAGTCTGTCTTTCAGGAACCTCAGCTTGTGGTCCCAGAATCTAAATCTTTCTATACAGTACTGCCATCATAGCCAGTCATTCACTTGAATGATTTTTCTTTCCTTATCAGTTCCTCTTCCTACTCTTATGGGTAGGATTGGGGGGAAGACTATCTGGGCCTCAGTGTTTTTTATTTTGATCCCTAGAGCTTTGACGTCTGATGTTATTTAGTCAAAGCTTCTCCTGGCAGTGTCGTTAGTTCCCATGTGGATATAAATGAAGGTGTATTTGTCAGTGGGTTGTATGAGTTGCATGAATTTATTGGTTATAACTTTAATCTTGGTGCAAGGGAAACAGCATACTTAGTGATTCTCTGGCTGGGCCTTGTAGTGCTGTTACTTAATGCCAGGTTGGCCCACAATAAAACTTCACAGATTCATTATTTATTTGTGGATCAGGGGACCAACCTGGCATGTATTACCAAGACCTGGATGGATGAGGCAGGGTGGGGTTACCTTGTCCCAGCTCTGTCCACCGGGTTACTAGGTACAGCACCAGCATCACCTCCAGGGATGGAGACTGGGTGTGGCCATTGTTTATCGTAATTCCATGTCTTTCTCAAGGCTTCCTGTTCATTGATGTTTGCACCTGAATTGTCTTTACCTTTGCATTGGGCAATCCAGACAGATTAGGGATCTAATCCTGCTGATGTACCATGCACCCCACAGCCCAGCAGCCTCCTTGCCTGAGTTGGGGGACATAGTCTCTGACCTGGTGTTGAGAATTCCCATCATGTTGGTCCTAGGGGATCTCAACTTCCATGTGGAAGCTCCCTTATCTGGGGTGGCTCAGGACTTCATGGCAGCCATGACAACCACTGGGCTGTCTCAACATTGCCCATTACATGTTAGAGATCACACTCTAGACCTGACTGTAGATCTTGGCGGGGCTAACATCAACCCCTTTGTCATGGTCAGATCACTTCCTCCTGAGGTTTGAACTAATGACCTCTTTTCTCCTCAGCAGGGGTGCAGGTCTCATTAAATTGGTCCACCCTTGGAGGCTGATGGATCCAAGTGGACTCTGGGGATTTTCCAACTGACATATTAGGTGCTCCTGTTGATGCCCAGCTCTGTGGAATTTGGAGATGGGCCAGGCAATTGTCATGTTTGCTCCCAAGTACCCTCTCCCCTCTTGCAGAGCCCAGTTGGATCCTTGGTATATGCCACAGCTGAGGATGATGAAGCAAGAGGGCAGACAGCTAGAGCACAGGTGGAGAAGACCTTGAAACAAATTCAATTGAACAAGGCAGAGTGCCCATTACCGAGCCTAGTCGATGGTGGTAAAGACAGGAAGGAAATGTTTTATCACTGCCAGCATTGTGTCCTCATCATGTCACCCAGCAGAGCTGTTTCGGTTGGTTCAGGACCTTTTACATTCTAGCCCTAATGGAGATTCGACTGAGTCCTTGGAGACTCACTGCCAGGAATTTATGCAACACTTTGAGGATAAAATTGCTTGGATCCATAACAACTTAAGACTCCACAGTCACTCTAGTTCTATCACCAGAGGAGTCCAGTGTACTGTCTTGTTCCATTCTACTGAATGTGTGTCAGCTTTTGCAGCTTGATGATGTGGACAGGGTGCTCGGATCTGTTCAGCCTACAACTGCCTCACTTGAATCTTGTCCTTCTTGTCAGTCAGGAAATCTAGAGAGTCTGGGTCCAGAAGGTTGTTAATGCATCTTTTAGAGAGGAAGGGGCGCCTCCTGCTTGAAGGGGTGCCTCCTGTCTTAAGAAACCTACCCTGAACCCAGCTGATATGAACAACTTCCAATCAATTGCTAACACCCTTTTTTGGGCAAGGTGATCAGGCTGTCCTGGAGGAAACTGATTATCTAGACCCATTTCAATCAGATTTCAGGACTGGTTTTGGAATGGAAACTCCCTTTATTGCCCTGAGGGATGACCTCTGCTGGGAGAGAGACAGGAAGAGTGCAACCCTGTCCCCCCCCCCCCCCGGACCTCTTGGTGGCTTTTGATACCATCAACCATGGCATCCTTCTGGAGAGATTGGCTGGGTTGGGAGTTGGGGGCACCGTTTTGCATTGGTTCAAATCCTACCTGGTTGTCCATCTCCAGATGGTAGTGCTGGATGGTAGTGCTGGGACACTTCTGCTTTGTGCCATGGTCTTTGCACCATAGAGTCCCACAGGGCTCCATTTTGTCCCCCATGCTTTTCAACATCTACATGAAACTGCTGGGAGAGGTCATCAAGAAGTCTGGGCTGAAGTGTCATCAGTATGCCAATAATATTCAGCTCTACCTCTCTTTTTCATCACATCCAGGAGAGGCATTGACTGTTCTGAACAGGTGCCTGAGCTTAGGAATGGGCTGGATGGGCCAATAAATTGAGACTCAATAAGATGGAAGTATTGTTAGTTGAGAGCCCATTTTTTTCAACTGGAGAATTTTTGACCTATTCTTGCACTCTTCTTAAAGGATTCTTCTTAAAGGATAAGGTGTGCAGCCTTGGAGTACTCTTGGATCCTGAGCTATCCCTGGTGGTCCAGGTGAAGTCAGTTTCCAGGAGCACTTTTTATCAGCTACATCGCCACTTGGACAAGCAGAGCCTTGCCACAGTAAACCATGTACTGGTAACCTCTCTCTTAGATTATTGCAATTCCCTATACGTAGGGCTGCCTGTGAAAGTGGTGTGGAGCTTGCAGCTTGTCCAAAATTGGGCAGCATGCCTGCTTACTAGGACCAGTACTTGTAAGCATATCATGTCGGTCCTTTGCAGGTTGCATTGGCTGCCAGTTGCCAGTTGGGCACAATTCAAAGTGCTTACAATAACAAATAAAGCCCTAAATTGTTTGGGGCCAGGTTAGCTAAAGGAATGTCTCTCCTCATGCATAGAAACAGAGTGAGTCAGAAAGGCCCTTAGGCCATCTAGTCTGACCCCCCAGTTCCAGCTGGCTTCTGCTCATGACATGCCTACCATGTGCATACCAGCCTGATCAAAGCCTCATCTGAAGCTTTTCTCCCCTCCCCCCATTCCTACCCCTAGTGAAGTGAGGGGGAGATTTTGCAAGGAGAAGAGGTTTTTTGAGCATTGCACCCACACTCTGGAACTCAGTAGCACTGGAGATACAGTTAGAGCCTACCCTTTTGGCTTTCAGGCACCAACTAAAGACACATCTGCTCCATAGATTAGATGACCCTTGCTACTGCTATTTTAATATTTGTTCATGTGTTGTTGCGAACCTGTTAAAATATTAATTTTAATGGTCTTGTTTTATCTCTGGAATATGTTTATACATTGCATTTATTTGATTTTGTTTATTCCGGTTTTATTGAATTTTGATAACTTCATGGCTGTAGTGATACTTGTGCTAATTGTCTATTGTCTTGTGTGTTTTATATTATGTCTGTTGTAATGGATTTTAATTATGCAAGCCACCTGCAGATCCTATGACTAGTGGGGAGGCATACAAATCAAATAAACAAACAAATAAATAATACATATATTTCCATCTCACACAACAGAGTATCTCCCACAACTATCACTCTACTCCTTTTGGTGTAGCAAACTTTGGTATCCTTTTCCTTTCTTGATTGGCCTTTTATCTCTTTTTCAGAGTTGCACAGTGTATTGTGTAGTTTGTTCACAGTGGGTTTCTCAAGTAATTTACAGCAGTTCAAGAGTTCCACTGCTTCCACTGATGCAGGATGTTTTCTAGTCTTCTGCATCTAACTGTCACCCTGTTTCAGGGAGTTTCCTCATTTTCCTCAGGGTTCTCTTTTGCTGCCTCAGCTGGCTGATGCTCTTCTTGCTTCTGGACTACACTTTGCTGTTGCAGCTCCTCCGCTCTGTCCAAAAACTCTTTGGTTTCTTTATTATCTGGAGGGTGGACACACATTGCTCCGTTGTTTTCACTTTTTCCTCTAACAGGGCTACAAGCTTGCACTTGTTGCACGTGTAGGCCATTATGCCCTCAGGTAAGAAAACAAACATTGCACAGTTGTTGCAGGTCACCACCACTGTGGAGCCTTCTTGGTCCATTGTTCATGGCACCTTTGTGATTCTGTCTTGAGTGGCTGTTGTGACAACTGGTGCTTTTGAATGTCTTCACAAACTTTAACAACACAGTCCAACTAGTAAATGAGAGTGTGTTACAAGGAAGAAATCAAGTGTGTGTGTGCGGGCGGGGGGACTAAGAGGAAATAAAGAGATAAGAAGGGTGGGAAATTTAAGGGGGGGAATTGTTCCCCTTGACCTCCCCCACCACATTCCTGTTTGCTCTGTGGCGGCTTTAGGGCAGGGGTGGCCAGACTTGCTCAACAGAAGAGCCACGTATTGTTAAATGTCAGGTGTTTGAGAACCACAAGACATGAACAATTATTTATTTATCTATTTATTATGCTTTATTTATTATGACTAAAGAGACATTGCTAAAATTATCAGGCTAGTTACTGCAAGGAGGGGTCTTGTGAGTCTCCATCTTGGCAACCCTGATCTATGGGAATTGTTAATGGACAAGATTGCCCCATCAGTTGAGCTAAAAACTCAGTTAAACCGATCGATGTCCTGTTGATCTCAATGATGCTTACTCACAGTTAAGCACCCAGAAAAGTGCGTCCCAGGGTGATCTGTGGTTGCATTTCATTGCAGTTAGGATGAAGATTTGTTGGACGCTTGGTTTTTACAAACATTTGAAACTGAAGGAAAGTTTAATCTATCATTTAAATGACTGTCCTGACAAAATTGCTTGACTAATTGATCAACATGTATTTCAGCTAATGCACATGCTTCCCTAAGAGCAAGCTCCAGTGAACATAGTAGGGCTTATTGTTGAATAAACTTCTGATTGGGAACCACTATGCTTTCAAGCCAAAATGAAATGCTTGTTTGGCTACAGTTACCCTTTGTCTCCTTTATAATTGAGAATTCAAGTATTGCATGGTCCCTTTCCCCCAGAGTTCCCATGGTTGTTATTTTGTCCACCAGGCCATCCCTGTTAGTATTAAATCAAGGATAGCTGATCCTCCTGTACCTTCCTCTACTTTCTGCTGGAGAAAGTTGTCGGCAACTCATGTCAGGAATCTCTTGGAGGGGCCTTGTTTGGCAGAATTTGTCTCCCAGCATATATCAGGGAAATGGAAGTCTCCCATGATGGCTACATCATTCTTCTTGGAAATGCAGGCAAGTTGCCCTTCAAAGCTTGCATCCTTGTCCTCTTTTTGACTGGGTGGATTGTAATAGATGACAATAACTATGTTTTTCTTATTTTTTGCTCCCTTTAAATTAAGCCAGATGCTTTCAATGGGACAACTAATCCATCTTCTTGTATTTCTGTGCAGATATATATGTCTCTTACATATAGTGCAACTCCACCTCACCTTTTGTCCTTTCTATTTATCTTGAACAGGTTGTATCCATCAATTGTAGAGTTCCTGTCATGTGAGTCATCCCACCAAGTTTCAGTTATTCCTATAAGATCATAATTGCCCTCATGTTCTATGAGCTCAAGCTTGTGTTGTTTGTTTCCCATACTCTGATCATTTGTGTAGAGACATCAAAGTTCATTTCTTTCCCTAACAGTTCCTCTTCCACATACTGGTAGAATTGAGGAGAAGACTATTTGGGCCCCAGTGTTTTTGATATTGCTCTCTAGAGCTTCAAAGTCTGCTATTATTTCAGCAAAACTTCTCACGGCAGTGTTGTTAGTTCCCACTTGGAAGAGAAGGAAGGGGTATTTGTCAGTGGGTCATATGAGTTGTGTGATCTTGCTGGTTATAACTTGAACCTTGTTGCCAGGGAGACAGCATAATTGGTGATTCTCTGGGTCATCATGACATAAATATTTTTCCATTTTGCACAAGAGGGAATCTCCCACAAATTTTGCTATCCTTTTCTGATTGGCCTTTTATCTCTGAAAAAGAGTTATTCAATGTGTTGTGTGGTTCTTTTACAGTGGGTTTCTCACATGTCTGTTCCTCAAGTGACTCAAAAACAGTTTGAGAGTTCCACTGCTTCCTTGGGTCAGAGTGTTTTACAGGTCTTCTGCATCTAACTGTCACACTGTTTTAGGGAGTTTCTTAATTTTCCCTTCCCTCAAGGTCGTCTTCTACTGCCTCAGCTTGCTGTTGCTCTTCTTCCTTCTGGACTATATCTACCTGTTGCAGCTCCTCCACTCTGTCTAGGAACTCATTTGAAGTGAAGTTTGGAGAATCTTTTTCTCAGGAATTGTTTTCAAAATATGTAATGCTTCATTTGACACAATTTCTGGGGTACCTCCCCCCACACTACAGATTTTGGTGAAAAGGATGCAACTTTTAATTAAAGAAGGTGGGCTTGGCTTTCCAAATGTTGCCTTCATCAGGAAGCTTATTTATTGACTAGTTCAAAATGTTGGTCCATCTTGCTCAGTTTTGGAACCCTTATGTTTGGAACCTTTCTCCAAAAGGATATCATTAGGTACTTGGCACACTAAGGTGCTCCTGCTGTCATGGTAGTCAGAGAGATGTAGCATATTTCATCAATTACACTTTGACCCATGTTCATGCTAATTTGACTTTATAGAAAAATCCAGATATAAAAATGGTTAAGATTTTTGTTCATGTGGCAAACATTGATTTTTTCTTTGAAATGTGAGTGGATGATTAGTTTTTGTCATTGTCAGCTCTGCATGCCAAATATGATTTGACTGCTTTGGGTGAAAAGCAATACTTGTATTTGCAACTTGCAAATCTACTTTGTGAATGGAAACACTGATTGAGGCTGAGCACTTTGCATGTGTGCCAGAAGATCTATGGATCTTAGGTTCTGTCCTATTCAACAAAGCTTGCTTGCTCACTTGCTCGCGCTTGCTTGCTTGCTTGCTTGCTTGCTTGCTTTCTTTCTTTCTTTCTTTCTTTCTTTCTTTCTTTCTTGAAATGGATGACACAATGTCTTTTAAATAAGGGTCTTCTAAGTTACCTAACTTTCGAGAAGTCATCCTAGTAATACCTGACTTAAATGTTTTTGCACATGCTTCTTTTTGGTTAGAAATTACTGTACAAACTTAGTACCAGAATGTTTCAAATATTTACTGATGCTTATGTTCTTTTAAATTATTTTCCTCCAGTATAGAAGGAGACTATGCTTCTATGCTTCTATACTATCTACTTCTATACCTCAACAATTGATCTATTGTTGCAGATAAGTGGACTTTGCACATGCTTTTGACAGTGAAAAGACTGACATTACAATACTGGATAGATGAACTCACACCTCCTATAACCCAGGTATAGGACTTAACTACACTTTCAGTAGTCAGGTGGGTAACTACCAAATTCTTATAAATAAACATGAGGATATTTGGCCCACCTTCTCTGAAGCTTATGTTGAAATGTTTCTAGTGATAGCTGTAGCATCATATATACATTATGGACAAACATTTCATGTATACCTAAAGTTATTTATTTTCTGTAAGAAAATTACATTTTTTCTATTATATGGTTTTGTTGGTTTGGTAAAATTCATATAAAAATTAATTTTAAAATTCCTCTACACATAATGTACAGCTGTGCTAAGCATCTTCCCTTTAACATTATTTAAATATGAGGCTTGTTTGCAAGGGGGCGGCATATAAATTTGTAAAATAAATTAATAAATAAATTTCTTTAATCAGTATTTCTTAAAGGTTTTTGTACATGGCCAAGTTGTGCTTGAAAGGGAAGGAGTGTGTCTCTCTGTGTGTAAAGCTATTTTCATCCATTAACTGCATTCAAGATAGTACAGCATTTGTAACCACTATCCTAAAGTCTGTCTCCAGACCCACCACTGAGTTTTCAAGCTGTATTCCTAGGGACCTTGAGGACCCTCCAAAAATTATCTTGCTAAGGTCAGTTCTGCAGAACAAGCTTCTCTAAAATGCAGCTCATTCCTCTTGATGTTCACTTAAAATGTACTCTCAGTTCATGAAAAACACTGCAGCAGCTCTGAGGTGTTTCTAGGGGAAGCATTTGTTCTGCAGTCATTTCATTCACAAAATTTAACAGGTAGTCTATATGCTACTGTCTTTCTGCTCACCAGGGAAACACAGAATAGCTACAGTATGGCTTTTTACATTTGTTATGTTGAGAGCTATTGGTCAGAAAAGATCCCAGGACAGGACCATACAGCAAGAGAATGTGTGGGAAGGAGGTAGATCACCAGATAGACAGTTCAAAACATCTGGAGAGCTGTTTTCTGCCCACAATCCCCTCCAACATGCAAGAGCTTCATAACAGATATTCAGAGATTCCTTAGGAGATAAGTTGGTGTGAAAGGGGTTTCTTGAAGCTGAAAGTGTGAAGACCACCATCCTAACCTCAAGGAATGTGGAAAAGAGAATGATAGTACTCCGATATTATATAACATGCTGTGGGTACTACTTTGTTTCTGTCACAGTTCAAACTTTGACTTTTAAAGTCGTAAGCAACCTGGGACCAGAGTAGAATTTAGCATGTCTGCACACGAAGGCATCTGTCCTCCCCTTGAAATTGGCATTGGAGACTTTCTTCCACATTCCCACCATAGGCATGACAGGTGGGGACAGGCAGTAATAATGTTAGTCTACCTTATGGTTTGTTTTGATAATACTACCTGAGTAATTCTTAGAACAGCCTTGAAAAATAGACCAGTGTTGTATCCATCCTCAGATCCATATTGCAAATGAGGGATTTCTCCTGATATCTGCTCCCACACTGAGCCACCATACTCCACTGAAATCTAGCATGGGAAGCTTTCTTGTTACCTTCTTCCTCAAAGAAGCTTCCTCCTTCTGGAACTTATGAAAGTGCTAGAAGGGAAGAGAAACCTTTCTCCAGTTATTCTGCCCAAGGATCCACAGAAGGGAGTTCAAGCCAACCTGTCTGTTCTATTACCCACTCTCGCCCTTCTCTCCCAAGAAACTGGAAGCAAGCCATAGCTAAATAAAGTGTTTAGCATTGTCAGCACAGTAATACAAGGAGTCTTCAAAAAGTTTTTGCACTTTTATATTTTATAATTAATTCTTGGGATATAAAACAGGAGGTGTATTTCTCCACTTCAGCAATGAGAACCTGGGGATGGCAGAAGTGTAACCTTGCTTGCAGCCTTGCTACTGACATCACATGTGCGGTTGGACCTGCACATGCCCCTGATGTCTGCACACTGACCCCAAGGCCTGGAAGGAGCAGCTGAATATATCATACCATAACCATATAGGTGTTCTGCCCAGTCAGGGACCCACAGGATTGGAGTCATGACTACATGAAGTATCTGCATGTGTTTACCTGTAAACACTCTTTTGCTCCATGCATGATTACAAGAGATTGAGGCTTCAGAGACAAGGGATATGAAAGTAGGGCTTGCAGGTATGGTCCCACCCCTCCCTCCCTTCCTCCCTCCCTTGCTCCACAGGTTCACTGCACAGAAAAGAACTTCAAAGTGTACAAAAGTAAGATTCATCTTCTCCAACTCTGCCTAAATCACTGACTACAACAATGAGAGGGTTGTGGAAAAGTGTACTGGACAGTTTGCTCCAAGGTCAATTGATCAAGCTATTTCTCAGGAATAATTAAATAGTGATGCGTGGACCCACTTGTTTCCATTCTGCACTATTCTAGCAGAGAATATTTTAGAGTGCATCCCTATGCATGCTGAGACAGAAAAAGTCCAGCAACTCATAGCTTTCTCCAGCCAGCCATAGTTTTGCTTCCACCAAAAGCATTGGTTCTAGCCTAGTTTCTGGTAGATGCATAACATTGTCCTACCCTATGACTGGATGGCCAAATCAGATCTGATACTTGGAAGTAGGCACATGTGAAGGTCTTTGCTCACTTTTATATACACTAGTCTGATCTGCACTGCTGAACTGAGGTGCAGATTGGAACTAAGTTATCCAGTGATTTCTCCATTCCCCGAATTTCTGACACACAACTTCAAAAGTGGCAAAAGACATTTAAAAATGTGTATGCTTTATTTTTAACAAAGATGTAATATAAGTTTTTGTGTATTTTTTTTTAAATAAAAGCAAATCATGATCTGATGCAGCAACAGGATGTATCAGAGCTATGCATGAACAGATGTTGAAATGACATGGACTAAAAATATACAGATTTGCTCAGTCCTAATACAGATGCTCAGCAGAATGGTTGACCCTCAGAGGCTGAATTGAGAGAGTGAAGGCCAGAGTTGTAGCAGTCAACCTTGTCTGTGGGTGAGTCCTAAGGGAACAGGAGTGCCTTCAGCTTCTTAAAGTATACTCCCAGTTCACATACAACAGTGTCCTTTCAAACTCTGGACAATGTCGACAAGAGAACATGCATGTGCACATGGCTTGATGGCACCTGCTTGGCTTCTCCTGCTAGCAGGAGTGGTTAAGCAAGCCAGGAAAACCCCATCCCTGGCCTGCTTAGCATTTCATTCCAACTTACAACTCTGTTTATTTCTCTGCTGTCAAGCTCTAGCAAAGAACAAGCACTGTATACAACCCATCTCTCACAACTGTTGAAAACAATTTTATTTCCCTTTCCAAGGCAATCATGGACAACAGCTTAAATAGTTGTTAAGCTCAGGAGTCAGATAAAATGGCTTCCTGAGCTGAATTGGCCTGCAGGCTGCCAGTGCATATATCAGTGTCTTGTAGAGTGGGAGGCTGCAGTGGGTGCACTGAAAATAGTCAGCTCTGCTGACAGTACCAGTTTCCCCTTCCTAAAGTGAAGCTTACTGCACAAGGTTTGTTCTCTTTCGGATCATATTTGGTCTATGTGGTTTGCTTCCAAACCTTGAATCAAGACACAGTTAACACAAGCTTTCACAATTGCCCATAAATCCTCTTGTGGCTGGCTGCTGCAGGACTGCTTTCTGGAATATATTAAAGTAAGCCCTACATCAGGTATCCATGTCTTGCTTACATCTCATTTAGACTATTTGCAATTTACTCTATGGGGGGGAGGGGTTTACCCCTGAAGAGTACTCACATCCATTGGTACAAAAAGTGACATCTAGTTGTGTCTTGGTAGCCAGAACATATTGCATCTGTTCTTAAAAGACCTGCATGGATTGCCAGTTACTTTCTGGGTTCCATTCAAGGCTTTAAAGCCCTAAACAACCAGGGCCTGGCTATCTAAGGGAAAACCTGTCTCAAGATCTGCAGGAGAAAACCTTTTGAGGTTACCATTTTCTGAAGTGGCCCGCATGGAAGTGTTCTCTCCTGTTTCACTCCCAAACTACAGAATGTGCTTTTTGAAAAATTACAACCGGACCTCATTCTCTCAGCCTTTAAAAAGAATCTTTCCAATTCAGCTTTTTGAATCATCTAGTTTTTACTGTTTGAATGCTGTTGTTTCTAATTGTTGCAGGATTTTGTTGTTTAAATTGTTGTGTACTTCTTGAGGGCTCTTAAGCAGATAAGGTGGTATACAAATGGTAATAATAAATAAGTTAAAGAAATTGGAGATAGATCTGTGATGATTTTATATCCATAGGTCTCCTACTTGTTCAGATGAATCATGAAATATAAAGTTACTGAGTTACAGAAAGCAAATAAAATAAAACCTTGCATGTATTACATTTCCAAACATCACAGTTTCTTACCCTATCTCAAGATTCAGAGGTGTTCGCAATGGCAAGGCTCTTGTTCACCTCCACCTGGCTGGAAGAAAAACTTAGCTAGTGAATATGAATTAGTCTCACACTAGGAAAACTGCACAAAAGGCATTGCATAGAAAATATAACCATTTTAATTATGTGCTATGTAGATTTAAAAATATTCTTCTGGATCATATTACCCATGTTTCTAGCATGGCTAGATCACTTTGGATGACTGGAGGACCAAATCACACTCAACTAGCTGAATTCTCAGCTAGAGAACTGGTTGTGACACTTATTTGCCAAAGCCTAAGTATCAGCTAAGATACTTAGAAAGAAGATGGAATTTGGCTAGAGAAAGCAAACACAGTTCTAGATTCTGGAGAACTGGATGGTGAGGCAGTCTTGGTGATGCTATTCCTGCAGAACTGATATGCTATGGAACAGAGAGGGATGTCAGAGAAATCCTCAGTGGATTCTAATGAGTTTGCATTGTTTTATTTATTTATAATATTTATATGCCACCCCATAGCCCAAAGTCTGGGTGACTTACAATAAAAACAAATAAGAACAGTAAAAATGACAATTAAATAAAAACTGTAAAAAGAACCATTAAATAAGACAATTAAAAGAATAAAAGCCATTAAAACAGTGCAAATATGGCAATCAGGCAAAAAAGTCACAAAAATGCACATATCAATAATGCTAAAACAATATTAAAACCACCATCAGAAGGAAATTAGCAACAGTACCAGGCATCTCCTTGGGGAGCAGATTCCATAAATGCTTATCGTGCTTGCTGTGGGATTTTTATGAATCTGACCTGCAGTTACCTCAGTGCTAGCTTTTTGTGAGTTACATGGATCTTATGAACTTGTAGACTTTGTAAAAGAACTTTTTACGGGATGGGGAGATTTATGCAAAACACTTTGTAGGGGGTGAGAATTACCCAAAACACAACAAAATGTGTACATCCATAAGAACAGGTATTCCCTGCTTGCTACTTCATCAGCTTCTATATCTGTAACCAAAAAAGACATTTCCCACTTATAGTAAAGTTCCTTCTACAGCTGAGCTTCTCTCTCCTGAGAATGGATACCTGGAATATTATGCCACTTAGATGAAACTTCCCATGCTCAAGATACATTTCAAATGTGATCCTATGCTCTGCACAAAGATTGAGATTTAGGAGATGGTGACGAACATTCATTACCAAGGATATGAGCCCAGGTGCAAACTTGCAATTGAGAGGAACACAACAACTCTCACACTTATCAATCTTGTGTACTTCAAAGAGAGGAATAGGAGACAAAAAGTAGTACATGTACACCTATTTATTATTATTTAGGTCTGTCCACTCACAATATATCTGCCTACATGAGTAAAAATTAGCTGAAATTAATCAAATAACTCCTGAATAAAATCAACCATGAATGTTGTGTTCAGGTTGTCAGCCTAGGCTCCAAGGTAAAGTGAAGTTGGCAAAAATAAACACATAAAAGACTCAATTGTGTTTGGCAGAGATTTTCATTTAGGTAGCCACTAGGCTATATACAGAAAAGTATATTAATAAAAACAAGCTCAGATAATTATCAAAATCGCAGCATTTCAGAATCACAAAGGTAGACTGCACAAGTCATGACACAATATCCCAAAATCCACCAGCCTGACAAATTCCTCTCTAGGACTAGAAATAAGTCTTTTGAATATTCAATTAGACTATTTCATATCAGGGAAAAAGGCAACATAAAAATTATGCTAGTTCAGGTCCATCATAATTAAGGGTGATAGATTGTGATACTATGTGTCAAATCTAGTGGTATATGATTAGAAGATCTAAATCTTTTTTCTTTTTTTTAATTATTATGAAAGCAGGTTCTTTGCAAAACAGGAAGAAAATGCCGCTAAGACACCTTAATGTCCTGATGAATTATTAATACAGAGACAAACAAGCAATAGCTTCTGTATAGGAAACTGGACTAAGGGTACAGAAATTCTTTTTCCAGATTAGAAATTTCTGTTTACAAATAGCTCCAGCCCATGTGACACTACATTCAACTTTGAGATTGGGTTTTTCCAAAGCTCCATTCTTTTGCTCACTGAGATTACAAAAACTGAAGAGATAAATAGGAGGCTGGAAAAGATTGTTACCACAGAAAGAAGAATGCATATTTTCCAAGGAACAAAGTCAGAGCAGATGTTAGTGACATTATCCATAAAACAGCTAGCCAAAAGGTCATGGTGGGTCACCATAGGTTCCATTTGCTCATTCCTGAGGACAAGTTGCCATACATACAGCACAGTTCTAGTGGACCATTCCAATAACCTACAAAACTTTTTTCCAGAACTTCTCAAAGAAGAGAAACATGCATTTGTTTACAGAACAGAAGTGCTTTCACACTATTCTTAAAAATGTCATATTGACTTTCTACCCACTCTTGCCTAGGAGTTCAGTGAATCTTCGAATTAAAAAGTAAATACACCAGCAGATACATTTACAATAAGCAGAAACACTTCCATGCCATTGTTAAACTTAACTTCTTTTAAATTACAAGTTAGTACTAGAATACAACATTTTGCAGTTACATTCAGTTCTACTCCAGTCTATACTGTTGCATAAAGCTATAGATTATAATCCTTACAAATTAAATTCCTAAATGCATATAATACAGTCATCAAGTAGACTGAGAATTGCTCCCCTGTAAAAACATTTTAATGTTTCATAGATCACCATGCTGCTCAATTTTAACACCCTTCCCCAGATTAGAAGCCTTTATCTGGATGACTCTGTTAATCTTACCAATTGAGTAACATCACCAATAAGGATCGTAAAAGTTGAAAAACTTCACATTCTATGGGTTGAACAATTTTCATTTCCAAGCTAATCAAGCAAGGAAGGAACACATTTTTATTGTGAAGATGAATGAAGATGAAGATGAACAAAACTTGAACACAATCCATGTATGGCCAAAGTTGTTCTGAAGAATTGAAACAGTTATCCAACACTAGGAATTTATCTGTGTATTTAATACATTTATAACCTGGTTTTCCACTGAAAATAGTGGTCAGCACATAATAATGAAACAACAAAAATATAAATAAAATATTAAAACACATTAAAAAGAGCTATTAGTACATATTAGATAAAAACCTAGAACCTTGTTCATCAACAAGTAAGCTTAAATGCTAAATGCCTTCCTGAATAGGATATTAACTGCCTGTGAGGAGGCAAAGGGGTTCACCCCTTTTCTTGGGGCCTTCCACAGAGCAGGGCTGAAGACAACAGGGCGAGGCTGGGAATCTGTGTGGGGAGAGCAACTCACAAGAAGGCAACAGCCAGGGAATGCAAGCGAGCATTCAGCTGTATGGGATTGCGGACTGAGAAGGAACTGCTGGGTTGGGTGAAGTGGTGCATGAGGAGGGGGTATAAAGAGGAGGCAGAGGAAGGAGAAGAAGAAGAAAAGAGAGAAAAGGAGAGAGACAGAGAGAGACGGAAGAGAGGAAAGAAGGCGAAACGCATGGGTATTTGGAGAAGAGCCGGCGCAGCTGTCGCTGGCAGGCAGGCCAGTGCAAACCGCAAGTAGAGACCGGGGAGTGTTATTGTAGGGGCAGCACAGTTCATTGTCATAGTGACAGGAGGGAAGGGAACTGGAGCAGGCAAGGGCCAGGGCGCTGTGGGAAGCAAGCCAGTGAAAGTGTAACTAAGGAATAAAGACCCAGTGAGTGCACCATCTTTCTTGTGTTCATGGAAAAGCAAGAAAGGGGCAGCTTTAGCTTGCACCTCCCTCCTGACTCAGTCACAGTGGTGGAGAATGTGGGCAAGGTGGCATAGGGGGCACAGGTCACCCCCCACCCCAGCTGACTCCTGGATGGCTTGGTGGGCTGAGCAGCAAAGGCTCCAGGCCCAGGAGCAGCAATGCCTGTTGCAGCAATTAGCAGCACAACAGATGCAGTTATGGAGCAAGTTTTCACCGCCCACCTCCAGAGCCAAAGTTCTTTACTTCAGCAAGTTCTGGGGGTACTACAAAGCCCTCAAGTTGAGACTCTGGTGGGGCAGACAGGAGGAAAAGGCCCAGGGCCTATGCGAATCTCTAAGATGACCACAGAAGATGACCCTGAAGCCTTTCTAAATACCAGTGGGCCCTCATCTTGACACCTTGCCTCATGGGTCCTGCCCAAGAAGCAGTGGATACCCTTGCCCCAGAAGTGGCAGGCCAATATGATTTAGTCAAGGTGACCATTCTAGGGATTTTGAATGTCTCCGAAGAGACCTATCGGAGGCCAATGAGAGGGGTCATATACATGACTGGCACATTGCCCAGGGCCTTGGGACAAAAGATTTGTGCTAATGGGCTGTGATGAAGCCTGCAGTCCACAGTGCTGAACAGGTGACTGAACTGGTCCTGCTGGAACAGTTTATAACCATCCTGCCCACCCCAGCCAGAAACTGGGTTAGGTGCCAGAGCCTGAAACCCTAGAAGAGGCCATTGTACTTATGGAAACTTTTGTGGAGCCAGATATAGGAGACAGGCCAGGAGCCACCCTGGCAGGAGGGCCAGAGACAGAAAGCACCTGTGGGCCATGGCAACAGGGGCCCAGAGAGATCAAGATCGGATGAACCAGCACCAACTGGAAGGGGCATGAGGCACAAAAATGTTGCCCAGCTGAAAGCACATGCAACAGCCCCCTCCCCGCTTGGCTTTGCCACACCTTACAAATGGGAAAGGAAGAGGATCCCAGCTGAAACCAGTGTGCTTTACTTGTGGCAAGGAGGGGCATTTCCGGCAAGACTGCCCATTGATGGAGTGTGACTTTGTGGAAGGCTGGTGGTCCGCCCCTGTGAGTGCCGCCCCTCAGCAAGCTTGGTGGGTTCAGGCCAGGATGGATGGGAAGGAGTTTGAGGTCTTGGTAGACACAGGCTGTGGTTGCACCCTGGTTAGGCAAGCCCGGGGCAGCCCCTTGGCAGAAATACTGCAGGTGAAATGTATACATGGGGATGTCAACCTTTATGCCACTTGATGGGCCAAGGTGGAGGTAAAGGGGAAGGTACTCCTATGCAGGGTGGAGGTTGTCCCTAGTTTAGCTTACAAAGTGACAATTGGACAGGATTGGCCCCATTTTGAAGAGCTGGTGAGGGAGGTGAGCTTGGAGGTTGCCTTGGCAGGGGAGGAGGAAGACATAGGCCTTATGGCTCTGCGCACTCCCACAAGCGGCTGGTCTTTCTCCAGCAATATGATGCCTCCCTTGTCCACACACTGAGGCAAGCCCAGGACCCCTCAGAAGCAAGAGAGGGTGCAAGGAGTAGTCCCCATTTGAGATTACGGGGGGGGGGGGGTTTGCTGTATAGGGTCATGCCTGCGTGGGAAGGACATGGTGAACTGTGAAAATTAGTGGTTCCTGAATGCCTGAGGCTAGCCGTTTTACGACTAGCTCATGACCTGACTACTGCTGGCCACCTGGTGGTGGAAAAAACCACCGACAGGCTAGTCCAGAGGTTCTAATGGCCAGGGGTATATGCTCAGGCCAAGCAGTACTGCTTGTCCTGTCTGGAATGCCAGAAGACTCAGAGGAAAGGAGCCTCTGCAGGGCCCTTGATACCCATGCCAGTTATAGGGGAGCCCTTTGAAAGGATTGGGGTGGACCTGGTAGGGCCCTTGGAGAAGTCAGCCCGGGGACACCAATATATACTAGTGGTGATCGACTACACTACCCGCTACCATGAGGTCATTCCTCTAAGAGTACTTCAGCTCGTGTTATCGCCCAAGAGCTGTTGGGGGTTTTTGCCTGGATGGGCTTCCCCAAGGAAATTTTGACAGATCAGGCCATGAATTTCATGAGCCAGGTGATGAGGCAGATGTGGGACCTGTTGAGGATAGGACCCTTACACACCATGGTCTATCATCCACAGACCAATGATCTAGTGGAACGCTTTAACTAGACCCTTAAGCAGATGCTTAGAAAGTTTGTGTTGCCCTATCCACATCAATGGCATGTTTTGTTGGGCCCCTTGATGTTCGTGATAAAGGAGGTGCCTCAAGCCTCGTTAGGGTGTTCGCTGTTTGAGTTACTATACGGGCGACACCCCCAGGGAATTCTAGACCTGGTCAAGGAACAGTGGGAGGCATCAGCTCTGGAGCCCACCTCCACTCTCCAGTATGTGCTGGATATGAGAATACACCTCACTGACCTAGCTCAGTGGGTCGAGAGTAATTTAAGCCAGTCCCGAGGAGAGCAGCAGTACTATTACGATCAGCGCATCCAACCCTGGACGTTTCAACCAGGCCAGCACGTTCTCCTGCTCCTGTCCACAGAAGGGGGCAAGTTGTTTGCACAGTGGCAGGGGCCTTACGAGGTCATTAAGAGGGTGGGACTGGTGGACTGTGCGATACGCCTCACTGATAAGCAGCGCTCAACCCAACTTTACCATGTAAATCTACTCAAGGCCTGGAGAGAAAGAGAGAGTACCAGTCATCAGACAGATTGCACAGCTGGGGGGAGGGGGGGGAGACTCCGGCTTTAGGCCCTGGAAAGTTATCGCTTGATCCCAAACTAACACCTGCTCAAGTAGCACAAGTCCGGGCCTTGGAGGCAGACTTTACAAAGGTATTCTCTGATCGACCTGGGCACACAATGGTCATAGCCCACCATATACAAACTGTCCCTTGGCCATTGTCAGGGTACCAACACAGCCCTACCCACAGCAAATGAAGCAAGTGATAATAGAGGAAGTAAGACGAATGCTCCAATTAGGGGCCATTGAGAAATCGGTGAGCATTTTGAGGAGTCAGCCGGTCTTGGTCCCCAAGCAGGATCAGATTGTCCGTTTCTGTGTCGATTTCAGGAGTGTCAATGAGGTATCAAAGTTCAGCGCTTACCCCATGCCCTGAAGTTGCTGAATCCTCTGGGGCAGGTCCATTTCCTTTCGATCCTAGATCTCACTAAGGAGTATTGACAAATCCCATTGACTGAAGATTCCAAAAAAAAGACAGCCACCCCTGCCACCCCTGTAGGGCTATTTCTATTTAAATATATGCCCTTTGGGTTATAGCCGCAACCTTCCAGCAGCTTATGGACAAAGTCTTGGGACATTTGTCCCATTGTGTCATGGCCTACATCGATGATATTGTAATATTCAGTCATATCTGTGGGGGGACATCTAGACCACCTCCAGCAAGTTTTGGTGGCTCTAAGACAGGCCGGGTTGACAGCTAATCCAGGCAAGTGTAGAATAGCTCGACAGGAGGTGCAGTACTTGGGGTATATCGTAGGTCATGGGCAGATACTGCCTATAGCAGATAAAGTGGAGAGGCTGAGCCAGTGGCCACGGCCTCACACAAAGAACAACAGTTTCTGGGCCTTGCCAGTTACTATCGGCAATTCATCCCTCATTTCTCCTCCAAAGCGGTCCCGTTAACAGAGACGCTTAAGAAAAGGCAAAGCCAAAACCCTAGTTTAGTCTAAGGAGATGGAACAAGCTTTTGAAGAATTGAAGACCTGTCTCCTCAGCCAGCCTGTTTTACGGTCACCAGATTTCTCCCGGCCTTTTATCCTCCAAACCGATGCCTCAGCCGTGGGCTTGGGAGCAGTTCTGACCCAGGGAGAAAGGGCGGTTGAACATCCAGTATTCTACCTGAGCCGTAAGCAGGAACCCCGAGAGCACCAGTACTCCACAATTGAGGGGGAGGCTCTAGTCATCAAATGGGCTGTTCTGCCTCTGAGACATTATCTCTGGGGTGCCCCATGAATGTTGGTCACTGACCATGCTCTATTACAATGGCTAAATAGGATGAAGGATAACAACCCTCAGCTCACCTGTTGATATTTAGCATTACAGCTGTACACTTTCACAGTCAGACATAGATATGGTCACCAACATGCTAACACTGATTTCTTTTCCCACCAGGGTCCCTGGCCCTTGCATGGAGATGGTGATCCCCTGTTGGAGGGGGTGGTATGTGAGGAGGCAGAGGGGCTCACCCCTTTTCCTGGGGCCTTCCACAGAGCAGGGCCGAAGACAACAGGGCGAGGCTGGAAATCTGTGTGGGGAGAGCAACTCTTGAGAAGGCAACAGCCAGAGGATGCAAATGAGTGCACAGCTGCATGGGATTGCAGACCTAGGCAAGAACACCTGGGTTGGGTGGAGTGTTGCACGGGGGGTTAAAGAGGAGAGAGAGAGAGGAGGGCAGGCAGGCAGCAGGCAGGCAGGCAGGCAGGCAGGCAGGCAGGCAGGCAGGCAGGCTAGCTAGCTAGCTAGCTAGCTAGCTAGCTAGCTAGCTAGCTAGCTAGCTAGCTAGCTCCAAGTGGGTGTTTGGAGAAGAGCTGGTGCAGCTGTTGCTGGTAGACAGGCTGGTGTAAACCACAAGTAGAGACCAGGGAGCATTACTGTCAGGGCAGCACAGTTCATTGCCATAGCAACAGGAGGGAATGGAGCCAGGGCAGGGGAGGGCCAAGGTGCTGCAGGAAGCGAGCCGGTGAAAGTTTAACTGTGGAATAAAGGCCCGGTGAGTGCACTATCTTTCTTGTGTTGTTCTTCATGGAAAAGCAAGAATGGGGCAGCTTTAGTTTGCACCCTCCTCCTGACTCAGTCACACTGCCCGACAAGGGACAACAGAGTTGACGAAGCCTGTCCTTTCATGGCAAGGAGTTCCAGAGCCTAGGAGAACCCATTGGGAAGAATGGTTTCTTCTAATGTTTCTACTAAATTTGCTTTTCAGGGTGAGAAAAGGGCCTCGCACAAGTTTCTTAAAATCTGGGCAGGTTCATATGGGAGAAAGCAGTCTCCCAAATAGCCTGGTCCTAAGTCATGTAGCTAAGAGGACTGGGAAATGTGCTTTGGTGAAATGCAACTCTGAGTATTAACAGGAAGCTTTAACTTGTTCATAGAAAAGAGCTGAAGTGTATCAATGCAGCAGCAATGTCAACATTCAAAGCTTTTTCCTCTCAAAGATAGAGATGCTTAGGAAGGCAAGTTCTACAGGCATTAAAATCCTTGGTGGTGTTCAACATAATTTGTAAGGAGATCAGAATACACCTATATTTATTCAACATACAAAAGATGAACTACATTGAAAGAATATAGCACTGAAAAAGTATAAGGATTCATTTTATGAAAAATAGCTAGAGATCAAAGCAGAGTGAAAGTTCATCAAATTGAAGCCTGCATGCCCAGAGAAAAAAGCTTGATTTATCTGACATGGAACCATTGTTCTGTTAAAAGAAACCAGTTTGTCTTTCACACTGCTTGCATTCAAGAGTTGTATGCATTATCTGGTGTGGCTGGCATATAGAAAAGCATATATATGTTTTATTTTAACACAGGGCCCCTAATCATGACTGAAATCCTTGCATGGGAGATGGGAGGGGACTCACGCCTTTTTTCTCTTGCTATGGTCCTGATTTAGATCAGGCCCCCACACCTGCAATTATGTGGGCAAACTATGATCCATTTACTTTAATAGATAACTACTGGCAATATATATTGCAGGTATAGCATAATCTGCCTTGGGGCCTTATTTGTGGGGGATGGGATAAAGCCTTACAAACACATGATAAAGGCCTGATCGTGATCAGCATTTAGATATTTTTTTTTTAATGTAGCTTTAGAGAATTCTATTAGGTAATAGCCACTTTGATTATTCATTGAAAGTTCTCCTTGTCTTATTTATTTATTTATTTATTTATTTATTTATTTATTTATTTAGGACATTTATAGGCCATCCATCACTGTCATCTCTGGACGGCTTACAATATAACATAATCTAAATCCTAAACAAAATAAATTAGCTATACCACGACTGAATACATAAAATAGAATAGACAAAATAAGTTAAATAAATATACAATTAAAATCAATTAACATTAAAATATTGGTCAAATAAAAAGGTCTTGACCTGGCACTGAAAAGCATATAATGACAGTGCCAAGTGGACCGCTCTAGGGAGCGCATTCCATAGTAGGGGCACCACCGCAGAGAAAGCCTATATACAGGCTACCCAACTTGTGTATCAGTTCACTGGGTACATCCAACTTCAATAAATTATTTCAGCAACCTGTCATGGACTGTGACTGCTTTGGTTGTAGCTTCTTACTTACTGCATTATTATTCTTAGTAGTAGTACTAGTATTAGTATTAATATTAATATAATATATGCATCATTAATATATGCATCATAATAAATGCATTATTAGTATTAATATATTGATTATTATTATACAATTATATGTGTATGTGTGTGTATGTATGTATAAATTATATATACAATTATAAATATATATACAGTTATATATATATACAATTATAAAATATATAATTATTAATGCATACAAAGGAGAAACTAACCTTACATCATATTAGTGTACAAAAGCGCAAGTTTAAAATAAAATTTAGATGGGTCAAATGGAATAGAATCAACTATTCAGAGATCTTGTGGGAAAAAGAGAGAATTAAGAATTAGTTAGCTACTTCATAATCCAAATAGAAGTGGCTCCATATTCTAATTTTTAAAGCATTTGGTGTAGGTACATTCCATAGTCCACCACAAAGACTATAAAATTCTGTACCACTGTCATTTGTGTTGAGATAGTGGATCATGAATTTCATGTTATGATGGAACTAGATTTTTCTGATGTAAAGGAACATTTTCTGTAGGGCACAGTGGTATAGTAGAGGAACTATTCTAATAAGTGCAGATTCTCAAGCTGCCATTTACCTTGCCAAATTTTAATCCAATTCAGAGCAGCCACAGTAAGAGGGCCCATGGAAAAGATAAGAACAAGTCAGCTTTAAGTTCTGTGTGCATGTGCGTGTGTGTGTGCATGCATGTGTGCATGAGGGGGAAGACTTTTGGTCAAGAGACCTGCAACAAGCTTTCCAAAGAGCAATCTACCCTCCTAGCAAGAGCTCATCTCACTACTTCTTATGACAGTTCATTCTCCCTCTGTTCCTGGTCTCAATGTAATTAATAAACAGGAAAGTTTTACTAATGAATTAGTTTGCAGACCCTTAAAATATAAGAGGGTCTTTTTATGGGTTAGTGCTGATAATGAGCTGAGATCTCCTTTAACTATGGCTCAGACTTTATTAGGAAGAAGTCAACTTCAAACTTTAAAAATTGGAGCTTTGAGAAAAACATTAGGACAGATCATTATTTATCCTAAAAGAGGTGAAAAAGGCAACATAGTAGCCATCATCAAACATTTGATCAGCTGTTACCCATTTGGAACAAATCTGTTCTCTATATTCAAGCAGCACAAAAAATTGTAACATTTAATGGGTTTGGAGGAATAAAATAGTTTTCTCTCCACACAAAATGACAGCAATAGAAATGCCCAGTCAAAGTATAGTGTTTGCTTTTTAAACCTTGTAGCTTAGGACCTGAAAGAGGTCCCTGAAGTACTTGCTCTCCTTTCCCTGAGTGCTCTGCCATAGGAAGCTAGGTGAGTGGCAACCAGAAACATAAAAGGCTGCACTTTGTTGAGTCAGATGGTCCACTTAGCATCATGTTCTCTATATGATTAGGGATGATGGAAGCCATAGACTTAAACATCTGAAGGATAAGTTTGAGAGAATCGGCCAATTCTAATTTCACTGAATTTCTCCTTTTTCCAGGTTGCATTTTGTTCCATCCTGTTTTTGCATCAGCTTATGGGGGAGGTCAAAGTCCACACAGGTTTTTGTGCAGATTTCTCTTAAATATAGCAATTATTGTGCATACACATTTTTAAGCAGTTTTCGCTTATGTATTTCTTTCTGGTATGTTTCTAATCAGAGGCATTTTTGTGCATAATTTGCTCTACTATATACATCTTTAAGATGTATTTTGGGTTTCTTTTAGAGAACTGCATCCGAACATTTGCAGAAGTGTGTGTATCATATAACAGCCTTACATATCAGTTAAGAAAATGCTTGAAAATAGTAAGTTCGTATCAATGTGCACAAGCAATCAAAGGCTGTACCTGGAGATGGCAAGAACTGAATCAGTGACTTTCTGCAAGTAAAGCAGGTACTGTGCTGTTGAGCTTAGGAAAAAATCCTTTTTGGTTGTGGTGAGTCTATGAAACTCTCTAGCCAGGGAGGTTCACCTGGCTCAAATGCCTTTGTTTTTGGGGCACTAGGTGAAATGTGTTGGGAATGAAAAGGACAGTTGCTTTTGACAGACATTCCAAGGTCAGTCAGATTTGGACTTGTCAGATGGCAAGCAGGAGGGCCATGGGAACAAGTGGCCTCAGACACTGAAATAGGGGAAGTGGAGGGGCTTATCTCCAGGCTGCCCTCTCCAGGTGTTCTCTGTGGACTCTGAGAATAGCCAGGACCTACAACTGACAGGAATGGGCATGGAGCAGGAGCCTGCTAAGCCTGGTACTCCTCTTGATCCCATGATGTCGTGTCAGGAAAGAAGGACTAACCAATTAGAGGGGTGGCATACAGAGAAGTGGCTTGCCCCCCTCCAAAAGGGCCCTCCCAGAGGGAGCGCACTCAGGAGTACTCAAAAAGTGTTCTTGGAAGTAGTTGCTAGATTGGGTTCAATGAACTGCTCCATTCATGCTCAGAAACTCATTCTGTGCTTATGAATATAGTTTGGCTAATAAAGAGCTTTTGCAAAGTAATGGTCTGTTGCCATAAATGTGCAAAGAGAAAAACCTAGCACCTGACAGCTTGAACCCAATCTAGCAACTACTGAAAAAACTCCTCTTCTGTTTTCCTAGACCTGTTTTAACTGTTAGCCAATAATGGATTTATCTCACAGCTGTATTTTTTATCTGCTGTTTTACTTTAAAAAACATTTAACTGTCAAACAAATTATTTTTGGTTCAAAAATGTAACAAATTAAACAGTTTTATTCCTGATTGCAATTTTATTTTTCATTTCAGTCCCATCTTTTCTCCTCCAAGAAGCCCAAGGCAACTTACATGATCCTCCCTTCCCCTCTTCATTTTAGCTCCCAACCTGTATATTTGGGATTCTCCTTTTTCTAATGTATCATTGGCTAGGTACATTTATTTGTTTGTTTGTTTGTTTGTTTGGCAGATTTCTATGATTTCTATACATTGTGCCACCCTGAGGAAAATTGTCAACTGCCTAACTGCCCAGGAAAAGGCAACCTTATACTTTCTGCTTGGCAGTCAGAAAAGAAAACTGCAAGTGGTTTCACATATAATTACATAGTAATAGCTGCACACAAAGAAACTGCTTACTGCATAACTGTGAAATGTTGGCAGTCATAGATATGATTAGTTGCACCTGCCTGAAAACATGATTTTTTCATACTATGCTGCATGTTTCAACTCTGTTGGCAAAGAAACAAACTTCTGAGTTACACTGAAGTTTTCTTTGACTCATTCTTTTTAAAGAAGTGTGTTGCACCATTCAAAGCTTTACAACCCTACCCACAGAATTGTCTCAAGAAAAGCATATGCAAAAGATTTGGTACCTTCTTTTCCTGCTACCTCTAAATTCCATGACAAGTTTCCAGTTTGCTTCCCACAAATTGCAGAAGACAATTCCTTATCTAGTCACCAAAGAAACAAAGTTTTTTTGGCTGCTGCTGCTGCTGTTGTGCGTGGCTCAAATTCCGTGATTTGGATTCTTTTTCCTAGGTGGAGGACTTTGCATTTGTCTTTGTTGAATCTCACTCTGTTGCTTTCAGCCCAGTGTTCAATTTTATCAAGATTGTCTTGAGTGTTTGCTATTCCACCCAGTTTTGTATCATCTGCAAATTTGATTATTTTTCCTTGTACTTCCCCATCAAAATCATTAACAAAGATGTTAAACAGCATTGGGCCCAGGACTGAACCCCAAGGAGCGTGTCTGTGCATTGCTGCAGCATAGGCTCCCCATTCAGACTATCCCTTGGCATGAACAGGGAGAAAGTGGGGGGCAGTGGAATACTGGCAGAGTCAGCAAGCTTCTTAACCATGTGGGCAGGGCCAGCAGAAATGGCACTATGCCCCTTGTCACATGCTCTTCAGAAACATAGAACAAATCTCCAAAGAATTAACATTCTTTATTATAAAATAATTACTTTACAGAAATAGTGTACATATTATAAGACTTCTCAGTTCAAAAGCATGCCGTACATGGTTTGTAATTTATGAACTGAAGAAGGAATGAAGGCACTAGAACAGTTAACATACTAATTAAAGTAAACCTAAAGAACTGTGCATTAGTGATACACATCAATCCAAAAAACAACAGCACTTTAACTGCAACTTTGAAACAGCTTAATTCGACCACCTCCTCCCATACAAGTTTGCCTGTGCTTTAATATCGTGATATGCTCTTCTCTATCTTCCAATCTTGCGGATGGTGTGGTTGATCCCAACAAATAAGGGCCTTCTCTTTGGCTCTACTTCAGTTGTAGAATTCTTGGTCCTGGAAAGCCAACTGGGTACCATTTTTAGCTATGCTTTATTTCATGACAAACACATTGCCCTGGTATGCATTTGTTTCATAGAATGAGTATCTTTACTAAGTATCTTTGGGTTATGGTCATTTTTAGTAACTTGCTGTTGCTTTGGAATGTTATTGTAGCATTTTATTGGTTTTGATTATTAGCTGCCCTGAATAAGCACCAGAAAGGTGGGACATAGTTTTTAAATAAACAGAAATAAATAAATTCATTAATAGGGGTGTGCCTAAACAGCTTTTCCAATTTGCCACCTTATTTATAGGTGGTAAACAGCAAGCACCGATTATGAGAAGTGTAATTTGATTTCCAAAATGATTTAAATGGTAAAGTGCTGACAATTGAAGATACCTTGCCTCGCCTCAACTCGCCATGGCATTTTTAAAAGTAGCTGGTGGCTTATGTGGCTCCTGACATTCTATCTACCCAGTCTGCCTCTGGGAAAGAGGAGTGGTGGTAGCCCATGCTCTAATGCAACTGCCAATGCTGAAATTGATCTGACAATTTTAAAAAAGTACTATAAAAGAAGAGGGGGGAAGTGAGCACCCTCCCCCAATGGCATGTATAAGCCTCCTCTCCTCCCTGAAAACCTACCTACTCCCAGTTGAGAAGAATCTCCAAAGTAAACAAGAACAGTCCAAAAATGGCTGCATTTTATGTTTCTAAAGAAGGCGAATCAGCCATTGTTTGTGTTTTCTTCCTCAATATCACTAGGCATAATCTGAAATAAGCATAGTACCTAAGGGTAGTCTATTCAACTAAGGCTACTTCTTAAATACACTGACCTAAATGTATATGGAACTGAACATAAGAGGACTTACTTCTGAGTAGACATATAGGCAATATGACTGATCCTAATAAAAGTATTGCCCAGCTATGAATTTTTTTAAAGGATTGGGATGGCTACCTTGGCTTAATCCAAAACAACATTGCACTGAAGTACAAAGGAGATCTTTTCTGCAGAGAAATATAGCACCAAGAAGTATTCTGTCTCAAGAAAAATGATGGGTTTTCTAGAAAATATTGCAAATCAGCAAGCAGTTTTCCAGTCAGGGACTTTGGCTCAGCTTGAAATTCAGTTTCAGACAGTTCTGCAATTCCATTTCTAATTCCATTTTCTCAGACTAGACAAGGAAATTGGCAGACAATCCATCAAATTACTTCATATTTCAGCCACTCTGGAGTAGATACAACTGTTAATTTATCACTGTCCATTTAAGTTCAAGGGCCCTAGCTGTTTGGCTGGCTGGTTGCCTTTTGCATGTGCACTTGCAGATGCAATGGAATTTAGATGCTAAAATCTCCATGAACACTGAGGCTTGGTTCTCACTATGGCTGGGGTATTCATCTTTATACTGGAGGTGAGGGAGTCACATTACTGAAGTCTCCTCAGCTGTGGTGATCTGCAGAAAACTAAGATGTCAGAAATGCTGGGCTTGAGCTGGCCTCAATATATTTTATTGACTGTCTGAAGCATTATTCAAGAGCGGGGGTGGGGGGGAGGCAGGTATTACATTAACATACATTTTTGATAACAAAGAACAGCAATTAAGTCTTTGGTAGTAAACAACACTTTAATGGGATATGTACATTGTTTGGGGAGGGACATGGATTATATAATGTATTCCTCTCATAAAAAGATCTAGTACATACTCCTGGAAATGGAAATGCCACCCAGGCAGCCATCCAATATTTATGTTGCAAGTCTAGTAAAATGAAACCAAGCCTATTCCTGATACAGATTAGAAAACTGCAAAGAAACTTCTCCTCCATGGTGTGTGCTAAAGGAAGCTGGTTATCACCCTCATATCTCTTCATAATCCTAAAAATGCTAAATTATTTTGCAATGATAGAGAAAGCATACAGCATTTGGAACTGCAGTATGGTGCAGGATTTTCAGAATTATTTTTGAGTGGTAGACAAGACTCCAAGTTAAACAATCCCTCTTAGATGGCTGTCCACTGCATCTTGAATGCCTCTAGTGTGGGAGAACCAACAACCTCCCTAGCTACCGTATTTTTTGCTCTATAAGACTCACTTTTTTCCCCCTCAAAAGTAAGGGGAAATGTCTGTGCGTCTTATAGAGCGAATATGTGTGTGCAGTAAGTCTGTCAGATGTGCAGCCCATGGGGAAGTGATGGGGAATGTGCCTGTGATTATGTGCCCATTTGATTCAGAATATTTTTGTTCTTGTTTTCCTCCTCTAAAAACTAGGTGCGTCTTATGGTCAGGCACATCTTATAGAGCAAAAAATACGGTAATTGGTTCCATTGTCGTACTGCTGTAATAGTCAGAATTTTCCTGACATCTAGCCAAAATCTGTCTTCCTCTAACTTGAGCCCATTATTCTGTGTCCTGAAATCTGGGATGATGGAAAAGAGATTCTGTCCTACCTCTTTCTGATAGCTTTTCAAGTACTTGTACAGTGCTATCATATCTCCCTTCAGTCCTTCTCAAGGCTAAACATGCCCAGTTTTTTCAATCTCTCCTCACTGGGCTTTGTTTCCAGTCCCTGAATCATCCTTCTTGCTCTCCTCTGAACTCTTTCCCATTTGTCTGAATCTTTCTTAAACTGTGGTACCCAGAACTAGACACAGCATTCCAGATGAAGTCTAACCAGGGTTGAGTAAAGGGAAACTAGTAGTTCACATGATTTAGAAGTGATACTTCTATTACTGCTGCTCAAAATAGCATTGGGCCATTTTGCAGCCACATCACAGTGTTGACTCATATTCAGCTTGTGATCTGCAACAATTCCAAGATCCTTCTCACTTGCAAGATGAGACAAGTATTTCATCTTGTAATGATTCATTTGGATTCTTTTTCCTAGATTCAGAATTTGGCATTTGTCCCTTCTGAATTTCATTTTGTTGTTTTCAGGCCAACATTCCAACCTATCAAGGTCACCTTGAAACTTCTGTTTCCCAGCTATCCCACCTAGCTTTTTGTCATCTTACATCATGTACCAAGAAAACCCCCCAAAAAGGAAAATAAATCCTGATCTCATATATATTCAGTAGTTATGTATACTATTGGCTATTAGTCACTAATGCTAGGCAATATACATCCCATTTAGGGCTGGGTTAGAAAAGCACTGCTTTGCATTTTAATGTGACATTACCATATTTGAACTTTTTGAACCTATGAAATGTAATTCAGCTATTTAGCCATATTAATATTCCCCATATTTAATGAGTAGGTAAATTTTTGAAATTTGTAAAATGTATTTGTTGGAGGAGATGCAGAGACTATTTTGTACAAAGGGGAAAGTGCACACAAAAATGCATAGGTTAGGGGGAAATAAGCATAAACCTATATTACATTTACAAAAATCACTTTCAAAATGGTGGGCATGTCGTGAACAGAGCCAGCTGGAGCCAGGGGTCAGACTAGATAGCCTGGGAGGCCCATTCTGACTCGCTCTGTTTCTATGTGCATATTTAAAAAGGTTTGTATAAAACTCTGTATTGGAAAAGTGAATATAAAGTTCATACATTTAAATAAATGCACACAAAAATATGTGGATATTCATATGGATTTCTGAAAAAATGCAGATTATAGAGGAATTGGATGGAACATTCTTGAAGAGAAGCTGAAAACTTGACAGATTTTTTCATCCCTTCTTCAGTTCATCATATGTCAAGTAGCTTTGCAAGTGTTTTGCAAGGAAGAGTTGTGTGTCCCTATTGCTATCCCAAGTGTACGCTGACAAAGTGAGGACACTTAAAACAGTGAGGCAAGACCCCATCACACTCACTAAGCATCTAGAATCTTTCTGTTCCCCAGACATTCGTCCCGTCCCATGTCCAGCTTTTTTTGAAAGCAGCTGGTAGGCTGGAAGACTGGGAAAGAAGAACCAGTTATCAGATAGTACCGGGGCAGGCCCAAAAGGACCTAATTCAACATACCTTGTCTGGTCATGTCAGAATGCACTTTGGGCCACAGTGGCACACCCTCATGTTAGCAGTTTCCCAGGGAGGGAATGCTAGAACTGAGGCCTGTGTGAGGCACTGTCTGCAAATGAAACGTGCAGAAATGCACCATGATTCTGCAGCACAGCTCAGCTATTGCTTCAGACTCCAAACATAAGGGGCAACTGAGATTCTTGAATTTAAACAATAACAACATGTGAAAGGCACGTACATCTTTTGCACACTTCCTAGGCTGTGTTTGCTCTCCTTCCTGCCTTTTAAAATGTTTTACATCTAGACAGGTTATTTTATATTCCCATGTGCAAAAACGATTCCCTCC
This sequence comes from Varanus salvator macromaculatus, assembly GCA_023646645.1. Classification (NCBI taxonomy): domain Eukaryota; kingdom Metazoa; phylum Chordata; class Lepidosauria; order Squamata; family Varanidae; genus Varanus; species Varanus salvator. Next base: position 10,437,732 of record JAIXND010000754.1, on the reverse strand, counting down.
ATCTTGAGTCCTAAGCTTTCTAAAGCAGCAGCTGCTCTTGTGAGATTGCATTAGATGATTTACTCTTTCCACATCTGGTTCCAAGCCAGCCTCCATGGCCCTATTATTGAATTTAGTCCTGGATAAATCTGGTTTTGAACCAGCAACCCTATTTGTAGATCCATGGTGTTTATGTAAATATACAGATGTGTCATATACCTCACTGCATGCACATGCATGAGATATCTCATCAGTGCACAACTCAGCAGGACAATCCCAGTTTTCATCTGGCTTTCCAGTTACTCATTGATAAGATCCTCTTCCTATCTCTTTAGAAGACCACCTACATTATATTATTTTATGACTTATTACACACAATATGTGGGTGTGGGGAAGTAGCAGCATGAAGTTGCTCTCAGATTAAAGGTCAATGTATATACTGTGTTATCATCTATCAGCATCAAGCACAAATGACCATGAACAGATTAAGTTTCATGGAGAAAATGTTAGATCTGAAATATAATCCAAATTTGGAGATTTTCCTGCTTCACACAAGGAAAGGCTAAAGGCTTTCCTCCTAAGCATGGAGGAATAGAATTTATTTATTTATTTATATTTAATTTCTATACCACCCAGCAGCCGAAGAATAAAAGGCTAAAGGAACAGAAAGTGTGGTTCAAATGTAGAGTGCTTGCTTCACATGCAGAAGGCCCCAGGTTCAATTCCTGCTGCCTCCAGGAAGGAAACCTGATGAAATAATATGGGAAAATGATAAGAAAGATCCATTTGGACAGGGTACTTTACCCCAGCTGGTGACATTTCCCATCTCATCTTTATCTATGACTTTATCTACAGTCCCAAAATTCATCTTTGATTTGGATTTTAATTCAAACCAGAGAAGAATCTTCCTTTCTCTTGTCCATCCACAAACTTCCTCCCATTCCACTTATCAGTGGTAGCACTACATCAGCAGCAAGATGCAGGAACAGGGATGAAAGAAAGTCTCTCCCCATTCCCTCATTCCATTGACTTATCACAAGAGCTTCAACAAAGTCAAAAGCTCCTTGGGAAGCTTTTCTAGATGCCAGTGAAATCCCTGGCAAAGTAGTGTCCCATATAGTAGCATGCTAACACTACAGTGAGTTGCGGGTGGGATGGGGGGAGGGAGAAATGCTTGTTGCAGGAAAATTGCTGCTGGATGTAGGAGCCAGGTAAGTAGGACTAAAAGGAATAGGCAGAAAGGGTGGATCAGATTGGGAGGGAAAGAATAATTGGGAAGGGGGTTGGGGACTCAGAAGCGTAGGGATTCTGTTTGGTATGAAAATAAAATAATTGTATTAATACAATTTATAACATTTAATTAATACTACAATAATTAACATTTATTTTATTAATAAAATAATTCCCTTACTGTTTGGTGTCATGGGAAAGGCAGAAAAACCCTCTTTATCCATTTTCTTGGAAGCCCTAACTCAGGCATTCCTGCTTCATTCATGCTTTTTCAGAGGTTTTGAATTATCACACAAAGGGTTATACTTACATTTAAACAAATGCAAACAATGCAGGTATTGAAGGAAGGGCTGTCATGCATGCGCTATCCCTGTCACATGAGTTTTCCCACCTTATGCAGGCAAAAGTTCTGACCTTTTATCATATACGACACTGCTGTAGGCACAAACATGGACACACACCCAAAGTCATGGGAATGTAAGTTGCTACCTTAAACTGAGGTGGTCCAGCTAGCCTGGTAGCATCAACACTGACTGGAAGGGTAACAGGCAGGAATTATTCCAGCCCTACTTGGAGAGGAACCTAGAACCATCTGCATGTGAGGCAAGTACTCTAACACTTAGCTACTGCTGGCATTACAGTTTTACATTTTGCAATATAGAAATCTTTGCCTTCCTCCCTTTACATGTACATGGTGGGCATGTCGTGAGCAGAGCCGGCTGGAGCTGGGGGTCAGATTAGGCCCAGGAGGCCCCTTCTGACTTGCTCTGTTTCTATGTTTCTATGTTACTCACCCCCCACACATCTGCGGGGGGGGGGGAGTTTCCATTCAAGTTTCTTCTACAGGTAAGAGTCCCAGGATATGCAAATAGATGCTTTTGCAAATGTAATCCTGCCAGAGACCTGCCAGCTGCTTCTCAGCTCTCTCATTGTCTTTCTCAAATTTCCTACCACAGACTACCACAGATTGTAAAAAGCAAACATTGAAACCTGTTAAATTCTGATTGTTTTGTTTTTATCTGTCATTCAAGATCTTGATGCATCATGATGTTTTTCTAATGTTTCCCATGTTACTCATGTTACTCATTCAAAGTCTCATTCCTCTCCCTGCCATGCATATGTGCCACCGACTCCATAAAAGACTCTGTGTATGTTCTGTTCTTGGGAGCCAGTCTTAAACTGGCTATCCCTCAAATTTTTTCCTCCAAAGAAAGGCTTGCCTTCCAAAGGGCTGGGGCAGCAGGAAGGAACTGCAGAGTACCTCAAGCATTCTTACACTCAGTTGTATTCAGCAGAAGGCATGGGAGGCTCAGGGTCTCATGAAGTCCCCTCTGGTGCACCACTGGAACCAGTGGTGCAGGGTTTTGGCTGCCTGGGTGGGGCTCAGCTCATTGTGCCAAGAAAAAGTTTGGTATACCTGTGTCAGACTGCCTGCCCGGGATACACCCTGACAAATGTTGATCTGAACTAGCTTCAGGAAGGCTTGTTCACTTGAAGATGTATTGGTCCATTTGGGCCAGACAGACAGAGGAACATGCTACCAGTTTGGACATTTGCATGCAGGATTTTGTATTGCACCAGGAGCCTTAAAATGTGGCATTTGTTTAAAGATCAACAGGTGTGAGTACAGGACATGTTTGTGTTCTGTCTGTGTTTCCCTTGCAGGGTAGTTTAAGTAGCTTGGAGTGGTTGACTGGGGGTACTTCAGGAAACAGAAGCCCCCATGCAGTCGCACCACTTATCTTGCTAGGCTGATTGGCTGATGACCAAGACTAGGCTGAAAGCAAGGCCATGGAGAATAATCTTGTCCCAAGAAGAGAGTGTATGCAACTCTGGCATGATTGAGAAAGATCCAAGAGGTCATTGCCCAACCGAAGAAGGCTGTCAGAAAGAGGAAGGTCAATATCTCTTCTTGCTGATACCAAAGTGTAGAACACAGAATAATCAATTCAAGATGTAACAACCCAGATTCAGGCTGGACATCAGGAAAACTTCCTCAACACCAGAACAATATGACATTGGAACCAGCTTCCTGGAGAGGTGGTGGGCTATCCCACACTAAAAACATTCAAAAACATAGAAACATAGAAACAGAGCGAGTCAGAAAGGGCCTCCCCGGCCATCTAGTCTGACCTCTGGCACCAGCCAGCTCCGCTCACAACATGTCCACCATGTGGACGTCCAGCCTATCCTTGAACACCCGCACCGATGGGGCCTCAACGACCTCCCATGGAAGCCCATTCCATGCCCTTGGGGTCCTAACTGTCAGGAAGTGCTTCCTGGCATCCAAATGGAACCTGGGTTCCCTGAGCTTTGCTCCGTTGGAGCGCGTCCTGCCTTCCTCTGCAGGGGAGAACAAGTCTCTACCCATCTCCGTGTGACATCCCCACACATACCTGTATGTCGCCAACATATCCCCTCTGAGTCTCCTCTTCTCCAGGCTGAAGAGACCCAGTTCCCTCAGTCTCGCCCCATATGGCATCCCCTGCAAACCAGCCACCAACCTTGTCGCCCTACTCTGCACTGACTCCAACCTGGCTATATCCTTTCTGTAATGAGGGGCCCAAAACAGAACACAATACTCCAGTTGCAGGTGCACCAGACTCATGTAGAGTGGTAATAATACCTCTCTTGATCTAGAAGCCACACTTCTGGCTATGCAGCCAAGGGTGGCATTCGCCCTCTTGACCACCGCATCACACTGCTGACTCATGTTTAGCCTGCGTTCAACCAGTACCCCGAGGTCCTTTCACAAGTGTTGCTCTCCAGCCACTTGTCACCTAATCTGTACTTATGACAGCTATTCCTATGCCCCAAGTGCAAGACCTTGCACTTATCCACATTGAACGCCATCCTGTTGTCTCCTGCCCACTTCCATAGTCTGTCCAGATCCTTTTGGATCTGGAGTACCTGCTCCGCAGTTGTGGCCACTGCTCCAGTTTTAGTGTCATCTGCGAATTTGATCAGCAGACTGTTTACCCCTTCTTCCATGTCATTAATGAAAAGATTAAACAGAATCGGCCCCAGGACAGAGCCCTGGGGGACCCCACTTGTCACTGGCCGCCATCCCGATGATTCCCCGCTAATGGTTACCTTCTGCTTTCCTTCAGTCAACCATGCCCTAATCCACTGGACAGTGCTTTGGTGTATCCCAAAACTCCTCAGTTTCTCCACCAGGATATCATGGGGCACTTTGTCAAAGGCCTTGCTAAAATCCAGGTAGACCACATCCACTGCATCCCCTCCATCTAGCCATCTCGAAACCTTGTCATAGAATTCCACAAGCTTTGTCTGGCAGGACCTGTTTTTGCAGAAGCCGTGTTGTGTGGCTGTCAGCCTCCCTTCCCTATCTAGCATCACTAGATCTCTCTCTATTATGAGCCTTTCCATTGTTTTTCCTACAATGGACGTAAGGCTAACCGGTCTATAATTCCCCATGTCCTTCCTACTACCCTTTTTGAAAATTGACACCACTGATGCCACCCTCCAGTCCTCTGGAACGTCACCCGTTCTCCACGAGGTCTCAAAAATGGAGGCCAGCGGGCGTGAGAGAACCCCTGCCAACTCTCTAAGTACTCTTGGGTGTAACCTGTCAGGGCCTGGCGCCTTTGTAATGTCCAATGCCCTGAGGAGCCCCTCGACTTCAAGGGGTGTGACTCTAATCTGTGCCCCTAAGTCCCCAGCCTCATCTAATCTCCTATACGGATATCCCCCATCCTGCTTTGAGGAGAACACAGAGGCAAAATAGTCATTTAGCATCTGTGCCTGTTCCCTCATATCAGTCACTGGATCTCCTTCTTCTTTATTTAGTGGTCCCACCACTTGTCTCCCCTTCCTTTTCCTATTTACATGCTGAAAGAAGCCCTTTTTGTTGCTCTTGATATTCTTGGCAAGTCTCAGCTCATAATCAGCCTTAGCCTTGCGAAGAATCCTTCTGCAACGGGCCTCCTCCTCCCGGTATACCCTTTTGTCTATTTCCCCCAGTACTCATTGCCTACGGAGGTTCCTCTTTCGTCTAATCCCTCTAACCACCTCCTTTTGCATCCATGGCGGCACTCTCCTCCGCCTCCCCACCTTACTGACTAGAAAAAGAAACTGCACAGCCATCTGAGTGGGATGGTGTAATTTGGTGTCCTACAACAGCAGAGGGTTGGAAACAATGGCCTTCATGTCCTTTTCCAACTCTATTATTTTGTGATTCTATGGTCTTTTTCAGTTCTGTTGAGCCATGTATTCTTCATCTTGTCTCGATGCATTTGGTTTCTCTTTCCTAGATGGAGGACTTGGCATTTGTCTTTCTTGAATTTAATTCTGTTGCTTTGAGCTCAGCATTCAAGTTTATCAAGATTGCTCTGGATCTTCATTCTGTCTTCTAGTGTGTTTGCTATTCCACCCAGTTTTATATCATCTGCAAATCTGATTCTCTTTCATTGTACTTCCTCATGCAAATCATTAATAAAGATGTTGAAGAGTGCTTGGCCCAAGACTGAACCCTGTGGCACCCCACTAGTTATCTTCATCCAATTTGAGATGGTACCATTGATGAGCACTCTTTGTGTCTGATTCAGGAGCCAATTTGGGATCCACCTAATCATTTTACTATCTAGTCTAGTTTTTGCTAATTTAGTTTTGAAAATGTTGTGTGGAACTATGTCGAAAGCTTTTCTAAAGTCTAGGTAGATTATGTCCACAGTGTTCCCTCTGTCCATCTGGCAGGTTAACCAGTCAAATTTTCTTCATGATTCTTGCAGGTGGATCTTTAAATACTTTTCTGCAGAAATTTCCATACTAAATGGTCTGCTGTTCTCAGATTTCTTTTCCCCCCTTTTTGAAGATAGGAACAATGTTAGCCCTTCTCCTCCTCTTTTTTTGTGCAGCCACGTGGGCTTCCTCTGCTGTCTTCCACACATTTTTCTTGATGGAATTGTTCCCTACTGTGCTTGGAAAATCTTCTTTTTCTAGATTTCCCGCTCGGACTCTTTTTCCCTTAAGTTTGTGTTGCCATTTCACTATACATTTTTCTCAGTTCATTAAAGTTGGCTTTCTTTCTTGTTTGGCTCCAGTTACCCTTTGTCTCTGTTATAGTTGAGAATTCAAGTATTGCATGGTCCCTTTCCCTCAGAGTTCCCATGGTTGTTATTTTGCCCACCAGGCCATCCCTGTTAGTATTAAATCGAAGATAGCTGATCCTCTCATACCTTCCTCTACTATCTGCTGGAGAAAGTTGTCAGCAACACATGTCAGGAATTTCTTGGAGGGGCCATGCTTGGCAGAATTTGTTTCCCAGCATATATCAGGGAAATATATGTCCTCCATGATGACTACGCCATTCTTCTTGGAAATGTCAGCAAGTTGCTTTTCGAAAGTTGCATCCTTGCCCTCTTTTTGAACTAAGTTTTTTCTTATTTTTTGCTCCCTTTAAATTTAGCCATGCTTTCAGTGGGGCTACTAAATTTCTCTCCTTGTGATTCTGTTTGTGGGAGGGCTGTTGTGACAAGTGGTGCTTTCAAATTTCTTCACTAAAGGTTAGCAACAAACAACACAGTCCAACTAGTAAATGGGAATGTGTTACAAAAATGAAAAGCAACTGTGCATGCATGCATGCATGCATCCAATGGGGGGGGGGGATTAAGGTGAAAATAAAGAAAATAAATGGGGGGGGAATGTTTGGGATCTCCCCCTTGACCTCCTGCACCAAACTCCTGTTTGCTCTCCCTGTTTGCTTGCTCTAGTCATTCGCTCTGTGGGCACTTGGCTGCTTGTATCCCAGAGGCCTTATACCAGCTGCTCTGCTCTGCTCTGCTCTGCTCAGAGTTGAGAACCAGAGTGTTCCTATCTTCCGGGGTATTAGTGTCCCATCCAGTTTTGTGTCATTTAAGGATCTGATAAGCATTCCTTACAGCGCTTCATCCAAGTCATTAATAAAAACATTGAAGAGCTCTGGACCCAGGATTCAGCCCTGTGGTACCCCACTTGATACGTCTCCCCAGTCTGAGAAGTTGCCATTGGGAAACATTAACTAAATCTGATTCTGTAGCTAACTATGGTTCTACGTGATTTCACCTGGTCCACTTTTATCTAGTTTGCTGATCAGATATCATGGAAAGCTTTGTTGAAAGCATTGCTAAAATTATGATACAATGTGCTCACCATGTCCCCACAGTCCACAAAGGAGGTTATGCAACATCTAAATAAACAGTTGAGCAGGAAAGGAACAAGTATATGCAATGGTTCTACTCTCTTATGCATATGTAATAACTTTGCCAAACTTGTGCATGAACAAATTGAGACAGAGAAACATATAACTATTGGCAATGGTTAAAAAATAGGATACAATGTGGTAGCACAGTTAAAGAGGTTTTAAACAGTGATTGCTTCTGGGTTTGAGCAGGTTAGAAATAGAAGTAGGGGTTATACAGGCCCTAATTGACTACCTTGCTGACTAGGGGTGGAAAGAAGTTTTAATCTCAGTTTTACTGAGTTATTGGTTTTTAGATCCTTTCAGGCAAACCATTAGGATGTCTCTGTATCTCTAATAAATTTCACAGTTCACTAAACTAGGGTTCTCTAGGAAGAGCTTTGCCAATGATCAGATCAAAGACAAGCTTGCCATTCATATCATAGAAATGATCCCAGGAGTAGTAAATTTGTTTCATTTATATCTTTAAATAGTATCTTATAAGCATCATCAACTGGATTCCAAAAGTAAAGTCTCCCTGCTATAAAGACAGACACACAGGCATATACTCACACAGTTTTTAGCCTGACAGAATTTTCCCTCTCCCTTTAACTGGTTCTTTCTCTCTCACTCTGCACAATGCTTTCAATGTCTCTCAGAGTTGCAACTCATGGGCATCTACAGTAAGAACAAAGGTATGTAGTTGCCCACCAGGGATGGACCATAATCTTCAGATTCCCAGCTTGCTTGTTTTTTAAAAACAAATCAATACTCAAATCTTGATCATTTTCTGAATTTATATTCATTTAAAAGATTACCTTCACAATGCATGCAGACAATATGTTCTTCATTATTCTGTTCAAAGACATAGTGAGGAAGTATGGGAGGTGGTTGATTGTGGGTACATAGCTTTAAGAGAACCTATCTGTTTAGCTTCTGTAAGAGGGCCAGCCTCTCTATATGCAAGTCTTGGAGCCAAAACAGTGTACCTCTGATGCTTTTTTATGTCAAGCAGGTAGTAACAAACAACCCTGCTGCAAAGGAATATGAATCTGAAACACACAATCTATATTAGGCTTTGTCCACTAAGTGGAGCATAAAAGTAAAATGGGCAGATAACCCCCAAGCCCCAAAATTAACCATCCTCTTCCTCCATATTATGGCTGCTGGCCCACCTTCTCATCCTTGGTGCCCCTCCTTTCTTGTAGTTCCTCTTCCCCACCCCCTTTTGCATCTCCCACTGTTAATCATGCCCATTCATTCCTGCCCTTCAGCAGGTCCCATCAGCTTTAATTATCCTGCCATCACTGCTCATGTACAGCAGCAATTTAATCACTTCCAATTCAGCAGTTAAACTCTGAATCAAGTGTTTTGCACAACACTGAACATTTGGGAGGAAAAAAAAGAGAAATAATGTAATCCATGTATGTGAGAATAGATGCTGCAAGAAAGTGTGTTGCCAACCATAGCTTCTTTTGTTTCTGTTGCATTTATTTTAAAATCAGCAACTCGCTTTATTGAAATTTCAATGACATTGTAATAAAGTAGTTTGAAGATTACAGTAAAGTTTTGAAAGTAAAATAATAAACACAATCTACATGAGAAAAATGCCAGGACAAAAATGTGGGGGAGCAGTGAAAGATCTTATTAATTAGAACACATGGGGACAAATGAGAAGGATTTTTTTAAAAGCAGAGCAAGCAGCCAAGCAAGCAAGAAATAGTAATAAGTAAACAATGTAAAGAAAATAAAGCAAGCAAGCAAGAGAAAGAATATTAGATGGTCATTTATCTATTTAATATAAAGTTCCTTGGAAGGAAACTGAGTAGATGAAATTATCCTAGGTGCAAGTACAATGTGCAACACTTAGAATTATAATCCTGTTCAAGAACATTGAGAATACAATTGTATATCAGTTCCACAACATTAAATACACATCAATGACTATCCAAAGTAACACATTCATTAGATTCTTTTCACACTTCATAGCTCTTCAGTTCAAGAAGAGATAATTTGCAGTATATCATTATTATTGCATTACATTTATACCCCATCTTTCTCCCAATCTTTCAAGGAATGCAAGACAGCTTACAGGGTTCTCTTTTTTCCACTTTATCATCAGAAGAACAACCTGTGAGATAGGTTAGCCAAAAAGTCTGTGTCTGGGCTAAATTTACTCAGTGAGCTCCATGGTTGAGATGGGACTAGAACTCAGAGCTCCCAGATCCCCAGCCCATTATTCTAACTCCTACACCACACTGGCTCTTTCAGTTTATCAGCTTACCTAATATATCAGGTGATAGAAAACAAAAGGAGTAAAAAGCAAGTGAAAACAGAACTGCAATCATTTAATAAAATAATTAAAGAACAAAACTAATTTTCTTGAAAATTTATTTAGGGTTATTGAATAAAATGTTGTCAACAATTGTGTTTAAGCCTATATCTTTCTGGGTTCTACAGTCCTTTCATAGAATTCCTGTCTATAACTTAAATAAAGGAAAGGACATCTTTTTCAATAATCCCATAATCAAGCGTTCCCAAACTATAATCACCCATTCTTCTAGTAGCAGGGTTACCTTCAGCTTTCAGTAATGTGCATTTAATTATAACTGGCTTTTGATCTCCCACCCCTTGCAGAAACTGCAGAAAATGAGCTTTGCAAAACTGGAGCTCCAACTTAAGGAGAAGTAAAAGCAGGGTGGACTGGGGGACACTATGAAGGCACAGGCTTCAACAGTTCTTCCAACATGGAGAGAAGAATTTTATGCCAGCCCCAAAGCTAGCATAATTAGGTCAAACATACACAGACATATACATCCCAGAGAAGGAAGAAAAAGATAACAACTGTACTATCTATTCTATAACTATACAATGGATTCAAATTTAGTCATAATTATAGTTGGCTCAATGAAATCAATGTAATTTAGTAAAGACTAACTTAAGTTCCATTGATTATAATTCTTCCATTTTCTCATGTTTAGTATTGTGAATATTTAATTCCACCTATTTTAACTAATTTCTTTTTTTCTTTCTTGCATCAGAGTTTATATTTTCTCTGAAATGATTCATTTCAACATAATGATAATCTATTACTTTTTTCACTAATATGACATGATATATGTGGGCTTATTTGAGAAGAATTTTTTTGTTTCATTTTGTATATTTGCAACATTATATTCAATTTCTGTGTTAAAACCCGGATCTATATTTCTGTACTCTTTGTCTTATTCATCCTGTTTTATTTGTTTTTTAATTAGCTCTGTCTTCAGAAATGTTTAACTCTTTTGAAAAATTAATTAAACTTCAGCTTATTTCTTCCTTTTCCAATTATCCATCAATCAATTTATTAATACAGTCAATGCCCAGCATAATCAAAGAAACAGTATCAAAATCCTGGTTACTGTACATTTATCTTTAAAATCCAGAGTCTAAACAGGTGATGACACCCATCATTTTTTTTTTTAAAGGCAGTCATGATAGGTGTGAAAGGATGATTTGAAACAAGGGAGTGGAAAGATTTAAAAGGGTAACAAAGAAAATTACTTAGCTCAAAGGAGAGGAGGGGCTACGATCAGAGAGCACAAGGTGTGAGAAAAGGCAGGCTGGCCAAATACTGACTCAATGACTTCCTGATTGTTTATTGACAAGCTTGGCAGAACAAAATGAGCCTATTGTAGCTCACCAGGGGCAGGTCTGAATTGGGAAGGAGGGCCGCTGTTGGAGCAGTGCAGAGCAGGCAGGCGGAAAGATTGTAAACTCCCGGTACCCCAGCCAATGAGGGGAAAGGAGGAGGGAGAAGCGACCAGGAGCAGGGTTCAAAAGGGGATGTGAACATGTGCTCAGGTGAACAGGAAAATGGGAAGGAAACCACTTTTTCCTGTTCTCTTCATTGCAATAAAGTTTTTAAAAGAACTCTGCATGCTTGGAATATTTTTCTCTTCCAATAGAAAGGAAAGAGTGATCACAACAACCTGGGGGCTTCGTCCGGGACATCTCCTAAATCCATCATAGGCTTGGATCGGTGAGTTTCTGTAGGAGGGTACCCTGCCACAGATTGCAGCAGTCCTGCAAGTGACTCTCAGGCCAAAATGAGGGCAATCAGGAGGCCCGAGACTAATTGAAAATCCGGCAGCAGAGACTTATAGAACCTCAGGAAGGGTTCAAAAGGGGGTTTACTCAAACAGATAGAATAAACATGATAAGATGCATCTAAGTTTAGGTAAGGAATCTTTATTTCTCACCCGAGGGAAAGCGAATGGGAAGCAAAGTATTCAAAAGAGCTGGGGGAGAGGGGGTCAGGTTGGATGGCCCAGGAGGCCCTTCCTGACCTGTTCTGTTTCTATAGGGGTAAAGGGATCAAAGAAAGATGCTTTCCTTGAAAATTTCTGGGAAGGATTTTAAGGTTCTGGGATAGCTTTTGGGTTGGAGTGGCTGGAAAAGGAAAAAGGGAAAACTACTGTGTATTTCTATGTGTGTGAATGTGTGTTTGATGGGAATCCCACCTAAATAAACGGTGGGGGTGAAAGGATGATTTGTTGTTGTTGTTGTTAGTCATGGTTAATAGGGAGTTCTTGCTGATTGGGCCTAAAGTGTGGGGCCTTTCAGGAAAGAACTACTCAGACTCTCTGGAGGTACAGTTGAGGTGAGGTTAGCAGATTGTTTTTGGAGAAGGAACTAGAATTAGGAAGTGTACTTTGGACCAAGAAAGGTGAAAACTGCATCTGAGGGGCTGGAGAGGCTGAAGGAAAATGGATTCAGGAAATCCAGTCCACCAGATATTGCTGGAGTATCAGTTTGTGAAGGAAGGCATGGTAGGAAAGAAGGAAGAGGATTTGTTCAGGAGGAAACACATGCAAAGGGAAAGCACTGTGTGCCATGGTTTTGCGCTAGTGGAAAGGAGTTGTAATTTCATGGTTTGGATTGGGATTTTGTAGGAGATGTTGCAAGTGAAAGTAGAGGTAAGTGAGCACAGATGGATTGTGGCAAAGAAAGAAAAGAGGGGGGAATCCTGCTTATCCTGAAGGGATTCCCAGAGAAAGAATTGAAGGAGAAAAAAATGAAGGAAAACTGAAGCAAAGATGCAGAAGGGAAGGGTTTTCTTTTATGCATTGAGGAGGTTTGTTGGTAAAAATAGTGGAAATTGGATGGTTGTGTTTAGCAAGCAGCCTGAACAGTGGCAGGCTGGAGTTCAACAAGTGAAGATTGCACATGGAGGCTGCAAAAGGGGAGGGTGAGTTGCAGGCCCTGTGGGCTTAGGCCTTGCATTTTCCCTCTCACATAAGGACTCCTGTTGGAAGTCCACCTTGTCAGACAGGTAGTAAATATGTTCTTGGTTTTCTCTGGGCTGATTTGGTTTCTCTACCTGTTGAACATGCAATTGTTTGGTATGTGGGGTGTAAAGGGCAAAAGGAAAATGGAGGCCATGTGAGGATGCAAGTGAGGTGATGTATTTGGCAGGAATTCCTTGCTTTAAAGGGGGGCATGGAGCTTGGTGTGTGAATGGGCTTTTTAAGAGTTTTGGATAAACAGTGGTTGAGTGTTTTGGTACAAAATGGGAAAAAATGTGTAAAGAATGAAACTGCTAAAGTTTTTCATGGAAGCACAAAATGGAGGAGTTGGGAGGGGCCATGAAGGCCATCGAGTTCAAACCCCTGCTGTTGCAGGGCACCATGTTACACACTTTTCCTTTGGATAAAGAAAAGAAGGAAAAAGCAAATGAAAAAGAGAGGGTTGGTTTACCTCATTTGCTGAAGAGCACTCCATTATTTAAGGGACAGCAACAGCAGCTTTTTCTGGATTTGGTCTGGCCAACTGAATTCAGGGAAATGTGTGCTGGAAGTTATGGACTTCTTGACTCTGTGGGCTTGGCCATCCCCACACAGCCAAGAAAGGAGAATACTCTGGCAGAAGGTACCACCATTTTGTGAGTGCTGCAGAGGGAACACACACAGTCAAGAGCCTCTGAGCATGTGCAGAGTTCAAAGTACTTTGGGAAGTTGGGGGAGTGCTGCTTCCAGCCACAAGTTGGGGGCAGGCATGCACTACTTCTCTGAATGGATCCTGGGGTATCTGGAAAGCTCTAAAATGGAATCTTGCGGTGTTTAAATCTTAAGGGGGGGAACAGTAAGGTAATGCAACTGAGGTGAGACATTGGAGGTTCTTTGAGTGTTCAAAGCCTGTATTGCCTCAGAAAAAAAATTTGCATGGGAAGGGATTGGGTTAAAACAAAGGATCCTTGAGCACTCTCAATGGCGAGGCTGGGGGGATTTTTTTTTAAGGGAGGGAAACCTTCTAGAGGTGGTATTGTGGGAATGCATTGTTTGTGTTGGCTACCAGGAGTTTGGTGTGGAAGGGGGAGGGGAATGTGTTCTGAATTTTGGGTATACCATCTTGTGGCTATGCCGCAACACAAAGATTGGAGGAATGGGGGTAACGGGTGGAACTGGGGCTGTTTGATTGAGGGTGTGTATGCATGCAGGGGTGCACAGTGGGAGGGGTTCTTTTCAAAAACCCCAAGGAGACTACTTTTCCCTGTGGGTTCAACAAGAGGGTTGTTCCCTTTTGGGCTAAGCCCATTTGCTAGCCCCAGGAAATGGCCAAGTTTTTTTTTTAAAAAAAATTCTTGCTGTGAGCATAAGCAGTCATGCTCATCAAGATGCACAAGTATTGATTGTTTCATTGTTAAGGGTGCTAGTTCAAATTGCATGTATACTTAATGGATTTGGGACATTTTTGTATTATGTATGTGAGAGGGTACCATCTCTGTAAAAATTTGTGTGATACCATGTTTTCACTGGACAAACACCATCAGGAGGCACATTTTGCTTTAACCAAGGCAAGCAATGGGTTTGTGAAGCACGCAAGTTCAACAAGGGGTTTCTCTTGTGTGTGCTTTTGGCATGGGTTGGATTTGATTTCAACATCTCAGACATTTTTCTTGAGACTGTGCTGAACAGACTTGTGGGGGAGGGGCAGGCTTGAAAAGGACAAAGATTTCTCAACTTTCTCTCCAAGCTAACATGGTTAACCAGTGTCTGTGAAGAAATGTAAAGGTTTTTTTATTCCTAATCCACCTGTTTTTTGAGCTGTACTTTCCAAACACCAGATGAACTGGAACTGCAAAGACTGTGATTCCTGTGTTCTGCCTTGCTCTTTGCATCATCCATGAGAAAGCAAAGGACTAACCAGGCAAACCGTGAGAGGCAAGTCGTGAGCGGAGCCAGCTGGTGCCGGAGGTCAGACTAGATGGCCTGGGAGACCCCTTCTGACTCGCTCTGTTTCTGTTTCTAAGTCCTACAGCCAAGTGTACAGCTGAGTCCAGAAATTGAGTGAAGCCTAGACAATGAAATCTCGAAGAATCGTCTCAAAGGGCAAAACAGATAACCGAACTGGACATTGGGGCATTGCCTCATCTCACACTGTTCCCACCTTACAAAGCAAGCTAACCCAAGTCTGTTGACCAAAAGGGATGGTGGCCTTAGACAGAGTATTCATCCTCGTGGGGGTCTCAGCCCCAATGAGGATGATATCTTTAGGTCAATGGGTCAAAAGGAAGCAAAGGAACCAGACCTCAAAATAGATTGGGTAACAGCACTGCAAAAGTGCAGGGGAGCAGGTTAAAGGTGAGAGCTGGCTGGCACTGAGTTCCTTGCAGCCAAAGGAGAGGGCAAAGAGATCAAGGGGTTTGACTAAGACAATCCCCATCTGAGGCACATGGATAGAAGCTGCTTCCTGAGAAGGAGGAAGTATCAGGAGTTACCTGAACTGGCTGATTTGGTTGATCACAAAAGGGAGAACTGTTGGAGAAATCTGAAAATCCTGGCGGGGGGGTGGGGGGGTTGCTTATATGCACCTCTGTGCTAAGGTCAGGTATCTGTTGGTATTGGCTGTTGGTTCAAGAGGATGGGAACTGAAGACTTGTTTAGGTGCTGCTGGGGCCATTGTCTTGCTGATCGGGTAGAGTAGATAAAGTTGCCAGATAGACAGCATTGCAATTGCCCTCATTTGCATGCCAAAACACACAGTGATCCCTATGCCTCGGTGGCAATTTTACAACTTGGTTACAGTGGAAGCAGGGATAGAGCAAGTGCAAGCAGCTAATCCAGAGTGGAGAGCCGTGCAGCAAGACATCAGGGATGCCCACTGATGCTTGTTGGCAAAGGGAAATAAGGGGGAATTCATTTTGGACATCAAAGGCCCCATCAGATAAATAAGGAGCATTTTGGATATGAGTAAGCAGGAAAATGGGGAATGAATTAGGGAGATGAGGACTGCTCCAGGCAGTCGAAAGTGGCTTGGATAGAGAACCTCTTTTCAAAGGTTAGAGGATCTATGGGAAAGAGGAGTGTTTTGAAGAATGAAGCTACAGGTGTAAAATGGGGATGCACCAGGGACTGTTACAGGTGGACCATAAAGATGAATGAGTGTGCTCAGGGCTCCAGTTTGGGAAGAATGGAGTCCTTTACTGGTTAACAACTGGATGGAAGTGTGATATATCTGAGATCACAAGAGGAGGCCCAGTGAATACTGGAAAGCAGTCATGCTACTCTGGGTTGGCACCTATGTATGCAAGGATGGATGTGTAACCCTTCCTGAATATTTTCTTCTTGAAAATGGTGGGGGTGTGAGGAAGATTCTCCAGTTATCATAAGGAAGGTGCAGGAGTGGCAGTAGGAATAATAAAATTGGGAGATGTACCCTACTAGGGTCATTATTCACAGAGGCATGTTAGAGACATACAGGTAACTCAAGAATGTTGTGTGGGAAAGGAACTAACAATCCCAACAAAAGGAGGGGTGATAGGGATTGAAATGGCCTTTTTCAGTATCTACTCATATATTTAGCACATCCTCAGGAGCAAATGGCCTGTGCAATAGTGGCCTTTGGAAACACTACTATGCACACACCAGGGAAACTGGCTGGAGAGATGCAACAAATGGAGGTATATACACCACAAAATAGGGTGGCTCTGAATTATGTTTTAGTGCCAAAGGAGGGTCCTGTGGAGTGATTGGATACACCTGCAAGATGGATTTAGACACAACAGATGTCAATGAAGACTTAAGAGCAATCCAACAGGTAATAACTGGGATCAAAATAAGGCAGGAGTCAGGAATAGAAGAATGGCTGACATAATGGCTCCCCAACTTTATGTGGTTGGAACACCTGTTTTCATACTGGGGATAATAGCCATAAGCATTAGCCTACAATGTATACTGGTCTGCGCTCCATGTAATAAGGGGATGCATTTGGGGGAAAATGCACAGACAAGGAGGAAATGATTAGGATGATGGTATCAAGATTTAAGAATTAGGAATTGTTTGAAATCAGGGTGAAGGAAAGAAAAGGGAGGAATTGATAGGTGTGAAAGGATGATTTGAAACAAGGGAGTGGAAAGATTTAAAAAGGTAACAAAGAAAATTACTTAGCTCAAAGGAGAGGAGGGGCTACGATCAGAGAGCACAAGGTGTGAGAAAAGGCAGGATGGCCAAATACTGACTAAGTGACTTCCTGATTGTTTATTGACAAGCTTGACAGAACAAAATGAGCCTATTGTAGCTCACCAGGGGCAGGTCTGAATTGGGAAGAAGGGCCGGTGTTGGAGCAGCGCAGAGTAGGCAGGCGGAAAGATTGTAAACTCCCGGTACTCCAGCCAATGAGGGGAAAGGAGGAGGGAGAAGCAGCCGGGAGCAGGGTTCAAAAGGGGATGTGAACATGTGCTCAGGTGAACAGGAAAATGGGAAGGAAACCACTTTTTCCTGTCTCTTCATTGCAATAAAGTTTTTAAAAGAACTCTCTGCATGCTTGGAATATTTTTCTCTTCCGATGGAAAGGAAAGAGTGATCATAACAGTCATTAAAATTTCTGACATGGATGTCCTTCTATAACAGCCTTGAACAACAACTGAGGGAAGCATTCTTCATCTGGCTAGAAAGAAAGCCCTCCTATGTCTTGGGAGCCAGGACGTTTGGAGTTCTGCTAATGGGAGAGCCTGGGAGACTGAAAATTATCCCAGAGGATTAAAGATGTTAAACCCTGTGCATTGTAATTTAGCTGGAGCCAAAAATGGATTGAGGCCAGGGAAATCCTGGCCTCAACATTTACTAAGCCAGAATCCAAGTGGCAAGGACACAGCTGGCCCCTTGAAATATAGATCTTAAGAGCCTTGATTGGACACATTCTAGAGGGGCAAAACTAGATGAGGAGGGGCCCAGTACTTTCCCATATAAAAGAAAGATGGGGCAGGGTTTTAGCTTGATATAATTTAAGTGCCACTGGTATATACTGGTCACCATTAATACATGAGAATTGAACTATTTCTTGGGTGGATTTCCAGCCAACTTCAACTGTGTATTCATGATGGGTAGTTCTCACTCCAGTTGATTGCAACACAGCCCCCAGGTATTTATATTTAAGTAAGTGTTCTATCTTGTGGCCATTGATATTCCATGCCCTGATCTTAGGCCTCTTGCCAAAAGATAGAATTTTGGTTTTACGGTAATTGAGCATGAGCTGGTTCTCCTCACAAAAATGACTGAACTTCTTTAAGTTCTGAATTCCAGAACTCAGAACTTAAATACTCAATAGGATTATTGAGGATACTCAATAGGATTACCATGTCATCAGCATGCAAAAGCAAAGGTATCTTACGATTAGCTAATGTTGAAGGGTGGAAATTAGGTGTGTTCAAGTAGTCTACACAGATTCAATCTATCAAGGCCCATTACAGAAGAGGGACCTTCCCCCATCCCCCCCCCCCAATCTCAGTAAAAGAAGTAGCATAACGTATCAACCAACTCAAGAGTGGCAGATCCCCCAGTATTGACAACATCCCGCTGGAGCTTTTAAAAAATAATGTGTGGTTCTGCTCCATTTCTAGTCTCCCTTTTTACTTTTATTGACTCCTTGGGGCATATACCAGAGAACTGGGGGCAGGTGGTCATAGTCCTGTTTTTAAGAAAGGCAGCTGGATCAACCCAGCTAGCTATAGACCAATAAGCTAGCTGAGTATTATCAGTAAACTACATGCTGGTCATCTCTTAGGCAAACTCAAATTCTGACTTGAACAAGAAAACTTAATTCCAGAGGAACAAGTTTGATTCAGGGAAGCAAGAACTGCAGTCCATAATCATTGGATTTTTCAGGTAGTTGATTTCTCATTAAATATAACTAACTCAAATTTAGTGAAGATATAAAATTATAACAAAATCATAGGTTTCCTATTCATTAGTAAATAAAACATAACTTTCTGCAACATTATACTTTAATTTATCATTCCTTATTGCAATGAATCATGCATATGTGTCTTACCATGTTTCTCTTTTTGCTCTTGCAGCTTACAAGATAAGAACTAGGGAGATTTTGAAGGGGACATCATCCTGAATTATGCCTATTTCTTTTAGTATTATGTTTTGATATACTTGATTTATGATTTTATTTGTTAATTCAATGTTTTACCTTGTTAACTTGTAATGGCCTATGGCTAAATATAATAAACTGACTATTACAATGAAGCATTATACATATTACTGTAACACAGCATGATTATGTATTTCTGTGCTCTTTGCACAAAATTCAATAGTTCATAGAAGAAATGCACAAGTCTGAGCTTGACTTTGACCCAATGCCAAAGAGGAATTCAGCAAAGAGAGGTAAGTACCCCATGAGTGATGCCCATAGTAGTCCTTCTCAAATGATTGTCCAAATAGGAAATATGAGTCTGGTTCCTACAGAAAGCCCAAAATAAACAGCTGCTGGCTGAGTCCGACCAGATTGAAATTTCATGACAGAGCTCTACAATCTACTGTAGATTGATCAACATCTGAACAGTTAATAATGACTGGAGTTAGTAATGACTCCAGGTGCTAACTCCAAGAGAAATGCAGAGGGCAGCAACAATGTGGAGGCCCTTCTCAATGGCATCCCCCACAACTGTGGAATTATCTCCTTGCTGAAGTCTGCTTAGTGTCAAGCTTGTCATCAGGTGCCAACCTTCTGGCATCAGTTTAAGATGCCCCCTATGCCAAAGTATTTAAACACATTCTATGATAGTTAATGGCTTGAAGGGAGTCAGTGTTTTTCAGTTCTACTTTGCATCATATATTATTTTAGATGTTTTACAATTATTTTTAAATTTGTGTATTTTGAATTTTAATGAACTGCTATAAACTGCTAAAAGAGCATCAACTATTGGACAATATACAAGTTAAATAAAAACAACAACTCATGTGTCTATTCCACTGTCCAGGATGTTAATGGTACTGTTAGTGTTATTCTGCTGTAATTGTTCTTCAGTAACACTGTATTTATGTTTCCATGTCAACAGAGGGGTGTGAGAGTTTGTGTGCATTTTGAAGACATCAGGGAGATTCCATAAGGACAATAGACATAAGTCAGAGAAGATCCTAGCCTCAAGGAAAATGGTTCAGGAGACTGAATACTCCTCCACCTCAAAAAACAAACAAACCATATAGAAAACAAGCAAGACGGGAACAAAATGCTAGAATAGTCTTCTCTTCAACATGCTAATTTATATTTTCTCAGTTCTAGGCCATTTCCACTTCAATTAGGAACTAATAAAATGATTGGTTGGAATTTCATGACAAGTTAAGTGGATTTGAGAATCCATACATTAAGAGAATTCTGCTAAGGCAGGAGGCAGAAAACCACAGTGTTGTTGTATGTGACAAACAGGCCACCAATTAAAGCATTGCATCTTGCATTCTGTTTTTTAAGAACTGTACCTGTACTGGGGCCATTTATATCTCTAAATGCACAGAAAGGTATTAGCAACAGCTTCTGTTATATATGTGTAGAACACACCTGGCTGGCCAGCATTAGGTATGGACTGACTGTTCACATCTCAAGCATCTACACAACAAAGAATCATCAATGGCAAGAGACTGAGCAATCTTCCATCTAAAAGCCTTCCTCACAAGGCAGCCCAGCCTCCCAGGTGTGCAAGGGAGCAAATTATTAAAAAATCAGTTTGCAAGTATCTTGAAGACAATGCAGTGATAAAGCCAACACGGATTTATCAAAAATAAATCATGTCAGACTAATTTAATCTCATTTTTTGATTCGGTAACCTCTCAATGGACAGAGGGAACACTGTGGACATAATTTACTTATAATTTTGCAAAGTGCCCCACAACATTCTAATAAGCAAATTAGACTAGATAAAACTAATAGGTAGATCCAAAATTGGCTGCTAATTCAGACGCAATGAGTGCTCAGCAATGGCAGTGTTTTGAAACTGGAGGAAGGTACCACAGGGTTCAGTCCTGTGCCCAGTGCTCTCCAATAAAGATCATTAAATATTAATGATTTAGATGAGGAAGGACAAGGAAATATAATCAAATTCACCGATGATACAAAACTGGGTAGAATAGCAAACATCCTAGAGGACAGAATGAAGATCCAGGGCAATCTTGATAAACTTGAATGCTGGGCTGAAAGCAACAGAATGAGATTCAGTAAGAATAAGTGCCAAGCCCTCCACCTAGGAAACAGAAACCAAATGCATTGAGACAAGATGGGGAACATGCAGCCCAAGAGAACTGAAAAAGAAAAGGACCTCAGAGTAGTTGTGGACAATAGGCTAAGTATGACCCAACAATGCAGTGCAGCTGCCAAAATGGCAAATGCTATTTTGGGATGCATTAACAGAAGTATTACTTCCAAATCATAAGTAGTAGTAGTTTCCCTATACTCCTCACTAGGCAGATCTCATCTTGAATATTCTGTCCAGTTCTGGGTACCAAGAAGATGAAGAAAAATAAGAAAGGGCCCAGAGGAGGGCAACAAAAATCATACAGAGCTTTGAAACACTGCTCTATGAGGAGAGACTAAGGGAACTGGGCATGTTCAGCCTTGAGAAAAGCAGACTGAGGGGAGACATGATATCCCTCTATTAGTACGTCAAATGCTGTCACAAAGAGGAAGGTCAAAATCTCGTCTCACTGATACCAATGTAGAAAAACAAAATAATCAAGCCAAGTCAAGTTGCAACAACCCTGGTTCAGGCTAGATATCAGGAAAAGTTTCATCACTGTCAGAGCAATGTGGCAGTGTAACCAGCTGCCTAGAGAGGGGCTCTCCCTTGCAGGAGACATTCAAAAAGAAACTGGACAGCCAGTGGGATGGTGTAACATGGTGTCCTGCAACAGCAGGGGGTCGGACCTGATGGCCTTCATGGCCCCTTCCAAATCTACTCTTTTGTGATTCTATGATCCACTTTGCCATTTATCCTTAGCCACTAAAACCAATGGTCATATTAAACTGTGGCAGAAGTCCAACTCATCTTCTGTTCCTGGAAAGCTTTCATGAGTTAATTTCTTGCTCCCAAAGCATCCCTTTCAATCCATTTTCCACAGAAACTCCTGGTCAATTATTTTGTATCACAGCATTGAGAAGCATGGAAAAGTGCATTTGTGAGAGAAGGATACTTTCCCAAGAGCCTTGACCAGAGCAGCCACTGTTACTGAGGGCTGAGCAGGAGCTTTGGTCACTATAGTTTTCCTTATTGGAATGAATAGCAACCACATACTGATACGGAGGAAAATAGTGACCAGGTTCAGATAACAGACCTTGGTTCATCATGGGCATGTCCTTTCATGTGAATTTGGTGAGTGAACTCAAAAAATAGAACATGGGTTCTGGAGGTGTTCTTTAACCTTCACAGAACCCATCCTTGCTGAATCTGCACAAAAGGGCAGTCCCCAAGTTAGAGTTAAATATTAGTTGGTGGTCACACATAATATAGTCTCATTCTGGGCTTAAATAACATTTGATATGCTATTGCATGTCACAAACCAGTGAAAGGAAAGGCATTCGGTCAGAATGGCATGAACTTTGTAAAAGTATGGAAGAGGCAAAAAACAGCCAAGAAGGTTTGTCTTCGCCTGTATGCATGTAAACTCTACCCTTGAGATAACAGAAATGTTTAATTTTACTGTAAAAGTCGGCTGTTAAAAGCAACATAAATTGTGTAACTTGGAAAATTATTCTTTGCTTAGGTATGCCTTTCTGTCATCCTTTGTGACATGTATAAATGTCTGGCAGAGTGTCAAATGTCTTGAGACCTGTTCTCTTGCATACTGTCACACATGTGTCTGTTTCTGTAATGTTCTCATAAAACCATTGGTTTTCTTTCTCTTTTACCATGCTTGTTTATTTTACCTAGGTTTTGACATTTGTCATCCAAGGAGTTCCTCTAGTGAGGTCAAAACTCATTGTAATAGTCTCAGTGTCAGTACAGAAGTTCTGCGTTAGCCCCCTCTCCTCTATTTTTGGTTCTCGGCTATTTTCACTTTGCTGTATTGGAATGTTGGAAACTGGAGTTTATGTTTTTCCTTCCAGCCCCCAGCAAAAAAGCCACTTAATTTACAGTATGTGCATGTTTTTGTATAAATATACCAACAACCCTAACAGGGAAATACAGGAATATAAAAACAGCACTAAAATTAAATATAAAACTGTTTTTTGTTTTTAAGTTTCCATTTTAAACTTTGTCTTTGTAACTGAGATATTTAAGGTATAACACCTGCATAACTTACTTCAACAGTGATGAATGAAAGCTATATATATATATAATATTCATTTGGCAGAAAACGCTATCTAACTCCTAGCAGTCTCCAATCAGCTATGTTGATTGGGGAATGCTTGGAGTTGTGGGGCATTTTTCTGTCTAAATATCCATAGGATTGTGCTGTAAGTTATTTATACCCTGCCTTTCTAAAGAAACTTTCCAAGTTTGGGAATTTGGAGGATGGAATTGCATGTAGCAGTTGCTTAAGCACACTCATTCTACATGTGGGTAGTAGGGCAACCAAGGGTAAAAGTATGTTTGTCCAAAAAAGCAAACAGAGGTGTTAACATCCTGCCAAGCAAAGAGGCTTAAATTTCAAGCCTGTTGGATTTATGTTCATTTTAAGGCAATGGAGGAGGAGGAGGAGGACAGGGAACTGGTAGAGGAATTCAAAACAGCGAGAATGACATGAGCATAGCTGTAGGCCAGAAAAATGATCTCAGTTTCCAACAACATTTGTCTGGATGATAGCGGAGGCAATGCGGGTACATGGAAGCTGTTAGAGTAATACAACACAGCATTCAGACAAACACAACACCAGACATAATCTCCCTTATCCTGCATTTCACTAACTCACTCCATGTTCAAAAGATGGGCAACAATACTAAGAACAATAAAAAGCAAGGAAAGTGGTTGGGAAAGATGCCACAAGTATCAAAAGTTGCATCACTCTTTGTTTTAACATAATACTGTATTATTTGAAGGAAGGCCCTCAACAGCACAGTTCAGATTTGCATTTAGCATAGAGTTAAAATTTACAGAAGCATTACTCTGAAAAAAAGTAACAGAGTGACAATAGTAAGAAAAACAAAGGTATCAAGGAAGGCTTGAAAAAATATGGTAAAAAAATCAACATTTCAGGATGGAAAATTCCAAGCAAATATATATAAGGAAATTAATGAGAAACAGAAATATTGAATAAGTAGGAAAAATCTGTGAACCAGTCTGGCAAATAAGAACCACAGGCATGATGCTGGGGGAAAAAATCATTGGAGATGAATTTGTAATTGTGAAGTGGAAAATAAATAACTCAGTACCAAACAGTCTGTTAAATGCACTTCTGATAGCAAAACTGAAAGTGACATATCTAGTTCCCCTCCATAGCATCTGGGATCAGTAACACAATGCCCATGATGAGGTAGTAGCCACCACAGCCAATCGCAGCTTCTCCCAAGAAGCAGTGGAAGCAGATAAGGAAGAAAGGAAGGGAAAAGGGAGAAATTAAAGGTGCAGCAGAAGTGGCAGTGGAGAAAGAAGAGGGGATAGCATACGAGAGAAAGAAAGGCAGGGCTGATGAAGGGAAAAGAAATCTGGAGATGGAGGAAGGGGAAATCAAAAAAGGACAGAATCTAAAGGGCGTGAGGAGAGTTGCGGTGGTGGGGGCAAGAAAAGGCAGAAAGCATCAAGGGGAAAAGATAGAATCTCATATAAATTATGCAAGCCCAGATAAGACATCTATGCCTGTCAGCATGAAAAGGTTGTCTTTCTTCAATATAGTAGAATTTGGTTTATCTTGACTTGATGATTTTACATGTTACTCTATCCAGCCCAGCCATAAGCAACCAATGACAGAGAATGGAAGAGTGCAGAAAATGCAAAATGTTGTAATCTTAAAACATGGGTGTTACAGGGGGATGGAAGAGGAGATAGACACACACCTGCCATTTTTGGCAATAGACACCACTAAAGCTTCATCACACCCTTAAGAGGCACAATCCCACCAGGAGGTTCCCTAACTTCATACATTCATTCATTCATTCATTCATTCATGTGTTTAAAAAATTGTACTACTTTTCATATGCTCTAAAAGCAGCTTATAAGGAAACCAACTATACAATCATATAATAGCATAAACAACACAATCTAAATCATTCAGGAACGTTCATCACTGAAAGTAAGCTCTGTGCCTTTCATTCATTTCTGCTTGTGTGGAAGAACTTTCTAGTGGGTTTTGCCTAATATAACTATGAAGCACCATCAATAAAGTTGAGCTTTTGTAAGTGCACAACTTCAGTTCTTCAGTAATATCAATTGGAAGGACATGTAGAGATTGTAGAGATGAAGGAGGAGGAGGAAATTACTTATAAGGAAAAATTAAGTATGTACTGAATAACTTGGCCAAAATAATGAGGGAGGAGTTGTTTTGGAAAGTTGCAGTATCAATACAGGAGAGGACTGCTTGGGGAATTTAAGGCTGATAAGCAAGCCCCAGACTAAAGATGGGGGCAAAATGCCTACTGCCAAAGATAAAAAGGTTGTAACAGTGATCAAGAGGGGTGATTCAGTCACAAAAAAATGTGACATGAATGCTGACATAGTTTCAGGCATGAATAAATCCTTTTGCCATAGAAATTAGCTATACTCACATAGTACACACATGTCTGACATCTGCTATGGATTTATGACAAGTGCCCACAGCAGCTTAGGGACAGAGGACAGGGTCACCCCAAAGAGCCAGGGATCACCATAAGTGCAGCCATTAATATCATTGGCGCAACACAGAGAGGCAAATTTTGGACCCCCAAATTCCATTTTAAAGAAAGTGGAAAGTAAAGTACTTGAACTTTAAAATCATAGCTGCAAAGTAGGGCATGAGCAGCTGGGAAAGGATGATGATAATAATGATAGTAATACTGGCAGAGTAGCTAAGAATAGGAGACCATTTTTAATCTGCAGCAGCCACCAAGCTATGAAACCATACATGAAACCATAAAGATTCTACCTTTCTTTATAATCCATTTCAAGAAAACTTGAGGCATGCATGTCAATGTCAGGATCAAGCATACAATGCAAAGCTTAGTTTTTTGGCAGGCAGGGGTAGGAGAGTTAAAAAAAACTTAAAACCATGAAAGAAGCCTTTAAAATGCAGAGATAAGAAGAAGAGAGCAAACTCTAAGGACCTATTACAAACAAAACTATTTATAGGCCTCAGCAATTATAGGCAGTCTATAAATATATGCAAATAAATAAAACTAAACAATAAACTAAACAATAAAAGTAAACAAAAAGTAAACAATAAAAGTAAACAAAAAGTAAACAATAAAAGTAAACAAGCAGGTGTGAAAAAAAAGACTCCCCAAAATCTTGACAAAATCTTCTTACTGGACTGATGTTGTGAATCTGGATTATATGCTCTACTCACTGCTGATTGGCACCTCTATATTTCTCTCTCTCTCTCCCATCCCTCTCCCTTTCTCCCTGTCTTTCTCAAACACAGGCTGCATTCATACAACACAATAAGCAACCCTATGTGGTTACCATGATCTAACTCACAATCAAGAGGCTTCTACTTTATTGTGGTTTCCATCCTCTCCCATAGTTGCTATGTATCCCATAAGCCACTACATCTGAAATTCAATCCCAAGATGCATCACTCCCTGCCTGAGTTCCCTGTCTCTTCTTCATTGGTCCAGACATAGAGAGTGGATAGCTGAACCATCTCCTGCTGCTGCCACTCTTTACAGAGGACTCTGAGGTAGTTGTTATACCAGGACTGTGGAAGCCATGATCCTGGATTCAGATATCACAACAAGCCATTGTGGTACAGAGAAACCATAAAACAAACATTTGTTTTTATTGGGGCTTCCAAAGACCATGACACAGTTCAGACAACATAACAGACCAACAATGGTAAAAACCCACCATGGTCTGCTGTGTTATCTGAACCTAGCCACACTGTGAATACTCAAGTATTCACAAGTGCCTCCCTGCTCTTCTTGCCTCAACAACAAAGTCTATTGGCCATGGCCATCTTACTGAGCACCCAAATGCTCAATATCAATCCTAGGTTAGCCCTGTACAGGGACACCCTATCATAACCGTATTTTGGAAGCAGAAATAGTGATTCACATAATTCCCAGGTCTCTCTCTGCCTAAGATATTGTTAGACTGTGAAAATGTTGTGATCATATGCACTGAACATACACAATAGTAGCAAGAAAGATGAACAAGCCATATCTGTTCATCATGTTGGTGACTTACAGCTATAGAAATGGTTGGGTGAGAAGCAGGTTGTCACTCCCACCCAAACATAGTATACAGCTGTTCCCAGTTCTACTTGGGCTACTATTGCAGTTTTTGGAAGCTTCAGCTGGTCCAAAAATACAATAGGCAGATTAGTAATGGAGACTGACCAGAATGAGTGCTTTATACAATATTAAGAGATCTTTTGTTTGATCTTTGTTCATGCCCAGGTTGTTGTCCTGTGCAAGGGAGCCAGTGTGGCGCAGTGGTTAAGAGCGTGGGACGGGACTCAGGCAATCCGGGTTCGAGTCCCCGCTCGGCCATGGAGCCAACTGGGTGACTTTGGGCCAGTCACAGCCTCTCAGCCCAACCTACCTCACAGGGTTGTTGTTGTGGGGATAAGATGGAGGAGGAGTTAGATGTAAGCTGCCTTGAGCCCTTTGTAGGAAAAAGGCAGGATATAAATTGAAAAAATAAATAAAATAAATAAGTGAAGATGCTGGTCTTTAACAGGCTAAATAATACAGTTCTACCCAACTCCTACTTTAGATTCTTTTAGGCATCAAACAAAGCTGCCTTTTTTTAGTTATGCCATTTATTGATTGCTTTGTGTTGTTGAGCTTCTTTGTGTGTAGTTGCTGCTGCTAGGTATGTGAAATGCTGGCGCTGCTTTGCTTTTACTACTACTTTTGTGATATGACTCTATCTGCTATTGTGTTTTGATGTTTTGTTTTCAGTGATTTTGTTTTCTTATCAACCACCCTGAATTCTAATATGCAACAGAAAAATAGCATACATGTTTTTAAATAACTAGTACTTTCTCCCACAAATACTGAGGCTGACATTCTGCTCACATTTAGGCTGCCCATTCCTATTGATTATAATGAGATTTAAGCAAACCAATCCTATGCAAAAGTACATGTAGAGAGGTGCAAAAGGCCTGAGAAGTTGTGCAAATTTCTTGCTTTCAAAATTTCTCAGATATTCATTCCATTCAGGAGCCTTCAAATTTGATTCAGAAGGCCACTTGGGAAGAAAATCAATGTCGACACTAGTTCCAGGTTAGCCCACAGCAACAAGTTTCTTCACCAGTGCTAGGGATGCAAAGATCCAGCTAGAACCCAGGTCTTTGGTGCTTGCTAGACTTCTTTTCCACACCTGGCCTTAGCTTAGGAAGTGAGTTGAGCCAGTATCAACTGCAAATGATTGGGAATGTTAGCAGACCCCTTCTTTGAACTGAATTATTCTTATGCAGAGTATGCAAAACCCAGTAGTCACATGCGTGGAAGCAGAACTTCACATGCCTAGCAAGTACATGTATGGTGGGCAGTGTGTGCACAAGCTGGCCTTGTGAACTAGCTTGGACTCACTTCCTGTTGGACACAAATTGGGCTTGGGGCAAATAGAGAGCATGCCAGAGTCCAAGGAGCCGAGCCATGGAAATCTGACAGATTCCTACTCACAAACCAGATGCATCATTCATTGTTAATCAGCACTGAACTCCAAAGAAAAACTCAGCACTGGTGAGAAGCAGAGGATGACATTCCTACATGACAGCTTGAGTAAAAGCAGGCATGATAATTTTGTGGATCTTAAATAAGAATCCCTGAGAAATTCTGCTGATTTCATCAAAATTATTTTAATTCCCTCCTTAAAATGATTTGAACCTCTCACCTGAACATATATTGCCTCTGGCATCTAGAATAAGCACTAAAATGACTGATTTCAAGAGGCATTTTCTTTAGACTATTGCATACAAGGGCTCAGAAGCTCCAGCTGTTAATAATCCTTGCTATTTCTTGTTCTTTTTCCATTTGCCTTAACTTTCTATCATAGTCTACCCTTCCCTCACTTGCCCTACAAATCCAAGCCTCCTTAACTTGACATTCTGGTAAGGGCTGATTTGGTAGTCCAAACATTTGGATGGCTCCAGGATGGGGAATGCTAATAGCAACTATATAGAAATAGAAAGAGCAGTTCATTCTTTGTCCATGTCCCATTCTTAAGCCCATTTTCTACAGTTTCCACAGTATTCTGTGACTTTTAAAAAGCAAATATTTGTGCTCTTTCCCAACAACTGGTATATTTTCAGCATACTTCCTGACACTAAAGCTAATGCACAGCGTTCATTGACTAGTAGCCAGTGACAGCCTTCTCTTCCAGGAATTTGTCTAATGCCCTTTTTAAAGTCATCACATTGGTGGCCCTCTCTACTCTTGTGGTAGAGAATTCCACAGAGAACACTGCACTATATGAAGCCATTCCTTTTAATTCCTTTTATCTGCCCTGACTTTCCCATCCCTCGACTTCATTTGATGATCTCAGGTTCTAATACTATGAAAGATCCATTTTGTTTACACCATCCATAATTTTATACAGCTCTGTTGTGCTCCCACTTAACTCACTTTTTTCTAATGTGTTTTATATTAGTTCTAATCCTGTTCTTCCCTATGGCCACTGACTTGCAATGTCACAAAATATATCCCAAATCTTGTCCCTCATGTTGTTTAATATTTACATGATATCTCTAGGAGAGGTAGTTCTGCAGTTTAGAGTAAGATACCACCAATAAGCAGTTAATGCTAAGCTCTACTGTTCTTTTTCAACTAAAGAAGGAATAGAACCTCTTAAACATTGCCTGCATTTGATACTTGGTTGACCATGAAGGTGAACAAGCTAAGGTTAAACCCAGACAAGATCTAATTGTTGTTGATAAAGATACATGAGAATTCTATTCTCTTAACAGATTTTAACAGAATTCTCTTAACAGAATTCTATTAACAGATTTTACCAGTTTAGTCCTGGCAGATTTTGTCAGGTGTTAACATAATCTCTAACAAATCAATCTAATATGCAGATTTTATTGGGGTTGTTTTTTATGGTGGTAATTTGTGGAGTGGGATCATAGGTTTAAAAAAAAATGGATCCCATGATTTGTGCAAATGAGGACATGGTTTTATTATTATTTGTTATTATTATTGCTGGCTGCCATGGCAGGCAGTTCTCATCACTTCAATTCACTCATGAGTAGACTGAAGCCATGGACAGCTCCCCTTCCCTGGTGCTGTTGTTAAGCAGTGTATGTTTGTGTGTGGCAGGGGTGTTCCTTTGTACTCCCAGGGTGTCCCCTGAGATGGGGTCTTTAAATTTGCATAAACATTGTGTTCCTTTTTCAGTTCTTTAAATATGTACAAACTGGATAATGTTTTTTAAAGTATTATTTTTATCAGTGCTGTTTCACAAGTACTTCTGTTGTCCTATCATCAATAACTTTGTTAATATTTCCCATTTCCACACACTTCTTCATTTAGCCCAGCAGAGCCATATTCCTTAATTATCAAAGAACCTGTCAATTTCATCCTTTATTCTCACATTTCCCCAGGGAAATGGGAGCATCTACCTGGAGGATGAAATTGAAAAGATCTTTGACAAATGAAGAATATGACTTGTTTGAGTAAAGGATAAGGATATTTAATCAAGGATATTTACAACTAGAATACATAGGGAACAGGTGGCCTTGGTGAATATTTAAAAAACTATGACCACATTTGTACAAATTTAAAGACCTGGGGGGACCCACTTGAGCAATTTTAAAGACCCCCCCTTGATAAAAATGCCCCCTTGAACAATTTTCACAAATTTATTATTATAAATTATAATTATAACTCTTACTCTAATAAGAATAAAAGCACAAGCCCATTTGTACAAACTACTGGACATGGAAAAATTATTTAGTGTGTTCAGTTAAACACATACACACGTACACTTCCAGAATAGGGGGATCACCACTCCTGATTATCAGACTGGAAGCACTGAAAAATCCCAGTGGCCTAAATAGAATGGAATCCCAGTATTACACATCCCTAGCTGTTGGTCAAGAATTGGGATACAACTTGTTCTGGAATGAGCTTCACCCCCATGAAGGATTGGACCCATAGACTGCACATGCTTTTTAATCCTAAACTGTCCTTGGACAGCAGCAGTGGCAAGGAATGAACTTGCACAGTTATGTTTGGTGTATCCACTGCTATCCCTCCTGAATTTTGATTTGGCATCAGTTATCCATGCCTTAGTTACATCACATTTAGACTATTGCAAAGTGCTACATGCAGAGCTACCCAAAGCATGTCCAGAATCTTTAATTAGTGCTAAATCTGACAGCAATACTGTTAACCCAAGGTAACCTAAGATATAGGGACCATTTTTCTCCTGTCTTGAAAGCTCTGCACTGATTGTTATTTGCTTTCCCACTGTAATTCAGGCTGTTGGTTTTGATTTTTAATGGCTTAAGGCCTAGCTAAATAAGCAGCTGCCTGTCTGATTATGAACCTTCCCCAGTATTAAGAGATTTGCAGGAGAGACCCTTTGAGGACCTCAATCCACTTGTTAGAGATCCATGTGTTAGGCACATATGGAAAAGCTTTGCTGTGTGTTACCCCCAAATTCTGAAATGTGCTTCCTCAAGAAATGAAGCTGCACAGTTCTTGGGGGAGCACATTAGTCTGTAGCAATGGCATAAAGAGGCATCTTTTCATTATAGCCTTTCAAGCAATGCAGTTTTAAACTTTTCACTGTTCTGACATTTTTTGTTTAAAGGCTTTATTGTTTTATGTTGTTGCTTGCCATCTTAATGGCTTTTTTGCAGGTAAGGTTAATATAAATGTTAATAAGTTGGATAAATAAAATGATAAAAACTCTCCAATAACAACAATTACAACCTACTTTCAGTAAGCCTTCTTTCTTACCATGACCAATCTTGCAGCATACTAGTTTCAGTGTGATGTTTCCTTCTCAACACAAGTCACCTGCAAATAATCTGTTAAGGCACAATCCTATGCATGTTAAACACCTGGGGCATGCTGGGAGTTGTAGGACCTTCTCTGAGGATGCCTTTAGGTACTTTACTTAGGATGCCTTTAGGTACTTTTCTTTGGGGATTCCATTATAAGTTGAGAACAGTCAATGTCTCAGTAAGTTTGACAGCTAAGCAGGAGTTTGAGTTTGAAAGCTCAGGGAACCAAGGTTCAAGTACTTCCTGACACTTAGGACTCCTGGGGTATGGTATTGGCTTCCACAGGAGGTGGTTGAAGCCACATTGGTGAGGATGTTCAAGGATAGGCAGGACATGCTCATGGTAGGCAGGATATGAGAAGAGCTGGCTGGAGCTGGGGGTCAGACTAGATGGCCCAGCAGACCCCTTCTGAATCGCGCTGTTTCTATGTTTTCTTCTTAGACATGTTCCCCTATTATTACCTAGTTTAGTTTATTCCCTTTATTTCCACTGCTTTTCATTTCCTTCAATCATCACCTTCACCTCTATGATCTCAATGACATAATGAATGTTTGCACTTAACTTTTGACAACTGTCCTCCCATCTGTGATAAAACTTTATATCCATATCTAGCAACAATGTTGCTTTTTTTCATTTTTAGTCCAGAGTAGGTCAGGGAACACAACTGAGGTATCAGCCCTGTTTGCTAAAGCCTCAATCAAGATTTGAGTCTGCACCTATTGTAATGTAATGTAAAAGTAGAGACAAGAACATAGCTGCCAGATATGGATTTCTCATTTGGTATTCAGCCTTATTGCTAACACTCAGAGGCAACTTCTAGTGGAAGTTCTAGCTCTGGCCCTCAGCTGCCCAGAGATCTTATCTGAAGAGAAATCAGCATCATTGATCTCTCCTCTAAGGATTCTCTGAGGGAAATCAAAGATGACTGGCAGGGCAATGAAATCAACAGTGACAGAATGAACTGTGGTAGAAGATGTAGAATTTGCACATACTAAAGTGAATCAGAGAAGCCCTTAGAAGAGGCAGATTTTGCTACCAAACTCTAGATGCCACAGTCCACTGACTCTCAACACTGCCCAAGTGCAATAATCCTGCCATTAGGGAAGGGGAAACATGGCTGTGTGGGCATAGCTTGTTTTATTGTGATTCATTTTATTGTACTTAACAAATCATAGGTTTGTGGAAGCCCTGCATTAAGCTTCCACAAGTCATTTTTCCAATAGTTTTTGCACACTTCATGTCTCTGTGTTACCATTTTGGTAATTCTCATAGAATCCTAGAATAGTACAGTTGAAAGGAGCCATAAAGGCCATCAAACTTTTTCATCATTATTATATTTGTCATGGCAATCTGTGATCTTTGATGCTACTACTGTAATTGAGTTTGCGCACCCCAAGCAGCACCCATATAAGATTGTGAATCCAGTAACTGGATTGCTGCAATCTCATGATAAAACTTTAATGGAAAAGTTGTTTCTTATGGATGAGTAAAGAAAGTGATTTCTTGAAATGAAATTTACTCCTGATGAAGATGCTGTGAAGATTGTTGAAATGACAACAAAGGAAATAGTATATTACATAAACATAATTGATAAAGCAGTGGCAGGATTTAAGTGGATTGACTCCAACTTTGAAAGTTCTACTGTGGGTAAAATGCTATCAAACAGCATCACATGCTACAGAGAAATCGTTCGTGAAAGGAAGAGCTAGTTGATGCAGCAAACTTCATTGTTGCCTTATTTTAAGAAATTGCCACAGCCACGCCAGCCTGCAGCAACCACCACCTGATCAGTCAGCAATCATCAACACTGAGGCAAGACCCTGCACCAGCAAAAAGTTTACGACTCACTGAAGGCTCAGATGATGATGGCTAGCATTTTTTTAGCAGTAAAGCATTTTGGATTAAAGTATTACATTGTTTGGACATAATGCTAATACACACTTAACAGACTACTGTATAGTGTAAACAAAACTTTTATATGCAGTGGGAAATAAAAAATTTCACATGACTTGTTTTATTGTAATATTCACATTATTGCAATGGTCTGGAACTGAAACCACAATTTCTCTGTGGTATGCCTGGATTCTTTTTGTTATAAGTTCACTCCTTAACTTGTTTTACCCTCCCGTGGACTTCAACTTAAGTTCATAAATCAAGTCAGCACCATTTCAGTACATTCTGTGCATGCAGATGAATAGGCCATTGACCTAAAGAACACATGCCACAACCTACCTATTATTTCCCAAGATACCACACCTCTTCCTGACCATGCAACATTATAAGCCATGATGGCTTATAAAACACGAGCAGCTTTTTGTGTCATCCGGACCTAGCCAGAATGGTTAACAAACCATGGCTTAGCATGTTCTGTGAATCCAACTGGGGGAGGGGGTTGGATGCTACACTAGCTCCTCTGGGAATTTTAGCAATGCACTGTGGCTAAAACTCTTCTGTGCCTGACATAATCTAGCGCAGCAGGGGATAGTGTACTTCCTTCTCTCCCCTATTCCCCTTTGGTCCTTCTGCCAGTATCACAAAGGACACCACTGGAACATGGAGGGGAACAGGGACAGCAGCTGCAGATTGTGCCCAGTCACCACTTTTGGCAGCTGCTACTCACTTCTGTGCGCCAAGTGAGTTATGCTAATCTCAGCATCTTCAGGGCTATCCAGATCATTCAAACAAACAAACACAAAATAGTATAGTATTTCCTGGATTGTACCACTCGAGTGCCAGTGATGGATTTCTATGATTAACATTTCGCTATATCCAAACTAACATCCTACATTTGGAGAACTATTACTATGTCAGACAGTGGGGGTTTTCTTCATTATGAAACACTGCATTCCCAGAAACACTTTTTCTGAAGATGTAAACCAGTTCTTTAATTTTGTGGCATTAAAACCTGTAATCTTATTTACACAGTAATAAATAGTTGCATTATGCAGATATTTATATCATTCTTTCCATATAGAGTTGCATACTACACAGAAACTTGAAATGCAAGTTATTCTGTAAAATATGTTATATCTAGGGTGACCAACTATTGTTAATACATGCCTACTTTAACCATTTTGTTGAAATACAATCACAGCTTTTACACTCTTCTAGTGCATGTTGAGGGAACAAGTTGAGGTGTAAGAAATCAACTCTGATGATTATGCATACAAAATGAGAGAGTGAACACTTCTCTAGATCAGTAAGTATGCGCTATTTCATGGGTAATAGGTATTTTCAATCCTATAAACTCACACATTAAATATCACCCTAATATTCTTCTCCCTCTCTCTACATCCCTTTATGTGTTCAACTTTTCCTTAATGCATATAACATTTCTTTTGTTTGTTTTCCATGCCCATGGGAAATTTCCACAGACTGTTAAGTGGTATCAGTAGAATGAAGTCCCTCTCCTTATCCATGTCACTAAAGTGTGATCAGATTTTGTCCTGCCTATCAGTAGCTGACCAACTGAAAACGGTAAGAAATATTGCCATTCCAAGAAGCTACACTGCACATTCAGAGGTGCAGATGTACATTCTAAACTGTGGTGGAAGCGATTTAGACACAAGTTCAATTTAGAACATTTGTTTCCAGAACAGATCATATTTGGGTTCACACAACATGATAAGCTATGGTCCAATGAAGGAGTCTTGGGCACAACACTGTGGGAGGTTACCTAATTAGATTGGGATTAAATCCCAGGTGGCAGCGTTACCCACTAAGAAAGAGAGGGAGATTTAAGAAAGTTAAAGACACTCCATATCCCAGCAAGTGATAGGAGTGTAATATAAACCATAGGTGGCTTCTCTTTATTACCTGAACCCAGTAGTGTAGTTTGTACTCTGGCTGGGCTTAGATAACAAAACAAGCCACTTCTGATTTATCATGTTGTATGATAAGCCTCACCTCAGAGGCCTGATGATCAGACGCATCATGGTTCTGGAATCCTGCAGGTATCCCAGGCAACACTTTAGGAACACTATTTTCCCTACTTCCCACAACCACCGAAAACTGTTTCAGCATCATCATGAGGTGTCCCTCCAAAGTCCTCCAGCACTACTTTGGAGGAGCTGTCCATGTTTCTCACCTATTTAAAAAAATTTGTGTGCAAAGAAGTGCACTTACATTTTTTTCTCAAACTACCCCATTTGTGCAAATGGAGCATTTGGGGTTACAAAATGGTGACCCAGGCATAGGTACCAGCTGCCGTGTATGTGGATTGCCTGCTGACTAAATCCAGTAATCCTGTACGGTGCCTAGGCGGTATTTCCCCTCACCTCACCTTGCAAGAAACTGCCAGATTTGACAAGTTGGGACCAAGAAGTTTCTTGCAATGTTAGATTGTGCTTAGTAGAAAGGAGTTCTTTGGGTTTTGGGGAGAGACTGTCAATAATTGTTCCCAGTTTTGCAACACCCACCCCCTGCCCCCGCTAGCATGGTGAAACCTGAAAAACTGGAGGGAATACTGCTCCATAGGAAGTATGCCATATTTGCAAAACATGCTAAGAAACTTTGGTTTCTCCATGGGTTTGCATGTTGTCAAAGCACAGGATGGTTTTTGTCAAGATGTCAAATCACCCTGATAAACCCTGGCCAGGTGTAATATATGTTTGACTCATGGTGGCTTGCTGTGTGATCCAAACCCAAACAGCTCAACCTACCATGGGTAACAGCAGCCAAAAAAGAGTAACATCATAATAACATTACCACCTGCCATGTTAGGCCAGTGCCCCTACTGCTGTCAATCTCTGTGGCCAGACCTTTTTCTGACTGGCATAGTAGGCAGTTATCATCACTTCAGCTCACTCATGAGTAGACTGAAGCCATTGATGATTCCCCTTCCCTGGTTCTGTTGTTAAGTGGTGTGTGCTTGTGTGCGGCAGGGGTGTTCCTTTTTACTCCCAGGGTGTCCCCTGGGATACCTGCTGGAATAAGGGGATGAAAAATGGGGAGAAGGAGGCACTCTGTTCCCAGTGTGCCTGACCACCTGTTGGGTACATCAAGGACAGTTTGGCTTATATGCCGCACTGCATAGCTTTCTATGCAGAGTATCTTACAGTATCACGTGACTTCTCCCAGCTTGTGTTCAAATAACTTTTGCCACATTCTGGAATGTGTGCCTGTTCCCATCTCAAAGCTCCTGCAGCAATACCAAGGTCTACAGGTGAACATCCTGGGGAACAAAGGATGACTCAGACAATACTCTGACCTCGGTAGGGAAGTCAGGGATCTGAGCCTTGCATAATAAAGTATTGCATAATAAAGTGTGCTGGCTACTTCTCCAATGTCAGAAAAGCAGCCTTGGAGGAGGTAGAAAGGGGGTGTTCTGATAGGCAAGAAGGGGAGGAGCCTGGGGAGGCAAGATATGTATTAAACTGAACTTTCTCCAGCCTCCCACCCCAAATGCCTATCTAGTGCAAAGCACCAAGAGGGAGGGCAGGGTGGTGAAGGTTGCCTCCCCAACCCTTTCCACCCTGCTGGTGTCAGCCTAGCAGAGGACAGTGAATGCAGAAGTTTCTGTGTCTGGGGCTTCCAAACAGTGATGCTGCAGTCCACGGTATTAAGGTCTTAGTCTGTAGCTCTACCAGAAGCTCTTAACCAGATTTGCTCAATAAAACCATGCTCCATCTTTTAAAAAAAGTAATTATAAAGTAATACATAAGAAAGTACCACTGAGTGTGTGCTTATCCCTCATAACTGAATAACTCAACCTTTAGAAGCAAGGCCTCACTTGCAGAACAAGAGTCTTTCTCACAGGCCTAGGCCCCAACACCTCTTCAAAATTTAAAGCTTATAACCTATTATGGCACATTTAAAACACATTCTGCACATTTGTGATTCCTCCAAATGAGGAAAGATTCTAGTGGCTTCCTATAACACTGCCAAGTCTTATGTCAGTGCAATGTACTAAGAAACTTTGAACACCGAATCTCAATGCCCTTCTCCACATTGCTCCATTGGCACCACAGGCAGGACATCTTGCAGTAGAACCAGCGATGTCTCTCCCAGTGTTCTGCCACATTCAAGTCTTCAGCTTGACAAGCACTTAGAAACATTGAAACACAGAAACAGAGCGAGTCAGAAGGGGTCTCCTGGGCCATCTAGTCTGACCTCCGGCACCAGCCGGCTCCGCTCACAACATGCCCACCAGGTGCATGTCCAGCCTGTCTTTGAACACCCTCACCGATGGGGCCTCAACGACCTCTCATGGAAGCCCATTCCACATCCTCGGGGTCCTGACTGTCAGGAAGTGCTTCCTGGCATCCAAATGGAACCTTGGCTCCCTGAGCTTTGCTCTATTGGAGCACGTCCTGCCTTCCTCTGCAGGGGAGAACAGGTCTCTACCCATCTGCATGTGACACCCCCTCACATACCTGTGAGGTACATACACTTAGAGTTACAGAATCCATATTTGCTCAGCAGTGCAATATATACAATCAGCACAGTTCTGTGGTAAAATTTCCTTAAGATGACACAACTTCAGACACTAATGTCTCTACCCCCTGTTGTTCCAAACCACACTACACACCAAAAAGGGATTTATGAGGAAAGAATTCACCCTTTTCTACCCCTGGATATGGTACTTTTGAATGTGCAGAGAGTGGTTTGTTTTATTATTTTTTTTCCTGGGAGGGGAATTTGATACTCTAGCCACACATGGGAATGCATTCATCAAGCACTGCACCCCAGTTCCTGTTTCATCCTGTATTCTTTGCTTGATGTGCCAAATGATTATGGCCCATTGTACTATTGTGTTTTGAAACAATACAATCAGACCCCTGGGGTATTTATTTATTTATTTGTAAATAATGTATTTCATTTCCTTCAATATGGATAATTTTTCTACTGCCCCAGGTGCTGGGAGCAGGAGAGGGTAGTTCTCTATAGAAGTTTTCTCCTTAAGGTACTCAGTAGTCAGATGCTCTTGCAAATGTCCTTTGAATAAAGTGAATGAACTGGCTCCTACATTGCACAAACCCCACTTTACATGCACTCTTCCCACTCCCTTTTAATCCACTCATCTTTAAATAACTACAGCACAAAATCACCAAAGTACAAGGTCCACCTACAGCTTCATTCAAACTAAAATACCAACCCTGTCACCTCTCTCGTCTATTTTGAGATTAAGACAAACGTTAACCCCTCTGTAGTTTTATTTTAACGAAGGATTAGGAACTGGATTGGAAAAGTATCCAAACCATTTCAGGATTGTTTTCCTTTTGTCGTCTCCGCACCCCCATCATCGCCCACCGAATATCTCCAAAAGCAGCTAAATCAATCAATCAATCAATCAATCAATATTCAGCTGTTTAGAATAAGAAGGCAGGGGGCAATCCTTATTTTGCCTCAGTATGCTTATTGTCTGTTTTTGTCTTAGCACAGAATGAGGCTCTCCATACTCACAATGGGGAAGAAATTCCCTCCCTTGCAATCACCATTGCTTCTTTCCTAACGTGGGAGATACTTTTGTCTTGAAACAGAACATCTATGCAAACCTTCTGAGTTCTCTTTCCTCCTAGATACAAACATGCAAATAATTCATTTGATCTTCAGACCATTCCAGAGAATGTTGGCTCTTATGGGTCAATTTCTTTTTCTTTTTATTCTGTCTTTCTTTTCTCTCTTGAGCGAAGGAGACAGTTACGGAAAAGCGAGGAGGAGGGGAACAGAATCTCGAATGAAGTTTGATTACTTCGGCAGAAAAGAAATGTTGCGAGGAAGTTACCTGAAAAAAGAGGGTGGTCTACAGAAACTGGGGAATTCTACTTTCCTCGACTTCCTAGATGCCCTCGGGGGCGCGCGCAATAGGGGTGTGGGGGTGGAGATGTGTTAAGGTTTCTAAGGTTGGATTGTGCCTGTTCTCCGCTCCCGTCTGCATTTCAAGGCTTTTGTTAGGAGCGGAACGTGTTCGGTCCCGTCTTAAACGGAACACAAACAAACAAGAAAAAAGGTCAGGGAAGCCAGAGGACCCAAGACGTTTGCCCCGACTGGGGTTCCCTCGGAGGAGCTGATGCAAGTGAAGAACCTTCAGATTTGAAAGAAATGCGTGAGTCTGCAATCCCGCTCGGGCTTAATTCGGAGTCAGCTCCATCGAAGCCGGAAGAATTTACTTCCGAGTAAACGCACACATGCTCGAAGTGTAAGCCTTCAGTCCCTAGACACGCTTACCTGTGAGTAAGGCCCAAGCAAGACAACGGTATTTCAGAGTAGAGATGCATTGGATCGGGCCGTACCAAAAGACAACGGAAAACTTCTTGTGACGGGGAAGGGCTGTGCAGATCTGATGTTTACCCTCCCTTCCCCACTCCTTTAAAGCGGAGATCTTCCGTACGCACATAGGACGAAGCAAGCCCCGTTCAATTGAACGGGACTTCTGCATAAGCTTCTTTGGCATCGCAGTGTACAGATCCTCCCAGAATTTCCCTGTTCCAAAATCAGAAGCCAACTCCCCTCTTTCTTTTGTTCTTGTCCGCCCTCCAGCCCCGCCGCCCCTGCCACTTACTGTGGTAAACGTGACCATGGCATCCGTATAAACGTTTGCAGGGAAGTCGACATGAAGAGAAAGAGGTGGATGGAAAATACTCTGGTCATTCAAAATAGAATAGTAATAATCATAAACCACCCTCCGCAGATGGCTCGCACAGAAATTGCTCGACTCTGTTATGGGAGAGGAGACTTAAAACTCTGAGTCCCGCGAACATGAATCTACGCGATTATAACAAACCAGCTCAGCCAGATGGCTCTGCGTATTAACCCCTTTATCGCCACGCGTTCCTTCTGCGCCACCCTTGGCCACCTTGAACCCGCGATGGAAACTATCAGAAGAAACTCTGGAACTAAGTTTTGTTGTTGTTGCTTTATTTCATTTTAAAATGTTCATCGTGTGTGTGTGCGTGTGTGTGCGTGTGTGCGCGCGCGCGCAAGTATATCCCATTCATGTCAGCCTTCAACTTTCTTTTTAAAAATGACGGAGAACAAAGTTGACTCTAAAATTCGAAGGGATTTTCTGAATCGTGTAGAGACAGTACGACTCACTAGGTTCAAGGAGATCTTTACTTGGGAGTAAGGCCACCGAGCTCTTGCTCCCTAAACGAGTTGTATTTAACACTGCACCCCAGAAACATTCCCATCACTTCCTCATTTAAATCCTTCCCTCAGAAGAGAAACACAGATTAAAATATCTGTCTTAAATGATCTACTTGTGTTTGCAAATGCATGTTAAGAGATCCTCAAGGTAAATTGGGAGCGGGAAAGCAAAACTCTATATATTTCTTTTGCTTATTCTTGTTTTATCTTTCTTTTACTAGTTAATTTAAACCCTCTTTTCATTATCAAATGTACCAAGTTTTCATACTTTAGCCATGAAAAGTAAAGAAGAAATGAGAAGGGGGCAATGCCAACAGTTTAATGAATTCCTTAAGATTAGCAACCAGCAGAATCAATATTGAAACCATTTTCTTTTGAATTTCTCTAGCTGGTTCACCAAGAAGAGATGTGATAATTTTAGCTGTGTGCTTCTTTAGGTTTTCCTCTAAATTGATGTGCTTAAATCAACTCTGTGTGTGTGTGTGTGATATGCATGCACCCACGCAAAGATGTATGTGTGCTTTCCTCTGCCAGATTCAAAGAGGAAGTGAAGAGCTGGTTTAAACCAACATTTTAGTTGGACCTGGAGGACAGTCTTTCCCAGCCAAGAGTTGATAGTATGGAAAGTTTATTCGGTGTGCACATCACTGCAGGATAGTTTGTCTCAATATATTTCCCTTCCTTCTTTTTTTCAACAGGTTTTATCCATTTAGATTGCAGGCCCCTCAGGGCAGAGATGAGGACTTTTACTTATAGTAATTCTGTCATAAACACTGATGGTGCTGCTGTGAAGTGTCCAAAGAATCGTAGCTAGTTGGACAATATAAAACCATAACAACTAAGCAGATAAATAATGGAAACAATGTAATACTGTATTGTCTAAAGAAATCATGTCAGCTTTGTTAGCACATCTTTTGTGCTTGGCCTTTCCCTATTGTTTCAGAACATTTCTTTTTGCAACTTCCATAAGCATAGTCTTAAAATGTTGTTCTCAGCTGCCTGCTCATAATAGGGTCTGTGAGGCAAGTCCTTTTCATTTTACAGAGGGGAAAACTACAGGAGAGTAACTTGTGCATGCCCATGCAGAGAGTCTGTGACAGAGACAGGATGTGAACCTGTTTATCCAAACCTCCAACAAACCAGTCACCCTGATTTCTACCTAGTTATATCCACATGGACACAGTCATCAATCCAAAAAGTTTTTCATCCTGCTCTGGTCTACCTATACAGAGAATGGGAGTGGACTGAGTCATTTCAGATGGGTGAAGGAACAAAATTTTGAGTGCTCCACTATGTTAAAAAAAACCTCCATGCAAACAAGTATAAACACAGCAGGCAAAGAGCTGTGTTTAAATCTATGCTCCTCAAATATTAGTTTTCTATTTGCAATGAATATTTTTTAGATGAAGGCTCTTTCAAAAATAATAACCCAAACTAATGGTGTGCTTACTGTACTGCCTCAGCATTCAGCTTCTCCATTTCACTTTTAGCCATCTTCTCTCTCTTTATTCTCATATCTGACTGTCTATGTTACAAAAAATGGGTGCATATGAACAATGGGCAAGTCTTAAGATTTTAGCAGACTCCATGGAAAACATTAGAAAGGCATCCATCACACATCTCCTCTCTCTCTTTTACAATGACTTTAGCAGCAATTTTTAAAACTGAGGATCTTATTTGGGCATGCACAAATTTCTGACACAATGCAACATGCACATGTACATACAGATATGCATAAACATAGATATTGATATAATTCATATTTTACACAGACATTACATTTAAATGTAGCATATGTAATAATCTATCATATGTAATAAACTGTTTCTTTCACCTGTTTAAGTATTAAAATTGCTTCCTTTAGTATACAATTGTACCTGCCTCATCATCATTTTCACTGCCTGGGTTGGCTTTCACATTTGAATGACCAGGAAATCTTCTTTCACTGATACCTCTGAAATAAAAATATTCTTCAATAGTTGTCTGTCCTCTAATCTGTAAGAAAAGCACTTTGCAGTTTCCATTCAAAATGCAAAAGCAAACCTATTAGCTTGGAGCAAAAAAATGTGATGCTACCAATTATTTGCCAATCTCCTGAAGCAGATTATTGCTAGAATTAAAAACAAATCTTGTGAGTAAAAACAGAGATTCTCTTCCTGCAGCAGCCAAAGGGTTAACCATTTGACATGCATTCACCACCTGGAAAACAGTGATCACCAATGCACTCCTCAGTCCAAGCATAAGGAAAGGGGATAAGCAAAACCTTCCAAATCAATTAGGCTGCAGAGGAACTGGCTATCTCTGCTAAGAGGAAAACCAACCAGAAACTTGTATTGTTCACAACTGGAAAGGACCCTGCCATTCTCCACTTGTGCCTGTGGCTGCCTGCAATCAACACGCCTTGTAATTTGATACACAGTACCTAATCTTGCCAAATATGCACACATTGGGGTGAGGGAGAAAGACAGGGACTATTTTCACAAAAGGGAAACAACTGGACTGCTTCCAGTTTCCTAAAATAAAAATGAAAAGATTTTTGTTACTTATTTTATCAGCCAGATTTACTCCCAAGAGTTTATCTTTGTAAAATCACCTCTAAAGATACCACATGCCTTAACTGCATTTTAACATTGTATTTTGAATTATTTCTTGACACACTAAAGAAATATTTTGAAGTGACATTTTAAGAAGAATCAAGAAATGGGACTCAGGATAGGGATATGCAGACTGAAGCAGACTTGATTGCTGGGGACGCAAGGGCAGGATAGAGTGCATGTTTCACCAACACCGCATGGTGTCTCTATGGACACATTTTTTCAATATAGGTAAATCTTTTTCATTCACTAAATGGAGACCTGACAAAGCAATGCTTTTGGTGACATAGTTGCAGCCCACTTATGAGCAACAGAGACGTGGTGCTGGGAGCAGCAGCCCTTTCCCCAAATTCTAAAGACAGCTTTAAGGTGGGAGGGGAGGATTTGAGTGGGTTAAGTGCAGTTGAATTAATGGTATTGATTTAAAACATATTATTACAATTATTGTTGCACTATCGATTTGTCCATCCCATAAAATCTTATTTTCTCAGGTTTTAATGGGACTGTAGGTACCAGAGGGTCACAGAAATATGGGACAGATTGAAGATGTATATCATATATCTGAGTGATTTTGAAAAAACTTGAGAATCAGATAATGAGGACTCAAGGAAATTTGTAAAAGACAAAATTATCTGTGTTTGAAGGAATATTGTAACAAAAGTAATATCACAATGCAACAAATATACTAGGAATAATGACTGGATGGAAGTAAACTCTGTTTGAGTTGATCATTGTTTCCCCAGTTCTTACCAAGAAACAGTGAGAAAGAATTATGATTCTTCTAGTAATTGTTAGCTTTCACAATAGCACCGCTTTGTGGTTGAAATATTACATAGATATTGAAAGGTGTGGAATGATCTGGATGTTGGGTGCCTGCTATATGTACAAGTTTAACAAGTCTGTTGTGCTTCCATGCTGGCTGACACTGACACAGACAAGAGCGCAAAACACACGAGGCTGGACTGGAAATTCTTTTGTAAGAATTAA
This sequence comes from Varanus salvator macromaculatus, assembly GCA_023646645.1. NCBI lineage: Eukaryota > Metazoa > Chordata > Lepidosauria > Squamata > Varanidae > Varanus > Varanus salvator. The sequence continues at coordinate 10,393,333 of JAIXND010000754.1, read as the reverse complement.
AAAAGATGAACAAACAGAAGAAAACATGGAGTTTGTTTTTTTTCAGTTTACTGATTCCTACTTTGGATTAGTGTCATGATTATGACTAATCAGATTAACTTTTGTGGAAAGAAAGGAGGGAGGGCACATCACTTTAGGAAGACTGTTTTCCTGCTCTTCAGGCATCATAGGTTTTGAAGGATAGCTCTCAGTTGCTGGCAAACAAAATAGAACCTGTCAGAAACAATTTCAGAAACTTAAAACATTAACTAAAAGCAAGAAATGTCAAAAATTAAAGACATATGCAATACTGTGTAAATCAGAGAAAAGACTTTACCTCTGTTGTTTAAATGAACTTCAAACATTCAGAATAGATAGTGATTAAGGCATATCTCACCATGCATACAGAATCCATGATTAATTCCTAAGTGCAGAGATGCCATGCTCAAGTCTTACTGGAAACTCTCTTCTTCAATCTGGGAGACCTTCCATCTATTATTGGTTATGGGAACGCTTTACTTTGTTTAATGAGGCAAATCAAGCTATACAGAAGCATTTTCTTCTATTCTTAGCATGTATCTTATATAGCTGAGCTTTGATAATTAAAACTATCTCTACGCACAAGTACTGGTATAGCTGCATCCAGCATAGGACAAAGATGAAAGGACCAATATACAACTTTTTTAGCACAACAAAGTTGGTTTTGCTGCAGATCCCACATATCATCTTTAATCAAAATACATGAGACTCACATCAAGGAAAGATAGAGGATCAAGCTTAGTCAATAACTTTAAGGCTTTTCTTGTATTATTACTAAGGATAGGTTTGCAAAACCACTTAAGCAATTTAAAGTGACCCCTTTGTCACCTTTTATCAGATTTAAAGGTAGCTATGAGTATTGTGAATGGCTCAGCACTCATAGTCACATATCATATGACTTGCCTTGTGTAAACTCTAATTTGAATAATATTGAATCATTTACAATATTAAGTTGCTCACTGACTTCATAGGTAAGGAAATAATGCAGGAAAGGGCAAATCGAAAAGGGAAAAATGGTTCTGATTGGGGAAATGGCTTCATCTTTTGAAACACAGAAAGTAAAGCACTAGCTAGATTTTTAAAATATCATATAAATAATCATGCTCCAGTCTTGGGTGGTGTGATCTATGAGTGTATTGAGTAGCATTTAAGGTGTGAGCAGTGCTGGAAGTGAACAAACTTGAACAAGTTTTGTCTTGTGTTTAAGAGCCTGCTATGAGAGAAGGCACCTTTGTGCATTCAGTGTTCTTCTGGATCAGACAGCAATGTTCAAGCCACTCTGTCTTGTTTCCAAGAGCAGAAAAGTGGATCCCTCTGCAAGGTTTGTAAGGGTAAGGTTTGAAGACAGCACCCTCCCCTTTTTAGTCCTCAGCACCTCTTATCACTTCTGGTGATAAGGTTGAGGTTCCTACTAACTAGTAATAGTGATAAACCTCTTTTTATAAATTTATCTAAACCTTTTTAACAGCCATCAAAAGCACCAGCAACATCTAATGGCATGTGTTAATTAGGTGTGGAATAAAGAAGTAATTTGCTATTTGTTTCCAGTCAAAATAGGGTGACAACAGTTTCTGGTAATCTGAGAAATGGAGAAAGGTTCACAGTTAGCTACTTTATTTATTTATTGTCCTTTAAATTGAGCCCAACTTTTTTTTTTCATCCTAAACTAAAAAGTTCCAAAAATGTTCTCCTTAGGAGTGTGTTCTAACCTCCTTTTGTAATACCTTTTCTCAAGTTGGAATGTCTTGGCAAACAGAGAAGCCACCTAGATCTATCAAGACTATAGATCTGGGATATGGATCTTTCCTCACACTTAACCTACCTTTTATGTGTGGAGAAATTTCCTTTCTCTTCCATTAGGAGGTATTGCTTTTCCTCCTTGTCACTGAGAGGGAAATTGTACTACTTGTTAGTTTTGGAGATAGAAACTTAGGGATAAAACATTACATTAAATCCTTCTCTTGCAGTTACAACTTTTAAATTTTAATGTAGAGGTTTGAGACCATAGGATGGAACAATAGGGAGACACCTAAGAATCCAACTGAGCAATATACACTAGAGTAAAAATGAAGGGGAAATATACCGACAAAATATGAATTTTAACGTCTGTTTTGGCCCTTGATCACTTTGTTTCTTATTACACAACCAAATCGGGTCACGAACAAAAATTTCATAAAAATTTTGACTCAGGTCATGAACTCCACATTGGGTGGCGACCACGATCGCGACCATCTCCCCACCCCCCCAGTGGGCAGATGGCCACGATCGTGCTGGGGGAACGGGGGATATGGCCGAGATTGCACCCGTCTTTCCTGCAGGAGCACACCCATGATTACGCCTGTCTTTCCTGCAGGAGCACACGCATGATTACACCGATCTTTCCTGCAGGAGCGCAATCACAATCTCAGCCTTTTCCCTCCCCCCCCCTCAGCACAATCACACCTGTCTCTCCCCTCATCATGCTCTCGTTCGCGCCCATCTCTCCCCCCCCCCCCCGCATGCGCCCATGATCGCAGCCATCTCCGGGATGACGGACACATGCAGGGATGACAGGTGTGATCACGGGTGTGCTGGTGGGGGGAGATGGCCACATTCATGCTCAGGGGGCAGGGGATGGCCATGATCTTTGTTGTTCTTTGTCACGTTGCTTTACATAAAAAAAATAGTTGCAGGACAGATTAACTTTATTTACATTGAACCTTATGGGGAAATTTAACTTGGCTTATGGCCAATTTGGGTCATGACCAGAGTCCTGGAATGGATTAAGTTCATGAGCCAAGGTACCACTGTACTTGGTACCTCTGTGAGCTGCCTTTACTGAAAAGCTGAAGCTGCCATAGACTGATATGAAAGTTCTCTTGGTCATGACTCATCCATGATGACTCATTCACACATGCAAGTCATTCCTTGATACTACAGTAAGCATGTGATGAGTAGGTAAATAACTTCAGAACAGATTCAGGGTAAATGGCTTTGTGCCTTAGAAGTCTGAGATGCAAATCCCTGTAATAATTTGCCACATACAAAGCAAAGTGACTCATTGGATCACAAGAAGTCCTCAGTATTTATCAATGGGTCTAATTATATTGTGTGACCCAAATAGCTGTGAATCACTATTCTGAACAGGATGCTAATTTTTCTTACCCCTCTGTTAATTTTTATTTTGGAGAAAGAATGCATGCATGCTTTTAGGTTCTTGGCACTATGCATCAGCAAGCAAGTACCGTATTTTTTGCTCTATAAGACTCACTTTTCCCCCCCTCAAAAGTAAAAGGAAATGTCTGTGCATCTTATAGAGCGAATATGTGTGTACAGCAAGTCTGTCAGATGTGCAGCCCATGGGGAAGTGATGGGGAATGTGCCTGTGATTATGTGCCCATTGGATTCAGAATATTTTTTTTCTTGTTTTCCTCCTCTAAAAACTAGGTGCGCCTTATGGTCAGGCGCGTCTTATAGAGCGAAAAATACGGTACATATGAATACTTTGTGCCTACAAATGAACCTAGACAGAAAGTTCAATAATTCTGGAGACCTTCCATGGAAAATAATCTTAAACAACAGCCACACTTTTTCAATGTTCACATTCAACCAACTAAATTTTTTGAAGATTTCCAAGAACACTCCCCCCCTCTCCCCATGCCGCCCCATGCCGAGTTCCTCCATTCAGGTATGCTCCATTCCAAGTCTTTATAGGAGATGCAATTTTACTAAAGTTATGTACTACTGATCCACATTTAATCTCAAAAAATCAAAAACTACTGGTCCTGGAGTAGACTTATGGATTTTTAAGAATGTGACTTAGTTCCAAACCAGGTATGACATACAGTTACATTACCTTTGTGCAAAGTTTTATTTCTGGGGTTTTTTTTAAAGCCCAAACACACCTAAGATATAAGAGCATAAGAAGAGCCATGATGGATGAGATTAAGGGTCCACCAATATGAGCACTCCAATATGTTTATGGAGTGGATAACCAGATACCCATGGGAAACGTGCAAGTTAGAACATGAGTGCTACAGCACCCTCTCACCTGTGTACCTTAACAACTGCTGTACCTCTGATACTGTAGATGGCCTATAGCCATCAGCACTAGGAGCCAATGATAGCTTTCTCCTCCATGAATTCATTCAGTCTCTTTTAAAAGCCATCCAAATTGTTGGCCTTCTCATGGAAGTGAATTCCATAGTGTACCTATGTGTTGAGTGAAGAAGTACCTTAAAAATCTGTTCTGTATTGCTCACCTTAATATTGGATGACTCTGAGCTCTAGTATTATGAGAAGGGTAGAAAAATGTCCTCTATTGACTTTCTTCATACCCTGCATAATTTTGTACACACACAAAGTAACCCTGAAGAAAATTGAGAGGGTTTAACCTGTCTTTGATCCTTCTCCCACTTAAAATGGCCCCCAAGCAGTTTTTCTTCCTATTAGGTGAAAATATGGATAGCTGGTCTTCACTAAAAGCAACTTTGAAGAGAGGTGATTGGACTGGAAAAAACAGCTGGCAGGGAAGCAGCAGCTTCTCCTCATTACTCCAATTAACATGCTCCTGCTTTTGGTTAAAAAGAAGACCACTGAAGGAAAGATAAAAGCAACTGAATGTAACATCTGGATTGAGCTAAAGAGAGATAATGTTGGAATTATTGCAGAGGTAGGAAAATGAATTGCAAGAGATCAGCATCAGTAAAAGGAGAAAGAGGACCACTATCCTGCCTGTTGTATTTTTTATCATATTTCTGCAATTTCCTTAATTAATGAATTACTATAGCTGTAGCCAAAGCTCTATCAACGATTTATGGATATAGAAACAGAGTGAGACAGAAGGCATCTCTTGGGCCATCTAGTCTGACCCCCTGCTCCAGCTGGCTCCACTCATGACATGCCTACCATGTTGTATCCTTAGCAGTGGTGTAAAGACTGAGGCTTGGAGAGCTTCTGGGGAAATGAATCCTTTTATGTATAAGACAAGACTGTTTGTTATATGTTATTTTGCAACACTTTACAGTTCTTTACAGATCTATACTACAACCCCTTCTGTTTATGAGGGAACATAATTGGGGCATTTATGCAAAACATATTTATCTCAGTTGGAGCACATGCTAATAAATGCAGAGTAGTTGAAAAGGTGATCTTGTGTCACACACAAATGCAATTGGGGAAGATGTTGAAAGAGTTGAAATGTGTGGAGAGAAATGGCACTTTAAGGCCCCTTTAAGGTCCCTTTCCTTTTGTGTTTCTTTGTTAGTTTGATTAGCATAGCGAAGGAGCAAAGAGTGAAGATAATTTTTAAAAGGAGAAAGAATAATTGAGAGCTGTTCCTCAATTGACAGCATTTCCAATCCCCTCACAAAAAAGCAGAGAGAAGAAATGGTGGTGGTGCTTGCTCCTGCCTTCCAATTTCCATGGGACAAAACCCATTCCCCTCCACAGAAAAGCAAGCAGGCACATTTTTTTTCCAAGCAGACTTTCCACAAATTAGTTCCATTGGAGTCAATGTGAATTAATTGTATGTAAGGCCATTGGTGATAATCTGATTTATTCTGAGTTGAGATGCAATTCACCTAGTTATTTCCTGAGCAAAAGGACAAAGGAAATAGTTTGGAAGGTTTAAAGACACCACATGCTAATGTACCTGTCCTGAAAGGTCTTCCTCTGGGGAACAACTTAGAAATGCTAATGTTTGTATGCCCTTTGTATTGTCTTAATCCCTATGGTTTAACCTAATGTACATACAGCACACTGCCTATGGAATCCCTCACCCTCCCCAAACTGTGTATGTAATTGATGGGTTATAAAAGCATCTTGTACAGACTCCATCTTGGGAGTCCCTCCAGGGGCTACCTACATGATGCATGTATTTCCTATATGTCTGAACAAACTGTAAACGTTATTTTGATGATACACTTCCAATGAACTCTCTCTGGTTTTTCTTACCGGTGTTATGTGACATGCTATTGAGTCAGGCATTACAATGCCTCCTGTAGATTCCCTCTTGGTTGAGCAACAACTTCTTTTTGAAAGGAATTGGGAAAGGCCTGTAAAGGCTGCCAACAACATTATAATTCAGCTTTGCCCACTGGTTCCCTCCTGCATTAGCCCAGACATGAACAAAGAACTCCTGATCCACATTCTGTCCAGAGATGACAGCAAGAGAGACTCATGAAGTATTTCCCTCTTAGCTGCTACTCCATTATCCTAGAGCAGGGGTCCTCAAACTTTTTCACCAGGGGGCCAGTTGAAAGGTGCCAGTGCTGGGCATGGTCCAGAAAGGTGGTGCAGGTGGGATGCACAGGCTGATGTGCGGGTATGGTGAGGTGCAGGTGGGTGGGCATGTGCGGTGAGAGGAGGCAAGGCAAGGCGGGCATGCACCGTGATGCAGTGGCGCGCGTGCTATGCAGTAGCTTGCTCGCTTGGAGATGGTTTTCTCCTAGCGAGTCCAAAACAATCTCCTTGTGAGCAAGCTGTCACCTCCCCATGGGCACGCGGACAGCACATTGAAACCCTCTGAGGCAGGCCAGATAAATGGGCACGGCAGGCCAGAGCTGGCCCCTGGGCCATAGTTTAAGGACCCATGTCCTAGAGACTGCTTTTTACAAGCAGGGTCAAGGAGGAGGGGCTTGAAGAGGGCTTGCCTTATGACTGTTTTGTAAAGGTGCAAAATGAGACATAGCATTTTGGACATAGCATTTTGGACTGCAGGTGGAGACAATTGCATTACTAAATGTCTGCTCAGTTAAAAACAAATACAAACCCTTCTTTCAAGACAAATAGTTGGTATAGCGACAAGACTAGGCCTAGAAGAAAATGGATATACAGAAGTGTCTTTCCAGAGTTTTTCACCTCATTTGCAGGTGCCAAAATAGGAGTGGGAGATTTCACCAAGTATGACAGGAGGAGGCAGAATTCGCATTTGCAGGGAATCCCAAAAATAATAATTCTCAGGAAATGTCTGAAAAAATATTGCTTGGTAATGCTAGCAATTCCAAGAATACACAACATTTGGTGGCTCATAAGTTGAACCTGATATGCTTCTAATGCTTGTATGACTACCAAACTTTAATCCCTGACCAACAAATTTTGATACTCAGATTGCATTATGAGTCCCTGTGAATTTTTTCTCAGTTCTTTCACCCAGAAAGGAGGTTTTCTAAAGAAAGATTTTAAAAAATCCTATTTGTGCTCTTAGTATCATGCTTATCCTCTTTTCCAAAGGAAAATAGTATTTCAACAAAACAGAGATTTCATTAATTTAATGTAATAAATAATAAATAAGCATGTCCCTTGATGCACTGATGTAGTCACATGAGCAATCCAGGAAGTGTTGCTGGACTGAAATGCTAGCTCTGAATTCAGCAGAATAAGAAAGGACTGGAAGGAGTAGGGGCCTCTTCTTGGATGCTTCTTTCCAAAATAATAAAATACTCTTAAGTAATGTTAAAGTGGAAACAACACATGCTCACAATTCTGTCCTCATTAATAGAATCATGGAATCAGAGAATAGCAGAGTTGGAAGGGGCCATGAAGGCTATCAGGTCCAATCCTCTGCTAGTGCAAGGCAGCAAGTTACACCATGCCACTCAGATGGCTGTCCAGGTGCTTTTTGAATGTCTCTAGCATGGGAGAGACCACCACCTCTCTAGGAAGCTGGTTCCCCTGTCGTATTGCTCTGACAGTTAGGAAACTTTTCCTGAAATCTAGTCTGAATCTGTGTTGTCGCAACTTGAATTGATTATTCTGTGTCCTATATTCTGGCATTAGCAAGAAAAGGTCTTGACCTTCCTCTTTCTGACAGCCTTTGAGGTACTTAAAGAGGGATATCATGTCCCCCCTCAGTCTTCTCTTCTCAAGACTGAACATGTTGTAAGCTGTCCAGAGACGCAAGTAATTGGACAGCATACAAATTTATATAAAAATAAATAAATAAACATGGCCAGTGCCCTCAGTCTCTCCTCATAGGGCACTGCTTCCAAACCGGAATAATTTTTGTTGCCGCCCTCTGAACCCTTTCTCATTTTTCTGCATCTGTCTTAAATCTTGGTGCCCAGAACTGAACTGTTGCTTTCAGCCCAGATTCAAGTTTATCAAGATTGCCCTGGATTGTCATTCTGTCTTCTAGGGTGTTTGCTATTCCACCTAGTTTTGTATAGTCTGCAAATCTGATTCTCTTTCTTTGTACTTCCTCAACCAAATCATTAATAAAGATGTTGAAGAGTGCTGGGCCCAGGACTGAACCCTGTAGCACCCCACTAATTACCTGCATCCAATTTGAGAACTCTTTGTGTTCTGATTTAGCAGCCAATTTGGAATCCACCTAATTGTTTTTCTATCTAGTCCAGTTTTTGTTAATTAAGAATGTCGTGTGCCACTATGTCAAAGTGAATCTACATAAGTCAAGGTAGATTATGTCCACAGTGTTCCCTTTGTCCATTTGGGAGGTTATCCAGTAAAAAACTGTGATTAAATAAAATAAATAAACAAACAAACAGATAAATAAATAAATAAATCTGACAGGATTTATTTTTGATAAATCCATGTTGGCTTCTATTAAACATTGCATTTTCCTCAAGATAAACAAGATAAGCACACAGACTTTTAAATAATTTTCTCCAGTTTTTTTCCAGGGATTGCTGTCAGACTAACTGGTCTGCAGTTCCCAGGTTCATCTTTTTCCCCCTTTCTGAAGGTAGGGACAACATTAGCCCTTCTCCAGATATCTGGCACTTCTGTTTCCCAAGATTTATCAAAGATAATAGTCAGGGGTTCTGAGAGTTTTTCCACTAGCTCTTTTATGACTCTGAGATGGAGTTCATTGGGCTCTGGAAATCTAAAGGTGTTTATTTCATTTAGGCATTCCTTGACCATTTGTCTGTCAATCTTGGGCTGTCATCTCTTATTTTCAGCTTAGAAACATAGAAACATAGAAACAGAGCGAGTCAGAAGGGGCCTCCTGGGCCATCTAGTCTGACCTCCGGCACCAGCCGGCTCCGCTCACAACATGCCCACCAGGTGCATGTCCAGCCTGTCTTTGAACACCCTCATCGATGGGGCCTCAACAACCTCTCGTGGAAGCCCATTCCACACCCTCGGGGTCCTGACTGTCAGGAAGTGCTTCCTGGCATCCAAATGGAACCTTGGCTCCCTGAGCTTTGCTCCATTGGAGCGCGTCCTGCCTTCCTCTGCAGGGGAGAACAGGTCTCTACCCATCTGCATGTGACACCCCCTCACATACCTGTATGTCGTCAACATATCCCCTCTGAGTCTCCTCTTCTCCAAGCTGAAGAGACCCAGTTCCCTCAGTCTTGCCTCATACGGCATCCCCTGCAAACTAGCCACCATCCTTGTGGCCCTACGCTGCACTGACTCCAACCTGGCTATATCCTTTCCGTAATGAGGGGCCCAAAACTGAACACAGTACTCCAGTTGTGGGCGCACCAGAGTCATGTAGAGTGGTAGTAATACCTCTCTCGATCTTGAAACCACACTTCTGGCTATGCGACCAAGGGTGGCATTCACCCTCTTGACCACCGCATCACACTGCTGACTCATGTTTAGCCTGCGGTCAACCAGTACCCCGAGGTCCCTTTCACAAGTGCTGCTCTCCAGCCACTTGTCACCTAACCTGTACTTATGACAGCTATTCCTATGCCCCAAGTGCAAGACCTTGCACTTATCCACATTGAACGCCATCCTGTTGTCTCCTGCCCACTTCCATAGTCTGTCCAGATCCTTTTGGATCTGGAGTACCTGCTCCTCAGTTGTGGCCACTGCTCCAGTTTTAGTGTCGTCTGCGAATTTGATCAGCAGACTGTTCACCCCTTCTTCCATGTCGTTAATGAAAAGATTAAACAGGATCGTTAGTTCCTCTTCCTCTGCAACTCATGTCAGAAATCTCTTGGAGTGGCCATGCTTGGCAGAATTAGTCTCCCAGCATATATCAGAGAAATTGAAGTCCCCCATGATGACTACATCATTCTTTTTGGAAATGCTGGCAAGTTGCTTTTCCAAAGTTGCATCCTTGTCCTTTTTATGACTGGGTGGTCAGGAATAGATGCCAATTTTTTATTTTTTATTTTTTTTTTGCTTCCTTTAAATTAAGCCAGATGCTTTCGATGGGGCTACTAAGTTCCTCTTCTTGTATTTCTGTGTAGATACAGGTGTTGCTTATGTATAGTGCAACTCCACCTCCCTTTTTGTCCTTTCTGTTTTTCTTAAACAGGTTGTATCCATCAATTGTAGAGTTCCAGTCATGCGAGTCATCCCATCAAGTTTCAGTTATTCCTATAAGGTCATAATTGCCCTCCTTGAGCTTAAGTTCGTGTTCTTTGTTTCCCATACTCTGGGTTCACTCCAGTTGCTCACTCCCTGGGAACTTGGCTGCATATATCCCAGAGGCCCTAGACCAGCTGTGGCAGCTTGCTCTTCTCTGCTATGTTCTGCCAGGGGCCAGGAACCAAAATGAAACAGCCCACAGACACAAATGCTGCTGGTTAATCAGGCCACTCCCTTTCAGTTAATCAGCAGTCAGCTAATCTGGAAGTTCCCTTCAACTGACTCTTAGAAAGCAAAAGACTTTAAACTGGGCTAGTGCCAGCCTGTATCAACTCTGCTTTGCCTTTCCTCTGCTTTGCCTCTGCCTGCTTCTGTCTCCTCTTCTACTACAGCTCCTCCTCCTCCAAACGCCTGTTTCCTCTCCCTGTTCACTCACTCTTGTCAACCATTCCCTGGGTGCTTGGTTGCTTATATCCTAGAGGCCCTAGACCAGTTGGGGCATCTTGCTCTGATCTGCTCTGCTAGGAGAATAGTGATAACTGGTTCTGAAATTCTATAACAGTTTTAGAGGACCCTGAAAACTAACAGTTAGTTTATTAGAACACTTTTTTCTGTTGAGTTTTGGCCTAGCTCTTCTAGCACCTCTCTTAAATTTACTAAAGGTTGATATAAAGTAAGTGGTTAAAGTGGGGAGATATTGTCAGCATAGGCTGCCAGATGTGAAAAAGTATAGGGCTCCTGCCCCTTCAATAGTTGTGCAGAAAGGAGGATTTCAGCAGGCATAGTTTGTTATGCAAACAGCTGAAACTCCCAAAGAAACACACCAGAGCCCTGCAAAAGCATTAGTTGTTTCCATTGCTGCAATTTAGTGAATTATGCACCATAAACTTGAGGTTATACACTCCCATTCCTGTTCTTTCACACACCGAAGAAAGTAAAAACTTGCATTTACTTTTAAGCTAACTACAGTTCTAAGCGTGGTTTGAATCATGCTTTATTTGAGCTATGGATAGTATGAACAAGCCAGGATGAAACTATGGTCAGATTCATGCATATTTTCCGGTTATATTATAAATAAACCACAACCACCCACATCCCTTATGTGGGATGTTTAAAATTGGAAGCTGGTGTTTTTGATCTTCTCTCCTGCAAAAGAGGAAGAGGGTGTGTGTAGAGAAGGGATCTGCCTCTGGCTCATTGCATTCATCTGATTCTGAAGAGGAGGTGGAGGACAGCAAACTTTGGAGTACAGTGGTACCTTGGCTCATGAACTTAATCCGTTCCAGGACTCTGGTCATGAACCAAATTAGTCATTAGCCAAGTTAAATTTCCCCATAAGGTTCAATGTCAATAAGGTTAATCCATTCTGTAACTATTTTTTTAATCAGAAAAATGTAAAGCAAAATGACAAAGAACAACAAAGATCATGACTATCTCCCCCACCCACCCTGAGCACAAGCACGGCCATCTCCATGCCCCTCCAGCACAACTGTGATTGTGCCCCTCATCCCTGCACACGCCCATCATCCTGGTGTGGGGGGAGACACAGGAGCAATCGCAGGCGGGCTGGAGGGGAGACATGGGTGCAGGTGCACTCGGGGCGGGGGGAGACAGGCACAATCATGCTGAGGGGGTGAGATGGCCAGGATCACAGTTGCACTCGTGCAGGAAAGACAGGTGCGATCTTCGCCATATCCGCCCCCCCCCCCAGCACGATTGAGGCCATCTCCCCACTTGGATGGGTGTGGAGATGGCCGCGAATGTGGTCACCATCCAATGCGGAGTTCACGACCTGAGTCAAATTTTTTATGAAATTTTTGTTCACAACCTGATTTGGTCATGAACTGAGGCGTTCATGAGCCGAGGTACCACTGTATCAAGGTTATCTAGTGAAGTTTCTCAGGCAAAGTGACTTGCTTTGGAAAGGGTTAGGCTTCCAAGATGAGAGGTGGTGCATATGCAAGACCCTGTATTTGACCCAGAAAGGAGACAGTGGAAGAAAGAGCTTCTCATTTAGAGGCTCTACACCCTTCCCACCATGTTGCACTGAAACAGCAAGAGATACCCTGAGGGTGAAGTCAGAAGCCTTACTGAAAGGGAGAGGCAGAGGAAAGTTTCCAGTTGGATTCAGCTCTTTACATGGATAGATGCTTCTCCCTCAACCTTTAGTGGAAGGCAACTTAGAATTAATACTGTTCTTTAATCTGTTGAGTAGAACTGCACTTCAAAGGATTGTCTTGAGTTTAATAACCAGAAATAACAAGGGAAAGAACCAGCTCATGACAGCAAGAAAACCCTAAGATCATTGGATCATATATTGGGAAAACATCATTTCCTGTTATGTCAGAACTAGGCCAGTGGGAAAAGAAGAGTTTTCAGACACAGTGTTTTGACTTTTAGCATATGCAGTAAAAAGTGGATAAGGAAGGGTGTTCTTCGAATTCTATGCTGGAAAGAATAGGAGGTCTTGTGCAGCCAACTGTATGGCAGGGGCAAAATATTCTGTCCTTGCATGTAATCATTTACTATAAGAACCTTGAGGTCCCCAGATGGTGTCTTGTTACTACTGTTCCTTTACTAGTGGTTTGTTCACTCTGATTGACAAATATGGTTCATGTATTGCTTCACCTTTGTTCATACCACAGAAAGGTTTCTTATGTGCTCATGTTCTAGCATGTTGTATGATCCTATGCTACTTCTCTACCCAACACAATAAAGACCAGAATAGCAGCTGAGGATAGTGTCTCATGAAGAAAGGGATCTTGGTTACTTCAGGGTATTAAATGCAAGAGTAAAATAGTTATACAGTGCTCACAAATAGTCAAATTCAGCACATAACTCATGATTAACATTTGTAACAAATAATGGTAGGAAATAATATTGGTCCTCTTGGATTTTCATTTTTTTTCCTATTAACAGGAAACAAAACACTGTGGCTTTTCCTTTTGATTTTAAAATGCATCATAGCAAAGAAGTCACAGCTGCTAACATTGTTTGAAAGCTTCAAATGTGAATCCTTTTTCTTGCCACTTAAAACTAGTTCTGCTACAAAGTGGTATCCAAATTATTCAAAATAACAGAGATAGTGGAACACAAGGGGTCAATTTCCTTCACAGAGAGGTTAGAGTCATGGGAGAATTGGGCATGGGTGCACAACTCATAGACCCTGAAATCCATGCACTGTTCTGTCAACTAAGCAAAGGTGGGAGTCCTGCCCTGCTGCACTCCTCTTGTGCTTGCAATCTCTTTCAGAGAACCAGTGGGCAGTAGAAGCATCAGCTTCTTCAACTGTACTCCACTAGCAAGTGAAGAAATTTCTATTTAAACAGGTATTTGATTATGGCTTAATTTTATGTATCGATAGTTGGGGTCATTTTTGCTTTTCATTCTGCTAGTAGCCCACCCCTAGTATTTTAATGATTGACCACTATTTTTAGTTTTCTTCATTTTGTAAACCACGTTGAGTAATTTCTTTTTGCAAGGTAAAACCAAGCATACATTTCTTAAGTATAAATAATACAAGGTCCAATTTTATCAAACAAGATCAGCAAAAAGGAGGGCTAATTACATTATTAGTAATTTTAAGGAAAATTGCTAATAATTACTAAGCCTATTCATACTTAAACCTATTCATGGTGCTTACTCCCAAGTTAGTGGAATAGGGGTGGTCAGGTTTTTTGGCCCTGAGGCCTGCATGTGGGCTGGATCCACACTCACACTTGAACACACAAACTCAGAGGATGAGATTACAGGGTGGAACTGAGTCACACAGGGAACTTCTGAGGGCTGCAGGTTGCATCTCCAGAGTATATATACCGTATTTTTTGCTCTATAAGACGCACCTGACCATAAGACGCACCTAGTTTTTAGAGGAGGAAAACAAGAAAAAAATATTCTGAACCAAATGGGCACATAATCACAGGCACATTCCCCATCACTTCCCCATGGGCTGCACATCTGACAGACTTACTGCACACACATATTCGCTCTATAAGACGCACAGACATTTCCCCTTACTTTTGAGGGGGAAAAAAGTGAGTCTTATAGAGCAAAAAATACGGTAGTCACCATACGCATTTAGGTGGAATAGTGATTAAATCTGAGTAAGTTTGCACTATTAAAAAAAATTGGTTTGGAGTTTGATATTTTTAGTTCAACTAAAGAATGGTAACCCCAAAAACCTGTTTCCAAAAAACAGGTTTACAGAGCCAAGTCAAATTAATTATAGTGTTTAAAATCATGTCATATGATATGAAATTTTATTCACAAAATAATATAGTATTTTTATTATTTTGGAATAGAAAGTATAATGCCAACTCGGACCCTCAAGTTATTTTCTCATTCACTGAGGAGTTTTATGTAAATATATTTTATTCCTGTAATAACTGTGTATGCAAATACTTTTAAAAATTAAAAGACAGTAGAATGATAAGCATAAGTTTGTGATAGAAAAGGAAAATTGTCAAAACCCAGACAGAAAAAAGACAATTGCAAAAAGTATTCTAAGAAAAATCCCCAGTCATGTAATTGTTCTGCTTCTGGGTCACTAATTTGTAAGACTACTTAAGACAAAAATAATTTTTCTAAATAAGGCATCTGGAATGGATGATGCAGCTTGTTTGTTTTAGCAGTATTTGCAGAATAGAATGTATTTATAAACTACCTTCCAAATATGGAGTTCTGTACCAAAGTGTATGACCTCCTACTGCCTTGGGTTAAAAACTGTTCAAAACTAATTTTCCCTTGTAAATGAGCTATACATGAGTATGTCTCATTTGCTTCAGGCAAAACTGCAGTCATCCCACTGAAGCAGAAGTTTAACTGACAGGGATCTTATAAGCATCTCAAGTTTTTAAAGATATTCATGTTCACTTGTTTTCAGAATCACTCCATACATTCAAGCAGCTCCTGATCCTTGTGCCTGTCTGGAGGAAAAGAATTAGGGTGGTGCAAATATTACTCTGTAGTAAACTGTGAGTGATAGTCAGCAGTGTTCTGCTGATAATGTCAGTCAACAGATACAGGGAATTATGTCTGTTAGATTCACCTAAACAAATGACTTTGTCCCCCATGGATAATACAATTTATCTGAATCAGTAATGGGCAAATTCCCATCAGCTCAGTTTGGAATCAGTTCAGTACTGAAGAGATTTCTCATGTGTTCAGAAAAGACTGCCTGTTTTCTAAGACAACAGCCCCCAACCTTTTTGGCACCAGGGACTGGTTTCATGGAAGACAATTTTTCCATGGAGTGGGTGGAGAATAAATGGTTTCAGGTTCATTCCAGCACATTACATTTATTGTGCACCATATTTCTATTATTATTACATTGTAATATATTGTGAAATAATTATACAAGTCACTGATGCAGAAATAGTGGAAGCCCTGAGCTCTTGTTTTCCTGCAACTAGAAGGTTCCATCTGGGGGTTATGGGAGACACTGATACCTGAAGTGGTCTCTGTGCAGTCAAACCATTCTGGTAATGATAATCTGTATTTGCAGCCAATCCGCAGCACTAGCATCACTGCCTCATCTCCACCACAGATCATCAGGCATGAGATTCTCATAAGGAGCAAGCAACCTAGATCCCTTGCATGCACAATTCACTGTAGGGTTTGCACTCTGAGAGGAAGCTTTGCCAACATTCACTAGTCAGCTATGGTTTCTAGACTTTTTTCTAGGCTAAACTGACATTGGATTGTGCCTAAAGGTGCTATAAGACTCTGTATTCATTTTGCTGCAGCAGCTGTCCTGTGAAGGGAGTTTTGTCAGTCCTGGTCCATTGTCTGCCCAACAGTATTGTGACTGTCATGATTATTGGAATATCAGCAAAAAGCCCCTGCCCCTCTGTGACAATGTTGAGAGCTAAAGTCACTCACCATGCATTCTTCAGATAGCAAGTAACTGTCTCTTTTAGATTTGGCCCACTCAAGAAGTGGGAGCAAAATATTTACTCACAAGTGAAAGAGGGCAATTGGGTTGGAGAAGAATTTTGTGTGTGGAAGAGGGGAAGGAAGAAGCTGCTTATATAGATATTGGCAGGGAAAATGGGAGAGGCAGCACAGGCAATTGGCACAGGAGCTCAATCAATGGGCAAGCACATCTTTTGGTGAATGGAAGGACAGTAGTATGTGACTACCGGTGTGCTGTGCAGCCTCATGGGGCAATGAATCTTTGGTTTGCCTTCTTCCTTCTCTCAAAGGGGAGGGGGCAAGTCGATAGGATCACTTTGCTCTTACAACTTTTCCCACCCTTTTGGCTCCTCCTTCCTGCCCATTCAGGAGCATTTTCTCCCCCCTTCCCACCCTCAGGAGTGGGTGATGGTGTGTGAGTGAGAGAAGATCTGAAGGGTCAGGGTGGTCAAGGGGAGAGGGCATTCAAATTAGTGCTCCATGTGATTTGAAACAATGACAACAAGAAGAAGACCTGAAACATGGCATAAGTTTCTTAACAAATAAAATCACCTGGTATCTGGGTGGCACTGAAAATATCCCTCTGTACCTCATCCACCCTTAGCCAGTGCAGAGGGGAAATGGGGAAGAAGAGGGCTGAGGGGGGTTCTGTGAGGAAATTGAGGGATCCTCAGAGGGCTCCACTGAGGAATGTGCACTATCTCTCTGCATCATCAAACATGAACTGAAGAATGGTAAGTCAGTCAGCTGGTAAGGCAGATGGGGGCAAGGATGGAAGAGGGGGCAATGGCAAGTGCACATGAGGCACCTTGTGAGAGGGTGTGTCTAGGGGCAGACAGGTGAGGGGTGGGCCACAGGCACAGGGTGTACTCAAATGCAGGAAGGAACAGCAGCAACTAGCGCAGGAGAAGAAGCAACTCCAGTTGCCTGCCACTCACCTCCTGCTGTGTGGTCTGATTCCTGACAGACCACGGAGCAGTAGAGGTCCATGGCTCAGGGGTTGGAGACCCCTGTTCTAAGACATCTCTCTGAGCCACTGATGTCAATACATGCATATTGATAAAATCCATATGTTATGTTATGTTAGTTGTGAAGTCATAGCCAACCCATCACAACCCCATGGGCAACATTCCTCCAGGCCCTCTTGTCTTCCACCATCCCCCAGAGTCCACCTAAGCTCACACTGACTGCTTCAGTGACTCCATCTAGCCACCTCATCCTCTGCCATCCCCTTCTGCTTTTGCCATCAATTGTTCCCAGCTGGGTCTTCTCCAGTGAGTCCTTCCTTCTCATTAGGCAGCCAAAGTATTTGGGTTTCATCTTCAGTATCTGGCCTTCTAAAGAGCAGTCAGGTTGATCTCCTCTAAGACTGACTTGCTTGATCTCTTTGCAGTCCACAATTCAAAGCCCCCCCTTCTTCTATGATGACATGTTAGACCCCCAATGTCATATCTTCCCCTGCCCATCACCACATTGATGGTGGCGCCCATGCATTCCCCAGGCACACCCATAATGAAAACTGAACAATAAAATTACAACTAAGTTGCAAAATACAATAAAATCTTAAAATCTTAAAACCCTCCAGCCCACCCACTAACAAAGGAGCAGAGTCCCTGCCCAGCCCAGCCCTGCTCAGCCCAGCGCAGCCGGCCTGAAACAGGCCCAAATGGCTCTGCTCCCTTTGGCTGTCACCCTTCATCCACCAGCCCAGGGCTGTGAACCCCGGGCTGTGACCAACAAGATATACACCATGGCCCCTCTCCTGCAATTGCCCCCTGCCCCCCCAGTGCAGCTCTCACCTACACCAGCAGTCTAGGCAGTGAAGGCAGGCCTGCAGAGAGCTCACCAGCAGCAAAGGTGGAGGGTAGTGAAAATGGCAGCAGCAGTGGCAGCAACATCCCTGACCTTGCAGCAGGCCTGTCCATGGTGTCCGTGGGTCCACAGCATTGCCTTTGGCAACAACAAGGCTGGAGGTGGTAGTGAAGGGCCAGTCCCAGGGTAAATCAAAACATTAGAGCCCAAACTCTCTTTTCAGCCCTACCAGTACATAGAAGAACATGGGAAAGAAAGAATCCTTCAAGTGAATGAAGGCCTTGATGGAGGTGCCATAAAGAGATGTTTGCTTTCTGGGACCACACACTAAGATTCATGAAAGATGGGCTATTTGCAAATGATGGGCTGCAGCTCACAAAGAACAGAAAGCAGATGTTTGGCCACTACATGAAAAAGTTCATCAAGAGGTCTTTAACCTGAAACATAAAGGGAAGGGAGACATACAGCATGGTATACCAGCACCTGACAAAAACTAGAGGAAAAAACCTCAGGTGGAGCCTAGCATCAGTCTCCTAAAAAAGTAGGAAGAAAACCAGGGCACAACAACTTTGATTTATATACCAGTGGCCAGAGTATGGGAAACGCCACATGGACTTATGCATACCAAGAGGTATGCAATGGCAATTACAATCTTATAGAAATAACTGAAACTTGGTGGAATGACTCACATGACTGGAATTCTACAATTGATGGGTGCAACCTGTTGAATAAAAACAGAAGCGACAAAAAAGGAGGTGGAGTGTCACTATATATAAGGGATAAGATATAAGGGAACAGGCACGGGTGTTAAATGTACTGTACTGTTACTGTATTCTCCCCAAAGCAGGTTGGGGGAGATCTGCATGGGGGAATGAAGTTGGCATCATGTGGGCACAGCTTGGAGTTACTCCTCTAGAAGTTGAGGAGTTCCTCAGCACTCTGGATGTTACAAATGGTAGGTACTTTGGGAATTGGCAGGGGTACTCTCACATCCATTGGCCTTCAGTTTTGAGGCCTCTTGGAAATCACGAGTACCAGAGGATTGGAAGGTAGCGTCAGTAATCTCAATCTTCAAAAGAGGTAGCAGAGGAGACAACGGGAATTACAGGTTGGTTAGCCTCACATCCATTCTGGGAAAGACAATGGAAAGGCTCATAATAGCGAGAGATCTAGTAACCCTGGATAGGAAGGTTGGCAGCCATGCAACATGGGCTCTGCAAAAACAGGTCCTGCCAGATGAACCTTGTGGAATTCTACAAGATTTCAGGGTGGCTTGACAGAGGGGACATGGTGAATATGGTTTACCTGGATTTCAGCAAGGCCTTTGACATTCTGGTTGAGAAATTGATGAGCTTTGGGATAGATCGATGCACTGTCCAATGGATTAGGGCATGGTTGATGAATCACAAGCAGAGGGTGACTATCAGCAGGGAATCATCAGGATGGCAGCTGGTGATGAGCAGAGTTCCCCAGGGCTCAGTTCTGGGACTGATTCTGTTCAATTTCTTTATCAATGGAGAAGGGGCTAACCAGTTTACTGACCAAATTGGGGCAGTGGCCACAACTGGGGAGCAAGTACTCCAGATCCAAAAGGATCTGGACAGACTGTGGATGTGCACAGGAGACAACAGGGTTGTGTTCAATGTAGGTAAGTGCAAGGTCTTGCACTTGGAACTCAGAAAGAGGTGCCATAGGTACAGGATGGGGGACAAATGGCTGGAGAGCAGCACTTGTGAAAGGGATCTCAGGGCACTTGTTGATAGCAGGTTAAACATGAGCCAATAGTGTGTGATGTGACAGTTAAGATGAACCCCAGCCTTGGATGTACAGCCAGAAGCATGGCTTCCAGATCAAGAGAGGTGTTGGTACCACTGTATAAGACTGGTAGATCCACAGCTAGAGTACTGTGTCCATTTGTGGGCTTCACATTATAAGAGAGACACAGCTAGGCTAGAAGCAGTTCAGTTTAGGGTCACAAGGATGGTACCTGGCGGGGTGACATATGTGATGAGATTGAGGGAGATGTGCCTCTTCAAGCCTGGAGAAGAGGAGACTCAGAGGGAATCCTATAGCAACATAGAGGTATGTTAAGGTGTGTCACATGATAGAGGGTCATGACCTGTTCTTCCCTATGGTGAAGGAAAGGACTCGATCTAATGGGGCAAAGCTTGAGGAACCAGGTTTCAGGTTGAATGTCAGGAAGTAGTTTCTGATGGTTGACATCCCTAGGATACGGAATGGGCTTCCACGGTAGATGCAGAAGCCACATCAGTGAGGGTGTTCAAGGAAAGATTGGACAGCCACATGTTGGGTATTATATGAGAGGAGCTGGCTTGTGCCGGGAGTCAGACTAAATGGCCTGGAAGGCCCCATCTGCTCTGTATGTTTCTTTATGCATGTATGAGACACATATATCTTCACAGAAATACAAGAGGAACTTTGTAGCCCCACTAGAAGCATCTGGCTTAATTTAAAGGGAATAAAGAAAATTTTATAAAAAGTTCTTGGTGTCTATTACTCACCACCCAGTCAAAAAGAGGACAAGGATGCAACCTTCAAAAAAGTAACTTGCCAAATGAAATGCTGGATAATAGTTTTTAAAGAAATTGGTAAGATATCACACTCAAAAATTGAAACAGATCCTGAAATTGCATCATTTTTAATATTTATGAAAAGAAATGGAAATGGTATACTAAAGCTTTAATAACAAACTTGGGAACAAGAACAGTAGCAAGATAGCAAAGAATAGCAAAAAATTGGAAGGAGAAATGGGATTTTCATTTAACTGAATGGTAGAAAGAAATTCAACCCTCAGAAGTCATGGGGTATTCCTGAAAGAGCAGAAATTTAGAAGAAGAAAATGAATTAATAATTACTATTTAATAATTACTAATAATTATTAAAGCCAGCCCTGTTCCTGGCTTCCTCCTCTGAAGCCTCTTTGCCTGCATTTTTTTAATTCCTTCAGTCTTCTCCACATCTCCCTCCTCTTTCACCCCCTCCCTGCCTCCTCCTTTATTCCCGTCTCCACTGCCATTATGCCCACTCCAGCTGTTCCTGCACTGGCCAACAATCCTGTACAACTGTGCATGCACCTGTTCATCCTGGCAATTGGAGTCCTGCACCTTGTTCTGCCTGAGAAAATTCCTGACCAGGTGCTGTCACTGTCTGTCCCTCTCTGCTAGATGCTGAAGGAAGATAGGTGAGCCCCTCTACCTCATCACATATTCCCTTCTCCAGGAGTGGTTCACCCATCTTTGTATGGTGTCCAGTGTCCCTGGTGGGAAAAGAAATTGGCATTTAATACCGTGTCTATGTTGGATCATAACAGTGTATGGCTATAATGCTAAATACCAGTGGGCAAGCTATGGGCTGTTGTCTTTCATTCTATTAAGCTATTGTAGAGGAATAGTCAGTGACCAATGTGAATGGGGCCACCCAGAAATAATGGAGCCACCCTTAATGCTAGGATTGCCCATTTGATGTCTAAAGCTTCCCTTTCTATAGTGGAGTATTTGTGTTCTTGTGGCTCTAGCTTGAGGCTTAAGTAGAGTACAAGGTATTCTGATGCTCCTTCCCCCTGAATCAGAACCACCCCCAAGCCTTAAGTTGAGGCATCTGTCTGTAGGACACAAAAAAAAAAGGACAGAAGAAATCTGGTGACTGTAAGATGGGTTGACTGAGGAGGCAGATTCTTTGTTCCTGAAAAGTCTGCTCCATTTTCCAGGATCAATCTAGGTTACGTTTCTGCCTTTTCCTAACCACATCAGTTGAAGGAACTGTTTTGGAGGGGGGAAATAGGTATGAACCATTGATAGTAGCTGGTGAGTCCCAGGAATTTCTGTACCTACTTTTTTGTGTGATGTTGGGGCCATTGGGTTAACCTCACCTGCCATGGGTGGTATTTTATCATACCTGTGGCAACTTTGCCATGGAATTCCACAGGGTTCCATTTTATCCCCCATGCTTTTTGACACCTACATGAAACCCCTGGGAGAGGTCATCCAGAGGTTTGGGCTGCAGAGTCATCAGTACACTGATGACACCCAGCTCTACCTCTCTTTTACATCCAATCCAGATGAGCCAGTGGCTATCCTTAACTGGTGCCTGGCTGGGGCAATGGGTGGGATGAGGGCCTATAAATTGGGGCTCAATCCAAATAAGACAGAGGTTCTGCTGGTACTCGTAGGTGGTTCAGCCCTCCAGGCAAGTGACATCTGCCCTGTTCTGAACAGGGTTGCACTCCCCCTAAAGAACAGGATGTGTAGTTTGAGTGCTCCTCAATCCTGAGCTGTCCCTGGAATCTCGGGTGGCAGTGGTGGCAAGGAGTGCTATTCTCCAGCTTCAGCTGGTCTACCAACTGCGCCCTTACCTGGATGAGTGCTGACTTGCAACAGTGACCCATGCTATGGCAACTTCCCTATTGGATTATTGTAACCTACTCTACTTTGGCCTGCCCTTGAAGAGGGTCCAGATACTTCAACTGATTCAGAATAGAGCAGCTAGGATACTAATGGGGACCAGCAGGTATTCACATATAACGCCAGTCCTCTATTACTTACACTGGCTACCAATTGAAGTCTGGGCCCAATTTAAGGTGCTGGTGATGGCTTGGGTCCTAGATACTTGAAGGAGCGCCTCTTCCCTATGTGCCCTCCCACCCCTTGAGATTTGAGGCAGAGGTCCTCCTCTGGGAGCTGTCCTTGAAAGAGATTAGGAGGGTGGCTACCTAGAGGAGGGCACAGTGGCACCGTGACTGTGAAACATGTTCCCCAGAGAGGTCCGCCTGGCACCAATGCTTCTTTCCTTTTGGTGCCAGGCAGAAACCTTTTTATTCTCCCATTATTTTAAATGCTAATTTGTTTTAATCTGTTGTTTTATACCTAATACAGGATGCTGTGCTACTCTTACTTCTATTTTTATTCTATTTTATTATTGTTGCTGTGAACTGTCCCGAGACATCAGTGATGGGATGGTATGCAGAAGTTTAAAATAAATAAATAAATGAGTTATGACCACCATGCGCCCAGGCAGATCTGAGAACACTTTGGCAGGGTCCCCACCCCCCACCCCAAGGCCCATGTTTGTTCTATCCATGTTGGTGTTAACTGAGAATTGAGAACTAACTTCCCAGGGAATATAGATGGTCCCTCTGACATAGAATCACAAAATCATAGATTAGTAGGGTTGGAAGGGGCCATGAAGGCCATCAGGTTGAATAACCCGCTGTTTCAGGACACCAGTTTACACCATCCCACTCAGATGGTTTTCCAGTTTCTTTTTTGAATGTCTCTAGTATGGGAGAGACCACCACCTCTCCAGGCAGCTGGTTCCACTGTCATATTCCTTGTATTGCAGTGATGAAAGTTTTCCTAATATCTAGCCTGAATCTGGTTGTTGCAGTTTGAACTGATTATTCCATTTCCTGCACTCTGGTATTAGAAAGACAAGATCTTGACCTTCCTCTTTGTGACAGCCTTTGTATCATGTCCCCACTCAGTCTTCTCTTGGTCATATATTTCTTTGTGGGAGAAGATTGAAGATAGGAATTGAGCACCTTTGCCTTTTCCTTGTAGTCTGTTATCACTCTGCCATCCACTTTAAGTAACAGGACACCCTTTTCTTTCTCCTGACTTTTGTTGTGGATGTATCTGAAGAATGAATCTTCAAATACATTGTTGTCCTTAGCATCCCTTGCTATTCTCAGTTCATTTCCTGCTTTAGCCTTCCTGATACTGTCCCTGGAATTCATTGCTATTTGTTTATATTCTTCCTTTGTGGCCTGGCCTTGCTTACACTTCCTGTACATGTTCTTTTTTCCTTTCAGACTGTCACTTAACTTTTTATGGAGCCACAAGGGCTTCCTCTGCTGTTTTCTACACTTTTTTCTTGATGGAATAGTTGTACTTGAAGAATCTTCTTTTTCCAGATTTCTCACCCCTCTTGGACTCCTTTTCCCTTAAGTGTGTGTTGCCATGGCACTTCACTTATCATTTTTCTGAGTTTGTTAAAATTGGCTTTCCTGAAGTTCAGAATGCATTTTTGGACCCTGTTATTCTTTGTCTCCTTTATAGTTCCTTGATAATTCAAGAATCACATGGTCTCTTTCCCCCTGAGATCCATGCGGGATCTGATACCATCCCATTGAAGAGAATAGCCAGTGGTTCTGAGAGTTCCTCCACTAGCTCTTTGAGATGGAGTACATCAGGCCCTGGAAATCTGAAGGTGCTTATTCCATTTAGGTATTCCTTGATCATTTGTCTGTCAATCTTGAGCTGTCATCTCTCACTTTCAGCTTGTAGTTGAACCTTCCTTGGCAACCCATGTCAGAAATCTCTTGGAGTGGCCATGCTTGGAAGAATTTGTCTCCCAGAATATATCAGGGAAACTGAATTCTCCCATGATGGCTACATCATTCTTCTTGGAAATGCTGACAAGTTGCTTTTCCAAAGTTGCATCCTTGTCCTTTTTATGACTGGGTGGTCAGGAATAGATGCCAATAATTATTATTATTATTATTATTTTTGCTCCCTGTAAATTAAGCCAAATGCTTTCGATGGGGCTACTAAGTTCCTCTTCTTGTATTTCTATGTAGATATAGGTGTTGCTTATGTATAGTGCAACTCCACCTCCCTTTTTGTCCTTTCTGTTTTTCTTAAACAGGTTGTATCCATCAATTGTAGAGTTCCAGTCATGTGAGTCATCCATCAAGTTTCAATTATTCCTATAAGATCATAATTGCCCTCATGTACTATGAACTCAAGTCTGTGTTGTTTGTTTCCCATACTCTGGCATTGGTGTAGAGATATTGAAACATAGAAACATAGAAACAGAGCGAGTCAGAAGGGGCCTCCTGGGCCATCTAGTCTGACCTCCGGCACCAGCCGGCTCCGCTCATGACATGCCCACCATGTGCATGTCCAGCCTGTCTTTGAACACCCTCACCGATGGGCCTCAACGACCTCCCGTGGAAGCCCATTCCACGCCCTCGGTGTCCTAACTGTCAGGAAGTGCTTCCTGGCATCTAAATGGAACCTTGGCTCCCTGAGCTTTGCTCCATTGGAGCGCATCCTTCC
Source organism: Varanus salvator macromaculatus (assembly GCA_023646645.1). Lineage (NCBI taxonomy): Eukaryota > Metazoa > Chordata > Lepidosauria > Squamata > Varanidae > Varanus > Varanus salvator. The sequence goes on along the minus strand of JAIXND010000754.1, from coordinate 10,368,245 downwards.
TCAGCAGGGGAGAACAGGCCTCTCCCCATCTCCATGTGACACCCCCTCACATACCTGTATGTTGCCAACATATCCCCTCTGAGTATCCCCTTCTCCAAGCTGAAGAGACCCAGTTCCCTCAGTCTTGCCTCATACGGCATCCCCTGCAAAACAGCCACCATCCTTGTGGCCCTACGCTGCACTGACTCTAATCTCTGCCCCTAAGTCCCCAGCCTCATCTAATCTCCTATACGGATATCCCCCTTCCTGCTTTGGGGAGAACACAGAGGCAAAATAGTCATTTAGCATCTGTGCCTGTTCCCTCATGTCAGTCACTGGATCTCCTTCCTCCTTATTTAGTGGTCCCACCACTTGTCTCCCCTTCCTTTTCCTATTTACATGCTGAAAGAAGCCCTTTTTGTTGCTCTTGATATTCTTGGCAAGTCTCAGCTCATAATCAGCCTTAGCCTTGCAAAGAATCCTTCTACAACGGGCCTCCTCCTCCCGGTATACCCTTTTGTCTATTTCCCCCAGTACCCATTTCCTATGGAGGCTCCTCTTTCGTCTAATCCCTCTAACCACCTCCTTTCACATCCATGGCGGCACTGGACCCTTTCTAGCTTACCTGCATCTTTCTTAAATCTTGGTGCCCTGAACTGGGCACAGTACTCTAGATGAGGTCTGAGTGATGAGGAGTATAAGAGAACTACTACTTCTCGTGATTTGGAAGTAATACTTCTGTTAATGCATCTCAAAATAGCATTTGCCCTTTTGGATGCTGCATTGCATTGTTGGCTAATGTTTAGTGTATTGTCCACAGCTACTCCAAGATCTTTTTCTTTTTCAGTTCTGTTAAGCCACATATTCTCCATCTTGTATCAGTTCATTTGGTTTCTTTTTCCTAGGTGGAGGACTTGGCACTTGTCCTTATTGAATTTCATACTGTTGGTTTCAGCCCAGTGTTCAAGATCACCCTAGATCTTCATTCTGTTCTCTAGGGTGTTTGCTATTCTGCCCAGTTTTGTATCGTCTGTGAATTTGAATATCTTTCCTTGTACTTCCTCATCTAAATAATTAATAAAGATGTTGAAGAGCACTGGGCCCAGGACTGAACCCTGTGGCACCCCAGTCCCGATCTACCAGCCCCACCCTTCTATTCATCTTGTAGCGGCCCTGCCATTATGGAAACAACTTGCACCCCCTCCCCAAAGATAAGAGCATTTGTTGAATGTCTGGGGTTGGACCTGCTGTTCATAATAATATTGCTGCCCCTCCTGGGCCTGCTAAGGTTTACCCTCTGCCCACTGAACCAGGTCAATGAGGTGCTTCCTCATATCCAGCACATGTTGATGGCTGGAGGTGGGTTCTGGGGTTGTAGCTTTCCAAATCTCCATGAGCAAATCCAAAGTTCCCTGGCGGGTGTCACCCATATAGCAGTTCAAGATGTGCCAGCTCTAACCTAAGGGGGCCAGGTATCACCAACTGCTTCAACTCTGCCTGTCCTTCCTGTGCAGGCACAACTCTATACAATAAAACCTCTACAACCTCAAAGTAGGGACTATGTCTCATGCCCACTTCTCTTGAGGGGTCCTGGGCTTGTCTCAATGCATGGACAATGGGGGAGTCATTTTGCTGAAGGAAGTCCAGCCACTTATGCAGATCCACAAGGCCAATTTCTTTGACCTCCCCAGTCAAGACAACCTCAGAGGTCTTCAAAATGGGGCCAATCCCATCCAATTATTAAACTGTATGCTAAATAAAGATGGCCCCTACCTTACCCAATTGCACCTTTCACCTTACTTTCACCTTGGCCCACTGGGTTGAGTAGGGTTTAACATCCTTGTGGATGCACTTAACCTGCAACACCTTAGCCAACAGGCTTTCCACATCTTGCCTAACCAGGGTGAGACTGCATCCTGTTTCTACTAAGGTCTCCACCTCCTGCCCATCCACCCAGACCTGAACCTCCCAGGTTAACTGAGGCGAGGGACTCTCCGAAGCTGACCACCAAGGCTTCTGTGAAGTCACATTCCATTAAAGGGCAATCTCACTAGATATGCCCCTCCTTGGTGCAGGTAAAACAGATGACTGGTCTTGGGTTAAATCACTGTCCTTTCCCCACCATGGAGCAGGGGGTGCCAAGGGAACCCCAGGTGTGCAATCCTCTGGAGGGATGCTGCTCATGAAGCTAGTACCCCATTCAGTGTTTGCTGGTTCTGTCACCCTTGCCTTATTTGGGCCTTGGCTGCCATGGTCCACTGGCACCTTCCATTTCTGCACTTCCTGCCAGGGCTGCCCTGGTCTGCTCCCTTTGTCCAATTCCTCAGCCACCACAAAGGCTCCCATGAGTACAATGACATCCTTTAGTATCTCTGAACTCTGGCACTTAACCCAGTTATGGACTGGGGCCAGCAGGATTGTCACAAACTACTTTAGCAAGACCAACTCAGCCACCTGCTCAGCTTTGCAGCCCACCAGCTTCAACCACCTTAAACTATTAGCCCAGATCTTTTGTCCTGGGGAAATGCAGGTCCTCTCATCTGTCACCTATATATCTTTCCCCTAAGATGGCTGTGTTACCAGACTTTGCTAGGCAAACAGTGTAGGTGAGCCTGGGTGGACCCAGATCCTTGGGTTGGAAAGAGTCTGAGACAAGACTTAGAGCAAACATAGCTTTATTCTAGTGTACTTTAGAATTAAATGGAGATGGGAGCAGGGGAACACTTCCCAAATCAGAGTTTCAGAAGTACATAAAACATGCATTATATACTCTAAGTCACAGCCATGATGTCCAGATACATGGTGGATACATTCACATATTGTTAATTGTCCCCTTTTGTTATTTCATTGAAGGAATCCTTTATTCTCTCATGGACTTCCCTTCCCATATGTCTGCTAATAATCTTCCAACCATTCACATGCATCTTATGTTTCTATACCTACTGTAATTCCTGGTGCATTTTCCACTTTTATTGAGATTCAAACCAGTTTCAGGTGCCAGCAGTTCTCCCCATTTGCCCTCTTTTGAGATTCTGCTGACTTGTCACAGGAGTTCACACAGGGTTCATCACTCCTTTTCTCCCCATTCCCTCCTAGACAGGAACTGCAGTATGGCTGCAGTGTTCTTACTATGTGACCTTCCTCAGGTTAATTTTTATTTGAATTTTACTTGTTTTCTTCTTTATAGTTTTCTTATACATTTTGAAATTGTTTATATTGGCCCAGTCCTGAGAGGTACTGTGGTACAAAATTTGAACAGATGAATTTGATTTTGAAATCTCAGTATACTGGAAATATAATGGAAATATCTAATTTATTCTACTTTTATGTTCATTCCTTGTTTCCTTGTGTTCCAATACTGCCAAATCTAGTATAAAGGATAATAATTTATTGAACAGTATATTAATTAAACAAATGTTTCCCAGTTTTGTGTTTGCATTTAATTTCTGTGCTGTGATACTAGTTGGTGAGATGTCAGAAGCTCTAAAATTCTAGGTGTACAAGTTGATGTTGCAAGATATACATTTTGCAAAACATTTTACAAGATTATAGCATTTCTAATTTTGTTACCATCACAGTAATCCTGTAAATGTAATCATTGCTCTCATTCCCATGTTTCAGATCAAGTGTGGGAGAATGACTTGCCCAAGACCTGAAACAAGAATGTTGGAGAAATCTGCAGTAGATTCAAATGTGTTCACAGTTCTATGATACCAGCTTCCAGATTCCACAGCAGACTGGCTTTTTCTGAGTTGCTTGGATTCTACAGCATTGTGGACAGGTTTTGTACTTTTACAGAGAATTTTCACAAGAACATGTTATGTTATATTAGTTGCAGTCATGCCCAACCTATCACAACCCATGGACAACAATCTTCCAGGATCTCCTGTCCTCCACCATCCCCCAGAGTCTACCTAAGCTCACACCAACTGCTTCAGTGACTCCATCTAGCCACCTCATCCTCTGCCATCCCCTTCTGCTTTTGCCGTCAATTGTTCCCAGCATTAGGGTCTTCTCCAGGGAGTCCTTTCTTCTCATTACGTGGCCAAAGTATTTGAGTTTCATCTTCACTATCTGGCCTTCTAAAGAGCAGTCAAGGTTAATCTCTCCTAAGACTGACTGGTTTGATCTCCTTGCAGTCCAAGGACTCACAGGAGTCTTCTCCAGCACCACAATTCAAAGGCCTCAATTCTTTGGCGTTCAGCCTTCCTTATGGTCCAGCTTTCACAGCCATACATTGCAACTGGGAAAACCATAGCCTTGACTATACAGACTTTTGTCAGCAGGGTGATGTCTCTGCCTTTTAATATGCTGTCTAGATTTGCCATAGCTTTCCTCCAAAGGAGCAAGCATCTTTTAATTTCTTGGCTGTAGTCACAGTCTGTGGTGATTTTGGATCTTGGAGAAAATAAAATCTGTCACTATCTCTTTGCCAGGAAGTGATAGGACTGGATGCCATGATCTTAGTTTTCTTGATGTTGAGTTTCAAGCCAACTTTTGCACTCTCCTCTTTCACTCGCATCAAGAAGCTCTTTAGTTCCTCTTCACTTTCTGCCATTAGAAAGTGCATATCTGCATATCTGAAGTTGTTGATATTTCTCCTGGCAATCTTAATTCCAATTTGTGATTCATCTAGCTCCGCCTTTCTCATGATGTGCTCTGCATATAAATTAAATAGGCAAGGTGACAGTATACAGCCTTGCCATACTCTTTTCCCAGTTTCGAACCAGTCGTTAGTTCCATGTCCAGTTCTTACTGTTGCTTCTTCACCCGCATACAGGTTTCGCAAGAGACAAATAAGATGGTCTGGTACCCCCATCTCTTTAAGAACTTACCACAATTTGTTCTGATCCACACAGTCAAAGGCTTTAGCATAGTCAATGAAGCAGAAGTAGATGTTTTTCTGGAACTCCTTGGCTTTCTCCATGATCCAGCATATGTTGGCAATTTGATCTTTAATTCCTCAGCCTCTTTGAAACTTTGCCTGTACTTCTGGTAGTTCTCGGTCCACATACTGCTGGAGCCTAGCTTGTAGGATTTTGAGCATAACTTTGCTAGCATGTGAAATGAGTGCAATGGTGCAGTAGTTTGAGCATTCTTTGGCATTGTCCTTCTGTGGCATTGGCATGTAAACTGATCTTTTCCAATCCTGTGGCCACTGTTGAGTTTTACAAATTTGCTGGCATATCGAGTATAGCATTTTAACTGCATCATCTTTTAGGCTTTTGAATAGCTCAGCTGGAATACTGTCTCCTCCACTGGCTTTGTTGTTGCTCAGACTTCCTAAGGCCCATTTGACTTCACATTCCAAGATGTCTGGCTCAAGGTCAGCGGTTATCTTGGTTAACCGCTCATCATGGTTATCAGGGATGTTAAGATCTTTCTTGTATATTTCTTCTGTGTAATCTTGCCACCTCTTCTTAATATCTTCTGCCTCTGTTAGGTCCCTGCCATTTTTGTCCTTTATCATGCCCAGCTTTGCATGAAAAGTTCCAATCATTCATATCTCCAATTTTCTTGAAGAGATCTCTACTCTTCCCTATTCTATTGTTTTCTTCTATTTCTTTACACAGTGAATTTACTAAAATGGAAGGCTTCTCCAGTGTCCTCTTCAGAACCTTGTCCAGACCAAGATGCAACAATTAATCCTGTCTAACAGGCTTTCTACTCTTTTGGACCTCTGCTGGTCCTTCATAGTCTGGTTTCTTTGGGCCCTAAAGTATGTCCTCTGTCTGCAGTGGCACCTCTTGTCCCTGGTGCTCCCTAGGGCAGAGTAGTCACTCCACCTCCTCCTCTGCCCCAGAGTTTGGGAAGGTAATCAGGAGCCTCCACAGCCCTTGTTGCTAAGGGTGAGGGGTGGCCTCATAGCTGTGAGATACACCAATGAGAATCCTGGGGCTGAGTGATCTTTAGCCTCAGATAACATTTCTACATGATCCTGTTAGTTTATGGATCTCCTTTCCATTTCTTGGCAAAACTGACATCCATGTTCTGTGCAGTGTTTTTATTTTCCTGCTTTCTACTACATAACCCATAGCCAAAGCTGTGCAATTGTGGAATAGCATGAATGCACAAGTAGGAAACTCCTTTTTCTTTCACATTCACTCTAACCTTAATCCCCTTGCACCAAAAGGGATCTTAAAAAACAAAAGGGAAAATGGAGGATCATGTCATCATCTAAAGTTTCCAATGCAAAAGAAAATGTGCAGATGTCTTTGGGATGTCTAGATTTTTCATTCCAACCTGACTTTTTTTTTTTTTTTTTTTTTGACAATGACTGTCCAGATGTCTCTAAGAAGCCCAAAGGCATTATCAGGACTTCCCTTTCACTTGCACAATTTATGGTGCCATCTTGGACTCATTGACCTGGGAACACAATGGGACTTACTTCTAAGTAGATGCACCTCAGATTGCACTGGTACATTGTAATCATATACTCACTAATCAAGGAGTAAATTCCATTTAATTCAGTGGGCTTGCTTCCAAGTGTCTATGGTTGCATACTTAAGTAGTGCTAGCTAATAGTCATTGACAGACCTGTCTCATGAATTTGCTGAATCCCTTTTTAAACTATCTACCTTAGTGACCATTAGCTCTCTTAACTGGGCTAGTTACCAACTTGTCAGGTTCTTCTTGAGTTAGAGCAAATCAGGGGTTGCTACTATGTTATGTTTGGAATTGTGTAATAATTACAGTATGTCTTAAAAGCATCAGGAGTTTCATTTATTTACCTAAAGTAATCATAGGAGATCTTTATTGGAACCAGCTAAGAGTCAGTGCATGAGTTTCAAGTTCATAATACCAGTTCACCAGGTCAGATTTGATTCATTTATTGAATTCACCTTGCAGGCAACAAAGTCTTCAGGATTGGCTTACAAATAATGAGTTTGGTTTCTTCTGTGAGTGAAGAATTATAAGAGCACAACAAATGTTTTGTGCAGGGAAGCCCTGTATTTCAGATCTCAATCAAGGTAAGTGAAGTTTCTTCTGTGTTCCAGTCTCATTGCATATGCAAACAATCAATGAAATTCCTTGGAACAATGCATTAGAATCACTAGGAATTCTCTGCAGTAATTACCTATCTGCATACCGTGTTGGAATCTGCCTCTACTGAACTGACCGTTAGTCCATTTAGTTCAGTATTATCTGATCTGTTTGGCGGTGACTCTCCAAGATCTCAGGCAGAAGGACCTTCCTAGTCCTTCTTAAAATCCTTAAAAACCTACTAAAAACCTTTAACAGCTTTTCCCAGGCTGGTGCTCTCCAGATTCTTTTGATTTCAGCTCCTATCAACTTCAGACAGCATGTCCAATGGCCAAGAATGCTGCAGTTGTAGCCCAAACCATCTGGAGGGCACCAGGTTGGGGAAGGCTGCTTCAGGTACCTAGATTAAGAAGTTGGAATCTTCTCCAAACAAAACATGAACTTGACCAAGCTGAGTTCCATGACATTTGGCCTGATTCCAAAACAGCAGTATTTTGTCAACCAAGCACACATCACTATCAGCAATGGTAGAAGGTTAGAAGGTGCACATGCATGGCCCAGCTTAAATAAGTGGTGGTATGTACATGATGCAACAAGTTAGGCTGCTGTCTGGCTGTGACAATGGACTGATTGAGAGCTACTAAACTGAAGCAAACTCCAGACAAGACTGAGATGCTGTTTGTGGGCTGTTTTTCTGATCTGCTGTAGGGTATTCAGCATGGGCTTGCACTCCCTCTAAAGGACCAGGTTCTCCTGAAGTTATCCTTGTCACTTGTGGCATGGCGTCCCTTCTATCAGTTTTGGCTGGTGGTCCATTACACCCCTAATCTGGGCAGGTATAACCTGGCTTCATCAGTCTGTGCTTTGATAACCTCATAGTTGGATTACTGAAATGTGCTACCTGTGGGACTGCCCTTGGGTATGGCTTGGAAGAAGCACAGTACCCAGACAAATGGCAGGGACCGGAAAGCCTGCATATATATTATACCAAGTTTGGCCTGGTTTTCCTGGCTGCCTGTACATTTCTGAGCCCAATTCATGGTGCTGGTTTTGACCTATAAAACATTATATCAAATAGAAGTACCTGATGAAGTGCCTCCCATGTTGTGAACCTATGTATTCACTACAATCAATATCTGAGACCTTCCTCTGAGAATCTTCTCGGAGGGGGGCAGAGAATGGAAAATGGGAGAGAGCCTTCTTGGTGGTGGCCCCCCAATTTTAGAATGCTCTCTTCAGTGAGGTCAGTCTGGTGCCAAACTTGTCACTTTTTTGGTGCCAGATTAGAACTTTCCAGATATTTGATAACATCTGATGTGTAATTTTTGTTTTTTACCTGGTACTTTTGTTGTTAATTGTTTTTAACTCATTATAAATTCCTGCTTGTTGTATTCTTTATATTGTCTTAGCATGCTGAGAACTGGGGTTCTACCCAGACAGCTTTAGCTATTGGGCAGCTTTAGCTACTGGGCAGTAATAGATGGATGAAGAATCATAGAATGGTAGAGTAGGAAAGGGCCATGAAGCCATTGGATCCAACCCTCTGCTGTTGCAAGACACCAATTTATTTTTTTTTTATAAGATCTTATTAAGATTTTAAACTTCAAATTAAAAACATCAATCATCAAATACATTGGACAAGCTGGGTCAGCCCCCTATAACATATCTTTTCGCATTCTATGATCATAATCAAATCAATTTATAAAAGTTTAAAGACATCTTTAAATCTAAGCCAAGTCCCGTTTCTCTAGCCAGTCGTAAAAAAAGTCCCAAGTTTGGTAAAAGTCAGTGTCTTCCTTCTCCTTCAGTGATAGAGTCAGTCTATCCATTTCTGCACAATCCAGAATCTTTTTCAAAATCAGTTCCTCAGTGGGTAGTTCCTCACTCTTCCAGTATTGAGCAAGCGCAATCCTCGCCGCTGTGATTAAATGTAGTATCAAATACATTTCTTGTTTACTAATATTTTCCAGTACAATGCCTAACAAGAAAATTTCAGGTTTAAAAGCTAAAGATTTTTGTAGCATTTTCTCAAGCCATTTATGTATTTTAATCCAATACATATTCACAGGTCCACCACATATGATAAAATGTACCCACATATGATAAAATGTACCCACACCGTGTTTACATTTCCAACATCTGTTTGACATATTTGGAAACATCTTAGCTAATCGATTTGGCAACAAATACCATCTATAGAACATTTTATATAAATTTTCTTTATACAAGGTTGCTAAGGTTACCTTAATATTTCTCTCCCACAGCTTTTGCCACTTTTCTAATTCAATATTATATCCAAAGTTTTGTGCCCATGTTATCATAGTGTCCTTGACCTGTTCCCCTTCCATTTTCCTGTCAAGCAAAAACTCATAGATTCTTTTAATCATTTTCTCATCTGTTTTTAACATCACTTGATCAAAGGCTGTTAGATCTTTATAAAACCCCCATATTTTGCAGTCTTTGGCATATCTTGATTGCATCTGCACCTTATACCACCAAGAGATATTAAGTCCCTGTTCTTGCATTTCTTGAGCCAGTTTCAGGCCTCCATCCTTATCTAAAATATCATCATATCTTATGATCCCTTCAAAATTCAAAACATTTGGATACACAAAGGCTTCCATAGGTGAAAGCCATCTTGGTAACTTATTATACAATTTTAGCTTTAACTTTTCCCATACTGACATTAGTGATCTTCTAATAAAGTGACTTAGAAAAGTCGTCTGTGACTTAACCTTCTCATACCACATATAAGCATGCCAACCCATTTGCAAATCATGACCTTCAAGGTACAAAATTCTCTTATTTTGCAAGATTATCCATTCTTATAGCCAAGTAAAAATAGACGTTCGATAATACAACATCCAATCCGGTAGACCAAAACCCTCATTCTTTTTGGTTTCCTGAAGCATTTTTAGTTTAATCCTTGCTTTTTTTTTTTCCAAATAAATCTCGAAATTTGAAGGTTTAAATCCTCAAAAGACTTTTTATCAATTTTTACGGGGATCATTTGGAATAAAAGCAAAAATTTTGGTAGAATGTTCATTTTATTCTTTTCATCAAAGACAATTGTAAATTGGCCCATCTCTCCAGATCACTTTTAATGTCTTTCAGTAATTTATCATAATTATCTTCTTTCAAAGTTGTACATTTAGCTGTAAGATACCATATTTTTCGCTCTATAAGATGCACTTTTTTCCCCCTCAAAAGTAAGGGGAAATGTCTGTGTGTCTTATAGAGCAAATGTGTGTGTGCCTGACGCCTGGATGCTGCCGGCCTGCCTGCACCACCAGGCCGGCATGTGCTCGGCGCACCCTGCTCCACCCCGCACTCTGGGAACTGATCACCCCCACCAGGAAGCTCTGCGCCACTGCCGCTGCGCACCACCGCCCCGTGCCATTGCTCCGTGCCACTGCGCACCGCCGCCCCATGCCACTGCCGCCACGCACCGCATCGCCCCATGCCACCGCCGCCGATCTGGAATTAGAAGTGAGCAATAAAGTAGCCAAGTTTGCTGATGATACTAAAATAAAACATTTAAAAGGGATTGTGAGGAATTCCAGTGGGATCTCTCCGAGCTGGGAAAAAGGGCATCAGAACGGCAAATGCTTTCAGTGTAAGCAAGTGTAAAGTTAGCATGCTGGGGGGAAAGAATCTCATCTTCAAGTATAAGCTGATGGAATCTGAACTAGTGCTGACAGACCAAGAAAGGGTCTTGAGAATGTGGTGGACAGCTTGATGAAAATGTCAAATGTTAGGAGGGAATGCCATAATTAGGAAAGGAATTGAAAATCAAATTTCCAAGATCATATTCCTCTTATACAAGTCTTTAATATGACCATACTTAAAGTATTGTGTACAGTGCTGGCCACCACACCTGAAAAATGACATTGTTGGAAAAGGTGCAAAGAAGGGCAACTAAAACAATCAAGGGATTGGAGCAGCTCCCCTATCAGACTTTGTTACAACAACCAGGATTGCTTCTCTTAGGAAAATGATGAGTAATGGGAAGCATGGCAAAGATGTTCAAAATTATGCATGGTGTGAAAAAGTGGAAAGGGGGACATTTTCCTCCTCTCTGAGAAAAAAAAAAGGGTTAATCCCCATGAAAACACCCATCACTCCTTTGTTCTGAAAAAAAAAAAAGATTCAACAGCAGAAGTGTAGTGAGCTTGAAATACCTTTTGGGAATGGAAGGGAAGTTCCCCACAATTCAGCTTTGTCTTTCAAGGGTAGGGCCTTTTAATACCTTATGGATAATTAACTGGGACTTCTAAATGCTTAACAAAAACAATGTGGATATAAAGTTCCTTTCCCAATTGAGGATACAAGAAACACAATTATTATAGTGATCTCTGCAACTGTGCAAATGTTAGATTTTCATGCCCTTGGCCCAGAGGAAGAAATGACACACAAGAGACCACTGAGTGAGCATTTCTCTCGACTCAAAAGAATGCGTATATGCAGCCCGAGTTTCTTAAGCATCACTTTTAAATATGAAAAAAAGAGAGAGAGAAAAGTTGGAGGATTGAATTTAGGTCTCTCCTCATTGCTCACCTTCTCTGTCTAAGATAGAGGCAAGAAAAACCAGAGAGAGCAGGTATGCTGGGGGTGTGCAATCAAAAGAATATTTACAGTTTATTCAGACCTACAGGAAATACATGTGGCATTGAAGGGACTGCAGAGATGGATTCTATACAAGATGTTTTCATCCCCTAACAGTTACATGCACAGTCTGTGGGGGATGGGGGGGTCATGCACACAGTATGCTAGAGGCACATGAGAGTAAAGCAACTGGGATTAAGAGGTCCCAACACATCCCATAGTTTATTAAATAGTTCAGTAAACCATTTGATTCAGAATATTTTTTTCTTGTTTTCCTCCTCTAAAAACTAGGTGCGTCTTATGGTCAGGTGCATCTTATAGAGCGAAAAATACGGTAGATATCCAAGTGTTCGCTTTAACTTCTAGCTTTGCTGTCCTCTAATTATTTCATAGTAATTAATCTTCACCTTTGCCCATAGAGAGATTAGAAGAAAAATCTTTTCCTTGGCTTCAATCCAGATAAAAGTCTTCACTTTCTCTCGTATGTCATTCTCCTCTTAAAAGGGCTTCAAACGGGCTTTCCCTATCTTCTTTGGATCAAATTATAGACAGCAGCTTTCCCATGGGTAATATTGCAAAAGGAAATAAGAAATAAGAATGCTTACCAGCCGTCCGATGCATAGCTGGCTAAAGTAATCTAATTAGTCCATCCGATGCTGAGAACTGGCAGGGGCTAGAAAACCCCCTGTGTAGCCCGATTGAGAAATGTCTGAGCCTCTTCCAGTAAGATATAGGATTGCCATCCTACATCAACCAGGTGAGATAATGCCAGGCAATCTATCTTCGCCCCAACAGGGCTTAGTTAAGTCTCCCACGACTTACTATCGAGCATTACCGGCGTGATAATAGGAGCCCCTATTAACCACGTCCATCTTGTTCCGACGCCATCTTGAATCTCTCGCAAGACACCAATTTATACCATCCCACTCAGATGGCTGTCCAGTTTCTTGATGAAGAACTGCACGCACAATATTGTTAGTTCAACTCTCCTACTCTGAAGTTGAAACTCTCAGGCAAAGTACACAATGAAGCAATAAAATCAATAAAATCCACTTAAGTATGGTTGAAATAAGGAATAGCATATATCACTTCACAAAGCTTCCAAAGTAGTTTCAATGCCAAAATAGGCTGTAAACCTCAATTGACATGGATCCAAAAACTGTTTCATGCCAGGGAGCCTGGATCTTGTTGGTCCACTTTTCTCAGAAGGGGGATTTTAGCCATTGTAATATAAACCTCTATAAGTTTTTAGAATCTTCTGAGTTTGATATTGTTGAGTGCTCCTCCTGCCCTCAGAAATAGCTGTACTTCTACCTCTTTAAAGAATATTTGAACCACTCATTCTTTTAAAGAGGACCTTATAACATGCAGGGCTCAGTCAGTTGTCTTAAAAACTGACTATACTCCCTCCATCTAGCCCGATCAACTACTGTCTCAGGAAGGTGATCTGTGCCTCCCCTCATTTTGGCCCTTCCAACTGGCAACCAACAAGCAACTTAATCTCTTGATTTATCCCCCTTCAAAAAAAGGGGGGGTTGTAGATAGATAGATAACAACACAGACATTAAAGAAGGTTTAATTGCCAGATTTCTAGACCCATATTTAGAATATACAAAATTCTGAGAATATGAAGAACATGCAATATATGGAGTAGAGAGAAACTTGGAAAAAGGGAATGAACAGCTTAATTTGCCTCCAAATTTCATGATGGGAATTCACTACAGACCTACTATGAATAGTGTTTAGATTTTTTTTTTTTTAAAGCTAGTCACATCATTTTCCCATGAAGTTGAGAAATGAGAGCTAAGGAGGAAAGTTATGATTCATTTTATTCTTACATAAGTGGCAAGAAAGAACCAGCACAAGGGATGATGTGCAACTTAATGAGGACATTCTTTCCATTGGATATATTTTGGCACAGAAGAACTCTATCAAAGGCTGACACTGTGGCTTAAAAATACCACAGCCAGTCTCAAGACAAGATAGTACATAAAATAACACAGAGGCTCATTTCCAGAAATACTTGTCTTCAGTCTCTTGTTCATGCCAACCTGGCATGCCTTCCCAAAGATCTGATTTAAATTTAGATGGAATAGTGTCATTCTGATCCTCAGTTGGACTAAATTGTTTTACATAGCCCACAGTGGTATAATGAGGTCCAAAGGGGCTCTTCTAAGGGTCTATCTTGGAATATTTTGTCTGGCCAAATAAAAAGAGCAACGATTCACTTCAGCAGTATGTTAAAGCCTTTGATATGATGCTTTTTCAAGAAATATGGTCCCTTAATGATTACAATTATCTCACATATTTGGTTTGTGTGAATTCTTGTAGATGCAAGGGGCACGCTTGGACTGGATTGGCTTATTGCATAACTACTGAATAGAAAGTGAAAACTCATTTAATTAGCCAAATGATCCCTTAGGTCTTAGTACTATTTCTTAGGTTCACATTCATTATTCTTTTCTGTTATGTTCAAGGCTTATATTCTCCCTGGGAAATCAAACTATCACCCTGAAGACAACAGGGACCAACTAGGAATTATTCTAATGGGTGATTTTAATACTCAGTACGGCCCAGATTGGGATGCATTTGAGCAAATGATACATCTACTACCTAAAGTTTTCACCCTCATGCAAAATATATAATACAAGAGAACAAGGGAAATGGAAATGATTTTGCAGCCTGACTTTGTTTCATTACATGGCTCTATTTTAGAGGACTTAGTAGGACAGTATTCCTTTCCAAAGGGACTGCAGGTGGCGCAGTGGTTTAAACCGCTGTGCTGCTGGGCTGGTTGATCGAAAGGTCGTAGGTTTGAATTTGCACAATGGGGTGAGTTCCTGTTGCTCTGTCCCAGCTCCTGCCAGCCTTGCAGTTCGAAAGCATGCAAATGCAAGTAGATAAAAAGACATCACTTTGGTGAGAAGGTAACAGCGTTCCGTGCACTTCGGTGTTTAGTCATGCCGGCCACATGACCACAGAGACTGTCTGCAGACAAACGCTGGTTCCCTCAGCTAGGAAACAGAGATGAGCACCACCCCCTAAAGTCAGGCATGACTGGACTTAATGTCAAGGGGAAACCTTTATCTTTACTTATTCCTTTCCAAAAGTCAGCTGGCTTCCAGGTTGTTGAAAATGGGGCTCTTTGTAGACTATAACAACTTGCTGTTGGTTATTTAACCCACAGTGAGTCTGTGGTGCATGTGTTGCAGCCATTTTAAATATGCACCCACCACTTGGGAATTGTATTCTGCAAACTTTGTGAATGTGTGTTAAATCACCCATGTGCACCCCATGACAAGGTTTGCATGACATGATAGTCCAGTGCTCCTTCAGTTGATCAGAAGTACTGATCATCAGCTACTAGTACTTCAGAGAGAATGTCCTAGGGAGCTTGGACCATGAAACTTTCTATTCGACTCTTAGCTTATTGCAGAGAAACATGAACTCTGTACTTCAAGAGAGACAACTTCGACAAACTCAGAAGAATGATGAGGTGCCATGGCAACTCACTCTTAAGGGAAAAGGGGTGGGGTGGGGCAAGAGGTATGAAAAATCTTGAAACAAGAGTTTCAAGAAAAAAGTGTAGAAGACAACAGAGGAAGCTCATGTGGCTCCACAAAAGGTTAATAGTCTGAGAGCAAAAAAGAACACGTAAAGGAGATGCAAGCAGAACCAAGCCACAAAGGAAGAATATAAACAAATAGCAAGGAATTGCAGGGATGGTATCAGGAAGGTTAAAGCAGGAAATGAACTGAGACTTTGAAAAAAACCAAGAAAGCCTTCTTCAGATATGTCCAAAACAAAAGACATATGAAAAAGAAAGGTGTCTGTAATGAAGGAGACCTTGGGCGGAGGAAGGAGAGGCAAGGGTTAAAGGCTGAGAGATATCAGGCTGACACAGGTGGCCTCCAAGGCCACACACAGAGAAAGGGAGTTGCAGCAGACCTGGAGTTTGTCAAAGATAGGCACAACCTCTGCCTGGGAGGTGCTGAAGTTAGCATCTAGGTCAGGGAAAGAGATTTGCTTTGACGACCATTTCTGGGAACAAAGAAGCTGATTGCTCAAGGAGGGGATAAAAAAATGGGCTAGTGGTGAATCAGAGTGCCTTTCAGGGAATGGGAGAAGAGAGGTCTGCCAGGGGATGCTGAAGTCCTGGGAACAGGAGCCTGCTACTCATGAGAAGACTGATAAGTACTTAGGATTGTTAGGATTTTAGGTCAACAAGCTGTTCTTGTTTTAGTGCCTGGGGTGGCCAAATGATTTAAGAGGTTTCACTATATTACTGTAACGTTTAACTGGTTGCTGCTATCCACTATTGTCTTTCCCATACCCTTTACCTTACTGTCATGTAAATTGTAACAGTTTGTGTTGTGGTGTGGATGTACTGTTAGATGTTGTGGAATAAAACTCCTTTCCCCCAAGTCTTGGGTCATTCTGTGCCAATCCAGTGCTGTCTGGCTTCTTAGGAAGCGAACTTGGGCTGTTTGGGCCCTAGTAGTTGCTGAGAGGGGAACTCACAGCAGCACGGTTGGGGGGAATTTTGCCCGACTGTTACAGTGTCCAACTACATAAAGTGGAGGGGAACGTGATAACACATGTCAGAATCCTGGAATCTCAATTTGAGAAGGGGAAATAAAACTCGAGTTTGTGGGAAAGATCAAGCGTCCAGACCATCTGAGGCTTTATTGTATTTACCCCAAGGTTCCCATGGTACTCATGATAATGCATGCATTACCGGGCAGGCAGAGGTGAACTCCGCTGCAAAGCTTCAATACCATTACAGGGCATTTATAGGTACACAGGTACAGGGCAATTGATGACAGAATGCAGAGATTACAATAAGATTCTGAGGTCATCACATACAGAACAGATAAAGAAATGTCAGTCAATCACATAGTAACAATGAGATTACAATATTTCTAATTGCCTGTATTGACACTTTAGTTCAGTAGCTTGAACCCATCTCCAGGTCTGCTTAGACATGTAAATTCAAGCTACTGAGAAACTATGCATGAGCTCAAGACTCTTATCTAGATTCTAGACATTCTGAATTGGCCAGGGCACATGGAGCCTCTGGGCTAGGAAGATACTTCCCTGAATTCCAACAATGATTATTTACAATGTATATTTGGACTGAATGGCCTGTCTACTGTAGCCCACAGCTAAAGGTGAGAGAAAGGAGTGGGGGAATGCCATTTTAAACAGTGAGAGCTTGGTTTTGAAAAGGAAGACAGGATTGATCCCACAATGCAAAGGCACACAGAAGTAATGCTTTTCAGACAGGAATTATCCAAATTTTCCCAACACAGATGACAAGGAAAACGCAGAGGTGCTCAATTCCTATTTTGTCAGTCTTCTCCCATAAAATCTACAATGAATAGGAAGTACAAACTGAGAGTGAGGGATGGCAGTCTGAGATCCACAGACAAATGGTCAAGGAATACCTAGATGGAATAAACATGTGCAAATCTCCACGTCCTGATGAACTCCATCTCAGAGTCATAAAAGAGGTAGGGGAGGAACTCTCAGAACCACTTGCTATTGTCTTCAATAAATCATACAAAACAGGAGAAGTGTAAGACAACTGGAGTAGTGTTAAGGGGTTCCAATCTTCAAAAAAGGGAAAAAATATGAACCCAGGAAATGCACACCTGCTAATCTGTCATAAATCCCTGGAAAAATTCTGGAGAAAATTGTTCAAAAATCAATCTGCAAGCACCTCAAAGAAAATGCAATAATTAATAAAAGCCAACATGGATTTATCAACAATAAATCCTGTCAGGCTGATTTAATCTCATTTTTTGATTTTCAAATGGACAGAAGAAACACTGTGAAAATAATCTACCTCAACTTTAGCAAAGTTTTGTCACAGTGCTCCATGACATCCTGATGAGCAAACTAGCAATAAGTGGAATAGATAATAAAACTACTAGTTGGGTCCAAAATTGGCTGCTAAATTGGACACACAGAGTGCTCATCAATGGTACCTTCTCAAACTGGAGAAAGGTAGCTAGTGGGATGCCACAGAGTTCAGTCCTGGGCCCAGTCCTCCTTAACATCTTTATTAGTGATTTAGATGATGAAGTAAAAGGAACAATAATCAGATCTGGACACAATACAAAACTGGGAGGAACAGCAAACACTCTAGAAGACAGAATGACAAGCCAGGACAATCTTGATAAGCTTGAATGCTGGGCTGAAAGCAACAAAATGAAATTCAATAAGGACAAGTCCTCCACCCAGGAATAAGAAACCAAATTCACTGATAGAAGATTGGGAATACATGACTCAACAGAACTGAAAAAAATCTTGAAGTTATTGTGGACAATAGGCTAAATATGAGCCGACAATGCAATGCAGCCACCAAAATGGCAAATGCTATTTTGGGATGCATCAACAGAAGTATTTCTTCCAAATCATGAGAAGTAGTAGTTCCCCTATACTCCTCACTTATCAGACCCCATCTGGAATACTGTGTCCAGTTCTGAGCACCAGAATTTAAGAAAGATGCAAGTAAATTAGAAAGGGACCAGTGGAGGGCAACAAAAATGATCCCGGTTTGGAAACATTGCCCTGTGAGGAGAGACTGAAAGAACTGGGCATGTTCAGCTTTGAGACAGAAGACTGGTGGGGGCAGGGGCATGATATCACTTTATAAATACCTGAAAGGCTGTCACAAGGAGGAAGGACAAGAGCCCTTCTTGCTCATACCAGAGTTTAGGACATAGAATAATCAATTCAAGTTGTGACAAACCAGATTCAGACTAGATATCAGGAGGAGTTTCCTAACTGTCAGAGGAATATGCCAGTGGAACCAGTTGTCTAAAGAGATGGTGGGCTCTTCCACCCAACTCCAGCAGTCCCTGTGTTGCTTGTGCCAGTGTATGACATCAGGCCTGGTGACTAGGTGGTTGTCCAAGGAACTCCAATGGTGGTCCAAGGAACTTCTTCAGGAGTCATGGTCAAGGCCCTACCAAGTGCTGCTCACTACCCACACAGCAGTGAATATTGACTGAGACACCTTGTAGTTCAACGATATCCAGGACAAGGAACCTCCTGAATCCAAGACTGAAGAAAAAACTGCTGCGGACCCTACCAGGGAAACAAGTCCCCAGAAGCAGATGAATTGTGACTGTGAGCCAATACAAGACTTGATATTCCTGTTAGATGGGGTAAGATTGACCTGTGACTCAAGAAGGATGTGAGAAGCAATGAAACTTAGACTGTGGGACACTGTACTCCTTGATATCTAATGCTACCAAACTGTGAGCAGGTCAAAATGGATGTAAACTGCTCACTTTAGCAAGCAAATAGGCAAGAAAAGGGAAAGTGCACCTTGGAAAAGGACCATGCCATGCTAAATTGATCCCAGTAGCCTCTAGCCTACTTTAGAGGCAAATTCATCCTCTCAATAACTCCACCGCCTACAAGGGATGGTTCAGCAGTGGGGCATAAGCAAAGGTGCAAAATTACTTCATTTGTGGGTGCAGAGCCTATAAAAAACCACTACTGCATTGGTATGGCTTCTGCTGTCTGGCTATATTGCCCTACCCTTCATCATGAACAATGATTCCAAGGATATCCTAAGACTGGTCCTCCACAGGAATGAGCAAGGTGTATATGAGCTCTTCAAAAGATTGAAAAAGTTGGGCCCCACATCATACAAAATTAGAAACAGAGAAACAGAAGGAGTCAGAAGGCGCCTCCTGGGCCATCTGGTCTGACCCCTGGCTCCAGCTGGCTCCACTCATGACATGCCTACCATGTGCATTCCAGCCTATCCTTGAACATCCTCACCAATGGGGCTTCAACCACCTTCCATAGAAGACCATTCCATACCCTAGGGGTCCTAAATGTCAGAAATTACTTCCTGGCATCCAAATTGAACCTTGGTTCCCTGAGCTTTGTTCCATTGGAGCGCGTCCTCCCCTCCTCTGCAGGGGAGAACAGGTCTCTACCCACCTCCGTGTGACAGCACCCCACATACCAAGAGATCCCCTCAGAGTCTCCTCTTCTCCAGGCTGAAAAGACCCAATTCCCTCAATCTCGGTTCATAAGACCTTCTCTGCAATCCAACCACCATCCTTGTAGCCTTATACTGTACCAGTTCCAACCTGGCTATATCCTTCCTGTAATGTGGAGCCCAGAAGTGAACACAATACTCCAGTTGCGGGTGCACCAGAGTCATATGGAGTGGTAGTAACACCTCAATCTAGAAGTCACACTTCTGGCTATGCAACAAAGGGTGGCATTCACCCTCTTGACCACCGCATCACACTGCTGACACATGTTCAGCCTGCAGTCAACCAGTACCCAGAGATCCCATTCACAAGTGCTACTCTTCAGTCATTTGTCCCCTAACCTGTACTTATGACACCCATTCCTACGCCCCAAGTGCAAGATCTTGCATTTTTCCTCATTGAATGCCATCCTGTTGTCCCCAGCCCACTTCCAACCCTGTCCAGATCCTTTTGGATCCGGAGTACCTGTTTCTCAGTTGTAGCCACCACCCCCATTTTAGTATCATCTACAAGTGTGATCAACAGACTGACCACGCATTCTTGATGAAAAGATTGAATAGGTTCAGTCCCAGGACAGAGCCCTGAGGAATTCTGCTCATCATCGACTGCCATCCTGATGATTCCCCACTAATAGTTACCCTCTGTCTGTGGTCTATCAATCATGTCCTAATCCATTGGACAGAGCATTGGTCTATCCCAAAATTCCTCAATTTGTCAACCAGGATATCATGTGGCACTTTGTCAAAGGCCTTGATGAAATCCAGGTAAACCACATCCACCATGTTCCCTCTGTCTTCCCTCTATGAATTTGAAACGTCATAGAATTTCACAAGGTTCATCTGCCAGGACTTGTTTTTGCAGAAGCTATTTTGTGTGGCCGCCAACCTCCCTTGCCTATCTGGGGTTACTAGATCTCTTGCTGTTATGAGCCTTTCCATTGTTTTCCCCAGAATGGATGTAAGGCTAACCGGCCTGTAATTCTCCATGTCCCCTCCACTACCCTTTTTGAAGACTGCGACCACTAATGCCACCCTCCAGTCCTCTGGAATCTCACCCGTTCTCCATGAGGCCTCAAAAATGGAGGCCAGCAGACACAAGAGTACCCCTGCCAACTCCTGAAGTACCCTTGGGTGTAACCCATCAGGGCCCAGTGCCTTTTCAATGTCCAGTACCCCAAGGAACTCTTCAACTTTTAGGGGGGTGACTCTGTTCTGTGCCCCTAAATCCCCAGCCTCATCCGGTCCCCCATGTAGATCTCCTCCATCCTGCTTTGGAGAGAACACAGGGACAAAATAATCATTTAGCATCTGTGCCTGTTCCCTTACATCAGTCACCAAATTCCCTTCTTCCTTATTAAGAGGTCCTGTTTCCCCTTCCTCTTGCTATTTGCATCTTGATAGAAATGCTTTTTGTTGCTCCTGATAGTCTTTGCAAGTTTCATCTCATAATCATCCTTAGCCTTATTTATTTATTTAAAACATTTATCTGCCATCCTTCACTACCGCATCTCAGGATGGCTTACAAGATTAAAACCAATAATCATAAAAACAATCAATGAAACAATACAATAAAATTACCAAAAACCAATACAAATAACTCAAATCAGAACAAAACAAAAGCAACTGTGAATCAGTAAAAATGCTAATTTTTAAAATAACGATTAAATAAAAAGGTTTTAACCTGACACAGAAAAGAATATAGGAGACAAACCTCCTTCAGGAGCATATTCCAAAATCTGGGTGCCACCACAGAGAAGACCCTGTTCCGAGTCGATGTCCTTTTTTCCTCCTTTAGGGAGTGTTCTCGGAGCAGGGCCTCTCCTGCAGATCTTAAGGGGCATGAGAGCATATAAGGAAGGTATCCTGGTCCCAAGCCATTTAAGGCATTATAGGTCAAAACCAGCACCTTGAATTGGGCCCGGACTTCAACTGGAAGCCAATGGAGCTGGTAGAGTACCAGTGTTATATGAGAATAGCGGCCAGTCTCTGTCAGCATTCTGGCTGCTCTATATTGTACCAGCTGAAATATCTGGACCATTTTCAAGGGCAGCCCCACATAGAGCTCATTACAGTAATCCAACCAGGAGGCTACCAGAGCTTATATCACTGCTGTTAGGCAGTACTCATCCAGGTAAGGACGCAGCTGATGGACCAGCCAAAGATGTAGCAAAGCAGGGAAAAGAAGTATGGCATCAGAATGATACAGACATGATTAACGAACCTCCATTATCACGCTGGTAACTGCCCAGTGGTGGGCCGTGGGGCTCAATCTAAGCTATGTAGGAGCTAAGATAGATTGCTTGGCAAATCCCCCAGATGATGTGGAATGACAATTCCACATTTAGTGGGAGGAAATCAAGCTTTCTCAGCCAGGTAGTACTGGAGGGAGAGCTGCCCTCTCAAATTCTCAGCATACTACCTTTTTTTTCAGTTTTGTTTTAGCTTTTGTGAACACACCGGATCTATTGGAATGTATTTTTTTTCTTTTCTCTGCAATGATACCCGTGGAATAAGCTGTATTTCTTGTTAATTAAGAAGCCCTTTGGATGGAGGGAGAATGAAACTTTCCCCCCCACGGAGCTGAAAAGCGGTGAATTGCATAATGGAGAGAAAAACAGAACTTTTTGTAAGTAAGGAAAAGATTTATCTTCTTTTGTCTCTCCAAGGGCGAATAATTGTGCTGTGGAACTGCGTAATAGAGGATCTTTCTTTTATTCATCTGTGTTGGACTACTGCCAAGAATTGGAGACCATCTTTCTCTTTGTTCCTGGGATCCTTGGACACCTGCCAAGCTTTGCTAATCTACCGCTACTACGGAAGAAATACGGAAGGCATTTCTCAAAATACAGGCTTCTTTAACAGCTGTGCAACTATTCCAGCAGGCGATTATAGTATGACAGAAGATTGTTCTAGAGCAACTTGATTGTTTTTTAACTGAACAAAAAAGTGGTTTTGATAAATTAGTCACTTCTATTGATCAGGCTTTAGGCAAGCAACTCGCACCTGAACAGAATATGCAAAATATCCAACAAGCAGAAGGAAAATCTGAAACTGGAAAGAAAGTAAGTGCAACTGATCTGTGTGTTATAATGGAGAAGGAGAAGACAGCTTGGCCACAACTCAGGACACATGATCTATTGCAGACATTATGAAGTAAGCTTCCATGGGATCTGCATGTCATCTTAGAGAAGGACAATTTAGCTGACCACTTAAAAGAGGTTATGTTTATGTGGCTGCAACTGAAGACTCCATTACAGACATTACGGTGGTTTAATGGGAAAAAAACAGAAAGGTCTGGCAGAGGGGTAAAGAAAAAGTAAACATGGCAGGGGTGCAAAGGGAAGATAAGGGAAATTTCTTTCTTTCTATTCCAAAAAAAAAAGGGGGGTGATTTATATAGCTTGATATGCTTGCATGTGATGTAGAAAGGCTAAGCTATTATTGCTGGTGAAATAGTAGCAATTTAGCTTAATGAAATCCAGTTTAAAAGGTATTATTGTTAAATGGATATCTTTGACTGTATTTCTAATAAGCTACTGTTGTTGATGATATATGTTAGACTGTAAACACTTGGGCTTTTATATGGAGCGAACTATATTTGATTAAATGGTGTTTAAGTGAGATGAAACACTAGTAATTTAGCGTAAAGAAAAATGTTCTAAAAGATATTATAAGTATTACTCATCACCAAGTAGAGTAGTTAAGACAATTGTAGAGGTGTTAAAAGGATATTTTTGATGTTTACGTGTAATTGTGGTAGTGAGGAAGTTATTTACTATTGGAAAATTGAAAAGATTTTGAATTGTCCAGAAATGTTTAGATCAAACTTACCAGTGAAGGAGAAAGAAAATATTGCAATTTCATTTAACTTGGAGATGCTTCCCTTTGACATTGCTCAAGAGAAACAGGACTTTGTAGGAAATAATGAGACTGATTTCATGGATGAAGAAGAGGAAGATAGTGACTTCTATCAAATTTGGATTATTATCATTATTATTATTTTATTGGCTGGAGAAACAGGACCTGGTTTTGATCCAACGATGCTTTCAAGTTATTATAAATAGATTCTAGTATGATCATAGAATGTTAAAAGATATGTAGTAGGGGGCTGATCCAGTAAATCCGGTATGTGTGATGATTGTTGTTTGTAGTTTTAGTTTTAAAATTCTAATAAAATTTCTATTAAAAAAAAAAAAAGATGTGGCAAAGCACTGTTTGCCATCACCGCCACCTGGGTTTCCAGTGACAACTCCAGATCAAGGAGAACTCCCAAGCCACAGACGCTGTCCTTTAGAAGGAGTGCTACCCTGTCCAGGACAAGATCAAAATCATTTACCTGAAAACTCAAACCGCCCACCAACAGGACTTCTTTAGTATCTGGATTGAGGCTCAGTTTATTGGCCCTCCTCCAGTCTATTACCTCGGCCAGGGATCGGTTCAGTACAGCCACTGCCTCACCTGGAGTGGATGTAAACAAGAGGTAGAGTTTGGTACCATCAGCATATTGATAATTCCACAGCCCAAACCTCCTGATGACCTCCCCCAGTGGTTTCATGTAGATGTTAAAGAACATTGGGGATAAAATAGAGCCCTGCAGAACCCCATGGCAAAGTTGCCATGGCACAGAGCTATATTCCCCCAGCGCCACCTTCTGAAATTGGCCGGCCAGGTAGGAGTGGAACGACTGCCAAGCAGAGCCTCCCACTGCTAACTTGGCCAGCCTATCCAGAAGGATTCCATGGTCAATGGTATTGAAAGCCACTGAGAGGTCCAGGAGAACCAACAGGGACACACTGAGAAGTCCAGGAGAACTAACAGGACATGTATACCATGGTGCCAAACAGGCTCTGCTAGGTGGGAGAGGACACTTAGGAGCGATCATGTCAATTGCCCTGGTCATCTCCCTATTCCATGAATCCACCAGGACATCAACAGGAGTGCCAGCTTTATCAACCAGAAAATTCCCCAGAGCCCTCAGGAATCCATCTGGATCCATCTGGCTCTGGGAGTGGACCATCTTAATAGGGCCTGCATCCTTCCAGAGGGAGAGATCAGTCCCAAGCTCAAACCTCACAAGGAAGTGGTCTGACCATGACAAAGGAGTTAAGATCAAATTTCTCACTTCCAGACAACCCTCTTCCTGTCCCAGTAAGAAAACCAGGTCAAGTGTGTGACCTCTTTCATGGGTTCGGCCAGTGACATGTTGAGAGAGCCCCATGGTTGCCATAGAAGCCATGAAGTCCTGAGCTTCCCCAGGCAGAACCACCTTGGTGTGGAGGTTGAAGTCCCCCAGGACCAATATCCTGGGGGTCCTCAATACCAGGTCTGAGATGATCTCCATCAGCTCAGGCAGGGAGTCTGCTGGGCAGGAGGTTGCATGGTACACCAGTAGAGTCCCTAATCTGTCTTGATTGCCCAACACCAGATACAAACACTCGAGACCTGGCCTTGAAGGAACAGGAAGCCTCATGAGGGAAATAGAGGCTCGGTAAACTAGGGATATCCCCGTCCCCTCTTGGCATGGCTGATGTTGCACCAAATACCCAGGTGGGCATAATTGCGTGAGGGAGACATCTCCCCCTTCTTCTGCCTAGGTTTCGGTAATACATGCCAGGTCAGCCCCCTCATCTATGATAAAATCATGTATGAAGGATGTTTTATTATGGACCAACCTGGCATTCAACAGCAACACCTTCAGGCCCAGGGGCCAGCTGATATTGCTGCCAGGAACCTTCTGGTTTGGGGAATAACCAGAAGACGGGACCAGTATCAAACATTGGTCCCTCCTTCTCCTATGCTGGCCTGTTAGCCTTGCAAAGAATCCTTCTGTAACGAGCCACCTCCTCCTGGTCTACTTTTGTCTACTCTCCCCAGTGCCCATTTTCTTCAGAGTTTCCTCTTATGTCTAATCCCTCTTACCAACTCTTTTTGCATCCACAGTGGTGCTCTCCTTCACCTTTCTACCTTGCTAACTAGTGGTATCATCAAGGCTTGCACCTCCAAGACCTACCTTTTCAGTGCCTTTTCCCAGTCTGGCCTTCAACTGACCAAAGTTGTCCCTCATGAAGTTCCAGCTTCTAGTACTTAGAATCATAGAATCACAGAATAAAAGAGTTGGAAGGAACCATGAAGGCCATCGAGTCCAACTCCCTGCTGTTGCAGGACACCATGTTACACCATCCTACTCAGATGGCTGCCCAGTTTCTTTTTGTATGTGTCTAGTGTGGAAGAACCCACCACCTCTTTAGGCAGCTGGTTCCACTATTGCATTGCTCTGACAGTGAGGAAGCTTTTCCTGATGTTCTGTCTGGATCTGGGTTTCCACAACTTGAATTGATTATTCCGTGTCCTACATTCTGGCATTAGCAAGAAGAGACCTTGACCTGCTGCTCATCCCCATTCCCCTGATCTCAAAGCAAAGGATGGAGTGATTACTTGCATCCTGAGCTCCCCTAATCTGCACCCCATCTATCAACTCCTCCCTGTTGGTCAAGACCAAGTCAAGAATATTTCCACCCCTCATTGCCTCCTGGACGCTCTGCTTGAAAACCCCTCTCAATATAGCATCTAGGAAGCAATGTGGCCTGGCCATTACCACCAAGTGTGTCTCCTTACTAATATCTGGGAGATTGAAATCTCCAATAATTACTGTGCCCACCCCCCAAGGTATCCTTCGAATCTGGTCTGTCAGCACATTGTCCAGGTTCTCAAGTTGACTTGAAGAGCAATAATATACCCCCACTGTCAGGTCCCTCCCCATATTGAAACCCCTTATTTTCACCCAGACTCTCTCTATCAGATTCCCCATCTGCACCACATTCTATCTCATTGTACCCTATCCCTTCCCTGACATATTACACTATGCCCCCTCCCCTCTTTCCTTTCCTGTCCTTTCTAAACAAGACATACCCCTCTAGGTTTGCATTCCAGTCTTGTCTTACATCCCACCAAGTTTCCATGATTCCCTGGTGGTCATACCCTCCTATTTCCAGGAGAGCCTCAAGCTCTTCCTGCCTATTACCCATGGTCCTTGAATTGGTAGACATGCTTCTCAGCACTTTCTCACAAATCCCTTTCTTTGGGTCCCCCAGCCTCCTCCTTCCTCCCATCTTCCCTGATACTGGCACCCTCTTCATAGAAGTTCCACCAGCCCCTGCACTACATCTAACACCCTGGACCCAAAACGCTTGTCCTTTCCCCTCACTTGTCCCATCAGGACAAGTTTCTGGGAGGCCTTTCCTTATAGAAACCATACATTTTAAAATCTTTTACATGTCTTGATTTTATCTGCATTTGATGCCACCAAGAAAGATCAATGTCCTAGTCTTGAAGTTCTTGATTTGATTTCAATTTTCCTTCATTGTCCAAGATATCATTATAAGTCACAATCTTAATGAAATTTAATGCATTTTGGTATACAAAAGCTTCCATAGGAGAAAGCCATCTCGGTATCTTATTATAAATTTTTATCTTTAATTTTTCCCATACCAAAATCAATGCCTTCCTAATGCAGTGATTTTGAAAATACCCATGCGTTTTACACTTCTCATACCACATAAAAGCATGCCAGCCCATTTGTAAGTTGTGACATTCAAGATATAAAATCCTTTTGTTCCTTAATGTTATCCATTCTTTTAGCCATATTAGCACACATGCTTGATGATACAACAACCAATCTGGGAGGCCAAAACCCCCATTCCTTTTGGCCTCCTGGAGCATTTTTATTTTAATTCTTGGTTTCTTCTTTTGCCATATAAATCTCGAAATTTGTATATTTAAATCATCAAAACACTTTTTCTCAATTTTTATGGGAATTGTTCAAAATAAAAACAAAATCTTAGGTAGTATATTCATTTTAACTATAGCTAGTCTTCCCAACAATGATACTTGTAAATCAGACCATTTTTTCGAAGTCTGCCCTGATCTCTTTAAACAATTTAATGTAATTGTCTTGTTTCAATGTAGCGCATCTAGCTGTTAAGTGGATTCCCAGATATTTAACCTTTTTTCAGTATTTGAAGATCTAGCTGTTCCATCAAGGTTGTTCTTTGATTCAACGTACAATTTTTACTAATAATTTAGTCTTTTCTCTATTTTCATCCCCGTAATTTCTCCATAATCTTCTATTTTTTTCAACAGTTTAGGTGCTGTTACCACGAGTTCTTCTAAGATGAAAACTAAGTCATCTGCAAATGCTTGGAGCTTATGCATTTCATCTTTAACTCTAGTTCCTATAATTTCCATATCTTCCCTAACATTGCTATTAAGAACCTCTAAAATTAATATGAATAACAATGGTGACAAGGGACATCCTTGTCTTGTGCCTTTTTGGATATTTATAGTCTCTGTAGGTTGTGCATTAATTATTATTCTGGCAGTCTGCTATTGATAGATAGATATTGCATTTATGAATTTTTCGCCAAAATCCATTTGTTTACATTGTTCTTTCATAAACTGCCAATTAATATAGTCAAATGCTTTTTGTGCATCTAAAAACAGTAATGCCATTTGTTTTTCAGAGTGAACTTCATAGTACTCTAAAATGTCCAGTATGGTCCTCAGATTATCTCTAATTTGCCTCTTAGGCAAAAAAGTCATTTTCATCTGTATGTATAAATTCTATTTTTAAAAAATTTCAATCTTTCTGCTGTTACTGAAGCAAAAATTTTATAAATCACATTTAACAGTGATATTGGTCTATAATTTTGAATTTGTGTACAGTCCGTGTCTTCTTTCGGTATCAAAGTAATATTCATGTCAAGGTGGCCGGAGGCCTGGTCGCTCTGTTTGTAATTAACCACACTTGCAAGAGCAATAAAACTTAACCTATTTATTGCTAATTATCTACAAGATTTACAGTTCTACTGACGAGCTTCTTAATGATAGTCTTTGATGAACAAATGTTCGCCTCTGAATGGCGATAGCCTCTCCCCTTACGTCATACCTCCCCCCATCATTCGTTCCTCCCTCCTTTCTTGCTCTCTTTTTGTCTTCACCTCATAAGCTTTCAGTATTCTCCTGTTTTTGGCAGTTTTAAAGGCCACAAGTCCCATGATCCCTTCAGCTTCTGGTCCTGTCAGCTCCGCTTCAGAAGAGGAGGAGGCATCCTGTTCTTTCTCTTTCCTGGCAGCCCCCTCCTTCTCGCGGTCTGGCTGTCATGTGCGGGGAAGCCCCTGGGCACTTTGGTTGCAATTAGTCACACAGACGCGAGCAATAAAACTAAATCTGTTTATTGCTAGTTATCTACAAGATTTACGACTCTACTGTTAAGCAAAGAGAGAAACCTTTTTGCTAAAAAGATGTTCACCTGAGAATAGAGATCTCTCCTCCCCTTCACGTCATCTCCTATCCCTCCAGCCATTCCTCCCGCCTCCTTTTCAGTCTGTCCATCTGGATTTGATACGAACGAATCATACGTCTTTGGGCAGCGTCCATCATATTCACATACCCCATCCTGCCTTCTGCCTCTGGCCCTGTTATTTCCTCTTCAGAAGAGGAAGAGGGGTTTTCGCCCTCCTCCCTCTCACAGGCTGTTTGCTTTAAAGGGCTAGGTGCTTGGGAGGGGGTCTGTGGACTCGTGACGCTTTCAGGCAGAAGCTGATTAGCGTCTATCTCTGGCTGTGTTTGATTCTCCCAGACTCTAGTAACTATTGTTACTTCCTCCTCACAAGGAGTAGTCCCTGTTGTGACCTCCTGAATGACACTGGCTGACTTAAAGGGCCAAGCGTCTGTTCAGTGGGTTGTAGACCAGAGGGGCCCTCAGCAACAGGCTGGATTGTGTTTATGTCAAGCCGTGGCGAGGCCTCTTGAACTTTGGCTGTCAAGATCAGGTCCTCCTCGCAAGTAGTAGCTCCTGTCGTGGCTTCATGCACGACAATTCGCCTCCATCCATGTATTCGGGATTTTAGCTTCAAATAGAACTGCATTACATATATGCTCCAATGAATTATTTAACATTTCTTCAAACCATTTATAGTATTCTGCCAGTAATTCATCAGGGTGGGAGTTTTATCATTTTTCTGTCTTATAATTGCTTCGCTTATCTGTGTCGTTGTTATTTCCTCATTTAACATTTTTTTTGAAGTTTTGGTAGGTTTTCCTTTCGTATATCTCCTTCATGGATCACTGCCTTGTCGTGGCGAAGGGGCTTGCATAGCTCAATGAAGCTATGAGCTGTTCCGTGCAGGGTCACCCAAGACGGACAGGTCATAGCAGAGAGCTCTGACAAAACGTGATCCACTGGAGAAGGAAATGGCAACCCACTCCAGTATCTTTGCCATGAAAACCCCATGGACAGTACCAAAAGACAAAACCATATGACACCGGAAGATGAGCCCCTCAGGTCGAAAGGTGTCCAATATGCTACTGGGGAAGAGCAGAGGGCTAGTACTAGTAGCGCCAGAAAGAATGAAGTGACTGGGTCAAAGCCGAAAGGACACTCAGTTACTGATGTATCTGGTGGTGAAAGGAGAGTCCAATGCTGCAAAGATCTATATTCCATAGGAACCTGGAATGTAAGATCCATGAATCAAGGCAAGCTGGATGTGGTCAAACAAGAGATGACAAGACTGAACATCGACATCTTAGGAATCAGTGAACTAAAATGGACAGGCATGGGTGAATTTAGTTCAGATGACCATCAGGTATACTACTGCGGGCAAGAATCCCTCAGAAGAAATGGAGTAGCCTTCATAGTCAATAAAAGAGTAGGAAAAGCAGTACTGGGATACAACCTCCAAAATGACAGAATGATCTCAGTTCGAATCCAAGGCAAACCATTCAACATCACAATAGTCCAAGTCTATGCCCCAACCACTGGTGCTGCAGAGGCTGAAGATGACCAGTTCTATGAAGGCCTAAAACACCTTCTAGAAATAACTCCAAAAAGTGATGTCCTTATCATCATGGGGGATTGGAATGCTAAAGTAGGAAGCCAAAAAATAACCAGAATAACAGGCAAGTTTGGCCTTGGAGTACAAAATGAAGCAGGGCACAGGCTGGTAGAATTTTGTCAAGAGAATACAATGGTCATAGCAAACACTCTTTTCCAACAACCCAAGAGATGACTCTACACATGGACATCACCAGATGGTCAACACAGAAATCAGATTGACTATGTGCTCTGCAGCCAAAGATGGAGATGTTCTATACAGTCAGTAAAAACTAGACCAGGAGCTAACTGTGGCTCAGATCATGAGCTTCTGGTTGCAAAATTTAGGCTTCAGTTGAAGAAAGTAGGGAAAAGCACTAGGCCACTCAGGTATGACCTAAATCATATCCCTGATGAATATACAGTAGAGGTGATAAATAGATTTCAGGAATTAGATCTGATAGACAAAGTGCCTGAAGAACTATGGACGGAGGCTCGCAACATTGTACAAGAGGTAGCAACTAAAACCATCCCAAAGAAAAAGAAATGCAAGAAAGCAAAATGGCTGTCTGAGGAAGCTTTACAAATAGCTGAGAAAAGAAGGGAAGCGAAAGGCAAGGGAGAAAGAGAAAGATACAAACAATTGAATGCAGAATTCCAGAGAACAGCTAGAAGAGATAAGAATGCCTTCTTAAATGAACAGTGCAGAGAAATAGAAGAAAACAATAGAATAGGGAGGACCAGAGAACTCTTCAAAAAAATTGGAGATATGAAGGGAATGTTTCATGCAAAGATGGGCATGACAAAGGACCAAAATGGCAGGGACCTAACAGAGGCAGAAGAGATTAAGAAGAGGTGGCAAGATTACACAGAAGAACTATACAAGAAAGAGCTTAACATCCCTGATAACCACGATGGAGTGGTCACTGACCTCGAGCCAGACATCCTGGAATGTGAAGTCAAATGGGCCTTAGGAAGTCTGAGCAACAACAAAGCTAGTGGAGGTGACAGCATTCCAGCTGAGCTATTCAAAATCCTGAAAGACGATGCAGTAAAAGTGCTACACTCAATATGCCAGCAAATTTGGAAAACTCAACAGTGGCCACAGGATTGGAAAAGGTCAGTTTACATTCCGATCCCCAAGAAGGGAAATGCCAAAGAATGTTCAAACTACCGCACCATTGCACTCATTCCACATGCTAGCAAAATGATGCTCAAAATCCTACAAGCTAGGCTCCAGCAGTATGTGGACCGAGAACTACCAGAAGTACAGGCAGGATTTCGAAGAGGGAGAAGAAGTAGAGATCAAATTGCCAACATACGCTGGATCATGGAGAAAGCTAGGGAGTTCCAGAAAAACATCTACTTCTACTTCATTGACTATGCTATAGCCTTTGAGTGTGTGGATCACAACAAATTGTGGCAAGTTCTTAAAGAGATGGGAGTACCAGACCATCTTATTTGTCTCTTGAGAAACCTATATGCAGGTCAAGAAGCAACAGTGAGAACTGAACAATTTATTGGGACAATTTTCCCAATTTATTAGCAATTTCATAAAAAGTCCTGTTTAGCCATTTTAATTTGGTTAGTTAATTCATTTGTTTCTAGAAGGTTAAGTTTATGTATTACAAGATCTTTTTTAGATGGATCTCTCTGTAATTCCAATTTTAGTTCTGCCAAATTACCTGTTAATTTATCTCTTTCTTGTTTTTTCTTTTTGCTCAGCTTCGCTGTGTATCTTATGATCAGACCCCTAACATAACCTTTTGCAGTATCCCAAGCATTTTGTAGGAATGTTTCTTCTATTTTATTTTCTTGAAAAAAAGCTTAATTCCCTTGTTATTTCTTCTTTGAAGCCTTTGTCTTTTAGGGGATGTTTATTAAATCTCCATCTGGGTAGTTTGGGTATTCCTTTCAAAGTCATGGTTAGAGGATTGTGGTCGGCCCAGACATTTGTATCTATTTCAACTTCTAACAAATCTGGAATCAGATCTGGTGTCACCCAAATCAATTCTAGAACTATTCAAATAAAAAGTATATTTCGCTGAGGTTGTGTTTTTATGTCTCCAAGCATCTATTTGTCTAAATTTCTCTAGTATATTGAAGAAAGATTTTGGAAGTGTTCTCTTTCCTCCTTTCCCTTTATTATCACTCTTGTAGTCCAATTTTTTGTCTACTATTGCATTAAAGTCTCCCATTAAACATAGGGTTTGATATCCAGTTTTTGACAATAAGGTATGTAATTTGTGATAAAAATTTTCCTGTTGGTCATTGGGTGCATAGATTGCCACCAATAACATCTTCTTTTGTTTTATCATCACTTCAACCATTAAAATCCGACCATCTTCATCTGAAAAAATATGTTTGGGATCCAAATCATCTTTAATATATGAAGCCAAACCTCTTTCTTTTGATGTGCTGAAGATATACAGTATATCACAGAAGTGAGTACACCCTTCACATTTTGTAAATATTTTATATATCTTTTCATGTGACAACCCTGAAGAAATGACACCTTGCTACAATGTAAAGTAGAGAGTATACAGCTTGTGTAACAGTGTAAATTTGCTGTCCCCTCAAAATAACTCAACATACAGCCATTAATGTCTAAACTGCTGGCAACGAAAGAGATTTGGTTCTTGTCAATCAGAACTGGTTGATTGCGAAGAGTTTTGAGAATTTCATCTCTGGTAGACCTTTTTACTAATTTAATGTGAACTTGCCAGAAGTTCATTGGCAAGAAACTGGGTGCTATGGTTGAGAAACCTGAAGTGTTTCTTCTGACACCACACCCTGAGCCAGTTATTCACCTCTACAACCCTTCTTTTCCTGGCTGTCCAGAGCTTTCCCCAGACCAGAGAGACAGAGGAAAAGGCCACTTTGGCCTTTAGGTCCTTGAGTTTCTTGCCCAGAGTTTCCAAGTCTCTAGTGATCCCACCCACTCCCTAATTGACCATGTCATTCATCCCCACATGTATCACCAGAAGCAGCTGCTGACCCCCTGAGGAAAGAAGTTGGTCTACTCTGTCTGTCACATGCTGGATGCATTTACCTGGCAGGCAACAGACCATCCTCTCCTCAAGATCAGGGTGGCACACCGCTGCCTCAGTGCCCCTTAGCTGGGAGCCCCTGACGATGATCACCCACAACTATCTCTTCCCAGTGGTGGTAGATGGCTGTACCTTGGCCCTCACCTCTCCTGCAGAGGTCCCCTGGCCACAACTAGCCCCAGACTGGAGATCCTGGACAGGCCAGACCCCCAAGATCTCATCATCCCCAGCCTCCCCAAATGGAGAAAACCTGTTTCCCAGCTCCAAGCTGTCCTCCATCTACTGTTGTTGAAATGCTGCCATGTCTCCATGGCTGTTTCTCCTCCCTCTCTTCCCTCAATCTTCTGTCCAGAGGGAGACTGCTCCTGGGGAACCTGGAGAGCTCTCTTGGCTCTCAGACTGTTCATCTCCTCTAGGAGAGACACCAGCTTGCACCTGGGGCAAGTGTATCCCTGCCTCTCTTGAGGCAGAAGGGCAAACATGGCACAGGTGTTGCAGTGGACAGCAACACCTTTGATTCCTGCCATGGCCATCTGCTGACCTGACATAGGACACTCCTTGCAGGTCCTACCTTCTTCCCCTGCCTTGTCTGTCCTGCACTACCCTCCCCTGACTTTACTCACCTAGTTCTCTCAAACAGAGTAATAATTACAAGCAAATATTTTTTTTAAAAAATTACCATGGAGAAGAGAGTCCCTGAGCAGCACCTGTGAAATGCACCTGGCTGGTTCGTATTAAACACAGCAGTCTCCAGTGATATCAGCAAAACCAGAGCCAAGCCACACAGGAGGGATTGAGCAATCCCTTGCTGTGACACCAAGCTCCCAGGTAGCTCAACCTCCCAGATAATTATGGGAACTCCCTGGATTCAAATGAACCCATCAGTGACTGCAGTGGAAAATTCAAGCCAATGGACCTCTGTTAGTGCTACCTGGTCAGCAAAGAAATAAAAGGAGAAATGTTCTTGAGAAGAAAATCTGTATTTGCCCCTCTTATTCTTGTTGTGCTTGATTAGACTAGCACGCCAAGACCAGAGCCCATGTGTTCTTCACTACCACCACAACTGCCCAAATCCTTGGTGAACAATCCTATGTAGTATCATCTGTTTTCCCAAAAAATGGAAGACTGCCAAGATGGAATAGTAGATAGTTCATTTTAAAACATCTATATTTGTTGCTCGGAAGCCCTTCATACAAGATTGATCTGAAATCCTTTTTTTTATTTTAACTAACTCATATCAAGAAATTAGAATCCTGTTAACCTTTTATTCTAGTAGATTCCCCTCCTCTGTTTGGAGAAAGAAAGAGGAATTTGCACTGAACAAAATTTATTTACAGAAAGCATGCAAGAATCTTGTAATCTTGCCCCTAGTTAAGCTAACACAACCAGGGAATAATAATATACCATCAAGGGCTATTCACAAATCTGATAAGATCCCTCCTCCTAATGACCTAAATGATTATCCCAAAGTTAAGATTTCCACACATAATGACTCTTTTGAGGAAGAGCTTATTGAATGATATAAAGCTCTGCCAGTTGTTGATCAAAACTATATGGTATATGATACAATGATCAAAGTACTATAACTGCTCCTTGAATTTCATTTCTTTTTCATTATGATAATGTTTTATCTGAGAAAAGAGGATAAAATCAATTATTAATTGTTGCCAGGTTTGTGGATATGTTATAAGGTGAATTATTTATTTGTTACCCATGACAAAGCAATTTTTATGTATTGTTTTTAACTAAGTATATTATGTCAAAATTGTGGTTACAAATTTGGTAGATATAGTAATTATTACCATTTTTGTGATATTTTCTGCACCTAGCATTATATGTAATTTCTGTACAAGGTTCCTTGGTAACTTAGAGCACACTGAGAGCCAGTGTGGTGTAGTGGTTAAGAGCACGGGACTGGGACTCAGACGATCTGGGTTCTAGTCCCCACTCAGCCATGGAGCCAACTGGGTGACTTTGGACCAGTCACAGACTCTCAGCCCAACCTACCTCACAGGGTTGTTGTGAGGATAAAATGGAGGAGATGTAACCTGCCTTGAGCCCTTTGTAGGAAAAAGGCAGGATATAAATCGAAGAATAAATAAATACATAAATAAAACTTTTCATTTCTTTATTACTCCCCCCACTCCTTTATCTATAAAAATAAAGATTATATGGTTTCTTGTTTAAATCTTTTGTGCACCAAGTTGGAATCCTTCTGCACTAAATTGGACAACAAAACAAATCACCCTTAGTTGATATTTCTCCTTGTTCTATAACAGGTTCAGGCTTTGAACCATTAGAGGTAATTGAATCTAAGCAGAACCATATAACAAGGGAGTGTGTAGGAGGTTATACTTCCAGTAAACCAAACAATTTTATTGAAACCAAACAAATGAGAAAGTTTAGCATGACTAAAGCAGAAGTACACTCCCCCTCTCAGTCTTTGCCTAGTCCTGTGAAGCTTAATTTGGATTCTGTGCAAGCAGTTGGCTCCAATGTAACTGTTTTTGACTCAGCTATATTTTTTAGAGAACAGAATTAGATCTGAAATCTCCATTTTACCAGAATTGGGTCATTAATAAAGGAAAATTAAGTCCTGAGTATCAATTGGCTGCAATTTCCAAGATACAGCTTCAGGGCAAAATTGCATCAAACTAATTCAAAATTATGAGGGGGATATGCAATTATTCTCCATAACTTTTCTGCAAAATGTGATATAGCAATGAGAATGGTCATTTAATTCACTCTGTGAAATTAGATGTGGTTCAGGAGAAGCATACGGTGGGCTAAAGTTTGGCCCACCGTATGCTCTGACATCAGCCCTGGATCAGCTGCATCTTGCTCATTGTCTTTATCATCATAAGAGTCTAGAGAGTAGGATTCTGGTGGATCTTGAATTGACAAGTCCTCACCATGGGGTACAGGACACAGTGCATATGGAATGTTTAGATATTCCACAGTCCACTTCTTCTTTCTTGAGATCCCTTTTGCAATTGGGGGAACCATGCAAAAATAGCATTCGCTACTATGATTGGTGGGTTCCCCCCACACCATTGAGACTGCAAAAGGCATGGACTTATTCTTCTTGTTTAAGCCAATGATGCAGATAAGTTGCACATGTAATGCAACAAGAATGAGGGGCCCAACTCTTGTCCTGATCCACTATTTTGCATCCATAACATAGGTGGTATGCCTTTTTTACCACTGCCATCATACTGCACTTTTGAGATGCAAATATAAGCTCACCACAAATGTGGCAGAAGTTGTTCACGCAGTTTTGAGGCATCTTGACTTCTGAGAGAAAATACCACACAACTGTTAGGCATAACTGGAAATGTTAGGCAATGACCCTTTCATAAGCCAAATGTATGATGCATAGATCTGACCAAGACAAATGTACCTTGCAATAAAAGAACAATAAATTACAGCTAGGTAATAATCTTTAGTCTCAGAGTGAAGATAAATTTATACACTTCCACATGGTACCATTTTCACTGTTCTACCATACACCTCCCTCCTTTGTAGGCAAATATACTCACCTGTGTATAAATATTTATTGTGAAATATCTTGAAAACTTTAGTGAACCAGCACCTTTATCAGCTGTTTTCTAATTCATCTAATCAAAATATGTAAGAATTAGCACATTTTATGCTAATGGGTGATAATTTCCCAAAATTTGTAGACCAGTGTAATACAAATATTAGGGGGAGACTAAAGGGTGGGCTTGGTGACTCTTTTTCAACAGAGTGTCAGTACCCACATGAAGCCAGTATTTGTTGATTCCTCCGTTGCTCAAGCTAGCTTAATCTCTATGTGTCCATGGCAGCTATTGATAATAAATGCCTGTGCTCCCCTCAGCATAGTCTGAGGGACAGTAATGTATTTTGGAATAGGCTTTCTTCATTGTGCCACATGGTGAACTGCTTTGCCCAAGTAGTCCAATTATGTTGGCTAAGGATTTAAATGCACATATAGGTGCATCTTTAGAGATTTTTCAAGGTGTGGAATGTTGGTAATGGGATAAAACTTTTCTTTCCTCCTTTTTAAGCCCATGAGCTTCAAAAATGTTGTGATGAATTCTGCTGGTTGTATTTTGATCCGGCTCACCACTAAACTGGGTCTAATTATACCCAGTTACAAGATCAGAGTTAGCAACAACCTCTACTTCTGAATGGGAAACCCAAAAGTCCCACCTCATCCTCAAGCAGCAAGCAGGTGCCCACAAGTGACAAGTAGTTAGTGGCAATAAGGTGCCCATGGGTGCTGGGGAGTGAGGACAGGAGGACAGATGAAGAAAGGGAAGAATAGGAAGGGAGAAAGGAGGGAAGGGGAAGAGGAGGGGAAGAGTGGTGAATGGCAATGTTGAAACTAGTTGCACAACAGCAGCAGAACTACAATAGTTTTTCATGCTCATGAAAAACTAGCATATCCAAACTAGTGTGTTTCAGATCATGTGGAGATGGTGTTGCCTTCTCTTTGTACTGTATTTGGTTTGTAACCATGCCTCAAAGTGTAAATCCACTGCAAGTGCCTTAAAGAAAAAAAAAGCAATCACAATTGAAACTGAAGTGAAAATAATAAAGTGAACAGGGAAAGGTGAGGTGCCATCAGTCATTAGGAAAGCATTAGGCTTTAGTCATTCAAATTCTCTTACTCTTCATTATCTGTAGTTATTATATTATTGCTGCAATATTATCATTATCAAAATGCTGTATTGTGTTTTAAGACATTTTAGTGAATATGGAAGTGTTTCTTAAGTGTTTTATATGCTTTTTATATGTGTAATCTGACTTACATACATTTGACTTAAAGACTATCTCAGGAACAGAACTTGTTCCTAACCCAGGGACAAGGTGTATCCTAGATATGGTAAGGCAGGGGACTTTACCTATCTTTCTGCCAGTGGATTTTTGCTTGCTTGCCTGCTTGATTTTTGTTTGTTTGGTTTATTTCCCATTTCTGATTGCATTAGATCATTTTTGTTGGGAAACCCTAATGACAGTGATCACTTACCTCTACAGATGGAACTGGATTCGGGAATAAAAGCTTTTTCTCTTTTCTAAAACACAGAAATGTTTTACCAGCATTAGGGCCAGGAAATTGTCTCTAAAATAGACATAAAAACTTCAGTTGGCATTGAACTCACTGCTGTTAAGAGATAGGATTCTTTCTGGATCTCTAGTTAGCACTCTTTTTTTTTTTTTTCAGATACTGGAATTATTGCAACCATGTTTATGGTCTCAAGAGCTGCCATAGAAAGGAACAGTGGACCTCTGTGGTATAATTGATTTTGTAAATCTTTGAAGAAAACTAAATCTCAACTGTTATCTAGCTTTCTTAGAACACACGACACTTTTGAGATATTTACAGGTTATTTATATTTATTTATTTATATTGCGATTTATAGCCTGCCTTTTTCCTACAAAGGGCTCAAGGCAGCTTACATCATTTCTCCTCCTCCATCTTATCCCCACAACAACAGCCCTGTGAGGTGGGTTGGGCTGAGAGTCTGTGACTGGCCCAAAGTCACCCAGTTGGCTCCATGACTGAGCGGGGACTCGAACCCAGGTCGTCTGAGTCCCAGTCCCACGCTCTTAACCACTACACCACACTGGCTCTCAGTGGCACACTGGCTCTTAAGTTGGTTAAATGTCAACTTAATAAATATAGTTGGCTAAGGCAAATAATCTAGTGGCAGTGCTGTTGGTTAAAATTACTCCAGACCTCTTCTCTGTGAGATTCTTGGAAATATTGGCACTTGGTAAATTCTACTTGTAGAGGATGGTCTGAGCCCTCTCCTTGCTTAGTTACACTCTCAGAATGGGAAAAATATTTTAATACAGTTGTCAATGGTAACATCTCCTTGTCTGATGGCCCTACTCCTTTTAATATTGATCTGGAGCATTTGGAAAGCTGGGACCCTGCCACTACTAAAGAAATATTCACCCTCTTGGAAGACATCCGCCTTGTCTTTACTGGATCTTTTCGTAGCATTTCATTTAATGTTCCTCAGTCCTTTCCCACTGATATTTCTAATGTTAGAGAGAAGACTTTGAAATCATTGAGATCAGGAGGCTATTAATCTAGATGTTAGGAGATGCTGCTTCCCTCTTTTTTGTGGCTTCTCTGTCCCTCTTTTTCTTGTTCTAAAAGGTTATTTTACTTTTTTAACAAACCCATGTTTTCACCAACAATTTTTCCTGGCTAGAGTAAATGTGCCACCACTTGCAGAATGGTTAGGCTGCTGCAAGGGTATTAGCTACTCCCAGAGATTCTGCCCTTGTGGCAAAAGTGTGGTTAAAACTTTGCCACATTTTCTATTCATTTGCCACTTACATTCCTCTACAAGAGCAAGCTTTATATTACCTTTACTGAATACTTTTTCCCTTGCTGCTCACAGGATTTCGATCTGTCATTTCCTTTGGCTGCATTGATAAGTATGTCTCCCTGTCTGAGGTAAAGTTTATATTCTGTGCCCTTAAAACCAGACAGGCATATGTTAGAAATATTTCTGTGGAACAGGGAAGTTACTTAGGAGATTGACACGATCATGCCTAAGCATCCTCTCCATTCTGGCAGAGTCTGAACAACTTTGTGGTATGCACTGGAGCTGAGGGCAATGAAGAAAGAAGACAGAAGACTAGACTGCAGGTGGAGAAAATCTTATGACAAGTCTGACAACATGGCTTAGAACTCACTATCAAGTCTATTCTGTGGCAATAAAGCTGGCAAAACTTGCCAATTCTATTGCTCCCTCACAATGCTGTCCAGTTGAGCTATTTTGAATGGTCCAGGAACTCCTTCAGTCTGATTTACCAGATGAGACCCTGGAGCCCATGGCAGCTTGCTATGATGAATTTGCTTCACACATTGAGTAAAAATTGCTCAGATCCACCGTGAGTTGGACTGCACAGTTCAATCTGTTCAATTGTTGGATGTGTCCACTGTACCTGTTCTTAGTTCTATTATGGATGAGTTTTGGTTGTTGTAAACCAATGATGTGAACAAGGTGCTTTGCTTGGTTTGCCCTACCACCTGTTTGTTTGAACCTTGCCCAACCTGGCTGATCAGGAAATCAAGAGACAGGGGACATACATGGGTCCAGGAAGCTGTCAATGCCTCCTTAAGAGAGGGAGTGATCCCAGCTGTCCTTAAGGAGATGGTG
The DNA here is from genome assembly GCA_023646645.1 of Varanus salvator macromaculatus. Lineage (NCBI taxonomy): Eukaryota > Metazoa > Chordata > Lepidosauria > Squamata > Varanidae > Varanus > Varanus salvator. Next base: position 10,327,568 of record JAIXND010000754.1, on the reverse strand, counting down.
ATAAGATCATTCCTGAAAAAGCTGAACCTGGATCTGGAGATAGTTGCCAAGTATCAGCCAGTAGCAAACCTCCCTTTTTTGGGCAAGGTGTTGGAGCAGGTGGTGACTTAGCAGCTCAGGGCACTCTTGGATGAAGCAGATTTCCTGGATCCATTTTGATCAGGCTCCAGGTTGGAGTTCAGGGCAGAGACTGCTCTGGTAGCCCACCTTTGATAGGAGAGAGCTGGAGGAGTGCAGTCTTATTTATTCTTCTTTAATCTCTCAGTGGCTTTTGACAACCATGGTGTTACTCTAGACAGGTTGGATGGTATGGGAGTTGGAGGCACTGCCCTGCAGTGGTTCTACTTCTTTCTGACAAACTGTGTCCAGAAGGTGGTGCTAGGGGACAGGGGTCTAGACTGTCCCCCATGCTGATCAACATCTACATTAAACAGCTGAGAAAGGTCATCTGGAAGTTTGGGCTGACATGTAAACAATATGCTGATGATAGCTGTAGCTCTCTTTAACGTCTAATTCAGGTGAGGCAGTATCTGTCTTGAATCAATGTCTGGGCTTGATAATAGACTGGATGAGGATCAATAAACTGAAACTCAATCCAGGCAAGACAGAAGTGCTGTTGGTAGGTGGTCTGCCTACTGTCCTGGATGGGGTTGCACCCCCCTCCACCCCCAAGGACAGGGTCCACAGCTCAGGCATGCTTCTGTATCTATCACTCAAGGCCCAAGTAGACTTAGTGGCCAGGTGCACCTTCTTTTAGTTGTGGTGAATATACTAATTACACCCTTATCTGGACAAATAGAGCCTGGTCACAGTTACCCATGCACTGGTAACATCCAGGTTAGATTACTGTAGTGCCCTTTACATGGGTCTGTCTTTGAAGATGGTCCAAAGATTTCAACTTGTTCAAATTAATATCTGGTACCAGCTCATGGGCCCATATAGCACCAATTTTGTATAAACTATATTGGTTACCAGTTGAAGCTCAGGCCCAATTTAAAGTGTTTGTTTTAACATATAAAACTCTTAGCAGCTTAGGACCTGGCTACCTGAAGGACCACCTTCTTCCATGTATACCTACCTGCTCATTAAGATCTGGGCAAGAGGAACTTCTGAAAGAGCCATCCCTCGAGGAGGTGAGAGGGATGGCAAATAGAAGAAGGGCCTTCTCAGTGGCTGTACTCCACCTATGGAACAGACTCCCCAGAGAAGCTTGCTTGGTGTTGTTTCTGCTTTCATTTTGACACCAGGCAAAAACATTTCTTTTCTACACCTATGTGAACAATTAATTTAAAGATGATTTTATTAAGGAGTTTAATATATTATTAATGATTGTTCTTTCACCTAGATATGATTTATAAAGATTTATAATAATAGTTAAATTATTATTACTGCTATTTATATTTAACAGGTGAATTTTAGTGATTTTATCTATTTTAATGTTTTATAATGTTAAAATTGTTGTATTTTGGTCCCTTGATTGTTGTACGCTGTCTAGAGAACCCCTTGAAATGCTTGGCAGCATATGAATTTGAATATAATAATGAAAACAAATGAAAAGAAAACAAATGAAATAGCTGAGCTGAGGCTAGCAAGGGATACTAAAAGCAACAAAAAGCTTTTTCTCAGGTATTTTTTTACAGTAAAGGACAAAGAAAAGAAATGGTAGTTCTGAATGAGAAGAGCAAATGGGTGGATGAAGAAAAAGAAATGGATGATGAAGAAAAAGCCTAAGTGTGCAATTTCTATGTTGGCTCATTCCTTTCCCAAAAGCAGTTCTATGGGCCTGTTGGCAGAAATGAAGTAAAAACTGCAGATTCAGTGCTTCTCTAAGACACCTTCTCAAAATGGGCACAGCAAATGAGAGGGGTATCACGGGGCTTGTTCCTGGGACCAATACGCTTCAACATTTTTATTAATGACTTGGATGAAGAGGTGCAGGGAATTGCTGATCAAATTTGCACACAACATTGTGTGGGATACTAATACCCCAGAAGGCAAAAACAAATTTAAAGTTATATTTTTGGACCCCCTTTTTATTTTTTTTTAAATACTGAAGAAAAAGAACCATAAATACAACACAATACAACAATTAAAAAAAATCAATTAATAATTGAACTGACCCTGACAGTCAGGACCCCGAGGGTGTGGAATGGGCTTCCATGAGAGGTGGTTGAGGCCCCATCAGTGCAGGTGTTGAAGAATAGGCTGGACGTCCACATGGTGGGCATGTCGTGAGCAGAGCCAGCTGGTGCCGGAGGTCAGACTAGATGGCCCGGGAGGCCCCTTCTGACTCACTCTGTTTCTATGTTTCTAATTAGAAAAGTAAATGATAAAGTGCCCCCACCACCCCAAAGACCAATACTACCTCCACTTAATTCACATATTATAACAATTAATAATATATAATATACTTCAATTATATCCATATCCCCTCCAGAAAGTCATATAATCTTGATTAGGTTTGCAACTTTTGCCTTCTATCAGTACTGCTTTTACAAAATCTTCCCAAATTTCATTATATTTATTTGCTTTCATTAACCCTTTTTAATTTTTTATTTCTGTCATCAGTTTATCATTAATTACCATATTCCATATTTCATTATACCATTCATGCCTTTGCAAAACCCAATTATGTTTCCAATATTTAACTATCACTAGCCTAGCTGCCATTATCAAACTTAAGATACATTCTTTCTTAGTTTCATTTATATCGTGTTTTTCAATCAACAAAAAAACCCACAATTCTCAGAGACATTTCTAAATCTATATCTAACATTTCTCTAATTTCCTTAAATATCATAATCCAAACCTTTTGTATATTGTCACAATCCCACCACATCTGTCTATTAATTCCAATATCTTTACTACATCTTCAACATAAATTAGAGTATTTGTCATCAATTTGATTTAACTGGTGTTAAATACCATCTCCTTGCATCCATGCTCTTTAATTCTGACATATTCTTCTATTCCAAATATTCTTCCAGTCCTTGTCTTTTATCTCACCTACATCCATTTCCCAAATTGATTTTAAACATTTTGTCTGATCCCCTAACTTCATTAATATTCTGTAAATTTTAGCAATTCTTTCTCTGCTTGTATATTCTTCCTCAGTCTCACATTCTTTTATAAGCATTTCAAATTTTGTTGTCTTTCTTCCTCTTTAAATTTATTCTCCATCTTTATCCATTTTTCTAATTGAATTAAATTTAACCAATTTATTTTAGCCCCTGGCAATATACTCCTTAATTGTATTATGTTTTTAATCTTATTTTTCCAGTCTTCCCATTTATATATAATTATTTTTTAATTTATTAATCCAATCCTTTGATTCTGTTTTTGGGAATTTCTCCATTTCGACCACTGATATTAATGGAGAAATTCCCGGGATTAACTCTTGTCTCAATTGTTCCCATACTTCCATCATATTTTTAAAAAAGGGATTTTAAATTGTCTTAATAAACTTTTTATTATCATTTTTAAACCAAAATGTCTCTAAGTGATCACTTATTTCCCTTAATTCTTTTAATTCGATATCACTCCATATTAATTCTTTACTTTGGGCTATAATATCTGGAACTATCTTTAAATGGTTTGCAACCCAATACTTTTTAACATCTGGAATGCCCAGCCCTCCTTTTTTTTTTTTTTTTTTTTTTTGTGATTTGTATCATAGTGCTTTACTTATTCTTGCTCTCTTCCCTGCATTACAATAAACCTCCAATAATTTCTGCATTTCCTTTAATTCTTGATCATAAAACTTGATTGGGATCATCCAAAACAAAAAAATAATCTTTGGCAGAATTTTCATTTTGTTACTGCTATTCTTCCAAACCATGATAATTTTACTTTTTCATATTTTCCCATTTTATCTTTTATATCCTTCTTTAACAATTCATAATTTTCTTCTTTAATTCTTGGCTATCTTTTGGAATATCAATTCCTAAATATCTAATATTATCTACTATTTTAATTTATATTTTTCTGTCAATATATCCAATTCTTCACTATTATGATTATATAACATCATTTCTGATGTTTCCCAATTAACTTGCAATCCACTATATTTCCCAAATTCCTTTAAATGTATTCTCTGTATAATATTTATTGGGTCTTGAAATGTTAATAATGTGTCATCTGCAAATAAATTAATTTTAATTTTCTGACGTACTCCAATTCCTTCTAGCTGTATGTCATTCCTAATTGCATTTGCCAATATTTCCATCATTAAAGCAAATAATATTGCCTTGTCTCATCTTCAGTAATTTCAATGCTTCTTCCTTTGTATCCACTCTATGCTATTTTCCATTATATGCAAACATAAAAATCAGGAACCCCCAACTATATTTTATGGAATTCTTTTGTAGTATTTGACAGACTTGAGACATATCTCTTCTCCATTGCAAAGTCTTATTACATAGATCAGGAAAGACCTTCCAGCATAATTGATGTCATATTCCATAATTCCCGCATCAGTTGTTCTTTTTTTTTCATAAGACCAAAATCTAACCATAATGTCTCTCGGTATTTTTCTTCCCAGTCTTCTTGGGCCAACTTTGTGTATTGCATTGATATCATATCTTGTAAAGGAAACATCTGGAAGAATAGATTTAGCCTAATCCAATATTAATTGGATCAATTTACCTTCATTCTCTTTTGCATCCTCTGGATATCCTTTAAGGCAGGGCATGAAATTACTGCTCGCCTGCTCACCAAATGCGAGTGTAAATTCCTTTCTGGCGAGCACAGTAATGCCCTGCATCCCTATTTGCAAATGGGACCCTAACCGGGAAGCAAACCCACATGGACCCGCACAGGCAGAGACTTAGACGCATCTGCTTTCTGTGATCCTCAGGCCTGTCTCTCCACTGGCCCTTCTAGGAAGCACCCTCTCTTGCTTTAACCCTAGATGGGCTGCGAAGTGTGAGAAGTATTATTGCAGGCAGTTGGAGGTGGGAGGGTGCGGAGTGGGTGGTGGGGCTCTGGCATCCTCTGCTAGCCCCCTAAGGCAAGCCCGGCGGCTGCTTCTTGGCCTGAACGGAGACAAAGCAAGGCTGGGGGTCTCCGCCTTCCTGGAGGGGCCAAGCGATGTGAATTGGGAGAGCTTTTCCTCCCCCTGCCCCCCGCCCCGCATCCCGCCATTTCAGTGCACTGGAAAGCTGGAAGGAGCCAGAGAATGCAATGGGACAATGTAAATTTTTTGTCATGTTGTTATTTATTTGTATATTTTGTTTTGTTGTGAGCCGCCCCGAGGCTTTGTTGCAATGGGGCGGCATAGAAATGTTTTAAATAAATAAAATAAACAAACATAGACATGTTTTAAATAAATAAATGGGAGGGCTGGGGGTGGGTGGCGGAGGATCTGAGGAGATGTCTCTGCCCCGCAAGGTTGCACGCTCCAGGTGGAGAGTAAAGTTTTTGCCTGGCTAGTACGTCTAGACTTGAAATTTTAAGCCCTGCTTTAAGGTGTAAATTTGATCTTTGTTGTCTATCTCGGATCTCAATCACGCTTTTAGAGACCTGGTCTATTATAGTCATCTGGTTTTTTAAATTCTTTATCTTGTTCTTTCACCTGAGTTTTCACTTCTGTAATTATTTTGAGATTCTCTCAATAATGACTTTATTTAGCTAATTCTTTTATTCTTCCATCCATATTATCTATTTTAATATCCAGCTTCTTCAGGTCACTCTTCACATCTTCTTTCACACCATCAAATCCTGAATCCATTTTTGTCTTTATTTCTCTTATTTCATGTAAAAGTATAACAGAATTGTCCAGTTGTGTTGATGAAGTCATTGATTTTTCTGGTGGTGTTTTCTTTTTCCCATTTTTCTCTACTTGTTTTAACCACAAATCTGATGGATGAGGTTTATAAGAAGAGTCTTGCTTTACTCTGGGTCTTTGCCAAACCATCTTTGCCTCCTGCCTAACGTTGTCTGCACTTTTACTATATTTAGGCATACGGTCTACACTTATTATTTTGAACTTAGAGAACTCTTGAATTTAGTGTTCTAATTTGCAGACCACAATTGCAATTGAACTTTAAAGCATTATATGAATCAGTAGCTGCAATTTGACATTTAGCCAGCAGAGAGAGCTCACATATTACTGTTTGTAAATAGTCATAACATAGTTTCCCTTGTTTCACTTTCACTTTTGTTTCTCTTTCAGTTTTTCTCATAATAAAAATAAGATAGCACAAAAAGTTAATCCTGGGATATTAATTAACTTTGATATACATTCCTTACAGTTCTGTCCAAATACTTTCTCTTTCAGTGCTTTCGACACTTCTTGGCCTTCCACTTGCACGGGGGGGCGGGGGGGAGGAAGAAGAGTTGCTTTTTATCAAGAAAACCTCTGCCTTTTCTCCCACCCCACCCCTGCACTTCAAGCTGCTTTTAGGCTTATTATAACAAGTGGCTGAGGTATTTATAACATAAACGCTGTTTCTCAATCCATAAACAGCCGAAATATCACTTACTCTGGACTAGGCCCAGCAGTTCCAACTAACAAAAAACAATTCTTGCTCCATGTCTGTGTTTCAAGTCTTCCCAGGAAATAAACAAAGGAATTGACTTACATGTCATGAATTTGTCCAGCGTTTCTTAATCTTGATTTGAGTATATTTTAATCATGTTTTCATCAATGATCATGTTTTCATCAATAATCAAGGAGTGAAGATTTTAGCATCCAAAGTCCATCCCAGCTAGTTCAACCCCCCCAATTTAAAGTGATCTTGATGGCTGGAGTGCTGGGCTGAAAACAACAGAATGAAATTCAACTGGGAGAAAAGCCAAGATCTACACCTAGGAACAGGAAACCAAATGCATTGCTACATTACTTGTATACTTAGCTTAGTACTACAGGTGAGAAGGATCTTGGAATTGTTGTAGATCACAGGTTGCATACAATGTGATGGGGCCGCAAAAAAAAGCTAATACTATATTAGGCTGCATTATTAGAAATCCAAATCATGTGAGGTACTGGTTCTCCTCTATTCAGCACCAGTTAGGCCCCATCTTGAGCACTGTGTCCTGATCTGGGCACTGCATTCCAAGAAGATAGAGGCAAACTGGAAAAAATTCAGAGGAGGTCAACAAAGATAATCAGGGATTGGAAACAACACCCTATGAGAAAAGATGGAAGGAACTGGAATGTTCCACCTTGAGAAGAGAAGACTGAAGGGAGATATTTGAAAGGCTGTCATAACAGAGGAGGCCAATGACAAAAACTCAGAGAAAGCAGGTGTACTGATGGTGTACAATCAACGGAACATTTATGGTTTATTCAAGCATACAGGAAATACATGCAGCATGTCAGTAAAAATCTGTATTCAGGTCTGGAGTGCCAAAGTTACACTAATATAATCATACAAGGAATGCATTCTTAAGATAGTTCTCCAAAATTTTCTCTGTGTGACTGGAAGTAAAAAATCAGTTTCTTTTCTGATAGTAAAGGTGAAAATTAAAAACCATTTCATTATAAAATTATCTTGCTTGGTCAGCCCTTTAATCCATCTACTGTGAAGAGTGGGCTTCTCAGCTAGCACAACTTGTTCTGATATGGACTATATAAATCCTGATCTGATTTCCCACCCTTCTCCTACCTCTGTATGAGATGTTGCCAATAACAGAATGACAAGGATCATTACATAATGACAAATAGATAAAAGTACCACTAAATTTGTTGTCCTGTCATGTCTGAGATTCCTTTAAAGATCTTTAACTAAACTGCTTACACATAAACATGTTTCCACTACAGATGAAACAGGGTTTTCCTGGAATGACATGGATGTTGGTGTTAGCTCTTGATCTATGTGGTATAATCTTATAGTGGTGAGATGCCACACATATTAAGAATTTATGCTTTTAATTTGGATTGATTCATCCCCAACTTACTTTCAATACTGTTATTCCCAAATATGGTTATCCCAGAACTTTGTTAATCTCTGTGAATCAATAAACACCTTTGCTGTGTGAAAAGTGAATGAATGAATGAATGAATGGGCCTATTTTAGGTAAAGAAACTGGGAAAACCTGAAGAATGGTAAGGAGAATGATGAGAATAAAATGAACTCTGAGTTCCCAGATGAAAAGCAGAGAAATGCTGACAAAGTAAAATAGTCATGATGCTTGAAAGTAATCCCAAGGATACCTCATAAGGGGAAATTATGTCCCTTGTCTGCATCCCTTAGCTGCGGTCCGGATGGTCCAGAGACTCCCTTCCCTGAGACACAGAGGGTTGTTTGTCTGATTGTTGTTGTTTTTTGTTTGTTTGTGTGTTTTTGTTTTGTTTTGTTTTGTTTGCGCTTTGCTTTGCTTTGTTGTGCTTTGTTTTTCTTCCAATTTAAATTTAAGTTTACTTTATCCTTGTGTGTGTGTGTGAGTGGGTTTTTGTCTGGGACAACTGGGTGAGTGAGAGGAACTGCAGGACAGACAAGGCAGGGGACCAAGGTAAGGTCTCGCAAGGGTTACAGATGGCAGACCAGGAGATGGCCTTGGCTGGAGTCACGGGTGTTGCTGTCTGCTGCGAGAGCTGCGACATGTTCGCCCTTCTCCCCCAGGAGAGGCAGGGATACACTTGCCCTCGGTGCAAGATGGTGACCCTGCTAGAAGCGGAGGTGAGGTGCCTGAGGGCTGAGAGAGTTCTCCTGGCCCGGAGTTCTCCGGAGCAGCCCCCCTCTAGACAGAGGGCTGAGGGAGAGACCACGGGAGGAGCAGCTGCGAAGACATGGAGGTATGTCACCCACAGGAGGAGGACGCCAGCACAGCCTCCTCCTTCTCCTGGCACCAATCTGGAGCTGTGAAACAGGTTCTCTCCACTTGGGGAGGCTGGGGCTGACGAGGCCTCGGGGGACCAGCAGGACCCCCAGCCTGGGACATCGGGCGGCAAGGGGGCCACTGCAGGAGAGGCGAGGACCAGGGCATGGCTGCCCACCAGCACTGGGAAGGCACGGCAGCAGGTGATTGTTGTTGGGGACTCCCTGCTGAGGGGCACTGAGGCGGCGGTGTGCCGCCCCAGCCTGGAGACAAGGTTGGTTTGCTGCCTGCCGGGTGCACGCATCCGGCATGTGAAGGACAGAGTGGAGCGTCTTGTTCGCTCCGGGGGTCACCAGCCGCTCCTGGTGATCCATGTGGGCACAAACGACGTGGCCAGGCAGGGGGTGGTGGGATCACCAGGGACTTTTTGGCCTTGGGGAAGAAACTCAGGGAACTGAAGGCCCAAGTGACCTTCTCGTCAATCTTACATGTCCGGGGATTTGGGCCAGGAAGGGACAGGAGGGCCTCTGACGTGAACGACTGGCTTAGGGTGTGGTGCCAGAAGGAACGCTTTGGGTTCCTCAACCAAGGCACTCGTTTTCTCGCCAATGGACTTCTGGCAAGGGACGGGTTACACCTCACGAGGATGGGGAAAAGGTCCTTTGGAGATGCTCTAGCGAGCTTCTTCCAGAAGACTTTAAACTGACCCAGTGGGGGGTGGGTTCAGGCCCCCCCAGTAACATGTCTGCACTGGACAAGAGTGCGGGGAGGATCGGGGTTCTGGGAGCAGGGCTTTAGAGATACTGCAGGGACTGACAGGACTTCTACAGAGAGGGGCCAGGTACCAGGGAGGATGGGAGGAAGGAGGATGCTGGGCACTCCAAAGAAAGGAAGCGGTGGGAAGGAGTTGAGGTGCATGTACACCAATGCTAGGAGCATGGGTAATAAGCAGGAAGAGCTTGAAGCTCTCCTGGGAATAGGAGGATATGATCTGGTGGGAATCACAGAAACTTGGTGGGATGAAAGGCAAGTCTGGAATGTAAACATAGAAGGGTATCACCTTTTTAGAAAGGACAGGAAGGGAAAGAGAGGCGGGGGTGTGGCTTTATACGTCAGGGAAGGGATAGGATGCAGTGAGATAGAATGCAGCACAGATGGGGATTCGGTAGAGGCAGTCTGGGTGAAACTTAGGGGATTTGACAGGGAAAGAGACCTGACAGTGGGGGTATGTTATCGCCCTCCAGGTCAACTTGAGATCCCGGATGATGTCCTGACGGGCCAGATTCTAAGGATATCTCGGGGGAGAGACACAGTAATTATGGGGGATTTCAATCTCCTGGATATTACTTGGGAGACTCACTCGGCAGTGACAGCCAGGTCACGTCACTTACTAGAAGCTCTAGAGGGTGGGTTTTTCACACAGAGGGTCCGAGAGGCGACGAGGGGGGGAAACATCCTGGACTTGGTCTTGACCAATAGGGAGGAGCTGATAGATGAAGTACCGATTAGGGGAGCTCTGGATGCGAGTGATCACTCCATCCTTTGCTTTGAGATCAGGGGACTGGGGCCGTGCAGCAGGGTGAGCACTAGAAGCTGGGACTTCAGGAGGGCCAACTTTGGCCAACTGAAGGCCAGACTGGGGAAAGTCTCCTGGGATAGGTTACTGGAAGGTAAGCGAGTTGAGGAGGGGTGGATGGCACTCAAAAGGGAGGTTTTGCAGGCGCAAGCCTTGACGATACCTCTAGTCAGTAAGGTGGGGACGCAGAGGAGAGTGCCGCCATGGATGCGAAAGGAGGTGGTTAGGGGGATTAGATGAAAGAGGAGCCTCCATAGGAAATGGGTACTGGGGGAAATAGACAAAAGGGTATACCGGGAGGAGGAGGCCCGTTGCAGAAGGATTCTTCGCAAGGCTAAGGCTGATTATGAGCTGAGACTTGCCAAGAATATCAAGAGCAACAAAAAGGGCTTCTTTCAGCATGTAAATAGGAAAAGGGAGGGGAGACAAGTGGTGGGACCACTAAATAAGGAGGAAGGTGATCCAGTGACTGACATGAGGGAACAGGCACAGATGCTAAATGACTATTTTGCCTCTGTGTTCTCCCCAAAGCAGGAAGGGGGATATCCGTATAGGAGATTAGATGAGGCTGGGGACTTAGGGGCAGAGATTAGAGTCACCTCCCTTGAAGTCGAGGGGCTCCTCAGGGCATTGAACATTACAAAGGCGCCAGGCCCTGACGGGTTACACCCGGGAGTACTTAGAGAGTTGGCAGGGGATCTCTCACGCCCGCTGGCCTCCATTTTTGAGGCTTCGTGGAGAACGGGTGAAGTTCCAGAGGACTGGAGGGTGGCATCAGTGGTCCCAATTTTCAAAAAGGGTAGCAGGAAGGACATGGGGAATTATAGACCGGTTAGCCTTACGTCCATTGTAGGAAAAACAATGGAAAGGCTCATAATAGAGAGAGATCTAGTGATGCTAGATAGGAAAGGGAGGCTGACAGCCACACAACACAGCTTCCGCAAAAACAGGTCCTGCCAGACAAACCTTGTGGAATTCTATGACAAGGTTTCAAGATGGCTAGATGGAGGGGATGCAGTGGATGTGGTATACCTGGATTTCAGCAGGGCCTTTGACAAAGTGCCCCATGATATCCTGGTGGAGAAACTGAGGAGTTTTGGGATACACCAAAGCACTGTCCGGTGGATTAGGGCATGGTTGACCGACCGAAAGCAGAAGGTAACCATTAGCGGGGAATCATCGGTATGGCAGCCAGTGACAAGCGGGGTCCCCCCGGGCTCTGTCCTGGGGCCGATCCTGTTTAATCTTTTCATTAACGACATGGAAGAAGGGGTGAACAGTCTGCTGATCAAATTTGCAGACGACACTAAAACTGGAGCAGTGGCCACAACTGAGGAGCAGATACACCAAATCCAAAAGGATCTGGACAGACTATGGAAGTGGGCAGGAGACAACAGGATGGCGTTCAATGTGGAGAAGTGCAATGTCTTGCACTTGGGGCATAAGAATAGCTGTCATAAGTACAGGTTAGGTGACAAGTGGCTGGAGAGCAGCACTTGTGAAAGGGACCTCGGGGTACTGGTTGACCGCAGGCTAAACATGAGTCAGCAGTGTGATGCGGTGGTCAAGAGGGCGAATGCCACCCTTGGCTGCATAGCCAGAAGTGTGGCTTCTAGATCAAGAGAGGTATTACTACCACTCTACATGACTCTGGTGCGCCCGCAACTCGAGTATTGTGTTCAGTTTTGGGCCCCTCATTACAGAAATGATACAGCCAGGTTGGAGTCAGTGCAGCGTAGGGCCACAAGGATGGTGGCTGGTTTGCAGGGGATGCCGTATGATGCAAGACTGAGGGAACTGGGTCTCTTCAGCTTGGAGAAGAGGAGACTCAGAGGGGATATGTTGGCGACATACAGGTATGTGAGGGGCTGTCACATGGAGATGGGGAGAGGCCTGTTCTCCCCGCAGAGGAAGGCAGGACGCGCTCCAATGGAGCAAAGCTCAGGGAGCCAAGGTTCCATTTGGATGCCAGGAAGCACTTCCTGACAGTTAGGACCCCGAGGGCGTGGAATGGGCTTCCACGGGAGGTCGTTGAGGCCCCATCAGTGAGGATGTTCAAAGACAGGCTGGACATGCACATGGTGGGCATGTCGTGAGCGGAGCCGGCTGGTGCCGGAGGTCAGACTAGATGGCCCGGGAGGCCCCTTCTGACTAGCTCTGTTTCTATGTTTCTATGTTTCTATGAAATGTACAAAAAACAAGTGATAAGAGCATTCCAGGTGAAGTGAAGCAATGAACCAGAAGAGATGGGACAGTGCGTTCTACCCTAACGAACAAAGAGCTCAAACAAAGAGCTTGGATAAGGTATATAAAGCAGGGATTGTCCAAGTTTCTTTGGGCCAGACTCAACAGTACTGCAATGTCTGGGTCTCCCATTGCTCCATTTAAGACTGATCAAGTGGGGTTTTCCTGGTGAGTATTAAAGAATGATTGTGAGTGAATGAGTGATTTCCTTTATGAATGTTAGGGAAAATGGTTTCCCTTCTACTGTACTCATTAAAAGATCTCTTGATTTGCAAATCCAGTACTGGTTATCTGTGTGTCTCCTTCTGTCTCCACTCTCTGAGCTTTCGAGGTGATAAGCACTACTTAGGATTGAAAAGAACAGAAAGGTCGCTTTGTGACAACTGTAGTCATCATCACACATAATAAAGTCCTTTTCAGTGCTTCCTTTGAATGCAGAGGTTTTCAATCAGTGTTAAAGAAGTTTGTACTTCTCCAGAGCTGAGAACTTTTTGTGCAACTGCTCTGACCTCTAAGATGAGCAGCCAATTTATACTCTTTCCCTGTAGTTTTTTCAAATTCTGTTGTTTGTCTTTCTTTTTTCAAAACAAGTCATTTAACCAGTAGATGCCTCTTTGTTTCCACTTCATATTTCCTTGAGTCTTTAAGGAAACGATTGTATCACTCCTAGAATAGTGTGTGCTGGCAGTCAGCAGGTTGGTGGGGGCGGGGGGGCGGGATAGCATAGTTTGGATTCTCAGCTCTCTGGTCTGACCTAGAAAGAATCTCACTGGCTGCTTTCCAAGGTCAGGAAAGTGGCCTTAGACAGGGAGGGTGGCCTTAGGAGGGTGGCATAGTAAAGAGAATGATGAGGCCAGGATGTATGGTTTTCTGATGGTCCTCCAGCTTTCTTCTCTTCCCTTGCTGAAGCACTCCAGCTAGATGGCTGAATATTGCCATATAGCAAAAATGCAGAACAAGAGGAGTGACGATGTGAAGATTGCTTCCACCACTCATTTCCCTCTGCATTGGATGCCCATAATCCTCTGAGTTCAGGGCCTTACAGACATCTTGATTGTATTACATCCTATAATTGAAGATTTAAAATATAAAGTAAAGGGGGGGGGGGGGACAAAACCTTTAACCCACCATATCAGTACAGACAAGCCAAGATGAAAGAAAATATTTTCAGTTTTCACAAGAATTCTGGCCTTAAGGGGCTGAAATGGGAGTAATCAAACGAATGTTATTTACTTGCATAGAACCATAGTATGATTTTAGATTGTGGAAATCTAGCTTCCACTTTTAATTTGATGCCTATACCAAATTCACTTGCTTATTCTTGATTTTTCCCATACATGCACAGAACTTACAACCATTTTTGCCAATTCCTAATCCTGATGGCTGTAATGTTTATACAGTGAGCTTGGAATTTCCTTTTGCTTTTGCATTGGGTGGTCAGGCAGTCTATGCAATCCCTGACTGCCTGACAGACTCAATACCTTCCCTCCTCATCCAGTCACTCTTCTACACCTTGCTCTCCCCTGTCCCAGCTAGTCGGCCCTGGCTGGTGGCAGCAGCTGGGGCTGAGCTCTCATAAGGCAGCCATGACCAGCACCTACAGTGCACAGGAGGAGGAGACAGGCCTAATAAATAGTCTGGAGCCTATTTAGAGACCCCCTCTGGGGTGGCTGCAGTGCACCTGCTGTCTGCTACCATGCCATCACTGAAACCCATCCCTGCCCACTGCCATCCCTCACTAAGCTGCAACATGAGAGGCTGTAGCTGGAGCAGAAAGAGACAGTGCTGCCAATGACACCTGGCTGCTGGCAGCGGGACTTCTGCTTTGGACCGTTTTTCCAGTGCCTACAAGGGCAGTGCCCCTGGGGGGTGACTGAAGGGCATTGGTGCCTGTTTGGTGTCTGGTCAGTGCAAGGTACCAGGGGGTCGAGTCTATCAGAGTAGGCTTATTCAGCCAGGGCTTTTTAGAAGGCGATGAGTTGAGGGGAGTAGCCATTCAGCTGGTGATGCATAGGGAGTGTTATTGTGGTAGAGGTAGGGCATGCCTGCTTAGGAGAAGAGAGGACAGGCGCTCAATACCTGTCCCCTCTTCTGGCTCTTTCCTCAGCCTAAGGGTACTGGGTAGCCATATCAGCCTGCCTTTGGGTCTGCTGATGTTGTTAATTAATGCTAGGTTCATCTGTAATAAAATTGTTTTCATTCATGATTCGGTCATGGGTGAGAAGGCCAATGTGTTACGCATTACTGAAACCTGTATTTTCTCCCTATTTGGTACAACACCAGCAATGCCCAGAGGGCCAGGAAGGGGGAGTGGCAATAATCTTTAAGAATTTGATATCCCTTGCCAGGATTGCTTTCCCTTGGGTGAAGACCTAGAGTGTTTGTACTGTGTGCTAGGTTTTCAAGGCAGATTGGAGAGTCTGTTAACATACCAGTCACCCTGCTGTGCTTTATTATTCTCCCTGTCACAAGTGACAGAGTTGGTCTCAGACCTGGTTTTGAGGTCCCCCAGGATGTTGGTCCTTGGGGACTTCGATTTCCATGCCAAGGCCTCCTTGTCCAGAGCAGCTGAGCACTTCATGGACACCATGACAATCATGGGGCTGTATCAGCATGTCAGCAGCCTAACACATAGGAAAGGCCATACACTGGACCTTGTTTTCTCAAACAGAGCAGAAGGATGGTAGTCCTGAAGTGGTGGGATTAACTTTTAACCCATTGTCAAGGTTGGGCCATTACCGTGTCAAATTTCCTTCTGTAAGGGTATAGGACCAATTTGAATGATCCACCCCCAGAGTCTGATGGATCCTGAAGGATTCCAGAGGGCTCTGGGGCATAATCCCACTAAAATTGTGAGCGACCCTGCTGACACCCAAGTTGACCTATGAAATAGGGAGACAATTTGGGCAATCTACACAATTGCACCCGGGTGCCCTCTCCATTCCTGCCAAGCCCATGCAGCACTCTGGTACAATGATGAGCTGAGGGTGATGAAGCAGGAAGGGAGATGGCAGGAGCACAGGTGGAGAAGATCTCACAACAAATCTGACCAAACACATTTAAGAGCTCATTACTGAGCCTATTCTGTGACAATAAAGTGAGCAAAGTGTGCTTTCTTTGCCTCCTCTATTGCTTCCTCACAGTGCTGCCCTGTTATTTCAGGTGATTCAGGGCCTCTTGCAAACTGGTTTGCCAGATGAGACCCCGGAGCCCTCAATGGCTCACTGTGATGAATTTGCTCAGTATTTTGTAGGAAAAATCTCTTGGATCTGTCAAGAGCTTGACTCCACTCTTTGTATACATCAAACTCTGGAGGTATGCAGTGCACAATCTTACATTCCAGCGGAGAAGAAGTATGGCATCGGAATGATACAGACGTGATTAACGAACATCTAAGATAGATTCCTCAGCGAATCCCCCATAGAATGTGGAAATGGCAATTCCACATTTAGTGGGAGGAAATCAAGCTTTTTCAGCTGGGCAGCACCAGAAGGAATGCTGCCCTCTATAAGTTCTCGACATGCTACTTTATATTTAGCTTTTATTTTAGCTTTTGTGAACACACCAGATCTATTGGAATGTATTTTTTGTTTCTTTTTTTTCTGCAATTATATCAGTGGAATAAACTGTATTTTTTTGCTAATTAAAAAGCCCTTCGGATGGAGGGGGAATGAAACCTCCCCCCCCCCCACGGAGTTGAAAAGCAGAGAATTGCATAACAGAGAGAAAGATAGAGCTGCTTGTAAGTAAGGAAAAGATTTATTTTCTTCTAATCTCTCCAAGGGTGAATAATTGTGCTGCGGAACTGAGTAATAGAGGATCTTTCTCCCATTTGTCTGTCCTGGACTGCTGCCAAGAAGTAGTGGCCATTTTTCTCTTTGTTCCGGGGACCCTTGGACATCTGCCAAGTCTTGATAATTTACTGCTATCATGGAGGAAATACAGAAATCATTTCCGGAAATACGATCTTCGCTAATAACTGTGCAGTTATCCCAGCAGGCGATAATAATACGTCAGAAAACTGTTTTAGAGCGACTTGATTGTTTTTTAACTGAACAAAGAAGTGGCTTTGATAAATTAGCTATTGCAATTAGTTTTGCCTTAGATAAGCAACCTACACCTGAACAGAATATGCAAAATATCCAACAAGCAGAAGGAAAATCTGAAACTGGAGAGAAAATAAGTGCAACTGAGCTGCGTGCTATGCTGGAAAAGAAGAAGACAGCTTGGCCACAACTCAAGACACATGATTTATTGCAGACACTAAGAAGCAAGCTTCCATGGGATCTGTGTGTCATTTTAGAGAAGGGCAATTTAGCTGACCATTTGAAAGAGATCATGTTTACGTGGCTGCAACTGGAGACTTCATTACAGACAGAAGGAAAGTCTGAAACAGGAAAGAAAATAAGTGCAACTGATTTGCGTGGTAGTCTGGAAAAGGAAAAGATAGCTTGACCACAACACAAGACACATGATTTATTGCAGACATTATGAAGCAAGCTTCCATGGGATCTACATGTCATCTTAGAGAAGGACAATCTAGCTGACCATCTGAAAGAGGTTATGTTTATGTGGCTGCAACTGAAGACTCCATTGCAGACATTATGGTGGTTTAATGGGGAAAAAACCAGAAAGGTCTGGTAGAGGGATAAAGAAAAAGAAAAAATAAACATGGTAGGCATGTTAAGGGAAGATAAGGGAAATTTCTTTCTTTCTATTCCAAATAAATAAATAAATAAATAAATGGGTGATTCATATAGCTTGATATGCTCACACGTGATGTAGAAAGGCTAAGCTATTATTGCTGGTGAGATAGTAGCAATTTAGCTTGATGAAATTCAGTTTAAAAGATATTGTGGTTAAATGGATAGCTTTCACTGTATTTCTAATAAGCTATTGTTGTTGATGATATAAGTTAAAGATGGTAAACAGCTGGGCTTTTATATGGAACTAACCATACTGGATTAAGTGGTGTTTAAGTGAAATGAAACACTAGTAATTTAGCTTAAAGAAAAATGTTTTTAAAGATATTATCAGTATTACTCATTATCAAGTAGAGTAGGTAAGAAAAATGTAGAGATGTTAAATGGATATTTTTTGATGTTTATATGTAATTGTGGTAGTGAGGAAGTTATTTGCTATTCGAAAATTGAAAAGATTTTGAACTGTCCAGAAATGTTTAGATCAAATTTACCACTGAAGGAGAAAGAAAATATTGCAATCTCATTTAACTTGGAGATGCTTTCCTTTGACATTGCTCAAGAGAAACAGGACTTTGTAGGAAATGAGGAAACTTGAAAATCGTTACCCATGCATTGGTAACTTCCAATATCAATTATTGTAATACACTTTACATGGGGCTACCCTTGAAAATTCCTTCATGGATCACTGCCTTGTCGTGGTGAAGGGGCTTGCGTAGCTCAATGAAGCTATGAGCTGTGCCGTGCAGGGTCACCCAAGACGGACAGGTCATAGCAGAGAGCTCTGACAAAACGTGATCCACTGGAGAAGGAAATGGCAACCCACTCCAGTATCTTTGCCATGAAAACCCCATGGACAGTACCAAAAGGCAAAACCATATGACACCGGAAGATGAGCCCCTCAGGTCGAAAGGTGTCCAATATGCTACTGGGGAAGAGCGGAGGGCTAGTACTAGTAGCGCCAGAAAGAATGAAGCGACTGGATCAAAGACAAAAGGACACTCAGTTGCCGATGTATCTGGAGGTGAAAGGAAAGTCCAATGCTGCAAAGATCTTTACTCCATAGGAACCTGGAATGTAAGATCCATGAATCAAGGCAAGCTGGATGTGGTCAAACAAGAGATGACAAGACTGAACATCGACATCTTAGGAATCAGTGAACTAAAATGGACAGGCATGGGTGAATTTAGTTCAGATGACCATCAAGTATACAACTGCGGGCAAGAATCCCTCAGAAGAAATGGAATAGCCTTCATAGTCAATAAAAGAGTAGGAAAAGCAGTACTGGGATACAACCTCCAAAATGACAGAATGATCTCAGTTCGAATCCAAGGCAAACCATTCAACATCACAATAGTCCAAGTCTATGCCCCAACCACTGGTGCTGAAGAGGCTGAAGTTGACCAGTTCTATGAAGGCCTACAACACCTTCTAGAATTAACTCCAAAAAATGATGTCCTTATCATCATAGGGGATTGGAATGCTAAAGTAGGAAGCCAAAAGATAACTGGAATAACAGGCAAGTTTGGCCTTGGAGTACAAAATGAAGCAGGGCACAAGCTGGTGGAATTTTGTCAAGAGAATACAATGGTCATAGCAAACACTCTTTTCCAAGAATCCAAGAGACAACTCTACACATGGACATCACCAGACGGTCAACACAGAAATCAGATTGATAAAGTGCTCTGCAGCCAAAGATGGAGACGTCCTATACAGTCAGTAAAAACTAGGCCAGGAGCTGACTGTGGCTCAGATCATGAGCTTCTGGTTGCAAAATTTAGGCTTAAGTTGAAGAAAGTAGGGAAAAGCACTAGGCCACTCAGGTATGACCTAAATCATATCCCTGATGAATATACAGTAGAGGTGACAAATAGATTTAAGGAATTAGATCTGATAGACAGAGTGCCTGAAGAACTATGGACGGAGGTTCGCAACATTGTACAAGAGGCAGCAACTAAAACCATCCCAAAGAAAAAGAAATGCAAGAAAGCAAAATGGCTTCTGAGGAAGCTTTACTAATAGCTGAGGAAAGAAGGGAAGTGAAAGGCAAGGGAGAAAGAGAAAGATACACCCAATTGAATGCAGAATTCCAGAGAACAGCTAGAAGAGATAAGAATGCCTTCCTAAATGAACAGTACAAAGAAATAGAAGAAAACAATAGAATAGGGAGGACCAGAGATCTCTTCAAGAAAATTGGAGATATGAAGGGAACATTTCATGCAAAGATGGGCATAATAAAGAACCAAAATGGCAGGGACCTAACAGAGGCAGAAGAGATTAAGAAGAGGTGGCAAGATTACACAGAAGAACTATACAAGAAAGAGCTTAACATCCCTGATAAGCAGGATGGGGTGGTCACTAACTTCGAGCCAGACATCCTGGAATGTGAAGTCAAATGGGCCTTAGGAAGTCTGAGCAACAACAAAGCTAGTGGAGGTGACAGCATTCCAGCTGAGCTATTCAAAATCCTAAAAGATGATGCAGTAAAAGCGCTACACTCAATATGCCAGCAAATTTGGAAACTCAACAGTGGCCACAGGATTGGAAAAGGTCAGTTTACATTCCGATCCCCAAGAAGGGCAATGCCAAAGAATGTTCAAACTACCGCACCATTGCACTCATTTCACATGCTAGCAAAGTGATGCTCAAAATCCTACAAGCTAGGCTCCAGCAGTATGTGGACCGAGAACTACCAGAAGTACAGGCAGGATTTCAAAGAGGGAGAGGAACTAGAGATCAAATTGCCAACATACGCTGGATTATGGAGAAAGCTAGGGAGTTCCAGAAAAACATCTACTTCTGCTTCATTGACTATGCTATAGCCTTTGATTGTGTGGATCACAACAAATTGTGGCAAGTTCTTAAAGAGATGGGAGTACCAGACCATCTTATTTGTCTCTTGAGAAACCTATATGCAGGTCAAGAAGCAACAGTGAGAACTGGACACGGAACCACTGATTGGTTCAAAATTGAGAAAGGAGTTCGGCAAGGCTGTATACTGTCGCCCTGCCTATTTAACTTATATGCAGAGCACATCATGAGAAAGGCAGGGCTAGATGAATCACCAGTTGGAATCAAGATTGCTGGGAGAAATATCAACAACCTCAGATATGCAGATGATACCACTCTCATGGCAGAAAATGAAGAGGAACTAAAGAGCCTCTTGATGCGGGTGAAGGGGGAGAGCGCAAAAGTTGGCTTGAAACTCAACATTAAGAAAACTAAGATCATGGCATCCGGTCCTCTCACTTTCTGGCAAATAGATGAGGAAGAAATGGAGGTAGTGACAGATTTTATTTTCCTGGGCTCCAAGATCACCGCAGACGGGGACTGCAGCCAAGAAATTAAAAGACACTTGCTTCTGGGGAAGAAAGCTATGGCAAATCTAGATAGCATACTAAAAAGCAGAGACATCACCCTGCCAACAAAAGTGCGTATAATCAAGGCTATGGTTTTCCCAGTTGCAATGTATGGCTGTGAAAGCTGGACAATAAGGAAGGCCGAGCACAAAAGGATTGAGGCCTTTGAGTTGTGGTGCCGGAGAAGACTCCTGCGAGTCCCTTGGACCGCAAAGCGATCAAACGGGTCAGTCCTAGAGGAGACCAACCCTGACTGCTCTTTATAAGGCCAGATCCTGAAGATGAAACTCAAATACTTTGGCCACCTAATGAGAAGGAAGGACTCACTGGAGAAGAGTCTAATACTGGGAACAATAGATGGCAAAAGAAGAAGGGGACGGCAGAGGATGAGGTGGCTGGATGGAGTCATTGAGGTGGTTGGTGTGAGCTTGAGTGGACTCCGGGGGATGGTGGAGGACAGGAGGGCCTGGAGGAATGTTTTCCATGGGGTCACGATGGGTCGGACACGACTTCGCGACTAACAACAACAACAACCCTTGAAGATGGTACAGCAATTGCAACTGGTACAAAATTTGGTTGGTGACTGGCACTCCTACAGCAGCCCAGATAACACTGGTTTTTAAAGAATTCTACTGGTTACCAGTTGTGGCCTGGGCTCAATTCAAAGTGCTTGTTTTAACATGTAAAGCCCTAAACGTCCCAGGGCCCAGTTATCTGAAGGATCATCTACACCACACCTTAAGATGAACTCAGGAGGTCCTTCTACAAGAGCCATTCCTCAGGGAAATAAGAGGGTTGGCAATTAGGCGAAGGGTCTTTTCTTCTGCTCCCCACCCCCCATCTATGGAACTCCCTCCCTAGGGAAATTAACCTGGTGCATCTTTGTTTTCTTTTTGGTGCCAGGCAAAGACTTACCTTTTAAAGATTTTTTGTGAGTGCTGATGGACCTTTATTGGTTTTATTGGTTTTCTTATACTGTACTAGTTGTTGATTTATGATTTTATTATTTTAACCATCTTATGTTTTATTGCTTGAGCCACCTAGGGATGCCATTCTGGTAGTTATAGATAGCATATAAATATGTGAATAGATAAAATAAAATAATTTTGACAGCTGCTATTTTTCCAAGTCAAGTTTAATCGTTACCATACGATAGCTTCTTTATGTCACCAATGAGTGGCTTAAAGTCCATTTTAACAGTTTAATATCTAATTTCTTAATGCCGCTTGCTCGGAGTTTTAGGACTTTTTTCCCATCTCAGCATGCATAGGACTGCACCTTAAAGCTGTTATGTTGCAGTTTTAAAGTTGACATTCTCTTTTCATTGTTCAAGTGCCATACTGATTCAAAGTAATTCATTATGGGCACAAATAAATTCAAATCCTTCAGCTATTTGGAATTCTGTTGGCAGTTCTTTATACTTGGCAGCTGCCTCCCTAGGGTTATTTAAGATTAGTAGGATAGTAGGGTTGAGTGTATATTTTTGATTATTTATGTTGATTCCTTTGATAATGGGATTTTTTCTTTTTGCTAGAGTTTCTATTACTCTAAAAAAGTTTAGTTAAAAGTTTAACTTAGAATAGCTCGATCCAATCTGTCAAATGCCTTAAACATGCCTTAAGGAGAGTAGTACATTTACTTACTGAATTTGTAATGTCCTTCTACGTGTACCAGGTAATTGCCTCCAGAGTATGTACCCTGCCTAGTTTTCTGCTATATATTCTGTGATAAATATGATAAATTCAACTGACCAAGGCAAATGATAATGCTTTAAAGTGTGGAGTAATAATGCTATGAATTTGCATGATTCCAGAGGCATGTGGTCTTTCCCAGGTTTAATATTACTATTAAATTTGTGTGTTTCATTTTCCAGGAATTTCCCTGTCCCTTCCAAGATAGTGTGAACTGCCAAATTGGCGTTACATTGTCTTCCATTGCCTGACAGAATTTCCCACTGAACTGATCTAGTTCTAAGATTTTTCCCTTTTTTTCAATCTCAACTTCTCCTTCTTCATGTCTTGCTCTGAAATTGCTTTGTTTAAATATTTGGAGTATCCTACCTACTCCAATTGTTTTAAATAGTTTTTTCTTAGATATGTTTCTGTTGGATTAAGATATGGATTTGCTAAGGTTACACACATTTACATAAAATGTAGCAATTTTTGTTTATTTTTGATGTTTTGTGATTAATTTGCACATACCTTTAACTGTCCAAATAACATTCCCCATTTGTCCTTTGTTAGGGGTCTTGCAAGCAACTTAGAATGTGGCTGCCAAACACACACTTACACACATACACAAATATTAGAGGGAGAGAAGGGAGAGGTCTTTCATCGAGACATACATTTATCATTTTAAAAAACACATTAATTCATTCTTTTCCCAAATAATTGTTATATACTTCCCTGACCTTTTGCGAGCTTACTGCACTTTAGAGATGTCAGACGCCAGTTTGGCACAATTATCAGAGGTTTCCAAACTTCTCCTGCCCCCTGCTACATAGATCTTTAAATGGGGCAGCCCTGTTCAGCTAATAATTGTGAAGGGGGGCATGGGGGAAGGGGGGCAATGACTGTTTAGATGACTCTCTTCCCCAATCATGACATAAGCTGCCCAGTTTTCCAGGCAGCCCCTCTATGCAAATCATCTGTTCCCACTACCTGCAGGTGTGGCTAACCGCTGCGGGGTGGGGGGGTGGCAGAGCTGGAGCTGGAGCTGGCAGTGGGACTAGTGGAAATGCCCTGGGAAAAGGGAAATTCTGCTAAGCCCATATTGCCTTTGCAGTCCTTCCTGGGAGTAAGTAGTGGTGAGTAAATTAGGCTATCACTCCTGGCGGGCATCCCAGAGTCATCATGACTCAAGACTCTGAAGATCACATGGAAGATTTGACAGTGGGAGGGAAAGTTGGGGAGAGGCAAAAGCCTTTGAAGTGCCTCAAGGCTGCTGCCCACAGGTTCCCAGGCCAACAAGAACAGAGATAGAACATGGAAACATAGAAATACTCCAGTTGTGAGCACACCAGAATTGTATAGATTGGCAGTAATACCACCCTTGATCTAGAAGCCATGCTTTGGGCTATGCAAGCAAGGTGTCATGTGGCTGGCACTCCTTCCCAACGAAAGCAACGTGTCCAGTTGCTGCTACAAAAGTCTTTATTCTACAAAATCTTACAAATACAAACACGTGTGCTAAAAAGTTGTCCTCTCTTTCTGAATAAATTCAGCTCACAGGATGCTTTCAGCTGTAAGGGGCAGGTCAGAAAGGCTTCTCTCTGCTTTGTTCAATCAATCTCGATTCTAACTGCCCCAGTCTGCATGTGCGTCTGTGAAAGTGCACGTCATTTATTCATTCATTCATTCATTTATTTATTTTTTGATTTATATCCTGCCTTTTTCCTACAAAGGGCTCAAGGCAGCTTACATCATCTCTCCTCCTCCATCTTATCCCCACAACAAGAACCCTGTAAGGTAGGTTGGGCTGAGAGTCTGTGACTGGCCCAAAGTCACCCAGTTGGCTCCATGGCTGAGCGGAGACTCGAACCCAGGTCGTCTGAGTCCCAGTCCCAGGCTCTTAACCACTACGCCACACTGGCTCTCCAGCCAGTCTTCCAATGCCAGTCTTCCAATGGCTGCTCAAGGCTAACCCCTGTATTCTCACTGTCCTTATCTTCAGGTACTGGAATCGTCTCCTTAGCAACCCCTAGATTGGACTTTGTTGGCTGTACATTTTTTTTAATAAGTTTTATTCCAAATAAACCTAATTAAAAAAAAAACTAAAAACAACATCAATCATCAAGAACATCGGATCTACTGGGTCAGCCCCCCACATTTTTTCTTTTTATGTTAACTTATGAACATATTTAAATCTATACAAAGCCCCATTTCTCTAGCCAATAATAAAAAGAGTCCCAAGTTTGATAGAAGTCAGTATCTTCTTTCTCCTTCAGTGACAAAGTCAATCTGTCCATTTCTGCACAGTCCAAGATCTTTTTTAGGATCAGTTCATCGGTGGGTGGTTCTTCACTCTTCCAGTGTTGGGCAAATGCAATCCTCGCCACAGTGATTACATGTAAAGTCAAGTACATTTTACTAATATCATCAGGTATAATGCCTAATATGAAAACTTCAGGTTTTAAAGCTAAAGCTAAATTTTTGTAACATTTCCTCAAGCGATTAATGTATTTTAATCCAATACTTTTTTGCTTTATCACAAGTCCACCACATATGATAGAAGGTACCCAATTTATGTTTACATTTCCAACATCCATCTGACTTATTTGGAAACATATTGGCTAGTCTATTTGGTGACAAATACCATCTATAGAACATTTTATACAAGATTTCTTTAAATGAAGTTAGTAACATAGAACCATAGAAACAGAGCGAGTCAGAAGGGGCCTCCCAGGCCATCTAGTCTGATCTCCAGCACCAGCTGGCTCCTCTCATGACATGCCCACCATGTGGACGTCCAGCCTGTCCTTGAACACCCACACCGATGGGGCCTCAACGACCTCTCATGGAAGCCCATTCCACACCCTTGGGGTCCTGTCAGGAAGTGCTTCCTGGCATCCAAATGGAACCTGGGTTCCCTGAGCTTTGCTCCATTGGAGCGCGTCCTGCCTTCCTCTGCAGGGGAGAACAGGTCTCTACCCATCTCCATGTGACATCCCCTCACATACCTGTATGTCGCCAACATATCCCCTCTGAGTCTCCTCTTCTCCAGGCTGAAGAGACCCAGTTCCCTCAGTCTTGCCTCATACCCCATCCCCTGCAAACTGGCCACCAACCTTGTGGCCCTACACTGCACTGACTCTAACCTGGCTATATCCTTTCTGTAATGAGGGGCCCAAAACTGAGCACAATACTCCAGTTGCAGGTGCAGCAGAGTCGTGCAGAGTGGCAGTAATACCTCTCTCGATCTAGAAGCCACACTTCTGGCTATGCAACCAAGGGTGGCATTCGCCCTCTTGACCACCGCATCACATGGCTGACTCATGTTTAGCCTGCAGTCAACCAGCACCCCAAGGTCCCTTTCACAAGTGCTGCTCTCCAACCAGCACCCCGAGGTCCCTTTCACAAGTTGCTAATGTTAGCTTAATATTTCTCTCCCACAACTTTTGCCATTTTTCTAATTCAATATTATATCCAAAGTTTTGTGCCCACATTATCATAGTTTCCTTAATCTTCCATTCTCTTCTAGTAAGAAATTATATAATCTTTTAATTTAAGCATCACCTGATCAAATGCTGTTAAATCCTTATAAAAGCCCCACATTCTATAGTCTTCAGCATATCTCGATTGTATCTGCACCTTATGCCACCAAGAAACATTAGATCCTTGTTCTTGTATT
Organism: Varanus salvator macromaculatus; assembly: GCA_023646645.1. Classification (NCBI taxonomy): domain Eukaryota; kingdom Metazoa; phylum Chordata; class Lepidosauria; order Squamata; family Varanidae; genus Varanus; species Varanus salvator. Next base: position 10,301,580 of record JAIXND010000754.1, on the reverse strand, counting down.
TCTTGATTCAATTTCAGTCCTCCATCATTATCCAAAATGTCATCATATCTTATGATTGCTTCAAAATTCAATGCATTTGGATATACAAGAGCTTCCATAGGTGAAAGCTATCTTAGCAATTTCTTATACAGTTTTGTCTTTAACTTTTCCCACACCAACATTGATTTCCTAATATAATGACTTTAAAAAGAGCCATGTACCTTAGCCTTTTCATACCACATATAAGCATGCCAACCCATTTGCAAACCATGCCCTAAACTTCTTTGAAAATGCTAATAAACCAGGGAGATAAAGTAAAGACCAGCCTATAAAGTAAAGAAGGAAAGAGAGAAGAGACTACCATATTTTTTGCTCTATAAGACTCACTTTTTTCCCCCTCAAAAGTAAGGGGAAATGTCTGTGCTTCTTATAGAGCGAATATGTGTGTGCAGTAAGTCTGTCAGATGTGCAGCCCATGGGGAAGTGATGGGGAATGTGCCTGTGATTATGTGCCCATTTGATTCAGAATATTTTTTTTCTTGTTTTCCTCCTCTAAAAACTAGGTGCGTCTTATGGTCAGGGGCATCTTATAGAGCGAAAAATACGGTAATAAGTAAACTGAAGGATGGAGAAGGATGACTGCAAGTACAAAGTATACATATTAAGACAATAGCAGAAGATTTTTTTGCAAAGTTGTACCAGAAGGATGAGATTTCAACTGAGAAAGTAAACGAATATATCCGAAAGGGAGACCTGCCAAAGTTACCCAAGAAATACCAAAAAGTATTGAATCAAGAAGTAACAATCACAGAAGTAATAGAGGCAATTAAGAGACCAAACTCCAGGCCCGGATGGGCTACCAGCAGAATTCCTTTGAAGGAATTTTTGCTACACTTCTTAAGAATATATGTAAATACAGCATTATTAGATGCTAAAATACCGAATACTTGGACAGAGGCAAATATTACATTAATACCAAAAGAAGACACAGACTTGACAGATTCAAAACTATAGACCTATATCACTATTAAATGTGGATTACAAAATTTTTGAAGAAGTATTAAACAGACTGTATTAATTCAGATCAAAATGGCTTTTTACCTAAAAGACAAATGAGGAATAATATGAGAACTATCTTGGACATCTTAGAGTATTATGAGATGCATACGGAACAACCAATGGCACTGTTATTCATGGACGCACAGAAGGCTTTTGACAATGTTGATTGGCAATTTATGAAGCAACAATTAGTTCTGATGGAGTTTGGTGAAAAGTTCATTAATGCAATATTAAGCATCTATCAAAAGCAGTCTGCTAGGATTATAATCAATGAAGAATTTACAAATACTATAGATATACAAAGGGTACAAGACAAGGATACCCGCTATCACCACTGTTGTTTATATTGATCCTAGAAGTGTTAAACAGAAATATCAGGGATGATATGTACGTTAAAGGTACTAGAATTAGAGATGAAAGCTATAAATTGCAGGCATTTGCAGATGACCAAGTTTTCATAACTGAGGAACCCTTAGTAACAATGCCTAAACTCCTACAAAGGATTGAAGAGTATGGAGAAAGGATTCCAAGATGGCGTCGGAACGAAACGGGTGTGATTAGCTATCTCTGCTAATTACTCCGGTATTTTTTCCAGCAGTGGTGTCAAGAGACCTAATCAAACCCTGTAGGGGTGAAGATAGATTACCTGGGCATGTTTTGGCTGGATGTGGGGTGGTGATCCCTTATCAGTCAAGAACAATTCAGGTGTCTCAGCTGGACAATACAGGAGGTTTTTTAGCCTCTGCAAGTTCACGGCATCTTTTTAGATTAGCGTAGAAATCTCCATAAGCCGGATAAACATCGGAACTGCTGAGTAAATATTTTTATCAGGCTATCTTTTCTCTGCAACAATCACCCGTAGGAAAGCAGTATTTGGCACGAAGAGCTGTAGAACCCTTTTAATCAGCAAGGCAGCGAATGAAAATACAGACACTTTGGAACTTTAGCATAAGTTAAATCTAAGCTTCTTTGTGAGTGTCTCTGGGGTTGAACTTTATTGAAAAGATAATGTGCAACTTGACAGAAGTACAAAAATTTTGACTGAAAAGAAGAAAAGAGGAAGGGAGAGGTGGAGGAAGGAATCTCCATTTCTTTGCCTGCGTTTCTGGGACCATTGCCAAAATATCTGGCAGCCTGCCAATCCTTTGTCTGTTCATGCTATTGCAATTATGATTTCTTTACAAGAATCTCTTTCAACAATTAATCAACTCTTATCAGCTATAAAATCTTCGCAAGAAATTTTTTTGGATAAAATACAAGTTCTTCAAGATGATCAGCAAAAGAGGCTTGATAGAATGGGAATTTTTTTCATGCGGCTGGGAATGATTAAAGCAGAACAGAGTATGCAGGAGACTCAACAGCTATGTGAGACTGCAGATACTGAAACAAAATTAACAGAATCAATAAATAACCTCCCATCAAACCTGTTTGCTACGGTGAAGGAGCAACAACATTTGAAATCTCAAGCAACTAGAATGGAGTTTGAGATTGAAAAAATGAGAATGTTACTACTAGAGATGCAGACACTACGAATGATTAATGATCTGCAGAAGATGAAGAAAGAGGTGAAGGTCCTATTGCAATTAATGCATCCATTGCTAATGATTAATGCTTTCCAACAGACATCACTTTTACTGGTTCTAAGATGGGCTGGCAGAGGTGTGAAACAGAAATATTTGTTTTAATGATATAAATGGCCTGATATGTTTATTGTGGTATGGAATGGCTAAGATATATGATTCTAATGGGGGAAGCTCATTTATTTTTAAGTGTGTGGGACTGAGGCAATGTAAGTTTTAAGGGAAGATGAAGGATTCGTCCCCCCCCCTTTGCTTTTTTCTGTCTCTTCTTTTGCTTTCTCTTTCTTATTTTGCCTTAAAGTTTTAAGATGAATGACTAAGAGCCAAACTGCATGACTTTTCAGTTTGTGAAATGTTAGAAGATAAATGACTATTATGGGAGTAAGATGAGCTGTGCTAAACAGAAACAAGCGTGAATATGAGATCTCTTTCTATTTCACATTCACTTTTTAGTAGATATTAGACTGGAATATGATAAGCAAAAAATCTATTTGATTGTATTTGTAATTATCATTTCCTATTAGAATGGATATTAAATATGTGAACATGAATATCTCCTTTATTTTTTTTTAGTAGATATTAGATTAGAATATTTGTAAGTAGAGAATGCATCTGATCATATTTGTAATTATTATAAGGAGGAGTCTATTTGTTTAATACTGGAAAAATGAAAAGATTTGGAACTGTGTAGAGTTGATCAGGCTGAAATTTTTATTAAAAAAGAAAGAAGATACTGACTTTTACAAAACTTGGAGAGACCTTCTAATATGAAGAACAGAACTTTGTAAGAAATGGATGAACTGATTCTATTACAGAAGGAGAAAGAAGATAGTGACTTCTATCAAATCTTGGACTTTTGTTTATTATTGGCTGGAAGAACGGGACCTGGCTTAGATCCAAAAGGGTTTTTGTTTTTTTTTTTTAGACTTTTTGAAATGAATTTGAAATGATCATAGAATGTTAAAAGATGTGTAGTAAGTGGCTGATTCAGTAGTTTCGATGTTTGTGATAATGGATGTTTTAGTACTGTTTTGAAAATTAATAAAAAGTTGAATAAAAAAAAGAATTGAAGAGTATGGCGAGGTTACTGGGATGAAAATAAACACAGAAAAGACAAAATGGTTAGTAAAAATTCTCACACAGGAGCAGAGAAAAACTCTGGTGGAACAAGATTATTAAAAAGGTTAAATACTTGGGAATTTATCTTACAGCTAAGTGTACCACCCTGAAAGAAGACAATTATGATAAATTATTTAAGGAGATTAAGAGTGATTTGGAAAAATGGGCTAATTTGCAATTATCCTTGCTGGGAAGAATAGCACTAGCTAAAATGAATATATTACCAAAGCTTTTGTTTCTATTCCAAATGATTGCCATAAAAATTGATAGAAAATTTTTTGATGATTTACATTTTCAAATCTCAAGATTTATATGGAGAAAGAAGAAACCAAGAATTAAACTAAAAATACTTCAGGAAGCTAAAGAGAATGGGGGATTTGGTCTCCCTGATTGGATGCTGTATTATTAAGCTTCTGTTTTAACATGGCTAAAAGAATGGATAACTTTAAGAAATAAGAGAATCTTGTATCTCGAAGGGCATGATTTGCAAGTGTTGGCTGTACATTTTTGTCCCCCTCCTGAACCCCTCCTTCCACTGATCTTTCATTCCCATGGAGCATGCCGCCAGGGAGTGCCATTTGATCGGCTGGCACTGAATATACATCCTCCACTATAGGCCTTTGGTTCTCACGAGAAGCTTCTCTCCCTTGTGCATGCGTTAAAGACTCCCTGAGTCAGCACACATGACACAAGGGTGGCATTCACCCTCTTGACTGCCACATCACATTGCTGTTTAGCCTGCAGTCAGCCAGTACCCCTATATCCCTTTTACAAGTGCTGCTCTCCAGTCACTTGTTCCCTAACCTGTATTTATGACATTCATTCCTATGCCCCAAGAGCAAGAACTTGTGATTATCCACTTTGAACGCCATCCTGTTGTCCCCAGTCCACTTCCATAGTCTGCCCAGATCCTTCTAGATCCAGAGTACCTGCACCTCAGTTGTAGTCACCACCCCCATTTTAGTATCATCTGAGAATCTGATCAGAAGATTGGTCACCCCCACTTCCAGGTCATTGATAAAAAGATTGAACAGGATTGGTCCTAAGACAATGCCCTGGGGGATCCCACTCATCATAGACCACCATCCCATTGATTCCCCACTAATAGTTACCCTCTGCCCTAATCCATCAGACTGCCATGTCCAGCAGTCATGCCCTAATCCATCAGACAGCACATTGTTCTATCCCAAACCTCCTCAATTTCTCAACCAGGAGACATGATCACACCTAAGGATCCTTTTCCTTCTCATAGAGCCCAACCATCTCCACGGTATACAACTGAGCTCAGGCCAATGAAGCAAGAGGGAAATGACTAGAGCTTAGGTGGAGGAGATCTCAAGACTAATCTGACTGAACATGACTTAGAGCTCATTATCGATCCTATTACATGGCAATAAAGGTGGCAAAATGCTATTTTGTCACTTCTATTGTATCTTTTTGGTGTCACCCAGTTGAATTTTTCCATGTGGTTTGAAGTCTCCTACATAATGGAACACCAAGTGAGACCTCTGAACCCTTGGTGGTTCACTGTGACAAATTTGCTTCTTTCTTTGAAGACTAAGTCACTCAGATATGCCATGAATTGGACTCTACTGTTGATCTTATGCAGTCAAACAACAAAACTGCAAACAAAACGCCAATGCAAGGTATGACCACTGACTATTGGCACATGGAATGTACACATGCTTCAAGACAACCCCTCAGCAGATCAACCAGAAAGAAGAACAGCCCTGGTCGCCAGAGAGCTTGCAAGATTTAACATCGATATTGCGGCTCTGTGTGAAACTCGCCTAGCCAATGAAGGTCAGCTCACAGAAACAGGAGGTGGTTATACATTCTTCTGGTGTGGACATAGCATCGACGAACGTCGTGAATCTGGAGTTGGCTTTGCGGTTAAGAATCATCTTGTCCCCATACTTGCCAGTCTTCCCAAGGGTGTGAACGACCGACTCATGACAATTCCTCTCCCACTACCAAGAGGAAAGCAAGCCATACTGATCAGTGCCTATGCACTCACAATGATGAATCTGGATGAAGTAAAGGACAAGTTTTATGAAGATCTCGATGCCCTACTCTCATCCATGAAGCGCACCGACAGGCTGATTCTACTTGGCGATTTCAACACGAGAGTAGGATCTGATCACTCTGCCTGGGATGGCGTCATTGGAAAAAATGGAATCGGCAAATGTAACAGCAAAGGCCTACTACTACTGAAGACATGTGCGGCTCATGATCTGATCATCACTAATACCATCTTCTGCCTGCCCACTCGCAAAAAGACGTCCTGGATGCACCCATGCTCCAAGTACTGGCATCTCATTGCTTATGTCATCGTGCGGAGGAAAGACTGACAGGATGTAAGGGTGACCAAGGCCATGCCAAGTGCTGACTGTTGGACTGACCACAGACTCATCATCTCCAAATTAAGCCTTCACATCAAGCCTAAGAGACGTCTGCAAGGAAACAAAGCTGTGATGAAAAAGATCAATGTCAGTAAACTGAGGAATCCCAACACAGCAGCTTCACTAGCAGAAGATCTTGACAACCAACTCTCAGAGCTACAATTAGAGGAAAATGCTGAGAAGGGCTGGGAACGCTTCCGGGATATTGTGCACTCTTCTGCACTAAAAGTTCTTGGACCCTCACACAGGAAACAGCAGGACTGGTTTGATGAAAATGATGAAGAGATCAAGGCCTTACTTGCTGAAAAGCACCGCCTTCACCATGCTCATCAGAACAACCCATTGTCAACAGCTAAGAAAAATGCCTTCCACAAGGCTCTCAGGACTGTACAGAGCAAGCTTCGCAAGATGCAGGACTCCTGGTTGAGTGCCAAAGCAGATGAAATCCAGAAGTTTGCTGATAGAAACAATGCCAAACAGTTCTACGAAGCCCTCAGATCCTTGTATGGACCTCAGCCTTCAGGGAGCTCCCCTCTACTGAACTCAGATGGTACAACTCTCATTACTGAGAAGACTCTGATTCTACAGCGCTGGGCTGAGCACTTCCAATCCGTACTGAACCACCCATCCTCCATCAATAATGAGGCGATTGACAGACTGCCCCAGGTGGATATCAACCACAGCCTGGATGCCCTACCATCAAAGCCTGAAACCCTACAGGCCATCAGCCAGCTGTCCAGTGGCAAGGCCCCAGGATCTGATGCGATCCCAGCGGAAGTCTATAAGGAAGGTGGTGCAGTGCTTATTGACAAACTCACTCAGCTGTTCCAGTCCTTCTGGAATCAAGGATCCATTCCTCAGGAACTGAAAGACGCATCCATCGTACACCTCTACAAGCGGAAAGGAAATCGACAAGTCTGTGATAATCATAGAGGAATATCACTGATCTCCATCGCAGGCAAGATCCTTGCATGTGTATTGCAGAATAGCCTGACTGACCACCTGGAACAGGGTCTACTACCAGAAACACAGTGTGGCTTCCGCAAAGAGCGTGGCACTGTGGATATGATCTTCGCAGCCCAACAGCTCCAAAAGAAGTGTCAAGAGCAGAATTGTGAACTGTACACCATCTTTGTAGACCTCACCAAGGCTTTTGACACTGTGAGTCGCGAAGGTCTGTGGCGCATCATGTTGAAGTTTGGGTGCCCTGACAGATTCATCCTGATGGTACATCAGTTCCATGACAGCATGACAGCTCGTGTTGTGGACGATAGAGAAGCTTCAAAGGCCTTTCCTGTCACAAATGGTGTCAAGCAAGGGTATGTGCTGGCACCAACCCTGTTCAGCATAATGTTTTCAGCCATGCTGACAGTCGCCTTCCAGAACAACTCCTTGGAAGTCAGCCTGAAATACAGGACCGATGGGAAACTGTTCAACCTGCAAAGACTCTAGGCCATCACCAACATAAAGGAAACTGTGCTACGAGACCTCCTTTTTGCTGATGACTGCCCTGAATGCTGGATCAAAGCAGGAAATGCAAGTCAGCATGGACAAATTTGCAGTAGCATGCGACAACTTCGGCCTCCTCATCAACACAGAGAAAACCAAAGTGATGCATCAGCCAGCTCCGAAAGCACAATACCAAGAGCCCACCATCACAGTGAAGGGACAAAAACTGCAAGTAGTAGACGAATTTACATACCTTGGCAGCTCCCTTTCCCACGCAGTGACAATTGACATTGAGGTCAACTGCCGAATCGCCAAGGCAAACTCTGCATTCGGCAGACTGCAAACCAAAGTGTGGGACTGCCGTGGAATAAGCCTTGCTACAAAGCTTAAAGTCTACCTTGCAGTAGTGCTAACTACCCTGATGTATGCCAGTGAGACTTGGACAGTATACAGGAGGCACGCTAGGCAACTGAACCACTTCCACACAACTTGCCTCCGCAGACTTTTGAGGATCCGATGGCAGAACAAGGTGCCAGACACAGAGGTCCTCTCCAGAGCAGGCCTGCCATCAGTTCACACCCTGCTGATGAAAGCCCAGACACGCTGGGCAGGCCATGTTGCAAGGATGTCAGACCACCGCATCCCCAAACAGCTCTTCTATGGTGAGCTGTCTCAAGGAAAGTGATTGCACGGGGGACAAAAGAAGTGATACAAAGACACACTGAAAGCCTCTCTCAAGTCTCTGGTTATCGACTCCACCTCCTGGGAGACCATGGCACAAGACTGATCGACATGGCGCACACTGATCCATCAAGACTGCCAAACTTCTGAAGCCAGAAGGACAGCCATAGCACAAGAGAAGTGAGCACTCTGTAAAGCCAGAGTTGCAAATGTTGCAACAGTGGTGCCCACATATTTCTGCCTGACATGTGGCAGAACACTCCATGCCCATATTGGCCTTATCAGCCACCTGCGGAGACACAGTGGACAACTCACAACCCGTTAGATGTCAAGGTCCTCATTGAAAACGATGGACGAACATCATGTTGTCTCTTGCCCACTTCCAAATACTTGCCTGTCCAAATCCTTTTAGATATGGAGTATCTGCTCCTCAGTTGTGGCCACTGCCTCAGTTTTAGTATTGTCTGCGAATTTGATCAGCAGACTGTTCACCACTTTTTTTATGTTGTTGATGAAAAGATTAAACAGGATTGGCCCCAAGACAGAGCCCTGGGGGAGCCCGCTTGTCACTGACAGCCATCCTGATGATTCCCCACTAATGGTTACCCTCTGCTTTCAGTCAGTCAACCATGCTCTTATCCATTGGACAGTGCATCGGTCTATCCCAAAACTCCTCAGTTTCTCAACCAGGATATCATGGGGCACTTTGTCAAAGACCTTGCTGAAATCCAGGTAAACCACATCCACTGCATCCCCTCCATCTAGCCACCTCGAAACCTTGTCATAGAATTCCACAAGGTTTGTCTGGCAGGACCTGTTATTGCAGAAGCTGTGCTGTGTAGCTGCCAGCCTCCCTTCCCTATCTAGCATCACTAGCTCTCTCGCCATTATGAACCTTTCCTTTGTTTTTCCTACAATGGATGTAAGGCTAACTGGTCTGTAATTCCCCGTGTCCCTTCTACTATCCTTTTTGAACACTGGGACCACTGACGTCACCCTCCAGTCCTCTGGAACTTCACCCATTCTCCATGAGGCCTCAAAAATGGAGGCCAGTGGGCATGAGAGAACCCCTGCCAGCTCTCGAAGTACTCTTGGGTGTAACCCATCAGGGCCTGGTGCCGTTGTAATGTCCAGTGCCCTGAGGAGCCCCTGGACTTCTGGGGGAGGGGGTGACTCTAATATGTGCCTCTAAGTCCCTGGCCTCATGCAGATCTCCCCTGTCCTGCTTTGTGGAGAACACAGAGGCAAAATAGTAATTTAGCATCTGTGCCTATTCCCTCATATCAGTCAATGGATCCCCTTCCTCCTTATTTAGTGGTCCCACAACTTGTTGCCCTTTCTTCTTGCTATTTACATGCTGATAGAAGCCCTTTTTGTTGCTCTTGATATTCTTGGCAAGTCTCAGCTCGTAATCAGCCTTAGCCTTGCAAAGAAGCCTTCTGCAATGGGTCTCCTCCTCCTGGTATACCCTTTTGTCTATTTGCCCCAGTACCCATTTCCTACAAAGGTTCCTCTTGCATCTCATCCTTCTATCCACCTCCTTTCACATCCATGGTGGCACTTTCCTTCTCCTTCTCGGCTGACTAACTAGGCGTATCATCAAGACTTGCGCCACCAAATCCTCCCTTTTGAGTCCCCTAATCTGTACCTCATCTATCAGCTACTCCCTGTTGGTCAAGACCAAGTCAAGGATGTCTCCCTCTCCTTGTTTCTCAGATCCTCTGCATGAAAAATCCTCCCTCTATAGCTTCTGGGAAGCATCATGACCTGACTGTCACTGCTGAGTGAGTCTCCCAACTAATATCCGGGAGATTGAAATCTCCCATAATTACCGTGTCCCTCCCCTGAGATATCCTTGGAATCTGATCTGTCAGGACATCATCCAGGGTCTCATGTTGACCTGGAGGGCAATAACATACCCCCACTGTCAGGTGCCTCTCCCTGTCAAAACCCCTAAGTTTCACCCAGACTGCCTCTACCAAATTCCCATCTGTGCTGCATTCTATCTTATTGCATCCTATGCCTTCCCTGACATATAAAGCCCCACCCCTCTTTCCCTTCCTGTCCTTTCTAAACAGGTGATACCCCTCTATGTTTATACCTGTTATGTTTACCCCTCTATTGCAGTCCTGCCTTTCATCCCACCAAATTTCCATGATCCCCACCAGGTCATACCCTCCCATACCCAGGAGAGCTTCCTGCTTATTACCCATGCTCCTAGCATTGGTGTACATGCACCTCAACTCCTTCCCACAGAAAAAAGTAGAGCAGTGAGTGTTGACCCTAAAGGGCAGTGCTTTTTTTTGTCATAGAATGCATCAGAATAGAGTTCTGGCACCTTTTTTCAACAGATTTTCCAAGTTTTAAAAGTAACTTTTGAAAATTTGATGTTTGGTCCATATGGATTTGAATTGACCTGTCAAGCATAGCAGGTTGGCAGCAAAATCATTAAAATGGTGCATACAGGCTGCATGTGTGTCGACTCAGATGTATGCGTACTTTGTCCCCGCTGCTTGTGATGGTGCTGCGCAGCTTGTGGCACTGCTCGGCTTGTGATTGGTTGTGTGGTCATGCGCAGAGTGCTTACTGCGGACGGCGACCATTATGTTTTGTTACACAACTGACCTGTGTGGGTGTGTGTACAATGATTGACTACATGTGAAAGATAAATAATTTCATGAGTTCCGGCACTTTTTTTTTTTACAAAAAAAGCACTGCTCAAGGGTATGAGAGAAGATATGAGAGAAGAGTTTTTAGACAGAGTGGTGAAACTAAAAGAGCTAAGTGTAGAAAAGCAACAGTGAGCTGAGACAGAAAAGGGGACGCCTGTGTTAAAGCTATGAAGAGGAAATCCCTGAGGTAAATGAAGAGGAAATTCCCTTGGAAAGGGTGATTACAGTAGAAGAACTCGAAGATGTTGTGCATCAGTGAAAGCCATGGAAATTTGGAACTTTCAGGTACTTGAGAATGAGACTGGAGGGCACTCTGCAGTGGAAAAACTGCAAGTCATCCCATGGAAAACTGAACAAGAGACTGAAATTCAAGCAGTGCCTGTGCTGGTATCAACAACAAGAATGTTGGCATACAAGAACAAGAAGAGAAGAGTATTAGTTGTGGGAGATTCCCTGCTGTGTAACAGAAAACACAATGTATGTCATGAAGACCCATGCATTTTCATGTATACTTCTCCCTGGAGGATGGACTGGAGATGTAACTGAAGGATTGTCAAACCCACTGACATGTATCCCTTGTTCCTTATACATGTGGGAACAAATATCACTGCTAAGTGGAACTTTCAAGAAAACATGTCAGGCTTTAAAGTTTTGGGAAGAAAAGTCAAGACCTTTGGGGCCCAGAGAAGTCCTATTATCAAATCAAGGGGAAGAAAGTCAAGCTCTCTTCCTTCCCAGTTCTTGGAAATAAAAATACTCCAATGAATGCCTGGCTATGAAGGTGGCGCCAATACGAGAGATCTGGATTCTGGGACTGTGGGATATACTCCCTGGAAGATGGACTGCTGGCAATGAGTGGCTTTCTCTTTACAAGGACTGGGGAAAATGTGTTTGGCCCCAGCATGAAGAAATGTATCAGGAAGTCTTTAAAATGAATCCTACACAGGAGGGAAAGGTATGCCTGGGGGTAAAACTGGAGAAAGGTTTATGCACCACAACAGAGGGAACAGGTCTAAAAGTGCCAGTAATTGTCTCCCAAAACATGTAGGAAGAAAGCTAGATTATAAAGCATGTAGTCTTCAATATCCATATCCTAATACTTGGAGTATGGGAAACGAACAACATATACTTGAACTCATAATACAGGAAGGCAAATACAACCTGTGTGAACCTAAAATGTGGTGGGATGAGTCCTTAGCTGGAATTCAACAATTGAAGGATATAACCTGTGCAAGAAGAAAAGAAGGAACAGAAAAGGAGGCAGAGTGGCAATACATGTTAAAGATACATATCTCTTCACAGAAAAACAGGAGGATGAACTTAGTAGCCCCATTCAGAGCATCTGGATCAATGTAAATGTAGCAAGGAATAAAGGAACACAGTGGCTGAAGTCTGTTACTTAACACTTCTGAAAAGCAATTTGTCAATTTTTCAAGAAGATATGATTCAGTAGTTATGGAGAACTTCAATTGCCCCTATATCTTTTGGGAGACAAATTCTACCAAGCGTAATACTCCAAGACATTTCTGCTATCCTGGCTTATGTTGCTGATAACTTTCTCATACAGGAAGTGGAGGAAGGAATTAAAGGAATGGCTGTCCTTAACTTGATTCTAATGAATAGGGAAGACTTGGTGGACAAAGTGACACTTGAGGGAACACTGGAGGAAGTGCCCATGCTATACTTGAAGAAGTAAAAGCCAAGTGTGACTAAATATGTAATCTGAATTTTAGGAAAGGCAATTTCAGCAAGCTCTGAACATTGATAAGTAAAGTTCCATAGCAAGTGATTCTAATGACAAAAGAAGTCCAGAATGGATGGGGGGTGGGGGTTTGAAAAAGGCGGGAAAAGGTAGAAGACAACAGAGGTAGCCAGTGTGCCTTCGCAAAAAGCTTAGATATGAATGAAGGGTGGGGGGAGAACACATATAGAACACGACAGGAAGGCTTGGCTACAAAGGAAGAGGAGAGAGAAGTAGCACAGAAAAGATGACATTAAGAAGATTAAAGCAGAGAATGAACTGATATTAATGAGGGTTGCTAACAAAAAAAAACAGTAAAAGAATGAGGAAAGAAATGGTGGTTCAACTACTAAATGTGAATAGCGAAATGATAACAGATGTCAAAGGAAAGTCCGAAGTGCTCAATTCCTGCTTTGGCTCAGTCTTCTCACAAAAGAAGATCTATGACATTCCTGATTAAGGGAAAGTACAAGCTGAAGGAGGAGGGTGGCAGCTCAAGATTGAGTGGCAAATGTTCAAGGATCATCTAATTGGGTTGAATGAATTGAACACTCCAGGTCCAGTGAACTCCATCCTGGAGTCATAAAGAAGTTGGCAGAATTCTCAGAACCACTGTCTATTATCTTTAAGAAATCATGGAGGACAAGGAATGTGCCAGATGACTAAAGAAGGGTTAATCTTGTCCCCATTTTCAAGAAAGGGAAAGAAGAAGAACCTGGGAACTACAGACCAGGCAGTCTGACATCAATCACTCAGAAAACTTTGGAGCAGAGTATAAAGTCAATCTGCAGTAAACAATGCAGTTGAAACAATGCAGTGTTTACTAGAATCCAGTGTGGATTTCTCAAGAAAAAATCCTACCAGTCTAACATGATTTAATTTTTTGACTGGGTAACCTCCCTGATGGATTGTGAGAATGCTGTGGATATAATCTATCTTGACTTCAGCAAAGGTTTTGACAAAGTGCCCCATGATATCCTGACTAGCAAAGTAGCTAAAAGAGAGCTAGCGGGAACTATCAAGCGAATCCACAGTTGGCTACAGAATAGGACTCAAAGAGTGCTCCTCAATGGCACCTGTTCAATCTGGGGAGAGGTGACAAGTGGGATGCCCCAGGGTTCTGTCCTGGGATTGGTATTCTTCAACATTTTTATTAATGATTTTGATGAGGAAGTGCATGGAATTAGTATTATATTTACAGATGCCACAAAATGGGGTTGGATAGCTAATAACCTGGAAGAAAGAAAGAAGATACAAGGTGATCTTGATAGGTTGGAGTACTGGGCTAAAAACAACAGGATGAATTCCATAGGGACAAATGCTAGGTTCTGTATCTAGGAAAAAGAAAAAGACACCAAATGCATCACAAAAAGATGGGGAACACTTGGCTCAACAATACTGCAAGTGAGAAGGATCTTGGAATTATTGTAGATCACAAGCTGAATATGAGTCAACAATGTGATGTGGTTGCAAAAAGGCAAATGCTATTTTGGATTGAATTAATACAAATATCACTTCCCAGTCCCAGGAGTTCTAGTTCCCTTTTACTCAGCACTGGTTAGGTCTCATCTGGAGGATTGTAATGTTGTGTCAGGAGAAAATGAGCTAAAGCTTTGCCATAATATGGCTGTTTAAAGCCTGACACCATAAGAACTTCAGACTTAAGATGGGATTTTAATGTAATGTGCCTCTAGCAAACTGCCTACATGATCTTCCATCCCTCCTCCAAACTGTATATGTAACTGATAGGTTATAAAAGTGTCTTCTACAAACTGCAACTTGGGAGTGCCTTCAGGGGATACCTAGATGCTGCATGCATTTCATGTATGTTTGAATAAATTGTTGATGTTATGTTGATTGTACACATCCAGAAGACACTTGACTTCCCAGACTTCTTTATTTCACTGTTAGATGTCACAAAGAAGAAGGTCAGATTTTCTTCTTCCAGAGCGCAGGACATGAAATACTGGGCTCAAATTATAGGGAACTAGATTCTATCTTGATACCCAGAAGAACTTCCTGACTGTTTGAACAGTATAACAGTGGAACCAATTACCTTGGGAGGTTATGGGCTCTTCTATATTGGAGACATTCAAGATGCACTTGTACAGCCATCTGAGAAGAATGGTTTGAAACGAAGTCCTGTACTGAGCAGGGATTGGGCCTGATGGGCTTCTTTTCCTCCTCCATGTCTACCACTCTATGATTCTATAATTCTGTACTTTTATTTTATCCTTGAATAGTAAGTGAAAGTAACTGAAAGATGCAATTAGGAATAGTAAATTGCTAATTGATATACCTAAAATCTGGAGATGGACAACTGTATCAATTTTAATGTCTCATTTTTCCCACTCTTAATAAGTTTATTTTGCCCAAAGCATAATTTTTTAAGTAAACATGAAAATTTCCATGCATTTTATACACATTTCTCCTGATGCATGCATATTTGCAAATGCTATTTTGCCTGTTATGTACGTTTGTATGCAATTTCCTAGTACAATGTATTTTGACTGTTATTTAAAAGCATACATACTTTTGAATGTTTTTTTAATTGTAGATTTAATTGTAGACAAGAGAGAATTTTGGAGGATAACTGAGTTTTAGTTTGTATATTGGTTCTGAACTATAATACCAACAAACTGAACAAATATAGCCCACTTTCCAAACAAGAGAATGTTTGGTTATTCATATCTATTAGTATTTCAGATTGTGAGTTAGGACCACAATTTGCATTCCTGCTCTATTAGGTGGCACAGTCATTAACAAACAACACATAACTCTCCTTTTTTACTCAATTCCTTTAGATTTCTGGGTGTTTTATTCTGTTTCATTTTTGGAGGGGGGATTTTTGGAGAGGCTCAGCATAGAGAAAGAAAAAACAGTTCTCAAAAGAGTCATAAGACAGAACTTCAGACTGCATAATACCCTGTGTGTTAAATGAAACTCTTGATTTATTGCTGCTTATCCAATAAAAGCATAAGTAACTTTGTTTTGCCAGAGATGGAGCTCTTTATATGAAGCATTTGGATTTCACAAGGCTGGCAAGGCTAGTAGCTTTTTCTGACACAAGTAAAAGAGTACTGTAATATGTTTATTATAATTATGTAAAACAATAGTACATTAAGTATTCTCAATAGAACAGCCCATGAAGCCAGTGTTGAAAGGGGGCTGCTTTTGGGAAGTGACCTGAGTTGTTCCTTCAAAGCATTTTTCAAGGACAGCCCCCACATAGTCTACATTACAGTAGTTGTGGCTTGAGTCTTTATGTCATTCCCACATATTTTCTACATGAAAAATTTAACTCCTGATGCTTCACTGAGGCTTCTCCTGCTACCTTCAGTGTTGGTGGAGTAGAACACCTTCATATGATCTTTTTTCCTCCCTAGGTATTTTCCTCTATGCCTTTCTATACATTTCAGGGCACAACACAAGCCAATACACTACAGGATTGTCAAATTCTTTACTGGATAATGGCAACATATATATAATAGCTGATTTTCCTCACTCTTAAAAAAGTCACAAAGATGGCTAGGAAATGTTGGAGAGGCCCTGGAGGATGATGTCATCATGAAAAGAATCTGCACTCCTTGTCTGTGAGGGATCATGAACAAACAAGTACGTTGGGTAGAGAAGCCCTGTATGGACATTATGCAATACCATTTCTGTAGAGGAAAATAAGGACTAAATTCCTTCATCTCTGCCTTCTCATATTTCATTGCCATCAATTTCCTATCAGTAAAGCAGAGGTTGAGCATTGGTGTTATCACTACATGCTCATCACACATATGATGTTTCTATCCCAAGGTGCACAGTTCGGTTAAAACAAAAAATTCCTGGTTTAGCTACTTAACTAAAAGTATTTTAAATTGAAGGGTGGAGTATTATGTATTTTAAATTACTATATCCAGATTCCTCTTACAGCACAGAAGCCATTTATGTACTAAAATTCACTCTCAACAGAAGAATAGTTGAAATTCCTGCTCAAAACTATTTTTTCTGCAAAATTCTTGCCCCAAATTGTATTAAAGCTCACTTTTGGCTCAAAGTTTCCGATCACATAAAAGTGTCCTATGATCACATGTCCATTTCACACTAAAGCTGCATGCATGGCTGCCATAGAGGCATGGTCTGCAGCTGCAGTGACGTCAGGAAGTATCCAGCTCCTGGCTCATGCATTCATTGAGTGTGGTGGTTTTACCACCACCACCCCTTCTGACCAGTTCTTCAATTTTAACTGGACTGAACATCACTTTATCAAACTCATCTATTCTGTGATGATAATGTAGGAAGAAGTATGATGGATAAAATGATTTTTAAAAAGTCTGAATTCTGCCAAGAAGTAAAAAAGGAAGCTCTTCATGGCAGGTCGAGTGAAAAGAAAACAGTGTTGCCTAGTTTCTCTTCTGATGGGAAATTAAGTTTGGCATGTTACCTCATGACATCATCCCCATTTATTAACCACACCATGTATTTTTATTATTTGTAATTATTTAAGTCAAACCATCTGTAATTACATGGTATTGCACATAAAATATATGTATCTCATTTTATTTTTTTTATTGCTTGGTACAACATAATGAAAGGGTTCATGCCTGAAATGCATCATTACATGTTCATGTTCACAATAACATTTCTTTTTATATGCTACAAGCTCTCCCAATAATTTCTGAATGTCATGTGAATAACACATCAGGATAATGTCATACAACCTACCTGAGGCCATCAGAAACCTTTAGATTAAGATCAACAGAAAAATGAACATGGGCACAAAATTTTGGATATAATATTGAGTTACAGAAATGGCAAAAGCTGTGGGAAAGAAATATTAAGATAACCCTAGCATCTTCATATAAAGAAAACCTTTATAAAATGTTTTACAGATGGTATCTATCACCAAATAGATTAGCAAAAATATTTCCAAATATGTCAAATAGATGTTGGAAATGTAAACGCAAACCTGGTACTTTCTATCATTTGTGGTGGACTTTTGTTAAGGCAATAAAATGCTGGGTTAAAATACATAAATGGCTTGAGGAAACGCTGCACAAATCGTTAACATTTAAACCTGAAGTTTTTCTATTAGGTATTATGCCTGATAATCTCAATAAACAAGCTATATATTTGACTTTACATGTTACTATTGCAGTGAGGATTGCAT
Source organism: Varanus salvator macromaculatus (assembly GCA_023646645.1). NCBI lineage: Eukaryota > Metazoa > Chordata > Lepidosauria > Squamata > Varanidae > Varanus > Varanus salvator. The sequence goes on along the minus strand of JAIXND010000754.1, from coordinate 10,283,740 downwards.
TTGCCCAACATTGCAGAAGCAAAGAGCCACTTACTGAAGAGTTGATTTTTAAAAAGATTTTGGATTGTGTGGAGATGGACAGATTGACTTTGTCTTTGAAGGAGAAGGAAGATGCATACTTCTATCAAACTTGGAATATTTTCTATCATTGGTTAATAAAACAGGACTATGCATAGAATTGAGAATGGTTGTTGAATGTAAAAAGAGTGAAATGTTGACCCAATATATCCAATGCCCTGAATAACTGTTGTTTTTTAGTTTTGGATTTATAGGGAAAATAATAAAATTTGATTAAAAAAAAAGATCAACAGAAAAATGGTCAAGGAGTACTTTGAAGAGCTAGATGCATTCAAATCTCCAGGACCTGACAGCCTCCATTCTAGAATATTAAAGGAACTGGCACAAAAGCTCTCTGAGAACAGGGGCAGTTCATAATATAATACATAATATCTGTATTAATAGGTGTAATCAGATATTAGTACATAATATCTGAGAAATCTTGGAGAACAGGGGAGGTACCAAATGACTGGAGGAAAGTTGATGTGGTCCCCATCTTCAAGAAAGATGAACTAGGGAACTATAGTCCAGTCAGTCTAACTTCAATCTCTGGGATATTACTGGAGCAAATAATTAAAAATCTATCTGTGCACACCTTGAAGATAAGAAAATAAGAAAATAAGAAAATAAGAAAATAAGAAATGTAGAAGATAAGAAAATAAGAAAATAAGCAGAAGCCAACATGGTTTTCTTAAGAATAAGTCATGCCAAACCAACCTAAGCTCATTCTTCAACTGGCTTATCACCCAAACTATCACCCAATTAAACTAGATTTTAGCAAAGTCTTCACAAAGTGCTCCATGACATCCTAATAAATAAAAATGTGGACTTTTAGGTGGATCCACAACTGGCTTCAACATAGGTCACAGAGAGTGATCATCAACAGTAGCTTCTCAACTTGGAGAGAAGTTACTAATAGGGTATGACAGAGCTTGGTCCTGGGACCAGTTCTGTTCAACGTCTTTATTAATGGTCTGGTTGAGGGACTCCAGGGTACAATAATTAAATGTGCAGATGATACTAAACTGGGTGGAATAGCTAACACCCTGGAAGATGAAAAGAAGATCCAGGGAGATCTAGACATTGGGAAGGAAACAACAGAATGTAATTCAACAGAGACGAATGCCAATTTTGCAAGATCCGTTTCCAGGCAGGCCACTTCGGCCTAAGGTTAAGGTCCAGATTAGAGTTTGGTTAGGAAAACAATAGTGCCAATGATACAGCCTGGAATGCACTGAGAAATGGAAAAGAAACTGAGCTGTGCAGAAAAATAAACACATGCTAGCATTTTCCATAATCACTTTCCAGCATGGACATTTTGGCCTAAAAATATGGTTAAACTCCAGGTTAGGGTTCAGGTTAGAATAATGATGGCCACAGTGATGATGTACCCTGAAATGAGCTTAGCATGGCCAAACAAGGTAAGGTGTGTAGCAACATCCCTACTTACTATCATTTTTAGAAATCAACTCCCAGGCATGGCAATTTCAGCCTAAAAATAGGATTAGGCTAAGATTTAGGGTAGGGTTAGGGTGGGAAAAATGATGGTCACAATTATGCTTAAACAGTCTGGAATGTGCTTGGAATGGGCAAGAAAGGTGAGCTGTGCAAAAATATACCCACTTATTGCAATTTTGTGAAATCGGCTTCAAAGAATTGCAATTTTGGCCTAAAATTGATGCTAAAATTAATCTCCAGGTAAGGGTTAGGGTTAGCGTGTGTATGGAATTTGTTTAGCGTTGCCAAAGAAGTTGAACTGTTCAGAAAAATATCTACCTACTAGAACTTTGTGACATCAGTTTCTGGGCATGGCCTTTTCAGCGTAAAAATTAGTGTTTGGTTTACAGTCCAGGTTCAGGTTATGGTTGGAAAAAGAGTAGAACCATGAAGAATGTGTTTCAATTGAGTGGAATGCCGGTTACCCTACCATTTGAATGAAACTCTCCTAATTCCAGGAGGTAGAAAGTAGTAGAATCATTGCATTGTCATTACGTTGCCTGAGCTCTTGATATCCCGGATGGGTTAAAGTGCTTGTCAGAGCAGTGCAGCAAACACTGACGTTAAATGGAAAACGAGTGCTTTACCCTCCATTTAAATGGAATGGAAATCGAGTGCTAAATGGAAAACGAGTGTTAAATGGAAAACGAGTGCTTTACCCTCCAGGGGTGATGACCACCCCTGTTTACTTCAGTTATACACACATACTGGGGCTTCCGGGAACGGTGTGCAAAGTGTGTTCTGTCCTAGTGAAGCATGAAATTGGCAGGCACTTGTGAAGGCAATCTACCTCACTGAAAGAGATGGTTTTTCTCAGCATTACGATGTTCCCTGTAAATTGAGGCAGCCGCAAACAATCTCACTCAGAGTAGAACCCTGAAGAACGTGTTTGAATTGGAATGTCAATTTCCCCACCAATTGAATGAAACTCTCCTAATTCCAGGAAGGTAGAAAGTAGTAGAAGCATTGCAGTATCTTTACGTTGTGCTGAGCTCTCAACATATCGGATGTGGTACCGTGATTGTCTGAGAGTGCAGCTAACCCTGAGGTTTAGTGGAAAAGGAATGCTTTAACCTCCGTTCAGACGAGCACCCGTGTTCTGCAGTCAAAGGCACATACTGGGCCTTCCAGGTATGGTGGGCAGAGATTTTATGACAGGTGAAAACAGTTGCATCCACAAATGTTCAGTACGTAGGATGCCAAGGGATTGTGTTCTGACCTAGTGAAGCGTGGAATTGGCAGGCACCTGTGAAGGCAAGGAGACCCCAATCAACCACAAAGAATAAGATGGGTTTTCTCAGAATTATGAAGTTTCCCTTGAATTGATCCAGCCGCAAACCTCTTACTCAGAGTAAAACCATGAAGAACGTGTTTCAATTGAGTGGAATGCCAGTTTCCCTACAAACGCAATGAAACACTCCTAATTTCATGAACATACATAGTGGAAAAAGGATTTTGGTGTCATTACATTGTCTGGGCTCTTGCCAGATGTTGTACTGTGCTTGTTGTAGCAGTGCAGCTAACCCTGATGTTAAATGGAAAACGAGAGCTTTACCCTCCGTTCAGACAACCATCCATGTTATACAGTCATAGGAACATACTGGGGCTTCTGGATAGAGTGGGCAGAGGTATGATACCTGATGAAACCAGTTTATTTATTTATTTATTTATTTATTAAAATAGTTCTATGCCGCCCCATCTCAACAAAGCCTCAGGGCGGCTTACAACAGTAAAATTATAACAATGCCTTTAAAACCTTTTCACACACACACCCCGGTGCATCTCGGCAAACCCTATAAAATACAATCCTAAATTAAATATAAACAAATTATAAACAATTAAACAATAATGAATACAAACAATTAAACTATAAACAAAATTATAAACAATAACTAGACAATTAAATAAATACACACAATTAAGCCATAAACCAATTCACAGAATTAACAATTAAAATATGATTTAAATAAAAAAGTCTTGGCCTGGCGCCGAAAAACAAATAGCGATGGCGCCAGGCAGACCTCTCTGGGAAGCGCATTCCATAATTGGGGCACCACCACTGAGAAAGCCCTCCTCCGGGTACTCACCCTCTTAATCTCATTCACTGAGGGTTCCCAGAGGAGGGCCTCTGTTGCTGATCTCAGAGGGCGGAAGGGCATATATGGGCGTAAGCACTCCATTAGGTATCCAGGTCCCAAGCCGTTTCGGGCTTTATAGGTCAAAACCAACACCTTGAATTGGGCCTGGACTTCAATCAGGAGCCAGTGGAGCTGACGGAGAACTGGGGTTATGTGAGAATAACTCCCAGTCCCCATCAGCAACCTGGCAGCTCTATTTTGCACCAATTGAAGTATCCAGACTGTCTTCAAGGGCAGCCCCACATAGAGTGCATTACAGAAGTCTAGTCGGGAAGTCACCAGCACGTGTGTCACTATCGCCAGGCAGTCGTAGTCCAGGAAGGGACGCAGCTGATGTATCAGCCGAAGCTGTAGGAAAGCACTCCTCGCCGCTGCCGTCACCTGAGCATGTAACCACAGTTCCGGGTCGAGGAGTACTCCCAAGCTGTGGACCTTGTCCTTTAGAGGGAGTTCAACCCCATCCTGGACAAGGCCCAAGTCCCCCATTCCAAGGCTTGAACCGCCCACCAACAGGACCTCCGTCTTGTCTGGATTGAGCTTCAGTTTATTGGCCCTCATCCAGCCATTACCTCGGCCAGGAACCAGTTCAGCACAGCTACCACCTTACCTGGATCGGTAGAGAACGAGAGGTAGAGCTGGGTATCATCAGCGTACTGATGACTCCGCAGCCCATGCCTCCTAATGACCTCTCCCAGTGGTTTCATGTAGATGTTAAATAGCAAGGAGGACAAAATGGAACCCTGTGGTACCCCATGGCATAGCTGCCACGGTGCAGAGCCATAGTCCCCCAGCACCACCTTCTGAAATTGGCCATTGAGGTAGGAGCGGAACCACCGCCAAGCAGTGCCTCCAACTCCCAATCCCGCAAGCCTATCCAGAAGGATACCATGGTCGATGGTATCGAAAGCCGCTGAGAGGTCCAGGAGAACCAACAGGGATGCACTCCCCCTGTCTCTCTCCCTGCACAGGTCATCGTACAGGGCGACCAAGGCAGATTCAGTGCCATACCCAGGTCTGAAACTGGACTGAAATGGGTCCAGATAATCCGTCTCAACCAAGAGTGCTTGGAGTTGTCCCGCCACCACCCGCTCTAGTACCTTGCCCAGGAATGGGATGTTGGCCACTGGTCTATAATTGGCGGCCACCTCTGGATCCATGGATGCCTTCTTTAGGACTGGCCAGACTACCGCCTCCTTTAAGGGTGCAGGTACCTGGCCGTCTCTTAAAGAGGCATTGACCACCTCCAGGATTCAGGGCTCAATCCCGTTCTTGGCTGTCTTAAGTAGCCAAAAGGGCATGGGTCTAGTAAGCAAGTGGTAGGGCGTATTTGTCCAAGCACCTTGTCCACATCATCAGGCCGCAGCAATTGAAATTCATCCATTAAGTGTGGACCAGACGGCATCGATGGCAACTCCCCAGCAGACTCTGATTCCAAAGTAGAGTCGAGCTCATAGCGTATCTGAGTGATTTTCTCCTGAAAATGCTTGGCAAACTCGTCACAGCGGGCCTTTGAGGGCGGCACCAAATCTTTCTTTGGGCCTGGATGTGCTAGGCCCTGCACCACTCAAAAGAGCTCTACCGGACGGCATGGTGAGGAGGCAATGGAAACGGAGAAGAATTTCTTCTTCGCCATCCTCACCGCTACAGCATAGGCACAATAATGCGCACACAAGTGTGTTCGGTCAGATACCTGTCGTGATCTCCTCCACCTGTCCTCTAGACGTCTCCCGGCCTGCTTCATCGCCTGTAATTTGATTGTATACCACGGAGATGAATGGGCTCCACCAGGCGGAAGAGGATGCTTGGGAGCAATCGTGTCAATAGCCCTGGTCATCACCCCATTCCACAATTCAACCAGGGCATCAACAGGATCACCAGACTTGTCAGCCGGAAAATCCCCCAGGGAATTCAGGAATCCTTCAGGATCCATCCTGCTCCGGGGGTAGACCCACACAATCGGGTCCACCCCCTTGCAGAGGGAGAGGCCGCTCTCGAGCTCAAACCTTATGAGGAAGTGATCTGACCATGACAAGGATCAGATCACTTAAATTTGGAAGCTTAAATTCCTCACCCTCAGATCACCCTCTTCCTGTCCCGTTGAGAAAACCAGGTCCAGAGTGTGTCCACGGTCATGGGTCAGGCCGACCCATGCGTCCAAATAGATTCACAAAGGAGGATGTTAGAAACATAGAAACATAGAAACAGAGCGAGTCAGAAGGGGCCTCCCGGGCCATCTAGTCTGACCTCCGGCACCAGCCGGCTCCACTCACGACATGCCCACCATGTGTATGTCCAGCCTGTCTTTGAACACCCTCACCGATGGGCCTCAATGACCTCCCGTGGAAGCCCATTCCACGCCCTCAGGGTCCTAACTGTCAGGAAGTGCTTCCTGGCATCCAAATTGAACCTTGGTTCCCTGAGCTTTGCTCCATTGGAGTGCGTCCTGCCTTCCTCTGCGGGGAGAACAGGCCTCTCCCCATCTCCATGTGACAGCCCCTCACATACCTGTATGTCACCAACATATCCCCTCTGAGTCTCCTCTTCTCCAAGCTGAAGAGACCCAGTTCCCTCAGTCTTGCCTCATATGGCATCCCCTGCAAACCAGCAACCAACCTTGTGGCCCTACGCTGCACTGACTCCAACCTGGCTATATCGTTTCTGTAATGAGGGGCCCAAAACTGAACACAATACTCGAGTTGCGGGCGCACCAGAGTCGTGTAGAGTGGTAGTAATACCTCTCTTGATCTAGAAGCCACACTTCTGGCTATGCAGCCAAGGGTGGCATTCGCCCTCTTGACCACCGCATCACACTGCTGACTCATGTTTAGCCTGAAGTCAACCAGTACCCCAAGGTCCCTTTCATAAGTGCTGCTCTCTAGCCACTTGTCACCTAACCTGTACTTATGACAGCTATTCCTATGTCCCAAGTGCAAGACCTTGCTCTTCTCCACATTGAACGCCATCCTGTTGTCTCCTGCCCACTTCCATAGTCTGTCCAGATCCTTTTGGATATGGAGTACCTGCTCCTCAGTTGTGGCCACTGCTCCAGTTTTAGTGTCGTCTGCAAATTTGATCAGCAGACTGTTCACCCCTTCTTCCATGTCGTTAATGAAAAGATTAAACAGGATCGGCCCCAGGACAGAGCCCGGGGGGACCCTGCTTGTCACTGGCTGCCATCCCGACAATTCCCCGCTAATGGTTACCTTCTGCTTTCGGTCGGTCAACCATGCCCTAATCCACCGGACAGTGCTTTGGTGTATCCCAAAACTCCTCAGTTTCTCCACCAGGATATCATGGGGCACTTTGTCAAAGGCCCTGCTGAAATCCAGGTATACCACATCCACTGCATCCCCTCCATCTAGCCATCTTGAAACCCTGTCATAGAATTCCACAAGGTTTGTCTGGCAGGACCTGTTTTTGCGGAAGCTGTGTTGTGTAGCTGTCAGCCTCCCTTTCCTATCTAGCATCACTAGATCTCTCTCTATTATGAGCCTTTCCATTGTTTTTCCTACAATGGACGTAAGGCTAACCGGTCTATAATTCCCCATGTCCTTCCTGCTACCCTTTTTGAAAATTGGGACCACTGATGCCACCCTCCAGTCCTCTGGAACTTCACCCGTTCTCCACGAGGCCTCAAAAATGGAGGCCAGCGGGCGTGAGAGAACCCCTGCCAACTCTCTAAGTACTCTCGGGTGTAACCCGTCAGGGCCTGGCGCCTTTGTAATGTCCAATGCCCTGAGGAGCCCCTCAACTTCAAGGGGGGTGACTCTAATCTCTGTGCCTGTTCCCTCATGTCAGTCACTGGATCTCCTTCCTCCTTATTTAGTGGTCCCACCACTTGTCTCCCCTTGCTTTTCCTATTTACATGCTGAAAGAAGCCCTTTTTGTTGCTCTTGATATTCTTGGCAAGTCTCAGCTCATAATCAGCCTTAGCCTTGCGAAGAATCCTTCTGCAACGGGCCTCCTCCTCCCAGTATACCCTTTTGTCTATTTCCCCCAGTACCCATTTCTTACGGAGGATCCTCTTTCGTCTAATCCCACTAACCACCACCTTTTGCATCCATGGCGGCACTCTCCTCTGCCTCCCCTCCTTACTGACTAGAGGTAACATCAGGGCTTGCGCCTCCAAAACCTCCCTTTTGAGTGCCATCCACCCCTCCTCAACTCGCTTACCTTCCAGTAACCTATCCCAGGAGACTTTCCCCAGTCTGGCCTTCAGTTGACCAAAGTTGGCCCTATTGAAGTCCCAGCTTCTAGTGCTCGCCCTGCTGCACGGCCCCAGTCCCCTGATCTCAAAGCAAAGGATGGAGTGATCACTCGCATCCAGAGCTCCCCTAATCTGTACTTCATCTATCAGCTCCTCCCTATTGGTCAAGACCAAGTCCAGGATGTTTCCCCCCCTCGTCGCCTCTCGGACCCTCTGTGTGAAAAACCCACCCTCTAGAGCTTCTAGGAAGCGACGTGACCTGGCTGTCACTGCCAAGTGAGTCTCCCAAGTAATATCCGGGAGATTGAAATCTCCCATAATTACTGTGTCCCTCCCCCGAGATATCCTTAGAATCTGGCCTGTCAGGACATTATCCAGGGTCTCAAGTTGACCTGGAGGGAGATAACATACCCCCACTGTCAGGTCTCTTTCCCTGTCAAATCCCCTAAGTTTCACCCAGACTGCCTCTACCGAATCCCCATCTGTGCTGCATTCTATCTCACTGCATCCTATCCCTTCCCTGACGTATAAAGCCACACCCCCGCCTCTCTTTCCCTTCCTGTCCTTTCTAAAAAGGTGATACCCTTCTATGTTTACATTCCAGACTTGCCTTTCATCCCACCAAGTTTCTGTGATTCCCACCAGATCGTATCCTCCTATTCCCAAGAGAGCTTCAAGCTCTTCCTGCTTATTACCCATGCTCCTAGCATTGGTGTACATGCACCTCAACTCCTTCCCACCGCTTCCTTTCTTTGGAGTGCCCAGCATCCTCCTTCCTCCCATCCTCCCTGGTACCTGGCCCCTCTCTGTAGAAGTCCTGTCAGTCCCTGCAGTATCTCTAAAGCCCTGCTCCCAGAGCCCCGATCCTCCCCGCACACTTGCCCAGTGCAGACATGTTACTGGGGGGCCTGAACCCACCCCCCACTGGCTCAGTTTAAAGTCTTCTGGAAGAAGCTCGCTAGAGCATCTCCAAAGGACCTTTTCCCCATCCTCGTGAGGTGTAACCCGTCCCTTGCCAGAAGTCCATTGGCAAGAAAACGAGTGCCGTGGTCGAGGAACCCGAAGCGTTCCTTCTGGCACCACACCCTAAGCCAGTCGTTCACCTCGGAGGCCCTCCTCTCCCTGCCTGGCCCAAATCCCCAGACAGGTAAGATCGACGAGAAGGCCACTTGGGCCTTCAGCTCCCTGAGTTTCTTCCCCAAGGCCAAAAAGTCCCTGGTGATCCCAACCACACCCTGCCTGGCCACGTCGTTTGTGCCCACATGGATCACCAGGAGCGGCTGGTGACCCCCGGAGCGAACAAGACACTCCACTCTGTCCTTCACATGCCGGATGCGTGCGCCTGGCAGGCAGCAAACCTCCCTTGTCTCAAGGCTGGGGCGGCACACCGCTGCCTCAGTGCCCCTCAGCAGGGAGTCCCCAACAACAATCACCCGCCACCGTACCTTCTCGGTGCTGGTGGGCAGCCGTGCTCTGGTCCTCGCCTCTCCTGCAGTGGCTCCCTTGCCTCCTGATGTCCCAGGCTGGGGGTCCTGCTGGTCCCCCGAGGCCTCGTCAGCCCCAGCCTCCCCAAGTGGAGAGAACCTGTTTCCCAGCTCCAGATCGGTGCCAGGAGAAGGAGGAGGCCGTGCTGGCCTCCTCCTCCTGTGGGTGACATACCTCCATGTCTCCACAGCTGCTCCTCCCGTGGTCTCTCCCTCAGCCCTCTGTCGAGAGGGGGGCTGCTTCGGGGGGGCCCGGAGAGCTCTCTCAGCCCTCAGGCACCTCACTTCCTCTTCTAGCAGGGTGACCATCTTGCACCGAGGGCAAGTGTATCCCTGCCTCTCCTGGGGGAGAAGGGCGAACATGTCACAGCTCTCGCAGTGGACAGCAACACCCGTGACTCCCACCAAGGCCATCTCCTGCTCTGCCATCGGTATCCCTTCCAAGACCTTGCCTTGGTCCCCTGCCTTGTTAGTCCTGCAGTTCCTCTCACTCGCCCAGTTCTCCCAGACAAAACGCACTTGCACACACACACAAGGGTAAAATAAACTTAAATTTAAATCGGAAGAAAAAGCACAGCAAAGCAAAGCAAAGTGCAAACAAAAAACAAACAAACAAACAAACCTCTGTGTCTCTGGGAAGGGAGTCTCTGGACCGTCTGGACCGCAGCTCAGGGACGCAGACAAGGGACGACACCCTTAACACGCCGCACCTGAGCTTGGCCTCCTCAGCCCCTCAGGCCAGTGGCCCTGCCCCCTGCTTCCCCCTGGCTGCTCTAGCTCTCTGGCCCGCCCCCTCCCTCTCTGCTGCTCCTGTCCCTCCGCTCCTACCTGCCCAGCTGCTACCTTGCCTTCGCCAGTCCCATGGCCACTCAGCACTCTCTCCCAGCCTGTGCCTCTGCTGCTCTGCCGCTCTGCCAAGAGGCCAGAGCCAAAAGCATGTTGAGGGATTATGTTCTGGTCTAGTGAAGCGTGGAATTGGCAGGCACCTGTGAAGGCAAGGAGAACCCAAACTACTGCAGTGAAAGAGATGGGTATTCTCAGAATTACGATGTTCCCCGTGAATGGAGGCAGCCACAAAACTCTTACTCAGAGTGCAACCCTGAAGGAAGTGCTTGAATTGAAAGGAATGTCAGTTTCCCCAGCAATTGAATGGAACTCTCCTAATTTCATGAAGGTAGAATGTAGCAGAATCATTGCGTTGTCATTACATTGCCTGAGCTCTCGATATCCCAGATGGGTTAAAGTGCTCCTCAGAGCAGTGCAGTTAACCCTGACATTAAATAAAAAATGAGAGCTATACCTTTTGTTCAGACGACTAATCCTGTTTGCTTCAGTTATAGGCACATACTGGGGCTTCCAGGAATGGTGGGCAGAGGTGTGATACCTCATGAAACCAGCTGCATCCACACACATTCAGTAAGGAGGATGTCAATGGATTGTGTTCTGGCCTAGTGAAGCATGGAATTGGCAGGAACTTGTGAAGGCAAGCAGACCCCAATCTACCTCACCGAATGAGATGGTTTTTCTCAGCACAGCAATGTTCCCCATGAATTGAGGCAGCAACAAACTTCTTACTCAGAGTAGGATCATGAAGAACGTGTTTCAATTGAGGGGAATGCCAATTTCCCCATCATTTCAATGAAACTCTCCTAATTTCAGGAAGGTAGAAAGTAATAGAAGCATTGTTGTACCTTCACGTTGTGCTGAGCTCTCGCCATCCCGAATGTGGTACTGTGATTGTCTGAGCAGTGCAGCTAAACCTGAGGTTCAGTGAAAAACAGGAGCTTTACCCTCCTTTCAGATGAGCACTCGTGTTCTGCAGTCATAGGCACATATTTGGCCTTCCGGGTACAGTGGGAAGAGGTGTGATGACTGGTGAAACCAGTTGTGTCCACACACGTAAAGTAAGGAGGATGTCAAAGGATTGTGTTTTGGCCTAGTGAAGTGTGAAATTAGAAGGCACCTGTGAAGGCAAGGAGACCCCCCCCCCCATCTACCTCATGGGAAGAGATGGGTTTTCTCAGCATTAGGATGTTCCCCATGAATTGAGGCAGCTGCAAACATCTGACTCAGAATAGAACCCTGAAGAACGTGTTTCAATTGAAAAGAATTTCAGTTTCCCCAGCAATTAAATTGAACTCTCCTAATTACCGTATTTTTTGCTCTATAAGACTCACTTTTTTCCTCCTCAAAAGTAAGGGGAAATGTCTGTGCGTCTTATAGAGCAAATATGTGTGTGCAGTAAGTCTGTCAGATGTGCAGCCCATGGGGAAGTGATGGGGAATGTGCCTGTGATTATGTGCCCATTTGATTCAGAATAATTTTTTTCTTGTTTTCCTCCTCTAAAAACTAGGTGCGTCTTATGGTCAGTGGCATCTTATAGAGCGAAAAATACGGTACATGAAGGCAGAATATAGCAGAATCATTTCATTGTCATTACATTCCTGAGCTCTCGCTATCCCAGATGGGTTAAAGTGGTTGTCAGAGAAGTGCAGCTAACCCTGACATTAAATGAAAAATAAGAGCTATACCCTCCGTTCAGACTACCACCGTGTGTACATCAGTTATATGCAAATACTGGGGCTTCCAAGTACATTGTGCGGAGATGTGATGACTCGTGAGATGAGTGGCGTCCAAACATGTTCTGTAAGGAGGATATTGACGGATTGTCTTCTGTCCTAGTGAAGCATGGAATTGGCAGGCACTTGTGAAGGCAAGGAGACCCCAATCTACCTCAGACAAAGAGATGGGTTTTCTCAGCATTACAATGTTCCCCGTGAATTGAGGAAACCACAAACCTCTTCCTCAGAGTACAACCATGAAGAACGTGTTTGAATTGAATAGAATGTCAGTTTCCGCAGCAATTGAATGGAACTCTCCTAATTCCAGGAAGGTAGAAAGTAGTAGAAGCCTTGCCTTCTCATAGCATTCCCCTGAGCTCTAGCCATCCTGAATGTGGTAGCATGCTTGTCATACCAGTGCAGCTAACACTGACATTAAATGGTAAACGAGAACTTGACCCTCCATTCAAACAAGCACCCCTGTTTATATCAGTTATAAGAATATACTAGGGCTTCAGGGTACTGTGGGCAGAGGTGTGATGCCTGGTGAAACCAGGTGAGTCCACACACAATCAATAAGGAGGATGTCAACAGATTGTGTTCAGGCCCAGTGAAGCATGGAATTGGCAGGAACCTGTGATGGCAAATCTACCTCAGACAATGAGAGGGGTTTTCTCAGCATTATGATGTTCCCCGCAAATTGAGGCAGCCGCAAACCTCTTACTCAGAGTAGAACACTGAAGAACCTGTTTGAATTGAATGGAATGTCAGTTTGCCCAGCATTTGAATGGAACTCTCCTATTTAGATAAAGGTAGGATGTAGCAGAATCATTGCGTTGTCATTACGTTGCCAGTGCTCTCGATATCCCGGATGGGTTAAAGTGCTTGTTAGAGCAGTGCAGCTAACCCCTATGTTAAAGGGAAAACGAGATCTTTACCCTCCGTTCAGACGACCATTCCTGTTTACTTCAGTTATACACATATACTTGGGCTTCCGGGTACGGCGGGCAGAGGTGTGATGCTTGGTGAAACCAGTTGCGTCCACACCCATTCACTAAGGAGGATGTTGACAGATTGTGTTTGGGCCTAGTTAAGCGTGGAATTGGCAGGCAGCTGTGAAGGCAAGGAGACAGCAATCTACCTCAACGAAATGTATGGTTTTTCTCAGCATTACTATGTTCCCCAAGAAATGGGGTTGCCGCAAAGCTCTTACTCAGAGTAGAACCCTGAAGAACCTGTTTGAATGGAATGGCAGTTTCCCCAGCAATTGAATGGAACTCTCCTAATTACATGAAGGTAGAATGTAGCAGAATCATTGTGTTGTCATTGTGTTGCCAGTGCTCTCGATATCCCGGATGGGTTAAAATGCTTGTCAGAGCAGTGCAGCTAACCCCGACATTAAAGGGAGAACGAGAGCTTTACCCTCCATTCCAATGACCACACCTGTTCACTTCAATTAGAGGAGCATACTGCGGCTTCCTGGTACGGTAGGCGAATATGTGATGCCTGGTGAAAGCAGTAGCATCCACATATGTTCAGTAAGGCAGATGCCGAAGTATTATGTTCTGGCTGAGTGAAGTGTGGAATTGGCAGGCACCTGTGTAGGCAAGGGGACCCCAATCTACCTCACCGAAGGAGATGGTTTTTCTTAGCATTACGATGTTCCCCATGAATTGAGGCAGCCGCAAACCTCCTCCTCAGAGTACAACCATGAAGAACGTATTTGAATTGAATGGAATATCAGGTTCCTGAGTAATTTAATAGAAATCTCCTAAGTACATGAAGGTAGAATGTAGCAGAACCATTGCATTGTCCTTACGTTGCCAGTGCTTCCTGGATGGGTTAAAGTGCTTGTCAGAGCAGTGAAGCTAACTGCAATGTTAAAGGGAAAACGAGAGCTTTACCCTCTGTTCAGATGACCACTCCTGCTTACTTCAGTTAAAGGCACATACTGGGGCTTCCAGGTACGGTTGGCACAGGTGTGATGCCTCGTGAAACCAGTTGCATCCACACCCGTTCACTAAGGAGGATGTTGATGGATTGTGTTCTGGCCTAGTGAAGCGTGGAATTGGCAGGCAGGTTTGAAGACAAGGAGACCCCAATCTACATCACCGAAAGAGATGGATTTTCTCAGCATTACTATGTTCTCCAAGAATTGGGGCTGCTGCAAAGCTCTTACTCAGAGTAGAAACCTGAAGAACGTGTTTGAATTGAATGGAATGTCAGTTTCCCAGCAATTGAATGGAAATCTAATTACATGAAGGTGGAATGTAACAGAATCATTGTGTTGCCATTGCATTGCCAGCACTCTCGACATCCCAGATAGGTTGAAGTGCTTGTCAGAGCAGTGCAGCTAACCCCGACGTTAAAGGGAAAATGAGAGCTTTACCCTCTGTTCAGATGACCACGCCTGTTCACTTCAATTATAGGAGCATACTGGGGCTTGTGGGTACAGTGGGCAGAGCTGTAATGCCTGGTGAAAGCAGTAGCATCCACACATGTTCAGTAAGGCAGATATCAACGGATTATGTTCTGGCCGAGTGAAGTGTGGAATTGGCAGGCACCTGTGTAGGCAAGGGGACCCCAATCTACCTCACTGAAAGAGATGGTTTTTCTCAGCATTATGATGTTCCCCATGAATTGAGGGAGCTGCAAACCTATTCCTCAGAGTAATACCAAGAAGAACGTGTTTGAATTGAATGGAATATCAGGTTCCCGAGCAATTTAATGGAAATCTCCTGAGTACATGAAGGTAGAATGTACCTGAATCATTGCATTGTCATTACGTTGCCAGTGCTCTCGATGTCCCCTATGAGTTAAAGTGCTTGTCAGAGCAATACAGCTTACCCCGACTTTAAAGAGAAAATGAGAGCTTTATCCTCTGTTCAGATGACCACCCCTGCTTAGTTATACGCACTCCTTATAACTCCTTCAGTTATACGCACATACTGGGGCTTCCGGGTATGTTGAGCAGAGGTGTGATTCCTGGTCAAACCAGGTGCGTCCACACCCGTTCACTAAGGAGGATGTTGACGGACTGTGTTCTTTCCCAGTGAAATGTGGAATTGGCAGGCAACTGTGTAGACAAGGGAACACCAATCTACCTCACCGAAACAGATGGTTTTTCTCAGCATTACGATGTTCCCCTTGAATCAAGGCAGCCGCAAACCTCATACTCAGAGTAGAAACCTGAAGAACCTGTTTGAATTGAATGGAATGTCAGCTTCCCCTGCAAATGAATGGAGCTCTCCTAATTAGATAAAGGTAAGGTAAAGGTAAAGGTTTCCCCTTGACATAAAGTCCAGTCATGCCTGACTCTAGGGGGCACTGCTCATCTCTGTTTCCTAGCCGAGGGAGCCAGCGTTTATCCGCAAACAGTCTCCGTGGTCATGTGGCTGGCATGACTAAACACTGAAGTGCACAGAACACAGTTACCTGCCCACCGAAGTGGTACCTTTTTATCTACTTGCATTTGTATGCTTTCGAACTGCAAGGTTGGCAGGAGCTGGGATGGAGCAACGGGAACTCTGTTGTGCAGATTCAAACCTGCAACCTGTCAATCAACCAGCCCAGAAGCACAGCGGTTTAAACCACTCCGCCACCTGCAATCACTTAGATAAACGTAGAATGTAGCAGAATCATTGCGTTGTCATTACATTGCCAGCGCTCTCGATATCCCGGATGGATTAAAGTACTTGTCAAAGTAGTGCAGCTAACCCCGACATTAAAGGGAAAATGAGAGCTTTACCCTCCATTCAGATGACCACTCCTGTTTACTTCAGTTATAGGCACATACTAGGACTTCCGGGTATGGTTGGCAGAGATGTCATGCCTGGTGAAACCAGTTGAAGACAAGGAGCTGTGATTCAAGATGGAGTCAGAACGAGACAGCTGTGATTAATGCTCCATTAATCACAGCCGTCTCGTTCTGACTCCCCCAGCTGACTCCATCTTGAATCACAGCTCCTTGTCTTCAAAGCTGCCTGCCAATTCCACGCTTCACTAGTCCAGAACACAATCCATTGATATTCTAATTAGTGAACGGGTGTGGAAGCAACTGGTTTCACCAGGCATAACATCTCTGCCAACCGTACCCGGAAGCCCTAGTATGTGCCTATAACTGAAGTAAACAGGAGTGGTCGTCTGAATGGTCGTCTGGTCATCGTCTGGTCATCTCCTGTTATCACGCCGGTATTGCTCGGCAGCGAGTCATGGGAGACTCATCTAAGCCCTGTAGGGGCAAAGACAGATTGCCTGGCATTCTTTCTTTTAGTTGGTGTGGGACGGCAATCCCATATCCACTGGGAGAAATTCAGGCATTTCTCAACCGGGCAACACAGGGGGGTTTTTTAGCCCCTTCCAGTTCTTGACATCTGATGGATTAATTAGCTTATTTTAGCCAGATAAGCATCAGACGGCTGGTAAGCAGTCTTATTTCTTATTTCTTTTCACAATACTACCCATGGAAATGCTGTATCTGTTCATAATTGTCTTATAGAAGAAAGAGAAAGCCCTCCCAAAGTTTTTAAGCGACAACTGATATAGGACAGAATGTGAAGGCTTTTATCTGAATTGAAGCTGAAGAAAAAGATTTTTCTTCTAATCTCTCTATGGGCAAAAAGCAAAATGAATAATTACTGTGGAATTAAATGATAGAAGATTAAAAAGTAGAGCGATGATTTTGGATACCTGTTTGGACTTCTGCCAAGACTAACTGGACACTTGCCAAGATAATTTTTGTGTTAGTTGTGTTTTCCTCTCTACTGTGATGACTTTCTGGTGAGCATTTTTACTTTCTTTTTGCAATATTACCTGTGGAAAAACTATATCTGTTGTTAATTAGCATAAAGAAGAAGGAAAAGCCCCTAATTTGCCGGTGGCCATTTTTGGCCAGCTTCTATTTTTTCTGGAATTCCTGCCAAAAAGAAGCTGGACACTGACGACATTTCTTTCATTTTTTTTAAAATAGCCCTTTGCTGCCACCCAGTGGCTACTGGAATCATTGCAAGCTACTTTCATTTTTTCCTCTTTTTTCTTTTTAATATTTTATTCAATTCATATTTTTTCTCCCTCCCTTTTTTATTTCTTCTTTGTCCCTTTCTACTTTTTTTTGGGTTTTTTTGCTGTTATATTGAAACTTCTTTGGTGAACAACTTTCATCATGAGGAAAACTCAGCCCTCTTCAGCACCCTCCTCAGCTGGTCAATTCATCAGCCTAAGACAGAAGATGTTGCAAAAAGCTTAAAAGAGTTGCAAATGACGACTTTGGTGATACAGACACCTTTAACAACTTTGCAAGCATCTCAAGAGGTGATGTCAACATGGTTGGAAAGCTTATCAAATGAGCAAAAAGAGCGACTTGACAAATTAGATAAATCTATTAAAGAGGTGACAACTCAATTATCTAATGTTCAACTTAAAGTGAAACAGAATACACAAAAAATGCAACAAGTATGTGAGAAATTGGAGACAGTAGATAAAGAAATATATTTAATTAAGCAAACAAGTCAACATGGGACTCAGCAGCTGCATTAGAGATGGAGAAGGCATCTTACTATCTAAGATTTCAGAGGCTTGTGGCAAGGGCGGCCTATAAATTTCTAAATAAATAAATATACCTGAAGAGAAAAATGAGGATCTGCGAGAGCTTATAACTGACATGTTGGCAGAGCTTTTAGAAATCGAGAATGAGGTCATGGGTATTGGATTTGACATTGTTTTTAGGGTCAATTCCTCTTATACCAGAAAAAATAAACTTCTGAGAGAAGTTCATGTCAAATTTGCTCTAAGGTCTATAAGAGACAATGTTTTGAAGGCCGTACGGGAAAAGCCGTTAAAGAGAGATAGAAACATAGAAACATAGAAACAGAGCGAGTCAGAAGGGGCCTCCTGGGCCATCTAGTCTGACCTCCGGCACCAGCCGGCTCCGCTCATGACATGCCCACCATGTGCATGTCCAGCCTATCTTTGAACATCAGGAGGTGACAGTCCTGAAACAGATACCATGGAAGATTAGAGAGGGACAAAACAAATATCTATTCCTTACTACAAAACTGATCAAGAAAGAGATTATCTTTAAGTGGCTAACACCAGAAGGAATATTTTTCACATGGAACTCTGTAAGATATACATTGGATTCAATTCTTAAAGCACAAGAGTTCTATGAAAAATTTAGAGTCATGTTGGAAGAGGAGGACTCTGTCATCTCTAAAGAGGGAGAAAAAGGTGCTGAAGCAATGGAAATAATAGCATACCATTCTGAAGAAGGAGAAATACTGAAGGTTGATTCACAACAAGAAGTACAGACTTTGGACTCAAAGGAGAAAAAAAAAGGTAGAACTGTAAAGGCAAAGAATAAGTAGATAATTTTATTAAATATGGCTCTTAAAAAGGAAGGGAAAATTGAATTGCTCTCCTTAAATGTTAATGGACTAAATGGACCATCTAAGAGAAGAAGGATTTTTGCTCAGCTTCAAAAACAAAACTTAGATATAATTTGTCTACAAGAAACACATATTAAGAAACAATGTGTTAAACTTCTGGAATGTTTAAAACTGGGAAAATTGCTTGTATCTTCTGCATGGCAAAAGAAAAGAAGTTTAGCACTATATGTTAAAGAAAAATTGGACCCTAAATATATTCTTGCTGATGAGGATGGTAGGATCTTGATGGTAGAAATTACAATTAAACGTAAAAAGGTGCTCTTAGTGGCAATATATGCACCAAATGACCAACAGGAAACTTTTTACCAAAAACTACATACATTACTCTTACAAGTGGACTATCAGACTATGTGTGTAATGGGTGATTTTAATGCAATTGTGAATAAGGGAATCGATCACAAGAGTGAAAGTAAGGGAAAAAAGGGTAGGAGGATGCTTCCAAAGTCTTGTTCCAACATCTCAGATTGATAGATGCCTGGAGGCATAAAAACCCAACTTCTGCCAATTATTCTTTTTATTCAGACAGACATAGGTCATGGTCTAGAACTGATATGGTTTGGATAACTCCAGACTTAGTTCTAGATCTGATAGAAGCTGAAATGGAGACAAATGTCTGGGCAGATCATAATCCTGTATTTATATCACTGAAAGGAACTGCAAGGATGCCCAGATGGAGTCTAGATAAAGAGTTACTAAAAGATAAAAAATTTACAGAAGAGATAAGCAAAGAAATGCAAATATTCTTTCAAATAAACAAAGCGGAAGAAACTTCTTTACAGAATGTCTGGGATACAGCTAAAGCCTATGTCAGGGGACTGATAATAACCTACTCAGCAAAAATAAATAAAAAATGGAAAAAGCAAGAGCGAGCAACATTAGTAGAAGAACTGAGGAAACGGGAACAAGAATTGCAGGAGAATCCAACAAAAAGAAATCTTAGGGTCCAAATGAATACTTTAAAGCACAAATTGAATCTCTTGGATACAAATGAACTTACTAAGCAAATGAAACTAGCTAAACAGAATTTTTTTGAAAATGCTAATAAACCGGGGAGATGGCTAGCATATAAAGTAAAAAAAGAAAGAGAGAAGAGACTGATTTTGAAACTGAAAGACGGAGAAGGATGACTACAGGTACAAAATACACAAATTAAGAAAATAGCTGAAGATTTTTTGCAAGGTTATACTGGAAGGAGGAGATTTTGAACAAGAAGGTAAAAGAATACAAGAATACAAAGGGAGACTTACCAAAACTACCAGAAAAATATCAAAAATTATTGAATCAAGAAGTAACAACTATGGAAATAACAGAGGCAATCATGCGACAAAAGAACGATAAAACTCCTGGTCCGGATGGGCTACCAGCTGAATTTTACAAATCTTTTGAGGGAGTTTTTGCTACATCTCTTAAAGATATATGTAATGAAGCATTGTTAAATGCTAAAATACCAGATACCTGGACAGAGGCAAATATCACATTAATACCAAAAGAAGATATGGACTTAACACAGATTCAGAATTACAGACCCATATCATTACTAAATGTGGACTATAAAATTTTTGCCTCAATATTGGCAGAAAGGTTGAAGAGGTTTTTAATAGACTTTATTCATCCAGACCAAAATGGTTTCCTGCCTAAAAGACAAATGAAGAACAATCTGAGGACTATCTTGGATATCCTAGAATACTATGAGACACACACGGAAAAATCAATGGCTCTACTATTTTTGGATGCCCAGAAAGCCTTTGATAATGTTAATTGGCAATTCATGAAGCGACAGATGGCTCAAATGGAGTTTGGGGGAAAATTCATGATGTGATATCAAGCATCTATCAAAGACAATCAGCCAGGATTTTAATTAATGGAGAACTTACAAGGGCTATAGAGATACAAAAGGGTACAAGGCAAGGATGCCCGTTGTCACCCCTATTGTTCATTCTGGCTTTAGAGGTCTTGAATAGAAATGTCAGGGATGATGAGAACATTAAAGGTACTAAAATTAGGGATGAAAATTATAAATTTCAAGCATTCGCAGATGATTTGGTCTTTATAATAGAGGAACCTTTGGAACAATCCCTAAACTTTTACAACAGATTGAAGAATATGGTGAGATTACAGGGATGAAAATAAATAAAGAAAAAATGAAACTTTTAGTTAAAAATCTTACACAAGATCAGAAAAAAAGACTCCAAGAACAAGTGGACTTGCAGATTGTTAAAAAGGTTAAATACTTGGGAATCTATCTTACAGCTAAATGCACAACTTTGAAAGAAGACAATTATGATACATTACTGAAGGATATTAAAGGTGATCTGGAAAAATGGGCCAATTTACAATTGTCTTTGATGGGAAGAATAGCACTTGTTAAAATGGATATACTACCAAAACTTTTCTTTTTGTTCCAAATGATTCCTGTAAAAAATGATTAAAAAAAATTTAAGGATTTACATTTTCAAATTTCGAGATTTATTTGGAGAAAAAAGAAAGCAAGGATTAAACTAAAAATGTTTCAGGAAACCAAAAAGAATGTGGGTTTTGGTCTTACTATCAAGCGTCTATTTTAACTTGGCTAAAAGAATGGATAACCTTGCGAAATAAGAGAATTTTGTACCTTGAAGGTCATGATTTGCAAATGGGTTGGCTATATGTGGTATGAGAAGGTTAAGTCTCATGGGACTTTTTTAAGTCACTTTATTAGAAGATCATTAATGTCAGTGTGGGAAAAGTTAAAGTCAGAATTGTATAATAAAATACCAAGATGGCTTTCACCTATTGAAGCTTTTGTGTATCCAAATGTATTGAATTTTGAAGGGATCATAAGATATGATGATATTTTGGATAAGGATGGAGGCCTGAAACTAGATCAAGAAATACAAGAACAGGGACTCAATATCTCTTGGTGGTATAAGGTGCAGATGCAATCAAGATATGCTAAAGATTATAAAATATGGGAGTTTTATAAAGACCTAACAGCCTTTGCTCACGTGATGCTAAAAACAGATGAGAAAATGATTAAAAGAATTTATGAGTTTTTACTTGACAGGAAAATGGAAGGGGAACAGGTTAAGGAAACTATGATAACATGGGCACAAAATTTTGGATAAAATATTGAATTAGAAAAGTGGCAAAAGCTGTGGGAGAGAAATATTAAGGTAACTTTAGTAACTTCATATAAAGAAAATTTATATAAAATGGTATTTGTTGTCAAGTCGATTAGCTAAGATGTTTCCAAATATGTAAAACGGATGTTGGAAATGTAAACATGATGTGGGTACTTTTGACCATATGTGGTGGACCTGCGAATATGTGAAAAAGCATTGGATTAATATACATAAATGGCTTGAGGAAACACTACAAAAAGCTTTTAAACCCGAAATTTTCTTGCTAGGCATTATACTGGAAAATATTAGCAAACAAGAAATGTTTTTGATGCTACATTTAATCACAGTGGCAAGGACTGCGCTTGCTCAATACTGGAAGAGTGAGAAACTACCCACTGAGGAATTGATTTTAAAAAAGATTCTGGACTGTGCAGAAATGGACAGATTGACGCTATTACTTAAAAGGAGAAAGAAGATACTGAGTTCTATCAAAATTGGGACCTTTTTTATGATTAGCTGGAGAAACGGGACTTGGCTTAGATTTAAAGATGTCTTTAAATTTTTAAAAATCGATTTGAATATGATTATAGAATGTTAAAAAGATATGTTATAGGTGGCTGACCCAGTATGTCTGATGTATTTGATGATTGATGTTTTCTAGTTTTTAGTTTAAAATATTAATTAGAAAGAAAAAAGAAAAAGAATAGGCAGGCAGCTGTGAAGGGAAGGAGACCCCAATCTACCTCAATGAAATAGATGGTTTTTCTCAGCATTACTACGTTCCCCCGAAAAATGGGGCAGCCGCAAAACTCTTACTCAGAGTAGAACCCTGAAGATCATGTTTGAATGGAATGGAATGGCAGTTTCCCCAGCAATTGAATGGAACTTCCCTAATTACACGGGGTATCATGTTCCAGAATCATTGCATTTTCATGACATTGCCTGCGCTATCGATGTCCCGGACAGGTTAAAGGGATGTCCCTATCAATTCTATAGAAATCCCGTATTTCCATGAATGATGACAAGAGTGCAAAAATTGTCATATCATTACGTTGCACTGAGCCCTAGCAATCGCAGATTGGGTAACGTGCTCATAAGAGGAATGCAGGGCACGTTACATGGAAACTCGGAACTTTATCCTCCGATCTAAAGAGCACCCTAGTGATGTTTGACTGTTCAGTTTAACGTTCATATTGAGGCTTCTGGGCACGGTGGACATGGGTGTGATGACTGTTGAAACTAGTAGTGTCCACACACTTTCAGTATGGAAGATGTCGTTGGGTTGTGTCCTGCTCTAGTGAGGTGCATAATTGGGTGGCCACTGTCAGGGCACTGCTACCCTCATCAATTCCACTAAGTGAGAAGATTGTTCTCAGGATTATGATGTTCCCCATGAATTGAGGCAGCCAGGACCTCTTACTCAGAGTAGACCCTTAAGAACCTGTTTGAATTGAATGGTATGGTCAAATGTACATTCATATTGGGGCTTCTGAGAACAGCGGAGAGAGGTGTGATTGCTGTTGAATCACGTTTAGGCTGCCGCAAGCTCTTACTCTGAATAGACCATAAAGAACGTGTTTAAACTCAAAGGTACACAAGATTCCCCATCAATTCAATGGAACTCCCATAATTCCATGAATAATGAAAATATTGCAAATATTGTCTTACTATGATAGTGTATTCTGCCCTAGTAATCGCATATTAAGTAACAGGCCCATAAGAGGAATGCAGCTCAGGTTACATGGAAACTGGAAACTTTACCCTCCAATCTAAAGAGCACCACATTGATGTTTGACTATTCAGTTGTATGTTCAAATTCTGGCTTCTGGGCATGGTGGATGCAAGTGTGATTCCGGTTGAAACCAGTTGTGTTCACGCGCTTTCACTATGGAGGATGACGCCAGGTTGTGTTCTGCCCTAGTGCAGCGCAGAATTGGCAGGCCACTGTCAGGGCACTGCGACCCTCATCAATCACACTGAATGAGAAGGTTTTTCTCAGGATTATGATGTGACCCGTGAACTGAGGCAACTGCAAGCTCTTACTCAAGTAGAGCCTTAAGAACGTTTTTTAATTGAATAGGTATACTGCCTTACCTATCAATTCCATTCAACTCCCATAATTCCGTGAATGATGACAGTAGTGCAAGTATTGTCATACCATTATGTTGTACTGAGCCCTATGAATCACAGATTGGGTAAAGTACTCAAAAGAGGAATGTGGCTCACGTTACATAGAAACAGGGAAATTTACCCTCCGATCTAAACAGCACCCCAGCGATGAGTGGATCTGCAGTTGTACGTTCATATTGAGGCTTCTGGGCATGGTGAACAGAGGTGTGATTACTGTTGAAATGAGTTGTGTCCACACGCCTTCAGTATGGAAGATGTCGACAGGTTGTGTTCTGGCCTAGTGAGGCGCAGAATTAGCAGGCCACTGTCAGGCCACTGTGACCCTCATCAAGAGCATTGAATGAGAAAGTTTTTCTAAGCATTACGATGTTTCCCACGAAATGAAGCCACCACAAGCCACCACTACTCAAAGTAGACCTTTAGAATGGGCCTGAATTGAATGGTATACCGCATTCCCTATCAATTCAATTGAACTTCCGTAATTCCATGAATGACAGTAGTGCAAGTATTGTCACATGATTATGTTGTACTGAGCCCTCCTAAATGGAAAATGTGTATGGTGCTCATAAGAGTAATGCGGCTCACGTTGCATGGAAACAGGGAACTTTACAATCCAATCTAAAGAGCACCCCAGTGATGTGTGACTGTTCAGTTGTACATACATATTGGGGCTTCTGGGAAAGGTGGACAGAAGTCAGATCACTGTTGAAAACAGATGTGTCCACAAAGCTTTCAGTATGGAGGATTTTGACAGCTTATGTTCCGGCCTGGTGAAGTGGCCTGACAGTGGCCACTGTCAGGCCACTGTGACCCTCATCAATGCAACTGAATATTCTCAAAATTATTATGTGCCATGAGAACAGAGGCAGCCACAAGCTTTTACTCAGAGTAGACCTTTAAGAACGTGTTTGAATTCAAGGGTATACCATTTTACCCATCAATTCAATGGAACTCCCATAATTCCATGAATAAAGACAATATTGCAAGTATTTTCTTATTATGATGTTGTACTGCTGTTGCTGTTAGTCGCAAAGTCATGTCCGACCCATCGCGAGACCTCATGGACAACATTCCTCCAGGCCTTCCTGTCCTCCACCATCCCCCAGAGTCCACTCACGCTCACACCAACCGCCTCAGTGACTCCATCTAGCCACCTCATCCTCTGCCATCCCCTTCTTCTTTTGCCATCTATTGTTCCCAGCATTAAACTCTTCTCCAGGGAGTCCTTCCTTCTCATTAAGTGGCCAAAGTTTGAGTTTCATCTTCAGGATCTGGCCTTCTAAAGAGCAGTCAGGGTTGATCTCCTCTAGGACTGACCAGTTTGATTGCCTTGCAGTCCAAGGGACTCGCAGGAGTCTCCTCCAGCACCACAACTCAAAGGCCTCAATCCTTTTGCGCTCAGCCTTCCATATGGTCCAGCTTTCACAGCCATACATTGCAACTGGGAAAACCATAGCCTTGACTATACGCACTTTTGTTGGCAGGGTGATGTCTCTGCTTTTTGGTATTTTGTCTAGATTTGCCATAGCTATCCTACCCAGGAGCAAGCATCTTTTAATTTCTTGACTGCAGTCCCCATCTGTGGTGATCTTGGAGCCCAGGAAAATAAAATCTGTCACTACCTCCATTTCTTCCCCAGCTATTTGCCAGGAAGTGAGAGGACTGGATGCCATGATCTTAGTTTTCTTAATGTTGCATTTCAGGCCAACTTTTGCACTCGCCTCCTTCACCCGCATCAAGAGGATCTTTAGTTCCTCTTCACTTTCTGCCATGAGAGTGGTATCATCTGCATATCTGAGGTTGTTGATATTTCTCCCAGCAATCTTAATTCCAACTGGTGATTCATCTAGCCCCACCTTTCTCATGATGTGCTCTGCATATAAGTTAAATAGGCAGGACGACAGTATACAGCCTTGCCGAACTCCTTTCTCAATTTTGAACCAATCAGTGGTTCCGTGTCCAGTTCTTACTGTTGCTTCTTGACTTGCATATAGGTTTCGCAAGAGACAAATAGGATGGTCAGGTACTCCCATCTCTTTAAGAACTTGCCACAATTTGTTGTAATCCACGCAATCAAAGGCTTTAGCGTAGTCAATGAAGCAGAAGTAGATGTTTTTCTGGAACTCCCTAGCTTTCTCCATGATCCAGCGTATGTTGGCAATTTGATCTCTAGTTCCTCTTCGAAATCCTGCCTGTACTTGGAGTATAGATCTTTGCAGCATTGGACTCTCCTTTCACCACCAGATACATCAGCAACTGAGTGTCCTTTCGGCTTTGACCCAGTCACTTCATTCTTTCTGGCGCTACTAGTACTAGCCCTCCGCTCTTCCCCAGTAGCATATTGGACACCTTTCAACCTGAGGGGCTCATCTTCCAGTGTCATATCTTTTTGCCTTTTGGTACTGTCCATGGGGTTTTCATGGCAAAGATACTGGAGTGGGTTGCCATTTCCTTCTCCAGTGGATCATGTTTAGTCAGAGCTCTCTGCTATGACCTGTCCGTCTTGGGTGGCCCTGCACAGCATAGCTCATAGCTTCATTGAGCTATGCAAACCCCTTCGCCACGAGAAGGAGGACATCCATGAAGGAGGACGTTGTACTGAGTGCTACTAATTGCAGATTGGGAAAAGTGCTCATCAGGGGTATGAGGCTTAAGATTCATGGAAACCTGGAAATTAACCCTCCAAAATAAACCATACCCCAGTGATGTGTGAATGTTAAGTTCTACGTTCCTATTGAGGCTTCTGGGCACAGTGGACAGAAGGGTGATTATTGTTGAAACCACTTGTGTCGACACACTTTCAGTATGGAGGAACTTGATGGATTATATTCAGGTCTAGTGCGGCAGAGAATGGTCCGGCCTCTGTCACAGTGCTGCAAACTTCTTCAATCGCACTGAATGTGAAGGTTTTTCTGAGGATTATAATGTGCCCCGTGAACTGAAGCAGCCGCAAGCTCATACTCAGTGTAAATCCATAGGAACGTGTTTGAATTAAATGGCATACCACTCTCCATATCAATTCAGTTGACTCCCGTACTTGAATGATGTTGAATGATGACAACAGTTTAGTCTTCTCATGATCGTGCACTGAGCCCTACTAATCACAGATTGGGTAAAGGGCTCATAAGAGGACTATGGCTCACATTACATAGAAACAGAAAACTTTACCTTCCGATCTGAAGAGCACCCCAGTGATTTGTAACTGTTCAGTTGTACATTCATATTTGGGCTTCCAGGCACGGAGGACAGAGGAGTGATTACTGCTGAAAATAATTGCATCCATACACTTTCAGTCCGGTGACTGTCCTCAGGTTGTGTTCCAGCCTGGTGAGGAGGAGGCTATGCTCTGGCCTAGCTAGCACAGAATTCGCAGGCCACTGTCAGGGAACTGCGACCCTCATCAATCAGGCAGTATCAGAAGGTTCTACTCAGGATTATGATGTGCCCTGTGAACTGAGGCATCCGCAAGATCTTCCCCATAGTAGACCCATAAGAACATGTTTGAATTGAAGGGTATATCGCTTTCCCCATCAATTCCATGGAACTCACGTGTTTCTGTGAATAATCACAATATTGGAAGTATCTTCTTATTGTAATGTTTTACTGAGCCCTAGTAATCATAGAATGGGTAGCATGCTCACAAGGGGAATGCATGTAAGGTTACATGGAAACTGGGAACTTTACCTTCTGATTTAAAGAGCACCACAGTGATGTTTGACTGTTCAGATCTACGTTCATATTGGAGCTTCTGGGCACGGGAGACATAGGTGTGAGTACTGTTGAAACCAATAGCATAAATGCGCTTTCAGTAAGGAGGATGTTGTTGGATCGTGTTCTGCCGTAATGAGACGTGGAATTGACTGGCCACTGTCACGGCACTGTGACCATCATCAATCGCACTCAATCAGAAGGTTTACTTAGGATTATGATGTGCGCCATGAACTCAGGCAGCTGCAAGCTCTTACTCAGAGTAGACACATAAGAAAGTGTTTGAATTCAATGGTATACTGCATTCCCTATCAATTCAATGGAACTCCTGAAATTCCATGAATGGTGACAGTAATGCAAGTTATTCCGTATTATTTCGTGGTACAGAGCCCTACTAATCGTAAATTGGGTAAAGGGCTCATAAGGGGTATGGGGCTCACGATACATGGAAACAGGGAACTTTACCTTCTGATCTAAAGAGCACCCCAGTGGTGTGTGTCTGTTCAGTTCAACATTTATATTGGGTCTTCTGGGTACGGCGGACATAGGTGTGATTACTGTTGTAACCAATTGCTTCCATACGATTTCAGTAAGGAGGATGTCATTGGATCGTGTTCTGGCCAAGTGAGACACGGAAATGGGAGGCCACTATCAGGGCACTTCGAAGCTCATCAATCCCACTGAATTAGAAGGGTTTTCCCAGGATTATGATGTGCGCCGTGAACTGAGGCTACTGCAAGCTCTTACTCAGAGTAGACCCTAAAGAAAGCGTTTGAATTGAACGGTATGCTGCATTCCATATCAATTCAATGGACCTCGTGTAATTGTATGAATAATGACAAAATTGCAAGTATTGTCCTGTTATGAAGTTTTACTGAACTGTACTACTCGAAGATTGGGTAAACTCCTCCTAAGATGAATGCAACTCATGTCACATAGAAACTAGGAACTTTACCCTTCGTATAAAGAGCACCCAAGTGATATTTGATTCTTCAGTTGCACGTTCATATTGGGGCTTCCGGGCTTGGCAGGCAGAGGTGTGATTACTGTTGAAACAAATTGAGTCCATACACTTTTACTCCAGATGCTATTTTCAGGTTCTGTCCCTTCCTGGTGAGGAGCAGAATTGATACTCCACTGGCAGCGTGCTGCAAACCCCATGAATCACGTAGAATGAGGAGGTTTTTCTCAGGATGATTATGTACCCCATGAATTGAGCCTGCCACAATCCTTACTCAGAGTACACCCAAAGAACGCACTTGAATTGAACAGTATGCCACTTTCCCAATCAATTCAATTGAAGTCCCATAATTCCATAAATACTGACACCACTGCAAATACTGTTGTATCATGACGTTGTACTGAGCCCTACTAATTGCAGATTGGGCAAACTCCTCATAAGAGGAATGCGGTTCATGATCCTTGGAAATAGGAAACTTCACCTTCCGATGTAAAGAGCACCCCAGTGATGTTTAATTGTTCAATTGCACGTTCATATTGGGGCTTCTGGGCACGGCAGACATAGGTTTTTCTCAGGATTTTGATGTGCCCTGTGAACTGAGGCATCCACAAGATCTTCCCCGTAGTTGACCCATAAGAACGTGTTTGAATTGAAGGGTATATCACTTTCCCCATCAATTCCATGGAACTTGCATGATTCCATGAATAATGATACTATTGGAAGTATTTCTACTGATAATGTTTTACTGAGTCCTAGTAAACGTAGAATGGGTAGCATGCTCACAAAGGGAATACATGACAGGTTAAATGGAACCTGGGAACTTTACCTTCTGATTTAAAGAGTACCCCAGGGATAATTCACTCTTCAAATCTATGTTCATTTTTGGGGTTAAATAAGGAATATGTCGTTGGATCATGTTCTGGAATAATGAGATGCAGAATTCGCTGGCCACTATCACGGCATTATGCCTTCATCAACCCCGCTCAATGAGAAGGTTTTCTAAGAAGTGCCCCATGAACTCAGGCAGCCGCAAGCTCTTAGAGCAGAAACATAAGAAATTATTTGAATTCAACGGTATACCCCATTGCCTATCAATTGAATGCAACTGCCGGAATTCCATAAATAATGACAACATTGCAATTATTTTTTTATGATGTAAAGTGCTCAAAAAAGAATACAGCTAACGACCGTGTGCTACATTACACATATGACCACATTATCCAACCTGCGATTACTCGGGTTCAGTACAACTTAATGTACTTCCACTATTGTCATCATTCCTGGAAGTAGGGGACCTCAATTCAATTGATTGGGAATGTTGGGTACCTTTAAATTAATACATATTCTTCACGATATATTCCGAGACACAGTTTGCATCAGCTTAACCTGGTTCATCAATAATAAAGGTTCGCTATGGTCTTTATGCTGTACAGTTGTTTATGGTCTACTCTGAGTAGGAGATTGCGGCTCCCTCAGTTCACAGGGAAAATCGATTGTGAACCGTGATCACACCTGTGCCCATCGTGCCCAAGAACGGGCAACACGACACCCAAATATCACTGAGGTGCTCTTTGGATCGATGGGTAAACTTCCGTGTTTCCATTCATCGTAAGCTCCATTCCCCTGATGAGCATGATACCCAGATTGCGATTGCTCCGGTTCAGTGCAATGGAATATACATGCACTCCTGTCACCATTCCTGGAATTACGGGAGCTCAATTGAATGGATTTGGAATGTTGGGTACGTTTGAGTTCAAACACATTCGTTACGGGCAGATCTGAGATAGAGCTTGCATCACCCTACATTGTTTGA